>CM035128.1:10612911-13166035 GCA_020205605.1 Panax ginseng | reverse complement strand
CGGGTTTTAGACGTGTGTTAGGCTTTCTCTCACAAGTAGGTAGTGCGGGCTCCCTGCTCTAACCTTCAAAGCCAATGATTCAGGTCTTACCAATCCACATCAACAAATTGGAAGCATAGATCTCTAAGGCATTTGTTAATGGTCTAAATGAGGCAAAAAGAATTCCCAAAATTTTAACAAACAGACCCGTAGTAACAATCTGAGTCTCAATCTTATCTTTACTGGTGAAAGCAACAAGAGAAGATTGATGAAAAGGTTCAAAATAAAAGGATTCCTGCATACCGCAAGGACTAAAACAGGTTAGATAATTTTTTAATCAATTTTTACGACGTACCAAAATCACATAATTTTTTCAGATAAAATAATAATTACACTAGATAAAAAGGATCCAGATGTATAGTTGTGAATCAGTACAAGGACAGAATATCTATATGCTAATTTGCTACCATGCATTATCAGGAGTTACAACTCACAATGTTGGGACTAAAGCAAGACCTCCTGGCATATCACCAAACACCTTTGACAGCTATGATATGAAGAGCACACAAACATAAGACAAACAACTTATAATT
Organism: Panax ginseng; assembly: GCA_020205605.1. NCBI lineage: Eukaryota > Viridiplantae > Streptophyta > Magnoliopsida > Apiales > Araliaceae > Panax > Panax ginseng. Next base: position 13,165,463 of record CM035128.1, on the reverse strand, counting down.
GTGAATGATAATTGATTCCTTCTATCCTTAATTAGTTAAGCCAATTACAAAACTAATCATGTTAGCGTAACTATCGTTCTTTATTTTGTCAGTAGGTTATATGAGATGAAATTTGGAAAACCGCTAACTACTTACTAAGCAGTAACCACAAGTTAAATTAAAGAAAATGAATTTACAAAGAAACTCTTTTTGTTTCCCTATTCCTTCGGTATATCAAAATTCCCATTATGGCACACAAAGTCAAATATCTGGTATTCAAGAAACTCAAATATTTTTTTTACCACTTATTCAATACACCATTAACTCCAAACATAGTAAAAAAAACCATGAATATTTGGATTTGTACAATATAATCACAATCATTACATTATTTTGATCAAATATATAGGCCCTTCACTTCATGGTTAGCCCAAGTATCATGGCTTAAACAACAACAACAACAAAAAGAAAAAGAACATAAACATATAACAGCTATAAACTAAAATACCCAGAACAAAATAACCATCAATAAAAACTATAAAATCAAAATAAATGCCTAATAATGATCCAGAAAAAAACGGGTATATTCAAACTAAGCTCAAATTAAGCATATCAGTAAACCAAAGAAAAGGGTAATAAAATTTCATTCTGAAAATCATGGAAATCGCATATCGAAGCAATATCACCAAAATATGATCAAAAATCAAGCTGTAAAACAGAAAAAGGATAAAACCTTTCGGTGTTTGGTATTGAGTTCTTTGGAGACTCTGGCTTTCTCATTCATGGTCGGTTGCACTTCAAACTTTTTTGCTCTCTAATAGTACCGAGTTCAGAGAGGAAGAGAGAGATTAGGCTAAAATAGGATGAATTGAGGAGTGTATGTGTTTGTTTAATTCAGTTTATTTAATGTTCCTTCTTCTTCTTCTGTTACATATGAAGGCTGTCTTGCGTGCGTTGATTGCCTAAACGTCCCCTCCCTCCCTCCCTCCCTCCCTTCCTCTTTCGTTTGGTTGTTGAATTGCTATTCTATTCTAGTATTTGTTTGTTTGTTTGATTAGTCTTTTCATTTTTTTTATTTTTTAAAAATATCTATGATTTTTTTTATAGATATTATAAAATATATTTCAATTACTATTACAATTAATTTTATAAATTATAATCTGTTACGAATAGGGGTGTTCAAAACAACCAGTTTTTTTTGTTTTTCGGATCGGACCGAACCGGTCGGTTCGGTATAAAAAAATCGGTCCGGTTCGGTACAAAAAAACCGGTATATACCAATTTTCGGTACCGGTTTTGGTCCGACGTTTTTATGATTCGGTTTTACCGAACCGGACCGGTATATACCGGTTTTCTAATTTTTTATTATTATTAATAATTTATTACGAATATTAATAAAAATAATAATAATAATAATAATTATTATTATTATATTAATTTTCGGTAAAAATCGGTACCGAATCGGTACCGTCGGTTCGGTATACCGGTTCAACCGGTATCGGTATTGGTTCATGAAATTGGCTACTATCGATATTCAATTCGGTTCGGTTCGGGCCGGTCCGGTCCCGTTTTTTACCGATGAACACCCCTAGGCCCTAGTTACGAATGATAAAAATATTATAACAATAAAAAGAATTTAAATGATAATGTTTTCAAATAAATAATAGATTTCATATAAGTAAGATGATCAATTATAACAATAGCAAGTAGATATACCTGAAATATATTTAAACGCTTAGAAATCGATTAAATATGTTTAGTTCTAACTTCTAATTAGTTTTCCAAAACATAATAATGTAGATTATAGTAATACTATGTAAGTTTCTAATAAATTTCCATTATTACCATAAAAACTATACCCAAAAGATAGGAAACCATATGATTTCAATACTATCACTTAATATCACATTTTAAATGTTTGATTGTATCTTATTCGTCTATCCCAGTTCTTAAAACGCATCTTGATATTTGAAATTGGGATAAAAAGCATCTCTCAAAGTGCCATTAAAATCATTAAGATACAAATATGAGTTTAAACTATTCAGAGAACTTCTTAATACAAATACAAATATGAGTTTAAACTATTCAGATAACTTCCTAATACAAATATGTAGACTAGACTGTAAAGATGCATTAAGATGCAATCAAACACCTCATTTACAAACTTGCTTAGCATGCATGCATGCACAGTTGGTGGAATCAGATATAAAATAAAAAAAAATAAAATTCTCATTTATATGGCAACGTTTATTCGGAACTTTTTCTTTTCAAATGATCAAAAATGACATTTTATTATATAAAGTGACATATGGCCACAAAATATTATATAAAGTGATGTCATTTTATTCTTTTATATTAATGGACCTTAAATGACATACTTATTTTTTTTACTTTTTGTACCTTAAGTTATCTTTTTTTAAAAAAAAATTGTGATTTGAGAGAGTATATAAATATACTAGCTGTGTTCCATGTCTCTAACACTACATGGACGGTAGAATTTATCTCAAATTTTAGACGATCCAAATAATTTATTAGGGTAAGTGAAAAATTCAAAATCAATTATATTTTGTAGATAAATAGAACTGACCTAAAATGAGTATTTTATAGAACTAATTTATTGTGGGTCGATAAAGCAGCATTCTGGGGTTGCTAAAATGAATAAGAAAACAAAATAAAAATATAGTGATACCTTGTCACATATATTCTGTCCTTCAAAAGGAATATTTTTATATATAGATAATTTTAAATATTATTTGTTCTTTTCTCTTTTATTGGTGACTGTTCATGAGAAGCAAGGTTGTGGTAGCATATTTAATTGGCAAAGCCAAACAGTGTTTCTCCATTTAAGTCTACTACTTCCTTTCTTCCAAAAAATAATAATTTATATTTGCAAAGTTTGCAAAAATTCAAAATATATTTATGTTTTATGTTTATTCTTAAATAAATTTATAATGAAATAATAATAAAATTATAATCATAAATTTAAGAATATTATGTCAATTTATAATGCTATCAATAAAAAGATTAATATTTTTTTCTTTTTATTAAAAAAGAAAATGAAGAAGAGTACAACTGCACAAGCAGAACTCAAGAGTTAAAATAAATAAATATAGATTAGGGTTATGTTTGTTTGCAAGTATTACTTGAGATTGAACTATTAATCTCAAGTTTTTTGTTTATTTTTCAAAATATATTTTAGACTATTAGTCCCGGATTAATAAAATGACTTGGAATGTAAGACTATTTAATACCATATTCAACTAGAAATTATAATCTCTACTATTTGAGACTAAAAATTTGAGGATAAAATTAATCTTTAACTTTCTTTAAAAAGACCAATATATCTTATTTCATCTATACTTAAACTAATGAGAATGTGATATATTTGTTAATAATAGTAAGGGTATAATAGTCTAAATGGTAAACTTTAAATAATTCTAAATAAAATAAATATAACATGATATTATTTTAAGTTATTAGATGAATAAGCTCATAAAAAATAAATATTTGATTAAAACTATTTAATATTAAAATTAATATTTTAAAATTATTATCCATGAGAATATAATCTCCAGATTATAACAACCATTTCGTAGAACACTTAATTTAATTGTCAATGACATTAGGATAGTCTATAAGTTAGTTATGCATTACAACCACTATTTAAAATAGTTCAAAGAATTCTTAACTCGATGTCTATTACTCTAATTAGGCTCAAAGCATTAATAACATTTTGAAAACAAAATAAAAATAAAAATTATCATCTACATAGGAAACATTTTGATAAGATTTTTCTTAATTATCCCTTTATATTACTAAATGTTAAGATTAATATTTATCATTAATAAAAAATAAAAATAATTTTATCGAAGGTATCATATGGAAACTTTAATATTCAATAAAAAAAAATTCAACACAAATAAATAAGGCGATAATAAGTAATTAACTTTATATCGTATTATTTATAATTACTAATTATAAAGCGATAATCAGTAATCAATCTTATACGTATGTTATTTTATTAATTAGTATTATTGATAATCTATATAAGAAATGATGATTGAGTTTATATTATATTTCTACTCACAAACAAATTACATACTCCCAAATTACCTAGTTAAGTACTATTCCTTATATTAGTCTACTACTCATTTTATAATTCTTTATATTTCTGAATCAATTAGCGAGTAGAGTATTAATTAGTTATATGTTTTTAATTTAAATTATAATTACTTTAAGTCTCATGATTAATTTCTATGACAGTCAAATTCTTTTATGTTGTCCGTATTCTCTCTAACAACCGGTCAAAACGTCTCAGTCAAGCCCTTAGATCTTGTATTGGAGTTGAAATAGTGTCCATAGCTCATGCAAGTTATGGATCATTTTTATATATATATATATATATATATATATATATATATATATATATATATATATATATATATATATATATATAAAGCGAGGATTAAGAGCATTCTCCTTAAATAGCATTCCTTCTTAAATAACACTCCTTTATTAAAACTACGTCGTTATTAACGCAACAATTATTGAATCAATAAAATATTGAGCAAGAATTCACTGTAACAATTATTGAGTAAGGCTTTCACGCACGAATCAATAATTCAACAATATTGTGCATCTACCGTGTGTCTTCTTTGTGCAACCACGCCAGACATCAGTATTTTAACCACCGGGTATTCCAACAGTATTAACGGTAATAACTACGCCGTATAACCCCCTTAGAAGAGCTTGGATCTTTGCAGAGAATACTTGATCCAAACAGCAAGAAGAAGTCTAGTTGGTTTCCAACGCATCTCATTTTCCCAGAAAAAAGAATCCCCAGATGATAGGGGGCCCGGGAACTGAACGATGTTTGGTCAAATGAGATGACCCGCCTGAAAGAGGCAGGGGAGAGATCCTTACCAATACATTGTAGATCCGGCTTCAAATGAAAAGACAAAGCATGCACTCTCTCACCACCGTACATCTCCAGGCACGCATCTGGACATCTAAGGCTAAGGAATAATTAAAGGAAGTCCATTACTGAGAGAAGTGGTGATCTCGTCTTGCTTCATTGTAATCTCCCATATCTGGCCATTCTCCACGCAAATTCTGATTTATTGGCAAAGAGACCACAGCTAACACAGCTGCCATGAATTTATCGATCTGCTTCGCCCCTTGTTGTGTTGCATTTTGTGATCCTCCGCTTCAGCCTGCGTTTTTCGGATAGCCGGGATCCGACGTTGATTTCCGAGGACTTTTGAATTCTCAGAACCTCCTTCGAATTACAGAACTTGAGGGGGACTCTTACTGTCATTGAAATTACCCCCCTAAAGGTGAAAATTCAAGATGTCAGAGATCCCAATTTCCCTTTCTTTCTCTTCGCACCTCAGATCAAGAGGAAGCGAATGAGTTTTGAGGGACTCAAGTCAGCTACGAAAGGTTAAGCGGGATCTCTGTTTTCTTATTAGGTAGAATGCCTTCCGCTGTGGGTTATCAACCCACCCAGAGGGTTGTACCGTGAGAGAAGCAAGGAGGTCAACCCCTGTTGTTCTGTTCCCGCCACGAGAAAGACGCACGGAAGAGGACCTTTCAATTCATAGATGTAGATCTCGGACCTATGAATGCTCCATACGATGGGATTGGGACCTCTGAAATCTTGTTCCGATCCTATATATTCTAGTCCCGTTCCAAACCTTTCAAAGAAAAAATTTTGTTGTGAATGAACAAGATATTGAGGAATTGTCCATACGTAAAATCAGTGGAAATGGAGGCAGATCAGTTTCGAGTGAATGGATACTCTGAGATAGAACGAGAAAAATGGAATTTGATTAATTCAACTTATAAGATTTTGGAACAATTAGAAAATTACTCGCTTCTTTTGGGCGAACTTTCATCTGTTCTCTTTCCTTCTTTCTGCTTTTATGGTAAAAACAAAGGTTATCACAGTTCGATTTTCTTTAATCCTCATCTCGTTCGATCTTGATGGCGCCTAGTTTCTTTATTTATTACGCGATTCTAGAGTCGCTTAGTCTCATCCGAGAGTCTAATCTCCTTGTCTTCGCTTTTTTCTTTGAAAAAAAGAAACGCTTAGCGAAAAGAATGTTTTTTGATACACCTAGGGCATGGATTCTATATGAACCAATGGATCGTGACATATTGCTTTCGATGTATTGTTGTTCAAAGGGCTACTTAGTATAAATCTTTGTCCAGAGGCGTGCCCTTTGGGAGGTGATCTGGGGCGGAAGCGACTCATAGTAAGAAGACAGAGATTTGAATAGGAAAGGGCCGAAATGACCGATGAGTGCCTTTTTCGCTTTTTTATAAGGGCTCGCTAATTGAATTCAATTTCATTCTCGATTTCTTTGTTTTGATTTTATTTTCACATGAATTCCAATCGAATCGCATTTCATATGATCCAGAGATCGATCTTTCCACCGAAAGTGGGATCGACCAAAATGTTTGTGAACAAAGTCAGAAAGCTAGCTTCATCACGAGTAGCTTCACCACTTCGCAAATAGAATAAGCGCGGGCCTTCCTTTTATAGAAGGGCTTTGCTTCGCTTCCGCCAATGCCGCCAGAGGGTGTCTTTGTTTATGTAACTTCCATCTTATATCAAGAAATCGATACAAGCTCAAGTAGGAATATTCAAAAGAGTTAGTACTCTCGGGAGGGTTGACTCTTTAGTTGGAGCCCTTGCTTTGATACGACTAGCTAGTCCAGTATTCCTCCTATTCATACTAGTAGAGTAGTTATCGAAACCAACGTCGTTCTGTTTATCCTACTTACTTCTGGCTGGCGTCATATAGACAACGAACACATATCTTATAACCAACCTCACAGATCCAACTCAATCAGGTAGACCGATGATCAATCCGCTGTTCATCGATAGACGAAGCTCTCTCTTTATCATCTCGTGCCAGATGCAACAAAGGACTCATCCTTTTTCCTTGGTTTCATTATCATAAAGCTGCTCCAAAATGGGCTTGGTTTCAAGATGTAGAATCTATGTTGCAAAAGGGAATAAATAAATCAATCAAATTCCGGGAGGCTTGATGAAGTGCTTCTTTAGGAGTTAAAGAATAGCTAATAGCATAAAAACAGATCCAAGTAAAGTATAAAGGAAAAACTGATATGCTGCCTTGATCTTTCTTTATAAAAACTCATACTTTATCATTTTTTTTATCCAACAGTTATTCTGTTATGAGCCCCACGAATGGCTGCGCTGTCGTACGAATATTCCCTGACAAAAAAAATTCCACGACCAAAAAAATATTTCCCGACAAAAATAAATATTTTATAACCACTTGCTTATTTTATAAAATTTGCACATTTCACCCATAACCAAAGCATTATATCAAATTAACCCTTATTAATTTAGAATAATGAATAGAGGAAAATTTAATTTAATTTATAATAAGTTGGGGTCTTACAAAAACTATGTCGTTTTGGAGTCTTTTAAAAGCGAGTGGTCACACTTGCTTTCCTTTTATTTATAAAAATACCACTCACGGCCCCACTTGTTTTTTAAAAAAGACTCCAAAACATAATTTTAATAAAGAAGTGCTATTTAAGGAGAATGCTCTTGATCCTTGCTCTCTCTCTCTCTCTCTATATATATATATATATATACATTAGGCTTTCTAAAACTAATCCTTAAAGAGCGAACCAAAGATTTAACCGTCGTCTTTTAGTGTCTATGGCTTGACAGTTCGATCCGTCGCCATAGCCATGTAATCTTTTGGCGACGGGCCTAACTGTCGCCATGTACACCAAAGACGCATATTCGTTTTTGCCTGCTTTTTTAACGTTCACTTTTGCCTCTCCGATATATATATATATATATATATATATATATATATATATATATATATATAATGACCGACGAAATTAAATTGAGAATAAAATAAAATAATAATGTACGAATAATAATGATGTCCAAATCAAGTCATTAGTCACCAATCAACAGAATGAATGTTTAAAGCTTAGCTCTAAAATAGTTTGCTGCCCTACATCCAGCTTGGAATGGTGTCATGTTCCATCCAGCTTCAAAAGAGAGTTGACAATTAATTACATAATAAAAATTGATTGATTTAGTTATAGGTTTGAGTATATAATATTGCAATTTTATGAGATGTGATAGGAGGGTGTTCCAAAAGGATATTTTTTTTAAAATTTATTGTTACTGTAATTGTGATTTTATGAGAATTCATTTTATTTATAAATTGAACAAGTGTCATTATATATGACGATAAATTTATGTCGCTATTAAATATTGAAATATATAAATCAATAAATACATAAAATAGAGTGTTGTTACGGTAATAAAAAAACTTAAAAAATTAGTTTATAAAATGATGTGACAGTATAATTAGTGGATAATCCAACATACATGAATGAGCCTAGTGATAGTAATTAAGACACGTCATTTTGTAAATAATTTTTATTAAGATTCATTTGTCATCAAAGTACTATCGCATAAAATAACAAATAATAATGTTGTACGGAAGTAGTTAGCATGAAGTTTATTTTCGAATAAGTTGGTCAATTTGTCAATATAGTGCTGACACACAAGCGAGACTCTATGTGTATCGGCATTCTATTGGCCAATTGATCAACTTACCGAAAAATAAACTCCATACTAACCGGATCTATGTTGTACTATATTAGTAACGAATGTTTAAGGAGCACCTAGGAGGAATAGTCTTGAGCAAGTCAAAAGTGTGAGCGACCTTAAGAAACCAAAAAAAAATAAAAATCCTATGGCATAAGTGAATAAGAAAGAAAATTGGTGGGTAATTGAGAATACTATTGAAACCTTAGGACCTAAATAAAATTGTAACCATACGAAGGAGTAGTAGTTTAGTATTTTATTCATATCAGCTAAACGTAATTTCGTTCCATCATCGAAATTTACGTCTCCCAAAGTCAGCGACTCTCGTCTCTCAGTTCTCACTCAAATGGATTACGATTTTCCCGATCGCGATCCTCCTACATTCGAACGCACGGTACATTCCACATATCTGAAAAAAATGCATCTCTTAGTTTCTGTTCTTGATTTTACCGGATCTGATTTGATGACTTATTTGATGCTAGTTTTTAAGGTGTTGTACTTTGGATCTTTAATTTTATCTGTTCGACGTTTTCTTTAACCTCTCTTTTCTCAAATCCTTCGATTTGATTATTTTATTGCCCTTTTACCCTTGTTTGAGCTGAATACTATTGTCAATCTGAATATATGACTTCGAATTCTGAAAATTTCAAATCTTTTTAGCTCTATTATGGCTCTCCCTTCAAATTCTACAACTTGACAACTTTAAATTGGTTTTGCAGAACTAATCATCTGTTATTGAATATTTGAATACTTGCTTGGATGTCTCTCTATTGGGCATGTATCCGGAAATTTTAAGTTCACAGTTCACCAAATTGGTTAATACATTTCATTTTTCGCCCAAATAAATTATTAAGATGAGCTTCTTAATTTGTTAGAGGGTAATATTGTTATAAGCATATTTCAAATATGAGTTGGAGAGTTATTTTCTTGAACAAAGCAAACTGTGTATTGGTATTTAGGAAGTGGTTTCCAAAACTAGAGTTACTAGATACTTGTATCTTGTTCTTCAGGACTTAAGTGATTACGTTTTCCAATGCTTTTATGCTAGTCCCTGTGCAAGCTCCCAAGTTTTTAGGACCACCATTGTCCACTGTTGCTGCTGCCATCGCTACTAATAGTTTTGCTTTCTGCTGATCATAAAAGCTGTTTCACCAGAAGTAATCTGCTTTTACTTACCTCACATGTTACTTTTTACTTGCCATTCTCTCCGGCACGTCAACTGTCAAATTGTGGTTCTGGATCTATTGTAAGATTCTCAAGTGAGAGGACATTTATCAAAATCCCGTGGAATAGATTATTATTATTATTATTTTTTGAAATTTAAGAAGAAGAGAAAATATAGGAGCTCTAACAATCCCAAAGTCATGATGAAACTTTTTGATTCTCATTGTCACCTCCAAGACCCAAGAATCTTTAACAGGGCCCCCCAACTAATTAAAACAGCCCTAGATAATGGCGTAGTTCATTTTGCTGTCAATGGAGTCTCTGAGAATGATTGGCCTCTGGTAAAGGAGATGAGTGACCGCTATCCTTGTATAATTCCATGCTTTGGAGTCCATCCCTGGTTTATAGCAGAGAGGACTTCCAACTGGTTTAATACTTTGAAGGAATTCTTTGACGCTAATCCCTCAGCAGCAGTGGGAGAGATTGGTTTAGACAAAGGTTCACATGGAAAGAAAATTGACTTCACAGATCAAGTTGAGATTTTCAGCCAGCAGCTTCAACTTGCCAAAGAGCTGAAAAGACCAGCATCTGTTCATTGTGTGCGTGCTTTTGGTGATCTACTTCCAATAATGAAATCTATGGGGCCATTCCCTGCTGGCGTGATACTGCATTCTTACTTGGGTTCTGCGGAAATGGTTCCTGAATTTGCTAAACTCGGTGCGTACTTCTCTTTTTCTGGGTTTCTTATGTCCATGAAAGTAAACAAAGTGAAGAAAATGTTGAAGTCGGTGCCTGCTGATAGGATATTATTGGAGACTGATGCACCAGATGCCCTACCAAAATCAAACGATTTGGGTTCTCTGTTTTATATCGAAAAAGATTCTTCTACCGAGGAGCCCTTAGCTCAAGGAGAAAACGCAACTTCAAATGATAGCAATCCCTCTGAAAACATGTCCCATGATGCAAGAGATTCCTCGGCACTGGTGAATGAAACCCTTAATCATCCAGCTAACATTCATAGTGTACTCACTTACGTAGCATCTCTGCTTGAGCTCACTGAAGAAGAACTTGCAGACCTAAGCTATGGAAATGCATCACGCTTGTTTTCTTATGAAGGATCTAAAGTACTACTAGAAGGTCAGTTCAGTGTTTTATTGTATTACATAAATATTGGGAGTTCAGAATTATACTTGTTTGCTTGTTTATAGGCTATAACTCCAATTTAACACCATGGCCATTATTTTTTGTTGTTTTAGATTTGTTATTTACACAGGAAAAGATCATTTTCTAGTTGAGTCCATGTCCTTTATAAGATCTTGGAAAAATCCTCCCCTAATTTAGTACTCCGTAGAGTAGAATTATAAGCCTGTCCCCACCCCCTCTCCCTCTCCCTACCTAAATACGATCCGACAATCCCTTTTTTGGGTGACAAAGACCATGCATTTTGATGTTTTCTGTCACCGTTCCTTCTGCAATGACCTACTGAACTTCCTTGTTTTAAACTATCACGTACTATCGGAGTTATAATTTACACATTCTGATGGCAACTTTGTTTAATGAGCAGGTAAAGATTAGACAGTAGCCCAGCTATGAATATCGAAGTCATTCATGAATTAAAAAGGCCTACCAAAGGCGGATGAAGTGTCGATAAAATCTCTGTAATAGTTACATGTTAGTCTTAAGAACTATGTATCCAATGTCATTTCTATTGCCCCCATGTGAGTAAATATACTTGGCATATGAGAGAACTGATTGCTAAATACTCCGTTTCACTGTGGACTTGACTGGACTTCCATTGACATTGGCCATTGGGGAACAAAACTAATACATGGCTCTGATTGGCAGTTTTGAGAAAAAATAATAGACATTGGCTCAAGCAAACAAACGAAGAGCCCTACGCTGCAATGCATATGTGCAGTAATCTTTTGTTCAAAATTCAAATTAAGAAAACAAAATATAAATAAAATACAAAAACTTCTATTGTTATGAACAATTTTCTTCCCTGCAGTGTAGAGAAAAAACACTTATTTGTCAAGAGAAAATGATTACTCCAAATCCAATGAATTGAATTCAAACTATTCGAATTCTTGATTGTCTTGATTGTGATTTGATACGTACTCGATTGGTACATATTTGATTAGATACTTGATGCATTCTCTTATAATATATACAAAATTAAATCAAACTAGAATAATTGATTATTTTTTTTAAATTTAATTGTGATTTTATATTTGTAGTGTAATAGTAAATATATTTTCTCATTTCTAAGTAAAACAACAAATTCAATTTATAATTATATTTATTATAAAACTAGTTATTATGTGAAAACTTGAATTCAAATTTAAATTTGAAGCTCGCGGGTTGTTTGAATATAATTTGATTCGAATAATAAATATTCGAGTTGAGTCAAATGAATTTTTTTCAAATACAATTCGAGCAGCTCTCTGTTCGTTTTGATCCGTTTACGTGCTTACATGATGCTTGTGGCATAAACAAATTGTGCTATGGTTTAGAGAACAATAAGAGAGAATAAGAAACAAAGGTGGCAACAGCAGAAAAGAAACAATTGAAGGGCAGTAAAAGAGACAATTGTGCGGTTCTAGTTCTTTGGCAATTACATGATAAAATACCACCAAGGAGTACTCATACAGTCTACCAACCAAATTGACAAGTCATTGATATTGGAGATAAAATAGGAATTGATAAGGCCTGCAAAGAAAGAAAACGGAATTATTCATTTTTAAGATATCTGCTCTTATTTTTCAAAGGGTAAATTCGAAAATAAGAAAAGGCTTCACAAAATTATTTACACCAAAAATTGAAATTGAAACTGAAACCTAGTTAAATCTTAAAAGAAGTCGAAAAATAGTTAAGGGTTTAACGAATCGAAGTTGAGATCTGGTCTCCAGGTTGCTGCGTTCAATTTCTCGTCTAGAACTTGAAGTTGTCAATTTGTGGAGATGATTCCCCTGTCCTCGAACTTGAAGGTGTCAACTCCCGTCTAGAACTCCAAAGGTTAAGCTATCGAATTCGAGATATGTTCCCGTTGCTTTTGGGGAAGATGGGTCGGTACGGTGGAGGGTGATGATGAGTTTGGGAGGAGAGGTTGGAGGAGTGAGTTTCAGAGGGGTGACAGAACGGGAGAAGTGAATAGAGAGAAACAATAAAACTTTGAGACTTTAAATAGGTCTGTTACTTAAAAGGTATGTTACTTGAGCGTATTGCTCCTGATCGGTTCTCTCTCTATATAGCTGAATGATTCATAACATCTATTTGTTATGAATCAAAAAATGATATATAACATCTATATCATTCAGAATGGATGCGATAGGACTGACAGAAACACCGTCCGCTAGTCGGTCTAGCAGACGTATTAATATTTATAAATTCTGGACGCTTTATAAATCCTAATATGATAGTGCATGTTCCTGGGAAAAAAATACATTTCCCTTGTTATATTTTGTACGTATAACAAATTTAATAAATAAAAAATAATAATGATACCCTTTTTGCAGGTTCATCTATATATCTAGGTGTACTTATTGTGGCTTCAACCGTGTTTTATACATTTTGGGCATTTGCTTTGCGGAGAATTTTGCAGGCTTCAAGCTGTGGTAATGACTCGAGGTAGTCACTGTTGTGGCAACTTCAAATAGTGTTAATTTTTTATTTTTTTTATTTTTTTATACTAATCACACTATTGGTTTTCTCAAGAAACTTATGCAAGATTACCACTTCATAGTGCGATAGCTTCTTGACTGGAAAATGATCATGTAAACTAATTCAGACAGTTTTTCCCCCATTGGGAAAATGTTGTAATATTGATTTGTATATTACATTAAAAGTTCAATTTTTCAAGTCATTTTTTTGCCCAAAGCCGCCTGTCGTGATTTAACTAAACCTAAAGTCCAGAATTGATTTAAAGTTGACCAGAAAAAAAAAAAGAAAAAGGATTAAAATGATAATAATTTGGGGTGTGAATGCATGATGATGGGTTGTTTTGTCCCAAATTAATACTACTAATATGCTTTTTTTAAACGATATAGTAAGTGAATAACGCCAGACAAAATAAGAAACTGAAAAGGGACCATATTACTCTTCATTCCACCTTCTTCTTCATCTGTATCTGTATCTTCCCTCCCAAAAAACAAACGCAAATATATTCAAAACCAAGAAAAAAACCTTTTGCTAGCTGGGACACAGTTTTGTGGGCTAGCTAGATGGATTTTGTGGAATCCATCTTATCTTATGTGGGATAACTTTACACGTAGCTGTGTGTGTATGTTAATTTGTTAGGAGATTTGATCTTCAAGAATTTAATCTGCAGGAGTACTTTGTTTTAATTTTATTTGACCTCAAAAGAAACATAGAGTTCAGATTAATTTCGACTTCTTTTATTTAAACAGATTGATTTCTATTCACGTAACTACCATGATATCATAGAGTTCTATTCCAACTGAAAGACATGGCGATGATAAGGAAGTGTCAAGTGTGTGTACTTATAAATAAATACACACGGCTCCCTATATCTCTCTCCCTTAATTTACATCAATCATCATTAAGCCTCCCTCCATTGTTACCTATCAGCACTAGCTAATAATTAACAATTAGATTAGATATTGTTTTTGAATTTCGATAATCATCTCCTTAGAATATTTGCCTCCTTGATTCATGTCATCTTAGAATATTTGATTCCTTGATTAACTTTAGTTATTATCATATAAAGAGGACATCTATGTTGTAAATATATATAAGAAAACATAATACAAGATTAGCTTTACCTCTCTCTATATTCTATTCTTACCCAAATTCATCATGGATCGTGGGATTAATGCGGAAAGAGTTGGAGGTGAAAATGTTGTTGCTGATACAGTTTGGGTTTCGTGCCCGCACTGTTCTTACACGTTTAAGCAAGTTAGGGTTCTTCAACAAGGTTTGTCGAAATGTCAGTATCCAGTCTGTGGAAAAGAGTTTAATGTTCTTGACGCGATGCTTTTGTATAAAAAAGAAGAGACTAACATAGACGAGATGCGAAAAAAGTTTCATGTTCTTGACACGATGCTTTTGTATCCTCCAAAAGAAGAGGGTCAGGATCAAAAGGAGGAGATGAAAAAAATTTCAAGACTGATGAAAAATGGGTATGATTTTGAAGGTCCGATACTTAGATAGGTTTCTGACTTTTACTAGTATTAGTATTTGTAATGATTCCAAAGTAAATTAAACTTGAGAACGTAGGTCCCTCGTAATTCATTTGGTTTACTCTTTCTTGAGTAACTTTAGTACTCCATCTTAAATAATTGGTGATCTACTTTTGGGTGGTTGAATGAATTTTCAACGACATCTAGCTACTTTATTTGCGTTTTCTACTGCATATATATGTATTCTATATATTTAAATTATCTTTTTGCAGTGCTATGGCTCAAACAATATAAGTAGTTCACCTTTTAAAGTCTCTTTGGTTAAGTACTTGACATTTTAATGTCTTTTAAAGTAAAAGAATGCAAAAAATCCATGTTTATTTTGGCCAAGGATTCATTGTATTTTCTGATGTTGCTCTTATGGCTGGTACTCAAAGCCTTCTGCATGTGAGGTTATTGGCATATTTTTGCTGTTCGAACAAAGTTTTAAGATTAGATAGCAAGCTGCATTTGTTTTTCTTTGAGGTCCCAGGTCAGACACCAAACATGGATTCAAGTGTTCATGCGGTGTCCTAAATCCTAATATATGTATATTTCTTTTAAACTGTTTTAAGTTTTAACTCATAAATAACAAATCTTTTCAATGTCAATAAACAGGGATTAAGAATCTGGATTTAATGATATCACTTCCCAGTTCCCTCCCTACCCACAGCCCGACCGCCGCCGATCACAATTTACATGTACGATCCAGAAAAAGAATGGGTGCAAAGTTGATAATTTTCAATCTTTGGAATATGAAATGCTTAATATCTAGATGTAATCATTGTGCTGATGACTTCAATTAAAACATCATCCTTATAAACTATTCTGGAAAAGCACATTTTTTATTGCCTCTTCTAGATTCTTACATGACCTTACCCCTTTGGAATTTTGGCTCTGACTCTCATTTATGTTTCTATATTGCTCAATTGTGATTGATATTTATCAAGCTTACGTCCGTTCTAGAACTTTGGCCTATCCAAGAGTTTGGAATTAATGACTGATCTATTTTTTGTCATGCATTTCAATTCAACATGGTAGTCAGTGATCATGGCATGACTGAAAATGGTAACCACGGGGGTTCTTTGTATGAGGAAACCGACTCATTGATGCTATTTATTGGTATGATTATGCATCAACCACCCATAACACAGTTAACCAGGTATTAAAACCTTAACTTTATACCACCCATATCTCTCTCTTAATTTACATCAATCATCATTAAGCCTCCCTCCATTGTTACCCAAATTCATCATGGATCGTGGGATTAATGCGGAAGGAGTTGGAGGTGAAAATGTTGTTGCTGATACAGTTTGGGTTTCGTGCTCGCACTGTTCTTACACGTTTAAACAAGTTAGGGTTCCTCAACAAGGTTTGCCGAAATGTCAGTATCTAGTTTGTGGAAAAGAGTTTAATATTCTTGACGCAATGTTTTTGTATCAAAAAGAAGAGACTAACATAGACAAGATGCGAAAAAAATTTCATGTTCTTGACACGATGCTTTTGTATCCTCTAAAAGAAGAGGGCCAGGATCAAAAAGAGGAGATGATAACACATTTTATAAATGAGACTTTTGTGTAGGAGAGGTGTATGAAATTATCAAATGAAGAGGCAAATAATTTATTCGCATTAATGTTTATTTATAATAGTTATACTTGAAATATGATTATTAATCACAAGTATATTGTTTGTTTTTAAATTTAGGGGAGTGGTTATTATAAAGTTAATTTTGGTCAATTGACCAGTATAGTGTCGATACGCAGGCCGAAAGCTGATCTCTCTATGTGTCAAGATCAGACGTATTAATCGATTAACTTAATAACGTAAGTTAACTTCACAGTAGCAGGATCTCAAATTTAGACTTGAGACTATTAGTCTAGAGATTATAAAATGACTTAATAGTTTTGAGATTATAATTATAATTTTGATATTTTAATCTTAGAATTAATAGTCTTGAAATTATAATTTTTTGCAACATATTACTTTGTGTCATTCCCATATTTACACTGAATTTCAACATACAAGATTTCATAAACAAAATGCTTAAACGTAGGGGGAAAAAAGAATAAAAGAAAAAATTGTAACTTATAAAAATAAAGGCTTAAATATATTTTACTATCTTAAACCATATTATTGATTCACCTTTAAATTGTTTCAATTAGATAATTAAACTGTTGATTTTTTTTTTAATTTGATTCAATTGATACTTCCACGTCATAAAACGTAACTATTTGGGTGAGGGCATAAAACAGCTGTGTGAAAAAAATATTTTTTTATTTTGGGATTAAACATTAGTTATATATTGAAGGATAAAATAGGCATAAAACTTTCATTAAATTTTTCAGACTAATACATCATCTAATCTCTTCACGTCCATTACCACCATTTGCCTCCCTCACAATCATCGCCTCGGATAAACCAAAAGCAGCCTCATCTTGAACAATCAAGTGCAACCCAGATTTGAAAATCAAAACCCTCAGGGCCTGCAAATATGTGGATTTAACAAGGAATCTTGTACCGATTACATCTTCTACTTCGCCCGAGCGTATTGGGCACAATCCCTTACACCGTAATCAGACATTAATCAAATAACGGAGATAAAACTTTTGTGACTGAGCGCTCAATGTACCCCACCTGCAACTCGCTCATGTTAAAAACTACGACTGCGTGTGGATCATGCGGTTTAAGGGTTCCCTGATGAGACCCACCATTTCCCGGTCGGTGATATTGCCGGAGTTGTACTAAATACCCACTATTTGGGCTATGACTTAACCCACCATGTAAAATTCCTCTGAATACAGTGGGTGGGGTACGAAAAAATCGGCGCCGACGATCGTGTCATCGTTTTGTGAGAAATCAGTCCATAGGTCGAGGCTCATGTAGTTAATGACTGGGTCTTATTGGTCAGCCATTTCTAAGGTTTGGATTTTGGATGTTTTGTCGAGATTTAAAGGACTTTGGAGGAGAGATTTTTGGTGTGTTGGGCAATTTGTGCTTCAGAGAGTTGTGGCTTTTTGTCGATCGATTTTGGGGGCTCGCCTTCGATCGATTCTATTGTTTTGAGGGCTTTTGATGTTTTTTAAGTAGTATGATAAAATTAATGAAAGTTTTGTGCCTATTTTACCCTTTGGTATATAATTAATGTTTAATTTTAAAATAAAAAAAATAAAACACATCAATTGTTTTATGCCTTAGCCAATAGCCACGCTAATAATTTTTAAGGTGACATCTTTAATTGAATTAAATTAAAAAAAATTAATAGTTCAATCTAAAAAAATTTAAAGATATCAAAGTGGAATATGTCATTGGACGCTGAAACATATTAAGCCAAAAATAAACAATTAAGGAGTCCCGTACAAGTTTGAATTTACCGCTAATGAGTTTTCTGCGATAAATAAATATATACAAACAACAACCTGGTCAACTGTAAAGAAACTCTACAGCATTAACCAGAGCAAACTACTAGGGTTCTTCAACAGAGCAGGTAAATAATCTGCTTTTCAATTGAATTGATACTTCAACAGAGCAGGTAAATACTACTGTATATCTCTGATCTCTCTTTCTTTTTGGGGGTTAATTGTATAAATAAATGTAGTGATTTTGAAAATTACCAGCAGCAGCCGATCATAATATATGGGTAAAGTTGAGCTCTGGTGGACTGTTAGAGGAATGATTGTTCTTCTTCTGCTATTAATTCCAGGGGTTCTGGGTTGGGGAAAGGAAGGACATTATGCAATTTGTAAAATAGCTGAGGTAAATATTGCTTCAATTTCTCAGACCGTAATGGGTTCCTCAATATTGGGTCATTTATTTTGTTAATTTTTGGATTTGTAAGTTATCTTTATATCTGTAAAAAGAAAGGTAAATCATATACTTCCATTCGTGTGTTTGCATTATAATTATGATAAAAATTATCCTGATTGAAATCCCAGATCTTGAGTCAGAATGACTAAGCTGACTTAAAGATGAAGATCTATATTTAATCTTTGAAGTATAGGCTTGGTAAATTTTTGGGTTACTCTTTATTTTACGAAGAATATGAAATTGATGTTGAGTGTATATAAATATTCGAGCAGTGGGATTACATATCAAAAACCAATTTGATCCTTTTGCTTTAGTTCATTATCTGTTCATTACAATTAGTTGGTAATAGTTAAGTTATTTATCTTTCATAAAGAAATATTATAGAATTTAGGGAAAATGGAAAGAACTAGATATTGGTCAGATGAGTCTAGTGAAAGTGGGAAGCTAGAGTGCAAGAATTTGGAATGCCATTTAGTAAGTGCTTTTGATGATGTTGGAAGTCAGCATATATAATTCCTACTGCCCAAAAGAGTTCGGATTGCTAAATCTTGCTACCGGTCTTAGTTTCACTTTATTCAGCTTTTATTTGTGGTTATGCAAATCATTTAGCATCCAAGGCAAATATGACCTCTTGGATTCACGTCTCGTTACCTGGTTCAATAAAAGTAGGTTCCACGATAAAGTGTACTTTCTTTCCCTTGTGAGTTTTTTTTTTCGGGGTGGGGGTGGGGAATTCCCTTGTGGATTCACGTCTGGTTACCTGTCTGAAGCTGATACTTCTTATTTCTTGGAAAATGATTGAAATTTTATCTGTATATTTCAGGGATATCTTTCTGAAGATGCTCTAACTGAAGTCAAAGCATTGCTACCCGATCGTGCTGAAGGTGATCTTGCTGCTGTTTGCTCCTGGGCTGATGAGATTAAGCATAACTACCGTTGGCGCTGGAGCAGCCCTTTACATTACGTGGACACGCCTGATTTCAGGTGTAACTATAAATACTGCAGTAAGTTTGGATGCTTGTTATCCAATGTCCATTAATGTTCTTCTCCTCCTTCACTTTTTTTTTAAGTTATGTTCCCATGTCTGTTTATTCCCATTATTATCTCAACTAGCCAGAGATTACTTAAATATCAGGTGCCAATTATCTTATTAATTCCCAGCTTCTTGGTGTATCTCCGTGTATAAACTGTGAAGCCATAGTAGCTACAAGCTGAACTCTGCTTATGAAGCCATAGTAGCTGAAACTAAATAGATAAAATTTTAAATAGTTGTCTTATTTTGATATTAAATAATTGCCTTATTTTTCCACCTCCTGTAATTCTAAAACTACAACAGTTGAATTCAAATTATACCCAACGGGCCAACGCACGTAATCGACCAATCCTAGTCCATGAATAATGCTAAAATCCTTTGACACATCCCACATTAAAATCCTTTGAATTCAATATAGCTTAATACCTGAGTTATCTATCATGTTTTCTCTTTCTAGTTTTACCATTATCTACTAAACTGGAGACATGTCAGTGTCCAAATTGAACTTGACAAATCCTTAAGGGACAAGTTCTAATATATTCTCTGATAAAGATCTGACCTTTTAAGTCTAGTTCACTGATTATCTGCTCCCATCACATTTTCTTGACTAATAATCTCTATTCTATCTTCTGATAGGAGACTGCCATGATTCTACTGGACATAAAGACAGGTGTGTTACTGCAGCAATTTACAACTACACAAAGCAACTTGTGTCGGGTGCTCATGATTTGAATTCAGAAATAAAGTGTAAGCAATACTTGTTAACTAAATCAGTACCGCGTTTAAATTTTTGAACTCATATTTTTGTGTGATTACAGACAATTTGACAGAGGCGCTCATGTTCTTATCACATTTCATTGGTGATGTCCATCAGGTTAGCTCTTTTTGTGGCACCTAAAAATGTTAAGAACTATAACAGAACTATCTGATTTCACATTAATTGAGAGTTGAAGTATATTGTTCGAGTCTGTTCCATGATTATTGTGCACTCTATAAGAACAATAATGCATTTGAGATAAGATAAAGATATTTCACTTCCAATACTTCTAGAACATGTGGACTGCAAAGGCTTTGATCCAGAAGGTAGTAGGGCACCCTGTCAGCCATTTTTTGGATATTAAGTGCATTGGGATTTGGGAGGTTACAAATTATAAATTCTTGGATTTTGAACTGAACCATTTGTTTTCTTTATTTGCTGTTCACAAAGAGTATATCTCGAAAGTGAAATGGAATTGGCTGTGTGCTGTATTTGGCAGTGTAAGACGATGGACATTTAATTTATGGCAGTACCAAAGTAACATATCTGGGGAGAAGAGTTTCATGTCATCATTTTAGCATGACACATTCAAATAGCTTAACAATCAGCCTTACTTTTCTGTGATTATCTGATCCATCCATAACATTGCTATCAAATTTGTAGTTAAAAGTGTTGGTTAGCTTCGTGATGAAGTTTACACATTCTGGTTTTAGTTTTCTATGCACAGAAGAAATTTGAGTAGCCTTAGATCAAGAGGATGGCTTTAATTGCTACTTAAAATCTGTTCGGTGTAGCAAGCAGGATAGACTATCCCAGTTATGGGCCTTATGGCTACAAAGCCAGATGCTAGTGTTTTTAATGTTTGGTATTTTCAGTTATCCTAATCTGTGTTCATTCGTTCAACATACATATAAATATATGATGAGTTCCATATAATATCATTAGATAATTTCACATCGACGGGAGTGTTCATTTCATTAGGCTATACTTCTTAACCAATGTCTGTATGACACTAGCGCAATAGATTTTTTACAGTACAAGGAAATTCGCAATAAGGCTAACATTTTACTTTTTGATGACAGCCTCTGCATGTTGGTTTCATCGGCGATGAAGGAGGAAACACAATAACAGTCCGTTGGTATAAGAGGAAGACCAATTTGCACCATGTAGGTGCTGGTTAATCTTTTTTGGGTTGTGATTTTTTATTTTGTGGCTTTCTATTATTCAAAGATGGATTCTTGCTATAGGGTTAATAAGAAATGAGGTTTTGTTCACAAAAAGAAACCAACAAGGTAGCAGTATGCTCGGATTTGGTAGTTGGTGCTGGTTTTTATATCCGTCATGCGTGTGCAAGTCATTTTCTAAGAGTATAATTATTTTGCTGTACTATTGTATTATATTGACTTTGGTTTACTCAGGTATGGGATAACATGATCATTGAATCCTCCCTGAAGACATTCTATAATTCAGATCTTACAACTTGATACAAGCTATTCAAAGCAATATTACGGTATATTTTTAACTTAATCCTTTAATCCATAATTGCGAGTCCAATAGTTACATATACAAGTTAATTTGGCACTACCTTTTGCATTAATTCCTTATGGGCATGTTGGTGATGCATTTATTCAATGTTACCTGAGTAATCCATGTTGCCTAATTTTTAGCAAGGTGATATTTATAAAATGTTGTTATTGACTTCTTAATATTGAAATTTATGGTATTTTATATATACAATATTAAAACTTAAGAAACTAAACATAAATTTAAGAATTATATTGAATTAAACTAAATATTACAAAGGTATCACCATTATATAATTTGAAGTTGGTACAAGTTTGAAAAATTAAAACTATAATAAAATTATCCATTTTGACTTGATTTTGTTCACTTATTGTGATTTAATATGCTACAACCTGCATTATGAATATGGTAAATCATTAGAAAAATAAATATATCAATATTCATATAAATATTAAATATATATAATTTTATTTGTATAAAATTTACATCGTTAACGACTTGTTGCTGACTAGTCGGGTGCCTTGTCGCCTAAGCATTTAAGCTCCCGGATGTCACCTCGACTTGTAGCCTTGATAACTATGATTAATCATAACCCAAATGGTCAATTCAAGTTATGTAAGCCTTTAAGGCCATTATTCAATTATGACTAAAAGACAATTTGCACCCTAAACTTTATACCCATGTTGACTTTTGCACCTCAAACCGAAAAAGGTATCTAAGTACACCCTAAACTTCAATTAAACGTAACAAAAAACATACTTTATTCACTTAACCGGTCAAAAGTGACCGGCTAAGGCACACACGTGCATTTGAAAGGGTATTAAAGTCTTTTTCACATCTTCTTCATCAGCTAATTCTCTCTCTTGTTTTTTCACCAAACCAATTTCATCAGCTCTCAAGTGCTTTGAAAACAAAACAAAAACCTAATTACAAAGTCAACAATCCTAATCGAAAACAAATATAAAATTACATCAATGAAAAAGCAAAAACCATTTAATCAAGAACATGTAACCTGTAATTATAAACAATCAAATTCACCATGGTACAACAAAACACAGAGCTTATATATTAAACAAAGAAACCAACAGCTACCAATTAGTCTATAAAACTATTATTACAAGCATTGAATTACATGTATAACTCTATACTAAGCCACAACACATAGAATCTCACAATATGAAAAGACAAACACATTTCAAGGCCAAACATACTTTGCTGCTTTCATACTCTGCTCTCGAATTCATACTCTGCTCTCGAATTTTTGACAACATAAAATTATCCAAAAAAAAGTCTGTATTTTGGAATGGATGGAGTATATTAATGCATTTTTTAAACAGCTCAAAAAAGAAGAAGAAGACAACTTTAAGTTGTTAATACTTGGTTGTTTGGATAGCTATTTGTGTATAATGTGTTATCCATGTACTGTATAGATATGCATATCCCTGTATTTTTCATATGCACAGAAAGATTTCTAAATTGATAAATTCATAATAAAACAAATTAAGAATTACAATTGAATAAAAAAAAGCTAAAAGTATTATACAAAGGCATTATACATATATGAATCAATGAATGAGCAAAAAGTGTTCGGGGACCTTTTTGAGCTTGAGGAGGATGGATGCAACAGATTGGCGGAGGGATAGTGAGTCGTCACGCACGTCGCGGGAGGCACGAGGGACGCAGAGGAGGGCGGCGGCGCTTTGCTCCTCGAGAGAGACTCGCAATGGGTAGCCATTTCCTTGTAAGGCATATCAGATGGTGCCGAAACTGAGAACCTTCCGACTTCATGTGTAGTCTCTAAAACCTGCAAGAAATTTAACCCTCATGAAAATTGTTTTTACAACAATTGGTATATTTTATTTGAGCAAGAGACACATTATGAAAATTGTTATACTATCAAATAATTATGAAAATTTAGTGCAATAGATAGGTTTTGTCCCTCTTACAATGAATTACCCTATCTGGAATAATGTATTCTGGACTTAGCATAAAAATTTGCTGTTTTATTATTGTAACATGCTTGAATGCATTTCAATCTTAGCTGATAAAAGAACCAGAGCCAGAAGAAGAATCAGATCAAAATTGACCTCTTCTTCTACGATTAAGATCCTAGTTGCAATATTTTCCCCAAAATTTTCCTTGGGAGTAAGAGAAACATATTTAAGTATTAAGACTCAAAAGGTTTTAAAAGTACCGAATCTAGGAATTGATTGACACTTAGGAGACTTGGATACTCCAGATTTGACCAAACAACATAATTTGATTTATTTTCATTTGAACCAGGAAGGAATTCATCGTCTATTGTAAACAATGGCTGCTCAACCTGCAGATTTACAGAGCGAGCTTTGGAGATGGAGAATGTGGGTTTAACAGAGAGAAGGATGAGAATTGTGTGAAATAAATGTAAACTTCCAAGTTTACCCCTCTGTAATAAATATTACAGCCTTAACCGGTCACTTTTGACCGGTTAAGTGAAGAAAGTATGCTTTTTGTTACGTTAATTGAAGTTTGGGGTGTACTTAGACACCTTTTTCGGTTTGGGGTGCAAAAGTCAACATGGGTGTAAAGTTTAGGGTGCAAATTGTCTTTTAGTCTTCAATTATTAGTAAAAGGAAAGATTTGAAGTTCATTAACATAGAGATTGTTTCTCCCAAAAAATTTAGCAAACTAATCAATGAATGAATGTTTCCCATAAAGCTATATAAAGAATCCATATAATCAAGTATGATCAAAAAGAGTGTTGAGGTCACCCTACAAAAAAGGTTAGGGAAATGTGGTAATAAAAAGCGCCAAGAAAGCGTTGTTGATAAAAAGGCCAAGGAGATAATCTCCCAATAGCGCCAAGGATAGTTAGGACATGTGCGAAGGATAGTTAGGACATGTGGGTCCCTCACCCATTTAGCACAAAGGATGTATAAGGCCTGTGGGTCCCTCGATAAAAGTACCAACGAGCAAAAACGCCAAAAGCGCTACTCTTGGCATTATTTCAAAGCAAAAAGTGCCAAGGAATTTTCAAATAGCGCCAAGGAGGTTATTCTCTAAAAAGCACTAAAGGGGACAAAAGCGTCAAAAGAGTCATGGAAACCCTAATTTGCTCTAATTGTTGTCCCAAAAGCACCAATGAGATTAAAAGCGCCAAGAGTGCTATAAAAAGCACCAAGGGTGCATGTATACCGTCAAGGGTGTATAAAGAGCGCCAAGTGTGCCATGTAAAGTGCCAAGGGCGCTATAAAAATCGTCAAGGGCGTTGTGAGCGCTATACAAAGCGCCAAGGGCGCTAAAGGCCCAATAAGCGCCAAACAACCCAAATAAAGGGGTCCCACAATGGACCCCACGGGAAAAGTAAAAAATTATTATTATTATTATTATTATTATTATTATTATAAATTTAGTTAATGTATTTACTCTAAAAATATATTTTTGAAGGAGTAAGGGGCAAATGATGTGGATTAAAATATCTATCAATAGTAAATTGCTACGTGTGTAATCTTTGTAACCTTATTAATGAGGGGCAATATAATAATTTGGCTTCTTTGAGTGTTCTGGAAGAATATTCAATCCAGTAAGGATAAAAACTCTTTGATGTTTAATCATCCAAGGATTGGCAACCTAATGAGTCTCTAAATCCAAGCATGACTCTTATTCCTAACTCTTGAAGGAGAGGACTCTCATATTATAAATCATATTATAAATAAGGGATGCTCCAGCACATTCAAGATACACAATTCTGACTCTTATAATAATTCTCTCTCCTCGCGTTTTGACTTGAGCATCGGAGAGTCCTCCCAGAGCCCCCTAACTGCGGTGGACCTTTTGCAGATTTTAAGGCAAGATCAAGGTGGTTACGTGGCGGTCAAGGCTAAAATTCGTGGATTGATCGAAACCCTAATTTGGAGCAACTGATTGACGCATCATAATATTCTTGGGCATTTCATTACTCGAATCTTCTTATGTCCATTTACCTGTAGTTTCATGTGTTTCTTTTAGTTATAATAATAAATAAGCAAGCACTTTGGCTTACACTAGCCATTTTGTTCATTAGTTTAGCTCTTTTAGTTTTAAATTAAAACTTTTAGTGTCTTTGTGCATGCACACATGCTTGCATCAGTGAATTACATGTCTTTATGTTTTTTTCTTACTTCTATGTTTCTTTTTGAATGGAAATAGAATGGCTGGTTTACTGACAGCTCATCTTGGGTAAATTGCACTGCTGGTAACATGGTTTGTCCGAACCCGTAAGTATTTTTCATTTATTTTTCCTGCAAAATCCCCTTACTTTCACCTCCTCACCCTGTAGAGGTGTGTGTTTGTAGATAAGAGAATGCGATAATATCACAAGTGATTTTCACGAGTTCTTTGTTGATTGTTTAGATACTTATATAATGCATCTTTAACTGCTTAATCCAGCGAACAAGGTTGTGGATGTGGTATTGCAGCATTTGTGTCGTACTTCTATTTAAATGTCATTGTTAAAATAAAACAGTGCTAGTGTTTGAGCTCTCCATCAAGGAGAATCTGGCACACATGAGCTGGGATTTCCATCTTACTTGCATTATTAACTTTAGAACTTTTGGTGACTTAATGTTGACATTGATGTGGTTTTCTGATATATTCTCATGATTATATAAAATTAGATAGCTACTTACACCAACTAGGACTAAAAAATGGGTACTTGAACAATTCACTCTACATTTATGGTAATAGGGATATGGCTCGTAAACCCTTATTTTCATTTAGCAATATGCCCTGGCTGGTCAAATTTATTGGCAGGATTAAATGAAATTCATGAAAAAGAGATCCTTCTGTTCTGAGATAGCCGGTTAAAATGGCTATCAGAGATTGTTATAAAATTTGAAACAGAACTTTTTTTGTCTTGATCATTAGTATACCGTACACTAATACAATTAAGAGGATTTAAATGAACCTTTAAAGACCCTATAAGGTATAACACTATAGAAGGTCTTATCTTCTTATTCCTGAAAATATCTTTCTAAACCCTAAACCCAGCAACAGCTATTGACATTTTCTATTTTCTATTCGCTTGTGCTGTAGGAGTAACCCATTACCTTCTGAGTGGAATTGCCACAACATGGGTGTTCTTCTTAGCAAGAATTCAGCCTTTGGTTAAAGACCTTTACTTATCCTAGTCAATCTCTCATACAAGCAAAATGCTGCACATGCCATCAGAGAACTTTTAAGGCTCACATTATGAATCATGCTGGAGATTTTATTTTTTTTCATTTATCAATTTTATCTTTTATTTTGGTATTTCTTGCTACTTCTACACTTTCATATGGATTCATGTTTAGCCTAGACGGCTATGCAAACTAGCTAGCAAAAAGGCATAAATTTGAGGAAATACCAATATCAGAACTGCATGCATAACCTCTTATCGGTCATATCATGGGAACTGGTACTGGTATGCCTCATGTTTAGTTTACTACTTTTTTGCAGGTATGCTTCTGAAAGCATTGATTTAGCGTGCAAGTATGCCTACAAAAATGCCACCCCTGGAAGCACCTTAGGAGGTAAATAACCTAATTCAGCATATCCTTCCTCTCTTTGCCATTTTAAACTTGTTCTCATGATGTCTCTGTTCCATGTCTCATCATGCAACTGCAATTCAGGTCTTGTTCTTCTATGTTTTAACTAATGTCCGATTTCTGCTTTTATGTTGGTCTTTTTGATCACAAGACAAACAACTTTTAAGAAAGAAATATATATAAAGTATAAAGGTATCTTTTAGTGAAACTAAAGATCAATCTCCATTAAGCTTATGAGCATATATGGATTACAACCGTCCACTGGCCCAAAAAAGTTAAATGGAACTTCCTCTATTCAGGCTAGACCAATTTTAATTAAGTCAATGATCCCCCCCAACTCCTCTAGTCAGCCAGATGAATTTTATTCAAGTCCTTTTTCTTTATACTATAATTTCTCTATTTTTACATTTTTTTTATTTAATTTATGTTTAATTCTAAAGATTTGTAAAATGAAATGCAAAATCTGTGAAATGGATCGATGGAGAACATGGAAGATGTTCTACAAGATTTTTTTTAATATTATTTCTACCTAAACTAGGGGTGTAAACGGATATATACGGATTCAGATACAGTAGTATCTGTATCTGTTTATTTGTGGATACCTTTAAACCGAATACAGATATGAATAATATTCGCTTTTTTACAAATACGAATAATATCCGATTTTTTTCAAATACGGATACGGACAAATACGATTTTTTCGGTTACCATTTAAAACCTTAACTATAACTTGAATACAAAATAATGAGTTTTAAAATATAGTTTATTAATAAATGAATATTAATTTATTTATTTTTAATAAATATTTAAATACAATAATCAATGTTCTAAATTACAATTCAAATAAGTTTTCATCATTTTTAAAATCCTAAATTTCAAAATGAATGCTCTACTTATTAATGTTTAGATGTCTATTTTATGTGTGTGGAGTAATACTGTAATGTGTATGAATATTTATAATTTATAATTAGATTCAAAAGTTTACATTGAATATTTTTTTTTCTCAAATACTTGATTAAAACTTTAATAATATGCTTATGTGACTTTTATTTATAATTTATCCTCAATATATATAGATTACAATTTACATAGTTATAAATTTTTTATTTTATTTCATTATATTTATGGAGAGTGCGAGTTATAATGTATATGTGACAACTAGTTAATCTAGCTTGATCTAAAATTTACTTTGGACTTCTAATTTTTAAATAATTGGGCAAATGAAAGTGATAAATACTCCCTCCACCAGAAAATTCATAAACGTTAATTAATTATTCAACCCCCTTCTAGATTAATTCTAAATTAATTCGGACTTGACTCATTTTAACAATAAAATTATATTGTTCATCGTTCTCGCCTCCCAACATTGCAAGTAAGTTTTGAAAGTAAAAAACGTATAACAAGCTAATAACTATAGTCTCTTGTTCTTCTAGTATATAATTGTCTTGGTAAATGATACATTTTAGATATTTTAACTTTATTAGTAAAAATCTATTAACTATACTCAAGTCAAGAATAAAAGTGTTATTTCCTGCTTTTTAGAAGTGAAATGATATATTTTTAAAATAATTTTCGTATGATAGTGAAAACTAATTATTATATAAGGAATGTCAATTTAAAAAAATTGTTTTGCTTATTATATAATAATTAATATATATAAAAGTTATTTGGATACGAATTTCGGATACGGATCCGAATCCGGATATCCGCTATCTTTTGGATATATTTACGGTCAGATGTTAAACGAATATGAATACGCTTATATCCGTATTCATATCCGTTTATTTGCGCATACCTTTAAACCGAATACGGATATATTCATTTTTTTTCGAATACGAATAATATCCGTTTTTTTTTCGAATACAGATGCGGACGAATACGAATTTTTCGGTTACCATTTACAGCCCTAACCTAAACTGTCCCATGAAGTTTTATCTCATTTTCTTCCTGCCCTGCAAATCTGCAACAATTATGTCGCAACATAAATTATGAAACTTTCTTCATGCTTAAGCAACTTCTCTGGTATATCTTACTATATGAATTTTTCCAATCCTCATACAGATGATTACTTCCTCTCTCGGCTGCCTATTGTGGAGAAGAGGCTAGCACAAGCTGGGGTTCGTTTAGCTGCTACGCTTAACCGTATCTTCACTCCACTCCCATCAATCGCACAAGAATGAATATGAAAAGGGAAGATAGAGAAGGATTGACATGAAGTGGGGACCATCACTGCATCATATAAGCTACATAACTTGAACCTATACGTCAAGACCTCTCATGTACCTAATTAACTACTAAATTATCTTTAAAGTCAGCTTTTTGACAAAGCTAAGAAAGTTTATGGGATGATGCCTTCATAGTTTGGAATATAATATGCCCATATTGTTGCTTGTGTTGATGATCAACACAAATTTAAACGTGTACTCAATGAGAGACTTGTACTAGTTGTATATATAGAACATGCATGCCATCTCCCTAATGTAGTTTAATATTGGAAAAGCAAGAGAAAATGGCAGAGTTGAGAGATTTCTTGCAATTGCCTTCATTATGTCTTGTTTTCTGTCTGGGTTTTGCTGTCATTTCCGAACCTGGTGTTCAAGCCTGGAGCAAAGAAGGTCATATTATGACATGTCGAATTGCCCAGGTAAGGTCCTTGTTTTTGTTTTGGTTTTGGTTTTGGTTTTGGTTTTATCCCAACTAGAATCAGTAGTAGTTTACAAATATATATAGGATTTTATTTCAACATGTGTTTCAGTAGGTTTGACGAAAAATATGTCTATATTAGGTACCGACGCCTGTGTATACATGAGATATATAAGATGTAGTTAATTAGGTCATGTGTTTGCAACTCCTTGCTAATAAATCTTACTTTTCATATTTTACCCAACAGAGTTTAGTATTATGAGGGTGTAAACAGCAGTCAATAAAGCTTCCTAATTATGGAACTCAAATTGACTTGATCAAGGATAAATTAAGTCTTACAACTAATAGTTTGAGTGAGGTAAAAGGGATAAGAATTGAAAGAATTGTTAATTAGATGCTGATGAATTTGTTTGCTTAAAATGTAAGAATTTCATCAAACCATAAAACTATTGCCAGGTGTACAAGTTACGTCCGAATATGGAACATTTGTATTTTATTTATGAAATTGATAAATTCATAACAAAAAACCGTTGCTATTAGCGACGGTATTCATTGTCGCTATATATCTATAGCGACACTTTTTCATGAATACATATTAGAAAGTGTTGTAGAAATATCAATTTCCTTTTATTTATATGGGGAATGAAGCAAAATTTACCTTTCTCTACAAACAACTTATTTAAACACAAGTTATTTAGCTCAGGCGGTGAGTTTGGCGCGTAATCAAACAAACCTGTAATTTTGTTTGATATATAATTATGTATATAGAAACTGTTGGAGCCTGAAGCAGCGCATGCTGTTGAGAAGCTTTTACCGGATTATGCGAACGGCGACTTATCGTCCCTGTGCGTATGGCCGGATCAAATTCGACACTGGTACAAATACCGGTGGACTAGCTCACTTCATTTCATTGACACGCCTGATAAAGCTTGCTCTTTTGACTATGAAAGTAAGTCATCAGTCTATATATATATATATATATATATATATATATATATATATATATATATATATATATATATATATATATATATATATATATCTTGAAGAATTAAGATTTCATTAATTTAATTCATATTTATTTGTTAATAAAGGTTACAAAATCATATCATACTGACAAACAATATATATACTAATGGAAATATCATAATTTTATTTGGCCAAATTTAAAGGAGACTGTCATGATCCACATGGAGCCAAGGACATGTGCGTTGCTGGTGCTATTCAAAATTTTACGTCTCAGCTTTCTCATTATGGCCACGGAACTTCTGATCGTCGATGTACAAATATATAAATCTGTTGATTATTTTTTATGACCGTTGAGCTATTAATTGTTTTCTCATATATAAATATATATTATATACTAAAGTTTAAGCTGAGAATAATCATTTACTTGTTTTTTTTTAATATTTTTGGAAAATATATTTGGAATGAGGTTAAATTAATGTCCTAATTATTACATGTTTTGTTATAATTTGTATAGATAATATGACTGAGGCTTTGTTATTCTTATCCCACTTCATGGGAGATATTCATCAGGTATAATTATAATAAATGCTAGTACGTACTGCAATTTTAAGTCTCTATTTCCTATATATACTCCTCTTTTGTTTAATTTTATAACAATTTGAGATGTATATGTATATATATATATATGGAAAAAATGTATATACATAGGCATGTAAGACATCTGCGTTAAATACATGTGATAATTTTTTTTTAGGCTATGATTGACGGTTCAATCGTTGCCGTAAATATTCTGGTATTTGATGATGGTTGGTACCGTCGCTATAGCCCAAAAAAATCATCGACATAGATATTTAATTTACTATAAACCGTGTCATATACATAACCCTATATATGAGTTGCTATTTCAGCCAATGCATGTTGGATTTACGGGTGATGATGAAGGAGGAAACACCATAAACTTGCGCTGGTTTCGCCACAAATCAAATCTTCACCATGTTAGTATATATATATATATATATATATATATATATATATATATATATATATATTCTCATGCTAAAAAAACATTTGCTTCATATCAGGTATGAAAATAATTGAATTATAAAACGCTGGATTTAATCTTAATTAATTTCCTCAATATTGCAATATAATATTGACCTATTTGGGATTTAATTAATTATATGTATATATGTGTGTATATATATAGGTATGGGATAGAGAAATAATTCTAACAGCAGCCGCAGATTACTATGGGAAGGACATGGATTCCCTTCAGCAAGACATAGAAGGGAATTTCACTGAGGTAAGTAAGCCCATTTCCCATTAGGTGTTTTTTTCTTTTCACCATGCTGGTTTTTCTTGCATTAGTTTTCAAATTAGAAATATATTTTTATTTAATTTAATTAAAACTCTAAAGTGAAATGAAACTCGTGACGTACTATTAGTTATATTTTAGGTGGATAAATTAGTAGCCTGCCGCGGCTACTATATTTCTAACAAATTAGGAATATATTTCAAAAAAAATATTTTTTTTCTTTAAAAGTCGACGATTTAGTGTGTTAGAAATTACGATCACACAATCACACGATAATAGAGAATTAAGAATAATCACACAGAGATTTATGTGGTTCTCCAATTTGGGTACTCCACAGGCTTTACAATAGATAGTATTTATAGTCACTAATGCTATTCCAACCTTACTTCACATTATGTCTCAATTACTCATAATGTCCTTCCAAAAATAAACCATTAAACATTAAATTTCAGTCCGCCGACCGGCGCGACCCGCGCCGCTCCCAAACTATCCTTGGCGGTCCCCGCGCCATATGTGCAGTAGCTGCTCTAACCCTGGCGCGCCCCGCGCCACTCCTAACCTTGCACTGGCGCGCCCCTTGCTCTGCACTTGCCTTCTCCAATAGTTTCTATGTTATGAATCACAAATTCCAACATAGTGCTCTAATTTTAGAACCAAGAGAGTTCGATCTGTGGAAATTTTATTAAACATTAATCCCAACTAACTAGTCAAAATGCTAATTATTTATATATACTGCACAGGGTAGCTGGGCTCATGATCTTGAATCCTGGAAGGACTGTGATGATATCTTTGCTTGTGTAAACAAGTGAGCTCCTCTCTCTCTTGACACTCAAAAACACACATTAAAAGTAATTTATTTAACTGGTGATGATATCTTTCTATTAATTAATTAATTAAAATGGAAATTAACAGGTATGCTAAAGAGAGTATAAACATAGCCTGTAAATGGGGTTACAAAGGTGTTGAAACTGGTGAAACCCTATCAGGTAAACAAAACAAATTTTAACTTTTAAAGAAAATCTCTCTCTATATATATATGATAATAATCCTTATTTAAAGTTGGATAGGACCCTCTATTATCTAACTCATCTCTCATCATTTAAAAAAAAGATTGAATGATTTATCTTGTTCACACAATAGTTGTGCGGATGAGATATATATATCATCTGCACAACTATTATGTGGATGAAAATACAAAAATTATATTTCATCCGCATAATTATTGTGCGAATGGAATATCTCATCCGCACAACTGTTCACACAATAGTTATTCGGATGAGATATATATCATCCGCACAACTATTATATATGTGGATCAAAATATAAAAATTATATTCCATCAGTATAACTATTGTGCGAATGGAATATCCCATCTGCACAACTGTTGTGCTGATAGAATCCACCATCCACATAACAGTTAGGCGTATGAGAATAATTACAACTTTTAGATTATAGAAATAAATGGTGGGATATGTGTTGGATAGATGGGGCTCTTATCCAATTATAACTATGGATCACTCCCCTCTCCCCCCCCCCTATATATATGTATGTGTGTGTGTGTTTAATTTTGAAGTATTAATTTACAGATAAATACTTCAATTCAAGGATGCCAATTGTCATGAAGCGGATAGCGCAGGGTGGAGTTCGTTTATCTATGATTTTAAACCGGGTTTTTGGCAGCCAATGTGACGATTCTTTACTAGCAACTTAGTTATATTGCTAACTAATTAAAAGACTATATATAGCCTACATTTTCTTTTCCATTTGTTGTAAAGGGTTTCAATCAAGGATCTGATTTACTATCAATGGTTTTCTTTTTTTCTTTTTTTCTTTATTTATTTAAATTATCAGTATATTAGTTTCCCGCAAAATTAGATAATCAGTCGAATCTGATTAAGCAATCCTAATATATATAGTTGATTTTGGAAGAAAACGTGGGGCAATATATATGACAATAAACGAAGTTGAATTAGACTAACGTAAAACTTTAAGCGATAAGATATATATAGAAGAATAATGTTCGAATTAATTTCTCTTTAATTTTCTTTTAGAAACTGATATTTTTATAGTTCTCTCACGAAAAGAAAGTGGACCCCACTTTTATGTGAAAATATTATTTTCTTTTTTCTTTTCTCTAATGTATCCATATAAATCGATATTTACTATCATATCTGTATAAATTTGTCATCATATACCGCTCCTCTCACATTAGAGCCTAATTGTTTTAATTTTATAAGAAATTAGTGAGGTGTAAGTAACATCTTTAATTTCAAGTGATGGTACGAGTTACAAGTACCCGAATCAAATAAATTGTGAATTTTAGAGTCATATAAAAGTGGATGGGAATATTAATTTACCAAAAAGAAAAGAAAAAAAAAAGTGGATGGGAATTATATATATTCCAAAACGTCATGCCATTTACATTAAAATAACTTTTCTTACTCTGAGATGCTCATTAAAAAATGGATGAGATATTTAAAAACCCCGTCATTATATGGATTTCTAATGTATATGATAATGTTGTTTATATATAAATATATTTATATATATATAAATGATCAAAAAATTAATTAAAAATTGCAAAAAATAAAATAAATAATCAAAATGGTGGTGCAAAAGCCGCAGATTTGGTACGAGTAGTAGGAGAAAAAACAGAAGCCAAAGATTGAGCAATGCCCAAGACAATTCCCACCTTTCATCGGTATCGGCCGGCGGCCGACGGTTGAAAAACACCGGCTGCGGCTGCCGTTCATCGAAGAACTACTCACATTTGTCGCCATTGATGACCTTAACTTAATTAATTTGCTAAAATTTGTGAAGATGCATGAAGAGAGAGGGAAGTAGTGAGCTAGATTGATAAAAAGCTAGTAGAACACAAGAGTAGACGTTAATTGGCTTTCCAATTATGTCCCCGGTTGGTCTAATAATTGCATGCATATCATTTGATTATTTTCTTTTAATTTATTTATATTTAAATAATTAAAGGCTAAAGGCTGTACCTGTACGTACGTTCTCATTATTTGGCGCTGCTGCCTTTCGGTTATATATTGTTTTTATGGTTTAGATATATTGGTTTATGTGTTTATATTATGAGTTGGGTAACAAGTTTAGTGTCTAATCCAGGGATGGTACAAGTTACAAGTACTCGAATCAAATAAATTATGAATTTTATAATTATATATTAATAGTGGATATATTGGAATTAATATTCCAAAACATGTGCTATTTATTTTAAAATAACTTTTCATGTTCATTGTATTGTATCTAGTGTGAGATCGATTGGCAAGAAAGTACATAAAACTATATATAAATCAATTATTTAGTTGTCCCAAAAATAGTACGTACGGCTAACATTTTTTGAAGAGGGGACATGGAATCTAGAAAATAGATTTATTATTATTTTTGGACATGGATTTAGCATAGATTATTACTACTACTTCTTTTTACAGTAACGTGCTATATTTTATTTTTGATTTTTTTATTGTTTATTTTGTTTTTGATGGTATAAAGAGCAGCAATACAACATGAACCATGTGACATTTAAGCCCTTCTTAATTTATCTAGATGTGTTTTATAATGCTCAGATGGTTTTTGGTTTATTATTAATTTTGAGTTCAACGAATCCAGCACAATTTGTGATAGAAAAACAAAAGTTTCAATTTGATAAAAATATTAAACCAATATTTTAGGGATGGATTGAGTATTCGTTTGGAAAAAACGTTGTAGAAATAATATTTTTACTAGATCAAACAATATAGTTAGTTAACTGTTGGGTCAAACCATATTAACTGGAACTAAATGAGTTGATTAACTATTTTTATTTATTCAGATCGGTTAAAGTTTGGACCCATATTTATTCAGGTCGATTAAAGTTCTGAAACAGTTAACCATTTTTCAACTCATATTTATATAATCTTCCCTTGTTACGTAGGTGCTTTTTTTTTTTTATAAATCAAACCTACAATTAATAGCACAGACAAGCTGTTCCTCCATGAATGTGCATCTCACGCTCATCATTAGTAAACTATCTAAATATGTAGTTTAAAAAATTCTAGTTTAAAAAAGCCCATAAAAAAATATCTAAAAATATACTACAAGTTTAGGATAAAATAATTCAAAATATTAGTTTACCTTCTAAAATATATTAAAGTGGAATTCATTGCATATAAATTCACTTTTTTTTATGACTGAATTATTAATTAAATAAACATTCACATTGTTATAGAATTTCTATCTTTATTTAGCTAATGGAGTTTCAGTTGATAATTTTTAGTAAATAAAGTTATATATATATATATATATATATATATATATATATATATATATTACAATAGTATAATAACATGATTATTAAGTTTCTCATAAATTATACTAACAGGCGATCATTTAAAAATTAAATTTTATTATTTGGTGACAAAATAATGTAATAATATCACATTTGAATGCGAGGGGAGAGAATTATTTTACAAATTATTTCTATGACTCGTGATAATAGGAGGGTCTTAAATTTTTAAGAAAGTAAAAATGAAAAATAATCTTTATATAGGATAATAATATATCAATTTTGTTGTTTAAATAAAATTAAATAATTATTTAAGTATATCGGTTTCCTTAAATAATTATTTAAGTATATCGGTTTCCTTAAATAATTAAATAATTATTGAAGTATATCGCCTACGTAACGAGGGGAGTTTGACTCTTTTTTAAGTCAAAAATATGGTTCCGATTGAAGTAAGTCGCAATTGGAATCTTATTTGGAAAAGAGTAGTCTTAATCGAAAGATGCATCTAGATATTCTTAGTTATTGGAAAGCAAATAGAAATAGGTATTCAGTGTTATCAGTTATGGCAAAGAAAATTTAATAATAATTTTGAAAAATTATTTAAATATGGAAGGGTATTAATAATTTCAATTTAAAATTTTATTAGTATAGTTTTTAGCATTTTATTATTTATATTAATAATTTTTATATCATATTATTACTTAATTAATTTAATTGTGACGGCCACAATTTTATTTTTCAAAAGTTCTGTTTAAAAGTCAAAACATTTTAAAATGATTAATATGGTTAATATGATTTTGAACCATAACCATATAGTTCCAACCCACACAACCCATATTAAAAATGGTTAATATGATTTTAGTTTTTAAATGAAACCATAACCATATTTTGAAAACCAAAACTAATCTATAACTATATTTTGTTATGCCTACTCGTTTGCGGAAAAACGGCTAGGGCATATTAGTATAAAAAAAAATTAGGAATTTAATTAAAACAGTGGGCGCTACCTGGGTGCACCCGCGAAGCACAATCCACCGGATTGGCACTCCCTGCGCGGGCGTATCGCACGCACACACGCAGAAGAAAAAGACACCTATTTTCACCCATGCATATTACTGATAACTCATTTAGGCTCTTCTCACTTTCCCCAGAAGAGAGGAATACCTCGGCCGGTTCTAGCTTGTCAGAAGTAAGGCTTGTGTTGTCCATCGTCTTCCTGAAAACCATCGGCCGGTGCAAGTTGTAGTACTGCTTATTTCCTTATTATTTCATTCTTGTAATCATGCTGCAGCATTGACTGTGCAGCCTGGTTGTTAGCTCCAATGGCAGCTGCATTCCAACCACCATATTGAACAACCATATTGCAACATATCAACCTTTTCGGTAAACTTTCTTCCAAATCCTAAATTGTCTATAGTTTCTCAAAACCAACCCAAGAAAGTTGAATGTGGACCCATGGTGAAAAGGATTAAGCCATGAACGGGCAGCCACGTGGACAATCTCTAAACTTGCCTTTATAATTCCTGTACCCCCCAACTAAGCCAGAATGAGCAAGGGGAACATTCTCCGCCTTGTCCCTTAATATTACAATGCATTCACTAGTACATGTAATACAAGAAAATCCATGCAGTACATTTTTGAAAGTAATTATTGCCATCCCATGTCCTATTACATTACTCCAACAGTCCAAGTGTGATTATAGTACCATCCATACAATGGATTTTGACTAAACTATACAACACAACACTCCATAAAGTTGTTATATAAATGCCAAATTAACAACCTTAGTGCGACCAATTCGCATAAATACCAAGAGAGCAGAATTCCATGGCACATATAAATGGCAACCATCCATGCATTTTAATTAATTGATCCAACACATATCATTCATATAACTTTAACATACCTTGTGTTGGTGTAATCATGGTACCTTGTGCTGCCTTATTTGACGAACTATGATGGTTGGGTAGTCAACAATGGTTGTGCCTCTTTATGTGGGTGTTGTTTTTGATTTGAATGCTTTTGGGTTAAGAAGTTAGATAAATTCTCGTGACATGGGAGGAGCTAAAGTGATACATGTATCTACATTGGACGTGAACAAAATTCAATTTAGCAATAAGGCAGAGCATTCAATTCTTGACAGCTATTCAAGGGAGATACAATAATGGGTCTAGTTGGTGATAAATTTGATATTAGTGTCTGCAATTCAGTTATGGACTTAAAAACACTACAAAACATAATAAGGTTGTGGAACCTGTCATTGTGGGAGGCCCCAAGCTAAGGGTAGCAGAGGCACAAGAGGTCTTTAAGGAGTTTGCCTACGTTATTGGGTATCTAATACCTATCATGCCACCGGCTAAGGGCCTGGATCCAGATGCAATTAGCTCTTAGGCATGAGCAGGCTACTAAAGACAAGCATGTGATTGCCTTCGTCTGCAACGGGAATTTATTGGCAAGTTTTGGATGGTTATTGAAGATTCGTATATGTGAAAATTCTGTTGAGAAATTAGCTTCCAACACTTATTGAAGAAGAGTGGGATAACTGGGGTGATGTTGTGACCCATGTCAATGCTTCAAGAGACTTTCCCATGCAGAACGTCTGTGATCAACTTCATGGTTTTGCTTCAACAAATTTTGTTTTGTCACTATATAAAGGAAAGCATTGAGGTGACACCTTATGATCTACTTGCATTTAACAATACATATTCATTCTCTCAAGGTGCTGTAACACATTCTGGCTTCAATACGAATGTTGAAAGTGAAAATAATATAGTAGCATAGTTAGAGTATAATCAAGCTACATAGGGCGGGTAGAAATGTATAAATTCTTTGGATACAATGCTGATCAAGGGGGGATATTTGTGCTAACCAAAGTTGAAACATGCATAAATACTCTTAAATTACACCTTGAGGAAAAGGTGGTTGTCAACAGGTGGGATAATATTGTTCTTTTGCTTTGTAAACCGACGTGACATTATTTCCTATGATTTAGTATAGAGTTCGTATCAATACACACCCCTTGCAAAGCCGACGTTCTCGTCAGCCCACCCAGCTATAGCGGTTTCATACTAACGACACTAACTCAGTATGAATATTTTAATTCGGCCTCTAAATAGCCCTTTCCACAGATCCCCCATTTACAAGTCCCAACTTGCAAGTATGAGCTCTCAACGAGAACACTATTGTTACCAATTTATAGTGTCGGATAGACTTTGATAAAAATTACATGAAAAGAAACATTTATACAAAATATTCAGAACAACTAGCCTCTTAGATACAACTAAATGATCAAAGGGCTTAATTATACTTAACAACTAGTCTCTAGATTCAAATAAATTATACTATAATAAATATACAACACATTCATAACAACTAGCCTCTTAGATACAAATAAATGATCATAGGGCTTAATTATACTTAACAAAATATTTATACAACACATTCAAAAGTCTCTAGGCTCTACTAGCTACTAGCTACTAGCTACTTTCTTCAACTAATATCTCTCCCAAATTTTTTATAAAAAAGAATAAACAAAAAAAATAATCAAAATGGTTGTGCAAAAGGGGCAGATTTGGTACGAGTAGTAGGAGAAAAAGCTGAAGCCAAAATTTGAGCAAGGCCTAAGACAATTCCGACCTTTACTTGTCCCCTTCTCGGTATTGGCCGACGTCTGCCAACAACGTCGTAACTCTTAGAAAAACTCCGGCAACGGCCGCCGCCGTTCATCAAAGAACTACTCACATTTGTTGCCATTGATTCTTAACTTAATTAATTAGTTAAAATTTGTGAGGATGAAGAGAGAGGGAAATACTGAGATTGATAAAAAAACAAACTAGCACATAAGAGTAGTCAAGTGCAGTGTGGTGGCTTATATAGACATTAATTGGCATTCCTATTATGCCCCTGGTTGGTCTAATAATTGCATGCATGTCATTTGAGAAGAGAGTGATTGACATGTAAAGTAGTGCAAGTTGGATTATGTATCACGTGATTATTTTCTTTGCACTTTTTTATTTTTTAAATTAAAAGTGGTTGTCATGATTTGGAGCTGCTGCCTTTCGGTTGTTCTTTTGGTTTATATAAATATTTATTTATGTGCTAATACGATGTGCGTTCTTAAAATGAATCGGAGAGTCTTCATTTTATAGTTTAGATTTAAAATATATTGAAATGTGATATTATGCTGATGGGAAAAAAAGACGATAATAAAGAATACACAAAGAATAAATACTCTCCATTTTATTTAAAATGGAGAGAATCATAATCGGTGCGGTGAGAGATATGGAATAAAAGATTAATGTGTTTAGTGTCTTGTCAATAGTAGACATTATTTGTGTAGGTAGAACTATATATCAATATAATGTATATCTTATAATTTTAAATGTTGACTTATTTAATTGTTATGTGAATAATTATAGAGAATTGGTATTTTTACAAGATCTTACTCGCATGAATATGAGTCTTGTTTATTATTTATGTGAGGAGAGTCTTGTGAAAATATTAATTCTCTAATTATAATTGATAATATTTTAATAATGTATCTAATATGTTAAATTAATTTTATCTAATATCATGTATTGATATATGACGCCGTGGTAATTGAGTAACACTTTTTAAATGATGGAGTTGAATTATTGCATAACAATTAATATGGCCGCCACTAGCCGGGTAAAGTGATTCAAAGAAAATGGGGAGTGCAATGAATCAGGAATAGCAGCCAACAAGCTGGTACTAATGACTAATTTGGTTGGATGACCCTTTCTTTCCATCTTTCCATCATGTATGTTTATGTATCAATTTTCCTTTTAACTCCACTGGTAAAAGGGATTCGGTTAGTATGAAGTTATTTTTTTAATAAGTTGGTTAATTGTATATAGACATATTGACAACCTCACCCACGTTGTCAAGATTCTATTGGCCGAATCGAATGAAACTTATTCCAAAATAAATTTTATACTAACCACTTCCGCCAAAAAGTATGATGGTAAGATATGGATGTGACTGCAAAAAGCTTTAATTAATTGTATTTCAAATCTCAGATATTTTAGTAGTTATGAAAGGTCAGTTAAAGATCTTGACCACCTTCTTGATTTCAAAACTTGGAATTGAGACTTCATTTTAAAATTAATTAATTAGGCGTGCCAATTCTTTTTAATTTTAAAACTTTATTAACATTTCATACTGGTGATTGGAGTTTAATTTCAATAATGTGTTCAATTCCTTAAAAGATTGAAATTATTAGATTTATTTTTATCATCAGTCAATTTTTAATATTTGATCGATCGGATGGTAAAAACAAATTATGTGTGATTGCCCTGATTTTCATTTAATGATGCAACTCAATAAGATAAATCATGTGATCGATATAGTGTAGGATTAAATCCTCTGTCAAATTTCATTGGTTTTGCTGGATCCAGTAATGTGGTTTACCTGTTAAGACTCCCTTGGACGGCCAAGCTCAACACGCCCACGAGTAATTTTAAGTCAAACACGTGGATAATTTTAATTGGGTGACATGGAGCATGTAGGCCGTTGAGCCAGCACATGAATGATTTCTACTCTGATACCATATCGAAACATTCAACTCAAAACTAACTTAACAATGAGTAGAGTAATCTCTCAAATTATATACTGAGTCTCCAAATCTTAATTGTCCGATGTGAAATTTTATATCTCAACAAATATACACACGAACAAGCTCTAGACAATAGCATCAATTTGCTGATATGAAGTTCAAATGGAGAATTAGATTACAACTGAATTTTGTGTTTATTAAGGAGGTTGTATTCAATTAAGACTTTTAAAGATTTTTAAAGACTTTTAAAGTT
Source organism: Panax ginseng (assembly GCA_020205605.1). Taxonomy (NCBI): domain Eukaryota; kingdom Viridiplantae; phylum Streptophyta; class Magnoliopsida; order Apiales; family Araliaceae; genus Panax; species Panax ginseng. Next base: position 13,122,831 of record CM035128.1, on the reverse strand, counting down.
TGGTTGTATTCAATCAAGACATTTAAAGAGTTCATAAAAGTTTACTGGTATTCAATTATAACTTTTGTAAAGTCTTTAAAAGTTAGATAATATTGAATTGAGACTTTTATAAAGTCTATAAAAGTATTTGGGTATTCAAAAAGTCATTGATTTTTCAGATTTCTATGAAATGACAGAGTTTGACAGACTTTAGAAGAAAAGTTATAACTATCAACTCATATCCAAAGTCTGACCTCATCTCTTAAGACTTTTAAAGACTTCCAAATATTAAACACAAATGTAAAAATTCAAATCCCCAGTAAAAAAATACAGAGAGATTTTATGGAAAATTCAAAAGTCACAAAACTCTCCGGTAAATTTTTAACTTAAAATGAATATAAATTAATCTAATTTTAGAAAATATAATTATTAAAATTATAAACCATTTATATTTTTTTACTAAATTTATTAAAAATTAAATAAATTACACAAACTTTTATTATAGGAATATCTCGTTATGACTTTGAAAAATCACACAATAAATTTTGATTTTTAATATTATATTATATATATTTTATATTATATAGATATAGTATATGATATATACGAATCTTGATAAATTCTAAAACTTATCAAAATTTAAAAAATTAGTTAAAAGATGACAATGGTCGACTGTTAAAAAATTAGTTACGTGGCATTTTAATTAATTAATTTCTAACATCATAAATAAATTAAAAAGTCGTATAATTATTTTTTTAACGGTCAATTTTTGTTCACTAACAACTATTAATAATTTTAAGAAAAATAAAATCTCTCTGGCAATTTTGTCTATGGCTTGCCGACGACTAAAAATCTCTCTGGTAAATTTTTTATAACTTGGTGGCAATTTACTCATATGTATGAAGTTTTGCGATCATATAAATTTTAATTGTCATATTATTTTGTGAAAAATAAAGTTTGGTATTCCTAGTATATATAGTTCAATGAAAAGTGAGCTTAATTTTTGTGTTGCGTCTGTAGCTTCTAAAGTTTTATTCGTATTCGAGTATCCAAATTTATCATGAAATAAGTAGAATAATATGAATGCTTTCAACATATATAAAATCTCATGCCATAATAATTTAATGAAGTAATGAGATTTTCTGTAGTTTATGAAAAAAGAGTGAGAGGCTATACACATGGGCTAATTAACAATTAATATAAGCTACAAGATATATGAGAAGTATACAAAAGTCTATCAAAATCTTGGTAAAAAGTCTATTAAAGTCTATCACTTATTTCATAGTCTATAAAAGTCATTTTGAAAAAGTCTTTAAAATCTTTAAAAATTATTAAAATTCATAAATTCTACAAAAGTCTATCACTTAAAAAAAATCTTTAAAAATCTTAATTGAATACACTCCTAATATGATTACAAATGAAATTTATTTACTTTTCAAAAAAAAATAAAATAATAAAATTGGGGGGCATTTTAATGATTATGTTGCGACTATTTGTGAGGATCCACTTGTGGAACTCTCAACTTTGTTGGCTAATGATATGATTGTAATGACTAATGTTTGATTTATTCTAGCCTTCTGGCAATGGCATCATCTGCACCAAAAAAACTCTCTCTCAAAAGCCTAATTGTTATAATTTTATTAGAAAGTGAGGTGTAAGTACCGTCTTTAATTAATTTCAAGTGATGGTACAAGTTACAACTACTCGGATCAAATAAATTGTGAATTTTATAATTAATTATAATATTCCAAAACGTATTGCCACTTGCATTATATAAAATAACGCTAAGATAGTGAGATGTTCATTGTATCTGGTGGTCTGAGAGAGGCAAGAAAGAACATAACATATATATATATATATATAGAACACTGATCCTATCCAGGAGCCCGAACAGAGTTAAAATCCGGATTAAATTTATTTTTTTTTTGCTTTTTTTTTAAAATAACTAGAAAAAAAATATTTATGGAAGAATTTTTACACAATACAGTGTTTTAGGTATGATTTGGATTCATATAACAAAGCATAATGTTTCAGACAGATTGCATGATATATTTTTTTTTTAAAAAAAATTCGAATTTTAATCAAATCCGAGAATCCGAACTTGATCCAATGGATCAATCTATATATATATATATATATATATATATATATATATTCTCTTTTCTATGCGGACCACCTGCATACGGGTGGTAAAAAATTAACTACGTAGCCATATCTATTCATCATGCTCCACTCTTTAAAAAAAAAAATTGTCTCCCATGCTTCACTATTTCTATACATTATGCACATGTTGACCATCTATTTTCCATGGAATTAATATATTTATATAATAAAACAGAGCGGCTCTATTTTCCATGGAATTAATAAATCTATATAATAAAACAGAGTGGCTTCAACAAACAACGATCTAGATTAAATTTTTAACAAACAACGGTCTAGATTAAAGCTTCAACAAACAGAGCGGCTCAGATTTAATACGCACAATTCAAAAATTTGGGATTTCAAAAATTTCTAGAAAAACACGCCTTATACCCCTAGACTCTACCCATTCCGCCTTTCTCCTTATCCCGTCGAGTAGAGAAAAAGTTGCAGCGGACATCTTCATCGCAGGGGATTATCTCCTAATCAAGCCTTTTTCGGATTATCGCAGGGGATCTTCCTTCTTTTTATTTTATTTCTGGTGGGTTTACATTTGATTAGTGCTTTGTTTCCGTCAAAGTTTGCTAAATCCCAACTTACCCAAAGCAAATCAATCTGCTCAATTTGGGATTTGGGTTTTACTCTTTTTTAATTTTTTTCAGAGCCATGGAGTTGAATCATAGAAATTTGGAATTTGGGTTTTAGTTTTTTTGAACTGGGTCACTTTTATTTTGAGAGAAAATGGTGATCATAACACAAGAAATGCTCAAGTCAGATTTCCAAAACCCTAACATTTGCTTTTTGTTTTTTATTTTCCTCTTTTATTGTAGTTGATGAGCCACTCAAGATCACATTTGAGGTATTTATATGTGTTTTATATAGTTTATAGTTTCTTTTTCAGCCGATTGATCTGTTCTTTTTGTATTTTGTTAGTTAACTTGGTTTACTTTTGGAATTGGACTGCATAAAGTTTGTTCCTTTATTTATTACCCGTTAAAATTTTGACAAAACATGATTGATCTTTATTGGTTTCTATCTGCTTCGAATAAGCATACTCATATCCCACACCCTTATCCAAGTCTATTGATTGCAAGTCCTTCACGATATAAAAGAGTCGATTTAGTATACCTAAAAGCACTTGGGGGTTTCTTTTAACCTTTTCTAATGTTCTCAATTTTCACATGTTTAAATATATTTCAACTGTTATTTCATGCTCTGAATAAGTTTACATTTGCAAGCTAGGAAAGAATGATATAGCAAAATAAAATTTTGGTCGACCACACAATCCACTTTGCATTATAAACCAAATCTTTGCGATAAGCATGTCCGACCTAAAAAAGGATGTGCAAATTTGTTGATCTGTCAAAGGATGTGCAAATTTGTAGGATCATCAAAGGATAGAATAATACAACTTTAATTGGAAATATTAGATACTACCACCAAAAAAATGACACATTAGTTCAATATATACTTTTGGTTATTAAAGCGTAAAGTGCATGGAACTACAATAAATCAAACACAAACGAATTGGTTATCTCGAATCTTACTTGTCTGCATAACAACCAAAGCAGAGATAAATAAAGGCGTTGGCAAGAAGGAGTCTTTCCTACAAACAACAAATCGCGCTTTCCACAAGAGCACCTCTTGAATCAACAACATAGCTCTCAGAGTTAGGTCCACCTAAACCAGCTGGTTCTTCCCGATTGAGTTCCTAGAATAAAAACATATAACAATGCTAATGGAATTACTCAATTATAATATATACAAGCATAAAAGAACTACAAAGCTTATGAAATTTGGACAATTTACACACCACCCAGCCAACCAAACATTTAGAGGAAAAGACATAACATTTTGCTTTCTTTTTTAACCCATATAATTATAATTATATATGAAGCTGTACATGTCCAAAAGCTATAGATGCAGTTTCAATAACATGGACCAAGGAAACAATACTTAACAAGAACATCAAAACAAAAGTCACAACAAACACAAGAAGCATATCGAAGAGTAAAAGTAGCACCAATGTAGTTCTCTATTCTTCGTCTAAGTTACACAGCGTTACCTTCCTCGATGCAACCCTACTAACAGGATACAAACTACGACCATAAAGGCTTATCCACCACGTAGTAAATGAGATGAATATACATTGTTTGCGTGTCGGTAACTATAAGTATGTTCACCCTCATATAGAGATGAAGGCAGGTCGCTTTAGTGAATATTGTGCAAAAGTGGCCCAAATTGTATCTTAAAATCATATATTTAATGGATATTACATAAGTCTATTATGTAATTTGGCTCTTCTTGTATTTTCATCTAAGAATGTATTAAAATATTGGATGATTTTTTACATAGAAAAATCAAACAAAATGTAATACTATAAGATAACCAAATGTAATCTATAACATAGAAAAGTTGACTAATTGAGAACATGCAGAGTGCACCTCCCCCAGTTTTATCCTCCTTTCATTTAACCACAATAACTGCCATCACTTGATTAAGCTGACCCAGTAACAGAAATTACTCATAATTTGAATAGAAGTACAATAGAAGAATATACAAATTTATTATATATATATATATATATATATATATATATAGATTTTGCTTCTTATTGATTCTATAAAATGGTCATCTTTTCAATATGTATTCTTTGATTGGAGAAGCTCCCTTAAAATTTGCTTTCTTTGATACCATTATATTAGAATGATTATGCGTTAATATACATATATGAGTAGCATTGTTATATGTTTTTATTCTAGAACTCAATCGGGAAGAACCAATTTGGTTTAGGTGGACCTAACTCGAGAGCTATGTTGTTGATTCAAGAGGTGCTTTCTTGTAGAAAAGCGAGAAATTTGTTGTTTGTAGGGAAAGACTCTTTCGCCAACGCTTTATTTTATTTGTTTTGGTTGTGCGGACAAGTAAGATCTGCATAACCAATTGCTTTGTATTTGATTTATGTAGTTCCATGCACTTTACGCTTTAATAACCAAAAGTATATATTGAACTAATGTGTCATTTTTTTTTGGTGGTAGTATCTAATATTTCCAATTAAAGTTGTATTATTCTATCCTTTGACAGATCCTACAAATTTGCACATCCTTCGACAGATCAAAGAAATTTGCACATCCTTTTTTAGGTCCAGAATCATATCGCAAAGATTTGGTTTATAATGCAAAGTGGATTGTGTGGTCGACCAAAATTTTATTTTGCTATATCATTCTTTCCTAGCTTGCAAATGTAAACTTATTCAGAGCATGAAATAACAGTTGAAATATATTTAAACATGTGAAAATTGAGAACATTAGAAAAGGTTAAAAGAAACCCCCAAGTGCTTTTAGGTATACTAAATTGACTCTTTTATATGCGTGAAGGACTTGCAATCAATAGACTTGGATAAGGGTGTGGGATATGAGTATGCTTATTCGAAGCAGATAGAAACCAATAAAGATCAATCATGTTTTGTCAAAATTTTAATGGGTAATAAATAAAGGAACAAACTTTATGCAGTCCAATTCCAAAAGTAAACCAAGTTAACTAACAAAATACAAAAAGAACAGATCAATCGGCTGAAAAAGAAACTATGAACTATATAAAACACATATAAATACCTCAAATGTGATCTTGAGTGGCTCATCAACTGCAATAAAAGAGGAAAACAAAAAACAAAAAGCAAATATTAGGGTTTTGGAAATCTGACTTGAGCATTTCTTGTGTTATGTTCACCGTTTTCTCTCAAAATAAAAGTGACCCAGTTCAAAAAAACTAAAACCCAAATCCCAAATTTCTCTGATTCAACTCCATGGCTCTTAAAAAAATTAAAAAAGAATAAAACCCAAATCCCAAATTGAGCAGATTGATTTGCTTTGGGTAAGTTGGGATTTAGCAAACTTTGACGGAAACAAAGCACTAATCAAATGTAAACCCACCAGAAATAAAATAAAAAGAAGGAAGATCCCCTGATATAATTTGAAAAAGGCTTGATTAGGAGATAATCCCCTGCGATGAAGATGTCCGTTGCAATAATCCCCTGCGATGTTCGCTTCAACTTTTTCTCTACTCGGCGGGATAAGGAGAAAGGCAGAATAGATAGAGTTTAGCGGTATAAGGCGTATTTTTCTAGCAATTTTTGAAATCCCAAATTTTTGAATTGTGCGTATTAAATATGAGCCGCTCTGTTTGTTGAAGCTTTAATCTAGACCGTTGTTTGTTGAAGATTTAATCTAGACCGTTGTTTGTTGAAGCCGTTCTGTTTTATTATATAGCTTTTAAATACATTTATAATTTTAATTGATTTGAGTTGTCGAAAATTTTAAATTTAGTGTACCGCTCTTTCTTATATTTTTCTAGGGAATTTTAAAAAAGATACACCACATCATTTCCTTCGTTGAATTTCCCAATATACCAAATTTAAATTTAGTTTACCACTCTTCTTTATATTTTTCTAGGAAATTTTGAAAACGATACACCACAGCATTTCCCAAAAGAATGTAAAGGTGAAAAAAAAGGTACAAAGAAGAAGAGTTTATAGAAAATATAAACTTGTAGAACATAATTAGAGTTCAACATTTTTTGCAGAAAACTAATTAGAGTTCAAGCTCTGACAATTTTTGAAGAAACATTTGTATAATATTGATTTTTGAAGAAACATTTCTATAATATAATGTTTAAATTCAACGCGAGTTTTATTTTGAATGACTTCCCATGTGTGTATGCTTATCTTATGTCTCGCTTTTATGTTATAAGTTGATCACTAATGTTTGAGCAACTGGGTAACATGTACTCCCTCCTTTCCAAATTGAGTCTTATTTAACTTTTTAATTTTTTTCCCCTCTTATGCAGATTAAGGTTTGTAATAGATAATTTTCTTCCCCCAATAGATTAAGGTTTATAAATTTGAATATCTTATGTCCACGTGTGTCTATGGCAACCTTAGTATGCGTAGGAAGTGTCACAAGTAGGTAAATATAGATGCATATGATTGGGAACTTTCATTTACCCTTGATCATTCTTGTGGTTTGCTTACACAACATTATCCATTAATGGGTAGCATGGTCTTTACTGTTTTTTTAGGTTTTTGTTGCCTTTTGAAGAATCTACACTTAGTTTGAAACAAAAATTAAGCCAAAAGTGACTTGTTTAAATCTTGAGAGCACAAACAACACTTTGAAGCATCTTACGTGATTGCTCTTTCTTGGCAGATTGGTTATCAATTTTGTTTTAGTCTTAGAGCTTAATCCATTTATAACACAATATTCATAACTTATACAGAGTCTGATCACACTTTGAAGCATTGTGTTGTTCATAAAGTAAATATGTGTGCGCTCATTTGTTTTTTAGATAATTCAGGGTTAAGTAAGGGTGCTTATGTTTCGGATTTACAATTGTTTTATTTTGACTCACATATTTCGATAATTTTTATATTTCAAATATTTTCAGGTATGCATTGAAGGATACTTGGTGTAAGCTGTAAAGTAATGGGTTTTATGCTCAACATGTTGTAAGCTGTAAAGTAATGAGTTTTCTGCATGTTTGTATATTTTTGGTTCTATCTTTTGTAAAGTTAACTAATTATACATGGTTATGATGATTTTTGGGTATGGAATGATTGTTTTTTTGGTGGTTTATATATGTATTGATGATTGTAAGTTTTGTAGACAGGTTTAAAATTATCTGGATATCTATTTTTAAAGGAAACTCTGCCGAAATTTCTTGAAATTAGTATCGACTAGCTTGATGTTTTGGTGGTTGGATATGTGTTGATGATTGAGTATGTATTAATTGTTGTGTTGGTATACGTCTTTAGATAATGTAATATTTTTCATTACGCCTTGCCTTTATGTTGTTATATGTACATCATGTACTGGTATTAATCTAATCTAATTTCAATATGATTGTTATATGTAAATGATGCGTCTAGATTTTGTGTCACTAAGAGATAATTCTCCTCTTAGTAGCATGTGTTTGTTAAGAAAGAGCAGTGCAAGTCCCATATATCACATGTTGCCGTAAAATAACTCTCATTTTAATTTTTTGTGTTCATAATTTATTTTTATTTTTTTGAGAATTATACAGTGCCTTCAGGCACGAGTTATCGCTAACTCGATATTTTGGTGGTTGGATAAGTATTGATGATTGAGTATGTATTAATTGTTGTGGTGGTATGCGTCTTTAGATAATGTAATATTTTTCAACTTTTAATTTAATATTTTGTTACGCCGTGCCTTCAGGCACGGGTTATCGATAGTATATATATATATATTATAAAGAACTATATGTATATACACAAATATGTAGTACATAGTCGTGCTATAACAACAATTTTTTTAGTCTATAGCGACGATTCAACTGTCGCAATATGTAAAATTTCAAATTTTACGAATAAAGATTTAAATTTCTCGAATTTTTTTTTTGAATATTATGGTGTGGATTTAATATAATGCTATAGTTGTGGAAATATTTATAAATTTTGCAAAGTATGCAAGTTTTTATATTATATTCGATTGGTCGGGGAATATTCTTTGTGTCGGGGAATATTTGTACGACGACCTAATCATTAGTGGACCTCACAACAGAATTATTGTCGGATTGAGAAAACGACAAAAATATTTTTATAAAAATAACGGCGGAAGTTTTATCATTATCTTTGTTGAACTACTCGGTAGTAAAAAATAGAAAGAATGTCTGGCGTGGTTGCATAGTGGCACCACAAGATTGGTTATTGATGTTTACGTGAGAAGTCACTCAGTTATACTCAATTATTGCTACTAAAGAATTCTTTCGATCATATCTCTCATATTATTGATTCGATTATTGTCACAAAGATCATCTCGCATAATATGTTATATTATTAAATCAATAATTAAGACGACAAAGTTATTCATATTATTAAATTACAATATTTACAATGTTTAGAAGTTCTGCCAGGGAGAGGTTTGGTCACCTAATTGCGCGCCAATAGGGAGAAATCCTTATTGGAAAGCCCCTTCTTTCCTGGGAACGACCTGGTTGCTAAATATTGTGAGTTATAATATTAATGATGAATAAGTTCGTGTTGATTAAAGATGAATTTGATAGTTCCATTGTGTTAGAATTATTGGTGTTAGTTGAAATCAATATCTATTCCGATGATAATTGATGTTTGGGGGTTATATTGATAAATCGGGTAATTTATTGGATAAATGAGCAATTAATTGCTACTTATTCACATGCTTATATAACTATTTGTTCACGTGTGTGTACTATTGAGTCACATTCATTTACTATTAGGGGAGTTGGTGCAAGATTGATAATACTTGCATGACTAAGTTAAAGATGGAGGTATAGATGGAGGTACTATATTATAATTAATTTTTTCACATGTTTAGAACTATTGAGTCACATGATTTACTATTGAGTCACATGATTTTACTATTGATTCACATGATTTACTATTACGGGAGTTGGTGCAAGATTGATAATACTTACAGGACTAAATTAAAAATAAAAAAAAAGAGGAAGGTATTATACTGTAATATTTCGAGCCCCAAAACGTGCAATTATCGAAACTATATTTTCCTATAAATAGAAGCTCGTTCTTCCTTGATTTCTCACCAATTCACTAAAACTTTAGAGCCATTATTATAGAGAGAAATTTTAGAGAGAAAGAAGAAGAGAAGTCTGCTACCTCACTATTCCAGTATCCAGTCTTCTTTTGAGGTATGGGGTATTATTTTTTTCATATTCATGAAGATAACTTCTATTATTCCATTTTTTATTATTCTGTTGGAATAACCTGTATACGTGGTCGACCCTATACTTGGTGAAATTCTTCTGTTATTCCATTCTTTATTATTCTGTTGGAATATCCTGGATAGGAAAGAGCATGTCCTACACACCAAAGTTATACCACAAGTTAAGGTTTTGTGGAGGAACCATGCTATTGAGAAAATGACCTGGGAGTTGGAATTGGAAATAAAAGCGAGGTACCCTCACCTGTTCGAAACACCAGGTACGTACGTTAATTTCGGGGATAAAATTTTGTAAGGACGGGAGGTTGTAAGACCCCAACTTATTATAAATAAAATTAAATTTTCCTCTATTCATTATTCTAAATTAATAAGGGTTAATTTGATATAATGTTTTGGTTATGGGTGAAATGTGCAAATTTTATAAAATAAGCAAGTGGTTATAAATATTCATTTTTGTCGGGAAATATTCTTTTGGTCGTGGAATATTCCTTTTGTCGGAGAATACTCGTACGACGGCGCAACCTTTCGTGGGGCTCATAACAGAATAACTGTCGGATGAAGAAAACAACAAAGTATGAGTTTTTATCAATAACGGCGTAATTATTATCGTTAACACTGTTGGAATACCTAGTCGTTAAAATACGATGAATCTGGCATTGGTGGCATACGAGAAGACGCGGTATTGCATAGTATTGTTAAATTATTGATTCGTACGTAAGAAGGCACTACTCAATAATTGTTACAGTAGTTACTATTCAATATTTTATTTTATTCATTCAATAATTGCTACGTTGATAGTTTATATTATTGTTGTTTCAATAATTGTCATTGCACAGTATTTCCCATTATCAGATCAATAATTCATATTATTTGAGTAATATTATTAGATAAGCATTATTGACAATGTCTAGAAAGTTCTGTCAAGGAGAGGTTTGGTCACCTAATTGCGTGCCAGTAAGGAGAAATCCTTACTATTCACGTTATTTTGAGGTAAGGGATGTTATTTTCTTCTCAAATGATATTATTTTCTTCAATATCATTATGCTAAAATATTGGTGAACTTTTTAATCAAATTTTAAACTTTTTGTGTTGGGGTTACTATTCACGTATACGGCACTATTCACGAATATGGCACTATTCACCAAAAAATAAAAATTTTCCTTTTTCCTTCTGTCTCACTGGATTCGATTTTTCTTTAAAGTATTTTCATCATCCTCATTCTTAAATGATGATATTACTGAATATCTTTGGCCTGTAGTGCAAAGATGAATGATTAACTAATGAATATCTTTGGCCCGTAGTGCAAAGATGAAGCAGTGTTGAGATAAACATGACTAAATTGGTGACATAAAATGAATATCTTTGGCTTCAGTAGTGCAAAGATGAATATTTGATTAAAGATGTATATTGATTGTTGTTACAGGATAAAATATTGATGATGAACTTTTAAATCTTAGAAGATAGTAGAATTCATTCTCTACATGACTCTTCTAATGGATTCATCATTTTTACCGCAGCTTTTTGATCTAAAATTTGTTGTCTATTATATTCTATCAGATTTTTCCCTGTTGAATACTAATGATAATTTGTTATATGTTATCTTAGTCATAATATTCTTTACTGGCTAGTTGAGCTCACCCTTTTCCTTTTTGTTTCATTTTTCTTCTCAGGAGGTGAGAACATAGCAGGATCTAGTCGGGGTATGGAGTGATAATTCTAGAAAGATGTTTTAGTAGTCCTCACTATTTCTGTAAAATAGTATATGAATAATTGTAATGAGGACTTATTTGGGTGTGGATATTGTCTAGAAGACAATATTTGTATTTAAACTCACAGTATGTGTTGTCGTATTTTGCACGATAATTGTATTATTGAAGTTATAGTTGCTTTCTGTACCATGTATTTGGAGACTCAGAATGGGTGTTGTATACCTATTTTTGGGGCATCACAGTTGGTATCCGAGCTTAGAGATATGGTCTCTAGCGGAGATCGGGGAATAGAACTAGGAGGGGAGAGATGAGTAAATCATTCGCTAGTGTGTCCTATCTAAGCTTATTTGTTGGTCGGTCATAATATAGGGATATTATGTGATATGTTAATTTGTTTAATTAACCCTTATTTTATGGCAAGATTTAAGAATGTCTATCGAAAGCGTTAACAATGGAGTGTATGAGGCGTGGAACAACCTTTAGTCACAAACCGTGAGAACGCGGCAAATGAAAGACAATATTCCTCCTGTAAACAACACTCACCGAGCAAACGATGAATGATGGAATGTTTAGGAGCTTTTTGCAGTTCATGCAAAATCGCACGAGGAGACTCGTGTACAAAATACGGGTGGAAGTGATAAGAACGCTGATCAATCTGTCACAAACCAAGCGATTCAAGGAGTTGGGACCACCATATTTTCGGGAAAGCCCAATTCGATTAAAGAAAGGCGGAAACATGGGTCAAGCAAATTACCAAGATATTCAATGTCTTGGGATGCACGGAGAAACGAAGGTTCCATTCGCCACCTTTATGTTCCGTGGTGAGAAGGAGACATGGTGGGAATCGTGAAGCGCACTCAACCACCGCACTTAACAACATGTCTTGGGAAAGATTTCAGAATCGTTCAATGACAAGTACTTTCCGAAAGTATTCGTCATATGAAGGAGGTAGAGTTTATTAGACTAGAAGCGTAACAACATGACGGTGTCTTAGTACGAGGCAAAGTTCGCGGAGTTATCCAGGTTTGCACCTCATTTAGTGGAGAATGAGGAACGTATGACGTGGATGTTTCCGAGAGGTCTAAAACCCGAGATTCGTCAATACCTTATCTCTCATAAATTTTCTTTGTATTCAGATGTTGTCAACAGGGCTCAATTACTAGAGTGAGATAATGAGTATACTCAACCGAGGGATCACAAACTGTATCAGGTCATCTAGGGTGACAACAATCATCAGAGCGATGATAACCAGCGAGGAGGGAAGAATACGGACAAAAGCGGTAACCACTCGGGTGGTAATCGTGGCCATGATAATAAAAGAGGTGAGTCTAGTGGAAATTTCAAAAAGAGGAGATTCAACAATGATAGAAAGACATCAAAGACCAAGACCAAAGACCAACAACAAATTCTAGGGAGGAGAACTAACCAGCGATTAGATGTTACAAATGCGAAAGAGGGACATATCATTCTCAAACCGCCCACAACAATCCAAGGTATGTTATAACTGTGGAAATAAAGGTCATATAGCTCGGGATTGTTCTGTAGCAAAACCAAGTTCAGCGGGGATGGTGACTCCAAGGGCTATTCCGGATAAGTTAAAATCAGCGGTTCTTGGAAGAGCGTTTGTTGTGACTGGCCAAAACATGAGGAACCCGAACGAGGTGATCACGGGTAAGCTAATCTTGAATTCTTGCGAAGTTTATACCTTACTAGATACTGGTTCTACCCATTCTTTTATCTCTCCTGCTTGTGCTCAATGTTTAAACTTGACTCCGGAGAAATTAGACTTTAACTTATCTGTTGAAACTCCGTTGGGTGAAACCTTCGTTACATCTATAGTTTATAAATCTTGCTTGATCCAAGTTGGCACTATCACATTACCTGTTGATCTTATCTCTTTAAAGATACTTGCTTTTGATGTGATTTTAGGAATTGATTGGTTAACCACTCATAATGCCAAAATTGATTGTTTTCGTAAGGTTGTTAGTTTTCATATTCCTAACCAACCTGTCATACGAATTCAAACAACTAAACCACTAAAATCATTCATTGTTGTATCAAGCCATAAAGCCATTCATTTATTGAAAAATGGATGTCAAGCTTTCTTAGCCCATGTTATGGATTTGAATAAAGACAAGTCAAATTTGGATAATATTTCTGTTGTTAGAGAATTTCCTGATGTATTTCCTGAAGAACTTCCCGGTCTACCCCCAGAACGTGATGTTGAATTCTTTATTGACCTTGAACCCGGTACAAAACCCATTTCTAAAATCTTTTACCAAATGGCTCCTATTGAACTATAGGAGTTAAAAACCCAAGTACAAAGGTTGGTACCCGAGCCTCTATCTGGTGACTTCCTTTGTGGAATGCACCAAAGCTAGACTCTCCGTATGGAACTCTATATTTATGTGGTGGTAAAACGATAGGTGCCATTGTGACGTGCAATCCAAGATTGGGATATGAATCGCATATGAGAGCAAATTAAGTCAGTAATCAAAATATCTAGCTTTCTAGGCTTAATTGGTTATTATCGGAGATTCGTGGAAGGATTTTCTCGAATCGCTACTCTGTTAACTCAGCTGACTCGGAAAGATACAAAATTCGTATGGAGCGATGAATACGAGATGTGACGCCCCCAAAATAGGTATACAACACCCATTCTGAGTCGCCAAAATACATGGTATAGAAAGCAAACTACAACTTTGACAATACAGATGTTGTGTAGAATACGACAATACAACTGTGAGTTTGAATACAAATATTATCTTCTAGACAATATACACACCCAAATAAGTCCTCATTAATTATTCATACACTATTTTACGAAATAGTGAGGATGCCTAAAACATCTTCCTAGAACCATCACTCCATACCCCGACTCGATCCTGCTTTATGTTCTCACCTCCCGAGAAGAAAAATGGAACAAAAAGGAAAAGGGTGAGCTCAACTAGCCCGAAGAAGAATATTATGACTAAGATAATATACAACAAATTATCGTTAGTCTTTAACAGGAAAAATCTAATAGAATACAATAGACAACAAGTTTTAGATCAACAAATGCAATGAAACAACAATCCATTAGAAGAGTCACGTAGAGAAAGAATTTCACCGCCTTCTAAGGTTTAAAAGTCCATCATCAATAGTTTATCCCGTAATAACAATCAATATACATCTTTAATCATCTTTGCACTCACATGTGCCAAAGATATTCATTTGTATCACCATTGGTCATGTTCATCTCAACACACTGCTCATCTTTGCACAAAAGCCAAAGATATTCATCGATTAATCGTTCATCTTTGCACTATGGGCCAAAGATATTCATTTATATCACCATTAGGGACCGAGGATGATGAAAAACATTTTAAAGAAACGAATCCAGTGAAACAAAATCACAAGGATTAAGGATTAAGGATTCGTACTTTGTTTTACCCATGTCCAAAAATACTTTGAAAATAATCATATTGGTGTAAAATTCAAGAATGATCAAAACATGGATACAATCAAAGCTAGTATCCAGAATAGATATTTTGGACAAAAAGAAAATTTTTTTATTTTTTAATTGAATAGCAAGTATTCGTGAATAAGGTCGATACGTGAATAGGCCAGTATCGTGAATAGTAACCCCGACACAACAAGTTCCAAATTTGATAAAAAATTCACCAATACTTGACATAATGATATTGAAGAAAAAATATCATTTAAGAAGAAAATAATACCCCTTACCTCAAAATAATCGACTTACGATTGAATTTTCAGATATAGGTCGATGTAAACCCGCAGACGTAGATAAAGCAACACTCAAAGTATACTCACAAGAATACGCTTGATAATTTAGAGAGAAGAGAGAAAACTTAGTTTCGGTGTGATTTTCAATTCTAACTTAGCCTCTATTTATAGGAAAATGTTAGAACGCCATTAAGAGACTAAATTAATAAATTATTATTATTTAAAATTAAATTTCTACGCATGCTAGCCATCAAAGACCAGCATGCCACTCTTGAAAATAACTTTCCAAAGAAATTTCACATGTTTTCAAACAAGAGTGGGTCCCACCCATTATTTAATAAAAATTATTTTATCTTCCGAAACTTCAATAATTAATGTAGAAAATAGCTCGTTTATCGAAAAATTGAAACTCGCTGAATTTCCGTGGAAATTCCATTCTCTACAACTTTGCGTAAGAAAAGTTTTCCAAATTCCAAACAGAAATTGACCGAAATTCATAAACGGACGATTTTACAGTCTATAATCAATTTTCGGTCAAGAATTGTGTCCACCGACACACAAAACATATGTTTAAACATTTAATGCCACAAAATACTCTACCTCCTCATATACTCATATATCCCACATTCATTATAAAAATATCACCGTTAATATATTATTAAAATAATATATTTAAATGAATTATTTTATCGAAAAAGATAAAATATTAATTTTCAACAATTGTCACATTAAAATTTTCTCCATCTATATCCACATAAAATAAATATTTTCTTTATCATAATAATCACTAATTAATTATTCAAAAATAATATTACGTAATCACAGATCGACAACCGTGCCGCTCCTCAGAAAGAGGGCTTTCCAATAAGGATTTCTCCTTACTGGTGCGCAATTAGGTGACCAAACCTCTCCTTAGACAGAACTTTCTAGACATCGCTAATAATGTTATCTGATAATATTATTCAAATAATATGAATTATTGATTTGATAATGGAAAATGATGTGTAATGACAATTATTGAAACAATAATAATATAAATATCAACGCAGCAATTATTGAATCAATAAGATAAAATAATGAACAAGAATTATCGTAATAATTATTGAGTAAAGGCCTTCTTCACGTAGGGATCAATAATTCAACAATAACACTGCAATACCGTGCGCCATCGCGTGCAACCACGCGTAGACATCGTATTTTAATCACTGTGTAACCCAACAAGGTGTTAATCGTGAATAATTTACGTCGTTATTTATAAAACTCAATCTTTGTCGCTTTTCCTTCATCCAACCGTTTTTCCGTTATGGGGCCCACCAATGATCGCTACTGTCAGACGGAGATTCCCGACAAAAAAGAATATTCCACGACCAAACGAATATTCTCCGACAATAATGAATATTTTATAATCACTTGCTTATTTTGTAAACTTTGCACATTTCACCCATAACAAAAGAATTATATCAAATTAACCCTTATTAATTTAGAATAATGAATAAAGGAAAATTCAATTTTATTTATAATAAGTTGGGGTCTTACACGAGAAGAGTTTCCAAGAGCTCAAGAGGAGACTCATTTCGGCACCTGTTCTAGCAATACCATCTGGTTCAGATGGATTTGGTATCTACAACGATGCTTCAGGAAAAGGGTTAGGATGTGTTCTCATGTAACATGGGAAAGTCATAGCCTATGCCTCGCGATAACTCAAAGAAATTATCTTACTCATGATCTGGAGTTGGCAGCAGTCGTATTCGTGTTGAAAATTTGGAGACACTACCTGTATGGGGAGAAAGTGGAGATCTATACGGATCATAAAAGCCTCAAATATTTCTTCACCCAAAAAGAACTCAATATGCGGCAACGACGTTGGCTTGAGCTGTTGAAAGATTATGATCATACTATTCAATATCATCTTGGAAAAATGAATGTAGTAGCTGACGCATTGAGTAGAAGATCCTATGAGGGTACGAGTGCAATGTTGTTAACACAAAGACCCATTTTGTACGATTTATAAAGGATGGAGATTGATTTAAAGATTCTAGGGACCCACGTGATGATGGCGAATATACGAGTAGAACCGACTTTAATCGATAAAGTTAAAGCTGCTCAAGCTACGGACCTGGGGCTGATGCGTATGAAGAAGAAAGTGCAAGAAGGTGCTATTCTAGAAGCAAGAATCGATGAAGAAGGAATACTTCGATTCAACTCTAGACTTTACATTCCTAACAATTCTGACTTGAAGCATAGAATCATGATGGAGGCACACAACACCCCGTTTGTAATCCATCCTGGGAGTACCAAAATATATCATGATCTTCGACATATATTTTGGTGGAACAATATGAAGAGAGAGATCACGGAGTTTATCTCGAGGTGTTTAACCTGTCAACGTGTAAAGGGGGAGCATCAAGTGCCAAAGGGTCCATTGCAACCACTTGAGATTTCGAAATGGAAGTGGGAACACATTACCATGGATTTCGTTACAGGTCTTCCCAAAGTTTCTCAAGGCTTAGATGCGATTTGGGTTATTGTTGATAGATTAATCAAGTTTGCTCATTTCTTGCCGATATGTGAGACTTATTCCCTTGAATGACTCGCTCGTATGTACGTGAACGAGATTGTGAGATTACATGGCATGCCAGTATCCATAGTTTCAGATCGTGAACCAAGATTCACTTCAAGATTTTGGGTTAACTTGCAGAAAGCTATGGGCACAAATTTACGATTCAGTTCAGCATACCATCCTCAAACGAACGGGCAATCGGAAAGGACTATTCAAATCCTTGAAGATCTATTAAGACTCTGTGTCCTAGATTTCAAAGGAAGTTGGGACAAGTACTTGCCACTGGTGGAATTCTCCTTCAACAACAGTTATCAAGCAAGTATAGGCATGGCTCCATTTGAGGCGTTGTATGGACGAAAGTGTCGTTCTCCAGTATGTTGGGACGAAGTGGGTGAAGCAACGTTGTTGGGACCAGAATTAGTACGCATGACTACAGAAAAGATCCAAATGATTCGACAACGTATTCAAACCTCACAGGATCGACAAAAGAGTTATGTTGATCTTCATCGAAAGGACGTGGAATTTAATATTGGGGATCATGTATTGTTACGTGTTGCTCAATGGAAGAGAGTTACAATATTTGAAAAGAGAGGAAAGCTCAATCCAAGATTTATTGGTCCATTTGAGATTCTTGACCGAATAGGAAATGTGGCCTATAGACTCGCGTTACCTCCAAGCATGTCTCGTGTTAATAATGTTTTTCATATATCTATGCTTCGTAAATATGTGAAAGACCCAAACCACATTATTGCGTTAGAACCAGACGAGATAGCCGAAGATTTAACGTACGAGGAGGTACCTATTAAGATCTAGGATAGGAAAGAGCATGTCCTACGCACCAAGGTTATACAACAAGTTAAGGTTTTATGGAGGAACCATGCTATTGAAAAAATGACCTAGGAGTTGGAATCGGAAATGAAAGCGAGGTACCCTCACCTATTCGAAACACCGGGTACATACGTCAATTTCGAGGACGAAATTTATAAGGAGGGGAGGTTGTAAGACCCCAACTTATTATAAATAAAATTTAATTTTTCCTCTATTCATTAATCTAAATTAATAAAGTGTTAATTTGATATAGTGCTTTAGTTATGGGTGAAATGTGCAAATTTTGCAAAATAAGCAAGTGGTTATAAAATATTCATTTCTATCGGGGAATATTCGTTTGGTCGTAGAATATTCTTGTTGTCAGGGAATATTCATACGACGGCGCAGCCATTTGTGGGCCCCATAACGGAAAACGGTTGGATGAAGGAAAACGACAAAGTATGAGTTTTTATGAATAACGGCTTAATTATTACCGTTAACACTATTGGAATACCTAGTGGTTAAAATACGATGTCTGGCGTGGTGGCACAAGAAGACGCCAGATTGCATTAATATTGTTGAATTATTGATTCGTACGTAAGAATGCACTACTCAATAATTGTTACAGTAGTTACTATTCAATATTTTTTTTTATTCATTCAATAATTGTTGCGTTGATAGTTTATATTATTGTTGTTTCAATAATTGTCACTGCACAGTATTTCCCATTATCAGATCAATAATTCATATTATTTGAGTAATATTATTAGATAAGAATTATTGACAATGTCTAGAAAGTTCATCGATGAGGTTTGGTCACCTAATCATGCCGCCAAAGAAGGAGAAATCCTTATTAGAAAGCCCCTCTTTCTCGGAACGCTGCTAGTTGTCATAATTGTGATTCTGTAATATTATTTGTGAATAATTAATTATTAATTTATATGATAAGGAAATACTTATTTGATGTGGATATAAATGATGGATTTATTTATGTGGTTATAAATGAAGGAATTAATGTTGAGGTATTTTATCAGTATTTTGTCGGATTGGAGGTATTAAAACTCAAACGATTGTTCTTAAAACTTTATTGTGTGAGTTGTAATTTTAATCCGACCGTTGGATCGTTGTGATTTTTGGATATGTTATACATATATGAGTTGAGTATATTTCCACAAATTTTGAACCGTTGAAAATTAACGCATGATTTGTTATGAATTTTAAAAGGTATTGAAACGGTGTTGAAAATAGTCCGTTTGTGGATTTCGGATATTTTCTATCTGAAATTTAGAAAAACTCAAAGCTACAAAGTGTTAGAGAATTCAATTTCGTGTGGAATGGACATAAAATTTGTATTTTTCTGATAAACGAGCTATTTTCTATGAATTACTGAAGTTTCAAAAAATAAAATAATTTTTATTAAATTATGGGTGGGACCCACTTTTTGGTTGGTGTTAAATGCACATGGGCTGCTAAAATTTTCAGAATTGAGGGGCTGAAGTTGTCAACAAGCATGCGTAGAAGTTTGGTGGAAATAATATTATTATTTTATTATTTAGTCTCTTTTGGCGTTCTAACATTTTTCTATAAATAGACGCTTAGGTTAGAATTGAAAATCACACCAGAAATAAGTTTTTCTTTCTCTCTAGATTATCGAGCGTATTTTTGTTGATACTTGGAGAGTTGCTATTCAGTGCAAGTTTCTGTCAGCATTATATCCGAAATTCAGTCAAAAGTACGGTTATTTTGAGGTAAGGGATGTTATTTTCTTCTCAAATGATATTATTTTCTTCAATATCATTATGCTGAAATATTGGTGAACTTTTTAATCAAATTTAGAACTTTTTGTGTCGGAATTACTATTCACGTATACGGCACTATTCATGTATACGTCACTATTCACGAATATGGCATTATTCACCAAAAAATAAAAAATTTCCTTTTTGTCCAAGATGTTTATTTTGGCTACTATCTTTGATTGTATCCATGTTTTGATCGTTATTTTTGAATTCTACTTCACAATTGGTTATTATGAAGTATTATTGATCTTGGATAAACTGTTATACGAATCCCTAATATTTGTCCTTCTGTCTCACTGGATTCGTTTTCTTTAAAGTATTTTCATCATCCTCAGTCTTAAATGATGATATTATGAATATCTTTGGCCCAGTGTAGGTAAAAGATGAATGATTAACTAATGAATATCTTTGGCCCGTGAAAGCAAAAGATGAACAGTGTTGAGATGAATATGACCAACTGGTGACACAAATGAATATCTTTGGCTCAGTAAATAAAAAGATGAATATTTGATTAAAGATGTATATTGATTGTTGTTACTGAGGATAAAATATTGATGATGAACTTTTAAATCTTAGAAGATAGTAGAATTCATTCTCTACGTGACTCTTCTAATGGATTGTTGTTTCCGCTGCAGTTGTTGATCTAAAATTTGTTGTCTATTATATTCTATCAGATTTTTCCCTGTTGAACACTAATGATAATTTGTTGTATTTTATCTTAGTCATAATATTCTTTACTGGCTAGTTGAGCTCACCCTTTTTCTTTTTGTTCCATTTTTTTTCTCAGGAGGTAAGAACATAGCAGGATCTAGTCGGGGTATGGAGTGATAGTTCTAGAAAGATGTTTTAGCAGTCCTCACTATTTCTATAAAATAGTGTATGAATAATTATAATGAGGACTTATTTGGGTGTGAATATTGTTAAGAAGAAAATATTTGTATTTAAACTCACAGTATGTGTTGTCGTATTTTGCAAGACAATTGTATTATTGAAGTTATAGTTGCTTTCTGTACCATGTATTTGGCGACTCAGAATGGGTGTTGTATACCTATTTTGGGGGCGTCACATTAGTAGTCCTCACTATTCTGTTAAATAGTGTGACAATAAATATAATGAGGACTAAATTTGAGTTTGTATACTGTCTATGAGGACTCCATTGAGAGTGGATATTGTCTAGAAGGCAATATTCTTGTTTAAACTCTCAGTTTATGTTTTGTCGTATTTTACACGACAGTTGTATATTTAAGTTTGTATTTGAATTTTGTACCATGTATTTGGCGACTCAAGATGGGTTATGATACTGCTTTGGGGGGGCGCCACGGTTGGTATCAAAGCTTAAGGATATGATCCCCGGCCGAGATGTGAGACAAAAACTAGGAGGAGAGACGGGAATTCTTCGCTAGAATGACCTACCTAAGATTATTTAGTATTTAATTGGCTCACGAGTATAGGGATAATATGTGATATGTCAATTAACCCTTGTTTTGTGAGTGTTTGAAAATGGCATCTGAAAATGTTGAGATAAGCAATGGAGCAAAATAATATGACCGTATCGCAGTACGAGGCTAAGTTTACGGAGTTATCCCGGTTTGCATCCCATTTGGTCGATAATGAAGAGCGAATGACGCGAATGTTTCTAAGAGGTTTGAAACCCGATATACGTCAATACCTCATTTCTCATAAACTTTGTTTATATTCAGATGTTGTGAATAGGGCTCGATTATTGGAAGCGCGATAATGAGATAAGCATAACCAAAAGGCAACGACCAACAACACGATAATAATCGCATTCTTGGTGGCAACCATCATACCATCGAACAATGATAACCATCGAGGGGAAAATTATCATGCCAAGAATGGTAACCACTTTGGTGGTAATCATGGCCAAGATAATAGAAGTGGAAATTTCAAGAAGAGAAGGTCATTTTAGCTTGATTTTGTCGTATAGTGAAGTCAAGTCCAGCTGGGACGGTGGCACCAAAGGTGGATACAGACAAAACAAAGTCGATGGTTTCAGGAAGAGCGTTTTTCGTGACTTCTCAAAAAGCGAGTAACCCGAACGAAATTAGCACAGGTTAGTTAATTATAAATTTTTGCGAAGTCTATACCTTATTTGATACCGGTTCTACCCATTCTTTTATCTCTCTTGCTTGCGTTCAACGATTAAATTTGAATCCGGAGAGATTAGACTTTGACTTATCTGTTGAAAATCCGTTAGGAGAAACCTTCATTACTTGTGCTATCCAAGTCTTGGATGAGAGTCACAGTTTTGAATGATAATTCTATTATTAATAAATTTCCTGACCTATTCTTGAAGACTTCTTGGCCTACCCCAGAACGTGAAATCGAATTTTGTACTGACCCCGGTACAAAACCCATTTCTGAAACCCTCAAATATTTTCTTCTCCCAAAACGAATGTAACATGCGCCAAATATGTAGCTCGAGCTGTTGAAGATTACGATCGTATCATTCAATACCATCGTGGAAAGACGAACGTGGTAGCTGACGCATTGAGTAGAAGATCGTATGCGAATATACGAGTAGAATCGACTTTAATCGATAAAGTTAAAGCCGCTCAAGCTACAGACTCAGAGCTGATGAATGTGAAGAAGAAGATTCAAGAGGGCGTTATTCTAGAAGCAAGAATCGACGAAGATAGGAAATCTCAACCCTCGATTTAATTTGCCAATTTAAAATCCTCGATCGAGTAGGAACTGTGGCTTATAGACTCGTTTTACCGCCAAGTATGTCGCGTGTTCATAACGTTTTTCACGTATCGATTTTACGTAAATATGTGGACGACCCGAACCACATTATTGATTTAGAACCGGACGAGATAATGGATAATTAACGTATGAAGATGTACCTGTTAAAATCCTAGAATGTATTCAACACTCAAAGGTTATACCTCAAGAGTTAGAATAGGATGAAGTGTCCTAATCTGTTCGGTATACCAGGTGCGTACGTAATTTCGAGGGCGAAATTTCATAAGGAGGGGAGATCGTAAAATCCCAAATTTTACGAATAAAGATTTAAATTTCTCAAATTTTTTTTTTTGAATATTATGGTGTGGATTTAATATAATGTTATAGTTGTGGATAATATTTATAAATTTTGTAAAGTATGCAAGTTGTTATATTATATTCGATTGGTCTGGGAATATTCTTTCAGGTCGGAAAATATTAAAGACGACTCAAGACAATCATTGGTGGACCCCACAATGTAATTATTGTCGATCGAGAAAACGACAAAAATATTTTTATGAAAATAACGGCAAAATTTTTTACAATTAATCACCGTTGAACTACTCGGTAGTAAAAGTACGAAGAATACGCGTGGTTGCATAGTGGCGCATACCAGATTGGTTATTGATGCTTACGTGGTAAGTAACTCAATTATACTCAATTATTGCTACAGTAATTGTTGCATCATATCTCTCATATTATTGATTCGATTATTGTCACAGTATCATCTGCATAATATTATATATTATTAAATCAATAATTAAGACAACAAAGTTATTCATATTATTAAATTTCAATATTTACAATGTCTAGAAGTTACGCGAGGAGAGGTTTGGTCACCTAATCGGCTACCAATAGGAGAAATCCTTATTGGAAAGCCCCTTCTTTCCTGGGAACGACCTGGTTGTTAAATATTGTGAGTTATAATATTAATGATGAATAAGTTCGTGTTGATTAAAGATGAATTTGATAGTTCCATTGTGTTGGGATTATTGGTGTTAGTTGAAATCGATATCTATTCCGATGATAATTGATGTTTGGGGGTTATATTGATAAATCGGGTAATTTATCGGATAAATGAGCAATTAATTGCTACTTATTCACATGCTTATATAACTATTTGTTCACATATGTGTACTATTTAGTCACATTCATTTACTATTAGGGGAGTTGGTGCAAGATTGATAATACTTGCATGATTAAGTTAAAGATGGAGGTATAGATGGAGGTACTATATTATAATTAATTTTTTCACATGTTTAGAACTATTGAGTCACATGATTTTACTATTGATTCACATGATTTACTATTACGGGAGTTGGTGCAATATTGATAATACTTACAGGACTAAATTAAAAATGAAGAAAAATAGGAAGGTATTATACTGTAATATTTCGAGCCCCAAAACGTGCAATTATCGAAACTATATTTTCCTATAAATAGAAGCTCATTCTTCCTTGATTTCTCACCAATTCACTAAAGCTTTAGAGCCATTATTGTAGAGAGAAATTATAGAGAGAAAGAAGAAGAGAAGTCTGCTACCTCACTATTCCAGTATCCAGTCTTCTTTTGAGGTAAGGGGTATTATTTTTTTTCATATTCATGAAGAGAACTTCTGTTATTCCATTCTTTATTATTCTGTTGGAATAACCTATATACGCGGTCTACCCTATACTTGGTGAAATTCTTCTATTTTTCCATTCGTTATTATCCTGTTGGAATATCCTGTCTGTGAATTTTACGCCGGACCTGGTTCCGTCTTTATTATTCTGTTGGAATATTCTGTCTGTGCATTTTACGTCGGACCTGGTTCCGTTATTTATTATTCTCGTTGGAATAACCCGCCTCATGCCAAGTACCGCATGCATGGTGATTTCGTTGTTATTCCATTCTTTATTATTACATTGAATATCCTGTTCAGGCGTTTTTACTACCGACCTGGTTCTCATTATTTATTATTTTATTGGAATAACTTGCCTACATGCAAGCACCGCATGCATGGTGATTTCGTTGTTATTCCATTCTTTATTATTCTTGGAACATCACGCGCCGGTTTGAATCTACTTTGACCTGGTTCCGTTATTTATTACTCTGTTGGAATAACCTGTCTATGTGGATTATCACATGCATGGTGAATGATACTTTGTATTCATTCCTTATTAAATTGTGAAAATAATCTGTATATGTGGATTATCGCATGGCGGATGAAAATCCATTTGCAGTTTCGTATATTCTATTATACTCGTATGAGATATCATTTCTTTTGTACTCGTCATGAAATATCATTTTATTTGGTATTTTCTGTTACGAGTTACTATTCATGGGTTACTATTCACCCAGTTACTATTCACTCTAGTATTATTCACTCGAGTATTCGGGGCACTTTTCATCCCGGAATACTATTCACGAGTTACTATTCACGGGTTACTATTCACCTAAATTACTATTCACCCGAATATTATTCACTCGGGTATTTGGAGTATTTTTTTCATGTCGAGACTATTCACGAAGTACTATTCCTGAAGTACTATTCATGGGGTACTATTCACGACAAAAAATTGATTCTTTTCTGTCCAAATTATTTTTAGTATATGAATATTATTCTTGAATTTTACTCTACAAAGAAGTATCATGTTGACAATTTGAACGTTATTAGTTCCTGGATAATTTAATTCTTGAACTTGTTTTATTGAATTCTTATATCATTGTCATCATCCTCATGTTTATATTTTGTTGAAAGTCATCTGTGGCCTGTTATGCATAGATGGACTTGGTATGATACTAGGGATTATTCGGTATAATCATGACCGTAATGTTACAAATGATGTGAAAAAAGTCCTCATTGGCCCGTAGTGCATTGATGGACAGTTTTTGTAAGACCCCAAATTATTAATAAATGAAATTTATTTTCCTCTATTTATTATTTTGAAATAGTAAGGGTTGATTTGATTAATGTGGATAGTTATGGGTAAAATAAGCAAATATTTCGAATAAGCAAGTGGTTATAAAATATTCATTATTGTCAGGGAATATTCGTACGACGGCGCAGTCTTTTGTGGGCCCCATAACGGAAAGCGATTGGATGAAGAAAACGACAAATATAAGTTGTTTATAAATAAGCGTAGTAGTTATTCAAGTATTATCTTGTTGGAATACCGGTGGTTAAAACACACTATCTGGCGTTGTTGACAAGTAGCACACCAGTATTGCACCAATTATTGATTCTTACGTAAAGAAGGCACTACTTAATAATTGTTACAATTGTTATTCTTCGTTCAAGATTTTATTTTATTGATTCAATAATTGCTACATTGATATTTTATATTACTCGTTGTTTCAATAAATTATCATTACACAATATTTTCCATTATCTGAACAATAATTCATATTATCCGAATAATATTATTGGATAACATTATTGGCAATGTCTAGAAAGTTCTGCGCTCAAGAGAGAGGTTTGGTCACCTAATTACGCTACCAAGAAGGAGAGATCCTTATTGGAAAGCCCCTCTTCCTGGTGAAGCTACCGTTACAAAAGATTGTGATTCTGTAATATTATTTGTGAATAATTAATTATTGATTTATATGATGAGAAAAATATTGATTTTATGTGGATATAAATGGAGAAAATTTTTAATGTGACAATTGTTGAAAATTAATATTTTATCTTTTTCTGATAAAATAATTCATTTAAATATATTATTTTAATAATATATTAACGGTGATATTTTTATAATGAATGTGGGATATATGAGTATATGAGGAGGAAGAGTATTTTTGGGGCATTAAATGTTTAACACATATTTTGTGTATTGGTGGACACAATTATTGACCGAAATTTGATTATAGACTGTAAAATCGCCCGTTTGTGGATTTCGGTCTATTTTTATTTGGAATTTGGAAAAACTTTCTTCTGCAAAGTTTTAGAGAATTGAATTTCCTATAAAAAATAGCGAGATTCGAATTTTCTGACAAAAGGGCTATTTATTATGAATTATTGAAGTTCTGAAGCTCCGAAATAGTTAATTTTTGAAGTTTTAATTATGTTAAATAAGAAAAACATTTTTTAAAAGTTTTGTGAGGTGGGATACTTGTGTTGAATGCTGAATTCAGCTGATAAAAAGTGTGCGTAAGAATTAATATATATATATATTATTATTATATGAAATTTTCTACTTTGGTGTTCTAAGCATTTTCCTATAAATAGGGTGCTTAGGTTAGAATTGAAAATCACAATTTAAAGCTCAAGTTTTCTCTCTATATTATCGAGCGTATTCTTGTGAGTATTTTGAGTATACTTTGAGTATTGCTATACTGATTGCAAGTTCAAGTCATAGCCTATATCCTGTTTCAACTAGAAGCATCTGCCTTTCGAGGTAAGGGATGTTATTTTATTCAAAAATGATATTATTTCTTCAATATCATTATGCCGTAAATATTTGTTGGAAATTTTATCAAATTTGAAATTTTTCATGTCGGGATTACTATTCATGAGTTACTTATTCATGAGTTACTATTCACGAGTTACTATTCATTAAAGTACTATTCACTTAAATATAATGATGTTTTTTTTGTGAAATATCTATCTTTTGGTGTCTGAGTTACTTATTCATGTATACTAAGACTATTCACTTAATACTGGCACTATTCAATTAGAAAAATGAAATTTCTTTTTTTTGTCCAAAATATCTATTATGGATACTAGCTTTAATTTTATTCATGTTTTGATCATTCTTGAATTTTACTTCACCGATTACTTATGAAGTATTTTTGAACTTGGATTGTTTAAAATACGAATCCTTAATATTTGTTCTTTTGTTTCTTTGGATTCGCTTTTCTTTAAAATATTTTTCATCATCCTCTCACCCTAAATGATGATATTAATGAATATCTTTGGCCCGTAGTGCAAAGATGAATGATTTCTTGATGAATATCTTTGGCCCGTAGTGCAAAGATGATGAGCAGTGTTGAGATGAACATAACCGATCGATTAATATCTTTGGGAAAGTAAGTAGTGCAAAGATGAGCAGTGTTTAGATGAACATGACTAATCGATGAATATCTTTGGCTCAGTAGTGTAAAAAGATGAATATTTGATTCCAGATATATATTGATTGATGTTACAGGGATAAAATATCGACGATGAACTTTTAAATTTATATATAGAAGATAGTAGTTTGCATTCTCTACTTAACTCTTCTAATGAATTGTTGTTTCCGCTGCAGTTGTTGATTTAAAACTGGTTGTCTATTGTATTCTATTAGATTTTTCCCTGTTGAAGACTAACGATAATTTGTTGTATATTATCTTAGTCATAATATTCTTTATTGGGCTAGTTGAGCTCACCCTTTTCCTTGTTGTTCCATTTTTCTTCTCAGGAGGCGAGAATGTAGCGAGTACTAGTCGGGGTATGGAATGAAGGTTCTAGAGAGAGTTGTTTAATAGTCCTCACCATTTTTGTAAAATAATGTATCAATAATTATGATGGGGATTTATTTGGGTATATATATTGTCTAGAAGACAATAATTATATTTAAACTCACAATATATATGTTGTAATAATAAAGTTGTAGTTATTTCTGTACCATGTATTTGGCGACTCAGAATGGGTTGGATGGAATGGACCTATTTTGGGGGCGTCACAGTTTTTGGTATGATTATGGCTATGGATTCTTTTCGGCCAAGGGAGCAAAGATGAATTGTTTTATGGCATGATCAGGACCGTTGATGAAAACACGATTATCTTTGGCCCATAGTGCATGGATAATTCGTGGTCATGATACTAAATAATATCATTTGCCTGTAGTGCAGGGATAATTTGATAATGTGGATTATTTATTAAGCTGAGTCTCAGCGATAAAAGTGATGAAAAACTTTTTAAATCATAAAAAGATAGTAGATTTTATTCTCTACTTGACTCTTTTAATGGATTATTTGTTACGCTGCAGTTAAACTTGATGTCTATTATATTTTATCAGTTTAACATTGTTGAAGACTAATGATAATTTATTCTGCATTATCTTAGTCATAATATTTCATCGGCTAGTTGAGTTCACCCTTTCCTTCACATTTGTTCTCTTGAGAAGTGAGAATATAAATTTGGAGCCAGTCGAGGAAACGGAGTGAGCGGTCCAGATGATAAGATTAGTAGTCCTCACTATTACATTAAATAGTGTGACAATAAATATAATGAGGACTGAATTTGAGTTTGTATACTGTCTATGAGGACTCCATTGAGAGTAGATATTGTCTAGAAGACAATATTCTTGTTTAAACTATCAGTTTATGCTTTGTTGTATTTTACACGACAGTTGTATATTTAAGTTTGTATTTGAATTTTGTACCATGTATTTGGCGACTCAAGATGGGTGATGCATACCTGTTTTGGGGGCGTCACACAATAGACCAGAATATCTATGGCGACAGTTAAACCGTCGACATAGAAATCGTCGTCATAGACGACACAGCTGTGTATATACATTTTTCTCTAATATAAATCAATTATTTAGTTGTCCCAAAAATAGTACGGCTAATCTACTTCTTCTTGTTATTTAATTTTTAATTGTTTATTCTGTTTCTATTAGAGCAGCAATAAAACATGGAGAGCATGTGACATTTGATTTGCAAACCATATAATTGTAATATCTTTAGCTCTTCCTTATCTAGATGTATTTTATAATGCTCATTGGTTTTTGGTTTATTATTAATTTGAGCTCAAAGAATCCAGCACAATATGTTACATAAAAACAAAAGAAGAAGGCATAGACTACCTAATTAAGTTCAATGGACTCTTTTCATGGGATTAATTAATATTCTATTATCAATAATTCTTGGAATAGTAATCTTCCAGTACTATTATTTTGTTGTTTGAAAAATAATTATGTATCACTATTAGAAAAATAAAAATATGTGATAGAATTTTATGACAATTTTTAAAAATAATCACAAAAGATAGTAATTTATGATGAACTTTTTAAGCAATCACAAAATAATAGTATATATAACGACTCTTAGTGATGACTAATCATGCCATCAATATAATATAATTGTGATGGTCATGTCAATCACACCAAATTTTTCACGCAAAATCTCTTTTCGTGATTGCATTTAAGCTACTAATATTTTAATATAAGAAATAATCAAAATAATATTTTATGACGGCCATGACAATCATTAAAATAGATTATTTTGTGTGACGACTTTTATTTGTAATTACAAAAAGAAGGTATAACATAGAAAGCTGATTTTTTATGCTATAGTGACGGAAAAAACCGTCATTATAGTCGGTTTGCTATTAGTTCGCTCCTTCCGGTTTTTTGAGAGAGATTGAATATATATATATATATATATATATATATATATATATATATATATATATGAACGTACCAGAAGGCCTGTTATTATAGAAGATTTTACTAGTTCTTCAGCACCTTCAGTTCATACTCGAAGAAACACTGAAGTACTTAGTAACCCTTCTGTTAAGGATATTAAGGTCAAGCTAGTCACTCGTGTTATACTCAAAAGGACCTCATAGAAGAAGAAGACTCTTCTTCTCCTACCCCTTCTGAGTACCCAACTCAGTCAGATTTTGAAATTCCGATTCATAATCAATTAAGAGTTATTAAAAAAGAGTTCATATTAGATTGGGACAATCTTGTAAAGGATTTTAATTCCAAGTCTAATAAGAAAAAAAGACATTTATTTCGCTCCAATCACCCTTCTGAAAAGGAACGAGATAAAGTTATTAATAGATGGAAGCGTTTTATTAATAGTGAAAAGATAAACATTACTTTTTATGATTGGTATGATCAATATCAAGGTAAATGTAATGTTATAACTAAAACTCAATGGATTAGAGAAGATAAATCCAAGGTCTCTTCTAGTCATCCCCCATTAGAAACAGTCTTATTTCCAGTCAAATATATATATATATATATAGGAAAAATATGATAGATACAATTTTGTATTATTACACGATGAGACTATGGCATGCGATTTTTGGGTTATAACGACGGTTTCACCCGTCGTCATAGCTATTTTGGACTATGGCGACAGTTTACCGTCGTATAGCCCAAAAAATTTGTCGTCATAGCTTTATTGTATAATACACAGCTGTATCAAAGGCTCAGATTAAAATCAAGGACTCGGCATCCGCTAAAATTATTAACAGACAAAATTAAACATTTTTTTGAATCATTATGCCCCCATAACAACGAACCAACGTGCGTCCGCTAGGAATTTTAGTGGAATGGAATCAATTAACCTACAAGAATTACATTAACTCCGCTGTTAAAGAATTTGGGCAAAAAATAGCAGCAAACCTAAGGTAGTAGTAATTTATAGAACCCTTGAATTGTGAATCCTATTGTGTCATGTCAATTTAATACATTTGGGCTAAAAATATCTATTCTCCCTATATTTAAACTTGACAACTTATACTTCCAACACTAACAAAATATTGATCATCAACTAAGTTAAGAATTAATATTATTTTTTAGAAAATTATTTCTAACACTAATAATATTAGTACAACTTTATTAGTTATTAGTAATATTATTAATAAGTTATTAGTAATTACTTATTAGTTATTAATAATTCTCTTTCACATGATTTGTTTATTTGGATAAATATTTATAATATATTATCTTAATAACATTACTTATTAGATATTATTATATATTAATGGTATTAGTAACATTAATATTTTTAATAGCATTATTGTTATAGTCTACATTAGTGTTAAAAAATGAACCTTATTTTATTATTTTTTTAACAAAAATAATAATTGAGGTAATGTATGCTAATAAGAATAATTTATGATATTAATAACAATAATATAATAGTTATAATAAATAAATAATTTAATTGTGATCGCATATTTTATAAAAATAATAAGTACTTTATTTATTCAATATATTTAAATAATTTTTTTATTTTTCATCTTTTGCAATAAGTAACGAAGTTAGAGAGGTAGAATTAATAGAATAACAAATAAATACATAATAAAAACCCTAAGATGACTCTTATTTACGGTCTTGACTCTTCTCATCCGATCTTACAGGAGAAACTAGACAAAGAGAGAAAAATTGAATTTATCTCTTCTTTTCATCAAAATTATCTTATTTTTTTCATTAGCATTGATGTATATTAATAACAATAATATTGTAAGCATATTAATATTATTAATAACATTAAAATATCCTAATATCTAATAAGTAATAATATTAAGATAATATATTTTATATTTAGTTAAGAAGCAAAATCATGTGTTAAAGAGAATTACTAATAATTAATAAATAATTAATAACAACTTATTAATAATAGGCTTAAATATAATTTAATACCTTAAACTATAGGTCATATTCCACTTCGGTGATTCACCTTTTAATTTTGTCAATTAAATGATTGAACTATTAATTTTTTTCAATTTCATTCGATTGACGCTGCCACGTCAGAAATTGTAATTAAAAAATATTATTTTAATTATCTCTTCTAACCATCAAGGGTAAATATGTCAAAAACATAATAAAATATAATAATAATTTAATAAAATCAAACCAAATCAATTTCTCACCCATTTAGTCAAACTAAACAAAATTAATTAATTAATCAAAAGAAAAAAAGACCAATCTGAATCAAGCTAAAAATTTTAACAAATCGAGATTGAAGTTAAAATTCTTAGATCAAAAACCTCAAACTTAATACTATTCTCCTTCAATTATCAGCGTTATTCTCTACAGAAATTTTCACCTTCTCTTTCTCCACATTAAGCATGTCCAATCGCAGAGAGCTTCGTTATCCTCTTTTACATCTCATCATACCACTGTGATTAGAAAAATATCCATGAGTTCATACACCAAATTTAGCATTTGGTTAAAGCTCCGTGTTGGTGAAAATGGATCAAACACATCAAAAGTTCGCGTTCAAGTGAAAAACACACAAAAATCAAAAATGAAGAACAAAAAACGAATAATAAACCCCAACACCAGCAAAGCCATCAAAATAATTCCGACCCAGATTCCGGCGAATTCCATAATTCCGACCCAGATTCCAGCGAACAAAACTAAAAAATGAAGAACAAAAAACGAACAATAATTATGACCCAGATTCCGACGAAATCCATCCTTCAAAACCCCAACACCAGCATAAACATAACAAAACCCTAAAATTTATCATCATGGTATTCCTAAAATCGATTGATAACAAAACCTTAGACCTTAATCTGGACCCAAACTCCTTACCCTAGAAATCGAGGAGAAATCTGGCCTCTCGGCCTCTTTCCAACGGATATACCTCTCATTCCATTGATTATTCGTCGGGGAGTACTCTGCCACAACAACCTCACTTATGTCCCTCAACGTGAAACATTACTCAACTGTTTGCTGATTTGAAGAGAAAACTTCATACATTATCTACAGAGGAGTGAGATAGTATACTTGAAATTTATGGAGAGCCAAGGAAGTGAGGAGGCTTACAAAGGAAGATTCATATTTCAGTGGGGTTAAATACACTTTTGGTACCTGTACTAGGACTCGACTTACAATTTGGTACCCAAAGTGAAAAAACTTACAAACCGGTTATTGTACTCGAAAATTGTTTAGATCTGGTGCTTGTACTTTACAATTTTAAAATAATCGTTAAAATTGACTAACGGAGTAGATGGAAAATTCTGATGTGGCTTCCTCATATGACGCGGATAATGATATGTATAAGGCCTTAGACACATCAGTTTAGGAGGGAATAATACTTCTCACGTGACCAAGTGAGGAAGAAATAAGGGTTAAACGCGAGAGACAGAATACAGAGAGAGAAGAGCTTCGAAGTCGATCTCATCCAGAGATTCAGAGATTCAAGCCTTACAGTCTATTCAACCCTTACAGAGATTCAAGCCGTACAGTTCGACAACAAAAAGTAAGCACCCAAACCCTTATTTTTGATTCGGTGTGTTCCATTTTGAGTAAGCACCCAAACCCTTATTTCGAGTGTTAAAGATTTGTTCTGTGCACTCGATTTTGAACTTAATCTTTATTTATGCATACTTTATGTGGTTAATGCCCACCTTGTTGGATGTTTGTGGTTGTTTTCCCCAAATTTTGTGCTCTTGGTGTTGAATTAATGATATATATTGAATCGCAAATAAGAACACCTCTTGTGCTCTTGTCTTTCTTGTGCTTTCTTGTGCTCGTATCACCGTTTTGATGATTTGAATTATATCATTCATTTATATATTAGTTTTCTATTTTGGAGAATTAGATTTTATATTTTATTCTGGATTGCTTACTTAATCTCTCATTGCTTACTCTATGTTATTTTTTTTGTTTTTTTACAAATGATGAGATATGATTTCATTAATTGTGCACTATGGTAGAGAGTTTGTCGGTGAGCCCACGTAACATTATGTAGGAGGGTTGAAAAAAAGTTGTCCTTAGTGATCCCGATTTCTTGTACACTACACGTATAAATGAACAAATGGCTCATATATTAAGGTACCATACTATCGCTAAGGTTTTCTTTTAAATATGGTGAAGTGTTTAGATTAATTCATGATGATGATTCGATTAGAGATTTAATTAAAGTTTCGCAAAAGATATGATCGTAGAAGTTTTTGTGGATCATAAACTTGACAAGGATCACCCCGATTATCTCAAGAACCTTGATCTACTTAGTAAGCTCAAGAAAATGAAAATGAGGAGAACAATGGGGTGAATCTTTGAGGGAACAATGCTATGAATGGTGACTTCACTAGTGATGAAAGTTCAGAGGCCTCGATGTCGACTTGACTGGTGATGATGAACAATTAAGCAGTGATGAAGAGTACCAAAATGCAAGAACAAAATATAAGGAGTATACTAAACAAATGAGAGAGGTTGGAGATCCTGATGATACTGGTGGTATTGATCTACATGAGTTGCAAGAGGTGGGAGAAAAGGAGGCTGAAAATGAGACTAATGTACAAACAAGTACACATGAAGATGAGACTAATCTACACTCGTAGTACGTGAAAAATGTTCAAAGAACAAATGATCGCAAATTGATGATGATGGAAGAGATACAGATGATACTGATAAGGAGTGGTCACCTAGTGAATATGAAGATTCAGATCAGATGAGGTCTATGGATGTACACAGTGATGAAGAGAGTGAAGATGTTGAAGAAGTAAATCAACCAGATAGGCTAAGTAGGAAAAAGAATGTGGAAAGAGTGATGATAACATTTGACCCCGAACAAGAGAAAAGATATTGACTTACGTGTTGGAATGATGTTCAGTGGGCCTCGCGAATTCAGAGAGGCTATTAGAGGATATTGTTTGGGAAAAGGAAAGGATGTAAGGTACCTTAGAAATACTGGGAAAAAGTTTCAGCTAAAGTGTAAAAACCCAAAATGTCATTGGGAGCTGTTTGTAAGCAGAATGGATGGCTCATCTGAGACACTGCAGGTTAAGACATACCAGAAAAAATATACATGTAGCAGGGCTTTCAAAAACAGGAAGGGATCAGTCAAATTCATGGCTAGTTTTATGGCAACAGAATTAGAAAAAACCCTCAGTGGAAGTTAAAAGACATGCAAGATGAGATCAAGAGGAAGTTTCGGTTGGACATTACTATTTGTAAATGTTCTAGGATTAGAAGCAGGGCTTTAAGCAATGTATGGGATTTACTAGTGGAACACTATGAAAAAATTTTGGATTATGCCACTGAATTGATCAAGTCCAACAAGAACAATACAATTGATGTTCTTCCACACAGAAGCAATCCTACAGATCAGCCTTACTTGCAGAGGTTCTATGTATGTCTTCATGCTTTGAAAAGGGGTTGGCTTGAGGATGTAGACCCATAATTGGGCTAGATGGATGTTTCCTTAAGATCATTTGTTGGGGACAATTGATCTCGTAGTGGGTAGAGATGAGAACAATCAAATGTATCCTATT
The DNA here is from genome assembly GCA_020205605.1 of Panax ginseng. NCBI lineage: Eukaryota > Viridiplantae > Streptophyta > Magnoliopsida > Apiales > Araliaceae > Panax > Panax ginseng. The sequence continues at coordinate 13,086,706 of CM035128.1, read as the reverse complement.
GCATGAGCTATTGTGGAGACTGAAAACACTGATAGTTGGAGATGGTTTCTAAATTTGTTGGTTGAAGACCTGGAGGGATGTGATGATAGTCCGGGTGGATGGTGGTCGATTATCAACAAAAGGGTTGAAAGTGGCTATCGACGAGGTTCTTCCTTTTCTTTGAACATAGGAATTGTTCAAGACACATATACGCAAATTTCGGAAAAAAATTCTCATCCCAAAGATTAAGGAAGGCTTTTTAGGCAAAGATCAATGTCAACATATGAAGCCGAGTTCAAGAGAAACATGAAAGAGGTGAATAGACTCAACAAGGACGCATATGATAAACTTCAAGAACTAAATCCTAAGGTATGGAGCAAGGCTTTTTTTAAAACCGTATGCAAATCGGATGTGGTGGAGAGAATATATTTCGTAATGCTTTAACGCTTGGATCAGGAAAGCAAGATGGATGAATTGTATTGATATATTGAAGAAATAAGGACCGTGTTATGATTAGGCTCCACACTAAAAGGGATGCAATGAAGAAGTCGTCAGTGATACTATATGTCCTAGGATCGAAAAAAAGCTTGATAAAGCTATTGATGAGTCTAGTTATTGTTCAACTATATGTGGGGTGGAGGAAATCAATTTGAAGTTAAGATGAGAGGAGACACATATGTTATTAACATTGAAGCGTAAGACACGACTTTGCGCAAAGTGGATTTGACAGGATTCCATGCATTCATGCAATTTCAAAGAATATATTTGAGGGAGGAAGAGTCTGAAACTTAGCTTGCTCATTGGTACAAGAAGGAAACATACCTAAAAGCCTACACACATATGGTAGAGGTTATAAGAAGTTTTTGGGGTGAAACAAGTTTTCATAAGATGTTACCTCCTCCAATATGCAATAAAGTATTGGGAAGACCTAAGAAAATGAGAAGGAAAGAAGGATGGGAGAATCCAAAAAATCCTACAAGGATAACAAGGAAGGGAAGAAAAATGCATTGCTCAAAATGTAGACAAACAGGGCACAATAAGGGCCACTGTCCTACCATCAGTGGCCAAACAGATGGACTTCAGTCAAGCAATGTAAGTATTATAGCATTCCAACATTCCATTTTTGTTTATAGCATTCCGCTTTTGTTTATAGCATTCCAACATTATTCCAACAAAGAATGGCTTATCTATATCGTCAAAAAGTAGACAAAGTCAAGAGGAAAAGTTGCACTACATCGCAGATCCAAAAAGAAACATAACAATTTAGAAATTTAACAAGGTATTGAATTTCGAGTTATCTTGAAACCGTCGTCGATAGATGAAATAGATGTTAAACAAGTGGAATATGGACTAATACTACACTTCTTCTTTTACTTTTATCTGTATAGACTAATACTACACCAAAGTTGCAAGTTAAGAGGATAAAGACCCGCGCTAAAGTACCAGTGAGGATTTGGTGTGTTTATGTTAGTCCTGAGGAGTCGTAATAGATAATATGAATGGACAAAACTGGATTAGTTTTTGTGAGTTACAACTTTTTTTAAATTGCAAGTATTTATGTTACTTTTATTTGTCATTTTTCATATGTAACCATACTTGTGCTTGGTTATGTCAAATGCAGATGCCAACTCCAGGAGAAGTCATATATCAAGATGGATCAAGCAGAAATAACACACCTCCTGCTACAAGAATGTATAGAACCCTACTTACATCAAGTTAAACAATCCACCAACTTCAAGCACAATGGAGAACATGAGAGATTAAGTTGGAAGTCAGTAGGGACATGAGATATCCAAGTTTAATTTTTAAGAACTTTGTTTAATATTTATGACCTTTGTTTAATATCAAGTTTGGACAGTGTGTTGATTGAAATGATTGACTGATGGCAGCTTTTTTCAAGTTTGTTTAAGACAATGTATTGTTTAATATCAAGTTTTAAGAACATGACTGATGGCAGCTTTTTTTATTTTTATGGTTGAATTAAATCCTTTTATGGTTGGCTTAAATCCTTTTCATTTTTATGGTTGAATTGAATGATGACATTTTTTTATGTTCTGCGAAGTACAAATAAGGCCTTCCTAACATTTTCACCAGTTGGTCAATTTGAGTGAGGTTTGGCAGTGCATTTTGCTGATTAAAATAGGAAACATATCTACCCCTTTCCTTTTCTCTTTCAATGAAGTGCTCTTTTCAAGAATCGTATTACGGACGAAGAAGAAAATAATTTGAGCTTAATGGATGTTGGCTAGTCCTAATTCAATCAAATAAGGATGCAATGTGGATGAACTTCAAGAGCTTATCTTTATTCTTGAATTTTAACTTAGTTTTGCTAGACACATTCTTTAGTAGTTTAATCTTCCGAGCATGTAGTAGTCGGATTAATTAAGCTTTTGTGTCTTATTTATATATCTTGTGGGATATGGTGACCATAATACTTGCCACCAAATTTCTCGTTAAAGCATCCTTAATTTGCAAAAAACAGAGCATTGAAACAACAACAAACTAGAAAGACAAGAAACAGAGCATGCAATTCATTCATTAATTAAAACAGAACATCATTCATTCATTGAAACAACAACATCCTGCATTCATTAAAACACCAAACATCACAATCCATTGAAACACCACCAGAAATAAACCTTCAACTTAACTAATACATTAAAACAAAGCATCATTCATTCAAATTCTAACCCCAACAACACCAACCAACTAACATCCATGAGCAAATTAAAAGAAACCATAAACATTTTTCCTTTTGTTGAGCTTTGACAAAGAATCTTCTTTAGCTTTTTAACCTCCTTCTCCAATGTCTTTCATCGAATTAAGTTCGCCAACTCTTTCCAATCCTTGGTCTTCTCACTATTTTCATTCTTCAATTTAACCAACATCTCTCTCGCTTCATCTTCAACTTTAATGTCAAATCTTCAATAACATCTTTGGCTCTGCTCAGAAATGGTGGATCGTACCATTTAAAGAAACCATGTAAGCTTCTCCCCGTCCTATTACACAAAGAACACACCACCATTTTCAACGCAATCATATGAAAAGAAATAAAAAACATCATTCCAAAATCTTACCCGATAATTAATACACCCAATGAATCGCCTTCCTAGATATTTTGTTCCATCTTTCTTTGCCTCCCACATTTGCACCATTGCTTCCACAAAGGACACCGACTTGGGAAGTCCGTGTAATCCATTCATTTTGTTGCATGAACTACAATCTTCTTCCCCGATTTCATTTATAATTCCACTCCAAGATAAGCTCATCCTTTCAATTAAACACCTGAAACCCTTAGAAGAAGAAGAAGAAGGAAGAATGAGAGAAGAAGAATGAGAGAGAAGAAGGAAGAATGAGAGAAGAACCCTAATTTTTTTCCCCCAAATATCGAGCTCTTTTGTTTTTCCCTGTTCGATCTCTTCTGTTTTTTGGTGGCGAGAGAAGAAGGAAGAATGAGAAGAACCCTAAAAAATTTTCCCCAAATATCGAGCTTGGATCTCTTGGTTTTTTTCGATCATCTTTTATAAATGGGAAATATACATCAATTAAACTTTGTTGCTTCATCATCGCCATGTCATCCTTTCAGATCCGACCGCCAAATTTTCAAACGGAACATGGATGAAACCCTATTGTTTAATCTGATTGCAACAATTTTCGAAGTACAATAATCAGTTTGTAAGTTTTTTCACTTTGGGTACCAAATTGTAAGTTGGGTCCCAATAAAAGTACCAAAAATATATTTATCTCTATTTCAGTGTATATTCTCTTCTTTGTAAGTACTATTTGGATCAGATCTAAAGTATTTGTAATTCTCAAATATTTTATCAATTTGGATATCATTTTTGTGGCTAATTTTTTTTTATTAATTTACTTTTAGTTTGTTTTTATAATTTTAAATTGTATTTCTAATTTCTAATTTTAATTTGTTTTTATAATTTTAAATTTTATGCTTATGTGTAATTTTTTAATTACACATAAGTATTAGTTTATTTAGTCAGCGGGCCATGTCAGTAATTTTTGACGTGACAGCCTTAATTGAATGAAATTGAAAAAAATTAATAGTTCAATCATCTAATTGACAAAATTGAAAGGTGAATCACTAAAGTAGAATATGGCCTATAGTTTAAGGTAGTAAATTATATTTAAGCCTTAATAATATTATTAATAACTAAGAAGTTGTATTAATATTATTACTGTTAGTAATAATTTTTTAAGAGAACATTAATATTCTTAACTTAGTTGGCTATCAAATATTTTTTTAGTTTTTGTAGTATGAGGTTTTATTTTTTAGGTTCAAATCTTGAGAGAGAATAGATTTTTTTATTTCAAATGTGTTAAATTAACATATCAGTGTGTCATGTGTATAAATACGTGAACGTCATATGGCACAATAGAGTTCATAATCCAAATTTTCAGATAGTAAAAAATTCGTTTTGCATTGACTAAAAAAAGGGTCGCAATATCCAAATATGTCTTTAGTATATGGATCAATTTTGCATTTTACTCGTTAATTTACCGATAAAAACCATAGGGTATTGAAATACACCATAATTCAGGAACAATAGCCATTGTTTAAAATAGTTTGTACCTTTTGAATCTTTGGAGTTGAATTATTGCAGCCGCCAGTAGTAGCAGGATAAGGTTGATTTAAAGAAAATGCGGAGTGCAATGAATCAAGACTAGGTAGCTCGTTGAATCACACTCATAACAATTTATGACCAACATTTATCAGCAAGTAGCAGCCAGCTAGTACTAATCACTAATTTTGTTGGATGTCCCTTTCCATCTTTCACTCATGCATGTGTGTATCAATTTTCCATTCAACTCGCTGAATACCCATATGAGAAAGAACTCAGCTGGGTTAGAGCTCACCGGTACACTATGTTTTTTTATATTTTGCAAAAGGCTAAACAAATTTCATTACTACAGATCACTTGCCTTTTTAAAAATAGAAAGATAATTGATTTTTATATATATATATATATATATATATATATATATATATATATATATATATATATATATATATATATATAACACACTTAACAATCATTTTTCACATTCTAATTTTATAAAGTGGATTGTAGAACTTTGTACCAATTTACCAAATCAAAATGGCAGTGCAACTTATCCTCGTAGCTGCTACAAATAAACAGACCAACCAAAATTAAATGAACAGATTTACAGAGATAGCCACCATATATAATTCTAAATACATCAGGTGGTATGCTTCTATCTTTCTTATATCTATAACAGCAGATAAATCTCTCGTGTAGGCAACAAACAGAATGGAAAAATAAAAATCAAACAATTTACGGATTAAACAGAACCCCAGATGAAACACCCAACTTCTACGATCTGCACCATCTTATGGCCTTGGGGAGGGGGGGCTCATCCATCCCAAGTCTGGCAGGATCACTAATATCATATTGCCCCTCTCAAGGCTCCTCTTGCAGCTTCACGCTGCATCTCTGCTGCTTTGCCACTACCTCGGAAGTACATATATACTTGCTGCATGAATGATGGTATAGAGGACCCGATGAACATAATAAAAGACTTGTTGCACATATTTATATATATCTACTTTACCTGTTTTTCCGTGGCAATTGTGGAGAATGATATTGAAAATTTACCTGAATAACCCAGATGCTGAGCACCGACTCGAGACAGAATAGGCCAAATCCAACAAAGTAGAAAATCTGAGGAAAAAGAAAAATAATTAGCACGGTTATGCTAAAAGTTCCATTACACATTTATATTCACTAGAGAAGTAGACATAGAATCTTCCTCTATTTTGCATAAAATCATATATATATATATATATATATATATATATATATATATATACAAGTGGAAAGAAGAATAACGTGTATGACTAGTCGGCTCTATATATTTATCAAAAAAGTAAGCCCTACTCTGGATAGTTAACTGGGAAAAGAACATGAAAGTGCTGAGAAACAGGGACACAAGGACTGAACTTACCCCAACTATAGCATGATCACCAATGAGATCTACTGCAGGCAAGATACCTCTGTGCACCAAAGGCAAAGAGATAGGCAAGTTAGTAGTAAATAAATAACTAATCATTTTTGTAACTGCTACAGTTTTAGGGATGAAAAGCTAGTAACCCTATTTTTATTGTCATCATCTCTTGAGATTCCATGTCTTGAAAAAATACAAAAAAAAACATGGCAGAAATTCAACATAAAAAACTCACGTAAGTGATTTGCCCTTGAAAACTACAGGAGGAGCAACCGCAGCAAAGATGCAGAAACCAATGTGAACCTGTAGGCCAGAGGAAAAATGAGGCATCCTATAGGATAAATTAATACCAGATCCACAATAAAACATATAACACTTACCAGGTAAAATAGGAAAAACCAGCTAAACTTCAAAGCACTTTCAGTCCTGCAAACATGGATTGTGATGTGACCGTCAACTAAAAGTAGAATTTTGTCAAGCATAAAAACTAAGCATTAGATCAGTTGCTCAAAACAATTTGATAGATGTCTGTCAAAGACGATCCATGACGTGTTGACTACTATCTTGTACAATGATAATCATACAATGCAATAGTTAAAATTTATCAACTTAGGTGAAACTAACTTTCATTAAGGTTAAATTTGGAAACTTATCTCACCTGTTAAACTATATTTAAAAAAGAAGACTATTTGGGGTGTAAAAAGTGGAAATATGACACTTTCACTTTGGAACAGGGGATTTTTCCCTTGATATAACGTTAATAAACAGCCATCCAAGTAATTGATACTTGGCCAGATTACAAACATATCAGTCATGGTACAGCTTAATGACTACAGGTCCGTCCACTAAGTTGCAGCTTGGATCATCATATATCTCCCTATAGAATACATGAAAAAATTGATTTAGAAAGACAAGAACAATTACCTAAAAGCACGATAGAGTGGACGATACCACAATACGTAGCCTCCTGGAACCCCTGATACGAAGTAAATAATAGCAAGGAACCAGATTTTTGGATCTACAACAGAAGACATAAATTTGAGAACAAATTAGGACATTTGTTGTAATAGTTAATGTTGAAAAAGATGGAACAAATAAAAATAGTAAAAGATCAGATCAGAGATTATTCAACACCGACCTTCTCCTTTAATCCAAGCTGTGGTGGTGGCAATAATATTCCAAAAAAGACACAGCACTAGTCCTGATAACCATGCACATCAGCTTCAAAGTTTTATACTGGAGAAGCTTTTATATATACAAACAGAACATACATGATCATAGTATAAATAATAAATATATTCAATTCATCTTAAAAATAAACTTCAGTCACAAAGGACCTAAACTCTGTCAAGTGTCAACTAATTTATGACAAAAAGCCAAAAGGAAAATGACACTAGGACATGTTGACTGCTACGATACATGGACTCTAGTGCGTTGTCAGATTACTCAGATATACTGACAGGTGCAGGTATATACATATCTTTAATAATCTATGTAACAGAGGTAGACTGAAAACCAACAAAAAATATCAGCAACTCATGCACCAGCAAAAATAGGTACACAACTACTATATACCATAGAAACAGATTTTACTATCTTGCTATAATTTCTCTTGTTGTAGTTGAAGAATGCCGAACTGTTCATTTGATATTAATGGAGAAATGTTTTACCTGTCCAAGGTTATTGTGCCCTTCATTATTAGGTCCTTACTTTAATACTTCCTACTTATGTTACTATGAACAACCAAAAAGAAAATAAGAAAAACTGGAAGCAATTTGTATGGTTAATTATCATTTAGGCTGAAAGAATGAATGTCTGTGGTTACTTGAGTTTCAACCAACTTAAGGTTAAATACCTTGTAAGAAACGCCTAAAAATGCATATGAACTTAATCAAGGAAATTATATTCTCTAATATTTATACCATAAAAGATGTACAAGAAATCCATAGAGATGAAAGTATGTTTGATCAACTACTAGTCTACAACCTCTATCCTCTCCTCGGACTCCCTCTCCAAAGGGAGAAAGTAAAGTAAAAGGAAGGTAGTAAAAGCTTGAAGAAAAAAAACTTGTTTGCAAATTCACTATAAGTTGTTATCTTCTGTATTACTACAACTAGAAAATGTAACATCATTACCAACTCAACCTATTCTAATATATTCAAGGATTGACAATTATAAATGGGAGTAGCATGCAAAACCTATCATTTGAGATGAGGGAATGTCAAACTTCCATACAATCAATCAGAGATAGACATACCTAAGTATGTTGTAAATGCAACATACTGCAGTTTCTGTAGATGAATTGGTATCTCATTTGCAATATCGTGATGGATGATTGGGAAAAATGGTGGCCAATTTTTCTCCTCCAGAACAATACCAGCTGCAATCAAGAGGAATAACTCAAGCGCTAAGTTGCTGACACTAGACAACATACAATTAATGTCTATTTACATCATTTTGGATATTATGTAGTATTTCTATTCCACAGAAAAAAAAAATCCAAATTATTTTTTTAGAAAGTTCTAAAGATGTGAAATCCATAACACAAGGAGATGATAATAAGAGCATAACATCAAAAAGTACCTCGTGCTGCTGCTTCTTCTTTTCGTCTCACAACCTGCGTGGCATCAAAAAGAATAACAAGAAATCAACAATAATGATGCATTATGTGATACACGAAGCAAAAATGTTTAACAAAATAAAAATAACACTTAAAAAAAAAATCTAATCTCAACTTTGACACTGATGACACGTCAAATTCTTTTCAGGTAGTTATGTGGTCTGCTGTACCATAAATGAGGAAGAAACATAGCCCACATATAGGGTATGGTTAACTGTTAAAGGGAAGCTTGAAGTAAAAGTTCAGTTTGATTTAAGGAAATAAGTAGTACAACTGAACAAAGTGATGGCTCATGATAGTTGAATTTCGAACAAGATAATATAAAAATTCATACAGACAAACCAAAAGTGTTGGGAGGATGTACTTTTGAGAGATAGCATAGGTGCAAAGTTGAGATCTTCTATCAGACATTCAGACATACCTGTTCCCTCTTTTTCAATTCAGCCTCCTTGGCTTGCAGCTCCCTCTCTTTTTTCTTTAAATCCTAAATTTGAAATAGACTTTAATTTGAGAGACCAAAAGTAATGAATGTGGAGAAAAACAAGTAAACTATGAAATTCTGCATATTCATCGATCCTCAGCTTTTCACTTACCGCAGCTGAATCAAGAGGAATATCGACCGGAGCACCATAGAAATCTGCAGGTTCATGAGGAAGAGGTGAAAGTCTTGAGTTTGTAGCAGAAGGAAAGTTCCCTGTATTCTGGAAAACTATAAAATGAGAGATCAATAAAATGGTGAAGTAGTAGTAACAGAATTCATTCAACATACCAGAAAATACGCTGAAAAAGCCAACATATAAATTAGACGACTTATCTTACTTTATAATAATTCAAAGAAAGTATTAAACTTACTGTTTTGAAAAATGAGCCTCCACCAAAGTTTGTCTTTCCAGGTGGTTTTCCCTTAACTGCTGGGTCCTGGTGTTAAAATGAATTTATATATATAATTAAAAAATAAAAGTCGAATAAATATTCTGTTATTGGCCAAACGAAAATGCAATTATCAAAAAAAGGCATGAACAAGAGATTCTTTACAGGTTGCACGACAAACATGCACAGGCAAGCAAATTACTGCATCAACCAAAGTGCTTTACTACAAGTTACTTTCCTTGCCCCTATGTAGCTCATTTATCAATTATATTTGAAACTCGGTGAGAATTTACTCTTGTTCAGGCATTTTACAAGACAAATAACTACCACCATTTTTATTTTTTTCCGATAAAACCTGCTAATCTACAATTTTTAAATGTAATTGAAGTTTCCTGATAGACAGCTGACATTGATTACGGAATTATATAAAGAATATAAGGATCAATATCACCCCCCGCCCAAAAAAAAAAAGAAAATTAAAAAAAATTCACTAATAGAGTAATTACATTTGTTTTCACTTAGATATTTTTTGTATAGAGTAAATTTATTTTTTGTTTTCCTTTTCCTATATTTTCCTCTGCATTTTTCAAAGTTCCAAGCATAAGTTTGAAGGCACATACATAAAATGTTTGTACCAATCAAAAAAAAATACCAATGCTAGCTAAAAATCTTTTAAGAGTATACAATATGTGGAGTGGTCATTAAAATATGTTTGTTATATCACTATTTTGGCAAATCCATCTGTGGTTGTCCATAGGAGAAACAGAAGCACCACATTTTAAAAAATTTAACCTTCCGCCACTATTTCTAAAAGATAGCACTTTTTTCTTTGAAAAAATCTAGTGTCATAGTCATTCATAGAGATTAAAAGCTAAATCTTATGAACAGCCACAAACGAATTTTTTACCAAATAGTGTCATAGCAAACATGAATTTGTTATGGATAGAGAGATTTGAAAAGCTAAATGCCCAGAAGTAAAAAAATTTTCCTCCCTTTGTCCCACAAAAGAGTCTCATTTGACAAAAAAAAAAATTCCAAGTTAAATTGTGAAATCCTAAAATCCACAAGTTAGTATGAATTTGTTTTGATTCTTATTACGGAAAAAATTTGATATTGTAAACTACTTAATTGTTTCCAAAGATAAAATAAATTTATATCATACTTTGAATTTTAAGGTTTTGCAAATTAACTTAAAGTCAAATAGGATTTTTTTTGTGGAACCTTAGGAGTTTATAGCAAGATACAAATCACAACCATAAGAGAGTCCAACCACAAAACAGATCAAACAATTCATATAGCAAACAAACTACACAGTCAAACATAAAAATCCAAATTTAACAACCACCAACACAAAAATTATCAACTCAAAATTATTCGAAATACAAACTGTAGATAGAGTAATAAACTGCCAATACAAACACAAACGAGGATAATCAGCAACATATCTGCATAATTCAGGAATTGGTGGGAGAGGAACTTACAGAAAAGGGATTAACTTCGTCTTCTTCGGCAAAAGGGTTGTCATTGTTGTACCGACCGGCCATTACTGGACTGAACTGAAGCCTTTTCCACTTTCCAGACGGACAGAAATTTAGATATAAATGGTGAAAACACTAATATCTGAGATCTAAACAGTATCGTGAACACAAAGTTAGAGAGAGAGAAAACTTGGGGAGAAGGAATTGAGGATTTTTCTTCGAATAAATGGGAAGAGAGAGAAGAGAAGGGGAAGGGCTTGTCTTTGGTCAGCCAGAAGAAACTTTGAAATACATGACTCGGTTTTGGCAGCTCCTCCTCCTCCTCCTCCTCCTCCTGTGTGTAATTATCATAATAATACAAAGAAAGAAAGAAAAAAAGACTTGCTTGTTCGTTGGATTTCTTATTCTTTTATTTTGAATTTGGTTCTAACTTGCATCTAGATTGTTGCCCATGCATACAAATTTATGTTGTTATTAAATAATTTTTAATTAATCATCTCAAATTAATTTTTAAAATTTAATAATGATCATATAATTAATTTAAAACGGAAAGAATATTATTTTTATTTTATTGGTCACAATTACCACATATCAAACATAAAATTATCATCAAATATCCATTACCTTATTCTATTACCTTGACGAGGGCCAAAATAGTTACTTTAAATAAAAAAAAAACAATAGGTAAAGAATTTGTATTATGACCTGAGACGTCATGCCAAACATATGAAAATGTTGGTCTACAGATTTTTTGTTCCAAAGGTTAAATCATCTTAAGATCTATTTTTTAAAAAAAAAAAAAAAAATTAAGGGGGAGAGAGAAACAAATCAAGGTGTATTCATCATTTTATTGCACTTCCTCCTATTTCAAAATTAGATTTATATTTTGAGTTCATAATTCAATTTATGAAATTCTTAATTTTAAAATCAATATGAATTTTTTATGTTTTAAAAACAAAAATATGACAATCTTGGTGTTTTTAGTTAGTTTAAAATAATAAGGGATCTTTTGAAAAAAAAAATATTAATATTAAAATTAAATAATTCTGTATCAATTTTAAATTTTTAAAATTTTATAATTAACTTCAAGAGTATATATAGATATACGAATAACAGGCATGTTATGAGCATTAACGACGGACAAATCCGTCGTTAAAGACTGATCCATTAAGGAGAACATCCCTCTCTCTCTCTATATATATATATATATATATATATATATATATACGGTCCGGATCTTAAGTTCACCCCTTATTTAACATACTTTGCTCACCCCTCTTTAGCTAATTTTTTGGATGGCGATTTATCTCAAATTCATTATATATGTTCGATCCGTCGTTATATGTTGTTCGTCGCTAAAAGCTAAGACGACGATTCTATATATAGCGACGGACCGAATCATCGCCCGATCCGTCGCTAAAGGGGGTAAGCAAAGTATGTTAGATAATGGGTGAGTTTAAGATCCAGACTGTATATATATATATAGGAGTATTTATTTTAATTTGTTGGAAAATGCCACCAAAATAATAAACTAAGGACCAATTTTCTAGTTCTCAAAAAAAAAACCAATATTCTACTCATTTCATCCAATAAAAGTCTTCAAATTAAATTTAATAAATTTCAAGAATATATGTTTATAATATAATCCATTTATCTCTAATTTGTTTAACAATAATAATATGATCTAAAATTTAAATGACAAACTTAAGTATATTGTGTGATTTTACTTCTTCCGTCTTCAAATATATATCTAATAATATCTTTGTATTAATTTACTAGAATGATTACTCATCAAAGTACTATTGCATTAATTAGTTGCGTATTACTCTGTAATCGTATTAAAACTTTTAATATGTATATAAAATAATAATTCAACATTTATTGAATTATTAAACACAAAATTTTTAAGTATATCATTAATAATAAATTAAACTTATAATAATAAATAACAAACAACACCACGTACTTTATATGGACATGAATTATTTTAGTTAAACTAAACAAGTCGACAAACGAAAAAACATAAAAAAAGAATGTAAATTATGTGGCTAATAAGGATATTTATGTTCCAATTATTAAATATAAATGATATTTTTATCTAAATAAAATTTCAAAATGACCACTTTGTGGTAATCTCATATTACTACCTATTTTTGGGTCATTTGATTTAAATGAAATCTTGACACTTTACCGGGTATCTGATTACAGAGAAGGTAAGATTATCAGTGTAACAAACACGATTTATAAAAATAACCAACGCACATTACTGAGTATAGGGGTGAGCATGGTGCGGTTTGAAGTCCGAACTGCACACAAAACCGCTTAGGTGCGGTTTAACAAATTCAAAACTGCACATGAAACCGCTTGTGATTGGTGCGGTGCGGTTTCATTTGGTGTGATTTCGATTCCAAAAGTAATTGAAACAACAATATTTTATACAATTTAAATTAACAATTTAGCATCACACAATATTAAAGTTGTAAAAGAGATCAAAAAAAAGGCACCGAAATTTTTATCCCTCGTTCTACAAATCTAAGAAAGAAAAACAAGCAGTAAGGAAAAATATTCAACGATATTTCATCCAACACCGAATTTCAGAAGCACGTTGATAATTCAAGAGGGCTGCTTCATGATTTGCCTAATTTCAATTTCTTCAATTTTTTTAACCTTTTATGGATTCTAAATAAATAAATAAATATATATATATATAATTTATGAAGTATATATACATATATATGCTCAAACAGTGTGTAGTCCAATAATTTTCTACAATTAAGAGATAATTATATGAGATTTGTATGGTGATGGTGATCATGTAGATCGATACCATCTAAATTCAGAATTAGTAACTTAATTTTCATAGGATGTTCATTATACAAGGTTAAATGAAACATCTCTCCTGTAATAGGATTGTATAATTAATTAATTTTCATGGTGCGGTTTGATTTCGGTTTTATGCATGCGATTTTAGCTAGTAACAAAATCAAAACGGTAAATTTGATTTTTCAACCCATCAAAAACCGTCACATACGCCGGAACCGTTGGTGCAATTTGTGCAGTTTTTAGTGCGATTTCGGTTCCAATTTAAGTCTTTGCTCAACCCTAAGTGAGTATACCATTTTAGATGAACTATAAGTCTATAACAAACATGTCCTAAAATTAATTCTAATAATTGGTATAGTTAAAACAAATTTTATACTCTCCATTCTAATTTGCCATACTTAATGTGTGTGATATGTGAATTTGTGTTGTTTTAAAATTATTAGAGAATGGGAGGAAGAAGAAGTTTAGATAGAGAAGGATTCAATATTATTTCACACCCTTTTCAACAAGAACAAGACCTCTTAAATAGGCCAATAAAATAACCATTACTAGAAAAGAAAAACTCCTAACAATTCTCCTACTTAGCTGCCACTACTAACTTATCTTATTGACTGAATCAACTTGGTAACTCAACTAAGACCAAGTCTAAGCAAATTTCAAAGACTCATTACGTCCTCAACATGCAGACATGTTGTTGCATGCTGATTGTGAGACTATTATTCCACCCCCCTAAAACGGTCCTTGTCCTCAAGGACGAAAAGTTGGATAAGTGCGCAGAAACCTCCATTTGTTCTCCCAAGTGGCGTCTTCAGCAGGGGCACCTACCCACTTGACAAGGATTTCCTCTTTTGGTCTATATTGGCCCTTTTGTATGACCTTACTATCAAGGACTGCCTCAGGTTGGGGAAGTAACACAGCATCCTCTATGGTTGGAGGTAATTGCGGCAAGACTTGAGATGTGGCTCCAAGATGACGCTGAAAGCAGACTTACATGGAAAACGCGTGTGTCGAGAACCCTCAGCAACTCAGGCGATAAGCAACTCAGCCCGATCGCGTCTTAGAACCTTGAAAGGCCCAAAAATCTAGGTGATAATTTGAGATTGGAAAAAAAAAATCGAATGTTGTCGGTAGGCGTCAGAAGTAACATAGACGTAATCCCCATTAATCGAATTGGACGTATGACGGTCTTGGTCACCAGTATCTTCATTCGGTTCCTGGACACTAACAAGTGTTGGCGTAAATCCTTCAAAATCAAGTCCCTGTTATGCAAGAATTCGTCCACAGCTTGGACTTTGGTGGTTCTAGGCACATAAGTCAGAATATTAGGAGGAGGAACCCCATAAACAAGTTCAAAAGGAGTGAACCTAGTTATGGAATGCTTGGCAGTGTTATAACTGTATTCAGCCCATGCGAGCCAATCCATCCACTTCTTGGGTTGGTCATGCACGAAGCAACGGAGGTACTGTTCAAGTGTTCGATTGACCACTTCCGATTGGCCATCCGTTTGAGGATGGTATCCCGAACTCATACACAAAGAGGTACTCTGCATTTGAAATAAAGTCTTCCAAAAAATACTTACAAAGACTTTGTCACGGTCACTTACGATCGTCCTTGGGATACCGTGTAACTTAACAATGTTGTTTATGAAAGCCTTAGCTACAATGAGTGCAGTGTATGGATGTCGCAACGGAATAAAATGAGCATATTTGGTGAGGCGATCTACAATAACCATTATGACTGAATGCCCTTGAGAGGAAGGTAATCCTTCAATAAAATCCATGGAGATATCAGTCTAAATTTTTTCAGGAATTTCCAAGGGCTGGAGGAGACCGCCAGGCTTCATTGTCTCAATTTTACAGCTTTGACAAATCGCACATTCGCGGATAAATTTTTTTACATCAGTACGCATACCAGGCCATACACATACATCTCTTATACGATTCACCGTTTTATGGAACCCAAAGTGACCCCCTGTTGGAGATGAGTGGTGTTCCGCGAGCATGGATGGTATCAAAGAAGACTTTGGACTCAACAAGATTTTATCCCTTTTAAACCAAACCCCATCACGGCAACTATAAAGAGAAAGTGATGTTGTTTGGTTAGTCTTGAATTGGAAGTAAATAGAATCAGATTTTACCTCTTGTTGGAGTGTGGCCCACCACGGTGGATGTGGGAAAGAGATTGCACAGAATATGAATTCTGCTATCCTGGATAAGGCATCAGCACCTTTATTTTCAGCCCCTTTCTTGTATTGTATCTCGTAGTCATATCCTAGAATTTTAGGCAACCACCGAAGTTGAGTTGGTGTAGTGATTCGCTGTTCTAGGAGATACTTGAGACTACGTTGATCCGTTCGAACGATGAAGGGCTTGCCAAGGAGATAATGTCTCCACTTACGAATGGCTTTGACGATGGCCAACATCTCTTTATCATATGTCGAAAGCGCCATGGCAACTCCCTTCAACGCCTCACTATAAAAAGCAATGGGATGGTTGTCTTGCATCAGAATCGCACCAATTCCCGTTCCGCAAGCGTCACATTCGATCACGAATGGTTGAGAAAAATCAGGCAGGCGTAATACGAGTGCAGTGGTGAGGGCCTGCTTAAGTTGTTTAAAATCCATATCGGCTTCAAGAGTCCAACAAAAACCTTCTTTGGTGGTGAGTCGAGTTAATGGAGCTGCCATGGTGCCAACCCCGCTTATAAACTTTTGGTAGTACCCTACAAGGCCAAGAAAAACACGCACTACCTTTGAAGTAGATGGTTTAGGCCACTCTTTAACTGACTGAATTTTTTTCGGATCAACTGAAACTCCTTTAGCAGTAATTACATGCCCAAGATAGTTTACTTGCGAAGTACCAAACTCACACTTGGACAGTTTAGCTGCTAATTGATTTTCTAACAATATTTTTAGCACACATTGAAGATGATTAATGTGATCTTCCCAAGTTTTGCTGTACACAAGAATATTGTCAAAAAAAACTAGCACAAACTTACGTAAATGTGGCCTGAATAAGTCGTTCATGAGGCTTTGGAAAGTAGCTGGGGCATTCGTTAATCCAAATGGCATGAGCACGAACTCGTAATGGCCCTCATGAGTGCGGAAGGCCGTCTTATAGACATCCTCTTCATGGACACGGATTTGATGGTACCCGGAACGTAAGTCAATTTTGGAAAAAAATCTTGCACCAAACAACTCATCAAGTAATTCGTCGATAATTGGAATTGGGTACTTGTCTTTAATGGTGACGTTGTTCAAGGCTCTATAGTTAACACAAAACCTCCACGTGCCATCTGATTTTTTAACAAGGAGCACAGGAGAAGAAAATGGGCTGGTACTAGGGCGAATTACACCCGTTTCTAGGAAGTCTTGCACCATTTTCTCCATCTCTGCCTTTTGATACTGAGGGTACCTATATGGGCGAACACTGATTGACTCTTGATTATTTTTGAGGGGTATTCGGTGGTCATGTGGTCTGATAGGTGGCAGTGTATGTTGTTTTGAAAACACTTGAGAAAATTCTTCCAATAGCCGAACCATGTCAGCAGGTTGTGATGCCAATTGGTCGGCGTTTGAAGTTATTGTAAGTGTGGGTTGAAGCGTGACTTGCATGTAGTATCCCAACCCTGTTAGGTGCTGCAACTCCATGCTATCTAAGGGTTCCAATTGAGTGCGGCCTAACCCTTGAAAAGTTTTTTTCTCACCTCCATTGTGAAACGTCATTGTCAAGTTCCGGTAGTCAGTTTCCACAGGACCCAAGGTTTCTAACCATTGAACCCCCAATACTACTGGACACACAGCCACAGGAAGAACATAAAAGTCGGCTCAGATAAGGTGGTTCTGAATATTAAGTGTAAGGTTCCGACAGCATCCGGAACATTCTATCTTCTCACGATTGCCCACCATCACCTGAAAATTTGTATCATGAGTAATAGGTAAACTCAACTTGTTAACAATGTTTTGATCAATAAAGTTGTGAGTGCTTCCCCCATCAATGAGCACTATAACTGCCTTGTTTCTGATTTTTCCAGTCACCCGTAGAGTTTGGGGATGAACCATTCCCGCCATAGCATGGAAAGATATTTCTGGTAAGGTCTAATTGGCACACTGATCATTGCTTTCCTAGTCTTCTTCTCCATCAATATTACTTAGACAATCCTCAATTATGAAGAATTGTAGCCGCTGACAACGATGTCCGGGAACATACCTTTCGTCACAATAGAAGCAAAGTCCTTTCTCGCGTCTCTCCTTCGCCTCTTGCCCAGTAATGCGACGAACCATGGTATTTGAAGCTCGGTTCGGTTGTTGAGTTGGTGGAGGGCCAAGAAGTCCTACAGCCGAAGAGGTTTGATTGCATTGAAAGATTGCTGCATTTGGAGGTCTGAATGCTTTACTGCCGCTTATCTTTTTGACTAAGGTGTTACGTTCCTCAATCAAACAGGCTGCCCCAATGGTGTAAGACCCCGAATTTTATGAAATAAAAGTATTCAATTTTTCTTATAATTACTATTCAGTAAATGGTTAAATTGATAACAGGTAAAGTTAAGGGTGATATATGAATATTTTTTTTCAAAAAAAGCAAGTGGCTATAAAATACTTATTGTTGTCGGGGAATATTTGTTTGGTCGTGGAATATTCTTTCGCTCGGGAATATCCAGACGCTTTCACAGTAGATCATTTCAGGGGCCCCATAATGTAATAACTGTAGGATGAAGAAAATGACTAGTTTGAGTTTTTATAAATAACGGCGTAATGGTTACCGTTAACACAGTTGGATTACCTGGTGGTTAAAATATAGTAATACGCGTGGTTGCACAATAGCACATGGTATTGCACAGTATTTTTTTTAATTATTGATTTTTACGTAAGAAGACACTACTCAAAAATTATTACAGTAGTTACTGCTCAATATTTTATTTTATTGATTCAATAATTGCTGGATTGATATTTTATATTATTGTGGTTTCAATAATTGTCATCGCGAAGATTTCCCATTATCGATTGAATAATTCATATTATTTGAATAATATTATTAGATAGCATTATTGGCAATGTCTAGAAAGTTCTGTCAATGAGAGGTTTGATCACCTAATTGCGCGCCAATAAGGAGAAATCCTTATCGGAAAGCCCCCTCTTTCCTGGGAACTGTCTGGTTGTCATTATTGTGATTCTGTAATATTATTTGTGAATAATTAATTATTGATTTATATGATAAGAAAATATTTATTTGATCCGGATATAAATGATGGATCTATTTATGTGGTTATAAATGAAGGAATTAATGTTGAGGAGTTTTATTAGTATTTTATCGGATTGGAGGTATTAAAAGATCAAATCGGTGTTCTTAAAACTCTATTGCGTGAGTTATAATTTTTAATCCGACCGTTGGATCGTTGTGATTTTTGAATATGTTATACATATATAAGTTGAGTATATATCCACAAATTTTGAACCGTTGAAAATTAACGCATGGTTTGTTATGAATTTTACAAGGTGTTGAAACGGTGTTGAAAATCATCCGTTTGTAGATTTCGGATATTTTTTGTCTGGAATTTGAAAAAACTCAAAGCTACAAAGTTGTAGAGAATTCGATTTCGTGTGGAATTGATATAAAATTCGTATTTTTCTGATAAACGGACTATTTTCTATGAATTGTTGAAGTTTCGAAAAATAAAATGATTTTTATTAAAATTGGGTGGGATCCACTTTTGTTTTTTTAAAACATGTGGGCTGCTATCTCTTTGTTCCAAGTTGGCTGATTCAAGGTGGTGGCTGGTCTTGGTAGGTGGCGTAGAAGAGAAAAATAAATAATAATATTTTATTATTTTAGTCTCCTTTGGCGTTCTAGCATTTTTCTATAAATATGTGCTTAAGTTAGAATTGAAAATCACACTAGAAACATAAGCTTTCTCTCTTTCTCTCTCTCTATATTATCAAGAGTATTTTGTGAGTATTTAGATACTTTGAGAGTTGCTATTCAGTGTAAGATTCCTTCGGCTTTACATTCCGGTCAGAAGTACTGCTCTTTTGAGGTAAGGGATTTTAAGGGTTATTATGTTTTTCAATTTCGTACTTTTTTCGGACCTTCAAAAATTCTGGAAAATTTTAAAATGATAATTTGATGAGTTTCCTTGATTGTGTCCAAAAATGGCGATTTTTGGATGTATAGATTAGGAGTTATGGATTTTATGAGAAAAAGACTATTTTAAAAATAAACCCTTATAACTCCTTTTGGTTAACTCCAAAATTGATAAAATTTGTATTGGGAGTACATCTATATAACATCAGTATATTCTGTAAATTTTGGAATTTTTTGGACAAAAGTACAATTTATGATAAATATCTAAATATTCGGCAGTTTGACCATGTGAAAAATAGTAAATGAATTTTAAAAATTCCAAGAAAAATATATGTTCAATATGGGACTATATTATGCTAAATCCCAAAAAAGAAATATTTTTAGAACTGATTTGGTATTTTTCATGAAAATGGACTAGTTATGAATAAATAAATTAAATATGTTATGTGAAGTAACAAAATTGAAAAATAGGATTTTATGGCTTGGAAATCCTATATATGGTATATGCAGATTTTTGATGAGGTTGTTGGTTATTGGTGATGAAATCTTATGAGTTTGGCATTTTAGTATGATTAAATGCATTAATTAGTAAAGTGTAAACAATTAAAATAATTGTTTATAAGTTTAAGAAATGATTAAAATATTGTGGTAATATTAATAATATTAGATTATGAGATTATTAAGTGATTTATAACATTTGGATTAAGGTGTTATGAAATCATTGATTTATGAATCTTACTTTTGAAATTAAATGCAATTGATCATATTATTTTTATTATCATATATAACATTTTTATAATCCCGGTGATGAAATTTCTCTTTGACTTAAGTGTAAAGATGGGTAGATTATTGGTATGATCGTGACTGTGGGTTCTCTTTGGCCAGTAGTGCAAAGTTGAATCGTTGAATGGTATGATCATGACCATTGAATTTACAATTGAATATTTTTAGCTTAAGTGCAAAGGTGAATTGATCAACATGATTATAATTATGGTTTATATAAATTCTTAAATGATTATATGTTTCTTTGAGATATGAATATCCCGGCTTCAGTAGTAGTAAAATATCAATTATTGATGAATATCTTTGGTCAGCAGTGCAAAAGATGAATTTATTGTTGAATATCTTTGCCCGTAAAGTGCAAAGATGACTGTTGTTGAATATCTTTGGCATGTAGTGCAAAGATGAATTGTTGATGAATATCTTTGGCCCGTAGTGCAAAGATGAACTTATTAGTATGATTATGAACAGGAACTGTGATTTGGTATAACCATGATCTTTGATGTTTCAGGTAAAGACATGTGATGAAAATTATCTTCATCTTGAATGAGAAGAAAAAATTAGAACTACAATTATGATTATGAGTTATTCATACGACCGTGAACAGGATACATTGATTAATGTTACAGGATAAAGCATTGTTGGTGGACTTTTAACACGGAGAAGATAATAGACTTTATGGTCTATTCGACTCTTCTAATGGATCGCTTCGTTTCACGCAACTATGGTTGAAAAATTTTATCATCTACCATATGTTCTAAATCTCAATTATTATCGATGAAGGCTATTGATAATATAATTATCTTTAGTTATGATATTTTTATCATTAGTCAGTTGTTTCACCCTTTTTTGCTTCACAATTCCTTTCGTGTAATAGGAGTGTAAATGGGTCGAAGAGGATAATAGGGGGATAGTGTGGTAGTCCAAGACTATCAAAGTTTCTCAACACATTATAAAACGGCATAACATACAATATATAATTGTATTGAGGACCTAAGATGTGTGTGTCGTATATTATACGTCACTTAATAATTGATTTTGGTGAACAACAATAAGGTGAAGTGAACCCAACTTTGGAAGGGTGTTTTGTCACTATCATACAAGATGTCTAATGACATACAATCTCATGTTATCATAAGAAAGGGTTGTGCACATTCACTTGCTGAGTATATCTACGAGCACTACCTATATGATCTTGGAGTTAGGTTGAAACATAATGTTCAATCGCAGACGGTGGAGATAGTTATATGTCAGGAGAAGACTCACCATTGGAAGGAACATGATAGTAACCTTCTCGTTTTTCTTTGGGGTCTATTGGATCAACCAAGGATAATTCTCTGGACATATGATATCTATCATAACTTAAATTCATGGCTTCCATGTACGAAGGTTTCTCGAAAGCACTTCCCAAAGATTTTAATTTCTAAAACAGTTCTAGATTGTACCTTTATGTAAGGTATTACTGTGAGGTGCTGTCCATAGTTGGGACATGAGTCACAGTTGGTATTAAAACTCACAGTATATGTGTTGTTGTATTTTGTACGACAATTATAGTAATAAAGTTGTAGTTGTTTTTTGTACCATATATTTGGCGACTCAGAATAGGTTGGATGGATTGGACCTATTTTGAGGGCGTCACAAATGGTCTCCGCTAAAGTCTTGGGTTGCTTGACCTTCACGTCTAGACGAATATCGTCTCGCAAACCTGCAATAAAACATCCAACTAAGAACTGTTCCGGCAAGCCATCCACACGATGAGAGAGTTTTTCAAAAGCTTCTTGGTAGGATGCCACGGTCGAGGTTTTTCTCAATCGCGTTAATGCCTCGGAGGGATCCTCGTAATCCGTTGGACCAAATCGGAGGAGGACAGCCTTTGTAAATTCTGCCCATGTAAGGGGTCCTTTGAATTTGGTCAACCACCGGTGCCATTGGAGGGCAATACCTTCAAGATGGAAAGAAGCCAATTGAACTTGCTGCTCTTGGGCAATTCCCTGAAATTCAAAGAATTGTTCTGCCTTGTAAATCCATCCGGTAGGGTCTTCGCCGTTGAAGTTTGGAAAGATGAGTTTCAAATGTGCATGGTTTCGGTCGGGGTAGTTGTTATGGTTTCGGTCAAGGGTATTGTTGGTATTGGGAAGAGGCTGGTTATGGGAGGTTTCGGCTGGGGCAAATGGATTTTCAATGGGAGCGGTGTTTTGTGAGACTCGCATGGTTTGGAGTTCTGTCAAAACAGTTTGGAGGGTATCATGGATTCAATAAGTTGGACTCGTATGAAGTTAAGATTTCACGACTTCATTCATGTAAACTCAAAGACATTAGCCGGATTCGAGTATTCATACAACCGGCTCTGATGTCAAATGGTATGTGAATTTGTGTTGTTTTAGAATTATTAGAGAATGGGAGGAAGAAGAAGTTTAGATAGAGAAGGATTCAATATTATTTCACTCTTTTCAACAAGAACAAGTCATCTTAAATAGGCCAATAAAATAATCATTAGTAGAAAAGAACAACTCCTAACAATTCTCCTATTTAGCTGTCACTACTAACTTATCTTATTGACTGAATCAATTTGGTAACTCAACTAAGACCAAATCTAAGCAAATTTTCAAGACTCATTACGTGTTCAACATGCAGACATGCTGTTGCATGCTGATTGTGAGACTATCATGTGTCCACCGCACTTTAGACAATTCTTAGAGCAATCAATAAAACAACAATTACTATAATTTGATAAGGAAAACCCTTTTTTTTGTGTGTAGAATAATTAAAGTATGACTTTATATAATTAGTTTATTAGCTGTCATGTGGTATTTCTTCTAGATGAATTTATATTTATACATACAATAAAGCCGCCATCACCGCGTTTTCATATTAATTTTTGACTTTTCAGCCGAATGATTGATTGATAGAAAATTCCAAAGCATTTCATAAATATTAATCTTGAGTTTCACATTGGTAGTCTTGTGGCTGGAAAATATAAAAATAAATAAATATTTTAAAAATGGACATTAAAAAGTACATTCGTTCACAAAAGATACTCATTTATAATATATCTACGAACTTTAATAATATATTTTTAATCCATTTTCCCACTTAAATTTATTTTTTACTTGATTTAATAATGATAACATGATGACAAAATTGATAGTAAATATGAAAATAAATTTTAATAATAAAATTTGATTAAAACTTGTTTAAGAGTTTGAACTTTTCAAATATTCATGAATATGATTTGAATATCAATAAAAAATTAAAATTTGAAGAAATTTAAATAATTTATCAAACTTTAAAATTTATTCATATTTTAATTTTAATCATTTATATTTCAAATCGAGCTCAAATCAAACTTTTAATTGAACGTATACAAACTATTTACTCATTTTAAAGCATTAATTAAATCCCTATTGCATTGATAACTGATAAGTGATCAGACCTGAACCAATAAGCCATTACATAAAATTATAAAGAAGGCCCATCCTTTATATCAATCTATATTAAGCCCCACAACTAATCCATTGTTTTTGCCAATTCATTGAAAAAAATATGCCAAATGTTCATAACAAAAAATAGAAGAAGAAAATGAGTTGAAAATGCCACAATGATTTAAAAATGAACCATAAAACTCCCAAAAAATAGGGAAAAAAGATGTAAACAGAGCACATAAAAGTAAAAGAGAGCAGCAGAAGAAAAACCATGACTTGAATAATTGGAATTATAGAAATTATATGATGAGGTCAAATGGGCCAAAAGACTAAAATAGATTACAGAATATTGCAGAGAATGTAAATCATATCATATATAAAGAGAAGCCAGACAAAATTGGTCCAAGGGAGTTGCACCAGGGGCTACGTTCTCTTTTGTTGCATCCGTCTTCGTCGTTTCCTCTTAAAGGGATCGACCCATTTCCTGTCCTCCTTCACGGCTTCTTCCCAGCGTTCCTTGAATATTTGCAGCTCTAACGCAGATTGCCTCCTTATCTGCTCAATCAATGCAATTTAGATAGCTAAGTCGACAAGTTTAGTTTTGATCAGGTGGGCAGGTAATGCTATAGTTACATCACCCACCATTTGAGACGCTATATGTGGAACCTCGGGCTATTCCCAACAATCTTAAGTTACAAAAGAAATTGTAGAAATACCTAAAGGCCAGCTTGGAACATTGTATACGAACATATAAATTTCTTATATTTGTACCACCAAAGCTAATCAAATGGAATTTATGTTAATCTGAAAACTAAGGGTAACGATAGTCAAGTTTAGCAAATGGTGAAACGATAGCTAAAATCATGTCAATTCAAATGAGAATTTTAGAAAGGAAACGATGTCGATTTAAATGGGACGGAGGGTGTAAACTTTAGAGACGTAAATATTCTAGCATCACTTGAGAAAAGACTCGTAATCCGTGATAAGGTAATGAAATAAATATTCAGGAGAAGCACATGCATTATTATACGTAATAGGTTAAGCATCCAACTGAACCGAGGCCAGATAATCCTTAGTACAAGTACTCCAAGAGAATGAAATTTTGAAATAACAGCTATTACGGGTCCAGTTGTCTCACCTCAACCCGCTCATCAAGAACATGTCCCTGAAAAAAAAAGAATAACAAAAACAATAAGTGTAAATCAAGGACGACCAGAACATAGCCAAATATTTGATGAGGAGAAAGTCATTATTGTTCATATAATCATACATCTCCAAAAAGACAAGAAAAACAAAGAATGCCAACAAGAGTGAGAGAAAAGAAAGACAGAAATATAATGAAGCAAAAAGGAAGTATACCTTCATCGAGTCTTCAGATTTTGAACCCTGCATAAAGACAAGCGTACTCTCAAAAAAAGTACAAAAAAAACTTAGATAGGGTCAGTGAAATAAAGTGATGCAAATGCAACAATTTCACATAATATGACGTCAAAACTTGGTTGGAAACCAGATCAATTCACAACAGAGAAACAATAAGTACTATAATTAAAACTTTAACCTTCTACTCAAACGCTTAAAAAATACAGTTGAATTAAAAACAAAGAACCGTGCAGTCAAAAAAGAGAGGATAGAACCAGAAGAAGAGGTAGATTTGTATCCAGCAAACACAAGGAAAAGAAGAAACCCATACTGAAGGCAATGCAGAGAGGCGTACTCACTAATGTTTTTTGATAAGTAAATTTATAAGTATATAAATAAAGGCATCAAAATTCAAAAAAAGGATGCCCGAGTACATGAGCATAGAATGTTAGGTTATATAACTATATAGGATTAACCATATAGAAGATTCTAGTAGAGAGCTCCATATAGCATCGTGGCATTGATGAGTTGAGTTGAATAGTTAATAGTAAGACTGATAGATTGAATTTAGTCCAAAGTCCTACAAATTCATGTTCGCATAAAGGTCCACAACCGATATTTAAACACAAATGTGCAGACAAAAATTATTGTTTTGAATAAATATTTTTGACCAGGTTTTGAAGTAGTTTAGGGATCGATCTATAACACCAAAATGGAATTGGAAAACAGAAGTCTTAGAAAGAATAATCAAAAGCCAGCTTGACACAAGCATTAATATGATGGTCATTAACCAACACAATTAGTAGCATTTTCATCAAGGAGATGGGAATACATGTAGATTTTATTTATTTATTTATTCATAATTTTGGCCCCATATATATCATAATAAATCATGATTAATATGAAATTCAGTACTCATAATATAAAAAAGTAAACTCAGCCTACACTACAAGTTTGACATTGAGATCTTGACAGAGACAGAAAGCAAAATTATTTAATGGTACACAAAATTGATTTAACAAAGAAATATGAACAATATCTATTCAAACAAATGACCTTTCTTGCAGATGTCCCACCCAAAGTTTGTATGGCCTGATGAACAATATATTCACTATCAACAACTCCAACTTTCTTTGTGCGGTCCCCCTGTAGAAAACCAAGAATAATCAAATATATAAGAATGCCAATTTCCATGCTTAAACATCTAGTTAGATTAAAAAACATAATTACTACATTAATCTATGCACCCTAACTTATTTAAGTACATCACTGCATCACCTGATAGAATATAGTTTCTCTCCTGGGTAAAGTTTCTAGTACAACAAAAATCACAATAAAAATTGATAGCCAACCGTTTTGATACGAAACATTAAACGGTCGTATCAGTGCCATGGGAAGTAATATCCTTTGTTGGTATATAAGTGCTATCTCCACAGTTCACACGTGATGAAACTAAACAATATCTCTGAAAAAGATTTAGAGAGACACTGGAGAACATGCATTCACACAGACACAAGCTAGAACTTTTGAGAGGTCAAAGAGAAATTATAAATGGCAACAGTGTCTGGCAAGTGGCAATGGAGGTGGCAACAATTTGTCCCTATTGTTAACTTCTTACCACTAATAACATCTAAGAGAGACTATACATTGAGATGGAATATGTATCAAGAAACAAATGCAGTAAAACTTAAGTTGATGGTTCTTCGCTTTCTTTACTCTCTTTTTTATAATTATTATAATATATTGATTCATTATTACCCTTGGTTGTATGGTGGTTAATTGGTAATCAGAAATGTTTTGCTTTTCACCATTGGCAAGCAGTTGGGATATGTGGTTATACCAGTGGTGTGAAAAGAAAAACTCCCACCAATCCAAAATGTAAAATATCAAGTTTGACGTTTTAAAGTTAATATGAGATATTTTCAAATAAAAATTGCTGTAATTTATTTTACTTCTGAAAATAATAAATCTTGTAATTAGTAGTACTATTAACATAGTTTACAATTTTCATTATTGTATCGGTCAAAATTTAAAAAATTCATATCAATTTTTAACTAGAAAATATCTCAAATACTGATGATTTAAAAAAAAAAATTGGAAACAAAAAGAATATTCACTTTCTTATTGCCTAGGGAAATAATACTTCTAAGAGTGTTAAAGCAATGAAACAACTCCAGTAGCCTCCTGTTAATAATTACTACACATTTAATATAGATAAAAAAAGACTGATGATATTTTCTTCTGGCATATCATGTTGGCGTGATAAGCAGCAGAATCTTACTGGTTAATCTCACAAAAGGGAAAATCAAATATAACAACACTACCATCCCTAAAGAATCATCCTTGTTAGACCTACCCCAACCAAAGAACAAATAACCTCACCTGCGCACAATAGCCAAGTTTCATGTCCATTCCCCATCCAAGAACAAGATCATTCTGACATAAAAGAGAAGCAAGCTTATAAGGATTCATCAAACTACAAACACATACAATTTTAGCAAAAGTGATTCACAGAGACCACAAAGTCTTAAATTCACTGATAACAAAATCTTTAGCAACAAAATATACTCCCAAAGAAAGTTCAACAAGAAACAAAAGTTGGTGGCAGTGAAAGCAACCTGGTCACCTATGCAACATCAAAAGTTACAAAAGCTTTAGAATCACCATTTCTGGGAGCCACATCCTTTTCGTCAGTTTGGGGGAAGATAACAGTAAATGAGGAAAAATTAAAAGAAACAAGCACCAGCCACACAACTAAAAGAGTTGCAATATAAAATATTATAACTATTAACCCAAATTGCCACAAAATTGCATGGTGGGCATTGATCCTTTAAAGGTAGCGAAAGTTGGTACTCTGCAGATTATAGTTTAGCAGTAAAATTCTGAATTGAATCTCTGCAACCCAGTAAGCATGACAAGGAAATATGTGAATTTCAGTAGCTCGAAAGAACCAGGTTCCAAAACCCTTTTTCCAGTTTCAAATCAAGATAGAAAACATAATTTGAATAGCTTGAATCAGAAATATGCAATTTTATTTTTCTTTCTAAATTATAAGAATATGAAATTGGTTTACAGGGTTTCCAGATGACAACTTGATCATTATGAAAGAATAACAACAGGGGAAGGTATCTGTTTTTTCCTTCCTAATCAAATAATTTCCGAGGCAAAGTATTCCCCATATATCATCATTTATCTGATGATGCAATCCTTTGGTTTCTAAATTATTATGCTAAGACAAATCCAGAAGAGCATTATAGATAACACGGGAGATCATGTCTTTTATGAAAAATTCTCGATTATTACAGCTCATCATGTCTTTCTAAATTATATGCTCCAAGACAAATCCAGAAGAGTATTATAGATAACATGAGAGATCGTGTCTTTTATGAAAGATTCTCGATTACATATCATTTAACATGATCTGGTTTGAGTAAAGTTCGAACTTCGAACCATACTAATAAGCAGCTACTCCAGATAAGGTTGAGACTCCCACCAAATGCAGTAAACTCTAAAGACTAATTATATCTTCCAATTCCCAATACCACACTAAAAAAACATTATAAAATCTCGTTCATACTTTATTTTTCTTAAAACTAAACTATCTTCCATACTTGAATTTGAGATAACCTTGTACGTCATATATATATAACATAAACCATTGAAGTATGCACTCTCATCATTTTCTTTTTAGTGCAGAAACCCATTATATCTCTTGTGGAACTTAACTATAATTTTTTTCCAAAAGTTAAGGAATTTTTTTATATTTATAAAAAAAATTAACAAAAAAAAAAGTTGTAGGTTGGAGACGTACATTATTGGTAAGATGTTATATCCAGTAGAAGGTTCAAATTGCCACAAAATTGATACACCAACCCATATATGGCTCAGTAATATTTTGAAGATGTTAACTTGAGGGGTGGGTGCTTCTCAGAAGGAAGATCTGATAACTTACCTGAATAAGGTGCCAAGCACAATGCCATGCAGATCTTGAGAACACCGGAGCCATTCCTTCCACAAATCTGGAAACATAAATGGTTTAACTCATTTATACAAACAAAAAGAAATATTCCAATAGATTTTGTAAGTAGTGTATCCAAAATCCCAGGACACTTTTCTTCTGAAATAGTGAATACGTTCTTCATATTTATAATGAATTACTGAGATTCCTATTTGAAAGTTGATACACAATGCTATTTCAGTGTAGGACTTAGTTGCTTGATTAACACTCTGAAATCAGCAAGTCTTGTCTTGACCAAGTCCAGCAAAAAAAAAAAGAAAGCAATGTCAATGATCTAGTTATGCCAACTTACCCAGTGCATGGTGGACCCTGACTGTCATCTGAACATTTTGTACTTCCTCTGCCTTCATATACTCTTCTGCATAAAGTACAATGTTCTTGCATCAGAAGCCAAATACAAATATTATTCATCATTGAAATCTCTGAAACTGAGAAATTCACCTATGAAATATGTTAGTTCTACTCCGTACTGTAATCCTGTGATGTATCCCAGTCGAATTTGGGTCTAAAGCTGGCTGAGATATCTCCAGTCCTTCAGATTTAACAATTTCCAAGTATCTGGAAACAAAGAAGAGTGATAAACAAATCTACATGATCTCTGGAATAATGTGATATTATAGTTAAGAGATTAAACCATGATAACTATAACCACTTTCAAAAAAAAAAACATTCACATTAATCCATTCTCTTTGCGGATTGTCTTAATCTGAAATACACACTCAATAGGTGTATTTTCAATATTTTATGAAAGTATATAGAGAGCTGGCAAAATGCTAAATGGATTGACATCCAATGCCAAGAATCTATGATAATAGCAGAGACACGCAGAGACACTGACAAAGGGTTAATAAATTGTTACCAAAACCAAAACTGAATACTACAAATAATAATTTGTCACATAATTGTCCCCTTTTACTTTTTCATACTATTTTTGGTCCTATTTTTCCAAAATTACCCTTCTTTAATTTGATCTGCTTTTATTGGAAAACAGCACTAGTTACATTGGAAAAGCAAGGAACGAGAAAGGAGAAAAGCAAGGATAATTGGGACAAAAAGAATTTTTTTAAATAAGTGTGCACTCAGTAATTAGGACAAATAAAGGAGAACATGCGCGCTACATGTTTTTACAAACAAATATCTTTAAAGGGAGGAAAAAGAAGAAGATAATGTACAAAAAAATGCCAAGAGGTTGCGACACAAGTACCTTCTCGGGTTAAAATGCTCAACCCCCAAATCTTCATCCCAGAGAAATATATAATCATAAGGGGAAACAACTGACGGATGCAGAAAGCGTTTTGCAAACCACCTGAGGAAAACATGCCCACATGATCTCGAATTAATAACTGTTACAGGAACTAAGTTAAATTAAACTTACCCTCTCTCTCTCTCTTCTCCCTTTTCAAGGCATTAGTTAAAGGAGAACAAGAAATTCTATAAAATAAAACATATAATTAAATAAGAAAGAATAATTTAATTGGAATGAATCCAAGTCACTATTTACTTTACAGTTAACTTCAGGACTCAATTAACCAAGCTAATCCGTTAAGAGGAAGTAACAAATATAGTCTAATAAATATAAATAAATGGAGGGTTGAGATTAGGCTTAATAGTTATAAGTTGAATGGCTAGGACGGATTGTACTAAGCCTATATAAGGCTAATTTGTACTGAAAATGAATCATCCAATATTATCAAACCAATTTTCCAATCTCTGCAAATGATCCACGAAATTGATGTCTTCATCCACTTGTTTTCCATTTGATTCCACCATGTCAACTCTAAATGAAAGCACCATTGTAGCAAAATTATAGTCTCTTGCAATGACTCTAGAAAGACAAGGGAGAAGAGAAAAAATCTAGAGAGAAGATAGAGAAATTTTGGTTAATTCATTGATAATCCCATCTCAGTACATACTTGACCATATATAGCTTTCATTTTACATTAAATCCTAGCCATTCAACTTATAACTATTAATCCTAATTTCAACCCTCAATTTATTTATATATATTAGACTATATTTGTTACAGAGGCAGGAGAGAATAATAGGTAGAAAGAAAAGTGTATAATTATTAATTGATGTCTTAGTCCCCATGTACTTGTTGAGCTAGCCTAAGCCCGAAATAGAAAATTAAAGTTTTTATATGCAACCTTGTGCCAAATTTCCATGCTGCCCACATAACCTATACTTGGTCCAAGAGATACACAGATCAACCCTAAAATTATGCACCTAAAGAAGAATAATTAACAACATATTAACTAAGTCTTTCTCTAAAAAGAGTAAATTAGAATTTTCTTTTAATCAGATAGAAATTTTACATGCTACTTAACAAATAAAATGAAAAAACTGATAGTGGTTAGTCTTACCACTTTGTTTGGTTCAGAGCAACAATATGTATAGCCCTGTTACTCCATTCAAGATCCCACCACCCGTCCACTTTGCCATCATAATGGAACAAGACAACTGTAAAATTCTCTGAAAGAAACTGAATACAAACAGTTTATGTAACGACACATCGAAGATTAATATACAATCAAACTCTTTTGAATGGCAATTTTATACAATTATTGTACCTTTTGAACGATAGTATCAACATTATCCTTCTGTTTAATGCCAACAGGAATTGCCAGCAAGTAAGAAGGAGTTGGCAGCAAGTAAGAAGGGCTGGAAACACTTGGCTGATTCAAAACATATAACCAAGTAAATGATCATCCGCACACAAAAAATAATAAATTTTCACATAGTAAAGCAAGCGCTACTTTTAAAATGTAAAAGTCTACTGAAATTCAATATATGATGAACTAATTGTTTCATGGCTATAAGAAAATAATCAGCATGCAGTTTCAGCAATTTGATGCCAAAGATAACAGGATAGGAATCCAACCTTTGACTTGGAACTACTAGTCAACCATAGAGGCTTTAAGTCAAAATCAGATCTAGCATGAATGATGCCACGAGGTAAACCATTCAAACTTGTAGATGCTACCCCCGCTTCCTAGACAAAACATCAGAAGCACCTAATGCTATTAATGGTTAAAAGGAACATTTGCGTTGTATTATGCAAGTGGAATAGGTCAGATAAAGAACCCCAAAAGAATCAAAATTATCTACGATAAGTAATTTGAGGCAATAAAGATATGGGAATTGTTAAATCCACAATATTTTTTGTTATTTCCACAACAAAAATATCGCTGTAGATGTATAGCGACCGTAAAAAATGTTGTTATAAGTTCTATAATGACACTTTTGTTGTGGAAATAACATTTGTTGTTGTGGATTTAACAATTTCCTAAAGATATTTCTAATTTCATGCATCTTGCACACAGAAATAAGAGTACATAAAAAAACAAAATAAGAAACTAAAAACTAATATGAGATGCTACTTATGAGACTATTTATTACCTCTAATGTGTAGAAAGGATACAATTTGGAATCCATCTGTTGATGCAAAAACAAAAGGGGAAACCATTATTGGACACACCATGAAATGAAGGTAAAAAGTAAAAGAAGTTCCTATATAGAACTTATCAAAACTCAATGTACAAAGGATTTTCAAGACAAGCATTTTCAAATGGGCTATTATCATCTTTCTGAAGCACAAACAGTAGGTGATAGTAACCTTTAATGAACAAAGTTTCATAATAAAGATTTAGGGAAATATGTCTGCACCTACTAATGATACTACAAAGACCAACCCATGGGTTTTCACACACACATACATACATATATGACCAAAACATAGTGTGCGCTTGGCTTTGAAAATTTTGCTCATCATTCTTGATAACCACGAGATGGCATCAATAAAGTGGTTATGGTATTACTTAATAGTAGCATCTAAAAATCTTCAAAGTGGCCCCGTTTAGTGCCTAAAGCCATTAGAGCTTGGAAGTGCACGCTAAAACTGTAAATGGTGTCACCATACCTCTGTCTGCTGATACTGATAATTTGTGGTTCTATACACAACGAACAACATCACTGTACAAATAATGCCCATAAACGGTTTCATCTTGACACCGCAAGTTCCCTGCAGTTTCCATGGTACAATGTAAGGATTCATTCAAACAATTCTAATCTAATTAGAACATATAGCCATCTAGGTTAAGAACATACCCCATCAAACAAAATATATCTTTTTCTCAACAACCACCTCCGTGATTTAAATGCCCTCATAGACAAATATGATAACTAAATATTCTCATAACAAGCTGCGGGCAACAAATAAAAAGGCAATGAATATCAAAATAATTCCAGTGATTGTGGTGCGCCATAAGAAAACATATCTAACAAACCATGAATGTTACTACCATGTTTGACAAAAGATAGAAAATATAAGTAGCAAAAATAGTAAGCTCAATTTAATCACCTAGATGTTGCACAATGGGGACGAAATTTATTACAAATATGGACTTGGTGAGATATGCTTACCCCAAATATTAAAGTTCAAAACTTCAAATCCTGATCATGAGTTGGGGGATATTATTGGGACTCCATACACTTTACCATATACACTCCAAACCTATCACCCCATGATGTAATAATGTAATAGAATAACCTTTCTAAAATTCACATACCAGAAAGTTGTATATGGTACTGGTTATTTGAAAAGGTCACATGTGGGTGTTGTTAATGTAGCTATTATGTGAATGTGTGATAGAGTGGGGGGATTAAAATATTTCTCTAGATATTATAAAGCAGCTCGGATATGCTTTTTTATTTTCGCATTTAAACTGAGTACAAAATCAAAAAGAAACCCATAAAATTTGATAAACTGCAAAATGACAATAACGTAAAACACCAAAGATTCTCTTCCTTACCCAAAAATACAAAACACCCAAAACTTACCCGGAAATAAAATCCGAGTATTTTGTCGGAAGCAAAAATTTAGCTTTTATATACTCCAATTTCCAAACAAAGATGACATTTTTGACCGATTAAATCCGATAACTGAAACTCATTAAATAATTCACATAAAAAAATAATAAAATTGAAACGGGAGACACCACTTAAAGTTCAATCAATACAAACCAGAAATTATTCATTTAATACATTAAAACTCTACTCATCCCAAAGCATACAAAATTAGGGGGAAATAAATTAATTACTCGCATTGTAAAACAATGAATCTTAAACTAATTCGTCAATTAACAATTGAAGAACACAAACCTCTGAAAATCGATGATTATTAGGAAGCAAATAATATATTCCTGATCGAATAGGTAGCTATTGTAGCTGAATTCAAAGCTTCCGGCAAATCAAATCCGTGTAGGTCGAGTCTACATACACACACATATATAGATATAAATACAATAACTGTAGTCGTTATCTATGTGCAGAAGGAAATTAGGGAGAAAAAAATGAAACGAAATGGAAAGAGAAAGATACGAGGAGAAGTCCAAAGACGAAAATGTCGGAAGCGCCACGTTTTATGGTTGAGCAATGCTACGCAGACAGGAAAGCTGGACAGGTTTATTGGATATTTTATAATTTTTTTTATTTTTTTTGCCAATGACTGTTAAAAAATATATAATATTTATTTTAACACAAATTTTTATAAAATATAATATTTTAGGTACAATTTAAATATATATATAAATACATAATTATACAGTCTGATAAAAAAAAAGATTTATAAAATATTCAATAAATCTGTCCAATTTTCATGTTTTCCAAGACTTATTCTTTTATGGTTTTTAGAGAGAGAGAGGGGACAGGAAGAAGAGAGAGAAAGAGAAGGGGTAGTTTTGTAATTTAGTTATCTGTTGTAAAAGATTTATTTATTTATTTATTTATTAAAGATTTTATTTGATTCATAAAGAAAGTGCCCAAAATTCTCTCCGTGTTCCCCTTCATAGGTCGCAATGATATAATATGAGTAGAATCAAGGTTATACTCATTTCATTTATATTTAAATTATTCACATTTTTTATTTTTTATTATAATTCGATATATATTCAATTAGTATAAATTATTATTATATTAAATATTTAATAATTTTTATAATATATACAAAATTAAATTAAATTAAGATAATTAATTATTATTATTATTATTTTATTTTTATTTTTAATTATAATTTTATATTTATAAAGTATAATAGTAAATATATTTTTTCATTTCTAAATAAAATAATAAATTTAATTTATAATTATATTTATTATAAAATCAGTTATTATGTAGACTTGAATTTGAAGCTCGTGAATGGTTTGAATATAATTCGATTCGAGTCGGATCGAATTTGAGTAATAAAATATTTGAGTCGAGTCGAATTTGAGTAGATGACGCCAAAGAATCAATTATGAGATTCACAAATAAGATTTAATTTTAACTCAATAAACTAAAAGATATTTCAATAATATAACTCCCAAAATCTAATTTTTGTCCACTTAATGCAAATAATTTCATACGCTTTAAAATTATTAAAACATATCTAAAAGATACTTCATCATTTCCAAAATAAAACTTAAAACTTTAAAATTAGATGGCACTGTCACTATCAAGCCTGATTATAATAATTAAAAAAATAATCCCAGTAATTGATCCACAATTTACAACTCTCTAAACACCCTTAATTTAGTCAATGGATGTTTGACATTATATGAGGAAGAATAAATCAGGTGGAATACAAAGATGCCACCCTAGCTAGTTATGGCTTTATGCTTAATTAATTACCTAATTTAAAAGCTTAATTAACCCATGATTTTAGTTTTCCTGGTAAAAAGTTCATAGGAGATCTATATGACGATTCAGAATTATAATTTTAAATTCTTCCGCTACTAATATTTATAAATAATATTTTTCTTATGGACGGTCAAATATGTGCTTGTTACTATTTTAATAAAAAAAAATTTGAATCACTCCATATATATATATATATATATATATATATGGGTTCTATCCACAACTTTTTGAGGTCATATTAAATTTTAAATTGATATAAATTTATTTAATTTTAATTCACATTTATTATAATTCTATATTACATATATAACAAAAATTATTAATCACAAAATTTATTTCATTTTAAATTTTTATGAGTCATACCAATTTTAAAATTTAATACGTCACACAAAAGATAAATATAAAATTTATAAGTTATGTCTAAAATTAAGGATATAAGGATAGTTTATGAATTTTAAAATTCAAAATTCATATAAACTTATTTAATATTTTTGTGTAAGTATAACTTTGTATACTAGCTAAAAAAGTTAATACTAATCATAATATTTATTATTTGCAAAACTTAATCGAAATATTAATTTTGAATTTGCAAGTTGAGTATTTTGAAAAGTCAAATTTTTATAATCAATGAATTCTCATAATTAAGTACACAATCACAATTATAATATGAATAATTAATTAAGTTTAAAATTAGATGATACTGTCACTATCAAACCTGATTATAATAATTAAAAAAAGAATCCCAGTAATTGATCCACAATTAACAACTCTCTTAACACCCTTTAATTAATTTAGTCAATTGTCATGAATTTAAAAGCTTAATTAACCCCTAATTTTAGTTTTTAGAGTAAAAAGTTTATAGGAGATCTATATGACGATTCATAATCTTTTTTGACCTCATAAATTTTGGCTAGAACAACAAAAAAAAATCAACATGCCAAAAAGGGGTGCTTTACACTCTACAACAACGGTTCATTGTGGTTGTAATATATATATATATATATATATATATATATATATATATATATATATATATATATAGAATAAAGATCAATCATATCTCTTTATTTACTTCATTGCGTTCACACCCTTTTAACGACGGACCGCTGACGATTTTGGTCATACAATCGTTGCTATACTTTTAATGACGGACAACATATAGCGTCGCTAAAAGTATAGACGACGGTTATATAACCGAACCACGCTCAGGTCTGTCGTTAAAGGGGATAAGCACGGTGAGAAAATAAGTGATATGACTCGATCCTAACCGCCACAGTATATATATATGTGTGTGTGTGTGTGTAAATCAATTAAATTATGTTTGTTTGTTGTTTTATTTTTTATATTAATTTTAACATATTAATTTTATTTTATTTTTAAAAGTTGTTTTATATTTTATATTATTTTAACATATTTATTTATTTATTTTAGCCTAAAAAGGTATACCCTCCCTAGATCTCTCCCTGTATGGCTTGATTTAGATAGTTGTTATTACAAGGTATCCATGAGGAAGGTTGGGGTTGATGGAAAAGTCGGTGTGTTAGGTCAGCATGCTGGCCATAAATTTGGGTTGAAGTGACACTTGAAAACATTTTCTCAATATAAACAAAAGAAAGTGTGGATATATTGTTGTGGTGTATGTAGACCAAAAAAAGCCTCGAGGAGCCAAGACCAAAAACATGTGTTATCACTCTCATTTGTGTTTATGAATCTCATTTGTTAAGCTGTCAATCAGCAAAAGGAAACTGTTCGTATGGAGGTGATGAGAATTTCCCTCAGCAAAACCATTGATTTTAAACCTCATCTTGTATACTTATATTTCTTCTTAGCTAGTAGCTTAGCTTGTCCGTTACTTACAACTAAGATACCATCAGATAAATCATTACGCTTACATATTAGATCTCAAAGATATCGATCAACAAATCGCTTTAATATAGACCAAAACATAATATCACTTTCTACCCCACACAATATGCCGAGATAGAAAGATGTCATATCAGCAATTTATAAAATATTTATAAAATAGTTTATGTATGTAGCATTATTCATAATTTTTACCCTTTCAAGTCTCGATTTAATTCTCACTTAGGTAAATTTATTTTCTTTTATTATGAAAACTTGTTTTCTCGTTATGTGAAGTTTTTTATTTATTTCTTCTTTGGTAAGGAAATTATACTGTATTTTTAAAAAGTAGTACTTTCAAAAAAAAAGAAGTAATTTTAGGTAATGTGGAAGAAAAAAAATGAGAAAAGTGATTTCAAAAGAGGCAAGTGAACATTTATTTTGAGTCAACCCAAAAATAAAACTTTTAATTTGAGAATGAAATAAGTTATTTGATAATTGACATATCTAAAATATTTACAAATATTTATTATTTTAATTTTTTAAAAAAATTCAAAAAATTATTGTAAATTTATTTAATATTACTTAATATAATAATTAATATTATAAAAAAAAATAAAAAATCATTTAGCTGTAGCCAAAAAAAATAAAACTAAACTATTCAGCCAAAATCATCTGAATACATCCAAACAATTTTTCAAAAAACAAAGGCGATCAGTCATTCAACTATTCATCAGACAACAAACATCTGAAGTGTAGAATAATAAATTTGAACATGAGAGGAGGACCCCACACCACTACATAGGCATAATAAACACAAGCATATATTCTACCTGAAAACATGGGCTGACCTAAATCCCTTTGATCAACCATGACTTTATTGGAAAAATGAATTTGAATATGGAAATACAACAATGTATATCAATTATTGTGATAGTTTTAATAAAAATGGAGTAATACTAATGTGAAGATTGAAAATTTCTCATAATTAATTAAAGATTTTAAACCTTATGAAATATATAATTTATTGAACAAAAGTATGTAACTATGTATACATCTCATTGCCTTAATGACTGCTATAGCTACAATTTACATACGAGATACGACTCGATTCTGCATATCCAAAGGATCAGAAGTAGAAGAACCCACCATCAAATTTCCCTAGTACCGGGACTCGAGAAGCTGGTTTGTTGCTTCTTCAATTAGCTGTGATGGCAACTGGAAAATATACCTCTTTCAGAATTGCTTGGCTGCCCAAGGGAGTTGATATTATCAATAAAAATATAAATCAACGAGACAAAATTGTGAGATTCAGAATCCCAGAAGGGCATATCTTTTAGAAGTCCTGTTTGGTGTAATTGCCGAGATACTCTTTCACTCTTCAACGAAAATGACTAGATGCATGTGCAGAAGAAAGAAAATTACGAGTCTTGCAGAACCAAAGTTAGTTCTACAGCACATTTTGCTAGAAGACCACCCCTCCTACAAAAAGACCAAGAGATATAAGAAGAGAATACTGCTTAACCTACATACACAGCTTATAAGGAAGTAATATGCTTTAAAAATTTGTTACTACTGTTGAATTTTATAGGAAATTGTAAGGATAATCCTACATAAAGGTAGACATTATAAGTTTCTGTATGTGTAACTGCAGGCATTGATCCAAATACAATGAAAATTCAGCCAACAGATTACAAGTTGCATGCAGACATACACCAACGCGAGAGTGATACGGGTTGTGATCCTAAGACGAAAAGAATGTGTATTGGGTAGAACAGACAGTTGAGATGTATTGTAATACATTGTCGTATGAGGTAAGGGTTGTCATTAAACCATGTATTGGGTGTATAATTTGCATACAGGGGTCGATATGTAACCAAAGGAATTTATGGAAGATTTCTTTCTTTCTTACTTTCTTTCTCTTGCTATTTTTCTTCTCTTCCTATAATTTCAAGGAGTTAATATGGAGACTCGAACATCTGTATCATTACATGATCTGTATCAAATATAGTGAGAGGCAGCTATATTATAAATTTCAATACATGAAATACATGCTTGCATGCTACCAACACTTTGCATGCTTGTTCCAAACGTATCAATATGTTTATAAAGAATAAGTGTAATTACACACAAACACATAGCTGTAATACAGCTAACTCTAGCCATATCCATAGCCATATAATAATAATACGGGAGTGATCCATATCCATAGCCAACTCTAGCCGTGAGCAAACTTCCGTAAGAAATTCTTGCAGAAGGTGTTTAACACTAACATCTGCCAGATTTTTGGAAGTTATTGTAATACAACTTCCGCAAGACGTTGGCTCACAGCTAGTGATGGCTATGGATTATTTGGATCAATTTTGACATTTTGAAGTCAATTTGAGATATTTAAAAAAAATCAAAATTTATAAATTCATTTATTTTTTGACAATACAATTATGAAAATTGTATAAATTCAAAAAGTACTACTAATTACAAGATCTATTGTTTTTAAAAGTTTAACATACAACGTTAATTTTGAATTTGAGAATATCTCATATTGACTTTAAAAAATCAAACCTTTTTTTTGGTTTCACATCACACTTGAAAAAAATCAAACTTGCTCTAAGATTTTAGAATGGAGGGAGTGTATATTTCCAAATATTTGTTCCTTAGATATAAAGGATGAAGCATATATAAGATAATATCACTGACAGTCCAATAATAATAATAACTAAACCAGCAAGCCTTGGAAACCAAGAAATACCACAATGTCTGCTAATACTTCTCCATAAATTACTTAACAGAAAAAAAGGGAAAAAAACCTTCTTAATAAAGTCAGTACTCTAAAGATTACCTGATAAGTGCAGGAAGAGGTTCTTGTATCTTTTGGAGCAGGATAAAGCACTGATTGCAGCATTCAAGTCTGTGATAACAAGGTGCTCTGACTTAGGACTAATTTGCACGTGGCCATAATAAGCCAGAAAACAAGATGACTAATTGAGAACCAATACCTTTGTTCTGCTTGAAGATTGACACCAACAGCTGGAGGTGCTGAAATGGTTGAGCGGATTACCGGTCCAAAGACTGCTACAAGCTTCAGTAGCAACTCTAATGAAACATTGACATGCCTACACGTTATCAAAAAAAAAGAACATTATACATGATATACATGTAACAAATGAAATACAAGGCATCGCTTGGCAAAATATTAGCTTCTTGGTGCATTAGAAAATTAAAAACCTAGGGTAGGATGTTCGAGCAGAATTTAAGAGAGATTGTCAATATATAATACGTTTTGCAAATTTTGTAATGCCAGCAAGATGTTTTAAAAACCATTTAATACCCGAGGCTCATTGAGCATAATTTTGAAGGGTTACTTGTTTCTTTCTTATCCCCATATTGGAATACGGAAGTTCTTACAGATAGATTTTATTTATCAAAAATATATCATACAGTTGGATGTTACATTTATGCTCAGAAAAGATATTCCTGTGTGGTTTCTCATTTCAGTGCCTTATAAATGCATACATTAACCTTCATTAGGACTTCACAGCTGGCTAGCTCAGACACGATCATACAACTATTTTTTCCTTTTTTTAATTTTTCTTTCGGTGGTTCTTTTTTTTTTGAAGGGGGAAGAGAGAGAGGGGGGGGGGGGGGGGTTGTTTACAGATCTGCTACCTTTCTGCCTTGCTATCCAGTAAGCCCAAAAGCATAGGAAGCATAAATGCATACATTAACCTTCATTATGACTTCACAGCTGGCTAGCTCAGACACGATCATACAACTATTTCTTTCCTTTTTTTAATTTTTCTTTCGGTGGTTCTTTTTTTTTTTTAAGGGGGAAGAGAGAGGGGGGGGGTTGTTTACAGATCTGCTACCTTTCTGCCTTGCTATCCAGTAAGCCCAAAAGCATAGGAAGCAAACACAAAAATAGATCTAGAGTGAGAATCTCCATTTTTCCCATGAGAAAACTAATCAAGTCTGCTTGTACCTGCAACAGAAGAGGTCATTCTTTCAGACTAATATGTGCAGAATAGAAATTATTATGAACCATTAAAATATGACTAGCTACACATTAAAATATTTTAATAAATACCCACAGAATGATCAGGCAACTTTTGCATGGCATTTATAGCACCCTTAATGTCAGTCCGTTCCAAAAAATGTCTCACAACCTGAAAGGCATCAGCATAAATATTCAAACCATCTTTATGTTGGAATTTATATACACAGCGAAAGCAATATAAGGAAGAAGATAGAATATCAGCTGTGATTTGTGTGAGGCGTGTGTATCTATGAAATATTTATGGATGTGCACACCTCAAAGAGAATATACAGAGCTCCTACAGTCTTACCTGTAACTTTGTCAGGCGAGATCGGAGAGTGCTCAAGAATACATCATGATTTTTCATTAGATCTTCAATAACAGTATCATAACTCTGAATCATAGTTTCCCTCCTAATCATCTGCGGATGACTATTCTGTAAGTTGTCAAATAATAAAATTGTTAACTGAATTTCCATTTGCCAAAATCTGACGTGTCTGTTTGAGAGCGGTAAAAGAAAAGAAACAAAAATGGTTCTTTTATACAATGCAGGTTCCACTCCAGTAACCATCCTCGAAAGAAAATCTCCCATTAAGATCATCCATATACATTCGACCACATCAGGAAATGTGTTCAGAGAGAACGAGAAAAGCATATCTGAAGTGTAATTCCACTGTTTTGAATTTTATGTCCTGGCAACAATTGGGTGTATCCATATCCCTAAACTCTATTAACCATGCCTCTGCCATTGCAACATGATGTTTACATTACCTGTCTTAACACATTCTAAACCGGTCTGAGGCTATCTAAACTTTGCAGAGCATTAAAATAAAATTTTGTAACGGGGAGCTAGTATAAGAGAGCCCTACTCCCTAGAAAACAATTCAATTGAAATAATAGACACCAATAAGTAAGTGTGAAAAGGAAAATCAGACGAGTAACGAAAAACATAAGGTTTGTACAAAACTTCAGTTTTTTTGGTTATTTACATAAGGGTCTGCGAGAGCTCAGCAATCCCCACAAAGAAAAATGTCAACATTCATTCTTTATAGGTTATACCTCATGCATAGACAGTTGTACTTTTTAAAATTTGGTGCAATTGTGTATACACAAGGTACAAGATTTCTAAATCTTGAGAATATTTTTTTGTTGGGGACCGCTGAGCAGCCATTCTCTCTTTATAGAAATGGAAACTTTCGTCATTTTTACAAAATTTGATTCTTGTATGCAGCATGGCAAAGAAGATAAGTAAGATGGAAAAGTACTACTACCCTGGGGGATTTTTAAGTGTCTCAGAAATTTTTGAGGGGCTGAATGGTGTATGCTGAACCCTTCGACCATGGTGGATGCTTTTGCAGTATCACGTATTATCCGAGGAGGTAAATCAGGTGCCACAATGGTGGGTACTTTAACTGTATCAGGCATTACCCGAGGAGGTAAATCGGGTGCCACTATGGCAGGTGCTTTAACTGTATCAGGTATCACCCGAGGAGGTAAATCAGGTGCCACTATGGCGGGTGCTTTAACTGAATCAGGTATTACCCGAGGAGGTAAATCAGGTGCCACTATGGTGGGTGCTTTAACTGTATCAGGCTTTATCCGAGGAGGTAAATCAGGTGCCACTATGGTGGGTGCTTTACGGGTTTCAGGGATTACCCGAGGAGGTAAATCAGGTGTCACTATGTTGGGTGCTTTAACTGTCACAGGAAGTATCTGAGGGGTTGAATCAGGTGTTTGAAGTTCATCACTCTGAAAGTTTTCTCTCCTTTCAAACCTCTCAACCAGACTGCGTGTCCTTCCTCGAACAACTGCCACTGCAAAATGAGAAGAATGAAAAATATTAAAATCACTTCAATGTTTCCTTCAACACTTTATAATAGCATTTATATCAACCTCCATTAACATATTTGACAGCTTTCACTCCCTTGCGCTCATCGAGGGATTCATTACCTGAAAAGAAATGAATATTAGTCAATTTTAAATGACCTTATATATACATAAACTGCCAGTGAACAGAAGAAAACATCAATCAACTGTCAAAATGGAATATGAATGGACGGAACACTTATCTAATATCAACACTTCAGGATACATATCAAACTATTCTTCAACGTATGCATGTTTTAGAAATAAACTTTTTACTCCAAAATATATCTTACACTCCTTGGACACTAACTAAAGCATGACCAACAGACCTTGTACGTTAAGCTATGACACTGTTACATGCAGAAGACACATATTCGTTCAACAATACATGAAGAGAGTCAGAGTGATGTCAAACAAAACTATGTAAAAGGATACTTTTTAAAAGGGACATGGAAGGGAGGGGGAAATTAATCGTCATATATGTAGATAGTATTACAAATATTGAAAGTATTTATGTATTCCTAGCAATCCCTAGAGTGCCGAACTCTTTTATGAAATACCATGCTGTGTCTGTATCTGTATTCTGTGCTTCTTAGATCCCAACATACAATGGAGTGAAGATGTTAAGGACTATAAAATTGGAAAAACTTTAAAGAGATACAAAAGGGAAAGAAAAGCATATGAAGCATTTATGGATATAAATGTAAATTATGAAGAAGAGAAATAACCTAGAATTTAAATTTTTTGGAAGCTAACATTAGAAAGACCTAACCCAACTTTATGGGAAAATCCCATAAAAATACAATTAAGAATCATCTGCCACCCATGCATCAAGAAACCACAAAAGACAATGCACATTGATAGCCAAAATATAATATGAACTTTCTTTTCTTATTGTTTAATCAAAAGTAACCAACAAACTGAACACTGAACCCCACCCCTTCCTGACATAATCCTTGTTAATGCTTATCCACCGAGGGACATCAGTTTTGGCCGGATAGAAACCAGC
This sequence comes from Panax ginseng, assembly GCA_020205605.1. Taxonomy (NCBI): domain Eukaryota; kingdom Viridiplantae; phylum Streptophyta; class Magnoliopsida; order Apiales; family Araliaceae; genus Panax; species Panax ginseng. Next base: position 13,041,870 of record CM035128.1, on the reverse strand, counting down.
TGTTCAAAAATCGAATGCATCAATTTGAGGACAGGTAGATTAAATGAAGAGATCGCACATAATGGATAGTTTTGAATGGAAAAGTATTAAAAGGGCCTTTGAAAGGACTAATTAAATAATATTGACATGTGACCACATATGTTGACCTATTACTTGAAAATTGCCTCTAGTAAAGCAGAATGGAAAAGCTAGATTGTAGCCAAATCCAAACTATTCAGAATAGCTAAGCAGTCACTCCTCAGGGAAAGACAACAAGCAAACTTGGTAAACATTAGAGAAGAAAGAATAAAGAAAAACTACATATAAAATTAAATGTTGACCAAAAGATCACATGCAAAGAGATGGCATTGTGATGGAAGAACAGGAACTTACAATTTTCCTGATTAGAGGGTATCCTCGATAATGAAAGTTTTTCACACTTCTCTTCAACACTTTCAATGTTTGTAGGTTTTTCCTCAGAGGATTCTCTAGCATCATCATCAGCTACAAGTCTGCTATGGAAATTTGAATCCCTTGTAATGTCTAAACCACCCTTGATTTCAACAGTAATTGGCAGCCTCTCCACATCTAATGTAGTATTTGATGGCCTCCTTATATGAGATGGCTTCGCTGACATAACAATGCCAGCTTTTGCACTAGTAATAGATTCTCCCCGAGATTTGAAAGTTTGTTTCCCATCAGAGCTGTCCCGAGGCACAACAGTAGGAACTACGAAGGATTTAGTAATAGTTTGCCCAATAGGTTTTACAGGCAAGCCAACTGCTGGAACCTGTCTCTGGGTTGGCGATTTATTTATTTCCTTACCATTGGATGAGCTAACAATCTTTGGATATTTAATGGAACCAACTTTTCTTGAAGTGACAAGATTCACACCTTCAGCTTTACATGGAACAGAAATTCAAAGATACTTTTAATATAAAATAAAAACAAACACAAACATAACTGAGTGAAATAAGAATACAAAATGAACCAGTAAACTAATATCCAGTATAAGTGTTGAGGAGAGAGTGCATCTGTGCAAATAAAAATCATCTTGATTCGTTACCATAAGAATACCATAAAACAATGTTGTTTCAGTCTAATTCCACCAATAATCCACCCCAGCCCCAACTTCCCAAAAAAATGAAACAAAGATAACATCTTGTACATAGTTCAAGGCACCTAATTCAGTTCAGATTCAAAATTGGACTGAAAAAGTTAAACCAGCACAATTTGGTGTCAGCTTTGGCTAGACTTAAAAATCCACCATTCAAGTCATAGCAAACTGTTGGCCGCTATGACATGCCCAATTAGACAGCCTTGAATCTTTATGGATCAACAAAACCTGAATGACCAAGGTTGACCAACAATGAAGTACCCATCTCTCTCTCTCTCCCTCCCTCCCTCCCCCCTAACGGGAGATGAGGATCATCTGGTACTTGGGGGCATTGGAGAAGCAATATAAGAGAATGATCATTAAATATAACAGATATATTTTGGTAAGGCCCATCATGTTTAGAACTTATATCTGAAAGGACAAGATAAGTACTTACTGTCGACATATATATTCTTAATTTCTTTAGTATCATTATCTGGAGATATGCAGCGCAAACTTGAAGTTGAAGTTGACCTTCTAAAACTGCCTACTTTTTGTAATGAAGTTTCTTGGAAATTCTGTCTTTGCTCACGGTTACTATTTGGCTCAGGTTGTGAACTTTCCCTGTATGGCTCTATAAGCTGTATCAGAAGAAAAGGAGAGGAAAAGAGAGGGCATAAGAATAATCTGGTTTTTTAACTTGTAAATGAACGTTCAAAAAGGTATGATACAGAGAAGAAATAATAGGTTGATAACATTTCAGCAGATCGAGGTGAATGGTATTACGGATATATCTGTCACCCAAACTCCAACAAAGTTCTGATAATATGAGCCACCCAAAAGTTTTCCATCCTGTATGCAGAGATCACCCAGTGTAGACCATCCCATATCGACTGCGTCATGACAAACTACAGGCTCCCATGAATAAACCTACAGTTCACAGGGCATCCACATGTAAGATTATACTCCTTATGAGAAAGCAACCAAATATTATTTCCAAGTGGAAATGGGCACACCTTTAAACTATCATCCAATCCAGTGAATAAGGTTCTGCCTTCAGGGTGAAAGGTAATTGAACGTACTCCCGTGGACTGGAGTACAGAAATATAAAAACATTAGACTTTAATAAAAAATTAGACTTTAAAAAAATAAAAAAGACAACACCCAGTTTCTACATCAAAAGAAAGAGGGAGATGAACAAAGACAAAGATAAAAGCAAAAGACATGCATACTTCTCCACAAAAAAAAAATTGACATGCATAACAGAGAAAAAAAAGTTATTGACGTGGGTAAAAATAACCCACCAATGGCGAGTTGCCACGTGTTATTTCCAGATCCCTATTAATGAAGGTCATTAAAAAAAATTTGTTCGCGGAGTATTCTAGAAGTATATTAAATCCAATAAAGAATAGAATTCTCATGAAATTTAACTAACTAAGGATTGGCAACCTGGAAGGCCTCTAAAGCCAATTAGGATTCTAATTCCCAACTCTTGAAGGAGAGAACTCCCATGCTATAAATAAGGGATGTTCCAACACATTCAAGGTACACAATCTGAAGTGTTCTGATTTAAGCATCGGAGAGTCCTATCGGAGCCTCTCAGCTCTGGTGGACTTTTTGCAGTATTTTCGATGAGAACAAGGCGGTCAAGCGGTGGTCAAATTCAAAGTTTGTGGGTTGACCAAAACCCTAATTTGGAGCTGCTGATTAACGCATCAGATTGGCGCCAGCTGTGGGAAACGAACAAAAAGTCATATTATCTTTCTCACAATTCAAAAAATCATGATGAATTCTCGCGCTTTAGCACCAAATCAATCTACCACTATGATGATTTTTTTGGTTGTGAAAGTCATTTCATCATGCAACATAATCCTTGGTAGGATATGGATGAATAAATTTAAAGTTATCCCCTTTACGTATCATATGAAATTGAAGTTCCCAACAACAAGTGAAATAGAGGAAGTAAATGGTAATTAGAAAGTGACAGATGATGAGTGGGTTTTATACCTATGATTTGGACATCTTTAAGGCTTAATTTTTTTGTTAACTTTAAATATTTTTAGTGTCATTTTACTTGTTTTTGTGTTTGTGTTGTAGAAAACGGCTTCGAAATGTCAAAACATGAAAAATGGAGCTTAGTGGCATTTCTGTAATTTCTGGAACAGTAAGCCCGTGTAAAAAACCCTCCAGGGCCAAGTTATAAAGTACACCCATTGTAAGGCATTCAAGATAAAAACCCGCCGAAAAGGGGTGTCGGGAAGAAAGAGGTGATTTCAGAAGTTGAGTCAGAGAAGGATTTGTTTGGCTGATTGGTTCAAGGACTTTAAGGAGGGCTCAAAGACACATGAAGGGTGATATAAAAGAAGGAGAATTCACAAGGATTAAGAGCTTATTCCATTACATTAGATTTCATTAGATTAGGACTTAAAACCCTAGTTTGAAAAATAGATTTGGAGATTGAAGCAATTGAGGAAGCACAAAGGATTCATTGCACGAGCTAAAGGGGAGACTCAAGGATTTCGTCTACAGATTCTATTCTCTTCCTTATCTTCTACTTTTGTATCTTGAATGTTTATTCAATTGTGAATTATGGATTTTAATTCAATCATGAACTAAATTCTATTTTAAGATTACAATGGATCTTATTGCGTAGCTTTTCTTAGTATGCTTCTCTATTAATTATTGTTGATTATTCTTGGATTGTCTATTATGGTTTGTGCTTATTGCTTAATTGCCTAACAATTTCCGTGATAATCTATATGAAATTGAGAGACGGATTATAGATTTAGATCTGATCATAATAGCATGTAATTGAATTTTCTGTATGGCGTTGGAATTCATGATTTATGTCTAGGATAGAGATATACTTATATATCGCGAGAACTTGTGCTTTAAATCCTCTTTAATCGTAATTCACATAGAGATATAGTGAATTAGTTAATTAAGGTGTTCTTCTTAATTCTATCATCTGTGGATTTAAGTTGATTTGAATATGATGCATTAAGAGATAGTCATATTTATGTATGTGTTCTTGATTAACAATTCAAAATAGTGAGCATAATTGATAAAAAGTGTATTAATTTAAGTGAAGCAATAAGTGAAGTTGTGATCTTAAATATCCATAATCTGATCTTTAACTAGTGGTAATTTGAATTAATTTAATTAAATAACTTAATTCAAAAACTTAAATGAATTGTTTAAATAAAATTAGTTTGATTAAGAATTAGTACTTGGTAACTGTTATTAATAATTCATCGTGGGAACGATATTCTACTTTCACTTTATTACTTGTTGAACGTGTATACTTGCACGTATTCATTAATTGTGAAATCGATCAATAGCTGAGGGGCAAGTTTTGCCTATTGATTCTTTAGATGTGAAAGAAGAGGATAAAGAGCAAACAGAAGAATCTGTAAAGGAACTAGTACCAATTTTGTTGGAGCATGTAGACCCATAAAGGAGACTCATAATACAAAAAAAGAGGAATTTTGCAAGAAAAGACATTAGGCCATCAATAAAGAAGTGGAGAAGTTGTTAAAGGCCATAATTAAGTCCATGAATACCCGAAATTAAGGCCTTGAAGCCCAAAATCAAGATCATGAAAACACAAATTAAAGTCATGAAGGCTAGAATCAAGGCCATGGAGCTCATAATTAAGGCCATAGAGGCCTAGAATCAAGGCCATGGAGCCCAAAATCAAGCCCATGGAGGCCTAGAGTCAAGCCCATGGAGGACAAGAATTAAGGTCATAGAGACCCAAAATTAGTGTCATTAGCGCAAAGAATTAAGGTCATGCAGGCCTAGAATTAAGGCCATGCAACATAGAATCAAGGTCATGTAACCCATAATTAAGGTCATGGAGGCCCAGAATCAAGGCATTGGAGCCTAGAGTCAAGGTCATAAAAGCCTAGAATTAAGCCTTGGACCCCATAATCAAGGTTATGAAGGCCTATAATTAAGGTCATAAAGCCCAAAATTAGCGCCACAGGCGCCAAAAATTAAGGTCACGGAGACCAAGAATTAGCGTCATGTGCATTGAGAATTAAGGTCATCGAGCCAAGTTTAAAGGCCATGGAGACCAAGAATTAGCGTCCTGAGCGAAACAAATTAGCTCATGAAAAAAACTATTATTACTCAATTACTCCTTTATAATATATTTTTAAAGGAGTAGGGGGCAAATGATGTGGATAAAAATAACCCACCAATGGCAAGTTGCCACGTGTTATTTCTAGATCTCTATTAATGAAGGGCAATATAATAATCTTGCTCGCAGAGTATTCTAGAAGTATAGTAAATCCAACACATTCAAGGTACACAATCTGAAAACCCATAATAATTTTCTCTCCCATAATAATTTTCTCTCCATATCAGTGTTCTGACTTAAACATGGAGAGTTCTCCTGGAGCCTCCCAACTCCTGGGGACTTTTTGCAAGATTTTCGGCAGTCAAGCGGTGCTTAAAGTCAAAGTTCGTGGGTCGACCAAAACCCTAATTTGGAGCTGCTGATTAACGCATCAGATACAAAAAGTAACCCCCCAAAAAAATCTTATTTACACTTCTTGATTTAGCTTATTTGGAAAGACTAACATGTAGCGAATAAAAAAAACTTAAATTGACGTCATTGTAAAATTGTAAATTCTAAAAAATTTATATATTGAAACTTGTATAACTAAGAGTTTCCCCTTAAAGTTAATTGATAATTTTGCATTCAGACCCATAGCTACAGCCTATTTATATTCTATGACAATCTTCTGCACAAAGGCAGATCAGATGGAAATGAATTAAAAAGGGGGAGTTCCTTATACAAGGCAAAAAAACAGCCTCCAAAAATAAATGAACACACAAACTTCTATAACAAAATAAAGTTTGTACTAGTAATAATTAAGAACTACAAAAAAAAAACAATCAAATTTCAAATAGACCTTTTCTTCTTGGTCAATTTTGAAAAACTCAAACACCTCTCTTTAAACTAAATGTAATTAGAAATACCAATCCTTTTTTCACTTGCTTCTTAATATGACGAGGCAAGTTGCCAAAATCATGAAAGACTTCACAGTGACTGCATTTTTGTCATAATCTTTTACATTTTGTTGTTAACTAATAATAATACTTAGCTGCTGCTTACAGAGAAAGCCCCATGTGTGCTACACACAGATGCAAACCCTCACTCATATATGTTAAAAGAAAAGGGATGTAAACTCTACATTAGACAAGAAAATAAGAAATGGTATAACAAATCAATTTGTTTACTGATGGAATGAATTATCTGGGACTATAATTGTACATGTAACATCCTAAATACCATTTAATGAAATCAATCCAACTACAACAATATTCATTATTTTTATTGAAAAAATATATATAATTATAAACCTTCGCTTTTTTCTTCTTTTTTTTTCTATTTTTTTTGTTGTTTGGAGGGGGGTGATTACATGTTGAAAACTGAACAAAAAAAATACATGTTTGTTTCCCCATTCCAGAAACGAAAAACAGACTTCGTGAAACATGGAAGCCAATTGGGACAAAACATCAAAAATAAACATTTATCCTAGCTCCCTTGTAGAGCTACAGTGAGAATTGTGCTAGAATTTTGTTCAGCATTATGGATCAGACCAATCTAATAGCAAGGTCATAAAAAGTACTTCATCACATAAAATAAAAGGAAGACTTGCATATAATGAGCCAATATTGTGCAGTTTTCAATTATTTTCTTTCTAAGTAGTGTAGTCCTTAGTTACTTTCTTTCCATCAAGTGCACTCTTCGATGATTCTAAAAAGGTGTACATCATTAGGAAGATGAAGTAATCAGGTAAAGGTGGTTACTTTAAAAAAAATTGTTTAACATAAATGATGGTTCAGCACCTAAGGAAAATTCTTAAAAGTACAAAAGCTTCAGCTAAACCAGATCAGCTTGAAATCATTTTATCTCCATAAGGATATAAAGACAGTAAAGCTGATTGATCTCGGGAAAAATTATGTAACACTACAGGAAGCTTGTCAAATACTTGATGATTATCATCAGTATTTATGTCAAAAGACTCGTCAACCAAGTTACAAACATGAAACATCCTTTAATAATAATTAAATGCACAAGATAAGTGTATAACAAATACCGAGGAAGAATTTATAATCCACATTTGAAATTTCTATGCTGGTCAGGAAAAATAAATAATATCTATAAGGAAGACACACAAATCTGTTACCTCAGGTCTCGAAGATCCAATCAGTTCAAAGGTTTCCAAATCCCAAAATTTTATAGTTCTGTCTGCTGAACCTGAAAAGACATAGTATGTTACTACTAAGTAACAAAAAAAGGAAGAGAAAAAGCTAAGGTATAAATGGCAAATGAGGCAAGATATCTTATAGTGGATCACACTCAGATTTTACGGACACTTGCCATACCAGGAACAATTACTGGATAAGAAGAAAACTTGAACACATTAAGCAAGTACATAACACATGCAATTCAACCAGTGATTAATCCAACCACATATAGCCTTAGCCCTTACGCTATCACCAATCATCACTTTACAATAGGTCATCGTCATTACATCTTCCGCTATATATAAGACCAATGAATTAGTGCCATAGTTGTTTATGTTATCGATGTTGTAATATTAGCTACCGTCATTATTGTTACTAATAGTGGTTACAATACTGTTGGTTTTTTGCCTTGCCAAGGTAACAATTTAAATCCAACCAAAAAAGATAATCCAATATTAAATGAACCCAAGTCCAAGGTTTTCCTTCATATGGACAAACTTACGGATATAATCCATTGATAGACATCTAAATATGTAAATCAAAATTAGTGTTTTCTTCATGCATGAATGTTTAATATTGGATCAACTATATATACATGCTTTGACTACTGTAAAAGACACACCCTATTCTCACAACATCGTGTATTAGCAAATTTCAACCACAAACACAGTTCGAGAAGGCGACTAAGGTGAAGGTAAGGTTAGAGTAGATGAGAAGATTACACAATCGTAGGAACTGTTATGACACAGTGGCAAGGAGGTGAGACCCTAGGCAATTCAAAGGCAAGATTATTCTCAAGTTAGATTTCCTATGGTAGGGTAAGAATATTAAGAAGAGTACCAAACGCGATTGTTCACTCCTATTTACAGGAGAGAAAACATGAGAAGCAGTTTAGGGACCCGAGAATACTAAGTGCTGGCCAGCTATGTGACAGGGCAGCCAACTGACCAAATAAGGTGTATCCTTTTTACTGCAACAAGATGTCCAATATCTAGAGGTTTTTCTAGCTGAAAAGACCTAGTAGTGACTGCATTGCAAATTGCAATATGTGGGATACCGTGGTGAAACCTCAAACTCTCATCTCCAAATCACATATCCCAAGTTAGTTTCCCGAAAGAAAAGGGTAATCCCATCAGGCCATCACCATTCAAGGACCTCCTCTTCTGGTTCTAGCGAGGCCTGGGGAGTGGGGACAGAAGTACCACTATGATGCATAAGTACATTAAAACACATATGTTAATACCTCTCTGTATCAGGTTTTATCAAATTTAGACACATCTGTTAATACCTCTCGATATTGTTATTGGTGAAGCTTGATCTAAACTTTAATTCAGAGATGATTATAAAACTATCCAAAAGCTATCCAAAAGGGGATCTTACAATTGAATGATGTACGAATTTTCTAAGAGAGAGTAGTGAAACTGTCAGCCGCCAACCGTGGACTAGCTCAAACGTTTTGGATGAACCACGTAAATCTTGTATCTTGTGTGATTGTTTTCTTTCGATTTTTCTTTGCTATTGTCTTCGTTGCATTGTTATTCTCTAACAAGTATAGGGTTTTATCAAATCTTAATAGTAAGACACGTCAAAGACCTATCGCAGGCAAGTCATCATAGTGAGATGAGCATGCAATATCTTTATCTTTTCTCCTCTTATCTTTAGTAAATGAACTGCCATCACTACTTTCATCCTTCATAACTACATACAGGTTATATGTCATCCTTTCCCTTTTCGATTTTATATTTCCATCTTCGCATATATTTATGTGTTAGGGCTTAGGGTTTATTTGTTTATATTTTATCCATGTTTGTGCAAGTGTGTCTAAGATTACCTATATACAAACTTGTGGGGTACTCATTGGAGTTTGGATGCTTATAATAATGTAAGTAATGATGTGTGCGTGGGTGCACTCGCACGCGTATAATAGTTACTTTGAAAATAAAATGACAAAGAAGATAATGTATAAAAAGAAGAGGGAATCAGGAAAATGCAATTAAGGAAACTAAGAGCCAATAAAGGTAAATTGAAAAGGACTAAATCTATAAATCATTTACTTTGATTTCACATACAAACCTGTTGCCAGAAGAAACTCAATGGGGTGGAAATCTATTGAGCGAATATGTCCCTCGTGGAGTTTGAAATCATGTAAGAGTTTTCCAGCCGTAAGGTCCCATATCTGTGCAACAGCATTCATGATCAATGCAAGCAAATGATTTTAAGATGAAACCAAACATCTCATACCAAAGTCTGAGTAGTACCTTTACAACATTGTCAAATCCACCAGAGACTACCCAGCGACCGTCAGGAGTGAATCTAACAGTACTGATTCCTCTAGTGTGGCCCTTGTATGTGTGGATGCATTCTTTCTTTCTTATATCCCATATCTTTAAATTAGTGTCCTTGGAACCAGATGCAAAAAATTCACCAAATGGATGGAATTCAACAGCAGTGCAATAGGATCTGTGTCCATTAAGAGTGCGAACCACTACACTTCAAGAATAATACCTAGATTAGAAGTCAAGCAGCAAGGAGTTTGTGCAATGGTAATAAACTCCAAGCCGCTGCAACTGACCAATGAAAAACATTTCAAGTAAAACTCTAGCTTTACTCTCTCAAGTCATGATATTAAGACACTGATTAGAGTAATAGTTTTATTAGATTCTTTCCTTCTATTTCTAATCAATGGTACGTGTATCTTTTACTATCTGATAGGTGATTTTGGCACCAAGTATGGGACCGGAACCAGCAACCTTGAGGTTATTCTTGACACCTCATTTCTCCCACCCCTTGGGTAGCCGTATCTTTTATTATCATTTAACAAACACAAAATTATGTAATTAAGCTTTCAATCAATGCATTTTTTTAATTTGTTTTTTTTGAGTGATTCGTCAAGAGTGAGCAACTTACTCTTTGTTTCGTCCAGATCCCACAGTTTTATCGCACCAGCAGAAGCCAGCAACCAGCAACTGGAACAAAAAGCTTCCTTGGAATCAAAGGCTACAGATTCTACGGGACTTGAGTGCACCAGTACACAGGCTCTGCATGACGAGGAACCAAAAAATAAAAAAACCTTGTTTTACTACTTATAGTTAGTAATAGTAATACTGCAATAAAGGGAGCCTAACTATGTCAATATATAATTTAATATATGGTATAAAGTTCACAAACAGTACAACAAGTTCATTTCATGCATAGAGAGGGGGTAGAGTATTTGATTACCAAGAAAGACCTAAACTTCTAAACAAACCGCATTAAAAACAAAGAAAGTTAATCTCAACCTCAAAAAATCTATTTGATAAAAAAATAAAACTCCTAGTACTGAAAGACGGTTAGTATCTCACTCATGGGTCTTTTTCCCTCCCTCCCCCCCCTCCCTCCCTCCCCCTCTTATTGAGCCCACCTGGAAGAGACCTTCTTTGCCCTCCACCTAAGCTACACAGGAAAGGCTCAAAGTTAATCCCAGGAAAGATGAACGAAAACGATTCCCGCGTCCATGTATTGACTACATTTTCCGGTATAGCTCCCAACTTGACTCGAGCTCAATTCAATTGGACACATGAACTAAATGATCTGAACTTGAATATAATTCTAGGCTCGACTATTTAAATGACACAAACTCAACTCGACTCATCCAAGCTCGATAAACTTCGAATATGACCCAGTCACCCAATAAGAGCTTGAATTAACTCATGAGTTATACAAGCCAAGTTGAACACTCCGGAATGAGCTCTATTCAAACTAAATTAAGCTCAAACTTGATGAATACCTTCACTCTTCAAACTCAAAAATTCCATTCATACATTCCTACTTCCATTCCTTATTAACAATTTTATTATTTAACTATTATATTCATCGTATTCTCTAAGTATTAAATAGTAGAGTATGAGCTTTGCCTCAAATGACAAATTTCATTTGCAAATGAGTTTAAAACACAATGCACATAAAATAAAGTTATAAACTTTCAAAGAACCCTACCATTAAAACTAGAAACATTATATTTAATTTCAAAGAACTTTGAACTGACCGTTAAAGCTGTTGGTTTGCCAATAGACCAAAGATTCACTATATGATCATCTCCTCCGGTAATAAATAGCCCACGCCTCTTCTTCGCAATACTTAAGCAGTTCACATTACCTGAATGAGCCATGAACTCCTCTACAACCATTTCAGTCAAGAAAATCCAGGAAATCTAAATCAACTACTAAACATTTACAGCTAAGATTCTTCAGTCCACTTAAACGAACCACCTTCAAAATTCAATTCTACCCAAATTTAGTTCACCTGATCTTCAAATACTCCATAAACATTAAAAATTGATAAAGATTTCATAAATCATTCTACTTTTTTTACCTCAATTTCCGTATAACCAAACAGATAATATGTAAAATAATTCAGATGGATGAAAAAACATAAACTTGAAGTTCATACAACTAATTAAAAAGAAAACCCCTAAATCCAAATTTTTTTAAAAAAAACTCCAAAATTACAGCTCAATTGAGCTGTTAACTTTGAACTTAGCTCAGTTCAGAAGGATACGCAATTTATATCCACGCTTAGCCATTTTCCGACAGACCTTCAACTCCAAAACGACGTCGGTGTTGCTGTGATGATGAGCTGAATTGAGACACAAAATGCAATTTTGAGGCAGCCAAAAGAAAGAGAAAAAGAGAGAAATAGATTCAGTTGTTGTATCTATAGGCTGTGCAAGAAGAAATCCATGGAGAAAGATATGAATAGAAATTCTGATAAAATTCAGAGATTGAACAGTGGACCAAACAGAGACAAAAAGTTCAGAATTTTGCTTTTAATTTTTAGAGTGAGAAACTGTGTGTAGAGAGAGAAACTAGTGGGAGAGAAAGAGAGTCTAACATAACGTGTTCATACCAATGATTAAGCACTTTTCTGTACAGTTTTAGTCGTTTTTCTGGACTAAATTACCCCTCAAATTAGTTGTATAATCAGTATCCAAATTACGAAAATAGCCTAAAAGTATTATAATCTTCTGACTTCAGTCCCTTACAAGTTGTTTTATTTTATTTTTATTTTTATTTTATTTAATACTTGTACATTATTCCAATATTTATAGGAGAGCACTATTTTTACGTGTATTTTTTATATTTTCACATGGTTCTTTCTCACACTAAAATGAGACCCACTGTATACTCATTTAAAAAAAGACCATATAAAAATATCAAAAATATATGTAAAAATATCAATTCTCTATTTATATAATCAGTAAGTCTACTATCATATAAAATCGCTCACATAAACTCCCATATTTTGATGGTCCACGTGATTTTTGCACATGAGATATCAAAATATACACGAAATGGATGAGGCGTAATAATAAACTTATTTTATATAATATTTTTATTTTTGAGATTTTTTTATGTTGGTATTTATATGTAATAATGTCCCCAAAATTTTTTTTATGTGCTCTCCACTATAAAATTTGATACTTTTATTTTTTTGAGGTTTTGTTTATGTTGATATTTATGTATATGGGACATCCCAACCACAAACTCCACTACTGAACCAAGGTAGATTTGTCTCTTGTTTTTTTTGTCTTTATTATTTAATTAATTATTTATTTATTATTATTATTTCTTCTTTTGGAATTGAAGCCACCACGTTAGTGTTTTTTGAGATTCTTGAACATGACTCCAAGTGTCTTTTTGGGACAAGGACTTATTAAAATTTAAAATGTTTAAGTATTTAAATTTCCCCAAAAAAATGTTATTTAAAAAAATAATAGTTCATATAGCACTATAGCTGGAAAGGCATGGTTGTTAACTAGCCTAGCTTTCTCTAGACAAAATTAATTTGGATTTAAAGTCATATATTGTTATTTGGCAAACTTTGAGGATTGTTCCATAAATGATATCAACACGATTTATATTAAGGAATGGAGAAATTTAGAATATCTATAGCAGTAATAATAAAAAATAATCTCTTTAAATTAAAGTTTGTTGATCTATGTGACAATTTGAAAAATATTATTTGCTACTTATAACATTCATTTTTTTAAAAGATAATATTTTGGAAAATAAATTATATTTAATAATTAATATTCTTTTTTCTTTATCTTTCCGTGTATTTTTTTATTCTCTTTTCAATGAAAAATAAGTTTTTCTTGTCATGTTGACATTACAAAGATGAATAACCCAGCAAGCAAATTTGATTATCCAAGGTCATTGAATAAATTTTTAATTCACGTGATTATCCAGAGGGTCATATTGGATAAACCAGATGGTCATAATTAACTTGATTATCCAAAGGGTAATCAAAATAATATTTTATCTAATATGATAAATAAATAAATAAAAAGGAATGATATTAAATTTTAAAATGAGTTGTACATCAAATTCATCCAGCAAAATAAATGTTTTTAGCTTTTTTTATATGATTTTGATTCTCCCAAAACAAAATAAATATTTTGAAGAGGCAATGTTAACTTACCAGTTCTGAAGAAATAGAATGAGGTTGAAGATTTGATGACTAATGAGTGTGATAAAAAATGAATAAATCTGAATCTGAATCTGAATGAAAAAGTTTTTTGATATTTGACATGTTTGAAACATCTGAATAACAGATTTTTATTATTTTACCCCTTTAAAAAATTTAAAATTGTTGTAAACTTATTTAATATTACTTAATATAATAGTTAATATTGTAAAAAAAATATTATTCAGTCGTCATTCAACCCATTCAGCCAAAAAAAAGAGACTTATGGGTTGTTTGTTTATGATTGAATGGTTGAATGGTTTAGCCATTAAATACATTTGTTTTAGAAAAAAATCGTCGAATGGTGAATTCTGGCCAATTATTCGTAACGATTTAAATTTGAATGGTTTATTGTTTTTCTTTTTTGTTGAATGAAGTTTTTTACAATATTAACTATTATATTAAGTAATATTAAATAAATTTATAACAATTTTGAGTTTTTTTAGAGGGTATGTAAGACCCCAACTTTTATGAATAAAGATGAATTTTCTATAATTATCATTTTTAAATATTATGGAATGAATTTGATATAATATTATAGTTGTGGGTAATATTTAGAAATTTTGCAAAATCTAAGTTGTTTATAATATTCGATTGGTTGGGAAATATTAAATGCGATGGCACAATCATTGGTGGACCCTACAATGTAATTATTGTCGGATTGAGAAAACGACAAAAATATTTTTATGAAAATAACGGCGGAAGTTTCTTCGTTAAGCTGTTGAAACACCCGATGTTAAAAGTACTTGAGAATACTGGCGTGGTTGCATAGTAGCACACGATATTGATTATTGATGCTTACGTGAGAAGTCACTTAGTTTTGTTCAATTATTTCTTCAGTAATTGTTGCATAGTATCTCACGTTAATTGATTCAATTATTGTTGATATTTTATATTGAGATGACGAAGTTATTAATATAATTATTTGCAATATTAACGATGTACAGAAGTTACGCTTGATGAGAGGTTTGGTCACCTAATTGCACACAATGATAGGGAGAAATCCTTATTGAAAATCCCCTCTTTCGTTAGGAGCGACACAGTCGATTAATAGTGTGAATAATAATAATGATGATGAAGTTTTGTTTTATTAGTATTATTAATGTAATAAAAGCAGAAAAGTTTTTTTATATAAAACATAATACTTTTATAAAGTTATTCGTTTTATTAGGCTAATAGTAAAATCTTTTTATATAAAGCAGAATACTTTTATAAAGTTATTCGTTTTATTAGACAATAATTAGAATATATTATATTTTATTATGCATAGTGTTTTTGTATAGTGATCGTATATAGTGTTTGCGTAGTAAAATCTCTTTTAAAAGTTATTCATTTTATTAGATTATAAATAGAATATATTATATTTTTTATTGTAAACCAACTGGACCGTCAGTTTAAAGTAAATCGATCTGGACCGTTCATGGATTAGTTCTTATTGAATCCATTCTTCTATAAATAAGCTCATTCCTTTATTATTTCTTACGAATTCTTTGAAACTCTAGAGAGAAAGCGTAGAGAGAATTATTCTTCTATCTTGGCGTATTTCTTTAGCATTTAAGAAAGCTTTGGCGTAGTACAAGTTTCTTCAAGTATATCTCCGCCTACTAGTCGAGAGTACTCTTCTTTATAAGTTATTATTTTTTCATATTCATGAAGAGAACTTACATTATTCCATTCTTTATTATTACATTGGAATAACTTTTGTATCGATGATACCCTATACTTGGTGAAATTCTTACATTGTTATTCTATTATTTATTATTCTCTTTGGAATAACTTTTGTCTATACAATCACAATCTACATGGTCAAATTCTGTTATTATTCCATTCTTTATTATTACATTGGAATATCTCATGCATGCATGCTTTTGTGGGTGGGACTGGTTTTCTTCTTTATTATTACATTGGAATATTACATGCATGCGTTTCTGTGGGACTGATTAAGATTATTTATTATTACATTGGAATAACTTTTGTACATCCAAGTACCGCATGCATGGTGATTTCATTGTTATTCCATTCTTTATTATTACATTGGAATATCCCGCAGGTCGTATTATTACGCTTTGACACGGATTACATTATTTATTATTACATTGGAATAACTTCATCTACATCAAGCAATCCGCATGCATGGTGATTTCTTTTGTTATTCCATTCTTTATTATACTCGGTTGGTTAAAGTTTTGATTTCTATACTCCATGAAATTAGTGGAATATCCTTGATATTTGCGCTTCATCCAATATCTTTTCATGGAAATATTCTTACGAGCATTCTTAATTTTTTTACTCTACAAAGAAGTATCATGTTGACAATCTGGGCGTTATTAGTTCTGAATAAATTAATTCTTGAACTTGTTTTATTGAATTCTTATATCATTGTCATCATCCTCATATTTATATTTTGTTGAAAGTCATCTACATGACTGTAGTGAATAGATGGACTTGGTATGATTATGAACGAGGATTATTCGGTGTAATCATGGTAGTAATGTTACAAATGATGTGGTAAAAGTCATCATTGCCCGTAGTGCATTGATGGGATGATTGTTGGCATGATCATGACTATTGATGAATACACAAATATCCTTGGCCCGTAGTACATGGATAATTTGTGGTTGTGATATCTTATGAATATCCTCTTGGTAGTAGTGCGGGGATGAGGTGGATTATTTATTAAAAGTGAGTCCGTGATAAAAGTGATGAAAAACCTTTTAAATCATAAGAGATAGTAGATTTTATTCTCTATTTGACTCTTTTAATGGATTGCATGTTCATTGCGAGTTAAACTTGATGTCTATTGTATTTTATCGGTTTAACAACTTTGTTCAAGACTAATGATAATTTATTACGCATTATCTTAGTCATAATATTTCTTCTTAGGCTAGTTGAGCTCACCCTTTCTTTTTCACTTTTTCTCTTGGGAAATGAGAGCGTGGCAGGGGACTAGTCGGGGAGCGGAGTGATCGGTCAAATGATAGTATTAGTAGTCCTCACTATTCTGTTAAATAGTGTGTTAATAAATGTAATGAGGACTTATTCTGAGAGTGGATATTGTCTAGAAGACAATGTTTGTATTGAATCTCACAGCTCTCTTGTTGTATATTTAAGATTGTATTTGTATTATGTATCATGTATTTGGCGACTCAGAATAGGTGATGTATACCTATTTTGGGGGCGTCACAGTTGGTATCAAAGCTTAGGTATATGATCCCTGGCTGAGATGTGAGACAAGAACTAAGAGGGGAGAGACGGGGAATTCTTCGCTAATATGACCTACTTAAGTTTATTTGATATTTAATTGGTTGGTCAGAGTATAGGGATTATATGTGATATGTTAATTAACCCTTGTTTGTTGGCAGTATTTTAAAATGGCATCCGAGAATGTTGAGAACATCAATGGAGCACAGGAGACCGTTGAGTCTCCACATATCAATAATCAGGATAATGTGCATTAGGAAGACGACAATCCTAATGCAAACAACAACACTGACCAAATGATGAACGATGGAATGTTCCGAGGCTTCATGCAATTCATGCAACATCAAAAGAAAAGAAGCGGCTCTGTCCCAAAATGCGGTGGAAACATTGGCAACTCTCGGACGGCCACCGCAAAAGCGATTCAGGAGGATTGGGACCACCGGAGTTTTTGGTAGAGCCAAAACCACTTAAAGCGGAGGCGTGGATAAAGCAGATCAACAAGATATTGGATGTCTTGGGATGCTCAGGAGCAAAGGTTCCCTTTGGCACCTTCATGTTATTGCAGAGGTGATTCTTTGGTGGAAATCAGTAAAAGCGTACTCAACTTGTCATGACTTGAAGATGTCTTGGGAGAAGTTCAAGAAGCATTCAACGACAAGTACTTTCCGAAAGTATTCGTCACATGAAAGAGGTAAAGTTCATTAAAGCTGGAACAAAATAACATGCCGTGTGTCGCAATACAAAGCCAAGTTTGCCAAGTTGTCCCGGTTTGCGTCCCATTTGGTTGATAATGAGAAGAGAATGACGCGAATGTTTCTAAGAGGTTTGAAACTCGAGATACGTCAATATCTTATCTCTCATAAACTGTGTTTGTATTCAGATGTTGTTAATAGAGCTCAGTTATTGGAGCGCGATAATGAGTCAACCCAACAAAAGAAGCGGTAAGCAAAATGATAATACCGGTGATAATGATCATCGAAGCGGTGACAATAAGCGTGGAGGGAATCAACATGCCAGAAATGGTAACCACTTCGTTGGTAATCATGGCCAAAGCAATAAGAATGGACATTTCAAGAAGAGGAGATTCAACAATGATGGAAAGACGTCAGCACCTGCACCTGTTGTTAAGGAAGGAGAACGACCACCTATCATATGCTTCAAATGCGGAGGGGAGGGACACATTATTCCAAAGCATGTTATAATTGTGGAAGAGAAGGTCACCTAGCCCGATTTTGTCGTTCACCGAAGACAAGTTCAGCTAGGATGGAGGCACCAAAGGACGCCCCAGAAAAGTCAAAAGTCGATAGTCAAGAGGAGGCGTTTGTCGTGACCTCCCAGAAAACAAGAAACCCGAATGAGGTCATCACGGGTAAGCTTATCATAAACTCTAGCGAAGTATATACCTTATTTGATACCGGTTCTACCCATTTCTTTATTTCTCCTACTTGCGCTCAATGTTTAAATTTGACTCCGGAGAAATTAGACTTTGACTTATCTGTTGAAACTCCGTTGGAAGAAACCTTCATTACATCCACTGTTTATAAGTCTTGTTTGGTTCAAATCGGTACCCTCACATTACCTGTCGATCTTATTTCATTGAAAATACTTGCATTTGACGTAATTCTAGGGATTGAGTGGTTAACTACTCATCATGAAAAAATTGATTATTTTTGTAAGGTAGCTTTCATATTCCTAATCAACCTATTATGCGAATTCAAGCAACCAAACCATTAAAATCAATCACTGTCATCTCAAGCCATAAAGCTATTCGTTTATTGAAAAATGGATGTCAAGCTTTCTTAGCTCATGTCTCGGATCTAAACAAAAATACGTCAGTTTTGAATGATATTTCTATTGTTAATGAATTTCCTGACGTATTCCCTGAAGAACTTCCTGGCCTACCCCCAGAGCGTGAAATTGAATTTTGTATCGACCTTGAACCATGTACAAAACTCATTTCCAAAGCCCCATATCGAATGACTCCTATTGAACTTCAGGAGTTAAAGACCCAACTGCAGGAATTGTTAGACATTGACTTTATTCGTCCTAGTACTTCTCCTTGGGGTGCTCCTGTTTTATTCGTGAAGAAGAAAGATGGGAGTATGCGACTTTGTATTGATTATCGGGAGTTGAATTATGTCACCATCAAAAATAAGTACCCATTGCCATGTATTGATGACCTGTTTGACCAGTAGCAAGGCACCAAATTCTTTTAAAAAATTGATCTTCGTTCTGGATATCACCAATTGAAGATTAGAACCGATGACATTCCAAAGACGACTTTCAGAACTCAGTACGGGCATTATGAATTCCTAGTCATGTCTTTTGGATTGACTAATGCTCATGCTGCCTTCATGGATATGATGAACCGAGTATTCAAAGAATATTTGGATCACTTTTTGGTCGTCTTTATTGATGACATCTTTATTTATTCCAAAAGCCGTGAAGATCATGAGCAACACTTGAGGCTGATACTCCAAAAGCTTCGTGAATATAAGCTTTATGCCAAGTTGAAAAAATACGAGTTACGGCGAGGAAGTAACATTCCTTGGGCACGTGGTATCAAGTCATGAAATATCATTGACCCCAACAAAGATTGAAGCTATTCAAAGTGGGAGCAACCTAAATTAGTGATCGAAAGTCGTAGCTTTCTCGCTTTATTTGGTTATTATCGGAGATTCGTAGAAAGGTTTTCTCGAATCGCTACTCCATTAACTCAATTTGAATCGGAAGATACAAAAATTGATTGGAGTGAGGAATGTGAGAAGAGTTTTCAAGAACTCAAGAGAAGACTCATTTCAAAGACCTGCTCGACAATACCATCGGCTCGGAGGATTTGTCATCTCTGATGATGCTTGAGCAAAGGGTTAGGATGTGTTCTCATGCAACATGGGAAAGTCATAGCTTTATGCCTCTCGACAACTCAAAGAATATGAGAGGAATTATCCTACTCATGATCTAGAGTTAGCGGTTGTTATCTTCGCACTTAAAAATTTGGAGGCATTATTTGTATGAGGAGAAAGTGGAGATCTTTACGGATCATAAAAGTCTCAAATATTTCTTCACTCAAAAGGAACTCAACATCGCGACGGGGATGTTGGCTTGAAGCTATTGAAAGATTATGATCATACCATCCAATATCATCTTGGAAAAGCAAGCGTGGTGGCGGCGCATTGAGTAGAAGATCATATCTTGGTGCGAGTGCGATATTGTCAACGCAAAGGCCCATTTTGTATGACTTGCAAAGGATGGAGATAGAGATAAAAACTCCAGGGACTCACGTGATGATGGAGAATATATGAGTAAAACCGACTTTAATCGATAAAGTTAAAGTTGCTCAAGCTACAGACCTGAAGCTGATGCATATAAAGAAGAAAGTACAATAAGGTGCTATGCTGGAAACAAGAATCGATGAAGAAGGAATACTTCGAGTCAACTCCAGACTTTGTGTTTCTAACGACCCTGATTTAAAGTATAAAATCATGATGGAGGCACACAACACACCGTTTGCAATCCATCCTGGGAGTACCAAAATGTATCATGATCTTCGACATACATTTTGGTGGGGCAATATAAGAGAGGAGATAGCCTTTGTTTATCTCAAGGTGTTTAACTTTGTCGGCGAGTCGGGTGAACATCAAGTACCAAAAGGTCCATTCAACCACTTGAAATTCTAGAATGGAAGTGGGAGCACATTACCATGGATTTAATTCTACGGTCTTCCCAAGGTTTCTCAAGGCATAGATGCAATTTGGGTCATTGTTGATAGATTGACCAAGTCTGCTCATTTCTTACCTATACGAGAAACTTATACACTTGAACGTCTTGCTCGTATGTACATAAATGAGGTTGTAAGATTGCATGGTATGCCAGTATCCATAGTTTCTTATCGAGACCCAAGATTCACTTCACGGTTTTAGGTTAGTTTGCAAAAAGCTATGGGCACGAATTTACGATTTAGTTCGGCATATCATCCTCAAACGGACGAACAATCAGAGAGGACTATTCAAACTCTTGAAGATTTATTAATACTCTGTGTCCTTGACTTCAAGGGAAGTTGGGACAAGTTCTTACCATTGGTGGAGTTTTCCTACAACAACAGTTATCAAGCAAGTATTGGCATGGCTCCATTCGAAGCGTTGTATGGAAGAAAGTGTCGTTCTCCAGTATGCTGGGATGAGGTGGGTGAAGCAACGTTGTTGGGACCGGAGTTAGTACGTATGACTACAGAAAAGATTCAAACGATCAGACAACGTATAAAAACCTCACAAGTCTGACAAAAGAGTTATGCTGATCTTCATCGAAAGAACGTGGAATTCGATATTGGAGATTATGTGTTGTTACGTGTTGCTCCATGGAAAGGAGTTACGATATTTAGAAAGAGAGAAAAACTCAATCCTCGATTCATTGGCCCATTTGTAATCCTCGATCGAGTAGGGACTATAGCCTATAGACTCGCTTTACCGCTAAGTATGTCTCGTGTTCATAACGTTTTTCATATATCCATGTTACGTAAATATGTGAAAGATCCGAACCACATTATTGAGTTAGAATCGGATGAAATAGCGGAAGATTTAACGTATGAAGAGGTTCCTGTTCAAATCTTGGATAAGAAGGAACATATTCTACGCTTCAAGGTTATACCTCAAGTCAAAGTTTTATGGAGGAACCACGATGTTGAGGAAATGACCTGGGAGTTAGAATCTGAAATGAAATCAAGGTATCCTTATCTCTTCGACATACCAGATACGTACCCTAATTTCGAGGGCAAAATTTCATAAGAAGGGGAGATTGTAAGACCCCAACTTTTATGAATAAAGATAAATTTTCTATAATTATCATTTTTAAATATTATGGAATGAATTTGATATAATGTTATAGTTGTGGGTAATATTTAGAAATTTTGCAAAAGTCTTGAAGTTGTTTATAATATTCGATTGGTGAGGAATATTAAATGCGACAGCACAATCATTAGTGGACCCCCTTAACGGAATTATTGTCGGATTGAGAAAACGACAAAAATATTTTTATGAAAATAACGGCGGAAGTTTTACCGTTAACTGTTAAAACACTCGGTGTTAAAAGTACAGAAATACGCGCGGTTGCATAGTAGTACACGGTATTGTTTACTGATGGTTACGTGAGAAGTCACTCAATTTTATTCAATTATTGCTTCAGTAATTGTTGCATAGTATCTCACGTTAATTGATTCAATTATTGTTGATATTTTATATTGAGATGATGAAATTATTAATATTATTATTTGCAATATTAACGATGTTCAAAAGTTACGCCGAGGAGAGGTTTGGTCACCTAATTGCGCTTTTGATGGGGAGAAATCCTTATTGGAAATCCCCTCTTTTGGGAACGACTGGTCGATTAATAGTGTGAATAATAATAATGATGATGAAGTTTTGTTTTATTAGTATTATTAATGTAATAAAAAGAAAAGCTTTTTATATAAAACATAATACTTTTATAAAGTTATTCGTTTTATTATGCTAATAGTAAAATCTTTTTATATAAAACAGAATACTTTTATAAAGCTATTCGTTTTATTAGACAATAATTAGAATATATTATATTTTATTATGCATAGTGTTTGTATAGTGACTGTATAGTGTTTGCATAGTAAAATCTTTTTAAAAGTTATTCATTTTATTAGATTATAAATAGAATATATTATATTTTATTGTAAACCAATACGGACCGTCTGTTTTAAAAGTAAATCGATCCTGGATAGTTCATGGATTGGTTTCTTATTGATCCATTCTTCTATAAATAGAAGCTCATTCCTTTATTATTTCTTACAATTCTTTGAAACTCTAGAGAGAGAAAGCGTAGAGAGAATTATTCTTCTATCTTGGCGTATTTCTTTAGCATTTAAGAAAGCTTTGAGCGTAGTACAAGTTTCTTCAAGATATCCCCGCCTACCTAGTGAGATCTCTTCTTCTTTATAAGTTATTATTTTTTTCATATTCATGAAGAGAACTTACGTTATTCCATTCTTTATTATTACATTGGAATAACTTTGTATCGATGGCCTACCCTATACTTGGTGAAATTCTTACATTATTTTATTATTTATTATTATTCTTTGGAATAACTTTATACATCAAAATCTGCATACATGGTGAAATTCTGTTATTATTCCATTCTTTATTATTACATTTGGAATATCACATGCATGCGTTTTCTGTGGGACTGGTTTAAATCTTTATTATTACATTTGAATAACATGCATGCATTTTCTTTGGGACTGATTCCAGTGTTATTTATTATTATTGGAATAAACATACATCTCACAATCTGCATGCATGGTGATTTCTGTTGTTATTCCATTCTTTATTATTACATTTGGAATATCACGCCGGTGCGTATATGCCTACGACTGGTTCCGTTATTTATTATTACATTGGAATAACTAAAATACATCACAATCTGCATGCGTGGTGATTTCTTTTGTTATTCCATTTTTATTATACTCGGTTTGGTTAAAGTTTTGATTTTATACTCCATGAAATTAGTGGAATATCCTTGATATTTGCGCTTCATCCAAATATCTTTTCATGAAAATATTCTTACGAGCATTCTTAAATTTTACTCTACAAAGAAATATCATGTTGACAATAACGGGCGTTATTAGTTCTGAATAAATTAATTCTTGAACTTGTTTTATTGAATTCAGTATATCATTGTCATCATCCTTATATTTATATTTTGTTGAAAGTCATCTGTGACTTTTGTAGTGCATAGATGGACTTGGTATGATTATGAACGAGGATTATTGATTGTAATCATGGTAGTAATGTTACAAATGATGTGATAAAACTTCTCATTGGCCCCTAGTGCATTGATGGATGAGTTGTTGGCATGATCATGACCATTAATGAATACACGAATATCCTTGGCCCGTAGTTCATGGATAATTTGTGGTTGTGACACTTATGAATATCCTTGGTCGTAGTACATGGATGAGGTGGATTATTTATTAAGCTGAGTCCCAGCAATAAAAGTGATGAAAAACCTTTTAAATCATAAAAGATAGTAGATTTTATTCTCTCATTGGACTCTTTTAATGGATTGCATGTTCATTGCTGATTAAACTTGATGTCTATTGTATTTTATCGGTTTAACATCATTTGAAGACTAATGATAATTTATTACGCATTATCTTAGTCATAATATTTCTTCTTGGGCTAGTTGAGCTCACCATTTCTTTTCTCATTCTCTTCAAAAATGAGAACGTGAAAGGGACTAGTCGGGGAGCAGTGGCCGGTCCGGATGTTAGTATTAGTAGTCCTCACTATTACATTAAATAGTGTGTTAATAAATGTAATGAGGACTTATTCTGAGAGTGGATATTGTCTAGAAGACAATCTTTGTATTGAAACTCACAGCTCTCTTGTTGTATATTTAAGATTGTATTTGTATTCTGTATCATGTATTTGGTGACTCAGAATAGGTGATGTATACCTATTTTGGGGGCGTCACAGGGTAAAATAATAAAAATATATTATTTAAATATTTCAGACATGTCAATTATCAAATAACTTTTTTAATTCGGATTCAAATTCAGATTCATTCAGTTTTTATCAAACACCCCTCTAGCCATTCAGCCCAAATCGTCTAAATGGCTGATCGATTCAGCTATTCAGACGATTTTTTTCCAAAACAAACGCAATGAATAGCTAAATCAGTCAGTCGCCATTCAATGCTAATTAAATAGCCCTTAAGGTTGAAGAGACTGTTGGAGATAGTTTTTTTGATGTAATTCAACTATTTGAGTATCCCAAAGTGGTTGAAGAGACGATTGAAGATGTTCTTACTCTCTCCCTCCCATAATATATGACATTTTAGAGTTGTATACAAGAATTAAGAAAATGATTGTATAGCAATAAATATAATATCAATTGTCTATAATACTCTTAAATGCTCATAATTATCATACTTATTATATTTCTCGTCTATAACATTTTTCAATGAGGATTAATTTTGGAAAGATTGTAGTTAATTTTCCTAAATTATATAAAATGACAAATAATTTAAAAAAAATAAAATCATCTAAAACGTCATATATTATTTCATGGAAGAAGTACTTGCAACATTCTATTCCCTTTAAACTAGGAAATATATCAATCTTCTACAAATAATATTTGAAATTAATATCACTTAAATTTTTATTTTATTTTATTTTATTTTATTTTTTATTGTGAGTTTGTTAACGAGAAAGTTCAATGCAAAATTCTATCCCCTTCACACATAAAAAGTGAGTCCCCTTGGGGACATGAAAAATTATTTTGCCAAGCTGTATAAGGTAAGTTACAAGTCAATTGCAATTCGAACCACTTTTTATTATTGATAAATAGCCCTAGTACGGGGTTAGAAATTTAGATCGGATTTCTTTCTGTTTTTTTGTGTGAGAATTTTTTTATTATATCTCAAAAGAAATTTTGCTTTTTTTATTTGGGATTTTTTTTTATTCGTGAAAATTTTTTCGATGCACAAATTATTGGAGATAGATCGTTCAGATTTGAGTATGTATTATCATGATGTCTTGTTTTTCTGTTATTCGTATTAAAAAGCTGCTTAAATCTGTATATTATGTTATTAGTTCAAGAATATGACTGTTTTTCAATAGTATATATAAGGGTTGGGGTGCGTTAAGATGCAGCGTATGTCTGGGACTAACGACCGTCTGATATTTTTGCAATAAAAATATACTTTCTTTTATAGTTTTTTTTCAAACTTGTTATATTATTTTTATTTATTATTCTTATAATTGTGGTTAAAAAAAAAATTATCTTGTCACGGTCATTAGTACCTGCCCCCCCCCCACCCCCACCCCCACCCCCACCCCCACCCCCACCCCAATTTATATATATAGTGTCCACTAGCAATTGACCATTATTTTGATTATTTGTTATTTTGTTTTTTATTTTTTAAAAATTACCATTTCATTCGTTTTTATTATAATATTTTTATCTTTTGTAACATATTATAATTTTAATATATTTTAGTCATCGAATAGTAAATTTAGACGAATTTAAAGTCTTCATAAGATTCAAATTGTTGGTTCCGTATTAACCAACATGAGATTCATTGAACATGTGAACCCAAGCAGATTTGGGGGCTTTAGTCCTTGGATAATATCCAAATGCTCTTTTAAGTTAAGTCACTCTTTATCTCTACTCACCTTTTTTGTCTTCACTCCTCTTTACCAAGCGATACCCGTCTTGACATGATCCTTGCTCTCTCTCTCTATATATATTATTAAAGCCGCTGACGTCAGTGATGTAATTAGGTCAATAATTTTTACTATTTTATCCCATTTAATTTAAAACTTACACATATTTCTATTTAATCCACAAAATTTTATATATAAAATAGTATTATATATGGATACGTAAATACTAGTAATAAGTTTTTAACAAATAATTAAATCACTCTCTCTCTCCCTCGAGCAATGAAACATGGTGGTGGTGGCGGCGGGGAGACCATGGTTGTATTCCCCCGGACGGGAGGACAAGGCACGGGAGCAGGCTGGGCAATGAAGGTGGGAATATCTTCTCCAGGCATCAACACTGAAACTTCTGTTGCCCTCGTGGGATTACTCTGCAGGGAATGGAATGAAATTAATCAAGTGTAAGCATGTACATTTACAACTTAACCTAGACTAAGGGGTTGTTTGTTTAGAGTTGAATGAAGCTGAATCTGAATAGCTGAATCGGTCAGTGCGTTTGTTTTGGTCTGAATGGCTAAATCGGTAAGATGGACGAGCTGAATGGTTAAGTCAGATTTTTTTAGCTGAATGAAGTAATTTTTGAAAAAAATAAAAAAATATTAACTATTATATTAAGTAATATTAAATAAATTTACAACAATTTTGAATTTTTTTAGAGGGATAAATAATAAAATTTTGTCATTCAGATTTTTCAGACATGTCAATTATCAAACAATTTTTTTAATTCAGATTCAACTCATTGATTGATTAAATTCAGCTCATTCAGATTCAGATTCATTAAATTTTTATCAAACACCTCCTAAATATATATATATAGATAGATAAAAATAGAGATACACAGTCGTATAACTTTTAAAATTACACGGTAGAGTGGTCACTCCACGATTTGTGAATTCACTCTACTATTGTGGACTACTTTATGATAGTAGAGTAGAATTCACAAATCGTGGAGTGACTACTCTACGATCGTAAGTAGAATCACTTTCTACGATAGTAGAATCACTCTACGATCGTAGACCGTGTAACTTTAAAAGTTACACTTCATATTCTATATATATATATATATATATATATATATATATATATATATATATATATATATATAACTCTACGATAAATGGCAAGAATGGCTTTAAAAGTTACACTTCATATTCTCCATATATATATATATATATATATATATAGACAAATTTATACAATAAAACACAATTACACAAATATGTATTGCATAATAATCCCGGTATTATACTCAATAGAATTAAAAGTCTTGAGATTATAATTATAATCCTGGGATTATAATTTTAATAGTGTTTGGATTATAATTCTTGTAAACAAACATAGTTCATTCTTTCAACTAAAATCTAAGACAAGTATTATTTTTTTCCTAAGCAATTTGAATATAAAAACTAAAGTTGTATTTCTTTTATGTTATTTTTATATTTATTTCTTATGGATACATTTCAATTCTAAGGGAATATGAGAAAGGAGCCTGCTTAGGGGGAGGAGCTTGGCAAAGAGTCCAGAGGAGAAGAACCTAATAGAAACATATACTTTAATTTTTAATCTTAATGAAGTGTGCTTGTTGAAAGGGAACTGATATTTTTACATGTATTTTTGATATTTTCACATAGTCCTCTCACAACAGCATACAGTGAATTTCACCTTTATGTGAAAAAGAACCATATAAAAATATCAAAAATACATATAAAAATAGTGTTTTCCATATCAAAATTATACTAACTTTTTATTGAGTGGGCCAAATCATCCAACAACTACATATAAACCCCCTGTCCCCCTCTTAAGAGTATTTGATAAGAAGACTTGGGACCAAGAAACCAGCTACCAACAACATCTACGATGCCCCAAATTTTTAAGTATCATAATCAAGAGTGCTTTTTCTTACTTTCATAAGTTTGAAGGACTGCACATGTTATGGAGTATAAGAAAATTATAATGTTAAAGAGTCCTTCTAGATGAACATGTTTATTGAACATTTTCAACTTTTTTTCAATTTTTTTTTTACTTGTAACTCTTAAAAAATATATAGTATTTATTCTAACTAGAATTTTTACAAACTATAGTGTTTTAGGTGTAATTTAGATACATACAAAAACAGGGTTATACAAACTGTACAACCTTGTTCTTGTATATATATCTAAATTACACCTAAAACACTTATTTTATAAAAATTTCTGTTGGAATAAATACTATATATTTTTTGAGTCACAATCAAAAAAAAAAATCCAATATTCCGGTCCAATTTTCTGGTCTGCCAAGATTTATTGAATGTTAAATAATGTAATGTTTAGTTTATATTGGAGGATTTCCTATAAAATGATTTTTATTGGTCTCTGAAGTATCGGTCCCATTCATGGTACTTTCCCATTTTGTAAAGTTTTCAAATATTATGGGATATAATTTTATTCTATTTATACATTTAAAACTAATAAGTTTTTAACCAAATTATAATGACATATTATGTTATTTTAATTCATTTTGTACCAATAGTATCACTAAAAGTGAGGTATTTTTTTGAGGATTTTGAAAATTGGACTTTTTTGGTGGAGTATAT
Organism: Panax ginseng; assembly: GCA_020205605.1. Taxonomy (NCBI): domain Eukaryota; kingdom Viridiplantae; phylum Streptophyta; class Magnoliopsida; order Apiales; family Araliaceae; genus Panax; species Panax ginseng. The sequence goes on along the minus strand of CM035128.1, from coordinate 13,013,010 downwards.
TTTGTATATTTTTCTGCTAGTAACTGGGGTTAAACAAGGGAATTGATATTTTCAAAAGCAAAACTGATACTCCCTCTGTTCCTAAATAAGCGCTGTTTAAGGTTTTTACACATGGATTAAGAAAGATATTTAATAATTAAAATCTGTGTGAAAACTATTAATATTAAGGGTGAGAATTTCTTGGGATAATGAGAAAATGTAAGGGTGATATTGGAAAGTAAATAATTTATTCTCCTAAAAAGTTATAAACGACAGATAAATTGGAACAATTTTTTTTTTTTAAAACGTCACTTATTTAGAAACAGATATAGTAGTTGCACAAGGTTCCTCTCACGTAAATAGTAAATAGACCCCACACTTGTGTTAGTGAAAGCTTATGGAAATATCAAAACATCAATTCCCCTAAACAAACTTTGTAGAATACTCACTGAAATAAGATGGAGAATTTTCCACAAACAAAGAGAGAATTAAAGAGAGAAACAAGGTTATATAGCATGGGGATGGGGCCACGGGCCTTGAAATTTCCCTTTTGGCAATAGACCTTTGTGCTCAAAAGAACAAACACAGCAGAAAGGGAAATAGAGAGGACATATATAAAGATTTATCACCTAAACAAACAAGGAGACAATGTGGGGTAAAAATCATTTTGACTCCATGAATTCCTAAGATCCAATGATAAAATTAGAAATTTGATATTTTCACATGAAAAGTATCGATAAAAACTGTCGCTATAGATTCTATAGCGACGGTTTTCATGTAAAAATATCAAAAAGTCATATAGAAATATCAGTTTCCTAAAATTATACAAAATGGAAATGGTTTTAATCCTTTTAAATGGTTTATTTTGGGAATTTTATTAAAAATGATAATTTTCACAATGTCACATGAATGTGGGTCCAGAGACGAAGCACAAAGTACTCCCTCCATTCTTTTTTAATTGATATTTTTGAAGAAACACAAAGATTAACAAATAAAATTAGTGTTTTGTGTGATTCATTAAATTGTATATGTAATTTCAAATTTACCCTTCCACAACTCATTGACATGAAAGATAATATGAAAAATTAAGTCATTAATGATTCTTTGAAATTAACAAACAACAAATAAAAAGGAATAAATTTCACATTTTAAAAAGACAAAATAAAAAGGAACGAACGGGGTGGTACCAGGTCTGTCCAAACTTTTTGGGGCGTCTAAGGCAAATAAATTTCAGCTTTGAAAAAATAGAAGAATAAATTTCGCCCTTCAGCCTTGGGAAATAGAATAATAAATTTCAGCATTGCATTAGAGAACTGTTTTACTGGAAAAAAAAATTGGGCATTTTTAATGGCCTCGTGAACTCAAGCCAATGCTTAAATGCCGGCCTGGGTGGTACTTACAATGTACTCCCTCCTTCCTAGATAAGTGTCATTTAAAGTTTTTGCACGTGAATTAAAAAATTTATTTAATACTATCATTTAATAGTTAAAATATGTATAAAATTCCATCACTATCCCTTTAAAGGAAGTTGAAAATTATAAATGACAAATAAATTAGAATAAATTTTATATTCTAAAACCTCAGTTATTTAGGAATGAAGGGAGTATCATATAAAAAAAAATTAACCATCACCCTAACAATCAAGCAAATACTAGAGAAAATAAATTGATGAATAAATCAATAAAATCAGAGGAACATATAATTTAATTTCATATAACTAGAAAAATATTAAAAAGGCAGTCACACACAAATATAGGAGGAAAAAAATTGCAGAGAATGAGTATAGAAAAATTGTTTCAATAAAAAGAAATTAGTGTATAATCAGAAAAATCAGACAACATGCATTGAGTTTTTGTGACAGAAAAAAAGGGATTGCTACTCAGTACTCACTTTGGGTAATGGCTGAGCAAGCTTTGGATTGTAGCTCATCTGGGACTCAATATAACGGCGACTCCCACCACCGGACGGAGAAAAATCCGGCGGGGTGGGTCTGAGAAACCTCTCAAAAATGGCCATAACAATGAACATGGAGATGAAAATGGCAGTGGCAACAAACCCAAAAGAAACTGCATTAACAGAGTTATCAAAATGCCTCCAATGCTCATCTCTCTGTATATTATTATACAGGGGAGCTCCAATTGGTACCCAATTTCCATGATCTTCTTGTCCCATTAATTAATTAAAATTTTCTGTTTCTAATTAATTAGTTCAGTAGTATGAAGAATTAGGAAGAGAAGAAGAAAATACCCAGAAAGAAGAGAAGGATTATGGCAGTTAGTGGAAATTATAGAGATTTTGGAAATTGGCATTTAATTTATGCCATTGTCAAAGTATTCTAGTGATTATATATACCTGGTGTGCGGTGCAGGCCTATAAAGTAGAAGAACAGAGTATGGAGAGAGAAAGAGGGAGAGCATGTGGATTTCACTTTACAGAGAAGGCCACCGGAGGTGTGAAAAAAGGGTGCTAGGGATTTGGATAGCAATTGGGGTGGGGGTGGGGGGGGGCGGCAGGTGGAGGAGAGAGAGAAAAAAAGAGGTCTTCTTTTGATTATGAATGTATGTGATATAAAAAAGGCATTAACATGAATTTTTAATTACTTGTTTTTACTTTTGAAATTGTTTTCTTAATTTTTTCGATTAGAGAATTAAATTTTTTTTATTACATTTAATTCATAGTGTCACGTCAGAAAATTGATAATATAAAAACGACACGTAATTAAAAAAATACTACTAATTATTAATTTTTAAGTAAATTTAATGATAATTTTACCCTTTTTATATAAAAAATTAATTGTATTACTTATTGATGATTATAAAATAAACTTAAAGTTCAAGATATTAATCTATATTTAAGTCTTAATTTTTGTATACCAAGAAGGGTAAAATTATCATTATATTGATTATTAATGATTATAAAATAACAAGATTTTAATTAGAAGTATATTTATACATTTTAAAATATTTATCATTATATTGATTGTTGATGATTTTTTTAAGCTGAGCTCATAATGTATTAAATTTACTTTAAAAAATTTAATAATGGTCCTATATTACACAAAAATATTTTAGCCACATGTCATTGTCATGTTATCAATTTCTGACATGGTACTATCAATTAAACATAATCAGAAAAAAAAATTAAAAGTTTAGTCACTTAATTGAAAAAATTAAGAAGACAATATTTAAAGTGGAAAAAAAATTAAAATTTTAATCCCCTAATTAAAAAAATTAAGAAGACAATCTCTAAAGTAAAAAATAAAAATAAAATATTCAGGATATTAATCTATATATTATGCCAAACTTGAAAATGTAAATTTTTACTATATGAGTTCCATTTGGATTAAAATTTGTTCAAACTAGACATTACATTAATATTGCCTTTGGAGGGAAGAAATTAGAGTGGAATGGAATATAATGAAAACAAAGTGTGTTTGGCTACTCATGTCAAATTGGACTTAAAATTGTGATAAATATTCATAATTTTAATAGAGCTTATATATTTTGATTTTAATGATGACAATATATATTGTATCAAACTAATGTGTTTGAGCTACATGGATTGATTTAGTCATGTATGATGTTTCTCATAATGTTGTTGCATTCTTGAAGGCTCAACTTATAAGTAAAGTCTATTCAGAAATTTTAAGGGGATATTTTTTGTGGACATTTTCTAACGATATTTTTTTTTTTGTTGCTTTTTTTTATAGTACTTTTTAAAAAATGTATAATATTTATTTCAACTGAAATTTTTATAAAAAATAGTATGTTATGTGTAATTTGAATACATACAAGAAACAGGATATGTATAAATGTCCCTAAAAAATATCCCCATAAAAGAACTCAAAGTCTATAATACTAACATTTTCAATTTTTCCACCTATATATTAAAATAAATAATCTGTAATTAAATTAATTAATTTTATTTTAATTAAGACCCAAATTAAATATAGTAATTTAAATTTAATTTATTTATTTATCACGTCATTAACTTAACTCACATGCTCGTAGTGTTGCACATGCCAACTCATGCTCCCCACAACTTTCTTCTGTGCACGTGTCGATAAAGACCTTCCATCTCATCATGGCCACGTCGGAAGGGGTGGACCGGTCCCACATTCTGGAAGGGTATTTTCGGTAGGGAAAATGTGCACTTTATTTATTTCTCCTTCCAAAAAGATCAATCCGACAAATCAGCCACCAGGATGTCGGTCTTTTCAGGTTTTCGCCAGCAATCTGGGCACCGGATAATCTCGAGATCTGTGTGACTTTCAACGGTGAGGATCGTGTTTATGATGATGGAATCCAATCGGAGCCGTCATTTCATGAGTCAAAGGAGTCAAAAAAAAAAAATACTCCCTCTGAAACGAAAACAGAAGAGAAGTGGTTAGAAATTGTTTGAAAAATAATACTCCCTCTATCCCTTAATATAAATTATTAGGGTTAGCTCGTTTTTTTCAAAGGAAAATCTCTGATCAAGATAGAACAAGATCTATTTTCCATCATATTTAAGGTATTCCTTGGTTCGAGCGTGATTCCGTCACTACAATTACTCGTCTAATTATTTAATATTTAAAAATGAATTTAAATGAAAAATATAAGTTATAATGTTTAAAGAGTATATATTTGATAAAAATTAGAAAATTTCGTAAATATTTATTTTAAATAAGAAAATTTTTAATCAAGATAGACATCCCACCCAAAAAATAGTCAAAATTATTTTAGAGTCTAAAGAGTCAAAATTATTCAAAATAGATCGAATTGAGGTCAAATTGTGTTGAAAGAATGAAAACGCTAACAAAATATCACTTTAAGAACCTAACCGACAAAAATTAAACTTTAACGACGACTTTAAAAGTGAGTGGCAACTTGGAGGGACAGAAATGTCATTCAATTGTTCTTCTTTAGTTAATTGATCAATACAGTGTTAATATGAAGAGGAAGAGATCACCTGACCTGCGTGTTGATAAATAAATTAATCAAATTAACTTTATATTAATCACTCCCTAGAATTATAACTCCATTTTTATTTTCACTATTTAAACTCAATAAAATATATTGTAACGTTCAATAATGCAAATTATGTTTTGGTACGATGGATTCAAAACATAAAATATTTTTGTGTCGAAATATTAAATTTAGCAATTATAAACTTCTATTGCATAAAAATAATTACAATTATGTTTTACAATTTTACAAATGAGAGAAATTTTTGTAGTCACTAATCCTTAGGAAAAATAGTTAAGATCAAATCTACTAGCCTATTTATAACTTTTTTTTCAAAATATCTAGAATGTCTATAAGTTAAGTTATTGCATATACAATTCTACAACACTTTATCATAAGCACTAATATTTATTAAAAAAAATATTAAAAAGTGTCAACTAGTGTCACCATATAAGCGCTTTGTGGGTGTGTACAAGGCCGGTTAATTATGTCTTTTAAGAAAGTTATCTTAGTGTATTTTAGATAAGAATAATGCTACAGACACAAACTATTTTATAAATATTTTACAAACTGCTAATGTGGCATCTCGGCATATTGATCAACAAATTATTTTAATATAGTCTTCGGCCACACACAATATGTTGATGTGGAATATGCCACATCAGCAGTTTGTAAAATATTTGTAGAATAATTTATGTCTCCAGCATTATTCTTTAGATAAACGTATTTTATACTAACTAAACAACCTGAATCACTACCGTGCTCATGGGCAGATTTAGAAATTTTTTTAGCAAGGGCAAATTTTTATTAATTTTTTTGTGATGTTAATGATTTATTTTTTGAATCTTTGAATTTTGATCACATGTCATGAATGTCTAAATTAATTAAAATACAAGTATACAACACTCCCAAACAAACAATTATTTTATTAAACATAAATATAATTCTATAATATACAACAAATATATATTCATAATCCAAATTAAGAAAAAAAATTCAAAATAAAAAACATTTAAATATAATTTAGAAACTTATTTCGGTTACTTGTCACAGTTCACTTTGAATGATTCCTCAAATGTCCAAAACCTCAAATCAAATTTGTTTTTTATTTTCAAACAAAATCATGAATTAATTTCAAAATATAAACCAGTTTTAGTTTTTTTTATAAGTTTCAAATAACTTTTACTTGACATAAGAGAAACAAACCAACCAAAATTTATACTCACAACACAAAATTATGCAGTGTCCATTAGTTAGATGCATTCTTACTTATCATTTACTTCTTAGGTCATGACAAACAATAAATTTATATATAGCTTCCACTCTTGAAATATGTTGAATTCCCTATAATCTGGATTAGAATACAGTATACATTAAATCCTTAACTTTAGCTCAATTGTGTTCAATTCATCTTTTCAAAACAATTACTAGCTTTGACAAAATTATCATCACATTTTATATAATTAATTAATAACAAAACCTTGAAAAAATTAGTGCCACATAATTATCTAAATCATTATATATACATCTAATTTTTACAACCAAAACAAAGTAAAGAATTACACCCCAAAGTAAAAGTTCACGTTACGGTAGACTGAAACTTAAACAATAACGGCCAAGTTACAACTTTAAATTGGAGCAAACTTCGAGTGAGAAAAAAAATGTAAATATTTATAATTCCACCAACCACTTCAATTAATCAGATAATAGCCAAAAATATTATATGTCATTGATGGAAAAAATAATTGATAAATGAAAAATTTAAAGATAATTATCACTTCAATATTAAAGTTGTAAAAAGTTTTAATAATCTGTCCCCTTGAGTTTATTAATTTATATTTCTGCCCCTATTCCTATATCTAAAAAAAAAATAGTATAGCTGCCCCTCTATGTACATTCGTCATTGACCTAACAACTTATCACCCAACTCCACGAGTCACCCAATTCCCTCGTAAAATTTCAATTGTTTAAGTATTGAAATTTATGAATTTTAACACAAAATTGGTTATTTGAAGACCAAGGGTTGGATTTTTATTTTTACTTTTTCAAAAATTCTATAGCCCTTATGCTTGACATTATTTTTATCTTATAATTGTTGCTTGTAGGTTTATTTTTATTTTACACATACAATGTGCTAGTTTATTTATAATAATATTTGTAAAACTTAATATAAGTGTGTTTTAAATAAACTCGTGGGCTGACTGGCCCGTCATTTCTAGAGCCAGGACCATCTTATGTCCTACAAAAGTTTGGGCCTATTTGGCCCATCAGTTTAATCTGGGTCCACCCGTTTAACAAGTATAATTATCATAAAAGGATACTCCTTCAATTTTCCAAACAAACTTTAGAAAAAAAATTTAAATTGGAATTGTCAAGAATTTTGTCGAACGATTCTGGATTATCAACATTGATAATAAATCATTCCCATGCCATATACGTGTAAATTTATTTATTTGGACAGATATACCCTTCGCAGTTTTCTACCTTATTTAATAACAAGAATAGATTTGTCCAAAATTAAATAATTATTTTATTATCATACATTTTATATAGGAAATTGATATTTTCACAAGACTGTCTTCATATGAATAGTAAATGGGTCCCATCTTTAGGCGAGTGAGAATTTGTAAAAATATTTTTTTTTCTTGTGAAAATAGTAATTCCCTTTATATAAATTAGTATTGTTGTGCAAAAGAATTGATTGAATATAATTATTAAATATATTTGTTTGCAAGAATTATAATCTCAAAACTATTAATCTTATAATTAATTATATTTATTTGCAAAAATTATAATGAATGAGATTATAAAAACCAGTAAAGCAAGAATTTTGAAAAAAGACCCAACTCCAAAGTTCAAGAAATTGATAAAACATAAATGAGCTAACATTTTTATACATTGGGCTCCATCACATGGTCCTCAATTGTGGGTTCCACTTTAATCAGACCAAAATTGTCAACCCACCCTGCCAAGAAAAGGACTAACCAACTCAAGGTGGGACCCACCTCAAGGAAATTCCAAGTAAGTAAAACTTGACCCATCTCTATCATATTTCCCATCAATGAGTAGCCAATAAACCCCAGAGCCTAGACCCATAGAGAGAAAATGGCCCATATATATGAAGCTATCTAGCTTTATAAGGTGCCAATATTTAAGACAAAGAATGCACCATATTGCCCCATAATGACAAGTCACTGTATTATACATAGTGGATAGCTATTTCATTAGGCTGAAGAAAAAAGCTTGGCAGAATGGGACAAAAGGGAATTTAATGAGAACTATGTAAAGGGCCAGGGCCAGGGGGCCTAGCTTTCTTTATGAATGAAGGCAAAAAGGGAGGTATAGAAATTAAATCAAAGTTTTCATATTCTAATTTGCTTGAGACAAAGCAGTTTAGAACAAAAAGGGCACTTTGATTTTGATTGGTCATGATGGAGATCTTGGCACATTATTTCAAATGCTGCAGCAGCAGTCCCATTTATAGTTTGAGCTGTGGAGTATTAGGGTAGTCCAACTATATTTCAGTTGTCATAAATTATAAAGGTCATTAGCTTTAAGTTAATCGCCTCTAATTCGAGAGTAGATCTTATGTTCCTATTTTCTATGTCTCCTTTGTGTCCTCCACTTAAAATTTTGATACCTGACCTTTTACGTAACACCAATTAACTTTAAAATTAAATAAGAGGTCAGATGTTAAAATTTAATTGGGGGACACAAGGGGACATGAAAAATGGGGGCATGAAAAATGGGGGCAGATGATCTGCTCTACTCTAATTCATCATTAATATCCATTGTATCCGGTTGGGAGTTACTAGGTTACAATTGATTTAATCACGGGCCACATTAAAGAGACTCGTGTAAAAATATTATTTTAACATACGTAAATATCACTTTCCAAAAAAAATACATATTACATAACTAAACTCATGATTAGCTATAGAGTATTTCATTAGGTATAAGGTTGGTTATAGTATCACAAAAAAGTGTGTCATTCATAAAAGTAGCAAATTTTAATAATATTCCATATCTTTATTTCATATTATCACTAAATTTAGTTAGTGTATATATTCTAAAAATAATGACATAATAAAAAAAATTGGATGCTAAAATTGAAAATATTTTAATACAATCATTAAAAGAAAAATACTCTTATTGTTTAAAAAATAATAATGCAAAAAGAATTTTGTGTTAGTTTGAGTTGTTGGGGTTGGAGGATTGAGAGCCTTTGACTTTGTCTGTTTTGTCATCTTGAGTTTTGAAGTGTCCGGAATGTAAGCAAGAAGCACATGAAACTTGACAGTATAAAAGAAAATTTTCCTAAGCTAATTACTATAATTTATAACTAGGAATTTGTATTATAGGAATAGTATGTTAGGATTAGGATGTGTTTGATTGGATTTTAATATATCTTAACAACTTATTTTTTAATGTATTTTAATAATTCATATTTTTGTATTAAGAGGGTCTTTTGAATAGTTAAGACTCATATTTGTATCTTAACTATTCAGAGAACCTCTTAATATAAAAATATGGGTTGTTAAAATATATTAAGAGGTGGACTGTTAAGATGCATTAAAATACAATCAAATACCACCTTACTCTCTCCCTACATTAATATATATTACTATCGTTTTAGAGTTATACACAAGAATTAAAAAAATATATATAATATTAAATATAATATTAATTATCTATATTATTCTTATATATTAAAAAAGAAAATGTTATTTATTGGATAAAAAATAATAAAACAATCAAAATTATATTTAATAATTAGAGTAATATTAAAAATTAAATAACTAATATTTAATTAAAATTCTTAAATGATAAATATTAATAGACAAAAACACTTTCTAATTTAAACATTTATGTTTCTCTTATGACCACATTCTGATAGAGATATTACTATGAAAGTTTATGGGGCTCTCTTCCCACAGCAACCTCTCTGTCTAATTGTGGATGTAGTTGGAATTTTAGGCTCCCAATGCCAAAGAAAAAGCATAGCCTGTGGTAACTGCAATCCAATGGAATTTTTGGCTCTTTTCAAGTTTTTACTTTTAAATATATACATGTACGAGGGATCAAAAACTCTACGTGGATATAAAAATTAAATATAAATATATTTAAATTTTATTTATTTGTATTTTGACATTCAATGATAAATAAAAATATAAATAAATAAAATTTAAATACATTCATATTTAATTTTTATATCCACCTGAAAGAGCTCATGAGGGATACTTCATTACCACAGTAATAAGGATTTTTATAATCTTACATTATATTTTTTACAATTTAAATTTTAATAGAATGGCCGGATAATCTTGACGTTAACAGATAGACCAGACAATATAAGTAGTTGTTGAGTCAACTCATATTAATTAAAACTAAATAGGTTAATTACTTATTTTTATTTATTTAAATTTAATAAAGTTTAAACTCATATTTCTATAGGCTCAAATTGATTAACCACTTTTTTCGACTCATATTTCATTCTAGATTTAAATCAAAATTTCTTTTAAAGAAATCTTGAACATATAATGCTGATGGAGTATATACTAAACCCCCACATACTAATATATTTCAATCTTCAATATAGCTAGATATGATACTAATATTTTCAATCCCAATATACCCTGTAAAAAATAAAATTTATTTCAAAATGTATTTTCTTTGAATTTTAATTTTGTAAATTTATTTTAATAATTTTTTATTTTCTTGAAATTTTAATTTTGGTAAATTTATTTTAAGTCAAAATAAAATCTTTTGAATTAAATGGACCAATAAACTATATTATGGTTACTTTAATAAAATAGCAAGCTAAATTATATATAATGTCTAAAGAACACAAAGGTTTATTCTTATGTATTTTTTCCTAATATTTATGTGTTCTGATTTTTAATTCAAAATTTTAATAATTTATATTATAAAATATCTCAAATAAAAAAAAGAATGCTATAAAGTAACAAATGTTCATTTCAAAAATTGAACCACCAAATCTAATAGAAAAGAGCAATGCTTGGCCTTCTAGGCGTCCAACACCATTTTTTTGGCCTCATATATTAGTAATTTTTTTAGCATTTTATCATTTATTATTACTTAATTAATTTAATTATGACAGCCATAATTTCATTTTTCAAAAGTTCTGCTAAAAAGTCAAAATCGAGTTATATATATACATGATATATCTAATAATAATTTCAACTTAATAATTTATTTAACTGAACGATAAGAATGATAAGTTTGAAATTTAAAATATGGGTCAATCTATATGTGAATCATAACCAAATAGTTCTAATTCGCCCAACTCATAGTAAACATAGACACATAGTTATTATGGTTTTAGTTCTTAAATAAAATTATAATTAAATTTTATAAACTAAAACCAACTCATAACTATATTTTGTCAAACCTATTAGCAGTTTAGTTTTGAAAATGTCCCAAACTATATGGACGGATGAAAGACAAACATTGTAATAATTTGAATTTTTGTTAATAATTAATATTATTTTATTTTATTTTTTTAAAATGTAATTGAATTGAAAAAGGTAAGTTACTAATTTTTTTTCGTTTGAAAAGTTAAACTTCTCCATTAGGGTTTTGGTAACTCCTATATTGTTTCCTATTTATATTTAAAGAGTGAAGATGTAACCGAATCCTATTCTAATTTAGTTAGTTAAATTTCTAAGTAGAATTCTCATGTGCAGTATAATTCATTAGAAAAATCATAATTAATTCATCCGATGTCGGATTTGAGTGAATCCAAAATCCGTTTCTTTAGTTTTTTTTTCACTACAATTTTGAAGAGAAAGAAAGAAAAATTATTTGACGCCATCTTCATTGCTTCAATTTCTAAAAATCGCAACCTATCTAAATTTCATCACTATTTGTAACCCTAGTTTTGAAAATCATAACTCAGTCATATTAGTTACGAATTGAGTGATTTTTGAGTCTATTTTGTGTATTTTTTCTTGATTTACAATTTACGTGAAGACGTGAAGAGATTTTGAAAACTCTAGAAGACTCGAAATTTAGATTCTTTACTGCTGCATATTGAAGAAAGGAGAACAAGGAAGATAAATATTATTTTGTATTATGATTTTAAGCTTAGTAATGAGTGTTTTCAAATTAGATATTATTTTTTGATAAAAATAGAGACATGAAATTAAAAGTCTTGATAATCGAAAAGAGGAGATAAATTTATATTAATGAATATAATTTAATTGAATGTAAACGTTAAAATCCAAAAATTAGTTTTTATATTTGAAGGTATGTTGCATGGATTATCTCTCTTAATTTGACCTTTGGATCATTATAATTTTTAAATATGTTATACATGCAGAAGTTGAGAATATGTTCACCAATTTTGAATCGTTAAAGATTAACATATGATTTTTTTATGAATTTTAAGAAGTGACGAGTACGAGAATTTTCAAGAATATTTTGAGCAGTGAGTTCTAATATTTAAAAGGCCTAAATATGGATTAATACCCTGAATTTTTAATATTTTTTCATTTTGAGGATTGTCTTCTCAATTTTTTTAATTAGGGGATTAATCTTTTAAATTTTTTCCACTTTAGGAATTGTCTTTTCAATTTTCTAAATTAGGTAATTAAACTTTTAATTTATTTTCACGTTGGGGATTTTTTTCTCATTTTTTTTCATTAAAGGATTAAACTTTAAATTTTTCTTATTACGTCTAAATTGATTGCGTCACATAAAAAAATTAATGACATGACAACGACACGTGACTAAAAAATATTTATGTGCAATATTGAGTATCATTTTAACATTTATTTAATTATTTTTTGTACCAAAAAGAATAAATATAAGACAATTATTAATTTTACTTTAAAAAGTGTCATTAAATTTACTTTTAAAAAAATAAATTTACCAGAAAGTTAAATTTAAAAATTAATAATTTACCAAAAGGCTAAAATTATCATTCAATTTACTTTAAAAAATTAATAATGATTTTATATTAAAATTATGATAATAATAATTTACATTAAAATTAATAAGGGTCCTATATTTCTTGTAATACTAAATTTTATGAAATAAAATATTCAAATTTTTTTATAATTCTTATTCATGAGTTACTATTCACGAGTTCTTATTCACTTAAGCATGATAATTTTTTTTCGTAAGAAGGCCTTTACTCAATAATTGTTACAGTAATTATTGTTCAATATTTTATTTTATTGATTCAATAATTACTACGTTGATATTTTATATTATTATTGTTTCAATAATTGTCATGGTACAATATTTCCCATTATTAGATCAATAATTCATATTATTTGAATAATATTATTAGATAGCATTATTGGCGATGTCTAGAAAGTTCTGTCTAAGGAGAGGTTTGATCATCTAATAGCTCGCTAGTAAAGAGAAATCCTTATTGGAAAGCCCCTTCTTTCCTGGGAACTGCCTGGTTGTCATTATTGTGATTCTATAATATTATTTGTGAATAATTAATTGGTAATTTATATGATAAGGAAAATATTCATTTTATGTGGATATAGATGGAAAAAATTTTTAATGTGACAATTGTTGAAAATTGATATTTTATCTTTTCTGATAAAATATATTATTATATTTTAATAATATAATAATGATGATATTTTTACAATGAATGTATGATATATGAATAAATGAGGAGGACGAGTATTTTTATTACAAAAAATTTTTAACACATGTTTTGTGTATTGGTGGACCCTATTTTTGACTGAAATTTGATTATAGCCTGCAAAATCGTCCGTATATGGATTTCGGTCAATTTCTGTTTGGAATTTGGAAAAACTTTCTTCTGTAAAGTCGTAGAGAATTAAATTTTCTATGGAATGGACATAAGATTTGAATTTTTCTGATAAAAGGCTATTTATTATGAATTATTGAAGTTCCGAAATATTGGGTCTGAATTGATTTTGTTACAAAAATTGTTTAAAATATGTTTTTCATGTTGACGGGCCCCACTAGCATTTGTAAGTTGCTAAATTCAGATTGTAAGGTGTGCATAGGAAATTTAAATATAAATATTATTATTTTATTAAATTTTCTACTTTGGTGTTCTAAGCATTTTCCTATAAATAGGGTGCTTAGGTTAGAATTGAAAATCACACCAGAAACTGAAGTTTTCTCTCTATATTATCGAGCATATTTGTGTGAGTATTTAGATATCTTAAGTGTTGCTATACGGTGCAAGTCCGTTCAGCGTTATATCCAATATTCAAGTCAGAAGTACTGCTCTTTTGAGGTAAGGGATATTGTCGTTATTATGTAAGGGATTGTAAGGGTTATTATGTTTCTTCAGTTTCGTAATTTTTCTGACCTTCAAAAATTCTGAAAAAATTTAAAATGATTATTTGATGAGTTTTCTAGATTGTGTCCAAAAATGGTAATTTTTGGACGTATAGATTAGGAGTTATGAATTTTATAAGAAAAGACTATTTTAAAAGTAAACCTTTATAACTCCTTGTGTTTTTATTGGGACGTATAGATTGGTGAAATTTTTATTGGGAGTACATATATATAACAGAAGTATACTCTGTAAATTTAGAAATTTTTGGTCAAAAGTACAGTTTATGATAATTGTCTAAATATTGGGCAGTTTTGACCATATGAAAAATAGTAAATGAATTTTAAAAATTTCCGAGAAAAATATATGTTAAATATGAGACTATATTCTACTAAATCCCAGAAAAGAAAATTTATTTGTACTGATTTGTTATTTTTCATGAAAATGGACTAGTTATGAATAAATGAATTAAATATGTTATGTGAAGTAACAAAATTGAAAAATAGGATTTTATGGCTTGAGAATCCTATATAAGGTATATGCAGATTTTTGATGAGGGTTTTGGTTATTGGTGATGAAATCTTATGAGTTTGGCATTTTAGGATGATTAAATGCATTAATTAATAAAGTGTAAATAATTTAAATAAATTGTTTATAAGTTTAAGAAATGATTAAAATATTATTGTAGTATTAATAATATTAGATTATGAGATTATTAAGTGATTTATAACATTTTGATTTAGGTGTTATAAAATCATTGATTTATAAATCTTACTTTTGAAATTAAATGTAGTTGTTGATCATATTATTTTTATTATCATATATAACATTCTTATAACCCTAATGATGATATTTCTCTTTGACTTAAGTGTAAAGATGGGTAGATTATTGGTATGATCGTAACTATGGATTCTCTTTGGCCAGTAGTGCAAAGTTGAATCGTTGACTGGTATGATCATGACCTTTGAATTTACAATTGAATATTTTTCTTAAGTGCAAAGGTGAATTGATCAACATGGTTATAATTATGGTTTATATAAATTCTGAAATAATTATGTATTTCTTTGAGATATAAATATCTTTGGCCCGTAGTGCAAAGATGACCTGTTGCTGAATATCTTTGGCATGTAGTGCAAAGATGAACAGTTAATGAATATCTTTGGCCCGTAGTGCAAAGATGAATTTATTAGTATGGTTATAAACAGGAACTATGATTTGGTATAACCATGATCTTTGATGTTTCAGGTAAAGACAAGTGATGAAAATTGTGACGACCCCAAAACAGGTATACATCACCCATCTTGAGTCGCCAAATACATGGTACAAAATTCAGATACAAACTTAAATATACAACTGTCGTGTAAAATACGACAAAACATAAACTGAGAGTTCAAATAAGAATATTGTCTTCTAGACAATATCCACTCTCAATGGATTCCTCATAGACAGTATACAAACTCAAATTCAGTCCTCATTACATTTATTGTCACACTATTTAACAGAATAGTGAGGACTACTAATGCTATCATCTGGATCGTCACTCCGTTCCCCAACTAGTCCCAGCTATATTCTCATTTCTTGAAGAGAACAGTGAAGGAAAGGGTGAGCTCAACTAGCCCAATAAGAAATATTATGACTAAGATAATATAGAATAAATTATCATTAGTCTTAAACAATGTTAAACTGATAAAATATAATAGACATCAAGTTTAACTGCAGCGGAACAAGCAATCCATTAGAAGAGTAAAGTAGAGAATACAATCTACTATCTTCTATGATTTAAAAGATTTATCATCAATTTTATAGCTGAGACTCAGCTTAATAAATAATCCACATCATCAAATCACCCCTGCACTACGGCCAAGGATATTCGTTAATATCACATCCATGAATTATCCATGCACTACGGGCCAAGGATATTCATTATTATCACATTCATGAATTAATATTTCATTGCTGAGACTCAGCTCAATAATTAATCCACATCATCGAATCATCCCTGCACTACAGGCCAAGGATATTCTTTAGTATCACGACCACGAATTATCCATGCACTACGGGCCAATAATAATCGTGTTTTCATCAACGATCCTGATTATGCTATAAAATAATTCATCTTTGCACCCTTGGTCGAGAAGAGAATCCATAGCCATAATCATACCAAAAACCGGCCCATCAATGCTTTATGGGCAATGAGGACTTTTTTCACATCATTTATAACATTACGGTCATGATTATAGAATAATCCACAGTCATAATCATACCAAGTCCATCTATGCACCTTCTGAGACACGAGATGACTTTCTATATAATATAAATATGAGGATGATGACAATATTATAAGCATTAATCAAACTAAATCAAGGATAAATATTAAAGACTTTAAATTTATCCAAACATTATCAATCACTTAATAAAATCATAATCTAATATTGTTAGTATTATAACAATATTTTAATCACTTCTTAAACTTATAAACAATTTTATTTAATTGTTTACACTTTTCCAAATAATGCATTTAATCATTCAAAAATGCCATACTCAAAATATTTCATCACCAATAATTAAATTACTTATAAAAAAAATCTACACATACTTTATATAGGATTTTCAAGCCCTAAAATTCTATTTACCAATTCTTCAACTCCACATAACATATTTAATTCATATGTTCGTAACTAAACTATTTTCATGAAAAATACCAAATTAGTCCCAAAAATTATTCTTTTCTGGGATTAAGCATAATATAGTCCTATATTAAACATATATTTTTCTCGAAATTTTTAAAATTCATTTACTATTTTTCAAAAATTAATTTCTAATTAATTACTTAAGAAATTATCTACCTCAAGGTTAACTCCAGAAATTCCCAAATGTTGGCAGGATCTTACACATGTTAACGTGAGCTTCCAGTTTAAATTTCATGGTCATCGGAGTTATAGAACTCCAGTTATAGCGTTTTTCGTCTTTAAAACCTAAATATTAAAATGGTCATAACTTGCTCATTTTAAGTCGGAATGAGCTCATTTTTGGACAGGAGGTACTTTATACTATATACTTTTATGTCCCAAAAGGCTAGAATTTTTCTCACAAATTAAGTGGCCGAAACAACCCTTTTAAATTTATGGGCAGTAGTTTTTTTCGTAAATTGCAGCTTTTGACTCCTTTGCTAAAATCAACCCACACGAAAATCTACAATACCTTTTCCAGTGATTCCACTTGGATAAGTTACAAAACTCATAGTCCTAGCTCTAGAACTTGACCTCACTCAAAAATTTAAAATATAATAGGAGATATGGTCAATTGAATTTCATGTTCTATTTTCACCAAAATCTGATTTTTCAACCCTTTGTGATTTCAAAGAAACTTTCATGTTTTCACATAATAACCAACATAACTCATCATAACACTTACTAATATCACATATACCCATAATTTTCATCAGTCTAATGCTTTTATTATGACTTCCATCATAATCCACGTAAACAGATCATTTCCACAATTTAATAAGGAATGAAATACAAAGGATCATTCACCATGCATGTGGTAATTCACATGATATGAGTTATTCCAATGAATAATAAAGAATGGAATAATGAAGGATTCACCATGCATGTGATAGAGACCGCATGAGACGAGTTATTTCAGCGAGAATAATAAAGAAGGAACCGGTCCGGCGTAAACGCATGCGCATACGATGATATTCCAAATGAGAATAATAAAAGCGGAACCGGTCGGTCCAAAAACGCCTGAGCGAGGATATTCCAAGCGAATAATAAAGAATGGAATAACAACTGAAATCACCGTGCGTGCGGTGCCCATTATATGTATGATTATTCCAGCAGAATAATAAATAACGAAACGAGTCCAATGAAATTCGCACCAAGCGGGATGTTCAAATGAATAATAAATAACGGAATAATAGAAGAATTTCACCGTATGTACGCGATGCTTGCATAAGCAAAGTTATTCAACATAATAATAAAGAATGGAATAATGAAGTTCTCTTCATGAATACTGAAAGAATAACACCCTTACCTCGGAAGAAGCTGGATCTTTGGAATGGTGAGGTAGCGAAACTTTCTCTTCTTCTATAGATTTTCTCTCTATAATTTGTCTCTATAATAATTGCTCTATAGCTTTAGTGAATTAGTGAGAAATGAATAAGAATGAGCTTCTATTTATAGGAAAATATAGTTTCGATAATTGCACATTTTGGGACTCGAAATATTACAGTACAATACCTTTAACTTTTCTTTCATTTTTAATTTAGTCCTGCAAGTATTATCAATCTTGCACCAACTCCCCTAATAATAAATCATGTGGCTCAATAGTAAATCATGTGAAAAAATTAATTATAGTATAATACCTTCAACTCAATAATTGAATCAATTAATTTTCATCTCAATTATTGATTTAATAATATAACATATTGCAGATGATACTGTGACAATAATTGAATCAATAATATGAGAGATATGATGCAGTAATTACTGTAACAATAATTGAGTATAACTGAGTGACTACTTATGTAAGCATTAATAATCAATACCGTGTGCTACGATGCAACCACGCGTATTTTACCACCGATTTTTTTATGACAACTTGCTTACTTTGAAATTTTTTTAAATGTCACCCTTAACTTTAAACTTTTATCAATGTAACTATTTACCAAAATAGAAAAATTGAATACTTTTATTTAAAAAATTCGGGGTCTTACAAAAATTATCTTCGTCCTGGGTGCGAAGTGGAATTTAGAATCACAATTATGATTATAAGTTATTCATATGATTGTGGAAAAGAATTGTTGATTGATGTTACAGGGATAAAACATTATTGGTGGACTTTTAAGGTGGAGAAGATAATAGACTTTATAGTCTATTTGACTCCTAATGGATTGCTCGTTCCGCTGCAACTATGGTTGAAAAGTTTTATCATCTACCATATGTTTCTAAATGTACGATTTATTCTTGTGAAGGCTATTGATAATTTAATTATCTTTAGTCATAATGTTCTTTCTTGGGCTATTTGTACTCACCCTTTTGCTTTCACAATTCCTTTCGGGTAATAAGAGTGTTCTTAAGATTGGCGGGGATAACATGAGAATAGAACGGTGTTCTATAGTTGTTGAGGTTCTCCCTAAATAGTATGAAAATAATTTTATTGAGAAATTTAGATAAGTGTGTCGTATTGTTTACGTCATTTGATATTTAATTTTGGTGAACCAAGAATAGGGTGAGGTGAACCCAACTTTGGAAGGTGTTTTGCCACTATCATACAAGATGTTTAATGACATCTGACCTCGAGTTATCATAAAGACGAGGGTTGCGCATCCACTTCTTTGAGTATATCTACGAGCACTACCTATATGACCTTGGAGTTTGGTTAAAATATAATGCTCAACTGGAGACAATGGAGATAGTTATATGTCAAGAGAAGACTCACCATTGGAAAGAACATGATAGTAATCTTCTCGTATTTTTTTTGGGGTCTATTAGATTGACCAAGGATAATTCTGTGGACATATGATATTTATCATAACCTGAGCGCGTGGCCTCCCATATACGAAGGTTTTCTTGAGCACTTCCCAAAGATTTTAATTTCTAAAACATTTTTTGACTATACCTTTATGTAAGGTGTCATTGTGACGTGCTACCCAAGTTGGTGTCAAGAGTCACAGTTGGTATATATATTTGTATCAAAAGTTACAACATATGTGTTGTTGTATTTTGTACGACAATTGTTGTAATAAAGTTGTAGTTATTTTCTGTACCATGTATTTGGCGACTCAGAATAGGTTGGATGGAATGGACCTATTTTGGGGGCGTCACATTTACCCTTTTTGATATAAAAAATTAATTGAATAAATGTTAGAATGAGACTCAATATTACACATAAGTATTTTTTTACTCACGTGTCGCTGTCATATCATCAATTTTTTGATGTGGCACTATCAATTTAGACGTAATTAAAAAAATTTAAAAGTTTAATCCTGTAATGGAAAAAATTGAGAAACAATCCCCAAAGTGGGAAAAAATTAAATGTTTAATCCCCTAATTGAAAAAATTGAGAAGACAATCCTCAAAATGAAAAAAATTAAAACTTTAATCCCCTAATTGAAAAAAATTGAAAAGACAATCCCCAAAGTGGAAAATATTAAAAGTTCAAGGTATTAATCCACATTTAGAAATATTTAAAAATGTGTAACTTAATGATTTTAAATCCGATTTAGGATAATTATTCAAGGTAAGTTAGAGTATTTTAAGTTTAATTTTTTAAAAATTAATTAATTTGACAAATAATTTTAATTAATGGCGATGAGGGCAAAATAGTTGATTGACATCTTATGAATAATTTGTCATATTAGGATTTTAAGATTTCTTAAGTTTTGTTATTGACTTTTAAGTTTTGGAGTATTAATAATGATCTAAGGAGATAATTAAAGACACCTTAAATGAATTACAAATTATTTTAGAATTATTAGTTTGGATTATATTTAATTTGAGGTGAATATGTTTGGGTAGTGAATAAAATTTTCTATTTGATATAGTTGACCTTTGAGGGTAAGATTTTGTAGAGTGTACTATAAGTGAATTTTAGTATCAGGTACAAATTTCGTACTCCACTCTTTTGATTATTATTGTATTTTTAATATCTAATAATATCTCGTCATTCATTACATTTTTCTTGTAGTTATGTTAACACTTTTGAATAAAAATTTGATTTTTGGTACATCGACTTTAATATTTAATTTGAATTATTTTCCTTCTATTATAATTTGAACATATTTCATATTTCTTCAGCGATACTATCATTATGTTGATTTGTTTGCATTGCTAGTCGTTCAGAATTTGGTATCTGCTTAATTATTTCATTTTTAGTTAAATACTTATTTTTCTTTGAAGAGTCAAGTAGAAAATAAAACTACTATCTTGTATGATTTAAAAATATTTTCATCAACTTTTATCGCTGCGACTCAGCTTAATAAATAAACCACATCTTCTAATCATCCCTGTATTATGGGCCAAGCATATTTATTAAATCATCAATGGTCATGATTATACCAAAAAATCCCTAGTCATAATCATACCAAAAACTGTCCATCAATGCATTACAGGCCAGTGAAGACTTTTACCACACCACTTATAACATCACAGTTCATGATTATACCGAATGATCCCTGGTCATAATCATACTAAGTCCATCTATGCACGTAAGCCAAAGATGACTTTCAACATAATATAAACATGAGGATGATGACAATGTTATAGGAATTCAATTAAACAAGTTGAAGAATTAATTTATCCAGGAACTAATAATATCCAAATTTTCAACATGATACTTCTTTGTAAAGTAACAACCAAGAATGCCCAAAAGAATATTTCCATGAAAAGATACTGGATGAAGCGTCAATATCAAGGATATTCCACTAATTTCATGGAGTATAGAAATCAAAACTTTAACCAACTGAGTATAATAAAGAATATATGAAACTGCAAATGGATTTTCACCCGCCATGCGGTAATCCATGTATACAGATCATTTCCACAATTTAATAAGGAATGAATACAAAGGATCATTCACCATGCATGTGGCAATCCACATAGACAGGTTATTCCCAACAGAATAATAAAGAATGGAATGACAGAAGGATTAACCATGCATGCGATAGAGACCACATGCAACGGAGTTATTCCCAATGAGAATAATAAATGCGGAATAATAAATATGGAACGGTCGGTGAAATTCTGCAAGCATGATATTAAACGAGAATAATAAATGCGAGAATAATAAGTAATGGAACCAGTCGGAAGAAAGCACGCAGACGAGGATATTGACAAAATATTAAATCTGGAATAATAAATATGGAACAGTCGAGGTGAAATTCACACAAGCGAGGATATTAAACGAGAATAATAAAAAACGGAATAATAAAAAGAATTTCACCAAGTATGTGGTACAGATAAGCAAAGTTATTCCAACATAATAATAAAGAATGGAATAATGAACAAGATCACCAAGTATTGGGTAAACCGGCATATCTGGTCATTCCACCAAGTATAGAGTAAACACGCATACTGATTATTCCAATGAATAATAAAGAATGGAATAACATAAGATTTCACCAAGTATAGGGTATGCCGCGTATCAAAGTTATGTATAGGGTATGCCACTTTTACAAAGTTATTCAACGAACAATAAAGAATGGAATAATGAAGTTCTCTTCATGAATAAGAAAGAATAACACCCTTACCTTAGAAGAAAGCGAATATTGGAATAGAAAGAAGCTAGACTTTCTTCTTCTTTCTCTCTATAGATTTTCTCTCTATAGTTTCTCTCTATAATTTCTCTCTATAATAATGGCTCTAAATCTTTGGTGAATTGGTGAGAAATGACGAAGAATGAGCTTCTATTTATAGAAAAATATAGTTTCGATAATTGCACGTTTTGGGGGCTCAAAATATTACAGTACAATACCTTCATCTTTTCCTTCATTTTTAATTCAGTCATCCAAGTATTATCAAACTTGCACCAACTCCCCTAATAGTAAATCATGTGAATCAATAGTAAAATCATGTGACTCAATAGTAAATCATGTGACTCAATAGTTCTAAACATGTGAAAAATTAATTACGATATAGTACTCCATCTATACCTCCATTTTTAACTTACCATGCAGTATTATCAATGCACTAACTCCCCCAATAGTAACAAGAATGTGAATCAATAGTATAACATGTGAACAAATAGTTATAATCATGTGAAATAATAGCAATCAATTGCTTTCATTTATCCCAGGTTGAATAATTCATTGGTCAATATAACCTCCAGGACATCAATTATTATATCGAAATAAATGTCGATTTTCACTAACACAAACAATTCCAACATAATGAAATCATTTTTATCAAAATATAAAATTTGAAATTTCAAAGTTTAACTTTTCCCGAAAAAGTCAAATGTTGACTTTTTGACCAAATAGTGAATTCAGGAAAATTTTATGTTTATAGACTATTTTTACTAATTTCGACGTTCCAGACTCAAATATCACGTCTGCGTCTCCAAATTCAACTCCGAACAACATTCATCATTAATATTATAACTCACAATATTTATCAACCAGGTCGTTCCTGTGAAGAGGGCTTTCAATAAGGATTTTCTCCTATTGGCATGCAATTAGGTGACCAAACCTCTCCTCGACAAAATTTCTAGACATTGTAAATATTGCAATTTAATAATATAAATAACTTTGTCGTCTCAATTATTGATTTAATAATATAACATATTATGCATGGCGATAATCTTGTGAAAATAATTGGATCAATAATATGAGAGATATGATCGCGCAATTATTGTAGTAATAATGCATTATAAATGAATTACTTCTCACGTAAGCATCAATAATCAATACCGTAAAGTGCTTCTTACTGTGACCACAGCGTAGACATCGCATACTTTTTACTACCGAGTAGTTCAACAAAGATATTAACGGTAAAACTTCATTTGTTATTTTTCATAAAATATTTTTGTCGTTTTTAACTACGACAAGACTTAGTTGTGGGGTCCACCAATGATTATCTTGAGTCGCATACGAATATTCCCCGACAAAAGAATATTCTCCGGCCAAATGAATATTATATAACAACTTGCATATTTGCAAAATTTATAAATACTACTCACAACTATAATATTATATCAATTCCACACCATAATATTAAAAAAAATATTTCGAGAAAATTAAATATTTATTCATAAAACCTGGGTTCTCACAAAGGCGACTCCTGTTCATAATGCAGGTAAAAATAATGGCAACCCACGGTCGGTCACCGCTAAACAATTCAAGGAGCTGCGACCACCAGAGTTTTTGGGAAAGCCAGAACCACTTAAGGCAGAGACGTGGTTAAAGCAGATCACCAAGATAGTTGATGTCTTGGGATGCTCAGAGGAGTAAAAGGTTCCCTTTGCCACCTTTATGTTGCGTGAAGAGGCAGATTACTGGTGGAAATCTGTAAAACGTACCCAGCCTGACGTACTCAAGATGTCTTGGGAGAAGTTCCAAGAGCTATTCAATGACAAGTACTTTTCCGAATGCATTCGTCACATGAAGAAGGTGGAATTTATCAAGTTAGAACAAAACAACATGACCGTGTCGCAGTACGAAGCCATGTTTGCCGAGTTGTCCCGATTTGCGTCCCATTTAGTTGATAATGAGGAGAGAATGACAAGAATGTTTCTAAGAGGTTTGAAACCTGAGATACGTCAATATCTTATCTCTCATAAACTTTGTTTGTATTCAGATGTTGTTAATAGGGCTCAGTTATTGGAGCGCGATAATGAGTCAACCCAACCAAAAGAGAGCAGCCGACAAAATGATAATACCGGTGATAAAAGTCATCAAAGCGGTGACAATAAGTATGGAGGGAATCAACATGCCAGAAATGGTAACCACTTTGGTGGTAATCATGGCCAAAACAATAAGAGTGGACATTTCAAGAAGAGAAGGTTCAACAATGACGTGAAGACGTTGGCACCAGCACCCGTTTCAAAGGAAGAAGAACGACCACCGGTCGTATGTTTCAAATCTTGCAGGGACGGGGAGGGACACATCCGTCTAAGCTATCTGTAAGCAATCCAAAGCGTGTTTTAATTGCGGAAGAGAAGGTCACCTAGCTCGATTTTGTCGTATGGTGAAGTCAAGTCCAGCTGGGATATTGATGCCAAATGATGTCCCAGACAAGTCAAAGCCGGTAGTTCAAGAGAGAGCATTTTTTTTTCGTGACGAGGAGCCTGAATAAAATTATCACGGGTAAGTTAATCATAATCTCTTGCGAAGTCTATACCATGTTAGATACCGGTTCTACTCACTCTTTTATTTCACCTAGTTGTGTTCAATGTTTGAAGTTAACTCCGGAGAAGTTAGACTTTGATATATCTGCTTAAACTCAGTTGGGAGAAACCTTCGTTACATCCATTATTTATAAATCTTGTTTGATTCAAATCGACACTTTCACGTTACTTGTCGATCTTATCTCTTTGAAAATACTTGCCTTTGATGTGATTTTTGGAAACGATTGGTTAACTACTCATCATGCTTTTCGTAAGGTTGTTAGCTTTCATATTCCTAACCAACCTATTATGCGAATTCAAGCAACCAAACCACTAAAATCAATCACTGTCATATCAAGCCATAAGTAAAGAGCCCCGAGCCTTTCTCTAATGACTTCCTTGTGTGGAATGCACCGAAGCCAAACTTTCTGTAGGCGACGTCGTGAATAACGATGACAAGTTGATGGGTATCATTGTGAGGTGCTATCTAGCTTAAGGGATAGAAGTCACAGTTAGTTTCAATGTGACGTACTATCCAAGTCTTGGATGAGAGTAACAGTTTTGAATGATATTTCTATCATTAATAAATTTCTTGGCGTATTCTGAAGACTTCCTAACCTACCCTAGAGCGTGAAATCGAATTTTTTATTGACCCCAGTACAAAAACCCATTTCTTAAACCATCAAATATTTCTTTACTTAAAACGAATGTAACATGCGCCAAAGATGTTGGCTCGAGCTGTTGAAGATTACGATCGTACCATTCAATATCGTCATGGAAGAACGAACGTGGTAGCTGACGTGTTGAGTAGAAGATCGTATGCATTTACGAGTGTGATGTTGCTAACACAAAGACTCATTTCGTATAATATACAAATGATGAAGATAGAGTTAAAGACTCTAGGGACCCACATGAAGATAACGAATATACGAGTAGAATCGACTTTAATCGATAAAGTTAAAGCCGCTCAAGCTACATACTCAGAGCTGATGAATGTGAAGAAGAAGGTTCAAGAGGGTGTTATTTTAAATAACAAGAGTTGCTAAAATCTCAACCCTCGATTTAATTGGCCCATTTGAAATCCATGATTGAGTAGGAACTGTGGCTTATAGACTCATTTTACTACCAAGTATGTCTCGTTCTCATAACATTTTTAACATATAGATGTTACGTAAATATGTGGACGACCCGAACCACATTATTAATTTAGAACCAGACGAGATAGAGGATGATTTAACGTTTGAGGAGATACGTGTTAAAATCTTGGATAAGAAGAATCTTATTCAACACTCAAGGGTTATACCTCAAGAGTTAGAATCTGAAATGAAGTCAAGGTATCCTCACATGTTTGGCATACCAGGTACGTACGTAAATTTCGAGGGCAAAATTTCATAAGGAGGGGAGATTATAAATCCCAGATTTTATGAATAAATATTTAAATTTCTCGAAATATTTTTTTTATATTATGGTGTGGATTTGAGATAATGTTATAGTTGTGGGTAATATTTACAAATTTTGCAAAGTATGCAAGTTGTCATATTATATTCGATTGGTCGGGAAATATTCTTTTTGTCAGGGAATATCCGTACGACGGTATAATTATTGGTGGACCCCACAACGGAATTATTTTCGGATTGAGAAAACGACAAAAATATTTTATTGAAAATAATGACAGAAGTTTACCGTTAATACTGTTGAACTACTCAGTAGTAAAAGTACAATAATACGCGTGGTTGCATAGTAGCACATGGTATTGTTTATTAAGGCTTACGTGATAAGTCACTAAGTTTTGTTTTATTAGTATTATTAACGTAATAAAACAGAAAAACTTTTTATATAAAACAGAATACTTTTATAAAGTTATTCATTTTATTAGGCTAATAGTAAAATCTTTTTATATAAAACAGAATACTTTTATAAAGTTATTCGTTTTATTAGGCAATAATTAGATTATATTATATTTTATTATGCATAGTGTTGCATAGTATTTTGCATAGTAAAATCTTTTTATATAAAACAGAAAACTTTTATAAAGTTATTCATTTTATTAGATTATAAATAGAATATATTATATTTTATTTAAAAGATTTTGCTTTAATTATGGACCGTCCGATTAAAGTAAATCAATTTGGACCGTTCATGAGTTAGTTACTATGCAATCCATTCTTCTATAAATAGAAGTTCATTCCTTCATTATTTTCTTACGAATTCATTGAAACTCTAGAGAGAGAAATTATATAGAGAAAGAAGAAGAGTATTACGCTACTTCACTACTACGATATCAAGTTTCTTTTTACGGTAAGGGATATTATTTGTTGTATCCGTAAGGGTATTATTTTTTTCTTATTCATGGAAGAACTTACATTATTCCATTCTTTATTATTAAATAAAGTGGTTACCGCTTTTGTCAAGTATTTTTCCTCTCATTTGGTTATCATCGCTCGATATTTGTTATCCGGTATGACCACGGTTGTGGTCCTCGGTTGAACAGACTCGTTATCACGCTCTAAAAATTGAGCCCTGTTTACTACATCTGAATATAAAAAAAATTTATGAGAGATAATATATTGTCGAATCTCGGGTTTTAGACCTCTCAGAAACATCCGTGTCATACGTTCCTCATTTTCTACCAAATGAGGTGCAAACCTGGATAACTCCGCGAACTTCGCCTCGTACTGGTACACCGTCATGTTATTTTGTTCCAGTCTAATAAACTCTACCTCCTTCATATGACGAATACTTTCAGGAAAGTACTTGTCATTAAACAGTTTCTGAAATCTTTCCCAAGACATGTTGAGTGCTGCTGGATAGGTACGCTTCACAGACTCCCACTAATAATCTGCCTCACCACGGAACATAAAGGTGGCGAATGGAACATTCTGTTCCTCCGTGCAACCCAAGACATCGAATATCTTGGTAATTTGTTTAACCCACATTTCTGCCTTAATCGGATCGGGCTTTCCCCAGAAATCTGATGGTCCCAACTCCTTGAACTGCTTGGCTGTGACAGATCACGCGTTGCTATCATTTTCACCTGTATTTTGTACACGAGTCTCCCTCGTCTGATTTTGCATGAACTGCAAAAAGCTTCTAAGCATCGCATCATTCATCGTTTGCCCGGTAATGTTGTTTAGAGGAGGCATATTGGCTTCGTGTTGCACGTTCTCTTGGTTGGTAATCAAAGGTTGTTCCACAGTCTCATAGACTCCATTGTTAACGTTCTCAGCTGCCATTCTTAAAAACTGCCATAAAAGCAGGGGTTAATTAAACAAATTAACATATCACAAAATATCCTATATTATGATGACCAACAAATAAGCTTAGGTAGGACACACTGGCGAAGGATTTACTCATCTCTCCCTCTAGTTCTATTCCCCGATCTCCGCCAGAGACCATATCCCTAAGCTCTGATACCAACTGTGACGCCCCCAAAATAGGTATACATCACCCATTCTGAGTCGCCAAAAATATGGTACAGAAAAACCACTACAACTTTATTAATACAATTGTCGTGCAAAATACGACAATACAAACTGTGAGTTTAAATACAATATTGTCTTCTAGACAATATCCACACCCAAATAAAGTCTTCATTACAATTATTGATGCACTATTTTACAAAATAGTGAGGACTACTAAAACAGCTATCTTGAGTCATCATTCAGTACCCCGGCTAGTCCTTGCTAAATTCTCACCTCCTGAGAAGAAAAATGGAACAAAAAGGAAAAGGGTGAGCTCAACTAGCCCAGTAAAGAACATTATGACTAAGATAATATACAAAAAATTATCCTTAGTGTTCAACAGGGAAAAATCTGATAGAATACAATAGACAACAAGTTTTAGATCAACAACTGCAGCGGAAACAATAATTCATTGGAAGAGTTAAGTAGAGAATGAAATCTACTATCGTCTATGAATTTAAAAGTCCATCATCAATATTTTATCCTGTAACATCAATCAATATACATCTTTGCACTACGGGCCAAAGATATTCATTTATATCACCAATTGGTCATGTTTCATCTCAACACTGCTCATCTTTGCACTACGGGCCAAAGATATTAAATCGAGTAATCATTCATCTTTGCACTAGCTCTGGGCAAAGATATTCATCAATATAACCATTAAGGATCGAGGATGATGAAAAATATTTTAGAGAACGAATCCAAATTGAGATAGAAGGACAAATATTAGGGATTAAGTATTTGGTTTATCCAAACTCAATAATACTCCATAATAACCAAGTGTGAAGTAGAATTCAAAATAAAGATCAAAACATGGATACAATCAAAGATAGTAACCATAAAAGACATCTGGAAGAAAAAAGAAAATTTCATTTTAGAATGAATAGTCAAGTATTTGTGAATAATGTCGTATACGTGAATAGTAACCCAGACACAACAAGTTCCAAATTTGATTAAAATTTCAGATCAATAATTCGGCATAATGATATTGAAAGAATAATATCATATATGAAGAAAATAACATCCCTTACCTCAAAAGGAAAGATGACTTGAATGAAAGCGTCGGATATGATCTTTGAATGAAAACTTGTCTTGAATAACAACTCTCAAAGTATCTAAATACTCACAAAATACGCTCGATAATATAGAGAGAGAAAGAGAGAAAGCTTTTTTTCTGGTGTGATTTTCAATTCTAACTTAGCTCTCTATTTATAGGAAAATGTTAATTGTCAAGCAGACTTGACTGCTACACCGATGGCTTTACTCGCTACTATTGCCACCCACCACATTTGAAATAAAATCAAACACATTTTTTCACCAACCACAAGTGGGGCCCACTCAATTCTAGAATTTTCCACCAAAATCATTTATAACCCTAATTTCCGAAGCAGTCACCTCTTAAAATTCATAACAAACCATTCGTTCATTTTTAATGGTTCAAAATTTGTGGACATATACCCAACTTATATATATATAACATATCCAAAAATCACAACGATCCAACGGTCAGATTAAAAATTATAACTCACGCAATATATCGTAAAAATACTGATTTGATTTTTAATACCTCCATTCCGATAAAAATACCTCAACATTAATTCCTTTAATTATATCCACATAAAATAAATATATCCATCAATTATATCCACATAAAATAAATATTTCTTTATCGTATAAATCAATAATTAATTATTCACAAATAATATTACAGAATCACAATTATGACAACGGTAGTTCCGGGAAGAGGGCTTTCAATAAGGATTTCTCCTTACTGGCGCAACATTAGATGACCAAACCTGGTACGGATGGATTTGTTATCTATAGCGATGCTTCTAGCAAAGGGTTAGGATGTGTTCTCATGCAACATGGGAAAGTCATAGCCTATGCCTCACGACAACTCAAAGAATATGAGAGGAATTATCCTACTCATGATGATCGGAGTTAAATGCTTGATTTATTCGTTGAAAATTTGGAGACACTTCTTATGCGGGGAGAAAGTGGAGATTTATACGGACCATAAAAGCCTCAAATATTTCTTCACCCAAAAAGAACTCAATATGCGGCAACGACGTTGGCTTGAGCTATTGAAAGATTATGATCACACTATTGATATCATCCGAAAAGCGAACGTAGTAGTGATGCATTGAAGTGAAGATCATACGCAAATCTGAAAAGCGATATTGTCAACGCAAAGGCCCATTCTGTATGACTTGCAAAGGTTGGAGGTAGAATTAAAGACTCCAGGGACCCACATGATGATGGCGAATATACGAGTAGAACCAACTTTAATCGATAAAGTTAAAGCCGCTCAAGCTACGGACTGGGGTGCGATCGTATGAAGAAGAAAGTGCGAAGGGCTAGCTATTCGAAGCAAGAATCGATGAAGAAGGAATACTTGAGTCAACTCTAGACTTTGTGTTCTAACGATTCGACTTGAAGCATAGAATCATGATGGAGGCACACAACACACCGTTTGCAATCCATCTTGGGAGTACCAAAATGTATCATGATATTCGACATACATTTTGGTGGAACAATATGAAGAGAGAGATCGCGGAGTTTATCTCAAGATGTTTAACCTGTCAACGTGTAAAGGTGGAGCATCAAGTGCCAAAGGGTCCATTGGAACCACTTGAGATTCCGGAATGGAAGTGGGAACACATTACCATGGATTTTATTACGGGTCTTCCCAAGGTTTCTCAAGGCATAGATGCGATTTGGGTTATTGTTGATAGATTAACCAAGTCTGCTCATTTCTTGCCGATACGTGAGACTTTTTACCTTGAACGTCTTGCTCGTATGTACGTGAATGAGATTGTGCGATTGCATGGCATGCCAGTATCTGTGAGAACCCAGATTTTATGAATAAATATTTAATTATCTCGAAATATTTTTTTTAAATTTGAGATAATGTTATAGTTGTGGGTTATATTTATAAATTTTTCAAAGTATGCAAGTTGTCATATTATATTCGATTGGTCGGGAAATATTCTTTTTGTCAGGGAATATCCGTACAACGATACAATCATTGGTGGACCCCACAACTAAATTATTGTCGGATTGAGAAAACGACAAAAATATTTTATTAAAAATAACGGTGGAAGTTTTCTATTGTTAATCTTGTTGAACTACTCGGTAGTAAAAGTAATCTGATGTCTGGCGTTGTTGCGTAGTAGTAATACCAGTATTGATTATTGATGTTTATGTGAGAAGTCACCGGTTTTGTTCAATTATTACTCTGATAGTTCTTGACAAGTATATCTGCATTATTTGATTCAATTATTGTTGATTTATAAGTTTTGTTTTATTAGTATTATTAATGTAATAAAAGCGAGAAAAGTTTTTTATAAAAAATGAATACTTTATTAAAGTTATTCTATAAATAGAATATATTATATTTTATTATGCATAGTGTTTGCATAGTGCTGCATAGTGTTTCAGATAGTAAAAATCTTTTTATATAAAATAGAATATATTATATTTTATTTAAAAGATTTTACTTTAAATATGGACCGTCCGATTAAAGTAAATCAATCTGGACCGTTCATGAATTAGTTACTATGCAATCCGTTCTTATATAAATAGAAGCTCATTCCTTCATTATTGTCTTACGAATTCACTGAAACTCTAGAGAGATAAACTATAGAGAGAAAGAAGAAAAGTATTCTCCTACTTAACTACTCTTATATCCAGTTTCTTTTATGGTAAGGGGTATTATTTCTTTTGTATTCATGAAGAGAACTTTTATTATTCCATCTTTCAGATGATCATTGAATAACCTATATATGTAAATTTACCCTATACTTGGTGACATTTGTGAGAACCTGATTTTTTATGAATAAATATTTAATTTTCTCGAATTTTTTTTTAATATTATGGATGGTGTGGAATTGATATAATGTTATAGTTGTGGGTAGTATTTAAATTTTTTGCAAAGTATGCAAGTTGTCAGATTATATTCGATTGGTCAGGGAATATTCGTACGACGGCACAATCATTGGTGGATCCCACAACGGAGGTATTTTCGTAAAATGACAGAATTATTTTTCTATAAAATAACGGCAGAAGTGTTATCGTTAAAACTGTTGAACTACCCGGTAGTAAAAGTACAGTAATATGCATGGTTGCATAGTAGCACACGGTATTGGTTATTGATGTTTATGTGAGAAGTTACTCAGTTATACTCAATTATTGCTACAGTAATTGTTGCATCATATCTCTCATATTATTGATTCAGTTATTGTCACAGTATCATCTGTATAAAATGTTATTTTTTTGAATCAATAATTGAGACAACAAAGTTATTCATATTATAAATTGCAATATTTACAATGTCTTGAAGTTACATCGAGGAAGGTTTAGATAATCTAATCATTGCGCTGATAGAGAGAAATCCTTATCGGAAAGCCCCCTCTTTCCTGGGCACGACCTGGTTGATAAATATCGTGAGTTATAATATTAATGATTAATGTTGTTCGGAGTTGAATTTGGAGACGCGGATGTGATATTTGAGTCCGAAACGACGAAATTAGTAAAAATAGTCTATAAATATAAAATTTTCTGGAATTCACTATTTGGTCAAAAAGTCAATAATTGACTTTTAAGGGAAAAGTCAAACTTCGAAATTTCAAAATTTATATTTTTGATAAAAATAGTTTCATTATGTTGGAATCGTTTTTGTTAGTGAAAATCGACATTTATTTCGATAATAATTGATGGTATTTGGAGGTTATATCTAATTCGGATGATAATTAAGGATAAATGAGCAATTGATTGCTATTAATTCACATGATTATAACTATTTGTTCACATGTGTGTACTATTGATTCACATTTTTGTTACTATTAGGGGAGTTGGTGCAAGATTGATAATACTTGCATGACTAAGTTAAAAATGGAGGTATAGATGGAGGTACTATACTATAATTAATTTTTCACATGTTTAGAACTATTGAGTCACATGATTTGCTATTGAGTCACATGATTTTACTATTGATTCACATGATTTACTATTAGGGGAGTTGGTGTAAGTTTGATAATACTTGGATGACTGAATTAAAAAGGAAGAAAAAGATGAAGGTATTGTACTGTAATATTTCAAGCCCCAAAACATGCAATTATCGAAACTATGTTTTTCTATAAATAGAAGCTCATTCTTCTTCATTTCTCACCAATTCACTAAAGCTTTAGAGCATTTATTATAGAGAGAAATTATAGAGAAAAGCTATAGAGAGAAAATCTATAGAGAAGAAGAAGAAGAGAAGTCTATTACCTCATTACTCCTATATCCAGTTTCTTTCTAAGGTAAGGGATATCATTATTGTGGTAAAGGATTTTATTTTTTGTACCCGTAATGGGTGTTATTTTTTCTTATTCATGAAGAGAACTTCTGTTATTCCATTCTTTATTATTCTGTTGGAATAACCTGTATACGCGGCATACCCTATACATAACCTGTATAAGTGGCATACCCTATACTTGGTGAAATCCCTCTGTTGTTCCATTCTATATTATTATGTTAGAATAACTCTTTGTTATCAATACCGCATATATGATGAGATTCTGCTATTATTCCGTTCTTTATTATTCGTCGGAATATCCTGCATGATTGTGAATTTCACGACTGGTTTCATTTATTATTACATTGGAATAATGATATGCATGGATTCTAGTATACTTGGTGATGTCTGTTGTTATTCCATTCTTTAATATTCTTTTGGAATATCACATGCGTGTGTTTTACAGGATTTGAATTAAAATCTTTATTATTACATCTTTATTATATGTTGGAATAACTTTGTAAATGCGAATTATCGCATACATGATGAAATTCTTCTATTATTCCATTCTTTAATATTACATTGGACCATCGTTGCGAATTGTGAATTTCACACGACACGGTTCTATTTATTATTCATTGAGAATAACTTTATGCAGACGGTCTCTATCGCATGCATGGTGAATCCTTCTGTTATTCCATTCATTATTATTCTGTTGGAATAACCTGTCTATGAGGATTGCCACATGCATGGTGAATGATCCTTTGTATTCATTCCTTATTAAATTGTGGAAATGATATGTATACGTGGATTACCGAATAGCGGGTGAAAATCCATTTGTAGTTTCATATATTCTTTATTGTACTCAGTTGGTTAAAGTTTTGACTTCTATACTCCATGAAATTGGTGGAATATCCTTGATATTTGCACTTCATCCAGTATCTTTTCTTGAAAACATTATTCTGAGCATTCTTCAATTTTACCCTACAAAGAAGTATCATGTTGACAATTTAGACATTATTGAGTTCAGGATAAAATAATTTATAAACCTTTAAAATTATTCTTGAACTTGTTTTATTGAATTATATGTCATTGTCATGATGATTTATGTTGGTTATTATGTGAAAACATGAAAGTTTCTTAGAAATCACAAAGGATTGAAAAATCAGATTTTGGTAAAAATGGAACATAAAATTCAATTGACCATATCTCCTGTTATATTTCGAATTTTTGAGTGAGGTCAAGTTTTAGAGTTAGATCTATGAGTTTTTTTGCATCTCCAAGTGGAATCACTGGAAAAGGTGTTGTAGATTTTCGTGTGGACTGATTTTAGCAAAGGAGTCAAAAGCTGGAAATTACCAAAAAGCTACTGATCTTATTTTTAAAAGGGCATTTTCGGCCACTTAATTTATGAGAAAAATTCTGGCCTTTTGGGACATGAAAGTATATGGTATAAAGAACCTCCTGTCCAAAATGAGCTCATTCTGACTTAAAATGAGCAAGTTATGACCATTTCAATATTTAGGTTTTTAGGCGAAAAACTCTATAACTTAGGAGTGTATAACTCAGATGACCATGAAATTTAAACTGGAAGCTCATGTTAACATGTGTAAGATTCTGCCAAGATTTGGGAATTTTTGGAGTTAACCTTGAGGTAGCTAAATTCTTAAGGAATTAATTAGAAATTAATTTTTGAAGAATAGTAAATGAATTTTAAAAATTCCGAGAAAAATATATTTTCATTATGGGACTATATTATGCTAAATCCTTGAAAAGAAATATTTTTGGGACTGATTTGGTATTTTTCATGAAAATAGTTTAGTTATGAATATATGAATTAAATATGTTATGTGAAGTAACAAAGTTGGAAAATAGGATTTTGTGGCTTGGAAATCCTATATAAGGTATATGCATATTGTTGATGAGGAATTTGATCATTGGTGATGAAATCTTATAAGTATGGCATTCTTGAATGATTAAATGCATTAATTGGTAAAGGGTAAACAATTGAAATAAATTGTTTATAAGTTTAAGAAGTGATTAAAACATTGTTATGATATTAACAATATTTGATTATTAATTTATTATGTGATTGATAATATTTGGATAAATTTAAAGTCTTTAATATTTATCCTTGTTTTCAGTTGATTAATGTTTATATCATTGTCATCATCCTCATGCTTATATGGTGATAAAAGTTATCTTTGGCTTACGTGCGAAGATGGACTGTTTATTATTGAATTGGATATCTTTGGCTTACGTGCTAAGATGGATTGTTGATTATTGGTTTTATTGTTGTATATCTTTGGCTTACGTGCAAAGATGGATTAATTATTAGTTTTATTGTTGTATATCTTTGGCTTATATGGGCTGGGTATGATTATGATCAGGAATTATTCGGTATAGTCATGACCATTGATGATTTAATGAATATCCTTGTCCCGTAGTGCAGGGATGATTCGATGATGGGGTTCATTTACAGGGATAAAACATTATTGGTGGACTTTTAACATGGAGAAGATAACAGACCTGATGGTCTATTTGACTCTTTTAATGGATTGCTCGTTCCGCTGCAACTATGGTTGAAAAGTTTTATCATCTACCATATGTTCTAAATCTCTAAGTTATTATTAATGAAAACTATTGATAATGTAATTATATTTAGTCATGATATTCTTTACTGGGCTAGTTGTGCTCACCCTTTTGCTTCACAATTCCTTTCAGGTAATAAGAGTGTAGCTGGGTCGAGCTGGGATAACAGGGAAATACAACGGTGGTCTATAGCTGTTGAGGTTCTCCCTAAATAGTATGGAAATAATTTTTATTGAGAACTTTAGATAAGTATGTCGTATTGTATATGTCATTTGATATTTAACTTTGGTGAACCAAATAGGGTGAGGTGAACCCAACTTTGGAAGGGTGTTTTGTCACTATTATACAAGATGTCTAAAGACATATAACCTCCTATTATCATAAGACAGGGTTGTGCACATCCACTTGCTGAGTATATCTACAAGCACTACCTATATGATCTTGGAGTTTATTTGAAACATAACTTCCACTTGGAGACAGTGGAGATAGTTATATGCCAAGAGGAGACTCACCATTGGAAAGAAGATGATAGTAATCTTCTCGTTTTTCTTTGGGATCTATTGGGTCGACGAATGATAATTCTGTGGACATATGATATCTACAATAACCTAGATGCATGGCCTCCCATGTACGAAGGTTTCATTGAGCATTTCCCAAATATTTTAATTCCAAAAATAGTTTTTGACTATACTTTTATGTAAAGTACCATTGTAAAGTTGTGGTCGAGGCACCATGAGAGTTACATACATTGTATTAAAACTCACAATTAACTGTGATCGTATTTTACACGACAGCTGTATAATTAAGTTTTATTTGTATTTTGTACCATGTATTTGGCGACTCAAAATTGGGTGATGAATATCTAATTTTGGGGGCGTCACAGTTGGTATCAAAGCTTAGGGATACGATCCCTGGCTGAGATGTGAGATAAGAACTAGGAGGGGAAAGATGGGAAAATTCCTTCGCTAGTATGACCTACCTAAGTTTATTTGGTATTTAATTAGTCGGTTAGAGTATAGGGATAATATGTGATATGATAATTTTCCCTTGTTTTGTGACAGTGTTTGAAAATGGCATCTAAAAATGTTGAGATAAGCAATGGAGCAAAATAATATGACCATATCGCAATACGAGGCTAAGTTTGCGGAGTTATCTCGGTTTGCATTGGTCGATAATGAGGAGCGAATGACGCGAATGTTTCTAAGAGGTTTGAAACCCTATATACGTCAATACCACATCCTCATGTTTATATTATGTTGAAAGTCATCTGTGGCCTGTAGTGCATAGATGGACTTGGTATGATTATGACCAGGGATTATTCGGTATAATCATAACCGTAATATTATAAATGATGTGGTAAAAGTCATCTTTGGCCGTAGTGCATAGATGGACTTTGTATGATTATGACCAGGGATTATTCGGTATAATCATTGTGACGCCCCCAAAATTAGGTATTCATCATCCAATTTTGAGTCGCCAAATACATGGTACAAAACTCAAATACAACCTAATAATACATCTGTCGTGTAAAATACGACTAAACATAATCTAAGAGTTTTAATACGTATATTGTCATCTAGACAGTATACAAACTCAAAGGAGTCCTCATTACATTTATTGTCACACTATTTATTCAGAATAGTGAGGACTACTAATGCTATCATCTGGACCGTCACTCTTTTCCCCTGTTATCCCCGCTCGACCCAGCTACACTCTTACTACCTGAAAGGAATTGTGAAGCAAAAGGGTGAGCACAACTAGCCCAGTAAAGAATATCATGACTAAAGATAATTACATTATCAATAGTTTTAATTAATAATAACTCGTAGATTTAGAACATATGGTAGATGATAAAACTTTTTTTAACCATAGTTGCGGTGAACGAAAATCCATTAAAGAGTCAAATAGACCATCAGGTCTATTATCTTCTCCATGTTAAAAGTCCACTAATAATATTTTATCCCTGTAAATGAACCACATCATCGAATCATCTCTGCACTACGGGCCAATAATATTCATTAAATCATCCATGGTCATGACTTATACCGAATAATACCTGATCACAACCATACCCAGTCCATCTCTGCACGTAAGCCAAAGATATACAACAATAAAACTAATAATCAACAATCCATCTTTCCACGTAAGCCAAAGATATACAATTCAATAATCAACAGTCTATCTTCGCACGTAAGCCAAAGATATACAACAATAAAACCAATAATCAACAATCCATCTTTGCACGTAAGCCAAAGACATACAATTCAATAATCGGTCCATCTTCATTTCGTAAGCCAAAGATATACAATTGATAATCAACGATCCATCTTCGCATCGTAAGCCAAAGATAACTTTTATCACCATATAAGCATGAGGATGATGACAATGATATAAACATTAATCAACTGAAAACAAGGATAAATATTAAAGAATTTAAATTTATTCAAATATTATCAATCACATAATAAGTTCATAATCTAATATTGTTAATATCATAACAATGTTTTAATCACTTCTTAAACTTATAAACCATTTATTTCAATTGTTTACACTTTACCAATTAATGCATTTAATCATTAAAGAATGCCATACTCATAAGATTTCATCACCAATGATCAAATTCCTCATCAACAATATGCATATACCTTATATAGAATTTCCAAGGCATAAAATCCTATTTTCCAATTTTGTTACTTCACATAACATATTTAACTCATATATTCGTAACTAAACTATTTTCATGAAAAATACTAAATCAGTCCCAAAAATATTTCTTTTATGGGATTTAGCAGAATATAGTCCCATAATAAACATATATTTTTGTCGGAATTTTTAAAATTCATTTACTATTTTTTAAAAATTAATTTCTTATTAATTCCTTAAGAAATTAGATACCTCAAGTTTAACTCCAAAAATTCCCAAATCTTGGCAGGACCTTACACATGTTAATGTGAGCCTCCAGTTTAAATTTCATGGTCATCGGATTTGTAGAACTCCGGTTATAGCATTTTTCGTTAGAAAAACCTAAATATTGAAATGGTCATAACTTGCTCATTTTAAGTCGGAATGAGCTCATTTTTGGACACGATGTTCTTTATACCATATACTTTCATTTCCCAAAAGGCCAGAAGTTTTCTCATAAATTAAGTGGCTGAAAATTCCCTTACAAAAATGTGGCAGCAGCCTTTTTCATATTTTGCAGTTTTTCGTGCTTTGCTAAAATCAGTTCACATAAAAATCTACGACACCTTTTTCAGTGATTCCACTTGGATTAATTAGGTAACTCATAGATCTAACTCTAAGACTTGACCACACTCAAAAATTCAAAATATAATAGGAGATATGGTAAATTTAATTTCATGTTACGGTTTTACCAAAATCTGATTTTTCAACCCTTTGTGATTTCTAAGAAACTTTCATGTTTTTACATAATAACCAACATAACTCATCATAACACTTACTAATACTTCATATACTCATGATTTTCATCAGTCCAATACTTTTGTTATGACTCTCATCATAATCAACGTAAACAGATAATTTTTATAATTTAATAAGGAATGAATATAAAGGATCATTCATCATGCATGTGGCAATCCACATAGACAGGTTATTCTAACAGAATAATAAAGAATGGAATAACAGAAGGATTCACCATGCATGCGATAGAGACCGCACAGACAGGTTATTCCTAGCAGTAATAATAAATGCGGAATAATAAATATGGAACCAGCGGGTGAAATTCACACCAAGCGAGGATATTCCGGCGAATAATAAATGCGAGAATAATAAAAGCGGAACCGAGTTAGATGTAAAACATGCTTGACGAGGATATTCCAATGAATATTAAAGAATGGAATAACAACAGACATCACCAAGTATACGGTAATCAGCGATATAAAGTTATTCAATGAGAATAATAAATGGAACCGGTCGGTGAAATTACACATCAGCGAGGATATTAAAGAGAATAATAAAGAATGAAATAATAGAAGAATTTTACCATGTATGCGGTACTTTGCATAAACAGGTTATTAAGTATAGGATATGCCACTATACATGTTATGTATAGGGTATGCCGCGTATACAGGTTATTCCAACAGAATAATAAAGAATGGAATAACAGAAGTTCTCTTCGTGAATAAGAAAGAATAACACCCATTACGGGTACAACAAATAAAATCCCTTACCACAATAATGATATCCCTTACCTTAGAAAAAACCGAATCTTTGGAGAGTAGTGAGGTGGCGAGAAGCTCTCTCTTATATAGATTTTCTCCTACAATTTCTCTATAATTTTCTATATAATAATTGCTTCTATAGCTTTAGTGAATTGGTGAGAAATGAAGAAGAATGAGCTTCTATTTATAGAAAAACATAGTTTCGATAATTGCACGTTTTGGGGCTCGGAAAATTACACTACAATACCTCAACTTTTCTTTCATTTTAATTCGGTCATCCAAGTATTATCAAACTTTTCAACTCCCTAATAGTAAATCATGTGAATCAATAGTAAAATCATGTGACTCAATAGTAAATCATGTGACTCAATAGTTCTAGACATGTGAAAAATTAATTACAATATAGTACCTCCCTCTATACCTCCATTTTTAACTTAGTCATGCAAGTATTATCAATCTTGCACCAACTCCCCTAATAGTAACAAGAATGTGAATCAATAGTATATGATGTGAACAAATAGTTATAATCATGTGAAATAATAGCAATCAATTGCTCATTTATCCGGTTGAATACCCGATTGGTCAATATATCCTCCAGACATCAATTTTTATCGAAATAAATGTCGATTTTCACTAACACAAACAATTCCAACATGATGAAACAATTTTTATCAAAAATATAAATTTTGAATTTTCGAAGTTTGACTTTTCCCGAAAAAATCAACTGTTAACTTTTTGAACAAATAGTGAATTCCGGAAAATTTTGTGTTTATAGACTATTTTTACTAATTTGACGTTAGGACTCAAATATCACGTCGCTTCTCCAAATTCAACTCAGAACAACATTCATCATTAATATTATAACTCACAATATTTATCAACTAGTCGTTCCCGAAAAGAGGGCTTTTCAATAAGGATTTTTCCCTATTGGTATGATTAGATGACCAAACCTCTCCTTGTGTAACTTACAGACATTGTAAATATTGCAATTTAATAATATGAATAACTTTGTCATCTCAACTATTGATTTAATAATATCATATTATGCAGATGATACTGTGACAATAGTCTAATCAATAATATGAGAGATATGATACTGAAATAAATCGTAGC
Source organism: Panax ginseng (assembly GCA_020205605.1). Classification (NCBI taxonomy): domain Eukaryota; kingdom Viridiplantae; phylum Streptophyta; class Magnoliopsida; order Apiales; family Araliaceae; genus Panax; species Panax ginseng. The sequence goes on along the minus strand of CM035128.1, from coordinate 12,971,332 downwards.
AATAATGCGGTATAATTGAGTGACTTCTTTACGTAAGCATCAATAATCAATCTGGTGTGCTACTATGCAACCACGCCAGACGTATTCGTACTTTACTACACCGGTAGTTCAAGCGGTATTAATGGTAAAACCTCCGCATGATTATTTCCATAAAATATTTTTGTCGTTTTCTAACTACGACGATGATTTCCATTGTGGGGTCCACCAATGATTGTCTTTGTAAATACGGATATTTCCGACAAAAATAATATTCCCTTACCAATCGAATATAATCTGACAACTTGCATACTTTGCAAAATTTATAAATACTACCCACAACTATAACATTATATCAATTCCACACCATAATATTTAAAAAAATATTTTAAGAAAATTAAATATTTATTCATAAAATCTGGGTTCTCACAATCTCCTCTCCTTATGGAATTTTGCCCTCAAAATTTACGTACGTACATGATAGTTTAAAGAGGGAGAATACCTTGATTTCTTTTCGGATTGTACCTTTTCGGTTATATCCTCTGTATCATATTGCTCATCTCCTGTATTTCAGATATCATTCTAAAATATACCTTCAAAACAAAGGTTAATTGACATATCACAAATTGTCAACTTATCAAGTAAAAATTTTGGCTTAGGTAAGTCATACCCTAGCGAAGTATATTACTTGTCTCTCCCCTCCTAGTTCTTGACTAATATCTCCGCCAGTGACCATTTCCGTATAACATCAATCAACAATTCCTGAAACATCAAAAATCATGGTTATACCAACTGTGACTTCCATCCCTTAACCTGGATAGCACCTCACAATGATACCTATCAACTTGCCACCGTTACTCACGGCGTCCCCTACGGAAAGTCTGGCTTCGGTGCATCCCAAGACTTGGAAGTCACCAGATAAAGGCTCGAGGCTCTTTGCTTTGGCTTTGATACTAACTGTATAACCAATAATTAACAGTTCATCTTTTTCACTACAGGCCAAAGATATACAACTATAAAACCAATAATGCTGAGACTCAGCTTAATAGTATCACGACCACGAATTATCCATGCACTATAGGCTAAGGATATTCGTGTTTTCCATTACGGTCATAATCATACCAAGTCCATCTATGCACTACGGCCAAAGATGACTTTTACCACATCATTTATAACATTACGGTCATGATTACACCGAATAATCCCTGGTCATAATCATACCAACTCCATCTATGCACGTAAGCCACAGATGACTTTTACCACATCATTTATAACATTACGGTCATGATTATACCGAATAATCCCTGGTCATAATCATACCAAGTCCATCTATGCACGTAAGCCACAGATGACTTTCAACACAATATAAACATGAGAATGAGGTATTGACGTATATAGGGTTTCAAACCTCTTAGAAACATTCGCGTCATTCGCTCCTCATTATCGGCCAAATGGAATGCAAACCGAGATAACTCCGTAAACTTAGCCTCGTACTGCGATATGGTCATATTATTTTGCTCCATTACTTATCTCAACATTTTTAGATGCTATTTTCAAACACTGTCACAAAACAAGGGTTAATTAATATAACACATATTATCCCTATACTTTGACCGACCAATTAAATATCAAATAAACTTAGGTAGGTCATACTAGCGAAGAAATTTTCCCGTCTCTTCCCTCCTAGTTCTTATCACACATCTCAGCTAGGGATCATATCCCTAAGCTTTGATACCAACTGTGACGCCCCCAAAATTAGATATTCATCATCCATTTTGAGTCGCAAAATATATGGTACAAAATACAGATACAACTTAATTATACAACTGCCGTGTAACATACGGCAATACATAAACTGAGAGTTCTAATAGGAATATTGTTATCTAGACAATATCCATTCTCAAAGGTGTCCTCATTACATTTATTGTCACCTTTATTTAAATGAATAGTGAGGACTACTAATCTTATCTTACGGACCATCACTCCTTTCCCGACTCATCCCGACTATATTCTCATTTCACAGAAGAGCGGTGAAAGAAAGGGTGAGCTCAACTAGCCCAGTAAGAAATATTATGACTAAGATAATGCAGAATAAATTATCAATAGTCTTCAACAATGTTAAACTGATAAAATTCAATAGACATTAAGTTTAACTACAGCGGAATAAGCAATTCATAAGAAAAGTCAAGTAAAGAATAAAATCTATTATCTTCTATGATTTAAAATGTTTTCATCAATTCTTATCACTGGGACTCAGTTTATTAAATAAACTGCATCATCGAATCATCCCTGCACTACGGGCCAAGGATATTCATTAAATCATCAATGGTTATGACTATACCGAATAATCCCTGATCATAATCATACCAAGTTCATCTCTGCACGTAAGCCAAAGATATACCACAATAAAATCAATGATCAACAATCCATCTTTGCACGTAAGCCAAAAATATACAATTCAATAATCAACAGTCCATCTTCACACGTAAGCCAAAGATAACTTTCATCACCATATAAGCATGATGATGATGACAATGATATAAGCATTAATCAAACTAAAACAAGGATAAATGTTAAAGACTTTAAATTTATCCAAATATTATCAATCACTTAATAAACTCATAATCTAATATTATTAATATAATAACAATATTTTAATCACATCTTAAACTTATAAACAATTTATTTCCATTGTTTACACTTTATCAATAATGCATTTAATCATTCAAAAATGCCATACTCATAAGATTTCATCACCAATGATCAAATCCCTTATCAATAATCTACATATACCTTATATAGGATTTTTAAGCCATAAAATCCTATTTTTCAACTTTGTTATTTCACATAACATATTTAACTCATATATTCGTAACAAAATCATTTTCATGAAAAATACCAAATCAGTCCCAAAAATATTTCTTTTCTGGGATTAAGCATAATATAGTCTCATATTGAACATATATTTTTCTTAGAATTTTTAAAATTCATTTACTATTTTTCAAAAATCAATTTCTAATTAATTCCTTAAGAAATTAGCTACCTCAAGGTTAACTCCAAAAATTCCCAAATCTTGACAGAATCTTACACATGTTAACGTGAGCTTCCAGTTTAAATTTCATGGTCATTGGAGTTATAGAACTCCAGTTATAGCATTTTTCGTCGGAAAAACCTAAATATTGAAATGGTAATAACTTGCTCATTTTAAGTCAGAATGAGCTCATTTTTGGACAGGGGGTACTTTATAACATATATTTTCATGTCCCAAAAGGCTAGAATTTTTCTCACAAATTAAATGGTCGAAACAGCCCCTTCAAATTTTGGACAGCAACTTTCTAAGGATTTCCATATTTTGCATCCTTTACTAAAATCAGTCCACACGAAAATCTACAACAGCTTTTCTAGTGATTCCAATTGGATAAGTTAGGTAACTCATAGATCTAACTCTAGGACTTGACCACACTCAAAAATTCAAAATATAATAGGAGATATGGTCAATTGAATTTCATGTTACGTTTTTATCAAAATCTAATTTTTCAACCCTTTGTGATTTCTAAGAAACTTTCATGTTTTCACATAATAACCAACATAACTCATCATAACACTTACTAATACTTCATATACCCATGATTTTCATCCGTCCAATACTTTTGTTATGACTCTCATCATAATCAACGTAAACAGATCATTTTCACAATTTAATAAGGAATGAATATAAAGGATCATTCACCATGCATGTGGCAATCCACATAGACAGGTTATTCTAACAGAATAATAAAGAATGGAATAACAGAAGGATTCACCATGCATGCGATAGAGACCGCACAGACAGGTTATTCCCAACAGAATAATAATAACGGAATCAGGTCAGGTGAAAATCACACCGACAGGATGTTCCAACAGAATAATAAAGAATGGAATAACAACATAAATCACCATGCATACGGTAATTCGCATAGACAGGTTATTCCAACAGAATAACAACAACGGAACCAGGTCAGGTGAAAATCACACCGACAGGATGTTCCAACAGAATAATAAATGCGGAATAATAAATGATGGAACCAGGTCCGGCGTAAAGCACAGACAAGATATTTCAACAGAATATTAAAGAATGGAATAACAACAGACATCATCAAGTATACGGTAATCCGCGTATATAGGTTATTCCAACAGAATAATAAATGGAAACGGTCGGGGGTGAAATTCATGCAAATGAGGATATTCAACAGAATAATAAAGAACGGAATAATAGCAGAATCTCACCATGTATGCGGTACTTTGCATAAACAGATTATTCCAACATAATAATATAGAATGGAACAAAAGAAGAAGATCACCAAGTATTGGGTAAACCGCATATACAGGTCATTCCACCAAGTATAGGGTAAACCACGCATACAGGTTATTCCAACATAATAATAAAGAATGGAATAACATAAGAATTTCACCAAGTATAGGGTATGCCGCGTATACAGGTTATGTATAGGGTATGCTACTTTTACAGGTTATTCCAACAAAATAATGAAGAATGGAATAACAGAAGTTCTCTTCATGAATAAGAAAGAATAACACCCCTTACCTTTGAAAGAAACTGGATATAGGAGTAGTGAGGGAGCAGACTTCTCTTCTTCTATAGATTTTCTTTCTATAGCTTCTCTCTATAATTTCTCTCTATAATAATGGCTCTAAAGCTTTAGTGAATTGGTGAAGAATGAGCCTCTATTTATTGAAAAATATAGTTTCGATAATCTTGCGTTTTGGGATTGAAAAATTACTGGTCTGATACCTCACAACTTTTCTTTCATTTTTAATTGGTCATCAAATATTATCAAACTTGCACCAACTCCCCTAATAGTAAATCATGTGAATCAATAGTAAAATCATGTGACTCAATAGTAAATCATGTGACTTAATAGTTACAAACATGTGAAAAATTAATTACGATATAGTATCTCCGTATATACCTCCATTTTAACTTAGTCATTACAGTATTATCAATCTTGAACCAATTCCCCTAATAGTAACAAGAATGTGAATCAATAGTATCACATGTGAACAAATAGTTATAATCATGTGAAATAATAGCAATCAATTGCTAATTTATCACATTGAATACTGGAATTGGTTGATATATCTCTCAGGACATCAATTTTATCGAAATAAATGTGGATTTTCACTAACACAAACAATTCCAATATGATGAAACTATTTTTATCAAAAATATAAATTTTGAATTTTTGAGGTTTGACTTTTCCCAAAAAAAGTCATTTATTGACTTTTGACGAATAGTGAATTTAAAAAATTTTGTGTTTATAGACTATTTTACTAATTTGACGTTAAAAGGTACTCAAATATCACGTCAGCGTCTCCAAATTCAACTCGAACAACATTCATCATTAATATTATAACTCCTGATATTTATCAATCGAGGTCATTTCCGGAAAGAGGACATTAATATTGTGACTTTTTGTGAGTTATAATATTAATGATGAATGTTGATTATTGAAGATGACGTGATATAGTCGAAACGATGAAATAGTAAAAATAATCTCAACACAAAATTTTCCGAATTACTATTTCGTGAAAAAATCAACAGTAACTTTTAGGAAAAGACAAACTTTAAAATTTCAAAATTTATATTTTGATAAAAAGGATTTAAACATTATTGAAAATTGAAAATTGATTGATAATTGAGATGCGATTAAATGATGCCGGATAAATATTGAATTATTAATTTCACATGATTATAGATTATTTGTGTCATTGTAAGTTAAAATGATTGATCTTTATTGAGAGGATTAATGATTACGTTTAGAATATGATTAAGATCATGGTGGGAAGGGAGTTGAGTTTGATAAAGAGATAAAAAAAGGAAGAAAAGATGAAGGTATTATGTAATATTCGAGACCCCAACGTGCAATTATCGAAACTATAATAGCTAGAAAGGAATTTCTTCATTCTCACCAATTCACTAAAGCTCTAGAGCATTTATTATAGAGAGAAATTATAGAGAAAAGCTATAGAGAGAAAAATCTATAGAGAAGAGAAGAAGAAGAAGAAGTCTCTACCCTCATTACTCCATATCCGATTTCTTTCTAAGGTGAGGATATCATTATTGTGGTAAGGGATTTTATTTGTTGTGTAAGTAATGTTTGTTATTCTTTCTTATTCATGAAGAGAACTTCTGTTATTCCATTCTTTATTATTTGTTGGAATAACCTATATATCATGACATAACCTATACATAACTTTGTATAAAGTGGCGTACCCTATACTGGGGAAATCCCTCATTGTTCCATTCATATTATTATGTTGGAATAACTTTGTTTATGCTAATTCACCGCATACATGGTGAGATTCTATTATTATTAGTTCTTTATTATTCCAATCGGAATATCCGCTTCGAATTGTAATTTCACGACTGGTTCCATTTATTATTATGTTGGAATAACACGTGATATCTGTGATTCTAGTATACTTGGTGATGTCTGTTGTTATTCCATTCTTAAATATTACATTAGAATATCTGCATGCGTGTGTTTTACAGGACCTAGTTAAAATCTTTATTATTCTCGTCTTTATTATATGTTGGAATAACTTCAGTAAATACAATCTACCGCATTCATGGTGAAATTCTTCTATTATTCCATTCTTTTACTATTACATTTGGAACATCTATCGGTGTGAATTTCACCGGTTCGGTTCCATTTATTATTACATTGAGAATAACATGTCTGTGCGGTCTCTATCGCATGCATGGTGAATCCTTCTGTTATTCCATTCTTTATTATTCTGTTGGAATAACCTGTCTATGTGGATTGCCACATGCATGGTGAATGATCCTTTGTATTCATTCCTTATTAAATTGTAGAAATGATCTGTATACGTGGATTACCACATGGCGGGTGAAAATCCATTTGCAGTTTCATATATTCTTTATTATACTCAGTTGGTTAAAGTTTTAACTTCTATACTCCATGAAATTGGTGGAATATCATTGATATTTGCGCTTCATCCAGTATCTTTTCATGAAAACATTCTTCTGAGCATTCTTCAAATTTACTCTACAAAGAAGTATCATGTTGACAATTTAGACATTATCGAGTTCAGGATAAATTACTTTATAAACCTTTAAAATTATTCTTGAACTTGTTTTATTGAATTATATGTCATTGTCATAATGAGTTATGTTGGTTATTATGTGAAAACATGAAAGTTTCTTAGAAATCCCAAAGGGTTGAAAAATCAGATTTTGGTAAAAACGGAACATGAAATTCAATTGACCATATCTCTTGTTATATTTCGAATTTTTGAGTGAGGTCAAGTTCTAGAGTTAGATCTATGAGTTTTTTAGCATCTCCAAGTGGAATCACTGGAAAAGGTGTTGTAGATTTTCGTGTGGACTGATTTTAGCAAAGGAGTCAAAAGCTGGAAATTACCAAAAAGCTACTAATCTTATTTTTAAAAGGGCATTTTCGGCCACTTAATTTGTGAGAAAAATTCTGGCCTTTTGGGACATGAAAGTATATGGTATAAAGAACCTCCTATCCAAAAATGAGCTCATTCTGACTTAAAATGAGCAAGTTATGACCATTTCAATATTTAGGTTTTTTCGACGAAAAACGCTATAAACGGAGTTTTATAACTCTGATGACCATGAAATTTAAACTGGAACCTCACGTTAACATGTGTAAGATTCTGCCAAGATTTGGGAATTTTTTGAGTTAACCTTGAGGTAGCTAAATTCTTAAGGAATTAATTAGAAATTGATTTTTGAAAAATAGTAAATGAATTTTAAAAATAAGAGAAAATATATTTTCATTATGGGACTATATTATGCTAAATCCTTGAAAAGAAATATTTTTGGGACTGATTTGGTATTTTTATGAAAATAGTTTAGATTCTGAATATATGAATTAAATATGTTATGTGAAGTAACAAAGTTGGAAAATAGGATTTTGTGGCTGGAAATCTATATAAGGTATATGCATATTGTTGATGAGAATTTGATCATTGGTGATGAAATCTTATAAGTATGGCATTCTTGAATGATTAAATGCATTAATTGGTAAAGGGTAAACAATTGAAATAAATTGTTTATAAGTTTAAGAAGTGATTAAAACATTGTTATGATATTAACAATATTAGATTATTAATTTATTATGTGATTGATAATATTTGGATAAATTTAAAGTCTTTAATATTTATCCTTGTTTTCGATTGATTAATGTTTATATCATTGTCATCATCCTCATGCTTATATGGTGATAAAAGTTATCTTTCGCTTACGATGCGAAGATGGACTTTTATTATTGAATTGGATATCTTTGGCTTACGTGCAAAGATGGATTGTTGATTATTGGTTTTATTGTTGTATATCTTTGGCTTACGTGCAAAGATGGATTGATTATTGGTGTTATTGTTGTATATATTTGGTTACTATGGACTGGGTATGATTATGATCAGGAATTATTCGGTATAGGCATGACCAATGATGATTTAATGAATATCCTTGGCCCGTAATGCAGGGATGATTCGATGATGGGGTTTATTTACAGGGATAAAACATTATTGGTGGACTTTTAACATGGAGAAGATAACAGACCTGATGGTCTATTTGACTCTTTTAATGGATTGTTCGTTCCGCTGCAACTATGATTGAAAAGTTTTATCATCTACCATATGTTCTAAATCTCTAAGTTATTATTAATGAAAACTATTGATAATGTAATTATCTTTAGTCATGATATTTTTTATTGGGCTAGTTGTGCTCACCCTTTTGCTTCACAATTCCTTTCGTGTAATAAAGAGTGTAGGCTGGGTTGAAATGGGGATAATGAGGAAATAGAGCGGTGAATTCTATAATTTGTTGAGGTTCTCCCTAAATAGTATGGAAATAATTTTATTTAGAACTTTAGATAAGTATGTCGTATTGTATATGTCATTTGATATTTAACTTTGGTGAACCAAATAGGGTGAGTGAACCCAACTTTGGAAGGTGTTTTGTCTTTATCATACAAGATGTCTAAAGACATACAACCTCGTGTTATCATAAGGCGATTGTTGTGCACATCCACTTCTTTGAGTATATCTACAAAGCACTACTATATGATCTTGAGTTTATTTGAAACATAATTTCCACTTGGAGGCAGTGGAGATAGTTATATATGAAGAAGACTCACCATTGGAAAGAAGATGATAGTAATCTTCTCGTTTTTCTTTGGGGTCTATTGGGTCAACCAAGGATAATTCTGTGGACATATGATAACTACAATAACCTAGATGCATGGCCTCCCATGTACGAAGGTTTCATTAAGCACTTTCCAAAGATTTTAATTCCAAAAACAGTTTTTGACTATACTTTTATGTAAAGTACTATTGTAAGGTTGTGGTCGAGGCACCATAAGAGTTACATATATTGTATTAAAACTCACAGTTAACTATGATGGTATTTTACACGACAGCTGTATAATTAAGTTTTATTTGTATTTTGTACCATGTATTTGACGACTCAAAATTGGGTGATGAATATCTAATTTTGGGGGCGTCACAACATTCTTCTATTATTCTGTCTTTATTATTACATTTGGAATATCACATACATTTGTTTTACAGGACTGGTTACATCTTTATTATTACATTGGAATAACATGCGTGTGTTTTACATTGGACTGGTTACATCTTTATTATTACATCTTTATTATTACATTGGAATAACTTTTCGTCTATCGCAATACCGCATGCATGGTGATTTCATTGTTATTCCATTCTTTATTATTATACATTGGAACATCACAGCCGATTGTGAATTTGATTTGACTTTGGTTCCGTTATTATTATTACATTGGAATAACTTTATACTACCTGTAATCTACCGCATGCATGGTGATTTTATTGTTATTCCATTCTTTATTATTACTGTTGGAACATCTGTCGATTGTGAATTTCACGACTGGTTCCGTTATTATTATTCATTGGAATAACTTGCTGCATCATCAAGTCACCGCATGCGTGGTGATTTCTTTTGTTATTCCATTCGTTATTATACTCGGTTGGTTAAAGTTTGACTTATACTCCATGAAATTAGTGGAATATCCTTGATATTTGCGCTTCATCCGATATTTTTCATGGAAATATTCTTACGAGCATTCTTGAATTTTACTCTACAAAGCATATCATGTTGACAATTTGGGACGTTATTGGTTCTGGACAAATTAATTCGTGAACTTGTTTTATTGAATTCTTATATCATTGTCATCATCCTCATGTTTATATTATTTTGAAAAAGTCATCGTGGCTGTAGTGCATAGATGGACTTGGTATGATTATAACCGAGGATTATTCGGTATAATCATGACCATAATGTTACAAATGATGTGGTAAAAGTCCTCATTGGCCCGTAGTGCATTGATGGGCGAGTTTTTGGTATGATTATGGCTATAGATTCTCTTGACCAAGGAGCAAAGATGAATTGTTTTATGGCATGATCGGGGCCAGATTGAAAAGCGCGATTATCTTTGGCCCATAGTGCATGGATAATTCGTGGTCGTGATACTAAAGAATATCCCTTGGCACGTAGTGCGGGGATGATTTAATGATGTGGATTATTTAATGAAATTTGAGTCTCGTGATAAAAGTGATGAAAAAACTTTTAAATCATAAAAGATAGTAGATTTTATCTCTACTTGACTCTTTTAATGGATTGCTTGTTAAATTGCAGTTAAACTTAATTTTATTGTATTTTATCGGTTTAACATTGTTGAAGACTAATGATAATTTATTCTGCATTATCTTAGTCATAATATTTCTTCTTGGGCTAGTTGAGCTCACCCTTTCTTTCTTTGTTCTCTTCACGAAATGAGAAGCGTGGCGAGACAGTCGGGGAATGGAGTGATGGTCTAGATGGTGTATTAGTAGTCCCTCACTATTACATTAAATAGTGTGAAAATAAATGTAATGAGGACTTATTACGAGAGTGGATATTATGCAGAAGGCGGTATTTGTATTTAAACTCACAAAGACATGTGTTTTGTCGTATTTTTTACATTGCTTTGTATTTTAAAGATTGTATTTGAATTTTGTACCATGTATTTGGCGTCTCAAGATGGGTGATGTATACCTATTTTGGGGGCGCCACAGTTGGTATCAAAGCTTAGGGATATGATCCTTGGCTAAGATGTGAGACAAGAACTAGGAGGGGAGAGACGGGGAATTCCTTCGCTAGTATGACCTACCTAAGTTTATGTGATATTTAATTGGTCGGTCAGAGTATATGGATAATATGTGATATGTTATTTAATCATTGTTTTGTGGCAGTGTTTGGAAATGGCAGCTGAAAATGTTCACAATAGAGTGAATGCGACCGTTGAGACACCTTTAATCACTAATCAAGTTAATACAGTGTCAGACGAAGAACAAATTAGAGATATCTACGTGGTGAATGAAGAACTAATAGTTGCACCCGAGCTAGTTGCAGAGGTAGCAGCTGAGAGTGAGGAAGAAGAGGAAGAAGAGGAACCTGAGGAGAATTGGTTAGAAGAAGTTTATGATCAAAATTTAGAATTACAAAATCGTATTCATGAGTTAGAAGAGCGAAAGTGAAGAGTGGCGGTGGTCGTGGAGCGAAAGAGATGTAACAATTCAAAATTGTGTTACCCGAATGCGATGCTTGAACAAAAAGCACTCTTTGGCGAGTATAAGATATTAAATTTGGAATCTAAGAATGCGATGATCAAAGTTCTAATGAAAAAAAGAAACAATGAACGAAGGAGAATAGATGATCGTGGGTAAATCTGCTTACGGTAGCGTGGATATGGTAGAAAAAGGCGTCAGATCCAATAAAGTCAAAATAGATGAAATGGATTTTTCTTTTTGGAATGACAATTGGGAGAATCAACATCGAATTGAATTACCCGCATGCATAGCAATCAACCCCAATTCGATATGGATCGAGAGAATAATGATTCAAATCATGGTTTAGGAATGTGAAGAAGCACTTAAGGGTGGAATGTACCCTATAGCAAAGTCAAATCCGGTAGTTTAAGTGATAGCGTTTGTCGAGAAATCCGAATGAAGTTATTACGGGTAAGTTAATTATAAACTCTTGCGAAGTCTATACTTTATTCGATACCAGTTCTACCCACTCTTTTATTTCACCTAATTGTGTTCAATGTTTGTACTTAACTCCGGAGATGTTAGACTTTGATTTATCCATTGAAACTCTGTTGGGAGAAACCTTCATTATTGGCAATGTCTAGAAAGTTCTGTCAAGGAGAGGTTATGTCATCTAATTGCGCGCCAGTAAGGAGAAATCCTTATTAGAAAGCCCCCTCTTTCTTGGGAACGGCCTGATTGTCATAATTGTGATTCTGTAATATTATTTGTGAATAATTAATTATTGATTTATATGATAAGGAAATATTTATTTTATGTGGATATAAATGATGCATTTATTTATTTATGTGGTTATAAATGAAGGAAATAATGCTGAGGTGTTTTATCAGTATTTTGTCGGACTGGAAGTATTAAAAATCATCCGTTTATGGATTTTGGATATTTTTAGTTTGGAATTTGAAAACTCTAAGCTCTGAAGTAGAGAATTCGATTTCAATGAGAATGGATATAAAATTAGTATTTTTTCGATAAAGCGGGCTATTTTCTATGAATTGTTGAAGTTTCGAAAAATAAAATGATTTTTATTAAATTATGGGTGGGACCCACTTTTGGTTTTTCAAGCATGTGGGCTGCTAGTTTGATTTTCAAAGAAGACATGCTAGAGTTTTCAAAGCATGTGCATAGGAATTTTGAATAAATAATAATATATTTTATTATTTTAGTCTCCTATGGCGTTCTAAGATTTTTCTATAAATAGAGGGCTAAGTTAGAATTGAAAATCACACCAGAAACAAGTTTTCTTTCTCTCTATATTGTCGAGCGTATTTTAGTGAGTATTTTGATACGTTGAGAGTTCTTTATTCCGATTCAAGTTTCATTGGCTTTATATCCAAATTTGATTAGAAATGCGGTTAATTTGAGGTAAGGGATGTTATATTCTTCTTAAATGATATTATTTTCTTCAATATCATTATGCCGAAATATTGGTGAACTTTTAATCAAATTTGAAACTTTTTTGTGTGGAGGTTCTTATTCACGTGTCACGACCTTTATTTAAATATCTGACCTTTATTCACGAATACGACACTATTCACCAAAAAATGGAATTTCTTCTCTTTGTCCAAGATGTCTATTTTGGCTACTATCTTTGATTGTATCCATGTTTTGATCGTAACTTTTGAATTCTGCTTCACAGTTGATTATTATGAAGTATTATTGATCTTGGATAAACTGTTAAACGAATCCCTAATATTTGTCCTTCTATCTCACTAGATTCATTCTCTAAAGTGTTTTTCATCATCCTCAGTCCTTAATGATGATATTACTGAATATCTTTGGCCCGTAATGCAAAGATGAATGATTAATTGATGAATATCTTTGGCCCGATGTGCAAAGATGAACAGGTGTTGAGATGAACATGACCAAGTGGTGATACAAATGAATATCTTTGGCCTGTAGTGCAAAGATGACTATTTGATAAAAGATGTATATTGATTGTTGTACAGGGATAAAATATTGATGATGGACTTTAAATCTTAGAAGATAGTAGAATTTATTCTCTACGTGACTCTTCTAATGGATTGTTTTTTCCGATGCATTTGTTGATCTAAAACTTGTTGTCTATTATATTCTATCAGATTTTTCCCTGTTGAGGACTAACGATAATTTTTTGTATATTATCTTAGTCATAATATTCTTTACTGGGCTAGTTGAGCTCACCCTTTTCCTTTTTGTTCCATTTTTCTTCTCAGGAGGTGAGAACATAGCAGGATCGAGTCGGGGTATGGAGTAATGGTTCTAGAAAGATGTTTTAGCAGTCTTCACTATTTCTGTAAAATAGTGTTTGAATAATTATAATGAGGACTTATTTGAGTGTGGATATTGTCTAGAAGACAATATTTGTATTTAAACTCACAGCATGTATTGTCGTATTTCACACGACATATGTATTATTGAAGTTGTAGTTTGCTTTATGTACCATGTATTTGGCGACTCAGAATGGGTGTTGTATACCTATTTTGGGGGCGTCACAGTTGGTATCAAAGCTTAGGGATATGGTCTCTGGCGGAGACCGGGGAATAGAACTAGGAGGGGAGAGATGAGTAAATCCTTCGCTAGTGTGTCCTATCTAAGCTTATTTGTTGGTCGGTCATAATATAGGGATATTATGTGATATGTTATTTTGTTTAATTAACCCTTGTTTTATGGCAGTTTTTAAGAATGGCTGTTGAGAACGTTAACAATAGAGTTTATGAGACTGTGGAACAACCTTTAGTCACAAACCAGGAGAACCTGCAACAGGAAGACAATATTCCTCCTGTAAACAACACTACCGAGCAAACGATGAATGATGGAATGTTTAGGAGCTTTTTATAGTTCATACAAAATCGCACGGCGAAGACTCGTGTACAAAATACTGGTGGAAGTGATGGCAACGCCTTGATTGTCACAACCAAAAGCGATTCAAGGAGTTGGGACCACCAGTTTTGGGAAAGCCCGATCCGATTAAAGGCGGAAACATGGGTCAAACAAATTACCAAGATATTCGATGTCTTAGGATGCGAGGAGAGCGAAGGTTCCATTCGCCAACTTTATGTTCCGTGGAGAAAGCGATTCTTGGTGGAAATTCGTGAAGCGTACCCAGCCAGCCGCACTCAACATGTCTTGGGAAAGATTTCATGTGAGAACCCAAATTTTATGAATAAATATTTAATTTTCTCAGAATATGTTTTTTAATATTATGGTGTGGAATTGATATAATGTTATAGTTGTGGGTAATATTTATAAATTTTGCAAAGTATGCAAGTTGTTATATAATATTCGTTTGGCCAGGGAATATTCTTTTTGTCGGGGAATATTCGTACGACGGCATAATCATTGGTGGACCCCACAACGGAAGTACTGTCGTAGTTAGAAAACGACAAAAATATTTTATAAAAATAACGGCGGAAGTTTTACCGTTAATACTGTTGAACTACTCGTTAGTAAAAGTACGATGTCTGGCGTGGTTGCGTAATAGCACACGGTATTGATTATTGATGCTTACGTGAGAAGTCACGGTTATCTTGCATTATTACTTCTGATAATTCTTTGCATCATATCTCTCATATTATTGATTCAGTTATTGTCATAGTATCATCTGCATAAAATGTTATTTTATTGAATCAATAATTGAGACGACAAAGTTATTCATATTATTAAATTGCAATATTTACAATGTGCAGAAGTTACATCGAGAAGAGGTTTGGTCATCTCCCAATTGCGGCTATGCGATAGGGAGAAATCCATATTGGAAAGCCCCATTTTTCCTGGGAACGACCTGTTTGATAAATATTGTGAGTTATAATATTAATGATGAATGTTGTTCGGAGTTGAATTTGGAGACGCGGATGTGATATTTGAGTCCGGAACGTCAAAATTAGTGAAAATAATCTATAAACACAAAAATTTTCGGAATTCACTATTTGGTTAAAAAGTCAACAGTTGACTTTTTCGGGAAAAGCCAAACTTCAAATTTTCAAAATTTATATTTTTGATAAAAATGGTTTCATTATGTTGGAATTATTTGTGTTAGTGAAAATCGACATTTATTTCGATAATAATTGATGTTTGGAGGTTATATTGACCAATCGGGTATTTAACCGGATAAATGAGCAATTGATTGCTATTATTTCACATGATTATAACTATTTGTTCACATGATATACTATTGATTCACATTCTTTTTACTATTAGGGGAGTTGGTGCAAGATTGATAATACTTGCATGACTAAGTTAAAAATGGAGGTATAGAGGGAGGTACTATATTGTAATTAATTTTTCACATGTCTAAAACTATTGAGTCACATGATTTACTATTGAGTCACATGATTTTACTATTGATTCACATGATTTACTATTAGGGGAGTTGGTGCAAGTTTGATAATACTTGGATGACTGAATTAAAAATAAAAGAAAAGTTGGAGGAATTGTACTGTAATTTTCCGAGCCCCAAAACGTGCAATTATCGAAACTATGTTTTTCTATAAATAGAAGCTCATTCTTCTTCATTTCTCACCAATTCACTAAAGCTTTAGAGCTATTATTATAGAGAGAAATTATAGAGAGAAGCTATAGAGAGAAAATCTATAGAAGAAGAGAAGTCTGCTCCCTCACTACTCTTATATCCAGTTTCTTTCAAAGGTAAGGGGTGTTATTCTTTCTTATTCATGAAGAGAACTTCTATTATTCCATTCTTTATTATTCTGTTGGAATAACCTGTAAAAGTAGCATACCCTATACATAACCTGTACCCTATACTTGGTGAAATCCTTATGTTATTCCATTCTTTATTATTCTGTTGGAATAACCTGTATGCGTGGTTTACCCTATACTTGGTGGAATGACCTGTATATGTGGTTTACCCAATACTTGGTAATCTTCTTCTATTATTCCATTCTTTATTATTATGTTGGAATCACTTTTTATTATCAAGAAATCTGCATCTTGGTGAAATTCTTTTTATTATTCATTCTTTTTTATTGCAGCCGGAATATCCCGTCGATGTGAATTTCACCTGACCTGGTTCCATATTTATTATTTCGCATTTAATATTCTGTCGGAATATCATGTCTATTCTTTACGCCGGACCTGGTTCCATTACTTATTATTCTGCATTTATTATTACGTGGAATATCTCATCGGTGTAATTTCACGACTGGTTCCATATTTATTATTCCGCATTTATTATTCTGTTGGGAATAACCTGTCTGTGCGGTCTCTATTGCATGCATGGTAAATCCTTCTATTATTCCATTCTTTATTATTCTGTTGGGAATAACCTGTCTATGTGGATTGCCACATGCATGGTGAATGATCCTTTATATTCATTCCTTATTAAATTGTGGAAATGATGCATGATATCGTGGATTACTGCGTGGCGGTGAAAATCCATTTGCGCTTTTCATATATTCTTTATTATACTCGGTTGGTTAAAGTTTTGATTTCTATATTCCAGAAATTAGTGGAATATCCTTGATATTTATGCTTCATCCAAGATCTTTTCATGGAAATATTCTTCTGAGCATTCTTGACTTTTATTTTACAAAGAAGTATCATGTTGACAATTTGGATATTATTAGTTCCTGGATAAATTAATTCTTGAACTTGTTTAATTGAATTCCTATAACATTGTAATCGTCCTCATGTTTATATTATGTTGAAAGTCATCTTTGGCTTACGTGCATAGATGGACTTAGTATGATTATGACCAGGGATCATTCGGTATAATCATGAATTGTGATGTTATAAGTGGTGTGGTAAAAAGTCTTGATGGCCTTTGTAATGCATTGATGGGCTTTTTTGGTATGATTATGATCGGTGATTTTTCGGTATAATCATGACCATTAATGATTTAATGAATATCCTTGGCCCGTAATACAGGGATGATTAGAAGATGTGGTTTATTTATTAAGCTGAGTCTCAGCGATAAAAGTTGATGAAAACATTTTTAAATCATAGAAGATAGTACTTTTTTTTTTCTCTTGACTCTTCTAATGGATTGCTTATTCACCGCAGATTAATCTTGATGTCTATTGTATTTTATCGGTTTAAACATGTTGAAGACTATTGATAATTTATTACGCATTATCTTACTCATAATATTTTTCTTTGGGCTAGTTGAGCTCACCCTTTCTTTTTCACTTTGTTCTCTTGAAATGAGAATATAATTTGGGGACGAGTCTGGGGAGCGGAGTGACGGTCCAGATGATAGCATTAGTAGTCCTCACTATTCTGTTAAATAGTGTGACAATAAATGTAACGAGGACTGAATTTGAGTTTGTATACTGTCTATGAGGACTCCATTGAGAATGGATATTGTCTAGCAGGCATTATTCTTGTTTAAACTCTCAGTTTATGTATTGTCGTATGTTACACGACATTTGTATAATTAAGTTTGTATTTGTATTATGTACCATGTATTTGGCGACTCAAAATGGGTGATGAATACCTAATTTTGGGGGCGTCACATTTCAGAAACTTTTCAATGACAAGTACTTTCCAGAAAGTATTCGTTATATGAAGGAGGTAGAGTTTATTAGACTGGAACAGAACAACATGACGGTGTCTCAGTACGAGGTGAAGTTCGCGGAGTTATCCAGGTTTGCACCTCATTTGGTAGAAAATGAGGAACGTATGACGCGGATGTTTCTGAGAGGTTTAAAACCCGAGATTCGTCAATACCTTATCTCTCATAAATTTTCTCTGTATTCAGATGTTATCAATAGGGCTCAATTATTAGAGAGAGATAATGAGTATACTCAACCGAGGGACCACAACTAGGGTCATCATCTGGTGACAATGATCATCGAACGAGGATAACCAATGAGGAGGAAAAACATGACAAAGGCGGTAACCACTCAGGTGGTAATCGTGGACATGATAATAGGAGAGGTGAGTCAAGTGGAAATTTCAGAAAGAGGAGATTCAACAATGACGGGAAGACATCAGCAGCAGCACCAGCACCCACAACAAATTCTAGGGGAGGAGAACGAACGCCAGTTAGATGTTACAAATGCGGGAAAGAGGGACATATCAGTCCAAACTATCCACAACAATCCAAAGTATGTTACAACTGTGGAAAGGAAGGCCACATAGCTCAAGATTGTACTATAGCGAAACCAAGTTCAGCGGGGATGGCGACTCCAAGGGTTGTCCCGGATAAGTCGAAATCAGCAGTTCTTGGAAGAGCATTTGTCGTGACTGGCCAAAACGTGAGGAACCCAAACGAAGTGATCACGGGTAAACTAATCTTGAATTCTTGCAAAGTTTATACCTTACTAGATACCGGTTCTACCCATTCTTTTATCTCTCCTGCTTGTGCTCAACGTTTAAACTTGACTCGGGAGAAATTAGACTTTGATTTATCAGTTGAAACTCCGTTGGGTGAAACCTTCGTTACATCTATAGTCTATAAATCCTGCATGATCCAAGTTGGCACTATCACATTACCTGTTGATCTTATCTCTTTAAAGATACTTGTTTTTGATGTGATTTTAGGAATTGATTGGTTAACCACTCATCTTACCAAAATTGATTGTTTTCATAAGGTTGTTAGTTTTCATATTCCTAACCAACCTGTCATACGAATTCAAACTACTAAACCACTAATATCAGTCACTGTCATATCAAGCCACAAAGCTATTCGTTTATTGTAAAACGGATGTCAAGATTTCTTAACCCATGTTATGGATTTGAACAGAGACAAGTCAGATTTGGATAATATTTTTGTTGTTAAAGAATTTCCTAATGTATTTCCCGAAGAGCTTCCCGGTCTACCCCCAGAACGTGATGTTGAATTCTTTATTGACCTTGAACCGGGTACAAAACCCATTTCTATAACCCCATATCGAATGGCTCCTATTGAACTTCAGGAGTTAAAAGTCCAACAACAGGAATTGTTAGACATCGATTTTATTCATCCTAGTACATCTCCTTGGGGTGCTCCTGTTTAATTAGTAAAGAAGAAAGATGGGAGTATGCGACTTTGTATTGACTACCGAGAATTGAACCATGTCACCATCAAGAATAGGTATTCGCCACCTCGCATTGATGACTTGTTCGACCAGTTGCAAGGAGCACAATTCTTTTCAAAGATTGATCTTCGTTCTGGATATCATCAGCTGAGGATTAAAACTAAGGATATTCAAAAAGGCGCCTTGAACCCGATACGGGCATTATGAATTCTTAGTCATGTCTTTTGGATTGACTAATGCTCCTGCTGCTTTCATGGATATGATGAACCGAGTATTCAAGGAATATTTGGATCAGTTCGTTGTTGTCTTTATTGATGACATCCTCATCTATTCCAAAATCCGTGAAGATCATGAGCACCATTTGAAGCTGATACTTGAAAGGCTTCGTGAAAATAAGCTTTATGCCAAGCTAAAGAAATGCGAGTTCTGGCTTGAGGAAGTAGCATTCCTTGGGCACGTGGTGTCAAAAAAAGAAGTATCTGTTGACCCAACAAAGATTGAAGCAATACAAAGTTAGGAGCAACCGAAGTCGGGGACCAAAACGCAGCGACTCTACGGGCTTAATTTGGTTATTATCGGAGATTCGTGGAAGGATTTTCTTGAATCGCTATCTGCTAACTCACTTTCGGTGACTCGGAAAGATACAAAATTCGTATGGAGCGAGGAATGTGAAAAAGCTTCCAAGAGCTCAAGAGGAGACTCATTTCAAGCACTGTTCGCGCAATACCATCCGAATGCGGATGGATTTGTTATCTACAGCGATGCTTCTGGCAAAGGGTTAGGATGTGTTCTCATGCAACATGGGAAAGTCATAGCCTATGCCTCACGACAACTCAAAGAATATGAGAGGAATTATTCTACTTATGATCTGGAGTCAAGCAGTGGTTATATTCGTTGAAAATTTGGAGACACTACTGTATGACGGGAGAAAGTGGAGATTTATACGGACCATAAAAGCCTCAAATATTTCTTCACCAAAAAGAACTCAATATGCTAAGAACGAAGTTGGCTTGAGCTATTGAAAGATTATGATCACACTATTCAATATCATCCCGGAAAAGCGAGCGTAGTAGGTGGACGATTGAGTGAAGATCATATGCAAATCACGAAAAGCGATATTGTCAACGCAAAGGCCCATTTTGTATGACTTGCAAAGGATGGAGGTGGAATTAAAGACTCCAGGGACCCACATGATAATGGCGAATATATGAGTAGAACCAACTTTAATCGATAAAGTTAAAGCTGTTCAAGCTACGGACCTGGGGCTGATGCATATGAAGAAGAAAGTGCAAGAAGGAGCTATTCCAGAAGCAAGAATTGATGAAGAAGGAATACTTCGAGTCAACTCTAGACTTTGTGTTCCTAACGATTCTGACTTGAAACATAGAATCATGATGGAGGCACACACCACACCGTTTGCAATCCATCCTGGGAGTACCAAAATGTATCATGATATTCGACATACATTTTGGTGGAACAATATGAAGAGAGAGATCGCGGAGTTTATCTTAAGATGTTAAACCTGTCAACGTGTAAAGGCGGAGCATCAAGTGCCAAAGGATCCATTGCAACCACTTGAGATTCCGGAATGGAAGTGGGAACACATTACCATGGATTTCGTTATGGGTCTTCCCAAGGTTTCTCAAGGCATAGATGCGATTTGGGTTATTGTTGATAGATTAACCAAGTCTGCTCATTTCTTGCCGATACGTGAGACTTATTCCCTTGAACGCCTTGCTCGTATGTACGTGAATTAGATTGTGCGATTGCATGGCATGCCAGTATCCATAGTTTCGGATCGTGACCCAAGATTCACTTCAAGATTTTGGGTTAGCTTGCAGAAAGCTATGGGTACAGATTCTGATCGATTCAAAGATACCATCCTCAAACGGACGGACAATCAGAGAGGACTATTCAAACCCTTGAAGATCTATTAAGACTCTGTGTCCTAGATTTCAAAGGAAGTTGGGATAGGTACTTGGCACTGGTGGAATTCTCCTACAACAAAAATTATCAAGCAAGTATAGGCATGGCTCCATTTGAGGCGTTGTATGGAAGAAAGTGTCATTCTCCAGTATGCTGGGACGAGGTGGGAGAAACAACATTGTTAGGACCAGAATTGGTACGCATGACTACGGAAAAGATCCAAATGATTCGACAACGTATTCACACTTCACAAGATCGAAAAAAGAGTTATGCTGACCTTCATAGAAAGGACGTGGAGTTTAATATTGGAGATCATGTATTATTACGTGTTGCTCCATGGAAAGGAGTTACAAGATTTGGGAAAAGAGAAAAGCTCAATCCAAGGTTTGTTGGTCCATTTGAGATTCTTGATCGAATAGGAAATGTGGCCTATAGATCGCATTATCTCCAAGCATGTCTCGTGTTTATAATGTTTTTCATATATCTATACTTCGTAAATATGTGAAAGACTTGAACCATATTATTTAGTTAGAACCAGACGAGATAGCCGAAGATTTAACATATGAAGAGATACCTGTTAAGATCTTGGATAGGAAAGAGCATGTCCTACGCACCAAAATTATACCACAAGTTAAGGTTTTGTGGAGGAACCATGTTATTGAAGAAATGACCTGGGAGTTGGAATCGGAAATGAAAGCGAGGTACCCTCACCGTTCGAAACACTGTGCGTCGTCACGTCAATTTCGAGGAAATTTTATAAGGAGGGGAGGTTGTAAGACCCCAACTTATTATAAATAAAATTAAATTTTCCTCTATTCATTATTCTAAATTAATAAGTGTGACGCCCCCAAAATAGGTCCACACGACCCATCCTGAGTCGCCAGATATCACTCTATAAAAATTAAATACAAACTTCATTTATACAACGTTTGAACTGTCGTGCAGAATACAACAACAGTTAACTGTGAGTTTTAATACAATATTGTCTCGTAGACCGTATCCAAACTCAAATTATTACAATGCCATATAAAATACAGCAACAAATATTTCAAGACCCCAAAGAAGATTACTATCTTGTTTATTCT
Organism: Panax ginseng; assembly: GCA_020205605.1. Taxonomy (NCBI): domain Eukaryota; kingdom Viridiplantae; phylum Streptophyta; class Magnoliopsida; order Apiales; family Araliaceae; genus Panax; species Panax ginseng. Next base: position 12,948,714 of record CM035128.1, on the reverse strand, counting down.
AATGAGGTGCACTTTTGATGCTTTCAAAGTCGGGTTCTCATCACCCTATTGTTGTTCGCCAAAATCAATTATTATGTGACATATAAAATACGACACAAACATCTTAGGTCCTCAATACAATTATCTGTTGCATGTCATGCCGTTCTATAATGTATTCATAAACTTTGACAGTCTCGGACCATCACACTATTTCCCTGTTATCCCCGATCGACCCAGCTACACTCTTATTACCTGAAAGGAATTGTGAAGCAAAAGGGTGAGCACAACTAGCCCAGTAAAGAATATCATGGCTAAGATAATTAATTTATCAATAGCCTTCATCAGAATAAATCAGAGAGTTAGAACATATGGTATATAATAAAACTTTTCAACCATAATTGCAGCGGAATCAACAATCCATTAGAAGAGTCAAGTAGAACATAATGTCTACTATCTCCTCCAAATTAAAAGTCCATCGTTAATATTTCATTCCTGTAATACTCATCAACAGTTCTTCGTTGTACCCAAGACAAAGAGAACTTTCATCACATGTCTTCACCTGAACCACTAAAGATTATAATTAAGTTCATAATTCATATTTACAAACATGTAAATCAACAGTTTCTCCTTGCCACAAAGGCTTAATAGCATGCTTACTCAATATCCTTACCCCAAAGGCTAAAGATATTCAAATGTAATAACAATGATCATACCAATCAGTTGTCTATCTTTGCACTATTGGCCAAAGATATTCAACTGTTAACTAATGGTCATGATCCTGCCAATCATATCATCGAATTATCCATGCACTACGGCCAAGGATATGCGTTAGTATCACTAGTGGTCATGATCATGTCATACACCTGTCCATCTTCGCACTACGGGTCAAAGTTATCAAACAACAGATCATCTTTGCACTACAGACCAAAGATATTCAACAACATATCATCTTTGCACTACAGGCCAAAGACATACAAATTGTAAAACCAATAACCAACAAAGTATAATAAAGAATGGAATAATAAAAGAATTTCACCATGTATGCGAAAGATTTGATGCATAAAGTTATTCCATAGAATAATAAACATGGAACGGTCATGCAGAACGCACGCATGAGGATATTAAACTGAATAATAAAGAATAGAATAACAACGTAAATCACCATGTATACGGTAATCCGCGTGTGACGCCCCCAAAATAGATATTCATCATCCATTTTGAGTCGTCAAATACATGGTACATAAATCAAATACAACTTAATTATACAACTGTCGTGTACAATACAACAAAACATAAACTGAGAGTTTACACAAGAATATTGCCTTCAAGACAATATCCACTCTCAATGGAGTTCCATATAGGCGATGATACAAACTCAAATTCAGTCCTCATTACATTTATTATCACACTATTTAACAGAATAGTGAGGACTACTAATGCTATTCTCTGGGCTATCACTCCGTTTCCCGACTCGTCCCAGCTATATTCTCATTTCTTGAAGAGAACAGTGAAAGAAAGGGTGAGCTCAACTAGCCCAGTAAGAAATATTATGACTATGATAATGTAGAATAAATTATCATTAGTCTCTAACAATGTTAAACTGATAAAATACAATAGACATCAAGTTTAACTGCAGTGGAATAAGCAATCCATTAGAAGAGTCAAGTAGTGAATAAAATCTACTATCTTCTATGGTTTAAAACGTTTTCATCAATTTTTATCGCTGAGACTCAGCTTAATAATTAAAACACACCATCTAATCATCCCTATACTACGGCCAAGGATACTCATTAAATCATCAATGGTCATGACTATACCGAACAATCCCTGATCATAATCATACCAAAAGCTATCCACCAATGCATTACAGACCACTGAGGACTTTTACCATATCATTTATAACTTTACAGGTCATGATTATACCGAATGATCCCTGGTCATAATCATACTAAGTCCATCTATGTACATAAGCCAAAGATGACCTTAAATCATAATATATGCATGAGGATGATGATAATGACATAATAATTCAATAAAACAAGTTCACGAATTAATTTAACCAGGATTTAATCACGTCCAAATTGTCAACATGATACTTCTTTATAGAGTAAAATTCAAGAATGCTCAGAAGAATATTTCCATGAAAAGATACTGGATGAAGCACAAATATCAAGGATATTCCACTAATTTCATGGAGTGTAGAAGTCAAAACTTAATCAACTGAGTATAATAAAGAATGGAATAACAAAAGAAATCACCATGCATGCAGATTCTTAGATAAAAGTTATTCAACAGAATAATAATAATGAACCAGTCGTGAAAATCACAATGCAAGCGGGATGTTCCAAACAGAATAATAAGGAATGGAATAACAACGAAATCACCATGCATGCGGTGCTTAGCGTAGACAAAGTTATTCAATAGAATAATAATAACGGAACCGAAGTCGGGTGAAAATCACACAAACCAGGATGTTCCAAAGAGAATAATAAATGCGGAATAGTAAATGATGGAACCAGTCCGGCACAAAAGCATGCATGAGGATATTAAAATGAATATTAAATGCGAATAATAAGTAATGGAACCGGTCGGGGAGAAAATCACACCAAGTGGGATATTAAAATGAGAATAGTAAAGAATGGAATAATAGGAGAATTTCACCATGTATGCGGTCTTGCGATAAACAAAGTTATTCCAACATAATAATATAGAATGGAATAATAGAAGAATTTCACCATGTATGCGGTACTTTGCACAAACAGGTTATTCCAACATAATAATATAGAATGGAATAATAGAAGAATTTCACTATGTATGCGGTACTTTGCATAAACCAGTTATTCCAACATAATAATATAGAATGGAACAACAGAGGGATTTCACCAAGTATAGGGTATGCCACTTATACAGGTTATATATAGGGTATGCCGCGTATACAAGTTATTCCAACAGAATAATAAAAATGGAATAACAGAAGTTCTCTTCATGAATAAGAAAGAAACAATACCCCTTACCTTTGAAAGAAAATGGATAAAAGAGTAGTGAGGTAGCTTCTTCTATAGATTTTCTCTCTACAATTTCTCTATAATTTCTCTCTATAATAAATGCTCTAGAGCTTTAGTGAATTGGTTAGAAATGAAGAAGAATGAACATCTATTTATAGAAAAATATAGTTTCGATAATTGCACGTTTTGGGGCTCGAAAAATTATATAGTACAATACCTCCAACTTTTTCTTCCTTTTTAATTTAGTCCTGCAAGTATTATCAATCTTGCACCAACTCCCCTAATAGTAAATAATGTGATTCAATAGTAAATCATGTGAATCAATAGTTCTAGACATGTGAAAATATGAATTACAAAGATAAGACTTCTCCATCTATACCTCTATTTTTAACTTAGTCATGTAAGTATTATGATTCTTGCACCAACTCCCCTAATAGTAGCAAGAATGTGAATCAATAGTACACACATGTGAACAAATATTTATAATCATGTGAAATAATAACAATTAATTGCTAATTTATCCGGTTATATACCCGACTGGTCAATATAACCTCCAGACATCAATTATTATCGAAATAAATGTCGATTTTTACTAACACAAACAATTCCAACATAATGAAACAATTTTTATCAAAAATATAAATTTTGAAATTTTGAAGTTTGACTTTTCCCGAAAAAGTCAACTATTGACTTTTTGACCAAATAGTGAATTCCGGAAAATTTTGTGTTTATAGACTATTTTTACTAATTTCGACGTTCCGAACTCAAATATCACGCCCACGTCTCCAAATTCAACTCCGAACAACATTCATCATTAATATTATAACTCACAATATTTATAAACCAGGTTGTTCCCAGGAAAGAGGGGGCTTTCCAATAAGGATTTCTCCTATCATTGCGCGCAATTAAGCGATTCAAACCTCTCCTCGATGTAACTTCAGACATTATAAATATTACAATTTAATAATATGAATAACTTTGTCATCTCAATTATTGATTTAATAATATAACATATTATGCACATGATATTGTGACAATAATTGGATCAATAATATGATAGATATGATGCAACAATTATCAGAAGAATAATGCAAAGATAACTTGGTGACTTCTCACGTAAGCATCAATAATCAATACTGGTGCTACTTCACGCAACCACGCCAGATATTATTATACTTTTACTACCTGAGTAGTTCAACAAAGATTAATCAGTAAAACTTCCGCCGTTATTTTCATAAAATATTTTGTCATTTTCTAACTACAACAAGATTCTTGGCCAGGAGTCCACCAATGATTATGCTGGTCGCATTTAATATTCTCCGATAAAAAGAATATTCCCGTACCAAACGTAATATTATATAACAACTTGCATACTTTTGCAAAATTTATAAATACTACCCACAACTATAACATTATATCAATTTCACACCATATTATTAAAAAAAATATTTCGAGAAAATTAAATATTTATTCATAAAACTGGTTCTCATCTGCGTATACATATGTTATTCCAACATAATAATAAAGAATTGAATAACAACAGACTTCACGTGTATACTTCAGATGGCAGCGTATACAAAAGTTATTCCAATGAGAATAATAAATAATTGAATAACAACAGACTTCACCGGTATACTAGAATGCTGGCAGATACTGAGTTATTCCAATGAATAATAAATAATTGAAAAACAACAGACTTCACCGGTATACTAGAATCCGCGATACTGAGTTATTCAACATAATAATCAAGAATTGAATAACAACAGACTTCACGTGTATACCAGAATCCACATATCTGAGTTATTCCAACAGAATAATAAAGAATTGAATAACAACAGACTTCACCAAGTATAGGGTATGCCACTTACTAAAAGTTATGTATATAGGGTATGCCACATGATACAAAGTTATTCTAACGTAATAATAAAGAATTGAATAACAACAGACTTCACCAAGTATAGGGTATGCCACTTTATACAGATTATGTATATAGGGTATATCAGCGATATCTGAGTTATTCCAACAAAATAATAAAAACGGAATAATATAAGGATTTCACCAAGTATAGGGTATGCCACATATACAGGTTATTCCAACAGAATAATAAAGAATGGAATAATAGAAGAATTTCACCATGTATGCGGTACTTCGCATAAACAGGTTATTCTAACATAATAATATAGAATAAAATAATAGAAGAATTTCACCATGTATGCGGTACTTCGCATAAACAGGTTATTCCAACATAATAATATAAAATGAAAAGACAGAAGGATTTCACCAAGTATAGGGTATCGCCAGCGTATACAAAGTTATGTATAGGTATGGTATCAGATACAAAGTTATTCCAACAAAATAATAAAGAATGGAATAACAGAAGTTCTCGTCATGAATAAGAAAGAATAACACCCCTTACTATAACAATAATATCCCCTACCTTAGAAGAAGTTGGATACTGGAGTAGTGAGGTAGCAGACTTCTCTTCTTCTTTCTCTCTATAGATTTTCTCTCTATAACTTATCTCTATAATTTCTCTCTATAATTTCTCTCTCTAGAGTTTCAGTGAATTCGTAAGAAATAATGAAGGAATGAGCTTCTATTTATAGAAGAATGGAATGAATAGTAACTAATTCATGAACGGTCCAGATCGATTTACTTTTAAACGGACGGTCCATATTAAAACTTAAAACAACGGTCCATATTGATTCACTATTCTAACTTTTAAACCAGCGATCCATATTGATTCACTATTATAACTTTTTCACCAGCGGTCCATATTGATTCACTATTATAATTTTCCACCAGCGGTCCATATTGATTCACTATTATAACTTTCCACCAGCGGTCCATATTGATTCACTATTATAACTTCAACCAACGGTCTGAAAAATTAGCACATCTCCTCATGGAATAATATTGTACCCAAATATCTGAATGCACAATACTAGAGTGAATAGTAATCAGCTGAATATTAACTCGTGAATAGTAACTCATGAATAGTAACTCGCGAATAGTAACTCATGAATAGTAACTCATCAATAGTAACTTGTGAATAGTAACTCGTGAATAGTAACTCATGAATAGTAACTCGTGAATAGTAACTCATGAATAGTACCTCGGAATAGTAAATCATGAATAATAACTCGTGAATAGTACTTTAACACAAAAAGTGCCCCAAATACTCGATTGAACAATACTAGAGTAAATAGTAATTTAGGTGAATAGTAACCCGTGAATAGTAACTCGTGAATAGTAACTTCGACACAAAAAGTGTCCCAAATACTTGAGTGAACAATACTAGAGTGAATAGTAACCGGGTATTTTATGACAACTTGTCTACTTAAAAAAATTAACATATCACCCTTAACTTTAACCTTTTATCAATTTAACCATTTACTAAAATAGAAAAATTGAATACTTTTATTTCATAAAATTCGGGGTCTCACAATAAGGGTTAATTTGATATAATGCTTTGGTTATGAGTGAAATGTGCAAATTTTGCAAAATAAGCAAGTGGTTATAAAATATTCATTTCTGTCGGGGAATATTCGTTTGGTCGTGGAATATTCTTTTTGTCGAGAATCTCCAAATGACATACGGCCTAAATCATTTTATGGGCCCCATAACGAAAAAAACAGTTGGATGAAAGAAAAGCGATAAAGATTGATTTTTATAAATAAGCTAGGCGTAAATTGTTCTTCATTAACATTGTTGGGTTACTTGGTGGGTAAAATATGATAATACGCGTGGTTGCATTGATATCAAGATATGGTATTGCACAAGATTGTTGAATTATTGATTAAACGTAAGAAGGCACTACTTAATAATTGCTACAAGAGTTCTTTGTTCAATATTTTATTTTATTGATTCAATAATTGTTATCGCAGATTATTTTCCATTATCGGATCAATAATTCATATTATTTGAATAATATTATTAGATAACATTATTGGCAATGTCTAGAAAGTTACATCGAGGAGTTTAGGTCATCTAATCAAGGCCAAAGAAGGAGAAATCCTTATTGGAAAGCCCTCTTTCGGAGGAGCTACTGATCATTATAATTGTGATTACGTAATATTATTTGTAAATAATTAATTATTGATTTATATGATAAGGAAATATTTATTTTATGTGGATATAAATGATGCATTTATTTATTTATGTGGTTATAAATGAAGGAAATAATGCTGAGGTGTTTTATCAAGATTTTGTTTGATTTGGAAGTATTAAAATCATCCGTTTGTGGATTTGGATATTTTTGGTTTGGAATTTGGAAAACTCAAAGCTACAAAGTTGTAGAGAATTCGATTTCAAAAAGAATGGACATAAAATTCGTATTTTTCTGATAAACGAGCTATTTTCTATGAATTGTTGAAGTTTTGGAAAATAAAATGATTTTTATTAAATTATGGGTGGGACCCACTTTTGGTTTTTCAAGCATGTGGGTTGCTAGTTTGATTTTCAAAGAAGGCATGCTAGAGTTTTCAAAGCATGTGCGTAGGAATTTTGAATAAATAATAATATATTTTATTATTTTAGTCTCCTATAAGCGTTCTAACATTTTCATATAAATAGAGGGCTAAGTTAGAATTGAAAATCACACCAGAAACAAGTTTTCTTTCTCTCTATATTGTCGAGCGTATTTTAGTGAGTATTTTGATACGTTGAGAGTTGCTATTCCGTTCAAATTTCTGTCGGCTTTATATCCGAAATTCAGTCAGAAGTACGGTTAATTTGAGGTAAGGGATGTTATATTCTTCTTAAATGATATTATTTTCTTCAATATCATTATGCCGAAATATTGGTGAACTTTTTAATCAAATTTGGAATTTTTTGTGTCGGGGTTACTATTCATGCATACGGAACTATTCACGTATACAGCACTATTCACGAATACGACACTATTCACCGAAAAATAAAATTTCTTCTTTTTGTCCAAGATGTCTATTTTGGCTACTATCTTTGATTGTATCCATGTTTTGATCGTTACTTTTGAATTTCGCTTATGTTGATTATTATGAAGTATTATTTATCTTGGATAAACCTCATAAAGCGAATCCCTAATATTTATCCTTTTATCTCACTGGATTCGTTCTCTAAAGTGTTTTTCATCATCCTCAGTTTTCAGTTTCTTAGTAATAATGGGTGACGGTATTCTGCCTAAATAGTAGACACAGGTAATAAATAAGAGAATACTAAAGATTCGAGCCATAGAATTTATCAATTTCGACATTATTGGTAGTACTTATTAGATCGAATGTACTTATTCGATCTAATAGAATGATTTTGCCGTATCCAGACTAATACCAATCCAACCCATTTCATGAATAAAACAAGAATTCTTGAACAGCGAACAACCAGTTCATATATTCACGACCAAGAAAAGAAGTACTGGATTTCGGATAGGCCCTGAAAGCGAAGGAAGGCTGGAATAATGATGATATTACCGAATATCTTTGGCCTGTAGTGCAAAGATGAATGATTAATTGATGAATATCTTTGGCCCGTTGTGCAAAGATGAGCAGGTGTTGAGATGAACATTAACCGGATGATGATACAAATGAATATCTTTGGCCTGTAATGCAAAGATGACTATTTGATAAAAAATGTATATTGATTGTTGTACAGGGATAAAATATTGATGATGGACTTTAAATCTTAGAAGATAGTAGAATTCATTCTCTACGTGACTCTTCTAATTGATTGTTTTTTCCGATGCATTTGTTGCTCTAAAACTTGTTGTCTATTATATTCTATCAGATTTTTCCCTGTTGTGGACTAACGATAATTTTTTGTATATTATCTTAGTCATAATATTCTTTACTGGGCTAGTTGAGCTCACCCTTTTCCTTTTTGTTCCATTTTTCTTCTCGTGGAGGTGAGAACATAGCAGGATCGAAGCCTGGGTATGGAGTAATGGTTCTAGAAAGATGTTTTAGCAGATCAATAAGCGTATTCGTATATTTTAACCACGTGTATTCCAATAGTGTTAACGGTAACCATTCTACGTGAATTAATTATAAAAACTCATACTTTGTCATTTTCTTCATCGACAATTATCTTGTTATGGGGCCCACGAATGATCATGGCAGGTCGCCGCACGGATATTCAAACAAAAAAGAATATTCCCACGACCAAACGAATATTCCCTGAAACGGAAGGAATATTTTATAACCACTTGCTTATTTTGTAAAATTTGCACATTTCACCCATAACCAAAGCATTATATCAAATTAACTCCTTACTATTTCAAGATAATAAATAGAGAAAATTCAATTTTATTTATAATAAGTTGGGGTCTTACAACCCCTACTTATGAAATTTCGTCCTCAAAATTAACGTACGTACCTGGTGTTTCGAACAAATGAGGGTACCTCGCTTTCATTTCTGATTCCAACTCCCAGGTCATTTCTTCAATAGCATGGTTTCTCCACAAAACCTTAATTTGAGGTATAACCTTGGTGCGTAGGACCTGCTCTTTTCTATCCAAGATCTTAACAGGTACCTCCTCATATGTTAAATCTTCGGCTATCTCGTCTAGTTCTAACGTAATAATGTGATTTGGGACTTTCACATATTTACGAAGCATAGATATGTGAAAAACATTATGAACACGAGACATACTTGGAGGTAATGCGAGTCTATAGGCCACATTTCCTATTCGGTCAAAAATCTCAAATGGTCCAATAAATCGTTGATTGAGATTTCCTCTCTTACCAAATCTTGTAACTCCCTTCCATAGAGCAATGCGTAATAGTACATGATCTCCAATATTAAATTCCACGTCTTTTCGATAAAGATCAGCATAACTCTTTTGTCGTTCTTGCGAGGTCTTTATACGTTGCTGGATCATTTGAATCTTTTCTGTAGTTATGCGTACTAATTCTGGTCCCAACAACATTGCTTCTCCCACCTCGTCCCAGCATACTGGAAAACGACACTTTTTTCCATACAACGCCTCAAATGGAGCCATGCCTATACTTTCTTGATAACTGTTGTTGTAGGAGAATTCCACCAGTGGCAAGTACTTATCCCAACTTCCTTTGAAATCTAGAACACAGAGTCTTAATAGATCTTCAAGGTTTTGAATAGTCCTCTCTGATTGTCCGTCCGTTTAAGGATGGTATGCTGAACTGAATCGTAAATCCGTGCCCATAGCTTTATGCAAGCTAACCCAAAATCTTGATGTGAATCTTGGGTCACGATCCGAAACTATGGATACTGGCATGCCATGCAATCGCACAATCTCATTCACGTACATACAAGAAAGACATTCAAGGGAATAAGTCTCACGTATCGGCAAGAAATGAGCAGACTTGGTTAATCTATCCACAATAACCCAAATCGCATCTATGCCTTGAGAAACTTTGGGAAGACCTGTAACGAAATCCATGGTAATGTGTTCCCACTTCCATTCCGGAATCTCAACTGGTTGCAATGGACCTTTTGGTACTTGATGCTCTGCCTTTACACGTTGATAAGTTAAACACCTCGAGATAAACTCCGCGATCTCTCTCTTCATATTGTTCCACCAAAATGTATGTCAAATATCATGATACATTTTGGTACTCCCAAGATGAATTGCAAACGGGGTGTTGTGTGCCTCCATCATGATTCTATGCTTAAAGTCAGAATCGTTAGGAACACAAAGTCTAGAGTTGACTCAAGTATTCCTTCTTCATCGATTCTTGCTTCGAATAGCTCCTTCTAGCACTTTCATCTTCATACGCGTCAGCCCCATGTCTGTAGCTTGAGCAGCTTTAACTTTATCGATTAAAGTCGGTTCAACTCATATATTTGCCATCATCATGTGGGTCCCTGTAGTCTTTAATTCTATCTCCATCCTTTGTAAGTCGTACAAAATGGGCTTTTGTGTTAACAACATTGCACTTGTACCCGCATATGATCTTCTACTCAATGCGTCATGTAAGACCCCAACTTTTTGAATAAAGATGAATTTTTCTATAATTATCATTTTTGAATATTATGAAATGAATTTGATATAATGTTATAGTTGTGGGTAATATTTACAAAATTTGCAAAGTATGCAAGTTGTCATATTATATTCGATTGGTCGGAAATATTCTTTTATCGGGGAATATCCAAATGCGACAGTGACAATCATTAGTGGACCCCTACAATGTAATTATCATCGGATTGAGAAAGCGACAAAAATATTTTATTGAAATAACGGCGGAAGTTTTATCGTTGATATTGTTGAACTACTCTAGTAGTAAAATTACGATGAATACGTGTGGTTGCGTAATAGAAGACACTGCAGTATTGATTATTGATGCTTATGTGAGAAGTCACTCGGTTTGATTCAATTATTGTCGATATTTTATGTGATGATGAAGTTTTGTTTTATTCTTATTATTAACGTAATAAAAAGCGAAACATCTTTTATATAAAATGTAATACTTTATTAAAGTTATTCTATAAATAGAATATATTATATTTTATTATGCATAGTGTTTCAGATAGTGCTGCATAGTGTTAGCGTAGATAAAATTTTTTTTTATATAAAATAGAATATATTATATTTTATTTATAAGATTTTTCTTTAAATATGGGATAGTCGATTAAAGTAAATCAATCTGGACCGTTCATGAGTTAGTTACTATGCATTCTATTTTTCTATAAATAGAAGCTCATTCCTTTATTGTTTTTTTATGAATTCACTGAACTCTAGAGAGAGAAATTATAGAGAGAAAGAAGAAGAGTTTTCTGTTACTTCACTACTCTAATATCAAGTATTATTTTACGGCAAGGGATATTATTCTTTTGTATTCATGAAGAGAACTTCTGTTATTCCATTCCTTATTATTCTGTTGGAATAACTTGATATCGCTGAATACCTTATACTTGGTGATATTCTTCTATTATTAGATCTTTATTATTTCGTTGGAACATCCCGCATCTGTGCTTTTCTGGGAGGATTTGGTTCTCGTCTTTATTATTCATCTTTATTATTATTCTGTTTGAACATCATGTATCGTGCTTTACGCAGGACATTCGGGTTCATCTTTATTATTCTCTCTTTATAATTCTATTGGAATATCACATGTCTGTGTTTTTTAGGACCTAGATTAAAATCTTTATTATTCTTTATTTTTATTCTGTTGGAATAACTTTTCTGCATACGCCAAGCACCGCATGCATGGTGATTTGTTGTTATTCCATTCTTTATTATTCTGTTGGAACATCCCGCTTTGTGATTTTCACCGATTCGGTTCCGTTATTATTATTTCGTTGGAATAACTTTGTCATCGCAATACCGCATGCATGGTAATTTCTGTTGTTATTACATTCCTTATTATTCCCAGTTGGTTTAAATTTTGACTTCTATACTCTATGAAATTAGTAGAATATCCTTGATATTTGCGCTTCATCCAGTATCTTTTCATGGAAATATTTTTCTGAGCATTCTTGAATTTTACTTTACAAAGAAGTATCATGTTTACAATTTGGACGTTATTAGTTCCTGAATAACTTAATTCTTTGAACTTGTTTTATTGAATTCTTATATCATTGTCATCATCCTCATGTTTATATTTTTTTTGAAAGTCATCTGTGGCTTTTGTAGAGCATGGATGGACTTGGTATGATTATGACCGAGGATTATTGATTGTAATCATGACCGTAATGTTACAAATGATGTGGTAAAAGTCCTCATTGGCCCGTAGTGCATTGATGGACGAGTTGTTGGCATGATCATGACCATTGATGATTACACAAATATCCTTGCCCAGTAGTGCATGGAATTTGTGGTCGTGACCCTAATGAATATCCTTGGTAGTAAGTGGGGATGATGTGGATTATTTATTAAAGTGAGTCTCGTGATAAAAGTGATGAAAACTTTTAAATTATAAAAGATAGTAGATTCTATTCTCTACTTGACTCTTTTAACGGATTGCTTGATCCGCTGCAGTTAAAATTGATGTCTATTGTATTTTATCAGTTTAACATTGTTGAAGGCTAATGATAATTTATTTTGCATTATCTTAGTCATAATATTTCTTCTTTGGGCTAGTTGAGCTCACCCTTTCTTTCACCTTATTCTCGTGAAATGAGAATGTAGCTGGGACTAGTCGGGGAACAGAGTGATGGTCCGAGATGGTGTCTTAGTAGTCCTCACTATTCTATAAAATAGTGTGATAATAAATGTAACAAGGACTCTATTTAAAAGTGGATATTGTCTAGAAGTAAATATTTGTATTTAAACTCACAGCATATGTTTTGTCGTATTTTAGAAGACTGCTATATTATTAGTTTGTATTTGAATTTTGTACCATGTATTGACGACTCAAGATGGGTGATGTATACCTATTTTGGGGGCGTCACACGTCAGCTACAACGTTTGCTTTTCAAGGATGATATTGAATGCTATGGTCGTAATCTTTCAAAAGCTCGAGCCAACGTCGTTGCCGCATGTTGAGTTCCTTTTGGGTGAAGAAATATTTGAGGCTTTTATGATCCGTATAAATCTCCACTTTCTCCCCATACAGGTAGTGTCTCTAGATTTTCAACGTAAAGCATCATCTTTGCTAACTCGGATCATGAGTAGGATAATTCCTCTCATATTCTTTGAGTTGTCATGAGGCATAAAGCTATGACTTTCCCATGTTGCATGAGAACACATCCTAACCCTTTGCACTGAAGCATCGTCAGTAGATAACAAATCCATCCGAACCGGATGGTATTGTCGAGCGCAGTGCGAAATGAGTCTCCTCTTAAGCTCTTGGAAACTCTTCTTCTCGATTCCTCGCTCCATACGAATTTTGCATCCTTCCTAGTCACCGAGTTAATCAGAGTAGCGATTCGAGAAAATCCTTCCACAAATCTCCGATAATAACCAGCTAAGCCCAGAAAGCTACGCACTTCGGTCACCGACTTCGGTTGCTCACAACTTTGGATTGCTTCAATCTTTGTCGGGTCAACAGATACTCCATGTCTTGATACCACGTTGCCAAGGAATGCTACTTCCATAAGCCAGAACTCACATTTCTTCAGCTTGACATATAGCTTGTTGTCACGAAGTCTTTAAAGTACCAGCCTCAAATGGTGCTCATGATCTTCACGGTTTTTGGAATAGATGAGGATGTCATCAATAAAGACAACAACGAACTGATCTAAATATTCCTTGAATACACGGTTCATGTGAGAACCCAGATTTTATGAATAAATATATAATTTTCTTGAAATATTTTTTTTAAATATTATGGTGTGGAATTGATATAATGTTATAGTTGTGGGTAGTATTTAAAAATATTGCAAAGTATGCAAGTTATCAGATTATATTCGATTGGTCGAGGAATATTCTTTTTGTCGGGAATATCCATACGACGACACAATCATTGGTGAAACCACAACGGAAGTACTGTCGTAGTTAGAAAACGACAAAAATATTTTATGAAAATAACGGCAGAAGTGTTATCGTTAAAACTGTTGAACTACCCGGTAGTAAAAGTACAGTAATATGCGTGGTTACATAGTAGCACACGGTATTGGTTATTGATGCTTATGTGAGAGATTACTCAGTTATACTTAATTATTGCTACAGTAATTGCTGCATCATATCTCTCATATTATTGATTCAATTATTGTCACGGTATCATCTGCATAATATGATATATTATTAGATCAATAATTGAGACGACAAAGTTATTCATATTATTAAATTGCAATATTTACAATGTCTAGAAGTTCTGTCAAGGAGAGGTTTGGTCACCTAATTGCGCGCCAATAGGGAAAAATCCTTATTGGAAAGCCCCCTCTTTCTTGGGAACGACCTGATTGATAAATATTGCGAGTTATGATATTAATGATGAATGTTATTGAAATTGAAGTTGTGTTCGAAGTTGAATTTGGATACGCGGACGTGATATTTGAGTCCAGAATGATGAAATTAGTAAAAATAGACTATAAACACAAAAATTTTCGGAATTCACTATTTGGTCAAAAAGTCAATAGTTGACTTTTTCGGAAAAAGTCAAACTTTGAAATTTCAAAATTTATATTTTTGATAAAAATAGTTTCATTATGTTGGAATTATTTATGTTAGTGAAAATCGATATTTATTTCGATAAAAATTGATGTCTGGAGGTTATATTGACCAATCGGGTATTTAACCGGATAAATGAGCAATTGATTGCTATTATTTCACATGATTATAACTATTTGTTCACATGTGATACTATTGATTCACATTCTTGTTACTATTAGGGGAGTTGGTGCAAGATTGATAATACTTGTATGACTAAGTTAAAAATAGAGGTATAGATGGAAGTCTATATCGTAATTCGTATTTTCACATGTGCAGAACTATTTGTTCACATGATTTACTATTAGGGGAGTTGGTGCAAGTTTGATAATACTTGGATGGTGAATTAAAAATGAAAAAAAGTTGGAGGTATTGTAATTGTAATTTTCCCGAGCCCCAAAAGCGCATGATTATCGAAACTATGTTTTTCTATAAATAGAAGCTCCTTCTTCTTCATTTCTCACCAATTCACTAAAGCTATAGAGAAATTATTATAGAGAGAAATTGTAGCGAGAAAATCTGAAGAAGAATAGAAGTCTACTACCTCACTACTCCTTTATCCAGTTTCTTTCAAAGGTAAGGGGTGTTATTCTTTCTAATTCATGAAGAGAACTTCTGTTATTCTATTCTTTATTATTCTGTTGGAATAACCTGTAAAAGTGGCATACCCTATACATAACCTTTGACACGTGGCATACCCTATACTTGGTGAAATCCTTATGTTATTCCATTCTTTATTATTCATTGGAATAACTCATGTCTGTGGTTTACCTATACTTGGTGGAATACTTTTTGTATATGCGGTTTACCCAATACTTGGTGATCTTCTTACATTGTTCCATTCTATATTACTATGTTGGAATAACTTGTTTTATGCAAATCCGCATCACGTGGTGAGATTCTCGCTATTATTCCGTTCTTTATTATTTCGTTTAATATCTCGCTTGCGAATTGTGAATTTCACGACACCGTTCCATTTATCTGTTGGAATAACTTTGTATACGGATTCATCAGTATACTTGGTGATGTCTATTGTTATTCCATTCTTTAATATTACATTGGAATATCCCTGTGTGTTTTTAGGACTGGTTTAAATCTTTATTATTCTACATCTTTATTATATGTTGGAATAACTTTTGTAAATGTGAATCTCGCATACATGGTGAAATTCTTCTATTATTTCATTCTTTACTATCTCATTTGGAACATCCTCAATTGTGAATTTCACGACTGGTTCCATTTATTATTCGTTGAGAATACTTTCATGCGTGCGGTCTCTATCGCATGCATGGTGAATCCTTACGTTATTTCATTCTTTATTATTTTTTTGGAATAACCTGTCTATGTGGATTACTACATGCATGGTGAATGATCCTTTATATTCATTCCTTATTAAATTGTAGAAATGATCTGGTTACGTTGATTATGATGAGAGTCATAATAAAAGTGTTGGACTAATGAAAATCATGGGTATATGTGGTATTAGTAAGTGTTTTGATGAGTTATATTGGTTATTATGAGAAAACATGAAAGTTTCTTAGAAATCACAAAGGGTTGAAAAATCAGATTTTGGTAAAAACGTAACACGAAATTCAATTGACCATATCTCCTTTTATATTTTGAATTTTTGAGTGTGGTCAAGTCCTAAAGTTATATCTATGAGTTACCTAACTTATCCAATTGGAATCACTAGAAAAGGTGTTGTAGATTTTCGTGTGGACTGATTTTAGTAAAGGATGCAAAATCTGAAAATCCTTAAAAAGTTGCTATCCAAAATTTGAAGGGGCTGTTTCGGTCACTTAATTTGTGAAAAAAATTCTGGCCTTTTGGGACATGAAAATATATGTTATAAAGTACCTCCTGTCCAAAGATGAGCTCATTCTGACTTAAAATGAGCAAGTTATGACCATTTTAATATTTAAATTTTTTCGACGAAAAACGCTATAACTGGAGTTCTATAACTCCGATAACCATGAAATTTAAATTGGAAGCTCACATTAATATGTGTAAGATCCTGCCAAGATTTGGGAATTTTTGGAGTTAAACTTGAGGTAGCTAATTTCTTAAGGAATTAATTGGAAATTGATTTTTGAAAAATAGTAAATTAATTTTAAAAATTCCGAGAAAAATATATTTTCATTATGGGACTATATTATGCTAAATCCCAGAAAAGAAATATTTTTGGGACTGATTTGGTATTTTTCATGAAAATAGTTTAGTTACGAATATATGAATTAAATATGTTATGTGAAGTAACAAAGTTGAAAAATAGGGTTTTGTGGCTTGGAAATCCTATATAAGGTATATGCATATTGTTGATGAGGAATTTGATCATTGGTGATAAAATCTTATAAGTATGGCA
Organism: Panax ginseng; assembly: GCA_020205605.1. Lineage (NCBI taxonomy): Eukaryota > Viridiplantae > Streptophyta > Magnoliopsida > Apiales > Araliaceae > Panax > Panax ginseng. The sequence continues at coordinate 12,931,325 of CM035128.1, read as the reverse complement.
TTCTTGAATGATTAAATGCATTAATTGGTAAAGTGTAAACAATTGAAATAAATTGTTTATAAGTTTAAGAAGTGATTAAAACATTGTTATGATATTAACAATATTAGATTATGAACTTATTATGTGATTGATAATATTTGAATAAATTTAAATTCTTTAATATTTATCCTTGTTTTCAGTTGATTAATGTTTATATCATTGTCATCATCCTCATGCTTATATGGTGATAAAAGTTATCTTTGGCTTACGTGCGAAGATGGACTGTTGATTATTGAATTGTATATCTTTGGCTTACGTGCGAAGATGGACTGTTGATTATTGAATTGTATATCTTTGGCTTACGTGCGAAGATGGATTGTTGATTATTGAATTGTATATCTTTGGCTTACTTGCAAAGATGGATTGTTGATTATTGGTTTTATTGTTGTATATCTTTGGCTTACGTGCAGAGATGGACTGGTATGGTTGTGATCAGGGATTATTCGGTATAAGTCATGACCATGGATGATTTAATGAATATCCTTGGCCCATAGTGCAGGGATGATTCGATGATGGGGTTCATTTATTTTGATAAAAGTGATGAAAAAACTTTTTAAATCATAGAAGATAGTAGATTTTATTCTGTACTTGACTCTTCTAATGGATTGCTTATTCAGCGCAGCTTAAACTTGATGTCTATTGTATTTTATCGGTTTAACATTGTTGAAGACTATTGATAATTTATTCGCATTATCGTAGTCATAATATTTTCTTGGGCTAGTTGAGCTCACCCTTTCTTTCACTATTCTTTGAGGAAATGAGAAATATAATTGGGACGCAGTCGGGGGAAAAGAGTGATGGTCCAGAAGATAGCATTAGTAGTCCTCATTATTACATTAAATAGTGTGATAATAAATGTAACGAGGATGAATTTGAGTTTGTATATTGTCTATGAGGACTCCATTGAGAATGGATATTATCTGCAGAAAGCGAGATTCTTGTTTAAACTCTCAGTTTATATTTTGTCATTTTTTTACACGACAGCTGTATAGTTAAGTTTGTATTTGTATTTTGTACCATGTATTTGGCGACTCAAAATGGGTGATGAATATCTAATTTTGGGGGCGTCACAGTTCATCATATCCATGAAAGTAGCAGGAGCATTAGTCAATCCAAAAGACATGACTAAGAATTCATAATGCCCGTACTGAGTCCTAAAGGCAGTCTTTGGAATATCCTTAGTTTTAATCTTCAGCTGATGATATCCAGAACGAAGATCGATCTTTAAAAAGAATTGTGCTCATTGCAACTGGTCAAACAGGTCATCAATACGAGGTAGCGGATACCTATTCTTGATGGTAACATGGTTTAACTCTCGGTAGAAAATAAAAAGTCGCATACTCCCGTCTTTCTTCTTTACGAATAAAACAGAAGCACCCCAAGGAGATGTACTAGGACGAATAAAACCGATGTCTAACAATTCCTGTAGTTGGACTTTTAACTCCTGAAGTTCAATAGGAGCCATTCGATATGGGGTTTTAGAAATGGGCTTTGTACCCGGTTCAAGGTCAATAAAGAATTTAACTTCACGCTTTGGGGGTAGACCAGGAAGTTCTTCAGGAAATACATCAAGAAATTCTCTAACAACAGAAATATTATCCAAATCTGACTTGTCTCTATTCAAATCCATAACATGGGATAAGAAAGCTTGGCATCCGTTTTTCAATAAACGAATAGCTTTGTGGCTTGATATGACAGTGACTGATTTTAGTGGTTGAGTTGTTTGAATTCGAATGATAGGTTGGTTAGGAATATGAAAACTAACAACCTTACAGAAACAATCAATTTTGGCATGATGAGTGGTTAACCAATCAATTCCTAAAATCACATCAAAAGCAAGTATCTTTAAAGAAATAAGATCAACAGGTAATGTGATTTTGCCAACTTGGATCATGCAAGATTTATAAAGCGTAGATGTATGAAGGTTTCACCCAAATCTGAGTTTTACCGAGATAAGTTAAAATCTAATTTCTCCTGAGTCAGGTTTAAACATTGAGCACAAGCAGGAGAGATAAAAGAATGGGTAGAACCGATATCTAGTAAGGTATAAACTTCGCAAGAATTCAAGATTAGCTTACCCGTGATCACCTCGTTCAGGTTTCTAGCATTTTGGCCAGTCACGACAAATGCCCTTCCTTGAACCACCGACTTTGTTTTTTCCGTAGTCGCCTTTGGTGCCGTCATCCCTGTTGGACTTGACTTTGCTACCGGACAAAATCGGGCTATGTGACCGTCTTTTCCATAATTGAAACACATCTTGGAAGGCTGTGAATAGTTTGGACTTATTTGCCCCTCCTCTACGCATCTGTAGCATCTGACTGGTGGTCGTTCTCCACTCCTAGAATTTGTTGTTGGTGTTGGTGCGACTGCTGATGTCTTTCCGTCATTATTGAATCTCCTCTTTTTGAAATTTCCACTTGACTCACCTCTTCTATTGTCATGGCCACGATGACCACCTGATGGTTACCGCTTTTGTCCGTATTTTTCCCTTCTCGCTGGTTATCATCGCTCCGATGACTGTTGTCACCGGTATGACCTTGGTTGTAGTCCCTCGGTTGAACATACTCGTTATTACGCTCTAACAATTGAGCCCTGTTTACAACATCTGAATATAAAGAAAATTTATGAGAGATAAGATATTCTTAGAATCTCGGTTTTAGACCTCTCGAAACATCCGCGTCACGCGTTCCTCATTTTCTACCAAATGAGGTGCTGAAACTGGATAACTCTGCGAACCGCCTCATCTTTGGGACCAAATCATATTTTTTTTTCGATCTAATAAACTCTACCTCCTTCATACGATTGAATGCTTTCGGAAAGTACTTGTCATTAAATGATTCTCAAATCTTTCCCAAGACATGTTGAGTGCGGTGGATGGGTACGCTTCACGACTCCCACCAATAATCCGCCTCACCACGGAACATAAAGGTGGCGAATAGAACCTTACATTCCTCAAATGCGTTCTCAAGACATCGAATATCTTGGTAATTTGCTTAACCCACGTTTTTGCCTTAATCGGATCGGGCTTTCCCCGTAAACTGGTGGTCCCAACTCCTTGAATCGCTTGGTTTGTGATGATCGATCAGCGTTCTTATCATTTCCACCTGTATTTTGTACATGAGTCTCCCTCGTCTGATTTTGCATGAACTGCAAAAAGCTTCTAAACATCGCATCATTCATCGTTTGCTCGGTAGTGTTGTTTACAAGAGGCATATTGGCTTCGTGTTGCACGTTCTCTTGGTTGGTAATCAAAGGTTGTTCCACAGTCTCATAGACTCCATTGTTAACGTTCTTAGCTGTCATTCTTAAAAACTGCCATAAAACAGGGGTTAATTAAACAAATTAACATATCACAAAATATCCCTATATTATGACCGACCAACAAATAAGCTTAGGTAGGACACACTAGCGAAAGATTTACTCATCTCTCCCCTCCTAGTTCTATTTCCCAATCTCCGTCAGAGACCATATCTCTAAGCTCTGATACCAACTGTGACGCCCCCAAAATAGGTATACATCACCCATTCTGAGTCGCCAAATACATGGTATAGAAAAACCACTACAACTTTATTAATACAATTGTCGTGCCAAATACGACAACACAAACTGTGAGTTTAAATACAATATTGTCTTCTAGACAATATCCACACCCAAATAAAGTCTTCATTATAATTATTGATGCACTATTTTACAAAATAGTGAGGACTACTAAAACAACTATCTTTAGTCATCACTCCGTACCCCGGCTAGTCCCTGCTAAATTCTCACCTCCTGAGAAGAAAAATGGAACAAAAAGGAAAAGGGTGAGCTCAACTAGCCCAGTAAAGAACATTATGACTAAGATAATATACAACAAATTATCCTTAGTCTTCAACAGAAAAATCGATAGAATCAATGACAACAAGTTTTAGATCAACAACGCAATGGATACAACAATTCATTAGAAGAGTTAAGTAGAGAGAATGAAATCTACTATCGCCATGAATTTAAAAGTTCATCATCAATATTTTATCCTCGTAACATCAATCAATATACATCTTTGCACTACGGGCCAAAGATATTCATTTATATCACCGATTGGTCATGTTCATCTCAACACTGCTCATCATTTGCACCACGGCCAAAGATATTCGTTAGTAATCATTCATCTTTGCACTCTACTGAGCCAAAGATATTCATCAAATATCACCATTAAGGGTGAGGATGATGAAAAATATTTTGAGAACGAATCCGGTGAGATAGAAGGACAAATATTAGGAATTAAGTATTTCGGTTATCCAAATTCAATAATACTCCATAATAACCAAGTGTGAAGTAGAATTCAAAAATAAAGATCAAAACATGGATACAATCAAAGATAGTAACCATAAAAGACATCCGGAAAAAAGAGAAAATTTTATTTTTCTATTGAATAAAGTGCAGATTTATGAATAGGTATACGTGAATAGTACCGTATACATGAATAGTAACCCCGAAACAACAAGTTCTAAATTTGATTAAAAGTTCAGATCAATAATTCGGCATAATGACATTGAAAGAAATAATATCATATATGAAGAAAATAACATCCCTTACCTCAAAGAGGCGATTGCTTGAATGAAACGTCGGATATGATCTTTGAATGAAACTTCATCTTGAATAGCAACTCTCAAAGTATCTAAATACTCACAAAATACGCTCGATAATATAGAGAGAGAAAGCTTTGTTTCTGGTGTGATTTTCAATTCTAACTTAGCTCTCTATTTATAGGAAAATGTTAGCCCGCCGAAGCAGACTTGACCTGCTACTATTGCCACCCACCACATTTGAAATAAAATTCAGCACATTTTTTCACCAACCACAAGTAGGGCCCACTCAATTCTAGAATTCTCCACCAAAATCATTTATAACCCTAATTTCCGAAGCAGTCACCTCTTAAAATTCATTACAAACCATTCGTTAATTTTTAACGGTTCAAAATTTGTGGACATATACCCAACTTATATATATATAACATATCCAAAAATCACAACGATCCAACGGTCAGATTAAAAATTATAACTCACACAATATATCGTAAAAATACTGATTTGATTTTTAATACCTCCATTCCGACAAAAATACCTCAACATTAATTCCTTTAATTATATCCACATAAAATAAATATATCCATCAATTATATCCACATAAAATAAATATTTCCTTATCGTATAAATCAATAATTAATTATTCACAAATAATATTACAGAATCACAATTATGACAACCCAGTAGTTCGAGAGCAGGGGCTTTCAATAAGGATTTCTCTCTTCTTTGGTAGCGCAATTAGATGACCAAACCTCTCCTTAGATGAACTTTCTAGACATTGCCAATAATGCTATCTAATAATATTATTCAAATAATATGAATTATTGATCTGATAATGAAAAATATTGTGCAGTGATAATTATTGAAACAACAATAATATAAACTATCAACGCAATAATTATTGAAACAATAAAATAAAATATTGAACAGTAATTACTGTAACAATTATTAAGTAGTGCCTTCTTACGTAAGAATCAATAATTCAACTATCTTTGTGCAATACTGGTGTGCTTCGCGTAACCACGCCGTATATCGTACATCGTATTTTAACCACCGTGTATTCAATAGTGTTACTTGGTAACCATTACGAATTAATTATAAAAATTCATACTTTGTCATTTTCTTCATCCGACAATTATCTTGTTATGGGGTCCACGAATGATATGCTGTCAGTGCATCACGGATATTCCGAAACAAAAAGAATATTCCACGACCAAACGAATATTCCCGGACAGAAGGAATATTTTATAACCACTTGCTTATTTTATAAAATTTGCACATTTCACCCATAACCAAAGCATTATATCAAATTAACTCCTTACTATTTCAAGATAATAAATAGAGAAAATTCAATTTTATTTATAATAAGTTGGGGTCTTACACTCTTGTTGTATATTAAAGATTGTATTTGAATTTTGTACCATATATTTGGCGACTCAATATGGGTGATGTATACCTATTTTGGGGGCATCATAATAACCACCTGTGGGGGTACCACAAGTATGTCCTCTTAACATCGAGACATGACACTTTTCGTGGCGCTGTGATTAGTCCACGTCGTATCCTCTTATATATTGTTCTAGGTGTGAGGTTTGATCATTTGATATGTTTGTTTAGGATGCGAATGTGTCGACCCTAGTTTCTGTTTTGTTTTGTGGATTGGTAATGTTTATACTAGACATACCTTACACACATTTGGATTCGCGGTCTGATGTGTGATTTGACTGTGTGACAATGTTTTCTTTTGTTTTGAGTTCGGTATGAATTAACCACTTAATTACACTGATTCAACCTTTTCTTTATTTCGTTAATTCTGTTGATTCAGTTATATTCTATTCAGACTCTGAAGATTATAGGGATAATACACTGTTTAGTCATTGTACTAGGATCCAATTTTCATTGTACGTGGTTACCGAAACTTTTTTTGTTACAATCGAATAACTGTACTCTCAAAAATTACAAAATGGTCATCACTTAAAATTTTCGTCCGAAAAAACAGACAAAAAAAGCTGACTGTGCAAGTTGGCATCTCTTTTTTGCTTACGTGGAGCACAGTTGACAGTTTTGCCATATCACTCCTCTTCTTTGTTATCTTTAAACAAAGTGGAGTAGTAAAATTTATTATCTTTAAATAATAATAATAATTTTAAAATAATAATAATAATAGTAATAATAATAATAAAAATAATTTTAAAATAATAATAATAACAATCAACTTATTTTAAAAAAAGTCACAAATAATTACTTATTTTTTTTGACTTAAAAACCAATTTATAAGTTAAAAAATAAATAACTCCCAAACACTAAAACAGTAGCACATGACTTATAAGATGATTTGACCAATTTAAAAGTCACTGTTGAACACCCCCTAGTTAAGCTTTCCTCTATAAAAGCTCTGCCCATACCTCGTGGCCTTGCCATTCTGATTCTTTACTAAGTTTTCTTCCTCTCTCTCTCTCTCTCTTCTGTTCACATCTACCCAAAAAACTTGCCACCATTTGTATTCCTCAAGTTGGTACTTTGATGAGATTTTTGCTATCCGGAGTAATATTTCTGAAATGGGTTTTGTTGGCAGATTGTTGTGGGTGAATAGGTACAGCAAGAAGAAATGCAGAAGCTTGTTTTGGAGAATGAGAGCAGCAATGAAGAAAGCAATGACAAAGAGTAATAATGGGCACCTCAAGTTTCAGTATGATCCCTCAAGTTATGCCCTCAATTTTGATGATGGTTGTTGCGAAGTTGGAGAGGAGAGAGACACAGCATTTCAACTGGCAACCAAGTCTACAAAATCATCTACTTGGGTTTATGTGATATGGGTTGAATCTTAGCTGCTATTTTTTTGTATGGAAGATTGTTCATGTCTGGCTGGGTTTGTTAATTATTAATTACAGTGTGATGAGAATTGGATCGAACTGTTTAGTACTGTGGGGGATATATAATTTAGTTATATGTGTTGTTTTATAAGTTAACTTAGTTCTCTTCTCATGTTGCAGTTGTTTCAAGGTAAATCCATAGTTACAAATCTGTCTCCACAAAATAAAAGCTTCCTGCTATATTTATATTGATACAAAGTAGTGCAGACTGCAGTTTAAGATCTCAATACCAAACATGATTCCTATAAGTTTAACAATGTTCTGAATAGATTTGTTTATTTAGCAATTTCTGAACCATCCCAATAATTAATCATGTTCTTTGTTCTCATCAAGACAATAATACGAGATATAGGGATCAGATTTTAAGAAATTTTTTAAATTGATGTTGTAAATCAATTACAAATTTTCTCATATAACACGCATTCAAGAAGAGATCGATCCTGCATCACTCTGATTTACACACAAATTAACTTTATGCTACTCCCAAGACATAGTATCCAACCTCACCTCGATTGGGGTTCAAATCGTTAACTTTTTCAATAGCATCCTCCATATTTCCGTTAGATCAATGTCATTTTAAATCTGGATAAATATAGGGTATCCATTTATTTGAAATGGAGAGAATCCTTGTCCAAAAATTTTATGCACTGTTGAACACCCCTAGTTATGCTAACCACTCCCAAGATATAGTATCCAACCTCACCTAGGGGTTCAAATCGTTAACCTTTTCAATAGCATCTTTCGTAGCATTTTAAATCTGGACCATAAAATTTAGGGTATCTATTTATTTAAAATATAGAGAATCCTTGTACAAAAATTTTATGCTTTTATTTCAATAAACAGAAGTTATGAATCAAAACAAGAAAAATACAAACACCCAATATCAAAAACTGACTTGAAATCCCTAAATTCCAAGCTCTATCCCTTTGAACCGCATACTTCACCAGCAACTAAACTAAACAAAACAAAACATTCTAATATTACTTGAAGAGAGTAAAATTTTCCAAAAGTTTGGTAACCAAAAAAAAACAGTAATGCAAAATAGTAAAGGGTAAATGAACAATAATACCATTACAAGACATTATTATTATTAAAAAAAAATAATAATTATTATTATTAAAATAAAAAAAAATTATTATTATTACAAAATATATAATAGATATTTGAGATTTGATAGTATTATAAAAATAGTCATTATATTATTATGGCTTTTAAAAAAAATTATTATTAATATTCTCTGAATTCCACTTTTATCGGTGGTTATTACATAAAATCCATAAATTAAGAATTTAAGAGACATACAAAAAATTAAAAATGAAGACTAAATAAAAAAATTAAGTTTTGTCTTATTATATATATTTATATAAAATATAAATAAATTTTTTAAAAATTTTAACATGCGCCACCGCTTTTGTGCTGGACTCCCCGAGAAATCCCAAATAGAGGAATAAAAGTCGCATCACTGAAACCGCAAACAACTTTCTTACAAATTCAAACCCTCTTTCTTTCTCTCTCTTAATTTATATCTAGTATTGATTGATTTGCCGAAATTGCCGAAATTGCCGATTAGATTTCAGGGGTTTTGAAGTCTTGGAACTGCGAATATAGGGTTTCGAGGCGTTTCAGCAGGATACAAAGTTAGGGTTTTGTTTTTAAATATTTAATTGCGATGTTGATGACGGACAATAACTCTCAAAGTTGGAATTTTGATGAGGTATCGCCTGATGATGAAGGTTCCGATAGGCTCACCATTGATATCGCTAGTTTATGGAACATGATCGAAGAGAATCCTGGTTCTTCCGAGGTAGTTTATTTGATGCTATTTTGGTGCAATTATCAATTTTGAAGTATTTATTGTAGTTTAATTGTGGGTGGGTGGGTGGGTGGGTGGGTGGGGGGGTTGTGTGTATCAGATCAGTTGCTGTCCAATTGCGTGCAGTGCATGATTAATTTTGTGTAAATGTATTTGGATCGAGTTGCCATGTAATTTTGTGATTTGTATTCTGTTTTAATTGTGATTGATTTGTTTATGTGGAAGGGTTGTCTTTCTAGTTTTCTTTTGTTGGCAAGAATCTGCTGTTTCGGAAATATTGATTATTGATATGCTCTGAATTAGTAGATTTTGAATGCGTTGTGGATGGATGGGCTCATATGGGGAATGATAAATGGTCGGTGGTCAACGTGTATATCTTTTTCAGAGGTATCTAAAGTCTAACCATGCATATTTCATGAAAAAAATCTTGGCGTCAATCACAATTAATGAGTCTTAGTGTTATTTTGGCACCTATGGTTTCCCCAATATAATAGTTTCCCTACCCCAGTTAAGTTGTCTCATTTAACTTTCAGGAATTTTGTTTGCCGTGTTGTAAAGTTCTAAACCAAAATTATGCTTAAATGGAAAACACCCCAAAGTTCTCATTTCCTGAACAAGGATATAGTGGTGACGGTAGTTTCAGTTAAAAAAACCAAGGTTACAAGGTTTTGGGACATCTAAAAAAGAAAGGGGGTTGTTAGTTTGAGGTTAAATGAGTATACTTTGAGGTTACATCCTAGGTTAAGCATAATCTTGCTTGGTGCACATTTTGGGGATGGAGTTTGTGCTAATGTTAGAAATTACTCCTTCCGTTTCAAAATTAGAGATAGATTTATGAGCGTTGACTTTTAAGGATAATTTTACTTTTCCAAACATATATCCCTACGTTTGCTAGAATATAGTAGCGGTGACATGATAGTACTCAATCTATCTAACCTATAAATAATGACATATGAGGAACTTCATGTGACTTTATAGTTTAAACATAGAAATGTATCTCTAATTTTGTGGAAAAGAAAAATGTATCTCTAATTTTGGAAAGGAGGGAGTATCTGTTATCATTTACTCATGTTTTCCGTGTATTCACTTTCTAAGTTCAGTGTCGCATACTTTGGTTTGGCCTCTGAGAAAGGGAGGACAGAAAAATCTTTTAGATAAAGATAATTGTTAGATAGTGTGATAAATGGTAATTGTCGTTATCTGGTTGATCATAACCATATCAACTTGTCTGTGAAGCCTATTGCTCATGCATGCAGCTTGATTCTCTTTGTTTTACTGTTCTCTTTCTTGTACAGGTACTTATTGTGAGTTGTCTTTTTGCAGAATAAGCCAGAGTATTTGCCAGCAAATATTGTGCCTCAAGGTGAGTCAGCTTCGGCTTTTGTCGTTAAGTAACTTACAATTTTCGTATTGATATTTTATTGTTTCTCATGATCAGGCTTTTTTTATTGATTATGATGGGTAATCTGAATTCTGGATATAATTAATGAGAGACTAGATTATCTTTATTTTTATTGTTCTTTTTTGGAATGATAATTAGGTTTGTCGGAAATGGAAGGGCAATCTTCATATGGGGCCGAGTTACCAGGATCTGATACAGGCTCCTATTCATACAACTCAGAAATTTCGGATTCTAGGACTAGAACTTCAGAGGGCTCGTTTGACTCTGTAGCAAAGTTTGTCACATTTGATTATGTAAAGCAAGAACCGTCGGTACAAATCCGGCCTCCTAACTTATCTGGCAGTTTTATCGACTGGACTCCAGAACCTTTGTGTTATAGACAAGATATTCAATTCGAGATACCCAGTCATCTAGGTATATCTAGTTTTGCTGCGGGAGCTACTGATCATGTTTCAGATATCGGAGGAACTTTTCATACTAATTACTCAAAAGGTGAAACTGAATTTGTGTTCAGGTCTTTGGAAGCGAATAGACATTATCTGCCTACATGATTTAAGCCCTGAATTTACTGTTTTGCAAGTACATTATTTTATTTGTAACATTGATGAAGAACAAACTCAATTTTTCTTAATGTTTCAGGTCCACCTTACAACTGGTCAATGGAGAAATCTGATATTAGTTACGGAACATATGGTGCCCTGGGTGATAATAATTCTCAATCCCTAGGAGAACGACATACGGAGGAGTCCTCTATTTTGAATGCGAGGTTATCTTCACATAGTGCATGCCATACTCAACCCAGTAATTGTGAACTCCCTAACATCGACTTTCCTGACGTAGGAAGTCCCGATATTTTGGAATTTTACAATCAGCATCTCCATTTGCAGTATTCCATTGGTTTGGAAAGTCCATTATCTTTTGGTCCCTCTAGACAATGTTTCACTGAAAATTTTGGTATTCAATCTGTAGCAAATAATGTTGAGAGGATGACCAATGTAAAGGATGAAAAAGGGAAGCTTCCAACCCAGAGTGCATACCTGAGGAGTGCGATGAATTTTGAGGATCAGTTGGAAAGAGCTGGTGGAGCAGTCACTGCTGCTTCAGTGATGATAAACTCTGATGTCAGTGGGCTGAATGACGATCACAAAGGCGCCGATTATATCTTACCAATCTGTGGAATCTCTTCTGATAATGCAGAGTTTGGGCTTACAGTTGGGAAGGCATCATCAACACAGATTTTGCATCCTACTTTGTCAAACATGTCTAGCAAGAAACAAGCTGTTCATGTGAAGGATGATAAAAATAATGAACTGTTTGCATCGCAGGGGACTGCATACCGATCTCTTATGGCTATAGATGGTGAGGTTGGCGGGATCACTTATGGAGTTGCTAATGGCTTGTCTAGCAAGAAGCAACCATTTCATGTGAAGGATGAAAAAAATAATGAGCTGTTTGCACCTCAGGGGACCGCATACCGATCTTCTATAGATGTGGATGTGGTTGGCAGGAGGCCTTCTAGGATTGCTGCTGGCTTGTCTAGGAAGAAGCAAATGTTCCATGTGAAGGATGAAAAAAATGAAGAAACATTCTCAGCGCAGGGTACTGCATACCAATTTCGTATGGATGTGGATGATGTGAGTGGCAGGAAATCTTCTGGTGTTGCTGATGGAATTTTTGCTGATAGGCAATCACTTTCCAGTATTCCGACTTCCATTTCAAGTAAAAGCCAGGTGGTTGAAAATGATGAAATAAGTGACATCTTAATTGCTTCTAATAGAGCTCACCATTATCTTGATGAAGATGAAACTTGCACAATTATCAGTCCAGTTGGTAATAGTCATTGTCAGGATGTACAGGCTTCAGAGCAACCTTGTTTGCAGCAATCCAAGTCAGTGAGGAGGCAGTTGGTTCCCACACTAGAAGACAGGGATAGTAACTTGATTCAATCTATGAGTATGGGTTCTCAACATTCAAATGTCAGCCACCAAGCAGTTCAGAGTAATGCCTGGGTTCAAAGATCTCATGTTGATGATGACTCTGATATATGTATTCTGGAAGATCTGAGTGAACCTGCACGTCGAAATCAATCTCCAGTGAATGGGAAGTCACATATTGCATCACGAAGTTCTTCATTTATCGACTCCCGTAGTCACTTTGAAGTAGGTGGTGTGAGACTCAAAACAAATGATGAAAGAATTATATTTCATGCTGCATTGCAGGTGAATTATGATATTTTGAATTATCTTTGCTTACTGAAGTCATTTAACAAATTTTGTTGTTGTCTACCTATATCTTTTTATATCGTCAGGATTATAAGAAAGAGGGTAAATTGAAAATAACAAAAATAGTTAGTATATTCTAGAATTGGATATTTTGTATACACGTGTGCACATGGAAGTTGTTAGCTTGTGTGTATAGGATAAGAGAGTGGTGTAGGTTAAGAGTATTTATACTTTTAAGCATTTTAGTAGTTATTTATATGCGTGTAATGGGGTGGAGTAACCTCCAAGCTTTTGAATATTATGCAATTTGTGAATGAAATGGGAAAAGCTTATTTAAGTTTTCTCTCTCTATCTTTGTCAGTTTCTCGTGATAAATCACTGAGTTCTTTTCGTTCTTCCTTCCTTATTCTCTCCGAATTCTCTCTTATTTCTATCTCTCTCCCCGTTTCTCTTATTTTTTGGTTAGGCTTCAACAAGGGCTCGACAAATTGGTATCAGAGCTCAAGTTCTATCCAAACTCATCATCTTTTTCCTCTACATCCTCAGTTCCCTTTATATTTGATTTCTATCTCTTTTACCATTTTCCATCCTTCAAACACCACCTAGAACAATCACAAAACCATCAACAACCATTGTAGATCTACGCTTGTGCATTTGCATAAAATAGGCCTCAAAGACTTTTTTTTTTTAGAGTACTACATAACTTCAACAAATTCAAGTATTAATTCACTTGTTTCAGGTATTAAACACTTCCATCTCACTTGTTCGTGTCACATACAGATTGCCCATTCCCTAAAACTCATTTGCAACATCACCCACACATATTTTAATTCATATTTTGCTTGATCTTCTCTGTCGGTAAATTTTTTCTAGATTCTATGAATTAGTTTTGTTTGATCTGTTTTGTTCGTGTTAGGAGATTCATATTAAGTTGTTTCAGTTGTAGAGTCTAACAAGTTGTTTCTTATAAGTTGTTTCAATCGTAGAGTCAAACGAGTAATTCCAATCAGAGTCTTATAAGTTGTTTCAATCATAGTCTTACAGGTCGTTTCAGTCTACAATCGTAAAGTCTTATAAGTTGTTCCACTTTATGATCATAGAGTCTTATAAGTTGTTTCATTCTATGATTGTAGAGTCTTTTTCTAATACTAAACAGTTTTTGCTTATGTGCTAATATTGGTGCTTGTTTTTACTTTTTACTCTGATAACTCGTGTTAATATTAGTTTTGATCCTTTGGTGCTATAGCTTCATTTGTGTGCTCGTTTACTTGTTAAAATTCAACTAAGCTCTAGTTAGTTGAGTTAAACTTGTTTGGCCTGGGATACTCGGTTTGTTTCATTGAGGAAGTCCACTTCTCAGTTAAATAGCTACTCAAGCTTATTCTTACTCGAGGAGTGTTGCTATTGCTTGAATTTCATGAATCGCAATTATTCTGTCTCATTTTCTCTTTACTCTATAAATATGATTGATCCTTTACAAATGTTGCAACATGATTTCATAAATTACAGAGAGTACACCAACGAGAAATTACAACTTATTGACGAGAAAATGGACCACTTCATGGAAGGTATGAATGAATTGTTGAGACACAAGAGCCCAGATAACGATGACATGTTTTAAAATCCTTTTGGGGATAATGGAAGGGGCAAGAGGCATGTTCATATGAGGCAAAAGAGGTATAAGGGCTTCTTTAGAGACCCTAGACATGCTGAGCAAGAAAGAAAGAGCGAGGAAACATGAAGAAGATGATGCTTAATGGAGGAGGAACCAAAATGATAATGATGGTGAAGAGGAGAGAGAACTTAACATCTTAAATTGGTGTTCCCATTATTTACTGAGGGTGATGATGCTAAGAGCTTGTTACAGGATTGCGATGAGTAATTTGGCATATATGGGATTCATTCTCATAGGAGGATTGCCATAGCTGGGATGCACCTCCATGGTTCTTCAAAATATTGGTACAAAATTGACACAAGAGCTTACTTTTGCAAATGATTTCACTGTGTGGTACTGAGGCAGATGTGGAAAACATATATAAACAATTCAAGTTGTTGAAGCGAGAAGGAATTGTGAATGTGTACTATGATGAGTTTGAAAGGTATAAGGGAGACTACTTGAGAAGTTGCCTCACTTGACGGAGGACTTCTTTGTGGGGAATTTTGTTGATGGACTGGAAGATGAAATAAAAAAATGGTACAACTGTGTGACCCAGAAACTCTATCCCAAGCCTTCAAACAAGCCAAGTTCTATGAGAGCCTAAACTTGCCAACACCCACAATTATCCTAAATCACAACCCAGCCACACCAACACTTGGCTCAACTACAAAAAGGAACTCCCTGCACCACCACCAACCAAAACTCCTATGCTCACCTATCCGACTTTAACAAGCCTAAGCTTTTTACTGCAACTCAAAGAGATGAGAGAAAAGCCAAGGGCCTATATTTTTATTGTGATGAGATGCAAGGATCCTCAGAATTTCATGATCACTTGTGAGGATTTTCAGAACTGTAAGGACTCTCAAGAGTTTGTGGAATACTCTGGACCTCCCCAGTTTGATGAAAAATCTGAGCCTACCCAAACAAAGGATAATGATAAACTTAAGGGGAAAGCTACCTTGTGTAATTTGCAACTTCAAGTAGAGGCAAATGGGGGTTAAGTCTGATTCTTAAAGAGGAAAAAGTGAAGGAAAATAACTGAGGATGTTAATAGATAGTTGTAGTACCTTAAATTTTCTAAGGGAAGATGTTACCTCGGCACTAAACTATCTTATGCAACATATTGACCTAGTTATTTAACCTTCCTAATGGTGAGGAACTTCATAGTAAAGCATGGTGCCCCGAGTTTACATAGAATTTTGACACAGTTTCAACACACCTATGTGGATCATTAAGTTGAAGCCATATGATGCTATCTTGGGAACTACATGGCTGAAACAGTTAGGAGGAATACATATGGACTACAATAACCTTATCCTCAGCTTTACACAACAAGGAATGGAAGTTCTGCTACATGGATGGACCAACTTCCAAAGAAGTGTAGACCTTGACTATTTGACAATAGCCCAACCAGCATGGATGTCCCAGATTGTTGAAAGCTATGAAGGTGACAACAATATTTCCCCAAGTTATAATCGAGTTAGCAGCTACAAAGAAGGGGCTTAATGAGTTGAGCTAGTCCATGGTCTGCTAAAGTACAAAATTGGGTAATAGGTTTTCAAGGAGACTTAAGAAGACAACTATTTGAAGAACTCCATGAGAAGGGAGTAAGGGGGATCATTCAGGGAAGGGCCACTTTAAAAAGGATAGAGCAAGATTTCTATTGGGTAGGAATGAAGAACGATCTCACAAAGTGGGTGGCCCTTTTTTCAATTTTTTAAACTTGAAAATGTGAGAAACCCTGAGCTGCTCCAACCATTGCCCATCCCTAACCAGCCTTGAATGGACATATCTATGGATTTTATCAGTGGACTCCCCAACTCCAAAGGCTATGAAGTTATTTGGGTTATTACTGATAGGTATAACAGGAACTCTCATTTCTTACCTCTCAGTCATTCTATCTCTACCAAGACATTATCCCAATTATTTTTT
This sequence comes from Panax ginseng, assembly GCA_020205605.1. Classification (NCBI taxonomy): domain Eukaryota; kingdom Viridiplantae; phylum Streptophyta; class Magnoliopsida; order Apiales; family Araliaceae; genus Panax; species Panax ginseng. The sequence goes on along the minus strand of CM035128.1, from coordinate 12,914,822 downwards.
GTGAACCTCTTTAAGCTTCATGGCCTTACCAACTTAATTGCAAGTGATAGGGATCCTATATTTTTTGAGTGACTTCTGACATACACTTTAAACTTGCAGGAACAAGGCTTCACATCAGTACTTCCTATCATCCTCAAAGTGATGGGAGCACTGAAAGGATAAACCAATGTTTGGAACAATATCCAAGAAGCATGTGCAGCCATTCACCAAAACAATGGAGCTCTTGGCTACCTATGGCAGAATGGTGGTTTAATACCACTTTCCACACTTCTCTACAAACAACTCCATACAAAATTCTCTATGGACATGACCCTATACACTTGAGCATGCCCCTAAAATTTAGTACCAACATTGCAACAGTTAAGGACATTCTTGTAGAGAAACAATGACAACTAGAAATTCTCAAGGATAAGTTAGCCAAGGCCCAGCAAAGTATCAAGAGCCATGTTGACAAGGGAAGAACTGAGAGGGTTTTTAATGTTGGTGAGTGGGTATACCTGAAGCTACAACCTTATAGACAGTTCAGTTTCAAGAAGGAAGAATATGAAATTAGCCCCAAAATTCTATGAGCCTTTTAATATTCTGGAAAAATATGGGGCTTTTGCATACAAATTGGAGCTTCCAAGCACTTCAAGGATACATCCCACTTTTCATGTTTCACAACTAAAAAGGCATTTGTGGGCAGCATAAATCAACACCTAGCTACTAAAGGTTAATCAAAATGGACAATTTGATGTCGGACCACTCAGAACCTTAAAACAGAGGAGAGTTTACAAAGGGAGCAATATCATATACCAATACTTGGTACAATGGAAATACTGTAGCATTGAAGAAGCTAGATGGGATGACGACGATCTCTTTAAACTTTACTAGACTTGATACTTCATTCATGAGGACTTGAAACCTCTCAAAGGGAAGGGAATGTTAGGATTACAAGAAAGAGGGTAAACTAGGAATAACTAAAATAGTTAGTATATATTGTAGAATTCGATATGTTGTATACATGTGTGCACATGGAGGTTGTTAGCTTGTGTGTAGGATAAGAGAGTGGTGTAGGTTAAGATTATTTTCACTTTTTCAGCATTTTAGTAGCTATATATATGCATGTAATGGGTGGAGTATCCTTCAAGCTTTTGAATATAATGCAATTTGTGAATGGAATGGGTAAAGCTTGTTTTAAGCTTTCTCTCTCTATCTCTGTTGTTCGTGATAAATCACTAGTCTTCTCCTTCCTCCCTTATTCTCTTTGAATTCTCTCTTATTTCTATCTCTTTCTTTGTTTCACTTTTATTTTCTGGTTAGGCTTCAACAAGAGCCTGTCATATATCTGCATCTATATATTTGATTTGGAGTTCTAGAATATTTATTTCTTTGTATATAGAAGGAGACATTATGTTATTTGATTTGGAGATCTGGTATATTTTTTTGTTTATTTATAGAAACATAGATGCATTATGTTGATTGTTTGGAATTATAAGCTTAATTAACTATATTAAAATTTAAGATAGAAGTTATGTAAGTGTTGCCATTCCAAGTCTCTTCTGACTTTTACTGAATTTAGAAGGAATTAATTAACAAATTCAAGTTGCTTGTAATTTTAAGTGGAATTCGCATGGCATGGCATATTTGTTATCGTATATTTGAGGATTCACTCTTATAGAATGGATAAGCCTCACTGCCCAATGTGCATATGTAGGAAAACTTGAATACACTGATATGAACGAGCTTAGCTGTTTTGGCGACATGAAACATTCTTTACTTGTTTTCTGAAAAGCATCAACTTAATGAAATCTATTTTTCTTTGTTTCCTTCATAAATATTTTGTGTTAAAGCAACAAGCTTTTGTCTAAAAAGTTGTATTGAAAAGTTGTATAGTTAAACCATAGTTGTTAACGCCTTAGTCTGCAAGTCGATGAAGTCGGTAAAAAAAGAAGCAAAAAGTGAGCAAACGACTTGGTTGAGGACGGAAAGGCAGGCGCCTAGAAAAAATAAGTGACGACTTGGACAACGCGACGACAACTTGGACGATTAACCGACTGATCGAGTGACTTGGTCTGTATGGGTATGGATCGACCCAAATCTGAACTGGGTTAAAAAACGACGTCGCAGGAACAAGAAAACTAGACCTAGAAGAGTCAATCTATTGATCGATTATTAGAACTCAGAAGATCGACATTGAGAGGCAACCGAAGATTGATCGAGAGCAAAAAAGAAAGCTTAAGCGACCGAGAGCGAAGAAGAAAGCGATCGAACGAAGAAGAAAGAGTCGATCGATCGACAGGTATGTATGTCGTCTGTTTTCCCCTTTCCCTTTTCTGCTTAATGAGAGCGAGAGAGACAAGATGAAAGTTTGACTGTTGCTGCTTTCCCCTTCCCCTTTTCTTTTTCTGCTACCCGGCTTAGAGCATACTAAAAGCATACGCATGAGAATTTTTTTTATTAGCCTTTTTGCTTTGCTGCTGGGTCGATCTATATATATATATATTTATATATGTATAAATTTATACATATATAAATTTATTTATATATATATTTATATTCCAAACGACTGCTAATCTTCTATTTATGATATATGCTTCGACTGTAGTACCTGTTTGGATTTTTTTCCCCCTTATCATTTATTTCTATTGAGTATTGACTGGCTTATGACTGTTTAACTTTATTCCCCACCATATCATTCATTTCTATTAATTATATTATATTCTTTTTTTTTGCAAGTACATATTTCACTGATCAAGAAAGAAATTAATCAAACATAGAAAATCATGATTGTGAATTATATTTAAATTAGTACTACTATGCTATAATGGATAAATGCATGACTGTTATTATTTTGACATTAACTTTATGGTTTACTCATCATTTGGACTTAATAATATAAACTATTTTTAGTTTTTAATTAGTACTATATATATATATATATTATAGTATTAATAATGTCAGCATCAGAGATATTTGTGGGTCCATCATGAGATTTTGAATAATATATAAATATTATATTATATATGTTTGTCTTATATTTTTTATTTGATTGTATTGTGTAGACAGTAAAATGACGGAAGGTTCGGGGCCCATAATTATTATATAACGAAGGACTCTAAAAGAAAAGCTAAATCGAACGATCCGGGTTGAAAATATGGATAATGGCCGGATTTAAGTAATAAGGATGTCGTGCAATGTATACTTTGCGGGAAGAAATGCCATTCGGACATCAAGAGGCTCATGCAACATATAGCCGAAAATTTTGGAGATGTAGCAAAGTGCCCTAAAACAACAACAGAAATTATGAGGGAGATGCAAGAGGCTTTGAATAGTAAAAAGAGGGACAAGACAGTTGAGCTAGATGATGATGATGATGTAGTAGAAATGCAAGAAGAACAGTCATCTATTCGTCTAACCTTGGCCTCCAATGCTTCTTTTAACACTTTCCCAAGTTTTGGGACGACTTCTAAAAGGAAGAAATGTGTATTTTAATTCCAAAAGCCACAAGCAAAGGATCCAACAAAGACAGTTGAAGCACTTCTAAGGAAGACTCCTGAAGAAGTTATAGAGGAGAGACATAGCAAGCGTTTGAGCCAAACGAGTATTGAAAATCGTTTGAGGACACCGGAGGAAAAAGAAAGAGTCCAAATGCACGTTGTCGACTTTTTCTATGAATGTGGCATACCATTCAATGCTGCAAATTTAAGGAGATTTGAAGTAATGGTCGAGACCATAGGGCAATATGGGTCGAGTTTCAAGCCTCCAACGTATTATGAGTTGAGGGTTCCTTTACTTGAGAAGGCAAAGATGAAAACCGATGAGTTAAAGAAGAAACATGAAGTTGCTTGGAAGGAAGGATGCACACTCATGTCGGATGGTTGGACAGATAAGTGGGGAAGACACTTGTTGAATTTTCTTGTTAATAGTCCGGAGGGGACTTATTTTATGGGTTCTGTTGATGCCTCAAGTCAGTCGCAAGATGCCACAATGTTGGCAAATCTACTTGATAACAAGATTAAGGAAATTGACCCCGAGTATGTTGTTCAAGTGGTCATGGACAATGCCTCTAATTACAAGGCAGCGGGGCATATACTAATGGAGAGGAGGCCTACCTTTATTTTGGACACCTCAGGCGACTCAACGCCTTGACCTTATGCTAGAAGACATAGTCAAGTTGAAGCAATTCTAGCCCACAATCATAAATGTAAGAAGAATCACAACATTCATTTATAGGCATGGTCGTCTTCTTAATGCGATGAGGGAAAAAACAAATGGGAGGGATCTTGTGAAACCCATAGTTACTAGATTTGCTACAGCTTTTCTCACCGTGTAGAGTTTGTACAAGCGTAAAGATGCGTTGAGATATTTGTTCATAAGCGAGGATTAATCAAAATCAAAGTTTACGGCTACTGAAGCGGGGAAGAAAGTATGTGATACTGTTATTTTAATAACATTTTGACATCATGATGAGGATTGCATTAGGGCGTCACAACCACTTCTTATAGTCCTGAGGATTGTTGATAGTGATGTGAAGCCTGCTATGCCAAAAGTTATTGTTGCGATGGAATACACGAAGAAAACTATCAAAGATGCATTTGATAACAAAAAAGACAGTATAAAGTGATTGAAATTGTTGAGGGGCGATGGGAAAGTCAAATGGAGCAAAAATTATATAGGGTTGCGTTATTTTTCAATCTGGGCAAGTACTTTGATATCAAAAAGGAACGTCGGTTGTTTGCTAGTGCTTTACGAGATGACTTCAATGACGTCCTTGCAAAGTTGGTGACCGAGCTAGATTTGCTAGACAAGATAAGCAATCTAGTCGAAAACTATGATGCTTCTCGAGATACTTTTGCAAGAGAAATTGTGATTAGGCAACGGAAAATAAAGATTCTTCGTATATTAAAAAATATATATAAAGATATAAAAGCTAAATTATAATTATAATTTATGTACATTCTTCCTTTCCTCCCTTTAAAAATATTTATATTTATTTTAAATGTTTGATAGTTGATTGGTGGAATGCTTTTGGAGGGCAGACTATTGAGCTATCCTCGTTTGCAAAAAGAATTCTAGGCCTCTGTTGTTCTTCTCCCGGTTGCGAGCGCAATTGGAGTACATTTGAGTTTGTAAGTACTTTCTATTGTTAGTTCAAATTTCAAAAGTAATAAGTCATTCACTACTAATACTAACTATTTTTTATATAATTAAAATTTTATCATTAATATTATTATTTTTTGTTCTATTTATTTTAGATTCATACGAAGAAGAGGAATCTATTGGAACACAAACGATTGAAGGTGTATGTCCAATACAATCGAAAGATCGTCTCAAGATTCTAAATGAGGCGTGAACTTGGAAGTAGTTTTGATCCATTAGCCATTGATGACTTTGAATGGGGTAATGAATGGATCAATAATGAAGCCGATGTTGTTCATCCCGGGGAGGATCTTATATGAAATGATGTGGATCGAGCAGCCGATGCATCTAACACGCTTGAGGGTCGCAATTTTTCAAGGAGAGTTCGTGCTAATACTAGTGATAAGATGTGGTGGTGGTTCAACTTCTAGAGAATTAAGGTTATGGATTCTGACTCCGGTAATGAAATTGATGAAGAAGAGAGAATTCCAAATGATGATGAAGATGTGGAGGATGATTTTGGAGAAAGACTGCCTACGTCTTTTGAATGAGAGTAGTTCTCGTGAAAGAGATGGAGATGGCCTTTTCTTTGATGATTTTGTTTGAACGATGTTTCTATACTAGTGTAGAGAGTAGACATTATTTTGGCTTCTTGTGGTGTTTTATTAGTTATTAGACTACATATTTTTGATGGTTGGTTGTAACTTTATTTTCGATGAGGTATTTGTTGAATTTTTCATTTCTTTTACTAATTTTTAATGTCAAGGGTTTTGTTTTTGGATTGTTACTGTTAAGTATTTACATAATTATGCCTTTAATGTTATTCTATAGTTATGTTTTGAGTTTTAATGTATATGAAATTTTATTGCCAATATACTTGTTAAGTAAAATAAATGATATATAAATTGATTGTAAACGATTTGTCGCCATACGGACGCCATGACCGTTGGCGTCCAGGCAGCTGGCTAGCGCCATGACTCATTGTGGTGGCGTGACAATTATGAAAAAAAATTAAGTGCCCCAAATATTAATATGCTTTAAGGAAAAAAAATTAACAAATCAAGCATGATTTTTATTTTGGTTTATTTTGAAAGTGTAACTTTTTATCCTAAATATAAAGTTCCACTTCCTAACACTTATAAAAAGTAATTAGACAAAATATAAAAGACATAATTAAGAGAAACTATATTTTTTTAAATTAAAACAAGAATAATCGTCTTATTCTAGCAAAGCATTAAAAGGAAAGTTTTTAGTCAGCTAACAATAATTTAAAAACATACTTAACACTCCACATGAGACTAAAATCGGCATAATTGGTATTAAACAAAATTTGAAAGATTAAATTGTGGCCTCAAGAAAAGACTCATAATTGTGGTAAAAAACTAAATAAAAGGAGAAGTTGGAAAGCTCAAGAAAAGATGACAAACCATAATAAAGCAAAAATAAAAGGGCATATTAGCTGGCTTAAATAAGGACAAGATGGCATCATAGTAGTAAAGCTAAGATAAATTAGGAGGACGGGAAGATGGTTAAACTGATTTTGATTGTTGAGTGGGCTCATATAGTCTGTGAACTGGAAGTGAATAATAGGAATATGGCTTTTTCTTGTATATTCTAAGGTAATCTATGCTTGATAGCATAGTTTTTAAAAGCAAAAGGTGCACTAAGACGAAAAGATCTCCCAGGAGCTTTTAGGGGCAAGTCAAGGTGGGAGCCTCATCCAAGTGAGGTGCCCAACCTCAAAAAATACAAAATATGGCGTCATATTTGAAACAATAAAGTATGTATAAGATATAAATTAATGACATATAACATGAATATACACTAAAATAGAAGATATAATATAAACAGGGGTAATAAAAAAGGAATTGGATTGAGAAAGTAGAAAAATAGAAGGGAAAAGGGGAAGAAAAAACAGTGGGAAAGAGAAAAAAAAAGGGTAAGAAAACAGAGGAGAAAATGGGTAATAAAAAGAAAGAGGAAGATAAAAAGGGTAAGAAAAAAAGGAAGAATTTAAAAGGATAAAAATCAAAATATAAAAACGTGAAATAAAAGAAGAGAAAAGAAAAAAGATGGAAGAAAAAGGAAAATAGAAGATGAAGAAAAAGAAGGAAAAGGAAGAAAAAACGGGGGGAAGAAGTAGGTGAAATTTTTTTCACTGGAGCCTTGTTTTAGATGAACCTTAATTGTGCTTTGCACCTCTGGGCTTTGGCGTAGGCCCAAAATGCGTGGGCCTCTTTGAATGCGACTCACCTTAGCCAAGACAAGGCCCTAGAGGTGCGCCTTGTCTTGCCTTGGGCTTACGTGCGTGCTTTTTTGTGCCTTTAACACATATGCTTGGTGGCATTATTTGTAATCTCCAAATAACTTTGCGTGAAGCTTCCATTACCTTTTATAGCATTGAGATCTTTCAGAACTTGTAATGAAAGCAGCACAATGATTTTTGGGAAGCTTATGTGTTTTGACCATGTGAAAACGTCTCATGGTAATGCAAGATGAACATATTTTTGTGGCTTTTGCGTTGGCAAGACTCTAGTTTAATGCAAATGTCAAGTTAGCAAGGAACTTCAAAAATAGCATGCTTTAGATTTAAGAATAATTTTGTTCTTTGTTATAATAAATCATTTTATTTTTCAGTTCGATAGGCACTTAAGATTGCAGGCAGTGATGAAATCTGGAAGTCTATTTAATTATTATACAAGTATAAGGACTTTATTGTATTAGTTCCGGATGTGGTCAAGACCGTGTCGTGAAATTATTCAACCATTGTGCTCATGTTCAGTGTTCATATTTTTGAGCTTTTGTATACCTTGCTATTTTTCTGCTCCCACATTCTATGTAGCTGGAAATTTGACGAGACTGGCTGGCACTGCAGGATCTTTCGCAGCCAAAATCTGAAGCTACTCCACCAGATGGTCTTTCAGTCCCTCTTTTGAGACACCAGGTTTGTAGCTGTTCTCAAATTATTCTTTTATGTGATAATTGATATTAAGTAACATTTGTTTTGCTTGGACTAAGGACTTAGTAATTAAACGAAATTTCATAAATAAACCTAGAAGTTTTGAGCCCTTCTTTTAGTAGTTCTACCACTGAGGATTAAGGTGTTTGTTGTGGTGATGTAGTGAAGTAATTTAAGATTTGGCCACAAGAATTTGAGATGTGCACTATAAATGTGATTTGTTAGGTAAAAGGTGTTTGGCTTAGTACTGAGTGGTTATGGCAATTTATTAATCACTTTTTTAGATGAAACGAATGTCAAAAATATCTAACAAGAACTATGCTTATTAGATTGGATTGTATCGTTGTCCAAAATAACGGGATCATGGTGTTTTATGCCTTACACGGGTATTGTCTCTTTGTCAGTAATTGCTTGCCTTGAACATCTTTTATTGTCTTTTCTGTTAATAATTTAATTTGGCAATTTGCATGGAGCACTTGATTCTCCGATTTTCTTTACTCTCTGCTCTTTCAATCTGTTTTGAGGACTCGGTGAACTGACATTAATTTAAGTTCTGGACAGAGAATTGCTTTATCATGGATGGTCCAAAAGGAGACAAGCAGCTTAAACTGCTCTGGTGGAATTCTAGCAGATGATCAGGTTGTTTTTTGCTGTTCTTACAATTTCTTGTATTTTCTAGTCTTACTGCGTTTACATCGACAAAGAACTGTTCTCTATTCTCTTTGGGGTTTTATACATTCATTATGGCAGGGACTGGGTAAGACTATATCGACAATTGCACTTATACTCAAGGAAAGATCGCCATCTTCAAGATTGTGTACAAACAACACCAAGCAGATGGAGACATTAGATTTAGACGCTGATGATAGTGTTACTGAGCTTAATGGAACAAAGCAGGTTGCTGAATCTTGTGAAGTTATGGCTAATAGAAGTTCGACCAAGGGTAGGAATCCATCCGTGCAATCAAAGGTCAGGCCAGCTGCTGGAACCCTTATTGTTTGTCCGACGAGTGTTCTTCGGCAATGGTCCGAGGAATTGCATAACAAGGTAACCAGGGAAGCTAATCTCTCTGTATTAACATACCACGGAGGCAGCAGAACGAAGGATCCTTTAGAGGTGGCAAAGTATGATGTCATCTTGACAACATATGCAATTGTTAGTATGGAGGTGCCAAAGCAGCCACTTGTTGATGAAGATGATGATGAGACAGGAAGGCAAAGCCACATCCCACCTATTGGACATCCATCCACTAAGAAAAGAAAATATCCTCCTAGTTCTGATAAAAGATCTTCGAAAAGCAAGAAAGGCGATAGTGAATTGTTTGAATCTGTTGCTCGTCCTCTTGCTCAGGTTAGGTGGTTTAGGGTTGTACTGGATGAGGCTCAGAGCATCAAGAATCACAGGACTCAAGTTGCTAGGGCTTGTTGGGGCCTCCGTGCTAAACGTAGGTGGTGCTTGTCGGGTACTCCTATCCAGAATGCAATTGATGATCTCTATAGCTACTTCAGATTCCTAAAGTATAACCCATATGCTGTATTTAAGTCTTTCTGCTCTACAATAAAGGTCCCAATTCAAAAGAATCCAACAAAAGGGTACAGAAAGCTACAAGCTGTTTTGAAGACAATAATGCTACGTCGCACTAAAGGTAAGACGAGTAATTTTTTGCAAACGAGTTGTCATTTAATAATCAACTGTGCAAGTTAGTTGTATACGTCCTATTCAATTTTTTATCTTTTATTATGATCATTATTATTTTATCTCTTTATGTGATTAATTCATCTTGTTAGTATGTTAATGTTTAAATGTTTTCTTTTCTCTCTTAAAGGTTATATTATTATATGAGGTGTTGGGTTCTCATCCCTTGTCTTTCTTTATTCTTATTGCTTGGCTAGGAATATGTTTCTTGTGACTAGGCCTGGCAAATGGGCGGGTGTGGGCGGGTATAAATGTGTTTGGGTTTAAATGGGATGAAATTTAAGGGGGCTGTAAATGGGCGGTCATAAATGGAAACGGGTGGATATGGGCAAACCCATTTAGAAGTTAGCAGTCAATTTTTTTTACATTGTTATAAACTATTTAGCGTAAGGAAAAAGGTAAATACTGAAAATATGAAACCAAATGATGCTCAACCATCCATAAGTGCTGAACAGTGCAACACTGAGCATAGTAAATCATGTTCAAACATAAGTACTGAAGAACCATGAACCAACTGAGAAATTATCCATGTGATTGTACCTAATCCTCAAGTAACAAGCTATTTTTTTTTTTTTTTGCTTAGAGAAATTATTAAAGTTCTTAGCTGTGAATACTTTCCTATTAGATAATTTCCACATTTCAGGAAAAAAGTTTTTATTTTAATCTATTAAAATTAATTTATAAAATTACAAAGTTTAAAATTGATATGAATTCTCTTTTGATTTTGGACGAATATAACCGTTGTAAATTATCTGAAAGTATTTGTAAAATTTGTTATCTTCAAAATTTACGTAATCACATTAATTTTATATTTTAAAATTTCACAAAATTATTCAAAAAAATAAAACGAGACTATTTGGAAAATGTAAATTATTTTAACTTTGTAAAATTATGAATGCTAGGAAATTTCTTTCAGTGGACTTGCATTTAATGAATTTAATATATGCGTTGAACTGGAGTCGAAATCTTTATGAAAAAAAGTCCAACTTCAAAGAACCATAACTTGGGTGACCCAATAAATATTATAGACTTTCATTGATGAGATGATAGGAGATGAATCGAGTTAGATTAGAGACGATAGGAGAGAGAGAATAGACGATTTCGGGATTTAGGGCAGGGGAGAGAAATAGTGTCGCAGCTCCATAGAGTTTTGGTAAAAGATCGGCCTTCTTTTTTTCTTTTAGAAGGGATCGATTGTTTCAATAGAAGAATGTAGAACACTATAAATTTTATAATTAAATGGGGCCCAATGGTTGCCCACTTGAACCCACTTATTATATGGGTGGACATGGGCTGGACCATTTATGATGTTTATCAAAAATTTACTAACCCAAACCCATTTAGTGTGGGCGGGTATGGACAGCCCATTGGATTTAAACCCATTTTGCCAGGTCTACTTGTGACTATAGTTCTCCATCTGCCCTATTTTAAGTGACTCTCTTCACTTGAACACAAGTTAGAAAAGGATATCTGATAAGGACTTTTATTTTGCTATATGGAATGGACCCTTCTTGTTGCAAGTACAGGTAAACTGAAGATGTATTGATATGTGGAGAAATGTCACTTAATATAGGACGTCTCTAAAAGGAAAGAGAGTCCTGTTAACATGGGATGGATGGAGTATATGCAGCCATAACCCGCCAAACGTTTAGAAGCTTGATATTAGTGTACTAATAATCTATCCTATCTCTGTCCAGTAAAAAGAGTCCTATTTTCTTTGTAATTTGCATTTAAAATGGTACTTCCCTTGTCCCATTTTTATTGTCATGGTTCAAGAATAGTTAGAAACAATGTTTTGAATGTAGCTAGTTGTTTCTTGACTTATTCTTCAGCATCTAAAGGGCAATATTAAACCGAAGAATATAAGCAATATTGAATCTGTTGAAAGGAAGTCTTGAACTCTTTGCTTCAAACGTGGTTTTGAACCATGACATTCAAAGAGGAGGAAGTACTATATCTTCCGGATATATGTGTATATTTCTTTTTTCTGGCCAAGGACTTAATGAAGTATCCTTAATCATAAATTAATCAAGGAACAGTCTAATCCCTTTTGTTATATTCTGGAGATTTCATTCTTTGCCGCGACCTGTTTTTCAAGGCATGTATGGATGGTTTATCTTTGCAGCTGGCTGTTTATTCAGAACAGAATGACGGTGTTTCCTGCAACTCTTCTATGCTATATTTTACCTCCATTTCTAGACATAGATTGTGTTATTGATTTACAACAGAGACATGCCCCTATGGATTAGCTTTATGCAATGCTACTATTGTTGGTTTGGCACTTTTGACCATTTCGGCCACTATAAATTCTGTAGTAATGTTACCGAGTTATTTTCAATTGGTTACAAGATATTTTGGCTGGAATCATCTGCTAGGACTCGCGAGTCTGTAGGTTCACTTCATATGCCTTTGACGTTGGTATAAGATATAATATCATGTTGCTTGAACTCTGTAGTCCTGATCTTATTTGCATAAGTTTTGGTCCTTTCTCATACCAGTTTGATGGCTATTGTACCTTCTGTGGAATGCAGCTAGGACTATATCAATATACAACGTCTGCAGAAACTCATGATTGTTTGGTGGTAATTGTTATCTCTAGGCACAATTCTTGATGGAGAACCTATCATTAACCTTCCGCCAAAAACCATAGAATTGAAAAAAGTGGATTTTACAATGGAGGAGCGGGATTTCTATTGCAAATTAGAGGCTGATTCACGAGCTCAGTTTGCAGTAAGTTTTTACTTTAAAGTAGTGTGTGGTCTAATACAATCAATATATTATTTTGTACCTTCAATCTGTATCTCCCTTTATGTGCATGTGTACATGTTGCAGACATGCTCAATCTTATAACTTCTATTATCTCTCTACATTTGCTGCAATTTACTTTGTATCAGGAATATGCAGCTGCTGGAACTGTCAAACAAAATTATGTTAATATTCTGTTGATGCTTCTGCGCCTTAGGCAAGCTTGTGATCACCCTCTTCTTGTAAGGGGTTGTCGTTCCAATTCCATGTGGACGTCTTCAGTTGAGATGGTGAAGAAACTTCCTTCAGAGAAACAAGTTTCTCTTTTGAATTGCTTGGAAGCTTCTTTAGCAATCTGCGGCATCTGCAATGTATGTAGTTCCTTACTGATTCCTTTTACAGTTCAGCTGAATTGTTTCTGATACTGTTTTCTTCTTGTTATTATGAGCCATATTATGATTGTTCTTACTCTTCTGCTTTATGGGACTGATTCTAATGTCTTCAGTATAGAAACTCAATTTTCTTTGGAACTAATGTTTGAATTTCAGTTCTAGGTGACTAAAATGTATTCTGTATAGAAATTTAAATGTGTTTAGGAACTAATCTGTGGATTTCAGCTTTAGGCGAATAAGATGTCAGCATCATTAGGTATGCATTTATGGCTTCTTTTGGTGTTCTTCGAGTATGGTTTTGGATTTTCTTCGGCCTGGGAATATTTGTGGTTATTTTTGTTTTCTATACATGATTATCTAATCCCTTGGTTTTCTATTCACAAATTAAAAAATTTATTCCTTTTTTTAATAAAAAATTTCTCTCATTTAAGATACTCCCTCCATTCCTTTTTATTTGTCTTTTTAGAGAGTGAAATTTGTTCCTTTTTATTTGTAGTTTGTATATTTCAAGGAAGCATTAATAACTTAGTTTACCGTATTATCCGTACATTACATATTAATTTGTTAATCTTTCATCTTTTTTCAATGAATTTTGAAGGGTGATATTGAGATTTTATACTCATTTTAATCAACCAGTGACACAACGGAAGATGGATTGAGAATAGAAACAATCACAGGAATTTAATCTATGTAACTTTGCAAATAACATGAATTCACAAAGTTGGACTACAAGCAACCACAATGTTTATAAATTTTGAATAGTAAGAGTTGTTCCATAATAATAAGCTAACAGGCTGTTTATACTACCTAAACTCTAAAAATAAATAAAATTTAATAAACTTAAAAAATAAGCCCAAAACATAAACAAACCTAAATAATTAAACCTACTACTAATTAATAAATAAAAATACATCAAATATTTGAAATTTTCATAAATACCAAAACATAAATTATATCGAATCTTGACAGATAACTCTTCCCGTGTCATTCCCCTTTTCTTGGAGAAAATTCGACGTCGAATTTTAAAATGAAGTAGCCTCAACCTCTAGACATTCACAATCTTCTTTGTACCATATAGTCACGATAGTGATTCTCAAAGAAAAAATTTGGAAATAATTTGGAAGTAATGAAAACCTTCGTATTAACATGCACTTGCAGCAAATGATTAGGAATGATGAAATCAAAATTTTTCAATTTGTCGAACATAGGATTTTGAACAATATCATGATTAATCTCAATTTCTACGATATTCATATCGTTATGTCGCGATGACTCTAAATCATGATCATCCTCAATCTCTAAACTTGATTCTTTTTAACTATAACATCTTCTTCAACTTCCTCCTTCGTGTTTTGCACACTATAGAACGGACAAATCACATGACTGAGAAGTAGGATTGATGGCGCTACAACTTTCATGAAGCTTTTCCCAGTTGGCTATGAAATTTTTGGAACACCTAATAACTTCATCAATTATAAAAATAATATCCTTTTGTTGCTCTTCTCAAGCTCTTCTTTTCTCTACTTGATACCGATGTTTCAACTGGGCAAGTATATGATGTGCTTCCTCTAATTCCTCCAAAAGATCATTAAATTTTAATAACAAGTTTTTACGATGACGAACATATATCTCATATTCCAACATATCACATTCATTGTTAATAAAGTCTATTTAATTCCTTACTTGATGAATTCGTGCCTTTGTAGCTTTAGATATTTTCGATACAGATTGAAAAAACTTTGGGCCAAATTATAGTTAATTAGAACTTGAGCGCAACAAAATGCTAGAATACTGAACTTCAAGGACCCAAAAGCTTATGATTAACAATGAATAATCAAATTGAAATTTTGCCAATACTAACCCAACATCAAATCATGTTACCTTTGCTGCTTGGTTTCGTTGGTGACTGTTAACTTTTTGTGACAGAGATAACAATTGATTGGCGCAATGTTTCAAAATCCAAACCAACTCGATTTGTTGGAAATTAAAAGTAGGCGATCACAGTGCTCTTTAAATCACCAGCGGCAACAATTTTTTTTTCGATGGCAGAGACGACTTCTTTAGCGTATTTTATTATTTTTTTTAGTAAACAAAAAATTGAAAGATAGATTCGACCAGTTTTACCTAGTCCCCACGATCGGTTGTTTGTAGTTCCCAACTAAGCAACTTCGACCGAAATCATTCTGCGTTACATTGACATGGAGTGGGTTGTCTCTTGCTTAATTAATAGAATCATCCTTGTTGTGGGCTAACTCCCAGGCTCTGATGCCAACTGACACAACGGAAGACGAATTGAGAATAGAAACAATCACAATAATTGAATCTATGTAACTTTGCAATCACAACAATTCACAAAGTTGGACTATAAGCAACCACAATGTTTATAAATTCTGAACAATAAGAGTTGTTCCATAATAATAACCCAAGAGACTATTTATACTACCTAAACCTTAAAAATAAATAAAATTCAATAAACTTAAAAAGTAAGACTAAAACATAAACGGACCCAAATAATTAAACCTACCTGACTACTAATTAATAAATAAAAATACATCAAATATTTAAAATTTCCATAAATAACAAAATATAAATTATATCGAATCTTGGCAGATAACTCTTCCTGTCTGACAAAGCATTAATTACATTTCTTAATCTTTGTGTCTTAATATGTCAATTAAAATGGAACGGAGGGAGTATTATTATATTTTGTTCATTTATAGAAATTCAGTCCTTTTGGTTTCATTGTCCTGATAGGACTTTTGTCAATATTAGTTGGAAATGGTAGCTAAAATTTTGTTGCATCTTGCAGGGCATAGGCATAAAGGAATTGATCTTTCTATATTATTGTATGAAGTGTCTCATGCTTCTAGTTTAGATGTATTAGTTAGAGGCTTTATAAACATTTCGATTGTTATTGGGGAGATTTGTAAAACAGTTTAAAGGTCAATTTGGGTTGGTCTGACAACAATGTGTTGATATATTATTGAAGTGTTATTTTATGTACTCTTTCTTTCATCCTAAAATTTCAGTGCTATAAGCACAAGCTCATAATTTCTTTATAACATAAAGTAGTGAGATTTTTTCTTTATTGGCTTATTGTTGTTGATATTATTGTAGGATCCACCTGAAGATGCTGTCGTTACAAGCTGTGGGCATGTTTTTTGCAACCAATGCATATGTGACCACTTGACAGGAGATGACAACCAGTGCCCAACCACAAATTGCAAAGTTCGCCTAAGTGTATCCTCAGTTTTTTCTAGAGACACTCTCAGAAGTTCTGTTTCTGAAGCTCAGGAAAGCTCTGCTGATAGTTCTGGCTCTTTACTAGCTGAGACACTTCAGCCTTGTTCATCAGGTGGTTCATTTGATTCCTCCAAAATCAGGGCTGCTCTTGAGGTCCTGCAAACTCTGTCTAGACCTAGGGATTTTATGCCAAGAACAAATTCCTTGATAACTATTGATGGAGGTGCTCGCTGTCCAGAAAATCTCTCTGATCATCTTTCAGGGGGATTACGTAGTGATAGTTATAATAACCAAAGTTCGGTTTTGGATAGTGATACAAATAGTTTGGTTTTTCAGTGGTGGAGAGAAAGCAATCGTCTTTTCTCAATGGACTAGGATGCTGGATTTGCTTGAAGCTTGTCTTAAAGATTCGTCCATAAAGTATAGGAGACTTGATGGAACAATGTCTGTTGTTGCCCGAGATAAAGCCGTGAAGGATTTCAACACTCAACCAGAGGTTAGGGTTAGTTTGGAATGTGCATGTTAGAATGAATTATTTTTAATTGGGGTTTCTTAATTTTCATTTTTTATTTATTTAAAAACTGCATTCTTGTTGAATTTTAATTCCAAAATTGAAGGGGATCTTTATTCAAAATTGAAGGGGATCTTTTTTATTATGCATATTAAGATAAAACTGATGAGTCCTTGTGGTAAAATGACTGGTGAGAATGTGATGGTTGAAATCTGTCTACTAAGAGAGGAAAAACACAGTTCATTAGACTGACTTGCTGACTTGCACTGCCAGTCCAATAATGCCACTCACTGGTAAATAGGGCAATACTTCATCGCGAATCTCCAATTATATTTGTGCAACTGTAATCATGGGCCAGAGGGAGCATAGAGTGACTTACAGAGAGTCCAAGTCTGGTTAATTTTTTATTTTCTATTTTCCTCCGAGGACTTCTTGTTCACTTGTTTTTCTATTCTATTGTGTTAATAAAGTCCTTTTTGATAAAAAAGAAAAAAAAACAAAAAAAAAACAAAATCGTTCTCGTTCAATTTGAAATTTTCAAAAAAGCAACCTCTACCTATTTCCATTTATGAGCGGAAGGAGGTATTCGCTTACGAGTCTCACACTCATGGGCTAGCAAACTCTTATTCTCTAGAACAATCCAATAGACTCTATTCCTCTCAAACCTCTTTAGCATAGGTCTTCTCATCAGGAGTATCTCTCACCAGTTTACCTTCTTACTTTTTATTTATCTCTCACGATTTATGAAATATAACTAAATATAATTGATAAGTAACTTCTTAGAATAATACATTCTTGTTCTAGACAAGGCCTTAATGTTGTTCCAGGGTTGCTTGACAGTTTTTTTTAAATATGTTTTACCGTCTAATTACACTATTGATTTAGTTCTGAGTTTTTCTGCCTTAAATTTTGTTCTAGGTGTCTGTTATGATTATGTCTTTGAAAGCTGCAAGTCTTGGACTGAACATGGTTGCAGCTTGTCATGTCCTCCTTCTGGACCTCTGGTGGAATCCTACAACTGAGGATCAAGCAATTGATAGAGCCCATCGGATTGGGCAGACTCGTCCAGTTTCAGTTTTGCGGTTGACTGTGAAAGATACCGTTGAAGATAGAATTTTATCTCTCCAGGTATTTTCTTTGCAGTCTAATTTTGTATTCATGTATTTCCTCCTCAGCCATGTAGTTATTAACTGTGTTAGTAAGACAGTATTGCAGTGTGTTGTTACAAACTGTTAATGTGAGTATAATAGCTCACCTTTGATACATTGATAGAGCATTCAATCTACTGTTTTTTCCTTTTGTTTTTCATTTCAAACTAGATCTTCAATTGTGATATCATTAAGAATCAGTTTTTGGTTCATTTAGCATTGTTCTATTCCTTCTCTGTTCTCTTACATATGTAGTTGTAATACAATACATGAACTTGTACATTGTCATGCTTTCCGAACATTGATGTTGCTGTCTATAAGTTGCTTCTTCTCCATTTTTATTTTTTTTATACTCCCATACTTTTAGGTTTGCCATTCTCCTTTTTAGTATCCATATTGCTTTGATATTGATGTGAGATTTACACGGCTGTTGCAGCAAAAGAAGAGAGAGATGGTTGCATCTGCATTTGGAGAGGATGAGACGGGTAGCCGTCAGACTCGTCTTACAGTAGAAGACTTAAAGTATCTATTCATGTATAATTAGGGCGTCCCCTTGGGTATTTTTTTGGGTCATGATTTAAAGGTAAATACTGGGGCACATTTTGGCCTTTTTATTCTTTGGTGGCATATTCAGCGGCATATCTACAGTTGAAGCCTTTGTCGAGAGTAGATCCTTAGTAGTAACAGAAATTAGGGCCTTCATCTACAAAAATGATTGTGATTAAGAACAGGTTTATACTCGGTGATCAGTTTTTTCTAACAATTGATCTCTTGTGATTTCTCCTTGTATAGGATTCGGAAGTTTGTAGCTTACACCAAGTGAAGATAGGCAATGTCATATAGATTCTTTTATTGGAAATGTAAATGATAGATATATATTTTTCCTTCACTGATACAGAATATAGAAATCTTCATTTAATGGTATTAATTTTAAAAGGTTGATCACAGTTTTCCTTTGTTGGTGTTTATTTCTGTTTTGTGATTCGTATCAGCAGGTGAATGTGAATTTATTAAGTTCTCCATTTGTGTTATAAAAAGAGAAGTGCTAGCTGGGTTTGGACTTGGGTTTCCAGTGTCTGAGGCTTATATTTCCCCAGTGAACTGTGAATTAGCCTAAATGCACAATCATTTTCATATAAAAAATGAAGAATATATATTTGCAATTATCTTGTTATAATATTAAATGCTCCATGTCACTTAAAAGCTATAAATAATCAGAGAATGCATCAAAATACATGTTTTGATAAATACCTGATAGTAGTGAAATCTAAGGTTATATACTTGTAATGGTGGTTGTTATTGAAAATTGCATTACAATGTATCTAGTTAATCTTATTATTATATTTAACTACAAGTTTTCCTAATGTTGAAAATTAAATTATATTTTATTATATTTATATTTTTCGGAAACATGGAAAAACTTTTAATTTTATGTGTATATATACATATTATGAGCAACACTGACATCGGAATGGTCTAATACGCAGGGCGTTGAACTCTCAAATTCTTCTCTTCGCTTTTGTTCCGATGTCAAATTGCTCTCAACTCTGATCAGAAAAAGAAGAAATAAAACAAGACAAGAAAAAAAAGAAGCAGCAAAACAAGTCTTTAACTACCAACACACTTTTACTTTCAAACTCGAGTCCAGAACAAATGTCAGATCAAATCTCAAGTTCAAATAGAATCAAATTCATCCAAATATTGTGTTATCAGACTCACCAAAAAAGTCATAACTGAAGGTAATATTAGTAGTAACTTAATTCCTTGGTGTTACAAGTTTGCTAATGGTTATATGTGGCATTAATTTAGTTCATCTGCATATTTTAAAAGCTAAAAACACTTGAGAAAGAAGTGGTGTTTGTTTTCATACTTTTGTATAGTTAAACTCGAAAAGAATCGTGTGGGTTATCATAATATAATACCTTAACATTTTGATTGCTCAACCAATCAATGCACAGCTAACGATATCTATGCAGCTTGAAAAAACATTGTCCTACAAACCGAATAAAAAACTCCCATGTTGATTGTTCTCCATTATAAGCAGCTTTGTAGACAAGTTTTTGTTTTGGTTTGGTCTTGTCTTTTTGGGTTTTGCAGTTTTATTAACAATGCAAGAACAAACACTTGAAGAAGAAATGCAGCAACAAATGACATGAAAAATATGCTTCTGAGAAGTAATCAAGATTGTGACATTCACATAATTTATATGCCAAATGCTTCTGAGAAGTAATCAAGATTTTGATATAATATCTGAACATTCCATAGAGAAATTCATATCATTTTTGTGCAAAATGCTCCCAAGAAATCACAGCAATTCTTCTTTCTTATGAGAAATTCGTATGCATCCCATCCCATCCCATCCCACCCCACCCCTCCTCTCCTAATCTTTCTTTCTTCTCCTTAGCAACGATCATTCAACCATTTCAAAATATCACCACGAACAATTTCGACATTCTCATCAGTCTCCCCAAACAGCAAAGAATGCATCATCCCATCATAAATCTTAATACTCTTATCATCACTTTTTGCTTTTTCATACAATTCTCTACTTATTGCCGGATCAGTAACAACATCTGCACTACCATGTACCACAAGAAATTGAAGAGTAACATCACTCAATCTATTACTAATATAATCTGTAACCCTCAATAGCTCAACAACCGTACCCAATCTAGGTTTTCCCCTATATCTCATCGGATTCATCCCGCCAATAATCTTTTTTTCCGGCACTTTTACAGACTTGTCCAACAGATCTGCAGTTGGAACAATCGGCAAAGTGGGTGCAAATCTCGATACAATGGTCAAAATTTCAGGAATTGGCCATCTGGGTTTGACTTTTTCTGATATTTTACACATGGGCGCGAGTAAAATTGCGCCATTGAACAAATTAGGGTTCTTGAAATGGATCAACAGGCAAATCGCACCACCCATTGATTCACCGAACAAGAATTTGGGGAGGTTTTGGAATTCAGGGTTTTGGGTCAAAATCGAGGAGAAGAATGAGATACAATCGTAAACCACAAAGTCAACGTTGGGAACAAAGGCTTTTAGGCCTTGGGATTGGCCATGGCCTTCAAGGTCTAGGGCAAAACAGGCGAACCCATTTTGGGCTAAGAAGATTGGGGTGGCCTGAAATGTCCAGCTGATGTCGTTGCCGTAACCGTGGATCATACAGATGGTGCCACGTGGAGGGGAGGTGATGGGCAGCCATGATCTGGTGAAGAGAGAGAGTCCTCTTGGTGATGTGTAGAAAGATTTGGTGGATTTGATGTTTTTGAGGGTGTAGTACTCTTCCTCTGGTGTGTTTCCCCAATAATTGAGGTGGGTTTTCAGGGGTTGTTTTTGTTCTTCCTCCATTGTTTTGGAAAAAAGGATTTTTGGGTGTTTTTTGAAAAAAGTTTAAATTTTGGAAAAAGTTTCTTGGTTGGTGTTTGTGGGATGACTTTTAGGATAGTGGGTGGGTGGGTGGGTGGGTTTTTTTTGGGATAATTTGGAGTTTTGGACTCAGAACCGAGTTAGTGACTCAGTGGGTAGTTGAAGAGTTCTCGGCATTTCACAATTCCAAGTAAAGAATCAACAAGATTTGTGCTTTTGCCTACAAGATGCTTGTTTGAATAGAGCACTAGCACAAGTCTGCAATTCGCAGCGTCCACTGAAAGTCTTTTGAGGTAATCTTTGACTTCTTGCAAGTGGCTAGTGAAATGTTTTTCCCTTTAATTCTATGTAGGTATTGTTAATCTTGGTATTCCCTTTTAATTCTATGTGGGTATTGTTCTTGTATAGTTTTTTCTTGTAGTGCATGCTTGGTTTAGAGTTTTTAGAGCTTTTGTGATTTTTGGATCTTGTTCAACGTAACTGATACTAACACATTTTATTTTAAATCACACATGTAACTTGTAAATACACCGTGTTCAGATTTTAAAAGCCGCCAAATGCACTTTTTAAAAGTCCTAAACGCATCAAAACGAACAAGCATTAATGTTTGAACTTAATGCGAAACTTGATCAATTTAGGGTAAAACTATGACTACCATCAAATTATAAAGGAATCTATGATAACTTGATGAGGTGTAATGGACCTACTACACCATCACCCCAACAAAAATCACAAATATAATTGTTAACAGGAGTAGGGGTATTTCCACTCAAGTCACAAACTATGCTGCATTGTGCATTTGCAATTTGGGTGTGTGCCAAAAGGCTCACGTAATTGTAGCTTTTATAGTAACCTCGTAGCAATTTGTAGAGGCAAGGAAAAACAAGATTATCTTTCATTTATATCCTATTTAAATTTGCTAGGGCTTCTTTCTCATTGAGATGGGCCATATCCGATAAAGTTGTACTAGTTAAGTGTTGAGAACAAAACTGTATGATGTAATAATGAACACATTACAATGACATAATAACCACCCTCTGTCTCTCTCTGCTCAAATGCCATCTTTCTTTTTTAATAATGGCAGACATAAATGGATTAGTTTATGGAATTGACTAATTAAATTTTTGGCATGATAGCCATTTAACAATAGCCATTTTCCCCCTCAAGCAGACACAAATGAGGCACATTTTCCTTGGAAGAAACCAAGATGCAGACTTTTCTCGAAAGGATAGCATAATGATGGTTGGTATGTGGGAGCCCTAATAAATCCATGAAAATGTGAAAAGGTAAAGTTAGTTGTAGAAAAAATAGAGAATGAAGTAAGGTAAGAACATACAATATCTATATTCAGCATATCATGGAGTACACAGTAATACCTTCCAATTACATGGGTATGCCAACCTCCAATGCCAATCACCACAAGTTTAGTGAAGTTTTGAGTCTTTTGACAAAGCTGTGATATTTGATACCTATCAAAATGGAGGTTCTTAATAATTAATCTAAAGGCATGATGAATACATATGTAGTAGAATATGAAAATGGTGGATCCATCAAGTTTAATACTTAATCTAAAGGCACGGGTACACATGCATTAGAATATGAAAAGTGGTGGATACACTTGAGCAATTATGTTGAGTAGGTCAAATATGGTTCCAATGATTCTGTTTTACTTTTATTAGTGGCAGTGGAGAAGGATTTAAGGCCTTGCGATTGTAGCACTATGGAATGGTGTGATATTTTTTTTCATAGGTCTTTGGGATAGTATTGTTTTGAGTTTTATTGGTCCCTAGGAGGAATTGGATTGGGATTAAGTAGGTTTTTCTACTAGAAGATTGTCACTTGGGAACCAATAAAAGAAAATTAATTGCTGAATAATAAAATGTTTATACTTTTTACACCATAAATGAGTAGTTCAGCTTTTTAGGCACCATGTTATTTTTCAGAATAGAAAAGAGCTCTCACATAGTTAGATATGTAAACTTATAGAATAGCTTTTGTATGTTCATTACATTCGTAGTATGGTCTATTCATTGGAATTAAGCCTTGTATTATATGAAACTATGTGTTTCGTTTTGTTGCCATGGTTAGTTTTGGCAAACATACTTCTGTGTTCTAGATTCAGGGACCCTTGCATGAACAATTTCTATCTAACCTACTGGCCATTCTTATAACTTCAACTCCTGGGATGAATCAGCCTCTTCATTTTACTATTACACTGATGATAGTTAAGTGGTTAACTCTAGGAATTCTTGTGGCTCATACCATATTCAGATATTATTATGAAGATTAGATTCTCCTATTAGAGCTAATCCTCTTCAATATCCTTTCAGTTGTTTTAAATTTGGTTACTGTCACAGTTGAGCCTTATTATTGTTATTTTTGTTTCCTGCAAAAGATGGGAGATAGGTAAGGCATTCCAAACTTCCGGCAGAGCACATTGTTCCTACAACAACCACACACATATGAAGGAACCCCCACCGCACCATGTCATTCAATATAGCATCATACCTTTCAAAAAGAAATAAAAATTTCAAAAGCTTGTGCTCTTTAATTATTCAACTTTAAGGTCATTCTTTTGATTTGATTTTATTCACACAGGAAGATTAGAAAGAATGAAATTCCATCTGAGGCTTATCATATTCCAAATATGATCAAAGCACACTTGGCACTTTGTCAAAATATACTCCAGTATTTCCAAGATTTAGAATATCTATTCAACTACTCAATTAGAAGCACTAGTGTGATCCTTTAGTGTAGGCATCTAAACCTGTACATCTGAAATATGAACTAAAGATAGACGAATGTCTTTAGCACTTGGTACTATTTTTATATTTAATGGATTACCGCTTTTGTCTACATCAGCCAATACTTTTTTTAATGAGAAAGGCCCCATCATCAAGATTTCTCGGTACTGAAAGGTCTGTCTCCCATTAACAAATCAAATGAATAGCACAAGTCAAGAGTCTGCCCATAGGCTTTTTTCCTTTTTGCATTTTAGAACCATAGGGCATATTTTGGACATCATGGAATCATGGGAGATAGGAAACAATGTGCATAATAAAGAAGTCACATTGATATGAATTTTCTTTTTCTTGTAGCTTGCAGGAATCCAAGCAAATGTTTATTATTCACACAAGGAGTGGAGAATATAATAATTACAGCCTTGAGTGCATAATGTCTCATCTGTAATGGTCAGAAAAATAGTAAATGAGCACAGCAGGATTGACCTCAACAATAAGATTACTATAGTGAGCAACATTGAACGTATTAATTTGGTGTATATACAAGGTGATTCAATATCACAACATGGTTTTATATTTAACCTTTTACCCTTAAATTAAAAGGAGAACAGTTTGTTATTTAACGTATTTATTTTTAATTTTTTTTTTCTATAAAAACATGTTTGTCATCATGTTCTGTGTGCTAATATATCAACTCAGTTACAGACAGAGATGAGCTTTTTCATCCAGTTCAAACTCCATAACTGAGTTATGTGGGTGTATATATATTATATATAAATTTATATTTTCCTGGCCCTATATTTGGCGTTACTAGAATGACAAAATTATCTAATTTATGGCGATCTTGATGAAGTATAATTCCCATGCGCAAGTTGAAGGGTGAATATATAATCAGGTCAAAGATTTCTGGTTAGTGCTCTTTAAAAAGAGTACGTGACTTGGTTTTAACATTTTCTGGTTGCCGCATTTGTTTATCTTTTCCAACGAGGCATGCATAATGGATAAATGCCTCAGTAAGCCCTTTAATTTTAGACCTATTAGTCTTCTCAGATCTATCTTAAGTTTTTGGATAAGCTTGAATAGGCAGTCTTCTCATCACCATTGCAAAATTTACAAATAATTCACATGTACTTTTTGTAGACCTGCCAATATAGTTAGTTAACTGTTGGGTTAAACCATATTAACTGGAACCAAATGGGTTGGTTAACCATTTTTTTTATTGAGGTTGGTTAAAGTTTGGATCCATATTTTTTAGGGTCCTTAAAACTAATATACAACAATTAGAAAGTAATTACAAAAATAAAACACACACAACATAATTACAGAAATAAAACAACACAGTATATTACTATTCCTAAAATCACGCGTCATTAAGTCCTACACGCCAGTTACCACTTTCATATTTTCAACTAACCGGTCCTAAATTCACGTTACTGAAGAAAAAAGACAACTTTGAGATCAGAAAAAAATAGAGCAACAACAGATCGGAGAAGAAGAATTTTCCAACGGCGATGCAAATCTAAGATCGGACAATATCGAAGAAGATCAATGACAAGAATGCAATATCAACAAAGAATCGCAAGATCTGCAATATCAATAAAGAATTGCAAGATCAACACCAACTGCAAGATCAGTAACCAGCCTCTGTAACAACTTTGATTGTTGATTGTTGATTGATTCGTTATAGATTTGTATACTGATGTATTTGAGTTTAAAGTTTATATGCATATAGTTACCCCATGGTTACTATATACTCGTATATTGGTTACCTTTCTTAAGTTTTTCGATCTTTAATTGGTAACAAAGTCAGTATACTGACTGTTTTGATTTCAAAATGCATGTAAATATATGTTTTATATTCTGGTTACTAAGTACATATAAATTGGTTACTGTTTATTATTGACTTGGTTATTGTATAATAGTTATTTGGTTGCTGTATACTTTAAATGTTTATTTGGTTACCCCGTGGTTACTATATACTCGTATATTGGTTACCTTTCTTAAGTTTTTCGCTCTTTAATTGGTCACAAAGTCGATTATATCTTTTGTTTTGATTGCAAAATGCATGTAAAAATATGTTTTATATTCTGGTTACTAAGAACATGAAAATTAGTTCTTTATTTATTCTTGATTTAGTTCTTGTATAATATTTATTTGGTTCTTTATATACTTTAAATGTTTATTTGGTTACCCAGTAGTTACTTATATACTTTCGTATATTGGTTACCTTTCTTAAGTTTTTTCGCTCTTTGATTGGTCACAAAGTCAATTATCTTGACTATTTTGATTGCAAAATGAATGTAAAAATATGTTTTATATTCTAGTTACTAAGTACATACAAATTGGTTACTGTTTATTCTTGATTTGGTTACTGTATAATGTTTATTTAGTTGCTGTATACTTTAAATATTTATTTGGTTACCCAAGTAGTTACTATATACTCGTATATTGGTTACCTTTCTTAAGTTTTTAAGCTCTTTGATTGGTCACAAAGTCGATTATCTTGACTATTTTGATTACAAAATGCATGTAAAAATATGTTTTATATTCAGTTACTAAGAACATAAAAATTAGTTCTTTGTTTATTCTTGATTTGGTTCTTTGTATAATGTTTATTTAGTTGTTTGTATACTTTAAATATTTATTTGGTTACCTAGTGGTTCTTATATATACCGTATATTGGTTACCTTTCTTAAGTTTTTTCGCTCTTTGATTGGTCACAAAGTCGATTATCTTGACTATTTTGATTGTAAAATGCATGTAAAAATATGTTTTATATTCAGTTACTAAGAACATAGAAATTGGTTCTTTATTTATTCTTGATTTGTTCTTTGTATAATATTTATTTGGTTGTTGTATACTTTAAATGTTTATTTGGTTACCCAAGTAGTGGTTTATATACTCGTATATTGGTTACCTTTCTTAAGTTTTTCGCTCTTTGATTGGTCACAAAGTCAGTATACTGACTATTTTGATTGCAAAATGAATGTAAAAATATGTTTTATATTCTGGTTACTAAGTACATACAAATTGGTTACTGTTTATTCTTGATTTGGTTACTGTATAATGTTTATTTGGTTGCTGTATACTTTAAATGTATATTCTACTGATGTTTTTTATATTGATGGTTACTTATTAAATATATTGGTTACCTTCCTGCAACTGTTGGATCTTTAAGTACATATAAATTTGGTTACTGTATAATGTTACTTATAAGTACATATACATTGATGGTTACTTATTAAATACATTGGTTACTTATACTGACTGACTAATCTAAATTTGGTTACTGAATAATGTTGTTATGATAACTGTATAATAATTGTGTGTTTTATACTGGTTTGTTTTATATTGATGGTTAATTATTGACTACATTGGTTAACTTCATACAACTGTCAGTCTTTAGTTGGTAACAAATTGATACGGTTGAAGAGAAGACATATCAGTTGATCCAGTTTTTGGAAAGATTTGATAGATTATGGAAAGATTTGATCCAGTGGCAATTTGATAATTTCTGTTAAGTTTGGAGTGTTAGATTTTGACGTTTTCAGAGCCTAATTTCATTGGAAACGGGCCAACGATCAAAAGTCTCGAGCTTTGCTCGTTATGTACATGATTTTTTTGGTCAAATTCTATCATTTAGGCCTTCAAAATGACATGTAAAAATGTTGTTTATGTTCTGGTTACTAAGATTATGCAGTTTGGTTACTGTCTAATATTGATTTGGTTACTTTATAATGTTTATTCAGTTGTTAGACTATGGAGATGATTCCAGTTGTGTTTTACTTCAACGGAACATAAACAAAAAGAGTGTAAATACAGGAATATATAATTGTTTACTGTTAGTAACCATTAACCACATGGTTGGTAACATTTTGATGGTGTCTGATAACTAAAATTGTTATTGATTAATATTTTGATTTTTGATTCCATCATGAGTTGTAAATATAAAGTAAACATATACATTGAACAATTCGTAACTGTTTCAAAATATTTTTATGTAAATTTGGTTACCCATCTAAAATAAAATGGTTACCTCTATATTCATATTTAGTTACCAATTGGACCATTTTTAAATAACTTTTATAACTATGTAATTTAAAAGGGGTTAAATGTTTTCTAGGTCACTCTACTATAGGTCAACTTACAAATGGGTCACTAAACTTTTTTTTCTTACAGTCAACTCACTGAACTTTAGTTTACTAACAAAACGTTACAAAAACCGTTAAGTCAAGGTTGACTTAACGGAAATGATGACGTTGCAGCTGACGTGGCTTAATTTTTTCAATATAAATTGATGATTAGGCCTAAACATGCTTATGTGTAATTTTAAAAATTATTTCAAATATTTTTTCACAATTATTTATCATTTGAGGGTAAATATGTCAAACATTCTCAGTCGACATTCTCAAATACTGCCATAAAACAAGGGTTAATTAAGGAAATCAATATATCACATAATATCCCTATATACTGACCAACTAACAAATAAGCTTAAGTAGGACACCTTTAGCGAAGGATTTACTCATCTCTCCCTCCTAGTTCTATTCCCCGATCTCCATGGGAGATCATATCCCTAAGCTCGATACTAACTGTGGCGCCCCCAAAATAGGTATACATCACCCATTCTGAGTTGTCAAATACATGATACAGAAATAACTACAACTTTATTAATACAACATAAAAACTGTGAGTTTAAATACAAATATTGTCATCTAGACAATATCCATACCCAACTAAGTCCTCATTACAATTATTGGAACATTATTTTACAAAAAATGGTGAAGACTACTAAACAACTCTCTCTAGAACCATCATTCCATACCCCGACTCGTACTCGCTACATTCTCGCCTCCTGAGAAGAAAAATGAAACAAAAAGGAAAAGGGTGAGCTCAACTAGCCCAGTAAAGAATATTATGACTAAGAAAATATAAAACAAATTATCGTTAGTCTTCAACAGGGAAAAATCTGAGAGAATATAATAAACAACAAGTTTTAGATCAATATTCGCAGTGAAATAATAATTCATAGAAGAGTTACGAGAGAATGAAATCTACTATTATTTATGAATTTAATGATCCATCAACAATATTTTTATCCTGTAACATCAATCAATGCACATCTTGAATCATATATTCATCTTTTGCACTCTGAGCCAAAGATATTCATCGATTAGTCATGTTCATCTCAACACCTGTTCATCTTTGCACTACGGGCCAAAGATATTCATTATAAAATCATATATCTTTGCACTACAGGCCAAAGATATTCAATAATATCAAAAGTCACGAGCTTTGCTCGTCATGTACATGGTTTTTTGGTCAAATTCTATCATTTAGGCCTTCAAAATGGCATGTAAAAATGTTGTTTATGTTCTAGTTACTAAGATTATGCAGTTTGGTTACTGTCTAATATTGATTTGGTTACTTTATAATGTTTATTCAGTTGTTAGACTATGGAGATGATTCCAGTTGTGCTTTACTTCAACGGAACATAAACAAAAAGAGTGTAAATACAGGAATATATAATTGTTTACTGTTAGTAACCATTAACCACATGGTTGGTAACATTTTTGATGGTGTACAGTAACTAAAATTGCTATTGATTAATATTTTGATTTTTGATTCCATCATGAGTTGTCAATATAAAGTAAACATATACATTGAACAATTCGTAACTGTTTCAAAATATTTTTATGTAAATTTGGTTACCCATCTAAAATAAAATGGTTACCTCTATATTCATATTTAGTTACCAACTGGACCATTTTCAAATAACTTTTATAACTATGTAATTTAAAAGGGGTTAAATGCTTTCTAGCTCACTCTACTATAGGTTAACTTACAAATGGGTCACTAAACTTTTTTTTTCTTACAGTCAACTCACTGAACTTTAGTTTACTAACACAACATTACAAAAACCGTTAAGTCAAGGTTGAGTTAACGGAAATGATGATGTGACAGCTGACGTGGCTTAATTTTTTCAATATAAATTGATGATTAGGCCTAAACATGCTTATGTGTAATTTTAAAAATTATTTCAAATATTTTTTCACAATTATTTATCATTTGAGGGTAAATATGTCAAACTACATTTATCTAACATTAAAATTAACTCAATAAAATATTTTTTTTACAAATCTAAGTTTCTATCATCTTTCTCATCTCTCTCTCTCTCCATTTACAGATCTCTCTCTCCCCACTTAAGTCGCTTACAGATCTAGCCATGTTATGCAACATCATAACAGATTCATCACTTGTCGCAATGATTTATTTATCTAATAATATTTTTGATGGTGCAGAACAAATTTGGGGTAAGAGCTATCACGGTGGTTTCGATTCCTTCTTATCCTCCATCATAATAGCCAATTAGATCTGAAATTAATGATTCTGCAGTGAAAATGGCATGGCCTTGGCTTGGTTTCATGGAGGTTAAACATATTGAGCAATTAGTAGATCTAGGCTTTTGGAGATGAATGATGAGTTTGAATTAGATGAGGAAGAAGGAGATGAACAGTACCAACATTTAGCTAATTTAAATGTTAAAATAATTATTTTTACTACATTTAATTTATTAATTTTCCAAGTAAAAAATGCATGCATATAAATGTCAAAATAAATTTATAAATATGTATGTATGTAAAATCAATAAGATTTGATCTGTAATTTTAGTATATTTTAATTTTATAATTTTTTAAATAAGTATACTTGTTATTAATTATCTAAAATTTATTTTCTAATTTCTATTATTATATTTATAAATAATAATTCAATAAAAATTATTTGATATGAATTACAAAAATAATTAAATATATATTTCATTTATTTTCTTATTTTTTGGCAAAATTTTCTAATTTATATAATAATATTTGTAAAGAATTAAATAAAAATTAATTTGATATTCATTACAAAATAATTGAATATATATTTCATTTATTTTCTTATTGTTTGATTAACTTTTCTAATTTATATTATTATATTTGTAAATAATTAAACAAAAATTCATTTGATATTAATTTCAAAAATATTTAAACATAATTTATTTATTTATTTTCTTATTTTTTTTAGCAAACTTTTCTAATTTATATTATTATTTGTAAAGAATTAAATAAAAATTCATTTGGTATTAATTACAAAAATAATTAAATATATTTTCATTTATTTTCTTGTCTTTTTTAGCTAACTTTTATAATTTATTTTAACATATGTTGTTTTATTTGCTATTTTTTTACTTTGTTTTATTTTTGAAAAAATCTTTCATTTCCACTCAAAATTGGTCACATTATACATATGGGTTTTTCTCTAAATCCATATAAGAAAGCCGATAGACTTAACGGTGATGTGGCAAATTCGTCTAAAGTCGATAGACTTAACAAAATTTCTAACGTTTTGTAAGTAAATACAAGTTCGATTGAGTTATTTGTAAGAAAAAAAAAAATTTAGTGACCCATTTGTAAAATGGACCATATAATACGTTGACTTAGAAAGCATTTAACCCAATTTAAAAGTATCCATCATTTAGATAAATGGGTACCCTCACATATACATTAAGCACTTGATATTCATTACGATATAAGTTTTTAATTATTTGGTTACTAACAAAAACTAAAATGGTTACCCTTATATGCATGTTTGGATACTAATCTTTGCCTCTCAAACTATTTTTATTTTAATATGAGATCTATAAGTAACCATACATATAAATGAAAACTCTCACATGTACATTTAACAATTGATGTTTGTCCTGATACAAGCTTGTAACTATATGGTTACTAATAACAGTAACCATAATGTAACATAATAAAACAGTAACCACATAATTATATGATAGTAACCAGAACAGATTTTAATGGTAACCAAAACATAAATATCATGTAATGAAACCCAATTTAGACAATCCATGTATACTAAACAATTACATATTAACGAATAAAAATACTTGAGAACTAAAATTCCACATCGAGGGCACAATAATAGTAGCCAAACCATAAGGTGTGATAATCAAAACATAATAAAGAAGTAACTAAATAGTTATATGAAAAGTAACGTAACATGTTTTAATGGTAACCAAAACAGAAACAACCTGTATATCCAACCCAGATTAGGCAACGTACTCTCACATGTACATTTAACACTTGGTATATTTCCTGATACAAGCTTGTAACTATCTGGTTACTACCAAAAAATAAAATGGTTACCCTTCTATGCATGTTTGGTTACCAACTGCACCTTTCAAATAATGTATCATATTATATAATCAAATATGTAATTCTATTTACATAAGCTCCAATAAACATTACATACTCACTAACCATAACAAATGGTTATATTTGAAGGACTTTACAAAAATAATACATCAATGTATACTAAGCAAATACATGGTTTATTATGACTTAGGTTTATTATTTACAAAAATAATACATCCACAAACTAATGATGCCTTAAACTTCTCCAACTGACTTGAGTTCAATTTCTTGGTAATAATGTTGGGGACTTCCATGTCACCAATATATAACTTTTCCAATGAATTGCATTCCTCATAGTAAAGATCTCATAACTGCAAATAAACAAAATCAGATTTACACAGTTATTAGTAACCAGATATAAACAATATCTATATCATAAACATTTACATAGTGACTAACAAATAAGAGCATACTAACCAAAACATAATATAACAATTATACAGTAGCCAAAACAGACTATAACAAATAACCAATATCCCAAATTGACTGCACAATAATAGTTATCATATTATAATATAACATTAACCATACCATAATAAAGCAGTAACCAAAAAGTTATATTATATAATCTAATGATAACCAAATATAAACTGTGACGCCCCCAAAATAGGTATACATCACCCATTCTGAGTTGTCAAATACATGGTACAGAAATAACTACAACTTTATTAATACAACATAAAAACTGTGAGTTTAAATATAAATATTGTCATCTAGACAATATCCATACCCAACTAAGTCCTCATTATAATTATTGAAACATTATTTTACAAAAATGGTGAGGACTACTAAACAACTCTCTCTAGAACCATCATTCCATACCCCTCACTCGTACTTCATTTACATTCTCGTCTCCACGAGAGAAAAAGTGGAACAAAAGGAAAAGGGTGAGCTCAACTAGCCAAGTAAAGAATATTATGACTAAGATAATATAAAACAAATTATCGTTAGTCTTCAACAGGAAAAATTCTGAGAGAATATAATAAACAACAAGTTTTAGATCAATATTCGCAGCGGAAATAATAATTCATAGAAGAGTTACGTAAAGAATGAAATCTATTATTATCTATGAATTTAACAGTCCATCAACAGTATTTTTATCTCTGTAACATCAATCAATGCACATCTTGAATCATATATTCATCTTTGCACTACAGGCCAAAGATATTCATCAGTTGGTCATGTTCATCTCAACACCTGTTCATCTTTGTACTACGGGCCAAAGATATTCATTATAAAATCATAAATCTTTGCACTACAGGCCAAAGATATTCAATAATATCATCATTTAGGACTGAGGATGATGAAAGATATTTTAAAGAAAACGAATCCAGTGAAACAAAAGAATAAATGTTAAGGATTCGTATTTCAGCTATTTCATGTCCAAAAATACCTCATAAATAATCATAGTGGAGTAAAATTCAAGAATGATCAAAACATGGATACAAACAAAGCTAGTATCCATAATAGATATTTTGGACGAAAAGGAAAAATTTTATTTTTCGATGAATAGTCTTCAGATTCGTGAATAGTGCCGAGATATCGTGAATAAGACCAGATATCGTGAATAGTAACTCCCGACACAAAAGTTCGAATTTGATTAAAAGTTCAGATCAATACTTGGCATAATGATATTGAAAGAAATAATATCATTTTAAAAAATAATATCCCTTACCTCGAAAGAATAATACTTACATTTGGAATCTGGGTATAGTCTTTGAAGGAACTTGCAAATAGTATAACAACACTCAAAGTATCAAAATACTCACAAGAATCGCTCAATATATCGAGAGAGAAAGAGAGAAACTTGGGTTTACGGTGTAATTTTCAATTCTAACCTAAGCACCCTATTTATAGGAAAATGCTTAGAACACCAAAGCAGAAAATTTAATATAATATTAATATATAAATTAAATTTTCCTACGCCAACCTTTCAAGAACTGAATTTAGCCCATTCAACACACATGTGAAACACACCATAATGAAAAAAACGTTTTTGTTATTTAAAATATTTTAAACTTCCAAAAATTAATTATTTCGGAGCTTCGGAACTTCAATAATTCACAATAAATAGCCCTTTTATCAGAAAAATTTGAACCACATGTCTTTTCCATATGAAATTCCATTATCTATAACTTTTCAGAAGGAAATTTTTCCAAATTCTAAACAAAAATTGACCGAAATCCACAAACGGGCAATTTTACAGGGTATAATCAAATTTCAGTCAAGAAATGGGGTCCACAGACATGAAAAACATGTTTTAAATATTTTTGGTAACATAAATACTCCTGCTCCTCATATACTCATATATCCCACATTCATTGTAAAAATATCACAATTATTATATTATTAAAATATAATAATATATTTAAATGAATTATTTTATCAGAAAAAGATAAAATATTAATTTTCAACAATTGTCACATTAAATTTTTTCTCCATCTATATCCACGTAAAATCAATATTTTCCTCATCATATAAATCAATAATTAATTATTCGTAAATAATATTATAGAATTACAATACTGACAACCAAGCCGTTCCCAAGATAGAGGGGGCTTTCCAATAAGGATTTCTCCTTACTGGCACGTAATTAGATGACCTAACCTTTCATTAGACAGAACTTTCTAGACATTGCCAATAATGTTATCCAATAATATTATTCAGATAATATGAATTATTGCTCCGATAATAGAAAATACTGTGTAATGATAATTATTGAAACAACAGTAATATAAAATATCAACGCAGCAATTATTGAATCAATAAAATAAAATACTGAACAATAATTACTATAACAATTATTGAGTAGTGCCTTCTTACATAAGAATCAATAATTGGTGCAATACCCGTATCATCGTGTGTTTAACCAAGAAAGTATTTTAACAATATTAATTGGTAATAACTACGCCAATTATTTATAAACAACTTATACTTGTCGTTTTCTTCATCCAATCGCTTTCAAGTTATGGGGCCCATTAAGGTGCTTGTGGTAAATCGCACGAATATTCCGCGGTAAGAATATTCCACGACCAAATGAATATTTTATAACCACTTGCTTATTTGAAATATTTGCGTATTTTACCCATAACTATCCACATTAATCAAATCAACCCTTACTATTTCAAAATAATAAATAGAGGAAATTAAATTTCATTTATTAATAATTTGGGGTCTTACAACTTCCCCTCCTTATGAAATTTCGTCCTCGAAATTGACGTACGTACCTGGTGTTTCGAAAAGGTGAGGATACCTCGCTTTCATTTCCGTTTCCAACTCCCAGGTCATTTCCTCTATAGTATGATTCCTCCACAAAACTTTAACTTGTGGTATGACCTTCGTGCGTAGGACATGCTCCTTTCTATCCAAGATCTTGACAGGTACCTCCTCATACGTTAAGTCTTCGGCTATCTCGTCCGGTTCTAACTCAATAACGTGATTCGGGTCTTTCACATATTTACGAAGTAAAGATATGTGAAAAACATTATGAACATGAGACATACTTGGAGGTAACGCGAGTCTATAGTGTGACGCCCCCAAAATAGGTCCATTCCATCCAACCTACTCTGAGTCGTCAAATACATGGTACAGAAAATAACTACAACTTTATTACAACAATTGTCGTGCAAAATAAAACACCACGTATGCTGTAAGTTTTGATACAAATATATATCAGCTGTGACTCATGTCCCAACTTTAGATAGCACGTCACAATGGCACCTTACATAAAGGTACAGTCAATAACTGTTTTAGAAATTAAAATCTTTGGAAAGTGCTCCAGAAAACCTTCGTACATGGGAGGCCATGCGTCTAGGTTATAATAGATATCATATGCCCACAGAATTATCCTTGGTTGACCTAATAGACCCCAAAGAAAAACGAGAAGATTACTATCATGTTCTTTCCAGTGGTGAGTCTTCTCTTGACATATAATTATCTCCGTTGTCTCCAAGTGAGAATTACATTTCAAATAAACTCCAAGATCATATAGGTAGTGCTCATAGATATACTCAACAAGTGGATGTGCACAACCCTGTCTTATGATAACACGAGGTTGTATGTCATCAGATATCTTGTATGATAGTGGCAAAACATCCTTCCAAAGTTGGGTTCACCTCACTCTATTCGGTTCACCAAAATTAAATATCAAATGACGTATATAATACGATACACTTATCTAAAGTTCTCAATAAAATTATTTCCATACTATTTAGTGAGAACCTCAACAGCTATAGACCACCGATTCTATTCCCCCTGTTATCCCCATTTCGACCAAATTTACACTTTTATTACACGAAAGAAATTGTGAAGAAAAAGGGTGAGCACAACTAGCTCAGTATAGAATATCATGACTAAAGATAATTAAATTATCAATAGCCTTCATCATGACGCGTATTACTGTATTTTAACCACCAGGTATTCCAAGAGTGTTAACGGTAACAACTACGCCGTTATTTATAAAAATACAAACTTGTCATTTTCTTCATCCGACAATTATTCTGTTATGGGGCCCACAAATGACTGTGCCGTCGTACGGATATTCCCGACAAAAAGAGTATTCCACGACCAAATGAATATTCCCCGACAACAATGAATATTTTATAACCACTTGCGTATTTTGAAAAAAATTCATATATCACCCTTAACTTTACTTTTTATCAACTTAACCATTTACTGAATAGTAATTATAAGAAAAATTGAATACTTTTATTTCATAAAATTCGGGGTCTTATATATAGGCTACATTTCCTACTCGGTCAAGAATCTGAAATGGACCATTAAATCGTGGATTGAGCTTTCCTCGTTTCCCAAATCTTGTAACTTCCTTCCATGGAGCTACACGCAACAATACGTGATCCCCAATACTAAATTCCACATCCTTTCGATGAAGATCCACATAACTCTTTTGTCGATCCTGTGCCATTTGTATACGTTGTCGAATCATTTGGATCTTTTCGGTAGTCATACGTACCAACTCGGGTCCCAACAATGTTGTTTCACCCACCTCATCCCAACATATTGGAGAGCGACACTTTCGTCCATATAATGCTTCAAATGGAGCCACACCTATACTTGCCTGATAACTGTTGTTGTAGGAGAATTCCACCAATGGTAAATACTTATCCCAACTGCCCTTGAAGTCTAGGACACAGAGTCTTAATAGATCTTCAAGAGTTTGAATAGTCCTGTGAGACCCCAAATTTTATGAATAAATATTTAATTATCTTGAAATATTTTTTTTTAAATTTGAGATAATGTTATAGTTGTGGGTAATATTTACAAATTTTGCAAAGTTTGCAAGTTGTCATATTATATTCGATTGGTCGAGAAATATTCTTTTTGTCAGAGAATATCCAAATGCGATTGAGACAATCATTGGTGGACCCCACAGCGGAATTATTATCCGGATTGAGAAAGCGACAAAAATATTTTATTGAAAATAACGGTGAAATTTTTACCGTTAATCTTTGTTGAACTACTTTCGGTAGTAAAAAAATACGATGTCTGGCGTGGTTGCATAGTAACTTACCGGTATTGATTATTGATGTTTATGTGAGAAGTCACTCAGTTTTGTTCAATTATTGCTACAATAGTTGTTGCATAGTATCTCACATTATTTGATTCAATTATTGTTGATTTATAAGTTTTGTTTTATTAGTATTATTAACGTAATAAAACAGAAACATCTTTTTATATAAAACAAAATACTTTTATAAAGTTATTCGTTTTATTAGATAATAATTAAATTAAATTATATTTTATTATGCATAGTGTTGCATAGTGTTTGCATAGTGCCTGCATAGTATTTGCATAGTAAAAATCATTTTATATAAAATAGAATATATTATATTTTATTTAAAAGATTTTGCTTTAAATATGAACCGTCAGATTAAAGTAAATCAATCTGGACCGTTCATGAGTTAGTTACTATGCAGTCCATTTTCCTATAAATAGGAAGCTTAGTTAGAATTGAAATCACACCAGAAGTTCAGAGAATTCTCCTTCTATAATCTTGAGCGTATTTTATTAAGAGTTTTAAGAAACTTTGAGCGAATAACATAGTATAATTTTTCTTTAAGAAAATCCTCACCCTATCAGTCGGAATATTCTTCTTTTACGGTAAGGGATATTATTCTTTTGGTATTCATGAAGAGAATTTCTGTTATTCCATTTCTTATTATTACGTTGGAATAACTTTGTATCATGGCTACCTATACTTGGTGACATTCTTTTATTATTACATTTGGAATATCACATCGTGTGTTTTACACGGACACAGTTTAAATCTTTATTATTCATTGGAATATCACATCTATGTGTTTTTTACAGGACTGGTTAAAAGTCTTTATTATTACATCTTTATTATTACATTTGGAATATCACATGCGTGTGTTTTACATCGGACTGGTTAAAATCTTTATTATTCGTATTTATGATTACATTGGAATAACTTTGTTTATCGCAATCGCATGCATGGTGATTTCTGTTGTTATTTCATTCTTTATTATTCTCGTTGGAACATCGCTTGATTGTGAATTTCACGACTGGTTCCGTTATTATTATTCTGTTGGAATAACTCCGCATCATCGCAAGCACCGCATGCATGGTGATTTCTTTTGTTATTCCATTCGTTATTATACTCAGTTGGTTAAAATTTTGACTTCTATACTCCATGAAATTAGTAGAATATCCTTGATATTTGCGCTTCATCCAGTATTTTTCATGGAAATATTCTTCTGATCATTCTTGAATTTTATTCTATAAAGAAGTATCATGTTGACAATTTGGACGTTATTGGTTCTTGGACAAATTAATTTTTGAACTTGTTTAATTGAATTCTTATATCATTATCATCATCCTCATGTTTATATTTATTGAAAGTCATCTGTGGCCTGTAGTGCATAGATGGACTTGGTATGATTATGACCAGGGATTATTCGGTATAATCATGACCGTAATGTTACAAATGATGTGAAAATTAAAAGTCCTCAATGGCCCGTAGTGCATTGATGGACAGTTTTTGGTATGATTATGGCTATGGATTCTCTTCGGCCAAGGGAGCAAAGATGAATTGTTTTATGGCATGATCAGGACCGTTGATGAAAATACGATTATCTTTGGCCCGTAGTGCATGGATAATTCATGGTCGTGATACTAAAGAATATCCTTGGCTTGTAGTACAGGGATAATTTAAAGATGTGGATTATTTATTGAGCTGAGTCTCAGCGATTAAGTTGATGAAATTTTTTTTAAATCATAAAAGATAGTAGATTCTATTCTCTACTTGACTCTTTTAATGGATTTCTTGTTCCGCTGTAGTTAAACTTGATGTCTATTGTATTTTATCAGTTTAACATTGTTGAAGGCTAATGATAATTTATTACGCATTATCTTAGTCATAATATTTCATTGGGCTAGTTGAGCTCACCTTTCTTTCACTATTCTCTTCTTGAAATGAGGCGAAATGGGACTTAGTCGGGGAATGGAGTGATGGTGGGATGATAGTATTAGCTAGTAGTCCTCACTATACATTAAATAGTGTGACAATAAATATAATGAGGACTTATTCTAAGAGTGGATATTATCTAAAAGACAATATTTGTATTTAAACTCACAAAGATATGTTTTTGTCGTATTTTATCTGATTCTTTGTATTATTAGTTTGTATTTGAATTTTGTACCATGTATTTGGCGACTCAAGATGGGTGATGTATACCTATTTTGGGGGCGTCACAAGTCCTCTCTGATTGTCCATCCGTTTGAGGATGGTATGCCGAACTGAATCGTAAATCCGTACCCATAGATTTTTGCAAGCTAACCCAAAATCTTGAAGTGAAACTTGGGTCACGATCCTAAACTATGGATACTGGCATGCCATGCAATCTCACAATCTCATTTACATACATATTAGCAAGACGTTCATGGGAATAAGTCTCCCATATCGGCAAGAAATGTGCAGACTTGGTTAATCTATCAACAATAACCCAAATAACATTTATGCCTTGAGAAACCGTAGGAAGACTCGTAACAAAATCCATGGTAATGTGTTCCCACTTCCATTTCGGAATCTCAAGTGGTTACAATGGACCCTTTGGCACTTGATGCTCCGCCTTTACACGTTGACAAGTTAAACACGTCGAGATAAACTTTGCAATCTCTCTCTTCATATTGTTCCACAAAAATGTATGTTGAAGATCACGATATATTTTAGTACTTCCAGGATGAATTGAAAATGGTGTATTGTGTGCCTCCATCATGATCTTGTACTTCAAATCAGAATCGTTAGGAACACAAAGTCTGGAGTGGACTCGAAGTATTCCTTCTTCATCGATTCTTGCTTCTGAAATAGCACCTTCTTGTACTTTTTTCTTCATAATCAATCATCGGTTCAAGATTGCGTGGCGAGCAACTTTAACTTTCTCAATTAAAGTTGGTTCTATACGTATACTTGACATCATTCCATGGGTCCCCTGAGTCTTGAATTCTATTCTCATCTTTTGTAAATCACACAAAGTGGGCCTTTGTGTTAACAACATCACACTCGTTCCCGCGTATGATCTTCTACTCAATGCGTCAGCTACCACGTTCGCTTTTCCAGGATGGTATTGAATAGTGTGGTCGTAATCTTTCAATAGCTCGAGCCAACGTCGCTGTCGCATTTTGAGTTCTATTTGAGTGAAGAAATATTTGAGACTTTTATGGTTTGAATATATCTCCACTTTCTCCCCGTATAGATAGTGCCTCCAGATCTTTAGCGCTAAAATGACTGCTACCAACTCTAGATCATGAGTAGGATAATTCCTCTCATATTCTTTAAGTTGTCGCGATGCATAGGCTGACTTTCCCACGTTGCATGAGAACACATCCTAACCCTTTGCCTGAAGCATCGCTGTAGATAACAAATCCATCCGTACCAAATGGTATTGTTAGAACAGGTGCCGAAATGAGTCTCCTCTTGAGCTCTTGGAAACTTTTCTCGCATTCCTCGCTCCATCTGAATTTTATATCTTTAAAAGTCATTTAAGTTAATGGAGTAGCGATTCGAGAAAATCCTTCCACGAATCTCCGATAATAACCAAATTAAGCCCGTAAAGCTACGTACTTCTTGGTCCACCGACTTGGTTGCTTCTAACTTTGTATTGCTTCAATCTTCGCAGGGTTCACAGATACTCCATGTTTTGACACCATGTGCCCAAGGAATGCTACTTCCTCAAGCTAGAACTCGCATTTCTTCAACTTGGCATATAATTTATTTTCACGAAGCCTTTGGAGTACCAGCTTCAAATGGTGCTCATGATCTTCAAGACTTTTAGAATATATGAGGATGTCATCAATAAAGAAAATAACGAACTAATCCAAATATTCCTTGAATACTCGGTTCATCATATCCATGAAAGCCGCAGGAGCATTAGTCAATCCAAAAGACATGACTAGGAATTCATAATGCCCGTACCGAGTTCTGAAAGCAGTCTTTGTAATATCCTCAGTTCTAATCTTCAGCTGATGATATCCAGAACGAAGATCGATCTTTAAAAAGAATTGTGCTCCTTGCAACTAGTCAAACAGGTCATCAATACGAGGTAGTGGATACCTATTCTTGATGGTGACATGGTTCAATTCCCGATAGTCAATACAAAGTCGCATACTCCCGTCTTTCTTCTTTACAAATAAAAGCAGGGAGCACCCCGAGGAGATGTCTTGGGGCCGAATGAAACCGATGTCCAACAACTCCTGTAGTTGGACCTTTAACTCACGAAGTTCAATAGGAGCCATTCGATATGAGGTTTTAGAAATGGGCTTTGTACCAGTTCAAGATCAATAAAGAATTCAACTTCACGTTAGGGGTAGGCCGGAAGTTCTTCAGGAAATACGTAAGGAAAGTCAATAACAACAGGAATATTATTCAAATTTGACGTGTCTTTATTCAAATCCATAACATGGGCTAAGAAAGCTTAACATCCATTTTTCAATAAACGAATAGCTTTATGATTAGATATGACAATGATTGATTTTAATGGTTTAGTTGCTTGAATTCGTACAACAGGTTGGTTAGGAATATGAAAACTAATAACCTTACGAAAACAATCAATTTTGGCATGATGAGTAGTTAACCAATCAATCCCTAAAATCACATCAAAAGCAAGTATCTTTAAAGAGATAAGGTAAACAGGTAATGTGATGGTGCCAACTTGGATCAAACAAGATTTATAAATAGTGGATGTGATGAAAGTCTCTCCTAACGGAGTTTCCATAGATAGGTCAAAGTCTAATTTCTCCGGAGTCAAGTTTAAATGTTGAGCACAAGCAGGAGAGATAAATGAATGGGTAGCACCGGTATCAAGTAAGGTATAAACTTCACAATAATTTATGATTAGCTTACCCGTGATCACCTCGTTTGGGTTCCTCACATTTTGACCAGTCACGACAAATGCTCTTCCAAGAACCATTGACTTTGACTTTTTTGGGACAGCATTTTGAGTCACCGTCCCCGCTGAACTAGGTTTCGCTATCGTACAATCTAGAGCGATATGTCCTTCCTTTTCATAATTAGCATACCTTGAACTGTTGTGGGCAGTTTGGTCATATGTCCCTTTTTCCGCATTTTAGTAAAGATCTGACCGGTGGTCGATTCTCCTCCCTTAGAACCGGTTGTTCTTTGGTCTTGGCGTCTTCCATTGTCATTGTTGAATCTCCTCTTTTTAAAATCTCCCCACTCTAAACTTCTTATTTTCATGGCCATGATTACCACCGGAGTGGTTACCATTTTGTTCGTCTTTTCTTTCTCCATTGGTTATCATTGTTTTGTTGATCGCTTATCTCGGTATGATCCTGGTTGTGGTCCCTCGGTTGAACGTACTCGTTATCTCGCTCTAATAATTGAGCCATGTTGACAACATCTGAATAGAGAGAAAATTTATGAGAAATGAGATACTGACGTATGCCGGGTTTCAAACCTCTCAGAAACAACTGCGTCATACGTTCCTCATTCTCCACCAAATGAGGTGCAAACCTGGATAACTCTGTGAACTTCGCCTCGTACTGGGACACCGTCATGTTATTCTACTTCAGTCTAATAAACTCCACTTCCTTAATATGACGAACACTTTCAGGAAAGTATGTCATTAAATAGTTTCTGAAATGTCTCCCAAGACATGCTGAGCGCGACTAGGTGGGTACGCTTCACAGATTCCCACCAATAATCTGCCTCATTACGGAACATAAAGGTGGCGAATGGCACCTTTTGCTCCTCCGTGCATCCCAAGACATCGAATATCTTGGTGATTTGTTTGACCCACGCTCTCGCCTTTAATCGGATCCGGCTTTCCCTGCACTGCGGTGGTCCCAACTCTTTGAATTGCTTGGTTGTGACAAACCGTGCGTTGTTATCATTTCCACCCCAGTATTTTGTACACGA
This sequence comes from Panax ginseng, assembly GCA_020205605.1. Taxonomy (NCBI): domain Eukaryota; kingdom Viridiplantae; phylum Streptophyta; class Magnoliopsida; order Apiales; family Araliaceae; genus Panax; species Panax ginseng. The sequence continues at coordinate 12,871,230 of CM035128.1, read as the reverse complement.
GTCTTCTCATATCGATTTTGCATGAAGCGCAAAAAGCTTCTAAACATCCCATCGTTCATCATCTCGCTTTCATTGGTGTTGTTCGCGGGAGGAACATTGCCGGCATTGCACGTTCGTTCTCCTCGTTGGTGGGTAAAGGTGTCTCCACGGTCTCAATTGCTCCCTTTGTTAACATTCTCAGTCGACATTCTCAAATACTGCCATAAAACAAGGGTTAATTAAGGAAATCAATATATCACATAATATCCCTATATACTGACCAACTAACAAATAAGCTTAGGTAGGACACACTAGCGAAGGATTTACTCATCTCTCCCCTCCTAGTTCTATTCCCCGATCTCCGCCAGAGATCATATCCCTAAGCTCTGATACCAACTGTGACGCCCCCAAAATAGGTATACATCACCCATTCTGTGTTGTCAAATACATGATACAGAAATAACTATAACTTTATTAATACAACATAAAAACTGTGAGTTTAAATACAAATATTGTCATCTAGACAATATCCATACCCAACTAAGTCCTCATTACAATTATTGAAACATTATTTTACAAAAAATGGTGAAGACTACTAAACAACTCTCTCTAGAACCATCATTCCATACCCCGACTCGTACTCGCTACATTCTCGCCTCCTGAGAAGAAAAATGGAACAAAAAGGAAAAGGGTGAGCTCAACTAGCCCAGTAAAGAATATTATGACTAAGAAAATATAAAACAAATTATCGTTAGTCTTCAACAGGGAAAAATCTGAGAGAATATAATAAACAACAAGTTTTAGATCAATATTCGCAGCGGAAATAATAATTCATAGAAGAGTTACATAGAGAATGAAATCTACTATTATCTATGAATTTAACAGTCCATCAACAGTATTTTTATCCCTGTAACATCAATCAATGCACATCTTGAATCATATATTCATATTTGCACTACAGGCCAAAGATATTCATCAGTTGGTCATGTTCATCTCAACACCTGTTTATCTTTGCACTACGGGCCAAAGATATTCATTATAAAATCATATATCTTTGCACTACAAGCCAAAGATATTCAATAATATCAAAAGTCACGAGCTTTGCTCGTCATGTACATGGTTTTTTGGTCAAATTCTATCATTTAGGCCTTCAAAATGGCATGTAAAAATGTTGTTTATGTTCTAGTTACTAAGATTATGCAGTTTGGTTACTGTCTAATATTGATTTGGTTACTTTATAATGTTTATTCAGTTGTTAGACTATGGAGATGATTCCAGTTGTGCTTTACTTCAACGGAACATAAACAAAAAGAGTGTAAATACAGGAATATATAATTGTTTCTTCGTTAGTAACCATTAACCACATGGTTGGTAACATTTTTGATGGTGTCTGAAGAACTAAAATTGCTATTGATTAATATTTTGATTTCGATTCCATCATGAGTTGTCAATATAAAGTAAACATATACATTGAACAATTAAGAAGCTTATTTCAAAATATTTTTATGTAAATTTGGTTACCCATCTAAAATAAAATGGTTACCTCTATATTCATATTTAGTTACCAAGCTGGACCATTTTCAAATAACTTTTATAACTATGTAATTTAAAAGGGTTAAATGCTTTCTAGGTCACTCTACTATAAGGTCAACTTACAAATGGGTCACTAAACTTTTTTTTTCTTACGATCAACTCTTTGAACTTTAGTTTACTAACCTGACATTACAAAAGCCGTTAAGTCAAGGTTGAGTTAGCGGAAATGATGACGTATAAATTTGACGTGGCTTAATTTTTTCAATATAAATTGATGATTAGGCCTAAACATGCTTATGTGTAATTTTAAAAATTATTTCAAATATTTTTTCATAATTATTTATCATTTGAGGGTAAATATGTCAAACTACATTTATCTAACATTAAAATTAACTCAATAAAATATTTTTTTTACAAATCTAAGTTTCTATCATCTTTCTCATCTCTCTCTCTCTCCATTTACAGATATATCTCTCCCCACTTAAGTCGCTTACAGATCTAGCCATGTTATGCAACATCATAACAGATTCATCACTTGTCGCAATGATTTATTTATCTAATAATATTTTTGATGGTGCAGAATAAATTTGGGGTAAGAGCTATCACGGTGGTTTCGATTCCTTCTTATCCTCCATCATAATAGCCAATTAGATCTGAAATTAATGATTCTGCAGTGAAAATGGCATGGCCTTGGCTTGGTTTCATGGAGGTTAAACATATTGAGCAATTAGTAGATCTAGGCTTTTGGAGATGAATGATGAGTTTGAATTAGATGAGGAAGAAGGAGATGAACAGTACCAACATTTAGCTAATTTAAATGTTAAAATAATTATTTTTACTACATTTAATTTATTAATTTTCCAAGTAAAAAATGCATGCATATAAATGTCAAAATAAATTTATAAATATGTATGTATGTAAAATCAATAAGATTTGATCTCGTAATTTTAGTATATTTTAATTTTATAATTTTTAAATAAGTATACTTGTTATTAATTATCTAAAATTTATTTTCTAATTTCTATTATTATATTTATAAATAATAATTCAATAAAAATTATTTGATATGAATTACAAAAATAATTAAATATATATTTCATTTATTTTCTTATTTTTTGGCAAAATTTTCTAATTTATATAATAATATTTGTAAAGAATTAAATAAAAATTAATTTGATATTCATTACAAAATAATTGAATATATATTTCATTTATTTTCTTATTGTTTGACTAACTTTTCTAATTTATATTATTATATTTGTAAATAATTAAACAAAAATTCATTTGATATTAATTTCAAAAATATTTAAACATAATTTATTTATTTATTTTCTTATTTTTTTTTAGCAAACTTTTCTAATTTATATTATTATTTGTAAAGAATTAAATAAAAATTCATTTGGTATTAATTACAAAAATAATTAAATATATTTTTCATTTATTTTCTTGTCTTTTTTAGCTAACTTTTCTAATTTATTTTAACATATGTTGTTTTATTTGCTATTTTTTTTACTTTGTTTTATTTTTGAAAAAAATCTTTCATTTCCACTCAAAATTGGTCACATTATACATGTCAGCTTTCTCTCTCTTCCATATAAGAAAGCCAACAGACTTAACAGCTGATGTGGCAAATTCCGTCTAAAGTCAATAGACTTAACAAAATTTCTAACGTTTTGTAAGTAAATACAAGTTCAGTGAGTTGACTGTAAGAAAAAAAAATTTAGTGACCCATTTGTAAGTCGACCTATAGTACAGTGATTTAGAAAGCATTTAACCCAATTTAAAAGTATCCATCAGCTAGATAAATGGGTACCCTCACATGTACATTAAGCACTTGATAACTGTTCTGATATAAGTTTTTAATTATTTGGTTACTAACAAAAACTAAAATGGTTACCCTTATATGCATGTTTGGATACCAACTGCACCTCTCAAACTATTTTTATTTTAATATGAGATCTATAAGTAACCATACATATAAATGAAAACTCTCACATGTACATTTAACAATTGATGTTTGTCCTGATACAAGCTTGTAACTATATGGTTACTAATACTTGATAACCATAATGTAACATAATAAAACAGTAACCACATAATTATATGATAGTAACCAGAACAGGTTTTAATGGTAACCAAAACATAAATATCATGTAATGAAACCCAATTTAGACAATCCATGTATACTAAACAATTACATATTAACCAGAATAAAAATAACAGTAACCAAAATTCCACATCGAGGGCACAATAATAGTAGCCAAACCATAAGGTAACAGTAACCAAAACATAATAAAGAAGTAACTAAATAGTTATATGAAAAGTAACCAGAACATGTTTTAATGGTAACCAAAACAGAAACAACCTGTATATCCAACCCAGATTAGGCAACGTACTCTCACATGTACATTTAACACTTGGTATATTTCCTGATACAAGCTTGTAACTATCTGGTTACTACCAAAAAATAAAATGGTTACCCTTCTATGCATGTTTGGTTACCAACTGCACCTTTCAAATAATGTATCATATTATATAATCAAATATGTAATTCTATTTACATAAGCTCCAATAAACATTACATACTCACTAACCATAACAAATGGTTATATTTGAAGGACTTTACAAAATAATACATCAATGTATACTAAGCAAATACATGGTTTATTATGACTTAGGTTTATTATTTACAAAAATAATACATCCACAAACTAATGATGCCTTAAACTTCTCCAAGTGACTTGAGTTCAATTTCTTGGTAATAATCTTTGGGGACTTCCATGTCACCAATATATAACTTTTCAATGAATTGCATTCCTCATAGTAAAGATCCCATAACTGCAAATAAACAAAATCAAATTTACAGAGTTATTAGTAACCAGATATAAACAATATCTATATCATAAACATTTACATAGTGACTAACAAATAAGAGCATACTAACCAAAACATAATATAACAATTATACGAGAGCCAAAAGCAGGACTATAACAAATAACCAATATCCCAAATTGATTGCACAATAATAGTTATCATATTATAATATAACATTAACCATACCATAATAAAGCAGTAACCAAAAAGTTATATTATATAATCTAATGATAACAGGAGGAACATTGTCGGCTTGTTGCACGTTCTCCTCGTTGGTGGGTAAAGGTGTCTCCACGGTCTCAATTGCTCCACTGTTAACATTCTCAGTCGACATTCTCAAATACTGCCATAAAACAAGGGTTAATTAAGGAAATCAATATATCACATAATATCCCTATATCTTGACCAACTAACAAATAAGCTTAGGTAGGACACACTAGCGAAGGATTTTCTCTCTCTCCCTCCTAGTTCTATTCCCGATCTCCGCCAGAGATCATATCCCTAAGCTCGATACCAATTTGTGGCGCCCCCAAAATAGGTATACATCACCCATTACGAGTTGTCAAATACATGATCTGAAATAACTATAACTTTATTAATACAACATAAAAGCTGTGAGTTTAAATACAAATATTGTCATCTAGACAATATCCATACCCAACTAAGTCCTCATTACAATTATTGAAACATTATTTTACAAAAATGGTGAAGACTACTAAACAACTCTCTCTAGAACCATCATTCCATACCCCAGGCTACGTCTTTCGCTACATTCTCGCCTCCACGAGAAGAAAAATGGAACAAAAAGGAAAAAGGGTGAGCTCAACTAGCCGAAAGAAAGAATATTATGCCTAAGAAAATATAAAACAAATTATCGTTAGTCTTCAATGGGGAAAATATCGAGAGAATATAATAAACAACAAGTTTTAGATCAATATTCGCAATGAAATAATAATTCATAGAAGAGTTACGTGAGAATGAAATCTACTATTATCTATGAATTTAACGAGTTCATCAATGATTTTTATCTCCGTAACATCAATCAATGCACATCTTGAATCATATATTCATCTTTGCACTACTGAGCCAAAGATATTCATCGATTGGTCATGTTCATCTCAACACTGTTCATCTTTTGCATTCACGGCCAAAGATATTCATTATAAAATCATAAATCTTTGCACTACTGGGCCAAAGATATTCAATAATATCATCATTTAGGGTGAGGATGATGAAAAATATTTTAAAGAAAAGCGAATCCGGTGAAACAAAAGAATAAATGTTAAGGATTAAGTATTTCAAAACTATTTCATGTCCAAAAATACCTCATAAATAATCATAGTGGAGTAAAATTCAAGAATGATTAAAACATGGATACAAACAAAGCTAGTATCCATAATAGATATTTTGGACGAAAAGGAAAAATTTTATTTTTCGATGAATAAGTGCGTAGATTCGTGAATAGTGCAGTATCACGTGAATAATCTTAGTATCACGTGAATAGTAACCCCGACACAAAAGTTACGAATTTGATTAAAAGTTCGGATCAATACTTGACATAATGATATTGAAAGAAATAATATCATTTTAAAAAATAATATCCCTTACCTCGAAAGAATAATACTTAACATTTGGAATCTCGAGTATAGTCTTTGAAGGAACTTGCATCGTATAACAACACTCAAAGTATCAAAATACTCACAAGAATACGCTCGATATATCGAGAGAAAGAGAGAAAACTTGGTTTACGGTGTAATTTTCAATTCTAACCTAAGCACCCTATTTATAGAAAAATGCTTAGAACACATTCAAGAACTGAATTCAGCCCATTCAACACACATGTGAAACACACCATAATGAAAAAAATGTTTTTGTTATTTAAAATATTTTAAACTTCCAAAAATTAATTATTTCAGAGCTTCGGAACTTCAATAATTCACAATAAATAGCCCTTTTATCAAAAAAATTCGAACCACATGTCTTTTCCATATGAAATTCCATTATCTATAACTTTTCAAAAGGAAATTTTTCCAAATTCTAAACAAAAATTGACCGAAATCCACAAACGGGCAATTTTACAGGGTATAATCAAATTTCAGTTAAGAAATGGGGTCCACAGACATGAAAAACATGTTTTAAATATTTTTGGTAACATAAATACTCCTCCTCCTCATATACTCATATATCCCACATTCATTGTAAAAATATCACAATTATTATATTATTAAAATATAATAATATATTTAAATGAATTATTTTATCAAAAAAAGATAAAATATTAATTTTCAACAATTGTCACATTAAAAATTTTCTCCATCTATATCCACGTAAAATCAATATTTTCCTCATCATATAAATCAATAATTAATTATTCGCAAATAATATTATAGAATTACAATACTGACAACCAAGCCGTTCCCAAGATAGAGGGGGCTTTCCAATAAGGATTTCTCCTTACTGGCGCGCAATTAGATGACCTAACCTCTCCTTCACTACAAGAAAAAGTTTTATCGTGACCACTATCGTGATCGGCCGTATCTGATCATGAGATAACCATCAATGACCGCGTCGCGATCATTGATAAGCGTCGCCACAAAATCTGGTCGTTGAGATGCACATCAGCGACCACTATTAGCGACCGATGTATCTGCGACCGATATGAGCGACCGGAATGACAAATCCGGTTGCTTAAAATTCGAAATCGACGATGGTCGGTCGAGTCGACGGCGCGGTGATCGTATCGTGATCGCCTCCGTCATTTGATGCTCTCATAAATATTTATCTGTCATTATTACTATCGGTGAATGCGACGCGATCACCGATATGAAAAAAATTAAAAAACAGAATCTTGCTGTTTTGCAGAAATCCCAAAAGCCTGTACCTATTTTGTACCTTTTTTATCCCAACACACATACCCAACAACAGCATACACAACAATATAAATCCATCGTCCACTAACACATACACCAAACTAGTATATAAACCATTAAAAACTAATATGATTTTGAATAAATATAATAACATTTCAAAACATGTTTAAGTAACATACAAACATCCTAAGAATGAATATACAAGTACAAACTTATACTATAACTATAAAACTAATCTAAAGCGAATCAAATCGAACATCACGCCTCCTTGATCACCCTCGTAATTAACAAAATAATAAAACAAGTTACAAATATATACTAACTATGTTAATATTGGTATATTACGACAATATACAAAAAATTGATTTTATACCTCGTCGCCATCCCAGGTGTTTGTGATGTTTGCTGCTGCGCCTTCGCTTGCAAATTAACTCCTCGGCTTTCTCAGAGCCCCCAGATGTCCGCCCAGTATCTTCAGAAGATCCCGATCTTGACATATAGCTCTCACACAATCGGTAGGATATGAACATCTAGATGGCTCGATGGATCGTGGTAGATGTAAGAAAGCGACTGAGCCTTTGAAGGATGGGCGTCGTCGTTGTCCTTGACCTTTAATGTAGTTCTTCTTCACAACAGACGCCCTCTCCCACAACTCTTGATCGATAGACGGACGTGGGGTGCCTTCAGGATAGCGCTCATTCAATAAACGCTTATAAGTGTCCTGTCATCATGTTAACAATTAAATAGTTAAAAATAAATTAATTTTGTAAGCATTAATTAAAGATCAAGTTATTAAAATTTATTACCGCTATCTGGATAGCCTCAGGCAGACCATCACGGGTGGCCACGTACACATCCAGCCAATGGATAGGATGACCTTGAGACTGAGACTCCTATACAAAAATAACATAATATTACTAAGTAAAAATGGGATATATTTTCTACAATTCATGATTGAAAACATATTAAAACTTATAAATACGTACCATGGCAGTGATATGCTGCAACTGTGAAATACTGTCACCCTTGTATGTTCTTTTAGCCTTTTTGCCATCGGATACACCCGAGGCTCTGTTGGTGGCGGTAGTCTTTCGTCTTTTCACCCAGCTCTCAGCTCTCCATTGGGCACACATCTCAGTCCATATGGACTGGGTGCACCACCAGGGGCTATGCTCGTGCATATAATCCTCTCCCTGGCCTGGATGGTCGATCTTGGCATTGTGAATGGCTTTTTATCATTCTTTATTCAAGTTGTCCATGGTGCGGACCAGCGCATGACTTACGCGAATAATGTCTCGAATCACAAAACGCGCGTCCTCCCATCTATACCTTTTCTATAAATAAAACAACAGTACTAACATTACTAAATAATTATCCTTTGAATATTATATTAATATTATCTGTCATAATTAAAAAAAATATACGAAATTACGCCTGAAAGATCCTTGTGGGCGATAGGTGTGTTTCACTCACGTAATCACAAATTTGTAGGCCAATTCTGTAAACACAGCTGTGATATGCACTTGACGATTTTATTATCTGAAAAATTACTATAATATACAATATCAATTAGCATATATTAAAGCAATTTACATATAAGTTATAATACTTATGAACATTTTTCAAACTTATACTTATATAATACTTAAAAAAAATTCGCCAGAGTCTCCCCTACAATATGGACTAGCCACATGCACGACGACATGCATATATGGACATTTCTAGGCACCCAAGACACAAACCAATATAATATCAATCAAAACATTATCAATATACAATAAATGGAATCTTAAATGCTTATATAAAATTGATATATGCGGACGACGTCTTTATTGGAGGAGGAGGGCAAATCTGAATAAGAATCCGATCATCCGGATTAGTAGGGCCTTGGGCACATGATTAGGCCCCCCAACCCAAGCAGCGCTTTTTCTGACTTGCTTGAAGCCATCCAGATATTACAAATTTTAAGATGTTTTGCAGAGTCATATTTGATTACATGTATATATGATAATAAACATGACAGTGATATAAACATGTATATATATGAATATAAAATGAAAATAAACAAAAATTGCATTTAAATAGTTTAGTACATAAACATGACAGTGATTTAAACATGTATATATATGAATATAAAATGACAGTCCATTAAGAAATCCCATGTGAAGTGAACTGCACCCAACTCCAAACAAATATACATTCACTTTTTAAACAAAACTAATATAAGAATAACAAGGTAGAACCTCTTCTACAAAAGTACATCAGAAGAACAATAACAATGGTAATGTATCATAAATTGATGAAGTGCTTTAATTACAACAATATAGTAGACAAATTGATGAAGTGTTCAAGTGTCAATGTCTGATTCAGAATCATCGTGTATACGTGTTGCAGATTCATAACCATCATCTACTTCAGATTCAGTGTCAGATTCAGTCAATAACTCTTTCTCCTCAGTATCAATGTCATCTGACACAAGTATTGACTCAGGATCTAATTCATGTGGTTCATCTCCACCATATAACTGGATTACTTCATTGTCGTCCTCCACATTTATTATAGTTTGACTATGAAGCATATGCTCTTGGTAAATCTCCCCATCAACTAATTCTACATGACTACGCGCGGGAGTATGAATTACAACTTGCCAATCTGTAGGCGGTCTATCCCTTTTCCTAACAGGACTAGGAGTGTAGTATACTTGTCTTTGTTTGAGTTGGTAAAACAAAGCGGTTCGTTGGAGTACGCAGAGACTATGGAGGTCAATATCGATGATTCCATATGCGTCAACACGTATCCCTTTTACGAATCAAACCAACGGCACTTGAACAAGTGAATATGACCCCCGTACATGCCCTTGTACGATAACTCTACAATTTCCTCCAACTCCCCATAAAAGGCACGACCAAGCTCATTGTAACAATCTCCTTGGACACACACTCCAGAGTTCGTTGTTCTTTTCACCGCCCATATGCATTTGTGTGAAATTCACAACCATTTATTTTGTAACCATTATGGTGACTTGGTCCTATGTCGGTCCCATAGCTAGGACTTGTACATTAGCAGGAATCGTTGATCCTCGGTCAAAGCCTACAAAAACTCCATCTTATTAAATGAAGTCATAGTTGACATGGAGTATATATATATATATACTACGTGCTTAAAAATTGAACTTACTTTGTCCTTTAGCCAAAGTGCAAAGTTTTTATCCCGATTGATTTGAATATCTTTATCAGTTATGCCGGGATGCTTCACTTTTAACTCGTCATCGTACAATCTATACCATGTTATAAACATTAACATATTGGAATAAATTTTTAACTTAAAAGATAAATTATCAAGTTTACATGTATACCTCACAAATTCGCCAATCTCCTCACAATTGAGAAGAATGTAAGTATGTGCAACATGTAATTCTTGCTCAGAGAGGAATATGCGCTTCTCTTTTCCATAAGCGCGGCCCGATAGACCAAATACAGAGAGCCGACCATTTAGTTCAACATTTCCCCCATCATCATGTCTCGATACTCGATTGGCCTTTGTCAAGACTTCGTCCGGAAAATAGTCTAAGACAAACGTAGATATCTCATCGAAACTGTATACCTCGCATATCGACCCCTCGACAGAAGCTCTATTCTTCACCTTCCTCTTAAGGTTTCCCATCACCCTCTCGAAAGGGTACATCCATCTATATTGAACTGGACCCCCAACACGAGCTTCATAGGGAAGATGGATTTGCAAATGCTCCATGGAGTCAAAAAAACCAGGTGGGAATATTTTTTCCAGTTTACACGTGATCTCTATGATGTTCTTCTCAAGTACAAACATGTCCTTCTCATTCAATGATTTTGAACACAAGTCTTTGAAGAAACGACTAAGATCCGTCAAAGAATCCCATATTGGTTTATCAAGCGGATCCCGAAATGCTATAGGCATGAGTCTCTCCGTGAACACATGGCGGTCATGACTCTTCATCCCTTGCAATTTCCCACCGTAACACACCTTGCAATGTTTGACGCATATCCATCTGGTAGTTTTAGAGACTTAACCCATGTGCACACATCTTCAACTTGCTTTTTGGACAATGTGTACCTTGCATGCGGTTTGATAATCTTACCATTAGGAGATTCATAAAGTTCTAATCCAGGACGCTTATAAATATCTTTCATGTCCAAACGTGCCTTATCATTATCTTTTGTCTTCCCCGTAACATTCATCACAGTGTTAAACACATTGTCAAACACAGTCTTCTCAATATGCATCACATCTAGATTATGACGAATCAAATTTATAGACCAATAAGGCAGTTCCCAAAAGATGCTTCTCCGAACCCAGTTATGAGATTCACTAAACCCATTGATTATGTTTGTGGCATCAACCTTACCAAATGGGATAACCGACAATCTCATCACACGATCTCGCATATCCATTCTCGACAATTGCGGTGCAGGCATATCATTATCTACTTTCCCTTTCCTGAAGTGTTATCTATTTCTTCAAAATGGGTGATCTACTGGTAAGAACCGACGATGACAGTCAAACCAACAAGGCTTTCGACCTTTTGATAGATTATAATCTTTTAATCTTTTATGTTTTGGGATAGTCACAACTTGGTTGAGCAATTTATAGCTTTTATAACATTTTGTAGTTTTATTCTTGTATACATAAGTGTTAAATACCCTTGTTTTTCTGTTATAGCCAAAATAGTCTCTTTATTAACCAAGTGAATCTAGTTACCTTTGTTGCACTAATAGTTCCCTAAAGCATCGCCTATTTTGGCTTAACAGCTCCCTAATAGCTTACCATGATAACAACCAAGCTTGACTTGGCCCTGTGAGGCTTGGCTAAGCTTGGCGTGGCCTCGTGTGGCCTCGCGGCCCCAAGCCCAGCCCATCAGCTCCAACATCCCCTTAATAGGCTCTAGTAGATCACCAATAGGCTCGGTAATAGTATAAATGTTCGTAACTACCCGACCAATAAAAAAATTTCGCCAAAGTCTCCCCTGTAATATGGACTAGCCACATGCATGACGGCATGTATATAAGATTCAATCAATCAGACTATAACAGGAATAAAAAGAGATTCAATCAACCAACAGACGGTCTTCAATATTGTTGTTGTTTGCGTACATTGATTAATCTAAGAAACAAATAAATCCTCGAAACAAGTATATATGAAAATGGCAACAAGACCAAAGAAAACAAAGCCTAATTACTTTGACTCCAATTTTTTTTATCATGAATTCATGATCCAAATTGTAATTGGTCAATATGATGTTCTACAAGGTTAATGCAAGCTGCATTAGTACAAAGATTTAGGGATTTAGGGAGAACTCTCTGAATAGACTAAAGTGCTTGAAGTGACCTATGTGCCACTTGCCTAAGCAATCATAAGTAAATTACCTATAATGGATTCAGACATACAGCACAACATGGGGTTTAAGAGAGCATGGACTGCATGTTAAAATAACTCATGGTGAAAGATTTTGTCTATTCAACATTTAAACAGTCTAATGAAGAATGGTTAACATACTTATCTAAGAAGGATGCGAAAGGAATAATAACTCATGGGTGACTAATTCTTTTACCCAAACTTTATAATAAAGAAAAGTTTGTGTAGAGTAACAATCTAGCACATGTATCATGCTCAATACAAGTTTAAGAGAGCATGGACTGCATGTAAAAATATCCATTAATTTAAATATGAATGATAAAATCTATACATAAAAGCTATATTTTGTTTAAAATAAAAGAAAAAATGAAATTAAAATAGTTGCATTTAAAAAATAAGGAACAACCAAACATACCAAGAACATCCGTAATTATAAAGATTATATTATTAATTTCTCAAATGTTTTCTGTGACGCCCCCAAAATAGGTATACATAACCCATTTTGAGTCGCCAAATACATGGTACAGAAAAACAACTACAACTTTATTAATACAATTGTCGTGTAAAATACGACAACACATACTGTGAGTTTAAATACAATATTGTCTTCTAGACAATATCCACACCTAAATAAAGTCCTCATTACAATTATTGATGTACTATTTTACAAAATAGTGAGGACTACTAAAACAGCTATCTTGAGTCATCACTCCGCACTCCATTTAGTCCCCTCGCTAAATTCTCACCTCCTGAGAAGAAAAATGGAACAAAAAGGAAAAGGGTGAGCTCAACTAGCCCAGTAAAGAACATTATGACTAAGATAATATACAACAAATTATCCTTAGTCTTCAACAGAGAAAAATCTGATAGAATACAATAGACAACAAGTTTTAGATCAACAACTGCAGTAGAAACATCAATTCATTAGAAGAGTTAAGTAGAGAATGAAATCTACTATCATTTATGAATTTAAAAGTCCATCATCAATATTTTATCCCTGTAACATCAATCAATATATATCTTTGCACTACGGGCCAAAGATATTCATTTGTATCACCAATTGGTCATGTTCATCTCAACACCTGTTCATCTTTGTACTACGGGCCAAAGATATTCATCAAGTAATCATTCATCTTTTCACTACTGGCCAAAGATATTCATCAAGTAACACCATTAAGGACTGAGGATGATGAAAAACATTTTAGAGAACAAATCCAGTGAGACAGAAGGACAAATATTAAGGATTCGTGTTTCGGTTTATCCAAATTCAATAATACTCCATAATAACCAAGTGTGAAGTAGAATTCAAAAATAAAGATCAAAACATGGATACAATCAAAGATAGTAACCATAAAAGACATCTGGAAGAAAAAGAGAAAATTTTATTTTTCTATTGAATAGTCTTAGTATTTGTGAATCTTTGTCAGATATCACGTGAATAGTAACCCCGACACAACAAGTTCCAAATTTGATTAAAAGTTCAGATCAATACTTCGGCATAATGATATTGAAAGAAATAATATCATATATGAAGAAAATAACATCCTTTACCTCAAAGAAACGAAGATTGAAATGAAAGGTGGAAGTGATCTTTGAATGAAAACTTATCTTGAATAAAGAACTCTCAAAGTATCTAAATACTCACAAAATACGCTCGATAAAATAGAGAGAGAAAGAGAGAAAGCTTATGTTTCTAGTGTGATTTTCAATTCTAACTTAGCCCTCTATTTATAGGAAAATGTTAGCCCGCCGAAGCAGACTTGACCTGCTACCTGATGGCTTTACCTGCTACTATTGCCACCCACCATATTTAAAATTCAATTTGAGCACATTTCTCACCAACCACAAGTGGGGCCCATTCAATTCTAGAATTTTCCACCAAAATCATTTATAACCCTAATTTTCGAAGCAGTCACTTCTTAAAATTCATAACAAATCATTTGTTCATTTTTAACGGTTCAAAATATATGGACATATACCCAACTTATATATGTATAACATATCCAAAAATCACAACAATCCAACGGTCAGATTAAAAATTATAATTCACGCAATATATCGTAAAAATAGTGATTTGATTTTTAATACCTCCATTCTGACAAAATACAGATAAAACACCTCAACATTAACTCCTTTAATTATACTCACATAAAATAAATAAATCCATCATTTATATAAAATAAATATTTCCTTATCATATGAATCAATAATTAATTATTCACAAATAATATTACAGAATCACAATTATGACAACCATGCCGTTCCCAGGAAAGAGGGGCTTTCCAATAAGGATTTCTCCTTACTGGCGCTCAATTAGATGACCTAACCTCTCGTTGACAGAACTTTCTAGACATTGCCAATAATGTTATCTAATAATATTATTCAAATAATATGAATTATTGATCTGATAATGAAAAATACTATACAGTGACAATTATTGAAACAATAATAATATAAACTATCAATGTTGCGCCGTTGTACGAATATTCCCCGACAGTAAGAATATTTCACGACCAAACGAATATTTTATAACCACTTGCTTATTTGAAATATTTGCGTATTTTACCCATAACTATCCACATTAATCAAATCAACCCTTACTATTTCAAAATAATAAATAGAGAAAATTAAATTTCATTTATTAATAATTTGGGGTCTTACATAAACAACATGTAGTACAAACCATTTTATGTAGTAAACAAAATATGTATACCAAAAAATATACTAAAGAAGTAACCAAACAGTTATATGCTAGTAACCAAACCATGTTTTAATGGTAACCAACACATAAACAACATGTAGACCAAACCCAATTTAGTCAACCAATGTATACTAAGCAAATACATTGTAACCAAAACAACATATAAAAGTAACCAAAATCCCAAATGAGAGAAAAAGAATGGTATCCAAATCATAAGCTAACAGTAGCAAAAAATATACTAATGAAAAAACCAAACAATTATATGTTAGTAACCAAAACATATATTAATGGTAACCAATACATAAACAACATGCACACCAAAACCAGTTTAGTCAACCATGTATACTAAGCAAATACATGGTAACCATAACAACATAAAAAAGTAACCAAAATACCAAATCAAGGTAACAAAAATAGTATCCGAATCACAAGTTAACAATAACCAAAACATAATGCAGAAGTAACCAAACAGTTATATGATAGTAACAATAACAAAATTTAAATTAACACACAAAAAAATAAAGGACTTTTAGACTATGCAAACCAGTTGCACCCCCAAGAGAGCTGAAGGAGATCAATATTCATTAACCAATTTACGCCAAGAATTAGTTAATTAGTCTAACAACTATGATGATGAAGATGAAGAAAAAGAAGAAATACCAGTACAAAAAGAAGAAGAAATATCAGTAGATGAAGAAATATTAGATGAAGAAATATCAGTAGATGAAGAAATACCAGTAGATGAAGAAGAGGACGACGACGAGTTGAGAGACTATGGTGTTCTGCATGCAAGCATGAAGAGGACGACGACGAGTGGCTTCGAGATGAGAGACTATGGTGTCACATATTCAATTTTTTGTCAGATTTGAGAGACTATGGTGTTGCGGCGGCGGCGGCGGAAGAGGACAACGCCGAGTGGCTTCGAGATGAGAGAGAGAAGTAGTAAGGGAGAGAGAGAAGTAGTAAGGGAGAAGTGAGAGAAATAGTAAGGGAGAAGAGAGAGAGACGGAAGAAAGATGAAAACTAATTTGATATGTTAGCCCATTAATATTAATACCTTAATTTAAGGACTTTTAATTGTATTAGTATTGAAAATAAAAATGATGAAATGTAGTATTTTTGTAATTATTTTTATGAATGTATGATTTTTGTAATTATTTTCAAAAAGGTACTAATATATGTAATTTATCCTATTTTTTAAAACAAATATAGTTTTGAACCGATTAACCATTTTTCAACCCATATTCCATTCAATCACACTCCTCTTGGGGCATAATCGAGAATCGTGCATTAGTGATTTTTGAAAATTGTTTATCATGGACTATTTTGCTTATAATTAATTATACTACCTACTCTTAAAATGAGGGATTTTAATTTTGACTTTTTTATTTAAAAAAATATGTTAAGGTTTACATATGACAAAAACTCGTTAAAAATTATTAATACTGTTCAGAATATTACAGGCTTATATACGATCATTTGAAAGTACTTGGTAAGTTTTATGGTTCAATATTAGAGTATATGTCTTTAATTTTTATTTTTATTTTTGAATTTTTGATGCGAAACTTTGTTATCACGTGGTATTTTAACAAATATACTCAAGATATTTACGTACATATCAAATATATATATATATATAGGGGAATATGGAGGTGCACAACCGTGTAATTTTTAAAGTTACACGGTCTACGATCGTAGAGTTATTTCACTCTACGATAGTAGAGTAGTCACTCCACGATTTGTGAATTCACTCTACTATCGTTGATTACTCTCTACGATAGTAGAGTGAATTCGCCTACTATTGTCAGGATTATTTCTACGATCGTAGAGTGAAATCACTCTACGATCGTAGTAGTGTAACTTTAAAAGTTATACGGTTTTGTGTACCTCCATTTTACCATATATATATATATATATATATATATATATATATATATATATATATCACTCTCTCCAAATGATTTAACCCGGAGGAGAGAAGCGAACTAAGAAATAACCTCCAGAAAGCTAGAGCGGCGACTATAGCATAAAAAATCGGCTTCAAAACAATTATAAATATGTTTCAATATTTAAACGACATTCATAGAATTATACTATGGTGTATTTTGAATTCCAACCTTTCTATTAGCAGCTTAATAATAATTTTCAAAAATTATTTAAATATGGAAGGATATTAATAATTTCAATTTAAAATTTTATTAGTATAATTTTTTAGCATTTTATTATTTATATTAATAATTTTTATATCATATTATTACTTAATTAATTTAATTGTGATGGTCACAATTTTATTTTTCAAAAATTCTGTTTAAAAGTCAAAATATCTTAAAATGGTTAATATGGTTTTGAACCATAACCATATGGTTCCAACTCACACAACTTATATTAAAAATTATTAACATAGTTTTAGTTCTTAAATGAAACCATAATCATATTTTGAAAACCAAAATCAATCCATAATCATATTTTGTCAGGCCTAACTTTTTGGTTAGGTACGAAAACATTCTTTTAGAATCAATTCTAATTAGGAGTCATTGTTTTTGTGTCACAGCTTTTATAAAAATAACATCTGATCTACATGGAAAGAATACATGGTGAGGAATCTGATTGGTATGGTTCTGAAGTTTCTTGAATTTTGTAACTAGAAAATGCAAAGAAAAAAAAAACGGACAGATAAATTAAGGAAATTGATATTTCCAAATGCATGTTAAAGATATCTCCACATGAGTCTCTCTCACATGGAGATGATCAGACCCACTCACTATTCATATGAGAGGGATCATGTGAAAATATCAATATATCCCATTATTGGAGGCTATATATATAATAGTTGGTTCCACCGTTAAAGAGCTTTTCAGTTCAGATCTTGTAAAGTGAATGAATATATAATAAAAATTAGGAAATGAGAATTTGGGTAGATATGTAAACTTTTGAGGGTGGTTCTCAGTGTTTCACAAACGAAGTATAATTAAAATGACATAATCAAACACTAGCATAAGGTGGGTGGGGTCGGGGAGAAAGAAAGATAGGAGCTTAATTTCTTCTAATTTCTTAAAACCATTACCTTTTAAAAAATTCTTTGTTTCAAAATTGATCTTGGCCTAAGGAAATTGATGTTGATAACTTGATCTAATGTTAGATAGCAAACAACGATTGTAGTTTATAGTTCTATTTGTAGATTCTACCAAATATATGGTTAACATGCACTGATAAAATTGATAGGGATGTTATCCATAATGTTTAGGCATCAAGCATATAGGATATGATTATTTTTGTTTGTTTATTTATTTATTTTGATAAGACATTTATCTGTGCCACTTGATGTATTGGATTTTAATTCAGTCAGCTGCCAACACTTACTTGAGATAAAAAAGTCACAACCCACAAGGTTCGCCACAAAACTCCTCTTTTTCTTCTCTATGATGATGAGATTCTGTAGAACAGATTAGCTTTTCTGTAAACTAAAGGCACCACCAGTTTAGAAATATATATATATATATATATATATATATATATATATATATATATATGCCCATTGTGTCTTTTCACTATGTGCTCTGACTGTATGCATGACAGGAATACAAATGAAGACCTGGTCAACATTCTAACCAAATCGCTACAAGGTTTTGCCTTTTGCTTTCTGCATTTTCGGTTACTGTTATTGACTTTGTCACAGTAGCTTTGATGTTAAAATGGCCTTTGCAATTAATATAGCTTAATTAATTAGCATATATAGTGATGTAATGTTATTGTCACATACATAGTAGGTTGTTATTATGGAATTTCTTCATAGGTTATCCATGGATAGTGTTAACGCCAAGATCTTTTCACGCGCCTCAATCATGTAACACGCGTCTATATCATGCACAGTAAACACGATAAACACCAAAAGCTTGACGGCTTCGACCGTCGGGAGATAGCTCAGGTGTGAAAGTCAATATCGATGTTCACAAGGTTAACAATGAAGGATAATAATGTCTAGTATCTTGAGAGGTAAAATAATCAGTTGAAATATGTTTTGTATGTACCTTTCTCTTGAAGACTTCCTTGTTAGAGTTATCTTTCTCTTTTGGGTTTATCGTACACCCATCATTCTTCTTCGTGACATCATTTCCACTCCTCGATGATCTCTCGCCAATCGAACTTGTTGTCATCTTTTGTCCATTTTTATATATCATGATAAATTTATAATCTCATCCTCATTAATGTATTGCAGTTACAACAGTCAACTATCATGCTTTTCATTACCGGTCAAAGTGATAGATATTTTAAATATATGACGGATCGACCCACTGATCCGACCCGACTTTAAAGGGACATAACAAGAACAATGTAATGACTGGGCCCAATAAACTTAAGGCTTAATAATGAGGACCTAATGGACTAACTAAACAAGTAGGTCCAATCCACGCGGCCCAATGCGAAAAATATCATGACCCAACAGGTACATTCAATAACAAATGCCCTTTTCTGCTGTAAAGTGATATATTGGTGCTCTTGGTGTTATCATGTACTCTTAATATTTAATTACACCAAGTACTATTTAATTCTCTTTCAAAATATTGATAAGCTAGATTGGTGCAATTATCTCATTGGGTTAAGTTAAAAATTAAAATCGCGGTCTTATATTCCAAAGAGTGCATCTGACGGTGGTATATACTGATTTATTTTTAGGGAATTGATATTGAAAGTGTTAGTGTTAACCCCATTTACTATTCATGTGAGGAGGAGTTTGTGTAATTATAAATTCCCTATTTTTATGACTTGTTGGTTTATTAGGTGCTACCCTAGTTTGGTGTTCTTCCTCTTGGCTACAGCAGAATCAGCCCATAAATTATATACCACATATATGACCAGTGTCTGTTGACACTGCATTCTACTTGATGAGCGGATAATACATGGAAAAGATAAAAGAGAAAGTATTAATTACTTGTTAAACTTGCATCATTAAGATTGTAATGAGCAACTCAAAGTGGGTATGGGCGCAAGATGAGTCACAATTATAGTTACTCAGAATAAAAATGGTGATACCTAAATTTTGTGTATCTACTTTAAATTTTTAAAGGATAGTATTGCATCATATATTACAACCTATATCTTACTTTTCTTGCTTCCTTTTCCTTTTTGGCTGTCCAAAGCTAACCCTAGTTTTTATATTATGTCAGTTTTATCCATATAATTTTGTCTTAGTACTGATCTTTAATTGGGGTGGTGATGCAGGATAAGGTTTACAATAAAGTTAAAGAATGAGAAAGAATTGCAAAAGGACATATCCATCATCCATGTAGTGAATTGGTAGAAACACATACAAAAGCACAAAATTTTAGTCTCAAAGATAATATATTCATCTCTGAATTAATAGTTATGGAGATTATATATCAGTTTATATACACAAGTGAAAACCCTAATTCTGATGTGAATTAAGTAACCTAATTTAACAAAGACAATTCCTAATTAACATCTAAAATAGTTAAAGACATAGTAATAATACCTACTATAACTAAAATACAACTACTAATTAATTACAATTGACTCATCCCTAAACAATAATATTAATTTAATACTAAGCTTTTGCAATTTCCATTGGCTGTCTTGACCCAATATTCAGCATCAGGAGGGGTCCGGTAGAGTGGGTAGATTCGAATCTTGAATTAATTTTTACACGAGATCTCCAATTTTTTTAAAATGCATGTAGAAACGGAGAGTCTCCATTTATTTGAAATGGAGAGGATCCTTATAAAAATGCATTTTTGCATAGCTAAGAAGTTGAAACTTACTATATTTGCATTTGCCTATTTGGCTGTATTTCCCATTTGATGAAATGCCATAGTTACACTACTTTTCATTGGTAAATGACAAAAAAAAAAACTTTAATTTCACCTACTGAAGAAGGGAAAGGAAGTTTGAAGGCCACATCACATTATACTCCAATTAAGTCAATACAACTCATGCTATACACATATCGTTATATCTTTTCATCAATGTGGTTCACATGACTCTGATTCAACAACCCATAACAGAAAATGGAGGCTCCACAAATATTTGCTCATGCAAGAGAAACTCTAGAACCTGTATGAAATCTGTCAGATGTCATAGAGTTGCCAACTAAAATTAAAAGACAGTTTTGCCACATAGGATTCTATTCTGATATCTAATTTTAGAAAATAATCTCTTGATTTTAAATTAATGGATGCAAGTAGCACCCTTAAGTATATATAAACCTATTTGGTTCTTTGTTTCTTTCATCCTTTGTTGTGAAAGTTGTCTCTAAGTTGGTAGCCTGTTCGTTATGGATCTCGTACGAACTTTGATTGTTTTCCTTAATATTACATATATTTCCTTCTTGTCTGTGTCACCTGTTTCGGGTACTAGACGTGGTCAGTTTTCCACTAATAAGACGTTGAACTCCTTGGGCAGTGAGGATCTTGTGACTAACTTGCCCGGCCAGCCTAATATAGACTTTCGTCACTATGCTGGGTACATTACTGTGAATGAAGAAAATGGAAGAGCACTCTTCTACTGGTTCTATGAAGCCCTGACTCTCTCTGATGACAAGCCCTTGGTGCTGTGGCTTAATGGAGGTAAAGTATAGAAATAATAGAATGATATGGACTCATCTTTAGTTTTCATCGTAGTATGTGTGAAATTAAATGATACTGAACATATTCAATGAAATACTTGATGATATATATATGGTGAACTTGAGAAAATTGCCATCTAAATTGCTGTTTTTGTAGTTGCACCTATCCTTTTAGTTACTCCATTATGGAAGCCTTTACAGTGCTTTAGGAGATGTTGGCCAGAGGAAGGTTAACTGAGTTTGACAATATCTGTGATCGCAGTGCTGTGAGCACGAATTTGAAGCTTATTACATTGTTTAGGAGGATATAATTATATTACCTTTCAATAGCTTTCGTGGTCATTCGGATTCCCATAACAATCTTTTTGACCATGCCCATCTATCTACTACATGAGTAGATCTATATATGTACACAAACTACACAAACATTTGTGCACTAGAGAGAAAAAGTGATATGTGGGTCCTACCCTTTTACGGTATTGATAAGATTTTTCTACTTTTTACGTCAGTTTTTTCACAATGCAATACATGGGTAATAGTGTTTGTACGTGTAAAATTACTCCTAATACACACACATATATATAAATACAAAAATGAAAAACTTGCACAAGAAGTTAGTGGAGAGAGAGTGAGAGAAATGGGAGATTCCTTTGTAACTTTTCATGTTGCCTTATTTTAGACAGTCCCACACATCAAACAAATAAAGCTTTTATATGTCCTTTGTTCATTGATTATATTCTGATCTAACCCATTTCATATTATTAGGTGGACATGATCATTCTTTAGCCCCATTTCCCACTCATTTGAGGAAGTTTTAAACTATTATATACTCTATTAGGTGCTTTGATCCTGTTCTCCCATAAGGTGACAATAAGCTAAATACGTTTCAGGTCCCGGGTGCTCTTCTGTGGGATATGGAGCAACACAAGAGATTGGTCCTTTCATTGTGGATGCACATGGCCATGATCTTAAATTTAATCCTTACTCGTGGAATAGAGGTATAATTTCCACCATTCAACAGACAATTATGTGTGCAGTTATGCTAATGATTACATCAGTTCACCATGCCAACACTTGTTTAGAGAGATCGATGATGTTAATTTCTTTCATACTTTATTGTGATCACATTTTTTGAAATTTTATATAGCGTGAACAGATATTCAATGAGCATAATAAATCAGTTTTTTTAATGACTAATAATACAGAGGCAAACATGTTATTCCTGGAATCTCCAGTAGGTGTCGGCTTTTCATACTCAAATACAACTGGTGATTACGATAAAATTGGAGATGACTTTACGGGTGAGTCATATTTAAATTACTAAAACATCTATTTCCTTCATTTTTATATGTCCATTCTTTAGTGGTAAGTATACATCTAAATATCAATGTCCTTCCTTCCCCTTCTTTTTTTCTTTTTCCTGATGGTCTTGGGATAACTTGCTTTGCTGGTTGCATTGTGTGGTATAATTATTTTGGACAGTAAGAGTTCTGTGAATCTAATTATATTTTCATTGTTCCGTCTTCTGTGGACTACCACATGAGCAGCAAACGATGCTTACGCTTTCCTCCACAACTGGTTCCTAAAGTTTCCATCTTATAGGATGAGGACGTTTTACATCGCAGGCGAGAGCTATGCAGGTAGTTCATCTTAATAACCATTCATGAAAGTTCATCTTATATATATGGATATCCTCATGTTTACCTATACCCTTGCGCTCTGCAGGAAAATATGTTCCAGAACTGGCAGGCCTCATCCAGGTCAAGAACAAGGATCCTTCCTTGCATATAAATCTGAGGGGAATACTGGTAAGGCCTATGACATTTCGTAAACCCATTAATACCCCCTGCAGTAACTAATGTAGGTCATGTACAAATAGTTCAGTACATATCAGTTTGATCTTTGTCGCTCCGTGTGCGTCTGGAAATGAGAGTCCTACTTCTTTTGTTGACTTTTTCCCGATTTATTAGGGTTTGGACTGAACAAACTTGAGTAAAAAAATTTAAGAAAAATATTGTCCAAGTGTGTCAAATGCAAGCTTTTACATCCGAGAAAAAGTTCCATAAAAAATGGACTCATTTTCAGCAAGATGTAGTATTTTGTAAATACCTTCTAAAATATGTAAACTTAGAAATTTTAATTGCATTACTGGAATTATTGAATGCCTAATCTTTGTCCAAGTGCAGCTGGGTAATCCTGAAACATGTGATGCTGAAGACTGGAAAGGTCTTCTGGATTATGCTTGGAGTCATGCTGTAGTATCAGACGAAACTCATAAAACTATCGTAGAATCATGTGATTTCTACAGCAACAACACATGGAGCAATGAAGACTGCAGTCGAGCCGTGGATGAAGTACTCAAACAGTACAAAGAGATAGATATCTACAGCCTCTATACCTCAGTCTGTATAGGTAATTCAACAGGTTCGGAAGTCAAATCAATGCAAGTCATGTTCAAGAGAACATCTAAGATGGTGAGCGTTCATTCATATATGGCAATTACTTCCGCTCCACAAAAGAGTACCTGTTGAGTTTTAGTTTAATAGTGATTGCATGATAATGAAATTGTGACGGTAACCTTGAGGTCGTTATGTCATTTTATGTGATAGTAATTGATAATTTTTATCAGATGCCACGCATCATGGGCGGTTATGATCCATGCCTAGATGACTATGCGAAGGCTTATTACAACAGACCTGATGTTCAGAAGGCACTCCATGTCAGTGATGGTCCCCGCCTCAAGAACTGGAGCATTTGCAAGTAATTTAGTCTCTCTCATCTTTACTTTTATAGGAGTATGTTATTGGAATGTTGCTATATATAACGACAAATTTGTCAAAGAAAGGACCCACATATTACTTCCTCTATTCTACGATAAAAGTTCTTATTACTATTTTAGACAGTCCTAAATTAAATGTTTACCTACTTTAAATATAATCTATTTTTTTACAATAATTTGTTTATAATACCCTTAGTATTAATTGTCATATTTTTATTTTTTATTTTTTATGCATATTTATGGAGCATCACTAATCATATGGTCTTCATGTTGCTAACTAACTCATATAATATGCAGTATGAAAATTTTCCGAGGCTGGAAAGATTCAAAAGAATCCGTTCTTCCAATATACAAGGAACTTATATCTGCAGGACTTAGAATATGGATCTATAGGTATATTTTTAAGTTCCTAATCACATCAGTTTCTACTTGTTTTAGTGAAATTTTTTATGTTCCTTTTTTACGTTTATTTATTTTGGTGGTTCAGTGGAGACACCGATGGAAGAGTTCCTGTATTGTCCACAAGATACAGCTTGAGCTCTCTGGGGCTGCCCATCACTAGGGCATGGAGGCCCTGGTACCACCAGAAGCAGGTAATATTAATATGCTTAATACACATTACTATAAATCTATAATCTTATTATAGAATTGAAACTCGCACTGACAATCAATTAGGTTTACGGCTAATCGTTCATATATATATAGGGATCTCATCCCGAAAAACAAAAATGGTGGGCTTATATTGCCACTAAATCTTGCACCGATCATTGTTTGATCTGTCGACCACGATTTAAAAACATAACTCTCCTACATCAACACATTGTTGCGGTAGAAAAGTCTTTTACAACAACACTGTGTTGCAGTAGGTAAGTCTTCTATAATAGTACTGTATTGCGGTATGAAAGTTGTGTTTTTAAATCATAATCGCCATATCTTACAATAAACGGTGTATTGGCAGCCCATGTGCTATGCATCGGACTCCCATATATATAAATGGAATATAAGACATACCTTAACCAAGCTTGACTACAAAGTTGTAGTTTTTAATAACCGTTGGGAGTCTTTCTAGCTAAACAACATGCTAAAGGGCAATCACTTCTCAAAAGCCATAAGAAAATTTTAATTTTGCTAACCAATGTGGAGATTTATTATTTATCAGGTTGGTGGTTGGATTCAAGAGTATGAAGGGCTTACTTTTGCAACTTTCAGAGGAGCTGGCCATGCGGTGCCCATTTTCAAACCAAGCGAGTCGCTGGCATTCTTCTCATCTTTCCTTAGCGGAGAATCCCCACCTTTTCAGCGCTAAACTCGGAAAATGGGGCGCCTTAATACACTTCTCCTAATGATTTTGATCTCACTAGTTTACTATTAGGCGTGCCTGCGGTTTGTAACATTTAGCCTAAATCAACCTAAATGAGTGTCTTGGTTTTGTATGGTAGCTAAGGAAGTGGTAGACAATAAATTTCAAATAAATGAATGTATATTTGAATCACATATAGTAAGTAATTAAATGTCGTATCTCCTCCACTTCTTCTTTCTTTTCTTGTTCGAAAGGTAAAAAATTGTACTTCGGAGTTTAGTGCAATAAAACAATACATACTTCCTTATATATATATATATATAAAGAGAGAGAGAGAGAGAGAGAGAATGATTATCGCCAAATTATAATTTAGCAACTATGAGAATGGTTAACATAAAGTTAATTTTGGTTAATTGATCAATACAGTGTTGACACGACACCACGAGGTGTTCTCGCCTTCTTGCGTACAATATATATATATATATATATATATATATATATATATGAATATATATATATATATACCGGATAGAATGAGTTATAATTTAGCAATTGTACATACAACCTACAAAGCAACCATTTTTCAAGCAACTATTTTTCCCTCAGGACCCTAGTTGACATTATATTAAGTAAAAAATTCTTGATATTTAGTAATGGCATTACTTAGTTTTTTATATATTCCAACTCCACAATGGACAGCCAATTTTCAAGTCAACACTTTGAATCTTTGATGCCCAAATATTTTGTCAACAAATAAATGTTACCATGCTTTACCACAAATGGTATATATAAACTATCTCGAGTAGCCAATACTCCAAAAGGTGCATTTACACAAGCGAAAGCTCTCCAGCAGGAACGGATCTCTTTACAAGGTTAGCCCAGGACTCGTTTGTTTCTGTGATCACCTTAAGCGCGTAATCCTGTTAATTGCAAAAGTATGCAGATATCAACAAAAGAATCATGGCATAACTGAATTTTACTATATAAAAAGAAAGAATGAAAAGCATTGATGAGCATTACTGTAACGAACTAAATTTCACCCGGTCAAATTAAGTAGATTATGTTGTTAAAGTGATCTGAGGGCTTCAATGGGTTGGATTAGTTTCTAACTTTTACATTGTTATTATATAAAGTCTAAGTTTGGATTATTGAATGGGATATGAATGATGAATTAAACTTTTTCCCCACTCTTTCTTCTCTCTCTTTTTCTCCTGCAATTCTATTCAAAATCTATCCGAGACTATAAATCCGTAATAATGCTGTTTTCATTGAAAGCTGAATCCATGGAACCTGATCTTATCAGGACTGTTTGGGGACAAATTTGCAGAGAGATTCTCAGAATCTATGACAAAATTTCCTGATCAATTTGTTGAAGCTATGAAGCAAACTCGCCTAAAATTCAATCCAAAGCATGATTGAAAAGTACTTATTTGTGGCTATACGGAAGAGGAAGATTGCTTATGTGAAGCAACAAATTCCTTAAATTCAGTATACCAAGACATTAATGATGAAGATGATGTGGATTTGGATTTTAAGGAGGAAGAGAGCCATCAAACACAATTGCAAATTCAACAAAATGGTGGTTCGATTGTTCCTGAGATTGGAGATCATGATGATTTTCTGGCAGAAATTGAAGACCCAAGCTCACTCGATTATCAAGTTTGCGCAGAATCAATTCATAATAAGGTAATTTCTGTTCCCAAAAGTGATTTCTTCTCTCCTCTTAGGATGGACAACATGCTCGGACAGATATCTTGTCCAAATAAAAAAGAGTATATTATTGTGAACAAAGTGTTTGATAAAATGCCTAAGAAGGATGACAGCTCTTGAAAATCTAACTTGAATGAAAATGGATTATATTGGGGTGAAAGAGGAAAGTTTGAGAGTAATGTATTTTCTTGTAGTCAATTGTTGATACCGTGTTTGACTTGCTATAATGGTGGGGTAGTCAACAATGGTTCTGCCGGCATTTGTGCATGGTTGATGTTTTGAATTGCATGGTTGATCAAATTTTGAATTGAAGGCATTTGGATGAACAAAGTCAAATAAATGCTCTTGATAGACCAGAGAGGGCTAAATGCAATTGATAGCTGAAATTCATTGAACAATGACATTGGACAAGAACTAAGATAAAAAAAAATTTAGAGGGACAAGGTTTGATTAGCAATGATGGTGATGCATTAGCATTCAATGGGTTACATTTGATACAAACAGCAAGAGCCTTGTCACAAATTTATGATGGTTCGGGAGAATACAGAGTTCATATGGGTCAATTGAATGGAAGTTCATTTTTCACTGGAATTTTTCACTGGAAGACACATGGGCAAGGTGCAATTGCTGCCCTGTTTGTGAAAGGTGACAAAATGCAAAATACAAGGGAGTATAATTACTATTTCATGGAGCAAATGGTGGTTATGTTAGTTGATCATAATGATGTGAACTTGACAATATTCAGGAAGGTGCTTAAGAAAAAGGGATGCATTACCTGTGTAAGAGCTTGGAAGTTTAAAAACTATAGTTGGTCCTTGATTATTACCTTGTCAACAATTGATAACGAGGAACATGTAAACAATGGTTTTATACCAAGAGCCAACCACAAGCAATCATCGACAGTTTATGGTAAGAAAAGTGAAACAATGATTTTCAATCAAACTTATTAAATGGATTGGTGGTACTAATGGAAGGTGAACAAATGGGACCTCTATATGTGGATAGTCCAAGGAAATATGTCATGTTACAGCTTGCTCAAGTGATCAAAGAAAAGTTCAAACAAAAATCCCACATTTTGGTCTCTAAATTCTATTGGTCTGAACAGGTAATAAGCTGCTGTAGCTTTGGTGTGTATGCAATTTTTGGGGACAAGAAATCAGTTGCTTATGTTGAAGAGTTACAGGCAATTCTTACTGATTCAAACTTGAATTTATTTGATGGTGGGATGACAGTCTATGGTCTTGACACAACTAACCTGGATTCTATTACACTTACTCCTCACTTCCATGTCTTTCCACCTTGAGGACAAGGTGGATTTTAAAGGGGAATTTGATCCAGGGGGAATAATATTGCTACCCACTGCTGAAGAATGCAGAAGCACTCTTAAATGTCACCTTGAGGACAAGGTGGTTGTCAATAGGTGGGATAATGTTCTTTTACTTTGTAAACCTATGTGGGTCCTGTGGGCTATTCAAACTAGGAAGTTTGCAAGGAGTTCTCTTCGCTCTACCATGATTACACTAGCACGAGGTATGTTAAAGTTGAATGAATGCTATATGTTAGATCAATTTAAATGCATGGATTGTTGCCATTTATGTGTCATGGATTTCTGTTCCATTGGTATCTATGCGAATTGATCGCACTACGTTGTTTGGCATTTATATAATAACATTATAGAGTGTTGTGTTGATGGTTTATTCAAAATTCAATTGTATGGATGGTACTAAAGTCACATTGGAATTATTGGAGTAATTTAATGGGACTTGTTATGAAAGCTATTTTCACAAAGGAAGTTCTAACATTGATCAAAGGAAATATGGACCTCCAAGAGAAGTCGAATGGTGGTACTCAACTTTTTATACTGTCACAGCTTTGGTTGGTGCTGGATTTCTCAGCTTATCTTAAGTCATAACCTACTTAAGATGGGGTCCCGGGACTGAGTTTATGATTTTGTCATGGTGCAACACCTTATATATAATGTGGGCAGAGGATACAACTTCATGAATGTGTTTCCATGGTACATTTTGATTGCTATTACAACTCCAGTCAGTATACTTTTGGTGAACAAGTAATTTTGCAGTTTGGGGGGGAAAGGTCTTCCTAATTTTTCTGTTGGTGGGAACAAGGTGTTTGTTACTAAAAGTTTTGGGTGTAATCTCTATGTTCTAAACTTGTTCCTTGAATTTTATGGTGGTGTTGGATCTAATGTTGATAATACAGAGGCCCAAACGCACACCGACTATGATATTGGTATCACGAGAGTCGATCCAAATCATAAGGTAGTAGCATATACAAAAGGTGCTCAAGGAGATGAGATCTTCATTGCTCATACCATTAACAAAGAGGCTGGCACAACAATTGGGAAGCTTCTAGTTGGAGTAACATATGGTCTTGTATGGGCAGGAAACAAAGTGTGGCTACTTAAATAGGGAACAGACCAATCAAATAACTCTTGTTTTTAGCAGGAAGAGGATGACACTTTAAGTCTACATCTTGAGCTTTATGAGAGCAAGAAATATATGTGTTGCATCACCTAGTAAGGCTGCAAGAGACGATGCTCTCCACTGTCTTCAAGTTATACTAACAATAAAGGTTTTATTTGCTCAAAGCTGGTGAAAGGGTGGTTGAAACTGCATCCTCAATTTATTTAGTTGAAGAGATAGCTGCAAATAGGAACTTTGATTTTATTCACGATGAACCAAACGACATGCCTATGATGAGGATTGTTGCTGTAAACTTGGATGTACTAAAATTGGGTAAACATGTCATCAGTAAAGTTAGTCATGAATATTGGGGAACATTTAGCATCACTGAAGCTCTACAAGAAGTGGAAATTACGTTGGTTGATAACTCCATGGTCTCACTTCTATGATGCTATCTACCAAGTTTACAAAGATGCAAAATTGAGTTGTTATAAGGTGCAAGAGGCAGCTGGGCAGAATTATGGGTACAAGGAAATTTTTAAGCATTTCCACCTTGAGGAAAAGGAGGTTTTGAAGACCAGAGTATTATAACGAACTAAATTTCACTCGGTCAAATTAAGTAGATTAAGTTGTTAAAGTGATTCAAGGGCTGAGATAAGTTCTTAAATTCAATGGGTAGGATTAGTTTCTAGCTTTTACATTGTTATTATATAAAGTCTAAGTTTGTATTGAATGGGATATGAATGAAGAATTAAACTTTTTCTCCACTCTATGTTCTTTCTCTCTCTATTCCTCCTGCAATTGTTTTCAAAGTCTATCCGCTTTTCTTACATATGAAATGGGTTTTCTCATTTTTGCTTAATGTGAGTAGAGGGATTAGAATTTCAGACACTATAACTACTTTGTATACTGAATCAAACTTGTATATAGTTTCATGATTGAACTTAAAGGCTTTAAACATCACAAGGCATAAAGGTGATTCCACACTTTCTAGTGCGAACCTGCTTCCTTGTTGAAAAGGATGATAATGCACAGCAAGCATTCTAAATTTAAAATATAAACAAAAATATTCCAATCAACTACCTTGTTTGCCGCCTTGTTTCCAAGACCAAACTTGTTGGCAGGTTTTCCATCAGAGATCTTGTAGTCTCGAAACCAGTCCCTGATTGCAGTAAGAGTGCCCTGAATAAAATTGCGTGATTAGTCCCAATAGATGACAATTTACATATTACGTTAAACTTCTAACCAGCTTATTATGGTTGAATTACCCTTACTAAAAGGAAACTGCATTAGCAGTTTGCTAATCCTATCACCCCGTGTCATATTCCAAACTCATTTTTCTCAGCATAATGAGTGCTAGAAACTCATATTACACTTGACTGCTCGTCATTAAAGCGTGATGGAAATTTAACAAATTTGAACCAAAAAGTGCAAATAAACAGTAAATTCATATCAAAGATATAAGAAGCCTAATTCAATAAATATTTATTTTTAATAGATTATAGATCTAATAACACAAATCTCCTTTTTATTCATTAATATGATGAAACTTCTTTTCACTTCTTCATTCTTCTACTTTTACAGAACTCTACATGACGCCAATTTTTAGGTGGACTATGGGGTGTTGAGTCCTTGAGGTGTAGAGGCTCCTCCAACTTGCAGAGAACACTTTATGCATAAACTCCACATAATCTAGCAACTTTATGTGGACAGCAAACGTAGAGAAGATCTTGACAAGATAATTTAGTGAGCAGGGAGCAGGGAGCAGGGGAAGATTCTCTCGTTTGTGTTGTATAAGAAAGGGATTGGAAAATAATGTAAATCATCTTTAAACTTTGCATTTGCAGTTAGAGTAACTATCATTATGTGGCATCACCAGATCATGCTTGGATTTATTGTTCAGGTCTTGCATAACAAAAAGAAGGGGTAGTGTTAGAACAAGGACTAGAATTGGAATTTCATGCTCTCATCAGGCCTATGATTGGCATATGGAAGAAAGGACAATAGGTGCGCTCTAGAGAAATTGGAGACATGGAAATTGAAGCACTATATGCTGAAACTGGATTACTGGTTCACATGTTGACTGCTCAGGATTATACAAGGAGGTTAGCGCTGATGATGACACTTTTCTCTAACATTCTCTCTTTCTCTCCCTCTCTCTCTCTCTCTCTCTGTATATATATATATATATATATATATATATATATACAGACACACACACAGGTATCTTCCCTGTCAAAAATAAGTCGGTAAGAAATGCATTCTTCTTGGCAGTTTTAGTGAATTGTCAGTTTGTTACTTATTCAAAAAACTAAATGTTTAAAACATTGTGTTCGTATTATCAATTTGTCAAATAAATACTGCTTGAAATATTGTTTTGGTGAAATGCTCTCCAACTGACCAAATGGCACCTAAATCAATATTTTAATTAGGCTTGTTCAATGTGATACAATAAGCAAATTATTACTCAAGGATCAGTTCGATTAATAGATTAGGCATGAAAATTGCATGACCATATAATAAACAAAGAAATTAAATCTTGACATACCGGGAAATGCTTCTCAACATCATCAACATCATTAACAAGTGAAGCTCTTGGGTCATCCAAAGAAATTGCAACAATTTTCCAGTCAAGTTCTCCCTCATCAATCATAGCTAAAGCACCTAAGGGCTTGACCTTCAAAATTTGACCAATTTTTCCACGGCTGTCACCAATCTCAACGACATCAACTACAATTTAAAGAAGCCATCAAAATAAAGTGAAATTACATGTCAGCTTGTGTGGGTTTGATAAAAGGCAATGTTTATTACATAGGGATAGCAAGTATACCTGGATCATTATCTCCAAATGCCCCCTCAACTTCAGCGTTTGCTAATGTTGGGTCTTCCCATGTTTGCGGAAGCAAGCCATAATTCCAATTTATATTGTACCTGTGAAAGAGAAATGAAGACAATACACGATTTGAAATATAAAAAAGGAACCAATCTCCATAATAAACAAAGTTACAATGAAAGTTTAAAACATAAATTAAAGGAAGTGCTTGGAGAAAAAAATCAATATTGTAGTATTATATAAGATTGTTTACCTTTTTAATCCTAGAATAAAACTTGCTGAATAAGAATTAGCAACAAGCTAATCATAGTACATGTTAACTGTCTGAATTCATACTCTGTCCCATTGAATAGTCGATCCAAGAGAAGATGTATTCCCTCTCAATCATTCCAATTATCTATCTTCTTCTTTTTCTGTCTCAAAATATTTGTTTAATACTAAAAGTCATAGAATTGAATTTTCACCTTCCACACCACTCTATTTTTACAAAAGCAGATGTAACAAGGCAGCAAATAACTTATTAAAACAAGAGGTACTTTAAAGTTTAACCAAGGCAATTGTATAACATCAGCAAAATAGTAAGGACTCACTAATTATTGTTTAACCTTAAAAAATATGTTTAATTACGAAAATGATAATCATAATAGAATCGTAGGAGTAAAAAGACGCAAAAATCAGTTTGAGCACACAAGGACACAATTGCATAAAGAGAAGAGTGAATCAGCACATCTTACGGATATTTGTATCTTGTTTGATGGGAGTGAATTGCTCATCAGTAGCAACCTCCATTTTTGCACTTGATTCTTTGGGAATTTCAACAACAAAATTGAACACACCATCACCCAAGTGCAACGGTATATCATGCCAAGGAGAAACCTGCACATATAGCAAACAAAATTCATTAAGACAAATGAGTGCAGGTTGTCAGAGAAAGTCTCAACTGCATATGATTTGACCACTAGAAAACTTATTCATTTATATATGCATTATGATTGTGATCTGTAAACAATACCAAAATACCATAAGTCGGACAAGAAAAATTATATTATGCAAACCCCTAAACTTTGCAATTTATTATCATCCTGACTTTAAAGGTTTTTAAAATACTTTCAATTCTTAAAGGTATTCTCAATAATGTATTTAATCTTGCAATAAACAATACTTCAATGATTAGTTATAGAATAAAGCTGCATGCATGAACCTTATTCCAAATGGTATGGTATGCAATTATTTAGTTTACTTAATAAGTCCAAAATGGCAAACGATTATGATATCTCTCTGTATGGAACCATATACATAAACCTAACAAATCTTTTCTTTTTCTGATTGACAGAACCTAATTAGATGAAATTGAAAAACCAACAGAGCATTAACTCGCCATTGTCTTCTACTCTTCTTTGTCCTCTGAGAATTGGGACTGTCTGACTGTTTAGTCCTCAGATTAACAACAAACTGCACAAACCTATGAATAAGACATTTTTACAGTCAAAACGAGAAGAGAAAACAATGTCCATAAATTTGAAGAAAGCTATTTACTAACTTTCAAGACTTTGTACCCCTAACAAATCCGATGCTTTGTCCAATTTCTAATATCAAATAAAATTGAAAAAATACAAGAAAATATTTACATTCCAAACTACTAGGCTTTATTACAGTGGTTAAAAATTGCCAGGCCTCAAATTTCTGTGGTATTCTAACCCTTCTTCAACAACCAAGCAACTACAATTATAAAACAAAGAATTCCCATCTTTGTCATGGATTCCCTAACTGCAATTGTCATATAAACTCCCCCTAATTTTTGCAATTGAAGACTGACTTGCACATCA
This sequence comes from Panax ginseng, assembly GCA_020205605.1. Lineage (NCBI taxonomy): Eukaryota > Viridiplantae > Streptophyta > Magnoliopsida > Apiales > Araliaceae > Panax > Panax ginseng. Next base: position 12,836,431 of record CM035128.1, on the reverse strand, counting down.
AAAACTAATTCAATCTACATAACTCCATCTATTCAATTAAAATCATGTAAAAGAATGAAAGCACTTTAACTTGTTCTAATGATCAAATTCCACAACTAAACAAAATTTCAATTTTCCTCATCTGTAATTATAAGACCCCATGTGCCAAAAATTACTTCAATCTCCAAAACCCAATAGAAATCTGAGAAAAAAAGACCCCATTATGCACCTATTCTAATCTAACAACTAATTAATTCCACAGACTGAAAAAAGATCTCTTTCTTAATTTTCTCTTAAGGTGGGACAAAAGCTACAATAAATGGGTAAAAAACTAAAAAAGGTAGTACCTTTTTGCCGGAATTGTCATGGAAAAAGACCCGGTAATCAAGGGTTTCGGGTTGCCCTTCATCTGTAGTAAGAACACCGCGTTTGTAAAGAGCTCTGCAACTGAACAATCTCTTTCTATTGTTGTTATTGAAGCGAAGTGTGCGAGTTTGAGGTTTAAGCAATGGCCCTTTGAATAGGAAAGAAGTTGCGGCAGCGCTGCTTGCTGATACCATCATCATTCTAGCGGCCGCCATTGTCTGATATTTCTTGTTTGGTTAGTGGGCGGCTGACCGAGAAAAAGACTGACACCCCGTCTTTCAGTTTTATTAATCGGAGTCATTTTCTTTTTTCTTTTTTGCCATTACAAAATTAATTATATTATTATATTATATTTTTTATATTAACTTTTTTTATCTTTTAATTTAATCCTTCAAATTTTATAAAATTCTTATTTTACTCCATATAATTTACGCCTGTATACCGGTACCGGATGCTAGTCTATTTAATTGGTACAATATAATTAAGCAACTCTAAAATGAAACTTTCATATACTATATCTTCTGAATGCATTATCAAAGGAATGCCTAAGAATAATTATCAATCCTTTCAGATTGATGAAGATGAGGAATTAAATCATTAAGTATTTAATACCATTTAATTTTCCTGATAATCCTTTGGACTTGAGATATAAATGAAACCTTACATGCATTAAACTAATTAGTGGAAAAGAGATAACTTGAACATTACACTAAACATGAATACAACAGTACATTATACATAAAACAGTCTTTAATTTAATATTCCGGATCATGCTTTTTCATGCATCCTCTAAAATTTCAACACACTCACAAATTCAAACTACATTCAGCAAAGTAATTAATTTTGTAAACTAGGTCCAATTATGAAGGAGCTAGCTTAATCATCATGCATGCAGTTATTTCTTGCATGATTTAGGCAACTCAATAACATCATATATCCCTTAGAACATGTTCGAAGAATTATTTCTTTTGGTTTCTCATCCAGTAGTATCTTATCTTCGACCTTATACACAAGCGATTCATGTGTCCGATTATCGTTTAACTAGATCGAGCAATATATACTAGGTTCCTTTTCCCCTCTTCTTGTTCCTTCTGTTATTTCAAAATATAAATTATTATACTTTATAGAATAAATTGCCGTTGCATTGAATAAACACATACATTCCTGTAGTTGTGAGGCTAACTGGCTGTCAACCTTTTTTTTTTTAAACCAATATGACCCCTTTCTTTTGTGTTTTACTTTGAAATTATTGTGCAATTGTTTCAAACAGTACTTACGGTCGTAATTTCAAAACAAAACACAGAGAATGGACCATCTCGAATAAAAAAGTTAATAGTTTTAGTGATCGTATGACTACAGGGTGGCTCCTTAATTTTCCTTTTTTTCTTGTTCCTTCTGTTATTTAACACGATAAAACTAAGTCAAGAATAATTTGGATTATTGTAAAGTTATATGATCAATTTAATTACCTGGTAGCTAGGTTTGAGTGTCATTCAACAATCGCGAAGTAACCAAGAGCAATTTTGTGATAGTTTCAAATTTAAGGGGGTTGAGTTTATAACTAGGCAATCTAGGGCTCAAGAAACATGAAGATGAAAGAACCATGGTGTACGTGTGCAGCTATATAGAGTTCATGGCAGTTCCAAGGTATTCATCGACTGATGGTATATATCCAGTTTTTGCCTACATAGTTTCTCTCATCCACGAGGCGAATTTTTCTCTCCACTATTGCAAAAAATCACATTTTTGAACATTAGTATTCGAAATTTACAAAAGTGAAGATCGATTAGTACAATTCATAAATCATATGAGAGGCTTGGATGAAACTATTTTCAGGTAAAATATCAATTCTTATATATATATATATATATATATATATATATATATATATATATATATATATATATATATATATATATATATATATAGTCCGCTTTCAGTACATATTCCTTTATTTTACATACCCTGCTCTCCACCTTTAGCGATGGACCAAGTGACAGTTTGGTCCATCGCTATAGAACAGATAAACGGTTTATATATATGTTATGGCGACGGTTCGATGCGTCGCTAAAAGCTAAGACGACGGTTCTCTGATATATACAACGTACGTACGGATCGAATCGTCGCCCGGTCCGTCGCTAAAGGTGGTGAACAAGGTACGTTAAATAAAGGGGTATGCACCTGATTCTCTCTGTGTGTATATATATGTGTGTGTACGTAGCTAAATTAATGTACTTACTAAGGTTTAAGTTTTTTTGTCATGTCATGTCCTTTTTGATGAAAATATAAATATCTTGTTAACATCATAATCGTAGAAGGCATTGATCTAATGAGTAAGAATGTCTAAACAAAGAAGATTGACATTAAAACGTTGTGAATATTGAGGATCCCGATATACTTTCCAAACATCCTTGATGTAAATCGAGGAAACAAAAGAAAAGGATGACTACCTACTAGTCTGCTGAAAGTGACGTTTCAGAAGTGTTAGGTGGCAAAGCAGACTGATGTGTCAGGCAAGTCAAAAAGGAGTTGTACACATCAACTCAGTATGTCTACATCAAAGATTTTAGAATATCTAAAGCATTAATTGCTCCAAAGAAAAGCTCTTCAACGGAAGACTCCCAACGGCTATGTTCCAACGTGAAGATGATAGATGAATTTATAAAGAGCCGAAACTTCAAAGAAGATAGAAGTTGTTGGCGAGAGACAAAGTAAGTCATATAAAGCTTAACAAAGAAAAGGTCTTAGTGAGAGTGAGACAACCACAGAAGAGTGAAGCACAATTAATGAGAGTCTTACAATGAAAAATCTTCACTCAATACAAAGGAGTATAACAACGAAGTGGCATCTGTGCTGAGAGCCGGAAGGCCATGAAGACAACAACTAGAGTGGCAGATCAGAAAGCAGAATACTAGAGCTACTTTACGATTCACCACGAACGCACTGAGCTGAAGAGAAGAAGATACAAGACGAATTTGTGCACAAGACAACCAGTGTTCAATGACTGCTAAGTACTCAAAGAAGTCAAGCTGATATGCAAAGACTTAACAGTACCTCAACGGTGATAGTGTGCAATGCTGAATATCAGATAAAGACAAGCATCAACAACAAAGAACAACAACACCAGGGATGAGTCAAACTGCTAAGTACCAACAAGATGTCAAGCTGAAAGTACATCTTAGCAGTCCATTAGATGTGATCAAATACCAATGCTGAATGCCTAATATATCACAAGAAGCTGTTAAGTACTAGAAGATGAACAATCTGAACGTCATCTTAGCAGCCCAACAACAACAAACAAACAACCAAGCAACCAGGGCCTGAAGGGTCCTTGTATTAGTGACTAAACCAAAGTCAAGTCTGGTGGGCTTGCTAAGTACTAGAGGGTACAAGAGATTCTAAGTTTGTCGGGCTTAGTCTACAGTTTCTAAGGCTACTAGTCTTGAAGAGTTCTTAGTGAACTAGTGTTTCAAGGCTTCTGGTCTTGAAGGAATCTTAGTGATTCGAAGTTGATCAAATCCTTAGTGGAATCCCTGCTTGTTGAAGCAGAAGAGTGGATTAGGAGCATTCAGTCTCTGAACCACTTAAAACTTCTTGTGTCATTTACTTTATGTCATTTATATTCTGTTCTATAACTGTTATATTTGCTTATAATTAATCTAACCTTAGAACTGTGTTTAAAGTTATATTCTTGAAGGGGATCTTAATTTATACCGTTGTGCATGAATTGATTCATCTATTCATTATCTGTTAATCACTTAAAAAGATAAAAGAAAACAAAGTTTTAAATGATCTATTTAACCCCCCTTCTAGATCTATTATGTGCCACCGGGAACTAACAAAGGGTTATTCACCATGCATGCGGTAATCCGCATAGACAAGTTATTCCATAGATTAATAAAGAATAAATACAAAGGGTTATTCACCATGCATGCGGTAATCCGCGTAGACAGGTTATTCCACAGATTAATAAAGAATGAATACAAAGGGTTATTCACCATGCATACTGTGACGCCCCCAAAATAGGTATACACAACCCATTTTGAGTCGCCAAATACATGATACAAAATATAAATACAAACTTAATTATACAACATGAGCTGAGAGTTTTAACGCGAATATTGTTTTCTAGACAATATCCAAACTCAAATGGAGTTCTCATTACAATTATTATCACATTATTTTATAAAATAGTGAGGACTACTACAGCCACAATCTCGGACCGTCATTCCATTCCCTGACTAGTCCTGGATACATTCTTATTTCCTGAATAGAACAATGAAAGCAAAAGGGTGAGCTCAACTAGCTCGGTAAAAAATATTATGACTAAGATAATACAGAATAAATTATCGTTAGCCTTAAATAATGTTAAACTGATAGAATACAATAAACAACAAGTTTAACTGCAGCAGAACAAACAATCCATTAGAAGAGTCAAGTAAAGCATGATATCTACTATCTTCTATGATTTAAAAAGTTTATTATCAATTTTATCGTTGAGACTCAGCTCAATAAATAATCCACATCACTGAATTATACATGCACAACGGGCCAAGGATATTCATTAGTATCACGTCCACGAATTATCCATGCACTACGGGCCAAGGATGTTCGTGTTATCACCAATGGTCATGATCATGCCAACAACTGTCCATCAATGCACTACGGGCCAATGAGGACTTTTCCCACATCATTTGTAACATTACAGGTCATGATTATACCGAATGATCCCTGATCATAATCATACTAATCAACAGTCCATCTATGCACTACGGGCCAAAGATGACTTTCATCACAATATAAGCATGAGGATGATGACAATGATATAAGAATTCAATTAAATGAAAGCAAATGATAAATTTTAAAGATTTATAATTCAATTTATCCAGAATTTAATAATGTCCAAATTGTCAACATGATACTATTTTGTGGAGTAAAATTCAAGAATAATATTATATTGGACCAAAAAAGAATTAATTTTTATCATGAATAGTATCTCGGATGAATAGTACCTAAGTGAATAGTACTTCGTGAATAGTACCCTATAAATAGTACTTCGAGAATAGTACCGTATTTATGAATAGTATTGTATTTATGAATAGTGCCTATGAATAGTTCTCTGTGAATAGTACCGTACATATGAATAGTGCCGTATAAATGAATAGTACCCATAAATAGTACTCTGTCATGAAAAGCTTAAAATTTAACAAGAATGTTTAGAAAAATATCCTTGTAAAACGATATTAGATGAAGCACAAATTTCAAGGATATTCTACTAATTTTACGAAGTATAGAAATAGTACTTTAACAAAATGAGTGTGAAATTAAGAATACAAAACGAAATAATATTACTTACATACTACAGAGTATGGAAGAAAATATTATTTCATACGAATATTGAACAAAAATAATATACTTTCATACTACAATAGTGAAGTAACAGAATACTCTTCTTCTTCCTCTCTATTGTTTCTCTCTCTATAGTTGCTCTTGTGAGTCTTAGTGAATTGGTGAGAATGAAAGAAGAAATGAGCTTCTATTTATAGAAAAACATAATTTTGATAATTGTACGTTTAGGGGCTCGACTTATTACAGTTTAGTACCTTCATCTTTATCTCTATTTTTAATTTAGTCCTTCAAGTATTATCAATCTTGCACAATCTCCCCTAATAGTACATGCATGTGAACAAATAGTTCCATGCATGTGAACTAATAGCAAATAATTTCTCATTTATCCGATTAATTATCTGTTTGGTCAATAATAATAAAACCAGCCAATCACAGAATTACCTTTTTTGAGGGTAATTGGGTCACGAAAGAATTAAAGAAAATTAAATGAACAAACACCAATTTAAAAGGATAATTGAACAAATATCTTTCGCTCATCAATTATTATTCTTATCTTTAATCAACACGAATTTATTCATCATTAATATTATAACTTACAATATTAACAACCAGATCATTCCTAGGAACAATGGGGCAATTCGATAAGGATTTCTCCCTATCGGCGCGTAATTAGGTGACCAAACCCCTTTCCTCGATAGAAATTTTTAGACATCGTCAATAATGTAGATAATAATATGAATAACTTTGTCGTCTTAATTATTGATTTAATAATATAAAATATTATACAGATAATGTGAGACCCCAAATTTTATGAATAAAGATTTAAATTTCTAGAAATATTTTTTTTAATATTATGGTGTGGATTTGATATAATATTATAGTTGTGGATAATATTTATAAATTTTATAAAGTATGCAAGTTGTTATAAAATATTCGTTTGGTCGGGGAATATTCTTTTTGTCGGGGAATATCTGTGCGACGGCACAATCATTGGTGGACCCCACAACGGAAGTATTGTTGTAGTTAGAAAACGACAGAATTATCTTTTTATAAAAATAACGGCAAAAGTGTTACCGTTAAAACTGTTGAACTACTCGGTAGTAAAAGGACAGTAATACGCGTGGTTGCATAGTAGCACACGACATTGATTATTGATGCTTACGTAAGAAGTCACTCAGTTATACTCAATTATTACTATAGTAATTGTTGCATCATATCTCTCATATTATTGATTCAATTTTTGTCACATTATCATATTTGTATAATTTGTTATATTATTAAATCAATAATTGAGATGACAAAGTTATTCATATTATTATTTGCAATATTGATAATGTCTAGAAGTTCTGTCAAGGAGAGGTTTGGTCACCTAATTGCTCGCCAATAAGGAGAAATCTTTATCGGAAAGCCCCCTCTTTTCTGGGAATGACCTGGTTGTTAAATATTGTGAGTTATAATATTAATGATGAATAAGTTTGTGTTGATTAAAGATGAAATTGATAATTCCATTGTGTGGGAATTATTAGTGTTAGTGGAAATCGACATTTATTTCGATAATAATTGATGTCTGGAGGTTATATTAACCAATCGGGTAATTAACCGGATAAATGAGCAATTAATTGTGTGACGCCCCCAAAATAGGTACACATCACCCATTCTGAGTTGTCAAATACATGGTACAGAATTAACTACAACTTTATTATTACAACATATGTGAGTTTAAATACAGATATTGTCATCTAGACAATATCCACATACAAATAAATCCTCATCATAATTATTGATACATTATTTTACAAAAATGGTGAGGACTACTAAACAACTCTCTCTAGAACCATCAATCCATACCCCGACTCGTACTCGCTACATTCTCGCCTCCTGAGAAGAAAAATAGAACAAAAAGGAAAAGGGTGAGCTCAACTAGCCCAGTAAAGAATATTATGACTAAGATAATATACAACAAATTATCGTTAGTCTCCAACAGGAAAAATCTGAGAGAATATAATAAACAACAAGTTTTAGATCAATATTCGCAGCGGAAAATAATAATTCATAGAATAGTTACGTAGATGATGAAATCTACTAATATCTATGAATTTAATAGTCCATCACCATTATTTTATCCCTGTAACATCAATCAATGCACATCTTGAATCATATACTCATCCTTGCACTACAGGCCAAAGATATTCATCAGTTGGTCATGTTCATCTCAACACCTGTTCATCTTTGCACTACGGGCCAAAGATATTCATCATAAAATCATTAATCTTTGCACTACAGGCCAAAGATATTCAATTATATCATCATTTAGGACTGATGATGATAAAAAATATTTTAAAGAAAACGAATCCAGTGAAACAAAAGAATAAGTATTTAGGATTCATATTTCAGCTATTTCATGTCCAAAAATACCTCATAAATAATCATAGTGGTATAAAATTCAAGAATAATCAAAACATGGATACAATCAAAGCTAGTATCCATAATAGATATTTTGGATGAAAAGGAAAAATTTTATTTTTTGATGAATAATGCCGTATTCGTGAATAGTGCCATATACGTGAATAGTACCGTATACGTGAATAGTAACCCCGACACAAAAAGTTCCAAATTTGATTAAAAAGTTCAACAATATTTCAGCATAATGATATTGAAGAAATAATATCATTTTAAAAAAAAATAATATCTCTTACCTCGAAAGATTAGTACTTTTAGCTGGAATACTGTGTATAGTGCTGAAGGGAACTTGCACCGTATAACAATACTCAAAATATCAAAATCCTCACAAGAATACGCCTAATATATAGAGAGAGAAATAGAGAGAAAACTTCAGTTTCTGGTGTAATTTTCAATTCTAACCTAAGCACCCTATTTATAGGAAAATGCTTAGAACACCAAAGTAGAAAATTTAATAAAATATTAATATTTATTAAAAAAAATTTCCTACGCCCACTTTTTTGTTCAAACTTCAGCAACACAAGTAGCCCACCTTACAAAAAACGTTTTTCATAATTAATTAATTTAAAACTCCAAAAAAATAATAATTAAATAATCCAGAACTTCAATAATTCATAATAAATAGCCTTTTTGTCAGAAAAATTCAAAACTCGCAACTTTCCACAGGAAATTCCATTATCTACAACTTTGCAGAAGGAAGTTTTTCCAAATTCCAAGCGAAATTGGCCGAAATCCACAAAGCAAGCGATTTTACAATTTATAATCAAATTTCAAATCAATAAATGGGGTCCACAGAGCATGTTTAACATGTTTTAAACATTTATTACAACAAAAATACTCTTTTCCTCGTATACTCATATATCCCACATTCATTGTAAAAATATCACCATTATTATATTATTAAAATATAATAATATATTTAAATGAATTATTTTATCAGAAAAAGATAAAATTTCAATTTTCAATAATTGTCACATTAAAAATTTTCTCCATCTATATCCACATAAAATCAATATTTTTCTTATCATATAAATCAATAATTAATTATTCACGAATAATATTACAGAATCACAATACTAACAACCAGGCAGTTCCCAGGATAGAGGTGGCTTTCCAATAAGGATTTCTTCTTACTGGCGCGCAATTAGGTGATCAAACCTCTCCTTAGACAGAACTTTCTAGACATTGCCAATAATGTTATCTAATAATATTATTCAGATAATATGAATTATTGCTTCGATAATGAAAAATACTCTGTAGTGACAATTATTGAAACAACAGTAATATAAAATATTAACGCAACAATTATTGAATCAATAAAATAAAAATTGAATAAAGTAATTATCGTAACCATTATTGAGTAAAGTGCCTTTTACGTAAGAATCAATAATTGGTGCAATACAGGTGTCTTCTTGTGTTTTAACCAATTAGAGTATTTTAACAATGATAATTGATAACAACTACGCCTGATTATTTATAAACCACTTATTTTTGTCGTTTTCTTCCTCAATCATTTTTTTCCGTTATGGGCCCATTACAAGAGTTATTGCCGTCATACGAATATTCCCCGATGTGAAGAATATTCCACGACCAAACGAATATTTTATAACCACCTGTTTAATTGAAATATTTGCATATTTTACCCATAACTATCCTCATTAATCAAATCAACCCTTACTATTTCAAAATAATAAATAGAGAAAATTCAATTTTATTTATAATAAGTTGGGGTCTTACAACCTCCCCTCCTTATAAAATTTCATCCTCGAAATTGACGTACGTACCTGGTGTTTTGAAAAGGTGAGGATACCTCGCTTTCATTTCCGTTTCCAACTCCCAGGTCATTTCCTCTATAGCATGGTTCCTCCATAAAACTTTGACTTGTGGTATTACCTTTGTGCGTAGGACATGCTCATTCCTATCCAAGATCTTGACAAGAACCTCCTCATACGTTAAGTCTTCGGCTATCTCATCCGGTTCTAACTCAATGACGTGGTTTGGGTCTTTCACATATTTATGAAGTACAGATATGTGAAACACATTATGAACACGAGACATACTCGGAGGTAACGCGAGTCTATAGGCTACATTTCCTACTCGGTCAAGAATTTGAAATGGACCAATAAATCGTGGATTGAGCTTTCCTCTCTTCCCGAATCTTGTAACTCCCTTCCATGGGGAAACACGCAATAATACATGATCCCCAATACTAAATTCTACGTCCTTTCGATGAAGATCAGCATAACTCTTTTGTCGATCTTGTGCGGTTTGTATCGTTGTCGAATCATTTGAATCTTTTTGTAGTCATACACGTACCAACTCGGGTCCCAACAATGTTGCTTCACCCACCTCGCCCCAACATATTTGGAGAAGCGACACTTTTCGTCCATACAATGCTTCAAATGGGGCCACACCAATGCTTGCCTGATAACTGTTGTTGTAGGAGAATTCCACCAATGGTAAATACTTTATCCCAACTGCCCTTGAAGTCTAGGACACAGAGTCTTAATAAATCTTCAAGAGTTTGAATAGTCCTCTTTGATTGTCCGTCCGTTTGAGGATGGTATGCCGAACTGAATCGTAAATCCGTACCCATAGCTTTTTGCAAGCTAACCCAAAATCTTGAAGTGAATCGTGGGTCACGATCCAAAACTATGGATATGGGCATGCCATGCAATCTCACAATCTCATTTACGTACATTTGAGTAAGACGTTCAAGGGAATAAGTCTCCCGTATCGACAAGAAATGAGCAGACTTGGTTAATCTATCAACAATAACCCAAATAGCATTAATGCCTTGAGAAACCGTAGGAAGACCCATAACGAAATCCATGGTAATGTGTTCCCACTTCTATTTCGGAATCTCAAGTGGTTGCAATGGACCATTTGACACTTGATGCTCCGCCTTTACACGTTGGCAAGTTAAACACGTTGAGATAAACTTTGCAATCTCTCTCTTCATATTGTTCCACCAAAATGTATGTCGAAGATCACGATACATTTTGGTACTTTCAGGATGGATTGCAAATGGTGTATTGTGTGCCTCCATCATAATCTTGTACTTCAAATCAGAGTCGTTAGGAACACAAAGTCTGGTGTGGACTCGAAGTATTCCTTCTTCATCGATTCTCACTTCCGGAATAACACCTTCTTGTACTTTCTTCTTCATAATCATCATTTCACTGGTGCGTGGCTTGAGCAACTTTAACTTTCTCAATTAAAGTTGGTTCTATACGTATACTTGACATCATTGCATGGGTCCCCGGAGTCTTGAATTCTATTCTCATCTTTTGTAAATCACACCAAATGGGCCTTTGTGTTAACAACATCGCACTCGTTCCCGCGTATGATCTTCTACTCAATGCGTCAGCTACCACGTTCGCTTTTCCAGGATGGTATTGAATAGTGTGGTCGTAGTCTTTCAATAGTTCGAGCCAACGTCGCTGCCGCATGTTGATTTCTTTTTGAGTGAAGAAATATTTGAGGCTTTTATGATCTGAATATATCTCCACTTTCTCCCCGTATAAATAGTGCCTCCAGATCTTTAACGCGAAAACGACTGCTGCCAACTCTAGATCATGAGTAGGATAATTCCTCTTATATTCTTTAAGTTGTCGCGAGGCATAGGCTATGACTTTCCCACGTTGCATGAGAACACATCCTAACCCTTTGCCCGAAGCATCGCTGTAGATAACAAATCCATCCGAACCAAATGGTATTGTTAGAACAGGTGCCGAAATAAGTCTCCTCTTAAGCTCTTGGAAACTCTTCTCGCATTCCTCGCTCCAAACAAATTTTGTATCCTTCCGAGTTAGCTAAGTTAATGGAGTAGCGATTCGAGAAAACCCTTCCACGAATCTCCGATAATAACCAGCTAAGCCCAAAAAGCTACGTACTTCGGTCACCGTCTTTGGTTGCTCCCAACTTTGTATTGCTTCAATCTTCGCCGGGTCAACATATACTCCATGTTTTGACACCACGTGCCCAAGGAATGCTACTTCCTCAAGCCAGAACTCGCATTTCTTCAACTTGGCATATAACTTGTTTTCACAAAGCCTTTGGAGTACCAGCTTCAAATGGTGCTCATGATCTTCACGGCTTTTGGAATATATGAGGATGTCATCAATAAAGACAACAACGAACTGATCCAAATAATCCTTGAATACTTGGTTCATCATATCCATGAAAGCCGCAGGAGCATTAGTCAATCCGAAAGACATGACTAAAAATTCATAATGTCCATACCGAGTTCTAAAGGCAGTCTTTGGAATATCCTCAGTTCTAATCTTCAGCTGATGATATCCAGAACGAAGATCAATCTTTGAAAAGAATTGTGCTCCTTGCAACTGGTCAAACATGTCATCAATACGAGGTAGTGGATACCTATTCTCTATGGTGACATGGTTCAATTCCCGATAGTCAATACAAAGTCGCATACTCTGCTCTTTCTTCTTTCTGAATAAAGCAGAGGAGCACCCCAAGAGATGTCTTTAGGGACGAATGAAATCGATGTCCAACAATTCCTGTAGTTGGACCTTTAACTCCTGAAGTTCAATATGAGCCATTCAATATGGGGTTTTAGAAATGGGCTTTATACCCGGTTCAAGATCAATAAAGAATTCAACTTCACGTTCCGGGGGTAGACCGGGAAGTTCTTCAGGAAATACATCAGGAAAGTCAATAACAACAGGAATATTATTCAATTTTGACGTGTCTTTATTCAAATCCATAACATGAGCTAAGAAAGCTTGACATCCATTTTTTAATAAACGAATAGCTTTATGATTAGATATGACAGTGATTGATTTTAATGGTTTAATTGCACGAATTGAACAACGGGTTAATTAGGAATATGAAAACTAACATGACTTACGAAAACAATCAATTTTGGCATGATGAGTAGTTAACCAATCAATCCCTAAAATCACATCAAAAGCAAGTATCTTTAAAGAGATAAGGTCAACAGGTAATGTGATGGTGCCAACTTGGATTAGACAAGATTTATAAACAGTGGATGTGATGAAAGTTTATCCTAACGGAGTTTCCACAAATAGGTCAAAGTCTAATTTCTCCGGAGTCAAGTTTAAACGTTGAGCACAAGTAGGAGAGATAAATGAATGGGTAGCACCGGTATTTAGTAAGGTATAAACTTCGCAAGAATTTATAAATATCTTACCCGTGATCACCTCGTTTGGGTTCCTCGTATTTTGACCGACCACAACAAACGCTTCTTCCGAGAACAGTTGACTTTGACTTTTACGGGGACGATCTTTTGAGTCACCGTCCTCATTGAACTAGGTTTCGCTTCTGCATAATCTCGGAAGCGATATGTCATTCCTTTCCACAATTATAGCATACCTTGAGCTGTTGCAAGGCGGTTTAATGATATATGTCCTCTTTTCCGCATTTGTAGCATATAATGGGTTGTCTTTCTCCTCCTTGGAACGATTCTTCTTTGGTCTTTGGCGTCTTCGCATTGTCATTGTTGAATCTCCTCTTTTAAAATCTCTCCTCGATTCACTTCTTCTATTTTCATGGCCATGATTACCACCATAGTGGTTACCATTTTGTCCGTCTTTTTTCTTTCTCCTACCGGTTATCGTTATTACATTGATTTCTTATCTCGGTATGATCCTCGATTATGGTCCCTCGATTGAACGTACTCTTTATCTCGCTTCTAACAATTGAGCCACATTAACAACATCCGAATAGAGAAAATTTATGAGAGATGAGATCTTCGGCGTATCTTGGGGTTTCAAACCTCTCGAAACATCCGCGTCATACACGTTTCTCATTTTCCACCAAATGAGGTGCAAACACGGATAACTCGCAAACTTTGCCTCGTCTTGGGATCGATAGTCGCCATGTTATTCTGCTCCAGTCTAATAAACTCCACTTCCTTCATCATTATTTTATCCATGTAACATCAATCAATGCACATCTTGAATCATATACTCATCCTTGCACTACAGGCCAAGGATATTCATCAGTTGGTCATGTTCATCTCAACACCTGTTCATCTTTGCACTACGGGCCAAAGATATTCATCATAAAATCATTAATCTTTGCACTACTGGGCCAAAGATATTCAATTATATCATCATTTAGATTTGAGAATGATGAAAAATATTTTAAAGAAAAGCGAATCCGATGAAACAAAAGAATAAGTATTTAGGATTCATATTCAAATTTATTTCATATCCAAAAATACCTTATAAATAATCATAGTGGTGTAAAATTCAAGAATGATCAAAACATGGATACAATCAAAGCTAGTATCCATAATAGATATTTTGGATGAAAAGAAAAAATTTATTTTTGATGAATAATAATGATTCGTGAATAGTGCCATATCGTGAATAATCTAGTATCGTGAATAGTAACCCACACAAAAAGTTCCAAATTTGATTAAAAGTTCAACAATATTTCAAAGATAATGATATTGAAGAAATAATATCATTTTAAAAAAAAATAATATCCCTTACCTCGAAAGATTAGTACTTTTAGCTGGAATACCGTGTATAGTGCTGAAGGGAACTTGCACCGTATAATAATACTCAAAGTATCAAAATCCTCACAAGAATACGCTTAATATATAGAGAGAGAAATAGAGAGAAAACTTCAGTTTCTGGTGTAATTTTCAATTCTAACCTAAGCACCCTATTTATAGGAAAATACTTAGAACACCAAAGTAGAAAATTTAATAAAATATTAATATTTATTAAAAAAATTTCCCTCATACTTTTTTTGTTCAAACTTGAAGAACACAAGTAGCCACCTTACAAAAAACGTTTTTCATAATTAATTAATTTAAAACTCCAAAAAAATAATAATTAAATAATCCAGAACTTCAATAATTCATAATAAATAGCCTTTTTGTCAGAAAAATTCGAAACTCGCACCTTTCCACAGGAAATTCCATTATCTACAACTTTGCAGAAGGAAGTTTTTCCAAATTCCAAACAGAAATTGACCGAAATTCACAAACGGGCGATTTTACAATTTATAATCAAATTCGATCAATAAATGGGGTCCCAGAGCATGTTTAACATGTTTTAAACATTTATTGCAACAAAAATACTCTTTCTCCTCGTATACTAATATATCCCACATTAATTGTAAAAATATCACCATTAGTATATTATTAAAATATAATAATATATTTAAATGAATTATTTTATCAGAAAAAGATAAAATTTTAATTTTCAACAATTGTCACATTAAAAATTTTCTCCATCTATATCCACATATAATCAGGACCGTAATGTAACGAATGATGTGGTAAAAGTCCTCATTGGCCTGTAGTTCATTGATGGACAGTTGTTGGTATGATTATGACCAGGGATTATTCGGTATAATCATGACCATTGATGATTACATGAATATCATTGGCCGTGGTGTAGGGATGATTCAATTTTATTTATTAAGCTGAGTCTCAGCGATAAAGTTGATGAAAAACTTTTTAAATCATAGAAGATAGTAGATTTTATGCTCTACTTGACTCTTCTAATGGATTGCTTGTTCCGCTGCATTTGTTGATCTAAAACTTATTGTCTATTGTATTCTATCAGTTGTTATACTATTGAAGGCTAAAGATAATTTATTCTGCATTATCTTATTCATAATATTTCTTACTGGGCTAGTTGAGCTCACCCTTTCTTTCATTGTTCTCTTCAGGAAATGAGAATATAGCTGGGATGAGTCGGGGAATGGAGTGATGGTCCAGGATAAATGGCTTTAGTAGTCCTCACTATTCTACGAAATAATGTGATAATAATTATAATGAGGACACCATTGAGTGTGGATATTGTCTAGATGACAATATTCTTGTTTAAACTCTCAATGAATGTTTTGTCGTATTTTACATTTAATTGTATAATTAAGTTGTATTTGAATTTATGTACCATGTATCGGCGACTCAAGATGGGTGATGTATACTGTTTTGGGGGCGTCACGGTTAGTATCAAAGCTTAGGATATGATCCCTGGTGAGATGTGAGACAAGAATTAGGAGGGGAGAGGCGGGAATTCCTTCGCTAAGTATGACCTACCTAAGTTTATTTGGTATTTAATTGGTCGGTCAGAGTATAGGGATAATATGTGATATGTTAATTAACCCTTGTTTTATGACAGTGTTTGAAAATGGCATCTAAAAATGTTGAGATTAACAATGAAGCACATGAGACCGTTGAGTCACCAACGATCAATACCCAGGATAATGTGCAACATGAAGACAATAATCTTCAGGTAAATAACAACACTGATCAAATGATGAATGATGGGATGTTAAGAGGCTTTATGCAATTCATGCAACATCAGGTAAGAGAGACTCCTGTTCAAAATATAGGTGGAAATAATGGCAACCCACGGTCGATCACCGCTAAGAAGTTCAAGGAGCTAGGACCACCGGAGTTTTTGGGAAAGCCAGAACCACTTAAGGCGGAGATGTGGTTAAAGTAGATCACCAAGATATTTGATGTCTTGGGATGCTCCGAGGAGCAAAAGGTTCCCTTCGCTACCTTTATGTTGCGTGAAGAGGCAGATTACTGGTGGGAATCTGTGCATCACCTGACGACTCAAGATGTCTTGGGAGAAGTTCAAGAAACATTCAATGACAAGTACTTTCCGAAAGTATTCGTCACATAAAGGAGGTGGAGTTTATCAAGTTGGAGCAAAACAATATGACCGTGTCGCAATACGAGGCCAAATTTGCGGAGTTATCCCGATTTGCAAACCATTTAGTCGATAATGAGGAATGAATGACGCAAATGTTTCTAAGAGGTTTGAAGCCCGAAATACGTCAATACCTCATTTCTCACAAATTGTGTTTGTATTCAGATATAGTGAATAAGGCTCAGTTATTAGAGTGCGATAATGAGCCAGCCCAACCAAAGGATAACGAGCAACAACACGATAATAATCATACCGGTGGCAACGACCATTGGAACAATGATAACCATCGTGCGGGAAATTATCATGCCAAGAATGGTAACCACTTCGGTGGTAATCATGGCCAATATAATAGAAGTGGAAAATTCAAGAAGAGAAGATTTAACGATGATGAGAAGACGTTGACAAAGAAACACCAACACCAATGAACAAATTCTAGGGAGGAGAACGACCTTGATTAGATGCTTCTGAGATGTGAGAGGAGGGACACATAAGTCCAAACTGTTCATAGCCTTCCAAGGTATGTTTTAGTTGTGGAAAAGACGGTCACATAGCTCAATTTTGTCCTGTAGCGAAATCAAGTCCAGCTGGGACGGTGGCACCAAAGGTGGATACAGATAAAACAAAGTCGGTGGTTTCAGGAAGAGCGTTTTTCATGACTTCTCGAAAAGCGAGTAACCCAAACGAAGTTAACACGAGTTAGTTAATTATAAATTTTTGCAAAGTCTATACCTTATTAGATACCAGTTCTACCCATTCTTTTATCTCTCTTGCTTGCGTTCAACGTTTAAATTTAACTCTGGAGAAATTAAACTTTGACTTATTGGTTGAAACTTCGTTAGTAGAAACTTTCGTTACCTCCACTATTTATAAATCTTGTTGATTCAAATTGACACTTTCACGTTACCTGTCAATCTTATCTCTTTGAAAATACTTGCATTTGATGTGATTTTAGGAATTGATTGGTTAACTACTCATCATGCTTTTCGTAAGTTTGTTATCTTTCATATTCCTAACCAACCTGTTATGCGAATTCAAGCAACCAAACAACTAAAGTTAGTCACTGTCATATTAAGCTATAAGTAAAGAGCCCCGAGCCTTTCGCTGGTGACTTTCTTTTGTGGAATGCACCGAAGATGAACTTTCCATAGGGGACGTTGTGAATAACGGTGGCAAGTTAATAGGTATCAATGTGACGTACTATCCAAGTCTTGGATGTGAGTCACAATTTTGAATGATATTTCTATTGTTAATAAATTTCCTGACGTATTCTTGAAGAACTTCCTGGCCCACCCCAAAGCGTGAAATTGAATTTTGTATTGACCCAGTACAAAACCCATTTCTAAAACTCTTACATATTTCTTCAACCAAAACAAACGTATAATGCGCCAAAGATGTTGGCTCGAGCTGTTGAAGATTACGATCATACCATTCAATATCATTGTGGAAGAGCGAACGTGGTAGCTGACGCATTGAGTAGAAGATCATATGCGTTTACGAGTGCAATGTTGTTAACACAAAAACCCATTTCGTATAACTTACAAATGATGAATATAGAGTTAAAGACTCTAGGGACCCACGTGAAGATAACGAATATACAATTAGAATCGATAAAGTTAAAGCCGCTCAAACTACACACCTGGAGCTGATGAATATGAAGAAGAAGGTTCAAGAGGGCGTTATTCTAGAAGCAAGAGTCGATGAAGAGAAGAAATCTCAACCCTCGATTTAATTGGCCCATTTGAAATTCTCGACCGAGTAGGAACTGTGGCCTATAGACTCGTTTTACCGCAAAGTATGTCGCGTGTTCATAATATTTTTTTTTCACGTATCGATGTTACGTAATTATGTGGATGACCCGAACCACATTATTGAATTAGAACTAGACGAGATAGTAGAAGATTTAACGTATGAGGAGATACGTGTTAAAATCTTGGATAAGAAGGATCATATTCGACACTCAAATGTTATGCCTCAAAAGTTAGAATCTGAAATGAAAACAAGGTATCCTCACCTCTTTGGCATACCAGGTACGTACGTAAATTTTGAGGGCGAAATTTCATAAGGAGGGGAGATTGTGAGACCCCAAATTTTATTAATAAAGATTTAAATTTCTCAAAATATTTCTTTTAATATTATGGTGTGGATTTGATATAATATTATAGTTATGAGTAATATTTATAAATTTTGTAAAGTATGCAAGTTGTTATAAAATATTCGTTTGGTCGGGGAATATTATTTTTGTCGAGGAATATCCGTGCGACGGCACAATCATTGGTGGACCCCACAACGAAAGTATTGTCGTAGTTAGAAAACGATAGAATTATCTTTTTATAAAAATAACGGCGAAAGTGTTACCGTTAAAACTGTTGAACTACTTGGTAGTAAAAAATGCGATGTCTGGCGTGATTGCATTGTAGCACTGCGGTATTGATTATTGATGTTTACGTAAGAAGTCACTCAGTTATACTCAATTATTGCTACAGTAATTATTGCATCATATCTCTCATATTATTGATTCAATTATTGTCACAGTATCATCAAAATAATTTGTTATATTATTAAATCAATAATTGAGACGATAAAGTTATTCATATTATTATTTTCAATATTGATAATGTTTAGAAGTTACATTAAAGAGGTTTGGTCACCTAATTGCGCGCTTGATAGGGAGAAATCCTTATCGGAAAGCCCCCTCTTTCCTGGGAACGACATGGTTGTTAAATATTGTGAGTTATAATATTAATGATGAATATGTTCGTGTTGATTAAATGATGAATATTGTGCTACTATGCAACCACGCGTATTACTGTACTAATTTTACCACCGGGTATTTCAACAGTTTAACGGTAAAACTTTTGCCGTAATTTTTATAAAAAGTTATTTCGTCGTTTTTAAATCCGACGATAATTGTTAATGGGTCCACCGATGATTGTGTCGCCGCATTTAATATTCTCGATAAAACGAATATTTTTCGACCAAACGAATATTTTATGACAACTTGTTTACTTCAACATCTATAAATATTACCATTAATTGTAACATTATATCAAATTCACACCATAATATTCAAAAATATATTTCGAGAAAAATTAATCTTTATTCATAAAAGTTAGGGTCTTATACATACATTATTCCGGGTAGACAGGTTATTCCTGTAAAACCCCAGATTTTATGAATAAAGAATTAATTTTCTCGAAATAATTTTTTTTTATATTATGGTGTGGATTTGATATAATGTTATAGTTGTGGGTAGAATTTATAAATTTTGCAAAGTATGCAAGTTGTCATATTATATTCGATTGGTCGGGAAATATTCTTTTTGTCGAGAAATATAAATGCGATGGTACAATCATTGGTGGACCCCACAACGGAATTATTATCGGATTGAGAAAATGACAAAATATTTTATTGAAAATAACGGTGGAAGTTTTACAGATTATCTTTGTTGAACTACTCGGTAGTAAAAATGCGATGAATGGCGTTGTTGCATAGTATAATACGATATTGATTATTGATATTTATGTGAGAAGTCACTCGGTTTTATTCAATTATTGCTACTGATAGTTGTTGCGTAGTATCTCAAATTATTTGATTCAATTATTGTTGATGATGAAGTTTTGTTTTATTCGTATTATTAACGTAATAAAATAGAAACATCTTTTATATAAAATAGAATACTTTATTAAAGTTATTCTATAAATTGAATATATTATATTTTATTATGCATAGTATTTGCATAGTGTTTGCATAGTAAAAATCTTTTTATATAAAATAGAATATATTATATTTTATTTAAAAAAAAATTCTTTAAATATGGACCGTCAAATTAAAGCAAATTAATCTGGACCGTTCATGAGTTAGTTACTATGCATTCCATTTTTACGTAAATAGAAGCTCATTCCTTCATTATTTTTTTATTTAATTCTTTGAACTCTAGAGAGATAAGCGTAGAGAGAAAGAAGAAAAGTATTCGCTACATAACTACTCTTATATTCAATTCTTTTTACAAGAGGGATATTATTCTTTTGTATTCAAGAAGAGAACTTACATTATTCTATTTCTTTATTATTACATTGGAATAACTTTGTATACGCTGAATACCCTATACTTGGTGACATTCTTACATTATTTTGTCTTTAATATTCATTAGAATATCCATGCGTGTGTTTTACACGGACACTGGTTCCATCTTTATTATTCTGTCTTTAATATTCTGTTGGAATATCTTGTCTGTGTGTTTTACACTAGACCTGGTTCCGTCTTTATTATTCTGTCTTTAATATTACATTAATATATCGTCATGCGTGTGTTTACACCGGACTGGTTAAAATCTTTATTATTCCGTTCTTTATTATTATTCGTTAGAATATCTCATCATCTTATCTGTAGGACTGGTTAAAATCTTTATTATTCCGCACTTATTATTCATTTGGAACATCCACGCTTGGTGTGAATTTCACACGACACGGTTCCGTTATTATTATTATTCGTTGGAATAACTCATACATCTAAAGACCGCGTGCGTGGTGATTTTCATTCTTATTTCATTCCTTATTATTCTGTTGGAACATCCTGTCGGTGTGAATTTCACCTGACCTGGTTCCTTTATTATTATTCTGTTGGAATAACATGTCTATGCGAAGTACCGCATGCATGGTGATATCTTTTGTTATTCTATTTGGTATTATACTCAGTTGATTAAAATTTTGACTTCTATACTCCATGAAATTAGTGGAATATCCTTGATATTTGCGCTTCATCCACTATTTTTTATGGAAATATTCTTCTGAGCATTCTTGAATTTTATTCTACAAAGAAGTATCATGTTGACAATGTGGTCGTTATTAGTTCCTGGATAATTTAATTCTTGAACTTGTTTTATTGAATTCTTATATCATTGTCATCATCCTCATTTTTATATTTATTGAAAGTCATCTGTGGCCTATAGTGCATAGATGGACTTGGTATGATTATGACCAGGGATTATTAGCTATAATCATGACCGTAATGTTACAAATGATGTGAAAATTAAAAGTCCTCATTGGCCCGTAGTGCATTGATGGACAGTTTTTGGTATGATTATGGCTATGGATTCTCTTCGGCCAAGGGAGCAAAGATGAATTGTTTTATGGCATGATCAGGACCGTTGATGAAAACACGATTATCTTTGGCCGTAGTGCATGGATAATTCGTGGTTGTGATACTAAAGAATATCTTTGGCCTGTAGTGCAGGGATGATTTAATGATGTGGATTATTTATTGAGCTGAGTCTCAGCGATAAAAGTGATGAAAAACTTTTTAAATCATAAAAGATAGTAGATTCTATTCTCTACTTGACTCTTTTAATGGATTGCTTGATCCGCTGCAGTTAAACTTGATGTCTATTGTATTTTATCAGTTTAACATTGTTGGAGGCTAATGATAATTTATTCTGCATTATCTTAGTCATAATATTTCTTGCTGGGCTAGTTGAGCTCACCTTTTTTCTTTCACTTTTCTTCTTGAAATGAGAGCGTGGTTGGGGACGAGTCGGGGAACGGAGTGATGGTCCTAGATGGTGTATTAGTAATCCTCACTATTCTGTTAAAGAGTGTGACAATAAATGTAATGAGGAATGAATTTGAGTTTGTATACTGTCTATGAGGACTCAATTGAGAATGGATATTGTCTAGATGACAATATTTGTATTTAAACTCACAACATATGTTTTGTCGTAGTTTACAGGACTGCTGTATTATTAAGTTGTATTTGAATTCTGTACCATGTATTTGGCGACTCAAGATGGGTGATGTATACCTATTTTGGGGGCGTCACAGTTGGTATCAAAGCTTAAGGATATGATCCCTGGCTGAGATGTGAGACAAGAACTAGGAGGGAAGAGACCGGGAATTCCTTCGCTAGTATGACCTACCTAAGTTTATTTGGTATTTAATTGGTCTGTCAGAATATAGAGATAATATGTGATATGTTAATTAACCCTTGTTTTGTGACAGTGTTTGAAAATGGCATATGAAAATGTTGAGATAAGAAATGGAGCTAAATAATATGACTGTGTCGCAGTATGAGGCTAAGTTTGCGGAGTTATCCCGGTTTGCATCCCATTCGGTCGATAATGAGGAGAGAATGACGTGAATGTTGCTGCGAGGTTTGAAACCCAATATACGTCAATACCTCATTTTTCACAAACTTTGTTTATATTCAGATGTTGTGAATAGGGCTCAGTTATTGGAGCGCGATAATGAGTCAAGACAACCAAAAGGTAACGACCAACAAAACAAAACGATAATAATCGTCTTCGGTGGCATCAGTTACCATGAACAATGATAACCATCATGGGGAAAATTATCATGCCAAGAATGGTAACCACTTCGGTGGTAATCATGGCCAAGATAATAGAAGTGGAAATTTCAAGAAGAGAAGGTTTAACAATGACGTGAAGACGTCGGCACCAGCACCCGTTTCAAAGGAAGAAGAACGACCACCGGTCGTATGTTTCAAATGCGGACATGAGGGGACACATCCGTCCAAACTGCATTTAAACAGGTCAAAGCGTGTTTTAATTGCAGAAGAGAAGGTCACGTAGCTCGATTCTGTCGTATGGTGAAGTCAAGTCCAGCTGGGATAGTGATGCCAAAGGATGTCCCGGACAAGCCAAAGTTGGTAGTTTAAGAGAGAGCGTTTTTTTTTTCGTGACAAGGAACCTAAATAAAATTATCACGGGTAAGTTAATCACAAGCTCTTGCGAAGTCTATAACGTGTTAGATACCGGTTCTACTCACTCTTTTATTTCTCCTATTTGCGCTCAATGTTTAAATTTGACTCCGGAGAAGTTAGATTTTGATATATCTGTTTAAACTCAGTTGGGAGAAACCTTCGTTACCTCCACTGTTTATAAATCTTGTTGATTCAAATCAACACTTTCACGTTACCTGTCGATCTATCTCTTTGAAAATACTTGCCTTTGATGTGATTTTAGAAATGAATTGGTTAACTACTCATCATTCTTTTCATAAGGTTATTAGCTTTCATACTCCTAACCAACCTATTATGCGAATTCAAAGTAACCAAACCACTAAAGTCAATCATTGTCATATCAAGTCATAAGTAAAGAGCCCCGATCCTTTCATTGTTGACTTCTTTGTGTGGAATGCACTGAAGCCAGACTATTCGTAGGGGACGTCGTAAATGACGATAGCAAGTTGATAGGTATCAATGTGATGTACTATCCAAGTCAGGGATGAGATTCATAGTTTTTTTAAATGATATTTCTATTGTTAATAAATTTCTTGACGTATTCTTGAAGACTTCTTAGCCTACCCTAGAGCGTGAAATTTAATTTTGTACTGACCCCAGTACAAAACCCATTTCTTAAACCCTCAAATATTTCTTTACTTAAAACGAACGTATAATGCGCCAAAGGCGTTGACTCGAGCTGTTGAAGATTACGATCGTACTATTCAATATAATCATAAAAGAGCGAACGTGATAGCTGACGTGTTGAGTAGAAGATCGTATGCGTTTATGAGTGCGAATATACGGACCCACATGAAGATAACGAATATACGAGTAGAATCGACTTTAATCGATAAAGTTAAAGCCGCTCAAGCTACACACCTGGAGCTGATGAATGTGAAGAAGAAGGTTCAAGAGGGCATTATTCTAGAAGCAAGAATCGACGAAGAGAGGAAATCTCAACCCTCGATTTAATTGGCCCATTTGAAATCCTCGATTAAGTAGGAGCTGTGGCTTATAGACTCATTTTACCGCCAAGTATGTCGCGTGTTCAAAACGTTTTCAACTTATCGATGTTACATAAATATGTGGACGACCCGAACCACATTATTAATTTAGAACCGAACGAGATAGCGGATGATTTAACGTTTGAGGAGATACGTGTTAAAATCTTGGATAAGAAGAATCGTATTCAACGCTCAAAGGTTATACCTCAAGAGTTAGAATTTGAAGTGAAGTCAATGTATCCTCACCTGTTTGGCATACCAGGTACGTACGTAAATTCAAGGGCGAAATTCCATAAGGAGGGGAGATTGTGAAACCCCAGATTTTATGAATAAAGAATTAATTTTCTCGAAATATTTTTTTTTTATATTATGGTGTGGATTTGATATAATGTTATAGTTGTGGGTAGTATTTATAAATATTGTAAAGTATGCAAGTTGTCATATTATATTCGATTGGTCGGGAAATATTCTTTTTGTCCGGAAATATTGTACGATGGTACAATCATTGGCGGACCCCATAACGGAATTATTGTCGGATTGAGGAAACGGCAAAAATATTTTATTGAAAATAACGACGGAAGTTTTACCGTTAATACTGTTGAACTACTCGGTAGTAAAAAAAAGAATAATGCGTTGTTTTCATAGTAGTAAATACGGTGATTGATTATTGATATTTATATGAGAAGTCACTCAGTTTTATTCAATTATTGCTACAATAGTTGTTGCATAGTATCTCACATTATTTGATTCAATTATTGTTGATGATGAAGTTTTGTTTTATTCGTATTATTAACGTAATAAAACAGAAACATCTTCTTTATAAAAAACAGAATACTTTATTAAAGTTATTCTATAAATTGAATATATTATATTTTATTATGCATAGTGTTTGCATAGTGTTTGCATAGTAAAAATCTTTTTATATAAAATAGAATATATTATATTTTATTTAAAAGATTTTTCTTTAAATATGGACCGTCGATTAAAGTAAATCAATCTAGACCGTTCATGAGTTAATTCTTATGCATTCCATTTTTTCTATAAATAGAAGCTCATTCCTTCATTATTTTCTTTGAATTCTTTGAACTCTAGAGAGATAAACTGTAGAGAGAAAGAAGAAAAGTATTCTGCTACATAACTACTCTTATATTCAGTTCTTTTATGGTAAGGGATATTATTCTTTTGTATTCAAGAAGAGAACTTCTATTATTCCATTTCTTTATTATTACATTGGAATAACTCGTATACATGAATACCCTATACTTGGTGACATTCTTCTATTATTCTCGCTCTTTAATATTACATTATAATATCACATCTGTATTTTACACCGGCACTGGTTAAAATCTTTATTATTACATCTTTAATATTTTCATTTGAATATCATGTACGTGTGTTTTACACGCACTGGTTAAAATCTTTATTATTTTGTCTTTAATATTCTGTTGGAATATCCTGTCTGTATATTTTACACCGGACCTGGTTCCGTCTTTATTATTCCATTCTTTATTATTCTGTTAGAATATCCTGTCTGTGCTATACGCCGGACCTGGTTCCGTCTTTATTATTCCGCACTTATTATTCTGTTGGAACATCCTGTCGGTGTGAATTTTACCTGACCTGGTTCCGTTATTATTATTCTGTTGGAATAACCTGTCTATGCGAAGCACCGCATGTATGGTGATTTTTGTTGTTATTCCATCCTTATTATTCTGTTGGAACATCCCGTCGGTGTGAATTTCACCTGACCTGGTTCCGTTATTATTATTCTGTTGGAATAACTCGTCTATCGCGAAACCGCATGCATGGTGATATCTTTTGTTATTCCATTCGGTATTATACTCAGTTGATTAAAATTTTGACTTTTATACTCCATGAAATTAGTGGAATATCCTTGATATTTGCGCTTCATCCACTATTTTTCATGGAAATATTCTTCTGAGCATTCTTGAATTTTATTCTACAAAGAAGTATCATGTTGACAATGTGGTCGTTATTAGTTCCTGGATAATTTAATTTTTGAACTTGTTTTATTGAATTCTTATATCATTGTCATCATCCTCATTTTTATATTTATTGAAAGTCATCTATGGCCTGTAGTGCATAGATGGACTTGGTATGATTATGACCAGGGATTATTCGGTATAATCATGACCATAATGTTACAAATGATGTGAAAATTAAAAGTCCTCATTGGCCCGTAGTGCATTGATAGAGGCGGTTTTTGGTATGATTATGGCTATGGATTCTCTCTACCAAGGAGCAAAGATGAATTGTTTTATGGCATGATCAGACCAGTTGATGAAAATACGATTATCTTTGGTAGTAGTGCATGGATAATTCGTGGTCGTGATACTAAAGAATATCCTCGACTTATAGTGCGGGGATGATTTAATGATGTGGATTATTTATTGAAATTTGAGTCTCGGTGATAAAAGTGATGAAAAACTTTTTAAATCATAAAAGATAGTAGATTCTATTCTCTACTTGACTCTTTTAATGGATTGCTTGATCCACTGCAGTTAAACTTGATGTCTATTGTATTTTATCAGTTTAACATTGTTGGAGGCTAATGATAATTTATTTTGCATTATCTTAGTCATAATATTTCTTCTTTGGGCTAGTTGAGCTCACCTTTCTTTTTCTTTCATCGCTCTCTTCAGGAAATGAGAACGTAGCTGGGACGAGTCGGGGAACGGAGCGATGGTCCTAGATGGTGTATTAGTAGTCCTCACTATTCTATTAAATAGTGTGACAATAAATGTAATGAGGATTGAATTTGAGTTTGTATACTGTCTATGAGGACTCAATTGAGAATGGATATTGTCTAGATGACAATATTTGTATTTAAACTCACAACATATGTTTTATCGTAGTTTACACGACTGCTGTATTATTAAGTTGTATTTGAATTTTGTACCATGTATTTGGCGACTCAAGATGGGTGATGTATACCTATTTTGGGGGCGTCACAGTTCCCACAGATTAATAAGGAATAGAATGACAACCCTTACGAGTATTGAGAAAATAACATACTTTACGAATATGGAATAAATAATACATCTTACGAATACGAAAAATAATATCCCTTACGCATACGAAAAATAATATCATTTACCTTAGTAGGAGATTGGATACTGCAATAGTGTAGTAACAGAATAGTACTCTTCTTTTTTCTCTCTTATTCTCTTTATAGTTTTTCTCTCTAGAGTTTTAGTGAATTCGTAAGAAAGAATGAAGTAATGAGCTTCTATTTATAGGAGAATGGACTAAATAGTCATTGATTCATGAACGGTCCAGATTGATTTACTATTAAAACGGACGATCCATATTGATTTACTATTAAAACTTCAACCGACGGTCCATATTGATTCACTATTAAAACTCCAATTGACGGTCCATATTGATTTACTATTAAAGCTTCAAACGATAGTCTAAAAAATTAGCACATCTCCCCATAAAATAATAAGTCAAACTTACAACCAACGCCTCATGACAAATCCCTCTATTTATATCAAAAATTGAATAAATTGTGACGCCCCCAAAATAGGCATACAACACCCATTCTGAGTCGCCAAATATATGGTACATAAAGCAAACTACAACTTCAATAATACAAATGTCGTGTGAAATACAACAATACATACTGTGAGTTTAAATACAAATATTGTCATCTAGACAATATCCACACCCAAATGAGTCCTCATTACATTTATTTATACACTATTTTACAGAAATAGTGAGGACTGCTAAAACATCTTTCTAGAACCATCACTCTATACCCCGACTAGATCCTGCTATGTTCTCACCTCCTGAGAAGAAAAATGGAACAAAAAGGAAAAGGGTGAGCTAAGATAATAGTGCCCAGTAAAGAACATTATGACTAAGATAATATACAACAAATTATCCTTAGTCTTTAACAGGAAAAAATCTGATAGAATACAATAGATAAAAAGTTTTAGATCAACAACTGCAGCGAAAACAACAATTCATTAGAAGAGTTAAGTAGAGAATGAAATCTACTATCATCTATGAATTTAAAAGTCCATCATCAATATTTTATCCCTGTAACATCAATTAATATACATCTTTGCACTACGGGCCAAAGATATTCATTTGTATCACCAGTTGGTCATGTTCATCTCAACACCTGTTCATCTTTGCACTACGGGCCAAAGATATTCATCAAGTAATCATTCATCTTTGCAATATAGGCCAAAGATATTCATCAAGTATCACCATTAAGGACTGAGGATGATGAAAAACATTTTAGAGAACGAATCTAGTGAGACAGAAGGACAAATATTAGGGATTCGTATTTCGGTTTATCCAAATTCAATAATACTCCATAATAACCAAGTGTGAAGTAGAATTCAAAAATAAAGATCAAAACATGGATACAATCAAAGATAGTAACCATAACAGACATCTGGAAGAAAAAGAGAAATTTTATTTTTCGGTTAATAGTGCCGTATTTGTGAATAGTGCCGTATACGTGAATAGTTTCATATACGTGAATAGTAACTCTGACACAAAAAGTTCCAAATTTGATTAAAACTTCAGATCAATACTTCGGCATAATGATATTGAAAGAAATAATATCATATATGAAGAAAATAACATCCCTTACCTCAAAATAACCGTACTTCTGACTGGAATACTGGATATAGTGCTGAAGGAACTTGCACCGTATAGCAACACTCAAGTATCAAAATACTCACAAGAATACGCTCGATAATATAGAGAGAGAAAGAGAGAAAGCTTATGTTTCTGGTGTGATTTTCAATTCTAACTTAGCCCTCTATTTATAGGAAAATGTTAGCATGCCGAAGCAGACTTGACCTGCTACCTGATGGCTTTACCTGCTACTATTGCCACCCACCACATTTGAAATTCAATTCAGCACATTTATTCACCAATCACAAGTGGGACCCACTCAATTCTAGAATTTTCCACCAAAATCATTTATAACCCTAATTTCCGAAGCAGTCAACTCTTAAAATTCATAACAAATCATTTGTTCATTTTTAACGATTCAAAATTTGTGAACATATACCCAACTTATATATGTATAACATATCCAAAAATCACAACGATCCAACGGTCGGATTAAAAATTATAACTCACGTAATATATCGTAAAAATACTGATTTGATTTTTAATACCTCCATTCTGATAAAAATACTGATAAAACACCTCAACATTAATTCTTTCAATTATAATCACATAAATAAATCCATCATTTAAATCCACATCAAATAAATATTTCCTTATCATATAAATCAATAATTAATTATTCACAAATAATATTACAGAATCATAATAATGACAACCAGGCAGTTCTCAGGAAAGAGGGGGCTTTCCAATAAGGATTTTTCCTTATTGGCACGCAATTAGATGACCTAACCTCTCCTTGATGAACTTTCTAGACATTGCCAATAATGCTATCTAATAATATTATTCAAATAATATGAATTATTGATCCGATAATGGAAATAATGCGATGACAATTATCAAAATCAAATAATAATATAAAATATCAACGCAGCAATTATTGAATCAATAAAATAAAATATTGAGCGAAAGAATTCATCGTAATAATTATTGAGTAGTGCCTTCTTATGTAAGAATCAATAATTCAAAAAATCTTGCAATACGTAAGTGCCATCTTTGTGTAAAACCACGCATATTATTATATTTTTAACCACCGGGTATTCCAAGCGGTGTACTACGGTAACAATAACACGCCGTTATTTATAAAACTCAAACTTTGTCGTTTTCTTTATCTGATAGTTATTCCGTTATGGGGCCCATAATTGACTGCACCGTCGTACGGATATTCCCAATAAAAAGAATATTCCACGACCAAACGAATATTCCCTGACAGAAATGAATATTTTATAACCACTTGCGTATTTTGTAAAATTTGCACATTTCACTCATAACCAAAATATTATATCAAATTAACTCCTTATTATTTCAAGATAATAAATAGAGAAAATTTAATTTTATTCATTATAAGTTGGGGTCTTACAACCTCCCCTCCTTATGAAATTTCGTCCTCGAAATTGACGTGACGCATTCTGTGTTTGAACGGTGAGGATACCTCGCTTTCATTTCTGATTCCAACTCCCAGGTCATTTCTTCATTAGCATGGTTCCTCCACAAAACCTTAACTTGGGATATAACCTTTGTTCGTAGGACATGCTCTTTCTTATCCAAGTTCTTGAAAGGTACCTCCTCGTACGTTAAATCTTCGGCCATCTCGTCTGGTTCTAACGCAATAATATGGTTTGGGTCGTCCATATATTTACGCAACATCGATATGTAAAAAACATTATGAACACGCGACATACTTAGCGTTAAGGCGAGTCTATAGGCCACAGTTCCTACTCGATCGATGATTTCAAATAAATCTAAGGTTTGAGCTTTCTTCTCTTCATCGACTCTTACTTCTAGAATAACGCCTTCTTGCACATTCTTCTTAATATTCATCACTCGGGTTTGTAGCTTGGCGGTACATAGCGATTATCGATTAAAGTCGATTCTACTCGTATATCATCACGTGGGTCCCTAGAGTCGTTAACTCTATCTTTATCATTTGTAAGCAGTAAAAAATGGGTCTTTATGTTAACAACATCGCACTCGTACCCGCATACAATCTTCAATAAATCATTTCTACGTTCGCTTTTCAAGATGGTATGGTCGAACATGTTAGAAATGAGTTGCCTCTTGAGCTCTTGGAAAATCTTCTCGCATTCCTCGCTTTCATACAATTTTGTATCTTTAAAAGTCGGCTAAGTTAATCGAGAGTAGCGATTCGAGAAAATCCTTCCGCGAATCTTCGATAGTAACTAAATTTAAGCCTAGAAAGCTAGATATTTCGATTACTGACTTAAGTTGCTCTCATATGTGATTCATATCCCAATCTTGGATTGCACGTCACAATGGCACCTATCGTTTTACCACTGCACAATATAACGTCCCCTACGGAGAGTCTAGCTTTGGTGCATTCCACCAAGGAAGTCACCAGATAGAGGCTTGGGTATCAACTCTTGTACTTGGGTTTTTAACTCCTGAAGTTCAATAGGAGTCATTCGATATGAGATTTTAGAAATGGGTTTTGTACCGGGTTCAAAATCGATACAAAATTCAATATCACGCTCTGGGGGTATGCTAAGAAATTCTTCAGGAAATACGTCAGGAGATTTACTAACAACAGAAATATCATTCAAATCTGACGTATTTTTGTTTAAATCCATAACATGGCTAAGAAACCTTGACATTCATTTTTCAATAAATGAATGACTTTATGTCTTGATATGAAAGTGTTTGACTTCAATGATTTGATTGCTTGAATTCGAATAATAGGTTGCTTAGGAATATAAAAACTAACAACCTTACGAAAGCAATCAATTTTGGCATGATGAGTAGTTAACCAATCAATCCCTAAAATTACATCAAAAGCAAGTATCTTTAAAGAGATAAGATCAACAAGTAATGTGGTGGTGCCAACTTGGATCAAACAAGATTTATAAATAGTGGATGTAACGAAAGTTTCTCCTAACGGAGTCTCCATTGATAAGTCAAAGTCTAATTTCTCCAGAGTCAAGTTTAATCATTGAGCACAAGCAGGAGAGATAAAAGAATGGGTAGAACCGATATCTAATAAGGTATAGATTTCGTAAGAATTTATAATTAACTAACGCGTGATACCTTCGTTTGGTTTCCTCGCATTTTGGGCAGTCACGACAAACGCTCTTCCAGAAATCGTCGACTTCGTTTTGTCCGTATCCTCCTTTGGTGCCACCGTCCCAGCTGGACTTGATTTCGCTACAGGATAAAATCGAGCTATGTGACCGTCTTTTCCACAACTAAACATACCTTAGAAGGCTTTGAACAGTTTGGACTTATTTGTCCCTCCTCTCCGCATTTGTAGCATCTAACTGGCAGTCGTTTTCCTCCCCTAGAATTTGATGTTGGTGCTGGTGCTGCTGCCGACGTCTTCCCGTCATTGTTAAATCTTCTCTTCTTGAAATTTCCACTTGAATTATTTCTTCTATTATCTTGGCCATGATTACCACCAAAGTGGTTACCATTTCTAGCATGATAATTTCATGCACGATGGTTATCATCGCTCCGATGACTGCTGTCACCGGTATGACCCTGGTTGTCGTCCCTCGGTTGAACATACTCGTTATCATGCTCTAATAATTGAGCCCTGTTTACAACATTTGAATATAAAGAAAATTTATGAGAGATAAGATATTGTCGAATCTCAGGTTTTAGACCTCTCAGAAACATCCGCGTCATACGTTCTTCATTTTCTACCAAATGAGGTGCAAACCTGGATAACTCCGTGAACTTTGCCTCGTACTGAGACATCGTCATGTTGTTCTGTTCTAGTCTAATAAACTCTACCTCCTTCATATATAGCGAATACTTTCGTGAAAGTACTTATCATTGAACAGATTTCGAAATCTTTCCCAAGACATGTTAAGTGCACTGGTCTGGTACGCTTCATGATTCCCACGATGTCTCGCTTCACCACGAAACATAAAGGTGGCGAATGGAACCTTCTGTTCCTCTGTGCATCCCAAGACATCGAATATTTTGGTTATCTGCTTGACCCACGTCTCTGCCTTAATCGGATCTGGATTTCCCCAGAAATCTGGTGGTTCCAACTCCTTGAACTGTTTGGCCGTGACATACCGCGCATTGCTATCATTTTCACTCGTATTTTGTACACGAGTCTCCCTCGTTTGATTTTGCATGAACTGCAAAAAGCTCCTAAACATTCCATCATTCATCGTTTGCTCGGTAGTGTTGTTTATAGGAGGAATATTGCCTTCCTGTTGCACGTTCTACTGGTTTGTGACTAAAGGTTGTTCCACAGTCCCATACACTCCATTGTTAACGTTCTCAGCAGACATTCTTAAATACTGCCATAAAACAAGGGTTAATTTAAACAAATTAACATATCACATAATATCCCTGTATTATGACCGACCAACAAAAAAGCTTAGATAGGACACACTAGCGAAGGATTTACTCATCTCTCCCCTCCTAGTTCTATTCCCCGATCTCCGCCAGAGACCATATCCCTAAGCTTTGATACCAACTGTGACGCATCCAAAATAGGTATACAATACCCATTCTGAGTCGCTAAATACAAGGTACATAAAGCAAACTACAACTTCAATAATACAAATGTCGTGTGAAATACGACAATACACACTGTGAGTTTAAATACAAATATTGTCATCTAGACAATATCCACACGCAAATAAGTCCTCATTACAATTATTCAAACACTATTTTATAGAAATAGTGAGGACTACTAAAACATCTTCCTAGAAACATCACTCCATACCCCGACTCGATCCTGATATGTTCTTACCTCCTGAGAAGAAAAATGGAACAAAAAGGAAAAAGATGAGCTCAACTAGCCCAGTAAAGAACATTATGACTAAGATAATATACAACAAATTATCCTTAGTCTTCAACAGGGAAAAATCTGATAGAATACAATAGACAACAAGTTTTAGATCAAAAACTGCAGCGGAAACAACAATTCATTAGAAGAGTTAAGTAGAGAATGAAATCTACTATCATCTATGAATTTAAAAGTCCATCATCAATATTTTATCCCCGTAACGTCAATTAATATACATCTTTGCACTACGGGCCAAAGATATTCATTTGTATCACCAGTTGGTCATGTTCATCTCAACACCTGTTCATCTTTACACTACGGGCCAAAGATATTCATCAAGTAATCATTCATCTTTGCAAAATAGGCCAAAGATATTCATCAAGTATCACCATTAAGGACTGAGGATGATGAAAAACATTTTAGAGAACGAATCTAGTGAGACAGAAGGACAAATATTAGGGATTCGTATTTCGTTTTATCCAAATTCAATAATACTCCATAGTAACCAAGTGTGAAGTAGAATTCAAAAATAAAGATCAAAACATGGATACAATCAAAGATAGTAACCATAACAGACATCTGGAAGAAAAAGAGAAATTTCATTTTTCGGTTAATAGTGCCGTATTTGTGAATAGTGCCGTATACGTGAATAGTAACTCTGACACAAAAAGTTCCAAATTTGATTAAAAGTTCAGATCAATACTTCGGCATAATGATATTAAAAGAAATAATATCATATATGAAGAAAATAACATCCCTTACCTCAAAATAACCGTACTTCTGACTGGAATACTTGATATAGTGCTGAAGGAACTTGCACCGTATAGCAACACTCAAGTATCAAAATACTCACAAGAATACGCTCGATAATATAGAGAGAGAAAGCTTATGTTTCTGGTGTGATTTTTAATTCTAACTTAGCCCTCTATTTATAGGAAAATGTTAGCACACCAAAGTAGACTTGACCTGCTACCTGATGGCTTTACCTGCTACTATTGCCACCCACCACATTTGAAATTCAATTCAGCACATTTATTCACCAACCACAAGTGGGGCCAACTCAATTCTAGAATTTTCTACCAAAATCATTTATAACCCTAATTTCCGAAGCAGTCACCTCTTAAAATTCATAACAAATCATTTGTTCATTTTTAACGGTTCAAAATTTGTGAACATATACCCAACTTATATATGTATAACATATCCAAAAATCACAACGATCCAACGGTCGGATTAAAAATTATAACTCACGCAATATATCGTAAAAATACTGATTTGATTTTTAATACCTCCATTCCGATAAAAATACTGATAAAACACCTCAACATTAATTCTTTCAATTATAACCACATAAATAAATCCATTATTTAAATCCACATCAAATAAATATTTCCTTATCATATAAATCAATAATTAATTATTCACAATAATATTACAGAATCACAATAATGACAACCAGGCAGTTCTCAGGAAAGAGGGGGCTTTCCAATAAGGATTTCTCCTTACTGGCGTGCAATTAGATGACCTAACCTCTCCTTGACAGAACTTTCTAGACATTGCCAATAATGCTATCTAATAATATTATTCAAATAATATGAATTATTGATCTGATAATGGAAATATTGTGCAGTGACAATTATTGAAACAATAATAATATAAAATATCTACGCAGCAATTATTGAATCAATAAAATAAAATATTGAACAGTAACTACTGTAACAATTATTGAGTGACAATAAGCGTGAAGGGAATCAACATGCCAGAAATGGTAACCACTTCGGTGGTAATCATGGCCAAAACAATAAGAATGGAAATTTTAAGAAGAGGAAATTCAACAATGATGTAAAGACGTCAGCACCAACACCCGTTGTTAAGGAAGGAGAATGACCACCTATTATATGTTTCAAATGCGGAGGAGAGGGACATATCAGTCCAAACTGCGCGATGCCGTCTAAAGTATGTTATAATTGTGGAAGAGAAGGTCACCTAGCCTGATTTTTTCATTCACCGAAGACAAGTTCAGCTAGGATGGAGGCACCAAAGACCGTTCCAGAAAATTCAAAACCGGTAGGGCAAGGGAGAGCATTTTTCGTGACTTTTCAAAAAGAGAGTAACCCGAACGAAGTTAGCACGGGTTAGTTAATTATAAATTCATGCAAAGTCTATGAATTATTAGATACCGGTTCTACCCGTTATTTTATCTCTCTTGCTTGCGTTCAACGTTTAAATTTGACTCCGGAGAAGTTAAACTTTGACTTATTGGTTGAAACTTCATTAGTAGGAGCCTTCTTTACCTCTACTATTTTTAAATCTTGTTTGATTCAATTAAACACTTTCACGTTACCTGTCGATCATATCTCTTTGAAAATACTTGCATTGACGTGATTTTTGGAAATGATTGGTTAACTACTCATCATGCTTTTTGTAAGGTTGTTAGCTTTCATACTCTTAACCAACCTGTTATGCGAATTCGAGCAAGCAAACCACTAAAGTCAATCATTGTCATATCAAGCCATAAGTAAAGAGCCCCGATCCTTTAATTATTGACTTCTTTGTGTTGAATGCACCGAAGCCAGACTTTCTGTAGGCGACATCGTGAATGAAGATGGCAAATTGATAGGTATCATTGTGAGGTGCTATCCAGGTTAAGGGATAGAAGTCACATTTGGTATTAATGTGACGTATTATCCAAGTCTTGGATGAGGGTCACAGTTTTGAATGATATTTCTATCGTTAATAAATTTCCTGACGTATTCTTGAAGACTTCCTAGCCTACCCTAGAGCGTGAAATCGAATTTTGTATTGACCCCAGTAAAAAACCCATTTCTTAAACCCTCAAATATTTCTTCAACTAAAATGAACGTATCATGCGCCAAAGACGTTGGCTCGAGCTGATGAAGATTACGATCGTACCATTCAATATCATCGTGGAAGAGCGAACGTGGTAGCTGACACGTTGAATAGAAGATCGTATGCGTTTACGAGTGCGATGTTGTTAACACAA
The DNA here is from genome assembly GCA_020205605.1 of Panax ginseng. Taxonomy (NCBI): domain Eukaryota; kingdom Viridiplantae; phylum Streptophyta; class Magnoliopsida; order Apiales; family Araliaceae; genus Panax; species Panax ginseng. The sequence continues at coordinate 12,799,426 of CM035128.1, read as the reverse complement.
AGGCTCATTTCGTATAAATTACAAATGATGAAGATAGAGTTAAAGACTCTAGGGACCCACGTGAAGATAACGAATATACGAGTTGAATCGACTTTAATCGAAGATAGAGCATTTGTTGTGACCTCCCAAAAAGCAAGGAACCCGAACGAAGTTATTACGGGTAAGCTTATCATAAATTCTAGCGAAGTATATACCTTATTTGATATCGGTTCTACCCATTCTTTTATTTCTCCTACTTGCGCTCAACGTTTAAATTTGACTCCAGAGAAATTGGATTTTGACTTATCTGTTGAAACTCCATTGGGAGAAACCTTCATTACATCCACGGTTTATAAGTCTTGTTTGGTTCAAATCGGTACCCTCACATTACCTATCGATCTTATTTCATTAAAAATACTTGCATTTGATGTAATTCTAGGGATTGATTGGTTAACTACTCATCATGCAAAAATTGATTATTTTTGTAAGGTTGTTAGCTTTCATATTCCTAATCAACCTATTATGCGAATTCAAGCAACCAAACCATTAAAATCAATCACTGTCATCTCAAGCCATAAAGCTATTCATTTATTAAAAAACGGATGTCAAGCTTTCTTAGCTCATGTCACGGATCTAAACAAAAATACGTCAGTTTTGAATGATATTTCTATTGTTAATGAATTTTCTGACGTATTCCCTGAAGAACTTTCTGGCCTACCCCCAGAGCGTGAAAGCTGGGAGCAACCTAAATCAGTGACCGAAGTACGTAGCTTTCTCAGTTTAGCTAATTATTATTGAAGATTCATGGAAGGATTTTCTCTAATCGCTATTACACTAACTCAGATGACTCGGAAAGATACAAAGTTTGGTTGGAGCGAGGAATGTGAGAAGAGTTTTCAAGAACTTAAGAGAAGACTTATTTCAGCATCTGTTCTGACAATACCATCTGGCTCGAAGGGATTTGTCATATACAGTGATGCTTCAGGCAAAGGGTTAGGATGTGTTCTCATGCAACATGGAAAAGTAATAGCCTATGCCTCTCGACAACTCAAAGAATATGAGAGGAATTATCCTACTCATGATCTAGAGTTGGCAGCTGTTGTCTTCGCACTTAAAATTTGGAGGCACTACTTGTATGGGGAGAAAGTGGAGATCTTTACGGATCATAAAAGCCTCAAATATTTCTTCACTCAAAAGGAACTCAACATGTGACAGTGACGTTGGCTTAAACTGTTGAAAGATTATGATCATACCATCCAATACCATCCTGGAAAAGCAAATGTGGTAGCTGACGCATTGAGTAGAAGATCATATGCGGGTACGAGTGCGATATTGTCAATGCAAAGGCCCATCTTGTATGACTTGCAAAGGATGGAAATAGAGATAAAGACTCCAGGGACCCACGTGATGATGGCAAATATACGAGTAGAACCGACTTTAATTGATAAAGTTAAAGTTGCTCAAACTACAGACTTGGAGCTATGCGTATGAGGAAGAAAGTGCAAGAAGGTGCTATGCCGGAAGCAAGAATCGATGATGAAGGAATACTTCGAGTCAACTCTAGACTTTGTGTTCCTAACGATCCTGAGTTAAAGTATAAAATCATGATGGAGGCGCACAACACACCATTTGTAATCCATCCTGGGAGTACCAAAATGTACCGTGATCTTCGTCATACATTTTGGTGGAGCAATATGAAGAGAGAGATAACGTTGTTTATCTTAAGATGTGTAACTTGTCAACGAGTCAAGGCGGAACATCAAGTACCAAAAGGTCCATTGCAACCACTTGAAATTCCAGAATGGAAGTGGGAGCATATTACCATGGATTTCGTTACTAGTCTTCCCAAGGTTTCTCAAGGCATTGATGCAATTTGGGTCATTGTTGATAGATTGACCAAGTCTGCTCACTTCTTACCAATACGAGAAACTTATACACTTGAACGTTTTGCTCGTATGTACATAAACGAGATTGTAAGACTGCATGGTATGCTAGTATCCATAGTTTCTGATCGAGACCCAAGATTCACTTCATGATTTTGGGTTAGTTTGCAAAAAGCTATGGGCACGGATTTACGATTTAGTTCGGCATATCATCCTCAGACGGACGGATAATCAGAGAGGACTATTCAAACTCTGGAAGATTTATTAAGACTCTGTGTCCTCAACTTCAAGGGAAGTTGGGATAAGTTCTTACTATTGGTGGAGTTTTCCTACAACAATAGTTATCAAGCAAGTATTGGCATGGCTCCATTCGAGGCGTTGTATGGAAGAAAGTGTCGTTCTCCAGTATGCTGAGATGAGGTGGGTGAAGCAACGTTGTTGGGACCGGAGTTGGTACGTATGACTATGGAGAAGATTCAAACGATCCGACAACGTATAAAAACATCACAAGATCGACAAAAGAGTTATGCTGATCTTCATCGAAAGAACGTGGAATTTGATATAGGAGATCATGTGTTGTTACGTGTTGCTCCTTGGAAAGGAGTTACAAGATTTGAAAAGAGAGAAAAGCTCAATCCTCGATTCATTGGCCCATTTTTAATCCTCGATCGAGTAAGAACTGTGGCCTATAGACTCGCTTTACCGCCAAGTATGTCTCGGGTTCATAACGTTTTTCATATATCCATATTACGTAAATATGTGGAAGACTCGAACCACATTATTGAATTAGAACCGGACAAAATAACGGAAGATTTGACGTATGAAGAGGTTCTTGTTCAAATCTTGGATAAGAAGGAACATATTCTACGCTCCAAGGTTATACCTCAAGTCAAAGTTTTGTGGAGAAACCACAATGTTGAGGAAATGACCTGGGAGTTAGAATCTGAAATGAAGTCAAGGTATCCTTACCTCTTCGATATACCAGGTACGTACCCTAATTTTGAGGGCGAAATTTCATAAGAAGGGGATATTGTAAGACCCCAACTTTTATGAATAAAAATGAATTTTTTATAAAATATTATTTTTGAATATTATGGAATAATTTGATATAATGTTATAGTTGTGGGTAGTATTTATAAATTTTGCAAAGTACGCAAGTTGTTATATAATATTCTATTGGTCGGGGAATATTCGTTTTAACAGAAAATATTCGTCTGACGACCAAGACAATCATTAGTGGACCCCACAATGTAATTATTATTATCGGATCGAGAAAGCGATAAAAATATTTTATTAAAAATAATGGCGGAAGTTTTATCGTTAATACTGTTGAACTACTCGGTAGTAAAAGTACAGGAATACGCGTGGTTGCATAGTAGCACACGGTATTAATTATTGATGCTTACGTGAGAAGTCACTTAGTTTTGTTCAATTATTGTCGATATTTTTTTTTATATTATTAAATCAATAATTGAGATGACAGAGTTATTAATATTATTATTTTCAATATTAACGATGTCTAGAAGTTTTGCCAAGGAGAGGTTTGGTCACCTAATTGCGCTAATAGGGAGAAATCCTTATTGGAAAGCCCCCTCTTTCTTGGGAACGACCTGATCGATTAATATTGCGAATTATAATAATGATGATAAATGTTGTTAAAGATATTGAGATGATTTTTATGAAGTATTTGTTGTAAATTTTGACGTATTTTATGGACCCCCATTTACCCATTTTTCAAAATAATCGATAGAAATTTATTCTTTATAATAAAAGTGGGGACCATATGTGGGGGCCACATGTGGGGACCACTTGTAGGAAAAATAGATGAAATGAAAATGGGGTGGGGGAAAGTTTACGTATAAGGGAGGGAATGATATATATATATATATATATATATATATATATATATATAGATTTGTTGTTATATATATATATATAAGTATTATATTTATATATATATATATATAACATGTGTTGTCTGATACTTTGGAAAAAAGGAGAGAAAGGAAAGATTTACCTTTGTCGTAAGGCAAAGGTTATTATTATTATTATTATATATATATATATATATATATATATAAATTTTATAAGTTTTGATTATTATATTAATAAAGTTGAAAAAGAGAATGAAGCGTTTGAAAATTTTTGGCCCGTGAGTGATTCGTCTGATTTATGTACTGTGCGTCCGTGATAAATTTTTCTAAATAGTATCATTTCATTCTCCTATAAATAGAAGCTCATTCCTTCATTATTTCTTACGAATTCACTGAAACTCTAGAGAAAGAAAACTATAGAGAGAAAGAAGAAAAGTATTCTGCTAGTTCCCTACTCTTATAACCAATTTATTTACGGTAAGGGGTGTTATTCTTTCTTATTCATGAAGAGAACTATTATTATTCCATTTCTTATTATTCTGTTGGAATAACCTGTATACGCGGAATACCCTATACTTGGTGACATTCTTCTATTATTTTATCTTTATTATTCCGTTAGAACATCCTGCTCAGGTTTTTGTACCTTGGGGTTCCGCTTTATTATTATTATTCTTTCTTTATTATTCCGTGGAATATCACATACATGCTTTTACGTGGGACTGGTTCCGCCTCTATTATTCTGTCTTTATTATTCCATTGGAACATCTTGTCGGTGTGATTTTCACCTGACCTGGTTCCGTTATTATTATTCTGTTGGAATAACTTGTCTATGCGAAGTACCGCATGCATGGTGATTTCTGTTGTTATTCCATTCTTTATTATTCTGTTGGAACATCCTGTCGGTGTGATTTTCACATGACCTGATTCCGTTATTATTATTCTATTGGAATAACCTGTCTATGCGAAGTACCGCATGTATGGTGATTTCTGTTGTTATTTCATTCCTTATTATTCTCAGTTGGTTAAAATTTTGACTTCTATACTCCATGAAATTAGTGGAATATCCTTGATATTTGCGCTTCATCCATTATCTTTCATGAAAATATTCTTCTGAGCATTCTTGAATTTTACTTTACAAAGCAGTCTCATTTTGACAATTTGGACGTTATTAGTTCCTGAATAACCTAATTCTTGAACTTGTTTTATTGAATTCTTATATCATTGTCATCATCCTCATGTTTATATTTTGTTTAAAGTTATCTATGGCCTGTAGAGCATGGATGGACTTGGTATGATTATGACCAGGGATTATTTGGTGTAATCATGACCGTAATGTTACAAGTGATGTGGTAAAAGTCCTCATTAGCCCGTAGTGCATTGATGGACAGTTGTTGGCATGATCATGACCATTGATGAATACACAGATGTCCTTGGCCCGTAGTGCATGGAATTTGTGGTCGTGACCCTAATGAATATCCTTGGCCGTAGTGCAGGGATGATGTGGATTATTTATTAAGCTGAGTCCTAGCGATAAAAGTGATGAAAAACCTTTTAAAATATAAAAGATAGTAGATTTTATTTTCTACTTGACTCTTATAATGGATTGCTTGTTCCGCTGCAGTTAAACTTGATGTCTATTGTATTTTATCAGTTTAACATTGTTGAGGACTAATGATAATTTATTCTGCATTATCTTAGTCATAATATTTCTTGCTGGGCTAGTTGAGCTCAACCTTTCTTTCACTGTTCTCTTCAGGAAATGAGAACGTAGCTGGGACGAGTCGGGGAATGGAGTAATGTTCTGGATAATAGTGTTAGCTAGTAGTCCTCACGATTCTGTTAACTAGTGTGACAATAAATGTATTGAGGACTTATTCTGAGAGTGGATGTTGTCTAAAAGGCAATATTTGTATTAAAACTCACAGCATGTATTTTGTCGTACTTTACACGACTGTTGTATAATTAAGTTGTATTTGAATTTTATACCATGTATTAGCGACTCAAGATGGGTGATGTATACCTATTTTTGGGGGCATCACACCTTGAGCTACAAGTCGGGCTTTATATCTCATAATTTTATTTTTCTCATTTCGCTTTCGTACAAATACCCATTTATTTCTGACCGGGATTACACCCAGCGATGTTTGGACTACTGGTCCAAATACTTCTCTTTTCAATAGAGATTATAGCTCAGTTTGAATAGCATTTCCATTTTGGCCAATCTTTTCTTTTCCGACATTCTTCCACGTTTTGTGGTTCAGGATCCGTGTCAAGAATCAAAGTAATATCTGATGCTATAGAGAAAGCAAATATGTCATCAATCATGACTTTGCTTCGATCCCATATTTTCTCATCATGTACATAATTTATTGAGATCTCTTGGTGTTCATCTCTTATCCCTTCACTGAGATTTTGAACCTCTCCCGGGGCTATTCCCACTCTTGGAATATGTGCTTCTTCTGGAGCGATTTGTACCTCTTCTGGAGTTATTTCTACTATTAGAATAAGTGCTACTTCTGGAGCGGGTATTCCTTTAGGGATTCCCTTATTTGCTTTTGATTTTCGTGGTACAGTGTCTTTTGCACCAACCGGTCTTCCACGTTTTTGGCGTGGTTTAGATTCTTCTATTACCTTATTAAATCAATTCTCCGAGAATTGATTTTTCAATAGGTATTTCTATCCTTGCTGGAGTATTCACTGCAGGTGTATGTGACTTTATCACTTTTCTAGCATCATTAAATGCATCTGGCATTTGATTTGCAATATTTTGTAAATGAATAATTCTTTGAACTTTAATTTCACATTGTCCTATACGAGGATCAAGTGAATTGAAATCTGATGCATTCCATGATATTTCAGAGGGTTTTTTATTTAAAACTTTCCCTCCACCTAATGTTGGAAATACAGATTCATCAAAATGGTAATCTACATAACATGCAGTATAAACATCTCCAGTTAAAGGTTCAAGATATCTGATAATAGAAGGAGAATCAAAACCAACATAAATACATATTCTTCATTGGGTTCCCATCTTAGTTCTTTGTGGAGGTGCAATTGGAACATATACTGCACTTCCAAAACTCGAAAGTGTGATATGTTGGGTATCTATCCAAGAACTAACTGTAGAGGAGAAAATTTATGAAGAGTCGTTGGTCTTACTCGAATGATGGCTGCAGCATTAAGAATTGCATGACCCCAAATTGAGGTAGGTAAGTTAGCCCTTAACATTAATGGTCGTGCAATTAGTTGAAGTCTTTTTATTAAAGATTCAGTTAAGCCATTTTGTGTATGAATATGAGGAACGAAATGCTCAATGGAAATTCCAATAGTCATACAAAAATCATTAAAAGTCATTGATAAAAATTCAGCTGCGTTATCAAGTCGAATTGACTTGAATGGATGATCAGAGAACTGAGCCCGTAACTTGATCATTTGAGCAAGAAGTTTTGAGAAGGCAAAATTTCGAGAAGAGAGAAGATAAACATGAGACCATCTAGTTGAAGCATCTATTAAAACCATGAAATATCGAAATGGGCCAGACAATGGGTGAATAGATCCACAAATGTCTCCTTGAATTCTCTCTAGGAATTTTGGGGCTTCTTTATAAACTTTTACTGGTGATGGTCGAACAATTAATTTTCCTCGAGAACACGCAGCACAAGGAAATTCACTACTAGGAAAAACCCTATTATCTTTGAGAGGATGACCAGTAGAATTTTCAATAATACGACGCATCATAGAAGTACCTGGATGACCGAGTCTTTCATACCAAAGCATAAAGGATTTGGGATCTATGATTTTTGGAATCATAACATTATGAAACCCAATTGCTCTAATTTTCATAGTATATAATCCAGAAGAAATTGAATGAAGTTTTTCTAAGATATTATTTTTTCCAGAAATAGTAGAAGTAATGAGAAGATATTCATTATCATTCTCATTGGTTGTTTCAATGTGAAAACCATTTAGTCGAATATCTTTAAAACTAAGCAAATTTCTTCTTGATTTACTAGAATATAGAGCATCTTTGATAAAAACTTGTGTTTCATTTGGTAGCAAGAAACTAGCTTTTCCAAATCCCTCGATTAAATTTGATGTGCCAGAGATAGTTCCTATATTTCCCTCAGCTTTGATCAGTTGTGAAAAATATTTCTCATTTCGAAGGATTGTATGAGTTATTGCACTGTCTGCTAAACATATATCCTCTATATCCATTAAAAAATGGTCTGACACATATAAAAACATAAATAAGAAAAGTTACATTTCAAATATAATTTTATTCATGAGAAACACATACCACATATAGAATGAAAACTAATAATATTATACATGCAAGGTGTTTAATTAAAATAAGAAATTAAACGATATCCCAAAAAATACTCTCAGAAGGTTCAGTAATATCATCAACCTTTTCCATCATTGTTGGTCATTGGTGAATCATCAACAATATTCAATTGATGATTAACAAAGTTTGTTTCTGCCTCCATTACTTTGTTCTTTTGAGACTCATGGAATAAATTAGCCAGATGCCTCGGCGTACGACAGGAACGCGACCAATGCTCATTCATCCCACACTTAAAACAAACATCTGGTTTGTTCTTTTTTTTGTGTTGCATTTTCTTTATTTTTACCCGACTCAGACACTTGCCACTTCTGGTGGCATGAATTGTCACGGTTCTGAAATTTGTTGTTACAATAGCCTCGTTTATTCTTTCGTCCCCAAGGCTTCTTTTTATATGACCATCTCATGTCATGTTTATTCTGCTGAAATAACGTGTTGTTAATATCCGGCAATGGGGTAGCTCCCGTTGGCCGTACTTGATGATTTTTCAACAACAATTCATTATTCTTTTTTGCAACCAGGAGGATAGACAATAAGTCACTGAATTTTGTGAACTTACTCTGTCTATATTGTTGCGACAGAATCATGTTGGTGGATGAAAAGTTGAGAGTGTTTTCTCTAACATTTGGGAGTCAGAAACTGGATCTCCGCACAAAGTCAAAGTAGAGGTTATTCTATAAACATTGGAACTATATTCCGTAATTGATTTGTAATCTTGTAACCTTAAATTAAGCCACTCAAATTTGGCATTAGGGAGAACAACTAATTTTTGGTGGTCAAATCTTTCCTTCAGTTGTGTCCATAAAGACAAATGATCTTTGACTATTAAATACTCAGTCTTTAATCCTTCATCAATATGGCGACGAAGAAAAATTATGGCTTTTGCATTTTGTGCCTAAGTTGCTGTATTTCCTGATTCAATGGTCTTTTCTAACTCATTTGCACTAAGGTGCAATTCTGCATCAAGTGCCCAAGCCAAATAGTTGTCTCCAAATATTTTCAAAATAGAAAAATCTATTTTTGCCAAGTTTGCCATCTATTCTGGGTTAAAACACAATTATTATTTATTAAAACAATAAATAATTGCATGTATGAAATATGAAAAATAAACTACGTCACGACCTCAAGTAATGCAAATATAAATATTCTTATATATATATATGTTATTAGCATATTATCTTAGTAAAAAGAATATGCAATCGTTAATGTATATATCTTATTACAATATATATATATATATATATATATATATATATATATATATATATATATATATATATATATACAAAGCGCAAATGGATCTTCACTACTATGCAGTAATCCACTTAGACATATCATTTCTACAATTTAATAAGGAATGATATACAAATGATCATTCACCATGCATGTGATAATCCACATAGACAGGTTATTCCAACAGAATAATAACGACGGAACCAGGTCCGGTGTAAAACACACAGACATGATATTCCAACAGAATAATAAATGCGGAATAATGAATAATGGAACCAGGTCAGGTGAAATTCACAATTCAGCAGGATATTAAATGAGAATATTAAATGCGGAATAATAAATAATGGAACCAGGTTAGGTGAAATTCACACTGACAGGATATTCTGACAGAATATTAAATGCGGAATAATAAATGGTAAAAAGGTTCTCACTTAGTCTTGTAAGATTAACAAGGATAGATGGTACCATTGTAAATAACAAAATTTAAATGCAATTATAAGAATAAAATTATATTATTGGTGGTATAGCCCAATCAGTAGTATAATAATAAATTGCAAGAATTTAATTTTACCGTTTCAGTTGGTTAGAGTTTCGTGCTGATAACGTGTTATAAAACTTTATCAAAGTATAGAAATAAACTCTTATAATTGCTGCATAAATTTAGAGAGAATAAGCAAGAGAAAAGAGAAGAAAATTATTCAGAGAGTTCTTCTTTAGAGAAGTTTCTGCATCTTTATTTCCTTCTGATTCATTTCTTATATAGGCAAGAAGAAGAAGGGTCACTGGGAGAAGAGGAGAATAAAGCAGAAGGGAGCTAATCACGGAGCGAATGAGACAAAGGTTCCCTCATTCGGAGGGAATCATCACATGCCTGCTTAATAATAATAAATATAAACATACTACTGTACTCGAGAGTAATTAAATATGCTAAATATGTACTGATTGTAATATGAATACGGCAGTAAACTAAAAGTAGCGCTCTATTAATATATGAAAGTCGGTGACGGAGAGAGAAAAATGCCAGTTTATCGATCTATCTTGGATGGTGGGCCAAATATATATATATATATATATATATATATATATATATATATATATATATATATATATATATATAAGGGTTTCATCTATATGAATCGGTTGTTGTGGAGAAACTCCTTTTTTAGCTTGTTGATTTTTTTTTTTCTTGATCAAAATTTCAACAGTCGAAAAAGGGTTACTCCACAAAGAACCCGACATCGTGGATGGAACCTATATATATATATATATATATGATTCGGATCAAGTCATACCCTTATCTTACTCACTGCTCTCTCTCCCTTTAACGACGGACCCGGCGATAGTTTGGTCATACAACCGTCGTCTATACTTTTAACGACGCTATATGTTGTCCGTCGCTAAAAGTATGAGCGACGGTTGTATGACCGAAACTGCCACATACAGGTTAAAATCACTAAATAGGAGTGAGCACAGGTGAGTAAGGATAAGGGTATATGACTGATCTCTCTCTCTCTCTCTCTCTCTCTATATATATATATATATATATATATATATATATATATATATATATATATATAGGGAGCATAAACCTTTAATTTGTATTATGAATAAAATGCAGTGAATGTAGTTTATCCGATTAACTAATGGAATAAGACATATCATCTTCAGTTCAGTTCACTTCTCAAAATAATAAACATAAAATAAATATGACAAAAAGCACAATATATATATATATGAAACAAAATGTGAATGAAATTCCTCTATTCCATACTATATTTATATAAATAGTCTAAAGCCAAGGCAAGGCAAGCCGCCTCCGATCCCATATGTTCCATGTGAGGGCTAGTTAGAAGTTAGAACACAACAAAATAATCAGATTATTGAATCCACGCATAATTATTTGTGGCTAACTAATTTTCCATGTGAGAAAAGCATCAAATATTAAAGCACACAAATAGTTATGAATTTGTACTCTTCCCTATAAACAATTATGTGTGATAGTCAAGTCAATAGATATTTTCCCTATTATTTGTCTCGTGATAAAAAAAAATTAAGGTGTTGGTCAGTAAGGTACGTAAAACGTATTTTTTAAATTAAAAATAAAAAAAATGGCACACTCATTATGTTATTTCATCTAAAAATAATTTTAAAAAAAATAAGGCAATCATCCACATTAATTAACTCATCATAGTTGTAATGTCCTATTTCAACTTTATTTAAGAATGAGGATAAATTCTTAGTACCTTAAGATACAATAGACTTGCTCAAAATAGTGCTAAATCCTATGTAAGTATGTGAGCTCTCTCATGTATGATTGAGTAGTATAGGCCATTTATAGAATAAAACAACATGCATATTTATTCTCTTAATATCTTTTTTATGGTATCTCGATCTAACATATTTAAGTCTCGATATTAAACTTTATGGTATTTCAATCTAACATTCCAAAAATTATTTATAATATAATTATACGAGTTTAAAATGTCTCAAAAAATGTGGTATTATGAGTCATTTTTTTTTAAAACGTCGCCTAATTAATATCATTGTTAAAAGTACTTTATATAAAATGCCTCATTAAAATTAGTTTTATTGACGCTTGTCATTTCTAGTATATATTAAACTTTTGGAGTTGGTTTGTTTATTTTTAATGTAGCCGTATTTCATGAAATTTTGTATGTATTAGACCATCCAAATTCCACACTTTATTTAGTACCACCTGGTGGTCCATCCAAATTTTGAATATAAATAATTGGTTATTTCATATTAAATTCTAAAATTTTTTTTATTAATAATTGTTAAATTTATAACAATTTTTTATTATTGAAACATCTTATTATTATTTTTTTTAATAATTGATTACAAGTAAGCATTTTTATTAAATAATTAATAAATAATAATGTGTACTTCTTCACCACTAAATTCTAATTTAATTAAAATAATTTTAATATTTTCATAAAATTTTTAACAATGATTGTTGGATTATAATAATTTACATCCCTAATAATTTAATAAATCATAATACATGTCATAAAGCACATAAATAAAGTCATTAAACATCATGTAATGATAATTTGATATTAATTAAAGAATGATATAATAAAATTCCTTACATTTACATGAGTTATTAAAATTGTCAAACTGATATAGAGATTAGAGAAATCAAGTCATCAATGTATATAGAGATTAGAGAAATCTCTCGTATAAGCATGTTGTGGGTTTCACTTTTAACTGAGAAAAAATTATGTAAAAATATCAAAAACACGTAGAAAAAGTGCTTCCCCTTACTGAACTATCAGTTTTACTTATAAAAATATCAATTTTCTTATAAAATTAAAAAGCATTTGCAGGGATAAATGTTTTTTTGGTCACTCTACTTTAGAACAACTTCCAAATTAATGAGTCACTAAATTTTTTTTCTTTCTTATAGTCAATTCACTGAACTTTAATTTTCTTACAAACCGTTACAAAAACTGCTAAGTCCTTTGAGTTTTAACAGTTTGACCACATATGATGCTAAGTTGGAAAGAAAACTGATGTGGCAAAAATGATCCAATGTGGCATTTAATAATAATAATAATAATAATAATAATAATAATAATAATAATAATAATAATAATAATAATAATAATAATAATATGAGAGTTGTGCGATTGATTTAGGTGTTACATGTATCCGGATGACACCTAAATCATCAGACAACTATGCTTTTTTATATATCCAAATGACACATAAATTACTGTATTTTGTAAAAATTGCAGTTTCAATAAATTACATTAATTATTTGATAGTCAAAAGCAAAAAAAAAAATAAAAAAATTAATTTGGTCGCTACCTACACAGTCAGAATTAATTAGCGATCATTTGTAAACTTATTGGATTAAATAAGATATCTTGAGATGGGGTGCGTATCTGAATTTTTGATGATGAATATTGTTTGAGTAAAAATAATATTATTAAAATATTAAATATTAATAAATTAATGGCTAGAGTTAGGTTAGTAGTTTTTAATGAAGTGATTAAAGTTAGGTTAGTGAGTTTTAAATAAGTTGGTTAGAGTTAAGCTAATAATTTTTAAATGAGGTAACAATTTCTAAACTTTATATCTAATAATTTTAAATTTGTACCTTTAAACGGAGACTCTCCATTTCAAATTAAAATGAAAAGGATCCTGATACACTTCTTTTCGGGTATTTTGTCCCGCACGTGTACGTCCCTTATTTTCATTATTAAGTCATTTTGTACTTAAACTCTTAAAGCATCAGGCGTGGTACAAGTTAAAAGAACGAATACAAACCAGACAAGAACATACATTCCCCACATAATATAAACCAGACAAGAACATACATTCCAATTAAAATTGAAACATAATACAATTATTTTGTAGCCGTATTTCATGAAATTTTGTATGTATTAGCCGTATTCCAAATTCCACACGTTATTTTGTACCACCTGGTGGTCCATAGCGAAATGCTCCATCACCTTCCTAAAAACTAAGTCGAAATTAAAATTCAATATTATAATTACCATTAATTTTCACAATACCTTTTTCCTATAAATACCATTTAAGTCTTAGGTTTGCTGAAGGCATACTCTCTCCATACTAAATCCTTTCGCATTGCATGCTTCATTAGTTTTGCTTCAATGGAGTCTTCTTCACTAGCCTCAATTAAAGCTCTTGTAAACAAAATCAAGCAAAAAATGTTCTCAAATGAGGTTGATCTCCATTCATTTGTTTCCCCTTCAGCTTATGACACCGCGTGGTTAGCCATGATTCCAGATACCAAAAATGGCGATAATCCCATGTTCAAATCTTGCCTGAATTGGGTACTAGACGATCAAAATGAACAAGGTTTCTGGGGAAATTCGGGCTTTGACGATGTTCCCACCATTGATACACTTCCTGCAACTCTTGCTTGCATGGTTGCACTTAGTACATGGAATGTTGGTGCCAAAAATATCGAAAAAGGTGACATTAATTAATATAGTGCACGGTGTATGCATGTCTCACATGCACCGCATGCACTAATGATTTATAGTAGTTTTATATAGATCATATACTTGATCCAATATGACCATCCCTATTCATTTTGATTTATATCGACTCAAAACCATATTTTTACTTTCTTCATTAATGTTATGTAGGGATGACATTTGTTCGGGCAAACGCAAAGACACTCCTTAAAGAAGGCCATTGCCATTTCCCTAGATGGTTTACCATTGTTTTCCCTGCAATGGTTGAACTTGCACAAGCAAAAGGTCTTCATCTTAATTTCCCCGCTGAGCTGAAAGTAATCATTTCCAACATTTACTTCACCGGGCAACAGAATCTTAAAATGTAATTTGCTAAACAAAATACTACTACTATATATTTAAATATTATTTGAATAACTCCATATTATATCTGTAAGTCATATACTGACTTGATAAGCCGCATCAATTTGTAGCCAAGAGATTGATGATAAGTACGCGTATCCTCCATTGTTGTCTTATCTAGAGGTTCTGTCACCAACATATGATATTGGTGAAGAAGCTATAGTGAAGCATTTGGATGAAGATGGCTCATTATTCCAATCACCCTCAGCCACAGCATCTGCATATATGACTACAGGAAATCCGAAATGCCTGAAATATGTGGAGTCTCTTGTTCAAAACTGTCCTGACGGAGGTGCAAATTATTAGCTTAACGATGATAGTAGCAAATTTCATGGCTTCAATTATGTTCATGCATAATATAAATACACATGAAAAAATTATTTATGAATTTGTGTGTACGTATGGGTGTATGAAGTTTCTCAAATTTGTTTCAAGTGCAGTTCCATCGGTCTATCCTGCGGATGAAGGGCTCGTAAGGCTATGCATGGTTGATCAAATCCAAAAATTGGGTTTGGCTGAGCATTTCAGTGAAGAAATTGAAGAAACTCTATCACGGATTTATAGGTAATTAACAGGTCATTAATAATGCAAGAACAATAATTATATTGTCATGATAATAAGCGTTATTGAAGTTAAAATGTCGTTTGAAATAAATGCAAAAGTATCATTAAATACATATTTTCTCTAGTTGTAGAATTAAACAGTACTATGACATTATCAAACAAACTGAGTATAATTTGCATCTAAAATTATTTATTTTGTAAGCATATTTAGTCATCAAAATCATTGACTAACTTATACTCTTCTTAAACTTGTGAATGAAACAACTAGGAGTTACATGGATCAAATAGCACAACAAGCTGATCAAATCAAATTTGCACCAGTAAAGATATACAAGGACTCGTTAGCGTTTCGGCTCCTGCGCTTGCATGGATATAACATAACTCCATGTAATTAAGTCCTCGAACAAAACCTTTCTTTGGAACTCTCTTTGTCAGCTCTAATTAAATTAACTTTGCCTATGTATTGAATGCATGTGCATGCAGGGATTTTCTGTTGGTTTTTGAATCATGAAGACATCATGGTTCATCTGGAAGAAAATTGTGAACAATTTTCAAGCTCACTTTATAACGTATATAGAGCTTCAGATCTTATGTTTTCAGGAGAAAACGAACTAGAGGAAGCTAGATCATTTTCAAGGCGATTGCTTGAGAAAACACTTTCCCTCGAACATGGAGACGATAATGTTGTTATCTTTAGAAGTTTCAAAAAAGTGGTAATTAATTCAACCATATATGCATCCTTAATTATATACATTAATAGTCTCCATATATATATATATATATATATATCAGTTCTTGGCCAACACAAGATATATATGCTGATGGATTATGATGTTCCGTACAGATCAAGGAAGAGTTGAGTGTTCCATGGATCGCTCGACTGGATCATCTGGATCATAGGATGTGGATTGAAGAAAATAAAGTCAGTCCCCTGTGGATTGGAAAGGCCTCTTTCTATAGGTGCATATTACTAGCTAGTATTTGTCAGGCTTAGTATTAGTTAAACAAAGAATGCATTTAAAAGTTTAAGCTATTAAAAATAGAGCCAGCGATGTATATCAAACAGATACCGGCCTAAAATGAATATTAAATGAAATGAATATAAAGCCTATACGAATATTAAATGAATATAAAGTATACTATGCCAAGTGTTGCATCGTATAAACGTGAAAACGAATATTAGATGAGTTGATTGGTGGAAAGTCTTTTTATAACAGTGTAAACAACTTATGTAAAAGTTTAAGTTGTTAGAGAGAAACTCAAAAATATATATTAAGGTAACATAATTAATATGGTCTAACTTTCATTAATGATGTAATTGACATGAAAAACTAACACTTCTCCCACTAGGTTATCATGTCTTGATGATGAGATCCTAATGCAACTGGCCGTAGAAAATTATGAATTTCGACAATCAATATACAGGCATGAATTGGAGGAAATGAAAAGGTAATTAAACAAGCTTGATTTATCACAACTAGTATCATCAAGAATAATGAAAACGTACTTTGTATTTTTCATCACTTGTGCATGCCTTGTCTATAGCTGGTCTAAACAATGGGGCCTTGCCGAGATGGGATTTGGACGAGAAAAAACTACATATTGCTACTTTGCTGTCAGTGCCAGCACATCTTTGCCCTTCCGTTCACTTGTTAGAAAAATAATAACAAAAAGCGGGATACTAATTACAGTTGCGGATGATTTTTATGATATGAACGGTTCTCTCAATGAACTTCAAGCCTTGAATGAGGCAGTACAAAGGTAGAGTACCATTATTTACTTCATTTTCTTATTTCTTGTTTATTTTTCATGCAATATTTTTCTTTCATTTCTCAAATTATTGATGTGTGACAGATGGGAAGGAGAAAGACTAAGTGGCCCCAGCAAGATTATTTTCGACGCTCTTAATGAATTTGTGAGAGACACGGCAGAACAATTCCTCCATCAAGAAGGACACGACATAACAAAAAAACTTCAAGCCTTAGTAAGTACATTAATTTACCTATATATAAATTAATATAGTTATGTTGGATTAATCTTAACATTGTAAATTAAGTTCAAATACTAAAAAATGTGATTCTTTTTGGACAAAAGTGGGGAGAAGCATTCGCCACATGGATGACGGAAACTACGTGGGCAAAAACTGGATATATACCATCAGTGGATGAATACCTTGAAACTGCTATGACCTCTATAGCTGTACACACCATTGTTCTTTCATCTTCATGTTTCTTGAGCCCTAGATTGCCAAGTTATAAACTCAATCCCCCTCAATATGAAAATATCACAAAATTGCTCATGGTCACAACGCGATTGTTGAATGATTTTCAAAGCTACCGGGTAATAAAATTGATTATAATTAAATACGCGATTACATAATTCATTCTACAAGTACTAATTTATTTAGTTTGAAATTATAGAAGGAACAAGAAGAGGGGAAAAGGAACCTAGTGTTGCTCTACTTAAAAGATAATTCAGAGGAGGACATTGAGGATTCAATCGCTTGTGTAAGGAAGATACTGGATGAGAAACGAAAAGAATTCCTGGAACATGTTCTAAGGGATGATTTTATGGAGTTGCCTAAATCATGCAAGCACCTCCATCTATCATGTTTCAAAGCTTTTCAGATGTTATATAATTCTACCAATCATTTCGACTCGGACACAAGCCTTCTCGAGGACATAAAGAAAGCCATTTATGTTCCTCCAAAGCCTCACTTTCCAATAACAACACATATTTCTCCGAAGAAGGATTCTTCAATGACGATAAACGTTTGTCTCCCTAAGAAATCAAAAGTTCAAACCTTGAATTTTTATCACGGCACAAGTTTGTTCATCAGACAAGGGATTTCAAAGACTAGCTCTAAAGGTGTCTGCAGAAATGTTATCATTTCACCAAAGTTCAGTGTATGCTTCATTTGATTCGATCGATGTCTTCTCTACGAATAATTGTGTGCTTGCTTTATTTCCATATTTACATGTGTAAGATTTACATATTTACGTAGTGTGTAAGAAGAAGCATGAAAAACTTAATTTAGAATAAAAAGACTCATATTTATTATTTTATTATAAGTTATATCAGTCAATCACAGATTAAATGAGATTATCTATGTATATGATATTGTTGTATTCATTCACCATCTTTGCGTACGTATTTTGATGTGAATGTTATACTTGTATCAAAAACATGAAATGTTAGGAGGAATGTTATATTTTGCGTAAGTGTATATATATATATATATATATATATATATATATATATATATATATATGAGTCTCCATCCATGCAGATAGGTTGTTGTTGGGAAAGAACTTTCATTTTAGTAAAGTAGAGAGCTTTTTAAAGCCTTTAGACAATTTTTTTTTTTTTTATAAGCGGTACAAGCTCTACAATTTGGCCAAAATGGGTTGCTTCCCAACAATAGGTTCTTTGTGGATGGAGACCCTATATATATATATATATATATATATATATATATATATCTGTAACGACTCCAAAATCGGGACTATTTCTCTCGAACTTGTGCGTTAAATACTATCTTGATTCAGCTTCACGTCATACTAAGATGAAATAATAGCTGAAGATCTAGATAATTTAAAACTTTTCTTTTTGTCATTCTTTCGTTCCTTGAATCACAATTTTTACGATTACGTACTTCAGAATCATAGTTATTCTATGATTCATTTTATCAGAGTGATGTGTATATATAACTCATTTCTTAACTCATATCTTATCATATGCAGTTACGGAACCAAAACATTTTTAGAGGGGGTCAAAATATATCAATAAAAAAAATTATTTATTGACGCTTGCAGTGCTTCTTTCAAATTTATTTTGCCCAATTATAGTATTTCACAACATCCTATTCCAATCATTGTAAACCTATGAGTTGTGAGTCTAATAACTTTAAATATATATATATATATATATATATATATATATATATATATATATATATATTAATCTTTCCCGAATTATGAGACTATTAATCAAATTTTGAATTTTTTTAGTCAACTGATTAGCTACTTTTATAGATAAATTACAAATTATAATACTATATATTCAAAACCTTATACTGTGGTTTTGGTCATCTTCTTTGGAGACAACTGAGAGTATCCACTCAAAGCAAGAAAATGATCAATTAAGTTATTCTCATTTATAAAAAAAATTGATACCAATGTATTATTAAGTCAGTAAAACAAATGAGTGTAATATTAATTAATTAATATCAAACTTATTTAACATTATTTTATCTTATAGTAATATTTTTAATTTATTATAGGTGGAAAGACATGAAAAAAAAAAAAATTATACCATCTCATAACAAAGATCAAGTTTAACTAATATTAACATGCTTGATTTTTAGAGTTGGGGTCAAATGACCCCCCTACTTCTAGTTCTCACTTACGGTCATATATGCAGAGATCATTCCTATAAAACATCACTTTATAAAGTAATTTCAAGAATGCATTTCAGTCTTAACACAAACATTCTTTATTTATCGAATAACTTAATATTTACACCATTCTCATTTGCACATATCAAAAATTATCATTTCGATGTAATATAATTCCTATTTAAAGGAAACAACTTTTTTGCACATAGACCTCTATTCTTTTCCATCTGGATAGCAAGAAATTGTATTGAATATCAAACCTGCAAAAATTATATTTTTTTGTAAGACTGAGCTTAACAGCCCATCAAATCTAACAGTTTTCATGCTTCATATAACACGTAGTTTCATGCTCAATATATATCTCATAATCCTTTATACCATTCATGCATCAACACTTTAAACAATATATGTTTATATCATATATCACATATATATTGAGTTTCATAACGCAATCAGCTTAGTCATATATTGACTTTCACATATTACAACATGTAGCATGTAATTCAACATATTCTTAAAGATCTCATATAATAACCAATTCATATAATCAAAAAGAAACTGAAAGACTTGCCTTGTCTGTTGACTATATATTGTTATAATATTCAACTTATCTTTCCTTCACGGATCCTACACAATTTATATACGTACATATATACACACATTAGTTTCACATGCTAAGTTCACATACTCAATGTAAACTACTTTTATTTTATATTAACTATAGTCCTTTGTTCTCTTCTAAAAACCAGTCCACGTTTCTTTAGAAACTTTTGTCCGTTATAACCCTTTTATGCCCAAAAAGGTTCCATCATGGCTTTAGTATATAAATACTTTACATTTCGAGTTATAAATCCTTTATAGCCAATTTTATGAATATTTCTTACCTTCTATATGTGTACTTGAATTTACATATATAGCTTATTGATGGTTTATTTTACATGTACATAGCTCATCTATTGAACCGAATAGATTTATAGCTCTCATAGATTTTATTTCTTCGCAATAGTCCATGTGCTAAACCATTTTGTAACCACGTATATGGATGTCTCATACTTTTAGTTACATAACATATTCATAGCTTACTATTTACTCCCGCGAATAAATAGAACTCCTCTTTTCATATGTATATTAGTTTTATACATATGTCCTTTAATGGATTCTTGACTCCGTTTGTATAATCTTTGCTTCGTATTTCAAAAACTCTTTCGTTTTTAAATTTTTCTATCAATATAGCTTTAAATGGGTTATCGCATCTCATATCAACTTATATCCTTTTTATATTCTATTACGTACATAAATAAGTTTTACATGCATATATATGTATGTAAACTTACGTTTACATAAGAGTTTTATCGCTTCTTTGGTATATTGAACGAGCTAACAATATATAGTCATTATACTATATTTTTATGCATTCATTTCGGTGTATTGCTACATGTCAAATCATTAAAGCCAACCAAAAATTGCATCGCGGAACCAATTGGCCAAACAACCCAACGCTGCTAGCAACTGGTCCTCACGCGGCCCTGCGTGGTGGCTCAGCTAGGCACGACGTTTGCTGGGCAGCCCCCTCACTTTGATACTTGTTTCGTGATGTTATCTCTTTTAAACCACTCGTTCATATGCTTTGAATTTTTGATATGCTTTAAAAAGTATATCCATATAATTATAAAAATTATATCTAAGCATTACAAGAAACCCAAATTGCTAGAACCACGAGCCAAAATCAGATGGGCAAGCGACAAAGACAACGCCGGATGACGTCTTGTGCATGCTTGGCTGGTGCAAAATAAGATGCCCTTATTATTTCCCCTATAACAAAATGCCTAGTTTGCACATTTTTAACTTTTCGCTCGTAGTTCAGATTGCAACAAATTTTTGATATGATATAAATACCATAGTAAACTATTTTTAAAAAATACAAACCACCCATTTCGGACCTCATAAGCAGCCTAAAACAGGCTCCAAAAATTTCCACTCATAACAGTTCTCAAAAAAAAATTCAGCCTGACCCTATTGCGCTAAAACAGTCATAACTTCTTCGTTTCAAAATATTTTTGAGCGATTCTAAAACCCACGTGAAGCTAACTTCCGGGACTACATTCTTTGACCATTTTCAAATTCGTAACACAAAATTCCAGACAATTCGTGCAAGGGGACTGCTCTGAATTTGTTAGACAAATTTGACGCAACTACTTTGAAATGTCATAACTCCTTACTCCGAAGTCGGAATTAGTCTGTTTCACAGTATGTGGAAAGCTTATTTAGTGTACTATACTTTCCCAAAAGCCCAAATTTTTTTGAACAATCTAGCTATCCCCGAATTTTTCTTCTAGAGTCAGCAGTCCACTAACTATTCAGATTTTATTTTTTCAAGCCTTCTAACGGTTAGCGTAACTTTTGCTACACAAGTCCAATTGACTTGATACTTGATCCTACCTCAATTCCTTGCTACAAGGTAGGATTTTCATCATTGATTGGTCTCTAACAACCTCATTAAGACATCTAATATATAGCCCAAAAGTCAGTGTTCACCATTGTTTTAATAAATTTTTATTTGATTCACTTCCATTTCTTCTTGCTTTCAAAGTTGTTTTGGTTCCTCTAATGGACTTAGGATACCTCATAATATAGGTATAAATGTTACCTAGTTCCAAACTTTGGGAAATTATCTGTTTGTAAGCTTTGAATTTCGTTTGGGCATTTTATCGAACATGTTACGTGCGTTATTCAATTCTCAAATTCTCATAACAATTTGTTTATGGCTTAACTGAGATTTCTCATAAAAATCATCCGTCCTTATTTCTCCGCACATCAACCACTAATCTCCTTCTTACTAATTTCTTAATAACCTCCCTTTATTGTTGTTGCTCAAATTCCCTTCCCCAATTAAGCTCACTAATTTATTTCTTAATAACCTCCCTTTATTGTTGCATTCCTTGTAATTCTCAACAAATAGATTGACTTAACTACCAACATATAGTTTTACTCCCTCCGTCCCAAATTAATTGCTTCGTTTTGACTTTTTAAAGTCAAATTGACCATTTTTAAAACTAATCTTTTTACTATTTTTGCTAAAATATAGGTGAAGAGATTATAACCAAAAGAAAGTATATACAATTTATTACTAACCCCAATTTTTATAATTTTAGAAATATATTTATATATGTTTAATTATTAATTCTAAAAATAGTCAATTTGACTTAAAAAAGTCAAAATTGAGCAATTAATTTAGGACGAAGGGAGTAATACATATAATACAAACATACTTTTGGGTCATGATATTTCTCCTATTAGGCCGAGTAGATTAGGCCTACTTATTTGATTAGTCCATTGGGTCCTCATTATTGAGTCTTAAAGTTACTAGGCCTGGTCATTATATTATTTTTGTTGGGTCCTCTTAAGATCGGGTCGGATCAGTG
The DNA here is from genome assembly GCA_020205605.1 of Panax ginseng. Classification (NCBI taxonomy): domain Eukaryota; kingdom Viridiplantae; phylum Streptophyta; class Magnoliopsida; order Apiales; family Araliaceae; genus Panax; species Panax ginseng. The sequence continues at coordinate 12,776,362 of CM035128.1, read as the reverse complement.
GATCGACCCATTAGATATTTTAATATCTCTATCTTTGACTTGTAATGATGAAAAAGGAAGGTTGTTGATTGTTGTAACTGCAATGCATTAATGTGGATGGGAATATAACCGGCCTGCGGTATAATAAGTGCATGAAAAAGGTGACAGCCTGCATGCAGTCGCAGAAATCACTGAGGAGTGGGGGGCTGTGTTAGACGGTAATGGGTGACACGGTAAACCAGGCAAGAGATTATAACCTAGCAAGGAAGTCTTCAGGAGAAGGTACACACATTCAACTAAGATTTTTATCTCTCAAGATTCTAGATATTTTATCCTCCATTGTTAATCCTTGGGACCGCCTGTATTGACTCTCACGCCTGAGCTATCCCCCGACGGTCGAAGCCGTCAAGCTTTCGGTGTTGATTGTGTTTAGTGTGTAGGATCAGGGCGTCTTACGTGATTGGGACGTCGAAGAAGATCTTGGCGTTAACACATACTTAAAGTTGATGGGGATTTTAGTGTTGATGGGGTTCGTGGACGGGTACTTGCCACTGTACTTCTTCCAAATCTTCAAGTTGCTTATGCTATGGTTTGTGCTGAGGGAAATCGTCAAGATGCTATGATGGGTGGAATATCTACTGATGGTACTGCTATGGCTACTAGAAGGATTAATCCACGGCAAGACCATAAGAAAGGGACACGCAAATGTACTTACTGTAATGGTGATAACCATGTTATTGATACGTGCTTCAAACTTCATGGTTATCCCGAGTGGCATCCTAAAGGAAAGAAAACTTCTGTCAACACTTCTCTACAACAACAGCCAGTGTCATCTTCTACAGGATTAGTTGCACAAACTGGTATGACTAGTACTGCCCTTAGCTCTCTTTCATGTACTAAAAATAGTGATTGGATAATTGACACGGGTGCAAATGATCATATGATTTGTGATTCTTCAAAATTTAGCTTTTTATCCCCTTCACATTCTAGCTTAGCTATTACTAATGTCAATGGTGTGTCATCCCCTGTTACTGGTGTTGGTAATGTTCCTTTATCCTCCACTTTATCTCTCTCTAATGTACTATATGTTCCATCCCTTACATGTAATCTGCTTTCCATTAGTCAGATAACCAAGGCCCTTAACTATGTGGCTCTGTTTTATCCTACTCATTGTATTTTTCAGCACATACATACCAAGGAGAGGATTGGCAGTGGTAGACAACAAGGGGGATTATACTATCTAGAGGGTGGAACATTATCACAAGTTTACCATAGTCTAGCACATATGAAGAGTACAAATCAATCGACCAATATCGCAGAAATTTTGTTATGGCATAAACGGCTTGGTCATCTGTCATTTGGATATCTTAGACGATTATTTCCATCTTTATTTACTAATTGTAACCTTTTAGACTTCATTTATGAGACATGTGTTATGGCTAAAAGTCATCGTGCTGTATTTCCTTTGTCTTCTAATAAAGTTGCTACACCGTTTTCATTAGTACATTCGGATGTATGGGGTCCCTCCCCAGTTTCCACAAATAATGGAATGAAATGGTTTGTTACCTTTTTGGATGATTGTACTCGAATGACTTAGGTATACTTGCTAAAACATAAAAGTGATGTTTATTCAATTTTTTGTCTCTTTTATCAAATGGTACTCACCCAATTTGACAGATCTATTAAAGTGGTACGTTCAGATAATGGACGTGAATATTTCAAGAGAGATTTAACAGATTTTTTACATTCAAAAGGTATCATTCATCAAACATCATGCCGAGAGACTCCTCAACAAAATGGAGTAGCTGAGCGGAAAAATCAACAATTACTTGAGGTCATCCGGTCACTAATAATTGAAAGTGGTGTGCCTACTTACTTGTGGGGAGAGGCTCTCAGTTCATCTGTTTATGTTATTAATCGTATACCCTCTAGTACCATATCCTTTCAACGACCGCTTGATGTCCTTGCTAATCATTGCATGCTTCTGTCATTGGTTAAATTGATGCCTCGTATATTTGGATGTGTAGCTTATGTACACCTTTCACCTCAACATCGAACGAAACTTGAGTCAAGAGCTTTAAAATGTGTCTTTGTTGGTTATGAGTCTACTCAAAAAGGTTATAAATGTTATCATCCGGAGACTCGTTGGTTCTATACCTTTATGGATGTTATCTTTGATGAGTCAAAATTTTATTACTCTCTTCCAGATTCAAAGTCTACTTGTCCTAAAGATGTTCGACAATTTGCAAGTCATGATGATGTCTTGTGTTTTGAGCTAAAATTAGCAACTCTACCCACTAGTGGACCGTTGGACGAGGACACCTCTACTATAGACACATCCATGGACATACCTACAGTTCATGATTCTTGTCCACAAGACTCTAATGATCATTGTGAAAATTCTCAACAACCACTTGATAGTACATTACCTCTTAATGCACCGACCAACTCCTCTCCAGAGTCATCACCAACAACAACCCTACAGGTATAACCCAAAAATTCTTCTGAAATTAGTTTGTCATCTAACCTTGTTCATCATGCACTTCCACCATGATTTACCCGTGGGATTCCTGCTGCTAAATATGAACCCGATCCAAAAGCCAAAGTGAAATACCCAATAAGTAATCATATCTCATCTCACAAGTTGTCTGCTTTATATGCATCTTATGTGTGTAAATTATCCTCTATCTCTATTCCTAGTACATTACAGGAAGCTTTGGCAGATCCTCATTGGACTGCAGCTATGGTAGAGGAAATGGAGGCTCTAAAAAGAAATGGTACATGGGATCTTGCTATCCTTCCAACAGGAAAAAAAACTGTGGGATGTCGATGAGTCTTTGCTGTCAAAAATAATGCAGATGGAACTATTGAACGATACAAGGCGAGACTTGTCGCCAAAGGGTACACACAATCTTATGGGATTGATTATCAAGAAACTTTTGCTCCAGTTGCTAAACTCAATACTGTGAGAGTTCTTTTGTCTTTAGCAGCTAATAAAGATTGGCCTTTACTCCAGTTCGATGTCAAAAATGCATTCCTGCATGGAGACCTACAGAAGATGTGTATATGGATCCACCTCCTGGTATTTTATAATATGAAGGTATCACTCGAGTTTGAAAACTCAGGAAGGCTTTGTATGGCTTGAAACAATCTCCTAGAGCTTGGTTTGGTAGATTTACTCAAGCCATGAAAAAGTTTGGTTACAATCAAAGTAATTCGGATCATACCTTGTTTATAAAGCATAACATGGGTAAACTCACTGCCTTAATTATATATGTTGATGATATGATAGTAACAGGTGATGATGTTGAGGAAATTCAGTGCTTACAACAACATTTGGCATCCGAATTTGACATGAAAAATCTTGGATCTCTTAAATATTTCCTCAAGATTGAGATAGCTCGATCCAAGCATGGTATATTTATGTCGCAACGTAAATATACTCTCGATTTATTGACTGAAACAGGGATGCTTGGATGTAAACCAGTTGATAATCCAATGAAGCAAAATCATAAGCTTTTTCAATGTTCTCATGCTAGTTCTACAGATAAAGGGAGATATCAGAGACTTGTGGGAAAATTAATTTATTTATCCCACACTCGACCTGACATTGCTTATGCTGTGAGTGTGGTAAGTCAATTTATACATGATCCACGTAAACCTCACATGGATGCTGTAGAACGGATTTTGCGATATTTAAAATCATCTCCAGGCAAAGGTCTATTATTCTCCAAACATGGACACTTAGATGTTGAAGGGTATACTGATGTTGATTGAAATTTGGATTAAATTTGACAATAAGCGACGTTCTATATCCGGTTATTTCACTTATGTAGGTGGCAATCTTGTGACTTGGAGAAGTAAAAAATAGTCTGTGGTGTCTAGATCAAGTGCTGAAGCTGAATATCGAGGAATGGCAATTGGAGTATGCGAATTATTGTGGTTAAAAAACTTGATGAAAGATTTGGGATTCTCTCAAAGAATTGCAATGAATCTCTATTGTGATAATACATCAGCTATAGAGATTGCCCATAATCCTGTTCAACATGATAGGACAAAGCATGTAGAAATTGATAGACATTTCATCAAAGAGAAGCTTGAAGCCAACATTATCCATTTTCCTTTTGTAAAGTCAGAATTTCAACTTGCTGATGTTCTTACAAAAATAGTATCCAACAAAGTGTTTACAAGTTGTCTTGACAAGCTGAGCATGTGTGACATCCATGCACCACCTTGAGGAGGGATGTTAGAATATGTGATTAAGAGTAATCTTCTCCTATAATAATGGAGTGATTATCCCCCTAATATCAGGATATAATCGTGCAATTATGATCATTCAAATATAGCAATAGAATATCTTATTTTAACAGTAGCATAAGTTTAGCAATATACTCTTGTATATATATATCTGCTACATTGATGAATAACAATATCAGAAAATTCTATTCTCTTTGTGTTTTATCATTTTAATTATAAAATTATTAAGAATATTTATGAAACTTGTTGTGTCTGAACTTGGTATGGCTCAGCTGCGCCATTTCTAAGCCTATGACCAGTGTAGCTGTGCCGGTCTGCAGAAAACTCTGAGTAAGTTTGTGAAAGTTTGATTTCAAGATATGTATACTAAGAACTCAAATAAGGGTCATAAATGGTGATTAAGTAAGTAAAATTTGTTTGAAATTCCATCACTACCCCTTTATGGGAAGTTTAAAATTATTAATACAAGGGAGAAAATTTCTTGGGACAATGAGAGAAGGTAGAGGTAATATAGGAAAGTAAATAGCGTATTCTCCTCGAAAGTTGTAAACGAAAAACATTTTGGAACAAATTTTTTCTTCTAAAACGACAATCTTTTAGGAACGGAGAGAGTATAATAATTACTACCTCCGTTTCAAAAAGATTGTAATTTAAAGTTTTTGTACATGGATTAAGAAAGTACTTTCTCCGTTCCTTAATATAGGTCGTTTTAGAGTTTGCACAAGTATTAAGAAAATGATTGTATAACATTAATTATAATATTATTTGTCTATATTGCCCTTGTATTGGAAGAAGAGATTGTTATTTATTAGACAAAAAATAGTAAGAGAACTAAAGTTACATTTAATACTTGGTGTAATATTGGAAACTAAGCAATTAATGCTTACTTGAAATTCTCAAACGACTTATATTAAGGAATAAAAATATTTCTCTAAAACGACTTATATTAAGGAACAGAGGTAGTATCATTTACCAAGTAAAATTTGTTTTAAATTCCATCACTATTCTTTTATGGGAAGTTGAAAACTATTAATACAAGTAAGAGAATTTCTTGAGACAATGAGAGAAGATAGGGGTAATATAGGAAAGTAAATAATTTATTCTCCTCGAAAGTTGTAAACGACAAACTTTTTGGAATAAATTTTTTCTAAACGATGATCTTTTAGGAACGGAGGGAGTATATAATTCTTGTTTAATTTGGGAGTAATTTCCTTTCTGTAATGTGGGCATTGATTTTGTCGCAAATCAAATTGATTGGAACTATAAAAGAATGAATATTGATTTTGCAGAAAATAGAGATTTTTTTGTGCTCTGTTTTTTTAATCTTACCGTTGCTCTTGCTCTGTAATGGTAGGTATGTGGTCAATTGCTTGTGTCCATGTTGTTGTTGTTGGGAAGGACTTGCAAATTTGGCTGTAGATTTATCAAGCTTCCTATTAAAGTACTAAAAATGGTTCACCGAGCAGATCCATTGTTAATGCCTTCATTTCGGTTATTAACCGAATAATTGAATTTATTATTCGGTTATTCGATAGTTCAGTTATTTTAATATTCAGATACTTGTTTGGATACATTTTGAGTTTTGGTTATAACCGAATAACTTATTCGGTTCGATTATAACTGAATTGCTCACCCCTAATTCTAATACAAATTACATAGAATTTAAGTTATATACCTCGAACTTGGTTCCGACTTATAGCAAGCTTGGCTCAGGAAGTCATGCTAAGCCCATTCGTTGATCGTAGAATATTTAGATTGCTTTATGGATAATCTTATGTGCACAAATTATATATAAAAATTATGTACTAATATTAGGATTCATATAACGTGTACCAATAAAAATCTGTAAAATTTCAAAGGTAGACTTCACATTCTATTCTCTCTCTTTTTGAACGGTTTGTACACAATGAATTAATTAGGATCCCCTTCATTACACTTTTCATTCAATTCTTTCAATACACCTTTAGAGACAGATATTATTTTCAGCGATACTAGCAACACAATTTTTTGCGACGATTTTTACTGTAGTTGCTTAATACAATATATGTGTCGTCTAATGTGTACTGAGACAAATTGAGTGAAAAGTGTAATGGAGAAGACTCTAACACATGTACAACTTTTTATGTATAACTTGTGCACATAAAATTATTCTTAATTTATATCATGGACAAGCTCGCTGGCCAATGTTAATTAGGGTCTAGTCTTACTTTGGAAGATATTTCATTACTAGTATGTTAAGAATTAAGAAACAAAGAATCTATAGCGAACACATGATAGTAGGTCTGTCAATGAGTCAAATCTTAATCCTGATTTGATTTGCTCCAGCTTAATTTCTTAAATCAAAACTCCATCTCCTTTTATCCAATGATTCACGATATTTGATTAGTTGGATCAAATATTATAAATGGGACAAATCATAAATCTGATCTGATTTGACCCAGCGATAAAACAAAGAGTGCTTATTTCGCTTTTATCTTTTGCTGGGCCTGTTAAGTTTTGCTTCTCTCACAGGCCACAACAACACAAAACATTATGAATTCTACTCTCTTTTTCATCTTATTTACTATCTCCTCTCCATGTCTAAATATTATATATATACTATATTCAAAAAAAAAAATCAGTCTAAAATAACTTATTGTACTACTAATTTATAGTGAAATTATACGATTCATCCCACATCAATTCATCACCAATGCTGCACACACCTGTTTAGACTGACCCAAAAAGTATGTTGGACCACCTACTTACCTAAAAATGAATTGATCATGTAATTCCGCTTCAAGTGGTATAAGAGCCTTGGTAATTGTTTCAAGCCGTACAAACTTTTCTTCAACCTGCAAATCAAGTGCTCTCTCCCTTTAACTTCAAGTGGTATCAAAGCCCATGGTTCGTTGGGCCCAAGTATCAGGTTGACACTCCAGGTTGGAGTATTCGCAGGCCGCGTGTTACTCAATCCGCGCGGTGGAGCAAATATAGTTGAGTCAGGTGGAACACAAAATGATCACTTTTATGTTTGGCACCACGCAGTGAGGTATAATGTGAATCGGGTGGAACGAGTTCAAGATGACTCCGAAAAAGTCGCCCATGGTGAAGGGTTTACAAGGAGCAAGGTTGTACTCCCAAGTTTGCCTTGGGCGTGGTGGAGTAGTATTAGAGACGAGTAGAGCTCTTGAAGGACTCAAAGAAGGTGTGCTTAATGGTGAATACTCTAGTATGATACTTGTGATGGGTATTCAAGTGAAAGGTAGAGATTATTGAGATATTTCACATGAATCCCACAACAGATAAATTCAAGAGTATAGATGTGTTAATAACACTATAACAAAAAGGCTTATTTCTGATGGAATATTTCGTCGGTAATAAGGATATTCCGTCGAGGTTAACCTCATTTTCCGCGATGTAATATTCGCCGGAACTTGATAAATATATGCGTTGAAGTCAAAATTAAGTCCGTCGGTCTTTCAGTTGGGGATACTTACCATCGACGGACTTATACTCGATCGAATATTCAGTCGGTCTTACTATAAGTCCAACTGAAAATAGTCTGTCGAGGAAATTCGGTCGAGAATAATCATGCCACGTGCTAATGCCAAGAAAATGGAAAACAACTTAAACTCGACGGATATCCGTCGAGGATACTACTATTCCATCGAGAATATACGTGACACGTGGCACATGACCAAAATGTTAAGGACTTATTGCCAACAGAAGTCCGTCGATCGTAGTAATATTCCGTCAAGAATAGTGTTTTTTTTAAATGTTTTATTTATTTTTACAATATCCATGGATTTAACCCACATCTTGTACCTGTACCTGTTTTCCCAACAACACATACACAAGCTACCAATATGGCCAATAACATGAATTACAATACCAAGGCCAATAATATGTCAAAAATCAACTAAATGAGAAGTAAAAAGGACAAAAATATCCCATTAATCTAAACTAAACTATATCAAACATCCCATTAAGGTGAGGTTAAACTAAATGATACAAAACCAAAGTAATGACAAGGTTTAAACTACAATACGTCAAAAACTATGTAAACTACAAAAGAATGTAAACTAAGTCAAGCTAGTAGAGCCCCCGGTGTGAGGAGGATCATCGGGCGGGCATCGACGCTTCTCTGGAGTATGAAAATCGTCATCATCGTCATCCCGCCGTCGGTCATTTTCACACTTTGTTGATACAATATAATGTAACTCATTAGTCCATATATATCAGTTAAAGATAACTAAATGAAAATTAAATAACATGCATAATATATATTTGTATTTAAAACGAAGTATACCTGAGCATTCGAGCACTGAATCAACATCGTCCCAAACGCGTCCTCGAGTAAGGTATCCATCATCCGAACAATCTCGTCGCGTATCGCGGCCCACTGCTCCGGAAGGATACCCGTACTCTCGACGGTGGCACCACCGCAACGCCACGCGCATAAGGTGATGGAGGCGCGAAGAAGTGGCAAGGAGTCTCGACGATGGAACAATGGATCGGTCTCAAACCTCTCCGACACCATGACCATAACACACCGGAACAAAGCATCGTCTAAGCCAGCGCCCGTATGTGATGGTCCCACGGGGGCTCTCGGACGCAGACGCTGACTAGAGCCTACAAAAATAAATATAACATGAATAATATTATAAGTTTACTTTATTGAAACAAGAAATAAACTAAAATATTATACCTCCGGCGGTGTATAAATTTGGTATCCTCAGAACCCCAACACTCGATATCGGCCGGTAGTATTAGTGGAAGTATCCTGAGACGCGACCCAAAGAGTCGTCTTCTAGTCCTGAGATAAACTAATCTCGGGCGGAGGGACGGTGGAATCTAACGTCAAAGATCGCCCCTAGCGACTGTGACTCTCTCTTATCTGTTGGTTGCGTGAGCTTCTCAAACCACTCCTGTAATTTGATATACAAGTGAGTTATCTTGGTATCATCATATAAATTACGTAATATTATCCTAAATAATATTTATTATAGTAAATGTATTACCCGTATAGCTAGTGCTGCTGGAGATATCGTTGACCCCGAAGAAGAACCCTTCGGCGTATGGACTCTATCCCAGAACTCGATCATAGTAGGAGGTCAAGCAAATCATTGAATCCTCTCTCACTGCAGTTATGCTCATTCTTGAAATGTAAAATCTTTGTAACTGTAGAAAACCTGGTGTGCTTGTCATTTTCAGGATACAATGGAACACCCGATTCAGATAGCAACTTGTAGAAAGTAGCTGTTGAATCATTTGACTTTTACTGAGCACTTCTTGACGCATGCTCGTTTTCAGCCCAGTCAATATTGGTAGGGCCATACGCATCAACCAACATATACACGACGTCATAGTTATATGATTGCGAACCCCCGTAAACTGATTGGTCTACAGTACTATATGTCCATTCTCTAAACTCAGCTTATTCCCCGTGATGAATCCATAACGAATACCCATCCACAAACCCACGTGAATATAAGTCAAATTTAACTTCATCGGTAGTCTTCTATATCATGTTCTTACACTTGAAACACGGGCATCTCATCTTTCCGTTCGGATCATTAACATGTTCTATTGCTTTGTTCATAAAATTGGACACCCCTTCACGTCACGCATAAACTAATCCCCTCCCATCAATTGGTATCATATGGTACATTCAACTCTGATCGGCTGCTATCTTTAATTAAAGAAAATACCCAATTAGAATATATATGCATGTATTTAGTTTACCTAGTATATATCTCCACTCTACAGGGGTTAGGCTTCTATCCCGTTCCTGGATGCGTCTCCTCACTAGTGCCATGCATTCACAAGGTGCGTGTTTATAATATTTTAAGAAAAATTTAGCATCACCTCCCCATGGTCTCCAAGTACACGAAATAGACCAAGATAACTTAGTCTAAGTATGCACTCGAAGAACATATGTAGAGACACCAGCTGAAAAATCCTCAAAATATTATAAACACGTACCTTGTGAATTAGCACCGACCTAAGTGAGAGACATAACATTCAGTAACAGTCCCAAACTGGGGACTATTTGACATTCACTCCTACTGAGTGAATGTCAAACAGGTTTCTAAGTTCCAAAGTATATTACATATATATATTATTGAGTTGCAGCTAATAGTACTCCAACCGGTTCCTCGACAACAATCGACAAAAAAGTGTCGTAGTTCTGTTTGTGTCTATCTCAAAATAAAGCTAGTTAATTGAATTCTGCGGACATTCCTCGTTGTTTTCCATCACGGATGACAACATCCAAGGAGTTCCATAAAGCTATTGAACAAAGTTCGAGTTAAGCGACCTTCAGATGAGCGAGCGATCACTTTTCTACTAGGAATGAATCATTTGCCCGTATGGGTCGATCCATGACATTCACCACCCAAATTCCTCGGATGGGTAGTTACAATAGAAAAGAGTGAGACGTTCTACGAGAACTACCCATCCGAGGAATTTGGAGTGGTGAGAAGTCGTTTTCATGTCATGGATTGGACCCATATGGGGAGATGATTCATCCCTATAGTAGAGAAGTGATCATTCGCTCATCTAGAGGGTTGCTTAACCTAGAACTTTGTTCAACAACTTAATGACACTCATTCATGATGTTGTCATCTGTTATGATGGAACAGTGAGGAATGTCCGCAATAATTCAATTAACTAGCTTTATTCGAGTATAGGACACAAACAGGAACTATGACCTTTTTTTTTAAAATTATTGTCGAGGAACCGGTTGAAGTACTATTAGCTGCAACTGCTATGTCAAACCCTGCATACAAGGAAGTCCTTATATATTAGTATATCAGAGTTAATTTATATGTTATTATATTATAGTTAATTTAATTTATATGTTATTATATTTGAAAATTGTGGCAAACTAAGCAAATGGTACTTAATTTATTTTACCAATAAAAAACTAGGTAAATGCTACCCAGTCAACATGTATTTTATTTTATTTATTGAATATGTAGACAACTTATTATTCAATTACTTTTAATTGTAGAAAAATAAGCAAATTCTACTTAGTTTATTATTTTATTTTATGTTAATTTATTTCAAATATATTATGTTATGTTATTTTAATTTAAGTTTATTTAATTTATTAGCTTTGATATTATTTAATTCATGATATTTTTTATGTAATGGAAAACTAAGCAAATGCTACTTAGTTTAAGATAATTATTTTATTTTATTTTATTTTTATATTATATTATTTAAATTAATTAATTTATATTTAATTATATTATATTATATTAAATTTTAAAATTTTAATTTATTCTATTTTATTATTACTTTTATTTTATTTATTTTAAATTTAATTTATTTATTTTGATTTATTTATGTATTTTAATTTATTTTATTTTGTATTATATTAATTTAATTTAATTAATTAATTTATTTAGATTTATTTATATTATATTAATTTTTTATATTATATTAATTATTTAAATTAATTAAAATTAAGTAAGTAACATTTAATTAAATTAAATTAAATAATTAAATTTTTAATTTATTCTAGTTTAATATTAATTTTATTTTATTTATTTGTTCAATATAATATATTAAATTAAAATTTCATTTATTATTAATTTAATTTACCTTAATTAATTAATTTATTTTAGTTAATTAATTTATTTTGTATTATATTATTTATTTTGTATAACTTTATTGTGTTTTTTTATTTTATTTTAGTGTCAATTAAACTAAGTCCTAATTGTCTTTTATAGTTAAGTATTGATTTATTTAATACCATCTATAACTTCAATGGAAATTCCGTCAGAAATTCCGTTGGAAATAATTCAACACCCAATTAAGACAAGTCTTCAATTGATTCAAATACTGCAATTCACAAGGCAGAAAATGGATATGCTAAGAAAAAGGCAGAAAATGAACATGAACCAAATAGAACCAAATCATATAACAGCAAAAAGGCAGAATAGGCATCCAGTAGCATTAATGGACCAACACTTGAGTACAGGAGAATGAAGTTCCAATTATTGCAAACTATAAAAAATAATCCCAATTTCAACAACACTTCAAAAGTAATCCTAATTTCAGCAAGATAAAAACGCCTAATTTCAACATAATATTTCTAAAATCCAAATTAACAATTAATTGATAAAAACTTATACCCAAATTTATGCATAACCATATATCTGAAAATTTAGGGTTCTAAATTTAAAATAAATTGATAAAATAACCTTAAATTGGACAAACTCAACTGGAATCGAGGGACCAGAGAGAGCTCGGCAGAGAAGTTGGCGGTGTGTGGCGGACGGAGACCTTACTACCACGGACGTGAGTGTAAAGGGTGTATACTGGAGTGCAGGGGTGACCACAGAGAGAGAGCCCAGCAGGTTAGAAATAAAGAAAGAGAAAAAAATTTAGGGCTTTATATTATATTAATACACACATATAAACAAAATACTTACCAGAAACTAAGCTTCGGGCGGACGGAGGTGGGAGGTGCGTCGGCCGGAGGAGCGACGACTGCTGGAGGAGCAATGGCCGGAGGAGCGAAGTAGCGGCGGACCATAGAGGGAGAGATCGAGCAGCAGCACTATGAACCAGTCTAGAGAGAGAGAGAAATGTTTCTGACCAAGTGAGGCGCTACTGATAGCGATTTGGGGTTTTAATATTCATATTCTCGACGGAATTTCGTCGCAAATACTTCTGTCGACCCTTATGCATCCTCGACGTACAATAAGTAGAAATTAATATTTATTCCGTCGAGGTTGTCATTCGCGCTAGAGGAAAAATTTCGCACCACAGCCGTATCCTAATGTCGACGGAATTCTATCGACTTTGAACTATTGTCGAGGGAATTATGATCGACTGAATGTTCCGTCGAGAATATACTAATTCCGAGAGAAAACATTCGATCGACCTTAATTCCGTCGGAAATAACCCTATTTCTTGTAGTTTAAGTATGGTAGAGTCTTAACCTAATAGGTTAACCTTTTAGGTAGTAAACAGTAAAATGGTAACCAAAAATTCGTGATTCATTCAAGATCCGTATTCAAAAAAAGCGAGATATTATTCAGATTAAAAAAAAAACGAATATATTCGTATTCGGTTTAATGGTATCCGCAAATAAACAAATACAAATACGGATATAGGCGTATTCGTATTCGTTTAACATCCAACCGTAAATATATCCGGCAGATAGCGGATATCCGAATTCGGATTCGTATCCGGAATTCGTATCCAAATAACTTATATATATATATATATATTAATTATTATATAATAAGCAAAATAATTTTTTTAAATTGGCATTCCTTGTATAATAATTAGTTTTCACTATCATACAAAAATTATTTTAAAATATAACATTTCACTTCTAAAAAGTAGGAAATAACACTTTTATTCTAATATTAATAAACTTAAATAAATTGATTTAAGTATAGTTAATAGATTTTTACTATTATAAAGTTAAAATATCTAAAATGTACCAATTACCAAGAAAATTATATACTAGAAGAACAAAATTATAGTTATTAGCTTGTTATAAGTTTTTTACTTTCAAAACTTATTTGCAATGTTGGGAGGCGGGAACAATAAACAATATAATTTTATTATTAAAATGTGTTAAGTTTGAATTAATCTAGAAGGGGTTGAATAGTTAATTTAAGTTTATGAATTTTCGGGTGGAGAGAGTATTTATCACTTTCATTTGTCCAATTATTTAAAAATTAGAAGTCCAAATATTTAATTAAGTACAAAGTAAATTTGGATCAAGTTGGATTAACTAGTTGTCACATATATATTATAACTCACATTGTCCATAAATATAATGAAATAAAATAAACTTTTTATAACTATGTAAATTGTAATCTATGTATTGAGGATAAATTATAAATAAAAGTTCTCATAAACGTATTATTAAAGTTTTAATCAAGTATTTGAGAAAAAATAATTAAATATTCAATGTAAACTTTTGAATCTAATTATAAATATTTGTACACACTACAGTATTACTCCACACACATAAAATACATATCTAAATATTAATAAGTAGAGCATTCATTTTGAAATTTAGGATTTCAAAAATGATGAAAACTTATTTGAATTGTAATTTAGAACATTGTTATTGTATTTAAATATTTATTAGAAATAAATAAATTAACATTCATTCATTAATAAATTATATTTAAAATTCATTATTTTTTTATTCTAGTTATAGGCTGTAAATGGTAACCGAAAAATTCGTATTCGTCCGCATCCGTATTCGGAAAAAAGAGGATATTATTCGTATTCGGAAAAAAATGGATATTATCCGTATTCGGTTTAAAAGTATCCGCAAATAAACGGATACGGATACTATTGTATCCGAATCCGTATATATCCGTTTACACCCCTACTTTTAGGTAAGAAGGTAGTCCAATATACTTATTGAGTCAGTCTACACGTGTGATGAATTGATATGGAATGGATCGTGCAATTCCCAACATAATTCTCTTTCTAAATCAATAACTACGGGTGGCCATCCACAAAAGTCCCAAAATGGTAGGTTGTTAAAAAAAAGGGGAGGAAAAGTGCTTAATTAAATATATCATATTAATGGAATATTCATTTTCAACTGTAAATGGGAAGTGTTAGTGGTGAGAATAATAAGAATAAGAATAAGATTTTGACATAGCTAAGAATGCATAACATAATAATCGATCTTAAGATATCCAGAGACATAAATATTTATTATTATTATTATTATTATTATTATTATTATTATTAATTATTATTATTATTGTTTTTGTTCATTTGAAAAGTGGCGGAGGAAGATAGAAACGTTCACAGAATTTAAATATCCATTGAATTGATTAAATAACATTACTATTGTCTTCTGTGAATATACATATATAGTAAGCTTTTGGGTAAACCACAAATTATAGTATGCATATATCTTGAACAGTAGCTAGGTATTAATTCTTTAGTTAGGATCAATGTGCAAAATCTTGAATGTAGATTGCGTACCAACTATAGATCTTACTTTGAACATCAAATATCGCATTGAATTAAACTTTCTTGTACATACATATGTAAGGTTCAAGTTCGCATAAAATTAGAACATGGGAAAACATCACAAGGCAGACTTGGACTAGTGGTCCTTAAATTGTTTTTCAGCAGAAAAAGAGAGGTTCTGAAGTATAAACCAAGTGTTCAATTAGCTATGTATACTTGCAAATGAAAGGAGACCATAATAAATTATTAGGCCACATTCAATTAGCTATGTATACTTGCAAATGTAATACATTAATTCTAATGTTATGGACCATTGCCTTGCTTAAAGAGGATGTAATGAAAGTCCAAATTATATGATTTGGGCCAAAATAATTTTTTGGATGAATTATATATTCTATTACATTTTTAAAAATAATTACAACAATAGTGCACTTATAAAATTTTTACACAACTAATAGTCTTTCATATTTATTTAAAATATTATTGCTATTAGGATTCTTTAATTTAGGGAATTAGAATTCAATTAGTATTCAGTTAGTCATCACCTTCTTCTTCATTCAATGTATTATTTCTATATATATATATATATATATATATATATATATATATATATATATATATATATATATATATATATATATTGGATGAATACTGGATGATGGCGATGGCGTATCCCTTGGCTGCATTCTCTCTCTGTAACATTAGAGGCGGCCGAGTTTAATGCTCAAAAGCAAAGAAGCTCGAACGTCCGTAATCGCTCTCTTTTCTCTCCTAAATTATCAATGGCTGCCTCATCGCCATCTGGTTTCCTCATCTTCATCCTCCGATTAAATCAACTTCCCATCACGAGAGAGATCGCCGCCGCCGCCAAAGACTCGAGACGCAAACAACGACGCTCTCAAGATCCGTAAGAAAAGCCGCTCCCACACCAAACGGCGTCGGAGGCATCACTCGTCTGATTCTTACTCTTCTTCTTCATCCTCTGGCGATTCCAAGTCATTCATATACAAAGGTATGGAGGAAAATTGATTGAAGCTTGGTGCTTTTTGCATATAATAGTCCCCATTTTATTAAAGTAACCAAACTGTCATATCAAAGTAACCAATTAACCTCCACACTTTAAATTTTTTCTTAGTACAGTTGGTTACTAAACTTTCAGATCAAAGTAAGCAAACCTTTGTACCAAGGTAACAAAACCTTCATACCAAAGTAACTAATTCACATCCACACCTGCAGTGCAGTTGGTAGCCAAACCTTCAGACCAAGGTAACCAATTCAATTTTATTAAGTTACTAATTTCGTTGAATGTGATGCAGTTGGTAGCCAACCATTCATACAAAGGTAACCATTTTATTATTTATGAGTAACAAAATAGTTATAAATTTTTTTTCAGAACATTAAAAGTTACATCTATTTATTTTAAAACTTTTTGTAGGGCGAATCTTCTTCTTATTCTCATTGGCAACGGAGATTCGCGGCGGTGTAGCGGCGGAGTATGTGAGGTGTAGCAGCCGCGGACTATTATTTCAAAGTGTATGTGAGGGAGATGAAGATTTGAATTTGAATTATTATTTTGAATTTGAATTTGTTTTTGTTGTTAGATCCAAATATTTGAATTTGAATTATTAATTATGCA
The DNA here is from genome assembly GCA_020205605.1 of Panax ginseng. NCBI lineage: Eukaryota > Viridiplantae > Streptophyta > Magnoliopsida > Apiales > Araliaceae > Panax > Panax ginseng. The sequence goes on along the minus strand of CM035128.1, from coordinate 12,759,534 downwards.
GTTATTTGTCCTTGATTTTAGGTTTTCTTATTAATGTGAATTGTACTATTTTTGTAATAATTACATTCTTTTTATAATTATTTGGTTGATGCACTTTTCTTGTAATTACTTTCTATTTGTTGTATATTTATGTAAAGGACTAAGTTTTTTCAGGTGTACTTGCTAGCCTGTTTCAATTTCTTTAAATGTTAGGGTATTAAGCCTAAATTAAAACCAAGTTTAGTTCCTTTTTTTCAAATCTGATAGCCCACTTGAGGACATAAGGTGTTGAGTTTGTTTTATTTATTGGCAGTTAGTTTATTTGGCAAATTAGTTACCAATTTAGTTGGGAAGGTAGCAAGGATAGCTGACAGTAGAGTGGATGGGAATAAGACATAGTTGGTTATGTTATAATTGTGTTATAGGGGTTGTATAGCTGAACTATAAGAAGGTCAATGTAGGGGACAAGTAGCTTAAGTTGGAAGAATGGAATGAACCTCGTAGGGGTTATGTGGAGGGAATGATGAAATGCAGCTAGAGGTCAAGTAGATTGACTAAGAGAGAAGGAAAAGCTCAGCCATATATGACCAAGCCTTTCACCCGAAACCAGCTAACTATAGCAAAGTACTGGGGTTCTTAAAGACAGTAACAGTTAGAATGAGGGAAGAGGTAGCAGTTAAGGCAGAAAATTTCTCCTCTTACCAACCGAATCAACTATTATTTTCAAAGCAAAAGAAAGGTAATGTACGTTAAACTATCCCTTTCTTATTTAAAGCTGGTATATGGTTGCAACATGGAGCTGTTGACTGATATATTGATTTTGGTATTCTAAAATGACTGTCTTATGATTAAAATGGTTGTGTTATTATTGGTATTGTTGTGGTTGTGTTAGTATTTTTAATGTAGTTGTTTTGTTGATGTTCTAATGTACTAAAAGTCAAAAGGCTAGAACCAAGTGGCTAGTAATATATGTACTATGTGTATGAATGTGGACTGCACACCATTTATTTGATAAAATGCTAGACTAAGGGTTATTTTGATGTCATGGTATACTAGCTATGAATTAAAGTCTAAATCATGTCTACTTTCTTATATGGTGAAAGGAATGACTCAAGCATGCTTCTATGCTTAAATATGTCATGTTGTAATATAACTTGCATATTATGATAACTTTGTATATGAGAAAAACAAAGTAAATTTTGACTGAGATAGATTGTTCAATGATGACTGATATGCCTTGCATTTAATGTGGTTTCATGCTACAACTTGGTGTCTAAAAGACCAAACCTTGGAGGATAAGTTTTTTAAGTCTAAAATAGCATTTCAATTGGTAAATAACTCAAAACAGGGCAGTTTGTGCCTATTTAAAACAGGCCAGACAGGCCCAGACCAGACCCTTGTTTTGAAAGCTTTATTGCTAGTTTAAAGACTTTGTTGTGGACTGTCAATGTGTAGACTAATATATACCATCTGGACTTAAGCTATACATATTAAATATTATATAAAAGGTTAGTACGTCAAAGCTCATGTGTTGCATAACCATAATATCTTGTTAACTAGGTTGGCAAACCATGCTTTCTTGTGGAAGTTAAAAGCCTATTAGGGGTTATTTTGAACTAAAGCTAGAATCCTTGCATCGAGATGTTTTAGAACCATGATCATATAGTATATAGTGGGTTCATGATGTGATAATGTATGTATATTTCAATGCTTGGGACTGTTTTAGTAAAATGGTGTTAAATCATGCTTAAAATGCTTAGTAGAACTGTTTTGGCTGTTAAAATCTAAATTAAATGTGAAAGAATGATAAAGTATGTGACGATGAGTTTTGAGGATAATTTGAAGTTTATATGAGTGCTTAAATAACCCTTGAAACATATTTTTGGGACTGTTGGTGTTTATTAGCCAAATTTGTGCTTAAACTTTAGATTAGAGGACTGTTATAGCCAAAATCAGTACTTGCACTTGTTAGACAGTAATGAGACAATAATATGTCCATAAGAGGTATTTAAAATTTTTTCCTTAAGTTAGTTGAAGTCTAGGTGGGTCATTGTCCAAAAATAATGCTAAAAGCTATTAAAGTAAGCTTTAAAGTGTTAACCAACACCCAACTATGGAATTACCATATCTGGGATATGTAGACAAGTTTCAATATTTATAATATGACATAAGTAAGCTATACAAGCTAAAGAAACCAAGTCTAAACTGTTTTGAGCATTAGGCTTGTTAAAAATCACATTTTAAGCCAAAAATGGTATGTTTTGGGAAAAACCTAGTACCTGACCCTAACAAACTATAATGAACTCATATGAAGTTGTTAATTCATGTTTTTAATAATTCCCAATCATTGCCAAGACCAAATCTAGAAAGAAAATCAAGTTACGATTTATTTTTCAAGTCTAAAGTGAGTTTTGATAGGCCAAAAGTGGCTAGATAACTAAATGAAGTGAGATGATGATAAAAGTAACCTTAGGTGACTAAAATACCCATTTCTAGACTATCCAAGTAGCCAAAAATAGAGAATTTAAAAGTGTCAAAAACAGTTTTTGGAAAAAAGTGAGAAACATGCAGTTTGATGCACTGTTTTAAGAAGCTTAAATGACATGAATAAAAAACCGAAACCTTGATTAAAATACATTGATGTATGGTCTAGAAGCAAGGCCAAATGTTTGAGCCAATAATGTAACCCAAAAATTTAAAGAAATCACCAAACTAGCCTATAAATCACTCAAACCACAGTTTCTGCAGATTTTCTAAGTGTGAAATTTGAGATTTTACCATTTTACTTAAAACTCAATTTGGACACCTTAGACAAGTGATTTAGAGGTATTCTAGGTTATTCCAAGTGATGGAATGTTGATAAATACAAGAACATGAAAAAATAGTATGTAGAAGCTTGAAAAAGCTAGGTTTAAAGGGAGCTTGGCTTGTTTGCTCAGGTGGTCATTGGATCCAAGTTTTATGCTAGAGGTCTCGTGTTCGAATCTTGGCAGCAATATTATTTTTTGTTTCAAAAAAAGCTAGGTTTAAAGGGTCAAAACCAAATCTATGTTTAGTAAAGTCAAGGGAATGCTAAAAATAGTCCTAAATAGTTATAATTCAAGTGTTGGAATTAACTCAAGTGGCCAGAAATGAAATTGGCAAGAATTTGCCAAAGTTAGTAAAACTAGAAACTATGGTGAACCACCTAGTTTGAGCATCAATTTCCAAAAGCTCAGAAAACTTGCTTGAGAACCTAAACCAATACAAAAATACTCTGGTATAAAGTCTAGAAGTATGTATGGATTTCATATCCAAAAGTCTAATACAAAAATTCATAAAAATCATCAAAGTAATCTTGAAAATCATAAAGAACTGCAATTTTGGCCAAGTAGGAAAATGAGTAAAACTGCCCAGTTTGGGCCTGTTTTTGGTTGCTTAAACGTAATATTTTTAAGGACCTAAATCAAGAATAAAATACTTTGCTATGAGGTCTATAGGATTGCAAAAATAGAAGGGTCAAAAGGTTACTATAATTTTTTTTAAAAATCTCCGAAAGTACCTCAAAAATCATGTTTTTGGTGCTTTTGAGTTATGTTGTGAAAATCAAATTTAAAGTTTGTAAATGTCGTAACATGATTAAATAAGGTAATAAAGGTGTTTTATGATCTAAGTTCTATAAACAAGTATGCGTTGTTGTTAGGTTTGTAATATTCAAGAACGCAATCAAATTGCATAAATAAGCGGAAATGTGTAAAAATCAGAGTTTAAAATCTTACAAACCATATACCCGGATTATCCTTTATGCGCAATTATTAATTAAACGAAAAATAAAGAACAAGAATCATACCCTTGAAGATCCGAGCTTCTTCAGGTACAAGTTCACCTCCAATCCTTTTCGCGTTCAACTTGAATCCACCGGGTTTGGTTCCTTCCTTTGATCAACGTTAGCCACCCAAGTGTTTGGCCTCTAGAGATGATCCACCAAGGAAGAAGAAGAATTCAAGAAGATGGGTATTTGGCAAAACCCTAGTTTTCTATCTCTATAGAAAAGGCGTACTCTCCCAACTATTAGAATTACGTCTGTTGTTAAAAAATCAACAACACCTAAACACCCATAATAAGACTCCTCTTATTTAAAGATGTTGGCAACCCTCCTTAACAATTAAGAAATTGGGTTTTATTTAATTAATTAAATTCTTTTAATTAATTAAGCTCCCTAATCTTATTAGGGATAATTAATTAAACTCTTTTAATTAATTTCCCTCGTAATCCTATTAGGATATTTGAGAGTACTTTTATTAATTAATTCCCAAACTCCTTTAGGAATTAAATAATAATAATAGTAATAATAATGATAAGACTCCTCTTATTAATTTATATTTAATATTTTCAAAATATTAAATAATAAATATTAAGCTATTTAATTTATTCTATCACCATAGATTAAATTAAATATACTTAACTTATTATTACGATTACGCCATTAACTTCTTAAATAATTATTCTTCCTTTTATGGTGTGACCTTTTAGGTTCTCCATATTAAACCGGTTGTGAATAAATCAATTAGAACAATTCTAATCTTCTTTAAATAAATAAATTAAACTAGTAATTTATTTAAATAAATAATATTTATTCTACAATAGGGATAAGTCTCCCTAGCGATCAACGACTTTCCAAATAATATAGATTTCAACATTAATCATAAAAGAACCTTTGAGTAAATAGTTTCCGTACAATTTAATCCTTCCACCATACAATGTCCCAATTAAATATAAGACATGGAATTATCATCAAGTCTTATTTTATTTAATTATATGTTTTTCGATTCTTAAATGCACAACTCAAATAATGCAAATTAGAAACTCCTTTCTAATTTTATTACGCGCCGCCAAGGACTACTGAGTTGTCATTTATCGAATCACATATGACATTTCTCTTCTTTTACTAGAAGTGGTAGATTCTTTATTGATCATACATTATCTCCATGTATAACTTATTATACCCAAGCATACCTTTTGAGATACCCTAAGGGTCTTAAGGAATAAGTCAAAGTATAACTCATCATACACAAAATACTATGATGATCTCAAGTCCAAGGATCACTCAGACTACTATCACTACAGAATTCCTATTGATGTGCAAGTAAAACTCCATTAGGTATTCCTTAGCGAGCCACGTTCAGTGAACTTATTCTCTAATAAGCACCTACATACTTGCTTTAGTGTCTCCACACAAATGATCATGAGATCAATCATCCTCATCCAATGAGCAAGCAACGTGTGAGTCCATGTACAAATTAGGATTCACACATACGACCTAAAGAATTGAATGACAAACACAAAAGCTGGAAATAAAGAAGCAAGACTTGAGAGAATCTTTCATGTGTCCCGAGGCAGAAGACACGTGGAGGCGACTCATTTTTGGGAATTGATTGAGGGATTGGATTGGTGGCTAGAAGGGCAGGATGATTTGGGCATTACTCTGGTGACTAAGGGTAAATTTGGAATTTCCCCGAGGACATGTGCCTAGCACATGACCACTCTCTAAAAAATCCTATAAATACCCCTTCCACTCCATTGGGAAGGGGACTTCTCTTCAGACTCAGGATTTGGACTCTTGGAAGATCGAAGGACCTGAGCATTCTCTCTCAACACTCACGAAGACTCTTGGAATCCCAATAACCCTAATAAGGTTTCCGGATTCTAAGAGTGGAAGGACTCAAGAAGAAGGCTCTCTGAATCCTTGCTACCCTAACAAGGTTCTCGGACTCTAAGAGTTCTGCCACATGTCGTTGGAGTAATCACTCACATGTTCTTCTCCCCTCTTCAATCAATCAATCAATTCCGTATTCTTCGTGGATTTCTCTCCTCCTCAGCCAACACGAAACCCTAACCCTAGCAAGGTACGATTTCTTTGCCCACATTTCTTTGGCGACTCCGCTGGGGAGGTGTAGAATTCGTGAAGGGTATGCCCACAACTCGAAGTGGGAGAACTACAGAAGAGTCGCTTCACCAACAAATAGTATTACCTCACCAAATCCAGCCCAAGGCAAACAACTCAAGCTTTCCAAGGCGTAAACTGGATTTTGACCAACCACTTATTCAAGACGCTTCGAAAGGGAGTTCAACATCACTATACATGGCCAATCAACAACAAACCAACGCAGGAAGGCAAGTCAAGGATGCAAGCGAAGTGCAAACGAATGTTGTGCAACTGGAGATGCTCAAGGCATTAAAGGAAGCACGAGAAGGACAAGGGATGATGATGGCCATGATGCTGGAGATGCAGAGGAAGCAAGAGGAGATGGGGAACTTCCGACAGCAGTTGATGTAGATCCCTACCTTAATGGCCATGTTCCCAGGAAATTCGCAGGGAGAACAAGCAGGAGTGGAGGACAACAACAATGGCAGCAACAACAAAGAGAACTAGATTGTACCTCCATTGACTGAAAGTCAATCGGTTCCAGAATCAACTTGGAGCTCTGTAACGGTGGTGACGGGCCACAACCTAGGTTGGAAGCAAGCCAACCTCGCATTTAACATCATCCCAACTCGCTTCTTCCAAAGATTTTTTCACGGTGCAGATGCCAACCGTCCCCAAGCCATGTCTAGCGAGTGAGCCAACAAATGCCACCAGTACCAGCTTTGCATGATGCAAGTGTACATCAACCAATCTCTTCACCATACACACCGCCAATACAACAGTATATTACAACACCCCAGAGAGTTCACGCCACAAGCCAGTACGTGACGAAGGATGATATGATCGATGTGATCAATCAACTTCGCAGACAGACATCCCAACCCTCAGAGTTAGACTTTACTCCACCTTACCCGGAACACATTCGGAGGAAACCTTACCCAACATGGTATATCGAGCATCCCCCTCAATTTCTAAAGTACAATGGGGAGAAAGGAAATGTCAGGGAACACATTGCCAGGTTCGTAGAGTCGATGTCTCCGTGACTAGGATATGATGAAGTAAACAACCACAACTTGTTGATGAGGGAATTTAACAAGACTTTGACGGATAATTCCTTGATTGGTACTACTAATTTGGAGAAGGATCACCCATGATTGGGATGATCTAAAATTGCAATTTTTAAGAAATTTTTCTGTGCGTAAACAGTAACCATCGTAGAGCTCATGCGATTCAAGTAGAAGCCAAACGTAAGAGTCGCCGATTACGTGGATAGGTTCAGGCCCAAGATGTAGAAGTGTGTAGAGCCAATCAAGAAAAGAACTTGGTTAAGATATGCAACAATGGTGCTTTAGATGCCTTCAAGCCCCACCTCATTACCAAAGCTTGTGATTCATTTGCGACCCTCTCATCTTTTGCACAAGACTTAGGAGGAATCATGACATTTTCCACTAGCCATGTGATGGTTACATGGAAGGGCAAGATGACAGCAAATGTGGCTTTGGTGGATTCTCAGTCAAAACCACAAGGGGGAAAGAAGGAAAAGAATGAGAAATTTGAGCGAAGCAGAGAAAAACATGGGAACAAGTATACCAGAATGCCAGTTTCGGAGGCTATTACATGCAGCGAGAAGGCATCCAGGAGCCTGTACGAACAATGGGTTGAGCATGGAGTGGTGAAGCCTCCAAGGCCCTGGTTGGTTATAACGGAAGAGATGAAAAGAAGACCGGACTTCTGTGTATACCACCAATACGCAGAACATTCCACTATGGACTGTTACACACTGCAAAGGATATACCATGAGAAGCTAGCAGCCGGAGAGATTGAACTAGGAGAAGAAACGTGTAACACTCTCACCCATGGTGCAGTCCCGGAAGTCAAGAACCCAAATATTGGCTCTACCATCGAAAAACTTTGAACTACAGATGAATTAAAAATCCACCCAAGATGGTGGTCCACCAAAAATGGTGGTTTAAGTCCTCAGGAGTATCCCTTGCCAAGTAATTGGATGACCAAGGTTGGAGGCACAAGAATGATTTAATTAATATATATATATATATATATATATATATATATATATATAAAAATCCACCCAAGATGGTGGTCCACTTTAAATGGTGGTCGTGTCCTCGTAGATCGCGTGACTTGCCAAAAATTGGATGACCCAAGTGACGAGGCACCCGATTTCAAGTCCTCGTAGACCGCACTTGCCAAGAAATTGGACGACCCAAGTGACGAGGCACCCGAGGGTTACACTTTATCATTAAAAGTGAATGAGGCACCTGACTATAAGTCCTCAGACCCAAAAAGTTATACTTTCAACTTTAAAAGTAATCGAGGCACCTGACTATAAGTCCTCGAACCAGACAAGTTATACTTTCAACTTCAAAAGTAATCGAGGATTTATTATTTGAAACGTTATGCTTTTCGTTAAAAGCAATTTTATTATCAATAAATTGTCAAACTTCCGCTTATGCTTGAATATTTTTTCTAATCTTTAAAAAAAGTATAGATTCAAGTGTTAGTTTGCATAAAAAAAACATATTTTTTCTTGAAAAGATTCGTGTTTACTGTTTTATGAGACCTATTGTTGTCTTGGAGTCTTAATTCGAACAACTTAAGATTCAATGTTAAATATTGAGTTTTAAAGAATCGTTCAAATTAAAGGCAATCAATAAGGATAAAAGAAACTACAATTTGATAAATGAAATATATGTACATGAATTTTTCTCATACGTGGAAAATGGAAAAATTATGAAAGCTCATGATCTAAAGGCCATGACATGTCGAACTAAAGAGAGGGGAATAGCTAAAGCCTTCAAGTCGACAATGGTGTGGTACTATGAGCCTTCGTATTGGAGGTTATCGGGCCTTCAAGGTCTTGGGTAGCTGACTCAATTTTCCAAAAGCTTGGTCTTCAATTTATCTATGGCATCTTGAAGTTCCTAAAGTTTACATAAAGTAAGTCATTCTCATGGAGACGTGAAGTGACTTCCGAACGAAGTGCAACAACATGATGATTGAAAATAAAGAGATCCAACCTAGCATGGAAGGGAGACATGTCCAAGAAAAGCTAGGAGATACCTAGATACCCTGAAGAGCTCCTCTAGGGCTTGCCTCCAGGGGTTTGCTCCTCAGAGGTTCACTCTCCTAGGACTTTTATTTTCAAGGCTTGCAAAACATCAAGCTTCAAGAAGTGAAGACTTCAACACTTAAAATATTTTCATGCGATCATCTCACCAAAGGCGTGACTCACGCCGCTAGGGGAAAATGCCATTGGTAGATGACATAGACATCCTCCGAGTATAGATGCATTCCCCCTGCCAAATGATTTAATACGCATGTGGAGGAGCACCACGGTTCTATTGAATACGAGTGTCCCTGCATAGCAGGATGCAACAAAAAATGTCAGCTTTTTTCTTTATTACATCCACATAATCAACATTCTCAAGTATCTCGTTGATCCAATGCTGCCATTCCTGAAGGTGGCTAGATGAATTAGACAAAATGTGAAGGAGGAGGCCATTAGGTTGGTTCCCCTAGGGGTTAGCCCGTAGGGTTTAGCCACCTAAGGAGCTCTCCCCTCTTACATTTAACTTCTCCTTACTCGTTGAATCAACTGATTGGAATTAATGCTACTTCACCGGAATATCCGAGCCAAGGACCTTGTTAAGGTGAAATGGCTCGGAATAAATTCTTCGTCGTTGCGGTGTTGCCTCTTTTCTTTGAAAATATCCGAGCCAAGAACCTTGTTAAGGTGAAATGGCTCGGAATGGATGCTTCCTTGTTGCGGTGTTGCTTTTTCTTTCAGAATATCCGAGCCAAAGACCTTGTTAAGGTGAAATGGCTCGGAATAAATTCTTCCTCCTTGCGGTGTTGTCCTTTCTTTCAGAATATCCGAGCCAAAGACCTTGTTAAGGTGAAATGGCTCGGAATAAATCCTTCCTCCTTGCGGTGTTGCCTCTTTTCTTTGGAAATATCCAAGCCAATATCCTTGTTAAGGTGAAATGGCCCGGAATTGATGCTTCCTATTTGCAGTATTGCCATTTCTTTAAGAATATCCGAGCTAAGATCCTTGTTAAGGTGAAATGGCCCGAAATAAATTATTCCTCCTTGCGGTGTTGCTTTTTCTTTGAGAATATCCGAGCCAAGATCATTGTTAAGGTGAAATGGCCCGGAATAAATGTTTCCTTGTTGCGATATTGTCTTTTCTTTAAGAATATTCGAGCCAAAACAGGTGAAGTGGCCCGAAAAAGAAAAATTACAATCACGTAAAAAAAAAATGAAGCAATCACAAATTATTAAACCTTCTAAAAAAAAAATAATAAAAAAAATCTCTGGCGAAACCCTATACTTCCTTTGCCTTACCTCCAACTCCTTTCTTCCCTTTCGGCACTTCTTAAACCAGACTTTCAGCTTTTTTTCTTCGTGAAACGTCCTTGCGACGTACTTAGAACCGGAGCTGGCACAATGAATTGCCACCTCTGAGATACATAATACTGCATGCGGCCTCATAACAGGCCTGCTCGCTTGATCGATACATGATGTTCTTGCGTGTACTACTCATCCACCAGCCGTGTTTTGCAGGTGGACATGGAAAATCATGCGGCAAAAGTCGGTCATTCAAGAAAAAATGATCAGCTGGGGATCGGAGTTTGGTGAGCCTGGAGATGTAACGCTGCCAAACTCAAACTCCACTTCAGCATCTTGAAAAAAAAGAACACTTGTTTTTCTGCCTAAAATTTATTTTCCATGGAATAGTGTGGTAGATTCAATGACCGAGCTCACATTTATAGAAGAGTTTAAATTTGATAAACTTATAGTATTACACAAAGTGTTAATAAGATCATTACACATGCATTATTAAGAAAAATGCAAAAAAAAAAACACTTTTTAATGCCCGAAATCAGCTCTGTTATATGCATATGTGATTCAGTTACTAAAAAGTGTGATTTCACATGGTAACATCTTTTACAATTACCAGTAACTTGATTTTACCGTGATTAGATGATGTGGTCAAGGGCGGCAGCATAGCAAGAGGGACAATTGACATTGACGGAAAGGAAGACAATCACTTAATCAATGCCGGAAATTAATTGGTAACATCTAAATTTGTATAGAAAACTTGCTGCATAAATCATCCAAAGATTGAGGTTATTACTAAGATCTTGTTTTTCAAAGTAAAATAAGATCGTATTTTATTTTGTAATATATAATTTAATTTTGTCTTAATTTAGTTTCTCAAAAAAAAAATTTATTATTACGAAATCAATTCGAAAAAAAAATAAAAAAAATCGTGAAATCAATATGATTCACTTCATGTTGCAATTTAAAAATATATATATATATATATATATATATATATATATATATAGATATATATATATCCAGTGTTGAAGATGCACATGTATATATTATATAATGTATATAATATATATTATATAATGTGACTTTGGAGAGCCATGTATATATGGTTCAATTAAAAAGGTGATTGTTATTTGTTTACCTTTCATCCGTCTTTTTTCTCTATTATAATACTTGTCCAGTAAAATCAATTGCTAGAATCAATTCCTGACAATCCCTATAAATGACTACGCGGTATCATCAATCAAGGGGAAAAGATCTTAAGTTTAAAAAATAATAATATTATTATTATTTTACCAAATTAAATTATTCTTATTTTAAAAAAAATATTTCTCGACTTTCGATAAATATTTTTGTAAAATAATTCCTTCCTAATTTTATTTTATAAGTATATAAATAAAATGATTTGATTTTTGTTTCCAAAATATGAATAATTTGAGTGTATATATATAAAAAGATTTTATTGTATATATATATATATATATATATATATATATATACACACACACACACACACTAAGGAAACAAAGACAATTTCCTTTGTTATCAAGGAAACAAAGATTTTTTTGGTAATAGTACTGCACTTGGACAACCACAAATTTTGGGTAATTGCTTTACTGAAGATCGCAGGGAAAAGCTTTCTAGATACATTACTAAGAAAAACAAAGAGGAATTTTGGCAGGAAAATCAAGGAATTGGGAAAGATTCTCAAGATATTTTAAGGGAGCTCTCCGGTCTAGGGGTCTCCTTGATTTTCTATTTTTGAGACTTGCAAGATCAAACTAAGCGGATTGTTTAGAAATTTGAAACAAGACTCAAAGACTCGAAATAATTTGCACGATCGCCACTCCGAAGGTGTGACTCACGTGCAGGAGACAAATGTGAGTCCATGTACAAATTAGGGTTCACACATACGACCTAAAGAATTGAATGACAAACAGAAAAGCTGAAAATAAAGAAGCAAGACCTGAGAGAATCTTCCACGTGTCCCGAGGCAGAAGACACGTGGAGGCGACTCATTTTTGAGAATTGATTGAGGGATTGGATTGGTGGCTGAAGAAAGCGGGACGATTTGGGCATTACTCTCGATGACTAAGGGTAAATTTGAATTTTCCCGAGGACATGTGCCTAGCACATGACCACTCTCCAAAAAATCCTATAAATACCCCTTCAACTCCATTGGGAAGGGGACTTCTCTTCAGACTCAGGACTTGAACTCTTGGAAGATCGAAAGACCTGAGCATTCTCTCTCAACACTCACGAAGACTCTTGGAATCCCAATAACCCTAATAAGGTTTCCGAATTCTAGGAGTGGAAGGACTCAAGAAGAAGGCTCTCTGAATCCTTGCTACCCTAACAAGGTTCTCGGATTCTAAGAGTTCTGCCACGTGTCGTTGGAGTAATCGCTCACCTGTTCTTCTCCCCTCTTCAATCAATCAATCAATTCCGTATTCTTCGTGGATTTCTCTCCTCCTCAGCCAACACGAAACCCTAACCCTAGCAAGGTACAATTTCTTTGCCCACACAACGTATGTACCAATCTATCCGGATTCATTAATCCCCAATTTAGTAATCCAACGATTAGGAACTATTTTAGTTTTAAGCTTTCTAAGAATTTAGATCTCATTAGAATGATCATCATCATTATTCTAAAAGCATTGTTTAAAACTATGGGTTTATCACATATTATAAAACAACATCATGTAGATAATTAAAAGCCTTTAATAAATTAATACTTTTTATTAATAAATGAATAAGATTGTTACAAAGTATATGCTTTATCATCAAACATGATTGGCTTGTGTGCATACTACTTTCAGTTGTGATACATATGAACTATACAAGTGAAGTGTGCATATATGAGCTATCTATATGAAATTGTCATATACACTAAGATGTGAAAAGGTTTTGTGAAAAGTTAAGTGCTTAGTGTGCTTAACTTTATTTGTAAATATAAGCTATCTATATGATTGTGTAATGTTAGTAAGTAACATACCTGATAATTATTGAATATGACTTAAATTAGTTGAACTATGTATATCAATAATATAGGCTCTGTGCTAAAAGATAACTAAGTAAGCCGATATTATATATATGTAGGCTACTCAGTGGCAAAACACTTTTTAAAAAATTTAATCAACGCAAGAGGCAAGTACATCAACATTTCTTACTCAAATAAGTTTATGTTGCAAATACTTAACTTAAAAGTTTATCTTTTCAAGTTATTCAAATTACTGAACTGTGATAATTCGAATTCAGTTATTCTTATGATATTAAAAATATGTCAATGCCATTATTTCAGCTAGACAAATGATGAGATATATTGATATTATTCATTCATGAAAATCTTATTTAATATTCTCCAAACCATTTTTTTTGTGGTGCGAACTCTTATATAATGTTGTGAAAGAACAACCCTTTTATAGGGGCATATAATACCAAACATATGATTCTGAAGGACATGTAATGTGTCATTAGACTATTATTTTGTGCACAATATATATGGTACTTGAGCTGATCACCTAAAGTACAAGTCTAAGTTATATTCAGTTTTTAGTATATGTTTATATTCATGGATTGCAGTTTTAGTACTGTCAATTCTAGTACAGAATTCACTAGTCATTTGACCCTACAACATGAAAAAACCTAATTTTCTAAACTCACAGTTTTAGAGAACTATTTTTCTTAGCATCTCATTATGCTCGCCTTCACCAGCTAGCTCAGGATATTGCAACAGAGGCCACCGTAGAGAGTACGGGATTACCATCAGAGCAATTTGTTGCGTTAAGCGGAGAGGTGCTCCGGATGGTGGTTACCCTACTATTAGAAGCTTTTGGTGATCAGCCCAAGCCTACTCAGGTATTCTGCATGTTATTTTATTTTCATTGAGCATTCTTTTTTTAATTCTCACGTATATATAGACTAATGATTTATATATTTAATCTTATCTACAAGGTGACGATGGTGAGCGGGCTGGTGATGCAAAGCATGGTGGCGATGGCGAGCATGGGGACGACGACACTGATTTTCATATACTAGAGCAGCATCTTCGTCCACCTTCATTTGATGATCCTCCTCCTACTGGCTAGGTAGTTTATAGTTCAATTATATAGATTTTTTTCATTACATTATATAACATTTGCACATATTATTAAAAATTGTTGTTTAGTTTACTTTGTATGAGTTTTATAAATCATATTTTATAGATTATTTATCGTTAGCGTACATTTGTAATTGTTGACGAGTTAGTTCATATTTGTACTTGTTAGTTTATTTGGCATTATCGTATATTTGCAATCGTTGCGGTATTAACGTATATATTTGTAACTGTTACTAGCTATGTGATGAGATCAAACATGTTTTTACAGTTATGTTTAATGTGAAATATAATATTGTATGTGTTGTTTGGATAAAGCAGGTTATAGGTACACTATTGGGGTTCAAAACCTTGAAAACTGCAATTTTAAAAAATTTATTAAAAAAAAATTCCCCTAATCTCGACGGATTAAGGTAATTGATCAGACGGATTTTCCTTTGACCTTGTCTACTTTTTTAAAAAAAATAAATTTTTGGAAAAAACAACAATTCTCAACGGAATGATGTATTTTCAATGGCCTTTTGGTTGGAATTAGCTGTATTTTAAATACATTTTCTCATTTTAAAAATGTTTAATGCTGACAGAATAGTTCGTCGAAAATAGTCTTGTTCCGTCGAATATATGCTATTCCCGACGGAATATTCAGTCGATAATAGTATCTCGACCTTATTAATTCCCAACTGAATTCTCGATGCATTTAATGCCGAGGGCTCTAATTATGACTGAATGGTCGACAGAATATTTTTTCATAAATAAGGTCATTCCCGACGGAATAAGGATATGTCCGACATAATAGTCTGTCAGAATTAGGCTTTTTTCTTGTAGTGTCTCCCTGGAAGGGGAAGATACTATTCGGGAAGAAAGAGAAACTTAGTCCAAGATTCATAAGACCATTTGAAGTACTAAGAAGAATAGGAGATGTAGCTTATGAAGTAGCCCTACCCCCAGAGTTAGAGCATGTACATAATGTGTTTAATGTGTCAGTTTTAAGACCATATAAACCAAACTATAAACATGTAATAGAATATGAGCCTATACAGATTGAAAAAGACCTAACATATGAATAAATTCCTATTAAGATAATTGATAGGAAAGAACAAGTTCTAAGAAATAAATTATAAAGTTATACCTTTGGTAAAGGTATTATGGAGGAACCTCAATGTCGAGGAGGCAACGTGGGAACTCGAAGATAAAATGAGAAGTAATTATCCCCACTTTTTTGTCTAACCTTATATTGTGATTC
This sequence comes from Panax ginseng, assembly GCA_020205605.1. Taxonomy (NCBI): domain Eukaryota; kingdom Viridiplantae; phylum Streptophyta; class Magnoliopsida; order Apiales; family Araliaceae; genus Panax; species Panax ginseng. The sequence continues at coordinate 12,743,949 of CM035128.1, read as the reverse complement.
TAGTGACGGAATCCTTATAAAGGGAAAGAATGTAAGGATCGAGAATGTAGCATCCTTGTACTAAGGGTTATTAATATTTATTAAAAAAAATAAATATTTATATGAAAATGTTTGTGTTTTATGTGATTAATAAGGTTGATTTTGACCTAAATTTTGTATAATGTAATTATGAATGTTCGTGGGAATTTTTCAGCGAAATAAAAAAAAAATCTGAGAAAAATGCTAAATCACTATTCATAAAACGCAGAAAATGCTTTTTTTGTTTTTGAATTTTAGAATTACAGCATAGGGTTTATTTGGAAAAGGGAGACAAAATCTCCAATAAAAATATTTTTATCAGAAAAGACGAAAAATCACTATTCACTCTAAAAACACGTTTTTCATATTTTCAAAATTTTGAACTTGGACATATTGGGTGTTTGAGAAATGGGGATGGAAAGTGAAATCGAATTTTAGAAAAGAGAAAGTCAATATTTTGACTAAATGTTAAATTTAGAGAAACTAACTAAAAAAGAAACTATAAATAATAATAATAATAATAATAATAATAATAATAATAATAATAATAATAATAATAATAATAAGTTAATACTCCCTCCGTCCCATGATAAAAGTCCTTATTACTATTTTGGATAGTCCCAGGTTAAATGTCCACTTTCCTTTAATAACCAAATTTTTACACATTTTTTCCTATTATACCCATAGCATTAAATATCTCATACTTTTTTATTCTAATTCTCTCTCCATATTTAATAAGTATGGAGAGAGAATATCTTGAATTAAATAGCTAGAGAGTCACTCTCTCACCTATATTGAAAATAATTAATGACATTATTATGGGTAATTTTGTCATTTCATTCCTCTTTTAAATATGCGTGAAAAGTCAACTAGGACTTTTATCCTGGGACTGAGGGAGTAATAATCAAGCCAAGTGAAGCCTAGGGGCTTGGCTTGAAAATTAAATAGCTTGGCTAAGGTTTAAGATGGTTTGGCTAAGAATTAAAATGGCTTGGCTTGGACTTGGAGCTAAAGAAAAGAGAAGACATGTGTCTCTTGATTAAATAAGTTGATACCCAAGTGTCTTGCAAACATAATTAGAACCTGAGATAAAAGAGAGCAAAAAGTAAAAGAGATCAGTCATGGGGGGAGGTATCCGGGCATACGGGCTTGGGGGACAAATGATGATGGAAAACTTCCAAAAATGAAAAGTTTGAAGCATGAACAGGCAAGCAATTTAATGCATGGTCCCCTCCATTCATTTATTTTATCCAAACAAAGCCTTAAGTAAACCATTTGGCTAGATTTAGTTAATTTTATATAAGGTAAGGTTAGCCTAACCCAAAATTTGTAAGGTTAAGTGTTGGATGATTCATTAAATCGACCAACATCTAGCCATTTCATTTCATCCTTATTTTTACTACAAAAGAGAAAAGAAAGAGCAAAAAAAAGGAAGAGAGATAAAGGGAGAGAAGGGCACGACAAAGAAGGAAGAAGAGAAGAGCAAGGTTCAAGTTGATTATCAAGTGAAAGCTAGGAAGAAGGAGAGCAAGAAAGTTATGATCCAACCCCTTCATCTCTTTTCTTTTTAAATTTTTCTTTAGCATGATAAGAAGTGCGTGCTTGGTATTATTTGAAGGTCATGGAAGGATCTTGGAGTTATATGGATATATATCATATGTTAATCTATTTGTTAATTTCATGAAAAGTGGAATCAAAATGAAAATACAAATATATGCGTAAAGGAATACAAGAATAGATAATTAGCGGACTGTTATGGACTGTTTTGATGCCTTTTGAGGTAGCTTATTGTAAAAATTAAGTTCTAGGGTGTCATGTTATAATCTTATGATTTATGAACTTCACCCAATTGGAACGGAAGCAAAAAAATTTGTAACGAAGCCATGGCAAATTTGAAGTCACATACTTTTTAAGATATATGAAATTTCGTAGGTATGTACATTTGTTTTTCTTCTCACCACATTTTCTTGTAGAACAAATACCCCTCATACAAGGTATAATTCTTTCATTTATTTGTTCTTTATTTTTCATTTGTATACATTGAGGACAATGCATGACTTAGGTATAGGGGGAGTTTGTTTGTTTTATTGTATTATTTTTTTTCTTCTTTTTTTAATAAAATATAGTAAAAAAGCAAAAAAAAATAAAAAAAAAATAACTTTTTATGAGTTGGATTAATTCTAATAAGTATCCGTGGAGTAAAAATTTATGAGTCAGAGTAAAAGATTTAGAACTATTGAATTTTTGATTAGATACGAAATCTTAGTTTGAAACGTACATCATTTGGAATAAAATATATTAATAAGCATTTTTATACTTCACGTTTACACTAACTCTAAGTTGTGGATATAAACTATGAGTCAAGCAGAAAAAGAGAAAAATTGGAAAAAAAGAAATAAATAACTGCTTCAATGTCCATTGAATGAAATAACTAGGTATCCAACACTATAAGAAAAAAATCTTATTTACGACGGAACATTCCGTCCAAACTAAGCCTATTCCATCGAAAATATCATATTTACGAGGGAATATTCTATCAGAAATTCTGTCGTATATACACGCGTCGAAAATAAGTTCATCGATAATTTCGTTGAAACCATTTATTTTTGATTGATTTATTTGCAACGAAATTCCGTTGTAAATAGGCTGTCTTCGAGGGAATATTTACGACGGAATAATTTCGTCGAACATAAATGGGGAATATTTCCAACTGAAAATTTCGTCGGAAATAAGTTATCTTCGACGAAAATTTTGTTTCTAGTCTAATTTAGGAAAAACTATTTTCGACGGATATTCCTTCGAAAATACCTTATTCCGTCAGAAATAAAATAATTTTTTAAATAATTTTTTTAAAATTCTAATTTCCAAGTGTTTAAACCCAATTTTTTTTACCTGCAACCTGTTTCTGCCCAATAACAGTAATATATTCTAGTTATACAACATATATATCGCTAAAAACCTGTATATATCATCTGTCTAATAATCATCAACTAAGTTAACAATGACATATATGTAAGCTAGCTAACAATACAAATGATCTACTAACTCATCAATAATTTCAAATATAATCTAATGTTCCATAAATTATATAAAATATTATTTACAACACTTTTACAAACGCAACTAGATCGACTACAATAATAAGTATAAATGATCAAAAAATGAGTCTATAAACTAGTATGTGGATTATCATCGGGTGTAGGTGGACGACGATACTGCTCTGGTGTATGAAAATTAGCATCTTCGTCCCCCCGCTCGCCATCGCCATCTCCATTGCCATCTCCAGTCCGCTCGCCATCGCCAACCTGCTGGTAGAATTAAATATTAAAATCATTAGTCTGTATATATGTGAGAATTAAAAAGATATTTTTAAATAAAAATAACATAAACATTCAAAATACCTGAGTAGGCGGCGGCTGACGAAAAACCTGCTCTAGGAGGGTAGCCACCATCCGGAGTTTCTCGCCGTCCAACTCGTCGAACTGCTCCTACGGTAAGCCGTACTATCTGTTGAGGCCCCAGCTAGAACCTCCTAAATGAGCTGGTGAAGACGAGACCTACTAGGAAACTGCTAACGAAGAAAAACCGATCGGTATGGAACTTATCTGACACCTCCGCTATCAGCCTCTATATTAAATCGTCGTCCAAGCCAGCGCCCATATGAGATGGTCCAATAGGTGCTCTCGGATGCTGGCTAGATCCTGTGAAAATATATAACATGGCTATCGTCAATAATTTATAAGTTCTGATAAGTTATGAGAATTTTGTGAAATATAAAGAATTAATATTATTACCTCCAGGTAGTGTATATGCGGGTATCCTCGGCAGGCCCACCACTCAATACCTGTCGATACTACTAGTAGAGGGATCCTGAGACTCGACCCATAATCTCAGCAAATCATCTCGTGATAAATTAATCTGGGGAGTGGGGATGGTGGTATCTAATGGCTCAGAACCCCCTAGTAGCCTCCAACTCAGCTATACGCTGGTCCCCAAGCTTTTAAAATCGGTCTTGTAATTTATATTTTATACGTGAGTTAATTATACCATTTTATTTTATTTTTTTGAATATTGAGATTACTAAAATGTAAGAGTAGTTTTACCCGTATAACTAATGTTGCCTAAGACAAAACACGCTCCTCCTTAGGCGTGTGGGCCTTATCCCAAAACTTTAATATGGTCGGAGCTCTACCCAAGGTCCTCCCCTAGGACTAATAGATGTAGTCATAAAAAAGTTATTAATTATTATTCGTGCTAGAATTTTATAAGTTATTTCTAAATACATAATGGTTACCGTCTTCGCCTCCTCAAAAGATTGCGAGCCAGTCGTGTATACTATGCGGAGCTTGGCCCAATTCTTCTTTGCCTGCTTAGACTTCTTCTTGAAATCTTCAGCCTCCCAGTGCGCACACATAGCCTTCCATGCGGGATCGGAGACTATGCGGGGCTAGTGAACTATGATGATGGTCCCGAGCTGGTCATCAACTGTCTGGACTGCCCATCATCACAGCTCATATAGCCAGCCAGAGTAATTCTCAGCGACATGTCCAATAATCACTGAATCACTGGCTGTTTGAGAGACGCCCTCGTTAAATCTATAATAAGTTTTTAACAAAAGTCTAAAAGTCAGGAACAATTAATTTCTTAAACGCTACAACTGTGTAATAATATAAAACTGGCTAATATAAACTTATTAACTTACATGAAACTCCCACAACACAGTATCCATAAAGGAGCGATAGAACCGCTCGTAATGAGTGAAGCACGTGAACCTGGTCGGGAGGTGTGTCAGACAGATCGCGTGTAAGGTGTGTTTGGCGACCGGGTCTAGTATACTACAATAAAAATATAACAATATGTGTTACGTTAATTGTGTCATGTAAAAAAATATATAGATTTAACAGTTTTACGACAAGGAAGGATTAACACTTACTGTCCAGACTGGACATCCACCGACACTGTAAGTAGAGATGCTGGCAGCCGACCAAAGATACTGAGGTTAAGTCCTCTGTGTCGTTGACAAGGCACATATGTAATTATTAAAAAAAACTGCACATATGTAATTATTAAAAAAAACTAAGTCAATAAACACGAGATAATGCAGGTTAAGATAAATTTAAATCCTATGTCAGACAACTTACTAGCTCCTGAAGATGAGCCTCCATCATGGCCAGCGTCTCCCGATCCTGATCTCCCATCACCGCGACGACCTCCATCGTTGTGTCTAGCCATAAATATGCCACTGGAATAAAAAAAAGCAACACATATTAATTTGAATGTAAATTATTTAAATATTTTAATATGTAAATTACAATTGCATTATTTACTACTCTATAATAATTGTAGATTACATACGTCATCCAACCCGTCAGATTCCACATCAATATCATTCTCAGATTTTGTATCTTCGTCATCCTCAGTTTTGATATCAGTTTCTTTGTCATTATCATCCTCAACGACTACGTAGTCATTCACAACGTTCTCCTCGACATCTTCGTCGGTAGGTATGTCAACCACATCAGTTGTCATCACATCTTCATCATTTTGCACTACCTGCCTGGGATTACTAACATCTTCTTGTAGCACTTCATCCATCCCAAACATATTAACAACATCAAATGCACATGTTTTAGTTGTGACAATTGTATACCAGGGGCTTCTACCCTTTATGACATTAGAAGCTAGCGTAATACACTTGATTCGTTTGACTGGCTAACACGAATACGTCATCAGATCTTAGTACTAACTTGATATCTACTATGACGATTCTATTATAATCAACTTTAACACCTTTTTCAGTACGTATCAAACCAGCGACACTTAAATGTAACTACCTTTTTACCCCGAGCACAACCACATCTTGTAAACGTCCATAGTAATTGGACTCGGAATCATGGTACTAGCTTCCCAACACCACAACTCCAGAATTGACTGAGGTGAGTTCATTCAAGTCATCGACCTTAAATCTGTACCCATTCACGATGCAATTGGGAAAAGAACTATCAATTTTGTAAGGTCAGATGACATCTATAAAATGTTCAGAAATTTTCCTTTTCTTCAACCCTTTTTCTTAAACCACTGTTGGAAATTAGCATTAGTGATTTCTTCCAGCTCTGTTGCAGTTAAAGTCGGGTTAGAAGCATACGCTGCCTCTTCAAATAAACTGAAATAATATTAAAATACCTTAATATATAGATAAGTGCACTTATAAATTATATTAGACATAATAAATAATTCTTCATACATTATGTATGATGATACTTCAGGCATATTTAGAAGCACGTATGTAGATACACTCTTCAAATCATTGTCGCTTAAGTAAGTCATCGTATCATGGCCAAATAGCATAGCCGGATATGTGAATACAACCTAATCATCATCAGCATGAGATTGGGGACCGATGACCTCATTCCTACTTAAACAGTTGTGCTTCGTTGAAACAACATTGTCAAAATTCAATGAGCAAAAGTTGATAAGCTCTTCCTCTGTATAGCATTTTGCAATAGAGCCTTCTATATGAGCTTTACTCTTGGCTTTCTGTTTAATTGACGCATATACCTAAAATACATGCATTAAGATATATATGAGTAGTTAGAATATGAGAAGCAGAATTCAATATAAAAAGATTATATTACCTCTCAAAATGATACATCCACCGATATTGCACCTGTGACGCCCCCAAAATAGGTATACAACACCCATTCTGAGTCGCCAAAATACATGGTATAGAAAGCAAACTACAACTTTGATAATACAGATGTCGTGTAGAATACGACAATACAACTGTGAGTTTAAATACAAATATTATCTTCTAGACAATATACACACCCAAATAAGTCCTCATTAATTATTCATACACTATTTTACAGAAATAATGAGGACAGCTAAAACATCTTCCTAGAACCATCACTCCATACCCCGACTCGATCCTACTATGTTCTCACCTCCTGTGAAGAAAAATGGAACAAAAAGGAAAAGGGTGAGCTCAACTAGCCCAGTAAAGAATATTATGACTAAGATAATATACAACAAATTATCGTTAGTCTTCAACAGGGAAAAAATCTAATAGAATACAATAGACAACAAGTTTTAGATCAACAAATGCAATGGAAAAAGAATCCATTAGAAGAGTCACGTAGAGAAAGAATTCTACTGTCTTCTAAGGTTTAAAAGTCCATCATCAATAGTTTATCCCTGTAATAACAATCAATATACATCTTTAATCATCTTTGCACTACAGGCCAACGATATTCATTTGTATCATCAATTGGTCATGTTCATCTCAACACCTGTTCATCTTTGCACTATAGGCCAAAGATATTCATCGATTAATCGTTCATCTGCACACTGTGCCAAAGATATTCATTTATATCATCATTTAGGACTGAGGATGATGAAAAACATTTTTAAAGAAACGAATTCAGTGAAACAAAATGACATGGATTAAGGATTAAGGATTAAGGATTAAGGATTCAGTACTTTGTTTTACCCATGTCCAAAAATACTTGAAAATAATCATATTGGTGTAAAATTCAAGAATGATCAAAACATGGATACAATCAAAGCTAGTATCCGAATAGATATTTTGGACAAAAAAATTTTTATTTTCTATTGAATAAAGGTCGTATTCGTGAATAGTGTCGATACGTGAATAAAGTGCCGATACACGTGAATAGAACCCCAACACAACAAGTTCCAAATTTGATAAAAAAGTTCACCAATACTTTAAGATAATGATATTGAAGAAAAATATCATTTAAGAAGAAAATAATACCCCTTACCTCAAAATAACCCGTATTTCGATCGAATTTTTAGATAGTCTTTGTGTAAACCCGCACCAGATATAGCAACACTTAAAGTATACTCACAAGAATACGCTCGATAATTTAGAGAGAGAAAGAGAGAAAACTTTGTTTCTGGTGTGATTTTCAATTCTAACTTAGCCCTCTATTTATAGGAAAATGCTAGAACGCCAAAGGAGACTAAAATAATAAAATATATTATTTCTTTACCAATTTCTCTACGCATGCTAGGTTGGAATCAGCCATCTTTGAATAAAATTAGCAGCCCATATGCATATTCCACCAACCAAAAGTGGGTCCCCCAATAAATTTAATAAAAACCATTTTATTTTTCCAAAACTTCAACAATTCATAGAAAATAGCTCGGTTATCAGAAAAATTCAAAACTCGCAACTTTCCATGGGAAATTCCATTCTCTACAACTTTGCAGAAGAAAGTTTTTCCAAATTCCAAACAGAAATTGACCAAAATCCATAAACGAGCGATATTTTATACTATAATAAATTTTCATCAAGAATTGTGTCCACCGCACACAAAACATGTGTTAAACATTTAATGCCACAAAATACTCTACCTCCTCATATACTCATATATCCCACATTCATTATAAAAATATCACCGTTAATATATTATTAAAATAATATATTTAAATGAATTATTTTATCGGAAAAAAGATAAAATATTAATTTTCAACAATTGTCACATTAAAATTTTCTCCATCTATATCCACATAAAATAAATATTTTCTTTATCATAATAATCAATAATTACTTATTTAAAAAAAATAATATTATGTAATCACAAGATCGACAACCAAAGCCGTTCTCAGAAAAGAGGGCTTTCCAATAAGGATTTCTCCTTCTTTGGCGCATAATTAGGTGACCAAACCTCTCCTTAGATGTAACTTTCTAGACATTGCCAATAATATTATCTCGATAATATTATTCAAATAATATGAATTATTGATTTGATAATGGAAAATCTTTGTGTAATGACAATTATTAAAACAACAACAATACAAAATATCAACGCAAAGAATTATTGAATCAATAAAATATAATATTGAACAAGAATTCATCGTAATAATTATTGAGTAGTGCCTTCTTACGTAAGGATCAATAATTCAATAATATCGGCAATACCGTGTGCTACTTTATGCAATCACGCGTAGACATCGTATTTTAACCACCGTGTAACCCAACAAAGGTGTTAGCGGTAATAATTTACGTCGTTATTTATAAAACTCAATATTTGTCGTTTTCCTTCATCCAACCGCTTTTCCGTTATGGGGCCCACTAATGATCATGGCGTCGCATACGGAGATTCCGACAAAAAAAGAATATTCCACGACCAAACGAATATTTCAACAATAATGAATATTTTATAACCACTTGCTTATTTTGTAAACTTTGCACATTTCACCCATAACCAAAGAATTATATCAAATTAACCCTTATTAATTTAGAATAATGAATAAAGGAAAATTCAATTTTATTTATAATAAGTTGGGGTCTTACAGCACCGGTCCTCTAAGTTTGAGTTCATATGGTAGATGAACAGACAGATGTTCCATCAAGTCAAAGAATCTTGGAGGAAATACATTTCGGGCTTGCAAATAGTGAACACAATATCAATCTCTATCTGCTCCACATCACTGTACTTTATTACAGTTGAGCATAGATCCAGAAAGAAGTTTGAAAGTTCAGTCAATGCATCCATAACTTTTCTGGGTAACATCTCACGAAATGCAATTGGGATCAACTACTTCATGGATACATGACAATCGTGGCTCTTGAACACATTAAATTTCAATTGCTCAACCTTACAACATCGCGATATGTTTGACGCATATCCATCTGGGAGCTTCAACCCACTTGCACACCTCTTCAACTTGTTGCTTAATAAGACAAAATTGAGCTTTAGGTTTCGTATTGTTAGTGCGAAGCCACAATTCTGGCCTGATGTTCATTGCCTCAAAATCTTTCCTTGCGTTGTCATTATCTTTAGTTTTACCACACATCTAACACAGTGTAAAAAAAAGTTCTCAAAAACATTCTTTTCTGTATGCATAACATCTATACAATGACGAACTGAAAGTGTGACCCAATACAACAGCTCAACCCATATGGACTAGTATGTCCAATTATGAGTCTTCCTGTACCCGACTGCTCTTAATTTACTTATAGGTCTCTTAGAGAGAGGGCACAACTTTTTATTTTATTTAACTTAGTTTTTCGCTGGTGCAGAAAGGAGTGAGATATTTAGAGAGGGGGCTTTCCAATAAGAATTTCTCCCTATTGGCGCGCAATTAGGTGACCAAACCTCTCCTTGACAGAACTTCTAGACATTGTAAATATTGTAATTTATAATATGAATAACTTTGTCATCTCAATTATTGATTTAATAAAATAACATTTTATGCAGATGATACCGTGACAATAATTGAATCAATAATTTGAGAGATAAGATGCAGCAATTACTGTAGCAATAATTGAGTATAACTGAGTGACTTTTCACGTAAAGATCAATAATCAATACTGGTGTGCTTCTTACGCAACCACGCTTATTATTTATCTTTTTTTTACTAGGGTAGTTCAACAAGATTAATGGTAAAACTTCCGCCGTTATTTTCATAAAATATTTTTTGTCATTTTCTAACTACGATAAAGACTTCGTTGTGGGGTCCACTAATGATTATGCCAGTCGCATTTAATATTCCCCGACAAAAAGAATATTCCCCGGCCAAACGAATATTATATAACAACTTGCATACTTTGCAAAATTTTTAAATATTACCCACAACTATAACAATATATCAAATCCACACCATAATATTAAAAAAAAATATTTCGAAAAAAATAAATATTTATTCATAAAATCTGGGGTCTCACAACTCGCATCTAACATAGTGTAAAACAAGTTCTCGAAACTATTCTTTTCTGTATGCATGACATCTATACAATGACGAGCTAAAAGTGTGTCCCAATACGGCAGCTCAAACCATATGGACTAGTATGTCCAATTATGAGTCTTCACGTACCCGAATGCTCTTAATTTACTTATAGGTCTCTTAGAGAGGGGGCACCACTTTTTATTTTATTTTCCTTAATTTTCCGCTGGTGCAGAAAGGAATGAGATATTTAGAGCTTTTGTCTTTCCTCTTATTCTAATCATGTGTGGTACTAGTAGAGTCAGGATGTATTTGTAACTTTCTTTTATCGATCTAGTATAAATTTTCTTTTTAATTATTATTCTTATTTCATGCAATTAATAGTATTAGTTTTTAATTTCGTGGCTAGCTAAACTTTTAATACTTAGGTTGAATATGAAACTAAGTATTTCATAATAATTAATTTATATCCGTTCCACAATTAGTGTCTAATTATTTTCGCCTTCATATTTTCATTCACACAAATTACATACAATTTTTATATTGATTGCCAGGTTTTGATAAGTTATAGTTAATTTGTGAATTTTTCATAATTATTATTGCTCATTAATTATATGAATCATTATTTTTAAAGGGAAGGGAAAAGTAATTTGGGAATTAATTTAGAAAATTAAAAATTATTTATTATATTAGTATTTAGTGGATTCGGATTTTTAGGTATCTTTTCTCATTAATAGTTTTCGTTATTAATTATTAGTTAGCATAATTTAGTTAATAAATCATCTCCACCATCTTTATTTCTAATTTGCTTGAAATATTAATATTTAAGGATATATTAAATAATTGATCTAATTCGACCTACACTTGTCAAATTTACAATAGACGTTGTATACTTACAGTACATAATTTTAACACATCCTAATACTTTTATTAATTAAGTATGTATATCATGGTCATGTGACAAGAACTTATGACTAATTTCGGTCAAAAAATTATCTAAATTATAAAGAGTGTACATTGCTTTTTTTCCTCCTAACATTTCATGTTTATTCACATCAGAATACACAAAGATGGAGAATGGATACACCAATATCATATACATAGATAGTCTCATTTAAAGTGTGATCGGCTGGTAAAACTATAATACAATAATAAATATGAGTCTTTTCTTCTGAATTATGTTTTTCATGAATCCTCTTGCACACTAAGAAAATATGTAAATCTTCCACATGTAAATATGGAGATAAAGCAAGCACACAAGTATTCGTATATAGAGAAGACATGACCGAATCAAATGAAGCATACACCGAACTTTGGTGGAATGATAACATTTCTGCAGCCACCTTTTGAAATCCCTTGTCTGATGAACAAACTTGTGCCTTTATCCCATGTTTGAACTTTTGATTTCTTAGGGAGGAGACAAGCGTTTATCATCATTGAAGAATCCGTCTTTGCAGAAATATGAGTTGTTGGAGAGTGAGGCTTTATGGTCTTGGAGATTGGATGCTTTGGAGGAACATAAATGGCTTTCTTAATGTCCTCGAGAAGGCTTGTGTCCGAGTCGAAATGATTGTTAGAATTAAAAAACATCTGAAAAACTTTGAAACATGATAAATGGAGGTGCTTGCATGATTTAGGCAACTCCATAAAATCATCCCTTAGAACTTGTTGGAGGAATTCTTTTCGTTTCTCATTCAGTATCTTCCTTACACAAGCGATTGAATCCTCAATGTCCGCCTCTGGATTATCTTTTAAGTAGAGCAACACAAGGTTACTTTTCCCCTCTTCATGTTCCTTCTATAATTTCAAACTGAATAAATTACAACTTCTTATATATATTTCTAGAATGAATTATTTAATCGCATATTTAATTTAATTATAATCAGTTTTATTAATTACCTGGTAGCTTTGAATTTCATTCAACAATCGCGTAATAACCATGAGCAATTTTGTGATATTTTCATATTGAGGGGGATTGAGTTTATAACTTGGCAATCTAGGGCTCAAGAAACATGAAGATGAAAGAACAATGGTGTGTGCAGCTATAGAGGTCATGGCAGTTTCAAGGTATTCATCCACTGATGGTATATATCCAGTTTTTGCCCACGTAGTTTCCGTCATCCATGTGGCGAATGCTTCTCCCCACTTTTGTCCAAAAAAAATCACATTTTTTAGTATTTGAACTTAATTTACAATGTTAAGATTAATCCAACATAACTATATTAATTTATATATAGGTAAATTAATGTACTTACTAAGGCTTGAAGTTTTTTTGTTATGTCGTGCCCTTCTTGATGGAGGAATTGTTCTGCCGTGTCTCTCACAAATTCATTAAGAGCATCGAAAATAATCTTGCTGGGGCCACTTAGTCTTTCTCTTTCCCATCTGTCACACATCAATAATTTGAGAAATGAAAGAAAAATATTGCATGAAAAAGTAAACAAGAAATTAATGAGAAAAAGAAGTAAATAATGGTACTCTATATATGTACCTTTGTATTGCCTCATTCAAGGCTTGAAGTTCATTGAGAGAACCATTCATATCATAAAAATCATCCGCAACTGTAATTAGTATCGCGGTTTTTGCTACTATTTTTCTAACAAGTGAATGGGCGGGTAAAGATGTGCTGGCGCACACAGCGAAGTAACAATATGTAGTTTTTTCTCGTCCAAATCCCATTTCGGCAAGGCCCCATTGTTTAGACCAGCTATAGACAAGGCATGCACAAGTGATGAAAAATACAAAGTACGTTTTCATTATTCTTGATGATACTAGTTGTGATAAATCAAGCACAACTAGTTGTGATACTAGTTGTGATAAATCAAGTTATGAAAAATACATAGTACGTTTTCATTATAGTTTGTTTAATTACCTTTTCATTTCCTCCAATTCATTCCTGTATATTGATTGTCGAAATTCATAATTTTCCACGGCAAGTTGCATTAGGATCTCATCATCAAGACATGATAACCTAGTTGGAGAAGTGTTAGTTTTTCATGTCAATTACATCATTAGTAAAAGTTAGACCATATTATGTTAGCTTGATATATATTTTTGAGTTTCTCTCGAATAACTTAAAACTTTTACATTAGTTGTTTATATACTGTTATGAAAACACTTTGCGCTAATCAACCCGTTTAATATTCGTTTTCACGTATATACGATTTAACACGTGAGGGGTCCAGTATTTACATGATATACATCATTGACCCTCTTTTTATTAGCTTAAATTTTTAAATTTTTAACTAATACTAAACCAGACAAATACTAGTAATATGCACCTATAGAAAGAGGCCTTTCCAATCCACAGGGGACTGACTTTATTTTGTTCAATCCACATCCTATGATCCAGATGATCCAGTCGAGCGATCCATGGAACACTCAACTCTTCCTTGATCTGTACGGAACATCATAATCCATCAGCATATATTTCTTGTGTTGGCCAAACAAGAACTGATATATATATATATATATATATATATATATATATGGAGACTATTAATGTATATAATTAAGGATTCATATATGGTTGAATTAATTACCACTCTTTTGAAACTTTTAAAGATAACAACATTATCGTCTCCATGTTCGAGGGAAAGTGTTTTCTCAAGCAATCGCCTTGAAAATGATCTAGCTTCCTCTAGTTCGTTTTCTCCTGAAAACATAAGATCTGAAGCTCTATATACGTTATAAAGTGAGCTTGCAAATTGTTTACAATTTTCTTCCAGATGAACCATGATGTCTTCATGATTCAAAAACCAACAGAAAATCCCTGCATGCACATGCATTCAATACAAAGGCGAAGTTAATTTAATTAGAGCTTACAAAGAGAGTTCCAAAGAAAGGTTTTGTTTGAGGACTTAATTACATGGAGTTATGTTATATCCATGCAAGCGCAGGAGCCGAAACGCTAACGAGTCCTTGTATATCTTTACTGGTGCAAATTTGATTTGATCAGCTTGTTGTGCTATTTGATCCATATAACTCCTAATTGTTTCATTCACAAGTTTAAGAAGAGGAGAAGTTAGTCAATGATTTTGATGACTAAATATGCTTACAAAATACAATTAATTTTAAATGAAAATTATACGCGTAATAAGGTTGTTTGATAATGTCAGAGCTAGTACTGATATTAACACTTATTACTTTGACAGTATAATTATTGTTCTTGTATTATTAATGACCAGTTAATTACCTATAAATCCGTGATAGAGTTTCTTCAATTTCTTCACTGAAATTCTCAGCCAAACCCAATTTTTGGATTTGATCAACCATGCATAGCCTTACGAGCCCTTCATCCGCAGGATACACCGATGGAACTGCACTTGAAATAAATTTGAGAAACTTGATACACCCATACGTACACACAAATTCATAAATAATTTTTTCATGTATATTTATGTTATGCACGAACATAATTGAAGCCTTGAAAATTGCATTGATGCAATAATTTGCTAAATAATTGAACATAATTAATTGAACATAATTAAGCTAATTAATTGAACATAATTAATAACAAATTCATAAATAATTGAACATAATTAAGCTAATAATTTGCACCTCCGTCAGGACAGTTTTTAACAAGAGACTCCACATATTTCAGGCATTTCGGATTTCCTGTAGTCATATATGCAGATGCTGTGGCTGAGGGTGATTGGAATAATGAGCCATCTTCATCCAAATGCTTCACTATAGCTTCTTCACCAATATCATATGTTGGTGACAGAACCTCTAGATAAGACAACAATGGAGGATACGCGTACTTATCATCAATCTCTTCGCTACAAATTGATGCGGCTTGTCAAGTCAGTATATGACTTATAGATATAATATGGAGCTATTCAAATAATATTTAAATATATAGTAGTAGTATTTTGTTTAGTAAATTACATTTTAAGATTCTGTTGCCCGGTGAAGTAAATGTTGGAAATGATTCCTTTCAGCTCAGCGGGGAAATTAAGATGAAGACCTTTTGCTTGTGCAAGTTCAACCATTGCAGGGAAAACAATGGTCTTCTTTAAGGAGTGTCTTTGCGTTTGCCCGAACAAATGCCATCCCTACATAATATTAATGAAGAAGTAAAAATATGGTTTTGAGTCGATATAAATCAAAATGAATAGGGATGGAAAATAAAAAATTATCTTCAACTGATTTAGAGGGACCAGGCTCCCCTCCATTTCACTTTCCACTTAATTCCCCCTAATAAATAAATAATGACAAAAATTTTATATTTAGCGACGCAATAATATCATGTCTACGTTGTTGGAGCCTATAGCTAAGAGACCTATTTGTGTCGAGAAATTGAGTGAAAAGTGGTGAAAAAAAATCATGGGAATTTTTTAAGTGAAATTCAGCTGCCAAAATCTAGCTGATTTCTGATTTTTACATTGGATCAAGTATATGATATATATATAAAACAACTATAAATCATTAGTACATTTATGCGGTGCATGTGAGACATGCATGTACTGTGCAATATATTAATTGTGTCACCTTTTTCGATATTCTTGGCACCAACATTCCATGTACTAAGTGCAACCATGCAAGCAAGAGTTGCAGGAAGTGTATCAATGGTGGGAACATCGTCAAAGCCCGAATTTCCCCAGAAACCTTGTTCATTTTGATTGTCTAGTACC
Organism: Panax ginseng; assembly: GCA_020205605.1. Lineage (NCBI taxonomy): Eukaryota > Viridiplantae > Streptophyta > Magnoliopsida > Apiales > Araliaceae > Panax > Panax ginseng. The sequence continues at coordinate 12,727,603 of CM035128.1, read as the reverse complement.
CAATTCAGGCAAGATTTGAACATGGGATTATCGCCATTTTTGGTATCTGGAATCATGGCTAACCACGCGGTGTCATAAGCTGAAGGGGAAACAAATGAATGGAGATCAACCTCATTTGAGAACATTTTTTGCTTGATTTTGTTTACAAGAGCTTTAATTGAGGCTAGTGAAGAAGACTCCATTGAAGCAAAACTAATGAAGCATGCAATGCGAAAGGATTTAGTATGGAGAGAGTATGCCTTCAGCAAACCTAAGACTTAAATGGTATTTATAGGAAAAAGGTATTGTGAAAATTAATGGTAATTATATTATTGAATTTTAATTTCCACGTAGTTTTTAGGAAGATGATTGAGCATTTCGCTATGGACCACCAGGTGGTACAAAATAACGTGTAGAATTTGGATGGTCTAATACATACAAAATTTCATGAAATACGGCTACAAAATAATTAAGTCTTTTCGACGATGTTCTTGTCTGGTTTATATTATGTGGGGAAAGAATAATTCTGCATGTAATGTTTTATTATTCGTTCTTTTAACTTGTACCACGCCTGATGCTTTAAGAGTTTAAGTACAAAAACTTAAGAAGCGATAAATGGTCTAATAAGTCTAGACACAAACTATTTTCTGAATATTTTTTATTGTTGATGTGGCATGATATTCCTCTCTATATATATATATATATCAAATATATCGATCAACAAATTGTTTCAATATAGTTTTTGACTCACATTTAATATGTTAGTAATTTAACTATATTTTTTGAACATTTGTTTCATCACGCCATATACATCGCGCTACTTTTAGTAGAAATAGTATTTTTAAAATAATTAGATACTCTAACAGTAATATGTTTATATTTATTATTCATGACTTAATAATGAAAATAAGGGACGTACATGCGCGGGACAAAATACCCGAAAAGAAGTGGATCAGAATCCTTTTCATTTCAATTTAAAATGGAGAGTCTCTATTTAAAGGTCCAAATTTAAAATTATTAGATATAAAGTTTAAAAGTTATTACCTCAGTTAAAAACCAGTAACTTAACTCTAACCAACTTATTTAAAACTCACTAACCTAACTTTAGTCACTTCATTTAAAAACCACTAACTTAACTCTAGCCATTAATTTATTATTCTTTAATATTTTAATAATATTATTTTTACTCAAACAATATTCATCATCAAAAATTCAGATACGCACCCCATCTCAAGATATCTTATTTAATCTAATAAGTCTAGTGTACGTATTTACAAGTTTTGATCAATCATGAATTGTGAGTCTGACTGTGGTCAACCTATAATTTGAAGAATTTGAAATTTTATTTATTTATTTATTTTTTTGCTTTTGACTACCAAATAATTAATGTGATTTATTGCGGCACTTAATGTAGTAGTAATGAAATTTTACAAAATTGAAGAATTTAGGTGTCATTTGGATGTATAGTATAAAAATTAAGAGTGGTGCGTGGTGATTTAGGTGTCATTTGGATACATGTAATACCTAAATCACTACACAACTCTGTTTTTATTATTATTATTATTATTATTATTATTATTATTATTATTATTATTATTATTAAATGCCACATTGGATCATTTTTGTCACATCAGTTTTTTTTTCAACTTAGCATCATATGTGGTCAAACCGTTAAAACTCAAAGGACTTAACAGTTTTTGTAACGATTTGTAAGAAAATTAAAGTTCGGTGAGTTGACTGTAAGAAAAAAATAGATTTAGTGACTCATTTGAAACTTGTTCTAAAGTAGAGTGACCAAAAAAGCATTTATCCCTGCAAATGCTTTTTAATTTTATAAGAAAATTGATATTTTTACAAGCAAAAGTGATAGTTCAGTAAGGAGAAGCACTTTTTCTACGTGTTTTTGATATTTTTACATGATTTTTTCTCACTTGAAAGTGAAACCCACAACATGCTTATACGAGAGATTTCTCTAATCTCTATACACTGATGACTTGATTTCTCTAATCTCTATATCGATTTGACAATTTTAATAACTCATGTAAATGTAAGCAACTTTATTATATCATTCTTTAATTAATATCAAATTGTCATTGAATGATGATTAATGACTTTATTTATGTGCTTTATGACATGGATTATGATTTATTAAATTATTAGGGATGTAAATTATAATAATCCAACTATCATTGTTAAAAAATTTATGAAAATATTAAAATTATTTTAATTAAATTAGAATTTATATAGTGGTGAAGAAGTACACATTATTATTTATTAATTATTTAATAAAAATGTCTACTTGTAATCAATTATTAAAAAAAATAAAGATATTTCGGTAATAAAAAAATTGTTACAAATTTAACAATTATTGAAAAACTTTAGAATTTAATATGAAATAACCAATTATTTATATTCAAAATTTTAGAAAAGAAATCGAACTACTCGAACCGATCACGAACTTATCGAACTGAACCGAACTCGATCTGTTCATGAACAAAGACGAATTGAACCCATGGTTGGCGAACATGTTCGATCAAGCAATCGAATGTAACACTATGTGCAAACTCAAATCGACTAGGCGAGCAACTCGAACTAAACCGAACTCAAATCGAACGGAATCGGTTCGCGAACAGTTCGTTATCAACTCTAATCGGCAGGTTCGATCTCACATATTCTGTTTTGCAAATGACGATTCTAGGATCGGGAGATTCTCTTTGAATAGAATTAACTATCGTAACAGATCAACTAACTGCAGTAGACTCAGAATTTGTTTATCGATATAGAGGTATACCTAGAGAAGAGTCACAATAGAAAAGAAAAACCAAAAAGATGACAAATTTTGTTTTAGGGTTAATTACAAATTATACCCCAAAGTATGTACCATTTTACCATTCGTACCCTGATGTTTAAATGCTCTCATCCCGCTACCCAAAGTACCGTTAAGTTACCATTATTGACCCTTTTTTAATTTTTGGACAAAAAAGCGGCCGGAACTGCCACGTGTTCCGGTGGTGTATGTATAAGTACGATTTGACCAGATTTTTATACACTTGACCGTATAAAACCTTTGAAAATCTGATTAATTAAATAAAGTAATACATTTATACTTATTAATACAATAAATTATAAATTTACAAATCTAATTTTGTTTTGTTTTTTCTCTTCTTCCCCGTCTTCATCGTTTTCCATTACCATGGAACTCACCAAAAATTTTAAAATCCAAAATACCCAATTTAATCATCCTCTTCCCTTGTAACCATTCATGAAGCTCGAAAATTTCAAACTAAAATCCTTAATTCGTTTAACATCTTCAAAATTTTGCCCAATCTCAAACTCATTTCATTTTCTCTCTCTAATATAGGAAGAACCAAAAACCCAAACCCTAACACAGAATTTCAGATCTCATGAGCAGAGGAAGAACCCATCATGAATAGAGGAATAACCAAAAATTCAAACCAATATGTTTGTTTGACAAGATATTATACCCTCAAGCAAGACAAGATGGGACTATATAGAACCTCACCTCTTAAGTTTGGTAAATGTGAAGCAAGATCAACGTTTGGACCACTACCAACAAACTGACCATATAGTATTAATTGTTCATCTTTAACCCAAACCCGTAATTTCAAAAATCTCAACACCCATAAATTTCAAACCACAATCAAAGAAACCAAGGATAAGATCAGACACATCTATTATCTCATACACCAAACTCAGAAAAATCAAAGAAATAAACCCATAACAGATCTAACACCAAGCGTAAGATCAAACCCAAATCGATCCCTTGATTTACACTACTAAAAAATGATCATTTATGATGGTCAAAATTCATCACAAAAAGTAGGGAAATCATCACGAAAAAGTTTACGTGATGGTATTAAGCATCACAATGGTCGTCTTGTATACGCCCATCATGAAAGGTTTTACGTGATGGTTTTGGCAATCACACAAACGCTTCATGCTTTTGTAATGATTAATACAATCACATTAACACGTAATCTATTGTGATTGTCAAAGTCATCACACAAAAAAAATAAGACTTTAGGGATCAAATGTAAAAACATGAATCTCGATCTATTTACGTATAATTTATTTCACTGTATTAATTTTATCTATATTAATTGTATCAAATGATACTTGTAGGATTCGAACCCTCCCCCCATTTGCAAACTAAATAACGAGTATTACCACTACACCAAAGCTCAAATCATGATTATAATTTTAAAATAAAATAAAAAGGAAATATATGTGAGTTGACTTACTAAACAAAATTTCTTCCACATAAGATTTGGTGATTGCACTGGCAGTCACAAATACTCTATAATGATGGTAACATTAGTCATCACTGAGAGTTATCATATATTTTATTGTTTTGTGATGACTTGAAAATTCCATCACAAAATACCTTCTTTTTGTAATTACAAATAAAATTCGTCACAAAAATCTATTTTTTTAATGATTGTCACGACTGTCATAAAATATTATTTTGATTATTTCTTACATTAAAATATTAGTGATAGCTTAAATTCAATCACGAAAAGGGTATATCTATAAGTGATGACTTAGTGCGTCACAAAAAAAATTTATTTTGCGTGAAAAAATTTGTGTGATTGACTTGGTCATCACAATTATAATACATTGACGACAAGATTAGTCATCACTAAGAGCCATCATATATACTATTATTTTGTGATTGCTTAAAAAGTCCATCACAAATTATTATCTTTTGTGATTGTTTTTAAAAACTGTCACAAAGTTCCGTCACGTATTCTTATTTTTCTAGTATCCATGGTGATCGGGACCAAAACCAGTCGCATCGATTGTAGATATGGGTTTGAATTAATCTAGATCTTTCACAAAAAATTGCCATAATTCGAGGGCCCTTGGATTGATAATGAAGATGAAGATCAAATAAAAATGAAAGAGATAAAGATAGAGATTTTCACTCTGTTTTAGTTTGATGAACCAAATGAGATGAAATTAGAGGACCCTTTGGTTTGTTGCTCTAATTTGTTGTCTGTTTTAGTTTGTTGAATGAAATGGAATTAGATTGATGAAATTCTCAAATTGTATGAAATTTTTACCCTTTATTTTGTTACTCTAGTATTTCACATGTATTTCTAAAAATGAATTAAGTCAACTACGGTATTTTTACGGTCAACAATATTTAAATATTTAATTATGACACGTGGTCATTTTTCGACAAAAAATTGACCGAAAATCTGAATAGGGCCCATCGTGCTTACTTAACGCTACTTTAGGTAACGGGATGGGAGCGTTTAAACGTCATTGTACGAATTAGGGCTGAGAAAGTAACCAAATTAGAATCGAAACCGCACCAAAAACCGCACGAACCGCACCAACGGTTCCGGTGTATGTGGCCCGCGATTTTAGGTGAGTTGAATAACCAAATTTACGGTTCCGGTTTGGTTACGAGCCAAAACCGTACGCATAAAACCAAAACCGCACCATGTGTGTGTATGTATTATCTCTAGTAAATTCTAAAGTTACTTTTCACTTGAACACGCTCAGAGAAAACCTCAGTCTTGCATTGTTATTTTTTCACCAATTGAAAGAAGCTAGATGGTTAGAGGATATAGAGTCAAAAATTAAGCATTTGAGTTTTTGAATTTCGGATTTGTTTGATACGTTACTGGAGGAGCTTATAGTTGAGGGGCCAAATTCGTTGCTTCGAACACTTGATGCATTGGTTAAGGTCTATGCTATAGTAGTAATAATCTAATAATAGATTATTTTTCAAATTAAGTACAATTAGGATTATATTCTATAAGTCCTCCCTGCAATATATAAGATAGAATTTCATTTTATCTCCATTATATATTTTTAATTTTTGGAGAACTAGATAAACTTTCTTGCTTGTTATCGAATATATGGTCTCCGTTGTTTTATATAGCGTACGTGTTTTAGTTTTAAAGGATCATTCCTTTAATATAAACTAAAACTATTTTATGTGTCTCATTGTTCTATGATTTGATGGTGAATTTGACATGTTTGGCAGAACGAGTTTTGGTTCTATGCATGATATAATTCTCATTGCCGACTCTGTCACTAAGTTAATTGCTCGATGTGAGCTCTGTGTTAAATTCTATTGCAGGCTTAAACCTTTTTGTTGTTTTAATTGGTTTTGGAACTGAAACCGCACCGCATATACAGTTTAAAACTGCACCGCACCAATCACAAGCGATTTCGTGTGCGATTTTAGATTTGTCAAACAGCACCTAAGCGGTTTTGGGTGTGGTTTGGACTTCAAACCGCACCATGCTCACCTCTAGACTACAAATATTAAAAGGATGTATACTTCGGAGTTTAATTTGCAATTAACCCTTTGTTTTAATACCAATGTTCCACTCAAAAAGATAGTAAATTTACATTGGTATATTATAAATAGTTTGTATACGATGATTCTTTAATTGAAAGGGCACAAAGTGTTCAATAATTCAAATAACATACAAGTGTAGAACTTTTGAGTACTATCAAATAAATAATTTCATGAATTTAATTTTATCTTAATTTAAAATGCAATCTCTCACAAGAAACAAACATTGAATTCTCCTAAATTGAATTCTAGCGAAAAAAAATGAAAGGTTGACGAAAACTAATTTAGATAATGACACTCATATTCACGAAATTCACGTTGATAGAAAAGTCTGATTTTGGCACTTAATTTTGTTGAATACATGGACTCATTAACTTCATAAGAATTTCCAAAGTAATAACAAACTATGCTTTCTAAAATCAGCGTCAATGTCTTTGATCCATTGTTGCAGCCTATACGGGGAGAATTAAGATCTTCTCCATTTTAAATGAATTAGAGACTTTTTATTTTAGGATCTAGATTTAAAATGTGTTAAAATATGATGTCATGCCGATAGAAGAGAGAGATGATAATAAAAAATATACAAAAAATGAAGTCTTAAAAAATGCTAAGCACGAGATTATTTCAAAAGGAAACTGATATTGTTAATATTTTATTGTATTTTTGTAATTATAAATATATTTTACATATATACAATAAAGGAATTTTATTTTTGGATTTAATATTGAAACATATATATGATTAGTCCGTGTGTTACATTTTATACTCATGTATTTTAATAATAGTATCAATTTAATGTTAAATAAAAGGCCTAAATATGGATTGATATTCTAAACTTTTAATCTTTTTTCCACTTTGGAAATTATCTTTTTAATTTTTTCAATTAGAGAATTAAACTTGTCTAATTTGTTTCAACTTGGGATTGTCTTCTCAATTTTTTTCATTAGAGAGTTAAACTTTTAATTTTTTATGATTACGTATAATTAATAATGTCGCATCAGAAAATTGATGATATGGTAACGACACGTGACTAAAAAATACTTATGTGTACTATTGAGTCCCCTTTTAACATTTATTTAATTACTTTTTTGTACCAAAAAAGGTAAATATAAAACTATTATTAATTTTAATATAATTCTTTTAGGCCTCCCAAGTTTGTTTGGTAAAAACTAATAGCATATAAAAGAAATTGTTGAAAAATTATTTGATGGTGAATGCTGAGAGAGAAATAGTTAAAAAAACACGAAAGAATTAATTTGTATAAAAGAACGAATACCATAATTTTTTTAGGAAACTAATATTTTCACATGTTAAAATGATATTTTTACATGAGTCTCTCACATGGAGGTGGGACTCACTCACTATTCATATAAGAGAGATCATGTTGAAATATCAAATTTTATGTGAAAATATGAGTTCCCTTTTTTTAAGTTGTAATGTAGGATATATGAAAATGTCAATATTTAATATATTATCATTATTTTTATTAAATAAATTTTATGTGGTGTTAATTATTAAAAAAAATATTTGATATTTTTTATTATTAAAATTATTTTATATTTGAACAAGTTACAATATGTCATTGATCCGTAAAAAAAAAAAAATACTAACTTCAGCCCCATTCAAAAGAAAAATTGTATGTGGACATAAAAATTGGATACGAGTGTTTTATAATTTTACCTATTTGTATTTTGACCCCCAATGAAGGATAAAAATACAAATAGGTCAAATTATTAAATACACATGTCTAATTTTCATGTCCACATAGAAAAGCTCTATTCAAAATAGATGGGAATTGTTAATTTCCTATATATAGAAAATTGTTAAATCCACAATATTTTTTATTATTTTCACATCAAAAGTATCGTTGTAGATGTATAGCGATGGTGAAAATCATCGTTATAGGATCTATAACGACACTTTTATTGTGAAAATAATATTTTTTATTGTAAATTTAACAATTTTCTAGATATATATATATATATATATATATATATATATGTATAATAAGGATCCGGAGTAAAATAGGTCCTAAAATATGGACTCCAAATTTTTTTTTTTGGCTTTTTTTTTTTTGAAACAACTAAAAAAAAAAAATTATGGAACTTGAATTTTTACATAATACAGTATTTTGGGTGTGATTTAGATACCTATACCAAAAAATATATGTACAAACACTGTATTATGTAAAAATTCCAGTTCCATAATTATTTTTTTTTAGTTGTTTCAAAAAAAAAAAAAAGGTCCGTATTTTATAAAGTCCGTAATCCCGGACTGGATCCCAACTCTATATATATATATATATACACACACACACACATATATATATATATATATATATATATATATATATATATATATATATATATAGTCCGGATCTAGTCCAGGACTCCCACATTTTGTTAAAATACGGACCTTTTTTTCTTCTTCTTTTTGCTTTTTAGTACAGTGCATGCATGTATATATTTTGTTATATGTATCCAAATCACACCCAAAATACTGTATTATGTAAAAAATTTGATTCCATAATTTTTTATTTTTTTTAATTGTTTTAAAAATAAAAAAAAAATTCGGACCGCATTTGATTGGACTCCCAGACTGGATCCATTGTCTCTATATATATATATATATATATATATATATATATATATATATATAGTGTGTGTGTGTGTGTGTGTGTGTGTGTGAATTAAGTCGCATCGTGCTCTAGGGACTAGGCGCCATTAGGCGATGAGTGTGAACCGAATGACACACAGATCGGACTGTTGAATATAATTAAAGAGACGAGAGTATATGCATACACTGTACTAGTTGCGCTACTAATAGACATTTAACCCGGAAGAGGCCTAGCAGTGTGAACCGAATGACCCAAAAAGCGTCCACAATATTATGTGTTCAATAAAAAGAGACAGAGATCATTTCTACATAAACTTTCATAATTATTACAAACATAATTTATTTTTCCTAAATTATTTTAAATTTTATATAATCTATGAGAATTAATCACAATCTTTTCAAAATTACCCCTCATGAGAAAATATTACATATGAGAGAGTACAAATTAAGTACTCCCTCCGTCCCAAATTAATTGCTCAGTTTTTGACTTTTTAAAATCAAATTGACAATTTTTAAAACTAATCTTTTTACTATTTTTTCTAAAATATAGGTGTAGAAATTATAACCAAAAGAAAGTATATACAATTTATTACTAACCCCAATTTTTATAATTTTAGAAATATATTTATATATGCTTAATTATTAATTCTAAAAATAGTCAATTTGACTTAAAAAAGTCAAAACTGAGCAATTAATTTGGGACGGAGGGAGTATATAATAAAGGGTATTATAGACAATTAATACTATATTTAGTGTTATACAATTATTTTCTTAATTCTTGTACACAAATCTAAAACATCATATATTATGGGACGGAGGAAGTATTACTCTACTTATTACTACCTTCATTCCATAATAATAGTCGTTTTAGCTATATATTTTAAACTTTTTAATAAAGTTGTAATTAAAATCATAAAATACCTAAAATTAAATTTGTTTAAATTTATGACTAACTAATATAGTTATTGTATATTGATGTGATAAAATATGTAACTGCAAGTGCACGGTGTCTAATTGAAGAACTGACAAGTACATGTCAAACCCACAGAGACTAGATTAATTTTAATGTTTCCTTAATATTTATTTTAGGCGAATTAGAAATAAAGATCGAGAATTAATTAACTAGAATATGAAAACAATTAATGAGAAAACAATCTAGGAATCAATCCACTAAATAATAAACATAACATATAATTCAATCTCTTCTATTTTTATAACTCAAATTATGATTTTGATCTCCATTCCCTTTAATTTCAGTAATTTACAATTAACATTGGGCAAGCATGGTGAAAATTTAAGGATTAACTATAACCCATCAAAACTTCTTTGAAAAGCATGGATTATGAAAAACTCATATCTTAACAATAATCTATCAAAACCTCTTAATTAATTTAAAATCACATAATAACTATAAAACGAAGGTATTTCAATAACGAAACATGAAGACGAAATCAATTAAACATAAAAGCATAAATAATGGAAGAGATAAGAAAATATTATTTCGAATAATGATTTAATTTCATCTTCATCCTAGATTAAAGAAATTAACTAGACATGAAAATAAATAAATTAATTAAAATAAAGAAGAAGTAGAAGATTGAAAATAAATAAGAAAACTCCCTTTATTCACGATCCTCCAATAAGTGTACAATGAAACGTAATTTAATTTACCTCCTACTCCTAAACTAAAGTAATACAATACCTAATAACTTTCTCTCTAAAACAAGAGACTTATTTATAGGAAAAATAACTTTGAACCCTAATTTAGATTCATTGAACTTGGACACTTTTATTCCCTTTTCATGTAGGTTTCAACTTCTAGTGACAATCAACTTCTCAAAAAGATCTTCTAGATATACTTTCCTTTCTCTTGTTGAATTTGACTTGCACACTAAGATTGTTCAACCTCTTTCCTTCTCCTTGTCGGATTCTTCTTGGATATTCCTTACATGAATAAGAGCATTAAATATCGCTTGATCACCAAGATTTTGACTTTATTGCAACAAATATTAAATCCTACAAAATAAAATAAAATATATTAATTTAATAAACAAATATAATTAAAAGGACAAAATTAGGGATAATAAAATGTATGAATTACGTGTTTATCAAATACCCCCATACCTAACTTTTGCTCGTCCTCGAGTAAAATAAAAATAAAAATAAAACAAAAATTACACTACCCCATTTTCGTAGGAAACACGATTGCTGTGACGCCCCTAAAACAGGTATACAACACCTATTCTGAGTCGCCAAATACATGGTACATAAAGCAAATTACAACTTCAATAATACAAATGTCGTGTGAAATACGACAATACATACTGTGAGTGTAAATACAAATATTGTCTTCTAGACAATATCCACACGCAAATAAGTCCTCATTACAATTATTCAAATACTATTTTATAGAAATAGTGAGGACTGCTAAAACATCTTCCTAGAACCATCACTCCATACCCCGACTTGATCCTGCTATGTTCTCACCTCCTGAGAAGAAAAATAGAACAAAAAGGAAAGGGTGAGCTCAACTAGCCCAGTAAAGAATATTATGACTAAGATAATATACAACAAATTATCGTTAGTCTTCAACAGGGAAAAATATGATAGAATATAATAGACAACAAGTTTTAGATCAACAAATACTGGTGAAATAAAGAATCCATTAGAAGAGTCACGTAGAGAATGAATTCTACTATCTTCTAAGATTTAAAAGTCCATCATCAATATTTTATCCCTGTAACAATAATCAATATACATCTTTTATCAAATAGTTATCTTTACACTACAGGCCAAAGATATTCATTTGTATCACCAGCTGGTCATGTTCATCTCAACACCTGTTCATCTTTGCACTACGGGCCAAAGATATTCATAAGTTAATCATCCATCTTTGCACTACAGGCCAAATATATTCAGTAATATTATCATTTAGGACTGAGGATGATGAAAAATATTTTAAAGAAAACGAATCCAGAGAGATAAAAGAACAAATATTAGGGATTCGTATAACAGTTTATCCAAGATCAATAATACGTCATAATAACCAATTTTGAAGCAGAATTCAAATATAAAGACCAAAACATGGATACAATCAAAGATAGTTGCCAAAATAGACATCTTGGACAAAAAGAAAAATTTTCATTTTTAAATTGAATAGTGTCGATTCGTGAATAAGGCCAGATCGTGAATAGTAACCCTGACACAAAAAGTTCCAAATTTGATTAAAAGTTCACCAATATTTTGGCATAATGATATTGAAGAAAATAATATCATTTAAGAAGAAAATAACATCCCTTACCTCAAAATAACCGTACTTCTGACTGAATTTCGGGTATAGTGCTGATAGAAACTTTCACTGTATAGCAACACTCAAAGTATATTCACAAGAATACGCTCGATAATATAGAGAGAGAAAGAGAGAATATTAACTTAGCCCTCTATTTATAGGAAAATGCTAGAACGCCAAAGGAGACTAATTAATAAAATATTATTATTACAAAACTCATTTCTACGCATGCCTAAAGACCAATTCAGCCACCAGCCATCCTTGTCCCAAATTAGCAGCCCTCATGTGTTAGAATAAAAGTGGGTCCCACCCATAATTTAATAAAAATCATTTTATTCTCCGAAACTTCAACAATTCATAGAAAATAGATCGTTTATCAGAAAAATACGAATTTTATGTCCATTCTGCCTGAAATCGAATTCTCTACAACTTTATAGCTTTGATTTTTTCCAAATTCCAAATTGAAAATATCTGAAATCCACAAACGGGTAATTTTTAATACTTCTAGTTCGACCAAATACTGATAAAACACCTCAGCATTAATTCCTTCAATTATATCCACATAAAATAAATTAATCCATCATTTATATCAAATAAATATTTCATTATCATATAAATTAATAATTAATTATTCATAAATAGTATTACAGAATCACAATTATGACAACTAGGCCGTTCCCAGGAAAGAGGGGGCTTTTCAATAAGGATTTCTCCTTACTGGCGCGCAATTAGATGACATAACCTCTCCTTGACAGAACTTTCTAGACATTGCCAATAATGTTATCTAATAATATTATTCAAATAATATGAATTATTGATCTGATAATGGAAAATACTGTGCAGTGACAATTATTAAAACAATAATAATATAAACTAACAACGTAACAATTATTGAATCAATAAAATAAAATATTGAACAATAACTACTGTAACAATTATTGAGTAGTGCCTTCACGCATTTAATCAATAATTCAACAATCTTTATACAATACTGGTGTCTTCTTTGTGCAACCACACGTATTACTGTATTTTAACCACCAGGTATTCCAACAGTGTTAACGGTAACAATTATGTCGTTATTTATAAAAACTCATACTTTGTCATTTTCTTCATCCGACAGTTATTCTGTTATGAGCCCCACGAATGGCTGTCATATAAATACGAATATTCCAAACAAAAATGAATATTTTATAACCACTTGCTTATTTTGTAAACTTTGCACATTTCACCCATAACCAAAGCATTATATCAAATTAACCCTTATTAATTTAGAATAATGAATAGAGGAAAATTCAATTTATTTATAATAAGTTGGGGTCTTACAACCTCTCCTCCTTATAAAATTTCGTCTTCGAAATTGACGCGTCTGGACACAGTGTTTTGAGCAGCGGTGAGGTACCTCGCTTTCATTTCCGATTCCAACTCCCAGGTCATTTTTTCAATAGTATGGTTCCTCCACCAAACCTTAACTTGTGGTATAACCTTGGTGCGTAAGACATGCTCTTTCCTATCCAAGATCTTAACAGGTATCTCCTCGTATGTTAAATCTTTGGCTATATCGTCTGGTTCTAACTCAATAATATGGTTCGGGTCTTTCACATATTTACGAAGCATAGATATATGAAAAACATTATGAACACGAGACATGTTTGGAGGTAATGCGAGTCTATAGGCCACGTTTCCTATTCGATCAAGAATCTCAAATGGACCAACAAATTTTGGATTGAGCTTTCCTCTCTTTCCAAATCTTGTAACTCCCTTCCATGGAGCAACACGTAACAGTACATGATCCCCAATATTAAATTCAACGTCCTTTCGATGAAGATTAGCATAACTCTTTTGTCGAACTTGTGAGGTTTGAATACGTTGTCGAATCATTTGGATCTTTTCTGTAGTCATGCATGCATTTAATTACGGTCCCAACAACGTTGCTTCTCCCACCTCGTCCCAAAGATCTTTGGAGAAGCGACACTTTCTTCCATACAACGCCTCGAATGGAGCCATGCCTATACTTGCTTGATAACCTTTTATTGTAGTAGAATTCCACCGGTGGCAAGTACTTATCCCAACTTCCTTTGAAATCTAGGACACGAGTCTTAATAGATCTTGAGGGTTTGAATAGTCTCTCTCGATTGTCCGTGGTTTGAGGATGGTATGGTTTGCCGAATCAATGAGATCTGTGCCCATAGCTTTCTGCAAGCTAACCCAAATCTTGAAGTGAATCTTGGGTCACGATCCGAAACTATGGATACTGGCACGCCATGCAATCTCACAATCTCATTCACGTCACATACTGAGCAAGAGGCGTTCAAGGAATAAGTCTCACGTATCGGCAAGAAATGAAGCGGAGACTTGGTTAATTTATCAACAATAACCCAAATCGCATCTATGCCTTGAGAAACTTTGGGAAGACACATGCTTGAAATCCATGGTAATGTGTTCCCACTTCCATTCCAGGAATCTCAAGTGATTGCAATGGACCCTTTGGCACTTGATGCTCCACCTTTACACGTTGACAGGTTAAACACCTCGAGATAAACTCTGCGATCTCTCTTTTCATATTGTTCCACCAAAATGTATGTCGAATATCATGATACATTTTGGTACTCCCAGGATGGATTGCAAACGGTGTGTTGTGTGCCTCCATCATAATTCTATGCTTCAAATCAGAGTCGTTAGGAACACAAAGTCTGGAGTTGAATCTAAGTATTCCTTCTTCATCGATTCTTGCTTCCGGAATAACTCCTTCTTGCACTTTCTTCTTCATACGCATCAGGCCTAGGTTCGTAGCTTGAGCAGCTTTAACTTTATCGAATAAAGTCGGTTCTACTCGTATATTCGCCATCATCATGTGGGTCCCTGGAGTCTTTAATTCTACCTCCATCCTTTGCAAGTCATACAAAATGGGCCTTTGCGTTGACAATATATCGCTTTTCGTGCTTGCATATGATCTTCTACTCAATCGTCACCACTACGTTCGCTTTTCGAGGATGATATTGAATAGTGTGATCGTAATCTTTCATCAGCTCAAAGCCAGCGTTGTTTTGCATATTGAGTTCTTTTTGGGTGAAGAAATATTTGAGGCTTTTATGGTCCGTATAAATCTCCACTTTCTCCCCGTACAAGTAGTGTCTCCAAATTTTTAAAGCAAATACAACTGCTGCCAACTCCAGATCTTGAGTAGGATAATTCCTCTTATATTCTTTGAGTTATCGTGAGGCATAGGCTATGACTTTCCCATGTTGCATGAGAACACATCCTAACCCTTTGCCGGAAGCATCATTTGTGAGATAACAAATCCATCCGTGCGGATGGTATTGCCATAACAGTCTTGAAATGAGTCTCCTCTTAAGCTCTTAGAAGCTCTTTTCACATTCCTCGCTCCATACGAATTTTGTATCTTTTCGAGTCAGCTGAGTTAACGGAGTAGCGATTCGAGAAAATCCTTCCACGAATCTCGATAATAACCAACTAAGCCCGAAAAGTCTGCGTCTTGATTCATCGACTTGATTGCTCCCAACTTTGTATTGCTTCAATCTTTCTTTGGGAAGCAGATACTCCATGTTTTGACACCACGTGCCCAAGGAATGCTACTTCCTCAAGCCAGAACTCTCATTTCTTTAGCTTGGCATAAAGCTTGTTTTCACGAAGCCTTTCAAGTATCAGCTTCAAATGGTGCTCATGATCTTCACGGCTTTTGGAATAGATGAGGATGTCATCAATAAAGACAATAACGAACTGATCCAAATAATCCTTAAATACTTGGTTCATCATATCCATGAAAGCAGCAGGAGCATTAGTCAATCCAAAAGACATGACTAAGAATTCATAATGCCGTCTAGAAGTTCGAAGGCGGTCTTTGGAATATCCTCGATTTTAATCTTGATGATGATATCCGAGCGAAGATCGATCTTTAAAAAGAATTGTGCTCCTTGCAACTGGTCGAACAGGTCATCAATGCGAGGTAGCAGTTACCTATTCTTGATGGTGACATGGTTCAATTATCGGTAGTCAATACAAAGTCGCATACTCTCGGCTTTCTTCTTTACGAATAAAATAGGAGCACCCCAAGGAGATGTACTAGGACGAATGAAACCGATGTCTAATAATTCCTGTAGTTGGACTTTTAACTCCTGAAGTTCAATAGGAGCCATTCGATATGGGGTTTTAGAAATGGGTTTTGTGCGGTTCAAGGTCGATAAAGAATTCAACATCACGTTACGGGGTAGGCCAAGGGAAGTTCTTCAAGAAATACATCAGGAAATTCTCTAACAATAGAAATATTATTCAAATCTGACTTGTCTCTGTTCAAATCCATAACATGGGCTAAGAAAACTTGACATCCGTTTTTCAATAAACGAATAGCTTTGTGGCTTGATATGATAGTGACTGATTTTAGTGGTTTAGTGGTTTGAATTCGTATGATAGGTTGGTTAGGAATATGAAAACTAACAACCTTACGAAAATAATCAATTTTGGCATGATGAGTGATTAACCAATCAATTCCTAAAATCACATCAAAAGCAAGTATCTTTAAAGAGATAAGATCAACAGGTAATGTGATAGTGCCAACTTGGATCATGCAAGATTTATAAACTGTAGATGTAACGAAGGTTTCACCCAACGGAGTTTCAATAGATAAATCAAAGTCTAATTTCTCCGGAGTCAAGTTTAAACGTTGATCACAAGCAGGAGAGATAAAAGAATGGGTAGAACTGGTATCTAGTAAGGTATAAACTTCGCAAGAATTCAAGATTAGCTTACCCGTGATCACCTCGTTTGGGTTCCTCACGTTTTGGCCAGTCACGACAAACGCTCTTTCAGGAACCGCTAATTTCGATTTATCCGGGACAGCCCTTGGAGTCACCATTCCCGTTGAACTTGGTTTTGCTACAGAACAATCCCGAGCTATGTGGCCTTCCTTTCCACAGTTGTAACATACCTTGGATTGTTGTGGACAGTTTGGGCTGATATGTCCCTCCTTCCCGCATTTGTAACATCTAACTGGCGGTCGTTCTCCTCCCCTAAAATTTGTTGTTGGTGCTGGTGCTGCTGCTAATGTCTTCCCGTCATTGTTGACTCTTCTCTTTCTGAAATTTCCACTTGAGTCACCTCTCCTATTATCATGGCCACGATTACCACCCGAGTGGTTACCGCCTTTGTCTGTATTTTTCCTCCTCCGCTGGTTGTCATCGTTCGATGACTTACTTCACCGGTATGACCCCTGTTGTGGTCCCTCGGTTGAGTATACTCACTATCTCTCTCTAATAATTGAGCCATGTTGACAACATCTGAATATAGAGAAAATTTATAAGAGATAAGGTATTGACGAATCACGGGTTTCAGACCTCTCAAAAACATCCGCGTCATACGTTCCTCATTTTCTACCAAATGAGGTGCAAACCTGGATAACTCTGCGAACTTTGCCTCGTACTGAGACACCGTCATGTTGTTCATTCAAGTCTAATAAACTCTACCTCCTTCATATGATGAATACTTTACGGAAAGTACTTGTCATTGAGCGATTCTGAAATCTTTCCCAAGACATGTTGAGAGTGCTGTTGGTGGAGTGCGCTTCACTGATTCCCTTGATGTCGCCTCTCCCGGAGCATAAAGGTGGCGAATGGAACCTTACGCTCCTCCAACTGACAAGACATCGAATATCTTTGTAATTTGCTTGACCCATGTTTCCGCCTTTAATCGGATCGGGCTTTCCCAATCTGGTGGTCCTGACTCTTTGAAATCGCTTTTGTGTGACATCACCAGCGTTGCCATCATTTCCACCGTATTTTGTACACGAGTCTCTCCGCATCTCGATTTTGCATGAACTACAAAAAGCTTCTAAACATTCCATCGTTCATCATTTGCTCGGTAGTGTTGTTTACAGGAGGAATATTGCCTTCCTGTTGCACGTTCTCCTGGTTTGTAACTAAAGGTTGTTCCACAGTCTCATACACTCCGTTGTTAAAGTTCTCAGCAGCCATTCTTAAATACTGCCATAAAACAAGGGTTAATTAAACAAATTAACATATCACATAATATCCCTATATTATGACCAACCAACAAATAAGCTTAGATAGGACACCTTTAGCGAAGGATTTACTCATCTTTCCCTCCTAGTTCTATTCCCGATCTCGCCAGAGACCATATCCCTAAGCTTTGATACCAAGCTGTGGCGCCCCCAAAGCGGTATACAACACCCATTACGAAGTCGTCAAATACATGGTACATAAAGCAAACTACAACTTCAATAATATATAAATGTCGTGTGAAATACGACAATACATACTGTGAATGTAAATACAAATATTATCTTCTAGACAATATCCACAAGCAAATAAGTCCTCATTACAATTATTCAAACATTATTTTATAGAAATAGTGAGGACTACTAAAACATCTTCCTAGAAACATCACTCCATACCCCGACTCGATCCTGCTATGTTCTTACCTCCTGAGAAGAAAAATGGAACAAAAAGGAAAGGGTGAGCTCAACTAGCCCAGTAAAGAACATTATGACTAAGATAATATACAACAAATTATCGTTAGTCTTCAACAGGGAAAAATATGATAGAATATAATAGACAACAAGTTTTAGATCAACAAATACAGCGGAAACAACAATCCATTAGAAGAGTCACGTAGAGAATGAATTCTACTATCTTCTAAGATTTAAAAGTCCATCATCAATATTTTATCCCTGTAACAATAATCAATATACATCTTTTATCAAATAGTTATCTTTGCACTACAGGCCAAAGATATTCATTTGTATCACCAGCTGGTCATGTTCATCTCAATACATGTTCATCTTTGCACTACGAGCCAAAGATATTCATCAGTTAATCATCCATTGCACTACATGCCAAAGATATTCAGTAATATCATTATTTAGGACTGAGGATGATGAAAAATATTTTAAAGAAAATGAATCCAGAGAGATAGAAGAACAAATATTAGGGATTCGTATAACAGTTTATCCAAGATCAATAATACGTCATAATAACCAATTTTGAAGCAGAATTCAAATAGAAAGACCAAAACATGGATACAATCAAAGATAGTAGCCAAAATAGACATCTTGGATAAAAAGGAAAATTTTTATTTTTTTAAATTGAATAGTCAGTATACGTGAATAGTCTTGTATCGTGAATAGTAACTCCCAGACACAAAAAGTTCCAAATTTGATTAAAAGTTCACCAATATTTCGGCATATTGATATTGAAGAAAATAATATCATTTAAGAAGAAAATAACATCCCTTACCTCAAAATAACCGTACTTCTGACTGAATTTCGGGTATAGTGCTGACTAAAACTTGCACCGTATAGCAACACTCAAAGTATACTCACAAGAATACGCTCAATAATATAGAGAGAGAAAGAGAGAAAACTTGTTTCTAGTGTGATTTTCAATTCTAACTTAGCCCTCTATTTATAGGAAAATGCTATAACGCTAAAGGAGACTAAATTAATAAAATATTATTATTACAAAACTCATTTCTACGCATGCCTAAAGACCAATTCAGCCACCAGCCATCCTTGACCCAAATTAGCAGCCCACATGTGTTAGAATAAAAGTGGGTCCCACCCATAATTTAATAAAAATCATTTTATTATCTGAAACTTCAATAATTCATAGAAAATAGACCGTTTATCAAAAAAATACAAATTTTATATCCATTCTGCCTGAAATCGAATTCTCTACAACTTTATAGCTTTGAGTTTTTCCAAATTCTAAATTGAAAATATCTGAAATCCACAAACGGGTGATTTTTAATACTTCCAGTTCGACCAAATACTGATAAAACACCTCAGCATTAATTCTTTCAATTATATCCACATAAAATAAATAAATCCATCATTTATATCAAATAAATATTTCATTATCATATAAATCAATAATTAATTATTCACAAATAATATTACAGAATCACAATTATTAATGACGGTAGTTTCTCCTGTGAAAGAGGGGCTTTCAATAAGGATTTCTCCTTACTAGCGCACAATTAGATGACCTAACCTCTCCTTGACTGAACTTTCTAGACATTGCCAATAATGTTATCTAATAATATTATTCAAATAATATGAATTATTGATCTATTAATGGAAAATATTGTGCAGTGACAATTATTGAAATAATAATAATATAAACTAACAATGCAACAATTATTGAATCAATAAAATAAAATATTGAGCGATAGAATCTTTGTAACAATTATTGAGTAGTGCCTTCTACGTGCGAATCAATAATTCAACAACAATGCAATCTTGTGTCTTCTTGTGCAACCACAGCGTATTCATCGTATTTTAACCACCGGGTATTCCAATGCGGTTAACTTGGTAACAATTACGTAGTTATTTATAAAAAACTCATACTTTGTCATTTTTTCATCAAGCGGTTATTACATTATGAGCCCCACGAATGGCTACGCTGTCGTACGAATATTCCCCGACAAAAATGAATATTTTATAACCACTTGCTTATTTTGTAAACTTTACACATTTCACCCATAACCAAAGCATTATATCAAATTAACCCTTATTATTTTAGAATAATGAATAGAGGAAAATTTAATTTATTTATAATAAGTTGGGGTCTTACAATTGCATTTAGCATGTGGAACAAGACTTTAAACCCCAAGGTTACCCCAAGTGGACGAGTTGTGTCTCGTAGGGGTTTGTAGTGAATATACCCACAAAATTGAAAAATATTTTTGGGTTCAACAAATTATGAAATTGAAAGAAAACTTCTAAATATCCACGGGCATTATACATAAGCAAGATTAAATTCAAAATCACACTTTCACTTTATCAAAAATACTCGATCTTTATTTTAACCACCATCCTTCATTAAATCAATTACATGTGATGCATGCATTGTGTATATGATGTAACTCTTAGTATGGATTTTTACCATGAAAATCAAGCAAACTTTTTTTCTTTGTCTTTCTTTTTTTTTCCCTTTTTTTTCAATTTTGATTCTTGACTTGTGCAATGTCTCATTTTCTTAGGCTTTTCAGAGTTACCCATGTAGAGCGAGCATTGGACCAATGACTCCCAAACTAGATGGCTTTAGGGCACTAGGTGTAGAGACACCCCTAAGGATTTACTAACTCGAGTAACAAAGGACACAAAATTAGACTACTCAAGCTGGTTTTATCCATCACACTTTTCAGCGTGAATATTGATGCTTTCCGAGGCTTAGATACCCAGTTATTTTGTTTAATGGACATTGAATTATTTATTCCCTTTTTTTTTCAATTTTCCTCAACTTCATTTTTTTCATTCTTTCGTCTTTTCTTTTTTTTCAACTTTTCTCAACTTCATTTTTTTTCCTCTTTTCTTTTTTAAAATTACACGAATCATGATTTATACCCCACAACTAAGAATTAGTGCAAACGTGAAGTGCAAAAATGCTTGTGAAATTAATTTTAAATTTAGATGGTGTTTTGAACTAAGATTTCGTATCTTATCAAAAATTCAAGAGTTCTAAATCTTTCAATCTCACTCATGCGTTTTGCTCCACAAACACTTATTAGAATTAATTCAATTCATAAAAAGTCAAACAAAATTTTAATTTTTTTTAAATTTTTTTTATGTTTTTTTTATTTTTTTCGTAAAAAGAAAAAAATCTAATACAAAATACAAACAAACTCCCCCCCCCCCATACTTAAATCATGCATTGTCCTCAATGTATGCAAATGAAGAAGAGAGAACCAAGATGTGAAATAATTGTACCTTGTATGTGGGGCATTAGTTTTGCAAGATGTGGTGAGAAAGAAAACAAATGTACATATCTACGAATTTTATAATCCTAAAAATTGTGTGACTAAAAATGAATGTTACACATGGATAAGTGACTGTGAACTTTTCATTAGTTTCAGGAGGTCTAGGAATTTGAAAATAGTCAGAATTTTCATCACAGGTATGCTTAAAATTTACCTCAAGAAAACTTTCACTAACATGTTCAAATGATGGAAGAATTGGTTCAAATACATGTTCTAGTTTAGTTGAATTATTTGTAGTGGATCTCAACAGCTCATTGACCTTATCTAAATATTCAGATTCATTCCAATTTTGGTCAAGGTGATTTAAGAAAAAATCAATTGGATCTTTTTCAATCAAAAGTCTATTTTCAATTATTTCTTGGGTCATTGACAACTCTTGGATCATGTTTAGGTGATTTTTTAGGAATAAGTCTTTCAGGGTATGGAGTTTCAGGCTTATAGACTTTTTCAACAGACTCATCAAATGCAACATGATCAATTTTAGGCATAGACTCATAATTTGAAGACTCATCAAATACGCTTGACTCAAATTGTGTAGAATTGAATATAAAATTTTCATTTTCCTCATTATTTCCACAACCATCAAGCTTTTCAAAATTAACCTCAGAGTTACTATAAAATTCACCCACCTCTTGTTCATTTATTATGGTGGCTAATTGACTCATTTGAATTTCTAGACGAGATAGACGAGATATAACTTTATCCATGCTAAATTGATTTTCCATCATTAAAACTTCCGTAGTTTTCTCTAGGGCACTAAGTCTTTCCTCTATTTCATTTGATAATTCTTGTGGATATTGAGGTTCTGGATCCGAATATGGATATGGATATGGATATGGATTTAGATAATGATTTTCATAAGTTGGAAAAAATTGATTTACTTGGTGTGCATTAAAATTTTCGTAGGGTTCTTGATTCCAAGCAAAATTATTATTCCAACTATAATAAGAATCCATTTTTCCACAAATCACAAAACAAATAAACAACTAACCATGAAAGTTACACAAAAAAAATAATAAAAATCCTAATTCTACGATTAACCTAAATAAAATCTAGATGTGACTCTAAGCATTTCCAAGTTACGAAAAAGTCCACCAAATTCAAAATTAATCACACCACTAGCCAGGTAAGTGTAAGAAAGGTGGGAGTCTCTCCGTAGACACGGTGACTAATTGAATAACCACGCAATCTTTAGGCGTATACCTTTTGAACCACTTGCCTAGACACCAGTAGTTTGATTTATTTAAAATCCA
Source organism: Panax ginseng (assembly GCA_020205605.1). Classification (NCBI taxonomy): domain Eukaryota; kingdom Viridiplantae; phylum Streptophyta; class Magnoliopsida; order Apiales; family Araliaceae; genus Panax; species Panax ginseng. The sequence continues at coordinate 12,704,340 of CM035128.1, read as the reverse complement.
GCCTCCTCTTGGAGTTTCTTGTCCTAATTGAGCTCGAGAGTCCTAGGGGCCAACGTCTACTTGATTTTATTAGGTCATGGTTATGCAAAATGTAAATTGAGTTATTTGTGGGCCAAGGAAGGGTGATAAAATCTCCACCTTATCTTGTTACAGGTTGTGCCCTTAATGTTAGATTAAAGATGAAAATGCAAAAAATAAAAAAATTATAAACAAATAAAGTGTCCTAAAACTATGTGAATTACGAAAGACGGAGAAATTTTGACATACCTCAATCCTCCAGCAATCACCACATTTTATATTTGAAAAAAAATAAAAAAATAAAAACCTAACAGGATGTGCTCTACGTGAGTGAATGCATAAATGTGGCAAATAAAAAAAAAACTTTAAACTACTATTTCTTTTAATTTTTTTTTAAAAAAATTGGAGATACGAAGTACCAAAGAAAGCGCAGCAACAAAATCTTTATCTTTTCGCTCCTTCAATCCGCTTCAATAATCATGAAGAAAAAAAAATATTAGAAGGGAAAAAAACTAATTCGAATAAATAAAAATTAATTCTAGTCCCCGACAACGGCGCCAAAAACTTGATGTGATAAAATATGTAACTGCAAGTGCACCGTGTCTAATTGAAGAACTGGCAAGTACAGGTCGAACCCACAGAGACTAGATTAATTTTAATATTTCCATAATATTTATTTTAGGCGAATTAGAAATAAAGATCGAGAATTAATTAACTAGAATATGAAAACAATTAATGAGAAAATAATCTAGGAATCTGAATCCACTAAATAATAAACATAACATATAATTCAATCTCTTCTATTTTTATAACTCAAATTATGATTTTGATCTCCCTTCCCTTTAATTTCGTAATTTACAATTAACGTGGGCAAACATAGACTTTGAAAATTTAAGGATTAACTATAACCCATCAAAACTTCTTTGAGCAAGCATGGATTATGAAAAACTCATATCTTAACAATAATCTATCAAAACCTCTTAATTAATTTAAAATCACATAATAACTATAAAACGAAGGTATTTCAATAACGAAACATGAAGGCGAAATCAATTAAACATAAAAGCATAAATAATGGAAGAGATAAAAAAAATATTATTACGAATAATGATTTAATTTCATCTTCATCCTAGATTAAAGAAAATAACTAGACATGAAAATAAATTAATTAATTAAAATAAAGAAGAAGTAGAAGATTGAAAATAAATAAGAAAACTCCCTTTATTCACGATCCTCCAACAAGCGTACAATGAAACATAATTTAATTTACTCCTATTCCTAAACTAAAGTAATACAATACCTAATACCTTTCTCTCTAAAACAAGAGACCTATTTATAGGGAAAATAACTTTGAACCTTAATTTAGATTCATTGAACTTGGACACTTTTATTCCCTTTCCATGTAGGTTTCAACTTCTAGTGACAATCAACTTCTCAAAAAGATCTTCTAGATATACTTTCCTTTCTCTTGTTGGATTTGACTTGCACACTAAGATTGTTCAACCTCTTTCCTTCTCCTTGTCGGATTCTTCTTGGATATTCCTTACATGAATAAGAGCATTAAATATCGCTTGATCACCAAGATTTTGATTTTATTGCAACAAATATTAAATCCTACAAAATAAAATAAAATATATTAATTTAATAAACAAATATAATTAAAAGGACAAAATTAGGGATAATAAAATGTATGAATTACGTGTTTATCATATACTACCATACCTAGCTTTTGCTCGTCCTCGAGTAAAATAAAAATAAAACAAAAATTACACTACCCCATTTTCGTAGGAAACACGATTGCACTTAGCATGTGCAACAAGCCTTTAAACCCCAAGGTTACCCCAAGTGGACGAGTTATGTCTCTTGAGGGTTTGTAGTGAATATACCCACAAAATTCAAAAATATTTTTGGGCTCAACAAATTATGAAATTGATAGAGTGCAGGCTGCGCACATCTAAGGCCAACTGTTCTTCGCAGTGTGTTGTGTTGATCACATGCATGTGTAATTGTTGGATGTGACTAATTTGCAACAACTGATTCCTTATAAATTGCTCTACGTTTGCATTTTTTTTTGCTCTTCAATTGCAAGTCTTGTCATCAAGGCGCACAACATCAATAATAATTCATTAGTTCTGACCAAAAACTAACTGTTGAACATCAATTCAACGGCTTGAAAAGAATTTTGAGCACAAAATGGAGAAGAAACCATTGATATTACTATATTCTGTTGGAACAAAACAAAATGTGTTATCACTGCGAGGCTACAACAGTGCAAGTATTAATGAGAAAATCCCCAGCCTGGTTAGGAAAGGAATAAATGGACAGAATTTAATTACTCATGAAACCTTACAAGTAGTAACAAACTTATAAAAAATATTCAGTTGTTAAGAACTGATAAAGTACTCCACTGCTCTGCACAAGGAGTTAATGAAAGGCAGAAACTGAAAATGCACCCTCACAGAAAGAACTGATTATCTTTTACAAAGCCACTCTGCCATCCTTTTCTAGGAAGGAGAACATGTTTACCACCTTTGCAGGCATTTGATTAATGTGTTAAATGAGTCCAATAACATCATACAGAATGCTGCCCAGCAACATTTGAAAATCTCAAAATCTCAGCAGAATGTAGTCATACAGAATGCAAAATCTCAGCAGAATGCAGTCATACATTTGAACATCATACAGAATGTAGTCCATTCCAAAATCTCAGCAACAGCAGCAACATTAGGATAGCTTCCAAAATCTCAGCATTGCTTCCATTTGAATCTTCTAGTTTCTCAGAACTGCCAAAAAAATGAGTGTAATAATGCCAAAAAAATGATTACAGATAACAAATCAATATCAGCAAACAAAATATGAGAGTAGAAACACACCATCAGGTTTATACTTTGCAACATAGTTAGAGGCAGTGTGAAGATAGTTAGCACCACAAAATCTCATCCATCATTTCCATCATACAAGCACGTTGCAGAAGCATAAAACAAAAATGCAATCCAATTCATCACCAAAAGTCCTACAACCATTATTTTTTGTATCAAGGAATTGCCAAATTAACATTAAAAGTTGAAAAAACACGAGCAATAGAAGTACACAATAATCAACTACTGTTGATTAAAACATGAAAACTAATACCAAATCATTTACTAAGCAAGCACTTGGGTCAACATAGGGGTAAGCTCTCAAAAACAAAAATGAGAACTATCAACCCACTGACTGCTGAATTCGTGAAAGGAAAAGACCTAAAATCTCTTATCCAAAAAAAATACGATCAACCAAGCAAGACTTTTGAACAACTAGATCAACCAAATCTAGTAAATCCAATATATCTCGGTGTATCCAGATTTAGAACATAGTAATTTTTATACCATAGATCCTCCGAGTAAAACTACCATAGAGAATAGGGGAAAGGGGTTCGTAGAATCGCGAATTTCATATGGGGAGAGACAATCGGAAGATTGGGAATAGCATAGGGAGTCTCAGGAATGTGAAGCTGCTCTCGCATTTTTTTTTTATGAGAGGAAGTCTTCTGAACGCTTTGAGAGAGAGGGAAGAGTGAGAGAGATGCTTCTTTCTTTTTTGTGACCCGTTTTTGTTTTCCTCTTTTTTGACCCGTGTTCTTTCTTTTTTCCTTTGGTCCGTTTGTTAGTCAAATCGAATGAGTCAAGTGGCGGATCCAGGACTTTTATATATATATATATATATATATATATATATATATATATATATATATATATATATATATATATATGTTTATGTACTTTATATATTCAACTAGAACAAGTAGATTTTTATGTCAAGAGCTATGGCTGAACTTGCTTCTTAATTAATTGCACTCTAATACAAGAGGAAATATATATTTACTACTGAAGAATATATGGTAAATTAATTAAGTCATTGATGCTTCTTTGAAATTTACAATTAAATGACAAATAAAAAAAATCACTCTCTAAAAAGACAAACAAAAAGAAATGGAGTGAGTACTTTATTCGTTGAAAAATGATATTTATATCGGAAAATATTTGACAAAATTAGATTGCGATCAACATGGAAGTGTATGAGATAAGATAAGATAAGATAAATTAAAATGAAACTTTTCTTAATTCTTACTTATCTCATGTATGCACATACGTCGCAATCATAATTCAACTGAAAATTTTCACAATGTATAACAGGAGAAAGGACAACATTAGGAACATGAGAAGATAAAGGTATTGTACCATTAGGCTCCGCAGTTTAGTACTGTGAATGCCTTTTTTTATGTTTTTCAGACTACGCGGTTTAATACTGCGGACGGAGGAATTGTAAAGGAGAGGTATTTTGGTAATACGTCCCATCCGTAGTTTAATAATACAGAATACTAGAAACTAAATTGCGAACAGGAGTTCTATTTACCAGTTAGATAATTGAATGGACAGTCATGATGTATTTTAAAGATAATTTTAAGTTGACAATTGTGAGACCCCGAATTTTATGAAATAAAAGTATTCAATTTTTCTATTTTGGTGAATAGTTAAATTGATAAAAGTTTAAAGTTAAGGGTGACATTTGAATTTTTTTTTCAAATTATGTGATGATGAAGTTTTGTTTTATTCGTATTATTAACGTAATAAAACAGAAAAGCTTTTTATATAAAACATAATACTTTTATAAAGTTATTCGTTTTATTAGGCTAATAGTAAAATCTTTTTATATAAAATAGAATACTTTTATAAAGTTATTTATTTTATTAGACAATAATTAGATTATATTATATTTTATTTAAAAGATTTTTCTTTAAATATGGACCGTCAGATTAAAGTAAATCGATCTAGAGCGTTCATGGATTAGTTACTATGCAGTCCATTCTTCTATAAATAGAAGCTCATTCTTCCTTCATTTATCACCAATTCACTAAAGCTATAGAGCAATTATTATGGAGAGAAATTATAGAGAGAAGCTATAGAGAGAAAATCTATAGAAGAAGAAAAGTATTCTGCTACTTCCCTACTCTTATATCCAGTTTCTTCTAAAGGTAGGGGATATTATTATTATAGTAAGGGGTGTTATTCTTTCTTATTCATGAAGAGAACTTTTGTTATTCCATTCTTTATTATTCTGTTGGAATAACCTGTATACGCGGCATACCCTATATGTGACGCCCCCAAAATTAGATATTCATCACCCATTTTGAGTCGCCAAATACATGGTACAAAATACAAATACAAACTTAACTATACAGCTGTCGTGTAAAAAAAAATGACAAAACATAAACTGAGACTTTAAACAAGAATACTGCTTTCTAGACAATATCCATTCTCAATGGAGTCCTCATAGACAGTATACAAACTCAAATTCAGTCCTCGTTACATTTATTGTCATACTATTTAATGTAATAAGCGAGGACTACTAATGCTATCTTCTGGACTATCACTCTTTTCCCTGACTCGTCCCAGCTATATTCTCATTTTCTGAAGAGAATAGTGAAAGAAAGGGTGAGCTCAACTAGCCTAGTAAGAAATATTATGACTAAGATAATGCAGAATAAATTATCAATAGTCTTCAACAATGTTAAACTGATAAAATACAATAGACATCAAGTTTAACTGCAGCGGAATAAGCAATCCATTAGAAGAGTCAAATAGAGAATAAAATCTACAATCTTCTATGATTTAAAAAGTTTTTTCATCACTTTTATCAAAATAAATGAACCCCATCATCGAATCATCCCTGCACTATGGGCCAAGGATATTCATTAAATCATCAATGGTCATGTCTATACAAGAATAATCCACGATCATAATCATACCGGTTCATCTACGCACGTAAGCCAAAGATATACAACAATAAAACCAATAATCAACAACCCATCTTTGCACGTAAGCCAGAGATATACAATTCAATAATCATCAGTCCATCTTCGCACATCACCATATAAGCATGAGGATGATGACAATGATATAAACATTAATTAACTGAAAACAAGGATAAATATTAAAGACATTAAATTTATCCACATATTATCAATCACATAATAAATTCATAATCTAATATTGTTAATATCATAACAATGTTTTAATCACTTCTTAAACTTATAAACAATTTATTTCAATTGTTTACAATTTATCAATTAATGCATTTAATCATTCAAGAATGCCATACTTATAAGATTTCATCACCAATGATAAAATTTCTCATCAACAATATGCATATACCTTATATAGGATTTCCAAGCCATAAAATCCTATTTTCCAACTTTGTTACTTCACATAACATATTTAACTCATATATTCGGTAAATAAACTTTTTCATGAAAAATACCAAATCAGTCCCAAAAATATTTCTTTTCTGGGATTTATCATAATATAGTCCCATAATGAAAATATATTTTTCTCGGAATTTTTAAAATTCATTTACTATTTTTCAAAAATCAATTTCTGATTAATTCCTTAAGAAATTAGTTACCTCAAGTTTAACTCCAAAAATTCCCAAATCTTGGCGAGACCTTACACATGTTAATTTGAGCCTCCAGTTTAAATTTCATGGTCATCGGAGTTGTAGAACTCCGGTTATAGCATTTTTTGTCGAAAAAACCTAAATATTGAAATGGTCATAACTTGTTCATTTTAAGTCGGAATGAGCTCATTTTTGGACAGGATGTTCTTTATACCATATACTTTCATTTCCCAAAAGACCAGAATTTTTCTCATAAATTAAGTGGCCGAAAATGCCCTTACAAAAAGCGTGTCGTGACACTTTTTCATATTTTCTAGTTTTTTCGTGCTTTCTTTAAAAATCACCACAAGAAAATCTATAACACCTTTTCCAGTGATTCCATTTGGATTAGTTAGGTAACTCATAGATCTAACTCTAGGACTTGACCTCACTCAAAAATTCGAAATATACCAGGAGATATGGTCAATTGAATTTCATGTTCCGTTTTTACCAAAATCTAATTTTTCAACCCTTTGTGATTTCTAAGAAACTTTCATGTTTTCACATAATAACCAACATAACTCATCATGACAATGACATATAACTTAATAAAACAAGTTCAAGAATATATTTTAAAGGTTTATAAGTTAATTTATCCTGAACGCAATAATGTCCAAATTGTCAACATGATACTTCTTTGTAGAGTAAAATTGAAGAATACTCAGAAGAATATTTCCATAAAAAGATACTGGATGAAGCGCAATTATCAAAGATATTCCACTAATTTCATGGAGTATAAAAATCAAAACTTTAACCAACTGAGTATAACAAAGAATATATGAAACTGCAAATGGATTTTCACCCGACATGCGATAATCCACGTATACAGATCATTTCCACAATTTAATAAGGAATGAATACAAAGGATCATTCACCATGCATGTGGCAACCCACATAGACAGGTTATTCCCAACAGAATAATAAAGAATGGAATAATAAAAGGATTCACCATGCATGCGATAGAGACCGCACAGACAGGTTATTCCCAACAGAATAATAAATGCGGAATAATAAATATGGAACCGTGTCGGTGAAATTCACCAAGCGGGATATTAAAGCGAGAATAATAAATGCGGAATAATAAGTAATGGAACCAGTCGGCGTAAAGCATGCAGCGAGGATATTACGGCGAGAATATTAAATACTGAAATAATAAATATGGAACGAAGTCGGTGAAATTCTGCAAGCGAGGATATTAAACAGAATAATAAAGAAGCGGAATAATAAAAGAATTTCACCAAGTATGCGGTACTTCGCATAAACAGGTTATTCCAATATAATAATAAAGAATGGAATAACAGAAGAAGATCACCAAGTATTGGGTAAACCGCATATATAGGTCATTCCACTAAGTATAGGGTAAACCACGCATACAGGTTATTCCAACAGAATAATAAAGAATGGAATAACATAAGGATTTCACCAAGTATAGGGTATGTCGCGTATACAGGTTATTCCAACAGAATAATAAAGAATGGAATAACAGATGTTCTCTTCATGAATAAGAAAGAATAACACCCCTTACCTTATAAGAAACTGGATATTGGAATAGAAAGGAAACAGATTTCTCTTCTTTTTTCTCTTTATAGATTTTCTCTCTATAGCTTCTCTCTATAATAATAGCTCTAAAGCTTTGGTGAATTGGTGAGAAATGAAGAAGAATGAGCTTCTATTTATAGAAAAACATAGTTTCGATAATTGCACGTTTTGGGGCTCGAAATATTACAGTACAATACCTTCATCTTTTACTTCATTTTTAATTCAGTCATCCAAGTATTATCAAACTTGCACCAACTCCCTTAATAGTAAATCATGTGAATCAATAATAAAATCATGTGACTCAATAGTAAATCATGTGACTCAATAGTTCTAAACATGTGAAAAATTAATTACAGTATAGTACCTCCATCTATACCTCCATTTTTAACTTAGTCATGCAAGTATTATCAATCTTGCACCAACTCCCCTAATAGTAAAAAGAATGTGAATCAATAGTATACACATGTGAATAAATAGTTATAATCATGTGAATTAATAGCAATCAATTGCTCATTTATCCGGTTAATTACCCGACTGGTCGATATAACCTCCAGACATCAATTATTATCGAAATAAATGTCGATTTTCACTAACACAAACGATTCCAACATAATGAAACTATTTTTATCAAAAATATAAATTTTGAAATTTCAAAGTTTGACTTTTTCTGAAAAAGTCAACTGTTGACTTTTTGACCAAATAGTGAATTCCGAAAAATTTTGTGTTTATAGACTATTTTTACTAATTTCGACGTTAGGACTCAAATATCACGTCGCGTCTCCAAATTCAACTCAGAACAACATTCATCATTAATATTATAACTCACAATATTTATCAACCGGTCGTTTCGAGGAAATAGGGCTTTCAATAAGGATTTCTCCTATTAGTAGCCGCATGATTAGGTGACCAAACCTCTCCTCGATGAGAACTTCTAGACATTGTAAATATTGAAATTTAATAATATGAATAACTTTGTCGTCTCAATTATTGATCTAATAATATATCATATTATGCGAGATGATCTGGTGACAATAATCGAATCAATAATATGAGAGATATGATGCAAAGAATTCTTCGTAGTAATAATTGAGTATAAGCGAGTAACTTATCACATAAGCATCAATAACCAATACAAGTGTGCTACTTATGCAACCACACATATTCTTGTCTTATTACTAAGGGTAGTTCAATAGTTTTAACGATAACACTTCTGCCGTTATTTTATAGAAAAATAATTCTGTCATTTTACGACAATACCTCTGTTGTGGGGTCCACCAATGATTGTGCCGTCGTATGAATATTCCTTGACCAATCGAATATAATCTGACAACTTGAATACTTTGCAAAAAATTTAAATACTACCCACAACTATAACATTATATCAATTCCACACCATAATATTAAAAAAAATATTTTGAGAAAATTAAATATTTATTCATAAAATCTGGGTTCTCACACTATACATAACCTGTATACGCGGCATGCCCTATACTTGGTGAAATCCTTCTGTCATTCCATTTTATATTATTATGTTGGAATAACCTGTTTATGCGAAGTACCGCATACATGGTGAAATTCTTCTATTATTTCATTATATATTATTATGTTAGAATAACCTGTTTATGCGAAGCACCGCATACATGGTGAAATTCTTCTATTATTCCATTCTTTATTATTCTGTTGGAATAACCTGTTTATGCAGACTCCTCTATACTTGGTGAAATCCTTATATTATTCCGTCTTTATTATTCTGTTGGAATAACCTGTATAAGTGGCATACCCTATACTTGGTGAAGTCTGTTGTTATTCAATTCTTTATTATTCTGTTGGAATAACTTTGTATCACGGATTCAGTATACGGTGAAGTCTGTTGTTATTAGGTTCTTTATTATTACGTCGAGAATATCACATAAATTATGAATTTCAATCGACGACTGGTCCATATTTATTATTCGCATTTATTATTACATTGGAATATCACATGCGTGTGTTTTACACGGGGACTGGTTTCATCTTTATTATTACATTGGAATAACTCTGTCTATCCAAGTACCGCATGCATGGTGATTTCTTTTGTTATTCCATTCTTTATTATACTCAATTGGTTAATGTTTTGACTTCTATACTCCATGAAATTAGTGGAATATCCTTGATATTTGCGCTTCATCCATATCTTTTCATGGAAATATTCTTCTGAGCATTCTTGAATTTTACTCTGCAAAGAAGTATCATGTTGACAATTTGGACGTTATTAGTTCCTGGATAATTTAATTCTTGAACTTGTTTTAGTTTGACTAATGCTTATATCATTGTCATCATCCTCATGTTTATATGGTGATGAAAGTTATCTTTGGCATTACGTGCGAAGATGGACTGTTGTTTATTGAATTATATATCTTTGGCTTACGTGCAAAGATGGATTGTTGATTATTGGTTTTATTATTGTATATCTTTGGCTTACATGCAGAGATGTACTTGGTATGATTATGACCAGGGATTATTCGGTATAGTCATGACCATTGATGATTTAATGGATATCCTTAACGATAAATGTAAGACCCCAACTTTTTGAATAAAGATGAATTTTCTATAATTATCATTTTTGAATATTATGATATAATGTTATAATTTTGGGTATATTTATAAATTTTACAAAGTATCACTACAAGAAAACCGGCTAATTCCGACGGACGTATGCTCGACGGATTAGATTCGGTCGAAATAGGTTTATGTCCGAGGGAATAATACGTCGGATATAAGTCCCTCGAAAATAACATAATTCTGACAGAATTCCGTCGAACTTAGAACTATCCAGTTCTAAGTTCGATTGGTCGGGGAATATTCTTTTTGTCAGGAAATATTATAACAGACAATACAATCGTTGGTGGACCCCTGGCGGAATTATTGTCGGATTGAGAAAACGACAAAAATATTTTATTGAAAATAACAATTTGAAGTTTTACCATTGATACTATTGAACTACTTGGTAGTAGTAAAAAATAAAGAATCGTGTGGTTGCATAATAAAGATTACCTGTGATTGATTATTAATGCTTATGTGAGAAGTCACTTTCGGTTTTGTTCAATTATTCACGCATAGTATCTCACATTATTTGATTCAATTATTGTTGATTAATAAGTTTTGTTTTATTAGTATTATTAACGTAATAAAATGGAAAAGCTTTTTATATAAAATGAATACTTTATTAAAGTTATTTTATAAATAGAATATATTATATTTTATTATGCATAGTGTTTGCAGTAAATTGCTGCGTAGTGTTTGCATAGTAAAAATCTTTTTATATGAATAGAATATATTATATTTTATTTAAAAGATTTTGCTTTAAATATGGACCGTTAGATTAAAGTAAATCAATCTGGACCGTTCATGAGTTAATTCTTATGCATTCCATTTTTCTATAAATAGAAGCTCATTCCTTCATTATTTTCTTTTAATTCTTTGAACTCTAGAGAGAGAAATTATAGAGAGAAAGAAGAAGAGTTTTCTATTACTTCACTACTCTAATATCAAGTTTTATTTTACGGTAAGGGATATTATTCTTTTGTATTCAAGAAGAGAACTTCTGTTGTTATTCCATTCTTTATTATTCATTTGGAACATCCTGTCGATTGTGATTTTCACGACTTGGTTCGTTATTATTATTACATTGGAATAACTTTGCCTACATCGAATACCGCATGCGTGGTGATTTCGTTGTTATTTCATTCTTTATTATTACTGTTGGAACATCCTGTGGCGTGATTTTCACGACGTTCCGTTTTATTATTATTATTGTTGGAATAACCTGCCTACATGCCAATACCGCATGCATGGTGATTTACATTGTTATTCCATTCCTTATTATTCTCGGTTGGTTAAAATTTTGACTTCTATACTCCATGAAATTAGTGGAATATCCTTGATATTTGAGCTTCATCCAAAGATCTTTTCATGGAAATATTCTTACGAGCATTCTTGAATTTTACTTTACAAAGAAGTATCATGTTGACAATTTGGACGTTATTAGTTCTGAATAACTTAATTCTTGGACTTGTTTTATTGAAATCTTATATCATTGTCATCATCCTCATGTTTATATTCTTGAAAGTCATCTCGTGGCTTTTGTAGAGCATGGATGGACTTGGTATGATTATGACCGAGGATTATTGATTGTAATCATGATAGTAATGTAACCGATGATGTGGTAAAAGTCCTCATTGGTAGTAGTGCATTGATGGAAAGTTGTTGGCATGATCATGACCATTGATGAATACACAAATATCTTTCGCCCATAGTGCATGGAATTTGTGGTCGTGACCCTAATGAATATCCTTAGCCGTAGTGCAGGGATGATGTGAATTAATTATTAAGCTGAGTCTCAGCGATAAAAGTGATGAAAAACTTTTTAAATCATAAAAGATAGTAGATTTTATTCTCTACTTGACTCTTTTAATGGATTGCTTGATCCGCTGCAGTTAAACTTGATGTCTATTGTATTTTATCAGTTTAACATTGTTGAAGACTAACGATAGTTTACTCTGCATTATCTTAGTCATAATATTTCTTACTGGGCTAGTTGAGCTCACCTTTCTTTTCTTTGTTCTCTTGAGGAAATGAGAACGAAATGGGACGAGTCCTGGGGAGCGGAGTGATGGTGGGATGATAGTATTAGCTAGTAGTCCTCACTATTCTGTTAAATAGTGTGACAATAAATGTAATGAGGACCTATTCTGAGAGTGGATATTGTCTAGAAGACAATATTTGTATTTAAACTCACAATATATGTTTTGTCGTATTTTACACGACTGCTGTATTATTAGTTTGTATTTGAATTTTGTACCATGTATTTGGCGACTCAAGATGGATGATGTATACCTATTTTGGGGGCATCACAGTTGGTATCAAAGCTTAGGGATATGATCCCTAGCTAAGGTGTGAGACAAGAACTAGGAGGGGAGAGACGGGGAATTCCTTCGCTAGTATGACCTACCTAAGTTTATTTGATATTTAATTGGTCGGTCAGAGTATAGGGATAATATGTGATATGATAATTAACTCTTGTTTTGTGGTAGTGTTTGAAAATGGCATCCGAGAATGTTGAGAACATCAATGGAGCACAGGAGACCGTTGAGTCTCCACAGATCAATAGTCAGGATAATGTGCATCAGGAAGGCGACAATCCACAGGCAAACAACAACACTGACCAAATGATGAACGATGGATTTTTCCGAGGCTTCATGCAATTCATGCAACATCAGGCGAGAGTGGCTCCTGTCCAAAATGCAGGTGGAAACACTGGCAACTCTCGGATGGTCACCGCCAAGCAGTTTAAGGAACTAGGACCACCAGAGTGGAGAGCCAAAACCACTTAAGGCGGAGACGTGGATTAAACAGATCAACAAGATATTTGATGTCTTGGGATGCTCCGAGGAGCAAAAGTTCCTTTGCCACCTTCGTATGTCATGCGTGAGGCGCATTCTTCGGGGGAATCAGAAACATACTCAACTGCCCAGATGAAGATGTCTTGGGAGAAGTTCGAGAAGCTGTTCAACAACAAGTACTTTCCCGAAAGTATTCATCACATGAAAGAGGTGAGAGTTCATCAAGCTAGAAAGAGAACAACATGACCCAGGTGTCGCGAAGACGGGCCAAGTTCGCCGAGTTGTCCCGGTTTGCGTCCCATTTGGTTGATAATGAGGAGAGAATGACGCGAATATTTTTAAGAGGTTTAAAACCAGAGATACGTCAATATCTTATCTCTCATAAACTGTGTTTGTATTCAGATGTTGTTAATAGGGCTCAGTTATTGGAGCACGATAATGATTTAAACCAACCAAAGGAGGCGACCCAAAGAAAAAACAATAATACCGGTGATACTTGATCATACGAAGCGGTGATAATAAGCGTGGAGGGAATCAACATGCCAGAAATGGTAACCACTTTGGTGGTAATAATGGCCAAAACAATAAGAATGGACATTTCAAGAAGAGGAGATTCAACAATGATGAAAAGATGTCAACATCAGCACCTGTCGTTAAGGAAGGAGAACGACCACCTATCATATGCTTCAAGTGTGGAGGAGAGGGACACATCAGTCCCAACTGTGCGATGCCATCCAAGGCATGTTACAACTGTGGAAGAGAAGGTCACCTGGCCCGATTTTGTCGTGCATCGAAGACAAGTTCAGCTGGGATGGAGGCACCAAAGGCCATCCCAGAAAAGTCAAAGCCGGTAGTGCAAGGGAGAGCGTTTGTTGTGACCTCCCAGAAAGTAAGGAACCCGAACGAGGTCATCACGGGTAAGCTAATCATAAACTCTAGCAAAGTTTATACTTTGTTTGATACTGGTTCTACCCACTCTTTCATTTCTCCTACTTGCGCTCAACGTTTAAATTTGACTCCGGAGAAATTGGATTTTGATTTATCAGTTGAAACCCCGTTGGGAGAAACCTTCATTACATCCACAGTTTATAAGTCTTGTTTAGTTTAAATCGGCACCCGCACGTTACCTGTCGATCTTATTTCATTGAAAATACTTGCATTTGATGTAATTCTAGGGATTGATTGGTTAACTACACATCATGCAAAAATTGATTATTTTCGTAGGGTTGTTAGCTTTCATATTCCTAACCAACCTATTATGTGAATTCAAGCAACCAAACCATTAAAATCAATCACTGTCATCTCAAGCCATAAAGCTATTCGTTTATTGAAAAATGGATGTCAAGTTTTCTTAGCTCATGTCACGGATCTAAACAAGAATATGTCAGTTTTGAATGATATTTCTATTGTTAATGAATTTTCTGACGTATTCCCCGAAGAACTTCTGGCCTACCCCCAGGCGTGAAATTGAATTTTGTATCGACCTTGAACCCAAGACAAAACCCATTTCCAAAGCCCCATATCGAATGGCTCTATTGAACTTCGTGAGTTAAAGACCCAACTGCAGGAATTGTTAGACATTGGCTTTATTCGCCCCTAGTACTTCTCCTTGGGGTGCTCACATTCTATTCGTGAAGAAGAAAGATGGGAGTATGCGACTTTTTATTGATTATCGGGAGTTGAATCATGTCACCATCAAAAATAGGTACCCATTGCCACGTATTGATGACCTATTTGACCAGTTGCAAGGAGCCAAATTCTTTTCAAAGAATGATCTTCGTTCCGGATATCACCAATTGAAGATTAGAACCGATGATATTCCAAAGATGGCTTTCAGAACTCGGTACGGGCATTATGAATTCCTAGTCATGTCTTTTGGATTGACTAATGCTCCTGCTGCCTTCATGGATATGATGAACCGAGTATTCAAGGAATATTTGGATCACTTTGTGGTCATCTTTACTGATGACATCCTCATATATTCCCAAACCCATGAAGATCATGAGCAACACTTGAGGTTGATACTCCAAAATCTTCGTGAATATAAGCTTTATACCAAGTTGAAGAAATGTGAGTTCTGGCTTGAGGAAGTAATATTTCTTGGGCACGTGGTATCAAGTCATGGAATATCTGTTGACCCAAAGAAAGATTGAAGCTATTCAAAGTGGGAGCAACCTAAATCAAATGATCAAGACGTAGCTTTCTCGCTTAATTTGGTTATTATCGAGATTCGTGGAAGGATTTTCTCGAATCGCTACTCCATTAACTCAAATTTGACTCGGAAAGATACAAAGTTCGGATTGGAGGCGAGGAATGTGAGAAGAGTTTTCAAGAACTCGAGAGAGACTCATTTCAAAGACTGCTCGACAATACCATCTTGTTAGGAGGATTTGTCATCTGATGAATGCTTCTTGGGCAAAGGGTTAGGATGTGTTCTTATGCAACATGGGAAAGTCATAGCCTATGCCTCACGACAACTCAAAGAATATGAGAGGAATTATCCTACTCATGATCTAGAGTTGGCATTTGTTATCTTTTAGACTAAAGATTTGGAGGCATTACTTGTATGGGGAGAAAGTGGAGATATTTACGAATCATAAAAGCCTCAAATATTTCTTTACTCAAAAGGAACTCAATATGCGACAACGACGTTGGCTTGAACTATTGAAAGATTATGATCATACCATCCAATACCATCCTGGAAAAGCGAACGTGGTAGCTGACGCATTGAGTAGAAGATCATATGCGGGCACGAGTCCAATATTGTCAACGCAAAGGCCCATTTTGTATGACTTGAAAAGGATGGAGATAGAGATAAAGACTTCAGGGACCCACGTGATTATGGCGAATATACGAGTAGAACCGACTTTAATTGATAAAGTTAAAATTCGCTTCAAACTACGGACAGAGGCGATCGCGTATGAGGAAGAAAGTGCAAGAAGGTATCTTATGAAGCAAGAATCGATGATGAAGGAATACTTCTAGTCAACTCCAGACTTTGTATTCCTAACGATCCTGACTTAAAGTATAAAATCATGATGGAGGTGCACAACACACCATTTATAATCCATCCTGGGAGTACCAAAATGTATCATGATCTTCGTCATACATTTTGGTGGAGCAATATGAAGAGAGAGATAGCGTTGTTTATCTCAAGGTGTCTAACTTGTCAACGAGTCAAGGCGGAGCATCAAGTACCAAAAGATCCATTGCAACCACTTGAAATTCCAGAATGGAAGTGGGAGCACATTACCATGGATTTCGTTATTGGTCTTCCCAAGGTTTCTCAAGGCATAGATGCAATTTGGGTCATTGTTGATAGATTGACCAAGTCTGCTCATTTCTTACCAATACGAGAAACCTATACGCTTGAAAGTCTTGCTCGTATGTACATAAACGAGATTGTAAGACTGCATGGTATGCCAGTATCCATAGTTTCTAATCGAGACCCAAGATTCACTTCACGATTTTGGGTTAGTTTGCAAAAAGCTATGGGAGCGGTTTTACGATTTAGTTCAAAGATATCATCCTCAGACGGACGGACAATCGAGAGGACTATTCAAACTCTTGAAGATTTATTAAAACTCGTGTCCTTGATTTCAAGGGAAGTTGGGACAAGTTCTACTGGTTGGTGGAGTTTTCATACAACAACGCTTATCGCAAGTATTGGCATGGCTCCATTCGAGGCGTTGTATGGAAGAAAGTGTCGATCTCCGATTAAGATTGGGATAAGGTGGGTGAAGCAACTTTGTTGGGATTGGAGTTGTATGCGATATGACTATGGAAAAGATTCAAACGATCCGACAACGTATAAAAACCTCACAAGACCAAGACAAAGAGTTATGCCGATCTTCATCGAAAGGACGTGGAATTCGATATTGGAGATCATGTATTATTACGTGTTGCTCCATGGAAAGGAGTTACAAAATTGGAAAGAGGAAAGCTCAATCCTCGATTCATTGGCCCATTTTAATCCTCGATCGAGTAGGGACTCGTAGCTATAGACTCGCTTTCGCCAAGTATGTCTCGTGTTCATAACATTTTCACATATCCATGTTACGTAAATATGTGGAAGACTCGAACAATATTATTGAGTTAGAACCAGACGAAATAGCAGAAGATTTAATGTATGAAGAGGTTCCTGTTCAAATCTTGGATAAGAAGGAACATATTCTACGCTCCAAGGTTATACCTCAAGTAAAAGTTTTGTGGAGAAACCAAGATGTTGAGGAAATGACCTGGGAGTTAGAATCTGAAATGAAGTCAAGGTATCCTTACCTCTTCGATATACTGTGACGCACCCTAATTTCGAGGGCTTAAATTTCTTATGAAGGGGGGGTTGTAAGACCCCAACTTTTTGAATAAAGATGAATTTTCTATAATTATCATTTTTGAATATTATGATATAATGTTATAGTTGTGGATAATATTTATAAATTTTGCAAAGTATGCAAGTTGTCATATTATATTCGATTGGTGGAAATATTCTTTTTGTCGGGAAATATCCAAACTGACAGTACAATCATTAGTGGACCCTACAACAAAATTATTGTCGATTGAAAAAGCGACAAAAAATATTTTATTGAAAATAACGGCGGAAGTTTTACCGTTGATCTTTGTTGAACTACTTTCAGTAGTAAAAGAAACAAGAATACGTGTGGTTGCATAAGAAGAAAGCGGTATTGATTATTAATGCTTATGTGAGAAGTCACTCGGTTTTGTTCAATTATTGTTGCATAGTATCTCACATTATTTGATTAAATTATTGTTGATTTATAAGTTTTATTTTATTAGTATTATTAACATAATAAAACAGAAAAGCTTTTTATATAAAACAGAATACTTTATTAAATTTATTCTATAAATAGAATATATTATATTTTATTATGCATAGTGTTTGCATAGTAAAAATCTTTTTATATAAATAGAATATATTATATTTTATTTAAAAGATTTTGCTTTAAATATGGACCGTCAGATTAAAGTAAATCAATCTGGACCGTTCGTGAGTTAGTTCTTATGCATTCTATTTTTTATAAATATAAGCTCATTCCTTCATTATTTTCTTTATTTAATTCAATTGAACTCTAGAGAGAGAAATTATAGAGAAAGAAGAAGAGTTTTCTGTTACTTCACTACTCTAATATCAAGTTTTATTTTACGGTAAGGGATATTATTCTTTTGTATTCAAGAAGAGAACTTCTATTGTTATTCCATTCTTTATTATTCTGTTGGAACATCCTGTCAGTGTGATTTTCACCTGACCTGGTTCTGTTATTATTATTCTGTTGGAATAACTTGTCTATGCGAAGTACCGCATGCATGGTGATTTCTGTTGTTATTCCATTCTTTATTATTCTATTGGAACATCCTGTCGGCGTGATTTTCACCTGACCTGGTTTCGTTATTATTATTCTGTTAGAATAACCTGTCTATGCAAAGTACCGCATGCACGGTAATTTTTTTTGTTATTCCATTCCTTATTATTCTCAGTTGGTTAAAATTTTAACTTCTATACTCCATGAAATTAGTGGAATATCCTTGATATTTGAGCTTCATCCAGTATCTTTTCATGGAAATATTCTTCTGAACATTCTTGAATTTTACTTTACAAAGAAGTATCATGTTGACAATTTGGACGTTATTAGTTCCTGAATAACTTAATTCTTGAACTTGTTTTATTGAAATCTTATATCATTGTCATCATCCTCATGTTTATATTCTTGAAAGTCATCATCGTGGCTGTAGAGCATGGATGGACTTGGTATGATTATGACTTAGAGATTATTGATTGTAATCATGGACAGTAATGTAACAAGTGATGTGGTAAAATTCCTCATTGGCCGTAGTGCATTGATGGACAGTTGTTGGCATGATCATGACCATTGATGAATACACAAATATCCTTGGCCCGTAGTGCATGGAATTTGTGGTCGTGACCCTAATGAATATCATTGGCCGTAGTGCAGGGATGATGTGAATTAATTATTAAGCTAAGTCTCAGCGATAAAAGTGATGAAAAACTTTTTAAATCATAAAAGATAGTAGATTTTATTCTCTACTTGACTCTTTTAATGGATTGCTTGATCCGCTGCAGTTAAACTTGATGTCTATTGTATTTTATCAGTTTAACATTGTTGAAGACTAACGATAATTTATTCTACATTATCTTAGTCATAATATTTCTTACTGGGCTAGTTGAGCTCACCCTTTCTTTCACTGTTCTCTTTAAGAAATGAGAACGATTTGGGACAGTCGAGAAGCGGAGTGATGGTTGGGATGATAGTATTAGCTAGTAGTCCTCACTATTCTGTTAAATAGTGTGACAATAAATGTAATGAGGACCTATTCTGAGAGTGGATATTGTCTAAAAGACAATATTTGTATTTAAACTCACAGCATATGTTTTGTCGTATTTTACACGACTGCTGTATTATTAGTTTGTATTTGAATTTTGTACCATGTATTTGGCGACTCAAGATGGGTGATGTATACCTATTTTGGGGGCGTCACAATAAAAATTGATGAAAATATTTTAAACCATATAAGATAGTTGATTTTATTCTCTACTTAACTCTTCTAATGGATTATTTATTCCGCTGCAGTTAAAACTTGATATCTATTGTATTTTATCAGTTTAACATTATTGAAGACTAATGATAATTTATTATGCATTATCTTAGTCATAATATTTCTTACTTGGCTAGTTGAGCTCACCCTTTCTTTCACTGTTCTCTTCAGGAAATGAGAATATAGCTGGGACGAGTCGAGGAACGGAGTGACGGTCCAGATGATAGCATTAGTAGTCCTCACTATTCTGTTAAATAGTGTGACAATAAATGTAATGAGGACTCCATTGGGTATGGATATTGTCTAGATGAAAATATTTGTATTAAAACTCACAGCATATGTTTTGTCGTATTTTACACGACAGATGTATAATTATGTTTTTATTTGTATTTTGTACCATGTATTTGGTGACTCAAGATGGGTGATGAATACCTAATTTTGGGGGCGTCACAACAATGTTAACTATGGATCTGTCTCTGGAGAGAGAGAGGGATCCACCCTTAGGCCATTTTCAAGAATTTTTTTGTACTATATATTTAGGACTTTTATAAATAAATTTTTATTCAATATAAATATAAAAAAAGTTATCCATGAGAGTTTTGACATTTCAACTTAATGATTTCTTTTACATGTTATTTATATGAACTTCTATTAAATATTACGGTGTTTCATAATAATACTACGTTTGAATTGAAAAATAAAATGAAGAAATAAATAAAATGATTTTCATTTCATCAAAATGGTTTATCATCCAAAATGATCACTAAATATATTATTTTTCATTCCATTCCTTCTTGCATTTCATTCATTCAACCAAACGTAACATAATAGTTTCGTTTTATAAAATTAATTAGAATTAACTTTCATTTCATATTTATCTCTAAATAATGAGTAGTTAGTTTAGTAGCGATAAAATATGATGATGCCATTATTTGATTTACCGTTAGATTACAAATACAAAATAACATTATATATAAAAAATCTAAAAAAAATTATACTCAGTAACATTATATTAATTTTTTTGAACAAAAATATTTTTTGTCATAATTGATTATAATTTCTAAATCCTCTCCTATATATACACGTCTTAATTATAATTTGATTGAAAACTTTCGTAATTACTCTTGCTTGATAAACACCCATCATTGTTAGTGTTATAAAAGGTTAATAATATTAAGAACAAAGATGATGATTAAGGGAGAAGAGCATTCTAATTTCATATATGTTGTAATTGTATATATCTCTAACCCATTCTCTTTACAATGCTACTATTTATGGTACAAGGACATCAATACTAAGATGTTACAAAACTCAAAGGTCATGAGTTTTATAACACAGTGGGAGTTTTAAAATCATTACAATCAAAGATAGGGAGAATGAATCTAGACATCTATTATATGAATCTAGACATCCATTATAATATTTTATAACACTCCCCCTTGGATGTCTATTGTATAGCCATACGCATTGAAAGTTGCTTCAATAAAAACCTTATCAGAAAAACCCAATGGGAAAAAACATTGGTTAAGAAAAAAAGAGTGCAGCGCGTATTAGCTCCCCTTCATGAATGTATCTTTAAGTCCTTTAGCTGTCGCATTCCAATATTGCGACGCAATCCTTCAAACGTTGAAGTTGGTAATGCTTTGGTGCATAAATCTGCAAGATTATCTTTTGAGCGAATTTGATGAACATCAATGTCACCACACTTATCAAGGTCATGTGTGAAAAAGAATTTCGGTGAGATGTGCTTTTTTCAATCTCCTTTGATGTATCCTCCTTTTAATTGAGCTATACATGCAGCATTGTCTTCATACAGAAGGGATGGAGTTCTTTTGTAGCAATTTTCTAAGAATATACCTCGTTAAAAACCTTACCAAATAAAAACCCAGTGGAAAAAATTTTGACGAAGGAAAAGAGTACAATATTCTTGTATAACTTCTAGTGCCTTGGGATTGCCTCATTAAAACCTTGCAAAGGAAAACCCAGTGGGGAAAAAAACCTTAGCGAAGAAAAAAGAGTACAATCAACACATATCTTTTTTATTCCCCTTCATAACTACATAGAATTTTTATTGTTCATGGTAAAAATTGAAAGTATTATGCACACAAGCCAATCATGTTTGATGATAAATCATATACTTTGTAACAATCTTATTCATTTATTAATAAAAAGTATTAATTTATTAAATGTTTTTAATTATATACATGATGTTGTAAGTTCCCAACTTATTATTAATGAAATTAAATTTTATCTATATATTATTTTGAAATAGTAAGGGTTGGTTTGATTAATGTGGATAGTTATGGGTAAAATACGCAAATATTTCAAATAAGCAAGTGGTTATAAAATATTCGTTTGGTCGTGAAATAATCTTACTGTTGGGGAATATTTGTTAGGTTTGTAATATTCAAGAACGCAATCAAATTGCATAAATAAGCGAAAACGTGTAAAAATCAAAGTTTTAAAATTTTACAAACCATAAACCCGGATCATCCTTTATGCACAATTATTAATTAAACAAAAAAGAAAGAACAAGAATCATACCCTTGAAGATCTGAGCTTCCTCAGGTACAAGTTCACCTCCAATCCTTTTTGCGTTCAACTTGAATCCACCGGGTTTGGTTCCTTCCTTTGATCAACGTTAGCCACCCAAGTGTTTGGCCTCTAGAGGTGATCCACCAAGGAAGAAAAAGAATTTAAGAAGATGGGTATTTGGCAAAACCCTAGTTTTCTATCTCTCACAGAAAAGACGTATTCTCCCAACTATTGGAATTACGTATTCACGTGTTGTGAAAGTGCCAACAACCCTCACCCATAATAAGACTCCTCTTATTTATAGATGTGGGCAACCCTCCTTAACAATTATAGAATTGGGTTTTATTTTAATTAATTAAATTCCTTTAATTAATTAGGCTCCCAATCTTATTAGGAATAATTAATTAAACTCTTTTAATTAATTGGCCTCCTAATCTTATTAGGATATACGAGAGTACTTTTATTAATTAATTTCCAAACTCCTTTAGGAATTAAATAATAATAATAGTAATAATAATAATAAGACTCCTCTTATTAATTTATATTTAATATTTCCAAAATATTAAATAATAAATATTAAGCTATTTAATTTATTCTATCACCATAGATTAAATTAAATATACTTAACTTATTATTACGATTATGCCATTAACTTCTTAAATAATTATTCTTCCTTTTATGGTGTGACCCTTTAGGTTCTCCATATTAAACCGGTTGTGAATAAATCAATTAGAACAATTCTAATCTTATTTAAATAAATTAATTAAACTAATAATTTATTTAAATAAATAATATTTATTCTACAATAGGGATAAGCCTCCCTAGAGATCAACGACTTTCCAGATAATATAGATTTCAACATTAATCATAAAAGAACCTTTGAGTAAATAGTTACCGTACAATTCAATCCTTCCACCATACAATATCCCAATTAAATATAAGACATGGAATTTCTGTCAAGTCTTATTTTATTTAATTATATGTATTTCGACTCTTAAATACACAACTCCAAATAATGCAAATTAGAAACTCCTTTCTAATTTCATTCTGCCTTGGCCAAGGACTACTGAGTTGTCATTTATCGAATCATATAGGATATTTCTCTTCTTTTACTAAAAGTGGTAGATTCTTTATTGATCATACATTATCTCCATGTATAACTTATTATACCCAAACAAACCCTTTGATATACCCTAAGGGTCTTAAGGAATAAGTCAAAGTATAACGCATCATACACAAGATACTATGATGATCTCAAGTCCAAGGATCACTTGTACTACTATCACTACATGAATTCCTATTGACAAGAAAGTAAAACTCCATTAGGTATTCCTTAGCGAGCCACGTTCAGTGAACTTATTCTCTAATAAGCACCTACATACTTGCTTTAGTGTCTCCACACAAATGATCATGAGATCAATCATCCTCATCCAATGAGCAAGCAACGTATGTACCAATTTATCCGGATTCACTAATCCCCAATTTAGTAATCCAACGATTGGAAACTATTTTAGTTTTAAGCTTTCTAAGAATTTAGATCTCATTAGAATGATCATCATCATTATTCTAAAAGCATTGCTTAAAAACTATGGGTTTATCACATATTATAAAACAAAGATCATGTAGATAATTAAAAGCCTTTAATAAATAAATGCTTTTTATTAATAAATGAATAAGATTGTTACAAAGTATATGCTTTATCATCAAACATGATTGGCTTGTGTGCATACTACTTTCAATCTCCCACTTGCACTAAAGCCAATCGCCATGGTATCTCATACCCTTCTTCTCTAAATGACGATTATCCTACTGTTGGTTAAGCTTTAGTTAATGGATATGTAATGTTATTCTTGAGAGTTCACTATCTCTATAGTGATTTCTCATCTTTCAATGATTCCTATAATCAAATGAAAGTGCTGCAACACGTTAGATCCAAGATGAGACTTAGGAACTATTCCTAGTTCTGTAATGAACTTTTAATCCAAACAATCAACTTGCAGCTTCATTTATAGCTATATACTTTGTCTTTATCACTAAACCAGCATCTCTTTCCTGTTTGGAACCTTTCAAATTCACTGCACCACTGTTCAAGGTAACACTTTACCTTAAAGTGGATTTTCTGTTGTCTTGGTCTATCTGAAAAACTTGAATATGTTAAGCCCTCTAGTTTTAATTTAGACCCACCATGTATGATCACATCCTTAGTGTCGGTTAAGTACTTTAAGATGTTTTTCACTGTCTTACAGTAATCTTCTCCGGAATATGACTGATCAACATCAGGTCTCGTACATTTCATTGCATACATGATAATTACTTATGCGATCTCTCTTTTTGGAGTCTTTGGGGACTATTTAAAGAGATACATTCCATGGCTCATCAACATGAGACATCTCTTGGAGTTTTGCCATGCTAAACGACTTTAGCATCAAATGAATATACGTTCCTTGGGTTAAACTGAGCATCCTTTTAAATCTATCTATATAGATTTGTATCTCCAATTACGATACTCATCCCAAATCATTCATGGAGGAAGGTTTAGACAACTTTATCTTTACTGATTGTAGCATTGGTATGTCATTCCTTATCCGTAATATATCAACATATAATACTAGACATGTCACGACGCTCCCACTGACCCTTTTGTACACACTAGAACTCTTCCCTCATCGTATGTAACTCTGGATCATCATCTTCTATGATGCGTACCTCATCATCATCATCCATGATGAATCCATACCTCCTAGGTATCTTCGGTACTATTCCAGATTTACGATTCGGTTGTGGTATAATAGGTCTACTTACAGGGTCCTCTTATTTGACTTATAGTATTTTGTGGTTCTTGAACATTTCAAGATCTATTATCCTCCCACTAGCCCCTTTAATGATAAACATCTTTATCTTAGAAGGCAGCATGTTTCTCAACAAACACCTTTTGCTAAGTATGATTATAGAACATATGTACTAAACTTACTTTAGGATGTCCCACAAATCTGTACTTATCAAATTTTGTCCCAAGCTTATCCTTTGAAACCTTTTCATATAAGTTGGAGAACCCTTTATCTTAACATACTTAAGATTAGGAATCCTCCCTGTCCATAACTTTTATGGAGTCTTGGGGTCGGATTTTGAGGTTACCTTTTGTAGATATGCAGCCATTTCTAGGACATGACCCTAGAAGGATACTGGAATGTCGGTAAAATCATTATGGACCGCACCTATGTCCAACAAGGTACGATTTTCCTTTCGGATACATCAATCAATTATCGCGATCGAGGCGTCCATTATGAGAAAACCATTTGAGATGATCTAGAAATTTATTGCACAAATATTTATTCCTTGATCTAATCAAAGAATCTTCATACTTTGCCAATTTATTTCACTTCTGAATTCTTTGAACCTTTCAAATAATTCACACCTGTATTTCAGCAAATACACACATTCAACTCTTTAAATGATCATCTCCTTTTCTTATACTAGTTTGTTCATTTTGCAAAATAATTTTTCACGTAAGTCAAGTATACAAAATTCATTAAGTAATATTCCAGTTCTATACAAAACATTATTATTATAAATAGAACAACAATTGTTCTTAATTTAATACCAAATTTCATTGTCCAACAACAAAATGAAAATAATGTTTCTAACGAGAACTGGAATACAATAACAACTTATTGACTTAATAGATTTGCCCGTAGGTAATGCTAAACTATAAGTTTCTATGGCTAATGCAGCAACCTTTGCTTCATTTCCCACACATAAGATTACTTATCTATGTTCGACTTTTTTCATACGCTTGGTCCTTCATAAATCTATATTTATGATAACCAAATTCGGTATCCAATACCCAAGTAGAACCTTGACTTAAAGAAAAATTTATTTTAAATTATGATCAAATTTGTATTTGTAACCGAAACTTAACTAAGCTTCTTTGGTTGGCCTCTACAAGATGCTTCTCGTAGTTTCTTTCCAGTGTCCAGGCTTATTGTAGTGGAAGCAAACTCCTTTGCTATCCATATCAGTTTTGTTCTTATTATCCTTTGTTTATGCCTTTCTATTTACCTTCTTTGAATTATTCTTCTTTTTAGAAGATCCTTTGACCCCAACCTGTAAGACTTGGTCTTTCCTTGTTGGAAAGTGACTCTCAACAATTTTCAACATGTTAAGCAAATTAGCGAGGCTGATCTTTAGCTTGTTCATATGAAAAATTCACAACAATTGTGAAAGGAGTCCAGAAGTGAGTGCAAGATCAAATCTTGGCTCAACTCTCCATCCATGACAAAACTCGTTGTCCTAATTGATCAATCAAATTAATTATGTTAAGGACTT
This sequence comes from Panax ginseng, assembly GCA_020205605.1. Lineage (NCBI taxonomy): Eukaryota > Viridiplantae > Streptophyta > Magnoliopsida > Apiales > Araliaceae > Panax > Panax ginseng. The sequence continues at coordinate 12,677,500 of CM035128.1, read as the reverse complement.
TTATCTGTACTGTAATGCCATCGGTCATTCTAGATTGGAAGAGCTCCTTAGATATCTGATATCTATCAGTCCTACTTTCCTCACCATCAACTACTTGATATGCAGGAATAAAGAGCATCCATAGTTTCATGCTGATGCTGAAGCTCGTTACTCATGGATGGGAGCATGATGCATTGAGCCAACTGTGCATCATCTTACCACTTTCTAAAAATAGCAATCTCTTCCTCAGAGACATTGTCTGCAACCATTGCAGGGATAGGCGTATTAAGGACATAAGACAGCTTTTCATCCATGAGAACTATTCTCAAATTCCTTAACCAATCCGTTTAATTCGGTACAGTTAAATAACATCTAATATGTTTTGCAGTGATAGTAATTTAGACATTGTAAAATTCTATAAATGAATTTGTAATTAACAACATTTTAACATACATTATTTTATTAATTACCAAAACAAATTAGGTCTTGTTTTAAATTGGTATCTCCCACTATTTTCATCAAACTATATTACCCTCACTTATATAGTTCGGCAAAATCTAATTAAAGATTTGCTAGTGAGAATAAGGATCCCATTTCAAATGTATATAGCCTTGTGTGTGCACAATAAACTATATATAAATAAATATGTAGACAACTCTTGTCAATTACATCAACTATGTAACTCCTTGTATTTTGCCTCTTAAATCATAATGGTCAAGTGTGTGCATATCCGAACTAAAACGATTTAAGTTAAGTCAGACCCAGCATTTCCATATAAGTGAAGAGAAAACTACCGCCCTTGTGTGTGCACAACAAAGCAAAGAATGTTCAATTCTTATAAACATCATATGTAATAAAAACATCTTAAATATTTAATACTACTTTGTGTGTGTACAACAAACTCATATTAAATATTTAATACTCTATTGTTTCTATCACGCTTTAGAAAGCGACGTTCGATATTCCAAAAATCTTTGAACGTTACAACTTAATATAAAATATTTGAGGGTTTGTTATTAATTTGTCTCATCTTGTTTAAGCGTACGTACGCATATATATATAAAATACGTTATATTAATAAACACGCAAGCATGTTTGCATAATATATAATATATATAGTATAAGCATGCACATATAGAATACTATATTCTACCCGGATTGATTATGGACTTTATTCTAATTTGGTTCACTAGAGCTACCAAGTGAACCAAAAGGTCAAACCTAGGGGTGCAAGAATTAATATTTAAATATAACTATTACATTTAAACTCGGGCTTCATTATAAACGGGTCTTCAAGCGCTTTTTGCTCTTTGATCTCCAATTCTTCAAAATTAATTCTAACTTCATATTATAAACTATTTAAAATAAATAGAAACCTTGATCAGCAGTCAAGGGAAAGTACATAGGAGGGAGATAGAATTTATATTAAGAAAAATTAGAGAAGACGAGGTGCGCAGACCCCATTTAATAAAACCCATACATTCATGCATCCAACTAAAATAAAATCCAATCACATTGGTCAATAGTCCATAATCAATCCCATTTATTATCATACACATCATCATATGCATCAATAAATAATATTCATCTCATGAATAATAAGCATTTTATATATATATATATATATATATATATATATATATATATATTGATATCATTTAATGGGAAAATTTAGTTAGTATAAAATTTAATTTTGAATTAAAATAAACTCCTTTATTTTAATCCAAAATTTAAATCAAAATAAAACTATTTTATTTTAATTTATTCAATTTTGAATAAAATAAACTATTTTATTTTAATCAAAATCTTTAATCAAAATAAAATCCTTTATTTTAATTAATTATGGAATCCAATTCCATGTAAAAAAAATTACTTTATTAAAGGAAACAAGGATTCTCTTTCCTATTCACAAATAAACTCCTTTATTTTGAATAATATGAAATCTTATTTCATATCTAAATAAACTCCTTTATTTAAGGAAAGATGGATTCACTTTTCTATTCATAAATAAACTCTTTTATTTTGAATAATATGAAATCTTATTTTATATCTAAATAAACTCCTTTATTTAAGAAAACATGGAATCCAATTTCAACTCCAATTAGTTATTATGGAATCCAATTCCAACTCTAATTAGTTAGCATGAAATTTAATTTTAATATTAAAATAAACTTTTATTTTAAGATTAAAATAAACTTTTTATTTTAAAATTAAAATAAATTATTTATTTTAATTATAAAATTATTAAGATTATTATATATATATAATAACGTAAAATGCGAACCACTTAATAATATATATATATATATATATATATAATAATAATAATAACCGCCATTGTATAATTTATCCGAAAACTAGATTTGAGGTATATAAGTATATAGTAAATATATATAAGATATCATATATCTAATATATAGTAACTAACATACTCAGTAACAACCAGATCACCTTGCACTATTATATATATATATATATATATATATATATATATATATATATATATATATATATATGTGTGTGTGTGTGAAAAACTTGAATCACATGAATAAGCGATAATCAAAAATGTTAGAGCCTAACCACCAACCACGCGAATCACAGCGAGAGAAGAATGAAATTCAATACGCGGTATAACAGATTTTCGGATATTATTATTTTTTTTAATAAATTTTATACAATAAATTATATCCAATTAAATTGTTCTAAATACATATCAATATACATATCAAATTAAAACAATTAATAATTTGCATAAAGGTTTGGCTCTGATACCACTGTTCAGAGTAATATTCAAAAACGCAATCAAATTGCATAAATAAGCAGAAACGTGTAAAAATCAGAGTTTTAAAATTTTACAAACCATAAACCCGGATCATCTTTTATGTACAATTATTAATTAAACGAAAAAGAAAGAACAAGAATCATACTCTTGAAGATCCGAGCTTCCTCAGGTACAAGTTCACCTCCAATCCTTTTCGCGTTCAACTTGAATCCACCGGGTTTGGTTCCTTCCTTTGATCAACGTTAACCACCCAAGTGTTTGGCCTCTAGAGGTGATCCACCAAGGAAGAAGAAGAAGAATTCAAGAAGATGGGTATTTGGCAAAACCCTAGTTTTCTATCTCTCATAGAAAAGACGTACTCTTCCAACTATTGGAATTACGTATTCACGTGTTGTGAAAGTGCCAACAACCCTCACCCATAATAAGACTCCTCTTATATATAGATGTGGGCAACCCTCCTTAACAATTATAGAATTGGGTTTTATTTTAATTAATTAAATTCCTTTAATTAATTAGGCTCCCAATCTTATTAGGAATAATTAATTAAACTCTTTTAATTAATTGGCCTCTAATCTTATTAGGATATCTGAGAGTACTTTTATTAATTAATTTCCAAACTCCTTTAGAATTAAATAATAATAATAGTAATAATAATAATAAGACTCCTCTTATTAATTTATATTTAATATTTCCAAAATATTAAATAATAATATTAAGCTATTTAATTTATTCTATCACCATAGATTAAATTAAATATACTTAACTTATTATTACGATTATGCCATTAACTTCTTAAATAATTATTCTTCCTTTTATGGTGTGACCCTTTAGGTTCTCCATATTAAATAGGTTGTGAATAAATCAATTAGAACAATCCTAATCTTATTTAAATAAATAAATTAAACTAATAATTTATTTAAATAAATAATATTTATTCTACAATGGGATAAGCCTCCCTAACGATCAACGACTTTCGGATAATATAGAATGCAACATTAATCATAAAAGAACCTTTGAGTAAATAGTTATTGACAATTCAATCCTTCCACCATGATGTGTCCCAATTAAATATAAGACATGAATTTTCGTCAAGTCTTATTTTATTTAATTATATGTATTTCGACTCTTAAATGCACAACTCCAAATAATGCAAATTAGAAGCTCCTTTCTAATTTCATTCTTCCTTGGCCAAAGACTACTGAGTTGTTATTTATCGAATCATATAGGACATTTCTCTTCTTTTACTAGAAGTGGTAGATTCTTTATTGATCATACATTATCTCAATGTATAACTTATTATACCCAAGCATACCCTTTGATATACCCTAAGGGTCTTAAGGAATAAGTCAAAGTATAACTCATCATACACAAGATACTATGATGATCTCAAGTCCAAGGATCACTTGTACTACTATCACTACATGAATTCCTATTGACAAGAAAGTAAAACTCCATTAGGTATTCCTTAGCGAGCCAACGTTCAATTGAACTTATTCTCTAATAAGCACCTACATACTAGCTTTTAGTGTCTCCACACAAATGATCGTGAGATCAATCATCCTCATCCAAATGAAAAGTTAACGTATGTACCAATCTATCCGGATTCACTAATCCCTAATTTAGTAATCCAACGATTGGGAACTATTTTAGTTTTAAGCTTTCTAAGAATTTAGATCTCATTAGAATGATCATCATCATTATTCTAAAAGCATTGCTTAAAACTATGGGTTTATCACATATTATAAAACAACATCATATAGATAATTAAAAGCCTTTAATAAATAAATACTTTTTATTAATAAATGAATAAGATTGTTACAAAGTATATGCTTTATCATCAAACATGATTGGCTTGTGTGCATACTACTTTCAATATTAAATGCGACTGGCTTGAATTTTGTGAGCCCCATAATGTAAAAACGATTGGATGAAGAAAACGACAAGTATAAGTTGTTTATAATAACAGTAGTAGTTATTACAATTAATATTGTTAAAATACTCATTGGTTAAAACACAAGAAGATACTGCAGTATTGCACTAATTATTGATTCTTATGTATGAAGGCACTACTCAATAATTGTTACACTAATTACACTAAAATACTCGGTGATCGAAGTACGTAGCTTTTTGGGCTTAGCTGGTTATTATCGGAGATTCGTGGAAGGGTTTTCTCGAATCCCTACTCCGTTAACTCATCTGACTCGGAAGGATACAAAATTCGTGTGGAGCGAGAAATGCGAGAAGAGTTTCCAAGAGCTTAAGAGGAGACTTATTTCGACACCTGTTCTAACAATACCATCTGGTACGGATGGATTTGTTATCTACAACGATGCTTCAGGCAAAGGGTTAGGATGTGTTCTCATGCAACGTGGGAAAGTCATAGCCTATGCCTCGCGACAACTTAAAGAATATGAGAGGAATTATCCTACTCATGATCTAGAGAGTTAGCAAAGCAATCGTTTTCACGCTAAAGATCTGGAGGCACTATCTATATGGGGAGAAAGTGGAGATATATTCAGACCATAAAAGCCTCAAATATTTCTTCACGCAAAAGGAACTCAACATGCGGCAACGACGTTGGCTCAAGTTGTTGAAAGATTACGACCACACTATTCAATACCATCCTAGAAAAGCGAACGTGGTAGCTGACGCGTTGAGTAGAAGATCATATGCATGAATGAGTGCAATGATGTCAAGTATACGTATAGAACCAACTTTGATCGAGAAAGTTAAAGTTGCTCAAGCCACAGACCCGGAGTTGATGATTATGAAGAAGAAAGTACAAGAAGGTGTTATTCCAGAAGCAAGAATCGATGAAAAAGGAATACTTCGAGTCCACTCCAAACTTTGTGTTCCTAATGATTCTAATTTGAAGTACAAGATCATGATAGAGACACATAATACACCGTTTGTAATTCATCCTGGAAGTACCAAAATGTATCGTGATCTTCGACATACATTTTGGTGGAATAATATGAAGAGAGAGATTGCAAATTTTATCTCGATGTGTTTAACTTGTCAACGTGTAAAGGCGGAGCATCAAATGCCTAAGGGTCCATTGCAACCACTTGAGATTCCGAAATGGAAGAGGGAACACATTACCATGGATTTCGTTACGGGTCTTCCCACGGTTTCTCAAGGCATAAATGCTATTTGGGTTATTGTTGATAGATTAACCAAGTCTGCTCATTTCTTGCCGATACGGGAGACTTATTCCCTTGAACGTCTTGCTCAAATGTACGTAAATGAGATTGTGAGATTGCATGACATGCCAGTATCCATAGTTTTGGATCGTGACCCAAGATTCACTTCAAGATTTTGGGTTAGCTTGCAAAAAGCTATGGGTACAGATTTACGATTCAGTTCGGTATACCATTCTCAAACGGACGAACAATCAAAGAGGACTATTCAAACTCTTGAAGATCTATTAAGACTCTGTGTCCTAGACTTCAAAGGGAGTTGGGATAAGTATTTATCATTGGTGGAGTTCTCCTACAACAACAGTTATCAGGAAAGTATAGGTGTAGCTCCATTCGAAGCATTATATGGACGAAAGTGTCGCTCTCCAATATGTTAGAATGAGGTGGGTGAAGCAACATTGTTAGGACCCGAGTTGGTACTTATGACTACGGAAAAGATCCAAATGATTCGACAACGTATACAAACGGCACAGGATCGACAAAAGAGTTATGCGGATCTTCATTGAAAGGATATGGAATTTAGTATTGGGGATCACGTATTATTGCGTGTAGCTCCATGGAAGGGAGTTACAAGATTTAAGAAATGAGGAATGCTCAATCCACGATTTATTGGTCCATTTCATATTCTTGACCGAGTAGGAAATGTAGCCTATAGACTCGCGTTACCTCCAATTATGTCTCGTGTTCATAATATTTTTTACATATCTGTACTTCGTAAATATGTGAAAGACCCGAACCACGTTATTGAGTTAGAACCCGGACGAGATAGTAGAAGACTTAACGTATGAGGAGGTTTTGTCAAGATCTTGGATAGAAAGGAGCATGTCCTACGACGATGGTCATACCACAAGTTAAAGTTTTGTGGAGGAATCATCTTTATAGAGGAAATGACACAGGAGTTGGAAACGGAAATGAAAGCGAGGTATCCTCACCTTTTGAAACACCTGTGCATCACACGCCAATTTTGAGGACGAAATTTCATAAGGAGGGAGGTTGTAAGACCCAACTTATTATTAATAAAATTAAATTTTTCTATTTATTATTTTGAAATAGTAAGGGTTGGTTTGATTAATGTGGATAGTTATGGGTAAAATACATAAATATTTCAAATAAGCAAGTGGTTATAAAATATTCGTTTGGTCGTGGAATATTCTTACTCTCGGGAATATTAAATGACGTAGCGAAATTTAATGTGGGCCCCATAATGAAAAAATGATTGGATGAAGAAAGCGACAAGTATAACTTGTTTATAATAATAGCAGTAGTAGTTATTCTAATTAATCTTGTTAAAATACTAAATTGGTTAAAACACAAGATAGACACTGCGGTGATTGCACTAATTATTGATTCTTACGTAAGAAGGCACTTTACTCAATAATTGTTACACTAATTCTCGCTCAAAGATTTTATTTTCTCGATTCAATAATTCTTTGCGTTGATATTTTATATTACTGTTGTTTCAATAATTATCATTACACAGTATTTTCCATTATCAAAGCAATAATTCATATTATCTTAATAATATTATTGTATAATATTATTGGTAATGTCTAGAAAGTTCTGTCTAAGGAGAGGTTAGGTCATCTAATTGCGCGCCAGTAAGGAGAAATCCTTATTGGAAAGCTCCCTCTATCCTGGGAACGGCCTGGTTGTCAATATTGTGATTCTGTAATATTATTTGTGAATAATTAATTATTGATTTATATGATGAGGAAAATATTAATTTTATGTGGATATAGATGGAGAAAATTTTTAATGTAACAATTGTTGACAATTAATATTTTATCTTTTTCTGATAAAATAATTTATTATATTTTTAATAATATAATAATGGTGATATTTTTACAATGAATATGGGATATATGAGTATATGAGGAGGAGTATTTTTGTTATCAAAAATATTTAAAACACATTTTTCATGTCTGTGGACCCCATTTCTTGACTGAAATTTGATTAAAGCCTGTAAAATCGCCCGTTTGTGAATTTTGGTTAATTTTTGTTTGGAATTTGGAAAACTTTCCTTCTGCAAAGTTGTAGATAATAGAATTTCCTATGGAAAAGAAGCGAGTTTCGAATTTTCTGATAAAAGGGCTATTTATTGTGAATTATTGAAGTTCTGAAACTCCAAAATAATTAATTTTTTGAAGTTTTAATTATTTATTTTATGAAAAACGTTTTTTTTACTTTTTGGGAGGTGGGCTACATGTGTGGCTTATCTTTGATTAAGAAAAATGTGCGTAGGAAGTTTTAGAAAATAATAATAATATTTAATAAATTTTCTGCTTTGGTGTTCTAAGCATTTTCCTATAAATAGGGTGCTTAGGTTAGAATTGAAAATTACACCAGAAACTGAAGTTTTCTCTCTCTTTCTCTCTCGATATATTGAGCGTATTCTTGTAAGTATTTTGATACTTTGAGTGTTGTTATACGGTGCAAGTTTCCTTCAGCACTATACCCAGTATTCCAGCCAGAAGTACTATTCTTTTGAGGTAAGGGATATTTTTTTTTTAAAATGATATTATTTCTTTCAATATCATTATGCCAAAGTATTGATCTGAAATTTTAATCAAATTTGGAACTTTTTGTGTCGGGGTTACTATTCACGTATACGGCATTATTCACGATATTATTACATTATTCACGATATCGACATTATTCACGAATACGATTAATTATTCATCAAAAATGAAAATTTTCTTTTTTGTCAAAATATCTATTATGGATACTAGCTTTGATTGTATCCATGTTTTGATCATTCTTAAATTTTACTTCACTATGATTATTTATGAGGTATTTTGGACATGAAAATAGTAAATATCGAATCCTTGATATTTATTCTTTTGTTTCAATCGGATTCGTTTCCTTTAAAATATTTTTCATCATCCTCTACCCTAAATGATGATATTATTGAATATCTTTGGCCCGTAGTGCAAAAGATTAATGATTTTATGATGAATATCTTTGGCCCGTAGGTGCAAAGATGAACAAGTGTTGAGATGAACATGATTAATCGATGAATATCTTTGGGCCTCAGTAGTGCAAAAGATGAATATATGATTCAAGATGTGCATTGATTGATGTTCTGAGGATATAATGATGATGGATCGTTAAATTCATAGATATTAGTAGATTTCATCCTCTACATAACTCTTCTATGAATTATTATTTCACGCGTAATATTGATCTGAAACTTGTTGTCTATTGTATTTTATCAGATTTTTTCCTGTTGAAGACTAACGATAATTTGTTCTATATTATCTTAGTCATAATGTTCTTTACTGGGTTAGTTGAGCTCACCCTTTTCCTTTTTATTCCATTTTTCTTCTCAGGAGGCGAAAATGTAGCAAGTACGAGTCGGGGTATGGAGTGATGGTTCTAGAAGGAGTTGTTTAGTAGTCCTCACTATTTTTGTAAAATAATATATTAATAATTGTGATGAGGATTTAGTTGGGTATGGATATTGTCCAGATGATAATAATTGCATTTAAACTCACAGTTTTTATGTTGTATTAATAAAAGTTGTAGTTGTTTCTGTACCATGTATTGACAACTCAAAATGGGTGATGTATACCTATTTTGGGGGCGTCACAATGCTGTTTTATAATATGTGATAAACTCATAGTTTTAATCAATGCTTTTAGAATAATGATGATGATCATTCTAATGAGATCTAAATTCTTAGAAAGCTTAAAACTAAAATAGTTCCCAATCGTTGGATTACTAAATTGGAGATTAGTGAATCCGGATAGATTGGTACATACGTTGCTTGCTCATTGGATGAGGATGATTGATCTCATGATCATTTGTGTGGAGACACTAAAGCAAGTATGTAGGTGTTTATTAGAGAATAAGTTCACTGAACGTGGCTCGCTAAGGAATACCTAATGGAGTTTTACTTTCTTGTCAATAGGAATTCATGTAGTGATAGTAGTACAAGTGATCCTTGGACTTGAGATCATCATAGTATCTTGTGTATGATGAGTTATACTTTGACTTATTCCTTAAGACCCTTAGGGTATATCAAAGGGTATGCTTGGGTATAATAAGTTATACATTGAGATAATGTATGATCAATAAAGAATCTACCACTTCTAGTAAAAGAAGAGAAATGTCCTATATGATTCGATAAATAACAACTCAGTAGTCCTTGGCCAAGGCAGAATGAAATTAGAAAGGAGTTTCTAATTTGCATTATTTGGAGTTGTGCATTTAAGAGTCGAAATACATATAATTAAATAAAATAAGACTTGATAGAAATTCCATGTCTTATATTTAATTGGGACATTGTATGGTGGAAGGATTGAATTGTACGGTAACTATTTACTCAAAGGTTCTTTTATGATTAATGTTGAAATCTATATTATCTGGAAAGTAGTTGATCGCTAGGGAGGCTTATCCCTATTAATTATTTTATTTATTTATTTAAATAAGATTAGAATTGTTCTAATTGATTTATTCACAACCGATTTAATATGGAGAACTTAAAGGGTCACACCATAAAAGGAAGAATAATTATTTAAGAAGTTAATGACATAATCGTAATAATAAGTTAAGTATATTTAATTTAATCTATGGTGATATAATAAATTAAATAACTAATTTTTATTATTTAATATTTTAGAAATATTAAATATAAATTAATAAGATGAGTCTTATTATTATTATTATTACTATTATTATTATTTAATTTCTAAAGGAGTTTGGGAATTAATTAATAAAAGTACTCTCATATATTCCTAATAAGATTAGGAGGTAAATTAATTAAAAGATTTTAATTAATTATTCCTAATAAGATTAGGAGCTTAATTAATTAAAAGAATTTAATTAATTAAATAAAACTCAATTCCTTAATCGTTAAGGAGGGTTGCCAATATCTATAAACAAGATGAGTCTTATTATGGGTGAGGTGGTTGACACTTTTACAAAACACGTACGTAATTCCAATAGTTGGGATAGTACACCATTTTCTATGAGAGATAGAAAAACTAGGGTTTTGCCAAACACCCATCTTTTTAAATTTTTCTTCTTCCTTGGTGGATCACCTCTAGAGGCCAAACAGTTTGGTGACTAACGTTGATCAAAGGAAGGAACCAAACCCGGTGGATTCAAGTTGAACACGAAAAGGATTGGAGGTGAACTTGTACCTGAGGAAGCTCGGATCTTCAAGGGTGCGATTCTTATTCTTCTTGTTTTCGTTTAATTAATAGTTGCACATAAAGGATGATCCGGATATATGGTTTGTAAGATTTTAAAACTCTTATTTTCCACGTTTCCACTTATTTTGTGCAATTTGATTGCGTTCATGAATATTACAAACCTAACAGTGGTATCAGAGCCAAACCTTTATGTGAATTATTAATTATTTTAATTTGATATAAATATTGATATATGTTTAGAACAATTTAATTAGGTATAATTTTATTGTATAAAATTTAAATAAAAATAAATAAATAAACGTTATATATTTTGAAAATGGCGAATTGATTTTTTTTTGCTGCTTTGTTGTATCCCTTTTTCCAAGTGGATGACTAATCAATATGGAGCTATCTTTTTAAAAAGGTTACAGTATTAAGTTTACGTGAAGGAAAATTCTAGGGGGACATTTTTTTTTGACATTTTTTAGTGATATTTTTTTTTTTTGGTTTTTTTTTTTATAGTACCTCTTAAAAATGTATAATATTTATTTCAACTTAAATTTTTGTAAAAAATAGTATTTTAGGTGTAATTTGAATACACATAAGAAACAGGGTTATACAGACTGTACAGACCCTGTTTCTTGTACGTATCCAAATTACACCTAAAATACTATTTTTTACAAAAAATTTAATTGAAATAAATATTATACATTTTTTAAGAGGTACTACAAAAAAAACCAAAAAAAAAAATGTCGCTACAATGTCGCCAAGAAAATGTCGTCGTAGAAGGACTCTTACGTGAATCAAGATCAACTGATTATGCTTTACAGGATGATTCACGTGAATTAGTTTTAGATTCATGTATTATGTTATTATATATATATATATATATATATATAATATTATTAATTATTTTAATATTAAAATATAAAGTTTATTTTAATTTTAAAATTAAATTGCATGCTAACTAATTAGAGTTGGAATTGGATTCCATGATAACTAATTAGAGTTGAAATTGGATTCCATGTTTTCTAAAATAAAGGAGTTTATTTCTGAATAGAAAAATGAATCCATCTTTCCTTAAATAAAGGAGTTTATTTAGATATGAAATAAGATTTTATATTATTCAAAATAAAGGAGTTTATTTGTGAATAGGAAAGAGAATCCATGTTTTCTTTAATAAAAGTTTTTTTTTACTTGGAATTGGATTCCATAATTAATTAAAATAATAGAGTTTATTTTGATTAAAGAATTTGATTAAAATAAAATAGTTTATTTTATTCAAAATTGGATAAATTAAAATAAAAGAGGTTTATTTTGATTTAAATTTGGATTAAAATAAAGGAGTTTATTTTGATTCAAAATTAGATTTTTATACTAACTAAATTTTCCCATTAAATGATATCAATATATATATATATATTGAATTTTTATTATTCATGAGATGAATGATATTTATTGATGCATATGGTAATGTGTATGATAATAAATGAGATTGATTATGGACTATTGATCAATGTGATTGAATTTTATTTTAGTTGGATGCATGAATGTATGAGTTTTATTAAATGGGGAATCATGCATGCTCGTCTTCTCTAATTTTTTCTTAATGTAAATTCTATCTCCCTCCTATGTACTTCCCCTTGACTGTTGATCAAGGTTTCTATTTATTTTAAATAGTATTGTAATAGGAATAGTTAGAATTAATTTTGAAGAATTGGAGATCAAGGATCAAGGAGCGTTTGGAGATCCGTTTGTAATGAAGCCCGGGTTTAAATGCAATAATTATATTTAAATATTAATTCTTGCACCCCTAGGGTTTGACCTTTTGGTTCACTTGGTGGCTCTAGTGAACCAAACTAGAATAAAAGTGTGACGCCCCCAAAATATGTATACATCACCCATCTTGAGTCGCCAAATACATGGTACAAAATTCAAATACAAACTAATAATACAGCAGTCGTGTAAAATACGACAAAACATATGCTGTGAGTTTAAATACAAATAGATAATATCCATTCTCAAATAGAGTCCTCGTTACATTTATTATCACACTATTTAACAGAATAGTGAGGACTACTAGCTAATACTATCATCCGGACCATCACTCCATTCCCCAACTCGTCCCCGGCTACGTTCTCATTTCTTGAAGAAACCGTGAAAGAAAGGGTGAGCTTAACTAGCCCAAGAAGAAATATTATGACTAAGATAATGCAGAATAAATTATCGTTAGCCTTCAACAAATGTTAAATTGATAAAATACAATAGACATCAAGTTTAATCTGCAATGGATCAAGCAATCCATTAAAAGAGTCAAGTAGAGAATAAAATCTACTATCTTTTATGATTTAAAAGTTTTTCATCACTTTTATCATTTGAGACTCAAATTTTAATAAATATATCTACATCATCTCGCAGACTACTGCCAAGGATATTCATTAGGGTCACGACCACAAATTCCATGCACTACGGGCCAAGGATATTTGTGTATTCATCAATGGTCATGATCATGCCAACAATCGGTCCATCAATGCACTACGGGCCAATGAGGACTTTTATCACATCGATTATAACATTACGGTCATGATTATAACCGAATAATCCTCGGTCATAATCATACCAAGTCCATTTATGCACTACAGCCCATGATGACTTTCAAAAAATATAAACATGAGGATGATGACAATGATATAAGAATTCAATAAAACAAGTTCACTTAATTAATTTATTCAGAACTAATAACGCCCAAATTGTCAACATGATCATCGCTTTTGTAGAGTAAAATTCAAGAATGCTCGGAAGAATATTTCCATGAAAAATATTGGATGAAGCTTAAATATCAAGGATATTCCACTAATTTCATAGAGTATAGAAGTCAAAATTTTAACAAACCGAGTATAATAACGAATGGAATAACAAAAGAAATCACCATGCATGCGGATTGCAGATAGGCAAAAGTTATTCCAACAGAATAATAATAACGGAACTGTGTCGTGAAATTCACACCGCAAGCGAGGATGTTCCAACAGAATAATAAGTGCGTAATAATAAATAATGAAATTAGGTCGGTGTAAAACACATGTATATGATATTCGGCTGTAATAATAAAGGCGGAATAATAATAATGGAACCAGTCCGGTAAAAAACATGCATGAGGATATTCCAAATGAATAATAAAGAGAACCAAGTCAGCGTAAAAGCATGCGCATGTGATATTCCAACAAAATAATCGAATAATTAAAAGCGGAACCAGTCCTACAGATAAAGATGCATGTGATATTCCAAATGTAATAATAAAGACAGAATAATAGAAGAATGTCACCAAGTATAGGGTGATCATTATACAAAAGTTATGCCAATGTAATAATAACCAATGGAATAACAACAGTTCTCTTCATGAATAAGAAAAAATAACACCCCTTATCGTAAAAAAACTGAATATAAGAGTAGGGAAGTAGTAGAATACTTTTCTATAGTTTCTCTATAATTTCTCTCTCTGAAGTTTCAGTGAATTCGTAAGAAAATAATGAAGGAATGAGCTTCTATTTATAGAAGAATGGATTGCATAGTAATTAATTCATGAATGGTCCAGATTGATTTACTTTAATCTGACGGTCCATATTTAAAGCAAAATCTTTTAAATAAAATATAATATATATTATATATATATAACACATGTTTTTCAAAATATTAATATCAATATAATATATCCACCACTTAATTTTTCTCCCCCATAACCAACATCAATCCCCCACCCACCCAATAATCAAATTCACTACACTCTTACACATCACTATCACACTACCACTTTTCCACCATTTTCCACTCACACACACATCATACACCTATCACTTTCACATATCACTTTCTCCCACCATATACTCAATACATACATATACTTCCATACATATACTCTTCCATTTCCAAAATCATTTCCCAACACATATGGGCCCCACATGTGGGCCCCACCTTTAAAATTTTCTATTGATTATTTTTGAAAAAATGGGTAAATGGAGATCCATAAAATAAGCAGACTTCATAAAAATCACCTTAATAATTTTAACAACATTTATCATCTTTATTACAATTCACAATATTAATCGACCTGAGTTGTTCCCGTGGATAGAGGGCTTTCCAATAAGGATTTCTCTCTATTCATGCCGCAATTAGTGACCAAACCTCTCCTGGCGTAACTTCTAGACATCGTTAATATTGCAATTTATAATATTAATAACTCTGTCATTTCAATTATTGATTTAATAATATATAAAATATTGACAATAATTGAATCAAATAACATGAGATAGATACTATGCAACAATTACTATAGCAATAATTGAACAAAACCGAAAGTGACTTCTCACGTAAAGCATTAATAATCAATCTTTGTGCTACTATGCAACCACGCCAGACATCGTATTTTTACTACCGAAAGTAGTTCAACAAAGATTAACGGTAAAAATTTCGTAGTTATTTTCAATAAAATATTTTTATCGCTTTCTCAATCCGATAATAATTCCGTTGTGGGGTCCACTAATGATTGTGCCGTCGTCATTTAATATTCTCCGACACAAAGAATATTCCCTGACTAATCGAATATAATACAACAACTTGCATACTTTGCAAAATTTATAAATACCACCCACAACTATAACATTATATCAAATCCACTCCATAATATTTAAAAAAAAATCGAGAAATTTAAATCTTTATTCATAAAATCTGGGGTCTCACAAAAAGTCTATAATCAATCTGGGTAGAATATAGTACTCTATATGTGCATGTTTATACTATATATATATATATATATATATATATATATATATATTATGAAAACATGCTTCGCATGTTAATTAATATGACGCGTATTTTATATATATATATGTGCATGCGCGCTAAATAAGATGAGACAAATTAATAACAAACCCCTCAAAGATTTTATATTAAGTCCTAAGTGTTCAAAGATATTTGGAATATCGAACGTCGCCTTCTAGCATGATAAAAAATAATAGAGTATCAATTAATTATTATAAGTTTGTTGTGTCACCACAAGGCTTATCTTAATTTTTTGAGATGTTAATTTTATCACATTTGATGCTTATAAAGAAAATTAAACAATATTGTTTTGTTGTGTCACCACAAGGACAATATTTTTCTTTTTTGAATATATGGAGTGCTAGGTTGGACTTAACTTGAATAATTTTGATTCGGATGTGCCACCACTTGATCAAAATAATCTAAGAGGCAAAATACAAGGAGTTGCATAGTTGATGTAATTGACAAGAGTTGTCTACCTATTTATTTATATATAGTTTGTTGTGTCACCTCAAGGCTATATACATTTGAAATGAGATCCTTATTCTCACTAGCAAATCTTTAATTAGATTTTGCCGAACTATATAAGTGAGGGTAATATAGTTTGAAGAAAATAGTGGAAAATGCCAATTTAAAACAAGACCTAATTTATTTTAGTAATTAATAAAATAATGTATGCTAAAATGTTATTAATTACAAATTCATTTACAGAATTTTACAATGTCTAAATTACTATCACTATGAAGCATATTAGATGCTATTTAATCGGACCGAATTAAACGGATTGGTTAAGGAAATTGAGAATAGTTCTCACGGCTGAAAAGCTATCTTATGTCCTTAATACGCCTATCCCTGCAATGGTTGCAGACAATGCCTCTGAGGAAGAGATTGCTACTTTTAGAAAGTGATAAGATGATGCACAGTTGGCTTAATGCATCATTCTCGCATCTATGAATAACGTGTTTCAGCGTCAGCATGAAACTATGGATGCTCCTATTATATTTCTACACATCAAGTAGTTGATGGTGAGGAAAGTAGGACTGATAAAAATCAGATATCTAAGGAGCTCTTCCGATCTAGAATGACCGATGACACTACAGTACAGATAAAAGTCCTTAACATTATCAATTTGATTGATCAATTAGGAGAACAAGTTTTTTCATGGATGGAGAGTTGAGCCAAGATTTGATCTTGCACTCACTCTCGGACTCCTTTTCACAATTGTTGTGAATTTTTCATATGAACAAGCTAGATATCAGCTTCGCTAATTTGCTTAACATGTTAAAAAATGTTGAGTCATTTTTCAACCAAGAAAGATCGAGTCTTACTGGTAGGGGCCAAAGGATCTTCTGAAAAGAAGAACGATTCTAAGAAGGTAAATAGAAAGGCATAAACAAAGGATAATAAGAACAAAACTGATATGAATAGGAAAAGAGTTTTCTTCCACTGTAATAAGCCTGGACACTAGAAAGAAACTACGAGAAACATCTTGCAAGAGGCTAACCAGAAGAAGCTTAATGAAGTTTCGGTTACAAATATTATTTTGTTCATAATTTAAAATAAATTTTTCTTTAAGTCAAGGTTCTACTTGGGTATTGGATACCGACTTTGGTTATCATAAATATAGATTTATGAAGGGACCAAGCAGAAGTAGAAAGCTAAACAAAGATAAGTAATCCTATGTGTGGAAATGAAGCAAAGGTTACTGCATTAGCCATAGAAACTTATAGTTTAGCATTGCCTACGGGCAAATCTATTAAGTCAATAAGTTTTTATTGTATTCCAGTTCTCGTTAGAAGCATTATTTCTATTTTATTGTTGGACAATGAAATCTTTGGTATTATATTTAAGAACAATTGTTGTTCTATTTATAATAATAATTTTTTGTATAGAACTGGAATATTACTTAATGGATTTTGTATACTTGACTTACATGAAAATATATTTTGTAAATTGAACAAACTAGTATAAGAAAAGGGATGATCATTCAAAGAGTTGAATGTGTGTATTTGCTGAAATACAAGAGTGAATTATTTGAAAGGTTCAAAGAATTCAGAAATAAAACAAATTGGCAAAGTATTAAGATACTTTGATCGGATCAAGGAAGGAATACTTGTGCAATGATATTTTGGATCATCTCAAATGGTTTTCTCACAATGGACGCCTCCTGATACGCAATAAATGATTGATGTATCTCAAAAGAAATATCGTACCTTGTTGAACATGGTAAAGTCCATAATGATTTTACCAACATTCCGGTATCCTTCTAGGGTCATGCCCTAGAAATGGCTGCATATCTACAAAAGGTAATCTTAAAATCCAGTCCCAAGACTCTATAAAAGTTATGGACAAGGAGGATTCCTAATCTTAAGTATGTTAAGATAAGGGGTTGTCCAACTTATATGAAAAGGTTTCATAGGATAAGCTTGGGACAAGATTTTATAAGTACAGATTTATGGGACATCCTAAAGTAAGTTTAGGATATATGTTCTATAATCCTACTTAGCAAAAGGTGTTTGTTGCGAAACACGCTACCTTCTAAGATAAGGTGTTTATCATTAAAGGGGCTAGTGGGAGGATAATACATCTTGAAGAGTTCAAGAACTACAAAACACTATAAGTCAAATAAGAGGAAACTGTAGATAGACCTATTGTACCACAACCGAATCCTAAATCTGGAATAGTACCGAAGATACCTAAGAGGTATGATTGATCATAGATGATGATGATGAGATACACATCATAGAAGATGATGATCCAGTTACATACGATGAGGTAAGAGTTCTAGACACTCAGAGAAATGGATTGAAACAAGCTTCTCAAAATGGAACATTTATTTTGATGTGACAATCAAAAAGTTTGATTTTATCAAAAATAAGAATGAACCTAGTGTGTACAAAAGGGTCAGTGGGAGCGTCGTGACATTCCTAGTATTATATGTTGATATACTACAGATAAGGAATGACATACCAATGCTACAATCAGTAAAGATAAAGTTGTCTAAACATTCCTCCATGAATGATTTGGGAAGAGTATCGTAATTGGGGATAAAAATCTATATAGATAGATTTAAAAGGATGCTCGACTTAACCCAAGGAACGTATATTCATTTGATGCTAAAGTTGTTTAGCATGGAAAACTCCAAGAGATGTCTCATGATGATGAGTCATGGAGTGTATCTCTCTTAATAGTCCTCATAGACTCCTAAAAGTGAGATCGCATGAGTAACTATCATGTATGCAATGAAATATACGACACCTGATGTTGATCAGTCATATTCTGGAGAAGATCACTGTAAGATAGTGAAAAACATCTTAAAGTACTTTACCGACACTAAGGATGTGATCATATTCATGGTGGGTCTGAATTAAAACTAGAGGGCTTAACAGACTCAAGTTTTTTCAGACAGACCAAGACGACAGAAAATCCACTTTAAGGTAAAGCGTTACCTTGAAAGGTGGTGCAGTGATATTTATTAAAAAGGTTTCAAATAGAAAAGAGTTGCTAATTTAGTGAAGAAGACAAAGTATATAGCTATAAATGAAGCTGCAAGTTGATTGTTTGGATGAAAAGTTCATTACAGAACTAGGAATAGTTCCTAAGTCTCATCTTGGATCTAAACATGTGTTGTGGCACTTTCATTTGATTATTAGAATCATTGAAAGATGGGAAATCACTATAGAAATAGTGGACTCTCATGAACAACATTACATATCCATTAACTAAAGCTTATCCAACAGCAGGATAATCGTCACTTAGAGAAGAAGGGTATGAGATACCATGGCGATTGACTTTAGTGCAAGTAAGAGATTGAAAGTAGTATGCACACACGCCAATCATGTTTGATGATAAAGCATATACTTAGTAACAATCTTATTCATTTATTAATAAAAGTATTAATTTATTAAAAGTTTTTAATTATCTACATGATGCTGTTTTATAATATGTGATAAACCCATAGTTTTAAGCAATGCTTTTAGAATAATGATGATGATCATTCTAATGAGATCTAAATTCTTAGAAAGCTTAAAACTAAAATAGTTCTCAATCATTGGATTAATAAATTGGGGATTAGTGAATCCGGATAGATTGATACATACGTTGCTTGCTTATTGGATGAGGATGATTGTTCTCATGATCATTTGTGTGGAGACACTAAAGCAAGTATGTAGACGTTTATTAGAGAATAAGTTCCTTTGAGCGTGGCTCATTAAGGAATACCTAATGGAGTTTTACTTTGCTCGTCAATAGGAATTTCAGTAGTGATAGTAAAAGACAAAGTGATCCTTGGACTTGAGATCATCATAGTATCTTATGTATGATGAGTTATACTTTGACTTATTCCTTAAGTCCCTTAGGGTATATCAAAGGGTATGCTTGGGTATAATAAGTTGTACATGGAGATAATGTATGATCAATAAAGAATCTACCACTTCTAGTAAAAGAAGAGAAATGTCCTATGTGATTCGATAAATGACAACCCGTAATCCTTGGCCAAGGCAGAATGAAATTAGAAAGGAGTTTCTAATTTGCATTATTTGGAGTTGTACATTTAAGAGTCAAAATACATATAATTAAATAAAATAAGACTTGACAGTAATTCCATGTCTTATATTTAATTGGGACATTGTATGGTGTAAGGATTGAATTGTACGGTAACTATTTACTCAAAGGTTCTTTTATGATTAATGTTGAAATTTATATTATCTGAAAAGTCGTTGATCACTAGGGAGGCTTATCCCTATTGTAGAATAAATATTATTTATTTAAATAAATTAATTATTTTATTTATTTATTTAAATAAGATTAGAATTGTTCTAATTGATTTATTCACAACCGATTTAATATGGAGAACCTAAAGGGTCACACCATAAAAAGAAGAATAATTATTTAAGAAGTTAATGGCATAATCGTAATAATAAGTTAATTATATTTAATTTAATCTATGGTGATAGAATAAATTAAATAACTTAATATTTATTATTTAATATTTTAGAAATATTAAATATAAATTGATAAGATGAGTCTTATTATTATTATTACTATTATTATTATTTAATTCCTAAAGGAGTTTGGGAATTAATTAATAAAAGTACTTTCATATATTCTAATATGATTAGGAGATAAATTAATTAAAAGATTTTAATTAATTATTCCTAATAAGATTAAGAGCTTAATTAATTAAAAGAATTTAATTAATTAAATAAAACTAAATTCCTTAATTGTTAAGGAAGGTTGCCTACATCTATAAATAAGAGGAGTCTTATTATGGGTGAGGTGGTTGACACTTTCACAAAACACGTGAATACGTAATTCCAGTAGTTGGGAGAGTACACCCTTTTCTATGAGAGATAAAAAAATTAGGGTTTTGCCAAACACCCATCTTCTTGAATTTTTCTTCTTCCTTGGTGGATCACCTCTAGAGGCCAAACACTTGGGTGGCTAACGTTGATCAAAGGAAGGAACCAAACCCGGTGGATTCAAGTTGAACGCGAAAAGGATTGAACGTGAACTTGTACCTGAGGAAGCTCAGATCTTCAAGGGTACGATTCATATTCTTCTTGTTTTCGTTTAATTAATAATTGCACATAAAGGATGATCCGGGTATATGGTTTGTAAAACTTTAAAACTCTTATTTTCCACGTTTTCGCTTATTTTGTGCAATTTGATTGCGTTCATGAATATTACAAACCTAACAAAAATATCATTAAGTTGAAGCGTGCCAATATTGTGCACCATCTTCTTCAAAATCGTAGTTGGTAATGAATTAATGAATATATCAACCAAACTATCACATGATCATATATGCTTGATATCAATATTGCCATTCTTCTAGGGCTCGTGTGTATAAAATAATTTTGGTGCAATATACTTGATTCTATCACCCTTTGGATAAAATAATCCCAAATCAATAGTCTCACGAAGATAACGTAAAATATATTTACTTTCATTATAATGTCTTCGAGTTGGTGCATAACTATACATTGCTAGTATGTTAACTGCAAATGCTATATCAGGTCTTGTCAAATTTGAAAGATATATCAAAGTACCAATTACATTAAGATATAGTACTTCAGGACCAAAACACCAATTTCACAAATATATGGTACTTCAAGACCAAAAGTTTCTTCATCATTTTCTTATGGTCAAAACGCATATTTCTTGATATCAAGTGACCAACCCACAATTGGAGTACTTAAAGGATTAACATTATCTATGTAAAGTTACTTCAGGACTTTTTCTGTGTATGTTGATTGATGAACAAGAATTCCATAGTTCAATTTGTAGGCCAAGACAAAAATTTATCTTACCAATATCTTTTATCTCAAATTTGTTATTTTTGTCGACTCTTCTGGAGCAAGATCTTTCATCAATAAATACAGTAATAATAGCAAATCCATATTATGATATTTTGATAAAAATGCATACACAAATTGGATTATTCTCAAATTCTTCTGTCAAAAAATACCCACTCAGGCGATTATACCACAATATGCATCTGGATTGCTTTAATCCATATATATAAAGAATCTTTGTAACTTGATATAATACATACTTTGATATATAAAATTTATGCTTCAGGCATGCATTTTATATCCTTCAGGAATTTTTATGTAGATATAATTATCTAATGATCTATACAGATATAATGTAACAACATCCATTAATCGCATATCCAAATTTTCTTTTTCTACCAAGCTAATTAAAAATTCGAATGTAATTGCGTCCATTACAGGAGCATATTTTTCTTCATAATCAATATTAGGTCTTTGCGAGAAACCTTGTGCTACAAGTTGTATTATGTACCATATAATTTCATTTTTTTTATTTCGTACAAATATCCATTTGTATTCAACATGAATCACACCTTTAGGTGTTCGGACTACAGGTCCAAAAATTTCACATTTACTTTGTGATTTTAGTTCTACTTGAATCGCCTCTTTTCATATTGGCCAAATATTTCTACATTCATCAACGATTTGTGGTTCATATACATGATCATTAGTTCTGGTAATATCAAGAACAATTTTATACAAAAATATGTTGTCGATAACAATTTTATTTCTATCCAGTATATACATAATGTATCGAGATCTTGTTATTTTCAGGTACCTGATCCTCTTCAGGGGATAACTTTTCAAGAGTTTTATTTACAGGAGAATTTTGTTCATAAGTTTTGGATAGATCGATAAATTTTGTAGCATGTTTCATGTGTATAGCCTCTTTATAGGCTGCAACTTATTTTTCTTGTACCTTTTTCTTCTGGAAAATTTTATTTTTTAACAACGATCATTTCTTCCACGTTTCAGACTTTGATTCACTTTGCTGCTATATTAACTGATTGTCTTACAGGGATTTCAATTCCTGTTAGAGTATTAGCAACTAGAATGTGAGATATCACTATTTTCTTATTATTGGTGAATACTTCTGGTAATTGATTTACAATTCATTGCAAATGAATAATCCTTTGAACTTCTAGTTCATATTGATTTGTATAAGGATCAAGATTAAATAACGTTGAAATATTTCAATTAATCTCCCTTCGTGCTTCAGACAATGATCTCACGTCGTGCTTTAGGCAACGATTTTTCTCCCCCTAATGGTGGGAAGACTATTAAAATAACAATCCTCAAAATATACCTTAAAAATATCACTCTGAATTCTTTCTTAGAAAGATGAACACCAAATAACAATAATTAAATATGATATTTTGATATAATCAACAGGTAAAGGAATCTTCTGGTTCTTTAAGGGATGTTCATGAGAATTTTCAATAATTCAATGCATCATTATTGATCCTAGATGATCATGCCAAATCATAAAAATATTTGGATTCGAACACTTCTGGTGTATTGCACACTTCTGGTGTATTACGGCATTTGTTTCAACTATTCTCATTTTAGTATAATATAACCCAGAATAGAAAATATACAGTTTTCTAATATGAGCTTCTAGCCCCATACTATTGAAGTAATATAAAAAAAATTCTTCACTGGGTTTCAATATGATAACCATTATAACGTATATCCTTAACTCTGAGCAAATTTCTGCTTGTCTCATAAGAATATAAAGAATCATCAATATAAAGTTTTATGCCCTTTGACAACATTAAAATCGCTCTTCTGGAGACTTTAATTAAGTTTAATGAATAATCACTCTTCAAGAGTCTTCAATTATGTTTAATGAATAATCATTCTTCTAAATCATTTAATTAAGTTTCATGAATAATCACTCTTCAAGCGTCTTCAATTATGTTTGATGAATAATCGCTCTTCTAGAGCCTTTAATTAAGTTTGATGAGCTTCTGGCCCATACAACTTCATATATGCAAAACATAAATTTAACTTTATTACTTGAAACATAAATAAAATATCATCAAGGAAATCATAGACATCAAAATTAATTATATCCACTCCATTTGAAAAGTCAAAATAATTCATGGGATCTTCAGGATCATTATGATCAATAAAGTTTATTTCAATTTCATTTCCTTTTTTTTATGGAGTCTTGGTACAAATCTACCAAATGTTTAGGAGTATGACAGGTACATTTCCTTTTCTATATTGATTGTTCTTTTCACGTCCACAACCACAACCACAACCACAACCATAATTTTCTCTATGATTATCAAATGAGGTTCCATTCACTTCAGGGAATGTAATAGAATCGGTCGAGCGAGATTGTTGATTTTTCAGCAAAAACTCATTATTTCGTACAGCCACTAGAAGACATAATTTCACTTTTGGGAACATAGTTTCCTTCATCGTTTCAGGGAATCTTTTGTGAACTTTCGCTCCTGATATTGCTGTTGCAAGAGTATATTTGGGGCATGAAATATAATAAATATGTTCTCTAACATGTCTTCATCAATGTTTTTTTCACATAATTTTAATAGTGAGATTATTTTTAAAAAAAATGTAGAATTGTTCTCACACAACACTTTTAAAATCTTGCAACTTCATGTGCAACCAATTATAATGAGCTTTTAGAAGAATTAAAATTTTTTTATTCTCATATCTTTCCTTTAAAATTATTTCATAAGACAAGTGAGTCTTTTACTGTAATTTACTCATATTTTAATTTTTTATGGAGATGATAGCGAATAAAAATTATTAATTTTGCATGATCCTGCAGGGATGCATGATTGTCAACTTTAATTATATCTCCAAGATTCTTTGTCTTTATATGAATCTCAGCATCAAGATTCCATTACAAACAATTCTTGTTCGATATAAATCAACACTACCACAAAATAGTAAATAGACAACGCTTAAAAGATAATATTTTTTATAAAAATATTGTGGTATTTTTTTTACAATGTTTTTAAAAACGTTATATATATATATACAAAAATATTATCTATTTAAAAGGATATTTTTTTTTTATTTTAATTAGATAACGTTTTTTTAAAAAACGTTGTCTGTTATCTATGAAGAAAAACACGAAGGTAAAAAAAAAAAAAAAAGGCAAAATGAAAACTTAAAACCAAATTGCATTTGTCACCGAGTGTTTCTTCTCTCTCCTATCCTATCTCTGTACTTCCTTCCTATGGAGGTACTTTCTGTGCGAACGAACGCCTCATCGGCAACACTCAAGCTGTGTCTCCGTTCGATTTGATGACTGCGATTCTGAAAGGAGGAAACATCGACCTGTCCAGTTTGTCGAAGTCTGGTGTGTCGATGCCGCCGTCGCTGGCGATGTTTGTAGAGAATCGGGAGTTGCTAATGTTGCTCACAACTTCGGTTTCTCCTCAAAATCTCGCCATTTTTGAAGCTTCAGAATCATTAAGGAGCTTTAATTCGGTTTGTTTCACTGTTTCAAGCATGGAATTCGAGGTTTTGGTTTGAGAAATTTGAATAAATTTAGGGTTTTTATGAGCGTCTCTGTTGGATCTCAAACTGCTGCTAATGATGCCTTTTTCTCGGATAAATCTAGGGCTTTTACGGTGTTGGCTGGTGATCTCCGGTCAGTGTTAGGGCTACTGCGACTCCTGGGCTCGAACGTTTCCATCGAAAGATCGCGACTATGGGTATAGTCAGCTCTTTTGTATTCAATTGTTGTATATTTCATGTTTTTTGATTGTGAAAATGGATATCATTTTTTTTATTTGTTCCGGTGACAAATGTTGAGAAAGCATGATGTTGTTGGCAAATTTGTTGAGTTCTATGGTAATTTCATGTTCATGAAATTGAGTGACTAGTTGGACCCTTAAATGTGATTTTTTTATTGTTTTATGCATACTAGGTATCAGTGATTGAAGCATATTTGCGTGCAAACAATATGTTTGTTGACTATAATGAGGTAAAAGTCTATTTGGTTTCTTATTTAATGTCAATTTCCTGAGCCAGTAGTTCCAAGTTGACAGTCTGAGGTTAATGACTAAAATACTTCAGGTCACTTGACAGTAGTATAGTATAGTATATATATGTATGTACTCAGTACTCCTATACACTTGTATACTAATAGTCTAATTAAATAATTGTCAGTTGGTGATATTTTACTAGTGCTATTTTCTTGGATTCAATAGGCTAGCTCAGTAGGCATCTAATGCTAGCTAGATCTTATTTATTCACTAAGATTTGTCCAAGATTGTGTAATATCCAGGTTTAGACAAACATGATTAAATTTCTCCCATGACTGACATTATTGAGCAACTAAATTCCATTAGCCATTGTATTTGTATGGTTTTTCGAGCAGGTAAGAAATTTAATTTATAAAGAATAGTACTGCTTATGGTTATCTATGTGAAGCACTCATGTTTAGAGTTGGTAATCTTTTCAAGTCTTGTTGTGTTCTAATTGCTATTGCAGTGGAGGATGCACCCGAAGGAGCTGTTGTCAAACATATAGTGCTGATGTTGTTTAGCATTTCTTATATGAACTTATGTGTTTCTGCAGATGGGCCCTGATGAAGCAACTGAAGAGGATATACACCACTACCCTTTGGCGCTCATGAATTTTCCATGACCAATCAAAAGAATCCTCTACATTGTCACATCTTCTATATGTTATTCAACATCGGCCTCGTTGCTTACTTAATTGGAAACATGACCAATCTTGTTGTACATAGCGCTGTGAAAACATTTGCCATGGTAATTTTCTTCTGCTCTCTTTTCTAGATTTGAACATCTGAATTCTGAGTCTTAGGTCTTAACTGCCTATTTGGCCAACTAAAAAAAATCAATATTAAAAAGCTATGTTGATGCTTCAACCATAAAAATTTAACCTCAAAGTAAAATTCTAGGAACCAAAACTCTAGCAGAACAGCTATTTCAGCTCTCTTACCCTTTTATTACTCCCACAACATTACTGTGCTTTTTTTTATAGTGGCTGTGCAGAGGGATGCCATCAATGAGATATTGCGATATGCAAGCAAGAACCGCCTCCCAGAAGGCTTGAAAGAGCAAATGCTGGCACACATGCAGTTCAAGTTTAAGACAGCAAAACTACAGCAAGAAGAAGTGCTTGAAGACCTACCTAAGGCAATCAGATCTAGCAT
The DNA here is from genome assembly GCA_020205605.1 of Panax ginseng. Taxonomy (NCBI): domain Eukaryota; kingdom Viridiplantae; phylum Streptophyta; class Magnoliopsida; order Apiales; family Araliaceae; genus Panax; species Panax ginseng. The sequence continues at coordinate 12,650,090 of CM035128.1, read as the reverse complement.
TGCACAATATCTTTTCTACAAAATTATAGAGAATACCTACCTTTTCAAAGATGTATCTGAAGACTTTATCAGGCTGATGGTAAAACACTCTTCTTTTCACTTTCTCAAGACATGATGTCATTATTTACTTGTCCACTTCAATATATCCAACAAAAGAAGTAAAATGCCTGGTTCTAGAAGCTCATCTGTATATGTGCCTAAGTGTATGGAACACTTATGTCTGACTTGGATAGATGGATTTAACACTCAGATCGACAGAAGTTCCGCATGTACTCTATCAGCGCAAGCCAATTTCAATAAAAAGATCATAGAATGAGAGTAGCAAAGTAGCATTCTGTCACTATTCAAGACTCTTATCTAAGTAGTATCTTCTGTCTTTTCCCCCAGCAGGTTTCAGAAATGAAAGCAGAATATTTCCCACCTAAGGTTGAAATTATCTTACAGAATGAGATACCAAGCCAATTTCTACGTTTTGATAGGGTCCACGGAAGTTTTGGTTTTTGGGAGCAACAATGAAGCAAGGGAAGGCATTTTAAACTTTACGGTAGCATATGAAATGATGTTGACGAACATCTTTTTCAGGTAAAAGGACTACATTTGGTTACCTTCAGCAGTGTAAGAACGTAAGAATTATGTAGTGTTCTATAAAAATTTTCAGTAGGTCAATTACTTGTGTCAATTCATTTTTACGACTGCTGGTAGGTATGCCAGCTTATGCTCATTCCAAGTCGCATGATCTTTTTATATGCAGCTTCTTGGATTGGTCATTTCTTCTGTATTCCAAGTGATGGATGCTTTCATTATATACTGTGTGTATCTTACAACCTTACTGATGGATGGTTGGTACAATTTGTTAATGTTGTCCCTTTTCGATTCGTCTAATCAAATTGCTACTTTTTTTCTTCTTTTAATGCAATTGTTATTCTGGTATCATGGTTTTTTATAATTTCTTGTAGTTGTTCTTTGAAATCGAGCCTGGTCTGGTAATGTTGCCTTACCAATTTTTGCAGCCTATTACATTACTGATTGACCTTTGTATAGAACAGGCTTTTGTTAATCTTGCTTTCCTGTGAGGCAGATTCAGAGTTGCTTATGAATGATGGGTGTGCGACAGATGGCCAGATCTCTGAAGGTGGTTCACAGGACGAGTTGTTTATGGTGATATCTTAAAAAATTCAACTAATCTTCTAAATTTGTTTTGCTCTCTATCTGTATATACAGTTTGTTTGCTTACCTTTTTATTTATTTATTTTTGTTATTATGTTGTTGGTCCAAAGGGATTGGATTTTGTGGTAGCTGAGGCCAGAAGATATGGGATTAAGCTTATGCTAAGTTTAGTAAATAACTATGAGAGCTTTGGGGGTAAGAAGCAGTATGTGGACTGGGCAAGAAACCAGGGGCAGTTTTTGACATCTAATGATGATTTCTTTAGAAACCCTGTTGTTAAGGGATATTACAAGAACCATATAAAGGTAAATGGTATATAAATTCTCAGTTAATCTTCTTTTTTCTTTCAGCTATTACCATTTTGACATTATTTCTTGATTTAGAAGGTTTAAAATGGTTCAATGGACTATATGATATCTGAAACTAACAATCTGTACTTTTATTTTTGTATATTTCTTCTGTAGACTGTTCTTAACAGATATAACACCATAACTGGAGTTGTTTACAAGAATGATCCAACAATCATGGCCTGGAAGCTAAATGAGGGTAAGGTTCCAACTATCAACACAAGATTATATGTGTTCTTTATTTTTCCATTTCTTTTTTTTTAAATTGAAGGTGCGAATTAGTTCCAACATTATTTAAATTGAAGGTGCGAATTAGTTCCAACATTTTTTAAATTGAAGGTACGGACACCTATGCCACCACTGTATTTTTTCCTCATTGATGTATCAATATTATGTGATACTTTGAAAAGTCCTTCAGACATGACCTTAAATTTGAAGTGTTATCCATATTCTTATAAAAAATTCTAACCCTGCAGATATATGGATGATGCATCTTTATCATGTCATACATTAACAATTTAAAATTATGTTTTCTAACTATTTAAAATTTTCTATTGGTGATTTTACTTGTGAAATTTCCTCTGCTAATCAATATTACTATTTGTTGATCAATAGACAAGTAGCAGATAGAACTTGCATGTGTCTTTGGAGAAACTTGCATATAATGTCAGTTATTTTGTAGGTGGTGGCACAAACAATTAAGTATTGTTTGGATAAGTTGCCAGGGAGTCCTAGAACACAGATTGGTTTCATAACTTATGATAGCAGAATTCATTTCTATAATATGAAGGCAAGTTATTTAATTACTACTGATTCTATTAATTTATTTCAATTGCTATAACCTAAATTTTACAGTTTTTTCTTGTGCCAGTCATCTTTGACAGCCTCAAATGATGGTGGTGTCAGATCTGCATGATATTTTTGTTCCATTGCCAAGATGATCTCTTTTAAGCAAATGTTTTGTTGCCAGTGGTAGATCTAAATAGGGGTGCCTTTGTAAGAGCTTATGTTCTTGTAGTTCATATAACTGGTATAATTTATTTATGTAATGCTACATTTTGAAGATAAGAATGTTTGTCGAAACTGTAGAATTGTGTGTGATTGGATTACTTGGAATCTTTGATAAATGATTGAAGTTATAACTTTTTTAATCTTTCAGGTATTAGCATATTGTAGGTGAACCACAACTTTTTTTTTCTTTTTTTTTTAATCTACAACATTTTAAAAATGTTGTGTAAATATGCCTAAACTGTGACGCCTCCCAAATAGGTATATATCACCTATTTTGAGTTGTCAAATACATGGTACAAAATATAAATACAATCTTTAAATACAATAAGAGAGTTATGAGTTTTAATACAAATACTGTCTTTTAGACAATATCCACTCTCAGAATAAGTCCTCATTACATTTATTGTCACACTATTTAACAGAATAGTGAGGACTATTAATACACCATCTAGGACCATCACTCCGTTTCTCGACTCATCTCAGCTACGTTCTCATTTTCTGAAGAGAACAATGAAAGAAAGGGTGAGCTCAACTAATCTAGTAAAAAATATTATGACTAAGATAATGCAAAATAAATTATCGTTAGCGTTCAACAGTGTTAAACTGATAAAATACAATAGACATCAAGTTTAACTGTAGCGGAACAAGCAATCTATTAAAAGAGTCAAGTAGATAATAGAATCTACTATCTTTTATGATTTAAAAGTTTTTCATCACTTTTATCGTTGAGACTCAAATTTCGATAAATAATCCACATCATTAAATCATCCCCGCACTACTGGTGCCAAGGATATTCTTTAAGTATCACGACCACGAATTATCCATGCACTATGGGCCAAAGATAATCGTGTTTTCATCAATCAATGGTCCGATCATGCCATAAAACAATTCATCTTTGCTCCTTGGTCAAGAGAATCCATAGCCATAATCATACCAAAAGCGTCCATCAATGCACTATGGGCCAATGAGGACTTTTAATTTTCACATCATTTATAACATTACGGTCATGATTATACCGAATAATCCCTGGTCGTAATCATACCAAGTCCATCTATGCACCATAGGCCACATATGACTTTCAATAAATATAAACATGAGAATGATGATAATGATATAAGAATTCAATTAAACAAATTCAAGAATTAATTTGTCCAGGGACCAATAACGTTCAAATTGTCAACATGATACTTCTTTGTAGAATAAAATTCAAGAATGCTCATAAGAATATTTCCATGAAAAATACTGGATGAAGCGCAAATATTAAGGATATTCCACTAATTTCATGGAGTATAAGTCAAAATTTTAACCAACCTGAGTATAATAACGAATGGAATAACAAAAGAAATCACCATGCATGCAGTGCTTGCGCATGAGCATGAGTTATTTCAACGAATAATAATAATAACGGAACCGGTCGTGAAATTCACACCGAGCGAGGATATTCCAATGTAATAATAAAGAATGTAATAACAATGAAATCACCATGCATGCGGTGCTTGCTGCGCGATGAGCAAAGTTATTCCAACATAATCATAAATACTGAGAATAATAAAGATTTTAACCGGTCAGATTTGTAAAAAGCGAATGAGATAGGATATTCTAACAGAATAATAAAAAAGCGGAACCAGTCCCAGATAAAAAACACATGATGAGGATATTCCAATGTAATAATAAAGAGGCGGAACCGGTCCGTTATAAAACACACAGTACGTGATATTCCAAATGTAATAATAAAGACACGAATAATAAAAGAATGTCACCAAGTATAGGGTAGAATCACAGATATCTGAGTTATTCAATGAATAATAAAGAAATGGAATAATGAAGTTCTCTTCATGAATACAAAAGAATAATATCCTTACCGTAAAAAAGAAGAATATTCCGATCGATAGGGTGAGGATTTTCTTAAAGAAAACTTATACTATGTTCTTCGTTTCAAAGTTTCTTAAAACTCTTAAGGAAATACGCCAAGATTATTATAGAAGGAGAATTCTCTCGAACTTCTAGTGTGATTTCAATTCTAACTAAGCTTCCTATTTATGAGAAAATAGACTGCATAGTAACTAACTTATGAACGGTCCAGATTGATTTACTTTAATCTGACGGTCCATATTTAAAGCAAAATCTTTTAAATAAAATAAAATATATTCTATTTTATATAAAAAGATTTTTACTATGCAAATACTATGCAGACACTATGCAAACACTACATAATAAAATATAATATATTTTATTTATAGAATAACTTTAATAAAGTTTTCTATTTTATATAAAAAGATTTTACTATGCAAAACACTATGCATAATAGAATATAATATATTCTATTTATAGAATAACTTTAACAAAGTATTCTGTTTTATATAAAAAGATATTTCTGTTTTATTATGTTAATAATACTAATAAAACAAAACTTATAAATCAACAATAACTGAATCAAATAATGTGAAATACTATGCAACAACTATTGTAGCAATAATTGAACAAAACTAAGTGACTTCTCACATAAACATCAATAATCAATACTGTGTGCTACTTACGCAACCACGCCAGACATCTTTATACTTTTTACTACCGAAAGTAGTTCAACAAGATAACTGTAAAACTTCCTTGCCGTTATTTTCAATAAAATATGTTTGTCGTTTTCTCAACCTGACAATAATTCCGTTGTGGGGTCCACCAATGATTAGAATGTCGTCATCACGGGATATTCTCCGACAAAAAGAATATTTAAAACCAATCGAATATAATATGACAACTTGCATACTTTATAAAATTTATAAATATTACCCACAACTATAACATTATCTCAAATTTAAAAAAAAATATTTCGAGATAATTAAATATTTATTCATAAAATCTGGGGTCTCACATAAACGTTGTCTTATATACTAAACAACAATATTTTTAACCAAAAAACGTTGTGGAATCATACCTTCTACAACATTTTTAAGCATCTGCTAATTTTTTGAAAATAAATCTATAACGTTTTTTCCTAAAAAAGCGTTGTGTATTCAGGCTTAACTACAACGTTTTAAACGCGTTGTGTAAGTGTCAAATAGACAACACCCTTAACCACGACGCTTTTCCTCGATGTAAACCATAACGTTTTTTCAAGGTTATCTATTTCTTTCAAGCTAGTAGAAGGTAAAGGCAACAAATTCAAATTTATAAGATTTGAATATTAAATAACTAAACATATTCCCCATCAAATTAAATAATTATATATGTTCAGATTTAATTGTAATGAAATAATTTATAGAAATGCAATAAAACACGAAATTAAATTTGTCCACTAAAACTAAATAATAAATCAACACTACTAAGTATATCTGTCATTGTAACTTCATGCAAAAATATATCAAAAAATCATTAAAAATATATCAAATATGATACCATGCCAAAAAAAAATATATTAAATATTAGAGGTGGCAACCAAGTAGTAGGACCAAGCCGGACAGTCAAAATGGCCTGAATTTTGACAATGAAATTGTGAGGCCGTGGGCTTTGAAGTGGTTTACTTACACTTTGCTTCTTCCTCAATTTTTTTTTTGCAAAATCTTACTATACCAAAAATAGTAATAATAATAAATATTAAAAATAATAAAAGAATTTATAATAAATAATAATTCTAATTACCTACATTAACTACATTAACAAATCTAATGAAATCTTTCTATAAGGATGCGGAGACTCCATCAGTCTCAAAAATCTATTATATATACTAAAACACAATACATAACACAATAAATTGACATCTGTCATTTTACAAAATTAACACCTATTCATCCTAATTAATACTCCTTATTACCCTCGACAAAAATACCCTTGACACAAATGGCCATCTAAAATAACAACTAATGTTGTAAAAAACCTAAATTCAATCCCCAAATTCACCTAAATCTGGAATCATGTATTCATCCCGTATTCGTTGAAAATCCAAGCGGCCTCTTTGAAGATGCGGCTGTGCCATTGCCCATATGAGGCTGTTGCAGCGGTAATTCTGTGTGTAGGTAAGGACATGAAAATCTGCTACACTTGTCTTCCCTCCAATGAAAAAATAGCTTTTGATGTTTATTGTTGTTAGAAATAGAATTCGAAATAGTCTTTGAAATACACGCTTACTTCCATTAGCATCCATTAAACTTATAATACTAAAGATAACTCAGTTGATTCTTGGAGTATTTGAATGCGAAGAATCAGATGGAGTACATGAATTGAATGTGATCATCAAAAGAGAAAAGCTCTGCTGACCGAGTTGGAGGCTGCAGAGGAACTGGTAAGATTAAGCAATTCCTTTGATTTATTGAAAGATTAGGGGATTTTCAGGTTGTATGATTTTGGTGTTAGGGTTTTGGATGATCGAATCAAAAACCCTAATTTATTTATTTGCAGAACACTCTTTGCATTACTTCACATAGTATCTTTCCCACTGCTAATTGATGCAGTACGGGCAATCCACACTTCTTAAGTATGATAATAATTGTTCTTGATTTTTATGTTCTACTTTGTCGTCTATATTTCTGCAAAGCAAAAAATGCTCTATTAGTCTTTCTAATTAACATCTTTCCCACTTTCCACATTGTATGGTGTTGATATGTTGAATACAATTGGCTATATATATGCAAGACAGTCAGCTAAAGAACTTGGCCAGAAGGCGATCTATTTGGGCGTGCCATTTGTTGCCGAGTGGTTTAGAAACAAAGGACACTTCATTAAATCTCAAGTAACAGCAGCAACAGGTTAGTGTATAGTGCTGACTTTAATCAAATCTACGCTGTATATATGTGGCCATAGTTAAATTCATGTGTTCATCTTAACTATATTCAAGCATTATCCTTTTAACGTCAACAAACCAATTTTTTCAAAAAGATTGGAACTTTCAAAGGGGGGAAGAGATTCTTTTTTTAAGTATGTGTTATCTGTTTCTGGGTTTCATTGTGTTTCTCATTTAGGTGTTAAGTGTTTCATTGTGTTTCTAATGTTGTAATTTAAATAAATATGTATGAGATTAGTTTTGATTCTGCAAGTTCGCCAACGAAAGTACATAAATTCTGGTTTGTTCTTTGTTCAATGGGGGGAAGAGACTCTTTCTATTTGATTTTGGGAGTATATTGCTACCGTTTTTTTTTACTGTTTTATTTGATGCTTCTTTGCCTCTTTCTTATATGGGTCAGTTAACAAATTGAGTACTCACCTAAATAAATTCATGGACAAAAAGAGGAAGCTTTATAGGATATACCTGGTAAGGATTCCAACCAAATAAGGGAACCAACCCCTGGGCAAGCAGTACTGAACCATGTCCCTGGCATATATGAACCTGGAAGAAGAGCAGACCTTGACACGGTTGTGGATGGTGAAATTTGCAGCTTGTGCCAAACTTGCAGTGCCCTGTTTTTACATAGTAGGAACACTCTTTTTCACCCTGTCACAAGAATTATAATTACAAGTTAACTCTATGCAAAAGGTAAAAATAAATAAATCTGAGAGACAAAAATGAACAAAGATCAGACCAGGCGCAGTGGGTATCCATAGAAATTTAGTGTCACTACTGAGCTTGTAAGTCCACCTCCCTGTCTTGGATGGTTATACTTACAGGAAGCACCAAATTTACACATTCCCGTCCTATTATAGTGCTACAAAATAACAATGCATCTTAATATCTTTAAATGATTTAGAGCCGAATTAAAGAAAAGACGAAGTTTAATGAAGCGAGAAAATGAAACTCACTATATGTGAGCATAGACAATGAACAGAAGGATCGATAAAATCAAGTAATCACACATTGTACAAGTATTTTAACAATTGAAATCATATTCTTGTCCTAATCAAGTAGTTGTTCTCATGAGTTGGTATTACATATATTATATAATGTATTGTTTGTAGAAACATTCAATCCAAAATTTATTTTGACTGATTTGCATCAGTTCTGGACGGATTGAGCATTGATTTCCTTGATGAATATTCTTTATGGAACTTGCTTAATATATGAAATTATTATCAACATTTGAGTTGTACGTGGTAGTCAACGAAATTGTAAGTGGACCAAGCTTTTATTTATATGTCGTGTTAAGTTACTCAAGAGATTTGTGAAAGTAATTATACTTCTGTGTTTGGATATACAATGATTGTATTGTATGGTTGGAGAATTGTTGCACGTACCTAAGTTAAATTTAATGAAGGGTGAAATTAAGGCTTGGATTCACTCTGATTTACTGAAGTTGAATTTATCGTGTTCTTAAATGCTTAAGATAATATATGTAGGGGATCTATTTTTTCTTTTCTTACCTCATTTTAATCATTTAGATGTCTAATGTTGTAATTTAAATAATGTTAGAGATTATAAAAAATGGGATTATGGGGGTATCTTACATGCATGTATTATCAGTAAGTAGAGTGGTCACACATTCTAGCACAAATATTTTCTTTAGTTTGTTGAAATGTTTGTCTTTGGATTTCTATATCTCGTGCTAGCAAATTTGGATTAGTTGTGGTGTTTGTGCGATCCGTTCATTTTTCGTTAAACTAATTATGATTTTGAGTCGAAATGAATTCGGAATCTTCAGACATGTGTCTTAATATTTCATATATTATCCATTATTATTTAATTTTTAATATTGGGAAAACATGTGGTAGAAGCAAGAGTAATTTTAGTCGGCAATTTTGGACACAGGGTTTTCATACCTCGATTGGTCTTAACACCTTTAGATATTAGATTACCTTTTAAATTCCAACGAAGACAATTTCCTTTGGTTGTTTGCTTTTCCATAACAATTAATAAGAGTCAGGGGTAATCTCTCTCACATGTTGGACTGTATCTGTCACGTCCAGTTTTTAGCCATTGCCAATTGTATGTAGCAGTATCACGAGTTACAAGCAAGAGTGGATTGAAAATATTAATTTGTGACAAGGATGGAAAAACATACAATACTACAAAGAATGCAGTTTTTAAGGAAGTTTTTCACAATTTAATGTAGAAAGGTTTGACATCTTTTAGCTATTATATTTTTGTTGCCCATTATTAGTGTAAACACTGATTATTTTATTATTACATCTCCTGAAATTATTTGGATATAATGATCATTATTAGTGTAAAATTTCCACCCTTTTCATTTATTTCAATTAGAAATTTTAACCATACAACTTGACATGTGCATTCATTCTGTATAATTTTAGGTTTTTTCTGATGGGAGAATCTTTTTTACTTGAAAATCGAATGACACTGAGAGCTATGTATGTATACTCATTTTCACTCTATTGTGAATAACTAATTTTCTTCATATATGTGATTAATTATACAAATCCCACTGTAATGTTTGTGAACCTACATTTATTCTTATCCTACATAGTTTCTTAATGTCAACTATTTTTTTTTCTAATCTTGTCTGGATTCAGGGAAAGATCTCTGTTGCAGATATTAAGCATATTTCCAAGGAGTTGGGCGAGAGTTTTACTGCTAGAGAAATTCAGGATATGGTTGAGGAAGCAGACCGTGATCGTGAGTTTTTCTCTTTCTATTATTTATTGCACATTCGTCTTACCTTCTTCCATCTGATATGCTTTGTGTTGAAATTCACCTTTGCATTTGTTCAACATAAATTTTTTGGTCTACCTGATATTTGTTGCAAAGTTCAAACATACCTTTATTTAGTTTTTTCCCTTCTATTATATATTAAAGCTTAAATTTTGGTTATTTAAATGGTTTTTTCTCCCTAAATTGTCATATGTTGAGAACAAGCTGTTAAAATGGGTACTAAAGCTTGGTATTTCTTACATGAGCTGCATCGTCATTACCCCCCTACCCCCACCCTCACCCTTACCCTCACCCTCACCCTCACCCTCACCCTCACCCTCACCCTTACCCTTTTTGTAAGCAAGTTTAAAACGAATATGCCATTGGTTTTAATCAGGTGTGGACATCTCACATTTATTAATATCAAACTTCAATGTAGTTTTGACTTCAGATAGTTTTTCGCTATGCTTGGCTGCTTCTTATTCAGTTATACCAATTTAATTGTCTTGCAATGTCAGGTGATGGGGAAGTGAATTTTGACGAGTTCATGAGAATGATGAGAAGAACCTCCTACGGATATTAGTTCTATATCATCCTTCTACCTTGCAGTACAACATGTTTGTTTGTGGTTATGTTTTTATTACTTAATATGGTGGGCAAAGAAGGCTACTGCATGTTTGTTCATGGTTATGTTTTATTGTGTAATATGGCTGGCGAAGGTGATTTTGTGGATGAGTTATGAGACGTTATTCAAAATATTGATATATTTAAGTTAAGCTTATGTGGGAAATATATTTACTGCTACTTAATTCTGTTTTTGTGGATTGAGTTTAAAGCGTATGTTGGTTATTCATAATTGCTGCAAATACAACCGAGGGGAGTGGTTAGCACTAAATCATAAGTTAACTTCATGACAAATGACAAGTGTTGAGATGCAGACGAAAGGTTATAGTGTTGATACACAGGTGGAGGGATTATCTTCTGTCTGTTTGTATTGAGAAAATTGTGCCTCAATATTTTAGATTTGTCAAGCTTTTTGTGTAGACATTTACATGTTGTGATGCATGACATAAATATAATTATATGTAGGGGCTATATTTTTTCTTTTCTTACCTCAGTTTAATCATTTAGATGTCTAATGTTGTAATTTAAATAAATATGTATGAGCTTAGTGTTTGTTGTATCAAGGGTTGTAGCCTTTTTGGTTACAACTTTGTTATGTTTGAAGGCTTTGAGTACGAGTAGTGTAGTTATTTAGCTCTCCAGTTTTTGTATCTTTCCTTTGTTGGTGAATGTAATTTGTTGGTGTTTGATAGTACTGTATGCTTACTATGGGAACCAACATCAGTGATATTGATCATCAAGTGTCGGGGACTATATATGTGTTTGCAACAATAAAATGGGATCTGAAGCGCCAAAGGGGGTGATCATTCACGTGACTGGAATGAGACGCTTTAGAAGACCAAAATAAAAAATCAAATGCCTTTCATTCTTCCCCATTCTTTTTCGCTATGCTTTATTTATTCAATAATATTTTAGTGGAATTTTTTTTTTAAATACATAAAGAGTTTTATCTTATTTAATTTATTAAATTCTAAAATTTATTTAATTTTAATTAACATAGTATTTTTGTAAACTCTTCTGTTTAAATGAGTAAAATTGTTTTCCAAATTTTAAATTAATTAACATCACAATTTTTGTAATAAATTTGTATAAGTTTATTATAATAAAAGATAAGAATTGCTTTTTTGAAAAATAAAGGTAGTACTACGCTACCATTTTACAACCTTAATATAAAATTATTTACTAGATTGGATTGTCAATACTATCTACAAAAAAAAAGTCCTCATTAAATATCTCCAAAGTTTAGATATGTAATAGTTGATTTAATTATTCTTCTATTTGTTTATATGTAATAATTTTGAAAAATTATTTAAATATGGAAGGGTATTAATAATTTTAATTTAAAATTTTATTAGTATAGTTTTTTTAGCATTTTATTATTTATATTAATAATTTTTATATCATGTATAGATAACAATTTTATTTCATTAAATAGCTCCAAAGTTTAGATATGTAATAGTTGATTTAATTATTCTTCTGTTTGTTTATATGTAATAGTTTTGAAAAAATATTTAAATATGGAAGGGTATTAATAATTTCAATTTAAAATTTTATTAGTATAGTTTTTTAGCATTTTATTATTTATATTAATAATTTTTATATCATATTATTGCTTAATTAACATTATGGAGGTTATACATTGGGTGCACTAATAACGTCGAAGTGACAACTATGGAACACTCATCTATCCAGCCATAGCGCATTATCTATTACAGATGAATTCCTCCAAATATGTGATAGGAAAACTCTTGAAGAAATACTGGATGCAACAGAGGTAAAACCGTTTTTAAAACACCTTACTTTTTTTACAATATTTACTAATTTTCTGTTGTTCATTTTTTTTACACTCCAGGAGTCATCATGTGTGGTACTTGCTACTATTCTGTGTATAGAAACTGAATATAATTGCTTTAATTTACAATTCCTGCAAAAAATGCTGCAAAAAAGTAAAACCAGACAGCGAAAAATATTGGTGTGATAAATGTTTTGACCATGTTAATTCTGTTACACCGAGGTATTGTGATACAATATTTTGTTATACGTTATATCTACCTTATGTTCATACTTTGTTCACTCTGTTAATATTATCTAACTTTGTAAATGTAACTTTTAATTGTAGATTTAAAGTTCAAGTTTAAGTAATGGATGATACGTCCAGTGCATCTTTTGTTCTATTTGATTGTGAAGCCCAACACGTCATAGGAAAGTCACCTTATGAATTGAGGGAACGATTGATTAATGTAAAATTAAAATATAAAAACACATTACATATTTAAAGTATACAGTCTTAAACTTGTGTACATAACTATTGTTAATTCATGTTTTTAAATCGTTAAAGGATGGAGACTCGATTGTTTTAGGATGAACTAAATATATTGTTGCAAAAAGGTTCCTTTTCAAAATACAGATATCATCTTATAATTTGAAGGCAAATTATGCGACATACACAGTTGCTAAGATAACTAACGATGAAAAAATAATTGAATCCTACACAAGTATATGTGATGAGCCTCACATAATTCATTTGGTTGATGTTGAATCCTACAATAAATTTGTTTATACTTATGAAAAAAATAATTGAATCCTACACAATTTAATTCTGTTACTACAGTCTATACATGGTGAGTCAATGCTCGATGTTGTCAACTGTGTCACACCTATAAGCAAAAGGCCTATACATTCAATCAACGATGATGATGTACAAGGATCTCAGTCAACTGACGTTGAAATGTCAACCAACAAAATATAAAAGAAGATTAAAATCTAGAAAGATGACAACTTTACTGCTTCAAATTAATTTAATTCATTATCTCATTTTACTGCGTATCTTGGTTGTTTTAAATATTAGAAACTTCTAAATACAATTAATACGTTGATCTTTGAGTTTTTAATTTGGATTATTTGGATGTTCTGTGTGAAATTTGATCATCGCACAATAATTTACCATCTTTTTATTATATTTTAATTTATTAATTGTACGTACATATTTATTATTAAAAAATTGAATAATTCTACTGCAACGAACGAGTTTGTATCTAGTGTAGTACTATTTCTATCTTCTTCCAAAAGGCAAGGCGGCTCCATTTAAAAGATTTAATCATATACTCCACCCAAAATGGTAGTAATTGGTATGTACGTCCAAAATAATGCAGACACCAATCCCATCCCAATATCAAATAATTCTAATCCAACCCAATTAAGTGGCTAGGTTCTTATCTTCTTTTTCAGGTAGTAATAGTATCACCCTATCCATTAATTCATAGTTTAACGATTTTGGATTTATAACAATAATAATAAAAAAGTTATTGAATTTTAAATTCAAAACATTAATGATAGAAAATGTTGTTACTGATAAAAACATTACCTGTGTGCTGAATTTTGGATTAAGAATAATTATAAAAATAATATTAAAAAATTTAAGAATTTTATTTTCAGTCTGCCTACATATCATTTATTTTTTTATTTTTTTGAATTTTGTATGTTTATTTGAACAAGGAAGGACAAGGATATTTCCATATTTTAGGAATTTATATATTATGAATTTTGTATGTTTATTTGATATATTTTTATATTGAAGATTGTATTAAAAATAAATAGTTGTTGTAGCTCAGTTGGTTTGAACTCTTGTTTATTTACTTACAAATCTTGTGTTCAAGCCTCATAACTCACAAGTAGCAACATTTTGTTTTAAAAAAAAAAAGTCGTAGCCCACGGGCCGGGGCGGGCCAAAAAGGCCCGAATTTTATTGGGCTAAAAATATGCATGAGCCTAGCCCGTGGCGGGCGGGCCTGGGCCATGTTTGCCATGTTTATCAAATATGCTATCATGCCAAAAGAAATATATCCCAAGAGTTGAATAACCATGCATCTCATAATCTGAATGTTGCATGCAAAATTACAATACACTTTTATTGAAAAACACTGCACAATAGTTGAGGTTAGACATTTTACCGTATAATAGCAAGACAATTTTAGGGTGGTGTGATATATATATATATATATATATATATATATATATATATATATATATATTAATCTTTGTGAATTTATAGGAATATTAATATAAGTTTTTCAAGTGCAGCAGAGAGTGATATGATGGCTTATATATGAGTACGACAGTCATTAGCATGCTTGAACCAAGAACAACAAATTCTAATAATAAGTTATGAATGGAATAACATGCAGTATGTTATACTAAAAAGTATATTGTGTATCCATATATATATATATAATAGATAAATATACCTTCTCCTTCAAATCAAATATGATTATCTTCAAGATGAAGGTGAGAAGCAATTCGTGCTGATAACGTGTTATAAAAGGTTAATAATATTAAGAACAAAGATGATGATTAAGGAAAAAGAGCATTCTAATTTCATATATGTTGTAATTGTATATATCTCTAACCCATTCTCTTTACAATGCTGTTGAAAACGGGATTTGAATGAAAAAATTGACTCGGGTCGGGTCGTGGTCGTGACGGGCGGGTTCGTGATATATATTTTTTATCATTACAATACTACGTCGTTTTGACGACGATTACATGCGAATTTTTCCTATAAATAAACGATGTGGGAAAACATTTTAAAAATAATAACAAATTTTCCCGTCTCGTTGTTTTACGAAATTCCGTCCGCTTTCTTTCCCTTATTCTCGTTCTGCAGTAAGAAATTCCTGTCCCGTTCCTTCCCTTCTGCAACCCTGTTTGTGAGACCCCAGATTTTATGAATAAATATTTAATTTTCTCAAAATATTTTTTTAATATTATGGTGTGGATTTGATATAATGTTATAGTTGTGGGTAGTATTTATAAATTTTGCAAAATATGCAAGTTGTTATATAATATTCGATTGGTTGGAGAATATTCTTTGTGTCGGGAAATATTCGTACGACGACACAATCATTGGTGGACCCCACAACGGAATTATTGTCGGATTATGAAAATAACCGCGGAAGTTTTACCGTTGATACTGTTGAACTACTCGGTAGTAAAAGTACAGTAATACGCATGGTTGCATAGTAGCACATGGTATTGATTATTGATGATTATGTGAGAAGTCACTCAGTTTTGTTTAATTATTGCTACAATAGTTGCTCCATAGTATCTCACATTATTTGATTCAATTATTGTTGATTTATAAGTTTTGTTTTACTCTACAAAGCAATATCATGTTGACAATTTGGACATTATTCATTGTCATCATCCTCATGTTTATATTATGTTGAAAGTCATATGTGGCTGTGAAAGCGTAGATGGACTTGGTATGATTGATTATGTGGGATTATTGGTATAATCATGACCGTAATGTTACAAATAATGTGGTAAAAGTCCCTCATTGGTTTTCGTAGTGCATTGATGGACGCTTTTTGGTATGATTATGGCTATGGATTCTCTTCGGCCAAGGGAACAAAGATGAATTGTTTTATGGCATGATTAGGACTATTGATGAAAACACGATTATCTTTGGCCCGTAGTGCATGGATAATTCGTGGTCGTGATACTAAAGAATATCCTTGGCACGTAGTGCGAGGATGATTTAATGATGTGGATTATTTATTGAAATTTGAGTCTCAATGATAAAAGTGATGAAAAACTTTTAAATCATAAAAGATAGTAGATTTTATTCTCTACTGACTCTCTTAATGGATCAGATGTTCCGCTGCGATTAAACTTGATGTCTATTGTATTTTATCGGTTTAACATCGTTGAAGGCTAATGATAATTTATTCTCGCATTATCTTAATCATAATATTTCTTCTTGGGCTAGTTGAGCTCACCCTTTCTTTCACCGTTCTCTTGAGAAAATGAGAACGTAGCGAGGGGACTAGTCGGGGACGAGTGATGGTCCGGATGATAGTATTAGCTAGTAGTCCTCACTATTACATTAAATAGTGTGACAATAAATGTAATGAGGACTTATTTCGAGAGTGGATATTGTCTAGAAGATAATATTTGTATTTAAACTTACAAAGATATGTTTTTTGTCGTATTTTACATGATTTGTTGTATTATTAGTTTGTATTTGAATTTTTTGTACTATGTATTTGGCGACTCAAGATGGGTGATGTATATACCTATTTTGGGGCGCATAGTTGGTAACAAAGCTTAGGATATGATCCCCGGGTGAGATGTGAGATAAGAACTAGGAGGGGAGGCGGGAATTCTTTCGCTAAGTATGACCTACCTAAGTTTATTTGGTATTTAATTTGGTCGGTCGAGTATACGGATAATATGTGATATGTTATTTAACCCTTGTTTTGTGGCAGTATTTGAAAATGACATCCGAGAATGTTGAGAACATCAATGGAGCACAGGAGACCGTTGAGTCTCCACAGATCAATAATCAAGACAATATACAACATGATGGCGATAATCCTCCTGTAAACAACAACACTGATCAATTGACAAACGACGGTACGTTTAGGAGCTTTTTAGAATTCATGTAACTTCAGGCGAAGGCGGCTCCTGTTCATAATGCAGGTAAAAATAATGGCAACCTACGATTTGATCACCGCTAAGCAATTCAAGGGATTTGGGACCACCGGAGTTTTTAGGAAAGCCGAACCATTTAAGACGGAGACGTGGTTAAAGCGGATGACTAAGATATTTGATGTCTTGGGATGCTCCGAGGAGCAAAGGTTCCTTTGCCACCTTTATGTTGCGTGAAGAGGCAGATTACTGGTGGGAATCTGTAAAATGTACCCAGCCTGACGCACTCAAGATGTCTTGGGAGAAGTTCCAAGAGGCATTCAATGACAAGTACTTTTCCAAAGCATTCGTCACATAAAGGAGGTGGAATTTATCAAGTTGGAGCAAAACAACATGACCGTGTCGCTTGATCTGAAGCCAAGTTTGCGAAAGTTGTCCCGATTTGCGTCCCATTTGGTTGATAATGAGGAGAGAATGACGTGAAGGTTTCTAAGAGGTTTGAAACCTGAGATACGTCAATATCTTATCTCTCACAAACTTTGTTAATATTTAGATGTTGTGAATAGGGCTCAGTTATTGGAGCGCGATAATGAGTCAGCACAACCAAAAGGCAACGACCAACAATACGATAATAATCATACCGATGGCAACAGTTATCGGAACAATGATAACCATCGTGGGGGAATTTATCATGCCAGAAATGGTAACCACTTCGGTGGTAATCATGGCCAAAACAATAAGAATGGATATTTCAAGAAGAGAAGGTTCAACAATGATGAGAAGACGTCGTCACCAGCACCCGTTTCAAAGGAAGAAGAACGACCACCGGTCGTATGTTTCAAATGCGGACAGGAGGGACACATCCGTCCAAACTGTTCGCAACAATCCAAAGCGTGTTTTAATTATGGAAGAGAAGGTCACCTATCTCGATTTGGTGAAGTCAAGTCCAGCTGGGATAGTGATGACAAAGGATGTCCTAGAGAAGCCAAAGCCGATAGTTTAAGAGAGAGCGTTTTTTTTTGTGACAAGGAACCTGAATAAAATTATCACGGGTATGTTAGTCATAAACTCTTGCGAAGTTTATACCGTGTTAGATACCGGTTCTACTCACTTTTTTATTCCACCTAGTTGTGTTCAATGTTGGAAGTTAACTCCGGAGAAGTTAGACTTTGATATATCTGTTTAAACTCCGTTGGGAGAAACCTTCGTCACCTCTACTATTTATAAATCTTGTTTAATTCAAATTGACACTTTCACGTTACCTGTCGATCTTATCTCTTTGAAAATACTTGCCTTTGTGATTTTTGGAAACGATTGGTTAACTACTCATCATGCTTTTTGTAAGGTTGTTAGCTTTCATACTCCTAACCAACCTGTTATGCAAATTCAAAGTAACCAAACCACTAAAGTCAATTATTGTTATATCAAGCCATAAGTAAAGAGCCCGATCCTTTCAGTGTTGACTTCCTTGTGTGGAATGCACTGAAGCCAGACTTTCCGTAGGCGATGTCGTAAACGATGATGGCAAGTTGATAGGTATCAATGTGACGTGCAATCCAAGTCAGGGATGAGAGTCACAGTTTTGAACGATATTTCTATTGTTAATAAATTTCCTGACGTATTCTTGAAGACTTCTTAGCCTACCCCTAGAGCGTGAAATCAAATTTTGTATTGACCCCAGTAAAAAACCCATTTCTTAAACCCTCAAATATTTCTTCAACTAAAACGACCGTATCATGTGCCAAAGACGTTGGCTCGAGCTGTTGACGATTACGATCGTACCATTCAATATCATCGTGGAAGAGCGAATGTGGTAGCTGACGTGTTGAGTAGAATATTGTATGCGTTTACAAGTGCGATGTTGTTAACATAAAGACTTATTTCGTATAACTTGCAAATGATGAAGATAGAGTTAAAGACTCTAGGGATCTACGTGAAGATAACGAATATACGAGTAAAATCGACTTTAATTGATAAAGTTAAAGCTGCTCAAGCTACATACCCGAATCTGATGAATGTGAAGACGAAGGTTCAAGAGGGCGGTATTTTAAATAGAAAGAGTTGCTGAAATCTCAACCCTTGATTTTATTGACCCATTTGAAATCCTCGATCGAGTAAGAACTGTGGCTTATAGACTCGTTTTACCGCCAAGTATGTCGCGTGTTCATAACGTTTTTAACATATCGATGTTACGTAAATATGTGGACGACCCGAACCATATTATTAATTTAGTACCGGACGAGATAGCAGATGATTTAACGTTTGAGGAGATACGTGTTAAAATCTTGGATAAGAAGAATCGTATTCAACACTCAAAGATTATACCTCAAGAGTTAGAATTTGAAATGAAGTCAAGGTATCCTCACCTGTTCGGCATACCAGGTACGTACGTAAATTTCGAGGGCGAAATTCCATAAGGAGGGGAGATTGTGAGACCCCAGATTTTATGAATAAATATTTAATTTTCTCAAAATATTTTTTTAATATTATGGTATGGATTTGATATAATGTTATAATTGTGAGTAGTATTTATAAATTTTACAAAGTAAGCAAGTTGTTATATAATATTCGATTGGTCGGAGAATATTCTTTGTGTCGGGGAATATTCGTACGACGACACAATCATTGGTGGACCCCACAATGGAATTATTGTCGGATTATGAAAATAACGGCGGAAGTTTTACCGTTGATCTTTGTTGAACTACTCGGTAGTAAAGTAAAGAATGATGTCTGGCGTGGTTGCATAAGTAGCACACGCAGATTGATTATTGATGATTATGTGAGAAGTCACTCGCTTTTGTTCAATTATTGCTACAATAGTCACGTGATAGTATCTCACATTATTTGATTCAATTATTGTTGATTTATAAGTTTTGTTTTATTAGTATTATTAACGTAATAAAAGTAAAACATTTTTTATATAAAATGAATACTTTTATAAAGTTATTCGTTTTATTAGATTATATTATATTTTATTATGCATAGTGTTGCATAGTGTTTGTATAGTGCCTGCATAGTAAATTTTTTTTTTATATAAAATAGAATATATTATATTTTATTTAAAAGATTTTGCTTTAAATATGGACCGTCAGATTAAAGTAAATTAATCTGGACCGTTCATAAGTTAGTTACTATGCATTCCATTCTTCTATAAATAGAAGCTCATTCCTTCATTATTTTCTTACGAATTCACTGAAACTCTAGAGAGATAAACTATAAGAGAGAAAGAAGAATAGTATTCTGCTACTTAACTACTCTTATATTCAGTTTCTTTTACGGTAAGAGATATTATTCTTTTGTATTCATGAAGAGAATTTCTGTTATTCTATTTCTTATTATTCTGTTGAAATAACCTGTATACGCGGGCTACCCTATACTTGGTGACATTCTTCTATTATTCTGCCTTTATTATTCCGTTGGAACATCACATCGTGTGTTTTACACAGGACCGGTTAAAATCTTTATTATTCTCATCTTTATTATTCTATTGGAATATCCTCATTTGTGTGTTTTACAGGACTGAATTCCGTTCTTTATTATTACATTGGAATAAACATACTATCGCAATACCGCATGCATGGTGATTTCTGTTGTTCTTCCATTATTTATTATTCTGTTGGAACATCCTGTTGGTGTGAATTTCACCTGACCTGGTTCCGTTATTATTATTCTGTTGGAATAACCTGTCTATGCAAAGTACCACATGCATGGTGATTTCTTTTGTTATTCCATTCGTTATTATACTCAGTTGGTTAAAGTTTTGACTTCTATACTCCATGAAATTAGTGGAATATCCTTGATATTTGCGCTTCATCCAGTATTTTTCATGGAAATATTCTTCTTAGCATTCTTGAATTTTACTCTACAAAGCAATATCATGTTGACAATTTGGACATTATTGGTTCTTGGATAAATTAATTCTTGAACTTATTTTATTGAATTAGTATGTCATTGTCATCATCCTCATGTTTATATTATGTTGAAAGTCATCTGTGGCCTGTAGTGCATAGATGGACTTGGTATGATTATGACCAGAGATTATTCGGTATAATCATGACCGTAATGTTACAAATGATGTGGTAAAAGTCCTCATTGGCCCGTAGTGCATTGATGGACAGTTTTTGGTATGATTATGGCTATGAATTCTCTTCGGCCAAGAGAGCAAAGATGAATTGTTTTATGGCATGATCAGGACCATTGATAAAAACACAGTTATCTTTGGCCCGTAGTGCATGGATAATTCGTGGTCGTGATACTAAAGAATATCCTTGGCCTATAGTGCAGGGATGATTTAATGATGTGGATTATTTATTGAGCTGAGTCTCAGCGATAAAAGTGATGAAAAACTTTTTAAATCATAAAAGATAGTAGATTTTATTCTCTACTTGACTCTTTTAATGGATTGCATGTTCCGCTGCAGTTAAACTTGATGTCTATTGTATTTTATCAGTTTAACACTGTTGAAGGCTAACGATAATTTATTCTGCATTATCTTAGTCATAATATTTCTTACTGGGCTAGTTGAGCTCACCCTTTCTTTCACTGTTCTCTTCAGAAAATGAGAACGTAGCAGGGACTAGTCAGTGGACGGAGTGATGGTCCAGATGATAGTATTAGCTAGTAGTCCTCACTATTCTGTTAAATAGTGTGACAATAAATGTAATGAGGACTTATTCTGAGAGTGAATATTGTCTAGAAGACAATATTTTTATTTAAACTCACAACATATGTTTTGTCGTATTTTACACGAATGTTGTATTATTAGTTTGTATTTGAATTTTGTACCATGTATTTGGCGACTCAAGATGGATGATGCATACCTATTTTGGGGGCGTCACACCGTTTGTGCAGATAATCCCGTTCCTTCCCTTTTGCAATCCCGTTTCTGCAGATTTCCCGTTCTCTGTCAAATAATATTGCAGTAATAGTAAGTGTTTTTAATTTTTCTTCATGCATGCATAATTAATATTCATGTAAGTTCAGTACATAAACATAGAATTTGGTTCGATGAATTCTTAATTTTGTAATGCTACTAATTAAGAATTGAAATCCGTTTTATCTTGGGAAGCAATTATTCAATTAACCCTTAGCATCTGTGGGGGAATAAATTTGCTTTAAGGAGACTTTGTAAATTCAAAGGACTCAGATTTATATTTTTCATTTTACAAATTATTTCTGTTTTGCATAGTTTATTATTATTATATTTATATGCATTATTAAATAATATTATATATTACAGATAATAATTTTAAAACAAATTTATAATTCTGTAAATATAGTAGTATTTAATTGCATGTTAATACGTATTTGTTAATTGCAGAAATTCGGAATTCTGTAATTGCATGTACCAACGAAATTCGTTAATTGCATGTTACCAACTGAATTCTTTTTTGATAATTGATGTGTACTTGTTTGATAAACAATACAAAACCATTAAATTGTCAATCTGTAATCATTAATGTCTATTCATGCATTGTCTATTATATATTGATATAATACTAAGTTTTTGGTTTTCTGGAAAATGGCATTCATTCACTTTATTGATTTTCTGGAAAGTTAAAGTTACTCATTTTTTTTTTGTTTTCATTTTTCCTTGTACGGTGTACTAAATAATAAATTAATAATTGTTAATTGCATTACTACTTGAGTGCACATGGTTCACACATGTATAATATATTCTTAATTCTGCGCAGAAGTGTACTGTTTTTTTTAATGATACATATATTAAGAAGTGCCGAAAACTTTGATATACTATTATATACAAATAATATTTTAACAGAATAATTTTTGCATATTAATTTTATATTATATATTAACTGTTTTATATATTTAGTTATTATATAAATTCCATGTTAATATATTGATTGCATGTTAATATTCTGTTTAAATATTTGCATGTTAATATTCTGTTTAATTTCTGAATATTAATATTCTGTTATTTCATTTTTATTTTATTTTACAAATCAATCTGCAAATAAAATTCTTGAAGTCTTTCTTGCATTCTCTTTAAAAACATAAAAGGTCATAGTCTGTTGTTGACTAATTTACTATTTGTTATAAAAGGTTATAGTTTGTAGAATTAACTCAAAGCATGCAAACGAGTGAGTAAAAATTATTGATGTTTTCATTAAGAAATTACACCTTTGTCTGAAAGAAAGAGCACTATTTTTCTTTGGATATTACAAACAAAACGGTACTGTTTTTTCTTGTACAAATGGAGTACTATGCAAGCATATAGAACTTATATGCTATCATTATGCAGAAAGATGTGGAGCAGTAATATAATTTATATAACAAAACTTGTCTAATTTTAAAATACAAAGTTTTTTTTTTTTAAAAAAACAGAAATTTGTAAACTAAATTTTGTAAACAGAATTTGGTTTGTGATATACAAGTTTGTAAAACAAAATTTGTGAACAAATTTTCTACGACAGAAATTTTGTAAGCAAAATTTGTTGTTTGAATTCTGTTAAATTTTTGTACAACAAAAAATTTGTTTCTGATTATTGATAGTCTTTATTTGTATAACAGAAATGACATCTACTAGTACCATTCCTGCCGTGAGTATGTCTCATGGAGAAAAGCCTGAAAGGTTCAATGGAACTGATTTCAAGCGTTGGCAACAGAAAATGCTCTTCTATCTCACCACGTTGAACTTGGCAAGGTTTCTACAAGAGGACTGTTCTACTCTTGTTGAAGGAGAAACTGACAAGAAGAAAGTGGCTGCTGTTGATGCATGGAAACATGCAGATTTCCTTTGTAAAAATTATGTAATGAATGGATTAGACAATACACTGTATAATGTGTATTGTACAAATCAAACTACAAAGGAACTTTGGGAATCTTTAGACAAGAAATATAAAACTGAAGATGCTGGCATGAAAAAATTTATTGTTGGTAGATTTCTTGACTATAAAATGATAGATTCTAAAGCAATTATCACTCAGGTTCAAGAATTACAAGTAATTCTACATGACATTCATTCTGAAGGAATGTCATTAAGTGACTCATTCCAAGTTGCAGCAATGATTGTAAAAACTTCCACCATCATGGAAAGACTTCAAGAATTATCTAAAGCATAAACGCAAGGAGATGAATCTTGAAGAACTGATTGTGCAACTTAGGATTGAAGAGGACAATCGAGGATCTGAGAAGAAGAGTGGCAAAAACTTCATTGAAGCAAATGCAAATGTGGTAGAACAAAGACCAAACAACAACAAAAGAAAGCGTGAAGGCAAAGAAGCTTTCAAGGCCAAGAAGAAATTCAAAGGCAAATGCTTCAACTGTGGCATCCAAGGACATAAATCAAATGAATATCGAAAGTCAAAGAAGTTCAAGAAAGAACAAAAGCCTCAAGCAAATGTGACAGAAATGAAAAAGCTTTCTGAAGACGTTTCAAACATGAATCGTTGTGCAGTTATATCTGAATGTAACTTGGTAGGAAACCCTAAAGAATGGTACGTGGACACTGGGGCTACTCGCCACATTTTTTCCAACAAATAGATGTTTTTTACTTACAAACCAGTAGAAAATGATGATCAACTCTTCATGGGAAACTCCTCAAGTTCAAAGGTTCAAGGACGTGGAAAGATTATACTGAAAATGACATCTGACAAAGAACTGACTTTGAATGAAGTGCTTCATGTGCCAGATATTCGCAAAAATCTAGTTTCTGGGTCACTACTTAGCAAGAATGGCTTCAAGTTGGTCTTTGTTTCTGATAAATTTGTACTTACTAAAAATAATATGTTTGTAGGAAAGGGCTACATGAATGATGGGCTCTTTAAGATGAATGTTATGACTGTTGTACCGAAGTCTATTGATAATAATAAAATTAATTCTTTTGCTTACTTGTTAGAGTCTTCAAACATATGGCATGCTAGATTAGGACATGTTAATTATAACACTTTGCGTAGATTAATTAATTTAGAATTCTTGCCTAAATTTGATATTAATCTAAAACATAAATGTGAAATTTGTGTGGAATCAAAAATAACAAGATTACTCTTTCATTCTGTTGAAAGGAAAACTGAACCTCTAGATTTAATTCACACTGATATATGTGACTTAAAGTTTGTGCAAACTAGAGGTGGGAAAAAATATTTCATAACCTTTATTGATGATTGCACAAAATATTGTTATGTATATTTGCTAAGAAGCAAAGATGAGGCTGTAGAAATGTTTCAACTTTATAAAAATGAAGTTGAAATCAACTTAGCAAAAAGATTAAAGCAATAAGAAGCGATAGAGGTGGTGAATATGAATCACCATTTGAAGAGATATGCTCTACTCATAGTATTATTCACCAAACTACTGCTCTTTATTCACCTCAATCTAATTCAGTATTCTTTGAACGCAAGAACCGAACATTAAAAGAAATGTTGAATGCTATGTGAAGCAGATTACGGAGCACCCAATTTGTGGGGGAAGCTTGCTTGCTTTCGCCAATTATATTCTTAATAAAGTGCCTCATAAGAAAATTCACAAAACACCTTATGAATTATGGAAAGGTCATAGACCTTTGCTATAAATACTTAAGAGTGTGGGGTGTCTAGCAAAAGTGATGGTTCCTAAACCTAAAAAGGTTAAGATAGGACCAAAAATAATTGATGTGTTTTTTCATTGGTTATACAAATAACAAAGAAGTGCTTATCGCTTTCTTGTTCATAAATCTGAAATTAACGATATTCATGTTAATACATTTATTGAATCAAGAGATGCATTATTTTTTGAGAATATTTTTCCATATAATGGAAATAATGATTCAAATTCAAACAAAAGACCTTTGGATGCTACTAGTGATAATCCCGAAAATATAGACAAAGAGTGCAGAGTGGATGAACCTAGGCGTAGCAAAAAGGCGGGGACTTCAACGTCTTTTGGTCCGGATTTTCTAACATTTTGTTAGAAAACGATCCTCGAACGTCATACAAGGAAGCAATATCCTCTCCGGATGCTTCTCATTGGAAAGAAGCAATAAATAAGCGAAATTGAGTCCATTATGCAAAATCATACATGGGAATTGGTGGACCTTCCACCTGGTTCAAAACCCTTAGGGTATAAATGGATCTTCAAAAAGAAGATGAAAGCTGATGGCTCAATTGATAAATATAAAGCAAGGCTTGTTAAAAGGCTATAAAAAAAGGAGGATTGAATTATTTGACACTTATTCACACCGTTATAAGAATTACATCTATTAGAATGCTAATAGCCATAACATCTTTAAATATACTTGAAATACATCAAATGGATGTAAAGACTGCATTCTTAAATGGGGAATTAGATGAAGAAATATATATGGAACAACCTGAAGGATTCACTGCTCCTGGACAAGAGAGGAAAGTATGCAAACTTGTTAAATTCTTGTATGGATTAAAACAAGCACCAAAACAATGGCATGAGAAATTTGATAATGTTATGTTATCAAATGGATTTAAAATTAATGAGTGTGACAAATGTGTTTATGTCAAAAGCACTCAAAAGGAATATGTCATTGTTTGTCTTTATGTGGATGATATGTTAATCATGGGTAACAACAATGAAGTTATCAACTCTACCAAACGTATGTTGTCAAATAAGTTTGACATGAAAGACTTGGGGGTTGCAGATATAATTTTAGGAATCAAGATTTCTAGAACCTCTGATGGAATTATATTATCTCAATCTCATTACATTGAGAAAATACTTGAAAAATTTAACAAGTATAATATAATTCTAAATAAGACCCCAGTTGATATAAATCTCCATTTAGCTAAAAATGAAGGTGATAACATATCTCAACTAGAATATTCTCGTATAATAGGGTTTAATGTATGTCATGCTATCTTTAGACACGAGATATAGCTTATTCAGTAAGTAAGCTAAGTAGGTATACAAGTAATCTAGGTAAAGATCACTGGAAAGCAATTTTGAGATTTTTAGGATATTTAAAACATACTCAAAAATATGGACTGCACTATACAAGATATCCAAAGGAGATTGGAAGGATATAGTGATGCTAATTGGATATCTGATAATAAAGACTCGAAATCCACAAGTGGATATGTCTTTACCCTTGGAGGTGCAGCGGTATCTTGGAAATCCTCAAAACAAACGTGTATTGCAAGGTCTACAATGGAATCAGAATTCATTGCTTTAGACAAAGCTGGAGAAGAAGCTGAGTGGCTTCGTAATTTCTTAGAGGATATTCCAAATTGGTCAAGACCTGTGCCAGCTATATGTATACACTGTGATAGCCAATCAGCGATTGGAAGAGCACAGAGTCATTTATATAACGGTAAGTCACGCCATATACGACGAAGACATAATACCGTTAGACAATTGCTCTCAAATGGAATTATCTCAATTGACTATGTAAAGTCAAAAGATAATATTGCGGATCCGCTTACGAAAGGTTTAACAAGAGAGCAAGTGGAAAAATCATCGAGGGGAATGGGTTTAAAGCCTACTGTTTAAATAAGAGTCGTCATAGTGGCAACCCAACCTAGTTGACTGGAGATCCCAAGATCTAGGTTCAATGAGAAAACCGAACTATGTAGTACTAAGTAAAGCACTGAGGAGATACTTACTCCTAACCATTCCTAAAATGAGACAGTGCACATCTGCCGCGAGAATTAGGATAGGTTACGCTTTTAATGACTTTTATATCTTGAAATACGTTCAAGTGGAGTATTGCAGGATACTCTTGATAGAAGTCACCTACGTGAGTAAGAAGGGGCCCACTTCTGTGAGAATTTTGAAGGCTGAATTCTCTAATATACTCACGGAACCAAGAGGTGTTTCAAGGCCAAAATGAACACAAACGTGAGAACCAAGTATGTCTGAAGAGATATTTTATGAATTCTATTGTCTTGGTTTACACGAAAAGCTGACAGTTCAAAGACATCAAGTCTACTGATTAGCCAAGTAAATTCGATAGATATTAGTAGGGCAAGTTCAAAGCCACTAGGCTACTTAACTTGATGAAATATCTTTTCTTATGTACTCGAACTAGTGTCTGCATATTCATAACATATTTTGCATATTGTAAAGTCAATTTTACATTCATGTGGGGGATTGTTGAAAATAGAATTTGAATGAGAAAATTGACTCGAGTCGGGTCGTGGTCGTGACGGGCGGGTTGGTGATATATATTTTTTATCATCACAATACTACGTCGTTTTGACGACGGTTACATGCGAATTTTTCCTATAAATAAACGATGTAGAAAAACATTTTAAAAATAATAACAAATTTTCTCGTCCCGTTTTGTTTCTGAAATTCCCGTCCCGTTCCTTCCCTTATTCTCCTTCTGCAATCCCGTTTCTGCAGATAATCCCGTTCCTTCCCTTCTGCAATCCTGTTTCTGCAGATTTCCCGTTCTCTATCAAATAATATTGCAGTAATAGAAAGTGTTTTTAATTTTTCTTCATGCATGCATAATTAATATTCATGTAAGTTCAGTACATAAACATAGAATTTGGTTCGATGAATTCTTAATTTTGTAATGCTACTAATTAAGAATTGAAATCTGTTTTATCTTAGGAAGCAATTATTCAATTAACCCTTAGTATCTGCGGGGGAATAAATTTGCTTTAAGGAGACTTTGTGAATTCAAAGAACTCGAATTTATATTTTTCATTTTACAAATTGTTTCTGTTTTGCATAATTTATTATTATTATATTTATATACATTATTAAAAATCTTTACATCAGATTGCAATACAACAAATTCCAAAAATTAAACCTTTTTAGAAACACTTAAGTATCTAGTCCCCAAAAATTAAGTAAAATTACCAAGATAAAGCAAAATAAAACATGAATTTAGAAGTTAAAGCAAACAATCAACCTTGAATTAACAATTAATAGGAAAATAAATAACTGAACCTTAAATAATTCATTTGCTTAATTCATGAATACGAACAATTAATTGAACTGAGGTTTGTGCATATTTAGCTTAGTCAACTAGTAATTTATTTTCCCATTAATACGCAGACAAAAACTGGCGTACCTCTAATTTTCTTTCTCTTTTCCGTGAGTTTTCTCGGCAGCCAAACAGAGCATAAATGTAAGACCCCAAATTTTTATAAATAAAAATCGAATTTCCTCTAATTATTATTCTTGATTAATAAGGTGGTAATTTGATATAATGCTTTGGTTATGGGTGAAATGTGCAATTTTTGCAAAATAAACAAGTGGTTATTAAAATATTTATTTTTGTCTGGGGAATATTCGTTTGGTCGTGGAATATTCTTGTCTTTGTGGGGAATATTAAATGCGACGCTATGCATGATCAATTCATGGGCCCCATAATGTAATAACCGCTTGTCGGATGAAGAAAATGACAAGTTTGAGTTTTACCGTTAACACTTTGTTGGAATCCCGGTGGTTAAAATACAATAATACGCGTGGTTGCATTGATAGCACACGGTATTGCAGATATTGTTGAATTATTGATCCTTACGTGAAGAAGGCACTACTCAATAATTATTACGATGAGTTACTATTCAATATTATATTGATTCAATAATTGTCTGCGTTGATATTTTGTATATTTGTTGTTTCAATAATTGTCATTACACAAGATTTTCCATTATCAAATCAATAATTCATATTATTTGAATAATATTATCGAGATAACATTATTGGCAATGTCTAGAAAGTTACGTTCAAGGAGAGGTTTGGTCACCTAATTGCGCGCCAAGAAGGAGAAATCCTTATTGAAAGCCCCCTCTTCTCACAGGAGCGGCACGGTTGTCGATCTTGTGATTTCGTAATATTATTTTTAAAATAATTAATTATTGATTATTATGATAAAGAAAATATTTATTTTTATGTGGATATAGATGGAGAAAATTTTTAATGTGACAATTGTTGAAAATTAATATTTTATCTTTTTCTGATAAAATAATTCATTTAAATATATTATTTTAATAATATATTAACGATGATATTTTTATAATGAATGTGGGATATATGAGTATATTTTGTGGCATTAAATGTTTAACACATGTTTTGTGTGTCGGTGGACACAATTCTTGACCGAAAATTTATTATGTATATAAAATCGCTTGGTTTATGGATTTTGGTCAATTTACATTTGGAATTTAGAAAAACTTTCTTACGTAAAGTTGTAGAGAATGGAATTTCCCATAAAAATCGCTAATTTTGAATTTTTCTCGATAATTGAGCTATTTTCACTTAATTATTGAAGTTTCGGAAAATAAAATAATTTTATTAAATTAATGGGTGGGACCCACTTTTGGTAGGTGTTGAACACATGGGTCGCTATTTTCTTCTAATTTGCATTTGGCTTGGTTGGTGGAGGCATGTAGGAAATTTGAAAATTAATAATATTATTTTATTATTTTAGTCTCCTTTTGGCGTTCTAACATTTTTCATAAATAGAGGGCTAAGTTAGAATTGAAAATCACACTAGAAACTAAGTTTTCTCTCTTTTCTCTCTATATTATATCGGCGTATTCTTGTGAGTATACTTTGAGTATTGCTATACGCCATGAAGTTTACACAAGACTATACCGAAATTCGAAGAAATACGGTTATTTTGAGGTAAATGATGTTATTTCTTTCGCATAAATGATATTATTTTCTTCAATATCATTATGTCAAAATATTGGTTGAACTTTTTATCAAATTTGGAACTTTTTCATGTGGGAGTTCTTATTCATGAGTTACTTATTCACGAGTTACTTATTCATGAGTTCTTATTCACGAGTTACTTATTCACGAGTACTATTCACGAAGCGTGAAGATGTTTTTTGTGAAATTTCTATCTTTTTGTGTTGGGGTTACTATTCACGATCGATTAATTATTCACGATATCTGAGACTATTCATTTAAATCTAAGACCTTTATTCAATTAGAAAAATAAAAATTTTTCTTTTTGTCCAAGATGTCTATTTTGGCTACTATATTTGATTGTATCCATGTTTTGATCGTTATTTTTGAGTTCGCTTCAAAATCGTTTATTATGAAGTATTATCGATTTTGGATAAAGCTATAAACGAATCCCTAATATTTGTCCTTCTATCTCTTTTGGATTCGATTCTTAAAATATTTTTCATCATCCTCGGTCCTTAATGGTGATACTTGATGAATATCTTTGGCTGTAGTGCAAAAGATGAATGATTAAACCGATGAATCTCTTTGGCACAGTAGTGCAAAGATGAGCAGTGTTGAGATGAACATGACCAATGATGATACAAATAAATATCTTTGGCTGTGTAGTGCAAAGATGATTAAAGATGTATATTGATTGTTATTTGAGGATGAAATATTGATGATGGACTTTTAAATCTTAGAAGACAAGTAGAATTCATTCTCTACGTGACTCTTCTAATGGATTCTTTGCTTCATTGCATTTGTTGATCTAAAACTTGTTGCCTATTGTATTCTATTAGATTTTTTCCTATTGAAGACTAACGATAATTTGTTGTATATTATCTTAGTCATAATATTCTTTTCTTGGGCTAGTTGAGCTCACCCTTTTCTTTGTTGTTCCATTTTTCTTCTCGGGAGGTGAGGCATAGCGAGGATCGAAATGGGTATGGAGTGAAGGTTCTACAGAGAGAGTTGTTTAGTAGTCCTCACCATTTTTGTAAAATAATGTATCAATAAATGTGATGAGAATTTATTTGAGTATAGATATTGTCTAGAAGATAATATTTGTATTTAAACTCACAGTTTTACTGTTGTAATAATAAAGTTGTAGTAATTTCTGTACCATATATTTGACGACTTAAAATGTATTAGATGGAATGGACCTATTTTGAGGGCGTCACAATAAACCTGATCAAATATAAGGAGTATAAACTATACAAATAATAATCTCGATTAAATTGAACTCGTAAAGCGTCCAGAGGCATAGATTATTCTTATAGTAAGAACTGAGACCGACCTATCAAACCTCAGTTATACGTAAGCCTGCGAACTGCGATATTGAAAAATGAAAAGACAAAAAAAGAAAAAAATAGCCACAATCTTGTACGGTTAGTCAAAGTCTAACACTCGAGTGTGAGAAGAGATACAAAATTTAATTTATTTATTTGAGAAAAAAGAAAAATAAATTTTTATTTTTATATTTGTGATTTTTATAGATGAAATAAATTAAAATAAAATTATTTTTAATTTTTACTTATATTATATTCGTTTTATCGACTTTTAAAATTATTATATGAATTGTAATTATAATTAAAATATTAAAAAAAATATAAATTAATATATGCTATTATTGCATGTGTGCATATATGGGACCATAATTATTGGGACATCCACCAGGTCATGCTATGTGAGTTCAGGGCCTCACGGCTCACACCACACTCTTTAGTGAGAAACAATTTGTGCTGATAACGTGTTATAAAAGATTAATTAAGAACAAAGATGATGATTAAGGAAGAAGAGCATTCTAATTTTATATATGTTGTAATTGTATATATCTCTAACCCATTCTTTTTACAATGCTACTTTTTATGGTACAAGGACATCAATACTAAGATATTACAAAACTCAAAGGTCATGAGTTTTATAACACAATAGGAGTTTCAAAATCATTACAATATTTTATTAAATAATGTCATTATTTTCTTTTGAATTATAAAAATATTGCATGTGTGTGCATATATGGGACCATAATTATTGGGACATCCACCAGGAAATGCTATGTGAGTTCAGGGCCTCACGGCTCACACCACACTCTTTAGTTAGTTAAGGCCTCTAACAAGAAAGAAAGCCCTCCAATTTTTAGTTGCAAAAACTTGGAGGATTTTGTGTGAAGGATTGTTCAATATATACCTACAAGTATTCTCTCGGTCCCAAAATATAAGATTAATTTTAAATTCTCATATTTTTTAGTTTAACATTGACATAAATTTGTAATATTAAATAATATAATTATGAAAATTATAAAGTATATATATATATATCTAAAACTTACTATGTATTAGTTATAAAATTATTATTTTTAAAAGTGAAATAAATCACATTAAATTTGAATTTGTAAAAATCTGAAATCGATTTTGAAAAGTAATATTTTGAAATGGATATATAGAATATTTATTTGTTTTCTAGAGATGATTAGAAGTATGTATATATTTTTGAATAATTAATTATTTTGGCATCAATTTTATTATATGGTAGTTCTAATTTCAAATTTAATTATTTTTTTAAATAAAGATAATTTCAAATTTGATTATATTGTGTACACTAAAGCTTGTGTACAGACAAAGGGTCAGTGGCTATATTTGCATGTGTTGCTTCGTTTCCAAGAAAAATTAAACATTCTTTTCGCACAAGCTATACGGGCTTCCCGATTTCCTAACAACTTGAACATGATTGCGTGTCAATAGTATATTTTTTATTTAAGACAAGCTGGGGGAGTGCGATTCGATTTTATCTTTAGAGATAAATTTGGTTTGATGCCCTAGCTAGGTCCATTGTGTACGTCCAAGAAAAAAAAGAGTATATAGAATACAAGATCTTATTAATCTCCTGCCAAAATGTTCATATAATCTATGACCCCCATAGGAAGGATAGTTTTAATATTTTATTACCTTGTTGTGTTTGTGTTTGTTTTTTGTGGATTTGGATCTCAATCAGACAATCTAAATATGCAGTTTTATAGAAATTAGTTATATTTGTGTAGTTGAGAGTTACTAAGATTCTATATTTGATACTTGTATAACAAAAACAGTCCGAAATTAATGTAATTCTCTTATTCAATACAACTCGATTGTTTATCATGATCTGTATATGGTTGGAGAGAGAGAGAGAGAGAGAGAGAGAGAGAGAGAGAGAGAGAGAGAGAATTTGAGACATTGTATAATTAATCAGCTTGACATGTACTTCTTTCATCGAGTACGTACAAGAAGGAAACATGCTAGTTGTGGTGCTTACATATTGTAAGCCTGAACTGATCACTTAAAGGGGTCTTGAAAAAGTAAAGAATGAAATGAACATGTTAGCTAGCTAGTTTATATAAGCCCGCATGGTAATTAAATGAATCAAATTAAACATTAGCAAATATATATGGGAACATGAGTTATGGAGTTGTACATGAGGAATAATATTTAATCATGATGAAATGTAGTATTTTCGGACTTGGTCAACCCGCTCTTCTTCTAATTCAAGCAAGTTCTTCACCACCGCGTCAGAAGCACTCATTAGAAACTTCGACCAGTTCCTGCATTACCAAACAAATTGTTAGAAAACCCAATATCAAAATTGCTAAAAGAATTAATTAAATATGCATGAATGCACTCTTATTCATATTTTTTACCCTTTTGAGTACTCGTAAAAAAGAAGAAAATGATCGATGTTTCTGTCAACATATGAAAGATCCACAAGTATCGGTTCATACCAGATTATTTACCTTAAACATCTCTCGCCCTAGAGTACTCGAGGGAGGTGGGGGGCTAGGGGGAAGCCAGTGGGGTAGAAACCCTCTTAAGATTTTAAAATTTTATTATATATATACACAGTCCATTTTAAGGACATATTCCTTTATCCAATATATTCCTTTATCTAACAT
This sequence comes from Panax ginseng, assembly GCA_020205605.1. Lineage (NCBI taxonomy): Eukaryota > Viridiplantae > Streptophyta > Magnoliopsida > Apiales > Araliaceae > Panax > Panax ginseng. The sequence goes on along the minus strand of CM035128.1, from coordinate 12,615,478 downwards.
ACATTGCATACCTTCTTTAACGACGGTTCGGTCCATCGCTATATTAGAGACCCGTTGTCTTAATTTTTAGGGACGGACAACATATAGCGACGGATCTCTAATATAGCAACAGGCTGGACCGTCACCCTTGATCCTTTCTATATATATATATATAAAAAAAAATTGTCATGAATTTTTTTTTAATTTCTTAAATGCTCTCACGTAATTTTTTAAAATCCTATCACTATCCATATGTATGGCTAAAAAATATATCGTCCCCATTACCTTTAAATTGGATCCTGATTTCAGGTAATTCAAAATTTGTGAACAAGTTTCATTTATATAGCATATAGTTACATTTTAAATGACCTTTATTGTAGAAATATTATACAAATTTAAATATAAAAAATATTACTTATTTCTATACACAGCCTAACAATAGTGCTCATTTTGAACGGACTAAAATTAATAAAGATTTCTTTAAATCCTAGATATATCCTCCCCTGACTCGAAGAAAGTGTGTGGGAGAGATCTAGAGATGCACTTACTCAGATGATGAATTGAATGTCAAGCCAACTGTGTACTTAGCCTCCTCAAGAGCCCATCTAAATCTTTCCAAATCCTTAGTCGGACAGCAGCCATTTTCCTTAACATGAAGCTCAGATGGTTTCACATCAACAAAAATTGGTATAACCTTTTTCTTAGACTCCATAATGAGACACAATTCATGCAGGCAAAAATAAGAATCACAATATCGAGGCGATAACACGGACAACCCAATTTTACAACCCCTAATGGCCGTATTTATTTTTTCAAATAATTTGTCACCAGGCTTCATATTTTTGCTGTCCAAAAAAGGCCGATAATTAAGCCAAGACAGGTGATCAAATAACATACCGGCCACATTTTTCTTAGTATCAATTCCCCGGTGACTAATAAAAATGTCGCACGGGGGTTGTCGTTTGACCGCTCCGACGTTGCTCCGGTGGTGGAGAATTTCACGGTACATTTTCTTGATTGATGATGCTGAACGTTGCATGGCTAAAAATAATTTCACCAAAAAATAAAAATTTAAAATAAAAAATTAGGATAAAAGGGTTTTGGTTTGTTATTTTGTGTTAAATGTTAGGTTGGTGTAATTTATTTTGTTGTTGTAGCTTGATAAAGGTACTTGATCATTGAGTATTTATAGTTTTTTTAATGAATAAAAAATTAACATTCGATTTTAACGACTTCAAAAGGTTTGGATTTCTATGAAAGAATTGAATTCAATTCTATGTTTTTGTTTTTACATGTGAGATTGGACCGTGATAAGAAAATGTTTGGTACTCGTATTTGTTTCAACAATACACAGGAAAAAGAGTAAAAGAGTTTGAATATCTGGACTCTCAAGGTGTTATTGGAACTGTCCTTCAAACACGCTTGTTATTATAATATATGTTCATCAGCCTATATCTCCATGTGCTAGTTTTTTGTTTTTATATCATTAATTTTGCATTAAAAAGATTTTTTTTAAAGCTCTATATATTTTGAAAAGTATAGTTTAATTTCATGATTAAATATATAATTATTAGTATAATATTAAAAATCAGAGTCTCGTATAAATAAGAAAACAAACTTCACACAAGAAATAACATATAAAGAAAGAACTAAAGGTCTCATGCACTTGATATATTTTATGTTACATGACAGTCCATCTGTCCTCAAAAAAATAAGCAAACTGTAATTCGCACATATATTAAAAAAAAAAAAGAAAAAAGAAAGTATTTTCTTGGACCTCAAAAAGATGAGCAAAATATAATTTGTACGCATATTAAAAAAAAGTAAAAATAAAGGAAAGTGAGTAAAAAAGATCCAAATTTATCATTATTGATCTCACAAGATTATATAAAGTAATGAGTATTTTTAGTTTCAAAAAATATATGTGGACATGAAAATTGAACATGAAAATTGGACATTAGTATATTTAAATTTTACTTATTTGTGTTTTGACCCCCAATGGTGGTTAAAATTACAAATATGTGATATTCAAATACACTCATGTTCAATTTTTATGTTCACCTAGAAGAGCTCAGTTAGTTTTTTATATTAATAAACCCTACTAAATGACATATTTACCCTTCACTTTATGTTTGTATTTTATCTCATACTTTTTAGGACAAAAAAATGTGTACCTTTAGTCATATTTTTAAGAACGGAGAGTAAAAAAATTTCAAATTTATCTTGTCCCACAAAATTATATAAAATGATGAGTACTTTTATTTTTTTATACTAATGAAACTCACTATATGACTATATTTACATTTCACTTTATGTACTTTATTTTATCATTTTGAGGTCCAAAAATATGTACTTTCAATTATTCTTTTAAGCACTTCTTTCTGATCTGGCCTAAACTGGCCAGTTCAACTGGTTGAACCGAAAATCGATTCTATATCCAATTCGATTTGGCCCGATTGAACCAATTTGGTCAAAATTAGGATTGAATCGGTTGACCACAGTTCGAACCGGTAGTTTAACCGGTAATGTAAGACCCCAACTTTTTGAATAAAGATGAATTTTCTATAATTATCATTTTTGAATATTATGATATAATGTTATAGTTGTGGGTAATAATTATAAATTTTGCAAAGTACGCAAGTTGTTATATAATATTCGATTGGTCGGGGAATATTCATTTTAAACAGGAAATATTCGTACGACGGCACAATCATTGGTGGACCCTCAACAGAATTATTGTCGGATTGAGAAAACGACAAAAATATTTTATTGAAATAACGACGGAAGTTTTACCGTTGATACTGTTGAACTACTCGGTAGTAAAAGTACAGCAATACGTGTGGTTGCATAGTAGCACACGGTATTGATTATTGATACTTATGTGAGAAGTCATTCAGTTTGATTCAATTATTGTCGATATTTTATATGATGATGAAGTTTTATTTTATTCGTATTATTAACGTAATAAAACAGAAACATCTTTTTTATATAAAACAGAATACTTTTATAAAGTTATTCGTTTTATTAGGCTAATAGTAAAATCTTTTTATATAAAACAGAATACTTTTATAAAGTTATTCGTTTTATTTGATAATAATTAGATTATATTATATTTTATTATGCATAGTGTTGCATAGTGTTTTGCATAGTAAAATTATAAATAGAATATATTATATTTTATTTAAAATATTTTATTTTAAATATGGACCGTCGAGATTAAAGTAAATCAACTGGACCGTTTCATGAGTTAATTCTTATGCATTCCATTTTTCTATAAATAGAAGCTCATTCCTTCATTATTTTCTTACGAATTCTTTGAACTCTACAGAGAGAAATTATAGAGAGAAAGAAGAAGAGTTTTCTGTTACTTCACTACTCTAATATCAAATATTATTTTACGATAAGGGATATTATTCTTTTGTATTCATGAAGAGAACTTCTGTTATTCCATTCCTTATTATTTTGTTGGAATAACCTATATACGCTAATGAATACCTATACTTGGTGACATTCTTACATTATTAGGTCTTTATTATTCCGTTGGAACATCCTATTCAGTGCTTTTTACGGACGGACTCGGTTCCGTCTTTTTATTATTCGTCTTTATTATTAGTGGAACATCCTGTGCAGGCTTTTACGCTGGGACCTGGTTAAAATCTTTATTATTATGTCTTTATTATTACATTGGAATATCCATTGTCGTGTGTTTTACTAGGACCGGTTCCGCTTTTTATTATTCGTATTTATTATTCATTGGAATAACACGTCATGCAATACCGCATGCATGGTGATTTCGTTGTTCTTCCATTATTTATTATTACATTGGAACATCCTGTTGGTGTGAATTTCACACGACTGGTTCCGTTATTATTATTCTGTTGGAATAACACATACACAAGTACCACATGCATGGTGATTTCTTTTGTTATTCCATTCGTTATTATACTCAGGTTGGTTAAAATTTTGACTTCTATACTCCATGAAATTAGTGGAATATCCTTGATATTTTGCGCTTCATCCATATCTTTTCATGGAAATATTTTTACGAGCATTCTTGAATTTTACTTTACAAAGAAGTATCATGTTGACAATTTGGACGTTATTAGTTCTGAATAACTTAATTCTTGAACTTGTTTTATTGAATTCTTATATCATTGTCATCATCCTCATGTTTATATTTTTGAAAGTCATCTCGTATTCTGTAGAGCATGGATGGACTTGGTATGATTATGACCAGGGATTATTCGGTGTAATCATGACCGTAATGTTACAAATGATGTAGTAAAAGTCCTCATTGGCCCGTAGTGCATTGATGAACAGTTGTTGGCATGATCATGACCATTGATGAAAACACAAATATCCTTGGCCCGTAGTGTATGGAATTTGTGGTCGTGACCCTAATGAATATCCTTGGCAGTAGTAGTGCGTGGATGATGATGAATTAATTATTGTCGTGAGTCTCGTGATAAAAGTGATGAAAAACTTTTTAAATCATAAAAGATAGTAGATTTTATTCTCCACTTGACTCTTTTAATGGATTGCTTGATCCGCTGCAGTTAAACTTGATGTCTATTGTATTTTATCAGTTTAACATTGTTGAAGACTAACGGTAATTTATTCTGTATTATCTTAGTCATAATATTTCTTACTGGGCTAGTTGAGCTCACCCTTTCTTTCACTGTTCTCTCCAGGAAATGAGAACATAGCTGGGACGAGTCGGGGAACGGAGTGATGGTCCGGATGATAGTATTAGCTAGTAGTTCTCACTATTCTATTAAATAGTGTGACAATAAATGTAATGGGGACCTATTCTGAGAGTGGATATTGTCTAGAAGACAATATTTGTATTTAAACTCACAGCATATGTTTTGTCGTATTTTACACGACTGCTGTATTATTAGTTTGTATTTGAATTTTGTACAATGTATTTGGCGACTCAAGATGGGTGATGTATACCTATTTTGGGAGCGTCACAGGTAAAATCGATTAAGTTAATCCGATGAACCGATTTTTTTATATTTTTTTGTACCAAATTTTTTTTAATATTAAAATTAACCACTTTTAATAATATTGTAACTCAACTTTATTATGTTTTAGTTCATAAAAAATGAGATTTTTTAAAATTTTATTAATTACTAATAATATATTCTATATATTTATGACGTCATCGGTTCAATAACGGTTTAATCATGGTTGAATCAGCGATTCGTCAATCCAATAATTTTTTTGATTCAACGGAAGGCGTAATACTTTGCTCTTATTATTTATTTAATTATTTGCTATTCCAGGGCTTTTTTGAGTTATTAATTTTCCAAATGAACAAGACATATCTGACCTTTTCAGTCTATCAATAGTAGTATTAGTATATCGGGAGAATTAACATGTACCCTTAGGGCACCTGTTAAATATGAAATTTAAGGGATGGACACGAAATTCAAGAGATGAGACTAACTGAAATATACTCCCTCCATCTCATTATATCTGACGTTTAAGGGGTTTTTATTTTTCTCAAAATAATAGACGTTTTACAAGTCCAAAGCTAAATTGTCCACTTTTATTCCAATACTACCCTTTCTTCTTTCTTCTTAGGTTCAACAATTTTGGTTCAAAAAAAACTCTTAAACCTTCTCGTTGGTTTCCAAAAGTGAATTGATTATTTGATAGACATCAATATAAACCTGTATAAAAGAAAGAAACCATACCTGCAATTCTTTTTTTAAAACACAGTACTCCATAGATTGAAAATGCAAGAAAATGGAGATTTCGTGGATTTTGATTTGAATCAACCTATGGATTTTGATTCTGAAAAGATCAAAGTTCCATGGAAGAGAGTTTCGAGAAGAACATGGAGTATTTTGTAGAACAGGGATTTTAGAGAGAGGCAATGAAAAAAAACATTCCATGTAAACCCAAATCATGTGGAAGTCTTCAGATTTTGCTATCAGCGCAGAGACAGAGGATATGAAAACAGGCTTCACTTCTGATGCAGTTGTGAATTTGTTGTAAGACCCCAACTTTTTGAATAAAGATAAATTTTCTATAATTATCATTTTTGAATATTATGGAATGAATTTAATATAATGTTATAGTTGTGAGTAATATTTACAAATTTTGCAAAGTATGCAAGTTGTCATATTATATTCGATTGGTCGAAAAATATTCTTTTTGTCAGGGAATATCCGTACGATGGTACAATCATTGGTGGACCCCACAACAGAATTATTGTCGGATTGAGAAAACGAAAAAAAATATTTTATGAAAATAACAAATGGAAGTTTTACCGTTAATCTTTGTTGAACTACTCGGTAGTAAAAATACGATGTCTGGCGTGGATAAGTAAGACACTGCATTATTGATTATTAAGGCTTACGTGATAAGTCACTCGGTTTTGTTTTATTAGTATTATTAACGTAATAAAAGCGAAACATCTTTTATATAAAATGAATATTTTATAAAGTTATTCGTTTTATTAGATAATAATTAGATTATATTATATTTTATTATGCATAGTTTTGTATAGTGTTTCATAGTGTTTTGCATAGTAAAATCTTTTTATATAAAACATAAATTTTTTATAAAGTTAATCGTTTTATTAGATTATAAATAGAATATATTATATTTTATTTAAAAGATTTTGCTTTAAATATGGACCGTCGATTAAAGTAAATCAATACGGACCGCTCATGAATTAGTTCTTATGCAATCCATTCTTCTATAAATAGAAGCTCATTCCTTCATTATTTTCTTACGAATTCATTGAAACTCTAGAGATAAAGCGTAGAGAGAAAAGAAGAAAAGTATTCTAACGCTTAACTACTCTTATATCCAGGTTTCTTTTACAAGATGAGGATATTATTCTTTTGTATTCATTAAGAGAACTTGATTATTCCATTCCTTATTATTACACATTGAATATCCTCGTCGTGTGTTACACAGGACTGGTTCCGTCTTTATTATTCTCATTGGAACATCCCGCTTGCATGTAATTTTGCTCGATTCGGTTCTCATTATTATTATTCGTTGGAATAACTTTATACATCAAGTACCGCATGCATGATGATTTCTTTTGTTATTTCATTCTTTATTATACTCAGTTGGTTAAAGTTTTGACTTTTATACTCCATAAAATTAGTGGAATATTCTTGATATTTGCGCTTCATCCAGTATCTTTTCATGGAAATATTCTTTTGAGCATTCTTGAATTTTAATCTACACAGAAGTATCATGTTGACAATGTGGACGTTATTGGTTCTTGGACAAATTAATTTGTGAACTTGTTTTATTGAATTCTTATATCATTGTCATCATCCTTATGTTAATATTATGTTGAAAGTCATCTGTGGCCTGTAGTGCATAGATGGACTTGGTATGATTATGACCAGGGATTATTTGGTATAATCATGACCGTAATGTTACAAATGATGTGGTAAAAGTCCTCATTGGCCCGTAGTGCATTGATGGACAGTTGTTGGCATGATCATGACCATTGATGAATACACGAATATCCTTGGCCCATAGTGCATGGATAATTTGTGGTCGTGACCCTAATGAATATCCTTGGCCGTAGTGCAGGGATGATGTGGATTATTTATTAAGCTGAGTCTCAGCGATAAAAGTGATGAAAAACATTTTAAATCATAAAAGATAGTGGATTTTATTCTCTACTTGACTCTTTTAATGGATTGCTTGTTCCGCTGCAGTTAAACTTGATGTTTATTGTATTTTATCAGTTTAACATTGTTGGAGACTAATGATAATTTATCCTGCATTATCTTAGTCATAATATTTCTTGCTGGGCTAGTTAAGCTCGCCCTTTCTTTCACTGTTCTCTTCAGAAAATGAGAACGTAGCTGGGACGAGTCGGGGAATGGAGTGATGGTCCGGATGATAGTATTAGCTAGTAGTCCTCACTATTCTATTAAATAGTGTTGCAATAATTGTAACGAAGACTTATTCTGAGAGTGGATATTATCTAGAAGATAGTATTTATATTTAAACTCACAGCTCTCTTGTTGTATAATTAAGATTGTTTTTTTATTCTGTACCATGTATTTGGCGACTCAGAATAGGTGATGTATACCTATTTTGGGGGCGTCATAGTTGGTAATAGGGATATGATCCCTAGCTGAGATGTGAGATAAGAACTAGGAGGGGAGAGACGGGAAATTCTTTCGCTAGTATGACCTACCTAAGTTTATTTGGTATTTAATTGGTCACGTAGTATAGGGATAATATGTGATATGTTATTTAACTCTTGTTTTTGTGGCGATTTGAAAATGACATCCGAGAATGTTGAGAATATCAATGGAGCACAGGAGACCGTTGAGTCTCCACAGATCAATAGTCAGGATAATGTGCATCAGGAAGGCGACAATCCTCAGGCAAACAACAACACTGACCAAATGATGAACAATGGAATATTTCGAGGCTTCATGCAATTCATGCAACATCAGGCGAGAGCGGCTCCTGTCCAAAATGCAGGTGGAAACACTGGCAACTCTCGGACGGTCACCGCCAAGCAGTTTAAGGAACTAGAACCGCCAGAGTTTTTTGGAGAGCCAAAACCACTTAAGGCAGAGACGTGGATTAAGCAGATCAAAAAGATATTTGATGTGTTGGGATGCTCTGAGGAGCAAAAGGTTCCTTTTGCCACCTTCATGTTGCGTGTAGAGGCAGATTACTGGTGGGAATCTGTAAAACGTACTCAACCTGCCTCACTATGATGTCTTGGGAGAAGTTCTAGGAACTGTTCAATGACAAGTACTTTCCTGAAAGTATTCGTCACATGAAAGAAGTAGAGTTCATCAAGCTGGAACAAAACAACATGACCGTATCGCAGTACGAAGCCAAGTTTGCCAAGTTGTCCCGGTTTGCATCCCATTTGGTTGATAATGAGGAGAGAATGACACGAATGTTTTTAAGAGGTTTGAAACCTGAGATACGTCAATATCTTATCTCTCATAAACTGTGTTTGTATTCAGAAGTTGTTAATAGGGCTCAGTTATTGGAGTGTGATAATGAGTCATCCCAACCAAAAGAGAGCAGCCGGCAAAATGATAATACCAGTGAGAACAGTCATCGAAGTGGTGACAACAAGCGTGGAGGGAATCAACAAAGCGAAATGGTAACCACCGGTGGTAATCGTCAGGCCAAAACAAGAAGAATGGATATTTCAAGAAGAGGAGATTCAATAATGATGGAAAGACGTCAACACCAGCACCCGTTGTTAAAGAAGGAGAACGACCACCTATCATATGCTTCAAATGTGGAGGGGAAGGACATATTAGTCCAAACTGCGCGATGCCGTCCAAAGCATGTTATAATTGTGAAAGAGAAGGTCACCTAGTCCGATTTTGTCGTTCACCGAAGACAAGTTCAGCTAGGATGGAGGCACCAAAGACCGTCCCAGAAACGTCAAAGCCGGTAGTGCAAGGGAGAGCGTTTGTTGTAACCTCCCAAAAAGCAAGGAACCCGAACGAGGTCATCACGGGTAAGCTAATTATAAACTCTAGCGAAGTTTATACCTTATTTGATACCGGTTCTACCCATTCTTTTATTTCTCCTACTTGTGCTCAACGTTTAAATTTGACTCCGGAGAAATTAGACTTTGACTTATCTATTGAAACTCCATTGAGAGAAACCTTCATTACATCCACTGTTTATAAGTCTTGTTTAGTTCAAATCGGCACCCGCACGCTACCTGTCGATCTTATTTCTTTAAAAATACTTGCATTTGATGTGATTCTAGGGATTGATTGGTTAACTACTCATCATGCAAAAATTGATTATTTTCGTAAGGTTGTTAGCTTTCATATTCCTAACCAACCTATTATGCGAATTCAAGCAACCAAAAATCAATCACTGTCATCTCAAGCCATAAAGCTATTCGTTTATTAAAAAATGGATGTCAAGCTTTCTTAGCTCATGTCACGGATCTAAACAAAATACGCCGCTTTTGAATGATATTTCTATTGTTAATGAATTTCTGACGAATTCCTCGAAGAACTTCCCGGCCTATCCCAGGCGTGAAATTGAATTTTTATCGACGTTGAACCGAGACAAAGCCCATTTCCAAAGCCCCATATCGAATGGCTCCTATTGAACTTCGTGGAGTTAAAGACCCACTGCGCAGGAATTGTTAGACATTGGCTTTATTCATTCTAGTACTTCTCCTTGGGGCTCCTCTGCACTATTCGTGAAGAAGAAAAGATGGGAGTATGCGACTTTGTATTGATTATCGAGGAGTTGAATCATGTCACCATCAAAATAGGTACTCATTGCCACGTATTGATGACCTATTTGACCGATTCTGAGCCAAATTCTTTTTAAAGATTGATCTTCGTTCCGGATATCACCAGTTGAAGATTAAAACCGATGACATTCCAAAGACGACTTTCAGTACTCGGTACGGGAATTATGAATTCCTAGTCATGTCTTTTGGATTGACTAATGCTCCTGTTGCCTTCATGGATATGATGAACCGAGTATTCAAAGAATATTTGGATCACTTTGTGGTCGTCTTTATTGATGACATCCTCATATATTCCAAAACCTGTGAAGATCATGAGCAACACTTGAGGCTGATACTCCAAAAGCTTCGTGAATATAAGATTTATGCCAAGTTGAAGAAATGCGAATTCTGTCTTGAGGAAGTAGCATTCCTTGGGCACGTGGTATCAATTCACAGAATATTTGTTGACCCAGTAAAGATTGAAGCTATACAAAGCTGGGAGCAACCTAAATCAGTGACCGAAGCACGTAGCTTTCTCGGTTTAGTTGGTTATTATCGGAGATTCGTGGAAGGATTTTCTCGAATCGCTACTCCACTAACTCAGCTGACTCGAAAAGATACAAAGTTCGGTTGGAGCGAGGAATGTGAGAAGAGTTTTCAAGAACTCAAGAGGAGACTCATTTCAGCACCTGTTCTGACAATACCATCTGGCTCGGAGGGATTTGTCATCTACAGTGATGCTTCGGGCAAAGGGTTAGGATGTGTTCTCATGCAACATGGGAAAGTCATAGCCTATGCCTCACGACAACTCAAAGAATATGAGAGGAATTATCATACTCATGATCTAGAGTTGGCAGCTATTGTCTTTGCACTAAAGATTTGGAGGCATTACTTGTATGGGGAGAAAGTGGAGATCTTTACGGATCATAAAAGTCTCAAATATTTCTTCACTCAAAAGGAACTCAACATGTGACAACGAAGTTGGCTTGAACTATTGAAAGATTATGATCATACAATCCAATACCATCCTGAAAAAGTGAACGTGGTAGCTGATGCATTGAGTAGAAGATCATATGCGGGTACGAGTGCGATATTGTCAACGCAAAGGCCCATTTTGTATGACTTGCAAAGGATGGAGATAGAGATAAAGACTCCAGAGACCCACGTGATGATGGCGAATATACGAGTAGAACCGACTTTAATTGATAAAGTTAAAGCTGCTCAAGTTACAGATTCAGAGCTGATGCGTATGAGGAAGAAAGTGTAAGAAGGTGCTATGCCGGAAACAAGAATCGATGAAGAAGGAATACTTCGAGTCAACTCCAAACTTTGTGTTCCTAATGACCCTGATTTAAAGTATAAAATCATGATGGAGGCGCACAACACACCGTTTGCAATCCATCCTGGGAGTACCAAAATGTACCGTGATCTTCGTCATACATTTTGGTGGAGCAATATGAAGAGAGAGATAGCGTTGTTTATCTCAAGGTGTCTAACTTGTCAACGAGTCAAGGCGGAACATTGAGTACCAAAAGGTCCATTGCAACCACTTGAAATTCCAGAATGGAAGTGGGAGCACATTACCATGGATTTTGTTACTGGTCTTCCCAAGGTTTCTTAAGGCATTGATGCAATTTGGGTCATTATTGATTGATTGACCAAGTCTGCTCACTTCTTACCAATACAAGAAACTTATACACTTGAACGTCTTGCTCGTATGTACATAAACGAGATTGTAAGACTGCATGGTATGCCAGTATCCATAGTTTCTGATCGAAACCCAAGATTCACTTCACGATTTTGGGTTAGTTTGCAAAAAGCTATGGGCAAAGCATCCTCAGACAGACGGAAAATCAGAGAGGACTATTCAAACTCTGGAAGATTTATTAAAACTCTATGTCCTTAACTTCAAGGGAAGTTGGGACAAGTTCTTACCGTTGGTGGAGTTTTCCTACAACAACAGTTATCAAGCAAGCATTGGCATGGCTCCATTCGAGGAGTTGTATGGAAGAAAGTGTCGTTCTCCAGTATGCTGGGATGAGTTGGGTGAAACAACGTTGTTGGGACCGAAGTTGGTACGTATGACTACGAAAAAGATTCAAACGATCCGACAACGTATAAAAACCTCACAAGACCGACAAAAGAGTTATGCTGATCTTCATTGAAAGGACGTGGAATTCGATATTGGAGATTATGTGTTGTTACGTGTTGCTCCATGGAAAGGAGTTACGAGATTTAGAAAGAGAGGAAAGCTCAATCCTCGATTCATTGACCCATTTTTAATCCTCGATTGAGTAGGAACTGTGGCCTATAGACTCGCTTTTCCTCCAAGTATGTCTCGTGTTCATAACGTTTTTCACATATCCATGTTACGTAAATATGTGGAAGACCCGAACCAAATTATTGAGTTAGAACCAGACAAAATAGTGAAAGATTTAACGTATGAAGAGGTTCCTGTTCAAATCTTAGATAAGAAGGAACATATTCTACGCTCCAAGGTTATACCTCAAGTCAAAGTTTTGTGGAAAAACTACAATGTTGAGGAAATGACCTGGGAGTTAGAATCTGAAATGAAGTCAAGGTACCCTTACCTCTTCGATATACCAGGTACGTACCCTAATTTCGAGGGCGAAATTTCTTAAGAAGGGGAGGTTGTAAGACCCCAACTTTTTGAATAAAGATAAATTTTCTAAAATTATCATTTTTGAATATTATGGAATGAATTTAATATAATGTTATAGTTGTGGGTAATATTTATAAATTTTGCAAAGTATGCAAGTTGTCATATTATATTCGATTGGTCGAAAAATATTCTTTTTGTCAGGGAATATTCGTACAACGGTACAATCATTGGTGGACCCCACAACAAAATTATTGTCGGATTGAGAAGACGACAAAAATATTTTATGAAAATAACGGCGGAAGTTTTTTAATTAATCTTGTTGAACTACCTAAGTCGTAGTAAAAAAGTGCGATGTCTGGCGTGGTTGCATAAGTAGCTTACACGGTATTGATTATTGATGTTTATGTGAGAAGTCACTCGGTTTTGTTCAATTATTGCTACAATAGTTGTCAGATAGTATCTCACATTATTTGATTCAATTATTGTTGATTTATAAGTTTTGTTTTATTAGTATTATTAACGTAATAAAAAGAAACATCTTTTTTATATAAAGCAGAATACTTTTATAAAGTTATTCGTTTTATTAGATAATAATTAGATTATATTATATTTTATTATGCCTAGTGTTGCATAGTATTTTGTATAGTAAAATCTTTTTAACCATTTTAATTTTTATTCTAAGTTGGGCCCAATATCATTAAATAATAAAATATGATTATATTTTTATACTTATCCTTCAATGTGACCCATTAATTATTTTTAAACTACAATTATTATTTACTACAACTATAATAATTAAAAAAATATTTTTATATTGAAGATTGCATTAAAAATAAATAGTTGTTGTAGCTCAGTTGGTTTGAACTCTTATTTATTTACTTACAAGTCTTGTGTTCAAGCCTCATAACCCACAAGTAGCAACATTTTGTTTTAAAAAAAAAGAATCACGGGCTGCGGGCCGGGCCTTCACGGGTCGGGCCAAAAACGGTCCAAATTTTGTGGGCTAAAAAAGCACATCCCAAAGCTCAGCCTGTGATGGGCGGGCCGACCCGGTCCGCGGGCCTGGGCCATCTTTGTCAGGTCTAGCCATGGAGTATGTTGGAAGCCTTTGTACGTCTATCTAATTGTCAAATTAAGTACATGTGTTATATATTTTCACTGTGTCACATTAAAGTATCAAATATCAATTATATATTTTTGTAAAATTATTCAATTTTATTTTTTCTCTTGCGTATAACTAATAAATAATTGTACTTTTTTGTTTTTTCTTTTAAAAAAAATTGTACTCTTTTTAAGAGTTACAATTTATTTAATTTCTGTATTTTTTCCCAACATTTAACAACAATAAATATTGAATTCAACTTAGCATCCCCTAAATTAATTCCCTCTCTAAAATTTTGTTATATTTAATTTTAAAATTTTTATTCAGTTCTCTCTTTAATTTTTATACACATTTTATCTCTAACATTTATTTCCTATCGTGTCACTTTCTCTCTTTTACTATTTACTCATTATTTCTATTTAAAAAAAATTCATTCACTGTCTTATTCTAAATTTTCTTTTTCTTTATACAAATTTTAGGGAGAGATAGTATATAAATAAATTTAATTTTTTTTCCTTCTCTAATGCTTGATGGAGTAATTTAGTATCTCCGTTCCAAATAGAGAATCAATTTTGATATATATCAAGTTAAGGAATTTTTAGGTTTAAAATTGATATGAATACATTTTAATTTTGAAATGAATAAATTAAGAAAAGAAAGGATGATGTGTGAGACCCCAGATTTTATGAATAAAGATTTAATTTTCTTGAAATAATTTTTTTATATTATGGTGTGGATTTGAGATAATGTTATAGTTGTGGGTAGTATTTATAAATTTTGCAGAGTATGCAAATTGTCATATTATATTCAATTGGTCGGGAAATATTCTTTGTGTCAGGGAATATCCGTACGACGGTACAATCATTGGTGGACCCCACAATGGAATTATTGTCGGAATGAGAAAACGACAAAAATATTTTTATGAAAATAACGGTTTTAACGGTAAAACTGTTGAACTACTTCGATAGTAAAAAAAAGACGATGCTGGCGTGGTTGCATAGTAGCACACAGTATTGATTATTAATGCTTACGTGATAAGTCACTCAGTTTTGTTTTATTAGTATTATTAACGTAATAAAACAGAAAAACTTTTTATATAAAACAGAATACTTTTATAAAGTTATTCGTTTTATTAGACAATAATTAGATTATATTATATTTTATTATGCATAGTGTAACATAGTGTTTTGCATAGTAAAATCTTTTTATATAAAACAGAAAACTTTTATAAAGTTATTCGTTTTATTAGATTATAAATAGAATATATTATATTTTATTTAAAAGATTTTGCTTTAATTTTGGACCGTCCGATAAAAGTAAATCAATTTGGACTAGTTTCATGAGTTAGTTCTTATGCAATCCATTCTTCATAAATAGAAGCTCATTCCTTCATTATTTTCTTATTTAATTCAATCGAAACTCTGAGAGAGAAATTATAGAGAGAAAGAAGAAGAGTATTCTCGCTACTTCACTACTACGATATCAAGTTTTTTTATGGTAAGGGATATTATTTGTTGTACTAGTAAGGGTATTATTTCTTTCTTATTCATGGAGAGAAATTACATTATTCCATTCTTTATTATTACATTGGAATAACTGTATCTGTGAATACCCTATACTTGGTGACATTCTTCTATTATTCCATCTTTATTATTCATTTGGAATATCCGTGCTCGTCTGCTTTTATGCGGACCGGTTTAAAATCTTTATTATTCATTGGAATAACCTGTCTATCATGAAGTACCGCATGCATGGTGATTTCTATTGTTATTCCATTATTTATTATTCATTGGAACATCACCTCGATTTGTGAATTTCGCCGATTGGTTCCGTTACATTTATTATTTTGTTGGAATAACTTTTGTCTATGAGAAGTACCGTATGCATGGTGATTTCTTTTGTTATTCCATTCTTTATTATACTCAGTTGGTTAAAGTTTTTACTTCTATACTCCATGAAATTAGTGGAATATCCTTGATATTTGCACTTCATCCAGTATCTTTTCATGGAAATATTCTTCTGAGCATTCTTGAATTTTACTCTACACAGAAGTATCATGTTGACAATGTGGACGTTATTGGTTCTTGGACAAATTAATTCGTGAACTTGTTTTATTGAATTCTTATATCATTGTCATCATCCTTATGTTTATATTATGTTGAAAGTCATCTGTGGCCTGTAGTGCATAGATGAACTTGGTATGATTATGACTAGGGATTATTCGGTATAATCATGACCGTAATGTTACAAATGATGTGAAAAAAGTCCTCATTGGTTCGTAGTGCATTGATGGACAGTTTTTGGTATGATTATGGCTACGAATTCTCTTCGGCCAAGGGAGCAAAGATGAATTATTTTATGGCATGATCAGAACCATTGATGAAAACACGATTATCTTTGGCCGTAGTGCATTGATAATTCGTGGTTGTGATACTAAAGAATATCATTGGCCTGTAGTGCAGGGATGATTTGATGATGTGGATTATTTATTGAGCTGAGTCTCAGCGATAAAAGTGATGAAAAACTTTTTAAATTATAAAAGATAGTAGATTCTATTCTCTACTTGACTCTTTTAGTGGATTGCTTGTTCCGCTGCAGTTAAACTTGATGTCTTTTGTATTTTATCAGTTTAACATTGTTGAAGACTAATGATAATTTATTCTGTATTATCTTAGTCATAATATTTCTTGCTGGGCTAGTTGAGCTCATCCTTTCTTTCATTGTTCTCTTCAGGAAATGAGAACGTAGCTGGGACTAGTCGGGGAACAAAGTGATGGTCCTAGATGATAGCATTAGTAGTCCTCACTATTCTGTAAAATAGTGTGATAATAAATGTAATGAGAACTTATTCTGAGATTGGATATTGTCTAGAAGACAATATTTGTATTAAAACTTACAGCTCTCTTGTTGTATATTAAAGATTTTTTTTGAATTTTGTACAATGTATTTGGCGACTCAAGATGGGTGATGTATACCTATTTTGGAGGTGTCACAGTTGGTATCAAAGCTTAGGGATAAGATCTCTAGCTAAGATGTGAGACAAGAACTAGGAGGGGAGAGACGGGGAATTCCTTCGCTAGTATAACCTACCTAAGTTTATTTGGTATTTAATTGGTCGGTCAGAGTATAGGGATAATATGTGATATGTTATTTAACCCTTGTTTTGTGGCAGTGTTTGGAAATTGCAGCTGAAAATATTTACAATGGAGTGAATGATACCGTTGAGTCACCTTTAATCACTAATCAGGTTAATGTGGTGTCAGACGAAGGACAAATTAGAGGTATCTACGTGGTGAGTGAAGAACTAATAGTTGCACCCGAGCTAGTTGCAGAGGTAGCGGTGAGAGTGAGAAGAAGAGGAAGAAGAAGAACACGAGGAGAATTGGTTAGATTTAATTTTATGATCGAAACTTAGAATTACAAAATAGTGTTCATGAGTTAGAGAAGAAGTCAAGAATTGAAGAAGCGGCGGTCATGGAGCAAAGAGATGTAACAATTCAAAATTGTGTTACCTGATGTAATGCGATCGAATGTAAGCACTCTTTGGCAGAGTATAAGATATTAGAGCTGGAATCTGAGAATGCGATGATCAAAGTTCTAATGAAAGAAGAAACAACTGAACGAAGGAGAATATATGATGCGTGGGTAAAAGTCACACGGCGTGTGGATATGGTAGAAAAAGACGTCCGATACAATAAAGTCAAAATAGATGAAATAAATTTTACTTTTTGGACAGCAATTGAGAGAATCCAACATCGAATTCGGAATTACCCTGTGCATAGCGGTCAACCCCAATTCGATATGGATCGTAGAATAATGATTCAAATCCTGGATCAGGAATGTGACAAAGCACTTAAGGGTGGAATGTACCCTATAGTAAAGTCAAATCCGGTAGTTTAAGTGAGAGCGTTTGTCGAGAAAACCGAACGAAGTTATTACGGGTAAGTTAATTATAAACTCTTGCGAAGTCTATACTTATTCGATACCAGTTCTACCCACTCTTTTATTTCACCTAGTTGTGTTTAATGTTTGTACTTAACTCCGGAGAAGTTAGACTTTGATTTATCTATTGAAACTTCGTTGGGAGAAACCTTCGTTACCTCCACTATTTATAAATCTTGTTTGAATCAAATCAACACTTTCACGTTACCTGTCGATCTTATCTCTTTGAAAATACTTGCCTTTGATGTGATTTTAGAAATCGATTGGTTAACTACTCATCATGCTTTTTATAAGGTTGTTAGCTTTCATATTCCTAACCAACCTGTTATGTGAATTCAAGCAATCAAACCACTAAAATCAATCATTGTCATATCAAGCCATAAGTAAAGAGCCCGATCCTTTTGTTGTTGACTTCTTTGTGTGGAATGCACCGAAACCAGACTTTCTATAGGCGACATCGTGAATGAAGATGGCAAGTTGATAGGTATCAATGTGACGTACTATACAAGTCTTGGATGAGAGTCACAGTTTTGAATGATATTTCTATTGTTAATAAATTTCTTGACGTATTCTTGAAGACTTCCTAGCCTACCCCTAAAGCGTGAAATCGAATTTTGTATTGACCCCAGTACAAAAAGCCATTTCTAAAACCCTCAAATATTTATTCAACTAAAATGAACGTAACATGCGCCAAAGACGTTGACTCGAGCTGTTGAAGATTACGATCGTACCATTCAATATCATCGTGGAAGAGCGAACTTGGTAGCTGACATGTTGAGTAGAAGATCGTATGCGTTTACAAGTGTGATGTTGTTAACACAAAGACTCATTTCATATAACTTACAAATGATGAAGATAGAGTTAGACTTTAGGGACCCACATGAAGATAACGAATATACGAGTAAAATCGACTTTAATCGATAAAGTTAAAGTCGCTCAAGCTACACACCCGGAGCTGATGAAAGTGGAGAAGAAGGTTCAAGAGGGCGTTATTCTAGAAGCAAGAATCGACGAAGAGAGGAAATCTCAATCCTCGATTTAATTGGCCCATTTGAAATCCTCGATTAAGTAGGAGATGTGGCTTATAGACTCGTTTTATCGCCAAGTATGTTGCGTGTTCATAACATTTTTAACGTATCGATGTTATGTAAATATGTGGACGACCCAAGCCACATTATTAATTTAGAACTGGACGAGATAGCGGATGATTTAACGTTTGAGGAGATACGTGTTAAAATCTTGGATAAGAAGAATCGTATTCGACACTCAAGGGTTATACCTCAAGAGTTAGAATCTGAAATGAAGTCAAGGTATCCTCATCTCTTTGGCATACCAGGTACATACGTAAATTTTGAGGGTGAAATTCCATAAGGAGGGAAGATTGTGAGACCCCAGATTTTATGAATAAAGATTTAATTTTCTTGAAATATTTTTTTTTATATTATGGTGTGAATTTGAGATAATGTTATAGTTGTGGGTAGTATTTATAAATTTTGCAAAGTATGCAAGTTGTCATATTATATTCGATTGGTCGGGAAATATTTTTTTTGTTAGGGAATATCCGTACGACGGTACAATCATTGGTGGACCCCACAACAGAATTATTATCGGAATGAGAAAACAACAAAAATATTTTTATGAAAATAACGGCGGAAGTTTTACCGTCAAAACTGTTGAATTACTTGGTAGAAAAAGTACAAATAATCTGGCGTGGTTGCATAGTATAAAATTACCGGTATTGATTATTAATGCTTACGAGATAAGTCACTCGGTTTTGTTTTATTATTATTATTAACGTAATAAAGCGAAAAAACTTTTATATAAAATGTAATACTTTTATAAAGTTATTCATTTTATTAGGCTAATAGTAAAATCTTTTTATATAAAAATGAATACTTTTATAAAGTTATTCGTTTTATTGCATAATAATTAGATTATATTATATTTTATTATGTATAGTGTTGCATAGTATTTTGCATAGTAAAATCTTTTTATATAAAATAGAAAACTTTTATAAAGTTATTCGTTTTATTAGATTATAAATAGAATATATTATATTTTATTTAAAAGATTTTGCTTTAATTATGGATCGTCCAATTAAAGTCAATCAATCTGGACCGTTCATGAGTTAGTTACTATGCAATCCATTCTTCTATAAATAGAAGCTCATTCCTTCATTATTTTCTTATGAATTCATTGAAACTCTAGGGAGAGAAATTATAGAGAGAAAGAAGAAGAGTATTCTGCTACTTCACTACTCTGATATCAAGTTTTTTTTACGGTAAGGGATATTATTTGTTGTACCCGTAAGGGGTATTATTTCTTTCTTATTCATGGAGAGAACTTACATTATTCCATTCTTTATTATTCATTGGAATAACTTTGTATACGCTGAATACCTATACTTGGTGAAATTCATCTATTATTTCGTCTTTATTATTACATTGGAATATCATGCGTGTGTTTGGCATATCACATGTGTATTTTTTACAGGACACGGTTAAAATCTTTATTATTACATTGAAATATCACATACATGCGTTTTACATCGGACTGGTTCATCTTTTTATTATTCTTTTGGAATAACCTGTCTATGCGAAGTACCGCATGCATGGTGATTTCTGTTGTTATTCCATTATTTATTATTCTGTTGGAACATCCTGTTGGTGCGAATTCGCCTGACCTGGTTCCGTTACTTATTATTCTGTTGGAATAACATGTCTATGCGAAGTATCGCATGCATGGTAATTTCTTTTGTTATTCCATTCTTTATAATACTCAGTTGGTTAAATTTTTGACTTCTATACTCCATGAAATTAGTGGAATATCCTTGATATTTGCGCTTCATCCAGTATCTTTTCATGAAAATATTTTTCTGAGCATTCTTGAATTTTACTCTACATAGAAGTATCATGTTGACAATGTGGACGTTATTGGTTCTTAGACAAATTAATTCGTGAACTTGTTTTATTGAATTCTTATATCATTGTCATCATTCTCATTTTTATATTATGTTGAAAGTCATATGTGGCCTGTAGTGCATAGATGGACTTGGTATGATTATGACTGAGGATTATTTAAGTATAATCATAACCGTAATATTACAAATGATGTGGAAAAAGTCCTCATTGGCCCGTAGTGCATTGATGGACAGTTTTTGGTATGATTATGGCTATGAATTCTCTTCGGTCAAGGGAGCAAAGATGAATTGTTTTATGGCATGATCAGGATCGTTGATGAAAACACGATTATCTTTGGCCGTAGTGCATGGATAATTCGTGGTCGTGATACTAAAGAATATCCTTGGCCTGTAGTGTAGGGATGATTTGATGATGTGTGTGACGGCCCCAAAATAGGTATACATCACCCATCTTGAGTTGCCAAATACATGGTACAAAATTCAAATACAAACTAATAATACAGCAGTCGTGTAAAATACGACAAAACATATGCTGTGAGTTTAAATACAAATATTGTCTTCTAGATAATATCCACTTCTCGAGAATAAGTCCTCATTACATTTATTGTCACACTATTTAATGAATAGTGAGGACTACTAGCTAATACTATCATCCAGGACCATCACTGTTCCCGACTCGTCCCAAGCTCACGTTCTCATTTCTTGAAGAGAAAACGGTGAAAGAAAGGGTGAGCTCAACTAGCCCAAAGAAGAAATATTATGACTAAGATAATACAAAATAAATTATGATTAGCCTTCAACAATGTTAAACCGATAAAATACAATAGACATCAAGTTTAACTGCAGCGGATCAAGCAATCCATTAAAAGAGTCAAGTAGAGAATAAAATCTACTATCTTTTATGATTTAAAAAGTTTTTCATCACTTTTATCGTTGAGACTCAGCTTAATAATCCACATCATTAAATCATCCCTACACTACAGGCCAAGGATATTCTTTAGTATCACGACCACGAATTATCCATGCACTACGGGCCAAAGATAATCGTGTTTTCATCAACGGTCCTGATCATGCCATAAAATAATTCATCTTTGCTCCCTTGGCCGAAGAGAATCCATAGCCATAATCATACCAAAAACTGTCCATCAATGTACTATGGGTCAATAAGGACTTTTACCACATTATTTGTAATAAATTATGGAATAACATACGGATTTCACCAAGTATAGGGTAAGCCACGTATACAGGTTATTCCAATAGAATAATAAGAAATGGAATAACAACAGTTCTCTTCATGAATAAGAAAGAATAACACCCCTTACCGTAAAAGAAACTGAATATAAGAGTAGGGAAGTAGCAGAATACTTTTCTTCTTTCTCTCTATAGTTTCTCTCTCTAGAGTTTCAGTGAATTCGTAAAAAAATAATGAAGGAATGAGCTTCTATTTATAGAAAAATGGAATGCATAGTAACTAACTTATGAACGGTCCAGATTGATTTACTTTAATCTGACGGTCCATATTTAAAGCAAAATCTTTTAAATAAAATATAATATATTCTATTTTATATAAAAATATTTTTACTATACAAACACTATGCAACACTATACAACACTATGCATAATAAAATATAATATAATCTAATTATTATCTAATAAAACGAATAACTTTATAAAAGTATTTCATTTTATATAAAAAAAGATGTTTCATTTTATTACGTTAATAATACTAATAAAACAAAACTTATAAATCAACAATAATTGAATCAAATAATGTGAGATACTATGCAACAACTATTGTAGTAATAATTGAACAAAACTGAGTGACTTCTCACATAAACATCAATAATCAATACTGTGTATTGCTCTTATGCAACCAATGCAGACATCAGATTTTTTTACTATCGAGTAGTTCAACAGTATTAACAGTAAAACTTCCGCCGTTATTTTCATAAAAATATTTTTGTCTTTTTTTCAATTCAACAATAATTTCGTTGTGGGGTCCACCAATGATTGTACCGTTGTATGGATATTCTCTGACAAAAAGAATATTTTCCGACCAATCGAATATAATATGACAACTTGCATACTTTGCAAAATTTATAAATATTACCCACAACTATAACATTATCTCAAATTTAAAAAACTATTTCGAGATAATTAAATATTTATTCATAAAATCTGGGGTCTCACAATGTGGATTATTTATTGAGCTGAGTCTCAGCGATAAAAGTGATGAAAAACTTTTTAAATCATAAAAGATAGTAGATTTTATTCTCTACTTGACTCTTTTAATGGATTGCTTGTTCCACTGCAGTTAAACTTGATGTCTTTTGTATTTTATCAGTTTAACATTGTTGAAGACTAATGAAAATTTATTCTGCATTATCTTAGTCATAATATTTTTTGCTGGGCTAGTTGAGCTCACCCTTTCTTTCATTGTTTTCTTCAGGAAATGAGAACGTAGCTGGAACTAGTCGGGGAACAAAGTGATGGTCCTAGATGATAGCATTAGTAGTCCTCATTATTCTGTGAAATAGTGTAATAATAAATGTAATGAGGACTTATTTTGAGAGTGGATATTGTCTAGAAGACAATATTTGTATTAAAACTCACAGCTCTCTTGTTGTATATTAAAGATTGTTTTTGAATTTTATACCATGTATTTGGCGACTCAAGATGGGTGATGTATACCTATTTTGGGGGCGTCACATGATGTGTATCCTCAAGTCTATTTGTTGTTAAAGTTGGCTCTATTTTTGTCCGATGCTACTGCAACTGTTGAAATTACATTTTCAGCTATGAATATCGTGAAAAATGAACTCCGTAACCAAATGGGAGATAAATGGATGAATGACTATTTATTAACTTACATTGAGCATGACATATATTTTTGCAACTATTAAAAATGAGGTTATGATCATGCAACAATTTCAAGCAATGAAATATCAAAAAATGTTATTATAAATAATATTTGAGGTTTATTTAGTTGTGTTTCATATTATTAAATTTTTATTTTTAAGATTTTTTTTTCTGAATTTGACCCCACTGAATTACGAAGTTGAACCATCCCTGCAATGACCCTACAAGATCATATAAAATAAGGAGTTGTTTTTTTTTTTGCTTTAATACTAATAGATTGAGTAAATGACATATTTATCCTTTAATTTATGTACTTATTGTACATCATCCTTTTAAGGACAAAAAAATATATCTTAAATCATCATTTTAAAGACCGAGGGAGCAGATCTTAATACATCATTTAAATATTATTACAAATAATAAATTTAAAATAATTATTTGTATTGTTTTTTAAATTATCGTATCTTGATGAACTTTCATCGAGTATCTTAAAAAAAAATGATCAGCATCGTTTTAAATTAATTCGTTTGCAATAAATACTCTTGAATGTAGAAAATTTAAATTTTTATTTAAATTTAATCAATATATATAATCCTAACCATGCTAAATTATCTAATAATATAATCCCTCCGTCCTACAAGAAGGGTAATTTTTTGTTTATATATTTAGAGATAAATATAAACAAAATATAATCTCAAAATTTGTAATATTTATATGCATGCAGACTCTTTTATAAAATGGAAGCAGTGTCATTAATTATAAATTTATTATTTTTAAAATTTAATTGAATACGATATTTTATTTTATTTTTGACTCTTTCTTGTCCTTAGGACCGGAACTAGTTTTTTTTAGGCTTACTGCCCAAGAAACCGAAAGGAGGTTTCTAAATTTTGAACCGGAATTTTCCCTCTTCCCAGTTTCAGGAACACTCCAATGACTCGGCCCACAAAGAAAAGGTCTCGTCAAATTACCACCTCTATGTTTTTAAACTGTAAATATATTTATATTTTTAAATTATAAAATTAATACTAACATAATCCATAGTCACCATTGACTGTCAATGGCTCGTGTCCCCAACCAACCCTCCATTACAATCGTGAACGACTCAGATATACTCAAGCAACTTATACTTGAGCATGCCAAGAAGTTCGTTTCTGCTTGTTTCATTTAACGGTCCCATTTTTAACAAATATAAGGATGTATTTAGAAACATAATTTTTTCTTTAAAATTATCGTATTAAAAATGTATTTCAAATTTTAAACACAATTCCCAAATGAATGTCCATACACAAAAAATGGAAAAAGGATTAAGCAAGAAAATCTTTAATGCTAGTTATGGAATCTCTTGTGTTTTTAATTGTTTTAGTCATTGTATTAGGTTGGTTTTTTTTTTTATTATTAATTTGTTTTAGTACAAACACATTACTATACTTAAAAAATGTTACAAAATGGTCATTATTTAACATTTCGTCCAAAAAAGTGATCAGAAATACCGACTATATTAACGGTTAAAAGATGTTAATTATGTGGCAGATGACGTAAATTTGGTTAATTGATTTTGGGCATCGTACTATGGGCCGATTTTCATTTTGGTTACTAAAACATTTTTTGTTACATTCTCGTTATTGAAGTACCAAAAAATATTTTAAATTAGTGATTTTATAATTTTCCGTCCAAAATATTAACGAAAAAGCTTACTTGACAAACATTTGATATATAAATGTGGAATATTCTAATAAGGTAGCATGTGTGGGTTAGATTGTAGAAATAAAATAAAATGCTCACCTATAAGAAAAGAAAAAAGATAAAGTCAAACTAATTATTTTAATATTACACAATATTATAAGAAGATAATTAAAGTTTTAAAAAAAGGAACATAATTTAAAAAAACAAAAGTAATTAAAAATCAAAATTCATATTCATCTTCCTCTTCTAATCACGAACGACGGACTTATAAAAAAAATGGTGTTCTACACCTTATGTACATAAACTTTTTCTTTCACTGTGGACCAAGTCGAAACTACAGCCTCTTGTCGAAAATCTAGTTTAGAAAATAGGAACAATTACATATTCTATTACATTTTTAAAAATAATTACAACAATAGTTCACTCATAAAATATTTACACAATTAATACACTTTTATATTTATTTACAATATTAGTGCAATTACGATTCCTTAATTTAAGGAATTAGTATGCAATTAGGATTCCTTAATTTAGGGGATTAATATTGATTTACTTATTAAATTAAGTAATTAATAAGTAAATTATATAGCACACCTTCACTTTCCCTAAAAAAAATCACGCTTCCTTCACCCTTGTCAGTTTTCTCCTCCTCCACCATTAACAGTCCCAACTTGTTAACACCATCCTCCGCCTTCCTCCACCATTAACGCCCTTCTCCTCCGCCCTCCTCCACCATTAACGCTATCCTCCACCATTAACCTAGACAGTCCCCATCCTCCGCTCTCCTCCACCATTAACACCCTTCTCCTCCGCCCCTCCTCCACCATTAACGCCATCATCCACCATTAACCTAGACAGTCCCAACTTGTTAACGCCATCTTCCACCAATGATTTTTTCATAAGACAATTGTTTTTAATTTTTTATAGTACAGTTGGTAGCCAAACATTCATACCAAGGTAACCAATTCAGTGTTATTAGGTTTCTAATTTATTTTTAAAAATTTATTATAGATTTTTTATTTAATAAAGGCAGATTAGTAGCTAACACTTTATACAAATGTAACTAATTCAGTTTTATGGGTTACCAATTAATTAAAAAAAAATTATTGTAGATTTTTTTTTATAATGCAGTTGGTAGTCAAACCTTAATACAAAGGTAACCAATTCAGTTTTATTGGGTTATGAATTAATTATAAAAAATCTATTATAGATTTTTTTTTTCATAGTGCAGTTGGTAGCCAAACCTTAATACAAATGTAACCAATAAAAACTAAAATTGTTACCTTTTAAAGTTTTGGTTACCAACTGCACTGAAATTTCTCTTGGTTACCCATAAAAACTAAAATGGTTACCTTTGTATAAATATTTGGATACCAACTTCACTAAAATTTATCTTTTTCTCCATTTAATTTCTAGACTAAATCAACCTTCGTCATAATGGCAGTTGTGGCCGTAATGGATGAGGAGATCGGCGTCCATGGTGTTGAAGCGGCAACGAAGGGGAGGATGAAGATGACCGGCGAAGGGGAGGAGGAAGATGACGTTGCCAAACTTTGAATATTTGAATTTTAATTATTATTTTTGAATTTGAATTTTTTTTGTTGTTAGATCCAAGATATTTGAATTTGAATTATTAATTATAGTAGTTGTGACGCCCCCAAAATAGGTATACATCACCCATCTTAAGTTGCCAAATACATGGTACAAAATTCAAATACAATCTTTAATATACAACAAGAGATCTGTGAGTTTTAATACAAATATTGTCTTCTAGACAATATCCACTCTCAGAATAAGTCCTCATTATATTTATTGTCACACTATTTAACAAAATAGTGAGGACTACTAATACTATCATTTGGACCGTCACTCCATTCCCCGACTAGTCCAGGCTACGTTCTCATTTCCTGAAGAGAACAGTGAAAGAAAGGGTGAGCTCAACTAGCCCAGTAAGAAATATTATGACTAAGATAATGCAGAATAAATTATCATTAGTCTTCAACAATGTTAAACCGATAAAATACAATAGACATCAAGTTTAAGCTGCAATGAACAAGAAATCCATTAAAAGAGTCAAGTAGAGAATAAAATCTACTATCTTTTATGATTTAAAAAGTTTTCCATCACTTTTCTCGTTGAGACTCAGCTCAATAAATAATCCACATCATTAAATCATCCCTGCACTACAGGACAAGGATATACTTTAGTATCACGACCACGAATAATCCATGCACTACGGGCCAAAGATAATCGTGTTTTTATCAACGGTCCTGATCATGCCATAAAACAATTCATCTTTGCACCTTGGCCGAAGAGAATTCATAGCCATAATCATACCAAAAACTGTCCATCAATGCATTACGTGCCAATGAGGACTTTTTTCACATCATTTGTAACATTACTACCATGATTATATAAGAATAATCCTCGGTCATAATCATACCAAGTCCATCTATGCACTACAGGCCACAGATGACTTTTAACAAAATATAAACATGAGGATGATGACAATGATATAAGAATTCAATAAAACAAATTCACGAATTAATTTGTCCAAGAACCAATAACATCCAAATTTTTAACATGATACTTCTGTGTAGAGTAAAATTCAAGAATGCTAAGAAAAATATTTTCATGAAAAGATACTGGATGAAGCACAAATATCAAGGATATTCCACTAATTTTAGGGAGTATAGAATTCAAAACTTTAACCAACTGAGTATAATAAAGAATGAAATAACAAAAGAAATCACCATGCATGCGGTACTTCGCATAGATAGGTTATTCCAACAAAATAATAATAACGGAACCAGGTCAGACAAAATTTGCACCGACAGGATGTTCCAACAGAATAATAAATAATGGAATAACAATAGAAATCACCATGCATGCGGCATCAGATAAACAAAGTTATTCCAACGAGTAATAATAAAGGCGGAACTAGGGTCCGGTAAAAACGCATGCATGTGATATTCCAAATGTAATAATAAAGAGCGGAACTAGGTCCTGTAAAACACATGCATGTGATATTCCAAATGTAATAATAAAGATGGAACCAGTCCGATGTAAAAACACACGCATGTGATATTCCAATGTAATAATAAAGAGCGGAACCAGTCCGGTGTAAAACACATGCATGTGATATTCCAATGTAATAATAAAGACGGAATAATATAAGAATGTCACCAAGTATAGGGTATTCCGCGTATACAGGTTATTCCAACAGAATAATAAAGAATGGAAGAACAGAAGTTCTCTCCATGAATAAGAAAGAAATAATACCCCTTACGGGTACAACAAATAATATCCCTTACCATAAAAGAAACTTGATATCGGAGTAGTGAAGTAGCAAAATACTTTTCTTCTTTCTCTCTCTAGAGTTTCAGTGAATTCGTAAGAAAATAATGAAGGAATGAGCTTCTATTTATAGAAGAATGGATTGCATAGTAACTAACTCATGAACGGTCCAGATTGATTTACTTTAATCGGACGGTCCATAATTAAAGCAAAATATTTTAAATAAAATATAATATATTCTAATTATTGCCTAATAAAATAAATAACTTTATAAAAGTATTTTATTTTATATAAAAAGATTTTACTATGCAAAACACTATGCAACACTATGCATAAAAAAATATAATATATTCTATTTATAGAATAACTTTAATAAAGTATTCATTTTTATATAAAAAGATTTTACTATTAGCCTCATAAAACGAATAACTTTATAAAAGTATTCTGTTTTATATAAAAAGTTTTTCTGTTTTATTACGTTAATAATACTAATAAAAAAAAACTGAGTGACTTATCACATAAGATCAATAATCAATACTGTAGTGTACTCTTTATGCAATCAAGGCAGACATTCTTTGTACTTTTACTAAAGAGTAGTTCAACAGTATTAACGGTAAAACTTCCGCTGTTATTTTCAATAAAATATTTTTTATCGTTTTCTCAATCCGAAAATAATTCTGTTGTGGGGTCCACCAATGATTGTATCGTTGTACGGATATTCTCTGACAAAAAGAATATTTCCCGACCAATCGAATATAATATGACAACTTGCATACTTTGCAAAATTTATAAATATTACCCACAACTATAATATTATATCAAATCCATACCATAATATTAAAAAAAATATTTTGAGAAAATTAAATCTTTATTCATAAAATCTGGGGTTTCACAATCTCCCCTCCTTATGAAATTTCGCCCTCGAAATTTACGTGACGATACTGGTATATCAATGAGCGGTGAGGATACCTTGACTTCATTTCAGATTCTAACTCTTGAGGTATAACCTTTAAGCGTAGAATATATTCCAGGATTTTAACAGGTACTTCTCCATTCGTTAAATTATCCGCTATCTCATCCGGTTCTAAATCAATAATGTGGTTTGGGTCGTCCACATATTTACGTAACATCGATATGTTTAAAACGTTATGAACACGCGACATACTTGGCGGTAAAACGAGTCTATAAGCCACAATTCCTACTCGATCGAAGATTTCAAATGGGCCAATTAAATCGAGGGTTGAGATTTCCTCTCTTCATCAACTCTTTCTTCTAGAATAACGCCCTCTTGAACCTTCTTCTTCACATTCATCAGATTCGGGTATGTAGCTTGAGCGGCTTTAACTTTATCGATTAAATTCGATTATACTCGTATATTTGTTATCTTCACGTGGATTCGTATATTCGCACTCGTAAACGCATACGATCTTATACTCAACGCGTCAGCTACCACGTTCTCTTTTCCACGATGGTATTAAATGGTACGATCATAATCTTCAACAGCTTGAGCCAACGTCTTTGGTGCATGTTACGTTTGTTTTAGTTGAAGAAATATTTAAGGGTTTTAGAAATGAGGTTTTGTACTGGGGTCAGTACAAAATTCGATTTCACGCTCTAGGGGTAGGCCAGGAAGTCTTCAAGAATACGTCAAGAAATTTATTAACAATAGAAATATCATTTAAAACTATGACTCTCATCCAAGACTTGGATAACACGTCACATTGATACCTATCAACTTGCCATCGTCATTCACGATGTCGCCTACAGAAAGTCTGGCTTCGGTGCATTCCACATAAGGAAGTCAACAATGAAAGGATCGGGGCTCTTTACTTAAGGCTTGATATGACAATGATTGACTTTAGTGGTTTGGTTACTTTGAATTCGCATAACAGGTTAGTTAGGAGTATGAAAGCTAACAACCTTACAAAAAGCATGATAAGTAGTTAAACAATCGATTCCTAAAATCATATCCAAGGCAAGTATTTTTAAAGAGATAAGATCGACAAGTAACGTGAAAGTGTTGATTTGAATCAAACAAGATTTATAAACAGTAGAGGTAACGAAGGTTTCTCCCAACAGAGTTTCAATAGATAAATCAAAGTCTAATTTCTCCGGAGTCAAATTTAAATATTGAACACAACTAGGTGAAATAAAAGAGTGGATAGAACTGGTATCGAATAAAGTATAGACTTCGCAAGAGTTAATAATTAACTTACCCATAATAACTTCGTTTGGGTTTCTCGACAAACGCTCTCACTTAAACTACCGGATTTGACTTTACTATAGGGTATATTCCACCCTTAAGTGCTTTGTCACATTCCTGATCCATGATTTGAATCATTATTCTCCAATCCATATCGAATTGGGGTTGACCGCTATGCACAGGGTAATTCCGAATTCGATGTTGGATTCTCCCAATTGCTGTCCAAAAAGCAAAATCCATTTCATCTATTTTGACTTTATTGGATCGGACGTCTTTTATAACCATATCCACATGCCGTGCGGCTTTTACCCACGCATCATCTATTCTCCTTCGTTCAGTTGTTTCTTCTTTCATTAGAACTTTGATCATCGCATTCTCAGATTCCAGCTCTAATATCTTATACTCTGCCAAAGAGTGCTTCTGTTCAAGCATCGCACATCGGGTAACACAATTTTGAATTGTTACATCTCTTTGCTCCATGACCGCCTGCCGTTCTTCAGCCTGCTCTTCTAGATCATGAACACGATTTTTTAATTCTAAGTTTCGATCATAAAATTCGTCTAACCAATTCTCCTCAGGTTCTTCTTCTTCCTCTTCTTCCTCACTCTCAGCTGCTACCTCTGCAACTAGCTCGGGTGCAACTATTAGTTCTTCATTCACCACGTAGATATCTCTAATTTGTCCTTCGTCTGACATCACATTAACCTGATTAATGATTAAAGGTGTCTCAACGGTCTCATTCACTCCATTGTGAACATTTTCAGCTGCCATTTCCAAACACTGCCACAAAACAAGGGTTTAATAACATATTACATATTATCCCTATACTCTGACCGACCAATTAAATACCAAATAAACTTAGGTAGGTCATACTAGCGAAGGAATTTCACGTCTCTCCCCTCCTAGTTCTTCTCTCACATCTCAGCCAGGGATCATATCCCTAAGCTTTGATACCAACTATGACGCCCCCAAAATAGGTATACATCACCCATCTTGAGTCGCCAAATACATGGTACAAAATTCAAATACAATCTTTAATATACAACAAGAGAGCTGTGAGTTTTAATACAAATATTGTCTTCTAGACAATATCCACTCTCAGAATAAGTCCTCATTACATTTATTGTCACACTATTTAATGTAATAGTGAGGACTACTAATACTATTATCCGGACCGTCACCCATTCCCCGATTAGTCCCCCGATTCGTTCTCATTTCTTGAAGAGAACAGTGAAAGAAAGGGTGAGCTCAACTAGACCAGTAAGAAATATTATGACTAAGATAATGCAGAATAAATTATCATTAGTCTTCAACAATGTTAAACCGATAAAATACAATTGACATCAAGTTTAAGCTGCGATTGAATAAGCAATCCATTAAAAGAGTCAAGTAGAGAATAAAATCTACTATCTTTTATGATTTAAAAAGTTTTCATCGCTTTTATCGTTGAGACTCAAATTTCAATAAATAATCCACATCATTAAATCATCCCCGCACTACTGTGCCAAGGATATACTTTAGTATCACGACCACGAATTATCCATGCACTACGAGCCAAAGATAATCGTGTTTTCATCAACAGTCCCGATCATGCCATAAAACAATTCATCTTTGCACCCTTGGTCAAGAGAATCCATAGCCATAATCATACCAAAAGCGTCCATCAATGCATTATTACGGGCTAATGAGAACTTTTTCACATCATTTGTAATAACATTACGGTCATGATTATACCGAATAATCTCTCGGTCATAATCATACCAAGTCCATCTACGCACCACTGAGCCACGAGATGACTTTCAACATAATATAAACATGAGGATGATGACAATGATATAAGAATTCAATAAAACAAGTTCACGAATTAATTTGTCCAAGAACCAATAACATCCAAATTTTCAACATGATACTTATGTGTAGAGTAAAATTCAAGAATGCTCAGAAAAATATTTTCATGAAAAGATACTGGATGAAGCGCAAATATTAAGGATATTCCACTAATTTCATGGAGTATAGAAGCCAAAACTTTAACCAACTGAGTATAATAAAGAATGGAATAACAAATGAAATCACCATGCATGCGGTACTTCTCATAGACAGGTTATTCCAACAGAATAATAATAACGGAACCAGGTCAGGTGAAATTCGCACCGACAGGATGTTCCAACAGAATAATAAGTAATGGAATAACAATAGAAATCACCATACATGCGGTACTTCGCATAGACAGATTATTCCAACAGAATAATAAAGACGGAACCAGGTCCGGCGTAAAACGCACATCCAGGATATTCTAACAGAATAATAAAGACGGAACCAGGTCCGGTGTAAAACACACAGATAGGATATTCCAACAGAATAATAAAGACGAAACCAGGTCCGGTGTAAAACACACAGACAGGATATTCCAATAGAATAATAAAGACGGAACCAGGTCCGGTGTAAAACACACATACAGGATATTCCAACACAATAATAAAGACAAAATAATATAAGAATGTCACCAAGTATAGGGTATTTCGCGTATACAGGTTATTCCAATAGAATAATAAAGAATGGAATAACAGAAGTTCTCTCCATGAATAAGAAAGAAATAATACCCCTTACGGGTACAACAAATAATATCCCTTACCGTAAAAGAAACTTGATATCGGAGTAGTGAAGTAGCAGAATACTTTTCTTCTTTCTCTCTATAATTTCTCTATCTAGAGTTTCAATGAATTTGTAAGAAAATAATGAAGGAATGAGGTTCTATTTATAGAAGAATGGATTGCATAGTAACTAATTTATGAACGGTCCAGATTGATTTACTTTAATCGGACGGTCCATAATTAAAGCAAAATCTTTTAAATAAAATATAATATATTCTAATTAATGCCTAATAAAACAAATAACTTTATAAAAGTATTTTGTTTTATATAAAAAGATTTTACGATGCAAAACACTATGCAATACTATGCAGGCACTATGCAACACTATGCATAATAAAATATAATATATTCTATTTATAGAATAACTTTAATAAAGTATTCTGTTTTATATAAAAAGATTTTACTATTAGCCTAATAAAACGAATAACTTTATAAAAGTATTCATTTTATATATAAAGTTTTTCCATTTTATTACGTTAATAATACTAATAAAACAAAACCGAAAGTGACTTATCACGTAAGCATTAATAATCAATACCGGTGCTACTACTTATGCAACCAGCGTAGACATTTTACTTTTACTATCCAAAGTAGTTCAACAGTTTAACGGTAAAACTTCCGCCGTTATTTTCAATAAATTTTTTTTTGTCATTTTCTCAATCCGACAATAATTCCGTTGTGGGGTCCACCAATGATTGTATTGTTGTACGGATATTCTCTGACAAAAAAAATATTTCCCGACCAATCGAATATAATATGACAACTTGCATACTTTACATAATTTATAAATATTACCCACAACTATAACATTATATCAAATCCATACCATAATATTAAAAAAAATATTTCGAGAAAATTAAATATTCATAAAATCTGGGGTTTCACAGTAGTTATTTCTCCTTGATTTTAGGTTTCCTTATTATTATGAATTGAATCCTAATTGCATACTAATTCCCTAAATTAAGGAATCCTAATTGCACTAATATTGTAAATAAATATAGAAAGTGTATTAATGGTGTAAATATTTTATGAGTGAACTAATAGTGTAATTACTTTCTAAATATTGTATATTATTGTAAAGGACCCTAGAAAATAGGTCCTTCTTATACCTCTATTGTAAGACCCCAACTTTTATAAATAAAGATTTAATTTTTTCTGAATAGTATTTTAAATAGTAAGGTGATAATTTAATAAATGTTATAGGTATGGGAGATATGTGCAAATTTTATAAAGTAAGCAAATTGTCATAAAATATTTGTTTGGTCGGAAAATATTCTTTTTGTTGGGGAATATTCGTATGACGGCGCAATCATTGGTGAACCCCACAACAGAATAACTGTCGGATATAGAAAGTGACAGAAATAATTTTTTTATAAAAATAACGACAAAACTTTTACCGTTAAACTATTGAAATACCAAGTGATAAAAGTACAGTAATACGTGTGTTTTCATAATAGCACACATTGTGACGCCCCCAAAATAGGTCCACACAACCCATTCTGAGTCGCCAAATACATGGTACAAAAAATAACTACAACTTCATTATTACAATTGTTGTGCAAAATATGACAACACATATGCTGTGAGTTTAAATACAAATATTGTCTTCTAGACAATATCCAAACTCAAATAAGTCCTAATTATAATTATTGATATACTATTTTACAAAATAGTGAGAACTGCTAAAACAACTTACTTGAAATATCACTCCACACCCCGACTAGTTCTCGCTATATTCTCGCCTCCTGAGAAGAAAAATGGAACAAAAAGAAAAAAAGAGTGAGCTCAACTAGCCCACTAAAAAATATTATGACTAAGATAATGTAGAACAAATTATCGTTAGCCTTCAATAAACTAGATAAAATATAATGGACAACAAGTTTTAGATCAATATTCGTAGCAGAAATAACAATTCATTAGAAGAGTTAAGTAGAGAATGAAATCTACTATCTTCTATGATTTAAAAGTCCATCATCAATATTTTATCCCTATAACATCAATCAATATACATCTTGAATCAAATATTCATCTTTGCACTACAGGCCAAAGATATTCATTTGTATGACCAGTTGGTCATGTTCATCTCAACACCTATCCATCTTTGCAATACATGCCAAAGATATTCATCAGGTAATCATTCATATTTGCACTATAGGCCAAAGATATTCATCAAGTATCACCATTTAAGACTGAGAATGATGAAAAATATTTTAAAGAACGAATCCAGTGAGATAAAGGACAAAGATTAGGGATTCGTACTTTAGTTTATCCAAGTTCAAAAATACTCCATAATAATCAATTGTGGAGCAGAATTCAAGAATGAAGATCAAAATATGGATACAATCAAATATAGTAACCATAATAGACAACTTGGACAAAGAAATTTTTTTTTTAATTTTTTTGTGAATAGTGTCGTATACGTGAATAGTACTGTATACGTGAATAGTAATCTCGACACGAAAAGTTAAGAAATTTCACAAGAAAAATCATGCTTCGTGAATCGTACTCGTAAATAGTACCGTATTCGTGAAAGTGTCGTATACGTGAATAGTAACCTCGACACGAAAAAGGTAGAAATTTCATAATAAAATTTATACCAATATTTCGGTATAATGATATGGAAAGAAATAACATCATTTACGAAGAAAATATCATCCCTTACCTCAAAACAATAGTACTTCTGACTGAAATATCGGATATGATGCTAAAGAAAACTTGCATTGTATAGCAACACTCAAGATATCTAAATACTTACAAAAATACGCTCGATATTACAGAGAGAAAACTTCTGATTCTGGTGTGATTTTTATTTTTAACTAAGTACCCTATTTATAGGAAAATGCCATAATGCCAATGTAGACCAACTTGCTATCGATGGTTTCCTACACATACCTTTTTTGAAAAATTAGCCCACCACTTTTGAAAAATGTTTCAGTACATTGCTCACAAACAAAGGACAAGAATGGGGCCTACCCATATTTTTAATTAAAAACATTTATTTCCAAAACTTTAATAATTCATAATAAATAGCCCTTTATTAGAAAAATACGAATTCTATATCTATTCCATATAAAATTTAATTTTCTACAACTTTGTAGATGAAAGTTTTTCCAAATTCCAAATGAAAAATAACCGAAATCTATATACGGATGATTTTTAACACCTCCATTCCGATAAAATACTGATAAAACACCTCAGCATGAATTCCTTCATTTATATCCATATAAAAATAATTATTTTCTTATCATATAAATCAATAATTAATTATTCACAAATAATATTACAGAATCACAATAATGACAACCAGGACGTTCCCAAGAAAGAGGAGGTTTTTCGATAAGGATTTATCCTTACTGGCGCGCAATTAGGTGACCAAACCCCTTTTCTAAACAAAACTTCCTTAGACATTGCCAATAATGATATCTAATAATATTATTCAAATAATTATATGAATTATTGATCTGATAATGGCAAACATTATACAGTGACAATTATTGAAACAAATATAAAATATCAACGTAGCAATTATTGAATCAATAAAATAAAATATTGAACAGTAATTACTGTAACAATTATTGAGTAGTACCTTCTTATGTAAGATCAATAATCCAAAAATATTGTGCAATACTGGTGTCTGCTAGTCTACGCAACCATGCATGCATTCTTGTGCATTTTTAACCACCGTGTATTCCAACAAAGTTGTTAATTCGTGAATAACTACGTCATTATTAAAAAACTTATACTCTTGTCATTTTCTTCATCGAGACGCTTTTTTACATTATGGGGCCCATAAATGGTCAATACCACATCATACACGAATATTCCCCGACAACAAGAATATTCCATGACCAACGAATATTCCCCGACAACAATGAATATTTTATAACCACTTTCTTATTTTGCAAAATTTTGCACATTTTACCCATAAGTAACCACATTAATCAAATTCACCCCTTACTATTTCAAAATAATGAATAGAGAAAATTCAATTTTATTTATAAATAGTTGGGGTCTTACACACGGTATTGCACAGTATCTCTGATTATTGATGTGAGACCCCAAATTTTATGAAATAAAAGTATTCAATTTTTCTATTTTAGTAAATGGTTAAATTGATAAAAGGTTAAAGTTAAGGGTGATATGTGAAAATTTTCAAAAGTGAACAATTGTCATAAAATACCGATTACTATTCACTCTAGTATTATTCACTTCTAGTATTTGGGGCACTTTTTGTATCAGAGTACTATTCATGAGTTACTATTCATGAGTTACTATTTACGAGTTACTATTCATGAGTTACTATTCACGAGATACTATTCACCTGAACAAAATATATTTTTTTCGGTTCAAATTATTTTTGGGTACAATATTATTCCATGAAGAGATGTACTAATTTTTCAGACCGTTGATTAAAATTATAACAGAAAAGTTTTTTATATAAAATAGAATACTTTTATAAAGTTATTCTATAAATAGAATATATTATATTCTATTATGCATAGTATTTTGCATAGTAAAATCTTTTATATAAAACAAAATACTTTTATAAAGTTATTCTATAAATAGAATATATTATATTCTATTATGCATAGTGTTTTTCATAGTAAAATCTTTTTATATAAAACAGAATACTTTATTAAAGTTATTCTATAAATAGAATATATTATATTTTATTATGCATAGTATTTGCATAGTGTCTCTGATAGTGTTTTGTATAGTAAAATCTTTTTATATAAAAATGTAATACTTTATTAAAGTTATTCTATAAATAGAATATATTATATTTTATTTAAAAGATTTTGCTTTTAAATATAATCGTCCGATTAAAGTAAATCAATCTGGACCGTTCATGGATTGGTTACTATTCATTCCATTCTTCTATAAATAGAAGCTCATTCCTTCATTATTTCTTACGAATTCACTGAAACTCTAGAGAGAGAAACTTTAGAGAGAATTCTTCTTCTATAATCTTGAGCGTATTTCTTTAGAGTTTAAGAAAGCTTTGAGCGTAGTATAAGTTTCCTTCGAGTATATCATTGCCTAACAAATAATAATACTCTTCTTTCAAAGGTAAGGGATATTATTTGTTGTACTAAGTGGGTATTATTTCTTTTGTATTCATGGAGAGAACTTTTGTTATTCCATTCTTTATTATTCATTGGAATAACTCGTATCCATGAATACCCTATACTTGGTGACATTCTTTCATTATTCGTCTTTTATTATTCATTTGGAATATCCGCATCATGTGTTTTACAGGACTGGTTCCGCTCTTTATTATTCTCGTTGGAATATCCATGCGTGTGTTTTACACTGCACACTGGTTCCGTCTTTATTATTATTCTCATGGAATATCACATGCATGTGTGTTTTACATAGGACCGGTAAAATCTTTAGTATTACTCGTTGGAATATCTCGATTTGTGCATTTTACGGGACCTAGTTCCGCTCTTTATTATTCTATCGGGAATAACACATGCATGCGGTCTCTATCGCATGCATGGTAAATCCTTACGTTATTCCATTCTTTATTATTCTCGTTGAATAACTCGCCTACATGTGGGTTACCACATGCATGATGAATGATCCTTTATATTCATTCCTTATTAAATTATGAAAATGATCTGTTTACGTTGATTATGATGAGAGTCATAATAAAAATATTGGACTGATGAAAATCATGGATATATGAAGTATTAGTAAGTGTTATGATGAGTTATGTAAGTTATTATGTGAAAACATGAAAGTTTCTTAGAAATCACAAAGGGTTGAAAAATCAGATTTTGGTAAAAACGTAACATAAAATTCAATTGACCATACCTCCTATTATATTTTGAATTTTTGAGTGTGGTCAAGTTCTAGAGTTAGATCTATGAGTTTTGTAGCATCTCCAAGTGGAATCACTGGAAAAGGTGTTGTAGATTTTCTCGTGAACTAATTTTAGTAAAGGATGAAAAATCTAGAAATTTTTAAAAAGTTGATGTCCAAAATTTGAAGGGGCGGTTTTGGCCACTTAATTTGTGAGAAAACTTATAGCCTTTTGGGACATGAAAGTATATGGTATAAGGTACCTCCTGTCCAAAAATGAGCTCATTCCGACTTAAAATGAGCAAGTTATGACCATTTCAATATTTATAGTTTTTCGACGAAAAACGCTATAACCGGAGTTCTATAACTCCGATGACCATAAAATTTAAACTGGAGGCTCAAGTTAACATGTGTAAGATCCTGCCAAGATTTGGGAATTTTTGGAGTTAAACTTGAGGTAGCTAATTTCTTAAGGAATTTATTTTTGAAAAATAGTAAATGAATTTTAAAAATTTCGAGAAAAATATATGTTAATTATGGGACTATATTATGTTAAATCCCAGAAAAAAAATATTTTTGGGACTGATTTGGTATTTTTCATGAAAATAGTTTAGTTATGAACATATGAGTTAAATGTGTTATGTGAAGTAACAAAGTTGGAAGATAGGATTTTATGGCTTGGAAATCCTATATAAGGTATATGTAGATTGTTGATAAGGAATTTGATCATTGGTGATGAAATCTTATGAGTATGACATATTTTAATGATTAAATGCATTATTTGGTAAAGTGTAAATAACTGAAATAAATTGTTTATAAGTTTAAGAAGTGATTAAAATATTGTTA
The DNA here is from genome assembly GCA_020205605.1 of Panax ginseng. Taxonomy (NCBI): domain Eukaryota; kingdom Viridiplantae; phylum Streptophyta; class Magnoliopsida; order Apiales; family Araliaceae; genus Panax; species Panax ginseng. Next base: position 12,575,331 of record CM035128.1, on the reverse strand, counting down.
TGATATTAACAATATTAGATTATGAATTTATTATGTGATTGATAATATTTGGATAAAGTTAATGTCTTTAATATTTATCCTTGTTTTAGTTTGATTAATGCTTATATCATTGTCATCATCCTCATGCTTATATATATGGTGATGAAAGTTATCTTTGGCTTACGTGCGAAGATGGGCTATTATTTATTGTTGTGTATTTTTGGCTTACGTGCAAAGATGGACTTGGTATGATTACGACCAGGGATTATTCGGTATAGTCATGATCATTGATGATTTAATGAATATCCTTGGCCCGTAGTTCAGGGATGATTCGATGATGTGGTTTATTTATTAAGCTGAGTCTTAGCGATAAAATTGATGAAAACCTTTTAAAACATAGAAGATAGTAGATTTTATTCTCTATTTATGTCAGAGTACTATTCATCTGGGGTACTATTCATACTGGAGTACTATTCACGATGGAATTTAGTTTCTTTTCTTTGTCCAAATTATCTTTGAAATTTGAATCTTAAATATCATTCTTAAATTTTACTTCACAATTAGTGATCATATTGACAATTTGGACATTCTTAAACTTTGGATAAATTAAATTATAAATCTCTAATATTTATCTTTGATCTCACTTGATTCATTCTTTATATCATTGTCATCATCCTCATTCTTATATTGTGGTGAAAGTCATCTTTGACCGGTAGTGCAAAGATGGACTGTTGATTAGTATGATTATGACCATGAATTGTGTATTGGTATAATTATGACCTTTAATGTTACAGATAAAAGTTTGTGGTGAAAGTTCTCTTTGGCCCGTAGTGCATATATGGACAGGTGTTTGACATGATCATGACCACTAGTGATACAAACGATTATCTTTGGCCTGTAGTGCATAGATAATTCGTTGATTGGATATAATTATTGATTAGTGTTACATGGATAAAATATTAATGATGAACTTTTAAATCATAGAAGATACTAGACATCATGCTTTACTTGATTCTTCTAATGAATTGCTATTTCCGCTGTAATTGTTGTTCTAAAAATTGTTGTCTATAGTATTCTATCAGATTTTTCCTTGTTGAGGACTAAGGATAATTTGTTCTACATTATCTTAGTCATAATATTCTTTACTGGGCTAGTTGAGCTCACTCTTTTCTTTCATTATTTTTTTTCAGGAAACAAGAATATAGATGGGACTAGTCGAGAAATTGAGTGATGGTCCAAGTTAGTTACTATAGTAGTCCTCACTATTCTATAAAATAGTGTGACAATAATTGTAATGAGAATTTTATTTGAGTTTGAATATCGTCTACGAGACAATATTTGTATTGAAACTCACAATTTATATTTTGTCATATTTTATATGAAAGTTACTTGTTGTATAGGAAGTTTTTATTTGAATTATGTATCATGTATTTGACGACTCAAAATGAGTTGTGTAGACCTATTTTGGGGGCGTCACATCTATATACTCGTTGGAAAAAAACAGAGAAAAGAAGAGCGTCAAATTAACGATGGCGGCGTCCAAAGTTACTTATTTCATTTCGAAATGAGACTGAAATAGTTTACATTAAAATGATTTTTGTAGTAGTTGGCATATCTAAAGGGGTTTATTGGGCTAATTTTCTAATTTATTTTGCGATGTAGTTTAGTGTTTAGAAAGTTCTAAATTAAATATGATTTAAGAAAATTTATGCATTTAAATTAGCTATGATGTACTTTCTCTTCATACATGTTGTAATATTTTGTAATATTTTGCAATAAAGGCACTAATTTGTAATATTTTTGGTAATTCGATAACGAGAATGTGACAAAAAAAAATTCAATAACCAAAATGAAAATCGACCTCTAGTACAATGACCAAAATATCAATTAACCAAATCAACGTCACATGCCGTATAACTAACACATGTTAACCGCTAATCTAGTCAGTACTTCCGTTCACTTTTTTGGATGGAATGTTAAGCAATGAACATTTTGTAACCTTTTTTTAGTATAATAATATTTTTGTAACAAAAAAGATTCGATAACCACAATGAAAAGCGACCCCTAGTACAGTGATCAAAATATTGATTAACCTCATTTTTAATCCAATAAAGAACAGTTGAAGTAGAGGTTTTTGTTTGATAAAAACCGAATGAATCTGAATGGAAAAAGTTGTTTGATAATTAACATGTCTGAAACATTTAAGTGACAGAATTTATTATTTTACCCCTCTAAAGAAATTTAAAGTTTTTATTAATTTATTTAATATTACTTAATATAATAGTTATTATTTTTTAAAATTTTAATTATTTTTTACTTTATTCAGCTGCTCATTAAGGCATTTAGCGAAAAAATCAGACTTAGCATTCAGCTCAATCATCTGACCGATTCAGCCATTCAGACTATTCTTTTTCAAAACAAATGCACTTAATGGCTGACCGATTCAGTCATTCAACTATTCAAATTTATTCAGTCCTAAACAAACAGCCCCTTAATTAGATCAGTATGAACAACTACATCTTTGGTCAACCATTGGTCTTTGACTGAGTTAAGATGAAAATTTGATGGACCTCTCTACCTCTCTCCCTCTCTCCCTCTCTCCCTCTCTCTTAGTCTCATAAATTTGAACATTCTTTCGAAGACAATAATCTCTTGTAGTTTGAAGTATGGTAATTAAACTCGAACTAGACCGTTGGTTCGACCGGTAAAAATTAGAACCGGTCAATATTCTGATCTATTTTGAACAAAAAATTATTTTTTGTCAAAATCTAATAAAACCCGGTGACCCGGTGGTTGGACCGATCGACCTAGTGACCCAGTTATGGTTTTACCCGTTCCCTACCTATTTTTTTTGGCTAATTTAAGCCTTTGAATGTATATGTAAGACCACAACTTTTTGAATAAAGATGAATTTTCTATAATAATCATTTTTGAGTATTATGGAATGAATTTAATATAATGTTATAGTTATGGGTAATATTTACAAAATTTGCAAAGTATGCAAGTTGTCATTTTATATTCGATTGGTCGGGAAATATTCTTTTTGTCAGGGAATATCCGTACGATGATACAATCATTGGTGGACCCCACAGCAAAATTATTAACGGATTGAGAAAACGACAAAAATATTTTATGAAAATAACGGCGGAAGTTTACCGTTAATACTGTTGAACTACTCAAGAGTAAAATAAAGACGATGTCGGTGATTGCATAAGTAGACATACGGTATTGATTATTAAGGCTTACGTGATAAGTCGCTCAGTTTTATTTTATTAGTATTATTAACGTAATAAAACAGAAACATCTTTTTTATATAAAACAGAATACTTTTATAAAGTTATTCATTTTATTAGATAATAATTAGATTAGATTATATTTTATTATGCATAGTGTTGCATAGTATTTTGCTTAGTAAAATCTTTTTATATAAAACAGAAATTTTTTATAAAGTTATTCGTTTTATTAGATTATAAATAGAATATATTATATTTTATTTAAAAGATTTTGCTTTAAATATGGACCGTCATATTCAAGTAAATCAATCTGGACCGTTCATGAATTAGTTACTATGCAATCCATTCTTCTATAAATAGAAGCTCATTCCTTCATTATTTTCTTACGAATTCACTGAAACTCTAGAGAGATAAACTGTAGAGAGAGAAGAAAAGTATTCTGCTACTTAACTACTCTTATATCCAGTTTCTTTTACGGTAAGGGATATTATTCTTTTGTATTCATGAAGAGAACTTCAGTTATTCCATTCCTTATTATTCTGTTGGAATAACCTGTATACGCGGGATACCCTATACTTGGTGACATTCTTCTATTATTCTGTCTTTATTATTCTATTGGAATATCTTGTCTGTGTGTTTTACACCGGACCTGGTTCTGTCTTTATTATTATGTTGGAATATCCTGTCTGTGTGTTTTATACCGGACTTGATTACCTCTTTATTATTCTGTTGGAATATCCTGTCTGTGTGTTTTACACCGGACCTGATTCCGTCTTTACTATTCTGTTGGAACATCCTGTCGATGCAAATTTTGCGACGACAATGCACTGTTATTATTATTACGTTGAATAACTCGCCTGTCAAGCAAGTCTGATACATGGTGATTTCTTTTGTTATTCCATTCTTTATTATACTCGGTTGGTTAAAGTTTTAACTTTTATACTCCATGAAATTAGTCGAATATCCTTGATATTTGCGCTTCATCCAAGATATTTTCATGGAAATATTTTTACGAGCATTCTTGAATTTTACTCACGTAAGTATCATGTTGACAATTTGGACGTTATTGGTTCCTGGATAAATTAATTCGTAAATTTATTTTATTGAATTCTTATATCATTGTCATCATCCTCATGTTTATATTATGTTGAAAGTCATCTGTGGTCTGTAGTTCATAGATGGACTTGGTATGATTATGACCAGGGATTATTCGGTGTAATCATGACCGTAATGTTACAAATGATGTGGTAAAAGTCCTCATTGGCCCGTAGTGCATTGATGGACAGTTTTTGGTATGATCATGTGTGAGAACCCAGATTTTATGAATAAATATTTAATTTTCTTGAAATATTTTTTAAATATTATGGTGTGGAATTGATATAATGTTATAGTTGTGGGTAGTATTTATAAATTTTGCAAAGTATGCAAGTTGTCAGATTATATTCGATTGGTCAGGGAATATTCGTACGACGGCACAATCATTGGTGGACCCCACAACGGAGGTATTGTCGTAAAATGACAGAATTATCTTTTTATAAAAATAACGGCGGAGGTTTTACCGTTAATACTGTTGAACTACCCAGTAGTAAAAGTATAGTAATAGGCGTGGTTGCATAGTAGCACACGGTATTGATTATTGATGCTTACGTAAGAAGTCACTCGCTTATACTCAATTATTGCTATAAGAATCACGATCATATCTCTCATATTATTGATTCGATTATTGTCACAGTATCATCTGCATAATATGATATATTATTAGATCAATAATTGAGACGATAAAGTTATTTATATTATTAAATTGCAATATTTATAATGTCTAGAAGTTCTGTCAAGGAGAGGTTTGGTCACCTAATTGCGCGCTAATAGGGAGAAATCCTTATTGGAAAGCCCCCTCTTTCCTGGGAACGACCTGGTTGATAAATATTGTGAGTTATAATATTAATGATGAATGTTGTTCAGAGTTGAATTTGAAAACGCGGACGTGATATTTGAGTCCGGAACGACGAAGTTAGTAAAAATAGACTATAAACACAAAATTTTCTGGTTTTTACTATTTGGTCAAAAAGTTAACAGTTGACTTTTCAGAAAAAGTCAAACTTTGAAATTTCAAAATTTATATTTTTGATAAAAATAGTTTCATTGTGTTGGAATTAATTGTGTGAGTAAAAATCGATATTTATTTCAATAAAAATTGATGTCTGGAGGTTATATTGACCAATCGGGTATTTAACCGGATAAATGAGCAATTGATTGCTATTATTTCACATGATTATAACTATTTATTCATATGTGTGTACTATTGATTCACATTCTTGTTACTATTAGGGGAGTTGGTGCAAGATTGATAATACTTGCATGACTAAGTTAAAAATGGAGGTATAGATGGAAGTACTATACTGTAATTAATTTTTCACATGTTTAGAACTATTGAGTCACATAATTTACTATTGAGTCACATGATTTTACTATTGATTCACATGATTTACTATTAGGGGAGTTGATGCAAGTTTGATAATACTTGGATGACTGAATTAAAAAGGAGGAAAAAGATGAAGGTATTGTACTGTAATATTTCGAGCCCCAAAACGTGCAATTATCGAAACTATGTTATCTATAAATAGAAGCTCATTCTTCTTCATTTCTCACCAACTCACTAAAGCTATAGAGCATTTATTATAGAGAGAAATTATAGAGAAAAGCTATAGAGAGAAAATCTATAGAGAAAAAAAAGAAGAGAAGTCTACTACCTCACTACTCCTATATCCGGTTTCTTTTAAAGGTAAGGGATATCATTATTTTGGTAAGGGATATTATTTGTTGTGCCCGTAAGGGGTGTTATTCTTTCTTATTCATGAAGAGAACTTCTGTTATTCCATTCTTAATTATTCTGTTGGAATAACCTGTATACGCGGCATACCTTATACATAACCTGTATAAGTGGCATACCCTATACTTGGTGAAATCCCTCTGTTGTTCCATTCTATATTATTATATTGGAATAACCTATTTATGCGAAGTACCGCATACATGGTGAGATTCTACTATTATTCCGTTCTTTATTATTCTGTCGGAATATCCTGTCGGTGTGAATTTCACCTGACCTGGTTCCATTTATTACTCTGTTGGAATAACCTATATACGCGGATTACCGTATACTTGGTTATGTCTGTTGTTATTCCATTCTTTAATATTTACATTGGAATATCCACATTCGTGTTTTTTACAGGACCGGTTCCGCGTCTTTATTATTCTGTTGGAATAACCTGTCTATGTGAAGTACCGCATGCATGGTGATTTCTGTTGTTATTCCATTCTTTATTATTCTGTTGGAATAACCTGTATATGTTGATTACCACGTGCATGGTGAATGATCTTTTGTATTCATTCCTTATTAAATTGTAGAAATGATATGTCTAAGTGGATTGCCGCATGGCGGATGAAAATCCATTTGCAGTATCATATATTCTCTTATACTTAGTTGATTAAAGCTTTAACTTCTATACTCCATGAAATTAGTGGAATATCCTTGATATTGCGCTTCATCCAGTATCATTTCATGGAAATATTCTTCTGAGCATTCTTCAATTTTACTCTACAAAGAAGTATCATGTTGACAATTTGGACGTTATTGGTTCCTAGATAAATTAATTCTTGAACTTGTTTTATTGAATTATTATGTCATTGTCATGATGAGTTATAGTGGTTATTATGTGAAAACATGAAAATTTCTTAGAAATCACAAAGGGTTGAAAATCAGATTTTGGTGAAAATAGAACACGAAATTCAATTGACCATATCTCCTGGTATATTTTGAATTTTTGAGTGAGGTCAAGTTCTAGAGTTAGATCTATTAGTTTTTTAGCATCTCAAAGTGGAATCACTGGAAAAGGTGTCGTAGATTTTCGTGTGGAATGATTTTAGCAAAGGAGTGCAAAGATGCAAAAACCGAAAAAGCTACTGATCTTATTTTTAAAAGGGTATTTTCGGCCACTTAATTTATGAGAAAAATTCTAGCCTTTTGGGACATGAAAGTATATGGTATAAAGAACCTCCTGTCCAAAAATGAGCTCATTCTGACTTAAAATGAGCAAGTTATGACCGTTTTAATATTTAGGTTTTTTCGACGAAAAATGCTATAACTGGAGTTCTATAACTCCGATGACCATGAAATTTAAACTGGAAGCTCATATTAACATGTGTAAAATCTTGCCAAGATTTGGGAATTTTTGGAGTTAAACTTGAGGTAGCTAATTTCTTAAGGAATTAATAAGAAATTAATTTTTGAAAAATAGTAAATGAATTTTAAAAATTCCGAAAAAAATATATGTTCATTATGGGACTATATTCTGCTAAATCCCAGAAAATATATATTTTTGGGACTGATTTGGTATTTTTCATGAAAATAGTTTAGTTACGAACATATGAGTTAAATATGTTATGTGAAGTAACAAAGTTGGAAAATGGGATTTTATGGCTTGAAAGTCCTATATAAGGTATATGTAAATTGTTGATAAGGGATTTGATCATTGGCAATGAAATCTTACGAGGATGGCATTTTTTTGCATTATTTGGTAAAGGGTAAACAATTGAAATAAATTGTTTATAAGTTTAAAAAGTGATTAAAATATTGTTATGATATTAATGATATTGGGTTATGAATTTATTATGTGATTGATAATATTTGGATAAATTTAAGTCTTTAATATTTATCCTTGTTTTCAGTTGATTAATGTTTATATCATTGTCATCATCATCATGCTTATATGGTGATAAAAGTTATCTTTGGCTTACGTGCGAAGATGGACTGTTTATTATTGAATTGTATATCTTTGGCTTACGTGAAAAGATGGATTGTTGATTATTGGTTTTATTGTTGTATATCTTTGGCTTACGTGTAAAGATGAATTGATTATTGGTTTTATTGTTGTATATCTTTGGCTTACATGGACTGGGTATGATTATGATCAGGGATTATTCGGTATAGTCATGACCATTGATGATTTAATGAATATCCTTGGCCCGTAGTGCAGGGATGATTCGATGATGCGGTTCATTTACAGGGATAAAACATTATTGGTAGACTTTTAACATGGAGAAGATAACAGACCTGATGGTCTATTTGACTCTTTTAATGGATTGCTCATTCCGTTGCAACTATGGTTGAAAAGTTTTATCATCTACCATATGTTCTAAATCTCTGAGTTATTATTAATGAAAACTATTGATAATGTAATTATCTTTAGTCATGATATTCTTTATTGGGTTAGTTTGTTTCACCCTTTTGCTGCTTCACAATTCCTTTCTGTGTAATAAGAGTGTATTTGGGTCGAAGAGGGATATGAGGAAATAGAGCGGTGGTACAAAAAAGTCGCTTTGAGGTTCTCCTAAATAGTATGGAAATAATTTTATTGAGAACTTTAGATAAGTGTGTCGTATTGTATACGCTATTTGATATTTAATTTTGGTAAACTAAATAGGGTGAGGCGAACCCAACTTTGGAATGGTGTTTTGTCGCTATCATACAAGATGTCTAATGACATACAACCTCGTGTTATCATAAAACAGGGTTGTGCACATCCACTTGCTAAGTATATCTACGAGCACTACCTATATGATATTGGAGTTTATTTGAAACATAATTTCCACTTGGAGACAGTGGAAATAGTTATATGCCAAGAGAAGACTCACCATTGGAAAGAAGATGATAGTAATCTTCTCGTTTTTTTTGGGGTCTATTGGGTCAACCAAGGATAATTCTGTGGACATATGATATCTACAATAACCTAGATGCATGGCCTCCCATGTACGAAGGTTTCATTGAGCACTTCCCAAAGATTTTAATTCCAAAAATAGTTTTTGACTATACTTTTATGTGAAGTACCATTGTAAGGTTGTGGTCGAGGAACCATGAGAGTTACATACATTGTATTAAAACTCACAGTTAACTGTGGTCGTATTCTACACGATAGTTCAACAGTTGTATAAATTAAGTTGTATTTGATTTATGTACCATGTATTTGGCGACTCAAAATTGGGTGATGAATACCTAATTTTGGGGGCGTCACATCATGACCATTGATGAATACACGAATATCCTTGGCCCGTAGTGCATGGATAATTTGTGGTCGTGACCCTAATGAATATCCTTGGCCGTAGTGCAGGGATGATGTGGATTATTTATTAAGTTGAGTCTAAGCGATAAAAGTGATGAAAAATATTTTAAATCATAAAAGATAGTAGATTTTATTCTCTACTTGACTCTTTTAATGGATTGCTTATTCCGCTGCAGTTAAACTTGATGTCTATTGTATTTTATTAGTTTAACATTGTTGGAGACTAATGATAATTTATTCTGCATTATCTTAGTCATAATATTTCTTGTTGGGCTAGTTGAGCTCACCCTTTCTTTCTTTCGTTCTCTCTGTGAAATTGTAACGTAATTTGGGACAGAGCCTGGGAATAGAGTGATGGTCCCGGATGATAGTATTAGCTAGTAGTCATCACTATTCTATTAAATAGTGTGACAATAATTATAATGAGGACTTAACTGAGAGTGGATATTGTGCAGAAAAGCGATGATTTGTATTTAAACTTCTGCCTCTCTTGTTGTATAATTAAGATTGTATTTATATTATGTACCATGTATTTGGCGACTTCGAGAATAGGTGATGTATACCTATTTTGGGGGCGCCATCATTGATATCAAAGCTTAGGATATGATCCCCCGATCGAGATGTGAGATAAGAACTAGGAGGGAGAGACGGAGAATTATTTCGCTAGTATGACCTACCTAAGTTTATTTGGTATTTAATTGGTCGGTCAGAGTATAGGGATAATATGTGATATGTTATTAAACTCTTGTTTTGTGGCAGTATTTTAAAATGACATCTGAGAATGTTGAGAATATCAATGGAGCACAGGAGACCGTTGAGTCTCCACAGATCAATAGTAAGGATAATGTGCATCAGGAAGGCGACAATCCTAAGGCAAACAACAACACTGACCAAATGATGAATGATGGAATGTTCCGAGGATTCATGCAATTCATGCAACATCAGGCAAGAGCGGCTCCTGTCCAAAATGCAGGTGGAAACACTGGCAACTCTCGGACGGTCACCGCCAAGCAATTTAGGGAACTGAGACCACCGGAGTTTTTTGGAGAGCCAAAACCACTTAAGGCGGAGACGTGGATTAAGTAGATCAACAAGATATTTGATGTGTTGGGATGCTCTGAGGAGAAAAAGGTTCCTTTTTCCACCTTCATGTTGCGTGGAAAGGCAGATTACTGGTGGGAATCTGTAAAATGTACTCAACCTGCCGCACTGAAGATGTCTTGGGAGAAGTTCCAGGAACTGTTCAACGACAAGTACTTTTCAGAAAGTATTTGTCACATGAAAGAGGTAGAGTTCATCAAGTGGAACAAAACAACATGACATCAGTCGCAACACTGAAGCCAAGTTTGCCGAGTTGTCCCGGTTTGCGTCCCATTTGGTTGATAATGAGGAGAGAATGACGCGAATGTTTTTAAGAGGTTTGAAACCTGAGATACGTCAATATCTTATCTCTCATAAAATGTGTTTGTATTCAGATGTTGTTAATAGGGCTCAGTTATTGGAGCGTGATAATGAGTCATCCCAACCAAAAGAGAGCAGCCGGCAAAATGATAATACTAGTGAGAACAATCATCGAAGCGGTGACAACAAGCGTGGAGGGAATCAACAGGCCAGAAATGGTAACCAATTTGGTGGTAATCAGGGCCAAAACAGTAAGAATAGACTTTCAAGAAGAGGAGATTCAATAATGATGGAAAGACGTCAGCACCAGCACCCGTTGTTAAAGAAGGAGAACGACCACCTATCATATGCTTCAAATGTGGAGGGGAGGGACATATTAGTCCAAACTGCGCGATGCCGTCCAAAGCATGTTATAATTGTGGAAGAGAAGGTCACCTAGCCCGATTTTGTCGTTCACCGAAGACAAGTTCAGCTAGGATGGAGGCACCAAAAGCCGTCCCAGAAACGTCAAAGTCGGTAGTGCAAGGGAGAGCGTTTGTTGTGACCTCTCAGAAAGCAAGGAACCCGAACGAGGTCATCACGGGTAAGCTAATCATAAACTCAAGCAAAGTTTATACTTTATTTGATACTGGTTCTACCCGCTCTTTCATTTCTCCTACTTGCGCTTAACGTTTAAATTTGACTCCGGAGAAATTAGACTTTGACTTATCTGTTGAAACTCCGTTGGGAGAAACCTTCATTACATCCACTGTTTATAAGTCTTGTTTAGTTCAAATCGGCACCCGCACGCTACCTGTCGATCTTATTTCTTTGAAAATACTTGCATTTGATGTGATTCTAGGGATTTATTGGTTAACTACTCATCATGCAAAAATTGATTATTTTCGTAAGGTTGTTAGCTTTCATATTCTTAACCAACCTATTATGCGAATTCAAGCAACCAAACCATTAAAATCAATCACTGTCATCTCAAGCCATAAAGCTATTCATTTATTAAAAAACGGATGTCAAGCTTTCTTAGCTCGTGTCACGGATCTAAACAAAAATAAATCGCTTTTGAATGATATTTTTATTGTTAATGAATTTCCGACGTATTCCACGAAGAACTTCTGGCCTACCCTTGAGGCGTGAAATTGAATTACTCAGATCGACCTTGAACCCGGTACAAAGCCCATTTCCAAAGCCCCATATCGAATGGCTCCTATTAAACTTTAGGAGTTAACGACCCAACTGCAGGAATTGTTAGACATTGGCTTTATTCATCCTAGTACTTCTCCTTGGGGTGCTCCTGTTCTATTCGTGAAGAAGAAAGATGGGAGTATGCGACTTTGTACTGATTATCGGGAGTTGAATCATGTCACCATAAAAAATAAGTACCCATTGCCACGTATTGATGACCGATGGGACCAGTTGCAAGGAGCCAAATTCTTTTCAAAGATTGATCTTCATTCCGGATATCACCAGTTGAAGATTAGAACCGATGACATTCCAAAGACGGCTTTCAGAACTCGGTACGGGCATTATGAATTCTTAGTCATGTCTTTTGGATTGACTAATGCTCCTGCTGCCTTCATGGATATGATGAACCGAGTCTTCAAGGAATATTTGGATCACTTTGTGGTTGTTTTTATTGATGACATCCCCATATATTCCAAAACCTGTGAAGATCATGAGCAACACTGAGGTCGATACTCCAAAAGTTTCGTGAATATAAGCTTTATGCCAAGTTGAAGAAATAATGAATTTCGGCTTGAGGAAGTAGCATTCCTTGGGCACGTGGTATCAAGTCATGGAATATCCATTGACCCAAAGAAAGATTGAAGCTATTCAAAGTCTGGAGCAACCTAAATCGGTGGTAGAAAGACGTAGCTTTTCTCGGTTTAAGGGGTTATTATCGGAGATTCGTGGAAGGATTTTCTCGAATCGCTACTCCACTAACTCGGTGACGACGGAAAGATACAAAGTTTGGTTGGAGCGAGGAATGTGAGAAGAGTTTTCAAGAACTCAAGAGGAGACTCATTTCAAAGATCCATTCGACAATACCATCCGCCTCGGAGGATTTGTCATCTACAAGTGATGCTTGAGCAAAGGGTTAGGATGTGTTCTCATGCAACATGGGAAAGTCATAGCCTATGCCTCACGAAAACTCAAAGAATATGAGAGGAATTATCCTACTCATGATCTAGAGTTGGCATTTGTTGTCTTCGCGTGACTAAAGATTTGGAGGCATTACTAGTATGGGGAGAAAGTGGAGATCTTTACGGATCATAAAAGCCTCAAATATTTCTTCACTCAAAAGGAACTCAACATGCGACAAGGACGTTGGCTTGAACTATTGAAAGATTATGATCATACCATCCAATACCATCCTAGAAAAGTTTGGTGGTAAGATGATCATTGAGTAGAAGATCATATCGCGGCACGAAAAGCGATATTGTCAATATGAAAGGCCCATTTTGTATGACTTACAAAGAATGGAGATAGAGATAAAGACTCCAGGGACCCCACGTGATGATGGCAAATATACGAGTAGAACCAACTTTAATTGATAAAGTTAAAGCTGCTCAAGTTACAGATCCAGAGCTGATGCGTATGAAGAAGAAAGTGCAAGAAGGTGCTATGCCGGAAGCAAGAATCGATGAAGAAGGAATACTTTGAGTCAACTCCAGACTTTATGTTTCTAACGACCATGATTTAAAGTATAAAATCATGATGGAGGCGCACAACACACCATTTGCAATCCATCCTGGGAGTACCAAAATGTACCGTGATCTTCATCATACATTTTGGTGGAGCAATATGAAGAGAGAGATAGCACTGTTTATCTCAAGGTGTCTAACTTATCAACGAGTCAAGGCGGAACATCAAGTACCAAAAGGTCCATTGCAACCACTTGAAATTCTAGAATGGAAGTGGGAGCACATTACCATGGATTTCGTTACTGGTCTTCCCAAGGTTTCTCAAGGTATTGATGCAATTTGGGTCATTGTTGATAGATTGACCAAGTCTGCTCACTTCTTACCAATACGAGAAACTTATACACTTGAACGTCTTGGTCGTATGTACATAAACGAGATTGTAAGACTGCATGGTATGCCAGTATCCATAGTTTCTAATCGAGACCCAAGATTCACTTCACGATTTTGGGTTAGTTTGCAAAAAGCTATGGGCACGGATTTATAATTTAGTTTGGCATATCATCCTCAGACAGACGGACAATCAGAGAGGACTATTCAAACTCTGGAAGATTTATTAAGACTCTATGTCCTTGACTTCAAGGGAAGTTGGGACAAGTTCTTACTGTTGGTGGAGTTTTCCTACAACAACAGTTATCAAGCAAGCATTGGCATGGCACCATTCGAGGCGTTGTATGGAAGAAAGTGTCGTTCTCTAGTATGCTGGGATGAGGTGGGTGAAGCAATGTTGTTGGGACCGGAGTTGGTACGTATGACTACGAAAAAGATTCAAACGATCCGACAACGTATAAAAATCTCACAAGACTGACAAAAGAGTTATGCTGATCTTCATCGAAAAGACGTGGAATTCGATATTGGAGATCATGTGTTGTTACGTGTTGCTCCATGGAAAGGAGTTACGAGATTTGGAAAGAGAGGAAAGCTCAATCCTCGATTCATTGGCCCATTTTTAATCCTCGATCGAGTAGGAACTGTGGCCTATAAACTCGCTTTACCGCCAAGTATGTCTCGTGTTCATAATATTTTTCACATATCCATGTTACGTAAATATGTGGAAGACCCGAACCACATTATTAAGTTAGAACCAGACGAAATAACGGAAGATTTAACGTATTAAGAGGTTCCTATTCAAATCTTGGATAAGAAGGAACAAATTCTACGCTCCAAGGTTATACCTCAAGTCAAAGTTTTATGGAGAAACCACGATGTTGAGGAAATGACCTGGGAGTTAGAATCTGAAATGATGTCAAGGTATTCTTACCTCTTCGATATACCAGGTACGTATCCTAATTTCGAGGGCAAAATTTTATAAGAAGGGGAGGTTGTAAGACCCCAACTTTTTGAATAAAGATGAATTTTCTATAATTATCATTTTTGAGTAATATGGAATGAATTTAATATAATGTTATAGTTGTGGGTAATATTTACAAATTTTGCAAAGTATGCAAGTTGTCATATTATATTCGATTGGTGGGAAAATATTCTTTTTTCGGGGAATATCAAATGACGACAGACAATCATTGGTGGACCCCACAATGTAATTATTGTCGATCGAGAGAAAATGACAAAAATATTTTATGAAAATAACGGCGGAAGTTTACTGCTATTATCTTGTTGAACTACTCAGTAGTAAAAGTACGATGTCTGGCGTGGTTGCATAGTAGCACACAGTATTGATTATTAAGGCTTACGTGATAAGTCACTTAGTTTTGTTTTATTAGTATTATTAACGTAATAAAACAGAAACATCTTTTTATATAAAATAGAATACTTTTATAAAGTTATTCATTTTATATTTTATTATGCATAGTGTTGCATAGTGTTGCATAGTGTTTTGTATAGTAAAATCTTTTTATATAAAACAGAAAACTTTTATAAAGTTATTTGTTTTATTAGATTATAAATAGAATATATTATATTTTATTTAAAAGATTTTGCTTTAAATATGGACCGTCAGATTAAAGTAAATCAATTTGGACCGTTCATGAATTAGTTACTATGTAATCCATTCTTCTATAAATAGAAGCTCATTCCTTCATTATTTTCTTACGAATTCACTGAAACTCTAGAGAGATAAACTATAAAGAGAAAGAAGAAAAGTATTTTGCTACTTAACTACTCTTATATCCAGTTTCTTTTATGGTAAGGGATATTATTCTTTTGTATTCATGAAGAGAATTTGATTATTCCATTCCTTATTATTACATTGGAATAACTTTGTATCACTGCTGCTACCTATACTTGGTGACATTCTTCTATTATTACATCTTTATTATTACGTTGGAATATCACATTCGTGTGTTTTATCTGGGACTGGTTTAAAATCTTTATTATTATGTTGGAATATCATGTCTATGTGTTTACTGCAGGACTGGTTCCGTTTTTACTTATTCATTGGAACATCCCTGCGGTGCAAAATTTTGCCGACTGATTCGTTTAATATTATTATTCTGTTGGAATAGCCTATCTATGCGAAGTACCGCATGCATGGTGATTTCTTTTGTTATTCCATTCTTTATTATACTCAGTTGGTTAAAGTTTTGAATTTTATACTCCATGAAATTAGTGGAATATCCTTGATATTTGCGCTTCATCCAGTATCTTTTCATGGAAATATTCTTCTGAGCATTCTTGAATTTTACTCTACACAGAAGTATCATGTTGACAATTTGGACGTTATTGGTTCCTGGACAAATTAATTCGTGAATTTGTTTTATTGAATTCTTATATCATTGTCATCATCCTCATGTTTATATTATGTTGAAAGTCATCTGTGGCCTGTAGTTCATAGATGGACTTGGTATAATTATGACCAGGGATTATTCGGTGTAATCATGACCGTAATGTTACAAATGATGTGGTAAAAGTCTTCATTCCCCCGTAATGCATTGATGGACAGTTGTTGGCATGATCATGACCATTGATGAATACACAAAAATCGTTGGCCCGTAGTGCATGAATAATTTGTGGTCGTGACCCTAATGAATATGCTTGGCCGTAGTGCAAGGATGATGTGGATTATTTATTAAGCTGAGTCTCAGCGATAAAAGTGATGAAAAACATTTTAAATCATAAAAGATAGTAGATTTTATTCTCTACTTGACTCTTTTAATGGATTGCTTGTTCCGCTGCAGTTAAACTTGATGTCTATTGTATTTTATCAGTTTAACATTATTGGAGACTAACAATAATTTATTCTGCATTATCTTAGTCATAATATTTCTTGTTGGGCTAGTTGAGCTCACCCTTTTCTTTTCTTTGTCTCTTCGTGAAATGAGAACGTAGCTAGGACGAGTTGGGGAATGGAGTGATGGTCCGGATGATAGTATTAGCTAGTAGTCCTCACTATTCTGTTAAATAGTGTGACAATAATTGTAATGAGGACTTATTCTGAGAGTGGATATTGTCTAGAAAGACAGTATTTGTATTTAAACTTACAGCTCTCTTGTTGTATAATTAAGATTGTATTTATATTATGTACCATGTATTTGGCGACTCAGAATAGGTGATGTATACCTATTTTGGGGGCGTCATAGTATATATCATTGATTGAGTTTTGAGTTATGATCATGATTTAATATGTTTCTTTTCATACAGATTTAGTATTTATTTGAATTGTATAAAGTAAACATTGTACAAATAGATTTAATTTCTTTTATCGAATTTGATTGAATATATCCTAGAGATGTTTATTCTTTGTGTTTTATTTTATCAATCTTCAGTCTTGAGTTTTGAGCTATGAATTTATGATCATGATTTAATATCTTTCTTTTTATATAGATTTAGTATTTATTTGAATTGTATAAAATAAACATTGTTATACAAATATGTTTAATTTTTTTTATAGATAAATTGATTAATTTTACATATTTACTAAATATTATATATCATAATTACTATATTTAATTATTTATTATATATTAATGACATCACTGGGTCAATAACTGTCCAACCACTAGTTGGACTAATGACCCATCCACCAATAGTGTTTCCGATTCGAGTACAGAAACATTGGTTTGAAGGACAAATACTCTTCCTTATCAAAAAAATAAAAATGAGATTCAATTCAATGAACTATTTAAGCCTTTGAATTCGCTATTTAATTCAATGAACTATTTGTTATTATTTTAAGGTCATTTATTATTTTAAAAATGAGATTATATAATATCATATTTTTACTTAGAAGTATAATTCATCATCAAATAGTGTTAGAAATGACATAACATATATAATTCATAAAATTAAATAATAGATTAATATTATTATAAAGTAGTTAGATTCCCTCCTCTTTTTATTCTTCCATCCGTGACTCCCATTATTATTCTCCCATCCGTGACTTTCCCTCCTCTCTCCTCTCATTCTCCTCTCATTCATTCTCTATATAAAGGGAGGTAATACAGAAGGAAAGTAGTAGAAAATTTCTCTGAAGGTTTCTCTCCTCTTTTCTCTTACTTATTCTCTCTAAATTTATGCAGCAATTATAAGAGTATCTTTATACATTTCGCTAAAGTTTTATAACACGTTATCAGCACGAAGCTCTAACCAACTGAGACGGTAAAATTAATTCTTGCAATTTATTATTATACTACCGGTTGGCTATACCACCAATGATATAATTTTATTCTTATAATTGCATTTAAATTCTGTTATTTACAATGGTACCATCTATCCTTGTTGATCTTACAAGACTTAGTGGGAACCTTTTTTTACCGCTTATTAAATTGGTGGAATAACCTGTATATGCGGTTTACCCTATACTTGGTGAAATTCTGTTGTTATTCCATTATTTATTATTTTGAATTTAATATTCTGTCGGAATATCCTGTCGGTGTGAATTTCACCTGACCTGGTTCCATTATTTATTATTCTGCATTTAATATTCTGTCGGAATATCACGCCGATTGTGAATTTCACGACTGGTTCCATTATTTATTATTCCGCATTTAATATTCTGTTGAATATCCTGCTTGGGTTAATTTCACCGACCTAGTTCCATTATTTATTATTCGCATTTATTATTCATTTGGGAATAACTCGCGTGCGTATGCGATCTCTATCGCATGCATGCATGGTGAATGATCCTTTGTATTCATTCCTTATTAAATTGTGGAAATGATCATGTCTAAGTGGATTACGCGCATATGGGTGAAGATCCATTTGCGCTTTTTATATATATATATATATATATATATATATATATATATATATATTAATTAACGATTGCATATTCTTTTTACTAAGATAATATGCTAATAACATATATATATAAGAATATTTATATTTGCACTTTATTACCACTTGAAGTCGTGATTTAGTTTATTTTTATATATATATCATACATGCAATTATTTATTGTTTTAATAAATAATAATTGTTTTTTAACCCAGAATAGATGGCAAACTTGGCAAAAATAGATTTTTCTATTTTGAAAATCTCTGGAGACAACTATTTGGCTTGGGCACTTGATGCAGAATTGCACCTTAGTGCAAATGAGTTAGAAAAGACCATTGAATCAGGAAATACAGCAACTTCGGCATAAAATGTAAAAGTCATAATTTTTCTTCGTCATCATATTGATGAAGGATTAAAGACTGAGTATTTAACAGTCAAAGATCCTTTGTCTTTATGGACACAACTTAAGAAAAGATTTAACCACCAAAAATTGGTTGTTCTCCCTAATGCCAAATTTGAGTGGCTTAATTTAAGGCTACAAGATTACAAATCAATTACGGAATATAGTTCCAATGTTTATAGAATAACCTCTACTTTGGCTTTGTGTGGAGATCCAGTTTCTGAATCCCAAATGTTAGAGAAAACGCTCTCAACTTTTCATCCCACCAACATGATTCTGTCACAATAATATAGACAGAGTAAGTTCACAAAATTCAGTGACTTATTGTCTATCCTCCTGGTTGCAGAAAAGAATAATGAATTGTTGTTGAAAAACCATCAAGTAAGGCCAACGGGTGCTACCCCATTGCCAGATATTAATAACACGTCATTCTAGAAGAATAAACGTGCAATAGATGGTCATATAATAAGAAGCCTTGGGGACGAAAGAATAAACGAGGCCATCGTAACAACAAATTCCAGAACCGCAACAATTCAGGCCACCAGAAGTTGCAAGTGTCTGGGTCGGGTAAAAATAAAGAAAATGTAGCACCGATAAAAAACAACCAGATGTTTGTTTTAGGTGTGAGATGAAAGGGCATTGGTCGCGTACCTGTCGTACACCGAGGAATCTGGCTAATTTATTCCAGGAGTCTCAAAAGAACAAAGTAATGGAGGTAGAAACAAACTTTGTTAATCATCAATTGAATTTTGTTGATGATTCACCAATGATCAACAATGAGGAAAAGGTTGATGATATTACTGAACATTCTGAAAGTATCTTTTGGGATATCGTTTAATTTCTTGTTTTAATTAAACACCTTGCATGTATAATATTATTAGTTTTCATTCTATATGTGGTATGTGTTTCTCATGAATAAAATTATATTTGAAATGTAACTTTTCTTATTTATGTTTTTATATGTGTCAGACCATTTTTTTTTATGGATATGGAGGATATATGTTTAGCAGACAGTGCAACAACTCATACAATCCTTCGAAATGAGAAATATTTTTCACAACTGATCAAAGCTAAGGAAAATGTAGGAACTATCTCTGGCACATCAAATTTAATCGAGGGATTTGGAAAAGCTAGTTTCTTGCTACCAAATGAGACACAAGTTTTTGTCAAAGATGCTCTATATTCTAGTAAATCAAGAAGAAATTTACTAAGTTTTAAAGATATTCGACTAAATGGTTTTCACATTGAAACAACCAATGAGAATGATAATGAATATCTTCTCATTACTTCTACTATTTCTGGAAAAAAGAATATCTTAGAAAAACTTCATTCAATTTCTTCTGGATTATATACTATGAGAATTAGAGCAATTGAGTCTCATAATATTATGATTCCAAAAATCATTGATCCCAAATCCTTTATGCTTTGGCATGAAAGACTCGGTCATCCAAGTACTTCTATGATGCGTCGTATTATTGAAAATTCTACTGGTCATCCTCTCAAAGATAAGAAGGTTTTTCCTAGTAGTGAATTTCCTTGTGCTGCGTGTTCTCGAGGAAAATTAATTGTTCAACCATCACCGGTCAAAGTTTATAAAGAAGCCCCAAAATTCCTAGAGAGAATTCAAGGAGACATTTGTGGACCTATTCAACCATTGTCTGGCCCATTTCGATATTTCATGGTTTTAATAGATGCTTCAACTAGATGGTCTCATGTTTATCTTCTCTCTTCTCGAAATTTTGCCTTCTCAAAACTTCTTGCTCAAATAATCAAGTTACTTGCTCGATTTCGGATCATCCAATCAAGTCAATTTGACTTGATAACGCAGCTGAATTTTCATCAATGTCTTTTAATGATTTTTGTATGACTATTGGGATCTCCATTGAGCATTCTGTTCCTCATATTCATACACAAAATGGTTTAGCTGAATCTTTAATAAAAAGACTTCAACTAATTGCACAACCATTAATGTTAAGGGCTAACTTGCCTACCTCAGTTTGGGGTCATGCAATTCTTCATCTCAGACCATCATTCGAGTAAGACCAACGGCTCTTAATAAATTTTTCTCTCTACAGTTAGTTCTTGGACGGATACCTAACATATCACACTTTCGAAGTTTTTGGAAGTGCGATATGTTCCAATTGCACCTCCACAAAGAACTATGATGGGAGCCCAACGAAGAATAGGTATTTATGTTGGTTTTGATTCTCCTTACATTATCGATATCTTGAACCTTTAAGCTGGAGATGTTTTCTTTTTGCACATTATGTAGATTGTCATTTTGATGAATCAGATTTCCAACATTAGGAGGCGGGAAAGTTTTAAATAAAAAACCCTCTGAAATATTATGGAATGCATCAGATTTAAATTCACTTGATCCTCATACAAGATAATGTGAAATTGAAGTTCAAAGAATTATTCATTTACAAAATATTGCAAATCAAATGCCAGATGCATTTAATGATGCTAGAAAAGTGATAAAGTCACATACACCTGCAGTGAATACTCCAGCAAGCAGGGGCGGATCCAGCCATAAAATTCAGTGGGGTCAAATTTATTTATTTTTGTTAAGAATAAAAATTATAACTATATATATATTTTTCTAAATCCAATATAATTTCTGAACACTTAAGTTGTTAAGTTTAATATATATATATATATATATATATATATATATATATAATTTTTTATAAGAAAAATATTAGAATAATTTTTTTAATCAACAAATTTTTTTATTAAAAACTCAATATAGTACAAATGTGACAAATCCAAAAGTGTTGGATAAGGCCACACGCGATAAAGAAAACTAAGTAAATAGTCTTGAAATTTTAACACCTTCTCTTTGTCTTTGAGTTTTAATTTGGTGATAAAAGAAAAGGAAGCGAATGAAAACAAAAAGAGATAATGTCAGTTTCGTAATAGAAGAATTTTTTTTTTAAGAATAGCGGTTTTTTGAATTTTAATTAGAAAAAAAATATAAAAAAATGAATGTACTTTGAGTAAAAAAAAAAATTCTCATTTTTTTTCTACAACTAAAAAACTTTATAGGATATTAGTTAAAAAAGAAAAGAAAATAAAAGAGAGTATTTACTTTTTGAGCCAAATATTACACATGGAGAAAGAAATAAGGAAAATAATACAAAATCATAATTACTTTAACAAATCACTTATATAAAAAGAGGGTGGTGATGGGAATGTGTACTATGAGGAAAGATAAGGAGTCAAAGAGACAAACATATTACATATGGATTGAAAATTAGGTGAAGGCGGTGCCCCTCACGCTTTAAGGTAGAACCGCCCCCGCCGTGAGGATAGAAAATACTATTGAAAAATCAATTCTCGAGAATCGATTGTGAATAAGGTAATAGAAGAATCTAAACCATGCCGTAAGCGTGGAAGACCGATTGGTGCAAACGACCTCGCATACCGAAAATCAAAAGTAAATAAGGGAATCCGGAAGGAATACCCGCTCGTAAGTAAAGACATATTCCAAGAGTGTGAATAGCCCGAAGAAGAGGTTCAAAATCTCGGTGAAGGGATAAGAGATGAACACCAAGAGATCTCAATAAATTATGTACATGATGAGAAAATATGAGATCGAAGCAAAGTCATGATTGACGATATATTTGCTTTCTCTATAGCATCGATATTACTTTGATTCGACACGGATCACGAACCACAAAGCGTGGAAGAATCGGAAAAAAAAAGATTGGCCAAAATGGAAAGATGTTATTCAAACTGAGCTACAATCTCTATTGAAAAAGAAGTATTTGGACCGATGGTCAAACAATCGCTGGGTATAATCCCGGTTGGAAACAAATGGGTATTTGTCTGAAAGCGAAATGAAAAAATGAAATTGTGAGATACAAAGCCCGACTTGTAGCTCAAGAGTTTTCACAAAAACACGGTATTAATTATCGAGGATACATACTCCAAGTAATGGATGGAGTCACTTTTTCGCTTCTACGGTAGGTATGGCAACCATGGAAGGTTTGGAAACACGCGTCGATGGATGTTGTAATCAAGATACCTATATGGCTCACTGACAGCGGTGAGATTTACATGAGAATCCCTAAAGGATTGAAAATGGTTGAATCACAAAGGCCACGTCACATATATTCAATCAAGTTACAACGCCTTTTTTATGGGTCAAATAAGTGTCAGTTGTATGTGGTATAATCGACTTAGTGATTATTTAATAAAAGATGGATATATAAATGATCAAGTATGTCCATGTGTTTTTATTAAGAAATCACAAAGTGGATTTTCCATCATTGTTGTATATGTGGATGATTTGAATCTTGTAGGTACTCCTGAAGAACTCACAAGAACTGCTACTTATTTAAAAGACGAATTTGAAATGAAAGATCTTGAAAAGACAAAATTCTATTTAGGAATGCAAGTGGAGCATTTAGCATCTGGAATTTTTGTTCATCAATCCACATATCTTTCAAAAAGATTCTCGGTCATTTTCATATGGATAAAGCTCATCCTTTGACTACCCCGATGGTTGTTCGATCTTTAGAAGTTGATAAAGATCATTTTTCGCCTCTAGAAAGTGGGGAAGAAGTTCTTGAACTCAAGTTCCATACCTAAGTGCAATAGGTGCTCTTATGTATCTTGTAAACTGTATACACGCGACACGATATTACTTTTCTTTGTCAACTTGTTAGCAAGATACTGTTCTTCTCCGACTAAGAGACATTGGGATGGGATCAAACACATTTTGAGATACCTCAGGTGGAAGTATAGATCTTGGGTTATTTTATCCAAGAAATTCAACGTCATGATTGGTTGGATATGCCGATGCATGATATTTATCGAGATCCACACAATGGAAGATCACAAACAAAGTTATGTATTTACATATTGTGACACGGCTATATCCACGGAAATCCACAAAGCAAACCATGATGACTACATCTTCAAATCACTCGTAGATTCTCGCTATACATGAAGTAGCAGAGAGTGTGTTTGGTTGAGATCAATTATTCAAAGATATTCAAAAGTCGTGTGGATTACCATCAATCAAAGACATTCCTACAATTACAGTATGAAGATAACGCCGCATGCATTGCTCAACTTAGAGGAGGATACATCAAGGGAGATAGAACAAAGCACATTTCACCTAAATTCTTCTTCATACATGAGCTACAAAAGAATGGTGATATAGATGTGCATCAAATTCGATCATGTGATAATCTGGCCGACTTATTCACAAAGTCGCTACCAAATGCAACGTTTGCAAAACTTCAGAAAAGGATTGGAATGTGTCGACTGAAAGACTTGTGACAACATTTCATCAAGAAGCAATGAATTCCTTTTGAGGGGAAGACTGTACTCTTTTTCCTTAGTCACGGTTTTTATCCCAATGGGTTTTTCCTGACAAGGTTTTAACGAGGCAGTCAATTTAAAAATATTTATGTAAAAGATATGTACTCTTTTTTTCTTCGTTAAATTTTTTCCACTGGGTTTTTTTAACAAGGTTTTTAATGAGACATAATCTTATATCGTAGGGAATCAGGGGAAGTATTATAAAGTAGCTAGATTCCCTCCTCTTTTTATTCTTCCATCTGTGACTCCCATTATTATTCTCCCATCCGTGACTTTCCCTCCTCTCTCCTCTCATTTCCCTCTCATTCATTCTCTATATAAAGGGAGGTAATACAGAAGGAAAGTAGTAGAAAATTTTTCTGAAGGTTTCTCTCCTCTTTTCTCTTGCTTATTTTCTCTAAATTTATGCAGCAATTATAAGAGTATCTTTATACATTTCACTAAAATTTTATAACAAATATAAATTAATCTCCTACCAAAGGGAATAAGGGACCACTTTAATTTAAATTAATTACACTATATATTCAAAATGCACGCATGCAATAATTAATATATGATCGGGAGAGGTTTCCTTGTAAGTTACGTACTGTCTTCATTCACTAAAGCTAAATGGACTATATATGTACTAAACTACTAATAGAGGTAACCCCACATGTCTTCAATCACTTATCAATCTCTCTCTCTCTAGTTTCTCCAATGAATTAAAGAAAACGAATTAACAACGAATCAATTATAATAATGATTTTTTTCGTCGTTATTGAATAAAAAATTATATGCTATAGCGATGAAAAAAATCGTCGCTATAATTGATTCGTTTTTAATTCGCTTCTTTCAATTTATTGGAGAGAGAGTATATATATATATATATATATATATATATATATATATATATATATATATATATATATATATATATATATATATCGGATCTTGTTACATATATATAGAGGCTATATATAGAGGAGGTTGGGTGGTCATTGTTAATAAATGTCACTATATAAGTAATTATATATCCAGCTAAGGCAAGACAATATTGGCTATAGCTGTATATAATGGTTGGCTTCAGCCTTCATTAACTCATAAAGGAATATCTACCATAAATATATATATATATATATATATATATATATATATATATATATATATATATATATATCGATTAGGATTTATAAAGGATTCTTACTTTTTCTTAAAATGAGGACTTTTTTTTTTTTTTTTTTGCTTTTGTTTTAAAACAACTAAAAAAAATTAATATTTATGGAACTAAATTTTTATATAATACATTGTTTTGGATGTGATTTTGACGTATAACAAAATAGGTATATACGATGCATGCGGTATACATATATTTTTAGTATAGGTATCCAAATTACGCTTAAAACATTATATTATGAAAAATTTCATTCCATAAATATTAAACTTTTTTTTTAGTTGTTTAAAAAAAAAAGCAAAAAAAAAATCTCTCATTTTAAGAAAGTAAGGGATCTCTTACTTGATCATTTCTGTATATATATATATATAAATAAAAAATATTTTGATATTTGATGGCTCTTAGAAATTAAATGCTTTTAATATGTAGAGTCGTTGTGGGCTTCAAAGCATTTTTGACGAAACAGAAAATTTGTGGTTTTGGCAAAATCATAAATTGTAGAAAAAAAATTAAGAAAATTAGCATATTTCTAAAAAAGATTGTACAAAAAAAAGTATGAAACACCACTAGTGTATGTGCATACCAAAATTTTAATCTGAGTTGTGACAAGGTTAGCAAGAACGCTGGATGTATAAATTATTTTATTTTTCGTATCACGATTCAAAATGTTAATAACCGCTACGCATAATATAAGACAATTAAAGTTTTTTAATAATTTCGTTGTCGCCATTTCATTAGCACTTTACATTGTATATTTAAATGGTAAATAGACATGCAATTAAGAAAATCAATCCTAATTAGATCATAATTAATTATTGGAAGTAATTAAATCTCAAAAAGCAGCAAGAGGTAGCATGATCAAGAAGCATGCATCTGATCAAACTAACCCCTTTAACAAAGTTAGAAATCTCACGAGAGAAAAAGCTTTGATCACAACTTTGTACCTACCTTTCACAACAAGCAAAAAACACTTTCTTTCTTTATATAAGTCACACAAATTTTTACAAATTCATATTAAATTTAGAGATGTAATCTCAACTCAGATTTAAAAAACTCAATTCAAAAAATCCTCTTACATCTCCAAATCAACGCCCACAACCTAGATTTTGTTAAGGAAAAAAAACTACATGGATACCTTGTAGAAATAAAAATCTTACAAGTTGAGTTGAAAATTGTGAAAATGGTGGGTCATCTCTTCATCTCGAAAAGGTTGGTCTTCTCTTAGACTTGCACGGGACTCTTCCTCTTTTTTCTTTTGCGTGTCTTAGGTTTTCTCTCGCATTGGATGTGTTGGATTATTTGGAAAAAACAGGTTAAAAGGTATAAAATCTCAGCCACATAAAGTCATTAAAACAGATTCAACGGTTGGTAGCACTTTATCCCTCAAATAACATTATTTGAGGATCCTCAACCGAAGGGGACTATATATATATATATATATATATATATATATATATATATATATATATATATATATATATATATATATATAATTTTAGCCCAAATATAGGAATTAAAACCAACCATCCTGAGATTATTCCTCAACAAGCAAAGCATTGTCTTGGTACTTATTTATTTTTATTTTTTTGAGTACAAACTTTATCTTCATTGATTAAAGTACTCCGCATAAAGAAATCCCTAAAAAAAAATCCAAATAATCAATCATGACATGATTATCAAAAGGGACTTGCAACTAGCTACCGACCTCTTTAAATGAGAAAAGATAATAAGAGTTATATATATATATATATATATATATATATATATATATATATATTAGATTAATTGGTATTTTAGTTATTGTACTAAAGGTCCATTTTTATTTTGGTTATTAATTTATTTTTTTTTACAAAAATATTACTATACTCAGAAAAATATTATAAACTAGTCATTACTTGACATTCCGTACAAAAAATTGACAGAAGAGTTAAATAGACTAATGTTTAACAACTGTCATGTGGGGTACTTGAATATGTGGCCGGTGAGACTTTGTTACGTGGAAGGTTAATTGATGTTTTGGTTATTAAATTAAATAAGGCTATAAACGAGCGAAACAGTTCGTGCTTGATTCGGACTCGACTCTAAAAAATATGAGCGAGACTCGAATTCGTTAACAATATGATCCAAATCTAAGCATAAATAATAGTTCGAATAAAAATATGAGTAGAATCTAAGCAATGTTATACTCGACTCGTTTAAGATTTAAATTAACTACTTGAATTCTCGATTGTGATTCGATACATACTCGATTGATACAGATGCAATTAGATAGTGATTTAATTATTATTATTATAATTTTAAATCAAATTAGGATAATTAATTATTATTATTTTAATTTTAATTTTAATTTTAATTTTAATAGTGATTTATATTTGTAAAGTGTAACAGTAAATATATTTTCTCATTTCTAAGTAAAATAACAAATTTAATTTATAATTATATTTATTATAAAGCTAGTTATTATGTGGAGACTCGAATTCGAGTTTGAATTTAAAGCTCGTGAGTAGTTTGAATATAATTTGATCCGAGTTAGACCGAATTCTAGGAATAAATATTCAAGTTGAGTCGAATCTAAGTAGAATTTTTCAAATAGAATTCGAATTCGAGTATGAATTTAACGTTTTGATTCGAATTCGAGCAGTTCTTTATTCGTTTCGGTTCGACTCGTTTACACTCTTAGTATTAAGTGTCGATTTTTAGTTTGGTTAATGAATCTATTTTTTATTATAAAACCTTATTATATATACTCAAAAAATATTTCAAACTAATTATTACTTAATATTTCGTCCAAAAAATTGATGCAAGTGTTGAACCGTGCATATCACATGAACAAAAAAAACTGATGTGTGAGTTAGTTATTGGTGATGTATCAAAATTTTGTCATGTATAATATTATGTGTATTGTCGTTGGTGAAGAAGAAACAAACCAGATATTCTTGGTTAAAATGAATCGCAACAAAATTGTGCCCTAATTTTTTTTCTTTTTTAATTATTTCCCTTTTTTAATTTCTTTAGCAATATCATGTGTCATATCATCAATAACTAACTCACATGTCAATTAAGTAATGTTAAGTAATGATGTGACGCCCCCAAAATAGGTATACATCACTTATCTTGAGTCGCAAAATACATGGTACAAAATACAAATACAATCTTTAATATACAACAAGAGAGCTGAGAGTTTAAATACAAATACTCATATCTTCAAGACAATATCCACTCTCAGAATAAGTCCTCATTACATTTATTATCACACTATTTAACAGAATAGTGAGGACTACTAATACTATCATCTGGTCCATCACTCCGTTCCTCGACTCGTCCCAGCTATATTCTCATTTCCTGAAGAGAACATTGAAAGAAAGGGTGAGCTCAACTAGCCCAGTAAGAAATATTATTTCTAAGATAATGCAGAATAAATTATCATTAGTCTACAACAATGTTAAACTGATAAAATACAATAGACATCAAGTTTAACTGCAGCGGAACAAGCAATCCATTAAAAGAGTCAAGTAGAGAATAAATCTACTATCTTTTATGATTTAAAAGGTTTTCATCACTTTTATCATTTGAGACTCGACTTAATAAATAATTCACATCATCGAATCACCCCACTACTACTACCGAGGATATTCTTTAGTATCACGACCACAAATTTTTCATGCACTATGGGCCAAGGATATTCGTGTATTCATTAATGGTCATGATCATGCCAACAACTTTCCATCAATGCACTACGGGCCAAAGAGGACTTTTACCACATCATTTGTAACATTACGGTCATGATTACACCGAATAATCCCTGATCATAATCATACCAAGTTCATCTATACACTAGGCCACAGATGACTTTCAAAAAAATATAAACATGAGGATGATGACAATGATATAAGAATTCAAGAAAACAAGTTCAAGAATTAATTTATTCATGAACTAATAACGTCCAAATTGTCAACATGATACTTCTTTGTAGAGTAAAATTCAAGAATGCTGAGAAGAATATTTTCATGAAAAGATACTGGATGAAGCGCAAATATCAAGAATATTCCACTAATTTCATGGAGTATAGAAGTCAAAACTTTAACCAACTGAGTATAATAAGGAATGGAATAACAAAAAAAATCACCAAGCATGCGGTGAGCGCATACATGCAAAGTTATTCCAATGAGAATAATAAAAGCGGAACCGGTCCGGTAGAAACACAGAGAGGATATTCCAATGAGAATAATAAAGATGGAACCAGTCCGGCGTAAAACGCGTAGGCAGGATATTCCAACGGAATAATAAAGACGGAACCAGTCATGCGTAAAAGCATGCACAAGATGTTCCAATGTAATAATAAAGAGCGGAACCGGTCCGGCAGAAACGCATATGGATAGGATATTCTAACAAAATAATAAAGAATGAAATAACAGAAGAATTTCACCAAGTATGTGGTACTTCGCATAGACAGGTTATTCCAACATAATAATAAAGAATAGAATAACAAAAGTTGTGACGCCCCCAAAATAGGTCCACACGACCCATTCTGAGTCACCAGATATCACATTATAAAAATCAAATACCAACTTCATTTATATAATTTGCCGGTGACCGTATAGAATACGAATTACGATTAACTCGTGAGTTTTAAAACAACAATGTCTCATAGACAGTATCCAAACTCAAATTATTACAATGCCATATAAAATACAACAGCAAATATTTCACGACCCCAAAGAAGAACGATAAGATTACTATCTTGTTCATTCTAATGAGGTGCACTTTTGACGCTTCCAAAGTCGGGTTCTCATCACCCTATTGTTGTTCACCAAAATCAATTATTAAGTGACGATAAAATATCGACACCCACATCTTAGGTCCTCAATACAATTATATATTGTATGTCATGCCGTTTTTATAATGTATTGAGAAACTTGACAGTCTCGGACCATCACACTATTTTCCTGTTATCCCATTTCGACCCAAATTTACACTCTTATTACACGAAAGGAATTGTGAAGCAAAAGGGTGAGCACAACTAGCTCCAAGAAAGAATATCATGACTAAAGATAACTACATTATCAATAGCTTTCATCAATAATAAATCAGAGATTTAGAACATATGGTAGATGATAAAACTTTTCAATCATAGTTGCGGCGAACGGAGCAATCCATTAGAAGAGTCAAATAGACCATCAGATCTATTATCTTCTCTATGTTAAAAGTCCACCGATAATGTTTTATCCCTGTAACATCAATCAACAATTCCTGTCCACAACCTTATGAATAATTCATAATCATAATTGTGATTCTAAATTCCTTTTCGCACCCAGGACGAAGATAATTTTAATCACCTATCTTCACCTGAAACATCAAAAATTATGGTTATACCAAATCATAATTCCCGCTCATAATCATACTAATTAAATTCATCTTTGCACTACGACCAAAGACATACAACTGTAAAACCAATAATGCTGAGACTCATCTTAATAAATAATCCACATCATCGAATCACCCCTGCACTACGGCCAAGGATATTCGTTAACATCACATCCATGAATTATCCATGCACTAAGGCCAAGGATAATCATTATTATTACATCCATGAATTAATATTTTATTGCTGAGACTCAGCACAATAATTAATCCACATCATCGAATCATCCCTGCACTACAGGCCAAGGATATTCTTTAGTATCACGACCACGAATTATCAATGCACTACGGGCCAAAAATAATCGTGTTTTCATCAACGGTCCTGATCATGCCATAAAATAATTCATCTTTGCACCCTTGGCCGAAGAGAATCCATAGCCATAACAAAAACTGTCCATCAATGCACTACGGTCAATGAGGACTTTTTCCACATCATTTGTAACATTACGGTCATGATTATACCGAATAACACCTGGTCATAATTGTGACGCCCCCAAAATAGGTATACATCACCCATCTTGAGTCGCCAAATACATGGTACAAAATTCAAATACAAACTAATAATACAAGAGTCGTGTAAAATATGACAAAACACATGCTGTGAGTTTAAATACAAATATTGTCTTCTAGACAATATCCATTCTCAAATAGAGTCCTCGTTACATTTATTATCACACTATTTAACATAATAGTGAGGACTACTAATACTATCATCTGGACCGTCACTCCATTCCCGGACTAGTCCCGGCTACGTTCTCATTTCACAAGAGAACGGTGAAAGAAAAGGGTGAGCTCAACTAGCCCAAAGAAGAAATATTATGACTAAGATAATGCAGAATAAATTATCATTAGTCTTCAACAATGTTAAACTGATAAAATACAATATACTTCAAGTTTAATTGCAGCAGAACAAGAAATCCATTAAAAAGTCAAGTAGAGAATAAAATCTACTATCTTTTATGATTTAGGAAGTTTTTTATCACTTTTATCGCTAAGACTCAGCTTAATAATTAATCCACATCATCCCTGCACTACGGCCAAGGATATTCATTAGGGTCACGACCACAAATTCCATGCACTACGGGCCAAGGATATTTGTGTATTCATCAATGGTCATGATCATGCCAACAACTGTCCATCAATGCACTACGGCCAATGAGGACTTTTACCACATCACTTGTTACATTACTACCATGATTACAACGAATAATCCTTGGTCATAATCATACCAAGTCCATCCATGCTCTACGTGCATATAGATGACTTTAAAAAAATATAAACATGAGAGGATGATGACAATGATATAAGAATTCAATAAAACAAGTTCACTTAATTAATTTATTCAGAACTAATAACGTCCAAATTGTCAACATGATATCGCTTTGCTTTGTAGAGTAAAATTCAAGAATGCTAAGAAGAATATTTCCATAAAAAATCTTTGGATGAAGCGCAAAATATCGAGGATATTCTACTAATTTCATGGAGTATAGAAGTCAAAATTTTAACCAACTGAGTATAATAACGAAGTGAATAACAAAAGAAATCACCATGCATGCGGTATGCCGCATCGACGGAGTTATTCCAACGAGAATAATAATAACGGAACGGTCGGTGAAATTCACAATCAAGCGAGGATGTTCCAACGGAGAATAATAAGTGCGGAAAAATAAATAATAGAACCAGTCGATTGTAAAACATGATGCATGGATATTAAAACAGTAATAATATAAAGCGGAATAATAAATAATGGAACCGGTCGGTGTAAAACACACATGATGAGGATATTCCGGCTGCGAATAATAAAGATGAATAATAAATAATGGAACCGAAGTCAGGTGTAAAAAACACACGCATGTGATATTCCAAATGAGAATAATAAAGATGATTAATAGAAGAATGTCACCAAGTATAGGGGTAGGCCAGATATCTGAGTTATTCCAACAAAATAATAAGAAATGGAATAACAACAGTTCTCTTCATGAATAAAAAAGTATAACACCCCTTACCGTAAAAGAAACTGAATATAAGAGTAGGGAAGTAGCAGAATACTTTTCTATAGTTTCTCTATAAATTTTCTCTCTGGAGTTTCAATGAATTTGTAAGAAATAATGAAGGAATGAGCTTCTATTTATAGGAGAATGGAAGTGTCTTTGTTTATGAACGAATTATTTTCTGTAATTATTTTTTCAACCAAATACTGATAAAGTCAATCAACTAACTAATAAAATCACAACAAAAATTAAAATATAATACATATATATAAACACATGTTTTCAACTTATATATATATCAATATTATATATACACCACTTAATTTTTCTCCCCCATAACCAACATCAATCCCCCACCCACCCAATAATCAAATTCACTACTCTTACACATCACTATCACACTACCACTTTTCCACCATTTTCCACTCACACACACATCACACACCTATCACTTTCACATATCACTTTCTCCCACCATATACTCAATACATACATATACTTCCATACTTATACTCTTCCATTTCCAAAATCATTTTCCCAACACAAATGGGCCCAACATGTGGCCCCCACCTTTAAAAATTTTTTACCGATTATTTTGAAAAATGGGTAAATAGGAATCCATAAAATAAGCAAAACTTCATAAAAAAAACACCTTAATAATTTTAACAACATTTATCATCTTTATTATAATTCACAATATTAATCGACTGTGTCGTTCCCGGAAAAGAGGGCTTTCAATAAGGATTTCTCCCTATTTGGCCTTGATTAGGTGATCAAACCTCTCCTCGATGTAACTTCTAGACATCATTAATATTGCAATTTATAATATTAATAACTCTATCATTTCAATTATTGATTTAATAATATATAAAATATCGACAATAATTGAATCAAATAACGTGAGATACTATGCAACAATTACTATAGCAATAATTGAACAAAACTGAGTGACTTCTCACGTAAGCATTAATAATCAATACCATGTGTTACTATGCAACCACGCGTATTACTGTACTTTTACTACCGAGTAGTTCAACAGTATTAACGGTAAAACTTCCGCCGTTATTTTCAATAAAATATTTTTTTCGTTTTCTCAATCCGACAATAATTTTGTTGTGGGGTCCACCAATGATTGTACTGTCGTACAGATATCTCCCGACAAAAAGAATATTCTCTGACCAATTAAATATAATATGACAACTTGTATACTTTGCAAAATTTATAAATACTACCCACAACTATAACATAATATCAAATCCACACCATAATATTAAAAAAAATATTTCGAGAAAATTAAATATTTATTCATAAAATCTGGGGTCTCACAATCTCCCTCCTTATGGAATTTTGCCTCGAATTTACATACGCACGGTATCTTAGAACAAGTGAGGATACCTTGACTTCATTCGATTCTAACTCTTGAGGTATAACCTTGAGTGTTGAATACGATTCTTCTTATCCAAGATTTTAACACGTATCTCCTCAAACGTTAAATCATCTGCTATCTCGTCCGGTTCTAACTTAATAATGTGGTTCGGGTAGTCCACATATTTATGTAACATCGATACGTTAAGAACACGCGACATACTTGGCGGTAAAATGAGTCTATAAGCCACAGTTCCTACTCGACCGAGGATTTCAAATGAGCCAATTAAATCGAGGGTTGAGATTTCCTCTCTTCAGCAACTCTTGTTTTTAAAACCCTCTTGAACCTTCTTCTTCACATTCATCAGCTCCGAGTGTGTAGCTTAAGCGGCTTTAACTTTATCGATTAAAGTCGATTCTACTCGTATATTCGTTATCTTCATATGGGTCCCTAGAGTCTTTAACTCTATCTTCATCATTTGTAATTTGTACGAAATGAGTCTTTGTGTTAAAAACATCGCACTCGTAAACGCATACGATCTTCTATTCAACACGTCAGCTACCACGTTCATTTTTCCACGATGATATTGAATAGTACGATCGTAATCTTTAATAGCTCGAGCCAACGTCTTTGGCACATGTTACGTTCATTTTGGGTGAAGAAATATTTGAGGGTTTAAGAAATGGGTTTTGTACTGGGGTCAATACAAAATTCGATTTCACGCTCTAGGGGTAGGCCAGGAAGTCTTCAAGAATATGTCTAGAAATTTGTTAACAATAGAAATATCATTCAAAACTGTGACTCTCATCCAAGACTTGGATAACACGTCGCATTGATACCTATCAACTTGCCATCGTCATTCACAACGTCTCCTATGGAAAGTCTGGCTTCGGTGCATTCCACACAAGGAAGTCAACAATGAAAGGATCGGGGCTCTTTACTTATGGCTTGATATGACAGTGATTGACTTTAGTGGTTTGGTTACTTGAATTCATATAACAGATTGGTTATGAATATAAAAGCTAACAACCTTACGAAAAGCATGATGAGTAGTTAACCAATTGATTCCTAAAATCACATCAAAGGCAAGTATTTTCAAAGAGATAAGATCAGCGGGTAACGTGAAAGTGTTTATTTGAATCAAACAAGATTTAAAAATAATAGAGGTAACGAAGGCTCCTACTAACGAAGTTTCAACCAATAAGTCAAAGTCTAACTTCTCCGAAGTCAAATTTAAACGTTGAACGCAAGAAAGAGAGATAAAATAATGGGTAGAACCGGTATCTTATAAGGTATAAACTTCTCAATCTATAATTAACTAACTTGGTGCTAAACCGTTTGGGTTACTCGCTTTTGAGAAGTCACGGCTTCTCCCTTGCACTACCGGTTTGACTTTTTCGAAGCGGTCTTTGGTGCCTCCATCCTAAGTGAACTTGTCTTCGGTGAGCGACAAAATCGTGTTAGGTGACCTTCTTTTCCACAATTATAACATACTTTTGCGGCATCATCGCATTGATTTGGTGATATGTCCTCCCTCCGCATTTGAAACATATGATAGGTGGTGGATTCTCCTTCCTTAACAACGGGTCTTTGGTCTTCGACGTCTTTCCATCATTGTTGAATTTTTCTTCTTGAAATGTCCATTCTTATTATTTTGGCCATGATTACCAAAAAGTGGTTACCATTTACGGCATATTGATTCCCTTCACGCTTATTGTCCACCGCTCGATGATCGCTTATCATTGGTATTATCATTTTCTTGCCGCTCTCTTTTGGTTGGGTTGACTCACTATCGCGCTCCAGTAACTGAGCCCTATTAACAACATCTGAATACAAACAAAGTTTATGAGAAATGAGGTATTGACATATCTCGGGTTTCAAACCTCTTAGAAACATCCACATCATTCTCTCCTCATTATCAACCAAATGGGACGCAAACCGGGACAACTCGGCAAACTTGGCTTCGTACTGCGATACGGTCATGTTGTTTTGTTCCAGCTTGATGAAATCTACCTCTTTTATGTGACGACTACTTTCGGGAAAGTACTTGTCGTTGAACAGTTCCTGGAACTTCTCCCAAGACATCTTTAGTGCGGCAGGTTGAGTACGTTTTACAGATTCCCACCAGTAATCTGCCTCTGCACGCAACATGAAGGTGGAAAAGGGAACCTTATGCTCCTCGGAGCATCCCAAGACATCAAATATCTTGTTAACCTGTTTAAACCACGTTTCCGCCTTAAGTGGTT
The DNA here is from genome assembly GCA_020205605.1 of Panax ginseng. Lineage (NCBI taxonomy): Eukaryota > Viridiplantae > Streptophyta > Magnoliopsida > Apiales > Araliaceae > Panax > Panax ginseng. The sequence goes on along the minus strand of CM035128.1, from coordinate 12,538,826 downwards.
TTGGCTCTCCAAAGAACTCTGGTGGTCCCAGTTCCTTAAACTGTTTGGCGGTGACCATCTGTTGCCTCTTTTATAGTTCTTATAAAAGAGCTCTAACTCATGCAAGTATACACGGGTCAACAAGTAATACAGAGTAAGTAAAGTATCAATCCCACAAAGAAAGTTTTTAACTTAGACTATTATGCATTAATCAACTCACTATATTTATATGCTAAGACTTTGGACTTAATGGTTGATTTGAACTGACTATGATTACCAACTACAAATAAAAATATAAATGAACTAAATATAATGTGAAACAATGGGATCCTAACTTCATTCAATATTTCATTCAATCGCCATATGTCATGCAAGACGTGTTCACATATCACAGGATAATGTCATGCAAGACGTGTTCACATCCCTGCACTACGGCCAAGGATATTCATTAGGGTCACGACCACAAATTCCATGCACTACGGGCCAAGGATATTTGTGTATTCATCAATGGTCATGATCATGCCAACAATCATCCATCAATGCACTACTGCCCAATGAGGACTTTTACCACATCACTTGTTACATTACTACCATGATTACAACGAATAATCTGAGTCATAATCATACCAAGTCCATCCATGCTCTCAAAAGCCATAGATGACCTTAAAAAATATAAACATGAGGATGATGACAATGATATAAGAATTCAATAAAACAAGTTCACGAATTAATTTATTCAGAACTAATAACGTCAAATTGTCAACATGATCTTTGCTTTGTAGAGTAAAATTCAAGAATGCTAAGAAGAATATTTCCATAAAAAAAATCTTTGGATGAAGCCTTGAAATATCAAGGATATTCTACTAATTTCATGGATTATAGAAGTCAAAATTTTAACCAACCGAGTATAATAACGAAGTGAATAACAAAAGAAATCACCATGCATGCAGCCGATCGACGAGTTATTCAACGAGAATAATAATAACGGAACCAGGTCGGGTGAAATTCACACAAGCTGGGATGTTCCAACAGAATAATAAATGCGGAATAATAAATAATGGAACTGTGTCAAGGTGTAAAACACATGCATGAGGATATTAAGCCGAGAATAATAAAGAGCGGAATAATAAATAATGGAACCAGTCCGGTGTAAAACACATGAACGAGGATATTAAAACCAGAATAATAAAGATGAATAATAAATAATGGAACCGAGTCCGATGTAAAAACACACAGGATATTCATGAGTAATAATAAAGATGATTAATAGAAGAATGTCACCAAGTATAGGGTAGATCAGCGTATACTGAGTTATTCCAGCAGAATAATAAGAAATGGAATAACAATAGTTCTCTTCATGAATAAGAAAGTATAACACCCTTACCGTAAAGTAAAAGCCGAATATAAGAGTAGGGAAGTAAGAGAATACTTTTCTATGGTTTCTCTATAATTTTTCTCTCTACAGAGTTTCGATTGAATTTGTAAGAAATAATGAAGGAATGAGCTTATTTATAGGAGAATGGAAGTGTCTTTGTTTATGAGCGAATTATTTCTGCATAATTATTTCTTCAACCAAATACAATAAAGTCAATCAACTAACTAATAAAATCACAACAAAAATTAAAATATAATACATATATATAAACACATGTTTTCAACTTATATATATCAATATTATATATACACCACTTAATTTTTCTCCCCCATAACCAACATCAATCCCCCACCCACCCAATAATCAAATTCACTACTCTTACACATCACTATCACACTACCACTTTTCCACCATTTTCCACTCACACACACATCACACACCTATCACTTTCACATATCACTTTCTCCCACCATATACTCAATACATGCATATACTTCCATGCTTATACTCTTCCATTTCCAAAACCATTTTCCCAACACAAATGGGCCCAACATGTGGCCCCCACCTTTAAAAATTTTCTACCGATTATTTTGAAAAAATGGGTAAATAGGAATCCATAAAATAAGCAAAACTTCATAAAAAAAACACCTTAATAATTTTAATAACATTTATCATCTTTATTATAATTCACAATATTAATCGACAAGGTGTTCCTCGGAAAGAGGGGCTTTCAATAAGGATTTCTCCTATCATGGTGGCGCAATTAGGTGACCAAATCTCTCTCTTGGCGAACTTCTAGACATCGTTAATATTGCAATTTATAATATTAATAACTCTGTCATTTCAATTATTGATTTAATAATATATAAAATATCGACAATAATTAAATCAAATAACGTGAGATACTATGCAACAATTACTTATAGCAATAATTGAACAAAAGCGAAGTGACTTCTCACGTAAACATTAATAATCAATGGTGTGCTACTATGCAACCACGCCAGATTCTGCATACTTTACTACTGAAAGTAGTTCAACAATATTAATTCAGAAACTTAATTCATTATTTTAAATAAAATATTTTTGTCATTTTCTCAATCCGACAATAATTTCGTTGTGGGTCCACCAATGATTGTACCGTCGTACGGATATTTTCCGATAAAAAGAATATTCCCCAACCAATCGAATATATAATGACAACTTGCATACTTTGCAAAATTTATAAATACTACCCACAACTATAACATTATATCAATTCCACACCATAATATTAAAAAAAAAATTCGAGAAAATTAAATATTTATTCATAAAATCTGGGGTCTCACAATAATCATACCAAGTCCATCTATGCACTACAGGCCACAGATGACTTTCAACATAATATATACATGAGGATGATGACAATGATATAAGTATTAATCAAACGAAAACAAGGATAAATATTAAAGACTTTAAATTTATCCAAATATTATCAACCACTCATAATCTAATATTATGATTATCATAAAAAAATTTTAATCACTTCTTAAACTTATAAATAATTTATTTCAATTATTTACACTTTACCAAATAATGCATTTAATCATTCAAAAATGTCATACTCATAAAATTTCATCACCTATGATCAAAGTACTCATCAAAAATCTGCACCCACCTTATATAGGATTTCCAAGCTATAAAATCCTATTTTCCAACTTTGTTACTTATCATAACATATTTAACTCATATGTTCGTAACTAAACTATTTTCATAAAAATACCAAATTAGTCCCAAAAATTATTCTTTTCTGGGATTTAAAATAATATAGTCCCATATTGAACATTTATTTTTCTTGACTTTTTAAAATTCATTTACTATTTTTTAAAAATTAATTTCTAATTAATTCCTTAAGAAATTAGCTACCTCAAGGTTAACTCCAGAAATTCCCAAATCTTGGCAGGATCTTACACATGTTAACGTGAGCCTCCAATTTAAATTTTGTGGTCATCAGAGTTATAGAACTCCGGTTATAGCGTTTTTCGTTGGAAAAACCTAAATATTGAAATGGTCATAACTTGCTCATTTTAAGTCAGAATGAGCTCATTTTTGGACAAAAGGTACTTTAAACCATATATTTTTATGTCCCAAAAGGCCAGAATTTTTCTCACAAATTAAGTGGCCGAAAATGCCATTTTAAAAATCTGGACAGTATCCTTTTTGGAAATTTCAGTTTTTGACTCCTTTGCTAAAATCAGTCCACACGAAAATCTACAGCACCTTTTCCAGTGATTCCACTTGGATAAGTTACAAAACTCATAGACCTAACTCTAGGACTTGACCACACTCAAAAATTCGAAATATAATAGGAGATATGGTCAATTGAATTTCATGTTCCATTTTCACCAAAATTTGATTTTTCAACCCTTTGTGATTTCTAAGAAACTTCCATGTTTTCACATAATAACCAACATAACTCATTATAAGACTTACTAATACCACATATACCCATGATTTTCATTAGTCCAATGCTTTTATTATGACTTTCATCATAATCCACGTAAACATATCATTTCCACAATTTAATAAGGAATGAATACGAAGGATCATTCACCATGCATGTGGTAATCCACATAGACAAGTTATTCCAACAGAATAATAAAGAATGGAATAACTGAAGGATTCACCATGCATGCGATAGAGACCGACAGCGGCGAGTTATTCCCAATGTAATAATAAAGAATGAACCAGTCGGTACAGAAATGCATGCATAAAGTATATCCCAATGTAATAATAAAGGCGGAACTGGTCCAAAGGTAAAATACATACACGACGGATATTTCAAATGAATAATAAACACGGAACCGTGGTCAGGTGTAAAATACTGGATATGATATTTCAAATGTAATAATAAAGACGGAAACCAGTCGGTGTAAAACACACGCATGTGATATTCTAATGTAATAATAAAGATGGAATAATAGAAGAATGTCACCAAGTATAGGGTATTAAGCAGATACTGAGTTATTCCAAAAGAATAATAAATAATGGAATAATGAAGAATTTCACCAAGTATAGGGTACGTAGCGTGATACAAAGTTATGTATAGGGTATGTCGGCGATACAAAAGTTATTCCAACGAATAATAATAAAGAATGAAATAACAGAAGTTCTCTTCATGAATAAGAAAGAATAACACCTCTTACGGGTACAACAAATAATATTCCTTACCGTAAAAGAAACTTGATATCGGAGTAGTAAAGTAGCAGAATACTTTTCTTCTTTCTCTCTATAATTTCTCTCTCTAGAGTTTAAGTGAATTAAAGAAAGAAATAATGAAGGAATGAACTTATTTATAGAAGAATGGACCTGATAGTAACTAATTTATGAGCGGTCAGATTGATTTACTTTAATCGGACGATCCATAATTAAAGCAAAATCTTTTAAATAAAATATAATATATTCTAATTATTGCCTAATAAAATAAATAACTTTATAAAAGTATTTTGTTTTATATAAAAAGATTTTACTATACAAAAAAACACTACGCAGCACCTATGCAACACTATACATAATAAAATATAATATAATCTAATTATTATCTAATAAAACGAATAACTTTATAAAAGTATTCATTTTATATAAAAAGATTTTACTATTAGCCTAATAAAACGAATAACTTTATAAAATTATTTTGTTTTTATATAAAGTTTTTACGCTTTTATTACGTTAATAATACTAATAAAACAAAACCGAGTGACTTATCACATAAGCATCAATAATCAATACCGCAGTGTACTGTCTTTATGCAACGACACATCGTTGTACTTTTACTACCGAGTAGTTCAACAGTATTAACGGTAAAACTTCCGCCGTTATTTTTAATAAAATATTTTTGTCATTTTCTCAATCCAACAATAATTCCGTTGTGGGGTCCACCAATGATTGTACCGTCGTACGGATATTCCCTGACAAAAAAAATATTTCCCGACCAATCGAATATAAAATGACAACTTGCATACTTTGTAAAATTTATAAATATTACCCACAACTATAACATTATATTAAATCCACACCATAATATTAAAACACAAAGACAGGATATTCCACCAGAATAATAACGACGGAACCAGGTCTGGTGTAAAACACACAGACAGGATATTCCAACAGAATAATAACGACGGAATAATAGAAGAATGTCACCAAGTATAGGGTATTCCGCGTATACAGGTTATTCCAACAGAATAATAAAGAATGGAATAACAGAAGTTCTCTCCATGAATAAGAAAGAAATAATACCCCTTACGGGTACAACAAATAATATCCCTTACTTTGAAAAATTTTCAAATGTCACCTTTAACTTTAAGCTTTTATCAATTTAATTATTCACCAAAATAGAAAAATTGAACACTTTTATTTCATAAAATTCGGGGTCTCACAAAAGTTCTCTTCATGAAGACGAAAGAAAGAAATAATACCCTTACCTCGGAAAAGCTGGATCTTTGGAATAGTGAAAGGCGTGAGCCTTCTTCTTTTTTATAGATTTTCTCTACAATTTCTCTCTATAATAATTGCTCTATAGCTTTAGTGAATTGGTGAGAAATGAAGGAAGAATGAGCTTTATTTATAGAAAAATATAGTTTCAATAATCAGACGCGTTTTGGGGCTCGAAAAATTACAGTACAATACCTCCAACTTTTCCTTTATTTTTAATTTAGTCATGCAAGTATTATCAAACTTGCACCACCTCCCCTAATAGAAAATAATGTGATTCAATAGTAAATCATGTGAATCAATTGTTCTAGACATGTGAAAATACAAATTACAGTAGAGTACCTCCATCAATACCTCCATTTTTAACTTAGTCATGCAAGTATTATCAATCTTGCACCAAATCCCCTAATAGTAACAAGAATGTGAAACAATAGTATACACATGCGAACAAATAGTTGTAATCATGTGAAATAATAGCAATCAATTGCTCATTTATCCGGTTAAATACCCGATTGGTCAATATAACCTCCAGACATCAATTTTTATCGAAATAAATGTCGATTTTCACTAACACAAATAATTCCAACACAATGAATGAGACGCCCCTAAAATAGGTATACATCACCCATCTTGAGTCGCCAAATACATGGTACAAAATATAAATACAATCTTAATTATACAACAAGAGAGCTGTGAGTTTAAATACAAATACTGTCTTCTAGACAATATCCACTCTCAGAATAAGTCATCATTACATTTATTGTCACATTATTTAACAGAATAGTGAGGACTACTAGCTAATACTATCATCCGGACCATCACTCCATTCCCCGACTCGCCTAAATCCCACGTTCGTAATTTTTCAAGAAAGCGGTGAAAGAAAAGGTGAGCTCAACTAGCCCATTAAGAAATATTATGACTAAGATAATGCAGAATAAATTATCATTAGTATTCAACAATGTTAAACTGATAAAACACAATAGACATCAAGTTTAACTGCAGCGGAACAAGCAATCCATTAAAAGAGTCAACTAGAGAATAAAATCTACCATCTTTTATGATTTAAAAGATTTTTTATCACTTTTATCGCTGAGACTCAGCTCAATAAATAATCCACATCATTAAATCACCCCTGCACTACAGGCCAAGGATATTCTTTAGTATCACGACCACAAATTATCCATGCACTACGGGGCAAAGATAATCGTGTTTTCATCAACGGTCCTGATCATGCCATAAAAATAATTCATCTTTGCTCCCTTGGCCGAAGATAATCCATAGCCATAATCATACCAAAAACTGTCCATCAATGCACTACGGGCCAATGAGAACTTTTTCCACATCATTTGTAACATTACGGTCATAATTATACCAAATAATCCCTGATCATAATCATACCAAGTCCATCTATGCACTACAGGCTACAGATGACTTTCAACATAATATAAGCATGATGATGATGACAATGATATAAGAATTCAATAAAACAAGTTCACGAATTAATTTGTCCAAGAACCAATAACGTCCAAATTGTCAACATGATACTTCTGTGTAGAGTAAAATTCAAGAATGCTCAGAAGAATATTTCCATGAAAAGATTTGGATGAAAGCTTAAATATCAAGGATATTCCACTAATTTCATGGAGTATAGAAGTCAAAACTTTAACAAGTTGAGTATAATAAAGAATGGAATAACAAAAGATATCACCGTGCATATACGGTGCTTAGATGTATAAAAGTTATTCCAACAGAATAATAATAATGTAACCCGGTCGAGGCAAAATTACGCAGACCAAGCGGGATGTTCCAAATGTAATAATAAATAATGGAATAACAACAAAAATAACCATGCACGCAGATTGCAGATGTACATGTTATTCAATGAGAATAATAAAGACGGAACCGGAGTTGGCATAAAACGCACGCATGAGGATATTCAGCAATGAATAATAAAGAGCGGAACCGGTCCAGGAGTAAAACACATGCACAGGATATTCCAATGAATAATAAAGATGGAATAATAGAAGAATGTCACCAAGTATAGGGTATTAAGCGTATATAAAAGTTATTCCAACGAATAATAAAGAATGGAATAATGAAGAATTTTCCAAGTATAGGGTATGCAAGCGTATCTGAGTTATGTATAGGGTATCTGGCGTATCTGAGTTATTCAACGAGAATAATAAAGAATAAAATAACAGAAGTTCTCTTCATGAATAAGAAAGAATAACACCCCTTACGGGTACAACAAATAATATCCCTTACCGTAAAAGAAACTTGATATCGGAGTAGTAGAGTAGCAGAATACTTTTCTTCTTTCTCTCTATAATTTCTCTCTCTAGAGTTTCAGTGAATTCGTAAGAAATAATGAAGGAATGAACTTCTATTTATAGAAGAATGGACTGCATAGTAACTAATTTATGAACGGTCCAGATTGATTTACTTTAATCGGACGGTCCATAATTAAAGCAAAATCTTTTAAATAAAATATAATATATTCTAATTATTGCCTAATAAAATAAATAACTTTATAAAAGTATTTTGTTTTATATAAAAAGATTTTACTATGCAAAACACTATGCAGGCACTATGCAACACTATGCATAATAAAATATAATATAATCTAATTATTATCTAATAAAGCGAATAACTTTAAAAAAAGTATTACATTTTTATATAAAAAGATTTTACTATTAGCCTAATAAAACGAATAACTTTATAAAAGTATTCTATTTTATATAAAGTTTTTCTGCATTTTATTACGTTAATAATACTAATAAAACAAAACCGAGTGACTTATCACATAAGCATCAATAATCAATACAGTGTCTTTCTATATGCAACCACACGTATTCTTTGTACTTTACTACTAGTGTAGTTCAACAAAGATTAACGGTAAAACTTACGCCATTATTTTTAATAAAATATTTTTGTCATTTTCTCAATCCGACAATAATTAGGTGTGGGGTCCACTAATGATTGTAAATTGCCGTAAATACGGATATTCCTTGACAAAAAGAATATTTCCCGACCAATAGAATATAAAATGACAACTTGCATACTTTGCAAAATTTGTAAATATTACCCACAACTATAACATTATATTAAATCCACACCATAATATTAAAAAAATTATTTCGAGAAAATTAAATCTTTATTCATAAAATCTGGGGTCTCACAATCTCTCCTCCTTATGGAATTTCGCCCTCGAAATTTATGTACGTACCTGGTATGTCGAACAGGTGAGGATACCTTGACTTCATTTCAGATTCTAACTCTTGAGGTATAACCCTTGAGTGTTGAATACGATTCTTCTTATCCAAGATTTTAACACGTATCTCCTCAAACGTTAAATCATCCGCTATCTCGTCCTGTTCTAAATTAATAATGTGGTTCGGGTCGTCCACATATTTACGTAACATCGATACGTTAAAAACTTTATGAACACGCAACATACTTGACGGTAAAACGATTCTATAGGCCACAGTTCCTACTCAATCGAGGATTTCAAATGGGCCAATTAAATCGAGGGTTGAGATTTTCTCTCTTCGTTGATTCTTGTTTCTAGAATAACGCCCTCTTGAACCTTCTTCTTCACATTCATCATCTCCGGGTGTGTAGCTTGAGCGGCTTTAACTTTATCGATTAAAGTTGATTCTTCTCGTATATTCGTTACCTTCATGTGGGTCCCTAGAGTCTTTAACTCTATCTTCGTCATTTTTAAGTTATATGAAATGAGTCTTTGTGTTAACAACATCGCACTCGTAAACGCATACGATCTTCTACTCAACATGTCAGCTACCACGTTCGCTCTTCCACGATGATATTGAATGGTACGATCGTAATCTTCAACGACTCGAGTCAACGACTTTGGCGCATATTACGTTCATTTTAGTTGAAGAAATATTCGAGGGTTTTATGAAATGGGTTTTTGTACTGGGGTCAATATAAAATTCAATTTCACATTCTGGGGTAGGCTAAGAAGTCTTCAAGAATACTTCAGGAATTTATTAACAATAGACATATCATTCAAAATTGTGACTCTCATCCCTGACTTGGATAGTACGTCACATTGATACTTATCAGTTTGCCATCGTCATTCACAATATCGCCTATAGAAAGTTTGGCTTCGGTGCATTCCACACAAGGAAGTCAACAACGAAAGGATCGGGGCTCTTTACTTATGGCTTGATATGACAGTGATTGACTTTGGTGGTTTGGTTACTTTGAATTCGCATAACAGGTTGGTTAGGAGTATGAAAGCTAACAACCTTACGAAAAGCATGATGAGTAGTTAATCAATCGATTTCTAAAATCACATCAAAGGCAAGTATTTTCAAAGAGATAAGATCGACAGGTAACGTAAAAGTGTCGATTAGACTCAACAAGATTTATACATAGTGGAGGTAACGAAGGTTTCTCCTAACAGAGTTTCAACAGATAAGCCAAAGTCTAATTAAGTTCAAACATTGAACACAACTAGGTGAAATAAAAGAGTGAGTAGATGTGACAACCCGAGAAATTAGACAATTTATTAAAATCTTAAATGATTGGTTTAAGTGTCAATATTAGGACCTAGACTGAAAATAAGTGTATGGAATTAGCAGTTCTGTAATGAAAGTTTAAGGATTTCAAAATTTTGGAGAAGACTTGATTGATTTGGTAGACTGTAAGTGATAGTCTGGTTATGCGGTATAAGATTTTGGTAGATTTAAAATCTTTTGGTAAAGATTATCAGGTTTAAGTATCTAAGTGTATACGAGTTGGTATATGTTATATGTGAATAGTAAATTTTTATGTGTATAATTTATGGAAAGGATCAATTATTGATCAGATAAGTTACGTTCGTAACAAAACCTAAAGTTATGTTAAGAATGTCAAGGTTAAGTTAGTAAACTTTATCGAATTGTTAGAAACCCTAACGATCGGATCGAAAACCCTAATTTTAGTTTCGGGTATTCAAAACCCTAATTTGGAAATTCAAAAGTTAAGTTTATTTGGCTAAGTGTAAAATGTTATGGGATATTATGGAAATGTCCAAAATACCCTTCAAGTTATAGGGGAAAAGACCAAATTGCCCTTAATAGGTACGAAATGACCGAAATACCCTTTTTCTTAAAAGTTAAGTAAAAGATTTTGCAAATCTAGTGAGTCATCACTCAATCTTATCCCATGTGCTTAAAAATCTTCCAAGATAAGATTTGTTGTGCCACCTTGCAAGTCTTGGAACATTGAATCAAAAATCTATAACTTAAAAAGTAAGATATGCTTACTTTACGTAGCATTCTCTCCAAGTCCCTTCTCTCTCTATATTTTCGTGGCATAGAGTGAGAAATAAATGAGAAACCAAGACATGATCAAGTTTTAGCAAGCCAAGAATAGAATTCAAAGTCAGAAATTTAAGATCAAAGCTAAAAAGGTATAAAACCCTAATTTTGTAAATCATGTGATTTTGTGTTAGATGTTGTTAGTTGTTGTTTAAAAGTGTGTTAAGGGATGTTATTTAGTGATCCAAGATGTAATATCAAGGATCCATAACATCTAGAAGCCAAAATCTAAGTTTTTCAAACTGACTAAGAACCCTAATTTTAAGGCCTGACAGCCTAATGTCAGGGCCCATAGATCTGTGTATGTTAATGATATGTTATGTTTTAAGTTATAGATATGTACTCTGTCATGAGGAGAGTAGACTGCAAGTCGAATCACATCCATAACATGTCTAGATCTCAAGTTATAATCAGTCAAACATGGTTTCAATTGACCATGGAAAGCATTTCGGAAACCCAGATTTTTCCAAGTAGGTCTGACAAGCTTTTGCAGGCCATGAATCTTGCTGTTGTTTGTTAGTTTGGCCAAGTTGTTGTTGTTATGTTGTGGACTGTTATGTGATCTACACATATAAGTCATTAGAACACCTAGAACCATTACGGAATTTATATTAATCTCGGTCAAATATGCGTTGACCATCTGCCTTGAACAAATTCTGGAAAACCCAGATTTTGTGAAGAACATGAGTTCTGACATGGTTTGACCATGCCAGATCTTACACATGTAATGTTTATATGATATTATAATGCTATAGAGTTGTTATTTGACATCTCTAATGCAAGTTTGAATCATTAAAACACATTAAGCAAAGGCAGAAAGCTAAGATTTAAGGGCTCAAAGTAGGTACTTCGAATCTGGAAATCCCAGAAAGTTAAGAACAGTGTCTGACATGAACTTCAAAGGCTTAGATCTTGCAGATTTTATATGTTTTGGCTACGAAACGTGATGAAGATTGTAGTATTACATCAATACTACAATCCTATTACATTATACTTCCCAGAAACCTTATGATCAAGAAATTAATTGTGGTCAAACTTAGCACCTTAGCGACTGACAATGAGTTCTGGGTTTTGGTGAAGAATACCTATAGCGACGGTTCTGTCGCTATAGGACCCTTTGGTGACACTTTATTTTCAGAAAATGATTTATTGTAAGAAATAAATAGAAAAAAATGGTTTTTAATTATTAAAAATACATATTAAATTATGAAAAATTATTTTAAAGTCTGAAAAATAGTTTTTAATTATTTTGAGTATATTTCAAAAATATTTAATATTTTTGGAATATAAAAGGTATTTATTTATTTAATTATAATATTAAATAAATTATTTAAAAATGGTTTTAATTCATGAAAAATTATTTTATGGTGTTATAAAAATATGTTGAGTTATAAAATATAACTTTTGATATTTGGACATGAAAATATTAATATTTTAATATTAATAGCAATTATCGGATAATGAATTTAATGCATTTAAAATCATATTAATGTTATTTTAAAGTATTAAAAATACTTTGTGGTATTATAATTATATTATAATATTATGTTATGATTTTCATTAATATTTAATGTTAAATGAATATTAATAATTAAGGAATTATGTGGTATTTAATTCATTTAAATACGGTATTAATGATTGAAAAATGTTGATAAATGATATTAATTATCTGAAAATTATTACAAGACTGTGAAAATTATTTCAACTGATAATATGATTATCTAAGATATTGTTTAGTGTTTAGGCAGAGTTTAATTGAACTTAAACTCGATTTTTGTCCGACTAGACCGTCGGAATGATAGAATTGTGTTGGTTTCAACTCAGACTTAAATAATCTGATTTGATGCTAAGTCTTATGTGTGTTATAGACTGATAGGGTTATGTGCTATGTGTTTAGGTTATATATATATATATAATAGTATTATATTGTGATGATATTATTCTAATATTGAAGATCTATATTACTAATATTAGGTCTTCGAATAAAGCGTTATAAATTGCGTAGCGGTAATCAACGGTGCAGGTAAGTTTTTACTTAACTCTACTAAGAGTTGTTTCATTCGGATATGTTTATGGTTAATCATTGCTGATTGCCATGTTAAATTGTACTCTGTACATATTGCATGTATAAGTCAGGTATGAAACGTTGATCAAATCATTACCAGTTGGTTCAGAAATATATTTGTTCATGTTAATACTTGTTCAGTCAAAAGTTTGTTTGTGCTAGTTCTCAATTATATTGATGAATTATAGCCAGTTTATTATTCAGACTCTTTCAATCATGATATATCTTTAAATTGTATTTAAACTTGCTGGGCTACTTTCATCCTCACCCTTGCTATATATCATGATAAACATTGCAGAGATAAAGTGACAGCGTTCGGATCTGAGGAAAAGGTTAATGCCAAGTTAAATTTTGGGATAAAATGTCTTGACAAGTTTATAATAGTATAGTTGGATAATAATGTTATATGTTAGATAGTTTATGACTTGTGTTTAAGTTAAGGTTACTCGATTTTGGGGAATAGTGTGTAAAGTGTACTGTATAAATAATTTATGTTTATATCTTCCGCAATAGTTATAGAATGATTAAACCGAATCCGCGGTGATTTGGGGCCCAGATTCGGGGCTACTACAGTAGAACCGGTATCTAACACGGTATAGACTTCGCAAGAGCTTATGATTAACTTACCCGTGATAATTTTATTTAGGTTCCTCGTCATGAGAAAAAAAAATACTCTCTCTTAAACTACCGACTTTGGCTTGTCTGGGACATCCTTTGGCATCACTATCCCAGCTGAACTTGACTTTACCATACGACAAAATCGAGCTAAGTGACCTTCTCTTCCGCAATTAAAACACGCTTTGGATTGCTGCGTACAGTTTGGACGGATGTGTCCCTCCTGTCCGAATTTGAAACATACTATCGGTGGTCGTTCTTCTTCCTTTGAAACGGGTGCTGGTGCCGACGTCTTCACATCATTATTGAACCTTCTCTTCTTGAAATGTCCACTTCTATTATCTTAGCCATGATTACCACCGAAGTGGTTACCATTCTTGGCATAATAATTTCCCCCACGATGGTTATCATTGTTCCGATGACCATTGCCACCAGTATGATTATTATCGTGTTGTTGGTCGTTGCCTTTTGGTTATGGTGACTCATTATTGCGCTCCAATAACTGAGCCCTATTCACAACATCTGAATATAAATAAAGTTTATGAGAAATGAGGTATTGACGTATTTCAGGTTTCAAACCTCGCAGAAACATTCGCGTCATTCTCTCCTCATTATCGACCAAATGGGATACAAACCGGGATAACTTCGCAAACTTAGCCTCATACTGTGACACGGTCATATTGTTTTGCTCCAACTTGATAAATTCCACCTCCTTCATGTGACGAATGCTTTCAGGAAAATACTTGTCATTGAACAGTTCTTAGAACTTCTCCCAAGACATCTTGAGTGCATCAGGTTGGGTACATTTTATAGATTTCCACCAGTAATCTACCTCTTCACGCAACATAAAGGTGGCAAAGGGAAACTTTTGCTCCTCGGAGCATCCCAAGACATCAAATATCTTGGTGATATGCTTTAACCACGTCTCCGCCTTAAGTGGTTCTGGCTTTCCCAAAAACTCTGGTGGTCCCAGCTCCTTGAACTGCTTAGCGGTGACCAACCGTGGGTTGTCATTGTTTCCTCCTGCATTATGAACAGGAGTCTCTCTTGTCTGGTGTTGCATGAATTCTAAAAAGCTTCTAAACGTGCCGTCGTTCGTCAATTGATCAATGTTGTTGTTTACAGGAGGATTATCGCCATCCTAATGCACATTGTCCTGATTATTGATCTGTGGAGACTCAACGGTCTCCTGTGCTCCATTGATATTCTCAACATTCTCGGATGCCATTTTCAAATACTGGCACAAAACAAGGGTTAAATAACATATCACATATTATTCCTATACTCTGACTGACCAATTAAATACCAAATAAACTTAGGTAGGTCATATTAGCAAAGGAATTCTCCTTCTCTCCCCTCCTAGTTCTTGTCTCACATCTCAACCAGGGATCATATCCCTAAGCTTTGATACCAACTGTGACGCCCCCAAAATAGGTATACATCACCCATTTTGAGTCGCCAAATACATGGTGCTGAGAATATAAATACAATCTTAATTATATAACAAGAAGTTTTGTGAGTTTAAATACAAATATTGTCTTCAGACAATATCCACTCTTAGAATAAGTCCTCATTACATTTATTGTCACACTATTTAACGAGAATAGTGAGGACTACTAGCTAATACTATCATCCAGGACCATCACTCCGTTTCCCAGGCTCGTCCCCATACGTCTCTCATTTCACAGAAGAAACGGTGAAAGAAAGGGTAAGCTCAACTAGCCCGAGAAGAAATATTATGACTAAGATAATGCGAGAATAAATTATCATTAGTCTTCAACAATGTTAAATAGATAAAATATAATAGACATCAAGTTTTAGCTGCGGTGAAACAAGCGATTCATTAAAAGAGTCGAGTAGAGAATAAAATCTACTATCTTTTATGATTTAAAAGGTTTTTCATCACTTTTATCGCTAAGACTTCATTTCGATAAATAATCCACATCATTAAATCATCCCTGCACTCTGAGCCGAGGATATTCTTTAGTATCACGACCACGAATTATCCATGCAATACGGGCCAAAGATAATCGTGTTTTCATCAACGGTCCTGATCATGCAATAAAACAATTCATCTTTGCTTCCTTGGCCGAAGAGAATCCATAGCCATAATCATACCAAAAAGCGTCCGTGATGCACTACGGCCGATGAGGACTTTTTTCACATCATTTGTAACATTACGATCATAATTATACCGAATAATCCCTGATCATAATCATATCAAGTTCATCTATGCACTACAGGCCACAGATGACTTTTAACATAATATAAGCATGATAATGATGACAATGATATAAGAATTCAATAAAAACAAGTTCACGAATTAATTTGTCCAAGAACCAATAACGTCCAAATTTTCAACATGATACTTCTGTGTAAAGTAAAATTCAAGAATGCTCAGAAGAATATTTTTATGAAAAGATACTGGATGAAGCGCAAATATCAAGGATATTCCACTAATTTCATGGAGTATAGAAGTTAAAATTTTAACCAACTGAGTATAATAAAGAATGGAATAACAAAAGAAATCACCATGTATACGGTACTTCGCATAGACATGTTATTCCAACAGAATAATAATAACGGAACCAAGTCAGGCGAAATTCACACCAACAGGATGTTCCAACAGAATAATAAATAATGGAATAACAACAGAAATCACCGTACATGCGCAGTACTTGTGCATAAGCAGAGTTATTCAATGAATAATAAAAACGGAACCAGGTCCGACGTAAAACGCACAAACAGGATATTCTAACAGAATAGTAAAGACGGAATCAGGTCCGGTGTAAAACACAAAGACAGGATATTTCAACAGAATAATAAAGACGGAATAATAGAAGAATGTCACCAAGTATAGGGTATTCCGCGTATACAGGTTATTCCAACAGAATAATAAAGAATGGAATAATGTAAAATTTTCACCAAGTATAGGGTATCTGGCGATATCTGAGTTATGTATAAGGTATCTGCCACAGCGTATCTGAGTTATTCCAACAGAATAATAAAGAATGGAATAATGAAGTTCTCTTCATGAATAAGAAAGAATAACACCCACTACGAATTTACAACAAATAATATCCCTACAAGTGAAAGAAACTTGATATCGGAGTAGTAAAGTAGCAGAATACTTTTCTTCTTTCTCTCTATAATTTCTCTCACTAGAGTTTCAGTGAATTCGTAACAAATAATGAAGGAATGAGCTTCTATTTATAGAAGAATGGACTGCATAGTAACTAATTCATAAACGGCCCAGATTGATTTACTTTAATCGGACGGTCCATAATTAAAGCAAAATCTTTCCCGACCAATCGAATATAATATGACAACTTGCATACTTTGTAAAATTTGTAAATATTACCCACAACTATAACATTATATTAAATCCACACCATAATATTCAAAAAATTATTTCGAGAAAATTAAATCTTTATTCATAAAATCTGGGGTCTCACAATGAAACTATTTTTATCAACAATATAAATTTTGAAATTTCAAAGTTTGACTTTTTCCAAAAAAGCCAATTGTTGACTTTTTGACCAAAAAGTTAATCCCAGAAAATTTTGTGTTTATAGACTATTTTTACTAATTTGATCATTCCGGACTCAAATATCACGTCCGTATCTCCAAATTCAACTCCGAACACAACTTCAATTTTAATAACATTCATCATTAATATTATAACTCACAATATTTATCAACCAAGTCGTTCCCGAGGAAAGGGGCTTTCGATAAGGATTTCTCCCTATTGGCGGCGCAATTAGGTGACCAAACCTCTCCTTGATGAACTTACAGACATTATAAATATTGCGATTTAATAATATGAATAACTTTGTCGTCTCAATTATTGATTTAATAAAATAACATATTATCGCGGATGATCTGTGACAATAATCGAATCAATAATATGAGAGATATGATGCAACAATTATTGTAGCAATAATTGAGTATAAGCGAGTGACTTCTCACGTAAGCATCAATAATCAAATCGCAGTGCTACTTATGCAATCACGCGTATTATTGTACTTTTACTAATGAGTAGTTCAAGCAAAGATAAACAGTAAAACTTTCGTCGTTATTTCCATAAATATATTTTTGTCGTTTTCTCAATCCAAATAATAATTACATTATTAGAGGTCCACCAATGATTCTTGCCGTTATGCGAATATTCCCTACTAAAAGCGAATATTCTCCGACCAATCGAATATAATATAATAACTTGCATACTTTGCAGAATTTATAAATACTGTCCACAACTATAACATTATAACAAATTTATTCTATAATATTCAAAAATGATAATTATAGAAAAATCATCTTTATTCATAAAAGTTGGGGTCTTACAAATGACTAGTTTATAACATTTTTTAGTATAGTATTATCTTTGTAGCAAAAAAAATTCAATAACCAAAATAAAAATCGACCCCTAGTATAATTAATAGTCAACACATCAATTAACTTTCCACGTAACAAGGATCCACCTGCCACATATTCAAGTATCTCACATGACATATGTTAAACGTTAGTCTATTCTGCACTTTAGTTAATTTTTTGGATGGAATGTTAAGTAATAATTAGTTTGTAATTTTTTTCTAGTATAGTAATGTATTTGTAACAAAAAAAATGATTAATAAAAATTAACCTTTAGTACAATAACTAAAATATTAATTAACCCTATAAGTTTTTGCCTATTTCTTTCTTCATGTTTATCTAATTTTACAAGGAAAATATGTATATACACAATTGTATGGTACACAGTCGCCTACGGCGATAGTTTTTGGGCTATAGCAACGGTTCACCCGTCGCTATAGCTATTCTAACCGTCATTATAGCCCAAAAAACCCATCGTCATAAGTGTACTACACAGATGTGTATATACATATAGCCCATTTTACAAAATTTCAAGTCATTTAAGCATGTGATACATATTTAAATTAGGAACATTTATATTTTCTAGTACATTTTTAAAAAAAATTACAACAAAGGTGCATCCAAAAAATATTTACAGAATTAATACATTTTTAATATTTTATTTATAAAATTAGTGCATTTAGTATCCCTTTAATTTAGTTGGGTGTTTTAGTGAGTTGCTAATGTGGCAAATCAGTTTTGTAATTATGTAACTGTGAGACCCCAGATTTTATAAATAAAGATTTAAATTTCTCGAAATATTTTTTTGAATATTAAGGTGTGGATTTGAGATAATGTTATAGTTGTGGGTAGTATTTGAAAATTTTACAAAGTATGCAAGTTGTTGTATTATATTCGATTGGTCAGAGAATATTCTTTGTGTCGGGGAATATTCAGACGACGACAAGACAATCATTAAGTGGACCCTATGATGGAATTATTGTCGGATCGAGAAAGCGACAAAAAATATTTTATTAAAAATAACTGGCGGAAGTTTTACTGAATAATATTTGTTGAACTACTCAATAGTAAAAGATCTGAAATAATGTCTGGCGTGGTTACATAAGAAGCACACCTGTATTGGTTATCGATGCTTACGAGAAGTCACTTAGTTTTGTTCAATTATTGCTATAGTAATTGTTGCATAAGATCTCACGTTATTTGATTCAATTATTGTCGATATTTTATATATTATTAAATCAATAATTGAAATGACAGAGTTATTAATATTATAAATTGTAATATTAACGATGTCTAGAAGTTCTGCCAAGGAGAGGTTTGGTCACCTAATTGCGCGCCAATAAGGAGAAATCCTTATTGAAAAGCCCCCTCTTTCCTGGGAATGACCCGATCGATTAATATTGTGAATTATAATAAAGATGATAAATATTGTTAAAATTATTAAGGTGATTTTTATGAAGTTTTGCTTATTTTATGGACCCCTATTTACCTATTTTTCAAAATAATCGGTAGAAAATTATTTAAAGGTGGGGGCCACATGTGGGGCCCATATGTGTTGAAGAATTAATTTTTGAAATGGGGGTTACGTATAGGGGAGGGAATTGTTATATATGATGTGTATATATATATATATATATATATATATTATATGTGTGAGTGGAAAATGGTGGGGGAAAAAAGAGTGAAAGTGATAGTGTGATAGTGGTGGGTAAAAGTGTAGTGAATTTGATTATTGGGTGTGTGGGGGATTGATGTTGGTTATGGGGAGAAAAAAAAAATAAGTGGTTGATATTATATATATATATATATATATATATATATATATATATATATATTTGACATGTGTATATATATATTATATTATATTGTTAGTGGTTTGAATTATGTTATATAAATATATATATATATATATATATATATATATATATATATATATATATATTATATTTTATTTAAAAGATTTTGCTTTAATTATGGACCGTCCAGATTAAAAGTAAATCAATCGGGAATGATTCATGAGTTAATTCTTATGCATTCCATTTTTCTATAAAGAAGCTCATTCCTTCATTATTTTCTTTACGAATTCACTTTGAAACTCCGAGAGAGAAATTAGAAAAGTATTATGTTACTTCCCTACTCTTATATTTTTCTTTTACTACGGTGAAGGGTGTTATTCTTTCTTACTCACGTGAAGAGAAGCATTTGTTGTTATTCCATTCGCTTATTATTCTCATTGGAATAACTTGTATACGCTGATCACCCTATACTTGGTGACATTCTTTTATTATTACATCTTTATTATTACATTTGGAATATCACATGCGTGTGTTTTACCGGGACTGGTTAAAATCTTTATTATTATTACATTGGAATATCACATGCATGTGTGTTTTACAGGACTGGTTAAAATCTTTTTATTATTATTCATTGGAATATCACATGCGTGTGTTTTACAGGACTGGTTCCATTACTTATTATTCTCGTTGGAACATCCCGTCGGTGTGAATTTCACCACTTTGGTTCCGTTATTATTATTCATTGGAATAACACATGCCATCACAAGTACCACATGCATGGTAATTTCTTTTGTTATTCCATTCGTTATTATACTCAATTGGTTAAAATTTTGACTTCTATACTCCATGAAATTAGTGGAATATCCTTGATATTTGCACTTCATCCAAAGATATTTTTATGGAAATATTCTTACGAGCATTCTTGAATTTTACTCTACAAAGCGAGATCATGTTGACAATTTGGGACGTTATTAGTTTATGAATAAATTAATTCGTGAACTTGTTTTATTGAATTCTTATATCATTGTCATCATCCTCATGTTTATATTTTTTGAAAGAAAGTCATATGTGGGCTGTAGTGGCGTAGATGGACTTGGTATGATTATGACTGTGGATTATTCAAATGTAATCATGAGTAGTAATGTTACAAATGATGTGATAAAAGTCCTCATTGGCCTAGTAGTGCATTGATGGACAATTTTTGGTATGATTATGGCTATGGATTCTTCTTGACGAGGAGCAAAGATGAATTATTTTATGGCATGATCGGATAGTTGATGAAAAAACACGATTATCTTTGGCCCGTAATGCATGGATAATTCGTGGTCGTGATACTAAAGAATATCTTTGGCCTGTAGTGCAGGGATGATTTAATGATATGAATTATTTATTGAGCTGAGTCTCAACGATAAAAGTGATGAAAAACTTTTTAAATCATAAAAGATAGTAGATTTTATTCTCTACTTAACTCTCTTAATGGATTACATGTTCCGCTGCAGTTAAACTTGATGTCTATTGTATTTTATCAGTTTAACACTGTTGAAGGCTAACGATAATTTATTCTGCATTATCTTAGTCATAATATTTCTTACTGGGCTAGTTGAGCTCACCCTTTCTTTCACTGTTCTCTTCAGGAAATGAGAGCGTAGCTGGGACGAGTCGGAGAACGGAGTGATGGTCCAGATGATAATATTAGCTAGTAGTCCTCACTATTCTGTTAAATAGTGTGACAATAAATGTAATGAGGACCTATTCTGAGAGTGGATATTGTCTAGAAGACAATATTTGTATTTAAACTCACAGCATATGTTTTGTCGTATTTTACACGACTGCTGTATTATTAGTTTGTATTTGAATTTTGTACCATGTATTTGGCGACTCAAGATGGGTAATGTATACCTATTTTGGGAGCGTCACAAATGTTTTTTAAGAAGAATGCTCTTGATCCTTGCTCATATAGAAAAAGCAAAGATCAAGAGCATTCTCCTTAAAAAGCATTCCTCCTTAAATAGCATTCTTTTATTAAAACTACGTCGTTTTGGAGTCTTTTAAAAGAGAGTTGTCCTTTTTTTGGCCTGTTGGTGTGGAGCTCCTTTTTTGGCCTGTTGAAATTTTATTTTTTATTTTTATTTTTTTTTCTCTAGCCAAAATTTTAACATGCCAAAAAAGAATTGCTCTACATTAATCGATTGCTAATCGGTTGCTGTGGATGAAATCCGTATGTGTGTGTGTGTGTATGTAAGTATGTATCCATATATTATTGCCTGTTTTAGCATTAATTACAAGATAGGAGTAAGAAAAAGGGTTTCATGGATGTTGCATGAGGATGTTCTGTTCTTACTTTAATTTCTTCAAACAACAATTCTAGGTAGAAGTAGAACTTACACTAGTAAGAGAAAATTTAACAGAGAGATGGTGGACCCCACCCTCAAAATCTTCAAGAAGAACCCTGAATCACAAACGCCTACCATCTCTACACGCTCCCATGTGCAGTGCTTCATCAGTTCTTGCTGTCTCTCTTTCTCTCTCATCCACTCTTGACATCAAATTAAAACAAAGAGATTTGTGAATGCCATGTTCAAGAGCATGAAGTTCCACTCCAAAAGCTTAATTCTTTAACCCATTCATCCCTTTTCTCTCTCATTCTTGCTCTCTCTCCCCCTCTATTGAGTATGGATTCAAGAACCCACCTTGACTATGCTCTGTTTCAACTTACTCCAACCAGAACAAGGTAAAAATCTCCCTCTTTTTCTCCATAATTATATATAAACTTCGGATCTTGATAGTCTTTTTAGTGTACTTAACGAAACCTGTTTTTTTTTTTTGGTTTGTGGGTTTATATAAAGATGTGATTTTTCTCTATAATTTTACATAAATTTTGAATCCTTGAGAGTCTTATTGGTGTACTGATTAATAACTGTGTTTCTTTGTTTGTGGGTTTATATAAAGATGTGATCTTGTGGTGTTTTCTGGGGGAAAGAGTGAGAAATTAGCTTCTGGGCTAGTGGAACCCTTCGTTTCTCATCTTAAATTTGCCAAAGATCAGATTCCAAATGGTGGGTATTCAATTACTCTGCGCCCACCTAACACTCATGCTTCCTGGTTTACTAAAGCCATATTTCAGAGGTAATAATCTATCAATTCTTACTCTTCTCTTTGTTTCCTGATTGTTATATTTGGGGCAGTTTAACATGATAGATTCATTATCTAAAATTTTGACAAATCTATTTGATTATATTCATAACCCAAGAGTGAATTTTTCTCTCTTTTTATTTTTTATTTTTATATATAGCTTATTGGGTATCTTGTAGCATTTAAAATTCCTCAATCATGTCTGAATATGTGTATATGGTGAGCAATTAGCTACGTTAATTTCTTAGACTGCCTTTTTAGTGGATTTTTTTGTCCAATCCATGTAATTGTTTATTTTTATTTTACACTCTTAAACCAATAATCCACACTTATTTCTTTTGGTGAAAAATCAAGTCATTTAACATATTCTTCTTCTTCTTTTTAAAAAAATAAAAAATTAAATAATAATAATTCACAGTTTTTTTGGTATTATATATTGCCATTTCTCAATCTTATAGCTATTTAGTATTTATTACTATTCCAGCTCAGAACACCCTCTTAATATGGTTTCTTGATATTATGAACTTGTAAATAAAACTTGTACAGCTGTAGATTTCTCCACCTTCTGAAAATGGCAGTGAATAATTCTTCTAAGATTTCCAGATGTGTTGGCTTACCTATTCTTTAAGTCATTATCATGTCAAAAATCTTCTGGTCATGAAGTTGTCCAAACAAATACTTCCTTTTTAATGAAAAACTTTTTCTTTGTTATTTACAAATGGTACTCCTTTCAAGGACGGAAGTACTATACTAATTGGCTCAGAATTCTGCTCTATATTAAAGATTTATCTCCTAATTGCATCTGAAGAATTAGAACCTGAATTTGCAATAGAAAGGTGGATACGCTAATAATAGACTCAGTTTTAACTTTAATTAATTTTGTTACTTCCAATTTTGTTTCTGTGGCAGACTTGTTCGTTTCATAAGCACACCTGAAATTCTTGAGAGATTTGTACGAATAGAACGAGAGATATTGCAGATTGAGGATTCAATTCAATCCAATGAGTTGGCAAACACAGATGTAGCAGCAAATGCTGGTGAAGGTATGCTTAAAGACTTATATCTAGTTAACAATTTTACTGCAAGTGATGGAGTTAACTATTTGATCTTTACATTTGATATTTGTGCGGATGATGCAACCTTGACTTTGAGAAAAAACATTCTAGCTTTTATCTTATGATTATTGTCTCATGTTAAAAAGCCAAGAATCATAAACTTAATGTACGTCTTTCTCTTATTTGTTTTAAGTGAATCTCTTCACCTGCCATATATTTTTCTGGTGTATGACTGTGGAACTAATTACACTTGTATCAAGTTTCATCTGTGCACCCAGCACCACATTGTGATCGTCTTGTTCATTTGGTTAGCAGGGACTTTGTCAGCTGCTAATGGTATTGCAAAAAGATCACCTGATTCTTCTAAGGTATATCATATCTGCTCCATAATGATGAACAGACTATATAATTATATTCCTTAAAGTTTAACTCATCGCTCATACTTCTTTTATGGTTCGTCCTAGTTCAAAGGCAAATGTGGTACAAAAGATGCTGCAGAAGACGAGAATTCCAAGTAAAAATAATCTTACTTCTGAATAGCCCTCTTGTTGATAATTCTTCATATGTTTGTTGCCCTAGGTACTTGTATTGACTCATTTAGCTGTTGTGTTGGCTAGGATTTGCCTTCAACGTACATTAGAGACTAGAAAAGTGTTGCTCCGGAAAGAGCAAGCCATGGCTTATGCTCGTGCTCTTGTGGCTGGATTTGAAATGGATAATATGGATGATCTCATATTTTTTGCTGATACTTTTGGAGCTTCGCGTTTAAGGTATGATTTCTATTAGTAGTAAGCGATCACTCCTTAGAGATGGACCTGAGAAGTATAATTATACAAAATACCTCAAATTTAATTTAACAAATTAATTGTGAAACATGGTATTCTTTTTTATTTCCTTTATGTTTTTCTCTTCTAAAATGTATTCATCTCTCTTTTTGTTGCACCTTTATTTTGTCAAGATTTTCTGTAATTCATTTTGTATGATATTGACTCATACACAGTGCCTGAATGGAGGGATCAAGAATTTTTTCCCATCCATTACAAAACGTTTTATTAAAACAAAGAATTTAACCTCAAACACAAATTTATCAGAGGGTCATAATAATGGCAGGTCACTTTGCAAGTTTTACTGTAATTAACACTTTGTATCCAGATCATTGACAAGATTATTAGTATCTAGGGTGTAGATTGACCAAGCATATGTTCAACTAAGATTTATGGGTTTAAAATTGTTCACATCACTTGTAAAAAAAAACAAAAAAAAATGAAGGAGCAATGGGAAGTGCTACTAAGATTTATGGGTTGTAAAAAATGAAGGAGCAATGGGAAGTGCAGTTAAATGCTCAGTAATTCACTCACTTCTTCCTAAATTAATTTTACCATTTTTCTTCTTATTAATTATTAAAACAAACATATTGGACATCCATTCAGGGAAAAGAAAAATATATAGATAACAAATATACCCCTTGAAGTTCTGTGTGAATGAGAAATCTCAACACTATTTAACATATCCTAAGCAATGGCAATGTTCAGAGAAATTTCTTCTCCTGGTCTTTTAAAGTTTATAGTATGAAATGTATTTGGATATATTAACCTTTTAGGATAGCATGAGACCTCTATAGTGGAGCATTAATCTATACTTGAGCCAAAAACTGGATGTCAAACATGAACTTTGAAAATAAGCTCCATCTGCACTTTTAGTACATAGCTCAACAGCTTAGTCATTTAGAAATAGAAACTGTTTCCAGTTTTTTGCGTACCTCTGGCGTGATTTAATCTAGCTGTTCGACATGATAATTCCATTTTTAGTTAGTTATGTGATTTCTCCTACAAATTTCCGTGTAGCATTCTATATATTCTTAATGTCAATTCTCGTATCAAAAAATTTACTGTTGTCGCCTTCCTGCACATTACTCCTCTCTTTTAGAGTATTATTGTAACATTCTCTGTATATTAGATATGTATAATGGTTGAGTCTCAAAATTGAAATTCTTGGTCACATTTAGGGACGCATGTCATGAGTTCAAGGAACTGTGCAAGACGAAGCTCACAGATGCCCTTTGGATGGATGAATTAGCAGCAATGGCAGCATGTCCCCCCTCAGAACTTCCTTACCTGGGAACATCTGGAATTATACTTACATCTGACAGTAGTCTGAATAACTTAGATGCTTCATCCAACTTGATTGCAAATCAGGAAAGTTCAAACAAAGGTATGTATTCTTTCCGCACATTCACTTGTCTATAGCAAGTATTGACTGTGCAAAAATTTCCCATTAGAAAACCTCATCTGTTTGTCAGATGAATATGTTCATTTCTCCAAATGATTCTCATATTTTATATATGTATATATAACAGCACGCATTGTGCATGCTAAAGGAATTTCATTCAACCTAGTGCATTTCTCTTTTATACGTTAATAAGTATCATGCACACCTTTAAGCTATTTGTGCCTTTCTTGTTAAGCACATCTTAACTCACTTTTTCATTTGCAAATACACTAACCTCCTGAATCACAATTACATATAAAGCAGAAAGTGCTGCACTTGTATTATTACTGCCTCTAGCAATAACATAGCATTTGCGGTTCTACAAATAAATTTGGTTTACCGGAGTTCTCGTAGTTTGAAATGGCACGAGTATCAATGTATACATGAAATAGAATAGTCTAGAACCATAGATTTTCGACAGACACTTTGCTTTATTTGATGTCAAAGAATTTATCTGCAGATAATAGTCTTCCTGCATCAGATCAGATGTCATCAACTCCAGACAAAGTTCAGGTGCAGATGCCATGGCCGAACCAGATTCCTCCCTATATGTATAATTATCAGAGCCCTGTTCAAGGTTATCCTTTCCATGGTATGCAGCCTGTACCGCCATATTATCCGAGGCATATGCATTGGACTCCAAATATGGATGACTCTAGCCATGGTCCTGCCCGAGAGTATCGTCATCGCCAAAAGTCATCTTCAAGAAAAAAAGAGAAATCCCTTAATGTGAAAGGATCCGAGACTTCAGAAGAAGAGGAACAAATTGAATCTGGTGACTCCGATTCTGGGAGTGACTCGGATGCTGTTAAGAAGCAAGATGGAGAGCATTCTTCTGGGGAGAAACCAATTACTAAAAAGCACAGGAAGAGGTCCTCAAAAACGGTTGTCATCCGTAATATCAACTACATCACTTCTGACAAAAGAAATGGAGAAAAGGGTGGAGTTTCTGAAGGTGTTTTATCAGACGAGGGTGAGTTCATTGATGGAGATTACCTTAAACAGAAGGTGTATGATGCAGTTGGATCTCTGGAAAAACATCGTAAATCTAAATCACATGGTCATAAGAATAAAGGAACAAATCGCGGTTCCGGCTATGGAAATGGATCAAATGGTTTGCCTGATGGTGATCTTGAGAATGATCAAGCATCTGATGGAGGGAAACGGAATGATTGGGATGCTTTGCAGAATCTCTTGATGAGAGATGACGATTCCACAATTAATGGGGTAAAAGAGCAGCAAACTGTGGATGTTCAAGGCGAAAATTTATTGGACCGAAATTCTGATAATGGTGTTCCATTTGCAAATGACAATGCAATAGACCTGGGAAATGAAAAAGGTACAATGAGAAGAACAAGAACTACTACAAATGATTCCTTTATTCTGACTGAGAGAGTTGGAGGAAATGAAGGTAGAGGTAAGTTGGAAGATTTTGCAGATGCTGAGGTTTCACGTCCAATGATGAACAGAGGGGACTCTGCAGATACACAGTTGCTGATCTTGCGAAGCATGGAAGAATCCGGAATCAGTGGTCAGCGAACTGTATCTGATTTTCTCCCAGAGTCATCCACAATTAGAAAAGTGACGGGGGAAGATTGGTTTGTTATGAACCAATCTACGAAATCAGAAAACCAGGACTCGACCATGGAGCAAGCAATGTTTAGTGGCGATTATGCTTTATCAACTCACAAAGAGGCAAGCAAAAACATCCCTACCGTTGACGATTCCTTCATGGTACAAACCCGATCATCAGCTGATGATCAGTATAACTCTCACTGGAGAACAGACATAAGCATGGTCGAAGACTCAAGTGAAGTCTCCCAGCCTGAAATTGTTACCCAGGATGTTTCACAAGCCAAGAAAAGTGGGGCCTATGAGCCTGATGATCTTTGTGTGATGCTTGAACGGAATTCAGGATTATCTCCTGGGGCATCTTGGGCGCCAGAAATGGATTATGAAACTGAAATTTCATTTACAAAATCTGATAAAAAGTCTGCTCCGGTTGAAATGAATAATCCCACAGAAGAGAGGCCTCTCACTAATGGTAAAATTCCTAACAGTAAGAAAGCTGTAGGTCCTGGAACAAATAATTTGGGAAAAGAAGCAAGGTCTAAAGTATTGAGGGGATCTCTTGCAACAAGCAGATATGATATTTTGTCTAAAAGCAAAAGTAGACCCACAGTTCACAAGGGCAAATTTGAAAAGGTACAAATGGAATTTTCTGGTGTTGGTTTCTATTGTTACTTCATTTATTACTCCCTCTATCTCAGTTTAATCAACATCCTTTTCATTTTGAGATGCCCGTTTTAATCGAAATGATTTCAAATATTAATTCACTATTCTAAAAATTGATTATATTAGCTCTAGTGTTTGAAAACTTGTAACAAAAGAGTTGAAAATCGTGGACTCTGCCATTTCAAATGTCAAAGGTATTAGTGAGAATAGTTTGACATTTTTTTGCGTTTCTCAAAATCGTGTTTCAAGTTGACATGCAATAAGATTTGATCTTTGGGGGGGAGTTTTTGGTTTCTTTCTTTATTTTCATTTTTTTTTAAAAATTATTTTTTGTTTGTTTTCCTTCTTTTCATGCATTCTTTTTAAACAGGAAGAAGAGATCCGAAAGAGAATGGAAGATTCAGTGATTGAACGCCAAAAGAGAATTGCTGAAAGAACTGCAGCTAGTGGTGCAAGTCCTGCGGCATCAAAGAGGATCCCGGTAGGAAGCAAAAAGTCAGCTCCCAATTCAGCCAAAAATCAGGTTATACCTGGACAGATTAAGCTGAAAAAGAAGATCTGATCCACAAAATCTTCTCAACCTAAAATGAACAAGTTCTAAGGTCATTGCCGCCCTGAATTTTGAGATCCTCAATCAAGAATTCTTTTTAGTTTCCGCTTTGAAAATGTAAACAGAATGGCCTAACCACTTGGTGATTTCAGTTGCATTTTGAATTATAGAGATGGAAATCACGCATGATTCAGAGAAATTGAAGAAAATCACTGGTAGAATTTGACCACCAAGAAAAAAACTCTCATCCAGGTACATTCAGAATTGCAGCATTTTCTTTCAAGTTGTTAAAGATCCTCGAGGCACATTTAAGTTAATCAGATCACACCCTTTGCGTTCCGAGTTCCAAGTTACAGCACATACGCTCTGTTGTGGTTGATATGTTAAACATTTTCATATACTTTGGTTGTTAATGTATAATAGTTTTATTCACAAGTTTTACATGTAATAATGATGTTCTGCGAGAAAAATGTACCCATTTCCCAGTTCTGCTGTAGAAATTTGTCATCCGTTTGTTTATAGGTCAAGGTGAACCCTTTTTCCTCTCCAGTATCTGAAATTCTTTCTTGTATGTATTTGATTTGTACAACTTCAAATTTGTAGTAATATTTTTGTAGCACTGAGTATTTATTTATACTAGTAAATTCAAAATTGTTTCCTCCAAATTTTGTTTCAAAACTTTATGGTGATGATTTATGTTGGAAATTAATATTTTCACAATATTTTTTTATGTTTCCACATGAAAAGTGTCGCTATAGATGTATAACGACGGTAAAAAACATCGCTATAGGATCTATAGCGACGATTTTTATGTAAAAATATCATTCATAAATTTATCAGTTTTCATGTTGTTTAGTT
The DNA here is from genome assembly GCA_020205605.1 of Panax ginseng. Lineage (NCBI taxonomy): Eukaryota > Viridiplantae > Streptophyta > Magnoliopsida > Apiales > Araliaceae > Panax > Panax ginseng. The sequence continues at coordinate 12,508,730 of CM035128.1, read as the reverse complement.
GGTTCTGTACTTCTGTTCTTCAGGATTTACAGGAAGCATTTCAAATTCCACAGCACGATGACGGGTCGAAAAGTGATTGGAAAAATTAATTAGCTATAGACTAGGGTTATGTTTATTTGTTTGTTTGCAAGTATTATACTTGAGATAAGATTATAAATGTTTTGTTTGTTTTTAAATTTAAACTTGGATTATTAGTCTAAGAATTATAAAATAACTTAATAATTTTGAGATTATAATTATAATTCAGGATTATAATCTCATATAATTTCGAAATTATAATTTTTGCAAACAAACATAAGGTAGTTCTTATATGCCTTATATGATGACTTCTAAAAGGCGGTTGGTTGATATTGTCAAAAGTAAAAATAATTTTGTCAATATCATTTTTACTAGGGTAAAATCAGCCCCCTCTTAAAAGGGATATGAATATTTTCAGTATAATATATATTAAAAATATTAATTATTTTAAATTATTTAGAAGTCAGTGTGGTAGTGCTGCCCTTTAAAGGTGGTGCCAAAGTGGAGTAATGTGAGAAGTGACTGCCACTTTTATTCAAGTTAGTATATAACATTTCTTAATGGGTGTTGCATTTTTCTTCAGCATTAGATCTAGGAAAATTTATTAAACCTTGTAAAAAAAATGATGGTCAAATAAAATGAGTTTAAAAAGCATCTTAATTGAATTTTAAAAGGACTTAAATTTGATATGGTATTACCATTTTACCCAATATTTTGTCTAAAATCACATGCTAAACAAAACAGCTGAAGTAATGTTTGCTGGCAAATATATAATTATCAAACAATTTTCCTTCTTCCACGGAATGCTATATATATATATATAGAGAGAGAGAGAGAGCTACTCCTAATATCTAACAAGAACAGCTTTTTTTAACTTATTATTATGACAAACTAAGCACTAAAACACGACAATTACGCGACATATTTCCTTAAAAATAACCATTTTTTAAAAAAATCTGTATGTTCAAGAGGATCAGGAAGAGCCAAAATTTATGCGCCGGCACGATATAATTTTTTATGCATTTTCTTTTGAATTTGAATGTTCTTCATTACAATAATCATTTGCTTTATATTATTGTACATAATTATTTCATTAATAAACAAGGCCTTGAGGTTTTTGTCAAACCCCAGAGATTTGATTAATAAAATAAAACATGTTATCCGCGTCGCGGTTTTCTTAATTTTATTAAACTTACATAGTCAGAGCTGCTGCCAGATTTTGGCCATGGCAACTGCAGCATGCCGCCGTGTGCCACCATTGATTCGTAGCAGAAAGGTTGAGGTATGTTTTCATATATAATTCAAACAATGGAACATTGATTTATGCTGCCATGTATTTACAATATGAATATACAATCAAAACTTGACAGGGAAAAGAACTCCTAAAGACGAATCAAAGTTCCAATGTATCGAAAAATCATAGACCAACAAAAGGGTTGATGTCACCAAGGTCAGGCAGGGGATTACCAGGAAATATGGAAACAATGACAGAGGTTCGGAAAAAGATCCTAACCTTCAGAGACTTGCTCGGCTTACCTCCATGCACTGGCTCGGCGTCCATACTCAAGGTAGTATCGAAGAAATGCAGAAATATGATGTTCTTTATTTTCTCTTTTTTGACCTTGAAAAAAAAATGTTCTTTGCAGATGGTGATATTGACGATGAAGGATTTGCACAAGTTGTATCCTGATATTGTACCTAGAAATTCAATGTCAGAAACAGAAGGAACATCGATGAATCAGGTTGGTCAGCAAAAATTAGGCTTGAAATTATAGCTACATTGTATTTGTTATTCTAATCCATGAGATAATTTCAAACAGGCATTGAATGCTCTCTGTGATGCTATGAGATGTATTGGAGATGTGTTGACACATAGTAATAAATGGATGATCAAATGCAAAAAAGAGAATCTAGTTCATGCTGATTTGGAACAACTAGGTATGCTATTTTCTTGGGGTCTTTTTGAGTTTGAAGGAGTTGATTATAATTTTCTTCTTTTTCTTGATATATAGCATTATCAATGCTTGATGACATTATTAAAGTAGCAAGTGAGAGAAAGATTGATAATATGGATGACGGCGAGGATGAAGATGAGGAGATGAAAGATAGCAATCCCCCAGCTAATGTATCTGTGAAGTCTAATTCGGAGTACTTATCAGATCAGAAAATTACCTATTCTGATTCCCCAGAAACCCCAACTTCGGTCCTTCCTCCCACAAGGTTGTCATACTCCCCGCCTCGTCTCTTGCCTCTCAGAATTCAAGCCATTGGGAAATTGAACCCCATTGATTTGAAGCGTCTCGCATTCCACTTCCCTCAAGAAGCATCGCAAAATTTCCACCCCTTGAACCAAATGTATAAGACGGTTGAGGAGGCAAAGGCTGAAGCAGAAGCAAAGAAAGACTTTAAAGAAGCAGGAAAAAATATCATAGGGTTTGACAAAGACTGCAAATTGATAGATGATATCCGAAAGAGTGTGTTGGATAATTTGGACAAGGTAACCAGTGATAAAGGGGAAATCTTAACTGGTAACTCGAGTATTCAACCTATGTCAAGTCCAGAAAGATCAGCAAGAACAAGTGCATCAATAGGGGTGCTATTATCACCGCAGTCACCCCCTAAGTTAACATTAAATGAAGCAAAAGTGACTGCACAGCCTCAACCATCAGCACTGTCATCATTACTATTGCCATCACCACCAATGCCACCATCATCAGCATCCAAAGAACCATCAACTTCAGCAACAGTTCCACCTCCACCTCCACCACCAACCCCCATGACAACAGGACATATAGCACCACTGCCACAACAGATAACATCAGGTAATATAGCAACATCACCACCACCTCCACTACCCCGGAGTATTGCTACACCCCCACCACCACTTCCACCACCTGGGAGTATTGCAACACCCCCACCACCACCTCCACCACCCGGGACTATTACAATACCCCCACCGCCCATGACAACAGGAAGCAGAGCAGCACCCCCACCCCCACCACCCATGATGTCATCAAATGGATCCGTGCCAGCACCACCGCCTCCCATGCCACTGACCAATGGAGCTGCTCCTCCCCCACCTCCTCCTGGACTTGGTGGCGCCAAATTGCTACGACCCAAGAAAGCAAACACTAAACTGAAGAGATCATCCCAAATAGGTAGCTTGTATCGACTTCTCAAGGGGAAAGTCGAAGGATCCAGTTTAGATGGTAAATCATCACAAGGAAGAAAAGGTAATACGGGCACCTCTTCTAGTGGAAAACCAGGAATGGGAATGGCTGATGCACTAGCTGAGATGACAAAGAGGTACAACCTTTACAAAATCACTAATCAAATGAAATAATCTATACAGGCTTCCCTTGTAATACTTCTACTCTTATGCTTCTCAGATCATTGTACTTTCAGCAAATAGAAGAAGATGTGAGAAATCATGCTGAATCAATCAAGGAAGTGAAAGTTGCCCTCAGTTCTTTCCAGGCAACAGACATGGATGAGCTCCTTAAGTTCCACAAATATGTGGAATCCCAACTCGAGAAACTAACTGATGAAACCCAGGTCTAAATAATAAAACAATCTTTCATTTTCATTTTTGTTATCATATTTTTATGACTATGATCCTTAATTCTTTAAAGTGCAGGTGTTAGCAAGGTTTGAAGACTTTCCTTCAAAGAAGTTGGAAGCAGTGAGGATGGCAACAGCACTGTACACCAAGTTGGAAGGGATAATCACTACTCTACAGAACTGGAAGATAGTATCTCCATTAAATCAACTTCTTGACAAAGTTGAAAATTACTTCACTAAGGTAAGTTTGGGTTTTGTAGATCATAAGCTTCATTGTATTCCATACTTTATCATCTTTTCATCACTAACAAAAAGCGATTGCAAACAGATCAAAGGGGAAATAGACACATTGGAAAGAACAAAAGATGAAGAATCCAAAAAATTCCAAAGTCACAAGATCCAATTTGATTTCGGAATCCTTGTACGTATTAAAGAATTAATGGTGGATGTTTCTGCAAACTGCATGGAATTGGCACTTAAGGTAATTCAATTCAGAATAATTTCTTCATATGGAACAACTTATTAATCATTTCAGCTAACCAGTACATTTGGATATGTTTCAGGAGAGAAGAGAAGCAAAAGCAAAAGAAATTGAAGAAAATAAGTCGAAACCTGAAAGCAAGAAGATGGTATCTGCTAAGATGCTCTGGAGGGCCTTTCAGTTTGCATTCCGGGTCTATACCTTTGCTGGTGGACATGATGATCGTGCCGACAAGCTGACAAGAGAACTGGCTCAGGAAATAGAGACTGATCCTCAACATTAGTACTATACTAGATACATTTTAATGATAGAAAACAAAGAAAAAAAAATATCTGCAACATTATAGACTCGAGGCATTCAATCACGTTGAGTATTTATGGCGAAAACCTTATAGATTCTTTGTTTGAGTTAGCATTTTTAATCACTAGTAGTCTAGGACATACTATTGCTATGAGAGCTTTATTATTGAGACTCCGCGAAAAAAACATTAAGCTAAACGATCTAGCTTCACCATTCCATTTATTCTATAATATAAGCTCATGAAGCACTATTGTTATTCAATAGTTTTGGCATTTTTTGTTCATGGAGTGATGATGAGATGAATGATGTGAGACTTTCATTGAGGTTCCTGTTCTATGAGACTGGCCTTGGAGAGTTGGATAGAAGGAGAATTTTGATTATGTTCACTCGGACATTTGCTGATAATAAATCAAAATCCCTTTTGTTTATCTTATCAGGATTTTCAGCAGAAGCAAGCAATGCAACAGATTTATCACCAACAGTTTTTGTAGTAGAATTAGCAACTAAATTTATATATATCAACACACCACATATATTCAAGATTAAACATTTCCAGCTACAAGAACATTTCGTTTTCTATCTTAAAGAGATCAAATGCAGGTTTCATTTTATTCAAAGCGTTTGAAATCCCCGTTTAGATTTTTGGAAAGTGCATACTCAACTAACAAATTGAAACACAACAATCTTATCATAAGCTACACTAATTCTAAATTTGCTAATACAAACAAAACAACAAACATGTAGTAGGCATTCTCTTTAAAACTCACATAAAGGTTGAATTTTTCAAAGTGTTGACACTTACATGAGTTCCCCCCTTGGTTAGCCTTTGTCATGAACAAACGGGGTTCCCTCTTTATGTCTGTAGAATATTCCCACGTCCCAAATCAAAGTCGCCAGTAGGCTGTAGCTGTTTGGCAATTATAAAATTGGTTTACGATATTTTTCCTTAAAATATTATCAATCATAATTATCCACGTAATTCACTCTAATTAAAAAAATTATATATATATAATCCCAAAATATATCATTATCTATCCTATTGTTAAACGTTACTAAGGTGTAAGGTGATGTTTGATTGCATCTTAATACTTCCTCCTATTCAGATTAAATAACATTTTAGAGTTAAGCACACTTATTAAGAAATAACACAAAATATCTTTTATGTTCCTAATTAATTATTTCTCTCTCCACAATTGTCTCTTCTCATTCTCCACAATTGTCCCTAATTAATTATTTCTCTCTCCACAATTGCATTTACTAAGCATATTAAATAGAGGGGTAAATTAGGAAAAAATAGTGCAATATTGCATAGAGATTCCAAAACGACACTTATATAGAATAAAATTAAACTCCATAAAACGTCATTTAATCTGAATAGGAAAGAGTACATCTTAATAGTATCTTAATAGTTCACATTTTTGTATTAAGAGATTCTCTGAATAGTTAAGATATAAATATGAGTTTAAACTATTCAGATGATCTCTTAATACAAAGTTGTTCTCTTAATACAAAGATATGAATTGTTAAGATTTATTAACAGAATAACTGGTGAGTTGTTAAGATGCATTAGGATATAATCAAACATCACCTAAATATGTATCAAACAAAAATTATGTGAAAGACGTACTAGAGGGAATCCTAATAAAGAAATTTTAAAAAATAATGAGGGAAAGGAAATAGTTAGGAAGTAACCAACTTTTCTTGACTTCTATTTGCGACTTTAATACCAAAATACAAAAAAAAAAAAAAAAAAAATTGACTCATTTTTAACATTTTAATGTTGTAAAAAGGGCAAAAAAGTAATAACATACAACAAATACTAATAAAATTAAAACATTTTTTCATTCATTAAATCAAATTTATTTATCAAGATAAATCAAATTTAAATTAATTAAATATACTTTCTCTCAAATTAAACATATTTTCTTTAATAAAAAGACAACATTAATAACTAAACATTAAAAAAATCAAAACTAAATCCCTCACACTCAAAAGGAGAAACGAGCAGTCCTCTCAATCAGCCCAGAATCACCATTGAAGACTAGGGAAAGAAGAGAGAAAAGGAACCCAAGATGCAATGATTCCGCCTACCAAGAAAAAAAGTAATTTTAAAGCAAAAAGGCCAGAAATCACCTCGGGAAGGACATGAAGCAGGGAAAGAAGATGATGAGTTCATTTGGATGGATGAGTTGTAATGAGAGAAAATTTAAAGTTAAGGTTTTGATTTTGGGATTTTTCCTCCAAGAAATAAAGTTCATTTTGCTTTGATTTTTTTAATGTTTAGTTATTAATATCTTGTTATTAAAGAAAATATGTTTAGTTTGACAAGGAGTATATTTAATTAATTTAAATTTGATTTATTTTGATAAATAAATTTAATTTAATGAATGAAAAAATGTTTTAATCTTATTAATTTTTGTTGTGTTTTATTATATTTTTGCTCTTTCTAAGACATTAAAATATTTAAAATGAGTCAAAAAATAATTTGTTTTTGTGTTGTTTTTTATTTTTCTGTCACTTCTTTAATTTTTTGTTTTTTTACACAGCCACGTAATATCCACATCGGTATATATTTCTTTTTAGCTTTATTTTTTTGTTGTCACGTAAGAAAAAATTGAAACAATTTAACGTCCATCCAATTTTTGTAACGAAATGGTCTAATTTTACTATTTTAATTAGTTTAATGGGGTAATTTGAAAAATTAAAAGTTCAATGATAAAACGTGTCAACTATAGTGGCTAAAACATTAATTTTGTCAAAAATATTTTTAATTTTAATTTTCTATTTAACCAACTCAACAGTTCATGGATGAATTTCAGCAACATATATAGATCTGGTTATTATGAAGTTAACTTCATAATAAGTTGGTCAATTAATCAATATAGTGCTGACACGCAGACAGAGAAATCATTTCCCGACCTGTGTATTGACACTGTATTGGTCAATTGATCAAAGTTAACTTTATACTAACCTGTTCCAACATATATATATATATATATATATATATATATATATATATATAACCCAAACAAATTTTATTCCAAAACTTGGTCAATCATCAACTTAAGGTTTGTAAACTCAGCAACCCAAGAATGTTTTTAATTTTGTTGTTTTTACATGCTATATATAGCAAATTATTCATATCTTATCTTATCATACAAATATTAGAACAACAAATTAGTATAAATGTTAAAATTACGACATAACGTTTTGCGTAGATACAGATACGCAATAAGTTGTTTATAAATTTACCCGTGCTTTGCACGGGTTTATCAAGCTTCTGGTTATTATTTTGGTAAATATTAATGTTGAGATCCCTTCTATTATATTTATTCTCCAATTTTTTTTAATATATACATTTAATAATAAATATTTAACCTAATAAATATTACTTTTAAGGATGATATTAACAACATAATTATTTAAGACAAATTTTATTTTATCGCGAATTGTGCACCATAAATTTTATGGTGCCATTAAGTATAATATTTATTCGCTAATTAAATAAGTATTGAGAGAATGAAAGAATATGTGTAATAGAATGAATTTAAGAAGTCAAATAAGACAATTATATGTTTCCACGTCCAAATTGAAAAAAAAAATTAATCATATATATATATATATATATATATATATATATATATATATATATATATATCTGATTAGGATCAAGTCAGATACCTCTTATCTTATTCATCGTGCTCACTCCCCTTTAGCGACGGACGTGACAGTTTGAATCATCTTAACCGTCGTCTATACTTTTTAGCGACGTTATATGTTGTCAAAATCGCTAAAAGTATAGATAACAACGGTTATATAACCAAACCGTCGTCGAGTCGAAGTCATTAAAAAGCTAAATCTCTGAGTAATGAGTAAGATAAGGGTATGATTTGATCTTGCTTCTCTCTCTCTCTCTATATATATATATATATATATATATATATATACACACACGGCCCGGATCTTAAGTTTACTTTTTATTTAACATACTTTGATCACTTTTTTTAGCGACGGACCGGATGACGATTTGGTCGGTCATTATATGTTCGGTCCGTCGCTATATGTTGTCCGTCGCTAAAAATTAAGACAACAGTTCTATAAATATCGACGGACCAAATCGTCGTCTAGTCCATCGTTAAAGAAAGATGAACAAGATATATTAGATAAGGGGTGCGCTTAAGATCCGAACATTTGTTTTGATATGTATAATATGCACATATGAAATGCATACATCCCATCAACCTCTGTCAAGTAGCTAGATTAATTATCAATATATAAAAGAAAGTAGGGAACTAGTCAAGAAAATTAAGAATGAAGAAAATAACTGTGTTTTCACAATCAGTCAAACCATCTAATATTTGGCTTGAAACTATCCTATTTTTATTTGACATCAATTATAGCCTATTCGATCTCTTCATTTTAAAATATAAAATTATTTACTTTTATATTTTTTAAAGATAAATAATCTAATATTTTTATATTTTAAAACAAGTATACATCAAACAAGAATTAACCATAGATACGACTAGTTGAGTACTAATTAATGGTGGCCCTCAAACATGGATACTGATCTGAGTTTTATTAATATTGTTGACCAATCATCAATTAATTAACCTTAATGCATTGAATTGTACATATTTTAATTCTATATCATAGTAGTAGTATTATATAGGTTGTGTATTCAAGGAATTCTCCTAATTAATTAACTAGTCATCATCAATCCTCGGTGGCTTGTCCACCATGCATGTGCACGGTCCACTAAACTAAATCAACCAAATTGAAATAAAATAATCAGTAACACATGCATCGACTCAGAAGCTTGGAATCATAATTTTTAAGCTGTCCATAATTTACCATTCATTTAGGCAATACATATAAATTTAAAGCCTAATAGAACTGAGTTGCATTAAACGGTAGAATACTGCTATCTTGTCAAAAGTTTATACCGATTTACGGTTACAAAACTTATTAATATATGATATTTGTATAAATTATAAAAAAAAATTATTTATTACACCTCTCCAAACAACTCCGTCAACCCTAATCTCAACTGAGTCTTTATTTTCTTCCCATACAAATTAACATAACATATATATATATATATATATATATATATAGACTTAATTAATTAATTCCTCGATGATCAATCAATCATCAAGCTCAATCTTAACACTCTTAATACTAACAACACCGGTACTCCCAGGCTTAGGCACCAAAGTAACCATCACATTATCATCATCTTCAACTCCCAAATCCTCCAACAACTCCGTCAACCCTAACCTCAACCGAGTCTTTATTTTCTTCCCATGCCTATGCTTATGCGGCACATTCACAAAACTCCCGGCAAACTCAGTCTTATCCGGCGTACACGCCGCCTCATCCTCATCATTAATAAAAACATCAAACTTCACAAACGCATCCCTCTCCACCTCAATCCCATCAATCACCAAAACCTCCTCTTCCTCTTCTTTCTCTTTTTTGCTCCTATTTTTCTTCGGCCTTTTAACCATAAATTTCACAACTTTATCTAATGTCCTAGGAAAAACATCCATAGCCAATCCAAAATCCGCTGCATTCGCCACCCCGAGCTTCTTAATAGTCCTCGAAACCCTAGAATTTCGTGGCGTAGGGCGGCTATTTAGCCATGCAAGATCTACATCTTGGTATGTGTATCCTAGTTTCTTGTTATCCAAGGAATCTCCAACTTTCACACGTACAAGTTGAGCATTTTCGTCGTAGAATACAAACGAGGCTTCTAGCCAATCAGGATCTGTGAAATCCTGCCGCCTTCCTCCTAGGGTTTTCCATATACTCCACATTCTATCACAATTTGAATGATGAGCATAAAACAATGGATCTCGAGCTGCTGAGTAAAAATTACCCATGTCTTCTATATTGGGTTGGGTTCGGTCTCCCGTCCATATGTGGACCGGACCATGTGGCGTGCCCTCGAAGTTACCGCCACCGGGGTCTGTGTCGTCGCCTGCACGGTAAGGGCTTCCCAAAAATAGCCTTGGGGTTCTAGAACCTGCCACCATTTGCCTATACATGATTGTCAGATTTTGAGATAATTGTTGTTGGTTGGTTATGTTTGGATCAGTTCCACTGTAGTCAAGGTCAATCATTGTCGGCGGTTGGTGTTTGGCGTCGCGGAGGCGGTTGAATAGCGGCGAGTTTTGGGCCGTGTACATGGACGGCATTCTCATTCCTCCGGCGGAATCCCAGTTCCAAAACGGCATGGCGAATGTCGGGTCGTCGATTAATTTTCCTAATATTCTTTCAAAGAAGTATAAGTACCATCTATGAAATGGGAAAAATAGCCATGAATTGTGAACTTGGATGTCTAGTTCTGGAAACCCTACTTGTTCGTAGGCTCCGTCGCAATAAGCGCAATGGACGTTGGCTTGTTGAATGAAACTACGTGGATCATTGGCGGGAAGGGCTTTCATGAGCTCAATGGCTTTGTTAAATTTGTCTTGGTAGGCTTTATCGGCTAAATGAGCGGCTGGCCGGACGCGCAAGGCAGTTGGCGGTGGTGGAAGCTGATAATCCACCACCGTGCCGGAAAAAGGAGGGCAACAGTTTGTTGGTGTTGGTAAGTCGGCTGCACCACATTTGGAAAGGTCGGGTGCTTTGAGAGGAGCGGCAAAGGAGGAGGAGCTAGAGCCAAGAGTTGTAGCCCCATAAAGTCCGCCTAAGCCAATAAGCAAATCTCTCCTATCAAACTTATTATTATAATTCCCTAGAGAAATATTTGTTTTTTCATTTTTTGGAGGTGGTGCTAGGGTTTTTTTCACCGTCTATGGTTTTGCATGATACTTTATAGCGGCGGTTGGGTTTTAGGGTTACGGATATTTGAGATTTTCTAGCAAAGAAAGGGGAAGACGAGACGACGGAGGAAGAGGAGTAGACGGTGGTGGTGGTGGTAGCCGGTGGAAAAGAAGCCATTGTGTTCTTTTTGGTGCCAACTTAATGGCGAAAGAGGTTAGTTTATATAATAGGTTAAGCCAAGACTTTTCTTAACAACAGCAGGGTTCTCGAAGTTGACAATGTTAAACAAGTACAAATACCAAATACCACGTGGGCATAGAACTTACACAGAGAGATTTCCGGGTCACAGAAAACTTCTTGAATATTCTCTATTGGGTGCCTTCAACTTGGAAATTGTCAAACAATAAGCAATTATGATCACAATGACTTGAAATGAGAGTATATATAAAACTGATATTTTTATAAATAAAAATGATATTTTTACTTGAGTCAGTTTTTTATATGGAGATGAGATCTATTTATTATTGATCATATACGAGATGAATCATATAAAAATATTAATTTTTATATAAAAATATCAATTTTTTTATATATAATAACACTAGTCTTTAATTAAATACTACTCCCTAGCTCCCTTTTAAATTATAAAGTTAATATTACTTTTTTTAAAATCAATTTAATATATTTTAAATTTAAAATTAACATGATTCATTTAAATTTTAATTATAAATAATAAATATTATAGTTTCCAGTATTTTTTAGGTATTTATGATATTAATTCATAATTATATTGACATAAATTAAATGAATCCACAATTTTGAATTTAAAAATATTTAAATTGATTTTTAAAAATGAATATTGATATAATAATTTGAAAGATAAAAAGTATAAATTAATTAAGATTAAACTTCTTGAATATTCTGAATTTGGTACCTTGAACTTGGAATCTGTTAAACAATAAACAATTATGATCAGAGTGACACAAAATGAAAGTATATTACCACTAGTTTTTTAAATACTATTAATCAAGATAAAGCAGATAAGCCTGAATTTAACACTAGTACTGACTGACTGACTTACTAGTTGTGTTCCGTGTCTCAGGGTACTATATGAATGGCGAGATTTATTCTAAATTTTAAACGATCTAAATAATTTATTAGAATGAACAAAAATTTAAAATTATTTATATTTTATTATATATATATATATATATATATATATATATATATATATATATATATATATTAGAGATAATTGTTTGGTTTGGCATATATATAAAATGTAGGTGGTAGGTTTCTGTTCGGATTGAAGGAGAAATCTAGCTAAATGATAGGTTGTTTCGGTATTTTAGGTGAGGATTGTAACATTTCAGTTTTATATTAAAATATATAGAAAAAATTTATCTGTATGAGCTTGTAATAAATTAAGATGACTCAAAAAAATACTATTGAGTCAGTGATTTAATACCTTATTTGGATGGATTTGATTCGATTCGGATTTAGAATTTAACTTGAGATTTATTCTGAACTCGAAATTTGACCCGAATTATTTCTTATGGTATTAGAACCGACTCTCAAAAGTTCAGATGGGGATACGAAGACTGGTGATCATATATACATAACCCTTAGCAACAATTAAATCATTCATAAGGTTATCAATCGGTTTTAACGGGAACGTCAGAAATTTAAGTGGGAGTCTTTAAAACCCCAGTCTCATATCGAAAGATATGAAAAAAAATTATTTGTATATAAGAAAGTAATTACTACCAATAATACTTTAAAGTCATGACATTTTGGGTGAACATGTGGTGGGCTAAAATGACCTAAGAAGATACTATTGGGTCAGTGGTTTAAGGCCTTACGATTTTCCTATGTTCGAGATGGGCTATTTTAAAATTAGAGATACAATTTGACTTTGAAGTCAAACGACATATTAAATTTTAAAATTGATATAACTCATAAAAAATTAGAATAAAATAAATTTTGTAATTAATAGCTTTTGTTACATACTATACAATTATAATAATTGTATCAAATAAAATTAAATAAATTAACATTAATTTAAAATTTATTATATCTTAAAAATCAAATTATATGTGTAATTTTGAAATATAGAGAGTACATATAGTGGTCAATGAAGTGATAAAACAAAGTTCTAGTTTTTTTAACGTACACGTTATTGATCACCTCTACAGCTTGGGGATCCGGATTTGGAGTTAACACCAAAAAGTCGACACCGGAAGAGGTGAACAAGTTGGCTGAAATTTTGTATCATTAATTGTGATCATTATTACCTCTCATTTTCAATTAATTTATATATACTCAGATCCTTCCTTAAAATGGAATTCACTAGAATTGTTTACTAGCTCGAGTACTCCAAATGGTTCTCTATCTTTAAAGATTAAACCTTAATCTCTTAGAATAGATATATGGTTCTTGATATATATATATATATATATATATATATATATATATATATATATATATATATATATATAAGGCCCTTCTTATGTGTACCACCCGCAAACTTACATGACATATATATATCAGTTCGATCTCAACTTTTATTTCAGACATTCTTAATTCATACTTCGATTCAATAAGAATTTGACCTCGGATGATTTTTAGGGTTTATGAGACCTCTTTAAGCCTCTTCGCAATTTGTTTTTTTTGGTGATTTTTTCATGAGGACAGATTCAGATAGATAGATAGATAAGCAGACCAAAATTCACTTGAAAAATCAAATATTGAAGATACTCATTCAACAAAAAATAATGAATTAAATAAAAATTAATTGTGCCACGATTGTTGTAGAAGAACAGAAGAGCAATCGTGGTGAAAAAAATCCAGTGAAAAAAAACAAATCGTAAACAGACTTAAAGGGGTCACATAAACTCTAGAAATCATCTTAGGTCAAATTCTTACCAAATCAAAGTGTGAATTAAGGAGGTCTGAAATAGAAGTCGAGATCGAACTGATGAGCCGTGAAGATCTACGTTTGACTCTTTGTTTGGCTCTGATTCTCAACAGATGTTTTGTTTTTGAAAAAAAAAACGAGTTATCTTTATATAGGTATGTCAGTTAAAAAATAAAGTTCGTTAAGATGGAATACTCTTGAACGGTTTTGATATATATATATATATATATATATATATATTAGAAATTAGAAAGGAATTAAACACTTTGACCATAACAAGCTTAATTCAAGTTGAGCTAAGAATTTATTCACTTATTTCATGAGTGACCTCTTGAATTATATATAAATCATAAATGTGAAAAGCCGTAACATAATGATATTTTCATGAAGTAATGTATGTTAATTTCTAACATACTTTCATTTCAATATGAACCTAGCTACGTGCTGGCTGGCTACTCTCATCACACATGGAAATTTATTTATTTCATTTCTGTAATTGTTTATAACTTCTAGTGGTTTCATGGACAAATTAATTAAACTTTCATATTTTAATTATTAGTAGATCTTAATCAAACAGCCGTACGTAATACATACATACATATAGTTTTAGATCTAAAAATTAAGCTTTGTTGGCCATGACTGGTCATAATATTTTTTTAAAATTTGTCATAAGGAATGACAGCTATCCGTTCTCATATTTTTTAATTAAGAACGTATGTACGTACGTGTAATTAAATAAGATGGCATGTCAAATTGTTATGTTCTGATCATCTATATTGTTAGGTATTTAAGAAAATACTTTTGAAATATTATTTTTAATGTATTGTATAAGCAAATTTAATTGACTAAAATATGTCTTCAATTTTTCTTCCTATATATATATATAATTCACTTTCTATGTTGGTGGTGTCAGCATGCGAATAGCACTTTTAATAATCTGACAAAATCGTTCTTTAAACTCGTCGTTATAGGATCACGAGCAGTTTGCGATACCCAGTAATAAATCGCTACTGATCAGGTTGACAAGGAACTAAGTAACGTATTTTTGCTTCTTATTGACCTTGGAATATATATTTATAATAAGATTAATTAATTTATATAGGTGCCGTTTTTTCTTCTATAACATATATATATATATATATATATATATATATTTATATATATATACATAAATGCCAGATTATTAAGAGATTGGGGTATGTATAATGATTTTTTGGCTATGACAACGGATGATCCGTCACCATAGCCCAGAATAGCTATGACAACGGATAAAGCGTCGTTATAAATTTAAAAAAAATCGTCATTATAACCAAATTTAATGTGTCTGTGAGACATATATATTTTTCCATATATATATATATATATTACGAGTACCTTTGTAATTAATTTATCAATATTAATTCAAGACCTTTTCATCAAATTAAGTTAAATACATTATTCACTAACAAGTTGAATTAATGCTACAAAGACTAACTTCATTGAATATATATTAGCTGATATTAGTTAGTTGCTTAAGTTTAAATAAAGGTTTAAATATGAATTAGTATCTTAAACTATAGGTCATATTCCACTTCGGTGATCTACCTTTTAATTTTGTCAATTAGATGATTAAACTATTAATTTTTTTCAATTGCAACAATTGAGCATTACCAAGCGTCGAGAAATCGGCGACGCGATTAATCATGGGCCTTAAGAAGGTTGATGTGACAAAAAATATAATTTTTTAATCATTAAATAAATAAATTTGATTAAATGTGAGGCAAAATGGTCGAATAACAAAGATGAAATAACAAATTTGATATGAGATATCTAACCTATCCGAGAATCACAACCAATCAATTCTCAATTCTTCCCTATTCATCTCACTTTCCTAAATTCTTTTGCCTCAACAACAACAGCACGCCTACGATCATGGCCGAAAAGCTTCAATCTGAATTGTCGTCAACGATTTTGAATACTGCTGCTATTAATAGCAAAAAATAAGAGATAGATGAGGGATCACCGATTCCACCGCCGCCGGAGAAGCCCTTACCGGGAGATTGTTGCAGCAGCGGATGTGTTCGATGCGTCTGGGACATCTATTACGAGGAGGTAGAAGAATACAACAATCTTTATAAAACCAAGCCTGATTCGGATTCTGTTTCCAATTCTCTCTCCAATATTCAGAGGAGCCTTGGGCCGGTGATGGTAATTATGTTGCTGGAGTCGACGGTCGTCTGAGGTGAAGAGACTCAAAGAGATCTTAGATGCTTTTGACCTTTGTACTGCTAGTCAGGATCTCGACTCGTTTATGAAGAGTTTTGAAGAGGAGATTTCTGGTTCCTCGCCGGCGACGGTAAATGTTGTGGATTCGGCGTCAGTTTCCTGCGTTTTCTCAAACGGATCTTGGGTACCTTTTTGAAGCTTCCAATGATGAATTAGGTCTCCCTCCGTCGGGGTCATCGGTGGAAAGGCAGTTAGAGACCGAGTTAGTCCGAGTTGCGTCGGACTCGTCCGAAATTAGTGAGTTATGGGGATTAGACGAACAGATCTCTGGTTATGACTCATTTGATTTTGGATTTGGTGATGTCGTTTCCAACAATAATAATAATAACAAGAACAACAGCGGCGAGTATGTGTCGCTTGACGGATTATTTGATTATCCGGCACTTCTTTCTCTGCCTTAGAAAGGCTGAGGCCACCTAAAGTGGTGGCGGAATGCCGCAGCCGTCGTGTTATAAGCAGGCGGAACTCTTTATAAAATTAATGTTTGTTTTATGTTAATTTACCAATAGTTGATGGATTAATGTTTGTTTTATGTTAATTGGGTTAAATACACTTTTTTGATCACATCTTTGGGGCCATTTTACAATTTAGTGTAAAGTGAAAAAACTTACAAACCCGGTTATTGTCTTTCGAAAATTGTTTAGATCTGGTGCTTGTACTTTTACAATTTTGAAATAATCGTTAAAATTGACTAACGATTGTAAGACTCAGAGCTTTTTATTAATAAAATGAAATTTTTCTCTATTTATTATTTTGAAATAGTAAGGGTTGATTTGATTAATGTTGATAGTTATGTTATGAGTAAAATACGCAAGTATTTCAAAATAAGCAAATGGTTATAAAATATTCATTATTGTGGGGAATATTCGTTTGGTCGTAGAATATTAATCTTTGTCGGGAATATTAAATGTGATGACCTTGACCATAATGTGGACCCCATAAAAAGCGATTGGAGGAAGAAAACGACAAAAATAAGTTGTTTAAAAATAACAGCGTAGTTATTCACAGATTACTTACTGTTGGAATATCCCGTGGTTAAAACACGATGTCTGGCGTTGTTTTAGACGCGATAGCATGTGGTATTGCACCAATTATTGATTCTTACGTGAAGGCTACTACTCGATAATAGTTCTGATAATTCTTTATTCGATTATTTTATTTTATTGATTCAATAATTCTTTGCGTTGATATTTTATATTCTTTGTTGTTTTGATAATTGTCATTACACAATATTTTTCATTATCGAAGCAATAATTCATATTATCCGAATAATTTTATTAGATAACATTATTGGCAATGTCTAGAAAATTTTGTCTAGGAGAGGTTTTTGGTCACTTAATTGTGCTTGCACAAGTAAGGAGAAATTCTTATGGAAAGCCCCTGCTTTCTGAGGAAGCGCGTGGTTGTCAATATTGTAATTCTGTAATATTATTTATGAATAATTAATTATTGATTCATATGATGAGGAAAATATTGATTTTATATGGATATAGATGGAAAAAAATTTTAAATGTGACAATTGTTGAAAATTAAAATTTTATCTTTTTACGATAAAATAATTCATTTAAATATATTATTATATTTTAATAATATAATAATGGTGATATTTTTACAATGAATGTGTGATATCTGAGTATCTGAGGAAAAAAGTATTTTTGTTTGATAAATATTTAAAACATGTTAAAATATACGTGGACCCATTTATTGGTGAAATTTGATTATAGCTTCAAAAAATCGCTCGTTTATGGATTTCGATCATTTTCTGTTGGGAATTTGGAAACACTTTCTTACGCAAAGTTGTAGAGAATTGAATTTCCTATAAAAACTTCATGAGATTCGATTTTTTCGACAAAAGAGCTATTTATTATGAATTATTGAAGTTTGAAGAAGCAGAAATAATTGATTTTGGAAGTTTAAAATATTTAAAATAGGAAAAACGTTTTTTGTGTTGATTAGCCTCATTAAACACATGCAAGTGGCTGAATTCAGATGATTCAAAGTGTAATAGTAGGAAATTGTAATATATATAATATTATTATATTAAATTTTACGCTTTGGTGTTCTAAGTATTTTTCTATAAATAGGGTCTTGGGTTAGAATTGAAAATTACACTAAAGCTGAAGTTTTTCTCTCTATATTATCGGCGTATTCTTGTGAGTATTTTGAGTATACTTTGAGTATTGCTATACGGTTCAAGTTCAAGTTATAACTTTATATCCAGTATTAGGTTAAATCTTGTCTTTTCCGAGGTAAGGGATATTATTTTTTTTCGTAATGATATTATTTCTTCAATATCATTATCTTTGAAATATTGATCTGAAGTTTTTAATCAAATTTGGAAATTTTAGTGTGTGTGGAGTTCTTATTCACGATATCTGACCTTTATTCACGTATCTGATCTTATTCACAAATACGACCTTTATTCTTGAAAAATAAAATTTTTCTTTTAGGTCAAAATATCTATTACGGATACTAGCTTTGATTGTATCCATGTTTTGATCATTCTTGAATTTTACACCACTATGATTATTTTTGAGGTATTTTTTTTGGACGTGGATAAAAAAAAAATACGAATCCTTAATCCTTAATCCTTGTCATTTTGTTTCCTTTGGATTCGTTTCTTTAAAAATATTTTTCATCATCCTCGGTCTTAAATGATGATATTATGGAATATCTTTGGCTGTAGTGCAAAGATGAATGATTTCGATGAATATCTTTGGCACTGTAGTGCAAAGATGAATGATTTCGATGAATATCTTTGGCCGTAGTGCTGAAGATGAGCAGTGTTTAGATGAACATGACCAATTTGGTGGATGTCCTTGGCTTTTGTAGTGCAAGGATGAATATATGATTCGGATATATATTGATTGATGTTAAAGGGATAAAAATATTGATGATGAATTTGTTAAATTCATAGATATTAGTAGATTTCATCCTCTACGTAACTCTTCATGAATTAATATTTTCATTGCGAATATTGATTTAAAACTTGTTGTCTATTGTATTCTATTATATTTTTTCTGTTGCTCAAGACTAACGATAATTTTGTTGTATATTATCTTAGTCATAATATTCTTTCTTTGGGCTAGTCGAGCTCACCCTTTTCCTTTTTGTTCCATTTTTTCTTCTCGGGAGGCGAGAATGTAGCGATGTAGAGTCGGGGTATGGAATGATGGTTATAGAGAAAGTTGTTTAGTAGTCCTCACCATTTTGTAAAATAATGTATCAATAAATGTGATGAGGATTTATTTGGGTATAGATATTATGCAGAAGATAATATTTGTATTCAAACTCACAGTTTCTTGTTGTAATAATAAAGTTGTAGTTGTTTACGTACCATGTATTGACAAACTCGGAATGGGTGATGTATACCTATTTTGGGGGTGTCACGGTTGGTATCGAGCTTAGGGATATGATCTCTGGCGAGATCGGGAGAATAGAACTAGGAGGGAGGACGAGTAAATCCTTTGCTAGTGTGTCTACCTAAGCTTATTTGTTAGTTGGTCGATATATAAGGATATTATGTGATATATTGATTTGCTTAATTAACCCTTGTTTTATGGCGGTATTTGAGAATGTCGATTGAGAATATTAATGGTGGAAATGAGGCCAGTGGAGCGCTTTGTACTCACCAACGAGGAGAGCGTGCAACAAGTTTGGTAATATTCCTCCTGTGAACAACACCACCGAAAGCGAGATGATGAGCGAGGGGATGTTTAGAAGCTTTTTGCGTTCATGCAAAATCGAGACGAGGAGACTCGTGTTCAAAATCTGAGGAGGAAATGATAGCAATTCACGGGTTGTCACACCAGCGAGTTCAAAAGTTGGGACCACAAGAATTTAAGGAAAGCGGATCCGATCATGGTGGAAACATGGGTCAAGCAAATTATCAAGATATTCGATGTCTTGGGATGCGCGGAGAACGAAGGTTCCATTCGCTACCTTTATGTTTTCGTGGCAAGGTAGACTACTTGGTGGGAATCGTGAAGCGTACCCATTCATTGCGCTTTCGGCATGTCTTGGGGAGCGTTTGAAACTATTTAATGACAAATACTTTCACGAAAGTGTTCGTCATATATGAAGGAAGTGGAGTTTATTAATTTGGAGCGAGAACAACATGGCGGTGTGTCTCGATCGAGGCGAAGTTTGCAGAGTTATCGGGTTTGCACCTCATTTGGTGGAGAATGAGGAGCGTATATGACGCGGATGTTTACGAGAGGTTTGAAACCCGGCATACGTCGATATCTCATCTCTAATAAATTTTCTCTTTATTTGAGATGTTGTTAATAGGGCTCAATTGTTAGAAGCGAGATACGAAATACGGTCAACAGAGAGGTACCACAATCGAGGATCATCTAGGAGATATCGATCAACAAAACAACAATAACCGGTGGAGAAAGAAAAAAGCGGACAAAAATGGTAACCACTCTGGTGGTAATCATGGCCATGAAAATAGAAGAAGCGAGTCGAGGAGGAGATTTTAAAAGAGAAGATTCAACAACGACCATGTGAAGGCAGCGGTGCGGCAACAAGAATGGTTCAAGGAGGAGAAACGACCCACCGATCATATGCTATAAATGCGGGAAAGAGGACATATCGGTCAAAGCGCCCACAAGCAGTTCGGTATGCTATAATTGTGGAAAGGAAAGACATATCGCTCGAGATTGCACGCAGTAGCGAAACCTAGTTAATGAGGGGTCGGTGACTCAAAAAGTATCCCGAGAAAAGTCAAAGTCAGCGGTTCTGGAAGAAGCGTTTGTTGTGGTTGGTCAAAATCGAGGAACCCAAGCGAGGTGATTACGGGTAAGCTATTTATAAATTCTTGTGAAGTTTATACTTTACTAGATACTCGGTCTTTACCCATTCATTTATCTCTCTCTACTTGTGCTCAGCGTTTAAATTTGACTCGGAAAAATTAGACTTTGACTATCTGTGGAAACTCCGTTAGGAGAAACTTTCATCACATCCTTTGTTTATAAATCTTGTCTAATCCAAGTTGGCACCTTTATCTTACTGTTGACCTTATCTCTTTAAAGATACTTGCTTTTGATGTGATTTTAGGGATTGATTGTTTAACTACTCATCATGCCAAAATTGATTGTTTTTCGTAAGGTTGTTAGCTTTTATATTCCTAAACAACTTTGTTATGCGAATTCAAGCAACTAAACCATTAAAATCAATCTTTGTCATATCTAATCATAAAGCTATTCGTTTATTGAAAAGCGGATGTCAAGCTTTCTTAGCCCATGTTGTGGATTTGAATAAGGACACGTCAAATTTGAATAATATTCTGTTGTTATTGACTTTCACGGCGTATTTCTGAAGAACTTCCGGTCTACCCCGAGCGTGAAGTTGAATTCTTTATTGATCTTGAACTGGTACAAAGCCCATTTCTAAAATCCCATATCGAATGGCTCTATTGAACTTGAGGAGTTAAAGGTCCAACTACTGGGAGTTGTTGGACATTGGTTTCATTAAATCTAGTACATCTCCTTGGGGTGCTCTGTTTTATTTGTAAAGAAGAAAAGGCGGGAGTATGCGACTTTGTATTGACTATCGAGAATTGAACCATATCCTTTATCAAGAATAGGTATCCTCTACCTCGTATTGATGACTTGTTTGACCGATTCTGAGGAGCACAATTCTTTTCAAAAATTGATCTTCGATTACGGATATCATCAAATTTGAAGATTAGAGGCGAGGATATTCAAAAGGCGCCTTTAGAACTCGATGCGGGCATTATGAATTCTAGTCATGTCTTTTGGATTGACTAATGCTCCTGCTGACTTTCATGGATATGATGAATCAAGTATTCAAAGAATATTTGGATAAATTCGTTGTTGTCTTTATTGATGACATCCTCATATATTCCAAAAGCCGTGAAGATCATGAGCACCATTGAAAATTTGGTACTCAAAGGCTTCGTGAAAACAAGCTATATGCTAAGTTGAAGAAATGCGAGTTCGACTTGAGGAAGTAGCATTCCTTGGAGCGCGTGGTGTCAAAACATGGAGTATCTGTTGACGTGAAGATTGAAGCAATACAACGTTAGAAGCAACCAAAAGTCGGTGGTGAAATACGTAGCTTTTGGGCTTATTTGGTTATTATCGGAGATTCGTGGAAGGGTTTTCTCGAATCATTACTCCATTAACCAACTAACTCGGAAGGATACAAAATTCGTTTGGAAGCGAAGAATGCGAGAAGAGTTTCAAGAGCTTAAGAGGAGACTTATTTGGCTTTTGTTCTAACAATACCATCTGGTTGGGATGGATTTGTTATCTCAACGATGCTTGAGGCAAAGGGTTAGGATGTGTTCTCATGGCGTGGGAAAGTCATAGCCTATGCCTCATGACAACTTAAAAAATATTAGAGGAATTATCCTACTCATGATCTAGAGTTGGCGTGATCGTTTTTATTTAAAGATCTGGAGGCACTATCTATATGGGGAGAAAGTGGAGATATATTCGGACCATAAAAGCCTTAAATATTTCTTCACTCAAAAAAGAACTTAACATCTGGCGGCAAATGACGTTGGCTCGAGCTATTGAAAGACTACGATCACACTATTCAATACCATCTGGAAAAAGCGAGCGTGGTAGGCGACGCGTTGAGTAAAAGATCATATCTGAGGAGCGAGTGCGATGATGTCAAATATACGCGTAGAGCCAACTTTAATAGAAAAAGTTAAGGTTCTTTCAAGCCCACCCAGCACGGAGGCGATCGTATGAAGAAGAAAGTACAAGAAGGTGCTTTATTAGGAGGCGAAATTGATGAAGAAGGAATACTTGAGTCCCTCGGACTTTGTGTTCTAACGATTACGATTTGAAAGTACAAGATCATGATGGAGGCACACAATACACCATTTGCAATTCATCTGGAAGTACCAAAATGTATCGTGATCTTGACATACATTTTGGTGGAGCAATATGAAGAGAGAGATTGCAAAGTTTATCTCAAGCGTGTTTAACTTGTCAGCGTGTAAAGGCGGAGCATCAAGTGCCAAAGGGTCCGTTGCAACCACTTGAGATTCGAAATGGAAGTGGGAGCACATTACTATGAATTTAATTACGGGTCTTCCTACGGTTTCTCAAGGCATCAATGTTATTTGGGTTATTGTTGATAGATTAACCAAAGTCCGCTCATTTCTTGCAAATCACGGAGACTTATTCCCTTGAGCGTCTTGCTCAAATGTACGTAAATGAGATTGTGAGATTGCATGGCATGCCGGTATCCATAGTTTGGATCGTGACCCAAGATTCACTTCAAGATTTTGGGTTAGCTTGCAAAAAGCTATGGGCACGGATTTAAGATTCAGTTCGGCATACCATCCTCAAACAGACGGACAATCAGAGAGGATTATTCAAACTCTTGAAGATTTATTAAGACTCTGTGTCCTAGATTTCAAAAGGCGGTTAGGATAAGTATTTACCATTGGTGGAATTCTCCTACAACAACGATTATCGAGCAAGTATAGGTGTGGCTCCATTTGAAGCATTATATGGACGAAAGTGTCGCTCTCCAATATGTTGGGATGAGGTGGGTGAAGCAATATTGTTGGGACTCGAGTTAGTACGTATGACTACTGAAAAGATCCAAGTGATTCGACAACGTATACAAACGGCACAGGATCGACAAAAGAGTTATGCGGATCTTCATCGAAAGGACGTGGAATTTAGTATAGGGGATCATGTATTGTTGCGTGTTGCCCCATGGAAGGGAGTTACAAGATTAGGAAAGAGAGGAAAGCTCAATCCACGATTTATTGGTCCATTTCAAATTCTTGAGGAAGTAGGTAATGTAGCCTATAGACTCGCGTTACCTCCGAGTATGTCTCGTGTTCATTATGTGTTTCACATATATGTACTTTCGTAAATAAGTGAAAGACCCGAACCACGTTATTGAGTTAGAACCCGAACGAGATAGTAGAAGACTTAACGTATGAGGAAGTACTGTCAAGATCTTGGATAGAAAGGAGTATGTCCCCCACGACGAAGGTTGTACCACAAGTTAAAGTCTTGTGGAGAAACCATGCTTTATAGAGGAAATGACAC
Organism: Panax ginseng; assembly: GCA_020205605.1. Lineage (NCBI taxonomy): Eukaryota > Viridiplantae > Streptophyta > Magnoliopsida > Apiales > Araliaceae > Panax > Panax ginseng. Next base: position 12,484,366 of record CM035128.1, on the reverse strand, counting down.
GGGAGTTGGAAGCGGAAATGAAAGCGAGGTATCCTCATCTTTGAAAACACACGGTACGTACGTCAATTTCGAGGACGAAATTTCATAAGGAGGGGAGGTTGTAAGACCCCGACTTTTTATTAATAAAATAAAATTTCCTCTATTTATTATTTTGAAATAGTAAGGGTTGATTTGATTAATGTGGATAGTTATGGGTAAAATCATGCAAGTATTTCAAAATAAGCAAATGGTTATAAAATATTCATTATTGTCGGGGAATATTCGTTTGGTCGTGGAATATTCGTCTTTGTCGGGGAATATTAAATGCGACGAAATGACCATGTGTGGGCCCCATACGGAAAGCGATTGGAGGAAGAAAAGCGACAAAAATAAGTTGTTTAAAAATAACTTGGCGTAGTTATTCTGGTTTACTTTGTTGGAATATCCCAGTGGTTAAAAACACGATGTCTGGCGTTGTTGCGAGCGTGATGGCGCGGTATTGCACCAATTATTGATTCTTACGTAAGAAGGCACTACTCAATAATAGTTACGATAATTACTATTCGATTATTTTATTTTATTGATTCAATAATTCTTTGCGTTGATATTTTATATTCTTTGTTGTTTGATAATTGTCATTTACAAGTATTTTTCATTATCGAAGCAATAATTCATATTATACGAATAATTTTATTAGATAACATTATTGGCAATGTCTAGAAAATTTTTTTCTAAGAGAGGTTTGGTCACCTAATTGTGCGGCAATAAGGAGAAATTCTTATTGGAAAGCCCCTCTTTCTCTGGAGGCGCTTTGGTTGTCAATATTGTAATTACGTAATATTATTTGTGAATAATTAATTATTGATTCATATGATGAGGAAAATATTGATTTTATATGGATATAGATGGAGAAAATTTTTAAATGTGACAATTGTTGAAAATTAAAATTTTATCTTTTTACGATAAAATAATTCATTTAAATATATTATTATATTTTAATAATATAATAATGGTGATATTTTTACAATGAATGTGTGATATACAGTATCTGAGGAAAAGAGTATTTTTGTTGCAATAAATATTTAAAACATGTTAAACATGTACGTGGACCCATTTATTGGTGAAATTTGATTATAGCTTTAAAAAAATCATTTCGTTTATGGATTTTGGTCATTTTCTATTGGGAATTTGGAAACACTTTCTTACGCAAAGTTGTAGAGAATTGAATTTCCTATAAAAACTCATGAGATTCGATTTTTACGACAAAAGAGATATTTATTATGAATTATTGAAGTTCAAGAAGGCAAGAAATAATTGATTTTGGAAGTTTAAAATATTTAAAATAGGAAAAACGTTTTTTGTGTTGATTAGCCTCATTAAACACATGCAAGTGGCTGAATTCAGATGATTCAAAGTGTGCGTAGGAAATTGTAATATATATAATATTATTATATTAAATTTTACGCTTTGGTGTTCTAAGTATTTTCCTATAAATAGGGTCTTTAGGTTAGAATTGAAAATTACAATGAAATGAAGTTTTTCTCTCTATATTATCGAGTATTCTTGTGAGTATTTTGAGTATACTTTGAGTATTGCTATATCACGGTGCAAGTTCAAGTTATAACCTATATCCGATATTCCAGGTTAAATCTTATTTCGAGGTAAGGGATATTTTTTTTTTCGTAATGATATTATTTATTCAATATCATTATGCTGAAATATTGATCTGAAGTTTTTAATCAAATTTGGAAATTTTGTGTCGGGGGTTCTTATTCACGTATCTGACTATTCTTTATTCACGTATCTGATCTTATTCACGAATACGACTTTATTCATCGAAAAATGAAAATTTTCTTTTCGTCCAAAATATATATACGGATACTAGCTTTGATTGTATCCATGTTTTGATCATTCTTGAATTTTACACCACTATGATTATTTTTGAGGTATTTTTTTGGGCGTGGATAAAACAAAGTACGAATCCTTAATCCTTAATCCTTGTCATTTTGTTTCCTTTGGATTCGTTTCTTTAAAAATATTTTTCATCATCCTCGGTCTTAAATGATGATATTATGGAATATCTTTGCTTTTGTAGTGCAAAGATGAATGATTTCGATGAATATCTTTGGCTGTAGTGCAAAGATGAATGATTTCGATGAATATCTTTGGCCCGTAGTGCAAAGATGAGCAGTGTTTAGATGAACATGACCAGTGGTGGATGTCCTTGGCTTTTGTAGTGCAAGGATGAATATATGATTCGGATATATATTGATTGATGTTAAAGGGATAAAAATATTGATGATGGATTTGTTAAATTCATAGATATTAGTAGATTTCATCCTCTACGTAACTCTTCTATGAATTAATATTTTCCGCTGCGAATATTGATTTAAAACTTGTTGTCTATTGTATTCTATTATATTTTTCTCTGTTCAAGACTAACGATAATTTTGTTGTATATTATCTTAGTCATAATATTCTTTACTGGGCTAGTCGAGCTCACCCTTTTCCTTTTTGTTCCATTTTTCTTCTCAGGAGGCGAGAATGTAGCGAGTACGAGTCGGGGTATGGAATGATGGTTATAGAGAAAGTTGTTTAGTAGTCCTCACCATTTTTGTAAAATAATGTATCAATAAATGTGATGAGGATTTATTTGGGTATAGATATTGTCTAGAAGATAATATTTGTATTCAAACTCACAGTTTTACTGTTGTAATAATAAAGTTGTAGTTGTTTCTGTACCATGTATTGACAACTCAGAATGGGTGATGTATACCTATTTTGGGGGTGTCACAGTTGGTATCAGAGCTTAGGGATATGATCTCTGGCGGAGATCGGAGAATAGAACTAGGAGGGGAGAGACGAGTAAATCCTTTGCTAGTGTGTCCTACCTAAGCTTATTTGTTAGTTGGTCAATATATAAGGATATTATGTGATATATTGATTTGCTTAATTAACCCTTGTTTTATGACAGTATTTGAGAATGTCGACTGAGAATATTAACAGTGGAAATGAGACCGTGGAGACGCCTGTACTCACCAACGAGGAGAACGTGCAACAAGCTGGTAATATTCCTCCTGTGAACAACACACCACCGAAAGCGAGATGATGAGCGAGGGGATGTTTAGAAGCTTTTTGCGATTCATGCAAAATCGACGAGGAGACTCGTGTTCAAAATCTGAGGAGGAAATGATAGCAATTCACGGGTTGTCACAAACAAGCGATTCAAAGAGTTGGGACCACAAGAATTTAAGGGAAAGCAGATCCGATCATGGTGGAAACATGGGTCAAGCAAATTATCAAGATATTCGATGTCTTGGGATGCGGAGAGCAGAAGGTTCCATTCGCTACCTTTATGTTTCGTGGCAAGGTAGACTCTTGGTGGGAATCTGTGAAAGCGTACCCATTCATTTTGCGTTACCAACATGTCTTGGGAGCGTTCAGAAACTATTTAATGACAAATACTTTCACGAAAGTGTTCGTCTATATGAAGGAAGTGGAGTTTATTAGACCGAGCGAAACAACATGGCGGTGTCTCGAAGACGAGGCGAAGTTTGCGAGTTATCCGTGTTTGCACCTCATTTGGTGGAGAATGAGGAAGCGTATGACGCGGATGTTTACGAGAGGTTTGAAACCCGACATCGTACGAAGATCTCATCTCTAATAAATTTTCTCTTTATTGGATGTTGTTAATAGGGCTCAATTGTTAGAAGCGAGATAACGAGTAGTACGGTCAACCGAGGTACCACAATCGAGGATCATCTTAGGAGATATCGGTCAACAAAACAACAATAACCAAAGTGGAGAAAGAAAAGGCGGACAAAAATGGTAACCACTCTGGTGGTAATCATGGCCATGAAAATAGAAGAAGCGAGTCGGGAGGAGATTTTAAAAGAGAAGATTCAACAACGACCATGTGAAGCAGCGATGAAGTACAAAGAACAACCGGTTCCAAAGGAGGAGAACGACCACCGATCATATGCTATAAATGCGGGAAAGAGGGACATATCGGTCAAAGCGCCCACAAGATTCGGTATGCTATAATTGTGGAAAGGAAAGACATATCGCTTTCGAGATTTGCAGAAGCGAAACCTAGTTCAATGAGGTCGGTGACTCAAAAGATCATCCCAGAAAAGTCAAAGTCAGCTGGTTCTGGAAGAAGCGTTTGTTGTGGTGGTCAAAATGCGAGGAACCCAAACGAGGTGATTACGGGTAAGCTATTTATAAATTCTTGTGAAGTTTATACTTTACTAGATAAAGTCTTTACCCATTCATTTATCTCTCCTACTTGTGCTCAACGTTTAAATTTGACTCGGAAAAATTAGACTTTGACCTATCTGTGGAAACTCCGTTAGGAGAAACTTTCATCACATCCACTGTTTATAAATCTTGTCTAATCCAAGTTGGCACCCTTTATTTACCATTGACCTTATCTCTTTAAAGATACTTGCTTTTGATGTGATTTTAGGGATTGATTGGTTAACTACTCATCATGCCAAAATTGATTGTTTTCGTAAGGTTGTTAGCTTTCATATTCCTAAACAACTGTTTATTTAATTCAAGCAACTAAACCATTAAAATCAATCATCGGTCATATCTAATCATAAAGCTATTCGTTTATTGAAAAAAGCGGATGTCAAGCTTTCTTAGCCCATGTTGTGGATTTGAATAAGGACACGTCAAATTTGAATAATATTCTGTTGTTATTGACTTTCACGACGTATTTCTGAAGAACTTCCGGTTACCCCGAGCGTGAAGTTGAATTCTTTATTGATCTTGAACACGATTACAAAGCCCATTTCTAAAATCCCATATCGAATGGCTCTATTGAACTTCGAGGAGTTAAAGGTCCAACTACGAGGAGTTGTTGGACATTGGTTTCATTCGATCCAAGTACATCTCCTTGGGGTGCTCTGTTTTATTTGTAAAGAAGAAAGGCGGGAGTATGCGACTTTGTATTGACTATCGAGAATTGAACCATGTCACTATCAAGAATAGGTATCCTCTACCTCGTATTGATGACTTGTTTGACCGATTTGCAAGGAGCACAATTCTTTTCAAAAATTGATCTTCGATTCGGATATCATCATTTGAAGATTAGAAGGCGAGGATATTCAAAAGGCGCCTTTAGAACTTCGATGCGGGCATTATGAATTCTAGTCATGTCTTTTGGATTGACTAATGCTCCTGCTGGCTTTCATGGATATGATGAATCAAGTATTCAAAGAATATTTGGATAAATTCGTTGTTGTCTTTATTGATGACATCCTCATATATTCCAAAAGTGAAGATCATGAGCACCATTTGAAATTTGGTACTCCAAAGGCTTCGTGAAAACAAGCTATATGCTAAGTTGAAGAAATGCGAGTTCTGACTTGAGGAAGTAGCATTCCTTGGGCACGTGGTGTCAAAACATGGAGTATCTGTTGACCCGGCGAAGATTGAAGCAATACAACGTTGGGAGCAACCAAAGTCGGTGGATCAAGACGTAGCTTTTGGGCTTAGCTGGTTATTATCGGAGATTCGTGGAAGGGTTTTCTCGAATCGCTACTCCATTAACCCAGCTAACTCGGAAGGATACAAAATTCGTTTGGAGCGAAGAATGCGAGAAGAGTTTCCAAGAGCTTAAGAGGAGACTTATTTCTAAGACTTCTAACAATACCATCCGGTTGGGATGGATTTGTTATCTACAACGATGCTTGAGGCAAAGGGTTAGGATGTGTTCTCATGCAACGTGGGAAAGTCATAGCCTATGCCTCGCGACAACTTAAAAATATTAGAGGAATTATCCTACTCATGATCTAGAGTTGGCGGTGATCGTTTTCGCTTAAAGATCTGGAGGCACTATCTATATGGGGAGAAAGTGGAGATATATTCGGACCATAAAAGCCTTAAATATTTCTTCACTCAAAAAGAACTTAAACATGCTGGCAATGACGTTGGCTCGAGCTATTGAAGACTACGATCACACTATTCAATACCATCCCGAAAAACGAAGCGTGGTAGGTGACGCGTTGAGTAAAAGATCATATACTGAGGAACGAGTGCGATGATGTCAAATATCGCGATAGAGCCAACTTTAATAGAAAAAAGTTAAGGTTGCTCAAGCCACCGACCTGGAGCTGATGCGTATGAAGAAGAAAGTACAAGAAGGTGCTATTCCGGAAGCGAAATTGATGAAGAAGGAATACTTCGAGTCCACTCCAGACTTTGTGTTCCTAACGATTCTGATTTGAAGTACAAGATCATGATGGAGGCACACAATACACCATTTGCAATTCATCCTGGAAGTACCAAAATGTATCGTGATCTTCGACATACATTTTGGTGGAGCAATATGAAGAGAGAGATTGCAAAGTTTATCTCAACGTGTTTAACTTGTCAACGTGTAAAGGCGGAGCATCAAGTGCCAAAGGGTCCGTTGCAACCACTTGAGATTCCGAAATGGAAGTGGGAGCACATTACTATGAATTTCGTTACGGGTCTTCCTACGGTTTCTCAAGGCATCAATGCTATTTGGGTTATTGTTGATAGATTAACCAAGTCTGCTCATTTCTTGCCGATACGGGAGACTTATTCCCTTGAACGTCTTGCTCAAATGTACGTAAATGAGATTGTGAGATTGCATGGCATGCCAGTATCCATAGTTTCGGATCGTGACCCAAGATTCACTTCAAGATTTTGGGTTAGCTTGCAAAAAGCTATGGGCACGGATTTAAGATTCATTTCGCATACCATCCTCAAACAGACGGACAATCCAGAGAGGATTATTCAAACTCTTGAAGATTTATTAAGACTCGTGTCCTAGATTTCAAGGCGATTGGGATAAGTATTTACCATTGGTGGAATTCTCCTACAACAACAGTTATCAGGCAAGTATAGGTGTGGCTCCATTTGAAGCATTATATGGACGAAAGTGTCGCTCTCCAATATGTTGGGATGAGGTGGGTGAAGCAATATTGTTGGGACTCGAGTTAGTACGTATGACTACTGAAAAGATCCAAGTGATTCGACAACGTATACAAACGGCACAGGATCGACAAAAGAGTTATGCGGATCTTCATCGAAAGGACGTGGAATTTAGTATAGGGGATCATGTATTGTTGCGTGTTGCCCCATGGAAGGGAGTTACAAGATTCGGAAAGAGAGGAAAGCTCAATCCACGATTTATTGGTCCATTTCAAATTCTTGACCGAGTAGGTAATGTAGCCTATAGACTCGCGTTACCTCCGAGTATGTCTCGTGTTCATTATGTGTTTCACATATCTGTACTTCGTAAATAAGTGAAAGACCCGAACCACGTTATTGAGTTAGAACCGAACGAGATAGCCGAAGACTTAACGTATGAGGAAGTACCTGTCAAGATCTTGGATAGAAAGGAGTATGTCCTACGCACGAAGGTTGTACCACAAGTTAAAGTCTTGTGGAGAAACCATGCTATAGAGGAAATGACCTGGGAGTTGGAAACGGAAATGAAAGCGAGGTATCCTCATCTTTTCGAAACACCAGGTATGTACGTCAATTTCGAGGACGAAATTTCATAAGGAGGGGAGGTTGTAAGACCCCGACTTTTTATTAATAAAATAAAATTTCCTCTATTTATTATTTTGAAATAGTAAGGGTTGATTTGATTAATGTGGATAGTTATGGGTAAAATACGCAAGTATTTCAAAATAAGCAACTGGTTATAAAATATTCATTATTATTCTGGGAATATTCGTTGGTCGTGGAATATTAAATGATCGTTTGGAATATTCGTACGACTACGACGCAAATGTGTGGGCCCCATAACTGAAAAAGCGATTGGAGGAAGAAAACGACAAAAATAAGTTGTTTAAAAATAACGGCGTAGTTGTTACCGCTTTTAATCGTTGGAATATCCCGTGGTTAAAACACGATGTCTACGCAGACAAGAAGACACCAGACAGTATTGCACCAATTATTGATTCTTACGTAAGAAGGCACACTACTCAATAATAGTTACGTGAATTACTATTCAAAGATTTTATTTTATTGATTCAATAATTGCTGCGTTGATATTTTATATTGCTGTTGTTTCAATAATTGTCATTACACAGTATTTTTCATTATCGAAGCAATAATTCATATTATCTGAATAATTTTATTAGATAACATTATTGGCAATGTCTAGAAAATTTTTTCTAAAGAGAGGTTTGGTCACCTAATTGTGCGCCAGTAAGGAGAAATTCTTATTGGAAAGCCCCCTCTTTCTTGGGAACTGCCTGGTTGTCAATATTGTAATTCTGTAATATTATTTGTGAATAATTAATTATTGATTCATATGATGAGGAAAATATTGATTTTATATGGATATAGATGGAGAAAATTTTTAAATGTGACAATTGTTGAAAATTAAAATTTTATCTTTTTCTGATAAAATAATTCATTTAAATATATTATTATATTTTTAATAATATAATAATGGTGATATTTTTACAATGAATGTGTGATATACGAGTATACGAGGAAAAAGAGTATTTTGTTGCAATAAATATTTAAAACATGTTAAACATGTCTCATGGACCCATTTATCGATCGAAATTTGATTATAACTTTAAAAAAATCGCTTCGCTTATGGATTTTTGGTCATTTTCTATTGGGAATTTGGAAACACTTTCTTTCGCAAAGTTGTAGAGAATTGAATTTCCTATAAAAACTCGCGAGATTCGATTTTTCCGACAAAAGAGATATTTATTATGAATTATTGAAGTTTCAAGAACCAAATAATTTATTTTGGAAGTTTAAAATATTTAAAATAGGAAAAACGTTTTTGTGTTGATTAGCCTCATTAAACACATGCAAGTGGCTGAATTCAGATGATTCAAAGTGTGTGCGTAGGAAATTGTAATATATATAATATTATTATATTAAATTTTCGCTTTTGGTGTTCTAAGTATTTTCCTATAAATAGGTGCTTGGGTTAGAATTGAAAATTACAATGTAAAATCAAGTTTTCTCTCTATATTATCGGCGTATTCTTGTGAGTATTTTGAGTATACTTTGAGTATTGCTATACGGTGCAAGTTCAAGTTATAACCTATATCCAAAGATTCCAGTTAAGATCTGTATTTCGAGGTAAGTGGATATTTTTTTTCGTAATGATATTATTTATTCAATATCATTATGTCAAATATTGATCCAAGTTTTTAATCAAATTTGGAAATTTTGTGTCTGGGGTTACTTATTCACGATATACGGACTATTCACGATACTGCAGATTATTCACTTATCATTTACACTATTCATCGAAAAATGAAAAAATTTTTTTTCGTCCAAAATATATATTCGGATACTAGCTTTGATTGTATCCATGTTTTGATCATTCTTGAATTTTACACCACTATGATTATTTTTGAGGTATTTTTTTGGACGTGGATAAAAACAAAGTACTAATCCTTAATCCTTAATCCTTGTCATTTTGTTTCACCGGATTCGTTTCTTTAAAAATATTTTTCATCATCCTCGCCTTAAATGATGATATTATGGAATATCTTTGGCCCAGAAGTGCAAAGATGAATGATTTCGATGAATATCTTTGGCCCGTAGTGCAAAGATGAATGATTTCTGATGAATATCTTTGGCCCGTAGTGCAAAGATGAACAGGTGTTTAGATGAACATGACCAACTGGTGGATGTCCTTGGCCTGTAGTGCAAGGATGAATATATGATTCCAGATATATATTGATTGATGTTAAAGGGATAAAAATATTGATGATGGACTGTTAAATTCATAGATATTAGTAGATTTCATCCTCTACGTAACTCTTCTATGAATTAATATTTTCCGCTGCGAATATTGATTTAAAACTTGTTGTCTATTGTATTCTATTATATTTTTCTCTGTTCAAGACTAACGATAATTTTGTTGTATATTATCTTAGTCATAATATTCTTTACTGGGCTAGTCGAGCTCACCCTTTTCCTTTTTGTTCCATTTTTCTTCTCAGGAGGCGAGAATGTAAATGGTAGATGCGAGTTCTGGGTATGGAATGATGGTTATAGAGAAAGTTGTTTAGTAGTCCTCACCATTTTGTAAAATAATGTATCAATAAATGTGATGAGGATTTATTTGGGTATAGATATTGTCTGAAGATAATATTTGTATTCAAACTCACAGCTTTCATCGTTGTAATAATAAAGTTGTAGTTGTTTCGTACCATGTATTGACAACTCGAATGGGTGATGTATACCTATTTTGGGGGTGTCACAGTTGGTATCGAGCTTAGGATATGATCTCCTGCGGAGATCGGAGAATAAACTAGGAGGGAGAGACGAGTAAATCCTTTGCTAGTGTGTCCTACCTAAGCTTATTTGTTAGTTGGTCAATATATAAGGATATTATGTGATATATTGATTTGCTTAATTAACCCTTGTTTTATTAATGGTGATTTGAGAATGTCGAATCGAGAATATTAATAAAAGGAAATGAGACCGTGGAGACGCTCTGTACTCACCAACGAGGAGAACGTGCAAAAGTCGGTAATATTCCTCCGTGAACAACACCACCGAAAGCAGATGATGAACGAGGGGATGTTTAGAAGCTTTTTTGCGCTCATGCAAAATCGCACGAGGAGACTCGTGTTCAAAATACAGGAGGAAATGATAGCAATTCACGGGTTGTCACAGCCAAGCAGTTCAAAGAGTTGGGACCACAAGAATTTAAGGGAAAGCCAGATCCGATCATGGTGGAAACATGGGTCAAGCAAATTATCAAGATATTCGATGTCTTGGGATGCACGGAGGAACAGAAGGTTCCATTCGCTACCTTTATGTTTCGTGGCAAGGTAGACTACTGGTGGGAATCTGTGAAGCGTACCCATTCAGCTGCGCTCAACATGTCTTGGGAGACGTTTCAGAAACTATTTAATGACAAATACTTTCCTGAAAGTGTTCGTCATATGAAGGAAGTGGAGTTTATTAGACCTGGAGCGTAACAAATGACGGTGTCTCAAAGACGAGGCTTAAGTTTGCAGAGTTATCCGTGTTCAGCACCTCATTTGGTGGAGAATGAGGAACGATGACGCGGATGTTTCGAGAGGTTTGAAACCCGACATACGCCCAAGATCTCATCTCTAATAAATTTTCTCTTTATTCAGATGTTGTTAATAGGGCTCAATTGTTAGAGCGAGATAACGAAAGTACGGCCAACCGAGGTACCACAATCGAGGATCATACTAGGGAGATATCACCAACAAAACAACAATAACCAAAGTGGAGAAAGAAAAGGCGACAAAAATGGTAACCACTCTGGTGGTAATCATGGCCATGAAAATAGAAGAAGCGAAGTCGGGAGGAGATTTTAAAAGAGAAGATTCAACAACGACCATGTGAAGACGACAAAGGTACAAAGAATAACGGGTTCCAAGGGAGGAGAACGACCACCCATCATATATGCTATAAATGCGGAAAGAGGGACATATCACCCAAACCGCCCACAACAGCCTCGTGTATGCTATAATTGTGGAAAGGAAAGACATATCGCCGAGATTGCACCAGAATGTAAACCTAGTTCAATGGGTTCGGTGACTCAAAAGATCGTCCCGTAAAAGTCAAAGTCAATCTGCCTCGGAAGAAGCGTTTGTTGTGGATCGGTCAAAATGCGAGGAACCCAAACGAGGTGATTACGGGTAAGCTATTTATAAATTCTTGTGAAGTTTATACTTTACTAGATACCTGTATACCCATTCATTTATCTCTCCTACTTGTGCTCAACGCTTAAATTTGACTCAGGAAAAATTAGACTTTGACCTATCTCGTGGAAACTCCGTTAGAGAAACTTTCATCACATCCATCGCTTATAAATCTTGTCTAATCCAAGTTGGCACCCTTATCTTACCCGCTGACCTTATCTCTTTAAAGATACTTGCTTTTGATGTGATTTTAGGGATTGATTGGTTAACTACTCATCATGCCAAAATTGATTGTTTTCGTAAGGTTGTTAGCTTTCATATTCCTAAACAACCTGTTGTATTTAATTCAAGCAACTAAACCATTAAAATCAATCATCGTCATATCTAATCATAAAGCTATTCGCTTATTGAAAAAACGGATGTCAAGCTTTCTTAGCCCATGTTGTGGATTTGAATAAGGACACGCCAAATTTGAATAATATTCGTTGTTATCGACTTTCCCGACGATTTCTCAAGAACTTCCTGGCTACACCCCGTAACGTGAAGTTGAATTCTTTATTGATCTTGAACCGGTACAAAGCCCATTTCTAAAATCCCATATCGAATGGCTCCTATTGAACTTCGAGTTAAAGGTCCAACTATGAGGAGTTGTTGGACATTGGTTTCATTCGCCCTAAGACATCTCCTTGGGGTGCTCCTGCTTTTATTTGTAAAGAAGAAAAGACGGAGTATGCGACTTTCAGATTGACTATCGAGAATTGAACCATGTCACTATCAAGAATAGGTATCCTCTCACCTCGTATTGATGACTTGTTTGACCGATTGCAAAGGAGCACAATTCTTTTCAAAAATTGATCTTCGCTCGGATATCATCACCAAGATTAGAATCGAGGATATTCAAAAGACCGCCTTTAGAACTCTGCAGACGGCATTATGAATTCCTAGTCATGTCTTTTTGATTGACTAATGCTCCTATGCTTTCATGGATATGATGAATCAAGTATTCAAAGAATATTTGGATAAATTCGTTGTTGTCTTTATTGATGACATCCTCATATATTCCAAAAGTCGTGAAGATCATGAGCACCATTCGTTCGGTACTCCAAAGGCTTCGTGAAAACAAGCTATATGCTAAGTTGAAGAAATGCGAAGTTCGACTTGAGGAAGTAGCATTCCTTGGGCACGTGGTGTCAAAACATGGAGTATCTCATTGACCGTGCCAAGATTGAAGCAATACAACGTTGGGAGCAACCAAAGCTCTGTGGATCAAGTCACGTAGCTTTTTGGGCTTAAATTTGGTTATTATCGGAGATTCGTGGAAGGGTTTTCTAATCGCTACTCCATTAACCCACCTAACTCGGAAGGATACAAAATTCGTTTGGAGCGAAGAATGCGAGAAGAGTTTCAAGAGCTTAAGAGAGACTTATTTCTAAGACTGTTCTAACAATACCATCCGGTTTGGATGGATTTGTTATCTACAACGATGCTTCGGGCAAAGGGTTAGGATGTGTTCTCATGCAACGTGGGAAAGTCATAGCCTATGCCTCGCGACAACTTAAAAAATATTAGAGGAATTATCCTACTCATGATCTAGAGTTAAGCAATAAGCCAAGCGCCGCTTAAAGATCCGGAGGCACTATCTATATGGGGAGAAAGTGGAGATATATTCGCACCATAAAAGCCTTAAATATTTCTTCACTCAAAAAGAACTTAACATGCAAGCAATGACGTTGGCTCGAGCTATTGAAAGACTACGATCACACTATTCAATACCATCCGGAAAAACGAACGTGGTAGTTGACGCGTTGAGTAAAAAGATCATATACTGAGAACGAAGTGCGATGATGTCAAATATACGACAGAGCCAACTTTAATAGAAAAAGTTAAGGTCGCTTTCAAGCCACCGAATTCGAGCCGATGCGTATGAAGAAGAAAGTACAAGAAGGTGCTATTCCTAAGTTTAAATTGATGAAGAAGGAATACTTGAGTCCACTCTGCACTTTGTGTTCCTAACGATTTCGATTTGAAGTACAAGATCATGATGGAGGCACACAATACACCATTTGCAATTCATCTCGAAGTACCAAAATGTATCGTGATCTTTGACATACATTTTGGTGGAGCAATATGAAGAGAGATTGCAAAGTTTATCTCAATGTGTTTAACTTGTCAACGTGTAAAGGCGGAGCATCAAGTGCCAAAGGGTCCGTTGCAACCACTTGAGATTCCGAAATGGAAGTGGGAGCACATTACTATGAATTTCGTTACGGGTCTTCCTACGGTTTCTCAAGGCATCAATGCTATTTGGGTTATTGTTGATAGATTAACCAAGTCTGCTCATTTCTTGCCGATACGGGAGACTTATTCCCTTGAACGTCTTGCTCAAATGTACGTAAATGAGATTGTGAGATTGCATGGCATGCCAGTATCCATAGTTTCGGATCGTGACCCAAGATTCACTTCAAGATTTTGGGTTAGCTTGCAAAAAGCTATGGGCACGGATTTAAGATTCAGTTCGGCATACCATCCTCAAACAGACGGACAATCAGAGAGGATTATTCAAACTCTTGAAGATTTATTAAGACTCTGTGTCCTAGATTTCAAGGGCAGTTGGGATAAGTATTTACCATTGGTGGAATTCTCCTACAAGACCCAGGCGTTCATTATTATTAATAAAATGAAATTTCCTCTATTTATTATTTTGAAATAGATAAGGGTTGATTTGATTAATGTGGATAGTTATGGGAAAGCGAGGTATAAAATATTTCAAAATAAGGAAGCAAACCCCGACTTTTTATAAAATAAAATTCATAGTTATTTGATTAATGTGGGTTATGGGTAAAATACGCAAAAGTATTTCAAAATAAGTGGTTATAAAATATGTCGGGAATATTCGTTTGGTCGTTGGAATATTAAATGACTGTCGGGAATATTAAATGACAGCGTATACCATGTATGGGGCCCATGTGAAAGCGATTGGAGGAAGAAAGCGACAAAAATAAGTTGTTTAAAAATAATGGCGTAGTTATTCTGAATTTACCTTTGTTGGAATATCCGGTGGTTTAAAACACGATGTCTGGCGTTGTTGCCGCGATAGCTTTGCGGTATTGCACCAATTATTGATTCTTACGTAAAGGCACTACTCAATAATAGTTACGATAATTCTTATTCGATATTTTATTTTATTGATTCAATAATTCTTTGCGTTGATATTTTATATTCTTTGTTGTTTTGATAATTGTCATTACGGTATTTTTCATTATCGAAGCAATAATTCATATTATCTGAATAATATTATTAGATAACATTATTGGCAATGTCTAGAAAGTTACATCTAAAGAGAGGTTTGGTCACCTAATTGCTTGAAGTAAGGAGAAATTCTTATTGGAAAGCCCCTCTTTCACAGGAAGCGCACGGTTGTCGATATTGTAATTACATAATATTATTTGTGAATAATTAATTATTGATTCATATGATGAGGAAAATATTGATTTTATATGGATATAGATGGAAAATTTTTAATGTGACAATTGTTGAAAATTAAAATTTTATCTTTTTACGATAAAATAATTCATTTAAATATATTATTATATTTTTAATAATATAATAATGGTGATATTTTACAATGAATGTGTGATATCTGAGTATCTGAGGAAAAGAGTATTTTGTTGCAATAAATATTTAAAACATATTAAACATATACGTGGACCCATTTATTATTTGAAATTTGATTATAGCTTTAAAAAATCGCTCGTTTATGGATTTGATCATTTTTCATTTGGGAATTTGGAAAAACTTTCTTACGCAAAGTTGTAGAGAATTGAATTTCCTATAAAAACTCGCGAGATTCGATTTTTCGACAAAAGAGCTATTTATTATGAATTATTGAAGTTAGAAGAGCGAAATAATTGATTTTGGAAGTTTAAAATATTTAAAATAGGAAAAACGTTTTTGTGTTGATTAGCCTCATTAAACACATGCAAGTGGCTGAATTCAGATGATTCAAAAGTGTGCGTAGGAAATTGTAATATATATAATATTATTATATTAAATTTTTTACCTTTGGTATTCTAAGCATTTTTCTATAAATAGGGTCTTGGGTTAGAATTGAAAATTACATGTAAAGCTGAAGTTTTCTCTCTCTATATTATCGGCGTATTCTTGTGAGTATTTTGAGTATACTTTGAGTATTGCTATACGGTGCAAGTTCAAGTTATAACCTATATCGATATTCGAGGTTAAATCTTGTCTTTAGAGGTAAGGGATATTTTTTTTTCGTAATGATATTATTTCTTCAATATCATTATCTTTGAAATATTGATCTGAAGTTTTAATCAAATTTGGAATTTGGAACTTTTTGTGTCGGGGTTCTTATTCACGTATCTGGCCTTTATTCACGTATCTGATCTTATTCACGAATACGGCCTTTATTATTCATTCGAAAAATGAAATTTTTCTTTTAGTCAAAATATATATTACGGATACTAGCTTTGATTGTATCCATGTTTTGATCATTCTTGAATTTTACACCACTATGATTATTTTTGAGGTATTTTTTTTGGGCGTGGATAAAACAAAGTACTGAATCCTTAATCCTTAATCCTTGTCATTTTGTTTCCTTTGGATTCGTTTTTAAAAAAAAATATTTTCATCATCCTCGGTCTTAAATGATGATATTATGGAATATCTTTGGCTTTTGTAGTGCAAAGATGAATGATTTTTGATGAATATCTTTGGCACAGTAGTGCGAAGATGAATGATTTCGATGAATATCTTTGGCGTAGTGCAAAGATGAGCAGTGTTTAGATGAACATGACCAGTGGTGGATGTCCTTGCTTTTGTAGTGCGAGGATGAATATATGATTCAGATATATATTGATTGATGTTACGAGGGATAAAAATATTGATGATGAATTTATTAAATTCATAGATATTAGTAGATTTCATCCTCTACGTAACTCTTACATGAATTAATATTTTTCATTGCTGAATATTGATTTAAAACTTGTTGTCTATTGTATTCTATTATATTTTTCCTGTTGAAGACTAACGATAATTTTGTTGTATATTATCTTAGTCATAATATTCTTTTTTGGGCTAGTCGAGCTCACCCTTTTCCTTTTTTGTTCCATTTTTTTTCTTCTCGGGAGGCGAGAATGTAGCGAAGATGCAGTCGGGGTATGGAATGATGGTTTAGAGAAAGTTGTTTAGTAGTCCTCACCATTTTTGTAAAATAATGTATCAATAAATGTGATGAGGATTTATTTGGGTATAGATATTGTGCAGAAGATAATATTTGTATTTCAAACTCTGAGTTTCTTGTTGTAATAATAAAGTTGTAGTTGTTTACGTACCATGTATTGACAACTCGGAATGGGTGATGTATACCTATTTTTGGGGTGTCACGGTTGGTATCGAGCTTAGGGATATGATCTCTGGCGGAGATGGGGAATAGAACTAGGAGGGAGGCAGAGTAAATCCTTTGCTAGTGTGTCTACTAAGCTTATTTGTTAGTTTAGTCGATATATAAGGATATTATGTGATATATTGATTTGCTTAATTAACCCTTGTTTTATGGCGGTATTTGAGAATGTCATTGAGAATATTAATGATGGAAATGAGGCCAGTGGAGGCGCTTTGTACTCACCAAGCGAGGAGAGCGTCTGCAAATTTGGTAATGTTCCTCTGTGAACAACACCCTTGGCGAGATGATGAGCGAGGGGATGTTTAGAAGCTTTTTGCAGTTCATGCAAAATCAGACGAGGAGACTTCGTGTTCAAAATCTGAGGAGAAATGATAGCAATTCACGGGTTGTCACGAGCCAAAGCAGTTCAAAAAGTTGGGACCACGAATTTAAAGGAAAGCGGATCCGATCATGGCGGAAACATGGGTCAAACAAATTACAAGATATTCGATGTCTTGGGATGCGCGGAGAACAGAAGGTTCCATTCGCCACCTTTATGTTTTCGTGGCGCGTAGACTCTCTTGGTGGGAATCGTGAAGCGTACCCATCATTGCGCTTTCGGCATGTCTTGGGAGGCGTTTGAAACTATTTAATGACAAATACTTTCACGAAAGTGTTCGTCATATGAAGGAAGTGGAGTTTATTAGGCTGGGGCGAGAACAACATGGCGGTGTCTCGATGCGGCGAAGTTTTTGCGAGTTATCGGTTTGCACCTCATTTGGTGGAGAATGAGGAGTATGTAATGCGGATGTTTCGAGAGGTTTGAAACCCGGCATACGTCGATATCTCATCTCTCATAAATTTTCTCTTTATTGAGATGTTGTTAATAGGGCTCAATTGTTAGAAGGCGAGATACTTGAAGCACGGTCAATAGAGGTACCACAATCGAGGATCATCTAGGAGATAGCGATCAACAAAACAACAATAACCCGGTGGAGAAAGAAAAAAAGCGGACAAAAATGGTAACCACTCTGGTGGTAATCATGGCCATGAAAATAGAAGAAGCGAGTCGGGAGGAGATTTTAAAAAGAAGATTCAACACAACGACCGTATGAAGGCAGCGATTGCGGCAATAACAAGCTGGTTCCAAGGGAGGAAACGACCACCGGTCATATGCTATAAATCACGGGAAAGAGGACATATCGGTCAAGCGCCCACAGCAGTTCGGTATGCTATAATTGTGGAAAGGAAGGACATATCGCTCGAGATTGCAGTGGCGAAACCTAGTTAGTGAGGGACGGTGACTCAAAAAAGTATCCGAGAAAAGTCAAAGTCAGCGGTTCTGGAAGCGTTTGTTGTATTTGGTCAAAATCGAGGAACCCAAGCGAGGTGATCACGGGTAAGCTATTTATAAATTCTTGTGAAGTTTATACTTTACTAGAATCTAGGTGCTACCCATTCATTTATCTCTCTACTTGTGCTCAGCGTTTAAATTTGACTCGGAAAAATTAGACTTTGACTATCTGTGGAAACTCAGTTAGGAGAAACTTTCATCACATCCTTTGTTTATAAATCTTGTTTAATCAAGTTGGCACCCTTATCTTACTGTTGACCTTATCTCTCTTTAAAGATACTTGCTTTTGATGTGATTTTAGGGATTGATTGGTTAACTACTCATCATGCCAAAATTGATTGTTTTTCGTAAGGTTGTTAGCTTTCATATTCCTAAACAACTTTGTTTATGCAATTCAAGCAACTAAACCATTAAAATCAATCAACATCATATCTAATCATAAAGCTATTATTCGTTTATTGAAAAGCGGATGTCAAGCTTTCTTAGCCCATGTTGTGGATTTGAATAAGGACACGTCAAATTTGAATAATATTCTGTTGTTATTGACTTTCTGGCGTATTTCTGAAGAACTTCCGGTCTACCCCGAGCGTGAAGTTGAATTCTTTATTGATCTTGAACTGGTACAAAGCCCATTTCTAAAACCCCATATCGAATGGCTCTATTGAACTTGAGGAGTTAAAGGTCCAACTACGAGGAGTTGTTGGACATTGGTTTCATTAAATCTAGTACATCTCCTTGGGGTGCTCTGTTTTATTTGTAAAGAAGAAAGGCGGGAGTATGCGACTTTGTATTGACTATCGGGAATTGAACCATGTCACTATCAAGAATAGGTATCCTCTACCTCGTATTGATGACTTGTTTGACCCGATTGCAAGGAGCACAATTCTTTTCAAAAATCGATCTTAGATTACGGATATCATCAATTTGAAGATTAGGCGAGGATATTCAAAAGGCGCCTTTAGAACTTCGATGCGGGCATTATGAATTTCTAGTCATGTCTTTTGGATTGACTAATGCTCCTATGACTTTCATGGATATGATGAATCGAGTATTCAAAGAATATTTGGATAAATTCGTTGTTGTCTTTATTGATGACATCCTCATATATTCCAAAAGTCGTGAAGATCATGAAGCACCATTTGAAAAATTTGGTACTCAAAGGCCCGTGAAAACAAAGCTATATGCTAAGTTGAAGAAATGCGAGTTACGGCTTGAGGAAGTAGCATTCCTTGGGCGCGTGGTGTCAAAACATGGAGTATCTGTTGACGGCGAAGATTGAAGCAATACAAAGTTAGAACAAGCAAACAAAAAGTCGGTGGTTGAAGTCGTAGCTTTTGGGCTTATTTGGTTATTATCGGAGATTCGTGGAAGGGTTTTCTCGAATCGCTACTCCATTAACTTCATTCTAACTCGGAAGGATACAAAATTCGTTTGGAGCGAAGAATGCGAGAAGAGTTTCAAGAGCTTAAGAGGAGACTTATTTTATTTTGTTCTAACAATACCATCTGGTTCGGATGGATTTGTTATCTCTGACGATGCTTGGGCAAAAGGGTTAGGATGTGTTCTCATGCAGCGTGGGAAAGTCATAGCCTATGCCTCGCGACAACTTAAAGAATATGAGAGGAATTATCCTACTCATGATCTAGAGTTAGCGGTGATCGTTTTTCGCTAAAGATCTGGAGGCACTATCTATATGGGGAGAAAGTGGAGATATATTCGGACCATAAAAGCCTTAAATATTTCTTCACTCAAAAAAGAACTTAACATGCGGCGTGACGTTGGCTCGAGCTATTGAAAGACTACGATCACACTATTGATACCATCTGGAAAAGCGAGCGTGGTGGGCGCGCGTTGAGTAGTAAAAGATCATATCACGAGAGCGAGTGCGATGATGTCAAATATACGCATAGAGCCGACTTTAATAGAAAAAGTTAAGGTTGCTTTCGCCACCGCAGACCGGGTGATGCGTATGAAGAAGAAAGTACAAGAAGGTGTTATTTAGGGCGAGAATTGATGAAGAAGGAATACTTGAGTCCACTCCGGACTTTGTGTTCTAACGATTACGATTTGAAGTACAAGATCATGATGGAGGCACACTGATACACCATTTGCAATTCATCTGGAAGTACCAAAATGTATCGTGATCTTGACATACATTTTGGTGGAAGCAATATGAAGAGAGAGATTGCAAAGTTTATCTCAGCGTGTTTAACTTGTCAGCGTGTAAAGCGGAGCATCAAGTGCCAAAGGGTCCGTTGCAACCACTTGAGATTCGAAATGGAAGTGGGAACACATTACTATGGATTTCGTTTACGGGTCTTCCTACGGTTTCTCAAGGCATCAATCTTTATTTGGGTTATTGTTGATAGATTAACCAAGTCTGCGCTCATTTCTTGCCGTCGGAGACTTATTCCCTTGAGCGTCTTGCTCGAAATGCGTAAATGAGATTGTGAGATTGCATGGCATGCCAGTATCCATAGTTTTGGATCGTGACCCAAGATTCACTTCAAGATTTTGGGTTAGCTTGCAAAAAGCTATGAGCGCGGATTTAAGATTGATTCGGCATACCATCCTCAAGCAGACGGACAATCGAGAGAGGACTATTCAAACTCTTGAAGATTTATTAAGACTCTGTGTCCTAGATTTCAAGAGGCGGTTGGGATAAGTATTTACCATTGGTGGAATTCTCCTACAACAACGATTATCGAGGCAAGTATAGGTGTGGCTCCATTTGAAGCATTATATGGGCCGAAAGTGTCGCTCTCTCGATATGTTGGGATGAGGTGGGTGAAGCAACATTGTTGGGACAGAGTTAATGCGTATGACTCTTGAAAAGATCCGAATGATTGACAGCGTATACAAGCGGCACAGGATCGACAAAAGAGTTATGCGGATCTTCATCGAAAGGGCGTGGAATTTAGTATAGGGGATCATGTATTGTTGCGTGTTGCCCATGGAAGGAGTTACAAGATTAGGAAAGAGAGGAAAGCTCGATCCACGATTTATTGGTCCATTTCAAATTCTTGGCCGAGAGTAGGTAATGTAGCCTATAGACTCGCGTTACCTCAAAAGTATGTCTCGTGTTCATAATGTGTTTCACATATCGTACTTCGTAAATATGTGAAAGACCGAACCACGTTATTGAGTTAGAAGCAGGACGAGATAGCAGAAGACTTAGCGTATGAGGAGGTACTGTCAAGATCTTGGATAGAAAGGAGTATATCCTACATACGAAGGTTGTACCACAAGTTAAAGTCTTGTGGAGAAACCATGTATAGAGGAAATGACACGGGAGTTGGAAGCGGAAATGAAAGCGAGGTATCCTCATCTTTTGAAACACACAGTGCGTCACGTCGATTTCGAGGACGAAATTTCATAAGGAGGGAGGTTGTAAGACCCCAGGCTTTTTATTAATAAAATGAAATTTCCTCTATTTATTATTTTGAAATAGTAAGGGTTGATTTGATTAATGTGGATAGTTATGGGTAAAATCGCAAGTATTTCAAAATAAGCAAATGGTTATAAAATATTCATTATTGTCGGGGAATATTCGTTTTGGTCGTGGAATATTAAATCTTGTATTAGGGGAATATTAAATGCAACAGTAGCATGACCGTGTGTGGGCCCCATGTGAAGCGATTGGAGGAGAAAGCGACAAAAATAAGTTGTTTAAAAAAAATATGGCGTAGTTATTCTGATTTACCTTTGTTGGAATATCCGGTGGTTAAAACACGATGTCTGGCGTTGTTTTGCGATGCTTTGCGGTATTGCACCAATTATTGATTCTTACGTAAGAAGGCACTACTCGATAATAGTTACGATAATTACTATTCGATATTTTATTTTATTGATTCAATAATTCTTTGCGTTGATATTTTATATTCTTTGTTGTTTGATAATTGTCATTACAGTATTTTTCATTATCGAAGCAATAATTCATATTATCTGAATAATATTATTAGATAACATTATTGGCAATGTCTAGAAAGTTTTATCTAAGGAGAGGTTTGGTCACCTAATTGCGCTTGATAAGGAGAAATTCTTATTGGAAAGCCCCTCTTTCTTGGGAGCTGCTGGTTGTCGATATTGTGATTTACATAATATTATTTGTGAATAATTAATTATTGATTCATATGATGAGGAAAATATTGATTTTATATGGATATAGATGGAGAAAAATTTTAATGTGACAATTGTTGAAAATTAAAATTTTATCTTTTTACGATAAAATAATTCATTTAAATATATTATTATATTTTTAATAATATAATAATGGTGATATTTTACAATGAATGTGTGATATCTGAGTATCTGAGGGAAAAGAGTATTTTGTTGCAATAAATATTTAAAACATATTAAACATATACGTGGACCCATTTATTATTTGAAATTTGATTATAGCTTTGAAAAAATCGCTCGTTTATGGATTTTGGTCATTTTACATTGGGAATTTGGAAAAACTTTCTTACTGCAAAGTTGTAGAGAATTGAATTTCCTATAAAAACTCATGAGATTCGATTTTTACGACAAAAGAGCTATTTATTATGAATTATTGAAGTTAGAAGAAGCAAAATAATTGATTTTTGGAAGTTTAAAATATTTAAAATAGGAAAAACGTTTTTTGTGTTGATTAGCCTCATTAAACACATGCAAGTGGCTGAATTCAGATGATTCAAAGTGTGCGTAGGAAATTGTAATATATATAATATTATTATATTAAATTTTACGCTTTGGTATTCTAAGCATTTTCTATAAATAGGGTCTTGGGTTAGAATTGAAAATTACACGAAGCTGAAGTTTTCTCTCTCTATATTATCGGCGTATTCTTGTGAGTATTTTGAGTATACTTTGAGTATTCTTTATCTGATTGCAAGTTCAAGTTATAACTATATATCGATATTCGATTAGAAATCTTTTGTCTTTCAGAGGTAAGGGATATTTTTTTTCGTAATGATATTATTTCTTCAATATCATTATCTTTGAAATATTGATCTGAAGTTTTTAATCAAATTTGGAACTTTTTTGTGTGGGGTTCTTATTCACGTATCTGGCCTTTATTCACGTATCTGATCTTATTCACGAATCGGCCTTTATTCATGAAAAAATGAAAATTTTCTTTTTCGTCAAAATATCTATTACGGATACTAGCTTTGATTGTATCCATGTTTTGATCATTCTTGAATTTTATACCACTATGATTATTTTGAGGTATTTTTTTTTGGGCGTGGATAAAACAAAGTCTGAATCCTTAATCCTTAATCCTTGTCATTTTGTTTCCTTTGGATTCGTTTCTTTTAAAAAAAAAATATTTTCATCATCCTCGGTCTTAAATGATGATATTATGGAATATCTTTGGCTTTGTGTAGTGCAAAGATGAATGATTTTCGATGAATATCTTTGGCGTAGTGTAGTGCAAAGATGAATGATTTGATGAATATCTTTGGCCGTAGTGCAAAGATGATGAAGTGTTTAGATGAACATGACCCGGTGGTGGATATCCTTGGCTTTTGTAGTGCGAGGATGAATATATGATTCGAGATATATATTGATTGATGTTACGAGGGATAAAAATATTGATGATGAATTTATTAAATTCATAGATATTAGTAGATTTCATCCTACGTAACTCTTCTATGAATTAATATTTTCATTGCGAATATTGATTTAAAACTTGTTGTCTATTGTATTCTATTATATTTTTCCTGTTGAAGACTAACGATAATTTTGTTGTATATTATCTTAGTCATAATATTCTTTTCTTTGGGCTAGTCGAGCTCACCCTTTTCCTTTTTGTTCCATTTTTTCTTCTCGGGGAGGCGAGAATGTGGTTAGCGAGAAATGCAGTCGGGGTATGGAATGATGGTTATAGAGAAAGTTGTTTAGTAGTCCTCACCATTTTGTAAAATAATGTATGTTGTAATAAATGTGATGAGGATTTATTTGGGTATAGATATTGTCTAGAAGATAATTTTTGTATTCAAACTCATGGATTTCTTGTTGTAATAATAAAGTTGTAGTTGTTTACGTACCATGAATATTGATGACTCAAGGAATGGGTGATGTATACCTATTTTGGGGGTGTCTTGGATGTTTGTGGTCGTTTTTCCCAAATTTTGTGCTCTTGGTGTTGAATTAATGATATGTGTTGAATCGCAAATAAGAACACCTCTTGTGCTCTTGTGCTCTTGTGCTCTGTATCACTGTTCTTGATGATTTTAATTATATCATTCATTTATATATTAGTTTTCTGTTTTGGAGAATTAGATTTTATATTTTGTCGGATTGCTTACTTAATCTCTCATTGCTTACTTTATGTTATTTTTTGTTTTTTTTACAGTGACAAATATGATTTCATTAATTGTGCACTATGGTGGAGAGTTTGTCAGTGAGCCCACAGAACATTATGTAGGAGGGTTGAAAAAAGTTGTCCCTAGTGATCCTGATTTCTTGTGCACTACATGTATAAATGAACAAATGGCTCATATATTAAGGTACCATACTACTGCTAAGGTTTTCATTAAATATGGTGAAGTGTTTAGATTAATTCATGATGATGATTCGATTAGAGATTTAATTAAAGCTTCTGCAAAAGATATGACTTTAGAAGTTTTTGTGGATCATAAACTTGACAAGGATCACCCTGATTATCTGAAGAACCTTGATCTACTTAGTAAGCTCGAAGAAAATGAAAATGAGGAGAACAATGGGGTGAATCTTTGAGGGAATAATGCTATGAATGGTGACTTCACTAGTGATGAAAGTTCAGAGGCCTCGATCTCGACTTGACCGGTGATGATGAACAATTAAAGATGATGAAGAGTACCAAAATGCAAGAACAAAATTTAAGGAGTATACTAAACAAATGAGAGAGGTTGGAGATCCCGATGATCTTTGGTGGTATTGATCTACATGAGTTCTGAAGAGGTGGGGAGAAAAGGAGGTGAAAATGAGACTAATGTACAAACAAGTACACATGAAGATGAGACTAATCTACACTGTGTAATACGAAAAATGTTCAAAGAACAATGAATGCAAATTCGATGATGATGGAAGAGATCTGGATGATATCGACAAGGAGTGGTCACCTAAAGTGAATATGAAGATTCGGATCGGATGAGGTCTATGGATGTACACAAGTGATGAAGAGAGTGAAGATCTTTCAAGAACTAAATCAACCAGATAGGCTAAGTAGGAAAAAGAATGCGGAAAGAGTGATGATAACATTTGACCCCCTGACCAAGAGAAAAGATATTGACTTCTGTGTTGGAATGATGTTCAGTGGACCTCGCGAATGCAGAGAGGCTATTAGAGGATATTGTTTGGGAAAAGGAAAGGATGTAAGGTACCTTAGAAATACTAGGAAAAAGTTTCAGCTTAAGTGTAAAAACCCAAAATGTCATTGGGAGTCGTTTGCCAGAAGCGTGAATGGATGGCTCATCCGAGACACTCGCAGTTAAGACATACCGGAAAAAACATACATATAGCAGGCTTTCAAAAAGCAGGAAGGATCGGTCAAATTCATGGTGAAGTTTTATGGCAACAGAATTAGAAAAAACCCTCAGTGGAAGTTAAAAGACATGCAAGATGAGATTAAGAGGAAGTTTCAGTTGGACATTACTATTTGTAAATGTTCTAGGATTTGAAGCAGGGCTTTAAGCAATGTATGGGATTTACTAGTGGAACACTATGAAAAAATTTGGGAATATGCCACTGAATTGATCAAGTCCAACAAGAACAATACAATTGATGTTCTTCCACACAGAAGAAATCCTACAGATCAGCCTTACTTGCAGAGGTTCTATGTATGTCTTCATGCTTTGAAAAGGGGTTGGCTTGAGGGATGTAGACCCATAATTGGGCTAGATGGATGTTTTCTTAAAACTGCTGTTGGGGGACAATTGATCTCAGCCGTGGGTAGAGATGGGAACAATCAAATGTATCCTATTGCATGGGCTATTGTGGAGATTGAAAACACTGATAGTTGGAGATGGTTTCTAAATTTGTTGGTTGAAGACCTGGAGGGAAGTGATGGGTCTGGGTGGACAGTGGTCAGTGATCAACAAAAAGGGTTGAAAGTGGCTATCGACGAGGTTCTTCTTTTTGCTGAACATAAGAATTGTTCAAGACACATATTCGCAAATTTCAGAAAAAAATTCTCATCCTTAGCATTAAGGAAGGCTTTTTGGGCAGCATCAATGTCAACATATGAAGCCGAGTTCAAGAGAAACATGAAAGAGGTGAATAGACTCAACAAGGATGCACATGATAAACTTCAAGAACTAAATCCTAAGGTATGGAGCAAGGCTTTTTTTAAAACTGTATGCAAATCAGATGTGGTGGAGAATAATATTTCAGAATGCTTTAACGCTTGGATTGTGAAAGCAAGATGGATGAATTGTATTGATATGTTAGAAGAAATAAGGACCCAGGTTATGATTAGGCTCCACACTAAAAGGGATGCAATGAAGAAGTCAGGTGATGCTATATGTCTTAGGATCAGAAAAAAGCTTGATAAAGCTATTGATGAGTCTGGTTATTGTTCAGCTATGTGGGGTGGAGGAAATCAATTTCAGGTTAAGATGAGAGGAGACACATATGTTGTTAACATTGAGCAGAAGATATGCACTTGCAGAAAGTGGGATTTGACAGGGATTCCATGCGCTCATGCAATTTCAGCAATATATTTCAGGGAGGAAGAGCCTGAAACTTATCTTGCTCATTGGTACAAGAAGGAAACATACCTAAAAGCCTACACACACATGGTAGAGGTTATAAGCAGTTTTTGGGGTGAAAAAAGTTTTCATAAGATGTTACCTCCTCCAATATGCAATAAAGTATTGGGAAGACCTAAGAAAATGAAAAGGAAAGAAGGATGGGAGAATCCAAAAATCCTACAAGGATAACAAGGAAAGGAAGGAAAATGCATTGCTCAAAATGTAGACAGACCAGGGCACAATAAGGGCCACCGTCCTACCATCAGTGGCCAAACAGATGGACTTCAGTCAAGCAATGTAAGTATTATAGCATTCCAAAGATTCGATTTTGTTTATAGCATTCCAACATTATTCTAACAAAGAATGGCTTATCTATATGGAGCAAGTAGGCGGTGTCAAGAGGAAAAGTCAGACCGCATCAACAGATCCAAAAAGAAACATAACAATTCTGGAAATTCTAACAAGGTATTGAATTTCAGTTATCTTGAAACTGTCGTCGATAGATGAAATGGATGTTAAACAGTGGAATGCAGACTAATACTACACTTCTCTTTCTTTACTTTTATATAGACTAATACTACACCAAAGTTGCAAGTTAAGAGGATAAAGACCCGCGCTAAAGTACCAGCAGGATTTGGTGTTTATGTTAGTCCTGAGGAGCTGTAATAGATAATATGAATGGACAAAACTCGGATTAGTTTTTGTGAGTTACAACTTTTTTAAATTGCAAGTATTTATGTTACTTTTATTTGTCATTTTCATATGTAACCATACTTGTGCTTGGTTATGTCAAATGCAGATGCCAACCCGTGAGAAGTCATATATCAAGATGGATCAAGCGGAAATAACACACCTCGCTCGCTTCTAAGAATGTATAGAACCCTACTTACATCAAGCAACAATCCACCAACTTCAAGCACAATGGAGAACATGAGAGATTAAGTTGGAAGTCGGAGAGGGACATGAGATATCCAAGTTTAATTTTTAAGAACTTTGTTTAATATTTATGACCTTTGTTTAATATCAAGTTTGGACAGTGTGTTGATTGAAATGGTTGACTGATGGCAGCTTTTTTCAAGTTTGTTTAAGTCAGTGTATTGTTTAATATCAAGTTTTAAGAACATGACTGATGGCAGCTTTTTTTATTTTTATGGTTGAATTGAATCCTTTTATGGTTGGCTTGAATCCTTTTCATTTTTATGGTTGAATTGAATGATGACATTTTTTTTATGTTCTGCAAAGTACCAATAAGGCCTTCCTAACATTTTCACCAGTTGGTCAATTTGACCAAGAAGAAAAGAATTTGAGCTTAATGGACGTTGGCTAGTCCTAATTCAATCAGCAAGGATGTAATGTGGATGAACTTGAGGAGCTTATCTTTATTCTTGAATTTTAACTTAGTTTTGCTAGACCCATTTTTTAGTAGTTTAATCTTCTAGAGCATGTGGTAGTCACCATGCTATCATGATAGTGATTCATGTCACCTATTATGAATTTTCCACATGTGTGATCAAGTCCTACGAATTATAAGTGTTGAGGAGTGTGTAAAAATTACAAAGTCGGATTAATTAAGCTTTGTGTCTTATTTATATATCTTGTGGGATATGGTGACCATAATACTTGCCACCAGCCTCTGTTAAAGCATCCTTAATTTGCAAAAAACAGAGCATTGAAACAACAACAAACTAGAAAGATAAGAAACAGAGCATGCAATTCATTCATTAATTAAAACAGAACATCATTCATTCATTGAAACAGCAACATTATTCATTCATTGAAACAACAACATCCTGCATTTATTAAAACACCAAACATCAAAATCCATTGAAACACCACTAGAAATAAACCTTCAACTTAACTAATACATTAAAACAAAGCATCATTCATTCAAATTCTAACCCCAACAACACCAGCCAACTAACATCCATGAACAAATTAAAAGAAACCATAAACATTTTTCCTTTTGTTGAGCTTTGACAGTAATCTTCTTTAGCTTTTTAACCTCCTTCTCCACTGTCTTCACTGAATTAATTTCTGCCAACTCTTTCCAATCCTTGGTCTTCTCACTATTTTTATTCTTCAATTTAACCAACATCTCCGCTTCATCTTCAACTTTAATGTCAAATCTTCAATAACATCTTTGGCTCGCTCAGAAATGGTGGATCGTATTCATTTAAAGAAACCGCAGAGAGAAGCTCTCCGTCTCTATTACAAAGCAACACACCAAATTGCTTTCAAGTAATCATATGAAAAGAAATAAAAAAAAACATCATTCCAAAATCTTACTCGATAATTAATACACCCAATGAATCGCCTTCCTCGATGTTTTGTTCCATCTTTCTTTGCCTCCCACATTTGCACCATTGCTCCACAGTGACACCGACTTGGAAAGTCTGGTGTAATCCATTCATTTTTGTTGCATGAACTACAATCTTCTTCCCCGATTTCATTTACAATTCCACTCCAAGACGAGCTCATCCTTTCAATTAAACACTGAAAATCCGAAGAAGAAGAAGAAGGAAGAATGAGAGAAGAAGAATGAGAGAAGAAGGAAGAATGAAAGACGAACCCTAATTTTTTTCCCCCAAATATCGAGCTCTTTGTTTTTGCTGTTCGATCTCTTCGATTTTTGGTGAGCGAGAGAAGAAGGAAGAATGAGAAGAACCCTAAAAATTTTTCCCCCCAAATATCGAGCTTGGATCTCTTCGGTTTTTGCTGATCATCTTTTATAAATGGGAAATATACATCAATTAAACTTTGTTGCCCAGTCATCGCCATGTCATCCTTTGCATCTGACCTATCAAATTTTCAAACGGAACATGGATGAAACCCTATTGTTTAACGGATTGCAACAATTTCGAGTACAATAACCAGTTTGTAAGTTTTTTCACTTTGGGTACCAAATTGTAAGTCGGGTCCCAGTACAGGTACCAAAAATGTATTTATCCCTATGTTAATTTGTTAGCTTAATTTGTTGTTTGACTATTTTGCCCCACATTTAATCAAATTTGTTTATTTAATGATTAAAAAATTATTTTTTTGCCACATCGCCTTCTTAAGGCCTTATTGATAATTAGCCACATCAAGAATTTCGATGTGGCATGTTCAATTTGTTCAGAATTGGAAAAAATTGATAGTTTAATCATCTAATTGACAAAATTGAAAGGTGGATCACCGAAGTGGAATATGGCCTATAGTTTAGGGTACTAATTCATATTTAATCCTTAAATAAAAGAGGCACTCCTTATAATAAATGCAAAATCCGTAACCAAGAAATTTATATTCTTTTTTTCGATAATGATAGGGGTCTCAAATGATATGACATTACATATTTTAATAATACTTTTAATTATGACATATATAGCCAATCAATGAAATTTATCCAACCAATATAATAATGACACGCCAAATTTAAAATAATTTTTAAAATTGGAGACCCCTAACATTACCTTTTCTTTTTTCCAATAGAGATATCATTTCTTCGACGGCCTTATCAATTAACATGGTCACCATTGTGCCATTTAATTTGGAGCAATTGATATTACTATATTATATTTTTTTCAAAATTAAATAAACATTTTGACTTCTTAAGAAGTTTTAAAATTCAATATTGATGAGAATTGATTTTAGTATAACAATTATAAACTCACTAAAAAAAGTTCTACTCCACTAATTAAAAAATTGTTGTTAATTTAGTCAACTCAAATACCCTCAAAGTCAAAAGGAAATTGATATTTTCATAACATTTTTTGATATTTTCTCATAAAAAGTGTCATTATAGATGATAATGACAAGAAAACCGCCATTTATAAGATCTATAATGACAATTTTCACGTGATGGATTTATCATGTTCTCAAAGGTCCAAAAATGTATAAAGGCTAAATAATTATTGGGCTAAAAATGAGTTGTTATCTCAATTATTGAACGCTGGGGGCCTGATCTTTTAGGGTTCAGACTAAAGTTTAGGCTTTTTAGTAACTTAGGCCCGATGTACACCTTCTTAAGCCCCTTTTGTTAGACTTCAAAGGTCAATGAGCCAACTAGACATAAAATATGAGCCTCTTGAGCTTGTGGGTATCGAGAGGCCTACTAGCAAAAATCGACCTTTTTCATATTGAGCCGTGGTTTTTATGCATGCGTCTTTCGACCCTCGAAAGATCTCCAACAATGCAATCCTAGACCGTATTTAGTCTAGAACGCAGATTTGTTTCAAAGAAAGTGGACTAAATATAGTCCATTGAATTTTTCGATGAGACACAAAGTCTATATCAAGGAACTTGAGTTGGTGAACTATAATTGTGACTATAATTTTTAATATATTTAAATGGGAGAGATGGGTGAAGAAGAAGAAGGAAAATGGGGATCTTTGTCAAGAAGAGAAGGAGTGAAGAAGGAGATGAAAAGGCAAGAGGCGCCCAAAGGATATAAAAAAAATAAGAACGACATAAATTTTTTTTGGTTAGAATCAGTAATAAAATATTAACGGATATAAATTGAAAATGTAAGTTGGAAAATCTATAAATATATACAATTATAAGTATTTTGTTAATAATAATTTGTATTTTTATTATATTTAATAATAGTTTTTTTGAATTCATTGATTATTTTAATCTTTTATATTATAGTCCACGGATAGTCCATATGATAGTCCATCTCTTTGGAAGGATCAAGACTAAAGGATATACGCTTGATGTCATATAAACTAAATATAGTCTACGGATAGTCCATCCCCGCCGGACATGCTCTCAAACCTGTTAATCCAACAAATAAAATCACAATTTAGGTATGCACAAGAACCCATTTTGTGCCATTTTTAAAACAAGGCCCAATTTTTTTTAGGACTAATTACATATCTTAGTACATTTTTAGAAATAATTACAATAATAGTGCATAGATAAAATAATTACAAAAATAATACACTTTTCCATATTTATTAACAATATTAGTGCAATTAGGATTCCTTAATTTAGGGATTAGTATTAGTAATGACATGTCAAATCTGGTTTTTTTTTAACGCGTGTGAAATATTCTTCTTCTTCCTTATTTTTCTCCCAACTCCCATATCTTTCTTCGGTATTTTCTCTCTAAAAATCTTCTTCTTCTTCTTCTCTCCGCCTACTTACTATTTCTCTCTCTCTCTTGAAACCACTGTCGTCAACGGACCAATCTACTTCTTCAGACGATGGAGTTTTTGCTTTGGTAAACCGCCCTTTTGGAACCTACCATGCGGTAGATGTACATGGTTGAAGTGATGTTGTCATACTTTGAGTTTGTACTTCCGCAACATTCTCGCTTATGTTAAAAAAAATATTCAAGGAATTTTCTTTATCTCTACGGTCGGGTTATTTATGATAGACATCATTTAACAAACATAATATTTGCTAAAGTGGATAATTATTTTCAAATTGTTTAGGCTCTTAACATATCTAGTCTGCTTTTGAATGATTATGATTGTCTCATCTTCATTTTGTCATTTTACTTCTGCATCATATACTGACACAGGACCAATTTATGGGGGCTTGATGTAATGCTTACGTTGTAGCTACGTCAATCAATAAAAAATAGATACTATCATATAACCTGTTTGGTTACTTCGCATTATGTTTTGTTATCATTAGCTTGAAATTTTGGATACCATTTTGTTACCTTGATTTGGTATTTTGGTTACTTTTTTTATGTTGTTATGGTTTAATGTATTTGCTTAGTATACATGGTTGACTAAACTGGTTTTGGTGTACATGTTGTTTATGTATTGGTTACCATTAAAACATATTTTGGTTACTATCATATAAATATTTGGTTACTTCTTTAGTATGTTTTTGGTTATTTCTTTAAGATGATTTTGGTTACTTCTTCTATATGTTTTGGTTACTAACATATAATTGTTTGGTTACTTCAATAATATATTTTTTGTTACTGTTAGCTTATGATTTGGATACCATTCTTTTTCACTCAATTGAGATTTTGGTTACTTTTATATGTTGTTTTGGTTACAATGTATTTGCTTGGTAAACTGTTTATGATATAAATATTGTTTATATCTGATTACTAATAACTGTGTAAATCTAATTTTATTTATTTGCAGTTATGGAATCTTTACTATGAGGAATGAAATAGAAAATTCATTAGAAAAGTTATATATTGGTGTGACATGGAAGTCCCCGGCATTATTACTAAGAAATTGAACCCAAGACAGTTGAAGAAGTTTAAGGCATCATTAGTTTGTGGATGTATTATTTTTGTAAATAATAAACCATGTATTTGCTTAGTATACATTAATGTATTATTTTTATAAATTCCTTCAAATATCTTCTATAAGGGTTATGCTCTTCTAGAAAATTCATTAGAAAAGTTATGGTTAAATGTATATATGAGAGTATACATGGGTTGCTTAAACTTGGTTGGATATCAAAGTTGTTTCTATTTTGGTTACCATTAAAACATGTTAAAGTTACTTTATATAATTATTTGGTTACTTTTTATTATGTTTTGTTATCATATCTTTATGGTTCTGCTATTATTATTGTGCCATCAATGTGGGATTTCGAGATACTTTTATATTTTTATATTCGTTAATATGTAATTGTTTAGTATACATGGATTGCCTAAACTGGGTTTCATTACATGATGTTTCTGTTTTGGTTACCATTAAAACCTGTTCTGGTTACTATCATATAATTATGTGGTTACTATTTTATTATGTTACATTATGGTTAATGTTATTAATAATCGAGATAGTTACAAGCTTGTATCAGACAAACATCAATTGTCAAATGTACATGTGTGAGTGTCCTATTTATCTACAAGCTTTTAGTAACCAGATAATTATCATAGATAGTTACAAGCTTGTTAGTAACCAGATAATTATAAGCTTGTATCAAGACTGTTATCAAGTGTTAAATGTATATGTTTTATTTATACCCTGTCATCAAGATAGAATAAGAAACTCCAATTAAGAGTTCTCATTTATATATATGATGGTTACTTATAGATCTCATATTAAAATAAAAATAGTGTAAGAGGTGCAGTTGGTAACCAAACCTGCATATAAGGGTAACTATTTAAGTTTTTGTTAGTAACCAAATAATTAACAACTTATATCAGAACAATTATCAAGTGCTTAATGTACATGTGAGGGTTCCCATTTATCTAGCTGATGGATACTTTTAAATTTCGTAGTTATAAAAGTTATTTGGAAATGGTCCATGCCAATTTGTAACTAAATATGAATATAGAGGTAACCATTTTATTTTAGATGGGTAACCAAATTTATATAAAAATGTTTCAGAACAGTTACCAATTGTTCAATGTATATGTTTACTTTATATTGATAACTCATGATGGAATCAAAATTAAAATATTAATCAACATCAATTTGGTTATCAGACACCATCAAAATGTTACCAACTATGTGGTTAATTGTTACTAACAAAGAAACAATTATATATTCCTATAAACAATTAAATTTATTTTTTATTAGTTATCGTCATCTTCATTGTTCGACAACCTGAATAAACATTGTAAAGTAACCAAATCAATATTAGATAAGAAACCAAATTACATAATCTTAGTAACTGTAATATAAACCACATTTTTACATGCAATTTTGAAGGCTTAAATGATGAAATTTGACTAAAAAACCCTGCAGTTCATCAACAAAGCTTGTGATTTTTGATCGTTGACCCGTTTTCAATGAAATTAGGCTCCGAAAACGCCAAAATCCGACACTCCAAACTTGACAAAAATTATCAAATTGCCACTGGATCAAATCTTTTCATAACTATAAAAAACATCAGTACAAGTGTACATTAATATTATTCAGAACTAAATAAACATTATACAAAGAATAAATTAAATAAGATACAAAGAATCAATATATATAATCAAATTAATAATTGTATAAGGTAACAAATGAAGTCAATAAGAACCACCAATATATAAGAAACAATTATAAAACATAATAACATTATACAAAGAACCAAATAAACACCTTACAAAGATCTAAATACATATTAGATAAAGAACCAATATATCGATGAAAAAACCTTTTAGTATGTTTTTGTCATCGTTAGCTTATGGTCCCAGAAAGTAACCAATTCAATGTCGACAAGAACTAAACTACATAATGTTAAGAACTGTAACATGAATCGGGATAATATTATGCAAGAACTATTGCAATTTTACACAAAGAATCAAGTCAAAGATTATATATTAACCAAATTCAGATTAAAACAAGAACTAACAAATTGCAAAAGAAGGTAACCAATGTATTTAATAAGTAATCATTAATATAAAAACATCAGTAGAATAAACTTTAAAATTATAAAGCAAGATATATAAACATTATACAAAGAACTAAATCAATAATAAACAAAGAATCAAATCAATAATAAACAAAGAACCAAATTAATAATAAACAATAATCAATTTATATGTATTTAGTAACGTAGAATGTAAAACATTTTAAAATGCATTTCAGATTCAAAACATTCATAATTATTCGACTTTGTGACCATTTAAAGAGCGTAAAAATTTGAGAAAGGTAACAAAAGATTTACTCACGTAGTAAACACGGGTAACACTATGCATATAAATTGAAAATCAAATACCTCAAGATACAAATTTGTAATGGATCAACAATCAAAGCAAAGACGATCAACAATCAAAGGCAATTGCAGTAGTAAGTTTCGGTTATAGATCTTGAAGTCATTGTCGATCTTTTATGTTCTTCTTCGATCCGCAATTCATCACTTTTTGTTATAGATCTTGCAGTGGTGAGAAGTTTCTCGACTCATTCTTTCTCGATCTCGAGTTCGTAGTCATCGATCTTTTATGTTTTGTCTGCTTGCTTGAATTTAGGGAGATATAAACGTAGGAGAGATAAAGATCCGTAATTTTAGCAACGTAATATTATGTCATGTTATTTTTGTAATTATGTTGTTTTGTGTTTTATTTTTGTAAATACTTTCTAATTGTTGTATATTAATGTTAAGGACCCTTTTTTTTTATCCATTACAGCCGAACCAAGCTTTAGGTCTGATCAAACTAGGCTGGGTTTGAGCTAGTAAAAATGAGACTGAACTAGGCCCCAATACTTAGCCTGCTAGCTTCTGGACCGGGCTTCAAGCTTATTCTTCTTCTCTCTCTTTTTTTTTTTTTTTTTTAATTTTGTTTCTGTACTTATTTATATTTTATACCCTTTATACTTTAGTCCAATTTTAAATTTACAAAAATATAAAGTAAGATAGAAATAAAGTTCAAATAAGTTAACTTATTATTTAGAAAATTTAAAATATATACCATAGATAGACAGATAAAAATATAAATCAATATGTAAACACAAAAATATAAATAGTTATAATTATTAAAATTTAGTAGATCGAAATACACTAAAATTATTATTGTTGATAGGGATTATATGGTCAAAATAATAAACAAACATGCTTTTAAAAAAAAAATCTAATTTTATCCTTTAAGCTTTACAGGCCAAATTAATTTAAATCTATACTTCAATCCAAATTATTTACTCATTTTTTTATATATAAATAATTTATATACCAAATGAGACCCAAATTCAAAGTTAAATATTGTTTTAAATTTTTTCCCGACCTAGGCTAGTAAAATTTCATGCCCGCATTACACCAAGTACAATGAATCAATTCTTAATATAAAAACACGTCAAAGGATGAGGTCAGATGACATCAACAAATCAAATCAATTTGAAAAGTCTCGTTTTCTTCAATTTAAAAAATTAGTGAGTTAATTCAATTAAAATCTGCGAGTTAACTCAATTAAATTAAGACAATTGTAAATTAACTTACATTTTTGACAAGTGCTATGTCTTCTCACTCCGCTCCTCCACTTTGGGCCCCGCCATGCCCGTTGCAAATAAAAATAGATCCGGCCCAATTCTCACACGCCCAACCAGTAGACATGGCCCACAATCTCCGAACGTGTCGTATCCTAACTGTGTCGTAACTAAACGCGCTGATTCCGAGAGTGGGTTGAAACCAACCCCAATGCGTACATCACAAAATTACATTTCGGCCTCTTCCCACTCCATGTCCCTTTTCTCTTTTAGTTCCATTCTTCTAACACCGTTTTCTCTCTTCTCAAAATTTGAAACCAGAGAGATAAAATTGAACTCGCCGGCATTCGGCAGAGAAAAATCACCTCTGTTTCAATCTCTCTCTTTGATAGTGAAATTCGCAGAAAATTGATATATACAGTTATATAGTTAATTAGATATAAATTGCAATGTCGACGGAGGATGAGAAGTTGTTGAAGGAGGCGAAGAAACTACCATGGAGGATCGATTGTTACACAAGAACTGGAAGGTGAGGAACGACGCAAACATCGACCTCGCTGCCCTTTGCGACTCCATCGTCGATCCCAAGGATCCCCGCCTCCGTGAATTAGGTCAGTTGGCCGGGTTTCCTTTTTCGTAATCCGGATCTGGGTTTTTTTGTCGATCTGTGTGTACTGTTTTTGTGCAATGTATGTGCATTTCTCATTTCCCCCCCTGAAATTTGGCTTTGATTAGGCCCGCTGTTTAGAAAGACTGTTGCGGATTCTAATGCTCCGGTGCAAGAGAAGGCGCTGGATGCGCTAATTGCGTACTTGCGAGCTGCAGATGCTGATGCTGGAAGGTGAAGTGAATTTTTGAGTTTCGGCTTTTGCTTGGTTTTAGAGTTTATTTATTTATTTTTAATTGGAATTTGAGAAATGGGATAACGTGAATTGTAGGTATGCTAAAGAAGTATGTGATGCAATTGTTACGAAGTGCATGACGGTAGGCCAAAGACTGTAGAGAAGGCACAAGCAGTATTTATGCTTTGTGTAGAGTTAGAGGCTGTTGATGCATTCCTGGTATGCTTTAGTTATTGAAAATTTTAATTTTTCTGCAATGCAGTTCAGTGGTTCACTGAATTTGCTTAATTTTACTTTGTACCATGCTTACTTGTTCTGAAGAACTTGCATGAGATTCTCTAGTTGTTTATATTACATCTGTAATCATGCTTATGCAGTATGCCGTTCATTTGAAATCTCGGATATCTTAAATCACATCTGTTGTTTGAACTAACTTATGGAGATTCTAAATTACCGTCAAAACCTGACCTATGGGGACTCATAGGAATTGAAACTTCTGCAAAAGCTCATTAGTCTGAAATTCATGTTGGCATGATTGTGTTCTTGTGGGTTGGGACTCTTTTTCCTGGCATAGCTTTTCAGTTTTACGCAATACTCTTAATATGAAATCTAAGCTTAGGAAGCTAAATTAATAGTAGTGAACAGTTACCTTAGGTATACTTAGCTGAATCAGCTTCTTCCTCTGTAAAATTCTGGTATATTGTGGCAATCCTTTATGGTGTTTGACTCTGTTTCAAGTTTCAACTTCCAAATTGCTTCAATCATTTTGTGCATAGAATAGAGAAGCATTTAAGCATATTCTTTGCAACTTCTATCATTCTAAAGACGGTAAGCTTGTAAATAAGAACTTTGTACAAATAAGTAATGGGACCATAACATTTGGGTTCCCAGTTTATTCATTATCACCTTTTCTCTTTTGTATGGTGGGGGGTTCAAAAGAACCAGAGAAATAGAAATTATGGGATTTTGCTGGATTGTAAATTATGAAATCTGTATTTTACATGGATTGTAAATTTTAACAAAAGAACACTACATTATAGTTTTCTTTGCTCAACTCTTATATAGACACACACACGTACACCCCTAATTCCGCAACCTCTTTTTAAAAGGACCCATGTTCCCACAGTTGGTAAGGGACATTTCACATCATATGTGTATTCATTAGTTAAATCAGGTGAGGCTATAGTGAATGTGAATGGTGATTATTTTTTTTGTTTAAGACTAGTGTAATGGATGGCAAGTTGGTGCCAAGGATGTGATTGTGAGATTGAGTGATAGACACAAACCGGAAGAAATTAATATATTGGTGCATTGTTTGTAAGATTCTAGAGATTCTTACCATCCCTAGTGTACTAGGTGAACTCCTTTGTACTAGGTGAACTCCTTTTACCCTCAAACTTATCAGTTTAACATATCATGCATCTATATAATATATAAAAGTTGAAACAAAAGAAAACTCCCACATGGGCCTCATTAGATCTCAGTTTTTTTAACTACTAAATAGTTCCAAATTAATTAAATTAGTCATTTTTTTCTACGTGAGATCAAAGAATCTAAAACAATATAAATAATATAAAAGTCTACACATTTCAAAACTCCTAATAGAGTCCAATATCTTTAAATAAACATATTTTTGTATACGAGTCACCAAATTAACTGTGTACTTAACTGTCGAAAGAAATCTTATAGAAATAAAAAAACTCTAACGTAATATATGTACTAATTAGACACTCTAATCTAATATATTTACCAAGTATAAATTTAATAGTAATTAAACTCTCAAATATAACATATTTACAAAAAATTCTAATGTTAATTAAAAACTCCAATACACTATTTTTAGTAAGGAAATCCAAAAAGTAACTGAACTCTCTAATTGAAATTGGATATAATTAAAACTTTAATTTATACATAGAAACCTTTTTATCCTTCAAAATTGAATGCGGTGTTTTAAAAAGAATAAATATACAAATAAAATTTACCCGTTCTTTGCACGAGATTTAAAACAAGTTAGGGTAATGTTGGTCCCTCAGTCTTCTTTACTATGGAGTAAATAACTGGAAAACCAACATAAGGAAGGCATTTAAAGTAAACAGCCCAGTAAAAAGGGCTAGTGCATTAGAACGTCAGAGCTTCTTTGTCTAGGCATCAGTTAGGCAGTGTCTCACTGAAGTCGTCTAACCTAGCCCTACTTAAGGTGCTGTTGGGTCTCCTCGCCTCCCCTTAGCGCCTTTGACAACAATGGTTAGTGAGTGTAATGTATTATCCTTATGCCCTTAACTTGCATTACCTAGAGTATTTGATGCCCCAATGCTGCGTAGCTATATGTTTTAGTATGTCCACTTATCTCAATGGAAAAAGAAGAAAATGAAAGAAAGCATTATGTTTCTAGTGCTACTCCGAAAAGTGAAGTGTGTATACACTCTCATGAAGTTGAAAGTTATCTATTGAGTAGTCAGTTTGCATGTTATTTTATGATAAACTAGTTCTATTTTGTGGCAATATTGGTGTATATTGCTAAGTTAATTTTGTCTTGAAAAGACTCAGTTTTTTTTTATTTTTTTGTGTGCAATTTATCAATGTAATTTCTGAAATTTATATGTAAATATGTTTGAGACGCACTTTAGGTCCTCTCGTTGTTTAAATTGAGGGTGAAAAAAGAGGAAAACTCCTTCGCTACTTTCCAATCATTTAGGTTGTGGAAAAATGGATTTTCAAGCAACAAATCTCCATCTCTACAGATAAACTTGTTGAATGGTGAATTATGAGTGAAAAGAGATGATAGTATAGTAAGCTATAAGAAAGGGATATTACCAGGAGAAGTATCCTCTTAGAATTGAGTTGGATCCTCTCATCACGCATGTACCTGATCAAAGGTAGAATAGAATTCAATCCCTAGGAAATGAACTGCCAAGAGCTTGAATAAGTGATTGCACTATGAGCAGGAAAGTTCTAACGTCACTAGGGATAAAGTCTTTGACGTTAGATTCCCAAACCACTAAACTACAATTAACTTATTGATGTCTGCTATGGACCTTCAATCTTAACGCGAGAAGCTTCATATTCTTAGATATTTATTTAATCGTGTTTATATTTTCTTGTAAAGATAAGCTAGAGGAAATAGGTTAAAATCTTTTAAATTGTTATATGTAGTGTTCTGGAGCAAACATTGTGTTGGGCGGACTATTTGGAATGAATAAAATGATACATGTTTGGAGGTCAAGGAGATATGTCTTGTTATTATCTGGTACATGTTTGAGTTTGTTCTGTTTTTGGCCCAACAAATTTTATGCAGGGTTTCGTCAATCCATTTCTAGAGTTTTGGAGGAAGTCTTTATGTGGAGTCTTTTGTGATTATTGTTTGGGAGCTCCTGTGGTTTTTGTATATGCTTTTGATGGTGGTTTGACTGGAGTTTTTGTTCTCTATTAGTCTCCCTTGTATGAACTGAGGGTACATGAGCATTTTGTTAGTAACTTAATAAAATATTATTTATTACTTATCAAAACAATAAATTAGTGTTCTCGAGCAAATTTATACCATGCTTTGGAATGTTTGAACGAGAATGTAGTTTGTTACCATGTTAACGAGTTCCGTGAATCCTGAGTAAAAAATTTCTGAAACAGGCAAATATGGAGCTATAGAAATTCATAAACTTCCATCCTATGGTGTCTGCCATCATTTATGCACACATCCTACGCTCTTTCCTAGATTCATCAATTTATTTTATTCTGCTTACTATTTATTGTCTATAACCTTACTTCTTTTCTCAGCACCTTATTGAAGGCTTCTCAGCTCCTCTATGTGATAGAGATCTATTTTGGTTTCTGTTATCATTTATCTATAGACAGTTCTCTTACTATGAATTAATGTGTGTGTGTGTATATTAAACTGTAGGATGCAATGGAGAAAGCAATTAAAGCTAAAGTTGCAAAAGCTGTTGTGCCTGCCATAGATGTTATGTTTCAAGCCTTAAGGTTTCCAAAAAATTGTCCTACGATGAAACCTCTTCATAACTTCTTTTCTGCATTGCTAATTTTAAAGTTTGTAATTTATTTCTTGCATTTTATCAGTGAGTTTGGGGCAAAGATTGTGCCCCCAAAAAGAATATTGAAAATGCTTCCGGAACTCTTCGATCATCAAGATCAGAATGTTCGTGCCTCATCAAAAGGAGTTACGCTTGAGCTTTGTCGTTGGATTGGGAAAGATCCAGTAAAATCAATTTTGTTTGAGAAAATGCGGGATACAATGGTATGATGATCACCTATTGGCTTCATTTTCTTGGTTGAAAATTTTGCATATATTTAATATGTATGTATATGATTTATAGTTTGATTTTTTATTATTTCAAGAAAAAAGAGCTGGAGGCAGAGCTTACCAATGTCACTGGGACAGCTAGGCCATCTCGCAAAATAAGGTGAGTGTTCTTGTTGTATTAGCATTTGTTTATGTTACAAAAAATTGTATTTGTCCTCTTCAGCTTTGTAACTTTAGGTCATCTTTGTGGTTCTTTGTAAAGATTGTGAAGATCTTTTGGAAGACATCTAAACATGTTTTTGTGTTCCCTTAACATGTCAGCATCCACCCCCTGCTCGAAATACTCGCAGTTAGCATGGGAATACTGAACCCCTACATCCCTAGCTGTTGGGGCTGTATGATAGTCTAGTCCTTGGGTGCTAGCTTGTTTTAGTTTTTTTTCTCGATCCTAATTTTTTTTTACCACTATGGACGCTTTTGTTATTGGTCAAAAATGCTTATCTTCTTCTTTTGGCTTCTTGTTAAAGAAAGAGAAGAAGAATAGGACTTTAGCTTTTACCACTGTAGTGTAGTAGAGTACTATCTAGGCATTCTATATCTTATCTTAGATATTCTACAAAACTCTTTGATAACGGGATAAGTTTGTGACTTGTTTTGTCCCTGTGTAATTTAGGAGTGATGAAAAGTTTCTATTTTCAAACCTTAGGGTTGAATGTGGTGCTTTAACGTACCAAAAGCTTGGGTACCTCAGTTGTTGCTCCCTGTGGGAGTGTCAGCCAAATCGAGTGTTCAAGCCATGGTATCCATGATCTTTGAAATCACTTTAAAAAGAATGTGGTGGTCTAACATTGAATATATAATATAGCTCTTTGCTAAATCTGAGTTTTACAATGTCATACATTATTCCAGCTAGTTGTGACAACTCTTATTTATGTTTTAAAAGAAGCATCTTTAATGTATATCCTGTACCAATATCATATATGTAGATGTACTTTAACGGAGGTTAGTTTAAAACAACATAACTTCTTGTTTAGATACTGGGAGTACCATTTATATGTAGTACGGTAGCATTACATTTGTGGACTAGTTTTTACTATGGTGACTTTATATTTTAACTATATCTTTTACCAAAAGAAATGTGCTTATCTTCTAAAATGGTTTAACTTTTGCTTAATTCTTTTACTAGATCTGAGCAAGACAAGGAGCCAGAACCTGAAGCTGCTTCAGAGGTTGTGGGCTCTGGTCCATCTGAAGAATCAGCTGCTGATAGTATGTGATCTACTCACTGAAACCCATAAACTACTGATGTATTTCTTGATCCTGATTTTATATGTTATTTGTCAGTTCATCGGGAAATAGATGAGTACGAACTCGTTGATCCTGTTGATATATTGATGCCTTTGGAGAAATCCGGCTTTTGGGATGGAGTGGTCAGTGGTCTTTCTACTTTGTAGTTCTTTTATAATAGCAAATTTTGAATACTTTTTACTTTGATTGTAGTTTTGTGTTACCCTAAATCACTACTTCATTGGTAATGCTTTCATAGTGTTTATATTATTTTTATTTTATTTCTATTAGAAAGCTACCAAGTGGTCAGAACATAAAAGAGGCTGTTGCTGAGCTATCCAAGCTTGCTTCAACGAAAAGGATAGCTCCTGGTGATTTCACAGAAATTTGTCGAACACTTAAGAAGGTACCTAACTGTACTCTATCATTGTTTACTTGAATGAATCATACTATCCACTATTCATTAGAATCAGTATAGAATCTTCTGCAGCGGGATGAACTGATCATGGATTTTGTGTGGGAT
This sequence comes from Panax ginseng, assembly GCA_020205605.1. Taxonomy (NCBI): domain Eukaryota; kingdom Viridiplantae; phylum Streptophyta; class Magnoliopsida; order Apiales; family Araliaceae; genus Panax; species Panax ginseng. The sequence goes on along the minus strand of CM035128.1, from coordinate 12,440,548 downwards.
AATATATTTACCCTGGTGTATTTTCTGGAAAATTTATTTATTGTGATTGTAGGGTTTTTATCTTTGGTACTGAGTAATTGAGAGTACTGATAAAAGTTTAGTAACTTCCTATTTAAAATTTCTGATTTTGCTGTGATCATCCAAGTCTTCAACAGCTACATCGCATATAAGATCTTTGCTTATCTTTAAACCTTTATGCTTATAGTAATGTTGTACCCTCATCATTGTTGATGTTTTAACCTTTTCTTACTGGTTACGTGTATCCAGATGGGTTCATGGCATGCACATGCAGAGCAATCAGTTATGTTTGTATGCAAAAGATATTATATGTTCATCTGTTTCATAGATTGATGAGCTAATTTAGTACAAAAGTAATTGAAGCTAAAAATCTAATTACTTGGATGTTGGAAACCTATGTTCTCAACTGTTATAAACTTGCACAAACTTTCAAGAACTGTTTCGCATCATTGTAAGTGGACATCTGAGTTATGCTCACTTTATCATGTCCACCATTTAGTCTTGTGTTTTCAAGTGGAATTTGAGATAGTCTAAAGTTGTATAGAATTTTACTCAGCATCATTCTATTGTGGTAATAGGTGTGCTAAAGTGGATACTTGGATGTAGTTAAGTGGTTGAAATTGTGCCATCGCGGAAAATGGTTATGTTACCGGATTTCCTCCATAAATTCTCTGATCCAAATGGCATAACAGTCGGCCTATCTTTCCTGGCGCACCCGTAAAGGCATGATTAGTTCCACAAATCTCCCTGCACTGACCATAGTAGACTCTTTCTCGTTGTACCAAAATAGGGGTCTGATTTGCTTGATTCATTCATGTCAGATCGGAACAAAAAGCAGGTGGGGCCCTCCTTAGAAGAAAATAACTTTTTTGGGAGGGAACCCTAGCCCATTCCCATTTTGGGCCGAACGGATATACTAATTCTTTGATTTTTTAAAATCCTTATCTGGCATACATATATTTTGGAGTATGATGGTAGCAGTTAGTGGAATTTCTTTGATGATTCTCAAATCAAGTAAGTTTTGTGATTTAGTTGAAGCGGGAAGGGCCATTATTTGGGGTGTCTTGATATTTAACTATAAGTTGAGACTGTAGAAGAGTTGGTTGAGATCTAAAGGAAGTTGTATTAAGATTTTTACCGTTTAACTACTACGAAAATCCCTATTAAATGAAATTTTGAGATTGTGTAGCATTCCGTGTTTATGTGCATGTATGTGAGTGAGAAATTTCAACACTAAATTATTTAATGGACCTCATTGTGCATTTGTCATGAGACTTGGGAAATAACTTGTTTGTGGGAATTATTATTGTTCTACATTTTCGTGTCTTTTCTCTATGTTGAAACTTAAGTGTGTCGTTTTTTTTGACTGTTAAGGCTCATAGTTTGATCTGAATGTCTGGAAGTTTTCCAATTTTGAGCAAGCATTTGTGCATGTCTGGAGTCATCTGCTTATCCTGGATTTCTGATTTTAAAATTTGCTTCTTTCTGCATCTGTTTACGTACTTCATTGTTTTCAACCATGAAATTTACCAAATCTTTCTCCCCCAACAGCTTATTACAGATGTAAACATTGCTGTTGCAGCTGAAGCCATCCAAGCAATCGGTAATCTTGCCAAGGGCCTAAGAACTCATTTTTCTGGGAACTCACGCTTCTTACTGCCAGTTTTACTCGTAAGTGTATCAATTTTAGGATGTTATACATATCTTGTTCAGCTACTAGCAGCAGCATCAGCATTTCGTGTCTAAGATGCTACTTGTAATTTTTCAAGCATCTTGGGTTGTGCATTGTTATTTTTCTTTGACTACTCCTGTCTGTCTTAGATATCATGTTAGTTGGACTGTAACTGCCACTGTACTTTGTCATTGTATAGTTCTGAACGTTTTGATGGTGCTTACTGCTGATGTATGTTGATATGTAACTGAAGTCTTTAGCATAACCTCATAAGAGCCTTAAAAAATGGCAGTTCCTATGACTTGTTTCTGAATAAAGAACAAGCCTTAGAGCCTAAATTATAGTAGTAAATTAATTTGAATGCATAGAACAAGTCTTGAACCTATTGTAAAGTAAATGCTTTTGATTGTAGAAATTGATGTGTGACTGATGGAGAAATTTGCGGATTGAGAGGGTCATTGATAGTAGCCCAAATCTGCGTTATAGTAATGTTCCTACCTTTGCTGCATAGTGCACCAGGTCATGGAATTACTGTATGGTCCTGGTCCACTATGCATTAAAGGTAGGACTATAACCCCCCCCCCCCCCCCACCCCCACCCCCAACCCCAATTTTGAGTCTTACTGAGATCTTTTTCCCAGTCCTGTGTTAAAAAAAAGTTTGGAGCTTACCGATCCTGTTCATATTGGGATTGGGCGGTTAACTTTATCAAAGCATACTATTCGGTTCTGTAACAAATTTTTGTAGCTTTCTTTGAATTTGGAGTTTTTGTAGCTGTGTTGATGATAATTGAGGTTTGCTATAGGAGGCCATTTTCTATCTGACAAATCTCATCTTTGATAGGAAAAATTGAAAGAGAAGAAGCCTACTTTGACAGAGTCTCTTACTCAAACTCTCCAAGCTATGCACAAGTCTGGGTGCTTAAATCTTGCTGATGTTGTTGAAGGTAGGCTTCCATATAAGTGTGTGTGTGTGTGTTATATTTCAAGTCTGAATATTTTACTCAAAAGATTTATTGTTGCTTTCTCGTTAGCATAATAGCTCCTAATTATATTGTACTTTTTCATTTTATATCATTCCGGTATAAGCAATTTTATAGTCCAGAGTGAGATATCCACTGTAACATATATCAGATAACCCTTAATCCTTGAATTGCCTCGGAAGATTTATCCTTCGTATTTTTTATTTTAAATGATTGATGAGTAAAAGTTTCTTGGTAGGTATTATTGTATGCACTTGTGCAAGAATTGGAGATGAAGGTTTGAAAGAGAACTTAGGGAGAAGGTTAGTTTACCTTTTGAAAAGAGACTGGAAAAATCTATTACAAAGCATGTAATGATAGATTGGATACTGTAGAGGCTTAGCTAGGTGATGCAACCCAGGAATATAGGGTATGTTTGGTTACCAACATTTATAGCGTTTTGCAGTGGTAGTGTTTAGTATGTTTGGCCACCAGACCGGAAAGGGTGTGGTGCGTTCGAGTTCTAAATGTTTCTTTTGTGAGTTAAATAAGTTGCGTGACGAACAAGCACATAGGATAGAGAAAGGACTGGTGGTTTGAATATTTGGAATAAAAATACTTATAAAATAAATATCAGGATTAAAAGTGAAGTATTGTAGGAGTTCATCTTCTATGGCTTATAGAACTTTAAATGAGATCTGACTTTAGAAAATTTACCAACAATTTCTGGAAATAAACATAAACTAAATCTCTTCAAAAAGATTTAGTTTTTTTATTTATTTCAGAATTGTATTAAAATTTGGATGTTTGATTTGTTTACATAGCTGGCTTATATGTAATTGCATTTGAGGTTACCTATTGAAATTGTTGGCTCTCATTTCTGTGTGGTATGCAACTTACTCCTTCTACGATTACCTTTCTGTTTGTTTCTTTTATTTATTTATTTTTATTTTCTATTCCTGTGATTAAGAATTCAAAGTTGAGTGGACCAAAAAAGAAGTGGAAGTTGGCCGTGACTGTTATGATTTTATATCCTAATTAATCTGAAATACCTTTATTGCAGATATCAAAACTGCGGTTAAAAATAAAGTTCCTCTTGTAACGTTCATTGACATTAAACTGGGTCACGTTCTGTATTGAGACGAACAACAAGGCTGTTGTGCTCAAACTGCACAAGGATTATGTTCCAATATGTATGGAAGTAAGTGCTTTAGATGCCACAAGTCTTGATTTTGATTTTCACCTTTAACTAATAAATTCATAAATGCGTGTTATGTTCATTACTACGTGACACAAACCAGGACATTTAAAACATTTCCTTAATTTGAAAATAATAAAGGCTTTTGCACAAGGAGTCAAATTCCTTCCACAAGATGCACAACCTTCAGGCAAAAATTATGATATGAATGCAAACCAGTTTCAAGTTAAACTATGCAGCTGTTTTATTATTTTTCTTCCGTTTTGATTGTATTCTTATGTATCAATTATCTTCATAATAGTTCTTGTCGTGATATATAAATTTATGGTTCATGTAGTGCCTCAACGATGGGACACCTGAAGTAAGGGATGCTGCATTTTCAGTTTTGGCAGCAGTAGCTAAGGTGTTCCTTCCTACTGTATAATCAATTCCTGAAAATGGTTTTACCAATCTATCTATTGATGCAATATTTTTTTTTCTTACTTCTGTGTCCTTTTTCTTACAGTTGGTTGGCATGAGGCCTTTGGAAAAGTCATTGGAAAAACTTGATGATGTTCGAAGAAAGAAGCTTTCGGAAATGATTGGAGGTTCTGGAGGTGGTCCTCCAAGTGGTGCAGGCTCAGGTTAAAATTTTCACCATCTTTTATTATTACTGTGGGATTAAGTTATGCTCTATGTAATGCTAAATTGTTGTGCTTTCTTTCAATTTTTTTGTTCTTGATATAAATGTTTATAATGAAATCCAGTTACAGCACAATCTTCTGGGGGAAGCATGCCTTCTGTAGAGGTGAGTTTAATTCATCATTTGGATTATTTATTCCTTTCTATTTATCATTTTAGTAATAATGAAGAAATAAAGTTTACTTGTAAAATATAAATCGAAATAGTAAACATAATCAGGTATTTCGAAAAGAAATAACGAATTTGATCTCAGCTCATCATCAAGAAAAGGAATGAAATTTAATCTGCTCTATATTAAGGGAACCAAAAGGTTTGATAAACTAGGTGTTGTTTCCTTATATTTTTAAACATGGCAACATTTAAAAACGATTTGTACAAGAGACAGAAACTGGTACATTTATAGCAGAAATACTAAATTGTAGTGCATAGGTGATGCACGCATGACATCTTCTAGTTATCTTTTCAAGTGAGTTTTTTACATTTCTGTAAGGAATATATATTGACAACTCTTTGTTGACATTCTTATTTCTCTTTCAAACACATGCCTAAGGTTTCCCAGGTTATAGAGTAGATTAGAAAGCCACTATTGATTGTCAATTTACCCTCATGAGAATACTTGTAGAATGAAGGCAAGAAGCAGCAATTTCCTATAAGTTGTTTTACTGGTGTCTATTTTGTACTCTTTCTTTTTGAATAAAAGAATAGTTTTGTTTGAAGTTGAAGATGTCCCTTTGAAACTTGCTACTTCTTGAATGGGACTTGCTAATTCTTAATTTAATCTTCTAATGTTTTTACATCATTTATTCCTTTCGCTTCTCTTTTTTCACGTCCTTTTTATTTATCTCCTTTCTATTCATTTACTCCCTCCGTCCTCAAAAGGATGACTACAGGTACACATTTTTTTGTCCCGAAAAGGATGTACATAAAGTGAAGGGTAAATATGTCATTTTGTGGGGTCCATTAGTATAAAAAATAAAAGTACTAGTCATTTTATATAAATCTTGTGGGGCCACTAAGGAGAAATTTGGAATTTTTTTACTTTCTTTCCTCTACTTTTACTTATCTTAATATGTGTGCAAATTGTGTTTTGCTCATCTTTTTGGGGACGGAGGGAGTATTTACTTTATGCTTTTTTCATTCTTCGCATTACTTTTCTTCTTTTATGCTGACATATGGGTATCATATTCAGTCTACCCCAACTAGTTTGTGATTAAAGATGATGTTGATTTGTGTTGAGTTGTTTTTGCTGTTGTCTGTTTTCGTAAAGTTTATATAATTCAGTTCCAACCAGGCAACATGTATATGTTGTTCTTGTTAGATCCCAACTTTAAGATGCTGTATTTGATTAATGTTCTTGCAGTCTTCTGATGGATCATTTGTTAGGAGATCTGCAGCAAGCATGCTTAGTGGGAAGAAACCTGTTCAAGCAGCCGTGTGTTTTCCTCTTACTGTTATTGTTATTTTTTTTTAATACTTTAGAACAACTTTTACTGTATCTTGATCCTCTCACTGACGAAGGTTTATGCTTTTATTTCATCAGCCTGCTAATAAGAAAGGAGGATCTGTGAAGTCTGGTGTCAACAAGAAAGGAGATGGGCGGGACACTCAAAAGCTTCAAAGCCTGTTGAACCTGAAGACATAGAAGTGAATAATAGTCTTTTATGATATCTTATCATGTGCTTCGTTTTATAATGACTAGTCTATATAATTTGTTAAAATTTCTTCGTATGCGTTTACTGTCTGCAGCCAACTGATATGAACCTAGAAGAAATTGAAACCCGATTAGGTTCTCTTATACAAGCAGATACAATTTCTCAATTGAAGAGTGCAGTATGGAAAGAACGGCTTGAAGGTTTGTTGTTTTTTTCTTAAATAGGCTGTAAATTGTTTAGCTTATGTGAATCCAACATTTACCGTTTTTTCCCTACTATTCACAAGTTTGTGGTAATGAAGAGGAAAGTAGGAATGCTGCTAAAACTTGAGTTCCAATTTTACCCATAGTAGACCCTACTCAAATACACTAATGAATCTTTTCTTTGTTAAAACTAGTGGACCCCATGTAAGTACAGTCTGGGGTTAAAATAGTCTTTATCACTTTTTCATTTGAATCTTGTACTTGTGTCATCCTTTGGTGGAAGGATGGAGTGTATGAAAATAGTGTATAATTAATATTTTCAGCATGTCGATTAAACCCAAAAAGTGGTGACATCCTGTGACACCCCCAAATTCAGATACTCAAACTTTCCTCAAATTTGGTGTTCACTCAACAAAATAATTAACATCTATCTACCCATAACAACAGAATTAAAATAGAAATCCTCCCAATATAGGGTTACAACAACTTAAACGAATAAATCCCAGGTTATTTGACCTTAATACATCAAATGCGGAAAACATCATAAACAAATGAGTCTTAAACATCACATCACATCACAAGTCTTAACATAATAGATCTCAAATAATAATAATAACAAGTCTTCATCACTTGCTTGCTTTGCCATTGCCCTTACTTCTGGATGGCTCATCAACTCTTTCAATCTTAGCTGCAATGTTATTATGCAAGAGTGAACAACAATTGCCTACAAGTTTAACAATAAAATAATAATAACATGCGAATAAACAATGGATACTTAACCAAAAGAAGTCTCAGCTTTTGAATCAAATTAGAACAGGAATCAAAAGTACATCTGAGGGTCACAAGATCATGAACTATATCCCAGGTTATCAAGTATTTCTACTTTAAACCTTTAACAGTCATAACACTATATAGATCTAACTTCTCGTACTTAGGGGGATCAGCCCTATGTACCATGTATGTGCATAACATCTTAACGCTATCAATCTCATGTAACAGGGTTCATCTCGGCTTTGACATTAGAGTCCGCACCAAAGGAAGTTTGGTTTGGATTGACCTCAAGGGTAATTTAGAGTTCAATAATCATCAACTGAGGATTAGTTGAATCAATAAGGATTTAATAATCATTCAAGAGTTCGCTAACAACATAATGTTATAAAGGGGTACAATAGCAATGATAGAATACCATTGAATCATAAGTAGATAAGTGTCATATATCAAAGTTATGCTTTCATAAAAAATTAGAAGACTTAACCAAAACATAGGCATTGAATGTTATAAGAAACCTTACTTGAATAATAATAAGCTAAGGTTAAACTTGCTCAAATAAAGTTTAGGGATTAGAAAAGTTGCTTAACATAAGAGTAGAGTTCAGAAACTTGCTTCGTGCGTAAGCTAAACGATTACCACTCACGTTCACCACAAGTTCTACACACATACCGTATGTATTCACAACATTCATTAGTTACATTATATTAACTTTATAAGTTCAGTTCTCACTTTCAGTATAACTTGTTAACTTAGTTTAAGTTTTGCTCACTACCATAAATCACACATTACAAGACTGAGGTCTTCGAACCTTAAGTTTAAACAACATCATATTTTCTCATAGACATTACGTTTAGTCCTTATATAACTTATCAAATTATCATGCGATTTGTCATTTGTGTGATAATAATTTGATATAGCATCTTATTACCTATCCAATACACTATCACGTTCATTAGACTAGCATATAATGGACTGTACACAAAGAAAACTAAAACTGCCCAGTTCTGCTACCGACTTCCGAAGTAATGACGTTTCTTCAAAAGAAGTTCGCCATAACCGAAGTCATGACGCCATCTGGAGCCGAACTTCGACCGAAGCCGAACACTGACCCCGAAGACACATGACCCCATCCGGAGTCGAATTTAGACCAAAGTCGAACTCTGACCCCGAAGACACATGACGCCATCTGAAGTTGAACTTCGACCAAAGCCGAACTCTGACCCCTAAGACACATGACGCCATCCGAAGTCGAATTTCGACCAAAGCCGAACTCTGACTTCGAAGACATATGACACGACTACCCAGTATTCAATTCTGCAATTCGCGAAAGAACACATCAGAAAACCAAATTAGGCCAAAACTTCACATAAACAACGAATTCAATATTATCCACGTGTTCTGAACTTAACAGAAACATTTAATGACATTCTTAGCATGCTTTTAACAACTTAAGTCACATCAACAACTGAATTTGAACTCATAATTTTCATGTTCTTGCCATTTTTCAAAGTTTCGTCAAATTTCATGAAATCACAAATTACAAATTCGTTATAACACCAAATCAGTCCGTTTAAGTTTCGTTCTTTTCGTTTTTACATGTATAAACATAATCAATTATCAATTCACCGATTAATATGCAATTGAAGCATGCATTTTCGTACTTTAAGTCATATTCATATGTTCTTACTCTGTAAACTATAAAATTCCAATTTAAAATTACGTGAATTTGATTACTCTAAAGCACATACAACTCATATATAATTGAACTATACATATTAATAAACGTCTAACATCAAGTTTTTAACGAATAACTCATGAATTTTGAGTAACAGATAACTTAAGGATACGTTCATGGAGGAAACTTAAAAATATAATTTAAAACTAGGGTTAAAAAGTTACCCTTGCTAACTCTGTTAAAATGATATAAGCCTTTAGTTCTCCAAATCTCTTCTTCAATTCACACAAAATCTCTCAAATCGCTCTCTCTTCTCTCTGTATTCTCCAACTGATATGATATAATGATGTCTGATGATAATATATATTACGTATACAAATAACTGATGGAATCATGGGCAGCAGTTAAGCACAACAGGGCTTTAACTGCTCCTATGTTTCTTAGGCTCATTTCCTATTATTTTAATTAATTCATTTATTATATAGTTTATTTGTCACACTTTGATTAATCAATTAATATTATTTAACTCAATTAAATAAAAGGTAATATTACTCATTAAATCACCTCATCACATAATTAAAATTCTCATTTATTATTTATAACAAATCAATAATTCTCCAATTAATTATTTAATTAATTACAACAACATTAAAATTATTTAAAAACTCATTAATTTAATTATCCCAATTAAATTCACACTTTGAACTATAAAATTATTCCACATTAATTTAATCAATGTAACACACAATTCCATCAAATATCTATCTAACTCAATAAATAAATTAACAAAATATTTATTTAATTCAATAAATATTTTTAAAAAATTAATTACAAAAGTTTCGTTCATCACACATCCTTTGTAGGAATTTGTGCAGGTTTTTAGTTTTTTGTATCTTTATATATATTTTTTGTTGTGCAATCTTGTACAACTCTTATAGCCCAGCTGCATTCATTAATTATCACTAGGCCTGCAAACGAACCGAACCTAACTGTTCGCGAACAACGTCGAGTTTTGTTCAAGTTCGATTGGATTGAATTGTCTTGCCAAGTCGAGTTCGCATATGGATTGCTCGATCGAACATGTTCACAAGCCATGTGGTTCGGTTCGAGTGATTTGTGAGTAGCTCATGAGATGTTCGAGTATTTACAATATTTGGCCTAATTTTTGTTTCATGATGATGTTCGACTTTGTTCGCGAACTCGAATGTTTGAGTTTGACTTATTATGTTCGAGTTCGGTTCGAGTTCAACAAAATTCGGATCAGATCGCTTGTAGCCCTAATCACACACATTTTTGTTTTCATTATGCAATGTTCTAAAAGGCGCTAAGCGGGATTTTTTATTGTAAGCCAATTTTAATATTTTATCTTACATTTATCCAAACAAAACAATAATATAAAACAAAACAATCTATAATAAATAATAAAGATAATAAAGGCATTTGGTTAAAGTTCAAACACATCCATATTGTCAATGTCAAAGTTCAAACACAAACATGCAATTGTTCAAAGATCAAACACAAACAAATAATCAAAAATACAAACTAATAATCCTCATCTCCATATCCCTCTATATCTCTAACTCTTCTTCTCCATATTCATACAAGATAATGTCTCCATCGGACTCACACTCATACTCCTCATCTTCCTCTTCCTCTTCCTCCGTCATCATTAAAAAAATAAATATATCAAGATCTGGTTTGGGTAGTTATTAAAATAAATAAAAAACTCTCCACCTAGGCCCCGCCTTGCCCGTCTTCTGGAGGGATATTTTCACCGCCTTGAGCCTAGGTGAGGTGCCGGGGGCCTAGCGTTTAGTCCGCTTTTTAGAACACTGTCACTATGTGATTCATATTTATTTATTTATTTATTTTTACTTTCATTCTTTGGAAGAAAGTCTCATTCCATAAAGTTGTTAATGTAATTTTATCTATTGTCCTGTTAAACATTTTGATTCTCTTTAACCATGGCAAATGAAGTTCATATATTATACTGATTGTTTGAAATTCATGTTTCACAGATATGTCACTAGGTTGTATCTAATATTGATTGTTGTGCCTCTCCCCCCTCTCGTCTTCTTTGCAGCAATTGTATCCTTTAAGGAACAAGTTGAGGCAATACAGGTCATTGACAATTCGGTGGAGATTCTGATCCGTTTGCTCTGTGCTGTTCCTGGCTGGAGTGAGAAAAATGTTCAGGTATTTTGCTAGTTTCTTTGTTTGCTTGTTTTTTCGTTAAACTTTTGATTTTACATACTCATTCTTATTCTTTTTTATGTACCTAAATGCAGGTTCAGCAACAGGTTATTGAGGTCATTACACATATTGCTTCTCTCTGGCATCCAAGTTTCCTAAAAAATGCGTGGTGCTTTGCATTCTAGGTCAGTTCTTGGGTTGTTCCTTTTTTAAACTATTAAAAAATGATGGGATTTAATTGAACCGTCTGCTTCTCGTTTTCCTTTCTTTATTCCTTTTCCTATAACATTGAAATAAACCGATAATATGGACCATCAACCATGTTTGCTTAAAGCAAGAAAGTGACTGGTTACTTAAATATTCTGGCAACTATTTATATGTATCAGTAGCAATCTATATCATTAAATGTGCTTTATTGACAGGTATTGCTGAAAGGGTTGCTGATATCAAGACACGTGCAAATGCCATGAAGTGCCTTACAATATTCTGTGAATCGGTGGGTCCAGGGTTTATTTTGAAAGAGTAAGTATTGTTGTTCCTACAATATGTGATTGATGGTACATAGTGTCTCCAACTGAGGCAGGCATTGACAGCGCTTTTCCTATTATCAGTTTGGTGGTCTTTTATGCTTCTTTTTTTGGGTTAATATCTGGAGTTTTGTCTGGTTTTAGATGTACAAAATCATGAAAGAGCACAAGAATCCCAAGGTTCTTAGTGAAGGCCTTCTATGGATGGTTTCGGCAGTTGTGGACTTTGGTGTTTCACTTATAAAATTGAAGGTTTATCCTGATCATTTATCATTACATTTTATCTTGTGGTTAGCTTATGGTTTTCTCTAGTCCTGTTTGTATACTATGATGATTTGGTTTTTATTATGATTGTTTATACAGGATTTAATTGATTTTTGCAAAGATATTGGTTTGCAATCCAGCGCTGCAGCTACTAGAAATGCCACTATTAAACTTATTGGTGCTTTACACAAGTTTGTTGGTCCAGGTAACTTGTTAGCTTTGTAAAACATATGGATTCCTTGAGGTTGTTTTTAGGGGCTAATAAATACCTCTCTTGTAGATATCAAAGGGTTTCTGTCAGATGTCAAGCCTGCTCTTCTTAGTACACTTGATGCCGAGTATGAGAAAAATCCATTTGAGGTGTGATCAGTGCTCAATATTTTCCCTTACTATTGAATTTTCCCTATCCGAGCTTATATTTTGAGTACTGTTTTCTGTAGGGAGCATCTGCAGTTCCAAAGAAAACTGTTAAGGCAGCAGATTCTGCATCAACTGTTTCTGGTGGTGGACTAGATAGCCTGCCACGTGAGGATATTAGTGGAAAAATAACATCTACTCTACTCAAGGGCTTGGAAAGTTCGGATTGGAAGGTCTGGTGATTTTATATATCATGAATTAAAACAAAATTCATCTTCAATGTGTTTCACTTGCTAGCATTGGCTTGACCATGTGTTACTTTGAACTCCAGATTCGTTTGGAATCTATTGAAGCTGTTACTAAAATCCTTGAAGAGGCCAACAAGCGCATTCAACCTACTGGAACAGGTATAAACTTATTACGTGTATTAGGCGCATGATAATTTCTTTTATAGAGTATATACGTATACATTTTGTGCATGTGATTATTAGCCTCTTGATCATTGTTTTCTCTTTGGTTTTTAGTGGAGTTATTCGGGGCACTTCGAGGACGGCTATATGACAGCAACAAAAATTTAATCATTGCTACTTTGTCTACTATTGGTGGCATTGCATCTGCAATGGGACCGGCAGTTGAGAAGGCTAGCAAGGTGTTGGCTTGTGACCTAGTGGCCCCCTCCTCTTTACCTTTTTTTCTTTGCTTTAGTTTTTAGATTGTCAACAACACTTATCTGGAATTGTATTCCTTGCAGGGTATTTTGTCAGATGTTTTGAAATGCCTTGGGGACAACAAAAAGCACATGAGAGAGTGCACTTTAACTACCTTAGATTCTTGGCTTGCTGCTGTTCATCTTGACAAAATGGTTAGTATCTGTTTTTCATTTATTTGGTTGTGAATCTGTAATATTTCTACTTTTATGTGTCCTCTTGAAATTTATGGGCAGATGACACGTTTATAGGTTATATTTTAAATATAGTATTTTTCCAGAATTATTCTTTAGGATATAGAGTTATGTTTGATAAGAAAATTTTAAATTTACGATGTCTAATGTACGGTCTTATTGTCTTAAAACCTGTGCTGGTTGTATTGTTTTGAAGTGGACACGCAAAATGTGATACAGTCCTTGTATTAGTACTATGTCAAACCTGTTTTTCTAGGTACCTTACTTTGCTGCTGCTTTAATGGATGCAAAAATTGGTGCGGAAGGGCGTAAGGATCTTTTTGATTGGTTGTCAAGACAACTTGCTGGATTAACCGACTTTGCTGATAGATGAAATGGATGTTAAACAGTGGAATGCAGACTAATACTACACTTCTCTTTCTTTACTTTTATATAGACTAATACTACACCAAAGTTGCAAGTTAAGAGGATAAAGACCCGCGCTAAAGTACCAGCAGGATTTGGTGTTTATGTTAGTCCTGAGGGAGCTGTAATAGATAATATGAATGGACAAAACTCTGGATTAGTTTTTGTGAGTTACAACTTTTTTTAAATTGCAAGTATTTATGTTACTTTTATTTGTCATTTTTCATATGTAACCATACTTGTGCTTGGTTATGTCAAATGCAGATGCCAACTCCAGGAGAAGTCATATATCAAGATGGATCAAGCAGAAATAACACACCTCCTGCTACAAGAATGTATAGAACCCTACTTACATCAAGCAACAATCCACCAACTTCAAGCACAATGGAGAACATGAGAGATTAAGTTGGAAGTCAGTAGGGACATGAGATATCCAAGTTTAATTTTTAAGAACTTTGTTTAATATTTATGACCTTTGTTTAATATCAAGTTTGGACAGTGTGTTGATTGAAATGGTTGACTGATGGCAGCTTTTTTCAAGTTTGTTTAAGTCAGTGTATTGTTTAATATCAAGTTTTAAGAACATGACTGATGGCAGCTTTTTTTATTTTTATGGTTGAATTGAATCCTTTTATGGTTGGCTTGAATCCTTTTCATTTTTATGGTTGAATTGAATGATGACATTTTTTTTATGTTCTGCAAAGTACCAATAAAGGCCTTCTAACATTTTCACCGGTTGGTCAATTTGACCAAGAAGAAAAAGAATTTGAGCTTAATGGGACGTTGGCTAGTCCTAATTCAATCAAGCAAGGATGTAATGTGGATGAACTTGAGAGAGCTTATCTTTATTCTTGAATTTTAACTTAGTTTTGCTAGACCCATTTTTAGTAGTTTAATCTTCTAGAGCATGTGGTAGTCACCATGCTATCATGATAAGTGATTCATGTCACCTATTATGAATTTTCCACATGTGTGATCAAGTCCTACAATTATAAGTGTTGAGAGTGTGTAAAAATTACAAAGTCGGATTAATTAAGCTTTGTGTCTTATTTATATATCTTGTGGGATATGGTGACCATAATACTTGCCACCGGCCTACTGTTAAAGCATCCTTAATTTGCAAAAAGCGAGCATTGAAACAACAACAAACTAGAAAGATAAGAAACAGAGCATGCAATTCATTCATTAATTAAAACAGAACATCATTCATTCATTGAAACAGCAACATTATTCATTCATTGAAACAACAACATCCTGCATTTATTAAAACACCAAACATCAAAATCCATTGAAACACCACTAGAAATAAACCTTCAACTTAACTAATACATTAAAACAAAGCATCATTCATTCAAATTCTAACCCCAACAACACCAGCCAACTAACATCCATGAACAAATTAAAAGAAACCATAAACATTTTTCCTTTTGTTGAGCTTTGACAGTAATCTTCTTTAGCTTTTTAACCTCCTTCTCCCACATGTCTTTCTTTGAATTAAGTTCGCTTGACTCTTTCCGATCCTTGGTCTTCTCACTATATTTTATTCTTCAATTTAACCAACATCTCTCTGCTTTCATCTTCAACTTTAATGTCAAATCTTGATAACATCTTTGGCTCGTTAGGAAATGGTGGATCGTACCATTTTAAAAAAGCCGCGATAGCTCTCTCCCGTCTATTACAAAGCAACACACGGTAGTTTTTCGATTCATGATCATATGAAAAGAAAAAAAAAAACATCATTCCAAAATCTTACTCGATAATTAATACACCTTGATGAATCGCCTTCCTCGATGTTTTGTTCCATCTTTCTTTGCCTCCCACATTTGCACCATTGCTTCCACGGTGACAGAAACTTGGGAAGTCTGGTGTAATCCATTCATTTTGTTGCATGAACTACAATCTTCTTCCCCGATTTCATTTACAATTCCACTCCAAGACGAGCTCATCCTTTCAATTAAACCCGAAAATCCGAAGAAGAAGAAGAAGGAAGAATGAGAGAAGAAGAATGAGAGAAGAAGGAAGAATGAAAGAGCGAACCTAATTTTTTCCCCCAAATATCGAGCTCTTTTTTTTTTCTTTATTCGATCTCTTGATTTTGGTGGCGAGAGAAGAAGGAAGAATGAGAAGAACCCAAAAATTTTTCCCCCAAATATCGAGCTTGGATCTCTTCGGTTTTTCTTGATCATCTTTTATAAATGGAAATATACATCAATTAAACTTTGTTGCCCGATCATTCGCCATGTCATCCTTTGCATCTGACCTATCAAATTTTCAAACGGAACATGGATGAAACCCTATTGTTTAACGGATTGCAACAATTTCGAGTACAATAACCAGTTTGTAAGTTTTTTCACTTTGGGTACCAAATTGTAAGTCGGGTCCCAGTACAGGTACCAAAAATGTATTTATCCCTATGTTAATTTGTTAGCTTAATTTGTTGTTTGACTATTTTGCCCCACATTTAATCAAATTTGTTTATTTAATGATTAAAAAATTATTTTTTTTGCCACATCAGCTTCTTAAGGCCCCACACAATTAGCCACATCAGCAATTTCTGACGTGGCATGTTCAATTTGTTGTAATTGGAAAAAATTGATAGTTTAATCATCTAATTGACAAAATTGAAAGGTGGATCACCGAAGTGGAATATGGCCTATAGTTTAGGGTACTAATTCATATTTAATCCTTAAATAAAAGAGGCACTCCTTATAATAAATGCAAAATCCGTAACCAAGAAATTTATATTCTTTTTTCGATAATGATAGGGGTCTCAAATGATATGACATTACATATTTTAATAATACTTTTAATTATGACATATATAGCCAATCAATGAAATTTATCCAACCAATATAATAATGACACGCCAAATTTAAAATAATTTTTAAAATTGGAGACCCCTAACATTACCTTTCTTTTTTTCCAATAGAGATATCATTTCCCTTTGACGGTCTTATCAATTAACATGGTCACCATTGTGCCATTTAATTTGGAGCAATTGATATTACTATATTATATTTTTTTCAAAATTAAATAAACATTTTGACTTCTTAAGAAGTTTTAAAATTCAATATTGATGAGAATTGATTTTAGTATAACAATTATAAACTCACTAAAAAAAGTTCTACTCCACTAATTAAAAAATTGTTGTTAATTTAGTCAACTCAAATACCCTCAAAGTCAAAAGGAAATTGATATTTTCATAACATTTTTTGATATTTTCTCATAAAAAGTGTCATTATAGATGTATAGCGACAGTAAAAACCGTCGCTATAAGATCTATAGCGACGATTTTCACGTGATGGATTTATCATGTTCTCAAAGGTCCAAAAATGTATAAAGGCTAAATAATTATTGGGCTAAAAATGAGTTGTTATCTCAATTATTGAACGCTGGGGGCCTGATCTTTTAGGGTTCAGACTAAAGTTTAGGCTTTTTAGTAACTTAGGCCCGATGTACACCTTCTTAAGCCCCTTTTGTTAGACTTCAAAGGCTGGGCCGAGCCAACTAGGACATAAAATATGAGCCTCTTGAGCTTGTGGGTATCAGAGGCCTACTAGCAAATCCTGACCTTTTTCATATTGAGCTTCGTGTTTTTTATGCATGCGTACTCTGACCCTCAGAGCATCTCCAACAATGCAATCCTAGACTGTATTTAGTCTAGGAACGCAGATTTTGCTCCAGCAGGTGGACTAAATATAGTCCATTGAATTTTTCGATGAGACACAAAGTCTATATCAAGGAACTTGAGTTGGTGAACTATAATTGTGACTATAATTTTTAATATATTTAAATGGGAGAGATGGGTGAAGAAGAAGGAAAATGGGGATGCTGAAGAAGGAGAAGGAGTTGAAGAAGGAGATGAAGGGCAGAGCTGCTCCAAAGGATATAAAAAAAATAAGAACGACAAATTTTTTTTGGTTAGAACGGTAATAAAATATTAACGGATATAAATTGAAAATGTAAGTTGGAAAATCTATAAATATATACAATTATAAGTATTTTGTTAATAATAATTTGTATTTTTATTATATTTAATAATAGTTTTTTTTGAATTCATTGATTATTTTAATCTTTTTATATTATAGTCCACGGGATAGTCCATATGATAGTCCATCTGCTGGAAGGATTGAAGACTAAAGGATATATGCTGATGTCATATAAACTAAATATAGTCTACGGGATAGTCCATCCTGCTGGACATGCTCTCAAATCGGTTAATCCAACAAATAAAATCACAATTTAGGTATGCACAAGAACCCATTTTGTGCCATTTTTAAAACAAGGCCCAATTTTTTTTAGGACTAATTACATATCTTAGTACATTTTTAGAAATAATTACAATAATAGTGCATAGATAAAATAATTACAAAAATAATACACTTTTCCATATTTATTAACAATATTAGTGCAATTAGGATTCCTTAATTTAGGGGATTAGTATTAGTGGGCTGACATGTCAAATCTGGTGGATTTTTTTAAACGTGTGAAATATTCTTCTTCTTCCTTATTTTTCTCCCAACTCCCATATCTTTTGTACTGGTATTTCTCTCTCTAAAATCTTCTTCTTCTTCTTCTCTCCGCCCTTACTATTTCTCTCCCTCTCCTCTTGAAACCACTCGTCGTCAGCGGACTGAATCTACTTCTTCAGACGATGGAGTTTTTGCTTTGGTAGAACCGCCTCCTTTTGGAACCTACCATGCGGTATGTACATGGTTGAAGTGATGTTGTCATACTTTGAGTTTGTACTTCTGGCAACATTCTGTTTATGTTAAAAAAAAATATTGAAGGAATTTTTCTTTATCTCTATGGCTGGGTTATTTGCGATAGACATCATTTAACAACATAATATTTGCTAAAGTGGATAATTATTTTCAAATTGTTTAGGCTCTTAACATATCTAGTCTGCTTTTGAATGATTATGATTGTCTCATCTTCATTTTGTCATTTTACTTCTGCATCATATCTTGACTGAGACCAATTTATGGGGGCTTGATGTAATCTTACGTTGTATAGCTCAATCAATCGATAAAAATAGATCTTATCATATATTTGTTTGGTTACTTACGCATTATGTTTTAGTTCTTTGTTAGCTTGAAATTCGGATACCATTTTTGTTACCTTGATTTGGTATTTTGGTTACTTTTTTTATGTTGTTATAGTTCTGAGTGTATTTGCTTAGTATACATGGTTGACTAAAGCTGGTTTTGGTGTACATGTTGTTTATGTATTGGTTACCATTAAAACATATTTTGGTTACTATCATATAAATATTTGGTTACTTCTTTAGTATGTTTTTGGTTATTTCTTTAAGATGATTTTGGTTACTTCTTCTATATGTTTTGGTTCTTAACATATAATTGTTTGGTTACTTGATAATATATTTTTTATTCTTTGTTAGCTTATGATTTGGATACCATTCTTTTTCTCTCAATTGAGATTTTGGTTACTTTTATATGTTGTTTTTGGTTACAATGTATTTGCTTGGTAAACTGTTTATGATATAAATATTGTTTATATCTGATTACTAATAACTGTGTAAATCTAATTTTATTTATTTGCAGTTATGGAATCTTTACTATGAGGAATGAAATAGAAAATTCATTAGAAAAGTTATATATTGGTGTGACATGGAAGTCCCCGGCATTATTACTAAGAAATTGAACCCAAGACAGTTGAAGAAGTTTAAGGCATCATTAGTTTGTGGATGTATTATTTTTGTAAATAATAAACCATGTATTTGCTTAGTATACATTGATGTATTATTTTTATAAATTCCTTCAAATATCTTCTATAAGGGTTATGCTCTTCTAGAAAATTCATTGGAAAAGTTATGGTTAAATGTACATGTGAGAGTATACATGGGTTGCCTAAACTTGGTTGGATATACAGGTTGTTTCTATTTTGGTTACCATTAAAACATGTTCTGGTTACTTTCATATAATTATTTGGTTACTTCTTTATTATGTTTTGGTTACTGTTACCTTATGGTCTGGCTATTATTATTGTGCCATCAATGTGGGATTTCAGATACTTTTATTTTTTATTCTGGTTAATATGTAATTGTTTAGTATACATGGATTGCCTAAACTGGGTTTCATTACATGATGTTTTACATTTTGGTTACCATTAAAACACATTACAGTTCTTATCATATAATTATGTAGTTCTTTATTTTATTATGTTACATTATGGTTAATGTTATTAATAACCGAGATAATTACAAGCTTGGATCGGGACAAACATCAATTGTCAAATGTACATGTGTGAGTGTCTATTTATCTACAAGCTTTTTAGTAACGAGATAATTATCATAGATAATTACAAGCTTGTTAGTAACGAGATAATTATAAGCTTGTATCAAATATTATTATCAAGTGTTAAATGTATATGTTTTATTTATACCTGTCATCAAGATAGAATAAGAAACTCAATTAAGAGTTCTCATTTATATATATGATGGTTACTTATAGATCTCATATTAAAATAAAAATAGTTTAAGAGGTGCGGTTGGTAACCAAACTGCGTATAAGGGTAACTATTTAAGTTTTGTTAGTAACCAAATAATTAACAACTTATATCGAACAATTATCAAGTGCTTAATGTACATGTGAGGGTTCCCATTTATCTAGCTGATGGATACTTTTAAATTTCGTAGTTATAAAAGTTATTTGGAAATGGTCCATGCCAATTTGTAACTAAATATGAATATAGAGGTAACCATTTTATTTTAGATGGGTAACCAAATTTATAAAATATTTTGAGCGATTACCAATTGTTCGATGTATATGTTTACTTTATATTGATAACTCATGATGGAATCAAAATTAAAATATTAATCAACATCAATTTGGTTACTGTACACCATCAAAAATGTTACCAACCATGTGGTTAATTGTTACTAACAGTAAACAATTATATATTCCTATAAACAATTAAATTTATTTTATTGGTTACTGTCAGTCTTCATTGTCTGACAACTGAATAAACATTGTAAAGTAACCAAATCAATATTAGATAGTAACCAAATTACATAATCTTAGTAACTAGAATATAAACCACATTTTTACATGCAATTTTGAAGGCTTAAATGATGAAATTTGACTAAAAAACCCTGCAGTTCATCAACAAAGCTTGTGATTTTTGATCGTTGACCCGTTTCCAATGAAATTAGGCTCCGAAAACGCCAAAATCCGACACTCCAAACTTGACAAAAATTATCAAATTGTCACTGGATCAAATCTTTTCATAACTATAAAAAACATCAGTACAAGTGTACATTAATATTATTCAGCAACCAAATAAACATTATACAGTAACAAATTAAATAGTATACAGTAACCAATATATATAATCAAATTAACAGTTGTATGAAGGTAACAAATGAAGTCAATAAGTAACCACCAATATATAAGAAACAATTATAAAACATAATAACATTATACAGTAACCAAATAAACACCTTACAGTATCTAAATACATATTAGACAGTAACCAATATATCAGATGAAAAAACCTTTTAGTATGTTTTTGATTCTTTGTTAGCTTATAATGCGTAAAGTAACCAATTCGATATCGACGAGTAGCAAACTACATAATGTTAGTAACGAACATGAGGCTGAGGGATAATATTATCACATTAACCATTGCAATTTTACCACGAGAACCAAATCGACATTATATATTAACCAAATTGATTAAGCGATAACCAACAGTTGTAAGAAGGTAACGATGTATTTAATAAGTAATCATTAATATAAAAAACATCGGTAGAATAAACTTTAAAATTATAAAGCAAGCATATAAACATTATACAGTAACCAAATCAATAATAAACAGTAACCAAATCAATAATAAACAGTAACCAAATTAATAATAAACAATAATCAATTTATATGTATTTAGTAACCAGAATGTAAAACATTTTAAAATGCATTTTGTATTCAAAACATTCATAATTATTCTGACTTTGTGACCATTTAAAGAGCGAAAAAATTGAGAAAGGTAACCAAAAGACGACTACGTAGTAAACACGGGGTAACACTATGCATATAAATTGAAAAATCAAATACCTCAGTATACAAATTTGTAGTGGATCAACAATCAGTGCAGTACGATCAACAATCAGTGCAATTGCAGTAAGTTTCTGGTTATAGATCTTGAAGTTGCTGTCGATCTTTTATGTTCTTCTTCGATCTACAGTTCATCACTTTCTTGTTATAGATCTTGCAGTTGCAGTAAGTTTCTCCGACCTGTTCTTCTCCGATCTCAGAGTTGCTGTCGATCTTTTATGTTTTGCTCAGTTGCTTGAATTTAGGGAGATATAAACGTGTAGGGAGAGATAAAGATCCGTAATTTTAGCAACGTAATATTATGTTGCGTTATTTTTGTAATTATGTTGTTTGTGTTTTATTTTTGTAAATACTTTCTAATTGTTGTATATTAATGTTAAGGACCCTTTTTTTTTATCCATTACAGCCGAACCAAGCTTTAGGTCTGATCAAACTAGGCTGGGTTTGAGCTAGTAAAAATGAGACTGAACTAGGCCCCAATACTTAGCCTTGCTAGCTTACGGGATAAGACTTCAAGCTTATTCTTCTCTCTCTCTTTTTTTTTTTTTTTAATTTTGTTTACTGTACTTATTTATATTTTATACCCTTTATACTTTAGTCCAATTTTAAATTTACAAAAATATAAAGTAAGATAGAAATAAAGTTCAAATAAGTTAACTTATTATTTAGAAAATTTAAAATATATACCTCATAGACAGATAAAAAATATAAATCAATATGTAACACAAAAATATAAATAGTTATAATTATTAAAATTTAGTAGATCGAAATACACTAAAATTATTATTGTTGATAGGGATTATATGGTCAAAATAATAAACAAACATGCTTTTAAAAAAAAAATCTAATTTTATCCTTTAAGCTTTACAGGCCAAATTAATTTAAATCTATACTTCAATCCAAATTATTTACTCATTTTTTTTATATATAAATAATTTATATACCAAATGAGACCCAAATTCAAAGTTAAATATTGTTTTAAATTTTTTCCCGACCTAGGCTAGTAAAATTTCATGCCCGCATTACACCAAGTACAATGAATCAATTCTTAATATAAAAACACGTCAAAGGATGAGGTCAGATGACATCAACAAATCAAATCAATTTGAAAAGTCTCGTTTTCTTCAATTTAAAAAATTAGTGAGTTAATTCAATTAAAATCTGCGAGTTAACTCAATTAAATTAAGACAATTGTAAATTAACTTACATTTTTGACAAGTGCTATGTCTTCTCACTCCGCTCCTCCACTTTGGGCCCCGCCATGCCCGTTGCAAATAAAAATAGATCCGGCCCAATTCTCACACGCCCAACCAGTAGACATGGCCCACAATCTCCGAACGTGTCGTATCCTAACTGTGTCGTAACTAAACGCGCTGATTCCGAGAGTGGGTTGAAACCAACCCCAATGCGTACATCACAAAATTACATTTCGGCCTCTTCCCACTCCATGTCCCTTTTCTCTTTTAGTTCCATTCTTCTAACACCGTTTTCTCTCTTCTCAAAATTTGAAACCAGAGAGATAAAATTGAACTCGCCGGCATTCGGCAGAGAAAAATCACCTCTGTTTCAATCTCTCTCTTTGATAGTGAAATTCGCAGAAAATTGATATATACAGTTATATAGTTAATTAGATATAAATTGCAATGTCGACGGAGGATGAGAAGTTGTTGAAGGAGGCGAAGAAACTACCATGGGAGGATCGATTGTTACACAAGAACTGGAAGGTGAGGAACGACGCAAACATCGACCTCGCTGCCCTTTGCGACTCCATCGTCGATCCCAAGGATCCCCGCCTCCGTGAATTAGGTCAGTTGGCCGGGTTTCCTTTTTCGTAATCCGGATCTGGGTTTTTTTGTCGATCTGTGTGTACTGTTTTTGTGCAATGTATGTGCATTTCTCATTTCCCCCCCTGAAATTTGGCTTTGATTAGGCCCGCTGTTTAGAAAGACTGTTGCGGATTCTAATGCTCCGGTGCAAGAGAAGGCGCTGGATGCGCTAATTGCGTACTTGCGAGCTGCAGATGCTGATGCTGGAAGGTGAAGTGAATTTTTGAGTTTCGGCTTTTGCTTGGTTTTAGAGTTTATTTATTTATTTTTTAATTGGAATTTGAGAAATGGGATAACGTGAATTGTAGGTATGCTAAAGAAGTATGTGATGCAATTGTTACGAAGTGCATGACGGGTAGGCCAAAGACTGTAGAGAAGGCACAAGCAGTATTTATGCTTTGTGTAGAGTTAGAGGCTGTTGATGCATTCCTGGTATGCTTTAGTTATTGAAAATTTTAATTTTTCTGCAATGCAGTTCAGTGGTTCACTGAATTTGCTTAATTTTACTTTGTACCATGCTTACTTGTTCTGAAGAACTTGCATGAGATTCTCTAGTTGTTTATATTACATCTGTAATCATGCTTATGCAGTATGCCGTTCATTTGAAATCTCGGATATCTTAAATCACATCTGTTGTTTGAACTAACTTATGGAGATTCTAAATTACCGTCAAAACCTGACCTATGGGGACTCATAGGAATTGAAACTTCTGCAAAAGCTCATTAGTCTGAAATTCATGTTGGCATGATTGTGTTCTTGTGGGTTGGGACTCTTTTTTCCTGGCATAGCTTTTCAGTTTTATGCAATACTCTTAATATGAAATCTAAGCTTAGGAAGCTAAATTAATAGTAGTGAACAGTTACCTTAGGTATACTTAGCTGAATCAGCTTCTTCCTCTGTAAAATTCTGGTATATTGTGGCAATCCTTTATGGTGTTTGACTCTGTTTCAAGTTTCAACTTCCAAATTGCTTCAATCATTTTGTGCATAGAATAGAGAAGCATTTAAGCATATTCTTTGCAACTTCTATCATTCTAAAGACGGTAAGCTTGTAAATAAGAACTTTGTACAAATAAGTAATGGGACCATAACATTTGGGTTCCCAGTTTATTCATTATCACCTTTTCTCTTTTGTATGGTGGGGGGTTCAAAAGAACCAGAGAAATAGAAATTATGGGATTTTGCTGGATTGTAAATTATGAAATCTGTATTTTACATGGATTGTAAATTTTAACAAAAGAACACTACATTATAGTTTTCTTTGCTCAACTCTTATATAGACACACACACGTACACCCCTAATTCCGGCAACCTCTTTTTTAAAAGGACCCATGTTCCCACAGTTGGTAAGGGGACATTTCACATCATATGTGTATTCATTAGTTAAATCAGGTGAGGCTATAGTGAATGTGAATGGTGATTATTTTTTTTGTTTAAGACTAGTGTAATGGATGGCAAGTTGGTGCCAAGGATGTGATTGTGAGATTGAGTGATAGACACAAACCTGGAAGAAATTAATATATTGGTGCATTGTTTGTAAGATTCTAGAGATTCTTACCATCCCTAGTGTACTAGGTGAACTCCTTTGTACTAGGTGAACTCCTTTTACCCTCAAACTTATCAGTTTAACATATCATGCATCTATATAATATATAAAAGTTGAAACAAAAGAAAACTCCCACATGGGCCTCATTAGATCTCAGTTTTTTTAACTACTAAATAGTTCCAAATTAATTAAATTAGTCATTTTTTTCTACGTGAGATCAAAGAATCTAAAACAATATAAATAATATAAAAGTCTACACATTTCAAAACTCCTAATAGAGTCCAATATCTTTAAATAAACATATTTTTTTGTATACTGAGTCACCAAATTAACTGTGTACTTAACTGTTGAAAGAAATCTTATAGAAATAAAAAAACTCTAACGTAATATATGTACTAATTAGACACTCTAATCTAATATATTTACCAAGTATAAATTTAATAGTAATTAAACTCTCAAATATAACATATTTACAAAAAATTCTAATGTTAATTAAAAACTCCAATACACTATTTTTAGTAAGGAAATCCAAAAAGTAACTGAACTCTCTAATTGAAATTGTATATAATTAAAACTTTAATTTATACATAGAAACCTTTTTATCCTTCAAAAATTATTTACAAACACTTGAGCAAATTAATTTTGAATGCAGTGTTTTAGAAAGAATAAATATACAAATAAAATTTACCCGTTCTTTGCACGAGATTTAAAACAAGTTAGGGTAATGTTGGTCCCTCAATCTTCTTTACTATGCAGTAAATAACTGGACAGCCAACATAAAGAAGGCATTTAAAGTAAACAGCCCAGTAAAAAGGGCTAGTGTATTAGAACGTCAGAGCTTCTTTGTCTAGGCATCAGTTAGGCAGTGTCTCACTGAAGTCGTCTAACCTTAGCCTACTTAAGGTGCTGTTGGGTCTCCTTGCCTCCCCTTAGCGCCTTTGACAACAATGGTTAGTGAGTGTAATGTATTATCCTTATGCCCTTAACTTGCATTACCTAGAGTATTTGATGCCCCAATGCTGCGTAGCTAGATGTTTTAGTATGTCCACTTATCTCAATGGAAAAAGAAGAAAATGAAAGAAAGCATTATATTTCTAGTGCTACTCCGAAAAGTGAAGTGTGTATACACTCTCATGAAGTTGAAAGTTATCTATTGAGTAGTCAGTTTGCATGTTATTTTATGATAAACTAGTTCTATTTTGTGGCAATATTGGTGTATATTGCTAAGTTAATTTTGTCTTGAAAAGACTCAGTTTTTTATTTATTTTTGTGTGCAATTTATCAATGTAATTTCTGAAATTTATATGTAAATATGTTTGAGACGCACTTTAGGTCCTCTCGTTGTTTAAATTGAGGGTGAAAAAAGAGGAAAACTCCTTCGCTACTTTCCAATCATTTAGGTTGTGGAAAATGGATTTTCAAGCAACAAATCTCCATCTCTACAGATAAACTTGTTGAATGGTGAATTATGAGTGAAAAGAGATGATAGTATAGTAAGCTATAAGAAAGGGATATTACCAGGAGAAGTATCCTCTTAGAATTGAGTTGGATCCTCTCATCACGCATGTACCTGATCAAAGGTAGAATAGAATTCAATCCCTAGGAAATGAACTGCCAAGAGCTTGAATAAGTGATTGCACTATGAGCAGGAAAGTTCTAACGTCACTAGGGATAAAGTCTTTGACGTTAGATTCCCAAACCACTAAACTACAATTAACTTATTGATGTCTGCTATGGACCTTCAATCTTAACGCGAGAAGCTTCATATTCTTAGATATTTATTTAATCGTGTTTATATTTTCTTGTAAAGATAAGCTAGAGGAAATAGGTTAAAATCTTTTAAATTGTTATATGTAGTGTTCTGGAGCAAACATTGTGTTGGGCGGACTATTTGGAATGAATAAAATGATACATGTTTGGAGGTCAAGGAGATATGTCTTGTTATTATCTGGTACATGTTTGAGTTTGCTCTGTTTTTGGCCCAACAAACTTTATGCAGGGTTTCGTCAATCCATTTCTAGAGTTTTGGAGGAAGTCTTTATGTGGAGTCTTTTGTGATTATTGTTTGGGAGCTCCTGTGGTTTTTGTATATGCTTTTGATGGTGGTTTGACTGGAGTTTTTGTTCTCTATTAGTCTCCCTTGTATGAACCGAGGGTACATGAGCATTTTGTTAGTAACTTAATAAAATATTATTTATTACTTATCAAAACAATAAATTAGTGTTCTGGAGCAAATTTATACCATGCTTTGGAATGTTTGAACGAGAATGTAGTTTGTTACCGTGTTAACGAGTTCCGTGAATCATGAGTAAAAAATTTCTGAAACAGTTAAATATGGAGCAATAGAAATTCATAAACTTCCATCCTATGGAGTCTGCCATCATTTATGCACACATCCTACGCTCTTTCCTAGATTCATCAATTTATTTTATTCTGCTTACTATTTATTGTCTATAACCTTACTTCTTTTCTCAGCACCTTATTGAAGGCTTCTCAGCTCCTCTATGTGATAGAGATCTATTTTGGTTTCTGCTATCATATATCTATAGACAGTTCTCTTACTATGTATTAATGTGTGTGTGTGTATATTAAACTGTAGGATGCAATGGAGAAAGCAATTAAAGCTAAAGTTGCAAAAGCTGTTGTGCCTGCCATAGATGTTATGTTTCAAGCCTTAAGGTTTCCAAAAAATTGTCCTCTGATGAAACCTCTTCATAACTTCTTTTCTGCATTGCTAATTTTAAAGTTTGTAATTTATTTCTTGCATTTTATCAGTGAGTTTGGGGCAAAGATTGTGCCCCAAAAGAATATTGAAAATGCTTCGGAACTCTTCGATCATCAAGATCAGAATGTTCGTGCCTCATCAAAAGGAGTTACGCTTGAGCTTTGTCGTTGGATTGGGAAAGATCCAGTAAAATCAATTTTGTTTGAGAAAATGCGGGATACAATGGTATGATGATCACCTATTGGCTTCATTTTCTTGGTTGAAAATTTTGCATATATTTAATATGTATGTATATGATTTATAGTTTGATTTTTTATTATTTCAAGAAAAAAGAGCTGGAGGCAGAGCTTACCAATGTCACTGGGACAGCTAGGCCATCTCGCAAAATAAGGTGAGTGTTCTTGTTGTATTAGCATTTGTTTATGTTACAAAAAATTGTATTTGTCCTCTTCAGCTTTGTAACTTTAGGTCATCTTTGTGGTTCTTTGTAAAGATTGTGAAGATCTTTTGGAAGACATCTAAACATGTTTTTGTGTTCCCTTAACATGTCAGCATCCACCCCTGCTGCTAAATACTCGCAGTTAGCATGGGAATACTGAACCCCTACATCCCTAGCTGTTGGGGCTGTATGATAGTCTAGTCCTTGGGTGCTAGCTTGTTTTAGTTTTTTCTCGATCCTAATTTTTTTTACCACTATGGACGCTTTTGTTATTGGTCAAAATGCTTATCTTCTTCTTTTGGCTTCTTGTTAAAGAAAGAGAAGAAGAATAGGACTTTAGCTTTTACCACTGTAGTGTAGTAGAGTACTATCTAGGCATTCTATATCTTATCTTAGATATTCTACAAAACTCTTTGATAACGGGATAAGTTTGTGACTTGTTTTGTCCCCTGTAATTTAGGAGTGATGAAAAGTTTCTATTTTCAAACCTTAGGGTTGAATGTGGTGCTTTAACGTACCAAAAGCTTGGGTACCTCAGTTGTTGCTCCCTGTGGGAGTGTCAGCCAAATCGAGTGTTCAAGCCATGGTATCCATGATCTTTGAAATCACTTTAAAAAGAATGTGGTGGTCTAACATTGAATATATAATATAGCTCTTTGCTAAATCTGAGTTTTACAATGTCATACATTATTCCAGCTAGTTGTGACAACTCTTATTTATGTTTTAAAAGAAGCATCTTTAATGTATATCCTGTACCAATATCATATATGTAGATGTACTTTAACGGAGGTTAGTTTAAAACAACATAACTTCTTGTTTAGATACTGGGAGTACCATTTATATGTAGTACGGTAGCATTACATTTGTGGACTAGTTTTTACTATGGTGACTTTATATTTTAACTATATCTTTTACCAAAAGAAATGTGCTTATCTTCTAAAATGGTTTAACTTTTGCTTAATTCTTTTACTAGATCTGAGCAAGACAAGGAGCCAGAACCTGAAGCTGCTTCAGAGGTTGTGGGCTCTGGTCCATCTGAAGAATCAGCTGCTGATAGTATGTGATCTACTCACTGAAACCCATAAACTACTGATGTATTTCTTGATCCTGATTTTATATGTTATTTGTCAGTTCATCGGGAAATAGATGAGTACGAATTCGTTGATCCTGTTGATATATTGATGCCTTTGGAGAATCCGGCTTTTGGGATGGAGTGGTCAGTGGTCTTTCTACTTTGTAGTTCTTTTATAATAGCAAATTTTGAATACTTTTTTACTTTGATTGTAGTTTTTGTGTTACCCTAAATCACTACTTCATTGGTAATGCTTTCATAGTGTTTATATTATTTTTATTTTTATTTCTATTAGAAAGCTACCAAGTGGTCAGAACGCAAAGAGGCTGTTGCTGAGCTATCCAAGCTTGCTTCAACGAAAAGGATAGCTCCTGGTGATTTCACAGAAATTTGTCGAACACTTAAGAAGGTACCTAACTGTACTCTATCATTGTTTACTTGAATGAATCATACTATCCACTATTCATTAGAATCAGTATAGAATCTTCTGCAGCGGGATGAACTGATCATGGATTTTGTGTGGGATAATATATTTACCCTGGTGTATTTTCTGGAAAAATTTATTTATTGTGATTGTAGGGTTTTTATCTTTGGTACTGAGTAATTGAGAGTACTGATAAAAGTTTAGTAACTTCCTATTTAAAATTTCTGATTTTGCTGTGATCATCCAAGTCTTCAACAGCTACATCGCATATAAGATCTTTGCTTATCTTTAAACCTTTATGCTTATAGTAATGTTGTACCCTCATCATTGTTGATGTTTTAACCTTTTCTTACTGGTTACGTGTATCCAGATGGGTTCATGGCATGCACATGCAGAGCAATCAGTTATGTTTGTATGCAAAAGATATTATATGTTCATCTGTTTCATAGATTGATGAGCTAATTTAGTACAAAAGTAATTGAAGCTAAAAATCTAATTACTTGGATGTTGGAAACCTATGTTCTCAACTGTTATAAACTTGCACAAACTTTCAAGAACTGTTTCGCATCATTGTAAGTGGACATCTGAGTTATGCTCACTTTATCATGTCCACCATTTAGTCTTGTGTTTTCAAGCGGAATTTGAGATAGTCTAAAGTTGTATAGAATTTTACTCAGCATCATTCTATTGTGGTAATAGGTGTGCTAAAGTGGATACTTGGATGTAGTTAAGTGGTTGAAATTGTGCCATCATGAAAATGGTTATGTTACCGGATTTCCTCCATAAATTCTCTGATCCAAATGGCAGAACAGTCGGCCTATCTTTCCGGGCGCACGCGTAAAGGCATGATTAGTTCCACAAATCTCCCTGCACCGACCATAGTAGACTCTTTCTCGTTGTACCAAAATAGAGGTCTGATTTGCTTGATTCATTCATGTCAGATCGGAACAAAAAGCAGGTGGGGCCCTCCTTAGAAGAAAATAACCTTTTTGGGAGGGAACCCTAGCCCATTCCCATTTTGGGCAAAACGGATCTACTAATTCTTTGATTTTTTAAAATCCTTATCTGGCATACATATATTTTGGAGTATGATGGTAGCAGTTAGTGGAATTTCTTTGATGATTCTCAAATCAAGTAAGTTTTGTGATTTAGTTGAAGCGGGAAGGGCCATTATTTGGGGTGTCTTGATATTTAACTGAAAGTTGAGACTGTAGAAGAGTTGGTTGAGATCTAAAGGAAGTTGTATTAAGATTTTTACTGTTTAACTACTACGGAAATCCCTATTAAATGAAATTTTGAGATTTTGTGTAGCATTCCGTGTTTATGTGCATGTATGTGAGTGAGAAATTTCAACACTAAATTATTTAATGGACCTCATTGTGCATTTGTCATGAGACTAGGGAAATAACTTGTTTGTGGGAATTATTATTGTTCTACATTTTCGTGTCTTTTCTCTATGTTGCAACTTAAGTGTGTCGTTTTTGACTGTTAAGGCTCATAGTTTGATCTGAATGTCTGGAAGTTTTCCAATTTTGAGCAAGCATTTGTGCATGTCTGGAGTCATCTGCTTATCCTGGATTTCTGATTTTAAAATTTGCTTCTTTCTGCATCTGTTTACGTACTTCATTGTTTTCAACCATGAAATTTACCAAATCTTTCTCCCCCAACAGCTTATTACAGATGTAAACATTGCTGTTGCAGTTGAAGCCATCCAAGCAATCGGTAATCTTGCCAAGGGCCTAAGAACTCATTTTTCTGGGAACTCACGCTTCTTACTGCCAGTTTTACTCGTAAGTGTATCAATTTTAGGATGTTATACGTATCTTGTTCAGCTACTAGCAGCAGAAGCAGCATTTCGTGTCTAAGATGCTACTTGTAATTTTTCAAGCATCTTGGGCTGTGCATTGTTATTTTTCTTTGACTACTCCTGTCTGTCTTAGATATCATGTTAGTTGGACTGTAACTGCCACTGTACTTTGTCATTGTATAGTTCTGAACCTTTTGATGGTGCTTACTGCTGATGTATGTTGATATGTAACTGAAGTCTTTAGCATAACCTCATAAAAGCCTTAAAAAATGGCAGTTCCTATGACTTGTTTCTGAATAAAGAACAAGCCTTAGAGCCTAAATTATAATAGTGAATTAATTTGAATGCATAGAACAAGTCTTGAACCTATTGTAAAGTAAATGCTTTTGATTGTGGAAATTGATGCGACTGATGGAGAAATTTGCGGATTGAGAGGTCATTGATAGTAGCCCCAAATCTGCGTTATAGTAATGTTCCTACCTTTGCTGCATAGTGCACCAGGTCATGGAATTACTGTATGGTCCTGGTCCACTATGCATTAAAGGTAGGACTATAACCCCCCCCCCCCCCCCCCCCAACCCAAATTTTGAGTCTTACTGAGATCTTTTTCCCAATCCTGTGTTAAAAAAAAAGTTTGGAGCTTACCGATCCTGTTCATGTTAGGATTGGGCGGTTAACTTTATCAAAGCATACTATTCGGTTCTATAACAATTTTTTGTAGCTTTCTTTGAATTTGGAGTTTTTGTAGCTGTGTTGATGATAATTGAGGTTTGCTATAGGAGGCCATTTTCTATCTGACAAATCTCATCTTTGATAGGAAAAATTGAAAGAGAAGAAGCCTACTTTGACAGAGTCTCTTACTCAAACTCTCCAAGCTATGCACAAGTCTGAAGGTAGGCTTCCATATAGTGTGTGTGTGTGTGTTATATTTCAAGTCTGAATATTTTACTCAAAAGATTTATTGTTGCTTTCTCGTTAGCATAATAGCTCCTAATTATATTGTACTTTTTCATTTTATATCATTCCGGTATAAGCAATTTTATAGTCCAGAGTGAGATATCCACTGTAACATATATCAGATAACCCTTAATCCTTGAATTGCCTCGGAAGATTTATCCTTCGTATTTTTTATTTTAAATGATTGATGAGTAAAAGTTTCTTGGTAGGTATTCTTGTATGCACTTGTGCAAGAATTGGAGATGAAGGTTTGAAAGAGAACATAGGGAGAAGGTTAGTTACCTTTTGAAAAGAGACTGGAAAAGTCTATTACAAAGCATGTAATGATAGATTGGATACTGTAGAGGCTTAGCTAGGTGATGCAACCCAGGAATATAGGGTATGTTTGGTTACCAACATTTATAGTGTTTTGCAGTGGTAGCGTTTAGTATGTTTGGCCACCAGACCGGAAAGGGTGTGGTGTGTTCGAGTTCTAAATGTTTCTTTTGTGAGTTAGATAAGTTGCGTGACGAACAAGCACATAGGATAGAGAAAGGACTGGTGGTTTGAATATTTGGAATAAAAATACTTATAAAATAAATATCAGGATTAAAAGTGAAGTATTGTAGGAGTTCATCTCCTATGGCTTATAGATCTTTATATGAGATCTGACTTTAGAAAATTCACCAACAATTTCTGGAAATAAACATAAACTAAATCTCTTCAAAAAGATTTAGTTTTTTTTTTATTTATTTCAAAATTGTATTAAAATTTGGATGTTTGATTTGTTTGTATAGCTGGCTTATATGTAATTGCATTTGAGGTTACCTATTGAAATTGTTGGCTCTCATTTCTGTGTGGTATGCAACTTACTCCTTCTACGATTACCTTTCTGTTTGTTTCTTTTATTTATTTATTTTTATTTTCTATTCCTGTGATTAAGAATTCAAAGTTGAGTGGACCAAAAAGAAGTGGAAGTTGGTCGTGACTGTTATGATTTTATATCCTAATTAATCTGAAATACCTTTATTGCAGATATCAAAACTGCGTGTTAAAAATAAAGTTCCTCTTGTACGTTCATTGACATTAAACTGGGTCACGTTCTGTATTGAGACGAACAACAAGGCTGTTGTGCTCAAACTGCACAAGGATTATGTTCCAATATGTATGGAAGTAAGTGCTTTAGATGCCACAAGTCTTGATTTTGATTTTCACCTTAAAATAATAAATTCATAAATGCGTGTTATGTTCATTACTACGTGACACAAAAAACTGAGAATTGGCATATCAGATTTGAGTATTCCAGGACATTTAAAACATTTCCTTAATTTGAAAATAATAAAGGCTTTTGCACAAGGAGTCAAATTCCTTCCACAAGATGCACAACCTTCAGGCAAAAATTATGATATGAATGCAAACCAGTTTCAAGTTAAACTATGCAGCTGTTTTATTATTTTTCTTCCGTTTTGATTGTATTCTTATGTATCAATTATCTTCATAATATTTCTTGTCGTGATATATAAATTTATGGTTCATGTAGTGCCTCAACGATGGGACACCTGAAGTAAGGGATGCTGCATTTTCAGTTTTGGCAGCAGT
The DNA here is from genome assembly GCA_020205605.1 of Panax ginseng. Classification (NCBI taxonomy): domain Eukaryota; kingdom Viridiplantae; phylum Streptophyta; class Magnoliopsida; order Apiales; family Araliaceae; genus Panax; species Panax ginseng. Next base: position 12,406,626 of record CM035128.1, on the reverse strand, counting down.
AGCTAAGGTGTTCCTTCCTACTGTATAATCAATTCCTGAAAATGGTTTTACCAATCTATCTATTGATGCAATATTTTTTTTCTTACTTCTGTGTCCTTTTTCTTACACAGTTGGTTGGCATGAGGCCTTTGGAAAAGTCATTGGAAAAACTTGATGATGTTCAAGAAAGAAGCTTCAGAAATGATTGGAGGTTCTGGAGGTGGTCCTCCAAGTGGTGCAGGCTCAGGTTAAAATTTTCACCATCTTTTATTATTACTGTGGGATTAAGTTATGCTCTATGTAATGCTAAATTGTTGTGCTTTCTTTCAATTTTTTTTTGTTCTTGATATAAATGTTTATAATGAAATCCAGTTACAGCACAATCTTCTGGGGAAGCATGCCTTCTGTAGAGGTGAGTTTAATTCATCATTTGGATTATTTATTCCTTTCTATTTATCATTTTAGTAATAATGAAGAAATAAAGTTTACTTGTAAAATATAAATCGAAATAGTAAACATAATCAGGTATTTCAAAAGAAATAATTAATTTGATCTCAGCTCATCATCAAGAAAAGGAATGAAATTTAATCTAATCTGCTCTATATTAAGGGAACCAAAAGGTTTGATAAACTAGATGTTGTTTCCTTATATTTTTAAACATGGCAACATTTAAAAACGATTTGTACAAGAGACAGAAACTGGTACATTTATAGCAGAAATACTAAATTGTAGTGCATAGGTGATGCACACATGACATCTTCTAGTTATCTTTTCAAGTGAGTTTTTACATTTCTGTAAGGAATATATATTGACAACTCTTTGTTGACATTCTTATTTCTCTTTCAAACACATGCCTAAGGTTTCCCAGGTTATAGAGTAGATTAGAAAGCCACTATTGGTTGTCAATTTACCCTCGTGAGAATACTTGTAGAATGAAGGCAAGAAGCAGCAATTTCCTATAAGTTGTTTTACTGGTGTCTATTTTTTACTCTTTCTTTTTGAATAAAAGAATAGTTTTGTTTGAAGCTGAAGATGTCCCTTTGAAACTTGCTACTTCTTGAATGGGACTTGCTAATTCTTAATTTAATCTTCTAATGTTTTTACATCATTTATTCCTTTCACTTCTCTTTTTTCACGTCCTTTTTATTTATCTACTTTCTATTCATTTACTCCCTCCGTCCTCAAAAGGATGACTACAGGTATACATTTTTTTGTCCCGAAAAGGATGTACATAAAGTGAAGGGTAAATATGTCATTTTGTAGGGTCCATTAGTATAAAAAATAAAAGTACTAGTCATTTTATATAATCTTGTGGGGCCACTAAGAAGAAATTTGGAATTTTTTTACTCTTTCCTCTACTTTTACTTATCTTAATATGCGTGCAAATTGTATTTTGCCCATCCTTTTGGGGACGGAGGGAGGGAGTATTTACTTTATGCTTTTTTCATTCTTCGCATTGCTTTTCTTCTTTTATGCTGACATATGGGTATCATATTCAGTCTACCCCAACTAGTTTGTGATTAAAGACGATGTTGATTTGTGTTGAGTTGTTTTTGCTGTTGTCTGTTTTCGTAAAGTTTATATAATTCAGTTCCAACCAGGCAACATGTATATGTTGTTCTTGTTAGATCCCAACTTTATGAAGCTGTATTTGATTACTGTTCTTGCAGTCTTCTGATGGATCATTTGTTCGGAGATCTGCAGCAAGCATGCTTAGTGGGAAGAAACCTGTTCAAGCAGCCGTGTGTTTTCCTCTCACTGTTATTGTTATTTTTTTTAATACTTTAGAACAACTTTTACTGTATCTTGATCCTCTCACTGACGAAGGTTTATGCTTTTATTTCATCAGCCTGCTAATAAGAAAGGAGGATCTGTGAAGTCTGGTGTCAGCAAGAAAGGAGATGGAGCGGGACACTCAAAAGCTTCAAAGCCTGTTGAATCTGAAGACATAGAAGTGAATAATAGTCTTTTTATGATATCTTATCATGTGCTTCGTTTTATAATGACTAGTCTATATAATTTGTTAAAATTTCTTCGTGTGTTTACTGTCTGTAGCCAACTGATATGAGCCTAGAAGAAATTGAAACCCGATTAGGTTCTCTTATACAAACAGATACAATTTCTCAATTGAAGAGTGCAGTATGGAAAGAACGGCTTGAAGGTTTGTTGTTTTTCTTAAATAGGCTGTTAATTGTTTAGCTTATGTGAATCCAACATTTACCGTCTTTTTCCCTACTATTCACAAGTTTGTGGTAATGAAGAGGAAAGTAGGAATGCACGAAAACTTGAGTTCCAATTTTACCCATAGTAGACCATACTCAAATACACTAATGAATCTTTTCTTTATTAAAACTAGTGGACCCCATGTAAAGTACAGTCTGGGGTTAAAATAGTCTTTATCACTTTTTCATTTGAATCTTGTACTTGTGTCATCCTTTGGTGAACGGATGGAGTGTACGAAAATAGTGTATAATTAATATTTTCAGCTCTGATTAAACCCAAAAAGTGGTGACATCCTGTGACACCCCCAAATCCAGGTACTCAAACTTTCCTCAAATTTGGTGTTCACTCAACAAAATAATTAACATCTATCTACCCATAATAATGATAACAATAAAATTGAAACAGAAATCCTCCCAATATAGGGTTACAACAACTTAAACGAATAAATCCCAGGTTATCTAACCTTAATACATCAAATGCAAAAAACATCATAAACAAATGAGTCTTAAACATCACATCTTAAGTCTTAACATAATAGTTCTCAAATAATAATAACAAGCCTTCATCACTTGCTTGCTTTGCCATTGTCCTTGTGGATGGCTCATCAACTCTTTCAATCTTAGCTGCAATGTTATTATGCAAGAGTGAGCAACAATTGCCTACAAGTTTAACAATAAAATAATAATAACATGCGAATAAACAATGGATACTTAACCAAAAGAAGTCTCTCGCTTTTGAATCAAATTAGAAACAGAATCAAAAGTACATCCGAGGGTCACAAGATCATGAACTATATCCCAAAGTTATCAAGTATTTCTACTTTAAACCTTTAATGATCATAACACTATATGGACCTAACTTCTCGTACTTGGGGGATCAATTACATGTACCATGTATGTGCATAACATAACGCTTAACGTAATATAATCTCAGTAATAAGGGGTTCATCTCAAACTTTGACATTAGAGTCCGCATCAAAGGAAGTTTGGTTTGGATTGATCTCAAGGGTAATTTAGAGTTCAATAATCATCAACTGAGTATTAGTTGAATCAATAAGGATTTAATAATCATTCAAGAGTTCGCTAACAACATAATGTTATAAAGGGGTACAATAGCAATGATAGAATACCATTGAATCATAAGTAGATAAGTGTCATATATCAAAGTTATGCTTTCATAAAAATTAGAAGACTTAACCAAAACATAGGCATGAATGTTATAAGAAACCTTAGGTTAAACTTAATAATAAGGTAAGGTTAAACTTGCTCAAATAAAGTTTAGGGATTAGAAAAGTTGCTTAACATAAGAGTAGAGTTCGTAAACTTGCTTCGTATGTAAGCTAAACGATTACCACTCACGTTCACCACAAGTTCTACTACACATACCGTATGTATTCACAACATTCATTAGTTACATTATATTAACTTTATAAGTTCGGGTTCTCACTTTCAAAGATAACTTGTTAACTTAGTTTAAGTTTTGCTCACTACCATAAATCACACATTACAAGACCGAGGTCTTGAACCTTAAGTTTAAACAACATCATATTTTCTCATAGACATTACGTTTAGTCCTTATATAACTTATCAAATTATCATGCGATTTGTCATTTGTGTGATAATAATTTGATATAAGATCTTATTACCGTCCAATACACTATCACGTTCATTAGACTAGATATAATGGATCGTACACAAAGAAAACTAAATCGCCGATTCGCTTCTCGAGCTTCAAGAAATGACGTTTCTTCAAAAGAAGTTCGCCATCAAGTCACGACGCCATCTTCTTCGAAGAAGTTTATTTATACTCAAGACACATGACCCCATCCGGAGCCGAATTTAGACCAAAGTCGAACTCGACCTCAAGACACACGACGCTATTCAAGTTGAATTTTGACCAAAGCCGAACTTGACTCTGAAGACACATGACGCCATCCGGAGCCGAATTCCGACTCAAGCCGAACTCTGACTTCGAAGACATATAACACGACTACCCAGTATCCAATTCTGCAGTTCGCGAATGAACACATAAAACCAAATTAGGCCAAAATTTCACATAAACAACGAATTCAATATTATCCACGTGTTCAACTTAATGTAAACATTTAATGACATTCTTAGCATGCTTTTAACAACTTAAAATCATCAACAACTGAATTTAAACTCATAATTTTCATGTTCTTGCCATTTTCAAAGTTTCGTCAAATTTCATGAAATCACAAATTACAAATTCGTTATAACACCAAATCGGTCATGTTTAAGTTTCGTTCTTTTCGCTTTTTTACATGTATAAACATAATCAATTATCAATTCACCGATTAATATGCAAATGAAGCATGAATTTTTGCACTTTAAGTCATATTCATATGTTCTTTACTCGTAAACTATAAAATTCCAATTTAAAATTAACGTGAATTTGATTACTCTAAAGCACATATAACTCATATATAATTGAACTATACATATTAATAAACATCTAACATCAAGTTTTTAACGAATAACTCATGAATTTTGATTAATGAGATAACTTAAGGATACGCTCATGGAGGAAACTTAAAATATAATTTAAAACTAGGGTTAAAAAGTTACCTCTTGCTAACTTTGTTAAAATGATATTCTTTAATTCTCAAATCTCTTCTTCAATTCACACAAAATCTCTCAAATCGCTTCTCTCTCTCTCTGTATTCTCCAAAGATATGATATAATGATGTGATGATAATATATATTATGTATACAAATAATTGATGGAATCATGGGCAGAAGTTAAAGCAACAGGCCTTAATCGCTTTAAGCGCTGTTTGGTTTATTCATAAGGCTCATTTCTATTATTTTAATTAATTCATTTATTATATAGTTTATTTGTCACACTTTGATTAATCAATTAATATTATTTAACTCAATTAAATAAAAGGTAATATTACTCATTAAATCACCTCATCACATAATTAAAATTCTCATTTATTATTTATAACAAATCAATAATTCTCCAATTAATTATTTAATTAATTACAACAACATTAAAATTATTTAAAAACTCATTAATTTAATTATCCCAATTAAATTCACACTTTGAACTATAAAATTATTCCACATTAATTTAATCAATGTAACACACAATTCCATCAAATATCTATTCTAACTCAATAAATAAATTAACAAAATATTTATTTAATTCAATAAATATTTTTAAAAATTAATTACAAAAGTTTCTTTCATCACACATCCCTTTGTAGGAATTTGTGCGGGTTTTAGTTTTTGTATCTTTATATATTTTTTTGTTGTGCAATCTTGTACAACTCTTATAGCCCAAATTGCATTCATTAATTATCACTAGCTCTGTAAACGAACCGAACCTAACAGATTCATGAACAACGTTCGAGTTTTGTTCAAGTTCGATTGGATTGAATTGTCTTGCCAAGTCGAGTTCGATATGGATTGCTCGATCGAACATGTTCACAAACCATGTGGTTCGGTTCGAGTGATTTGTGAGTAGCTCATGAGATGTTCGAGTATTTACAATATTTGGCCTAATTTTTGTTTCATGATGATGTTCGACTTTGTTCGTGAACTCGAACCTCGAATGTTTGAGTTTGACTTATTATGTTCGAAAGTTGGTTCGAGTTCAACAAAATTTCGGGAAAGATCGCTTGTAGCCCTAATCACACATTTTGTTTTCATTATGCAATGTTCTAAAAGGCGCTAAGCGAGATTTTTATTGTAAGCCAATTTTAATATTTTATCTTACATTTATCCAAACAAAACAATAATATAAAACAAAACAATCTATAATAAATAATAAAGATAATAAAGACATTTGGTTAAAGTCCAAACACATCCATATTGTCAATGTCAAAGTTCAAACACAAACATGCAATTGTTCAAAGATCAAACACAAACAAATAATCAAAAATACAAATTAATAATCCTCATCTCCATATCCCTCAATATCTCTAACTCTTCTTCTCCATATCTCTCCATCAGACTCACACTCATACTCCTCATCTCCCTCTTCTTTCGTGTCATCATTAGAAAAATAAATATATCAAGATCTGGTTTGGATAGTTATTAAAATAAATAAAAAACTCTCCACCTAGGCCCCGCCTTGCCCGTCTTCTGGAGGGATATTTTCGCCACCTTGGGCCTAGGTGAGGCGCCGGGGGCCTAGCGTTTAGTCCGCTTTTTAGAACACTGTCACTATGTGATTCATATTTATTTATTTATTTATTTTTACTTTCATTCTTTGGAAGAAAGTCTCATTCCATAAAGTTGTTAATGTGATTTTATCTATTGTCCTGTTAAACATTTTGATTCTCTTTAACCATGGCAAATGAAGTTCATATATTATACTGATTGTTTGAAATTCATGTTTCACAGATATGTCACTAGGTTGTATCTAATATTGATTGTTGTGCCTCTCCCCCCTCTCGTCTTCTTTGCAGCAATTGTATCCTTTAAGGAACAAGTTGAGGCAATACAGGTCATTGACAATTCGGTGGAGATTCTGATCCGTTTGCTCTGTGCTGTTCCTGGCTGGAGTGAGAAAAATGTTCAGGTATTTTGCTAGTTTCTTTGTTTGCTTGTTTTTTCGTTAAACTTTTGATTTTACATACTCATTCTTATTCTTTTTTTTATGTACCTAAATGCAGGTTCAGCAACAGGTTATTGAGGTCATTACACATATTGCTTCTACGGCATCCAAGTTTCCTAAAAAATGCGTGGTGCTTTGCATTCTAGGTCAGTTCTTGGGTTGTTCCTTTTTTAAACTATTAAAAAATGATGGGATTTAATTGAACCGTCTGCTTCTCGTTTTCCTTTCTTTATTCCTTTTCCTATAACATTGAAATAAACCGATAATATGGACCATCAACCATGTTTGCTTAAAGCAAGAAAGTGACTGGTTACTTAAATATTCTGGCAACTATTTATATGTATCAGTAGCAATCTATATCATTAAATGTGCTTTATTGACAGGTATTGGTGAAAGGGTTGCTGATATCAAGACACGTGCGAATGCCATGAAGTGCCTTACAATATTCTGTGAATCCGTGGGTCCAGGGTTTATTTTTGAAAGAGTAAGTATTGTTGTTCCTACAATATGTGATTGATGGTGCATAGTGTCTCCAACTGAGGCAGGCATTGACAGCGCTTTTCCTATTATCAGTTTGGTGGTCTTTTATGCTTCTTTTTTTTAGTTAATATCTGGAATTTTGTCTGGTTTTTAGATGTACAAAATCATGAAAGAGCACAAGAATCCCAAGGTTCTTAGTGAAGGCCTTCAATGGATGGTTTCGGCAATTGAGGACTTTGGTGTTTCACATATAAAATTGAAGGTTTATCCTGATCATTTATCATTACATTTTATCTTGTGGTTAGCTTATGGTTTTCTCTAGTCCTGTTTGTATACTATGATGATTTGGTTTTTATTATGATTGTTTATACAGGATTTAATTGATTTTTGCAAAGATATTGGTTTGCAATCCAGCGCTGCAGCTACTAGAAATGCCACTATTAAACTTATTGGTGCTTTACACAAGTTTGTTGGTCCAGGTAACTTATTAGCTTTGTAAAACATATGGATTCCTTGAGGTTGATTTTAGGGGCTAAGAAATACCTCTCTTGTAGATATCAAAGGGTTTCTGTCAGATGTCAAGCCTGCTCTTCTTAGTACACTTGATGCCGAGTATGAGAAAAATCCATTTGAGGTGTGATCAGTGCTCAATATTTTCCCTTACTATTGAATTTTCCCTATCCGAGCTTATATTTTGAGTACTGTTTTCTGTAGGGAGCATCTGCAGTTCCAAAGAAAACTGTTAAGGCAGCAGATTCTGCATCAACTGTTTCTGGTGGTGGACTAGATAGCCTGCCACGTGAGGATATTAGTGGAAAATAACATCTACTCTACTCAAGGGCTTGGAAAGTTCGGATTGGAAGGTCTAGTGATTTTATATATCATGAATTAAAACAAAATTCATCTTCAACGTGTTTCACTTGCTAGCATTGGCTTGACCATGTGTTACTTTGAACTCCAGATTCGTTTGGAATCTATTGAAGCTGTTACTAAAATCCTGGAAGAGGCCAACAAGCGCATTCAACCTATTGGAACAGGTATAAACTTATTACGTGTATTAGGTGCATGATAATTTCTTTTATAGAGTATATATGTATACATTTTGTGCATGTGATTATTAGCCTCTTGATCATTGTTTTCTCTTTGGTTTTCAGTGGAGTTATTCGGGGCACTTCGAGGACGGCTATATGACAGCAACAAAAATTTAATCATTGCTACTTTGTCTACTATTGGTGGCATTGCATCTGCAATGGGACCGGCAGTTGAGAAGGCTAGCAAGGTGTTGGCTTGTGACCCCCTCCTCTTTACCTTTTTTTCTTTGCTTTAGTTTTTAGATTGTCAACAACACTTATCTGGAATTGTATTCCTTGCAGGGTATTTTGTCAGATGTTTTGAAATGCCTTGGGGACAACAAAAAGCACATGAGAGAGTGCACTTTAACTACCTTAGATTCTTGGCTTGCTGCTGTTCATCTTGACAAAATGGTTAGTATCTGTTTTTCATTTATTTGGTTGTGAATCTGTAATATTTCTACTTTTATGTGTCCTCTTGAAATTTATGGGCAGATGACACATTTATAGGTTATATTTTAAATATAGTATTTTTTCCGGAATTATTCTTTAGGATATAGAGTTATGTTTGATAAGAAAATTTTAAATTTACGATGTCTAATGTACGGTCTTATTGTCTTAAAACCTGTGCTGGTTGTATTGTTTTGAAGTGGACACGCAAAATGTGATACAGTCCTTGTATTAGTACTATGTCAAACCTGTTTTTCTAGGTACCTTACTTTGCTGCTGCTTTAATGGATGCAAAAATTGGTGCGGAAGGGCGTAAGGATCTTTTTGATTGGTTGTCAAGACAACTTGCTGGATTAACCGACTTTGCTGATGCCATACATCTGTTAAAACCAGTTGCCACTGCTATGACGGTAGGTTCATCTTTTATACCCAATTTATAGTGGTAGTTGTTCTTTTTAGTTCAATTGATGCTAGTGTTTGGATTTGTATGTAGGATAAATCAGCAGATGTCCGTAAAGCTGCAGAAATATGCTTTGGTGAAATTCTGAAAGTCTGTGGACACGAGATGGTGCGAGGACTGAAACTTCTCTGTGCCTTATTTGGTTTTTTCAATTTGGAATTCTTGTCTTTATTGTGTCAACCCCTGTAGGTGACCAAGAATTCGAGAGATATACAAGGGCCTGCATTGGCTATTGTCCTTGAGCGCCTGAAGCCCTACGGGGCTTCTCATGGTATATTTCTTTTATTATATTTTATTTCAATGGTCTCTTTATTACTGAAACTATCTTGCTAGATGCTAAAGTAGCTTATTTGGTCCCAGACACGTATGAATCCACAAGAACCATATCGACAGGGCCTCCATCCAAAGGTGGCTCAAAGATTGGAAAAGCCAATGGTTACGCTGGTGTGTCAAAGCATGGAAGCAGAGCTGTATCATCGGTATGTTTATTGGCTTGAATTGCTTAGGTTTTGAATTATGTTTGGATACTGACTGTTCCATTGTGTGGAAAGAGAGTTATTTCTTCAAAGGGATCAAGGGATCTATCATGGCTGTTCAAGATATCACCATGCAGGCATGAGGCTTTGCTAATTATTAAGGATTCCAACAAGGTATGTATGAGCACAGTTTACTATTTTCAATATCATGTGGATAATTTATGCTTAGTGCAGCTGTTGTTTGGAATGATGTATGTATGTGCAGGATGAGAGAGAGAGACTGGTTGTTCATGAGATTTAAATTTGAAGAACCACGTTTAGAACAGATTCAAGATCTTGAGGTTTATATTATTGAGTGTTCATATAATTAATTATTCACTATTATTTTCAGATTGGACAACTCTTTAATTATTTTATTTTAAAACAGAGTGATCTTATGAAGTACTTCAGGGAGGACTTGTACAGGAGGCTTTTGAGCACAGACTTCAAGAAGCAGGTTGATGGGATTGAGATGCTCCAGAAGGTGCTTGGGCTGTATATATATATATATACATATACATATATATATATATATATATATATATATATATATATATATATATATATATTGTGGTAGTTTCTTTTATTTTATTTGAATATGCAAATTTTTTTTGGGCCAGTACGAATTTTCTGTTTATCTTGAAGTCTTGTTGACTTCTGCAGGCACTTCCATCTATTAGCAAGGAAATTACTGAAGTTCTGGATATACTTTTGAGGTGGTTTGTTTTACGATTTTGTGAATCCAATACGTCATGCCTTTTAAAGGTGCCATACGTTGTTACTCCTTTTTACTTGTACTATTTTTGTTTGGTGACTTGTAGATGTGATTGATCACATTCAAATCTTCTTTGAACTGAAAATTTTACAATAGGTGCTGGAATTTCTTCCTGAACTTTTTGACACGTTGAGGAATGAAGGATACATCATGACTGAGTCGGAAGCTGCGATTTTTTTTCCTTGCTTATTTGAGAAGGTTGTTGTGATCCTGAGCTGCATTGTTTTAGTCTTTAATTTAATAGATTGTTTATTTCTAATGGGGATCATCATTTAAAATGGATTCATATGTTAGTCTTGAATTGGATTTGTTTTGCATGGGCTTGTGTCTTTCGAATTTGAGTTGGTCTCAGCTTTTGCTTGTTCCTGGCTTGGTGGTCATTCTTGCATGATTATGTATTGCATAATGCATCATTTACTTATTTACTTGTTCATAACACACTAGTGCTAACAAATTTCATCACAACTTTGTCATTATTCTGCTGTACAGTCTGGGCACAACATTGAAAAAGTACGAGAAAAGATGCGCGAACTAACAAAGCAAATAATTCATACATATTCTGCGGCAAAGACTTTTCCTTATGTATTGGAGGGTTTACGTTCTAGGAATAATCGAACTCGGATAGAATGTGTTGATCTTGTTGGATATTTACTTGATAGCCATGGAGCTGAGGTAAACTGTGAACTTAATTATAACTTGTCTGTTATCTCTGTTGAATTCTTGATAAGTGTGTATCGTTTTTTTATACAGATCAGCGGGCAACTGAAATCCTTGCAAATTGTAGCAAGCTTAACAGCAGAGCGAGATGGTGAACTTAGGAAGGCTGCTCTTAATTCTCTTGCGACCGGTTATAAAATTCTTGGTGATTTGTGATCCCAAGCACTGTAACTAGTTGTTGCTCTTAAATCTAATGGTGTCTGGAATTTGTTGTATTTATGAATGAGCAAGAGGATGGATGAACATCTATATTATTAGTAGACCTGTCTATTTGAACATTGAAAAAGCAATATCTATCCATTCCTTAGTGAATGGACTATGATTCTTCTTCTTCTCTTTTCCCAGGCGATGACATATGGAAATATTTGGGAAAGCTGACCGAGGCGCAAAGAAGCATGATAGATGATCGATTTAAGTGGAAGGTTGGTATATATTTGTGCTCTTTGTGCCTTACCTTTTCTTGTCATTATCTTACTGTTCATGATTTTCAGGCTCGAGAGATGGACAAAAGGAAAGAGGGTAAGCCTGGGGAAGCTAGGGCTGCTCTGAGGCGTTTTGTTAGAGAAAATGGGTGCGTATTCTATTTACATGACTTTAGGTTTTTGCTCGTTTCTTCCCTTGTCTTCAGTGAAGGATTTTATGTGCTTTAATGCTTCTTGCTTTGGTATATAAGCTGTGTTGTATTGTATACCCAGAGTTGTTTGATTTGCCACAGATGAATATGGTTATATTTGTAATTGTTTGTCTTTTAGGAATTTCTCAAGTTGTCAAAGGTATTGGCTATTGTTATTATTGTTGACAAGCCATGCAATTCTAGATACCCCTAAAGTAGTCAAATGGGTAAAATGAAATGTTTTATGCTTCACCTATCCATCAATAAAACGTTATGATAATCAATGGGATCTTCTATTCATATAAACGTCAAGTGTGAGAGGCTAGAGTGACCAGGCAACTATAATTTTCTTCATTCATAAGCCACATTAGCTTTGCAATATATTATAATCTTTCTCCTTAAAAAATCATCTTCTATAATCACCTTGTTATTGTTTTTAGATTTGTTAATACATATATTGAAAGCTGGATTGTATCTTCTTTTCATTTTAAAGGATTTACCATCATAGAAGAAGTTCCTGACCAAAATTCTATGTAAACCTCTGTAGGCTTTAAATGTCTTTGAACTCACAGGTGGGATGCTTATTGCTTTGTGTGAATGATTATAATAGCAAACATAATTTGATGACACATTGTCATAATTTCCTTTACTGGGAATGTGCACAGCATATTCTAGTTTATTATGATTTTTCATTTGTTGTAGATAAACGTTTGATTTCCTGAGTTCTGTTATGCCTCAGTTGCCTACTTGTCCTAACTTCAGTTCTCTTTTATTAATCTCTGGATGTGTTTGCATATTCAGGTCTGAATTAGCAGAGCAAAGTGGTGAAATTTCGCGTTCTATTTCTGGCCCAATATCTAATAGGTACACCTCTTTCCCTCCCCCACCCCCCAACACATTTTTCTTTATTCATATTTGACACTTCAGTTTTGTTTTAATATAATGTCTCTTTCATCCAGTTTATGATATGATGATCATATTTTATTTTCTTCTTTAAGGGAGAATTATGAACATCCTGATTTTCACATGGAGAGACATCCATTACCTCGTACACTTGCTAGTACTATTGGCCCCACTGACTGGAATGAAGCTCTTGATATAATTGCATATGGTTCTCCTGAGCAGGTTTGCTTTTACTAACCATTGACTTGTATTCTGACCAAAAACTATGTCCTGGTTGTCTAATAATGCTAAGGTAAACCTCGTCTAGCCGAATTGATAGAACATTGCGATTCACGTCTTTTTAGATTTGTCTGATAAAGCTCCAGCAAAATGTGTGCCAAACTGATATAACCTGTGAAATTCCCATCTTCATCTTAGATCTCTAATATTTTTTTTGTGTTTCACATGAAAATAGTTGTGTAGGGTTTCAAATATCCCCTTTACTAGACACCATCTTAAAGTTTTCTTTCTTTAATCAAGTGTAGAATGGTTTACTAGCAAAATTTAATTGCTAAAATGATAATGTTTTGGGATATCCATAAAGGAAAAGAGGGCATTTAATTTTAGGAGGGGCGTAAATAACTTATTCTAGTGGTTTTATAACATATGCTTGTACAAGTAGTTGTGTAGCTATATCAGTTCAGCTTATATAGCTATAGCAAATCACCTGTTTGAGTTACATTTCTGTTAGAGGCATGAAGAATTTCATTTTGTTGGATTCAATTTTCTCTCTTTCTTTTATAAAACAAGTTGAGGATCTCACCATTTTCCGAAGTTGTCAAAATCTTACGATATGCGATACGTATCGTACGATACGATATGTAGACAATTTGATATGTATCACCGTATCCTACTATTTGCTACGATTCTTACAAAACGATACACTGTACGATACTTTTTAAAGTTAGCAACCGATTTGAAAAAGTTTTTATGTAGAACCAAAAAAGTAAAAATAAAACTTTTAAGCCTTCTACCATTTCAAATGAAGAAGTTTTTAGTATAAACATATTTTAATCGCTTTTTAGAATTTTACGTCTTTAGAATGTTGCTCTCTTTTTCTCAGGTCACTTTCTTTAAGTAGATACATAAATCTCCACTTGTTAATTTGAATTATTCTCTTGTTTTATAGATAAAAGGTGAATCTGAATTTTTCGTATTTTTCATTTTATTTCCGTATCGTATGATACGATTCACGATACGATATATCAAACACGATATGGGTGTCTTCGATACATGATATGATTCACGATTTGACACTGTCATTTACTGAGTTAGAAAACTTTGTTCGTGCAGTCTGTTGAAGGAATGAAAGTTGTGTGCCATGAGTTGGCACAGGCAACAAATGACCCCGAAGGCAGTGCAATGGATGATGTCGTCAAAGATGCTGACAGACTTGTTTCATGTTTAGCAAATAAGGTAATAACTGCTCCTGTTTGACGTTTTGAAAAAAAAAATAACAAATGCCACCTCAGTTAACTTCTCAGATTAATATTACATGACAAACAAAGGAATAAATCTTCTAGCATATGTTTGTCAGGTTGGCAAGACTTTTGACTTTAGTCTAATGGGAGCCTCTTCAAGGTCTTGTAAATACGTCCTCAACACACTCATGCAGGTAAGTTACCATTTAAATTTTGGGTGAGATTTAGTAGCATGTCAAGAAGCAACTAAATAGTTCTAGATTAGTAACTTATCAAAAAAATAAAAATAAAAAATACTTCTAGAATAGTTCTAATGTAAACTTAGATCTTTTACCAACTAGATAGGTTTCGAGAATTTTTGTGTTCCTTTCCAGTTTTCCTTTACTCAGAAAAATAATATAGAATGTCAAGAAGTCTCTCATGTTTCACAGCTTCACCTTTTTTTTTGTTGCAGACTTTTCAAAACAGAAGGCTTGCCCATGCTGTTAAAGAGAGTACTCTTAACAGTCTCATTACCGAACTTCTGCTTTGGCTTTTGGATGAAAGGGTTCCAAGAATGGATGATGGCAGTCAGCTTCTGAAAGCCTTGAATGTTTTGATGCTTAAGATCCTGGTAGAATTGATTAAAATTCTGATATTATATTCTCATCTTTGTAGGTCTCACTATTTCTATTAACTACTGGTTATGGATGCAGGATAATGCTGAAAGAACATCGTCATTTGTTGTTCTGATCAATCTCTTACATCCTCTGGACCCCTCTAGGTGGCCATCTACAGCATCAAATGAATCTTTCGCCATTAGAAATCAGAAGTTTTCAGATTTAGTTGTTAAATGTCTCATAAAACTTACTAAGGTGATCTTTCTTGCTCATTACTAATTTGTTCTCTTGTTATCATCTTTTTGTCTAGAAAGTTCTTACTTCTTATGTTTATATATAAAGCATAATCTTAACAACATTAAAACCGCTGAACTGATAGGCAGTTAATATTCTATCTGAAATTTATATAACCAAAAAACAGAAAAAAAGGTCGACTTCAAAGGTTTGCTTTTACTGTATGGTTGGATTTTGTATAATATGTGCTCTCTTCTTATGCAGGTTCTTCAGAGTACTATATATGATGTTGACCTTGATCGAATCCTTCAAAGCATTCATGTGTACCTGCAAGAACTAGGAATGGAAGAAATTAGGAGAAGGTATCAAACTGCTTATATAATTTTAATAATTTGGTGGTTAGCTATTATGGGTTGCTTTGGTTAATATCAATCTGCTGCCTCAATGTCTGATTTTTTAACCCTACTATTTGGTTACTGAGAAATAACACTATTAAATTATGTTTGCTAACTTTGCTCCCATTTTTGGATGGAAAACGTGAATCCATTACCATCTTTGAGGAGTTTTTTCATTTTCCCAATTGATCCCTGAACTTTATTGCTTTTGCTAATATAGTTGCTCCACATACTTTTGGAAGGATGTTTGCTGTGCAATCAATTAACGGAGCGACTAGTCTGTAGGGTAAAATTGGTAGATTACTTATTTTTACCTCCCAAACAATTTTTTCCCCCATTTGGCACCAAAATTG
The DNA here is from genome assembly GCA_020205605.1 of Panax ginseng. Taxonomy (NCBI): domain Eukaryota; kingdom Viridiplantae; phylum Streptophyta; class Magnoliopsida; order Apiales; family Araliaceae; genus Panax; species Panax ginseng. The sequence goes on along the minus strand of CM035128.1, from coordinate 12,390,813 downwards.
GTTCTCTTCCCTAAACCAATTATCTGTACCAAACAAGATATGTAGTAATTTAGCTCCAAACCTGCCATATGGGTGGAAGTTTTTTTATGGAAGCGAGTAACCTGCCACTTAACTTAACCGTCCGACTGCTAGTTGCCATTGACCGCAGGGACTAAATTTGATCCATTAGCCGAGTGTGGAGTATAAATAATTTGAAAATTGTTGATGGGACTAGTTCAGCAAAACAGAGAATGTTCAGGGAACTATTGGGACATTAAGCCAATTTCTTATGTATGCACATACGAGCTACTAATGTGGAACTTTTAGCCACACAATCTTTATTTTGCCACAATTATCTTCTTGTATTTGTCAGTGTCGTGTTTATAACTCGTGCCAATTTCCACGCTAATTGGAATGCTCATAATACTTAGGCTTGATTGGTGTTATGTGCTGCATTTAAAGCACAGGGGTATAATGTGAATGTTTCACTATCGGGGCCAATTGTTTCATTTTTAATTATTCAACCTAACATGGACTAACTTTCTGCCTTTTGGGGTTGCTCACTCTATTATGAACAACTAAAGAGCTGGAGCTGATGATAAACCACTGCGTATGGTCAAAACTGTTCTACATGAACTTGTTAAACTTCGTGGGACTTCAATAAAGGGTCATCTTTCAATGGTACCTATTGATATGGAACCCCAACCAATCATTCTTGCATACATTGATCTTAACCTTCAGGTACTATAATTTATAGAATGTGTTCCCAACTTGGTTGAAGGGTTGCTTGTAATTGATTTATTCTTACGTTGTTTCATATACCAGACTTTGGCAGCTGCAAGAATGTTAACCCCATCAGTGCCTGTTGGCCAAAGTAATTGGGGTGATTCAGCAGCAAACAATCCATCTGCCACCACACATTCTGCAGACTCCCAGTTGAAGGTATTGATGTGCTTATTTTTGTTGTTTGAGCTAATGATTCTTTGGCTGATCTAAAATTTCCTTGTATATATTTTGATTGTGAAGCAAGAACTAGCTGCAATATTCAAAAAAATTGGTGACAAACAAACATGCACGATTGGTCTTTATGAACTGTACAGGATCACCCAATTATATCCCAAGGTATAATGCTTATTCATATATACATGAAAATTGTTTGGTTGCGTGTCTTTTTATTTTCCTGGCTAATTATAATCCAAAGTTCTTCATATTAATAGATAGTATTGGATACATTTGATTTTAATTCATATTATATGTCAGGTTGATATATTTTCGCAGCTCCAAAATGCTAGCGAGGCATTCCGGACTTATATTAGAGATGGTTTATCCCAGGTATGTTCTGATGTCTTTTACAATAATTTTGCCTAAATATTTTAGCAAATCGTGTATGATGAGCTCCTTGTTGCCTTTGCTGCAGATGGAGAAGAATGCAGCTGCTGGCAGGACACCTTCAAGTTTACCCATGCCAACCCCTCCCCCTTCTGCCCTAAACCTTTCCTCCCCAAAATTCGCACCTCTATCACCTGTACATACAAATACATTAAATGAGGCAAAATATGTAAATGCAAAATTGGAACCTACGAGCTTTAGTTTACCCCCATCATCTTATGTGGAAGATGACAGGTCTGTCAATGCCCTGATGTCAAGAGGTCCAATGTCTGATCAATCAGAGTTTAGGCAGCACATGGGTGAACAAAGGAATGAAAGATACCCACCCGGAGGTCGCTGTTTTGACTACCTTTTCTTAAATATTTGGTTATTAGCACCCCACCGGCGCAGGTGAAAATCTAACATTTTCATTTATTTTATTGACTGCAGTTACTAGTGGAACATTAGATGCAATAAGAGAGAGGATGAAGAGCATCCAGTTAGCAGCTGGTGGTGGGAACCCAGATCCTGGAAATAGACCGCTAATGAACTTGAATGGCAATTTGAATCACGGGATCCCTAGCCAATTATCTCATTCCACAGATTATGCTAGCTTAGAGAATCCTGCACATGGTGTTCTTCCTATGGATGAGAAGGCATTATCTGGGTTGCAAGCTCGGATGGAAAGGCTCAAGAGTGGGTCAATTGAACCACTGTAGGTAAAGTGAGGCGTGCGTTAGGATTGAGCTGAGTTTGACTCATTGAGCGTTAAGGAACACACTTCCATAAGATGCAATCGTGTAAATTGGGGGGGCTGGTGTGTACTAATAGAGCAGTTTCAATATTTATAGTTAACATTCTTGGTGGAAAAAATCTTGGGCTCAGAATTTTGTATCCTTATATATTTTTGTAGTAGAGATGTCATGACGCAATGTTTGGTTTGTTGTGGTGTAGCCTATTTGTTTTGTAATATCATAGTTTAAGCTTTGATATTGGCTAATTATGCCTGTTATTGATCCAACATTATTTAATCACGAGTTTTTGAGTGTATTGTTCATAAATTTCCCTAATCTTATTGGTCGGTTAATTATTTTTTATTTGTTACACCACTAAATTTTTAATTTATTCAATTATAACATTAAATTAATTAAAATGGTAAAATTAGACCATTCTATTAAAAAATTGGATGGACGTTAATTTGCTCTAATTTCTTTTGGGCAAAACTAAGGATTTCTCATTGTAGTTGGTATTTTTTATTTATTAACCTATTGAATTTTAAAAATATATTATTGTACTAATAAAATTTTTAAAATTGTATTACTGTTAAAAAAATTGGATGGACGTTAATTTATTTTCCTACTATGTAAACTAAAAATATAAAATTAAAAAAATGACGTGGGAAAAAAAAACACAAGTTTGTATTTAAAAACTCTTTCCTTTGTCGACATTTTTCAGAAAATTTCAATTGAATGTTAGTAATATGTTTATTTTTTTTTGTTGTTTTTAATTTAGTATTTAGCTTATATAGTTTTTAGATTAAATATTTATTTTTTTTTTTTTTTAATTTATACATAGTTATTTAGCGTTCAAAAATTAAATAAGTGAAATTTGGTGTTTAAGGAATTTTATATGACATAAAATTATTTAAATTAATAAGTTACCATCACGGTTTTTTGTTTTTAATGGTAACTTAAATTTTAATATCTATATATAAGTGATACTTGTTTCTAACATTGATCAAGTAAAAATATTAAAGTTTAATCATTAATATATTTTGTAATATATATTACACTTTTTAATATTAATTATTATTTTCTCAAGAAATTTTTAATACATAATTATTTAGGAATAAAATTATTATGGGATAATAAGTTACCATTTTGACTTTTAATTTTAAAAATAACTAAAATATAATCACAATATATAAGTCATAATTATTTTAACATTAATTAACTAAATGTCTCCTATATTAATTATTATGTAACCATAATATTTTTCCTATATTTTAAATATTTAATTATTCAGAGTCTAAAGTTGAGGAAAGTAAAATTTTAAACATGTTTTTAAGCTAAAATTTATTGTATGACAAATAATTAAAGATCTATAAAATAAAATTATTGTAAAATAATAAGTTAATATTAAAATTTATAGGACCATAAAATAATTTTTTGCTCTCTAACGTTAACTATTATTTTTTTAGTGAATAATTTCACAACTTAACTTACTAATTGCATATAATTTAGTTTCATTTTATTTTTCATTTTTATTATTAAAATCTTATGATGTTGATTATATTTTGTTAAGGTTGAAAGACAATTATACCTTCCGAATTAAATAGATTCATATCTTAAAGAGGTTTAACAAATAATATAATATTAGTTATAGCAGACAATTGGATGTGGTTTGTATTTTTTTTTTTTAAGTAAATGTTGTAATCATTCTAGTAAGTTAATATGTGAAATTCGATTTTTTATAAATATCATATATAAAATAAATAAAGTATTAAAAATAATGTTATTTATAAAATAAACACGTGTCTTGCCTTCTTTAAAAAACTAAAATACTAAGCACTGATAAAATGCTATCATTATGTGTGTTTATAAGGTAATTCTAGTTAATTATTACGATTGTATATTTTAGTATAACTATATTATAATGATTATATTGTTTATGTTGTAAATATTAATTTAAATTGCTACAACTTAATATAGCTTACTTGTGTTTTAATATTTTAATTTGAGAATAATTATGATATAAAAATAGAATAATTTGTTACTATATGATTGTTAAATATATTAACAATGATATGTAGGTATTTTAGTTTAGCCTCATGTAAATCAATATTAGTAAATGACTTCTATAAGAAATAATAAGTTACTCTAAAATTTTTCAGGATTATAAAAGTGTTTTGATTATAGTTAAATTCTAAGTTTAAAATTTATTTTAATAGTAGTTAATAAAATAAAAGTAAGTGATTTTAAAAAGTAATTTAGTAGCAGTTAAATTTGTAAGACCCTAACTTTTATGAATAAAGATTTAATTTTTTCTAAATATCTTTTTGAATAATAAAGTGTGGATTTGATATAATGTTATAGTTGTGGGTAATATTTATAAATTTTGGAAAGTAAGCAAATTGTCATAAAATATTCGTTTGGTCGGAGAATATTCGTTTTATCAGGTAATATTCGTATGACGGCACAATTATTGGTGGACCCCACAACGAAATTATGTCTGAGTTAGAAAATGACAGAAATAACTTTTTATAAAAATAACGGCAAAAGTTTTATCGTTAACTGTTGAAATATTCGGTGATAAAAGTACAGTAATACGCGTGGTTGCATAATAGCACACGGTATTGTACAATATCTTTGATTATTAATGCTTGCGTGAGAAGTCACTCATTTTTATTCAATTATTGTCAAAGTAATTGTTGCATAATATCTCACATTATTGATTCAATTATTGTCACAATATCATCTGCACAATATTTTATATTGAGACGACAAAGTTATTCACATTATTATTTACATTATTGACGATGTCTAGAAAATTCTGTCGAGAAAAAGGGTTTGGTCACCTAATCGCGCCAGTAAGGAGAAGTCCTTATCGAAAAGCCCCCTCTTTTCTAGGAATGATATGGTTGTTAATATTGCGAGTTATAATATTAATAATGAATAAATATTATTAAAAATGTATTTTGTGAAGTCAGGTGAATTGAGATAAATAGTGAGAATTTTTATGAAGTATTTGTTATAAATTTGGCTTATTGCATGGACCCCCACTTGTTCATTCTTCAAAATTATCGGTAGAAAGTTATCTCATATATATATATATATATGATGATGTCGTGGGAAAGAGGGAGTATATATATATATAAGTTTTGTTTTTTATATAAAATAAAATATATTATATTTTATTATGCATAGTGTTGCATAGTAGTGCATAGTGTGTTCATAATGTAGCATAGTACAGCGTAGTAAAATCAAAAAATTTCATTGAATCTGCCGAATTCGTCCGAGAGTTTTCTAAATTGTGCACCCGTGATTTTTATTCAAATAATTTTCTGTCATTCTCCAATAAATAGGATGCTTAGTTTAAAAATGAAAATCACACCAGAATCAGAGAATTCTTATTTTATAATATTGAGCGTATTTCTTTAGAGTTTAAGGAAGTTTTGAATGTAGAAAACAGTATAAGTTTTCTTCAAGAATATCCCCGCCATACCAATCAGAAATACTCTCCATTTAAGGTAAGAGATATTATTTTTTTTCAATGTTCGTATGAAATAATATTTTCTTTCATACTTTGTAGTATGTAAGTAATATTATTTTATTTCGTATTCCTAATTCTACACTCATGTTGATATGTATTGCTTTTATACTCCTTGAAATTAGTAGAATATCCTTAAAATTTGTACTTCACCTAGTATCATTTTACAAGAATATTTTTCTGAACATTCTTGTTAAATTTTAATCTTTTTATGTTGGGGTATTATTCACGAAATACTATTCACGAGGTACTATTCATCCGAATTACTATTCACCCGGGGTACTATTCACGATAAAAAAAAATTAATTTTTTTTCTGTCCAAATTATTTTTGATATATGAATATTATTTTTGAATTTTACTCCACAAAGCCGTTATCATGCTGACAATTTGGATATTTTTAAACTCTAAATAAATTAAAAATCTTTAATATTTATCATTGATTTCGTTGATTGATGTTTATATCATTGTCATCATCCTCATGTTTATATTGTGATGAAAGTCATCTTTGGCCCGTAGTGCATAGATGGACTGTTGATTGGTGATTATGACAAGAAATTATATATCGGTATAATCATGACCTGTAATGTTACAAATAATATGGTAAAAGTCCTCATTGACCCGTAGTACATTGATGGACAGTTGTTGGCATGATCATGACCATTGGTGATAATAACGAATATCTTTGGCCCGTAGTGCATGGATAATTTATGGATGTGATACTAACGAATATCCTTGACCCGTAATGTATGGATAATTCGTGGATGTGATACTAATGAATATCTTTGGCCCGTAGTGCATGGATAATTCAGTGATGTAGATTATTTATTGAGCTGTGTTACAACGATAAAATATTGATGATGAACTTTTAAATCATAGAAGATAGTAAATATCATGTTCTACTTAACTCTTTTAATGGATTGTTTGTTCCGCTGCAGTTAAACTTGTTGTCTATTGTATTCTATCAGTTTAACACTGTTGAAGGCTAATGATAATTTATTCTGCATTATCTTAGTCATAATATTCTTTACTGGGTTAGTTGAGCTCACCCTTTGCTTTCATTGTTCTCTTCAAGAAATGATAATATAGTTGGGAGTAGTCGCGGAATGGAGTGACGGTCCAGATGGTTGCTATAGTAGTCCTTGCTATTCTGTTCACTATTATGTGAAACAATGTGATAATAATTATAATGAGAACTTCAGTTGAGTTTGGATATTGTCTACGAGATAATATTCGTGTTAAAACTCTCAGCGTATTTTTTGTCGTATTATGTACGACATTTAACAGTTGTATAAATTAAGTTTGTATTTGAATTATATACCATGTATTTGACGACTCAGAATAAGTTGTGTATACCTATTTTGGGAGCGTCATAAAATTATAGTATCATACCAAACAACAATGACCAAAAAACTTAGTTATGTACTTGTGTTTTGCCTTCTTTAAAAAAAACTAAAATAATAAGCACTCATAATACATTATCATTACTTGTCTTTATAAGTTAATCGTAGTTAATTATTACGATTGTATATTTTATTATAACTATATTATAATAATTTTGTCATTTATATTGTAAATACTAATTCAAATTGCTCCAGCTTATTATAACTTACTTATATTCCAATATTTTATTTTGTAAATAATTATGATATAATAATAGACTAATTTTTTATATGATATATGATTGTTAAATATATTAACAATGATCCACATGTATTTTATTTTAGGCTTACTAGAATCAATATTGTAAATGAATTCTATAATAAATAAAATTGTTATAAAATAATACGTTACTCTAAAGTTTTTAGGATTATAAATAGTGTTTTGATTTTAGTTAAATTCTAAGTTTAAAAAGTGTTTTAATAGTAGTTAATAAAATAAAATCAAGTTATTTTAAAAAGTGTTTTAGTAGCAATTAAATTTTCATCCCTTTTAAATCATATATATTTTTCCTTTTCATCTATTTTACAAGAAAATAATAGGATTGTTTTATTTATAAATTATGAAATGACATAAATTTTTAACATGTCACACTCGTAGTTATACTATTATATTACACTTTTTTTTTTTTTTTTTTTTTTTTTATCAAATTACGATTGTGAAATATACGGATGAGATTGAGCAAGATTACAAAGATGACATACCATAATGCACATTATTTTTAAAAAAATATCATTAATATTTATTCACATAATTGATAATAAAAAAAATTATATATAAATTCACAAATATATATATATATTCTATTAACTAATTGTAAAAATAAGTTTATGAAAAATAATTTTTCTTGGGTAGTATTATCATAAAATGTATCTTTAATTTAGTAAGTGAGAATAATAGTTAATTACAATTCACAAGCTTGTTGTGTATGCATAATTATGACATTTAATACAAATACTTAATCATCCCATGAGATGGAAAGAGTGCAACGTTTATCAGCCTTGCAAGCAAAAAAAAGAGTAAACGTGTTCATATAGATACAACCAGACAAGCTCTCTATCCTCAATAGGTCTACTATAATCAATAAATCTCAATTCTGTGGGTGGGTTTTCCTTCTCTAAAATTTTCCCAACTCAGTTAACACATTAATCTCAGATTCATGACCTAACCACCATTTTATTCAGTGTTAAATTTTCGTTCTTGAATTGCTTTTTCAGTTAAAAGAAAGTTTGGGGGTTTAAGAAGAAACTGGGACTTATGGCTTCAACTCTGCTTTTGGTTATTGTTTTGATTCTTGATTTGATTGCTTTTGGGCTTGCTGTTGCTGCTGAGCAGAGAAGGGCTTCTGTGAGTAGATCTCTTTCTCTATACTTTACTGTCTACTACCCACTTTATAAAAAATTGATATTTACACATGATCCTCTCAAATGAATAGTGAGTGAGTCATGTGAAAATATCATTTTAAGGTTGGAAATATAAATTTCCTTGTTCTATTCACTTTCATTTGTCTATATTCATGGTTTATGCATACAAACAAGTGCCTGATTCTTTGTCGTTTGATATATTTGGGTTTATAATGAATTAGCTAGTATTTTAAGTTTAAACAGGTTTAGGGATTAAATTGTTGAATTTGGGATTCACTATTGTATGATTTGTGGGTTTATGATTTCCCAAAAGGTTGATATGTTTTTAGACTTTTATGCTTACTCATTGGGAATCTAGCTTTACCTGTTACTTATTATTGTAAATAGATTTTAGTTTTCCCTATTTAGAGTTGAAGAAGATGCAAGTAGTATTGATGAAAAGAAAAAGAAGAATTAGCCGGAAGACTGTTTCTTGGTGGATTATAGTTCTATAATAGGTACCTTTGGTGCTTTTCTTTTGAGTATGATTTGGCCCTGCAGTGGTATAACCTGGTGAAACCGGGGGTTACTTCTCAGTCTTTGTCGGGACACCATGAAATCCTCTTCTTACTTGAGGCCTGCTCAGAAATCAAAGTGTCAATCTACAGAGGAAGGTTGCTAGATTTATTTCATATAGACTCATTGAAATTGCATAGTTTTCGGTAAAATTAAGTAAACATACTTTTATTTATGGTGATATTCAATGCTATCAACTGGAGTAAAGGATATGAGTAACCGTTCCTTTGTTTCTCCTTTTGCTGAAACTTTTACAATTAACATTTTTTATAGTCATTCAGTTCAGTGGCATAGTAACAGAACTATGGCTGCTACCATAATTGTTATGATCTTATCCAGTAGCACAGCTGGGACATTGATGATATTGTGGTCTAAATGGGGTTGGAGTTGGGGACACCAGTGATGATGACAGTGATTAGCAGGTGGTTGTTTTTCTTGTAGTGTTTCTAGGTGGGATGACATTTGTATTTCTGTTTCTATAAGACTTCAGCATTTTAGGGAGTAATATTTAAATAAAAAGAACAATAAAATTTTGATATTCTTGATCCTAAGCGTGGACATCTGGAAAATATTACTACTTAACATGTTATAAGCAATTAAAAACTTCTGTAAAAATCCAAGTTTTAACCTAAAACCGTGAGATTGTATTTTAATGGTTCTAAAGAACAGTTAGAGGAAATATTCATGGTAAACAACTTGTAGTATGCTAAAAGCACAAAAAGTCAAAACCCTTGTGAATTCTCACTTGTGAGAATACTTGGCAACTCTCTTTCTTTTGTTCTACTTCTCCTTCTCTCTTTCAGTAAAAGTGTAGATTTTCTGTTTATTTTTATCATTGGAAATCTGTACCTTGAAGATTTTTGTTCCATGACTTATTTTTTGCTTCCTACCTTTTCCTAGATCTTTGTATTACCATGGCTTGTTGAATACTTGAAATAACCAACTAAGTTGGTTACCTTTTTATCAAAATCTAGCATATATGAGTTGATATAGAAGTGAAGCTCATCTTGCTGAAAGCTCTTGACATTGACCACAGAGAAGTCATGTAGCTAAAATTAGGCTCCGGCTCTCCTTATTGGGCTTTCCTTGAAAGGATGGTGCAGGTGTTGGCACCATGAGTAGGTCAAGGTCTTGATGATTTTTGATTCTGTCCTATATCTTGTTATGGAGTTGAGAAACACTTCAATCAATTGTATTTACTTTGGAAGGTACCAACTCAACTATTCTTATGTTATCAAACAGGCTAAGATCAGCATTGATGCAACTTCTAGCTATTGTGTTTATGAATCGGATATTGCAACTGGCTTGGGTGTGGGGTCATTGCTGTTCCTTCTGGCTAGTCAACTCCTTATAATGGTGGTGAGTCGATGCCTGTGCTGCGGGAGAGCTTTGAAACCTGGTGGTTCTAGGGCACGGGCGATTGTCCTATTTATCACGTGCTGGTATGTGCTTTTACCCCAACTTCCACAGTGTTAGTTGTAATCTAAATCTTTTCCAAGAAAAAAAGAAAGAAAAAGAACGGTCATTCTTGCTTAAATGTTTATCTTGTCTTGGAAATGGAATTTCTTAAAAAAGTTCAGGTCATTTGATTAGATTATTGATTCTTTCAGGAATATTTTGGTCTTTAAAATAGTTCTCAACTATTATAAAATAACATCTTGTTTCTTTTATTGAAGGATTCAATTTCCACTTCTTTTTTCCCTGAAATTATCAGTCATTTGTCAATTACTATTTCAGGGTGACATTTTTTATTGCCGAGGTATGCTTGCTTGCGGGTTCAGTGAGAAATGCCTATCACACCAAGTACAGAAGTAATATATCAGACAATCCTCCATCTTGCGAGACATTAAGAAAGGGAGTCTTTGCGGCAGGGGCTGCTTTCATTGTTTTCACTGGCATATTGTCCGAGCTTTATTATGTTAGCTACTCGAAGGCTAATGATGGGTTTCAGCCTAATAACAGAGACACTGGTATAAGGATGGGAGCCTATAATTGAACTATGTGAAGGAGGTGAAAGATGCTCTGAATTTGTTTCCTAGATTGAACTGTGTGACAGTTAAAAAGCAGATAATTTGATAGAGAATGTGATGGATGATGCACTGACATTGTAGATTAGGCTTTGAATTGGTATGTTGATTTTTTATTTTTTATTTTTTATTTTTTATTTTTTTAGTTTCTTTTGCTTTTTAAATTGTATTTGTTTTAACTTCATTGCTTTCTTTGGTGCTTGACCTAACCCATTAGTTGAAATTGTATTTGTATGATATAACCAAAATGCTTCATTGCTTTCTATTAGAAGTTGAGTATCCATGTTCTGACAATATATTATACCTAAATGGATCATCAACCTAGTTGCAAAACCGGAAATTGTTAAAACAACTAATTTTATTTTTGATATTTACTGAATGGAAAAAGCTTTATGTTCTGGCCCAAAATGAAGTTGATTGTATCCATGTTCTGAAAAATTCAAATTATATAAATATATATATATATATATATATATATATATATAGCAATTTAAACACACACAGGACACCATATACATACATGTTCTTGAGCCAAGGCTAAAATGGTGCACAAATTGCCTGTTAATCTACAACATTTAACAATGACTAGGAGGAGGATAGCCATCTTTTTTATTGGGATAAGAAAACATAATTTCAGTACTAAAGCCAAAAATCATTATTTTGAAAGATAAATATGCAGTCATAAAATGACAATGATATCACTGATATTATCATTCTTTGAGGTAATCATAATTTTTTAAATTGATAATAAAATTAAAAAAAAATAAAAAAAAGATTGCTAGTTGGCAGGAGTTTGAAACTTATGTTTTTATTATAATTTATGTATTTCTTCTAGTGAAGCCTTATAGCCATAACTTCTTAGACTTATAAGCAGTACATACAACTAGTTGTATGGATGGGGCAACATATGATCATGACTAGGGGGTAACAAGGGCAGCTCAAGAAGAGGTTCATTAATATGCAAGTATATAATCAAACAAAGAAGATGAGAGATTTTTAGTACCACAGTAACTGTTGAGTAACAACACATGATAGAGTAAGAAGTGCTACAAGATTTGTTCCTGCACAGTGAAGCAACTGATACAAAAGATGCATCATGGCTCAAACATGACCTTTACTGGTAAAACCGATAAAATGCCTAAAACTTGAAGTCCTTTTTCTTGGACTTGCCATCCTTTTCTTGCATCTTCCGTTTCCTCTTATTCGCATTCTGCAACAATTTCAAACCATTAAAAACAAGACATTTCATCCAAAAAATAAATTGAATGATGCCACAAAATATTTTCTAACATGCGCACCTCAGCAACCATGTCACTGAAATCCTCCCGCTGACTACGGAGCTTCTCTTCCTCCCGGGCTTCATCATACCTGTATAAACAACCGAGTAAATAAAAAAACCTACGAGGATATCGAAAATGGAATTTATCTGTGTAAACTTCACTTACTTGGCAGGCAAAATGTTCTCCATGACTTCCAACTCTTCTGGATTCAGTGACACATCAACTCTATCTGATTTCTGACCTCTAAGCAAATCAACCTGAAATGGTAAAATAGTGTTAGGTTGTTAGCCACATGCTTGATGCTTGGGTCTCGGCTACATACTAAAGTCTGTGATCAGACCTAGCTCATTTTAGACTCTTTAACTAAAAGACTGTTGGCTTCTCTTCTCAGCTTGCCAACAATGTAAATGAATTAAAATTCTTTTAGCAGAATCCACCGATGTGGAGTAAAAGGCAAACAAATTAAGATGTGCGTCACTGAACATGCGTCTGTCATATATTGCAAGTAAATAATATAGCTTCAAGACTACAATTTGCATTCTCTGCTACTAAGAGACTTGTAAAATCAAAACAAAAGTTGGGAAAAGTAACGATCTGCTTCAATGGAAAGGGAAAGAATATGAATGTACATACCCTTTTGGCCGCTGGCTTGTCTTGCACACCGCCACTTATCACATAGCTGCAGGCACAAAGGTGAAAGACATACTCAATCAAGGACTGCATAGAAAATAAATTTCTATACAGAATCGCTTTAAAAAATCGATAGCTTACGTATGACTTGTTCCAAGTAAAGTCCCTGGAGCTATCTTTTCTTCTTTTTCTTCGAGCACCTTCACAAAAAAAGGAAAGACACATGAGCAACAGGACCAGCAGAAATTGATTTGAGAGGAAACCAAAGGGTAGCATGATATACTTACTTGGTATAGAGACTTCTCAGGCTCCTTCCTCTGCTGCTTGCGAAGGTCAATAACATCTGGAGTCTCGACCCCAGTAGGAGTGCTGAAAAATAGAAAACATACTAAATTACTCGGAAATTTGTGTTTCTAATAACAAGCCAACAGGACCAACCCATTAATCTTATTTGTGAACTTTAGCATAAAACAAGTCATCCCTTCGTACTTTTCTTATTTCTGTCAACATGGGTTGAAGTAAGAAATCTAATACTCTCTTAGTTTCACACTTAGTATCACTTTTAATTATTTCAAACAAATTGAGAAAGCAATTTTAGCCAATCAAATATTAATTTATACTTTCATTTCCCATTTTACCCTTAGATACTCTGTGCTTTTACTTGCATAAATGGGCCCCATGAAAATTCACACACATGTAATCCCCTTATCTATCACAATCCCTTGTCTCCACCGTAACATGGTCCTTTAACAAACTTTTGTCGACTTTCAAAACAGTGAAGTTTATATTGAAACAAAAATAAGACCCAAAAGTGACACTTAATGCGATACGGACGATGGTATTGATGAACATGCAAATGACACATAGTACACCAGATGTTAGAATCCTAACCCACAATCAATTAAAAGTCCTAATAAAACAATTCCACCGAAATAAAAGTAGCAAAGCCAAAGTAAAATACCTTGAAAGGCTATCCACCGATTGAATGCCATCTTCCAACTCGTCCTCATCTGGTTCTTCATCCTCCTCTTCCTCATCCTCCTCTTCCTCTTCTTCCTCCAAATCTCCCCAATGTTTAGTTTTATCCTCCGGTTCCTCCTGATCAATAATGAGACAATCTAAGAAGTGAGAGTGTCTTCTTATATACAGACAAATCAAAACTGAATATACTTTCAAAATAACAAAAACTCCATTCGGATCCAACAAAAAGCCATTTCAGTTGGTAAGAATTTGCCAGAACAACTATCCACAACCACAAGCATCGCATTGCTCATATTTATATTTATTACAAAAACCAGGTAATCTAATATGAAAGCAATAGTTCAAGATGAATTATGGCAGTAAATAGTTTAAGATGAACTACCTCATAGTTTGGTTGTTCTGGTTGTTGACCAAACACATCTCCATACAAAGGCCGACCGAGCTATATTAAAACATAAGGCAAAACAAAAATTCTAAATTAAATTAACTAATGCCAAAGACAATAAACAGAACCAAAATAAAGATTGAAGCTAGAAATAGGACCACATGATGAAGGGAGCATATAACTTACTTCATCAACAGGTGGTTTACCCCAGCCTCCAGCATGATAACCAAATAGAGCTCCATGTGGAATGGGAGCATTTAGTCCAGGGATTTTCAATTGTGGATAAGAAGGTGGAAGACCATACCTCTGGATAAAGTTATGTTTCAGACATAACAAGATTGTAAAAATAAATTCAGTTTTCGTCACAAAATTATTAAATCTAGCTCAAACCATGAACATCGTAATCAACAAAAATCTAATGCAACCAGAAAAGAAATTAACAATAACAGGTCATGTGCAAACTATTATCTTAACTACCTGCATATTGATGAGCCATGGAGGAGGAGCACCTTCAGGCATACCAAGAGCTTCTTTTAGTTCCTGCGACAACATCCCTGGCTTCATCTCCCTTAGTTTTACCTGTATAGCACCAAACAGTATTAAATAATTACAGCTGTACATTATCAAACAGGTCGGACATGCTAAGTAGTAAGTATTCGAGCAGATGAATACAAAAAGTTTGAAAATGATTAGGGTTGCATCTACTTGTCTTGGACACATTTCTAGAACTATATGAAGCAGAATTCATACCTCAAACTCTTTTCCTTCATGATACAGGTCACCATGTGATGTCAACTTAGGTTTGGTCTGGTATTTAAAGAAGGCATCATGGAGAACCTACAAAACAGAAAAAGAACGGTAACTGTCAAGACAGTGGAAGATAAAGGCAGAAAGTACACTCTTAACTAACTTTGAGGGTGTTTGCTGGCCCTAACATGACTTTAATATTAAGAATCTAAAGAACCTGATAATCAATGTCCATCTTCCCCATTTTTGGCTGCATCCTTTCGCGTTGTTTCTGTTTAAGTTTCTTGTTGTCCTCCTTTTCAATGTAGGCCTGCATAGCAAAACAATAGAACAGTTCACTGTAACTCAGCAGAAAACTGCATATCTTCTTCTGAGGGGAAAAGAGATTGAAATTAATGTGGCAACTCTACTTTACTAGATGAGCAGTGTAGCCAATACAATTAAGATAGGTATTTAAACAAAAATTGGGTGGATTATAGTCTACAGATCATACCATCTTTTAAGGAGTAGACAGCTACAAAAGACGGTCTCACTTTAATCAAGAACAGGTGGGGTAATATAACCTTTTCATTACTGTTACCAGGAAGCAAATTAGTTTTATGGTTTCTGCTAACAGGTGGAGTAATATAACCTCTTCATTTCTTTTGGACAGGTAAAGAATACTCAAAAGGTGTCAACAGGGTGCAGACAATACAAACTAAATAAAAAATACACCAAGTCTAATTTTAAAGAAGCTGTGATATTGAGCTTACTTGTCTAATTTTCTCAATTCCTGTGGCAGCAATGAAGTCAGGAAGTTGAAATGGCTGCTTCTCAATACCACGCTTCCCCTGCAATATAATTTAGAAAGTGATGAGGCACCACAATATGATTAAGAAAATCTGCAGTTAAGCTTGATCAATTATATCTCAGACTGCTATAAATCACAAGCAGCCCAAAAGTTTCAGTAGTATAGAAAAAATATTTCCCGAGCATTATGCACAACGGAAAAAGATCTGAAAATACAAGGGTAGATTAATTAGCATCCTGCTGATAAACAATCCCAAGTATTTAGCATGCAGAAAGATACCCTATCCCATACATGTTTATTATCAAAAAATGGCATCATGTGTTTAATTCCAACCCATACTAGCAAAACATATTAAAAGGGAAACCATTAACGGTCCCCTCTTGCCAAACACCTACATGTCCAGGCTTCAAGGTTGTCACATCCGCTCCCCTGCAAGAACCAGATATATACGTATAAGACAAACCTGATTGACACTACTTTTGTCACCCTGTTCTTTAAACCCATCAATTAATGCCCATAAAAATTTCATTTCCCAATTCTTTATGGAAAGTTAATAAATGGGAAATGACCATATATAATGCATCTAAACATGGATCCATAGTTGACGCACCTGCAAAAATTTTCTTTTCTGACACCAATGTCTTGGTACTGGAACGGTATTTCGATACGATTTCAGAAATACCAGCAGCTTAGGGTCTGCAGAGGTGGCATCCCACACCTGAAAAACATTCAGACCTGTAAATTAGAAATGATGATTACATTTTACAAAATAATAATGATAACAGAAAGATAATATCAACAACAAAAATAACATTACCATTACTACTCAGCAAATAATAATACAAGACTTAACCCACAACACAAACCATATCTCCTCCTTACAAATGAAGAAGAAATGGTTAACCCACATGCCAAAATACATAAGTCGCTAGTGGTAATATACCCTTTTGGAAGAAGGGAATCATGAATCTTTTCAAATAGTTTAGCAGAGAATAATTCTATTAACAGAAAAGTGATTCAGATATTGAGTTTCAGTATAACTCATATAGTTAAAGCATTTCTGAAATATAGAAACAGGAGCTAAATATTTCAATATCCCAAAAGAATGTTCTGAAATCACATGTATTAGAGTATTTCCTGGATATATGATTAAATTAGGTTTAGATTTAAACATGATTGCTAATTTGTATGATCTCTTGTATGTCAAAGTAATACTTTAAAAGTCGAAGAAAAATGTGTATGTTTATAAGAAATATTTAAAAAGGGACCAGGCGTAATTCTTTGGCGAAACATTATAGAACAAGCGTGGTTGCACCTTACTATATGCCTAGGTCAGCACTCAGCAGTAGTAGTAGCTTATCTTACTTTTAAGTGTATGGGGGTTCACTTACATGATTAAATAAGTGAGAATTGTATATAATTCTAGTTCTTTATTTGTTTCTCTTCCATTTTTTGACTTGTACGAGTAAACATTAATAAGCATCGAGAAATAAGAGACTGAGCCTCTGATAGAGTTGAACAGAAGATGAAAGTGTGACAATACGACATGGGGGCTAAAGATAAAGAAAGAGGTCATAATTCCATTGAAAAAAAAATTAAAGAACAAATATATTATTAAGACAATAACTTTGTAAGACCCACATAACTTGCCTGAGAAGACTAATAAAAAATACAAACAGAACTGGCAATCTTTTTCCCCAATCTTAATCCATTTTTTCTTAATAAGTCCCCCTCTCATTTAATAATAAATGATAACAGAATAAAAAATTGAGGCAAATATTAGATCTGAGAGACAAATGGATACTCACACTAGAAATCATTAGACCACATAGCAAAAGGCCATAACAGAATGCAATGTTTGCCTCAACAAGAACTAGTATTCAAAAAGTAAAAGTTTTAATTTAAGCCTGGTCGATCATGCATAATCGCATCTAGGGTTATTATTGGACTAGCTCAATAACCAAAGAAAATAGTGAACTACACTATTGACAGGTATTGGTGAGCTACTCCCACGAAGCTAAAAAGTGCACACCTTTCTGCATCGAAAGCTCAGAACATACCACAAACATGTTATAAGAACATATCCTAAAATATGATGCCTTAAGGTAAGTTGGGGGGAATATCGTGCTTTCAGTTTTGCCTCAACTTGAGCCATAATGAAGGGGAGAAATTAACTAAAACTGAGAATCCACACCAAGAACAGTAGTCAAAAATATGACAAAAATCCTAAAATTATGACAAAGTGGCTAGAACAATTTTATAATTTCATACTTATAATGGTTGAAGCTTAAAAACTGTCTATTATGGCAAAAGAAAGAAGATATGAAACATTATTAATAGAGGCAATTATGAAACAGCCGGAGCTATACTTTATACAACATAGAGCAAAACTGTTCATCAGGAATAACCACAAAATGCAAGTGTGTTCTGTGTCAACTAAATGCATGTGGCTGGGAAGCATTTGATTAATTTAACAAAAACAAACAAAAATACTTGAAAGGTTCCAAATATGATATAGGAGGTGTAAACAAGAATTTGTCAACTATAGTGAAAGCTGATGATATTGACCATCAAAATGAGACTAAAAAAGAAAAAAAAACATCCACTATCAATTATTACCTCTACTACATCAGGCCTCGAGGAGAATTGTTTCAGTTCTGCAATCTTCATCCGACGCTGAAGCTGAAAACAAGTGCAATTCACCGACTCTTACTGTCCCGTGTTAAAGAAAATAAACGAGAAAACACCATAATAACCATTAAACAATAGCTAACTTTAATTTTTAACCTTTTTCTTTTTATTAGAGATTCCTCCTTTCTCCTTTTGCAGAGCATCCTGCTCTTCCTCTTCCTCATCTGAATCAGCTTTCTTCTTTGTAGCTGCCTCAGTGGCAGTTTCATCCTTCTTATCATTCTCCTGAACAAGTTTAGATGTAAAAGAAGAAAAGAAAAATAAGGTATTTACTTTATAAATCAACATAGTAAAGGTAAATTTGATAAAAACTCATTTTTACCTCCAAACCAGAAAGCTTGCTGAAATTGAATTTCTCGAATACCTTTCTGAATTCCTCATCCAATAATCCATCTAGTTCTGCCTTTTCAGGGATGTATTCCACTTCAACTTGCTCAAAAGCCTTTGCACGAGACAATGTTACACAAGGTAAGATCAATCATAAGTCGGCAGTTAGTCCATAAAGTGATAATGACATATTACAAACCTTACAACTAACTTGCACAAAGTTCAACTCAGTGTGAGAAATGAATAGAGTACAAATAAATTGACAAGATGAACTGAAAGTAAAGCTATATTCTTACCAACAGAAAACAATTATGCGAACTATAAATAAACTTTCCTTATAACTAAAACAAACAAAAGGTTAGTTTTGATTCTTTACCTAGTAAACAGTAAGACATAAAATAATAACAAAATGTTGAATCTTCCACATTTTTTATTTTTACATACAAGCAATATACATGCTATATTGAGCAAATGAAAATGCAAGCCAGATTCAAACAAACCACCTTCTATTCTCTACTTTCCAAACACCCAAGGGATTTTTGGTGATAATTTCATCCTTTTCTCTCTTCGAGTGTATTGTAGCTATTATTGTCATGCGTATGTGTGTGTGCGCGTATCAAAAATCATGTTAAGAACTATAAGTTTTTTTTCTGTTTCAAACATAATTAATATAGATATATAGCTATGACTGATTCAGTAAACATTTCCTGCAACACAGAATATCTGAAAATGCACTCGCCAGAATAAATCATTTAAACAATGTATTAAATATGTCTTCAAACAATATCGTACGGCAATAATGTTACATAGGCAAAACTATTTTCAAAAACCAAACTCAGCACCTATAAGATGGTCGCCAGGTAACCTCATTGATAACCACAAACCTCAAGATAACTATGATGAGCAAAGAAAACATAATAAAGATCAAGATTGACATTTTGAAGATTTTTTTATTCAACTACAGCTAAATTTAAGCCAATTTGAGAACAAATTGTTTTTCAAATTCATGAACCAAAATCACAAGAATAACTCCAACTCACATGAGCCTTGGTTGTCATTTATAAATATCTCGAGTATAGCACAACCAAACTCTCATTAAACATCACTGTAGAAATGCTAAGCATTCACTCAATTATCATTAGTTCATCAACAAAAATAAATCTCTAAAACCCCAGGAGGTTGATAATAATAAAAAACAACCCAAAGTGTATAAGCAATAATATACCAAAATCGAGTAGGAAACAAAAACCAATGTTCTAAAAGGCGTTAGGTGGGAGGCGGGCGGGCGGCCGAGGGGGCCTAGCGCCTAGGGGGGCTAGGCGAGATTTTTTATTTTATGCCAATTTTAATATTTTATCTTACATTTATCCAAACAAAATAATAATATAAAGCAAAACAATCTATAATAAAGATAATAAAGGGCTTTGCTTAAAGTTCAAACACATATCCATATTGCTAATGTCAAAGGTCAAACACAAACATGCAATTGTTCAAAGTTCAAACATATTTTTAAAAGTCTTTTTATTATTAGTTGTTTTATTCATAAACAAGATTGCTATTAAATAATAAAATTTAAAATTTCAAGAATTTAATTCAATATTAAAACTTAAGAAACTAAAAATAAATTTAAAAATTATATTTGAATTAATTCTAAATATTACAAATGTATCATCATTTAAGAATTATATAAATTAAATTTAAGTTACAAATGTATCATCAGTTATATAAAATTATAACTATAATAAAATTATCCATTTTGACTTGATATTGTTCACTTCTTGTTGTGATTTAATATACTACAACCTATATTATGAATATGGTAAATCATTAGAAAAATAAATATATCAGATCTGTTTGGATAGTTATTAAAAAAAACTCTCCGCCCCTACCCCACCTAATTTCTTGAAGGGATTTTTTTGCCGCATTGGGCCTAAGTGAGACGTCAGGGGGCCTAGCGCCTAGGCGAGGCGCCAGGGGCCTAGGTGGACCTAGGCTTTTAGAACATTGACAAAAACTACTAATCCCAACGTAGGATACTTAACGAGACAAGACAGCTGGATACTCAAAATTGTTCACTATCAAACCCTAATACTACTTCAGGTTAATCTCAATCTTGTCATCAAGCACAGAACTATACAGCCTTTCAGCTAATGTAAACAA
Source organism: Panax ginseng (assembly GCA_020205605.1). Classification (NCBI taxonomy): domain Eukaryota; kingdom Viridiplantae; phylum Streptophyta; class Magnoliopsida; order Apiales; family Araliaceae; genus Panax; species Panax ginseng. Next base: position 12,369,822 of record CM035128.1, on the reverse strand, counting down.
AACCAAACATAAGAAAATACAAAATGACTTCAAATACAATATATATACACACACACTAATTATTAATGGATCGAAACCTAAAGGCACCAAATTACATCCAATCTACCCCCACAATGCTAATCACAAATGCAATCACAATTAAAGCAACGTCTGACATCTAGAGGTGGCAAACGGGCCAGGACAGGCCGAGCGGGCCGAGAGCGGGCCGGGCCAAAATGGCCCGGGTTTTGGTGGGCTACAAATGTAAGACCTGTGGCCCGGGTTGGGCCGGCCCGGCCCGCATGCTTCTTCCCCTATTTTATTTTTTTTTACAAAATCTTACTTCACCAAAAATAGTAATAATAATAAATATTAAAAATAATAAAATAATTTATAATAAACAATAATTCTAATTACCTATATTAACTACATATCTCAATCAATTAAAATTTTAATAGTATTATAAATTACTACTATGGGGTTTGTAAAAGTTTTGCCTCCCAATGCTCACTGAGGATTATAGAAATCCTGTGATTTTTGTGTAGCTAGATAATTATTGTCTTAGTGCTTTTATAGTTTTATGAGGTTGTCATCTTTATTTAAGCTAGCATTTTAATCTGTTGCTTTCAGGAAATAATGCATGATCCTCAGGTTGCAGCAGATGGTTTATTTTAATAATGCATGATCCTCAATTTGTGAATGCAAATGATATCAAATCTATATATACAAAATAGAACTATTTTTGAAAAAACTTAAATTCCCGCTCAAACCTATTAAAAGATCCAGACCGTCAAAACTTTGAGATAAATCTAACCATTAATTGCTCAGCAGCTCTCTCATTCTTCCGTGTTCAAATTTCAAACCCTATTCTCTCTCTTATCTCTCATACTCATCCAACTCGACCCTCTCGACTCCCCTAAATCTCTTATCTCTCATAAAACCCTCTTTGCATTCTCTCTCATGGCCAACTCTCATTCTCCTTCTAGGGTTTTCGCCTTCTCTACTGTTTCACCTCATCCTTTGAAGCTCTTGGCTGCTTCATGATTCGCCTCACCAACAAATTCTATGGCGCCAAAATCGTTAAAGCCAGAGACCCAACAGTTCTTTCTCTCTCTAGCGGTTTTCGCCGGCTCCATTGGGTTGGCCTATTCGGAAGGCTCAGCTACCAAAATACTTGATTTCTGATGTTATGAAAACAAAACCCATTTAGGTGATTCCAATTTGAAGAAACAAAATATGGGTTCACAAATTTTAGGTAAGTGGTGGTGTTTTTGAGTTTTAAACCTCCATTTTTCTGCAAAGAAAAAAATGGAGTACTTACATTTTTTTTCCAATTCCCAATGATTAATTTAAATCGGTTAAGTTAAATGGATGTACATAGATTAATGTAGTGCATGTGGCTTCTCCTTTTTTGGTACCCAACTTCTGATTTTGGTAAATTGAGAAATTTGTTTATCTTCATTTTCTTTCAGACTATCTTTCCAGTCCATACAGAATTTGGTAGTTGAATTAGGCACTTTATAGTTTTGTACTTTTTCCGACTCCCTTTTTACACACTTTTTTCCTGTTCATTGAATTTAGAAATGGTTTGCAAAATTGTTGTTGGGTGAAGACATGTCTGGAAGTGGTAAAGTGGTAAACATTGTTGTGATTGCTTTAATTACCCTGTTATACAAACTGATATTATATGCAACATGTGATAGTCAGACAAATAATACTCGGAAGAATTTGAATCATTGTTGTTCTTATTTTTTGTTGCTTTTTTCCCCACCAGGAATTACTGAATAAGGAAGAAGAAATTTAGCTACTATTAATGTGTGAAGAAAAATATCAAATAAGTTTATACCAATGTGTTAAATCAGAGAAGCTAGGTTGCAGGTACACTATTTCTTGATCTGGTAGAAACAAGGCTACTCCTTAACCCTCAAAAAAGCTTCATTTACAATTCTTATAACCACATGCATTTGTTAGTCTTTAGATACCATGTTATGTAAATTTTTTTAGTTTGGCCCTCTTTTTTAATTGTTGGAATTATTTGATGCCCTCACTTAGCTACCACATTCGGCCAACTGTGGAGATTGGAACCACTGCCTTCTGAGAAGAAATTAATGTGGCAAAGAGATATGGAATGTCTTCTAACCTGAATCCAGTAAGCTTGAGGTACGTGATATACTCAAAACTCCGAAAACCAAAGATTTGAATCAAGTATTCTATGATATATTTACTTCATATTCAGGAGTTACATTCTCTAAGATGATATATTTAAAGTAGTTAGAGCTTCAAACCTATGAAGCACCTTCTTATTTTAAAACCAATTTGATACTTCTAATTAGGATAGATGTTGGGATAAATGAAGGCATAAACAACTATAATATTTATATCATCTTTCTTTTGAGCTTTTAGCCTTTGTACAACTGAAAACAACCTAAAACACAAACACATCATCATCATCATCATCTAAACTTCCATATGCTTGATAAAATTTTTGGAATATGACTAATTAACTACAAATGACTGGCCGATATTTTTTATTTATGTTTTTCGTGTGTGAAAAAAATCTTATTCATAGCCCCGAGCAATTTTCATGTGGGTCTGTAGTGTTTGAATTATCATGATGTTATTTAGTGAAACATTTGCAGTGATGTTAAACAGATGAATTTATTTATATCTGAACTTTTTTGTTTTCACTATATTTTGCATTTGATCGGGTTTTTTTTAAACTTTTCTGAAGGAAGCAAAAACTCCTTGCTCATCATTTTGAACTTGGGCTCTGTTAATTAGGTAATATGCAGGCCACTTTAGTTTTTTCATTTTCCACCATCACCAGAAGCATCTTATGATCTATCGTGTTAGTATGTTATATACCCAATTTTTTTTATCTTCTTGAAAATTTTGAACAGGTTCGAAGATTTTGTTCGTCAGTACTGGATTAGGTGTGGGAGATTTCACTAAAACCGCAAAAAAGGATAAATACTATCACGGGTAAGTTTGAATTTTTCTCATATTACAAATTTCTTTCTTTTAGATTTTGATATTGTGCATGAGGTGTTTGATAAAATGTCACATACATACCTACTTCTTACAATCTTACTCATTCATATATTTTTTGTATAAAATGTCACATACATACCTACAACGAATTCATCTGGCTTAAGGCGTTTTACTTTCACGAATTATTTCAGTTTGTTTAATTCATTTGGTAGTGTTTCAATTTTTTAGATTAGCCTTGCTATGACCCTGACTGCTTTTATGTTGAGGATAAGATATGCAAGTAGTTTGGTGAAAAAGGTAAATATTAGAGACTTGGATCCTTAGTCTAGCAGATCATATTAGATTTCTTTTATTTATTAATTTTTTGAAATTTATTATCTAATCTATAGACCTTCTTTACTATGTTGATTCACTACATTTATTAAAATGACTTAACTCTACGATTGAGATGTTTTTGTTTTTTTGTTTTTTTTTTTTTGGTATTTATGCTTCTCCTTTATTTCTTTTTTCTAAACTCTGAATTTTGTATTTTGAATAAAACCTTTTTTTCTGCGCTCTGTTCTAAATAGATTTGGTAATTAATAAAAGGGGATGTAACTAGACTTGATGAAAGGACTTTGAGAATGTATAAAATAAGAATATTACATTGTTATGATTTATTTTATATGCTGATATTTTTTTCCCTTTGTATGAATATTGAAGGAGGAGAAGACTGTCTCATAGGAAGTTTGAGCATTCCAGGCATGGCTCCCTTGATTTCTCCTAAGGAAGCGCGCTTCTCGCCATACAGAGGAAAAGGTGAACTGCTTGAATTACTTAAAATTTTATTTTTTGCTCTTTTTAACATTGGATGTGTTCCTATTTCATTTTGAGTAAGGCATCGCACTGATGTCATTATTTTGGATTGTCATTCGTCAGTTCGCAGAGATTGAAGCTATGGTATTAATAGATATAAGAGAGTTTACCCCAATACTTTGTTTTTTATATATCCCAAGAAACATTGAAATATTTATAAATAATTTATTAAACTTGAGGTAAACTCTCTTATATCTGTTATAATCCCAAGTAAATCTAACCCTTGAAATCAGTTAGCTTCATTAATACCTGAGTTTCTAAAACTGTAGCATACACAGTAAGGAAGAGAAAGAGAGTCCGCTGGAAAGAAGGGAGAAAGTGGCAAATTCATTTTTTTTGGAACTCTCTTATTAATTGAATAATCAGCTTTATATTATACTTAATTTTGTATGGATGTAATACTTTGTTTTCGTGTAGAAGTAGTGGATATCCTATCACTTTGTTGGGTTTTTGCTCTTTGAGATTTTTGGAACTCTCTTTAGAGGTTCGATTTCATTTTCATATTATTATTATTTATTATAAATCTCAGGTGTTATTTTATTGTGGGTGATATAAGCTATTCTTCAGTGTATTTATTTATTACTACTATTTTATTTTAATTTGTAGTGGTGCCTTGGAGTATATATTTAATGGGATACCGAAATCCTGTATGTTGATAGAAATTTAGAGCATTATGTTTTTTGTCTCATTCTCAAGAAATGGTATTCTCGACTACCCCTACCTTATAGTACAAACTTATTTGCTACGGTTTGATTGGAACCATTTACATATCTTTGGATATATCTATCTATACAAGCAAGGTCCTATTCTATTAAACCAAAGACTAAAGGTAACTGATCGGTAATAATAGCTCTCTTTTTATATGCAAAATCACATAGGATTAAAAAGGTAAATTTTTCATTGAAAATCATCAAGTAACTAATATGTTAAAAAGAAAATTAAAATATTAGAATATAATTATAAAAAAAATTGAGAAATTATTGTTACTAATCATTTTGCTAGGCATCAAATTTATCTAAATATTTTCTCTACTAAAATTGTATTAAAAATTACGTTCTAAGTCATGTCGATCACCTATGTTTTTCGTAGCAGTTGGATTAGGAGAATATATTTTTTACAAATATTTTTGTTATTTTATAAGATTCATTGTCATATTGCAAGTTTATAAACTTCCCTTATGAATGTGACTAGAGGTGACTAGAGGTGACAAACTTCCCTTATGTAATAATTTTAGATGGGTGGGTAATTTTAAATGGATATGTTATGCGTGATTATTGTTTATTTAACTATCTGTTGGTATATTCATACAGTAACAAATAATTGACATAATATTTAGTTGTACGATTAATCGTAAGAAGCATCAAAAGTTAGATTGTTAACAACTTAACATCTCTTGGTTTTGCTTGGTCATGAAAGTGTATTCCAGCTTGATTAAATAAAGAGAGTAGTTTCAACAACTCCTCATTAGACAGTTTCGAAGGCCTCTTATCTTCAAATCCACCTGATTTTTAGAACCACAATTATTTTGTCCTTGACAATAATCAATCCCGATTCTAATCCAGAGAACGATTCGCAGTCTCCTTCATCACTCACCTCTTCCTCCTCTCTATTCCCATAATCACAGCAATCATAATTGCAGTACTCGACAAAGTTCTCTTCCTTGGAGCCTTTCCCTTCAAACAATTTATATAGCTCCATAACCTTCTTCTTTTGCTTAAATGTAGCACCTAGAGAATTATAACTAAACGATTCATTTCAATTTTTGCAGTCTTGGGATGATATTGCTATTGAATGGAAACGTGTTCATTCAACAAGTCGAGGATGGAGAAAAGTTAACAAGGTTTGTGTATTTTATAATTCTTAAATCGTATTCAAATAATCACGTGTCAATTGTTTCTTTCTTGCGATACTACTAACATTTTGCTTTCTCTTATAAATAACAGATTTTTGTTACAAACAATATTTGTTGGCCGTGGACGTTGCCGATGGATAGTCTTTCTTTTCAAAATTTTATGTACCGAAGACATGGTAGAGCTTGACAGATCTACAAGGAAAATGTTGTTATATGTATTTTTAAGAACATAGTTTATTAAAAGTGGTAATATTTTTTGGTAGATAATTGGAAAATAGATTGTTGTAAAATTATTTTTTTGGGTACATTTGGATGCTGTTTATTATGGTTGATCAGGCATTCAGAGCTTTATTTGTTTATTTGACATGATTAATGCAATTTCTAGAATGTCCAAGTTCTCTTTTTGATAAAAGGTATGCAGGTTTGTATGGTGCAGTAAATATCTTATTTTCCGTAAACTAATTTGCTAACTTTGTTGGTTATGGGTTTGCTAAAGTAACTGTATCAGGTGTTTTTATTTGTTTTGTTTTTGGCTAAATTATTGAAAGTAAAAACAAGAGCTTTGATATGTCTAGCTGTGCTATGATTTCTTCTTTTATATCTACTTGGGTTGCTTCTGGGAGCATGTAATCATGCTTTGGAATTGAATTTGGAGCAGAACTTTTCTCAGTTTGGAATTTGAATTTCAGTTGAAATGTGAGGGCATGGTTTTGTATCTACATGTTGTTTGACGGCTTCTGGTGGTTTGTTTTCTCATAGGGTAGGTTTAGATCTCAACTAAAAATTGTCAATAGTGGTGGGGACAAGAGACTATATTTATATTGGTGCTATCAATTTAATGTTTTAGGTAAATAATGAGCATGTGGGCGAATTTTGATGGACAAGTAAATAGAAGAGCATGTAGATACAATTTGTGGCAAAATTTTTGACTTCTCTACTTTTTGGGTGGGATGTGTATCTTGATTACAAATTTTCTTATTTACAACAAATAATTACGAATTTTTTTACTTTTTATCAAATATATACACTTTTCACATTGTCAACTTACATTTTTCATTTAGATTCATCTAAGTATTAAATAATTACACAAGTATTTGCAGTGCCAGAGGCACAGGTTAACCCTAGTATATATATATATATAGGGGTTTAAAAAAAATATTTTGTACCCATTAGCAGCAACATTTTGTTAAAAAAAAAAAAAAAAATTGCGGGCCACGGGCTGGGCCAAAAACGCCCGAATTTTGTTGAGCTAAAAAAAATGCGGCCCAAAGCCTAACCCGTGGCAGGCGGGCCAGCCCGGCTCGCGGGCCTGGGTCATGTTTGTGAGGTCTACTAACATCAAAATCCCTAACAAAAAATGAATTATTAATAAAACTTACCATTTGGGGATCGGAGTTACCATCGACATTCTCATCACCACCAACAGTGGCGGCGGCGCTTTCATTTCCGGCAGAAGTATCACCTGCCTTGTTCTTCTTCTGCTTGCGCCGCCTCCGACGCCGATCACTTTCGCGCGAATTCTTCGCCTCTGAAGTAGTGTTTACAGGTTTCAGGCCATCGTTTGGTAATTCAGGTATCATCATGTCCTCCTCCTTCTCCTCCAATTAGAATTTAGAATCGAGATTTATCCATATAGTTGAGATGGGTCAAAATTGATAATATTTTTAAGTCAAAGAGTTTTTTTTATGGATTTGGGCTGGTTGAAGTTTGGGCTTGACTCCTTAACAAAATAATCCCTCCGTCCATTAGTTGACGTTTAAGAAGAAAGCTTAAAAGTTAAAAATGCAATTAATATTGTGAATTTGCGTTGAATTTATGTCGAATTATAATTACGAAAAATTATATATAAAAATTATAGTAGGATCTCATTTATTACACATCTCTCCAAAAAAAGTTACGACTAATACTTATTCAAGTAATTAGTAATCAAAAAGTTATATATAATACTTTCGTAATATATATAATTTTCCTTAATATTTTGTCTGATTGATCAAAATAGCTATAAAATCTCAATATTATCTTTTTCAAATTTATTGAAAAAGATAAAACAAAAATAAGTTGGTATTTAATGTAAAGATAATATGGAAAAGTAAGTAATTAATATTTTCTTAAAATCTACAAATGAAAAATAAAAAAACAAATTTCATTGTCTAAAAGACAATAAAAAGTGACAGAGTAATTAAAAAATATTATTATATTCGATTGAAATTTAATATTATTGCCTTTAATACAAATAGATTCTAAAAAATGATGCACCAAAGCATTATGAATAATTTTTTTTACTTTTGAAGATTCTCATAAATATGATGCATATATGTTTTAACTATATGTACTAGTTCGTGAAATGCATTGACTAATTTGAATAATGAATTTAATAATTTGTTCAATATTTATATCAAAAAAAACTTAAAGTAAACAATTTAGGTAAATTAATTATGCCCTTTAAAGCTCCCTATTCAGTTTATGGGATAGTCAACACAAAACATGTATGAACTGAGGTTTTCTTTTCCAGTATATAATGTACTATCTAATGGCTAAATGTTTGTGCAAATGTACTATATACTATAAAATTCATCATTGAAGAAATCATCAATATCTAAACGTGTGTAAAGCAAACCATTTGATTCCATAAGTTTCTACACAAATTATTTTGAATAATTTTTTTTGACATTGTTCAACAAAATCATCACTACAACTACAACCAAAAGAACAAGTTACAGTAACAAAATTGAGCTGGGTTTTTTCTCAAACAAATGAAGTGCATTGAAATTTATTTAGAGCAAAGTGAAGAGAAACCCATGGAATAAATTGTCAATTAGAGATCAAAATAGATAGTAATAACCCCACCAAAACAGTAAATTAGTATGCGAAGCTGATAATGTAATGCACCTATATTATTGTTTAAGTATTTTTTTTTCATAGTTTGCACGACTAATTAATGAAAAAGTCAGGAAAAAAACATCAATTCTTCGGTAGCTTAATGGCCTTAATCTGTTGCAATCTTCTTGACCTGCAAATTAGATAGAAAATCTGTAAAACCCCAAATTTTATGAAATGAAAGTATTCAATTTTCTTATAATTATTATTTTATTTTATAAATGGTTAAATTAATAAAAGGTTAAATTCAAGGGTGATATGTGAAAATTTTTGCAAAGTAAGGAAGTTGTTATAAAATATTTGTTTGATCGGGGAATATTCTTTTTGTTCGGGGAATATCCAAATGCGACAAGCACAATCATTGGTGGACCCCTACAACTAAGTATTGTCTAGTTAGAAAATGACATAATTATTTTTTATAAAATAAATAAATGAAAGTGTTACCGATTAAAACTGTTAAACTACCCTTTAGTAAAAAAAATGCAAGAATACACGTGGTTGCATAAGTAGACTACGGTATTGATTATTGATGCTTACGTAAGAAGTCATTCAGTTATACTCAATTATTGCTACAGTAATTGCTGCATCATAACTCTCACATTATTGATTTAATTATTGTCATAGTATCATCTGCATAATATGTTATATTATTAAATCAATAATTAAGATGACAAAGTTATTCATATTATTATTTGGAATATTGACAATGTCTAAAAATTCTATCAAGGAGAGGTTTGGTCACCTAATTGCGCGCCAATAAGGAGAAATCCTTATCGGAAAGCCCCCTCTTTCCTGAGAATGACCTGGTTGTTAAATATTGTGAGTTATAATATTAATGATGAATAAGTTCGTGTTGATTAAAGATGAATTGATAATTCTATTGTGTGGAAATTATTAGTGTTAGTGGAAATTGACATTTATTTCGATAATAATTAATGTCTGGAGGTTATATTGACCAATCGGGTAATTAATCGGATAAATGAGAAATTAATTGCTATTAATTCACATGCTTATAACTATGCTTAATCGGATTAATGATGAATAAGTTTGTGTTGATTAAAGATGAAATTGATAGTTCCATTGTGTTGAAATTATTAGTGTTAGTAAAAATCGATATTTATTTCGATAATAATTGATGTCTAGAAGTTATCGGGTAATTAATCGGATAAATGAGAAATTAATTGCTATTAATTCACATGATTATAACTATTTGTTCACATGTGTGTACTATTGATTCACATTCATGTACTATTAGGGGAGTTGGTGCAAGATTGATAATACTTGCATGACTAAATTAAAAATAGAGGTATAGATGAAGGTACTATACTATAATTAATTTTTTTCACATGTTTAGAACTATTGAGTCACATGATTTACTATTGATTCACATGATTTACTATTAGGGGAGGTGGTGCAAGTTTAATAATACTTGCAGGACTAAATTAAAAATGAATAAAAAGAGGATGGTATTATACTGTAATATTTCGAGCCCCAAATTGTGCAATTATCGAAACTATATTTTCTTATAAATAGAAGCTCATTCTTCCTTCATTCTCACCAATTCACTAAGTCTCACAAGAGCAATTATAGAGATAGAAGCTATAGAGAGAGAAGCTATAAAGAGAAAGAAGAAGAGTAATCTGTTACTTTACTACTCCAGTATCCAGTCTTCTTCTGAGGTTAGGGTTATTATTTTTATATTCTGAAGAGATATTATTTTTTGTATTCGTATGAATATTATTATCGTTCAATATTCATTATATTTGTTTAATATTCGTAAGAAATATTATTTTCGTTCAATATTCGTAAGGAATATTATTTTTGTTCAACCGTTGTAATTAAGGGGTTTCTGCCAGGGGCAGTTTCGTAACTTTTCTGACTCTCAAAATTCTGGAAAAAATTGAAATGATAATTTGATGAGTTTTCTATATTGTGTCCAAAGATGGTGATATTTGGATGTATAGATTAAGAGTTATGGATTTTATGAGAAAAGACTATTTTAAAAGTAAACCCTTATAACTCCTTGTGGTTAACTCCAAAATTGGTGAAATTTTTATTGGGAGTACATCTATATAACAACAGTATACCCTGTAAATTTCAGAATTTTTGGACAAAAGTATAATTTTTGATAAATGTCTAAATATACGGCAGTTTTAGCCATATAAAAAATAGTAAATGAATTTTAAAAATTCTGAGAAAAATATATGTTCAATATGTATTCTGCTAAATCCCAGAAAAGAAAATTTGTTTGTGCTGATTTGGTATTTTTCATGAAAATGGACTAGTTATGAGTAATTCAATTAAATATGTTATGTGAAGTAAGAAAATTGGAAAATAGGATTTTATGGCTTGAGAATCTATATATAACGTATATCTGATTTTTGATGATGATTTTGGTTATTGGTGATGAAATCTTATGAGTTTGGCATTTTAGGATGATTAAATACATTAATTAGTAAAGTGTAAATAATTAAAATAAATTATTTATAAGTTTAAGAAATGATTAAAATATTGTGGTAATATTAATAATATTAGATTATGAGATTATTAAGTGATTTATAATATTTGGATTAAGTGTTATAAATATTGATATGAATTTTATTGTGAAACTTTATCTTTTTTTGTGTCGGGTTCTTATTCACGATATCGACATTATTCATGTACATGGCACTTATTGCATATATGACATTATTTATGTATACTGATCTTATGTCACGAATATTGAGTACTATTTTCTGAGTTACTATTCATGAGTTACTTATTCACGAGTTACTATTCATGTGGTACTATTTACTCGAAAAATATATTTCTTTTATGTCCAAATTATTTTTGGTACATGAATATTATTCTTGAATTTTACTCCACAAAGCAGTATCATGTTGACAAATTTGGATATTTTTAAACTCTGGATAAATTTAAAGTTTTTAATATTTATTCTTGATTGCGTTTGATTAATGTTTATATCATTGTCATCATCCTCATGCTTATATTGTGATAAAAGTCATCTTTGGCTTACGTGCATAGATGGACTGTTGATTATTGATGTTACAATTGTATATCTTTGGCTTACGTGCAAAGACAAACTGTTGATTAAAAGCTTTGGTTCGTAATGCAAAGATGGACAGGTGTATGATATGATCATGACCAATGGTGATAATAACAAATATCCTTGGCCCGTAATGCATGGATAATTCGATGATGTGATTGGCAGGATCATGATCATTAGTTAACAGTTGAATGTCTTTGGTAGTAGCAATCGGCATTGTGACAATTGATTGGTATGATCATGACCATTGGTTTTATAGTTGAATATCTTTGGCACGTAGTGCAAAGGTAGACAACTGATTGATATGATCATTGTTATTACATTGAATATCTTTAGCCTTTGGGGTAAGGATATTAAGTAAATGTTCTATTAAGCCTTTGTGGCAAGGAGAAAATGTTGATTTACATGATTATAAATATGAATTACGGATTTAACTATAATCTTTGGTGGTTCAGGTGAAGACAGGTGATGGGAGTTCTTTTTTTTTGTATAACAAAGAACTGTTGATGAGTATTACAAGAATGAAATATTAACGATGGACTTTTAATCTAGAGGAGACAGTAGACATTATGTTCTACTTGACTCTTCTAATGGATTGCTTATTTCACTACAGTTGTTGATCTAAAATTTTTTGTCTATTGTATTTTATCAGTTGTTATACTGTTGAAGGCTAAGGATAATTTATTCTGCATTATCTTAGTCATAATATTTCTTATGGGCTAGTTGAGCTCACCCTTTTCTTTCACATTTTTCAAGAAATGAGAATATATTGGGATTTAGCCTGAAAGCGGATTGACGGTCAAGGATAGGTTGCATTAGCAGTCCTCACTACTTAGTGTGATAATAAGTGTAATGAGGATTGAATTTGAGTTTGTATACTATCTATGAGACAATATTCATGTAAAAACTCAGCTATATTTTGTCATATATATTACCCGAAAGTTGCATAAATGAAGTTTGTAGTTGAGTTCTGTACCATGTATCTGACGACTCAAGATGGGTGATGTATACCTGTTTTGGGGGCGTCACAGAGTTGGTGCAAGATTGATAATACTTGCATGACTAAATTAAAAATAGAGGTATAGATGAAGGTACTATACAATAATTAATTTTTTCACATGTTTAGAACTATTGAGTCACATGATTTACTATTGATTCACATGATTTACTATCAGGGGAGGTGGTGCAAGTTTGATAATACTTGCAGGACTAAATTAAAAATAAAAGAAAAGAGGAAGGTATTATTCTGTAATATTTCGAGCCCCAAAACGTACAATTATTAAAACTATATTTTTCTATAAATAGAAGCTCATTCTTCCTTCATTTCTCACCAATTCACTAAAGCTATAGAGCAATTATTATAGAAAGAAATTATAGAGAGAAGGAAGAAGAGAAGTCTGCTACCTCACTATTCAAGTATCCAGTTTTCTTCTAAGATAAGGGGTATTATTCTTTCGTATTCATGAAAAGAGTTATTTTCTTTCAATAATCGTAAGGGGTGTTATTCTATTCTTTATTATTATGTTGGAATAACTCGCCTATGTCAAGTACCGCATACATGGTGAAATTCTACATTATTCCATTCTTTATTATTACATTGGAATAACATATACTGCATTTGGCCTATCTCATGCCCGGTGAATTATGTTGTTATTCCATTCTTTATTTTTACGTTGGACTATCTTATGCATGCATGCGGATTACGCATGACCTGGTTCCATTCTTTATTATTACGTTGGAATATCCTATCCGCATGCGGATTACGGCGTGACCTAGTTCTATTCTTTATTATTACATTGGGAATAACTCATGCATGGATCTATCGCATGTCTGATGAATTCTTCTGTTATTCTATTCTTTATTATTCTGTTGAAATAACATGTCTATGTGGATTACCGCTTGCATGGTGAATGACCTTTCGTATTCATTCTTTATTAAATTATGAAAATAATCTGTCTACGTGGATTATTGTATAGCAGGTGAAAATCCATTTGCAGTTTCTTATATTCTATTATACTCGTATGAGATATCATTTCTTTTGTACTCGTCATGGAATATCATTTTCTTTGGTAATTTTTTTTACGAGTTACTATTCACGGAGTTACTATTCACCCGATTACTATTCACTCTAATCTTATTCATTCTAGTATTATTGGGGCACTTTTCATCTTAGGAGTACTATTCACGAAGTAACTATTCACGGAGTTCTTATTCACCCAATTACTATTCACCCTAATATTATTCACTTTCGGGTATTTTGGGGTACTTTTCGTATTCTGTCAGTACTATTCACGAGGTACTATTCCTCGGAAGTCTTATTCATAGGTACTATTCATCCAAAAATATATATTTTTTACGCCCAAATTATTTTTGGTATATGAATATTATTCTTGAATTTTACTCCACAAAGCGAGATCGTGTTGACAATTTGGACGTTATTGATTTCCGGATAAATTAAATTATAAATCTTTAAAATTTATCCTTGAACTTGTTTTATTGAATTATTATGTCATTGTCATCATCCTCATGCTTATATTGTGATGAAAGTCATCTTTGGCTTACGTGTATAGATGGTCTTGGTATGATTATGACGAGGGATTATTCGGTATAATCATGACCGTAATGTGACGAATGATATGGTGAAAGTCCTCAGTGGCCTGTAGTGCTTTGATGGACAGTTGTTGGTATGATTATGACCAGGGATTATTCGGTATAGTCATGACCATTGATGATTTAATGAATATCCTTGGCCCGTAGTGCAGGGAAGAATCAATGATATGGTTTATTTATTGTCGAGTCTCGGTGATAAAGTTGATGAAAAGCTTTTTAAATCATAGAAGATAGTAGATTTTATGCTCTACTTGACTCTTCAATAGATTGCTTATTTTTCATTGCGAGTTGTTGATCTAAAACTTGTTGTACATTGTATTATATCGGTTGTTATCTTTGTTGAAGGCTAAGAATAATTTATTCTGCATTATCTTAGTCATAATATTTCTTACTGGGCTAGTTGAGCTCACCCTTTCTTTCATTGTTCTCTCCAGAAAATGAAAATATAGCTGGGACGAGTCGGGGAATGAAGTGATGGTCCAGGATAAATGGCTTTAGTAGTCCTCACTATTCTACGTAATAATGTGATAATAATTGTAATGAGGACATCATTGAGTGTGGATATTGTCTAGATGACAATATTCTTATTTAAACTCTCAGCTATGTTTTGTCATATTTTACACGACTGTTGTATAATTAAGTTGTATTTGAATTTTGTACCATGTATCTGGCGAATCAAGATGGGTGATGTATACCTGTTTTGGGGGCGTCACAAAATCAATACATCCATAAACAAAACTTCCCAAATTAGGAAAGTTGCTTTCCTTTGAAACCAGATTTATGAAATAATCATACTTATTTAAGAAAATAGTCAAAAGATTCTAGTTGTGACAATATTACCAAAAGGCGTAGATAATTTTTAAAATACCCCCACTGTGACGCCCCCAAAATAGGTATACATCACCTATCTTGAGCCGCCAAATACATGGTACAAAATTCAAATACAACTTAATTATACATCGATTAAAGTGTAAAAATACGACAAAATATAATCTAAGAGTTTTAATAAGAATATTGTCATCTAGACAATATCCACACTCAATGGAGTCCTCATTATATTTATTGTCACTTATTTATTTAATGTAGAATAGTGAGGACTACTAATGCTATCATCCGATAAATCACACTGTTCCCCAACTAGTCCCATTACGTTCTCATTTCTGAAGAGAACAGTGAAAGAAAGGGTGAGCTCAACTAGCCCAGCAAGAAATATTATGACTAAGATAATGAAGAATAAATTATCATTAGTCTTCAACAATGTTAAACTGATAAAATACAATAGACATCAAGTTTAACTGCAGCGGAATAAGCAATCCATTAGAAGAGTCAAGTAGAACATGATATGTATTATCTTTTATGCTTTAAAATATTTTCATCAATTTTTATCGCTGAGACTCAGCTTAATAATAAACCACATCATCGAATCATTCTTGCATTACGGGCCAAGGATATTCATTAAATCATCAATGGTCATGACTATACCGAATAATCTCTGGTCATAATCATACCAAAAATTTTCCATCAATGCACTACAGGCCAATGAGGACTTCTACCACATCATTCGTTACATTACGGTCATGATTATATCGAATAATCCCTGGTCATAATCATACCAAGTCCATCTATGCACGTAAGCCAAAGATGACTTTCATCACAATATAAGCATGAGGATGATGACAATAATAAAAGCAATAATCAAACGAAATCAAGGATAAATATTAAAGACTTTAAATTTATCCAAATATTATCAATTACTTAATAAACTCATAATCTAATATTATTAATATTATAATAATATTTTAATCACTTCTTAAACTTATAAACAATTTATTTCAATTGTTTACACTTTACCAAATAATGCATTTTAATCATTCAAAAATGCCATACTCATAAGATTTCATCACCAATGATCAAATCCCTCATCAAAAATCTGCATATACCCTATATAGGATTCTCAAGTCATAAAATCCTATTTTCCAATTTTATTACTTCACATAACATATTTAATTCATTTACTCATAACTAGTTCATTTTCATGAAAAATACCAAATCAGTCCCAAAAATATTTCTTTTATGGGATTTAGCAGAATATAGTCCCATATTGAACATATATTTTTCTCGGAATTTTTAAAATTTATTTACTATTTTTCATATGGCCAAAACTACCGAATATTTAAATATTTATCATAAATTATACTTTTGTCCAAAAATTCAAAAATTTACAGGGTATACTCCTGTTATATACTTGTACTCCAAATAAAAATTTCACCAATTTTGGAGATAACCACAAAGAGTTATAAGGGTTTATTTTTAAAATAGTCTTTTCCCATAAAATCCACAACTCTTAATCTATACATCCAAAAATCGTCATTTTTGGACACAATCTAGAAAACTCATCAAATCATCATTTCAAATTTTTCCAGAATTTTTAGGTCAAAAAATTACTTAAATCGCCTGGCGTAAAACCCTTTTGAATGAAAATACAATTCATATGAATACAAAGGATCATTCACCATGCATGCGGTAATCCACATAGACAAAAGTTATTCCAATGAATAATAAAGAATAGAATAATGAAGAATTCACCATGAATGCGATAGGCCTTACAGATAAAAGTTATTCTCAGCGAATAATAAAGAATGGAACGGTTACGCAGAATCGCTTGCAGATGAGGATATTCCAATGTAGAATAATAAAGAATGGAACCGGTCATGCGTAAAGCGCGCATTTAATCGGATATTCCAACTGAATAATAATTAATGGAATAACAACAGAATTCATCAGCATGCGATAGATCAAGCATGATGAAGGTTATTCCAATGAATAATAAAGAATGGAATAATGAAGAATTTTATCATGTATGCGGTGCAGACATAGACAAAGTTATTTCAATATAATAATAAGGAATGGAATAACAATAGCTCTCTTCATGAATACGAAAGAAATTATACTCATTACCTTAGAAAAAACTGGATATTGGAATAGTGAGGTAGCAGATTTCTCTTCTTCTTTCTCTCTATAATAATTGCTCTAAAGCTTTAGTGAATTGGTGATAAATGAAGGAAGAATGAGCTTCTATTTATAGAAAAATATAGTTTCGATAATTGCACGTTTTGGGGCTCGAAATATTACAGTACAATACCTCCAACTTTTCTTTAATTTTTAATTTAGTCCTGCAAGTATTATCGAACTTGCACCACCTCCCCTAATAGTAAATAATGTGAATCAATAGTTCAATCATGTGAATCAATAGTTATAATCATCTGAAAATACGAATTATAGTATAGTGCCTCCATCTATTCCTCCATTTTTAACTTAGTCATACAATTATTATCAATCTTGCACCAACTCCCCTAATAGTACAAGAATGTGATTCAATAGTACACACATGTGAATAAATAGTTATATATGCATGTGAATTAGTAGCAATTAATTGCTTATTTATCCGATTAATTATCCTATTTATCAATATAACCCCCAGACATCAATTATCATCGGAATAGATGTCGATTTCCACTAACACTAATAATCCCAACACAATGAAACTATCAAATTCATCTTTAATCAACATGAACTTATTCATCATTAATATTATAACTCACAATATTTAACAAACGTGTCGTTCCTGGGAAAGAGGGGCTTTTCGATAAGGATTTCTCCTTATTGGTAGCAATTAATTAGATGACCATACCTCTCTTTGACAAAACTTCTAGACATTGTAAATATTGCAATTTAATAATATGAATAACTTTGTCGTCTCAATTTTGATTTAATAATATATCATATTACGCAGATGATACGATGACAATAATCGAATCAATAATACGAGAGATATGATGCAACAATTCATCGTAGTAATAATCGAGTATAACCGAAAGTGACTTTTCATGTAAGATCAATAATCAATACAGGTGTCTTACTTACTACGCGAACCACGCGTATTAACGCATTTTTTACTACCTAGTAGTTCAACAGGTTTTAACGATAACACTTTTTCGTAGTTATTTTATAAAAAGATAATTATGTCGTTTAACTACTACGACAATACTTCCATTGTGGGGTCCACCAATGATTGTGCCGTCGTACGGATATTCCCCAACAAAAAGAATATTTTCCGACCAATCGAATATTATATAAAAACTTACTTACTTTGCAAAATTTGTAAATATTACCCACAACTATAACATTATATCAAATCCACACCATAATATTCAAAAAATTATTTCAAGAAATTTAAATCTTTATTCATAAAATCTGGGGTCTCACACCCACCCTTAGTTAGATTTAAATAATTTCTTATAAATAGTCAAAATTTCTAAAATACCCCCACCCTTAGTTAGATTTAAATAATTTTTAAGTAATAAAATTAACATTATCAAATATATATAATGTATTTATTTATATAAATATTTTTTAATAAATATTAAATTTAAAAATATTAATTATATTCAATGTATTTATTTGTATGAATAATTTCTTAAGTAATAAAAATTAACATTATCAACTATATATAATGTATTTATTTCTATAAATGTAAGACCCCAACTTTTATGAATAAAAATAAATTTTTATAAATATCATTTTGAATATTATGAAATGAATTTGTTATAATGTTATAGTTGTCAGGTAATATTTTTAAATTTTGTAAAAAACGCAAGTTGTTATATAATATTCGATTGGCTCTGGGAATATTCGCTTTTAACAGAAATATTAAATGCGGCAAGACAATCATTGGTGGACCCCACAACAGAATTATTGTCGGATTGAGAAAATGACAAAAATATTTTATTAAAAATAACGGCGGAAGTTTTACCGTTGAAAATAAAATATTTGCTTATTTTATGGACCCCCATTTACCCATTTTTCAAAATAATCGGTAGAAAGTTTTCATTATAAGAGGTGGAGCCCATATGTGATGATGCCATATGGGGCCCACATGTTTATGACTTTGGGGGAGGTTGGATGAGAATTTGATTCACGGGTAGTTGGATTATATATATATGTTATATTAATTTTGTTTTATATATATATATATATATATATATATATATATATTATATTATATTTAAAAGATTTTGCTTTAAATATGGACCGTCCGATTAAAAGTAAATCAATCTGGACCGTTCATGAATTAGTTACTATGCATTCCATTCTTCTATAAATAGAAGCTCATTCCTTAATTATTTCTTACGATTCACTAGAACTCTAGAGAGAAACTATAGAGAGAAAGAAGAAAAGTGTTCTGCTACTTCACCACTTCTATATCAAGTTTCTTTTACGATAAGGGGTATTATTTCTTTTGTATTCATGAAGAGAACTTTTGTTATTCCATTCTTCATTATTCTGTTGGAACATCTCATCTCATAATGCGTTTTTACTTTGGGACTGGTTAAAATCTTTATTATTCCATTGAATATCCCGTCTACTGCTTTTTTTACGGACCGATTCCGTTATTTATTATTTTGTTGGAACAACCTGTCTATGCAAAGTACCGCATGCATGGTGATTTCTGTTTTTATTCCATTCTTTATTATTCTGTTGGAACATCATGTCGGTGCGTATTACGCCTGACCTGGTTCCGTTATTTATTATTCTGTTGGAATAACCTGTCTATGCGAAATATCGCATACATGGTGATTTCTTTTGTTATTCCATTCTTTATTATACTCAGTTGGTTAATGTTTTAACTTCTATACTCCATGAAATTAGTGAAATATCCTTGATATTTGCGCTTCATCCAGTATCTTTTCGTGGAAATATTCTTCTGAGCATTCTTGAATTTTACTCTACAAAGAAGTATCATGTTGACAATTTGGACGTTATTAGTTCCTGAATAAATTAATTTTTGAACTTGTTTTATTGAATTCTTATATCATTGTCATCATCCTCATATTTATATTTTGTTGAAAGTCATCTGTGGCCTGTAGTGCATAGATGGACTTGGTATGATTATGACGTGGATTATTGCATTGTAATCGCTGACCGTAATGTTGCAAATGATGTGATAAAAGTCCTCATTGGCCCGTAGTGCATTGATGGACGAGTTGTTGGCATGATCATGACCATTGATGAATACACGAATATCTTTGGCCCGTAGTGCATGGATAATTTGTGGTTGTGATACTTATGAATATCCTGGTCAGTAAAAGCAGGATAAGATGGATTATTTATTGTCGAGTCTCAATGATAAAAGTGATGAAAAACCTTTTAAATCATAAAAGATAGTAGATTTTATTCTCTACTTGACTCTTTTAATGGATTGCATGTTCCGCTGAAGTTAAACTTGATGTCTATTATATTTTATCAGTTTAACACTGTTGGAGACTAATGATAATTTATTCTGCATTATCTTAGTCATAATATTTCTTACTGGGCTAGTTGAGCTCACCCTTTCTTTCACTATTCTCTTCAGGAAATGAGAACGTAGCCGGGGCTAGTCGGGGAACGGAGTGATGGTCCGAGATGGTGTCTTAATATTCCTCACTATTCTGTTAGATAGTGTGTTAATAAATGTAATGAGGACTAAATTGAGTGTGGATATTGTCTAGATGACAATATTTGTATTAAAACTCACAGCATGTATTTTGTTGTATTTTTACACATGAAAGAGGTAGAGTCCATTAAACTGAAGCAAAACAACATGACCGTGTCGCAGTACGAAGCCAAGTTTGCCGAGCTGTCCCGGTTTGCGTCCTATTTGGTTGATAATGAGGAGAGAATGACGCGAATGTTTCTAAGAGGTTTGAAACCCGAGATAGGTCAATATCTTATCTCTCATAAACTGTGTTTGTATTCAGATGTTGTTAATAGGGCTCGATTATTGGGGTAGCGATAATGAGTTAACCCAACTAAAAGAGAAAGCGGTAGATAAAATGATAATACCAAAGTGATAATGATCATCAAGCGGTGACAATAAGCATGGAGGAATCAACATGCTAGAAATGGTAACCACTTTGGTGGTAATCATGGCCAAAGCAATAAGAATGGACATTTCAAGAAGAGAAGATTCAACAATGATGGAAAGGCGTAAGATCAAATTTTGTTGTTAAGGAAGGAGAGCGACCACCATCATATGCTTCAAATGTGGAGGGAGGACACATCACCAAAGCGTATGCGATCTTAGTCCAAAGCATGTTATAATTGTGGAAAGAAGGTCACCTAGCCCGATTTTGTCATTCACCAAGATAAGCTCGGCTAGGATGGAGGCACCAAAGGACGAAGAAAAAGTCAATGCTTAGTAGTGTAAGGAGGCGTTTGTCGTGACCTCCCGTAAAGCAAAAAAACCCGAATGAGGTCATCACAGGTAAGCTTATCATAAACTCTAGCGAAGTATATACCTTATTTGATACCGGTTCTACCCATTCCTTTATTTCTCCTACTTGCGCTCAACGTTTATATTTGACTCTGGAGAAATTGGACTTTGACTTATTTGTTGAAACTCCGTTGGGAGAAACCTTCATTACATCCACTGTTTATAAGTCTTGTTTGGTTCAAATCGGTACCCTCACATTACCTGTCGATCTTATTTCATTGAAAATACTTGCATTTGACGTAATTCTAGGGATTAATTGGTTAATCACTCATCATGTAAAAATTGATTATTTTCGTAAGGTTGTTAGCTTTCATATTCCTAATCAACCTATAATGCGAATTCAAGCAACCAAACCATTAAAATCAATCACTGTCATCTCAAGCCATAAAGCTATTCGTTTATTAAAAAACGGATGTCAAGCTTTCTTAGCTCATGTCACGGATCTAAACAAAATAAGTCAGTTTTGAATGATATTTATATTGTTAATGAATTTCCTGACGTATTCCCTGAAGAACTTCTTGGCCTATCCCCAGAGCGTGAAATTGAATTTTGTATTGACCTTGAACCTGGTACAAAACCTATTTCCAAAGCCCCATATCGAATGGCTCCTATTAAACTTTAGGAGTTAAAGACCCAATTGTAGGAATTGTTAGACATCGGTTTCATTCGTTCTAGTACTTCTCCTTGGGGTGCTCCTGTTCTATTCGTGAAAAAGAAAGACGGGAGAATGCGACTTTGTATTGATTATCGGGAGTTGAACCATGTCACCATCAAAAATAGGTACCCATTGCCACGTATTGACGACCTGTTTGACCAGTTGCAAGGCGCCAAATTTTTTTCAAAGATTGATCTTCGTTCCGGATATCACCAATTGAAGATTAGAACCGATGACATTCCAAAGACGGGCCAGAACTTCTAATGCAGGGAATTATGAATTCTAGTCATGTCTTTTGGATTTACTAATGCTCCTGCTGCCTTCATGAATATGATGAACCGAGTATTCAAGGAATATTTGGATCACTTTGTGGTCGTCTTTATTGATGACATCTTTATTTATTCCAAAACCCGTGAAGATCATGAGCAACACTTGAGGCTGATAGTCCAAAAGCTTCGTGAATATAAGCTTTATGCTAAGTTGAAGAAATGCGAGTTCTGGCTTAAGGAAATAGCATTCCTTGGACACGTGGTATCAAGTCATGGAATATCTGTTGACCCAGCAAAGATTAAAGTTATTCAAAGCTGGGAGCAACCTAAATCAGTGACCAAAATACGTAGCTTTCTCGGCTTAGCTGGTTATTATCGGAGATTCATAGAAGGGTTTTCTCGAATCGCTACTCCCTTAACTCAGCTGACTCAGAAAGATACAAAATTCGGATGGAACAAGGAATGTGAGAAGAGTTTTCAAGAACTCAAGAGAAGACTCATTTCATCACCTGTTCTGACAATACCATCTGACTCGGAGGGATTTGTCATCTATAGTGATGCTTCGGGCAAAGGGTTAGGATGTGTTCTCATGCAGCATGGGAAAGTCATAGCCTATGCCTCTCGACAACTCAAAGAATATAAGAGGAATTATCCTACTCATGATCTAGAGTTGGCAGCTGTTGTCTTCGCACTTAAAATTTGGAGGCATTACTTGTATGGGGAGAAAGTGGAGATCTTTACGGATAATAAAAGCCTCAAATATTTCTTCACTCAAAAGGAACTAAACATGCGACAACGACGTTGGCTTGAACTGTTGAAATATTATGATCATACCATCCAATACCATCCTGGAAAAGCGAACGTGGTAGCTGACGCATTGAGTAGAAGATCATACGCGGCATGAAGTGCGATATTGTCAACGCAAAGGCCCATTTTGTATGATTTGCAAAGGATGGAGATAGAGATAAAGACTCCAGGGACCCAAGTGATGATGGCGAATATACGAGTAGAACCAAATTTAATAGATAAAGTTAAAGCTGCTCAAGCTACAGACCTGGAGCTGATGCATATGAGGAAGAAAGTACAAGAAGGTGATATGCCGGAAGCAAGAATAGATGAAGAAGGAATACTTCGAGTCAACTCCAGACTTTGTGTTCCTAACGACCCTGATTTAAAGTATAAAATCATGATGGAGGCGCACAACAAACCATTTGCAATCCATCATGGGAGTACCAAAATGTATCATGATCTTCGACATACATTTTGGTGGGGCAATATGAAGAGGGAGATAACACTGTTTATCTCAAGGTGTTTAACTTGTCAACGAGTCAAGGCAGAGCATCAAGTACCAAAAGGTCCATTGCAACCACTTGAAATTCCAGAATGGAAGTGGGAGCACATCACCATGGATTTTATTTTTGGTCTTCCTGTGGTTTCTCGAGGTATAGATGCAATTTGAGTCATTGTTGATAGATTGACCAAAGTCGCTTTCATTTCTTACCTATATGAGAAACTTATACACTTGAACGTTTTGCTCGTATGTACATAAACGAGATTGTAAGACTGCATGGTATGCCAGTATCCATAGTTTCTGATCGAGACCCAAGATTCACTTCACGATTTTGGGTTAGTTTGCAAAAAGCTATGGGCACGGATTTATGATTTAGTTCGGCATATCATCCTCAGATGGACGGACAATCAGAGAGGACTATTCAAACTCTTGAAGATTTATTAAGACTCTGTGTCCTTGAATTCAAGGGAAGTTGGGACAAGTTCTTACCATTGGTGGAGTTTTCCTACAACAACAGTTATCAAGCAAGTATTGGCATGGCTCCATTCGAAGCGTTGTATGGAAGAAAGTGTCGTTCTCCAGTATGCTGGGATGGGGTGGGTGAAGCAACGTTGTTGGGACCAGAGTTGGTACGTATGACTACGTAAAAGATTCAAACGATCCGACAACGTATAAAAACCTCACAAGACCGACAAAAGAGTTATGCTGATCTTCATCGAAAGGACGTGGAATTCGATATTGGAGATCAAGTGTTGTTACGTGTTGCTTCATGGAAAGGAGTTACGAGATTTGGAAAGAGAGGAAAGCTCAATCCTCGATTCATTGGCCCATTTTTGATCCTCGATCGAGTAGGGACTGTAGCCTATAGACTCGCTTTACCGCCAAGTATGTCTCGTGTTCATAACGTTTTTCATATATCCATGTTACGTAAATATGTGAAAGACCCGAACCACATTATTGAGTTAGAACCGGACGAAATAGCAGAAGATTTAACGTATGAAGAGGTTCCTGTTCAAAGGTTATATTCTATGCTCCAAGGTTATACCTCAAGTCAAAGTGTTATGGAGGAACCACGATGTTGAGGAAATGACCTGGGAGTTAGAATCAGAAATGAAATCAAGGTATCCTTACCTCTTCGACATACCAGGTACGTACCTTAATTTCGAGGGCGAAATTTCATAAGAAGGGGAGGTTGTAAGACCCCAACTTTTATGAATAAAAATGAATTTTCTATAAATATCATTTTTGAATATTATGAAATAAATTTGTTATAATGTTATAGTTATGGGTAATATTTATAAATTTTGCAAAGTAAGCAAGTT
The DNA here is from genome assembly GCA_020205605.1 of Panax ginseng. Classification (NCBI taxonomy): domain Eukaryota; kingdom Viridiplantae; phylum Streptophyta; class Magnoliopsida; order Apiales; family Araliaceae; genus Panax; species Panax ginseng. Next base: position 12,344,763 of record CM035128.1, on the reverse strand, counting down.
GTTATATAATATTCGATTGGTCGGGGAATATTCGTTTTAACAGGAAATATTCGTACGACGGCACAATCATTGGTGGACCCCACAACAAAATTATTGTCGGATTGAGAAAACGACAAAAATATTTTATTGAAAATAACGGCGGAAGTTTTATCGTTGATACTGTTGAACTACTCAAGTAGAAAAAATGAAGAATCTGGCGTGGTTGCATAGTAGCACACGGTATTGATTATTAATACTTATGTGAGAAGTCACATAGTTTTATTCAATTATTGTCAATATTTTATATGTTATTAAATCAATAATTGAGATGACGAAGTTGTTAATATTATTATTTGCATTATTAACGATGTCTAAAAGTTCTGCCAAGGAGAGGTTTGGTCACCTAATTGTGCACCAATAGGGAGAAATACTTATTAGAAAGCCCCCTCTTTCTTGGGAACGACCTGGTTGGTTAATATTGTGAATTATAATAATGATGATAAATGTTGTTAACAATATTAAGGGGATTTTTATGACGTATTTAAAATTTTACTTATTTTATGGACCCCCATTTACCCATTTTTCAAAATAATCGGTAGAAAGTTTTCATTATAAGAGGTGGAGCCCATATGTGATGATGACATATGGGGCCCACATGTTTATGACTTTGGGGGAGGTTGGCTGAGAATTTGATTCACGGGTTGTTGGATTATATATATATGTTATATTAAATTTGTTTTATATATATATATAAGTATATATATATATATATATATATATATATATATTTTGAAAGGTTGGCAAGTGGATTCACGGGAGGCATCCCGTGATTTTCTTAATATATATATATATATATATATATATATATATATATATTATATTTTATTTAAAAGATTTTGTTTTAAATATGGACCGTCCGATTAAAAGTAAATCAATCTGGACCGTTCATGAATTAGTTATTATGCATTCCATTCTTCTATAAATAGAAGCTCATTCCTTCATTATTTCTTACTTAATTCCTTTGAAACTCTCTAGAGAGAAACTATAGAGAGAAAGAAGAAAAGTGTTCTCGCTACTTCACCACTTCTATATCAAGTTTCTTTTACGGTAAGTGGGTATTATTTTTTGTATTCATGAAGAGAACTTTTGTTATTCTATTCTTCATTATTCTCGTTGGAACATCACATTCAGACATTTTATGCTGGGACTGGTTAAAAGTCTTTATTATTCTGTTGGAATATCCATTGGCGTTTTTACGCTTGAATCGGGTTTAAATCTTTATTATTCTATTGGAATATCACATCTCAGACGCTTTTACGCCGGACCTGATTCCGTTATTTATTATTTTGTTGGAATAACCTGTCTATGCGAAGTACCGCATGCATGGTGATTGCTGTTGTTATTCCATTCTTTATTATTCTGTTAGAACATCCTGTCGGTGCTTATTACGCCTGACCTGGTTCCGTTATTTATTATTCTGTTGGAATAACCTGTCTATGTGGAGTACCGCATGCATGGTGATTTCTTTTGTTATATATATATCTGTAATATTCATCTTTGCACTACAGGCCAAAGATATTCATCAGTTGGTCATGTTCATCTAAACACCTGTTCATCTTTGCACTACGGGCCAAAGATATTCATCAGAAATCATTCATCTTTGCACTACAGGCCAAAGATATTCATCATAAATCATTCATCTTTGCACTACAGGCCAAAGATATTCAATAATATCATCATTTAAGACTGAGAATGATGAAAAATATTTTTAAATAAACGAATCCAGTGAAACAAAATGACAAAGATTAAGGATTCGTACTTTGTTTTATCCATATCCAAAAATACCTCAAAATAATCATAGTGGTGTAAAATTCAAGAATGATCAAAACATGGATACAATCAAAGCTAGTATCCGTAATAGATATTTTGACTAAAAGAAGAAATTTCATTTTTGATAAATAGTGCAGATTCGGGAATAGTGTCGATATCGTGAATAAGGTTAGTATACGTGAACAAAGAATCTTCGACACCAAAAGATAGAAATTTCAAAAAAAAACATCTTCACGCTTCGTGAATAAGACTTAAATGAATAGTAACTCATGAATAAGTAATCGTAAATAAGAACTCATGAATAGTAACCAGGACATGAAAAAAGTTCTAAATTTGATAAAAAGTTTCAACCAATATTTTGGCATAATGATATTGAAGAAATAATATCATTTTTAAAAAATAATATCCCTTACCTCGAAAGAAAAGACAAGATTTAAATGAAACAGGGGATATAAAGCTATGACTTGAACTTGTCATCAGTATAGCAATACTCAAAGTATACTCAAAATACTCACAAGAATACTCGATAATATAGAGAGAGAAAACTTGAGTTTACGGTGTGATTTTCAATTCTAACCTAAAGCACCCTATTTATGAAAAAAATGCTTAGAACACCAAAGCGTAAAAATTAATAAATTAATAATATATATATTAAGTTTCTACGCTTGACCTTTTGCTAGATCTGAATTCAAAGAACATGACACATCTATAACATGTGGAACACTCACCAAAAACATTTTTATTATTTAAAATAATTAAAACTTCCAAAAATCAATTATTTTGGAACTCCAAAACTTCAATAATTCATAATAAATAGCCCTTTTGCGGAAAATTGAATCTAGCGACTTTTTATAGGAAATTTAATTCTCTACAACTTTGCAGAAGAAAGTTTTTCCAAATTCCAAATAGAAATTGGTCAAATCCACAAACCAAGCGATTTTATTGTGCTATAATCAAATTTCAGTCAATAAATGGGGTCCACCGACATGTTTAACATGTTTTAAACATTTATTGCAACAAAAATACTCTTCCTCCTCGTATACTCATATATCCCACATTCGTTGTAAAAATATCACCATTATTATATTATTAAAATATAATATATATATATATATATATATATATATATATATATTTAAATGAATTATTTCATCAGAAAAAGATAAAATTTCAATTTTCAACAATTGTCACATTAAAAATTTTCTCCATATCTATATCCACATAAAATCAATATTTTTTCTCATCATATGAATCAATAATTAATTATTCACAAATAATATTCTGTAATCACAATATCGACAACTGTGCAGTTCTCCGGAAAGGGGCTTTTCAATAAAGATTTCTCCTTCATGGCGGCGCAATTAGGTGACCAAACCTATCCTTAGACGTAACTTTCTAGACATTGCCAATAATGTTATCTAATAATATTATTAGAGATAATATGAATTATTTCTTCGATAATGAAAAATACCGTGTAATGACAATTATTGAAACAACAAGATAATATAAAATATCAATGCAAGCAATTATTGAATCAATAAAATAAAATCCGAAACAGTAATTATTGTAACCATTATTGAGTAGTGTCTTCTTACGTAAGAATCAATAATTGGTGCAATACCGTGTCTTCTTGCTCAACAACGGCGTATTAGTGTGTTTTAAACCATGGGTATTCCAACAAGATAATTGTAATAATCAAGGCTAAGTTATTTATAAATGCGACTTATTCTCGTCGTTTTCTTCCTCCAATCGCTTTCCGTTATGGGGCCCACACATGGTCGCTACTGGCCGCAAATGCGAATATTCCCCGACAAGACGAATATTCCACGACCAAACGAATATTCCCAAACAATAATGAATATTATATCACCACTTGCTTATTTAAAATATTTATGCATTTTATCCATAACTAACCACATTAATCAAATCACTCTTACTATTTCAAAATAATAAATAAAGGAAATTCCTTTTTATTTAAAAAAATTTCTGGTCTTTACAACCTCCCTCCTTATGAAATTTCGTCTTGAAATTGACGACGACGTATACCTAGTATTTGAAAAGATGAGAATACCTCGCTTTCATTTCCGTTTCCAACTCTCGTGTCATTTTCTCAATAGCATGGTTTCTCCACAAAACTTTAACTTGTGGTATAACCCCCAGACATAGGACATGTTCTTTCCTATCCAAGATCCCGATAAGTACCTCCTCGTCACGTTAAGTCTTGCTATCTCGTCCGGCTTTAACTCAATGACGTGGTTCGGGTTGTCCACATATTTACGTAACATCGACACGTGAAAAACTTTATGAACACGCGCCATACTTGGCGATAAAACGAGTCTATAGGCCACAGCCCTATTCGATCAAGAATTTTAAATGGATTAATAAATCGAAGGTTTGAGCTTTCTCACCTCACCGATTCTCGCTTTTGAAATAACAACTTCTTGACCTCCTTCTTCAAATTCATCATCTGTGTGTGTAAAGCTTGAGCGACTTTAACTTTATCGATTAAAGTCGATTATACACGTATATCATCACGTGGGTACCTAAAGTTTTCATCTCCATCTCTATTATTTGTAAATTATACGAAATGAGTCTTTGACAATATCGTACTCAGATTTGTATACGATCTTCTACTCAACACGCCACTACCACGTTCGTTTTTCCAGGATGGCATGGTCGTAAACATGTCTTTGAAATGAGTCTCTCTTGAGTTCTTCGAAGCTCTTCCCACATTCCTTACTCCATTCAAATTTTGTATCTCTACGAGTCAGCTGTGTTAATGGAATAGCGATTCGAGAATATCCTTCAATGAATCTCCGATAATAACCAATTAAGTCTAAAAAGCTATGTATTTTGATTACCGACTTAGGTTGCTCTCAACTGTGACTCATATCCCAATCTTGGATAGCACGTCACAATGACACCTATCAGTTTACTACAAAGACGAATATGGCGGCCCCCTACGGAGAATCGACTTGGTGCATTCCACAAAGGAAGTCACCAGATAGAGGCTCTGTATCAACTTCTACAGTTGGGTTTTTAACTCCTGAAGTTCAATAGGAGCCATTCGATATGAGATTTTAGAAATGGGTTTTGTACCGGATTTAAAGTCGATACAAATTCAATATCACGCTCGGGAGTAGGCCAATGAATTCTTCAGAAATACGCCGGAAAAATCAATAACAATGGGAATATTATTCAAATCGACGTGTCTTTATTCAAATCCATAACATGGACTAAGAAATCTTGACATCCGCTTTTTCAATAAACGAATCGCTTTATGATTAGATATGACGGTGATTGATTTTAATGGTTTAGTTGTCGAATCAACAACAAAGGTTTATTAGGAATATGAAAACTAACAACCTTATTTAAAAACAATCAATTTTGGCATGATGAGTAGTTAACCAATCAATCCCTAAAATCACATCAAAAGCAAGTATCTTTAAAGAGATAAGGTCAACAGGGTAAGATAAGGGTGCCAACTTTGAATCAAGCAAGATTTCTAAACAATCGATGTAATGAAAATTTCTCCTAATGGAGTCTCCACAGACAGGTCAAAGTCTAATTTCTCCGTAGTCAAGTTCAAACGTTTAAATATAAAGTAAAGAGAGATAAAAGGATGGGTAGAATCCAGATTCTAATAAGGTATAAACTTCGCAAGAATTTATAATTAACTAACCCGCTTAAACTTCGTCGTTCTCTCGATTTTGACCTGGTCACGACAAACGCCTTCCAGAACCGATTGACTTTGACTTTTATGGGACATCCTTTTGAGTCACCATCCTCATTGGACTGGGTTTACATCTGCATACACTCTCGGCGATATGACCTTCTTTTTCCACAATTATAACATATACCTTGTAAGCTTCGTGAACAGTTTGGACTTATATGTCTCTCTTTCCCGCATTTGTAACATACGACCGGTGATCTTTCTCCTCCCTTGGAACCAATTGTTACTGGCGCTGACGTCTTCACATGGTCGTTGTTGAATCTCCTCTTTTTAAAATCTCCTCCCGACTCGCTTCTTCTATTTTCATGGCCACGATTACCACTAAAGTAGTTCTTGCTTTGTCCGTATTCTTCTTTCTCCGCCGGTTATCGTTATTCGATGATCGCTATCTTCAGTATGATCCTCGGTTATGGTCCTCATTGACTGCACTCGTTATCTCATTTCTAATAATTGAGCCCTGCTTACAACATCCGAAGAGAGAAAATTTATGAGAAATGAGATATCGCGTATCGCCGGGTTTCAAACCTCTCGTAAACATCCGCGTCATACGCTTCTCATTCTCCATCAAATGAGGTGCGAACTGGATAACTCGCAAACTTCGCCTCGATCGAGACACCGCCATGTTATTCTCGCTCCAGCCTAATAAACTCCACTTCCTTCATACGACGAATACTTTCGGGAAGTACTTGTCATTGAACTATTTCAAAAACTCTCCATGACATGCTTAGTGAAAATTTGGATGGGTACGCTTCACGATTCCCACCGAAGAATCGCCTCGTTCACGGAACATAAAAAAGTAGCGAATGGAACTTTCTGTTCCTCCGCATCCCAAGACATCGAATATCTTGGTAATTTGTTTGACCCACGTCTCGCCTTTAATCGGATCCGGCTTTCCCCAAAATTCGTGGTCCCAACTCTTTGAAGCTGGCATTTGTGACCACCCGTGAATTGCTATCATTTCCTCCTCGTATTTTGAACACGAGTCTCCACAAATTCGATTTTGCATGAACTACAAAAAGCTTCTAAACATCTCGCTGTTCATCGATCTCCTTTTCATTGGTGTTGTTTATAGGAAGTACATTACCGACTTATTGCATGTTCTCCTCGTTGGTAAAGACAGCATCTCTCCACGGTCTCATTCACTCCAATCATTAATATTCTCAAATCGACATTCTCAAATACTATTATAAAACAAGGGTTAATTAAGGAAATCAATATATCACATAATATCCCTATATACTAACCAACTAACAAATAAGCTTAGGTAGGACACACTAGCGAAGGATTTACTCTGCCTCTCCCTCCTAGTTCTATTCCCCGATCTCCGCCAGAGATCATATCCTAAGCTCGATACCAACCGTGGCGCCCCAAAATAAGTCCATTCCATCCAACCCATTCTCGAGTCGCCAAATACATGATATGTAAATAACTACAACTTTATTATTACAACATATAAATCGTGAGTTTAAATACATATATTGCCATCTGCATAATATCCACACGTAAATAAATCCCCATCATAATTATTGATACATTATTTTACAAAAATGGTGAGGACTACTAAACAACTCTCTAGAACCTTCATTCCATACCCGACTAAGTAATAATCGCTACATTCTCGTCTCGAGAAAAAAAAATGGAACAAAAAGGAAAAGGGTGAGCTCAACTAGCCCAATAAAGAATATTATGACTAAGATAATATACAACAAAATTATCGGTAGTCTTCAACAGGAAAAATCTAATAGAATACAATAGACAACAAATTTTAAATCAATATTCGCAGTGAAATAATAATTCATTAGAAGAGTTAAGTAGAGAATGCAAACTACTATCTTCTATGTATGAATTTTAAAGTTCATCGTCTATCTTTTATCCCTCGTAACATCAATCAATATATATCTCGGAATCAAATATTCATCTTTGCACTACTGTGCCAAAGATATTCATCATTGGTCATGTTCATCTAAACACTGCTCATCTTTGCACTACTACGGCCAAAGATATTCATCGAAATCATTCATCTTTGCACTACAGCCAAAGATATTCATCATAAATCATTCATCTTTTGCACTACACAGCCAAAGATATTCAATAATATCATCATTTAAGACCGAGGATGATGAAAAATATTTTAAATAAACGAATCCGGTGGAAACAAAATGACAAGGATTCAAGATTCAGTACTTTGTTTTATCCATATCCAAAAATACCTCAAAATAATCATAGTGGTGTAAAATTCAAGAATGATCAAAACATGGATACAATCAAAGCTAAGATCCGAGAATAGATATTTTGACTTAAAAGAAGAAATTTTCATTTTTCGATTAATAAGTGTCGTATTCGGGAATAGTGTCGTATACGTGAATAAAGGCGATACACGTGAACAAGAATCTGACACCAAAAGATAGAAATTTCACAAAAAAAACATCTTCACGCTTCGTGAATAAGACTCATGAATAAGAATCGTGAATAAGAACTCTCTTGAATAGTAACCCCTACATGAAAAAGTTCCAAATTTGATAAAAAGTTTCAACCAATATTTTGGCATAATGATATTGAAGAAATAATATCATTTTTAAAAAATAATATCCCCTACCTCGAAAAGACAAGATTTTAAATGAAACATCTGATATAAAGTATGACTTGAACTTTCAGATCAGTATAGCAATACTCAAAGTATACTCAAAATACTCACAAGAATACGCCGATAATATAGAGAGAAAACTTGATTTCGTGTGATTTTCAATTCTAACCTAAGCACCCTATTTATAGGAAAATGCTTAGAACACCAAAGCAGAAAAATTAATAAATTAATAATATATATATTAAGTTTTTTACGCCAGCCTTGCTAGATCTGAATTCAGCAACATGACACATTTATAACATGTGGAACACTCACCAAAAACGTTTTTATTATTTAAAATAATTAAAACTTCCAAAAATCAATTATTTTGGAACTCCGAAACTTCAATAATTCATAATAAATAGCCCTTTTGCCAGAAAATTCGAATCTCGCGACTTTTTATAGGAAATTCAATTCTCTACAACTTTGCAGAAGAAAGTTTTTCCAAATTCCAAATAGAAATTGGCTGAAATCCACAAACGGGCGATTTTACAGGCTATAATCAAATTTCAGTCAATAAATGGGGTCCACCGACATGTTTAACATGTTTTAAACATTTATTGCAACAAAAATACTCTTCCTCCTCGTATACTCATATATCCCACATTCGTTGTAAAAATATCACCATTATTATATTATTAAAATATAATAATATATATATATATATATATATTTAAATGAATTATTTCATCAGAAAAAGATAAAATTTCAATTTTCAACAATTGTCACATTAAAAATTTTCTCCATCTATATCCACATAAAATCAATATTTTCCTCATCATATGAATCAATAATTAATTATTCACAAATAATATTCTGTAATCACAATATCGACAACCTGACATAGGTTCCCGAAAGCAGGGGCTTTCCAATAAAGATTTCTCCTCTACTTGGCGCGCAATTAGGTGACCAAACCTCTCCTTGAGATGTAACTTTCTAGACATTGCCGATAATGTTATCTAATAATATTATTGAGATAATATGAATTATTGCTTCGATAATGAAAAAATACCGTGTAATGACAATTATTCAAACAACAAGATAATATAAAATATCAATGCAAAGAATTATTGAATCAATAAAATAAAATATCGAACAATAATTATCATGTAACCATTATCGAGTAAAGGTCTTTCACGTAAGAATCAATAATTGGTGCAATACTGGTAATATTCTTTATCGCTCAACAACGCAGTATTAGTGTGTTTTAACCAACTGGGTATTCCAACAAGATAATTGTGAATAATCGCTGCGTCGTTATTTATAAACAACTTATTCTTGTCGCTTTTTCCTCCAATCGCTTTCAGTTATGGGGCCCACACATGGTGCATACTGGCCGCATTTAATATTCCCGACAAGATTTAATATTCCACCACCAAACGAATATTCCCCGACAATAATGAATATTATATCACCACTGCTTATTTAAAATATTTGCATGATTTTACCCATAACTAACCACATTAATCAAATCCACCCTTACTATTTCAAAATAATAAATAAAGAAAATTCCTTTTTATTTAAAAAAATTTGGGTCTTACATGATGTCTATTGTATTTTATCGGGTTTAATGATCATTGGAGACTAATGATAATTTATTCGCATTATCTTAGTCATAATATTTCTTCTTGGGCTAGTTGAGCTCACCCTTTCTCTTTCACCGTTTCTCTTCGTGAAAATGAGAACGTAATCCTGGCTAATGGGGAAGCGGAGTGATGGTCCGAGATAGTGTTTTAGTAGTCCTCACTATTCGCTAGAATCTTGTGTTAATAAATGTAATGAGGACTAAATTGAGTGTGGATATTGTCTAGATGACAATATTTGTATTAAAACTCACAAAGATGTATTTTGTCGTATTTTTACACCCATCGTTGTATAATTAAGTTGTATTTGAATTTTGTACCATGTATTTATGCACTCAAGGTGGGTGATGTATACCTATTTTTGGGGCGCCACAATAAATATTTTTATAGATATTAAAATTTAAAATATTAATTATATTCAATGTATTTATTTGTATGAATAATTTTTAAGTAATAATTTTTAATGTATTTATATTTTAATAATTATACTTAAAAATTATTCATACAAATAAATGCATTGAATATAATTAATAATTTTAAATTTTAATATTTATAAAATTATTTATAGAAATAAATACATTATATACAGTTGATAATATTAGTTTTTATTACTTAAAAAATTATTTATACAACTATTTTGTACATTCAACTATTTAAATCTAACTAAGAGTGAGGATATTTTAAAATTTTCTTTTGTCCTCTACTCCCTCTCCCTCTCCCTCTCGTGGCTAGCAAAAAAAAATTCTCCTAGCCGTTAGAGGATGTGGCAGCCAGTAAAAAAATAATTTTTCATTCGATCTACTTTTGAACGAATGAATAACAGTTAGTTGGAATAGTGTCCATCTGCTTCCATATATATATGTGTGTGTGTATATATATATATATATATATATATATATACTGTAAGATATATAAGACATGTATATATAGTATATACATATACGTGTATATTGTAAGATATATAAATAATTTTTAACAAATAAAATAATAAATAATAAATAAATACTTTATTTATGCTTCGTTGAACCTATACTTTGTAACAATAAATAATTTTTATTTATTTAAATATAATTAGAGTTGATATATATATATATATATATATATATATATATATATATGAACATAAAAAAAGAATAAATAAAATAATTCAATAACTAAATATTATTAAATTATACATTTATTATATTTATATATAAGGATAATATAGAGGTAGGACGATGTGATTGCATCGTTGAGACGCGTCATGGAATCGAAAGCACCATCCATTCTCGTCCTATACTTTATCTTCCCATTAAATCAGAATAGTTAAAATAGAAATATCAGAATAATTGGGCCAGTGTCTTTTCAGTTTGGAAACTAATACATAAAAAAAGAAAAAGTATTTGTACGTGATCCCTCTCATACGAAAAAAAACAAATATCTGTTTCCTTTCGGTTTCTGTGAGCAATTATCTTTCTTTGTCTCCATTCATCACCACAAGCGAACAAATACTGAACTCGCAACAAACAATACCTCACTCTCTGAACCTCAATAATGGAGATAATAGAGCAGAAGTACATAGAGGCGAATGGACTAAAGCATCACATAGCTGAGATCGGAACTCCTGCCTTGCCGGCGGTGTTGTTTCTCCACGGCTTCCCGGAGATATGGTACACCTGGCGCCACCAGATGGTCGCCGTTGCTGCCTCTGGTTTCAGAGCCATTGCGCCCGATTATCGTGGGTACGGACTATCCGATCCACCGCCCGAGCCCGAGAAGGCAAGCGTCTCTGATTTTGTCAGTGACATGGCTGCCATCCTTGATGCTCTCAGCATTACCAAGGTTTGCGGTGTATTATTTGTATTTATCGCTAAAAGGTTATGATTAAATGACTAGAATGAGTTTATGAATTTTGCTTTACACTGAGTCACTGACTGAGGTTGTAGGTATCCGTGTGATATTGGGACGTACATATTTTGGTGTCTTAACTACCCACTTGAAAGTAAGTATAGTTTCCTTTCTATAGTAGTATAGATTTTTCAAGTATATGTGTTTGGCCATGGTTTCCCAATACATGTAGAAGGAAAGGTAATTCTGGTTTAGCCAGTTACAGTTTTAAGGTATACCTCTACCACATATGCAAAGCATCGAGCTGAAGATTCATTTCTGCTATTCTCGTACCAAAGTAAGCAAAGAAGTATGTAGAATCAGACACCATTTTTGTATTATTACACTTTACTCTCAAAATTTCATTTAGCAAGTTTATCTAGTTGTTGAATTTGGGTAGATACTAAGTTTACCTTGTTGGAATCACGAACAGTTGAATATCAATTTCAAAGTAGTGTTTGCAGCTGTGTGCTCATATGTGAATGATTCTTTAAGTTTTTATTTGTAAACATTCCTTTATCAATCATCTTCCAGCAATCCCCCTTTATCTGTTAGTTGATAAAGCATCCGCCTCCTTTTATTTGTTGATATGTAGTTATTTATGTTACAATTAGCTTCCGTTTGTGAAAAAACATACTTTCTGCTGTGAGCGATCCCTTTGCAACTTTTATATTCCAGAACCCATTTGTGTTTCAAAAGTTTTAATAGAGAAGACAAACTGGTAGTTGCTTGCCTTTCATACAGGAGTGAGTGTTTTCATATGTCAATAATTACTTCATCAGTTGCTCAAATAAGTAGTCCGAATAGTTTAAGTGATTTTAAAAGAAAATGTGATCTCCAGCTCCTTGTTTACAGGTTTTTGTTATTGGTCATGATTTTGGAGCCACGGTTGCTTACCAGTTTGCCCTTTGCCATCAAGAGAGGATCCTTGGAATTGCAACGCTGGGTGTGCCATTCATGACACCACGTCTGCATGAAGACCTTAAAACCCTCCCTGAAGGCTTCTATGTTACAAGATGGCAGGTAACTAGTAGTTTTCTATGTTTTGCTTGTTCGGAACACAGTTATTTTTTGGTGCTTGCAACTTTCCTATCCCAATTTATATTTAGGAACCTGGACGAGCTGAAGCTGATTTTGCGCACCTTGATGCTAAAACGGTGGTGCGGAACATTTACATCCTATTTTCCAAAAGTGAAATACCAATAGCTGCAGAGAACCAAGAGATTATGGAATTGGTGGAGCCATCTACTCCTCTACCCCCTTGGGTAACGGAGGAAGATCTTGCAATCTATGGGGCTTCATATGAGAAATCTGGATTCCAAACTGCATTGCAAGTTCCTTATAGGTAATTATTGGCTGATCCTACTTTTATATGCAATTTCTCTTTACATATATTAGTTGCTTTTTGTCTCTTCCCCAACAACGCTCGTTTTCCACAATGCTATACTCTGCTAACATAGAGCCGATAGCTGGTAAATTCTATAGAGTTAACTAAACATTGTTTCACCTTATTACAGGGTGCCTGTTAGTATGCCTTTTTTCACATCTGTCATAACTAACTACACTCCTAGATCTGTCATTTTCAATTTTGTGCTCATTTACTGGGAAATTGGCAATTGCAATTTTTATCCATGTACTTTTGTTGATATAAATGTACGGATACTCTTACAGGGAACTTGGTAAGATTAATTATGCATTGAATCCGAACAATACACCGGTTCCAAAAGTTGAAGCCCCTGCACTATATATAACGGGCGAGAAAGATTATGTGTTCAAATTTCCTGGAATGGAGGACTACATTAAGAGCGGAGTGGTGAAAACGTTTGTCCCCAACTTGGAGATTATCTGCGTGCCTGAAGGAACCCATTTTATTCAGGAGCAATTTCCTGACAAGGTAAATCAGCTAATCCTCACTTTCCTCAAAAGCAACCTTCAGTCGTGAAACTAGCAAAGGTAACTTAGTTGTGAGTGTGATTTCCTTGGTGTTGAGTTTGTTAGAGTTCTGTATCTTGAATTGTTGGCTGGTGAACGTATGATACATTTCCCTCTTGTTACAATAAATCACAATGTGTGCAACTTTATTTAGTAGTATGTGTTAGAATTTGAGCTAAAATATAAGTGTGTTTTAATAATTATTTTAAGTAAATTCACATATCAATGTGTTCTACTCCATGAATAGATTAAATTGAGTATTTGTAATCTCAAATTCATAAAGTAATGAATGAGATATTAACTCCCAAAGATCACCCTTAAAAATGATAAATGATAATAAATATATGTGGGAAACCAAGTCCCACATCGGTTAAGAACTAAAAGTTTAATATGTTTATATACAAGGAAATTGTTCTCAAGTTTGAGCTTGGGGCACCCCATTTTTGTGGAAGAGAGGACCTACCCAAGGTTTGGTTTGAATTCAAACCAACATGCGCGCCGTCGGTCGATCGTCCTGGCTCGGGCTCGTGGGTTGTGGGTTTGAGTCCTTGTATATAATTTATTTAAAATTTATTTTATTTAGTTCTAATTATCAAAACTGTGTCGTTTTGATAAACAATACTATACTACGTCGATTTGTGAAGTGTTACCTGCTGAACGAACACGTTTAAACTGCGTCGTTTTGGAAAAAGCTATCTGCTTGAACGAGTACTGCAAAAATACGTCGTTTTTGTTCCGAAAGCCAAAACTATTTCTTTTTTGGCTTAATCATACTTTTTTAGTGGGTTGTGTCCCTTGTGTTGGGTCACTTATCCTACTACAAATAGAGAAGGAGGGCTGTCATTTTCATTTATTCAATTTTTGAAGCATAATGCATTCTAGTCTTCATTTCATTAGTCAATTAGAGTTATTTTAGAGAGAGTTCAGAGCATTTTATTTTAGTTCGTTGTGATCTTTATTTGAGTGCTACTTATAGTATACAATTGTCATCAGTATCCCTATAGAGAAATGCTTATTAACTTCTAAAGATCATACGTAGGTATAATTATCTTAAAGACATAGTACTAAGTACTAGCCTTGACAAATTCATTTCTATAGTTAGAGATAAGTTAAATATATATATATATATATATATATATATATATATATATATTTTGTTTCCATTCAATTTTACAAAAATAAAAGTAATGCATCTTGAATTCAGACTGATTTTATATGGAAATTTTTATTTTCAAAGAAAATGAATGTTAAGGTTAAAAATTCCCGGTGAAGATACGGATGGTTATTAAGTTTTAATTGCCGTGGGAAATGAGGCGGGTATGATATGAAGAATTTTTATTAAATCGGAAATGGGAGTGGGATGTGTTGGAAATGAGTCAGGTATGAAGAATTTTTCTTAAACCGGAAATGGGAGTGGGATGTGTAATTTCTGCCCCGCCCGTTACCATTTCTACTGCCATTATATACATTGATTTTCAACATCATAAACATTTTTTACATATTATCGAAATAATTAATATATATGTATTTGAGACCCTTAATAGCCAATCATTTTTTATACAATTTATAACCAACCACGTGTATATTTCTTGAGTTACAAATTTTAATATTATTATTAAATTTTTAAAATTAATGTAAACTATTTTTAAACTTAATATTGAGATAATTTTATTTAAAATTATAAGTCATCACCATCACAATGGTACCACTCCTACCACCCCCAACCCCAACCCTTCATCACCACCAAAATCCATGCACCCCCCAACCCTTCATCACCAACGTCCACCATCACCATATTTTATAGTAATTATGTAAAATTATTATAATTATTAGTATGTTTTATTAGATTTTAAATATTTTTTTAGTTATACATCGCTAGTGATTTTATTTGAATTAATTATTTAATATTTATTATATTTTTATCTTCACCTTAAGTTTCTATAAACTAATATAAGGATAAATTAGTAAAATATTATATTTAGACATACAATAAAGATTGATTATCAAATACTCTATGCGTCCTTAAAAATGCGAATAAAGTACAATTTTTATACAAATTAATAAAAATCAAAGTAAAAGAAAGAGAGTAAAAATAAATTCAAATTTATTCTTAGTAGTCCCACAAATTTAAATAGAGTGATGGATACTTTTATTTTAGAGGACATCACTAAATGACATACTTACCCTTCATTTTTAAATGACAAATTTTAAGAATAATTTTACGGTCACAAATTCATTTTTAATAGTATGTTAGAATTTAATAGTGATAGAGTGATGCTTCGTTTGTTATACAAAAATGTATAATTTGTATAAAAAATCATCTTTTAATTGATATTAGTTTAAATTAATATAGTACTCTTAAGTTTGTAATTATGTCACTTTATAATCTAATAATATAATTTCTAATTATCTATAATTTTGAAATAGATTAAAAATGAATTTTAAACTTTGAACAGAAGTATTAAGAATTGTACTATCTATATATAGCCCTATATGTAATAATTCCATCTAATGTAATTTAGAAAAATGATATACATGTACATAAATATTTAACTAAATTAAAAATGTATATGATAAGATAAAATAAATTAAAATGAGACACATTAATTTTATATATCTCATATATTCACATCCGTCATAATCATAATTGGACTAAAGATTTTCGTAATGTATAACAACTCTTGTTTAGGTATTTTTACCCGGAGCATCAAATTTTCCATGATATGAGGTCCAAAATCTGACACTCCGTGTAGAAGAATACAAGTCTAAGAATAAATTTAAAGTCTGATTAATAGTCTCATAGTTCAGGAAAAATTAATATAGAGAGAGAGAGTCCGAATCAGGTCCGGACTCCCGCATTTTAACAAATTTCGGACTTTTTTTTTTATTTTAAAAACAACTAAAAATAAAAAAATAAATATTATGGAAATTAAATTTTTACATAATACAGTGTTTTGGGTGTGATTTGGATACATATATCAAAGCATGTCTGTACAGACTGTACATATATTTTTTGGTATAGGTATCCAAATCACGCCCAAAATATTTTTTTTTTTTAGTTGTACTACAAAAAAATAAAATAAAATAAAAATAATCTTGAGTCTTATCACAAAAGGATTAGGTGTTGGAGTTGCATCCACATCTGAAGCAAAGCATTCCATTTCAGAATAAACATTAATTAGTACCATTAGAAGGAAGTTCAGTATATAGAAAAAATAAAACTTTATTTTGAAAAAAAATATAGAAAATTTTATTTTTTTAAAAATAAGTAAAGTTTCATAAAATATAGTTTCAATAAAAAACTTTATTTTTATAAAACAAAATTAAATTTTTTTATTTTTTAAAAGATGTATAAATTTTCATAAAAATAATTAAAACTTTAATTTGTTTGAATATTTTATATTTTATAAAACTTTACTCATTTTTTAAAAAAAGTTTCTAATTTTTTTCTTGAAAATTATAATTATTTTTAACTTTTAAATTTCTTTTTTAAAAATTTAATTTCTTTTTTTTTATTTATCTTTTAATATTTTTTGTATTTTATTTTCTATTTTTAGTTTTTTTAAAAAATTTATAATATTAAAAATATGTATAATAATGGTAAAGACATATTTGCCCTTAATAAAATACAAAAATATATTTTAAAATTTTAATTAACGAAAAATAAACTTGAACATATTTACAAGTGAATGATAACTTAAACACACAAAAATGTCATTCAGTCACAAAGCTCCAAGATTTGGGACAAGCCAAGTTGTTGGCACTTGGCAGGGGGAGAAGGGATAATGATGTGAGCTGGCTGGGTTCCAACCATAGAATTAGAAGATTTTAAAATATCTCCTTACTAAGGCCAGGGAACAATTTATAAGTTGATTAAACCAACTTATAAGTTGTAAGGTGTTTGACCATTACATATTTTTAACTTATAATTTGAGTTTTAAGTAAAAAAAAAAAGTAATATTTATGACTTATTTAAAAATGAATTATAAGTTATTTTAAAATAAATTAATTTGATCAAATTTAATGTCTATTTTACCTATCTTTTTATTAATGTCTTTTTTAGTAATTTTTATATTTATTTTAACTTATAAATTATTATGAGTTGAAAAAATTCATAATTTGCTTTAACTTAATTTCTAATTTATAAATCAAATTGATGCAGAATGTTTTTACTTATAAATTATAACTTAACACAACTTATAATTAAACTTATATTTTAAGTTCGAAATTATTTTAAAATAAGTCATTTCCGAACAAAATAAGTACAAGGGTCACGAGGGTTGAAACAGCTTTGACCGAGAGATACACAAATCTTTGTAGTATCCGATGGTTAAAGCCTAAAGGCCTGCTTTCCTAGCAATATTTGGACTGATCTGATTAGCTGGATAAAGGCCTGCTTTCCTTGGACTGACCTGACTGAGAAGGAGATTGAGATGGACAAATACCTCAAGCGGACAAATACTCAACTCGCAGCAAAATACCTCTTCAATTCACTCTCTCAACTTCAATAATGGAGATAATAGAGCATAAGTACATAGAGGCGAATGGACTAAAGCATCACATAGCTGAGATCGGAACTCCTGCTTCGCCGGCGGTGTTGTTTCTCCACGGCTTCCCTGAGATATGGTACACCTGGCGCTACCAGATGGCCGCCGTTGCTGCCGCCGGTTTCAGAGCCATTGCGCCCGATTATCGTGGGTACGGACTATCCGATCCACCTCCCGAACCCGAGAAGGCCAGCTTCGCTGATTTTGTCAGTGACATGGCTGCAATCCTTGATGCTCTCGGCATTACCAAGGTTTGCGGTGTATTATTTGTATTTATCGCTAAATGGTTATGAATAAATTACTTTTGTTTTAGTGAATATGTTATTTTTATGTGTTTTTCAGTTATTCCATTGCTTGTGTTTAAAATTCTTTAGTTGCCTTTAACCCTCCGTTCCCTTTTGAGATCGATCCTAGATAATTTGTAAAAATGCTAAAATTTAAATTCTGATGCGAATTATATTAATTTTTGAAATAACAATTCCGTACTTGGTAATATTTTTAGTACAATAATATTAACTATTGCATAATCAAAATAAAATAATTTCACATCAATTTTGAAACAGTACTCTTTCTATAACAAGTTGTTCAATGTTCACTTAGTAAAAATCATTACCATATTGTCAAAAAGTGTAGTTGGAAAATGATGTCTGAGTTTCATGCATCAGTTTCTTTTTTGAGTGGTTATGTATAATGTATTTTTATCTCTATAAACGACTAGAATGAGTTTATGAATTTTTCTTTACACGGAGTCACTGAGGTTGTAGATTTTAGTGATTGATTTCTTTTACACTATCTGTGTGATATTGGGACGTATATATTTGGTTGTCTTAACTACAGGAGAGTATAGTTTCCTTTCTATAGTAGTATAGATTTTTCATATGTATGTGTATGGCCATAGGTTCCCAATACATGTAGAAGGAAAGGTAATTGTAGCTTAGCCAGTTACAGTTTTAAGGTATACCCTACCACATATACAAAGCATCTTCCCTAGCTGAAGATTAATTTCTGCTACTCTTGTACCAAAGTAAGCAAAGAAGTATGTAGAATCAGGCGTCATTTTTGTATTATACTTTACTCTCAAAATTTCATTTAGCAAGTTTATCTAGTTATTGAAATTGGGTAGATACAAGTTTACCTTGTTGGAATCACGAACAGTTGAATATCAATCTCAAAGGAGTGTTTGCAGCTGTGTGCTTGTATGTGAATGGTTCTTTAAGTTTTTATTTGTAAGCATTCCCTTATCAATCATCTTCCAGCAATTCTCTTTATCTGTTAGTTAACTTAGTTGATAAAGAGTATCACTTTTCTGCATAAAATTTTAAATTCAGAGAAATATTTACTAGAATGTTGAACTTATATGACAAAAGGCATAGATATTGCGACTTCTTTCGTACTTAGTTGTTTTGTTTGTGAACCTTCAACTTTCTCAAGATAGCTATCCCTACTATATAACTAATCCAGAATCCATTGTACTGGTCTTTCCAGAGTTATTCTAGATAATTTTATCCATATAATATGAAAACAAACATACTACAATTAGGGACATCGACAAAAGTATTTACGATATAATTAACTTCCTCCCGTCCGCCTCCTTTTCTTTGTTGATATGTAGTTATTTATGTTACAATTAGATTCCCTTTGTGAATAAACATACTTTCTGCTGTGAGCGATCCCTTTGCAACTTTTAATATTCCAGAACCCATTTGTGTTTCAAAAGTTTTAATGGAGAAAACAAACTGGTGGTTGCTTGCCTTTTATACAGGAATGAGTGTTTTCATCTGTCAATAAGTACATCATCAGATGCCCAGCAAGTAGTCCTAATAATTTAAGTGATTTTAAAAGAGAATGTGATCTCCAGCTCCTTGTTTACAGGTTTTTGTTATTGGTCAAGATTTTGGAGCGATGGTTGCTTACCAGTTTGCTCTTTGCCATCAAGAGAGGATTCTTGGAATTGCAACGCTGGGTGTGCCATTCATGCCACCACGTCCGCTTAAAGACCGTAAAACCCTCCCTGAAGGCTTCTATATTACAAGATGGCAGGTAACTAGTAGTTTTCTGTGTTTTGCTTGTTCGGAACACAGTTATTTTTTGGTACTTGCAACTTTCCTATCCCAATTTATATTTAGGAACCTGGACGAGCTGAAGCTGATTTTGGGCGCTTTGATGCTAAAACGGTGGTGCGGAACATTTACATCCTATTTTCCAAAAGTGAAATACCAATAGCTGCAGAGAACCGAGAGATTATGGATTTGGTGGAGCCATCTACTCCTCTACCCCCTTGGGTAACGGAGGAAGATCTTGCAATCTATGGGGCTTCGTATGAGAAATCTGGATTCCAAACTGCATTGCAAGTTCCTTATAGGTAATAAGCTGATCCTACTTTTATATGCAAGTTCTCTTTATATATATATATTAGTTGCTTTTTGTCTCTTCCCCAACAGTTTTCCACAATGCTATACTCTGCTAACATAAAGCCGATAGCCGGTAAATTCCATAGAGTTAACTAAACATTGTTTCAACTTATTACAGGGTGGGTGCCTGTTAGTATGCCTTTTTTCACATCTGTCATAACTCCAACTCCTAGATCTGTCATTTTCAATTTTGTGCTCTTTTACTGGGAAATTGGCAATTGCTTGCAATTTTTATCCAAGTACTTTTGTTGATATAAATGTACGGATACTCTTACAGGGAACTTGGTAAGAATAATTATGCATCGGATCCGAACAATACACCGGTTCCAAAAGTTGAAGCCCCTGCACTATATATAACGGGCGAGAAAGATTATGTCTTCAAATTTCCTGGAATGGAGGACTACATTAAGAGCGGAGTGGTGAAAACGTTTGTCCCCAACTTGGAGATTATCTACGTACCCGAAGGAACCCATTTTATTCAGGAGCAATTTCCTGACAAGGTAAATCAGCTAATCCTCACTTTCCTCAAAAGCAACCTTCAGTCATGAAATTAGCAAAGGTAACTTAGTTGTGAGTGCGATTTCCTTGGTGTTGAGTTTGTTAGAGTTCTGTATCTTGAATTGTTGGCTGATGAATGTAATGATACATTTCCCTCTTGTTACAATAAATCAGGTACTTGTGTGTGTTTTTGTTTGCCAACTTGTATGGTCGATTAGGGTCTGCTGCATCAACATTCCTGACCATGTCCATGCAGAGCCTGTTAATTGACTATACTGCCCTCATTGTCAGGGGCGGATCCAACCCCTCAGTGGGTCAAATTTGAAAAAAAAATATCTTAAGAATACAAGTTTAATAAAATGAATTATAAAAATAAATATTGTTTACAATAATATTTTTCGAGATTTTATTGCTTGAAATTGTTGCATGATAACCTAATTTTTAATAGTTGCAAAAATATTATAGTTACTAAACAGTCATTCATTCATCTCCCATTTGGTTATGGAGTTCATCTCCCATTTGGTTATGGAGTTCATTCCTCACGATATATATTAACGAGCAAAAGTAAAGTCAACTTCAACAATAAATAGACTTGAGGGTACACATCATTTTTTTTTCTTTAACCAACATTTGTTTAAACCCAATTATGTGTGTTCATGCCTAATAATCAATAATTATTTAAAAATTAATTCAACATCAAAACAAGATCAATAGGTAAAATGAATAGTCAAGTCATGTAATTAGCACCAACAATAAACAATCTCAATTAAACCACTAACAAATAACATTATAAAATTTAAAAAAAAATAAAAATAGAATAGAACACAGAGAATTTTTGTTTAATAGAGTTCTCTTCATTGATATAGTGTTGCTTTAAGAAATAAAAAGCTTTAATTTTATTAAAGTTCAAAAAAGAAAAATTCATAAATAATTATACAATTCATCTAAAAGCTTGGCTGCCCACCCTTGGAAAGTTCCTTGCCCTCCAAAAAATAGTCATTGGACTAGTCCAACAATAAAAGCACGTTTTTGTCCTTTCATCTCAAGTGTAATTTATATAGATTTTGTCATGTCATAATCTCCTTATCATTTTTTTAATGTCAATAAATAAAAATAATTACCCCATATTAAAATATAATCGGTCAAAGTTGGACAACTAACACCGATAAAAAAAAGTGAAAATAAATTATCTCTTTAATTTAATGTTTAATTGAAAATTTGTATACTTAATTATTTAAAACAGAAAATAAGTATAATTCCATCGATTTTTAGGGTCATTTTCCTTCTCTTTCTTTTTATTTTTTCAAAAAATCGTAGCATGTGTTTGGCGTTGGAGCCAAAAAATGGCAGGTTGAAAGCCACCTAGCAAATTGGAGCATGCAGACTTGTATAACATGAGCAAATGTAGTAGTAGTAGTTGCATGTGGTTTTGAATAAAAAAGAAAATAATATTAGGGTCTCAAAAATATTTATATTTTATTTTAAAATGGATTTTTTTAATATTTAGGGCACATGCTAAGCACGAAAATTAAGTATTGGGCACTGAATTCAAGGAGTGGGATTCATTAAAATATAATTAAAATAATATTCCATTCGTCTCTTAATATAAGACTTTTAAGAATTGTGCACAAATATTAAAAAAATGATTGTATAGTATTAAATATAATATCAAATATCTATATTGTCCTTGTGTTGGAAAAAAAGATTGTTATAGGAAAAGAATCAAAGTTACATTTAATACATGGGGTAATATTGGAAAGTAAGTCATTAATGCTTACTTTGAATT
This sequence comes from Panax ginseng, assembly GCA_020205605.1. Classification (NCBI taxonomy): domain Eukaryota; kingdom Viridiplantae; phylum Streptophyta; class Magnoliopsida; order Apiales; family Araliaceae; genus Panax; species Panax ginseng. Next base: position 12,321,975 of record CM035128.1, on the reverse strand, counting down.
CTAAAACGTCATATATCTAGGGACAGATCAGTGGCGCCATATACATTTAAAAATTACTCTATCTATTCCTAAAAGATTGTTATTTTAGAAGAAAAAATTTGTAAATGTTTGCCGTTTACAACTTTATAGGAGAATAAATTATTTACTTTTCTATATTACCCCTACCTTCTCTCGTTGTCCCAAGAAATTCGCTCCCTTGTATTAATAGTTTTTAATTTTTCATAAAGGGGTAGTGATGAAATTTCAAATAAATTTTAATTGTTAAATGGTATTAAATGACTTTCTTAATTTTTAATTTCCCATAAAGGGGTAGTTATGAAATTTCAAATAAATTTTAATTATTAAATGATAGTATTAAATAATTTTTTTAATTTATATATAAAAATCTTAAACGAAAATCTTTTAAGAATAGATGGAGTAGTATATTTTAGTGGACTCCATTCTTTAAATTTAGTCTAACACTTTGATTTTCGTGATTAGCATGTGCGGACAGATGTTAAGAGGACCCTTCACGTGACACGCGAGTTGTGTATATGTGAAAAAGGTTTAAATATGATTTATTACCTTAAACTATAGGCCATATTCTACATCAGTGATCCACCTTTCAATTTTGTCAATTAGATGATTGAACTATTAATTTTTTTCGATTTCATTCAATTGGGTCTGCCACGTCAGAAATTGCTGACGTGGCATCTTAATAGGCTAAATGAGTGCTTATGTGTAAAAAGAATATATATTTTTAATGAGATCAAAGGACAAAAAGGTAAAATAAAATAAAAAATAACTAAAAATTACACAAATAATATAAATTAGTTGTATAATTATTTATTTATAATTATATAAATAATATAAATTATTTATATAATTATTATATAAATAATATAATAATTATTTTTATTAAAAAACTGTGTTTTATTATTTTTTTATTAAAAAAACTATGTTTAATATTAATGATAATAAAATTTTAAAAAACGCAGTTTTTTTTGTAATAAAAAAAGCGCAATTTTTTGTAATAAAAAAACGCAGATTTTTTGTAATAATAAAAAAAGTGCAGTTTTTTTAATAAAAATAAAAAAAATGCAGTTTTTTTAATAAACAAATAATAATTATTTTTATTAAAAAAAAAAGAAACAACGCTCTCTTATTTTTATTACAAAAAAATTGAGTTTAGATTTTTTTTTTAGAAGAGATGGTGTTGAATTGTGGTTGTAGACTTCATCCCAGTTATATCAGGGAGCCATTAAATGTTAGCTAATTTTCTGTTCAACGTTTAGATTCATGAAGAAATGATAAACTTAAAATGTTGTGCCGTTATGGATGTAATCAGGAAGGTGCTACTTGTTAACCCCTACGTTAGTACATATTGTTCTGTTGATTGTGGATTTTATGTTATAGGATGTTCTACATTTATTCAGATTCCAAACTTACATTTGCATAAGCTTACGTACCAATAATTAATAATTATCATACAACAAGTTTATGCCTGAATTTTTTCATAGAAATTGAACCATTGGTAAGTCCTAAATTTTGTTGGCCTTCCCTCATTGATGGGTTCTATCAAAGACCAAGAAGCTTAAGCAGGCTTTAGTCCCTCAAAACAGCTTGTTTATGCTTATTTATCTCAATGCGGAGTATGTAAAAGACATTTTTCTACTTCAAAAGATTTCAATATTTCATGGGCGTAAAAGGGCCTCCATTATGTTTGTGTTGTCAATGCTAATTAATTAAGATTACTGTGAAAATGGAAAATAAATTTAAACAGGTGAGATTAACATTATTTTTGCTCTTGCTTACCCCATGTGTATGTTTTTCTGATTGGTAAAGACTTTGGATCCTTCCCGGCATATCTTTTCACACTACTCCACCCGGAGAGGGTCAGGGGGGTTGTAACATTGGGCGTTGCATTTAGACCCCCACGCCCTCGTACATTCTTAAAAGATCTCCCTGAGGGATTCTATATTAACAGATGGCAGGTATCTATACATGTAGCTTTCACCATTCACTTATTTCAAATTTTATGTTGTAATATATGTTTTTCAATTCTCATCCTCCCCAAGACGTGATATAGGAGGATGGTTGCTTTTGGTAGCGACCAACTAGCCTATACTACATGCTCGGGATTTTCCCTTAAATCAAACTTGTTATATAAGACTTTGTTGAGTTAGACTGAGAATTACTGTGATGTGAAAATTACATGGTAGTTTTTGCTTGTAACTTTGTGTTCTTGACCTTCATTTAGGAGCCTGGAAGAGCTGAAGCTGATTTTGCCCGCTTTGATGCTAAGACAATTGTGCGAAACATGTATATCCTCTTCTCTAAAAGTGAATTACCAATAGCTGCGGAGAACCAAGAGATCATGGATTTGGTGGAACCATCTACTCCTCTACCACCTTGGTTCACAGAGGAAGATCTTGCTATGTATGGATCATTATATGAAAAGTCTGGATTCCGTACTGCATTGAAAGTCCCTTACAGGTAAATGGTGTTTGATTTACAGTTTTAGAGTTCTATAGGATCAAATTTTTGGGTAGATGTGCTATGTTTGTTGGCTTGAAGACAGACGTGTTAACATTTGCAATAACAGAAACTTTTGTTACGGTTCAACCTTTGGAATGAAATTTAAGTCATTGGCTAACATTTTTGATTAAAAAATAAATAAAAATTCTAACAATATTCCCCTCAGAAACCAGGTTAATTTGCATAACTTCAGCAGTTTCTGAGTTTAGTGATTCGACCTCATTATCTCTTTGTTCCATGATGCACCTGCTGTTTCATTGGTGATTTAAAAAGGGGTGACAATTCAGATACCTAATTTGTAATTCTCTTCAGTACTTGTTAATTAAGTTGACTTTGTGCGGTTGTAGGTCATTTCATGAAGATTACAACATACCAAATCCTAAAATTGAAGTTCCAGCCATGCTGATAATGGGCCAAAAGGATTATGTCTTGAAATTTCCAGGAAATGAGGACTTCATAAGGAGTGGAAAGGTGAAAAATTATGTCCCTGATTATGAGATAACATTCTTGCCTGAAGGAACCCATTTTTCTCACGAGCAATTGCCGGACCAGGTGAATCAGCTGATCCTCACCTTCCTCAGTAAACATAATTGATCTACTGCACCCGCCAAATGCTGTAAGTCTGTTGTTGAAGCAAGTCATAACTCATAATCAGTGAGAGAGCCTGTATACAGTTTTATTTATGTTCTGTTTTATGATGTATTTTAAAATCATGAAGTTTTGCTGCATTAAGAGCCAAACTTGATATTTGGTTATAATGGCTGCTACTTTATGGAGCTTTTTAGGTGGTCAAGAAATGAGTTCTTTGTATCAATATATTCTTTTGGAGAAGTTAAATAAAATGGGTTTCCAATCAAAAGAAGATATTAATAGCTAGTTTTGCGTTTTATTTCTCAAATCATATCCGGACGAGGCATGAATGTGGAAGAAAGAGTGTTTTTGTTAGTTTTTTATTTTAAAATTTGATATACTGTCAATATATACACTAGAGTGACGTCAGAATTATGACAAATCATATTGCTAGTTAATATATCTAATTCGCCATAATATTCTGAATTGGCCATTTACAAAATATATATATACGATATATATTACGAATTTTGACTCTTTTTTAATTATCGGTTACGTAAATAATATTAGTAATAATTTTTTTGACGAACTGAAGCTTTTTTATAATTTTTTATCAATTTAAGGTGTAATTCAACACAATAAATCCATCTTATTTTTTTGCTGGTCCTTCTGTTGTATTTTTACATGGGTTTCAGAGTATGGTTTTCAATTGAGACACTAAATGCTACTACGTTCCCTCGGTAAGAATAAGGAAAGATGCCACACAAAAAAAAATAGTGAAAGAATTTGAAGTATTTCAATAGAGGAAGACTGAGAAATAATTCTCTTGTTTTTTTGGGTTGTTTATTTTATCTATATCACTGGAAAAGTGAATATCTTACACAAAGGTACAATTACAAAATTACATAGCCAGTACAGAGGTAGTAGATGACTAAATTTTGCTACTATTGATTGTATTTTTTGTATACAAAATCAGCCTGCACCAGTGTAACGAGCCGGAAGAAATATAATGCAAAAGAAAAGAGAAGAATATCACAAATAAAAGGCTCAATCTTCCTATCAACAAAATAAGAAACTAAAAAAGATGGGGTTAAACAGACTACTATAAGCTCGTGGCAAGTTTAATAGTGGACCACTCTGCCGCTGAGAATCTCAAATGGACAATATGAAGAGGGGCGAGGTTGTACAAATCATCCATGGCCTTGCGCTGTCACTGTCACTGTCACGGCATTCTACATGATTCGATTACTTCAAGCACTGCTGTATGCGTCTCCGGTGAAATCATGTTGAGTGCCAAATGAAATTCCTGGAGGACATATGTTTAAAATGATTTACTTCAAGCACTGTTACACAATTGTATGTATATACGCACTATAATAGGTAGTTGTATGATATTGACATCATTAATCGACAAGAAACTTGCAGTTTCAACCCTTCAGTCACAATGCATCTTAGATTGCTCATTCATGGAAAGCAATTGGGACAACTGATCGCTTAAAAATGACTAGTCGCTATACTATTACTGGTATTAACTAAAATATCACATTAGTATGTCAGCCCATTCATATACTATGTGATAGGGAAGCATAAACACTTGTAGCATTGGACTTGGGGGTTTTCCTAACTATTACGCCATTTATCTTAAAGCACGTACAGTTCTAAGATACGGTAGAAACATTTAAGGCAGGTATAGTGTCTCATAATCCTAGAGCATGTCTAGGTCGCTCTTATCAAACACTGCAGCACAAAAGACTTTGATATAAGGCAGCAAGGTCAATAGGTGATTTCAGATGAGATGTCACAGTCCATATGAGTGGAGTCGGGGGGAGGGAATTACTATAGCACCACTCATGCTTTAATTACCCATAAGTTACATAACAAAGCCACATACCACAAATCTCTCCAACACAGGTACAAGAATCGCCAGGTTGTGATCCGGAAGACATTCAGCAATGGCATTACGTATGCTCTTACTGATATTCAAACAAACATTTCGTCAAGAATCAATATAGGAAATAACATTTATTTGGGGAAATGAAAGTCCCATAAGAGTGCACTAACCTTTCAGTTGAAAGGAATGCAAGAAGAAGGGCTGAGTAAGCTTCAACAATCATTTTCTCAGCTTCTTTCTCTCCCTGTAATAGAGCATCCTCATCATCCTGCATATTGTAAAACAGTTCAAATGTAAGAATTTATTTAGAACCAAATTCATTGTGATTTCCGTACATATAATCAAGCTGTTCTCGTTATCTTTTAGGCCCATCCTCAACTTTCCCTTTAAGCCCACGCAGTATCAGCTCAAAACAGTAGATATTCTATACATTCTTTATGGGACCAAAAGAAGTCTATCGGCGCCTAGCTGGCTCAATTCATGATAAGGGTCTTGGACAGAGTTTTGAATCTTCAAGTCAAACACTAAAATGACAAGTACAGATAGGAAATGACTGTTCAAAGAAAATTCAATCCAAAGAACAACCAACATTGTGGGAAAACTCATCCAAGAAGGCATTCCTCAAAATATTATTCAGAAAACAAGATAATCAAGATTTAAAAAGAAGAGAAAAAAAACATCATGTGCATTTCATCACACGGCACCCTCTTCTTCTTTTGGTTCTGCCTTGGACGGTCAGTTTTACATAGTGCCTACATATGTAATTTAGGATTCCATGATCAACTCTTTGTTCATGATTTCACACTAACTTTGGTCATTTATTTGTCTGTCATTTGTGCAAGTATTTCACTTTCTCAGGGACCACAAGTGACACTATTCAGAAGAGGCAACAAATGATGACACATTTAGAAGATTGCCTCTAAATTTTTTCCAATTGACTTCTCAACAATCACAGGATAGTCACTGAAAGAAGAAAAAAATAAAGCTAAGCAACAGTAAAATCGTACAAGATTTTGTACACTCACCGAGGGTAAATTTCTTCCTTCTTCAGCTGCCTCACCTGCTCCTTGGTTGGCCAAAAAGATGGAGCACAACAGCGGAATTACATCCCTACATTCATCCTCTGATCCTTTCAAGCTAGGGAATGAAATGCTGGTTGCTGCGAGCCGTGATCTGCAGTAAACATAAATTAAGGTTTAACTTTCTATAACCCGTTTTTATGAGTCATCACAAACAATATATCCACCAAAAGATCAAAAAATGAACCAACAAACAATTGCACACTTAATATAACTGAGCCAGCCATCTTGCTTCAGACGGATTTTGAATCAAACATGTAGGTGAAAGTGAAATTGCCCACCATAGGATCATCTTAATTATGAATCATTTGGTTCTTGTAATATATGAATTATCATTCATCTTTTTTTAATATATATCATCTATCCATTTCTAAGAAATAATAAATAGTAGCATTTTGAAGGTGGAGTAAACTCATCTACATCAACCACCGTGATATTTCCTCAATAATATATTTCAATCCACTATCAGGAGGATCTTATCTAGGAGATACCCATTGTCAAATCAATTCTGATCAGATGATGTCATCTAAAGCGACAATCTCTTGTTGAAACAAGTCATGAAGAACTATAGTCACGCCTCTTTTCCATTTCTGATCAAGAGTCCAAAACTAAAATAAAATTCCTATATTGAGGAACACGATTCATCACAATGAAAGGTTCCACCTTTACCAAATCGAACAATCTCTCTATCATTTGTCCATATTCAGTTATAGCCTTTTCTGCACCTTTTGATCGACTAGAAAAGTAATCAAGCTTGGCTCATTTATCTTCCAAGCCAATCTCCAATAAGCTTTAATTCGTGGTGCATTTCGGTATGTGGTATGGGTACAGGGACGCATTAAGACAACTTGCCTGATACACGGTACGTGGGGGTAGGTTTAATCGGTTTACAGCTTAGGTTTGCAATTCGCTTTAATACACTTATCTGGAACTCTCTCGATTTGTGTGAGTGTGCGTATATATATATATATATATATATATATATATTATATATATATATATTATTTTAATACAAATATTAAGTATTATACTAAGCAAAGTACCTTTTAATCGATATTGAGTGTATACCGGTATTGCACTATTGAGGCTATGTATTTATTTTTATTTCAATACAAATGTTACCGTAAGTGCGAATATGTTCGCCAAAGAGATGAGAATGCAGTACACTAAGTTTTAAGTATTGGGATAATTGGGTGTACCATGTTTAGGTACGCAAGTACGAGGTTCGCTAGGTCAATATTTGGTAACTTTGCTTTAAACAGGACGAGCTCAAATAGCTAGGTTAGTTTTACAGCCCTATCAATACTCTCCTGTGAAATAGTTCAAAATTAACTTCCTACAAGTTGGTAAGGAATCGTATTATGCATCCCTTAGACGAAATCTATTTGCTAGGAGTTTTCTCAAAGTTCCACTAGTGCATACAGATAATTGCAAAGACTATAGTTAAATGTCTGATGACCTTTTTTTTTTTTTTTGCTAAAATATAATGTCTGATGACTGCGCAAATAACAAAGTAAAATTGAAGAACATACATGCAAAACATTAGAGAAATACACTAACAGCTTGAAGCTTTTCTTATTTTTGGAAGTAACAACTTGAAGCCACTGATGATACTAAAAATAAAAATTACCTGTTCTGACCATCCTTCTCAACCAAGTTTACAAGCAAGCCCAAAATAGCAACAAGAAAATCCAATTCTTCATCAGTGAGATGTTTGCCACTCTGCTGATCAAATTCGAGACCCGACTTGGATGGCGAACCATGTTTTTGTATCTCAATGAAAGGAGGCAAATATGAGCTAAATGATGGGAAATGTCCAGCTATCAACGACGACAATATTTCTAGTCCTCCACAGGCAGCAATTTGTTGACAGCCAACAGAGTTGTCATTTGTTAAGTTCATCAAAACCTGGCATGTGGATATTTGCATGAGTTTCCAAAACATCAAAGCTTTATCACATACTCACATAATCGGCAAGTTGAGACCAATGAAACAAACATCAATCAACCAAATACCACTCACAAAGATAAATACATAATAATTGATCTAGAAAATCATACCTGCCTGCTTATATTTGTCTCAATCTCTAAGAATTAAATTAGAGAGAAGACCAACCTACTCGACCAATTTAAGAACTACATTAGAAAGAAGACCTAGCATAACAGTCTACTAAAACAAAAATGACAAGTCAACAAAGACCTCATAGATTTCAACCTACAACTATATGGAACTTTTGTGACTGTTAACAGGCATCGTCTAGAACTAATTGAAGGGTTTTAATATCGAATATCTCCAGGATAAGCAGACAAATTTTACACAAGTAAAGAAGAAAAGAGAAGTTCAATAATTGAGGGCTACAACTTCCGAATCTCGAGTAAAGTGAATTACTTTGACAGCTATAAGAAGGCAATCCGATAGAAGGTTGGACTTCTCTGAGTCAACAGCAGGCGAACAAGAGATCTGAGAAGAGTTTTGACTTTCCATGCTACTTGGTTCTTCTTGTTGGCCCAAAATTCCAATTGGTTCTTCTTCTTGGCCCAAAGTCAGCAGAGACTCGAACCCATTTTCATGTACTCCAACTGCCGATCTTTTTTTTCGATTTTGAGATACCTTTTGTCTCCCAGATAGTAAGTCCCACTTAGAGGGTTCAAATTCATCTTCATGAAAAGCAAAAGGATCCTGGCTGTCCTCTATGAGTCCAAATTTTGTGTCTTCAGAAACCTTGTTTGTCTTCCCCATACCAAACTTTGTCCATGAACTATTACTTACTCGTGTTTCACTATTTGAGCAACTTAATGTTCCATTGCATGAGCTGGGTGTGGAAGAACTAGCTCTAATCTTTAATAGGCTAGTGTCAGCTGGACAGGTGGTGGTCGTTACAGAAGAAGAGGATTTAAAAAACCCCAACTGATTAGATGCCAACCAATGACTGTTGTGAGATATATTAGAGCTTTTCTGAGAAGGGGTCCATTGCATGCTACAGCACTCCATAGAAGAGCTTATGGACGAAATCTCATTGCTGCCCTCTGCAGATTCAGGAAAGGGAAAAAGCATTAAGACGCTACCACCAACTCAAAATCAGTGTGAAAGTTGTAGAGAATAAATTCCCCTTTAACAGCCAAGCACATACCATCTTACAATGAACACTACTTCCTATTAAAGTTTTGGGGTTGGACATTACTTTCAAACTCTTTTTCTCTGTTTTCATTTTCAGAACACATTTATGAAATCATTCTGATTCAGAGAACACCATAAAGCGGTTTTCAGTTGCTTTCATATTTGGATTAGTAATTGACCTAAATTGATCACAAAGATACACAAAATACATTGTAGTTTGAGATTTTATTACTTCAGATTTAAAAGAATTAAATATTTTCAACTTTCATTTATTTATTTATTTTGAAAAAAAGTACTACATCCGTCCCATAATAAGTGATTTTTTAGCTTAAATCACACATACCAATACACAAGAACCAAACATATACTCATTTCTATGACATTTAGAAAGCAAAAACTAAGTAGAAACCACAAACAGAAAACAGAGATCAGAGAATGCAATGCGATACAGAGACAATTCAATGAATCTCGCAGGGTGAATCGAAAATGACACCATATCATACGATTCAGTTACGACACGATACAATGCACGATAATTTTTAAAGCTAGCAACCAACTTGAAAAAGTTTTTATGTAAATTCAAAAGTGTTAAAGCAAAACTTTTGAGTCTTCTATTAAATGAAGAGGTTTTTTGGCGTTAACATATTCTATATCGCTTGATGAGCCTTTAATCGCTTTAAGAGTTTCATATCTTCTTCTACAGAATGTCGTTTAATTTTTCTCACGTCACTTTTCACAAATAGAAACATAAATCTCCACTTGTTAATTTGAATTATTCTCTTCTTTTTACAGTCTAAAGGTGAATCTGTATTTTTGTTCTCTTGTTACTCTATAAAGATTACCAAAATAATATCTAATAAATCAATTTAGAGAATTTTGGCTACTATTTAACTTTAAAAGTTATTTTTAGTCTATAATAATATTTATTGGACAACTTTAATACATAGTAAAACTAATATTCTTGTCCAATAAATTGTGTGTTTTACATATTTAAATATATATTACCACATTTTTTCTTTCATTTTCGTATCGTACGATATGATTCACATGAAACACGATACGGAAGTTTTCAATACACGATACAATTCGCGATTTAACAACTATGATTGCAACATTCAACAACTAGTGTTTATGATAATTGACTCGCCTTAATTAAAAAAACAGTTGTAAAAACTAAATCCAGCTACATCATATGTCCTTGTTTGAGGTTAAAAGTGCTGCTGCTATTCTTTATTTTTCTTTAGGTAAGTAAACACTATCAGATATTATATGTATCTGCTCAATATGTGTGTGTAGAGAGAGAGATTTATCCACATAAAATATCATATTGACTTCAAGACTCACTAGTACCTTTGTTGTCTACCATTACAGGTCTTTCAGTAGCATGACGAGTCTCATTAGAAGAACTGCATAACTTTTCATCACCAGAACTGCCTGAAGAACTTATAAGTAAAGAAACACCTGAACATTAATACCACAAATCATCAGACTGCCAACTACATTTAAAAGATACGAAGTTCTGCCTCTGATTTTATATCCAACAATAAGGCAGAACCCCCAGAAAACTAAACAATTGAAAAGTTACTATAGATACCTGACAGTATCTTGATGATGCTTAGCATAAGTTTTGTGAAAGATTGGGGTTGATGCTGAGAGTTGAACTTACTTTTCATTTTAAGCAAATGGCTCTGTCACAGAATAATACCAAAAATATTAGCGGCTGCAATTAAATGGGGTACGAGTATTAAGTACTTCCTGACAAGTGATATTGTGATGTAAGGTACCAAATTTATAATATTTTACCTGATTATCCTGACTAAGGAATGTAGCATTTTCCATTATCTTCAAACATTTTAAGAGCAGCACCAAACTTTCTAAATTCACATCATCTTCTGATTCTACAATTTGAGATGAGAGCTCTTCCAACCATCTCTGCGAAGAAAATATCATTTAAGACAACTATGAATCTCCACAAACAGTACAAACAAAGCATTTACTTTTTCAAATGTTGTAATCTATCACAGATAGCAAAAAACCACGCATTTACTTTTTCAAAAGTTGTAATTAAAGCTAGGGATATTCGATATATTGTCATCTAATTCTCAGTGGAGACTTGTTATGGACCTTATGGTCCAGAAGAAAGATGCCTTCGCTCCCACTAACTTTCTTGTTGTGTTGGATGCCCGGTGTCCAGATCAGTTGCATAAGATGCCCCTTTATAGTATAAGTAATAAATTAGAAGGATATTTTCCTTTTTCTTAGCAAACGAAGAGAAAATTGAAGGAATAATGAATCTGATGTGGACCAAAAAATTCCAGCACAGGTGACAAAAATTCAGATCGATGGTTCGCTTTCGACCAAAAGGCTACGTCATTGATTTGTAATGTTTGTTAAAGAGTGCAAACCATCTAACCTATCCTCCTCCCATCCAACCACTCCTAATCAAAGTGGACTAACTGTAGAATGACCTTCTTTCAACAACAAAAAATCTTCTTTTGATAACTCTCTTTCAATTTTTCTTAAAAGGAGTAAAGCAGTCAGTAAGGCACATCTTCATAGCAGAACCATTTCAAGTTACATTTATTCATAATTCTTAAGTTATAGTGACAGGAAGGAAGAAGTTGCAGTCCTACACTTTATAATAGCTTGATGATTTTTTCTCTTTTTTGGTTAGGTCTTAACAGCCAAATTGCCTTTATAAACTCAGAATTGATTGTTCATTGTTCGTTCAGATTTTATTCAAAAGGTGAATCAATTTTAACTCATATTAACTAAAGGAAGAAAGTAATAATTTAAAACATTACTTGTTGTCAATTTACACACACACACACACATATTGCCAATAAGCTATTGTTTTTGATTTTCTAATTATGCTTGCTCCAAAAATTAGTAAAATAATATATGTATATGTATATATGGCTGCTCAAGTAGCAGTTTACCAGTTTCAAATGACCCAATTCAACTCTGGATCTTTTGATGTAATAAGAAAATACAAGACCAACAAACGTACAGGCTCACACCTCCATATTGGAATGACAAGTCCTGGCAACATCAAAAACCATGTCAAGTCCTCCATGCTCTCGGAAATTTTCCTTAAAATTGCCCCCCGTCTTCCGCACATTGCCGGAGGTTTCTGAATGAATGAAAATCAACAAGAAAATCAACGCAAAACACAAGGCTCAGGATTGTATAACAGAAAAAGATAAGACATGATATCAAGGAAATAAATAGCATATGAATCTGTCAAACACACCAAATCATTTTCAATAATTTAACTAATTTATACAGTACATTTATTATTTATTTTATAAGTCCAATCAGATAAACCAAGAACAAGAACATCCCTAAACTATTTTATTTTATTTATAATGAATCACTTGACTCTCTGCTCTGTTATGAAGTGAATATTCATCCCTAGCACACATGTTTATAATTTAATAAATACTTGCAGTCCTCCCAAATGATTATATAATTAGAAATAATTTAATATATAGGGTGCAGGACGATATGGTGTTGAATAAACCTTCAAACGAAATGGTAGATAAGCAAGCTTTCTCCATCGTCAATAAGGAAATCCATTTTGGACTCAACTCTGGCTTTTCCCTTCCATTATCCTTTCCATCTCTTGACTTCATTTGCTTGCAACTAACAAGAATTTCTTGAACCTTGTGTACAATTGCAGCAGAAGTGGAATCTGCTCCATTAATATCTTGTAAGTATGAAGCACCCTTACGTAATGCAAGAAGTTTACAGCCAATGGTTGGAGCTTTGTTATTAGAAGTGCTAGAGGGGAGTGTTTTCAACATTTTCATTAGAAAACGAATGCAACTGGGTGAATCCGTAAGGTGTTCTTCTTGACCCTGAAACAGAGAATTTCAAAAGTCACAAAGCTTTACCAAGAACAGTATAGGTGTGTGTAACATACATCATTTTAATGAAACATATAGACAAAATCACATAACTGTAGAGTTGTACAAAGGTATAAATTTTGAAGTTTATGATTTCTAAAACACTGGGTAAGAAGTAACATACAAGGCTGAATGGTTTGAATTTATACAGTTGTTGCCTGAAAGTTTATACCATATGATTAGGAAACCAAAACATTTCAATATGGTGATGTAATCCCAATATATATGCAATGAGAATGTGACTTCAGTCCTACCACACACAAAATAATAATAATAATAATAATAATAATAATAATTAAATAAATAAATATTTTGCTGAATTTCTCTACTACAAACTCCATGCAGACACTCCTGGTGAAAACTCAAAGACCCCAAAAGTTAGAAGGCTTTAAGAGACTCCAAAAAGAACTGCTCCACCACTTTTTCTATTTCTTCTTCTTTTTTTCTTTTTTTTCTTTCTGTGTGTGTGTGGACTGTGGAGCATCAGGGAAGGGGAGATAAGTAATAAACAATAGAAAGCCACCAACGAGGGGAGCTCCCATGCACACATGATGTATACAGAATCATTAACGGAGTAGAGGAGGATCCAAACATATCAGGGGCAACAAAGAGGGGAGAACCAATTATCCCACAATAAGTAACCCAAAATACACAAAATGCTCCAGCTGCAAAGCATGAAAAGAAGGATTGGAACCTTAAAGCAGCCAATTTTTAGCAGAAGGATGACAAATTTTAGGTTGATCTCATAAGCAAATGCCACCAACACACATAAGCAAAATCAGTGACTTCCGCGATGGGCAATGGGCTTATATTTGTGATAAATAAAACAATCTACAAGTTAATCAAATAAAGAAAAGAGAATGAAACAGAAATAGATAATGTGCATATATTTAGCCTGTTCGGAAATGACTTATAAGTCATTTGTTACTATTCACCTGTTCGGGAATGACTTATTTTTCTACTTATCAGTTGAGTTTTAAGACAAAAAAAATAAGTATTTGTAACTTATTTTAAAATGACTTATAAGTCATTTTAAAATAAGTTAGTCTGATCAAATGTAATGTCTATTTTTCCCCTCTTCTATTTTGCCCCTTTTTTTATTAATATACTTTTTAGTAATCTTTACATTTAATTTAACTTATGTCATTATGAGCCGAATACCTTCATAACTTGTTTTAACTTAATTTGACTTATAAGTCAAATTAATGTCGAACGCTTTTACTTATAAGTCGCAACTTAAAACAACTTCTAAGTCAACTTATATTTTACTTATAAGTCCTTTAAAATAAGTCATTCCCAAACCGATCATTCTAAATATTGTTAATTTGTTATCATATTTAAGCAAAGAAAATAAATTCCAAGAGTTGATACAACACTCGCATGAAACCAAATTTAAAGCAAAAATAGTTCAAAGTATTTCGTTTGAAGGAAAATCCTACACCGTACTTCCTTACGGACCATGGGCAATGAACCTTGACTCCTCAAGACAGTAATACTAGCAAAAGTAAACAAATTAAGGAAGTGAGCATTCCTCGTCTCAAATTTCTCTGTGTTGGTAAATATTCATTTAGTGGTAAACATAATGATGGCAAAGATAATGCAATATGTCATTGTCCATATTCCTAGAAATTAGATAAGGAAATTTCGTCATAACACCAGCAGCTTACATCACTGGTAAGAATGTAAAAGAGAGCTGCAGCAGCTAGGTTGCTAGGTGGGTCATCAAAGCTCAGTCCCACTACAGCATCTAAAAGTGTTTTTGCCGTCCTGAAATAAGATCTTCAGAAGTCAACCAGGGCACTATATAACAAAAGATCATACTTTAAGCTCTCACAGTCGAACAAATAAGGAAATATAAGCACACAAATTACAGAGGTTTAAATTAAAACGAATAAAATCTGCTTGTGCAGCTGCGTATAAGAGAGTGGTATATCATGAATACGCAAATTCTAATCATAACCTCTTATATACTGATATCTACTGCATTGTCCTGTGAGATTCACAGATATTTTAAGTCAAAAAAGCATTCAAAATCCTGTAACTTTGAAGATTCAAATCATCTCCGTGGACTACTGGAGTTGCTGCAAACAAGTACAGAAATATAATGCAGTCATCTTGGCACTACAAGAGAGATCAACAACAATGACTAATAAAACTTCTCATCTCTCTTTTAAACTTGTACTCTATAGTCTATATCTATACTGTATTTGGGATTGGCAAATCTGCCAAGGTCTCATGTGATTGGATTGCTCAGGAGAACTGAAACTGTTTATTAGCTAATATAAATTATAATGAAACCCAATTAAAAATGTTAACAATACAAGTACTTAAATTATAACTTTAGAGTGCAATTTTTGTCTATGGCAAGCTGATTGTATCAAAATAATTATTAGGTGTTATGTTACCAAACAGTCCACAATCTTAATCTGCCCAAAAATATGAATCTATCTTCTTACTTTCTTTAAATTACTATTTACTTGGTTCACATTAATTAAATTCAGAATACATTTTAGTATATGATAAAAGTGTCATAAGAAACCCATCAATATTCTGTTACAAACAATGGGAGAGCCACACCTTAAAAGCTAGCTATTAAGGTTGGAGAGCCCAAAGTTTATAAATATCCCACATCAAAGTCTCATACCATCCATCGATGTGGGACACAAGTCCCATACCTTGCAATTAGGATCATAACATTCCACCACGCTCCGCAGTCCCGGCGCCCGCGCGGGCTGCTGGCTTTGTGCTAGACAATTCTAGCCCCGGGCGAACACTGCAATACCAACGTCACCACCCTCGCCGCACGATTGAAACCGGGAGGTGGTGGACGGCTTTGATACCAATTGTTACAAACAATGGGAGAGTCACACCTTAAAAGCTAGCTATTAAGATTGGAGAGCCCAAAGTTTATAAATATCCCACATCAAAGTCCCATACTATCGATGTGGGACACAAGTCCTATACCTTGCAATTAGGATCATAACATATTCAAACTCAATTAAGACTGCCAATCATCCAATTCAAATTATGGCCAAGTTAAAATACAAACCACATAAAAAATTGAAAATTCACATACCCAGTAGTTCTTAAAAGTCGGCGCTGTTGAGAAGTCCCACATATGGATAACAGTGTTAACAAACTAGCCCGCCGAATCCTGGCAGGCTGGCCTTTCCTCAACCCATCCAAAGCAAAATAAACCTCATCCTCATGCTCCATCATCTCTCCATACTCCTGGGTCTCCATCAATGTCTTCGTCTGCTCCAACGGTACAGAAAAAATTACCATCCCTTTTGATTTCAATTCTTTCGTACTTCCATTCTTCACCTTCTTCTGTTTCCTTAAACACCCATTACCATTCTCCAAATCAGCACCGTTCACCTTCTTCGTGGGCAGAACCGCCAATTTGCGTGATTCTTGTGAAGAATCCAAACCATAAGGATCGAAATCCAAGGAATTTCTAGGTTTCTTCGACATCCGAAACGCCCCATCACCATTCTCAATATCACCGCCGATCAATGGCTTCCTCGGAGGCAGAACCGCCAATTGCCTCGATTCTTGCGAAGAATTTGAAACATAGGGCTCGGAATCAAAGGACCAATGGGACGCTGAATCTTGGGACGAAAATGTAAAATCGTAAATATCTTGAGGGCTCTCTCGGGATAAGGAGTTCTCGTATTCGTCTGAAGTTATGGCTTCATCGAAGCCAGAGTCTGAGCAGCTTCTACTTAAACTTCTGCTCCGGCGATTGTACTTTCTAACGATCATCTTCCTTATTTCAATTCAAATTCAAATCTCGCATATGGAAAAAAAAATCTAGGGTTTCGTCGAAACATTTGTAATAATTTGGGAAATGAATTATGGAATGCGAAATTGATTAGGGTTTTGAAGATTCTTGGTGAGTTTCAGACTCTATGTTGTTGAAGATTTGAAACTGAAGCTGAACAAATCCAAACGTGGAAGAGAGAGAAAATTGTGGTAGTAATTAAAATTTGTAGGTTTGTATTCTGACGGTGCATTTGTAATCGTACCGTTAGCGTTAACGGCGTGGCTGATCATAACCGTTGGTTTTCAATAAGTGTCTTACGTGTCAGTACTGGAGCGACCAAACTGTTAATTTGATTGATCAAGTGAAGAAGGGTTATGAGTCGAATTGGGTGACACCGTTTTCTCGTGACGGCGGTAAACGGGCTCGGTCAGCTCTTCGGATGAGATGGATCTTTCTACATAGATTTTATCAAATTTATTTGAAATACTCCTGTCGTTCATAAATTAAATATTTATTTAAAATTAAACATATTTTAAGATTTTATATATATTTCTACATAGATATACTTTTTTTATATTTTTCTGTTTTAAAGGTAAATATATTTTATAATTTTAGACTAGCGTTTGAAGCAGTAATATTTGAATTTTCAAATGCATCAGCTGTATTATTTTTTATACGTTAAATAAGTTATATTAGAAATAAATTTTTTTTAAAAAATATATTTGAAATAAGTTGATTCTATACAAATAATACTTCAAAATATATTTGAACTTTTAAACATCTCAAACACACAAAATGCATGGAGACACTCTGTAACCAAACAATCACTCGGACTACAAAGCGACAAAAAATTCTTAAAAGGTTCTTTTGAATGCCTCAAGTTTGAAGGGATATAAGTAAGGGTGGATTACAGTATGCCTGCTAAATAATCATTTGTATTTATTTTTTATTAAGTTGTGTAAATGATTTGTCTATGCAGATTATCGCATGACGGATAAAAATATATTTACAGTTTCGTATATTCTTGATATTAATTTTTTTGTACTCATCAAGAGAGATCGTTTTTTTTATATTTGTTCATTTATGGTACAAAATTATTATTTATTTCCATAATTTTATTATTAAATTGTGAAAATCCCTGAAATTAGTATAATATCTTTAATAGTTTGCGTTTAATTTAATATTATTTTACTGTAATATTGGTCTGAACCTTCTTATTAAATTTTAATCTTTTCATGTCGATATACTATTCATCTGAGGTACTATTCATGGGTATTATTCATGAGTACTATTCACGTCGAAATTTAGTTTCTTTTCTTTGTCCAAATTATCTTTGAAATTTGAATCTTAAATATTATTCTTGAATTTTATTCCACAATTGGTTAATATGTTGACAATTTAGACATTTTTAAACTCTGGATAAATTAAATTATAAATTTCTAATATTTATCCTTAATCTCATTTGATTCATTCTTTATATCATTGTCATCATCCTTATGTTTATATTGTAGTGAAAGTCGCCTTTGTCCGTAGTGCAAAGATGGACTGTTGATTGGTATGATTATGACCATGAATTGTGTACTGGTATAATCATGACCTTTAATGTTACAAATAAAAGTTTGTGGTGAAAGTCATCTTTCACCCGTACTGCATAGATGAACATGTGTTTGACATGATTATAATACCTAAAAATAATTTAAAATAAAATAAATGACATTTAAATTTATATTTTAAATATTTTAATTGGACTTTTCTTATATTTGGGTCCAATTTGTATTTAATTTATGTAGACTATAATAAGTGTGTGATTACATTAGTTTGATTCTTTTAACTAATTTGGTCAACCTAATTTCTAAATATTAAAATTTGGGTTGTCAAACTATTTGAGCCCAAATTAAAATATTGAGTTTAAAAATTAAATTGAAATAGGAGTAGCATTAATATATTAGGTTAAAGCACTTCTTAATTCATGTACTGACATTAATTGGTTAGAGAGGGTTTTGACGCAATGAGAAACGAAGAAGAGGCGGAATAAGACTGTGAAAAAAAAGGAAAATTTGAAGATGAAGATGATGATGATATATTAAACATAATCGTATCTCTAAAAGATAATTATTAAATTTATTTTTCTAATATAACAATAATATTATTTTGGTGTTAAGAGTATATATGTAAGACCACAACTTTTATGAATAAAGATGAATTTTCTATAAATATCATTTTTGAATATTAAGGAGTGAATTTGATATAATGTTATAGTTGTGGGTAATATTTATAAATTTTATAAAATACTTAATTTGTTATATTATATTCGATTAATTAGGGAATATTCGTTTTAACAGGGAATATTAAATGACGATTTCAAGACAATCATTATGTGGACCCTACAACGGAATTCTTCATCGGAATGAGAAAGCGACAAAAATATCTTTTTATAAAAATAACAATAAAGTTTTTTACCGTTAATCTATTGAAATATCCGGTGTTAAAAGTACAAGATGTCTGGCGTGGTTGCATAGTAGAAATACACGATATTGATTATTGATGCTTACGTGAGAAGTCACTCAGTTTTGTTCAATTATTACTACAGTAATTGCTGCATAGTATCTCACGTTATTTGATTAAATTATTTTTAATATTTTATATTATTAAATCAATAATTGAGATGACAAGTTATTCATATTATTATTTGCATAATTAACAATGTCTAGAAAGTTCTGTCGAGGAAAGGGGTTTGATCACCTAATTGCGCGCCAATAGGAATAAATTCTTATCGAAAAACCTCCCTTTCCTAGGAACGATCTGGTTGTTAATATTGCTAGTTATAATAATGATGAATAAATATTGTTAAAAATATTGAGGAAATTTTTATGTAGTATTTATCGTAAATTTTGCTTATTATATGGACTCCCATTTACCCATTATTAAAATTAATCGGTAGAAAATTATTCAGTGTATATATATAACAAAAAGTGGGGCTCACATGTGATGAAGACATATGGTGGGGCCCATATGTGGAAGCCTTTTGGGAGGGGGGAAGCTAAAGTTGTTCATGGGTGGATTGTTGTTTGTAATTATGTATATATATATATATATTATATATATTATAATAAGTTTTATTTTTTATGAAAAATAGAATATATTATATTTTATTGAATATTATATTTATAATTTGAAAAACGGACGTAAGTTTTTTTTTTCTCTGCCCGTGATGCGTTTGTCTGAAAACATTTGTGACACCCCCAAAATAGGTATACAACACCCATTTTGAGTCGCCAAATACATGGTACAGAAAGAAAATTACAACTTCATTATTACAATTGTCGTGCAAATTACGACAACACATATTGTGAGTTTAAATACAATATTGTCTTCTAGACAATATCCATACCCAAATAAAGTCCTCATTATAATTATTGATGCACTATTCTACAAAATAGTGATGACTACTAAAAGCAGCTATCTTGAATCATCACTCCATACCCCGGCTAGTCCTTGTTAAAGTCTCACCTTCTGAGAAAAAAAATGGAACAAAAAGGAAAAGGGTGAGCTCAACTAGCCCAGTAAAAAATATTATGACTAAGATAATATATAACAAATTATCCTTAGTCTTCAACAGGAAAAAATCTGATAGAATATAATAGACAACAAGTTTTAGATCAACAACTGCAGCGGAAACAACAATTCATTAGAAGAGTTAAGTAGAGAATGAAATCTACTATCATCTATGAATTTAAAAGTCCATCATCAATATTTTATCCCTGTAACATCAATCAATATACATCTTGCATCAAATATTCATCTTTGCACTACGGGCCAAAGATATTCATTTCATATCACCGGTTGGTCAGTGTTCATCTCAACACTGTTCATCTTTGCACTACTGGGCCAAAGATATTCATCAGTAATCATCATCTTTGCACTACTGGGCCAAAGATATTCATCAAGTATCACCATTAAGGACCGAGGATGATGAAAATATTTTGAGAACGAATCCGGTGGAGACGGAAGGACAAATATTAAGAATTTGTATTTCGGTTTATCCAAATTCAATAATACTTCATAATAACCAAGTGTGAAGTAGAATTTAAAAATAAAGATCAAAACATGGATACAATCAAGGATAGTAACCATAAAAGACATCTGGGACGAAAAAGAAAAAATTTCATTTTTCAGTGAATAGTGCCATATTTGTGAATAGTGCCATATACGTGAATAGTGCCGTATACGTGAATAGTAACCCCGACACAAAAAGCTAGAAATTCCACAATAAAATTCATAACAATATCTCAGCATAATGATATTGAAGAAAATAATATCATTTAAGAAGAAAATAATATCCCTTACCTCAAAGAATCAGTACTTCGGAAGGAAAGGTGAGACGTCCCCAAAATAGGTATACATCACCTATTCTGAGTCGCCAAATATATGGTACATAATACAAATACAATCTTTATTATACAACAAGAAAGCTGTGAGTTTTAATACAAATATTGTCTTCTAGACAATATCCACTCTGAGAATAAGTCCTCATTACATTTATTGTCACACTATATAACAGAATAGTGAGGACTACTAATATTATCATCTGGACCGTCACTCCGTTCCCCGACTAGTCCCGGCTATGTTCTCATTTCCTGAAGAAAACAGTGAAAGAAAGGGTGAGCTCAACTAGCCCAGTAAGAAATATTATGACTAAGATAATGCAGAATAAATTATCATTTCTCTTCAACAATGTTAAACTGATAAAATACAATAGACATCGGAGTTTAAGCTGCAGTTGAATATCGCAATCTATTAAAAGAGTCAAGTAGAGAATAAAATCTACAATCTTTTATGATTTAAAAAGTTTTTCATCACTTTTATCATTTGGGACTCGGCTAAAAAATAATCCACATCATCCACAAGACTACTGGCCGAGGATATTCATTAGTATCACAACCATAAATTATCCATGCACTACGGGCCAAGAATATTCGTGTATTCATCAATGGTCATGATCATGCAAACAACTGTCCATCAATGCACTACGGGCCAATGAGGACTTTTACCACATCATTTGTAACATTATGGTCATGATTACCAGAATAATTCTCGGTCATAATCATACTAAGTCCATCTACATACTCACTGGGCCATATATGACTTTCAACAAAATATAAATATGAGGATGATGACAATGATATAAGAATTCAATAAAACAAGTTCAAGAATTAATTTATTAGGGAACTAATAACGCCCAAATTGTCAACATGATACTTCTTTCAGAAAGTAAAATTTAAGAATGCTCGGAAGAATATTTCCACGAAAAAATCTTTGGATAAAGCGCAAATATCGAGGATATTCCACTAATTTCATGGAGTATAGAAGTCAAAACTTTAACCAATTGAGTATAATAAAGAATGGAATAACAAAAGAAATCACCATGCATGCGGTACTTTGCATAGATGGGTTATTCCAACAGAATAATAAATAACGGAACCAGGTCAGGCGTAACACGCACCGACAGGATGTTCCAACAATAAAAAATGGAATAACAATAGAAATCACCATGCATGCAGATTGGCATAGGCGAGTTATTCAACAGAATAATAATAACAAAATCAGTGCGGCGTGAAACGCACAGGCGGGATGTTCAACGAGAATAATAAAAAGCGCGAAGTCCGGTCAGAAACGCGCTTGAGCGAGGATGTTCCATAGAATAATAAAGAATGGAATAACAACAAAAATCACCAAGTATAGGGTAGAATGGCGTATCACGAGTTATTCTAAGAATAATAAAGAATAGAATAACGAAGTTCTCTTCATGAATATGAAAAATAATACCCCCTTACCTTATAAAGAAGATTATTCACCGGTAGAGGCGGGGATATACTTGAGGAAACTCACACTACGCTCAAAGCTTTTCTAAACGCTAAAGAAATACGCTCAAGATTATAGAGAATTTCTCTCGAATTTACGGTGTGATTTCAATTCTAACTAAGCATCTATTTATAGGAGAATTGAAGAAGTCTTGTTTAGAAATTAATAACAAAGCTAAGCAGAAGAAGAAATCAGACGAATCACTCATGGTTGAATTCATACGCCAAGTTATCAACTAAAAACAAAATTTTAATATATTATATATAAAAAACACATGCTATATTAGACTTATTCCACCCATAAATCAATTCCACCCAAATCCACTATCATATATATATAAAATAATAATGCTTTTCTCCACCCAAAATCCAGTATCATATATATATATATATAATGCTTGTACTCCCTCCACGTGAATACAAAATCCCCCCCCCCCCCCCACCCAATTTGAATAACACACACACACACACACACACACACATATATATAATACTTATATATATATAAAACAAAACTGAGATAACTTTCCAAAAACAATTTTGAAGAATGGGTAAGTGGGGGTTTAAATAATACATAAACTTACAACAAATACTTCATAAAAACTCCTCAATATTCTTAACAACATTTATCATCATTATTATAATTCACAATATTAATCGACCAAGTCGTTCCCAGGAAAGAGGGCTTTCCAATAAGGATTTCTCCCTATTGACGGGCAATTAGGTGACCAAACCTCTCCTTGGCAGAACTTCTAAACATCGTTAATAATGCAAATTATAATATTAACAACTTTGTTATCTCAATTATTGATTTAATAATATAAAATATTAACAATAATTGAATCAAATAACGTGAGATACTATGCAGTTATGAACACGAGACATACTTGTCGGTAAAACAAGTCTATAGGCTACAGTCCCTACTCGATCGAGGATTAAAAATGGGCCAATGAATCGAGGATTGAGCTTTCCTCTCTTTCAAAATCTCGTAACTCCTTTCCATGGAGCAACACGTAACAACACATGATCTCCAATATCGAATTCCCGTCCTTTCGATGAAGATCAACATAACTCTTTTATCGGTCTTGTGAGGTTTTTATCGTTGTCGGATCGTTTGAATCTTTTTCGTAGTCATACGTACCAACTCCGGTCCCAACAACGCGTTCTTCACCACTTCACTTCATCCCGACATCTTGAGAAACGACACTTTCTTCCATACAACACTTTGAATGGAGCCATGCGATGCTTGGCGAT
Source organism: Panax ginseng (assembly GCA_020205605.1). Lineage (NCBI taxonomy): Eukaryota > Viridiplantae > Streptophyta > Magnoliopsida > Apiales > Araliaceae > Panax > Panax ginseng. The sequence continues at coordinate 12,298,012 of CM035128.1, read as the reverse complement.
AAGCTGTTGTTGTGTGGGAAAACTCCGACGATGGTAAAAACTTGTCCCAACTTCCCTTGAAGTCAAGGACACATAGTCTTAATAAGTCTTTAAGAGTTTGAATAGTTCTCTCTGATTGTCCGTCCGTTTGAGGATGATATGCCGAACTAAATTATAAATCCGTGCCCATAGCTTTTTACAAACTAACCCAAAATCGTGAAGTGAATCTTGGGTCTCGATCAGAAACTATGGATACTGGCATACCATGCAATCTTACAACCTCGTTTATGTACATTCGAGTAAGACGTTCAAGTGTATAAGTTTCTCGTATAGGAAAGAAATGAGCAGACTTGGTCAATCTATCAACAATGACCCAAATTACATCTATGCCTTGAGAAACCTTGGGAAGACCAGTAACAAAATTCATGGTAATGTGCTCCCACTTCCATTCGGAATTTCAAGTGGTTCTGATGGACCTTTTGGTACTTGATGTTTCGCGCTTGACTCGTTGATAGGTTAAACACCTTGAGATAAACAACACTATCTCCCTCTTCATATTGCCCCACCAAAATGTATGTCGAAGATCATGATACATTTTGGTACTCCCAGGATGGATTGCAAACAGGGTGTTGTGCGCCTCCATCATGATTTTATACTTTAAATCAGGGTCGTTAGGAACACAAAGTCTGGAGTTGACTCGAAGTATTCCTTCTTCATCGATTCTTGCTTCCAGCATAGTACCTTCTTGTACTTTCTTCCTCATATGCATCAGCTCCAGGTCTGTAGCTTGAGCAGCTTTAACTTTATCGATTAAAGTTGGTTCCACTCGTATATTAACCATTATCACTTGGGTCCCTAGAGTCTTTATCTCTATCTCCATCCTTTGCAAGTCATACAAAATGGGCCTTTGTGTTGACAATATCGCACTCGTACCCGCAAATGATCTTCTACTCAATACGTCAGCTACCACGTTTGCTTTTTCAGGATGGTATTGGATGGTATGATCATAATCTTTCAACAGTTCAAGCCAACGTCAATGTCGCATATTTAGTTCCTTCTGAGTGAAGAAATATTTGAGTCTTTTATGATTCTTAAAGATCTCCACTTTCTCCCCATACAAGTAATGCCTCCAGATTTTAAGTGCGAAGAAACACACATCGCTTGACTCTAGATCATGAGTAGGATAATTCCTCTCATATTCTTTGAGTTGTCGAGAGGCATAGGCTATGACTTTCCCATATTGCATGAGAACACATCCCAACCCTTTGCCTAAAGCATCATTTATAGATGACAAATCCTTGAGGCGGATGGTATTGCCGAGCAGTCTTGAAATAAGTCTCTCTTGAGTTCTTGAAAACTCTTCTCACATTCCTTGCTCCAACCGAATTTTGAATCTTTAAAGTCAATTTGAGTTAAGGGAGTAGCGATTAGAAAACCCTTCCACGAATCTCCGATAATAACCCGATTAAGCGAGAAAGCTCGTACTTGGTCATTTGATTTAGGTTGCTCGACTTTGAATAACTTCAATCTTTCTTTGGGTCAGCGGATATTCCATGACTTGATACCACGTGCCCAAGGAATGCTACTTCCTCAAGCGAACTAGCATTTCTTCAACTTGGTATAAAGCTTATATTCGAGGAAGCTTTTGGCGTATCGACCTCAAGTGTTGCTTTCATGATCTTCACGGCTTTTGGAATAAATAAGGATGTCATCGATAAAGATGACCACGAAGTGATCAAATATCCCCTTGAATACTCGGTTCATTATATCCATGAAGGCGTAGGAACATTAGTCGATCCAAAAGACATGACTAGGAATTTATAATGCCGTCTTAGGAGTTAAAAAAACGTCTTTGGAATGTCATCGGTTACAATCTTTAATTGGTGATATTCGAATGAAGATCAATCTTTGAAAAGAATTTGGTACCTTGCATTTGGTCAAACAAGTCATCAATACGTGGCAATGGGTTTTTATTTTGATGGTGACATGATTGACTCCAGATAATCAATACAAAGTCGCATACTCCCATCTTTCTTCTTCACGAATAGAATAGGAGCACCCCAAGGAGAAGTACTAGGACGAATGAAACCGATGTCTAACAATTCTTGCAGTTGGGTCTTTAACTCCTGAAGTTAAATAGGAGCCATTCGATATGGGGCTTTAGAAATAGGTTTTGTACCAGGTTCAAGGTCAATACAAAATTCAATTTCACGCTCTGGGGGTAGGCCAGGAAGTTCTTCAGGGAATACGTCAGGAAATTTATTAACAATGGAAATATCATTCAAAACTAACTTATTTTTGTTTAGATCCGTGACATGAGCTAAGAAAGCTTGACATCCATTTTCAATAAATAAATAACTTTATGGCTTGAGATGACAGTGATATATTTTAATGGTTTGGTTGCTTGAATTCTCATTATAGGTTGATTAGGAATATAAAAGCTAACAACCTTACGAAAATAATCAATTTTTGCATGATGAGTGGTTAACCAATCAATCCTTAGAATTACGTCAAATGCAAGTATTTTCAATGAAATAAGATCGACAGGTAATGTGAGGGTACTGATTTGAACCAATCAAGACTTAATAAATAGTGGATGTAATGAAGGTTTCTCCCAACGGAGTTTCAACAGATAAGTCAAAGTCCAATTTCTTTGGAGTCAAATTTAAACGTTGAGCGCAAGTAGGAGAAATAAAGGAATGGGTTGAAGCCGGTATCAAATAAGGTATATACTTATTTAGAGTTTATGATAAGCTTACCGTGATGACCTCATTCGGGTTCCTTGCTTTCTACGGGAGGTCACGACAAATGCTCTCCCTTGCCTACTCTTGGCTTTGACTTTTACAGGGTGTCCTTTGGTGCCTCCATCCTAATTGAACTTGTCTTGGTGAGCGATAAAAATCGGGCTAGGTGACCTTCTCTTCCATAATTATAACATGCTTTGGGCGGACATCGTATAGTTTTGGTGATGTGTCCCTCCCTCTGCATTTGAAGCATATGATAGGTGGTCATTCTCCTTCCTTAACAACGGTCTTTGATCTTGTGACTTTCCATCATTGTTGAATCTCCTCTTCTTGAAATGTCCATTCTTATTGCTTTAGCCATGATTACCATAAAGTGGTTACCATTTACGGCATGTTGATTCCTCACGCTTATTGTCAAAGCCCGATATTTATTATCATTAGTATTATCATTTTATCAATTTGCTTTCTCTTTTGGTTGGGTTGACTCATTATCGGCTCTCAATAAGCGAGCCCTACTTAACAACATCGAATACAAACCACGGTTTATGAGAGATAAGATATTGGCGTATCTCGGGGTTTTGAACCTCTTAGAAACATTCACGTCATTCTCTCCTCATTATCAACCAAATGGGATATTATTGGGACAACTTCGGCAAACTTGGCCCGTCTTTGCGACACGGTCATGTTGTTTTGCTCCAATTTAATGAACTTTACCTCCTTCATGTGATGAATACTTTCGGAAAAGTACTTGTCGTTGAACAGTTCTTGAAACTTTTCCCAAGACATCTTAAGTGCGGCATGTTGAGTACGCTTTATAGATTTCCACCAGTAATCTGCCTCTGCCCGCAACATTAAGGTGGCAAAGGGAACCTTTTGCTCCTCGGAGCAACCCAAGACATCAAATGTCTTGTTGATCTGTTTTATCCACGTCTCCGCCTTAAGTGGGTTTGGCTCTCCAAAAAACTTAGGTGGTTCCAGCTCCTTGAATTGTTTGGCGGTGACCGTCCGTGAGTTGCCAGTGTTTTCACCTATATTTTGGATAGGAGCCACTATCGCATGATGTTGCATGAATTGCATGAAGCCTCGGAACATTCCATCGTTCATTATTTGGTCAGTGTTGTTGTTTACCTGAGGATTGTCGCCTTCTTGATGGACATTATCCTGATTATTGATCTGTGGAGACTCAGCGGTCTCACTGTGCTCCATTGATGTTCTCAACATTCTCGGATGCCATTTTCAAATCATCCACAAAACAAGGGTTAATTAACATATCACATATTATCCTATACTACGTGAGGCCAATTAAATACAATAAACTTAGGTAGGTCATACTAGTGAAGGAATTTTCCGTCTCTCCCTCCTAGTTCTTGTCTCACATTTTATGCCATGGATCGTATCCTAAGCTTTGATACCAAGCTGAGATGCCCCCAAAATAGGTATACATCACTATTACGAGTGCCCGAATACATAGTACAGAATACAAATACAATCTTTAATATCTGATAAGAAAGGCGTGAGTTTTAATATAAATATTGTCTTACAGGCGGTATCCACTCTCGAGAATAAGTCCTCATTATATTTATTGTCACCTTTATATACGAGAATAGTGAGGACTACTAATACTATCATCACGGATGATCACTCCAGTTCCACGACTAGTTTTAATTTATGTTCTCATTTCACAGAAGAGAACGGTGAAAGAAAAGGTGAGCTCGACTAGCCCGATAAAAAATATTATGACTAAGATAATGCGAGAATAAATTATCATTTGTCTTCAACAATATTAAGCGATAAAATACTATAGACATCAAGGTTTAGCTGCGATTGTAATTTATCTGATCTATTAAAAGAGTCAAGTAGAGAATAAAATCTACAATCTTTTATGATTTAAAAAAATTTCATCACTTTTATCATTTGGGACTCATTAAAAAATAATCCACATCATCCACCTTTTCTGACGAGGATATTCATTAGTATCACAACCACAAATTATCCATGAACTACGGGCGAGAATATTTGTGTATTCATCGATGGTAAATGATCATGCCAAAAGCGTCCATCGATGCACTACGGGCCGATGAGGACTTTTATCACATCATTTGTAACATTACGGTCGTGATTACAAGAATAATTCACTGGTCATAATCATACCAAGTTCATCATGCATTCTGAGGCCACGTGATGACTTTCAACAAAATATAAATATGAGGATGATGACAATGATATATGAATTGATAAAACAAGTTCAAGAATTAATTTATTAGGGAACTAATAACGTCCAATTATCGACATGATACTTCTTTGTAGAGTAAAATTTAAGAATGCTCAGGAAGAATATTTCCACGAAAGATCTTTGGATGAAGCGCAAATATCAAGGATATTCCACTAATTTCATGGAGTATAGAAGTCAAAACTTTAACTTGGCAAGAGTATAATAAAGAATGGAATAACAAAAGAAATCAACGTAAATGCGGTGCTTGGCATAGATAGAGTTATTCGATAGAATAATAAATAACGGAACGGTCGAGGCGTAACGCGCCGCAAGCGGGATGTTCAACGAGAATAATAAAGAATGGAATAACAGCGAAATCACCATGCATGCGGTACTTGGCATAGAAAGGTTATTCAAGCGAGAATAATAAATAACGGAACCAGTGCGGCGTAAAAGCGCCACAAGCGAGGATGTTCAGCGAGAATAATAAAAGGCGGAACTAGGGTCGGCGTAAAAAGCCGCCTGACAGGATGTTCAATAGAATAATAAAGAATGGAATAACAAGCGAAATCACCAAGTATAGGGTGAAATAGTGTATCGAGTTATTCAGCGAGAATAATAAAGAATGGAATAACGAAGTTCTCTTCATGAATATGAAAAAAAATAATACCCACACCTTATAAAGAAGAGTATTAAGCGGTAGAGGCGGGGATATACTTAATGAAACTTAACAGCTACATTCGAAGCTTTCTAAGCGCTAAAGAAATAAGCTCGAAGATTATAGAGAATTTCTACGAATTTACGGTGTGATTTCAATTCTAACTAAGCATCTATTTATAGGAGAATTGAAGAAGTCTTGTTTAGAAATTAATCACGAGATGAAAGCGAAATTGAAATATATAAATATAAATATATTTTGAAGCTATTCAAGGCGGAAAGGTGTTAAAATGGGAAATGCGTATAATGAGATGATTCTCCATGCAATGATGTTCGGTTGGAACAAGATTGGAATTTGAAGAGGAGATGAGTGATGGCTGGGAGTATCTACGTTGACGAAGAGCATGTGTAGTCTTTCAGGTGAATCTGTCTTAAAATTATGGAGGGTTGGAAGGTGACTTATCATAATTTGGAGCTGAATTCGAGTCTTTAAAAGTGAAATTGATGCGAATGATGCTCTCTGTTGCACGGGAAAAGCCAGCGTTGCGCATTATGAAGTCGATCACGGTGTGAGTTTGATAGTATGAGGCCCGTTCTTTGATATGATAGTTAGAATTAAAGTAACCAGGACAGTGATAATAAGCGAATATCTTGAGTGGAATCGAAAAGTGGCCTGGGAGGCGTGTATAAGAGAAATCTAAGAAGGGCTTTCAGAATGCGATACATTATGCTTGCAGATTTAAGTATCATCATAATGGAGGCGCACAACACAGATTTGATTATTACCAAAATGTCATGATCTTGACGTACATTTTGTGAAGACTAACTATGAAGAGGGATGTCATGTTTATTTGTGTTTAGCTTTGTGAGGTGGAACATCAAGTGCCAAAAGGTCTTATGCAACCATTGAAATTCGAGAAGGAGAAGTGGAGTACATTACTATGGATTTAGTTATAGTGGTTGAACAATGTTTATGATTTGGGAATTGAAGATTGATGGTGCAACTCATTTCGTGGACTTATACACTTAAGCGTCTTTACCGGAAATAGATTGTGGATGTTGGTATAAGACTACGATGGGAGTTAAGATTGGATTGATGAAGTGATACTGCTATGGATGGCGATTTACGATTTTGGCGTATCATCCTTTCGAGCAGCCGGATTAAGAAAAAACTCTCGGAAGATTTATTAAGAACTGTTCATGATTTGAAAGTGATTGGGTTTCGTGCAGATAGCAAACTTCGCATGGCTCTTGGCGTTTATAGAAAGTGTTCTCGATTATCTTTGGGATGAGGTGGGTGCATTGTTGTTGGGGCCGGGATAAGTATGTAGCGTGGTTATTCAAGCAATCAATTGACATTAAAAAATGAATGAAATGAAAAGAGATCTTGGATCTTTATGAAGAAAGATGGAATATATATCATGGTTGATTGTTCATTCTTGTGTGTTGAGTTTGAAGAGGTAAGCCAAACTGTGGTGTGTTATTTGAGGTTCTTCAGAGGTATAGTCATATAGACTAGAATCTGGCGAAATTGTCGTGTCAAGAATTGCATAGTATCTCAGTTAATTGGATTCGATTATTATTTATATTATAAATAATTATAATAAAAGATTAATATTATAACATTAGCGATGTTGATTATTTCTGTAGAATTAACAGCAAATGTATCTTATTGATATATACACATATAATTATGAATTATAATAATGTAAGTGTTATTCGGAATTGGAGTTTATGAATATTTACGAAGTTTGAGAGTAAAAAACTTAGGCGTCCAGCTTTTTAAATTATAAATATAATATTCAATAAAATATAATATATTCTATTTTTCATAAAAAACAAAACTTATTATAATATATATATATATATATATATATATATATATATATATATATATACATAATTACAAACAACAATCCACCCATGAACAACTTTAGCTTCCCCCCTCCCAAAAGTCTTTCCACATATGGGCCCCACCATATGTCTTCATCACATATAAGCCCCACTTTTTTATATATATATATATATATATATATATATATATATATATATATATATATATATATATATATACCTAATAACTTTCTACCTAGATTAATTTTAAAAATGGGTAAATGAGAGTCCATATAATAAGCAAAATTTACGATAAATACTACATAAAAATTACCTCAATATTTTTAACAACATTTATTCATCATTATTATAACTAGCAATATTAACAACCAGATCGTTCCTAGGAAAGGGGGGCTTTTCGATAAGAATTTATCCCTATTGGCGCGTAATTAGGTGATCAAACCCCTTTCCTCGACAGAACTTTCTAGACATTGTTAATTATGCAAATAATAATATGAATAACTTGTCATCTCAATTATTGATTTAATAATATAAAATATTGAAAATAATTTAATCAAATAAAGTGAGATATTATACAGCAATTACTGTAGTAATAATTGAACAAAACTGAGTGACTTCTCACGTAAGTATCAATAATCAATATCGTGTGCTACTATGCAACCACAGCGTATTCATTATACTTTTAACTTCGGATATTTCAACGATTAGCGGTAAAACTTTTGCCGTTATTTTTTATAAAAGATATTTTTGTCGTTTTCTCATTCCGACGATAAGAATTCCGTTGTAGGGTCCACAATTGATGATTGTCTTGGCCGCATACGAATATTCCCTGTTAAAACGAATATTCCCCGACTAATCGAATATAATATAACAAATTGCGTATTTTACAAAATTTATAAATATTACACACAACTATAACATTATATCAAATTCACTCCTTAATATTCAAAAATGATATTTATAGAAAATTCATCTTTATTCATAAAGTTGAGGTCTTACATATATACTCTTAACACCAAAATAATATTATTGTTATATTAGAAAAATAAATTTAATAATTATCTTTTAGAGATACGATTATGTTTAATATATCATCATCATCTTCATCTTTAAATTTCCCTTTTTTTTCACAGTCTTATTCCGCCTCTTCTTCATTTCTCGTTGCGTCAAAACCCTCTCTAACCAATTAATGTCAGTACATGAATTAAGAAGTGCTTTAACCTAATATATTAATGCTACTCTTATTTCAATTTAATTTTTAAACCCAATATTTTAATTTGGGCTCATATAGTTTGACAACCCAAATTTTAATATTTAGAAATTAGGTTGACCAAATTAGTTAAAAGAATCAAACTAATGTAATCACACACTTATTATAGTCTACATAAATTAAATACAAATTGGACCCAAATATAAGAAAAGTCCAATTAAAATATTTAAAATATAAATTTAAATGTCATTTTTTTTATTTTAAATTATAATTCACAATAATGATGATAAGTGTTGTTAAGAATATTGAAGAGTTTTTATGAAGTATTTGTTGTAAGTTTGGCGTGTTATTTAAACCCCCACTTACCCATTTTTCAAAATTTTCGGTGGAAAGTTATCTCAATTTTGTTTTATATATATATATATATATATATATATATGATAGTGAATTTTGGGTGGAGGTAAGCATTATTATTTATATATATATGATAGTGGATTTGGGTGGAATTGATTTACGGGTGGAATATGTCTAATATAGCATGTGTTTTATATATATAATATATTAAAATTTGTTTTTAGTTGATAACTTGGCGTATGAATTCAACCATGAGTGATTAAATTCGATTTCTTTCTCTGCTTTCGCTGTGATTAATTTCTAAACAAAGTACCCTTCAATTCTCTATAAATATGATGCTTAGTTAGAATTGAATTACACGTAAATTGAGAGAAATTCTCTTCTATAATCTTGGCGTATTTCTTGGCGTTTAGGAAAGCTTTGAAGCGTAGTACAAGTTTCTTCAAGTATATCCCCACCCTACTGGTATTTGATACTCTTCTTTTATAAGGTAAGGGTATTATTTTTTCATATTCATGAAGAGAACTTACATTATTCCATTCTTTATTATTCATTGGAATAACTTTGTATCTGTGATCACCCTATACTTTGTGATTTCTGTTGTTATTCCATTCTTTATTATTCTGTTGGAACATCCTGTGTAAGACCCCGAATTTTATGAAATAAAACTATTCAATTTTTTCTTATAATTATTATTCAGTAAATGGTTAAATTGATAAAAGTTTAAAGTTATGGGTGAATTATGCAAATTTTATAAAATACGCAAGTGGCTATAAAATATTCATTGTTGTCGAGGAATATTCGTTTGGTCGTGGAATATTCTTGTTGTCGGGAATATTAAATGACGGCAACTATGATCTTTTGTGGGCCCCATAATGAAAAGCTATTGGATGAAAGAAAGCGACAAATATAAGTTGTTTATAAAGGACAGGCGTAAGTTATTATCATCAATTAATCTTTGTTAAAATACTCGGTGGTTAAAACACGATAAGATTACGGTATTGCACCAATTATTGATTCTTACGTAAGAAGACACTACTCAATAATTGTTACGGTAATTCTTATTCAATATTTTATTTTATTGATTCAATAATTCTTTGCGTTGATATTTTATATTCTTGTTGTTTGATAAATTGAAATTACACATTATTTTCCATTATCGAACAATAATTCATATTATCTGAATAATATTATTGGATAATATTATTGGCAATGTCTAGAAAGTTACATCAAGGAGAGGTTTGGTCACCTAATTGCGCATGATGAAGAGAAATTCTTATTGAAAGCCCCTGCTCTCTGAGGCTGCACAGTTGTCAATATTGTGATTATATAATATTATTTGTGAATAATTAATTATTGATTTTTATGATGAGGAAAATATTCATTTTATGTGGATATAGATGGAGAAAATTTTTAATGTGAAAATTAATATTTTATCTTTTTACGATAAAATAATTCATTTAAATATATTATTATATTTTTAATAATATAATAATGGTGATATTTTCACAGATGAATGTGGGATATATGAGTATATGAGGAGGAGGAGTATTTTTATTACCAAAATGTTTAAAACATGTTAAACATGTTGGTGGACCCGATTTCTTGTTGAAATTTGATTATAGCTTTGTAAAATCGCTCGTTTATGGATTTGGTCAATTTTATTTGGAATTTGGAAAACTTTCTTACGCAAAGTTGTAGAGAATTGAATTTCCTATAAAACATCGCGAGATTGAATTTTCTGATAAAAGGGCTATTTATTATGAATTATTGAAGTTTCGGATTAATTAATTATCATTTTTTGGAGTTTTTAATTAATTAATTAAGAAAAACGTTTTTGACATGTTTGGGGCATCTTTAACATGTGTTTGATGGCTGAAAATTTGATTCTAGGTATGCGTATAAGATTATATATATATATATATATATATATTAATATTTTAATTAATTTTCTGCTTTGGTGTTCTAAGCAATTTCTATAAATAGGGTGCTTAGGTTATAATTGAAAATCACACGTAAATGAAGTTTTCTCTCTCTATATTATCGAGCGTATTCTTGTGAGTATTTTGAGTATACTTTGAGTATTGCTATATGGTGCAAGTTCGTTCAGCGTTATTCTAGTCAGAAGTACTGCTCTTTTGAGGTAAGGGATAATAAGGGATTTTAAGGGTTATTATTTCGAAATTCTTCTGAACCTTCAAAAATTCTGAAAAAATTTGAAATGATAGTTTGATGAGTTTTGTTGATTGTGTCCAAAAATGGCGATTTTTGGATGTATAGATTAGGAGTTATGGATTTTATGAGAAAAGACTATTTTAAAAGTAACTGCTTATAACTCCTTGTGATTAACTCCAAAATTGATGAAATTTGTATTGTGAGTACATCTATATAATATCAGTATACCGTGTAAATTTCAGAATTTTTGGATAAAAGTACAATTTATGATAAATATCTGAATATTCGGTGGTTTTGGCCATGTAAAAAATAGTAAATGAATTTTAAAAATTTTGAGAAAAATATATATTCAATATGGGACTATATTCTTCTAAATCCCAGAAAAGAAATATTTTTAAAACTGATTTGGTATTTTTCATGAAAATGTTCTAGTTATGAGTAAATGAATTAAATATGTTATGTGAATTAAGAAAATTGGAAAATATGATTTTATGCCTTGAGAATTATATATGAGATATATGCAGATTTTTGATGAGGGTTTTGGCTATTGGTGATGAGATCTTATGAGGTTGGCATTTTAAGATGATTAAATGCATTTATTAGTAAAGTGTAAACAATTAAAATAAATTGTTTATAAGTTTAAGAAATGATTAAAATATTGTGGTAGTATTAATAATATTAGATTATGAGATTATTAAGTGATTTATAACATTTTGATTAAGTTGTTATGAAATCATTGATTTATGAATCTTACTCTTGAGATTAAATCTATATGTTGATTATATTATTTTATATAAAATTCTTATAACCCTAATGATGATATTTCTCTTTGACTTGAGTGTAAAGATGGATAGATTATTGGTATGATCGTGACTATAGGTTCTCTTTGGCCGATGGTGCAAAGTTGAATTGTTGATTTGGTATGATCATGACCATTGAATTTATAATTGAATATCTTTAGCTTAAGTGCAAAGGTGAATTGATCAACATATATGGTTATAATTATGGTTTATATAAATTCGAAATGATTATGTATTTCTTTGAGATATGAATATCTTTGGTCCGTAGTAGTGCAAAGATGACTTGTTGATGAATATCTTTGGCTGTAGTGCAAAGATGAATTGTTGATGAATATCTTTGGGTCGTAGTGTAAAGATGACTTTTGTAGTTGAATATCTTTGGCTGTTGTAGTGCAAAGATGAGCTGTTGATGAATATCTTTGGCACAGTAGTGCAAAGATGAGCTGTTGATGAATATCTTTGGCCCGTAGTGCAAAAGATGAATTTATTAGTATGATTATGAGCAGAGGCTGTGATTTGGTATAACCATTATCTTTGATATTTCAAGTAAAGACAAGTGATGAAAATTATCTTCGTTACGAATGAGAAAAGGAATTTAGAACAACAATTACGATTATGAGTTATACATGTGATTGTGGATGAGGGAATTGTTGATTGATGTTCTGAGGATAAAACATTGTTGGTGGAATTTTAACATGTAGAAGATAATAGACTTTATAGTCTATTTGACTCTTCTAATGGATTGCTTCGTTTAAATTGCAACTATGGTTGAATTTTTTTTATCATCTACCATATGTTCTAAATCTCGATTTATTATTGATGAAGGCTATTGATAATTTAATTATCTTTAGTCATGATATTTTATTGAGCTAGTTGTCTTTCACCCTTTTGCTTCACAATTCCTTTCGTGTAATAAAAGTAAATTTGGGACAAGCGAGGAATAACAGGGAATATATAACGGTGGTCTATGGATGTTGAGGGTGAGGTGAATTCAACTTTGGAAGGGTGTTTTGTCACTATTATACAAGATGTTTAATGACATACAACCTCGAGTCATCATAAGACAGATTGTGCTTTCATCCACTTCACGAGTATATCTACCAAAGACTACCTATATAATCTTGGTGTTTGTTTGGAGTATAATACCCAATTAGAGGCAGTGGAGATAATGATATGTCAAGAAGAAGACTCACCATTGGGAAGAATATGATAGTAATCTTCTCATTTTTCTTTAGGGTCTATTAGGTCAACCGAGGATAATTTCGTGGCCATATATGATATCTATCATAACCTATACGCGTGGCCTCCCATGTATACGAAGGTTTCTTGAGCACTTCCCAAAGATTCTAATTTTTAAAAGCAGTTTTCGACTATACCTTTATGTAAGGTGTCATTATGAAATTTCTTTGTCACGGTTGGGACATGAGTCACAGATTGATATATATTTGTATCCAAACTCACAACATATGTGTTGTTGTATTTACAAGACAATTGTTGTAATAAAGTTGTAGTTATTTTACGTACCATGTATTTGGTGACTCAAAATGGGTTGGATGGAATGGACCTATTTTGGGGGCGTTACATCCTATGCATGCGTTTCTGGGACTGGTTCCGTCTTTATTATTTCATTGGAACATCCTCATGCAGACGCGTTTTATGCGGACACTGGTTACATTATTTATTATTCTGTTGGAATAACTTGTCTATGCGAAGTACCGCATGCATGGTGATTTCTGTTGTTATTCCATTCTTTATTATTCTGTTGGAATATCCTGTCGGTGCGTGTTATGCCTGACCTGGTTTTGTTATTTATTATTCTATTAGAATAACCTGTCTATGCGAAGTACCGCATACATGGTGGTTTCTTTTGTTATTCCATTCTTTATTATACTCAGTTGGTTAAAGTTTTGACTTCTATACTCCATGAAATTAGTGGAATATCCTTGATATTTGCGCTTCATCCAGTATCTTTTCGTGAAAATATTCTTCTGAGCATTCTTAAATTTTACTCTACAAAGAAGTATCATGTTGATAATTTGGACGTTATTAGTTCCTGAATAAATTAATTCTTGAACTTGTTTTATTGAATTCTAATATCATTGTCATCGTCCTCATATTTATATTTTGTTGAAAGTCATCTGTGGCCTGTAATGCATAGATGAACTTGGTATGATTATGACCAGGAATTATTCGGTGTAATCATGACCGTAATGTTACAAATGATGTGATAAAAGTCCTCATTGGCCTGTAGTGCATTGATGGACAGTTTTTGGCATGATCATGACCATTGATGAATACACGAATATTCTTGGCCCGTAGTTCATGGATAATTTGTGGTTGTGATACTAATGAATATCCTTGGCCGTAGTGCAGGGATGATATGAATTATTTTTTTTGCTGAGTCCCAGCGATAAAAGTGATGAAAAACTTTTTAAATCATAAAAGATAGTAGATTTTATTATCTACTTGACTCTTTTAATAGATTGCATATTACTGCCATAGATTAAACTTGATGTCTATTGTATTTTATCGGTTTAACATTGTTGAAGACAAATGATAATTTATTCGCATTATCTTAGTCATAATATTTCTTCTTTGGGCTAGTTGAGCTCACCCTTTCTTTCATCGTTCTCTTGTGAAATGAGAACGTGAAAAGGACTAATCGGGAAGCGGAGTGGCGGTCAGGATGATAGTATTAGTAGTCCTCACTATTCTATTATATAGTGTGACAATAAATGTAATGAGGACTTATTTCGAGAGTGGATATTGTCTAGAAGACAATATTTGTATTAAAACTCATGACTTTCTTATTGTATATTAAAGATTGTATTTGTATTACGTACCATGTATTTGGCGACTCGAGAATATGTGATGTATACCTATTTGGGGGGGCGTCTCAAATAAAGTGTCTCTTGTCTATGACCAGCGTAGACATTTTTTTTTAACTACCGGGTATTCCAACAGTGTTAACGGTAACAACTACGCCGTTATTTATAAAAACTCAAAAATGAATACAAGAATATTCCACGACCAAACGAATATTCCCCGACAAAAATGAATATTTTATAACCACTTGCTTATTTTGTAAAATTTTCATATTTCACCCATAACCAAAGTATTATATAAAATTAACTCCTAATTATTTCAAGATAATAAATAGAGAAAATTTAATTTTATTCATAATAAGTTGGGGTCTTACAACCTCCCCTCCTTATGAAATTTCGTCCTCGAAATTGACGTACGTACCTGGTGTTTCGAAAAGGTTAGGGTACCTCGCTTTCATTTTCGATTCCAACTCCCAGGTCATTTCTTCAATAGCATGGTTCCTCCATAAAATCTTAACTTGTGGTATAACCTTGTTGCGCAGGACATGCTCTTTCCTATCCATGATCTTAACAGGTACCTCCTCGTAAGTTAAATCTTCGGCTATCTCGTCTAGTTCTAACTCAATAATGTGGTTTGGGTCTTTCACATATTTACGAAGCATAGATATGTGAAAAACATTATGAACACGAGACATGCTTGGAGGTAACGCGAGTCTATAGGTCACATTTCCTACTCGGTCAAGAATCTGAAATGGACCAATAAATCGTGGATTGAGATTTCCTCTCTTCCCGAATCTTGTAACTCCCTTCCATGGAGCAATACGTAACAGTACATGATCCCCAATACCAAATTCCACGTCCTTTCGATGAAGATCCGCATAACTCTTTTGTCGATCCTGTGCCATTTATATACGTTGTCGAATCATTTGGATCTTTTCCGTAGTCATACGTACCAACTCTGGTCCCAACAATATTGTTTCTCCTACCTCGTCCCAGCATACTAGAGAACAAAACTTTCGTCCATATAACGCCTCGAATGGAGCCATGCCTATACTTTATTGATAACTGTTGTTGTAAGAGAATTCCACCAATGGTAAGTACTTATCCCAACTTCCTTTGAAATAAAGGACACAGAGTCTTAATAGATCTTCAAGAGTTTGAATAGTCCTCTCTGATTTTCCGTCTGTTTGAGGATGGTATGCCGAACTGAATCGTAAATCCGTGCCCATAGCTTTCTGCAAGCTAACCCAAAATTGTGAAGTGAATCTTGGGTCACGATCCAAAAATATGGATACTGGCATGCCATGCAATCTCACAATCTCATTCACATACATATGAGCAAGATGTTCAAGGGAATAAGTCTCACGTATAGGCAAGAAATGAGCAGACTTGGTTAATCTATCAACAATAACCCAAATCGCATCTATACCTTGAGAAACCTTGGGAAGACCCGTAACGAAATCCATAGTAATATGTTCCCACTTCCATTTTTGAATCTCAAGTAGTTGCAATGGACCCTTTGGCATTTGATGCTCCGCCTTTACACATTGACAGGTTAAACACCTCGAGATAAACTCCGCGATCTCTCTCTTCATATTGTTCCACCAAAATGTATGTCGAAGATCATGATACATTTTGGTACTCCCAGGATGGATTACAAATGGTGTGTTGTGTGCCTCCATCATGATTCTATGCTTCAAGTCAGAATCGTTAGGAATGCAAAGTCTGGAGTTGACTCAAAGTATTCATTCTTCATCTATTCCTGCTTCTGGAATAGCACCTTCTTGTACTTTCTTCTTCATACGCATCAGCCCCAGGTCCGTAGCTTGAGCAGCTTTAACTTTATCGATTAAAGTTGGTTCTACTCGTATGTTTGATATCATCACGTGGGTACTTGGAGCCTTTAACTCTATCTCCATCCTTTGCCAATCATACAAAATGGGCCTTTGTGTTAACAACATTGCACTCGTACCCGCATATGATCTTCTACTCAATGCGTTAGCTACAACGTTTGCTTTTCCAAGATGATATTGAATGCTATGGTCGTAATCCTTCAACAGCTCGAGCCAACGTCATTTTCGCATATTGAGTTCGTTTTGGGTGAAGAAATATTTGAGGATTTTGTGATCCGTATAAATCTCCACTTTCTCTCCATACAGGTAGTGTCTCCAGATTTTTAACGCAAAAACGACTGCTGCCAACTCCAGATCATGAGTAGGATAATTCCTCTCATATTCTTTGAGTTGTCGCGAGGCATAGGCTATGACTTTCCCATGTTGCATGAGAACACATCCTAACCCTTTGCCTGAAGCATCGTTGTAGATAACAAATCCATCCGAACCAGATGGTATTGTCAGAACAGGTGCCGAAAAGAGTCTCCTCTTGAGCTCTTGGAAACTCTTCTCGCATTCCTCGCTCTATACGAAATTTGCATCTTTCCAAGTCAGCTGAGTTAACGGAGTAGCGATTCGAGAAAATCCTTCCACGAATCTCCGATAATAACCAGCTAAGCCCAAAAAGCTACGCATTTCGGTCACCAACTTCGGTTGCTCCCAACTTTGTATTGCTTCAATCTTCGCCGGGTCAACAGATACTCCATGTTTTGATACCACGTGTCCAAGTAATGCTACTTCCTTAAGCCATAACTCGCATTTCTTCAGCTTGGCATATAGCTTGTTGTTACGAAGTCTTTGAAGTACCAGCTTCAAATGGTGCTCATGATCTTCACGGCTTTTGGAATAGATGAGGATGTCATCAATAAAGACAACAACAAACTAATCCAAATATTCCTTGAATTCACGGTTTATCATATCCATGAAATCAGCAGGAGCATTAGTCAATCCAAAAGACATGACTAAGAATTCATAGTGCATAGTGCATAGATGGACTTGGTATGATTTTAACCAGGGATTATTCGGTATAATCATGACCATAATGTTACAAATGATGTAGTGCATTGATGAATAGTTGTTGGCATGATCATGACCATTGATGAAAACACGAATATCCTTGGCCCGTAGTGCCTGGATAATTCATGGTCGTGATACTAATGAATATCCTTGGCTGTAGTGCAGGGATGATTTGATGATGTAGATTATTTATTGTCGAGCCTCAATGATATATTGATGATAAACTTTTTAAATAATAGAAGATAGTAGATTTCATGCTCTACTTGACTCTTACAATGGGTGGATTGTTGTTCATTGCAGTTAAACTTGATGTCTATTATATTTTATCGGTTTAACATCGTTGAAGGCTAACGATAAATTATTTCGCATTATCTTAGTCATAATATTTTTTATTGGGCTAGTTGAGCTCACCCTTTGATTTCATTGTTTCTTCTTGAAATGAGAATATAAGTTTGGGACTAGTCGTGAATGGAGGTAATGATACGAGATGTTTGCATTAGTAGTCCTCACTATTTTGTGAAATAGTGTGAAAATAAATATAATAATATTGAATTTGAGTTTGGATATTTTCTAGAAGACAATATTCGTGTAAAAACTCTCAGCTATGCTTTTGGTCGTACCATGTATTTGGTAACTCAAGATGGGTGATGTATACCTATTTTGGGGGCGTCATAATATACACACTATAATATTCGGATACAGAGATTGTAAATAAAATAATATTGGTGTAGTCTTGATTGATGTAAGAGGAGTATAAATCAAAGGATCTAAGCAAATTTTCTATTATCACATGTCAAAAGTTTGAATAATTGGGTAGTTAATACTACAAATTGGGTATAGTAAAAAAGTATTCCAATAAAATACTCTTATATCAGTCCATCGGAATCATAATTGGTACAATACAGTATTCTATAGTAATGATGCATTAGATTAGTACAAATATTTAATTCGATTAAAAAAATTATTTGATGTTTACAAAGTCAGCTATGCCTTATAATATCAGATCATGTTTTTAAGTTTTGAAAAAGGTGAAGAAAGAAAAAAGATATGTAGAATTGAAAATGTGATTCCTTAATGTCAAAGGAAGACATATATAATACTCCTATATATTTGTAGCCTTGGTTGAGTTTTTTATAATAATAGAAAGGTAGAGAAAATGAAAACATGAGTATTTAAATAAATAATAATAATAATAATAAAATATAAAATTTTAATTTATAAATTTTGTAATTTAATTAATAGTCTTGTATTATTTTGATAATTATATAGATCAAATTGTGGAGGTTTATCGATGTGATATTTGGGTTCGTTGAATTATTTTGATATTATATTAATGTACGGATTCCGTACTTTTTCATCGAGACTTTTTTAATTTTAATTCGTTCATTTTGCTACTCGTTTATAAATTTGGTATTGCCTCTCATGATTATTTCTTGTCAAATTTATTGTGATAGTTTCGTTTTGACGTTGATATTAGAACTCCTATTTATACTCTTTGAACTAGTTAATCATTTTAATATATTTTGGAGACTTTATAATTCGTTTGTATCATTTTTTTCGTATATTTTCATTCAAATTCGGGAGTTATTTTGATCATTGATATCTTGTGAATATTTAAGAATGTTCGTATTTGATAATTCGATGTCATTTGAAATGGTCATGTAAGCCTTGTGATTTGAACCCCTTTTAGCTTATATTTTGTAGTTTGATACTTAGGGTATACTTGAGCTAACCACCTGTGGGGGTACCATAGGTATGTCCTCTTGACATAAGGGCATGACACCTTCTGTGGCGGTGTGATTAGTCCACGATGTATCCTTTTGTTTTGTATGTTGCTCTTGGTATGAGTTTTGACCATTTGATATATTTGTTCAGGATACGTATGGGTTGACCCAATATTTGATTTGATTCGATTTTTTTGGCGGATTAGTGACGTATGTATCATGCTTACTATCCGATTTGATTGTTATACATCATGGTATCGATGTATTTTGTTAGCCTTTGACTATTTGTATTTGAGCTCAATATGAAATTGTTACCTTATAACCATTTGATTCAGCCTTATTTTGTTTGAAATTCTTTTGACTATATTTGTCAGTTTGACAGTGTTAATTATTTGTACCTTGTCTGACCAATTTCGATATATTCTTATTTGGTTCGTAGTATGTACTGTTAGTAGTTTGTATTTGTTCGTTCATTCAGTTCTTTTGGTACATATATAAATTGTTTATATTTATGTATCTTTATATTCGTATTAGACAATTGACTCATGCTGTGTTTTTTCTTCCAAAAGGTTTGCAAGGGTGATACAGGGCTAGTGTGATAAAAAGAGTTGCCATTGACCATCTAGGTTGATTCGATTTTAGGTTTTGATTATTTTGACTTTGTTTAGAGAATTGTACTTAGTACTTCATTGATAGATATCATTATTAAATATTTGAAGTCATTAGTGCTCTGTTAATTTATTATGAGGAGCGGGGTGTTACAATGATCATGACCACTAACGATATAAACGAATATCTTTGACCCATAATGCATAGATAATTCGTTGATTTGAAACAATTATTGATTGGTGTTATATGGATAAAATATTGATGATGGGCCTTTAAATCATAGAAGATAGTAGACAATATGCTTGTAAGACCCCAATTTTTATGAATAAAAATTTAATTTTCTCTAAATGTTATTTTAAATAATAAGGTGTGGATTTGATATAATGTTATAGTTGTGGGTAATATTTACAAATTTTATAAAGTAAGTAAGGTATCATAAAATATTCGTTTTATCAGGGAATATTCGTACGACGACACAATCATTGGTGGACCTCACAACGGAATTATTGTCGGATTTAGAAAGCGACAGAAATAACATTTTTATAAAAATAACGACATGGCCTTTACCGTTAAACTATTGAAATACCTGGTGATAAAAGTACAGTAATACGTGTTGTTGCACAGTAGTACACGGTATTGTACAACATCTTTGTTATTGATGCTTACATAAGATGCCACTCAATTTTATTCAATTATTATAACAATAGTTACTGCATAGTATTTTATATTATTGATTCAATTATTGTCACAATATCATCTGCACAATATTTTATAATAATAAATCAATAGATTAGACGACACAGTTATTCATATTATTCATAGTACTCCGACATAAAAAGCTTAAAATTTAACAAGAATGTTCAGAAAAATATTTCAGTGAAACGATACTAGATGAAGCGCAAATTTTAAGGATATTCTACTAATTTCAAGGAGTATAAAAGCAATACTTATCAAAATAAGTGTATAATTAAGAATATGAAACGAAATAATATTACTTACATACTACATAGTATGGAAGAAAATATTATTTCTTACGATTATTGAATAAAAATAATATCCCTTACCTTAAAAGGAGTAGTAGAAATTTGGTATAAGCGGGGATATTCTTGAAGAAAACTTGCACTATTTGCAACACTAAAAGTTTTCTTAAACTCAAAAGAAATACGCTCAATATTATAGAAGAAGAATTATCTGATTCTAGTGTGATTTTTATTTCTAAACTAAGCATTTTATTTATAGGAGAATGACACGATACTATTTAGGGAAAAAAATTCACGGGTGAATAGTTTAGAAATCAGACGAATTCACG
Source organism: Panax ginseng (assembly GCA_020205605.1). Lineage (NCBI taxonomy): Eukaryota > Viridiplantae > Streptophyta > Magnoliopsida > Apiales > Araliaceae > Panax > Panax ginseng. The sequence continues at coordinate 12,276,651 of CM035128.1, read as the reverse complement.
TGATTTTTACTATGCAGCATAGTGCTGCACTATGTAGTACTATGCAATACTATGCAATATAATAAAATATAATATATTCTATTTATAAAAAGTATTTTGTTTTATATATAAAGTTTTCTGTTTTATTACTATAAAATAAAAATTGAGATAACTTTCTACCGACGATTTTGAAAACTGAATAACTGGGGGTCCATGTAATAAATCAAATTTACAACAAATACTTCATGACAAACTCCTTTATTTATATCAAATCACTTGACTTCTCTAAACACATTTTTAATAACATTTATTCATCATTAATATTATAACTCGCAATATTAACAACCAGATCATTCCCAAGAAATAAGGGGCTTTTCGATAAGGACTTCCCCTTATTGGCGCGCAATTAGATGACCAAACCCCTTTCCTCGACAGAACTTTTTAGACATTGTCAATCATGCAAATAATAATATGAATAACTGTGTCGTCTCATTTATTGATTAACAATTATTATCACAATATTTTATAGAATAATGAGGACTACTATAGCCACTACCTTGGACCATCACTCCATTCCCTGACTAGTCCCAGCTATATTTTCATTTTCTAAAGAGAACAATGAAAGAAAAGGGTGAGCTCAACTAGCCCGGTAAAGAATATCATGACTAAGATAATGTAGAATAAATTATCCTTAGTCTTCAACAGTATAAAAACTGATAGAATATAATAGACAACAAGTTTTAAATCAACAAATGTTGCAAAAAAACAATCCATTAGAAGAGTCAAGCAGAGTATGATGTCTACTATCTTCTATGATTTAAAAGTTCATCATCAATGTTTTATCTCTGTAACATAACTCAATAAATAGTCCACATCATAGAATTATCCTCTGAACCAGATGGTATTGTCAGAACAGGTGCTGAAATGAGTCTACCTCTTGAGTTCTTGGAAACTCTTCACATTCTTCGCTCAAATAGAATTTTGTATCTTTTCGAGTCAGTTGAGTTAATGGAGTAGCGATTCGAGAAAATCCTTCCACGAATCTCCGATAATAACCAGTTAAGCCTAGAAAGCTACGTATTTCGGTTACTGACTTAGGTTATTTCCAACTTTGTATTGCTTCAATCTTTATTGGGTCAACAGATATTCTATGATTTGATATCACATGCCCAAGAAATGCTACCTCCTCAATCTAGAACTCGCATTCCTTCAACTTGGCATATAGATTATTTTCACAAAACATTTGGAGTATCAACCTCAAGTGTTTCTCATGATCTTCACGACTTTTGGAGTATATGAGGATGTCATCAATAAAGACAACCACAAAATGATCCAAATATTCATTGAATACTCGGTTCATCATATCCATGAAGGCATCATGAGCATTAGTCAATCCAAAAGACATGACTAGGAATTCGTAATGCCCGTACCGAGTTATAAAAGCAGTCTTTGGAATGTCATCAGTTTTAACTTTTAATTGATGATATCCGGAACGAAGATCGATCTTTAAAAAGAATTTGACACCTTGCAACTGGTCAGAGAGGTAATCAATGCGAGGCAACGGGTACCTATTTTTGACGGTGACATGATTCAACTCCCGATAGTCAATGCAAAATCGCATACTCCCATATTTCTTCTTTACGAATAGAACAGGAGCACCCCAAGGAGACGTACTAGGACGAATGAAACTGAAGTCTAACAATTCCTGCAGTTGGGTTTTTAACTCCTGAAATTCAATATGAGCCATTCGATATGGAGTTTTGAAAATGTGTTTTGTATCGGGTTCAAGGTCAATACAAAACTCGATTTCACGCTCTGGGGTAGACCATGAAGTTCTTCAGGGAATACATCAGCAAATTTATTAACAATAGAAATATCATTCAAATTTGACATATTTTTGTTAAATCAGTGACATGGACTAAGAAAGCTTGACGTCCATTTTTTAATAAACGAATGGCTTTATGGCTTGATATGACACAGATTGACTTTTGTGGTTTGGTTATTTGAATTCACATAATAGGTTGGTTAGGAATATAAAAGCTAACAACCTTACGAAAATAATCAATTTTAGCATGATGAGTAATTAACCAATCAATCCCTAAAATCACATCAAATGCAAGTATTTTCAAGGAGATAAGATCGACAGGTAATGTGAGGGTGCCGATTTGAATCAAACAAGATTTATAAACAGTGGATGTAATGAAGGTTTCTCCCAATAGAGTTTTAACAGATAAGTCAAAGTCTAATTTCTCTGAAGTTAAATTTAATCTTTGAGCGCAAGTAGGTGAAATAAAAGAATGGGTAGAATCGGTATCAAATAAGGTATAAACTTCACAAGAGTTTATGATTATCTTATCCGTGATAATTTCGTCCGGGTTTCTCGCTTTTTGGGAGGTTACGAAAAACGCTTTTCCTTGAAATAATACTTTGATTTGTCTGGGACAGGCTTTGGTGTCTCTATCCCAGCTGGACTTAACTTCACTACATGACAAAATCGAGTTAGGTGACCTTCTCTTCCGCAATTGAAACACGCTTTGGGTTGCTGTGTTTAGTTTGGACGGATGTGTCCCTTATAACCACATTTGTAGCATATGACCGATGGTTGTTTTCCTTCCTTAAAAACAGATGATGTTGTTGTTGTTTTTCCATCATTGTTAAAACTTCTCTTTTTGAAATTTTCACTTGACTCATTTCTCCTATTTTCTTGGCCAGGATTACCACCGAAGTGGTTACCATTTCTGGCATGATGATTTCCTCTACGTTTGTTGTCACCGCTTCAATGACTGCTACCACTGGTATTATCGTTTTGCCGGCTGCTATCTTTTGGTTGAGTTGACTCATTATCGCGCTCTAATAACTGAGCCCTATTCACAATATCTGAATACAAGCAAAGTTTGTGAGAAATGAGGTATTGACGTATTTCGGGTTTCAAACCTCGTTGAAACATTCGTGTCATACGCTCCTCATTATCTACCAAATGGGATACAAACCGGGATAACTCGGTAAACTTAGCCTCGTATTACGATACGGTCATATTGTTTTGCTCCAGCTTGATGAATTCTACCTCCTTCATGTGACGAATACTTTCAGGAAAGTACTTGTCGTTGAACAATTTTTGAAACTTCTTTCAAGACATCTTTAGTGCGGAAGGTTGAGTACGTTTTACAGATTCTCACCAATAATATGCCTCTCCTTGCAATATGAAGGTGACAAATGGAACTTTTTACTCCTCGGAGCATCCCAAAATATCAAATATCTTAGCGATCTGATTAATCCATGTAAGACCCCAACTTTTATGAATAAAGATGAATTTTCTATAAATATCATTTTTGAATATTATGGAGTGAATTTGATATAATGTTATAGTTATGAATAATATTTATAAATTTTGAAAAGTAAGCAAGTTTTTATATAATATTCGATTGGTCGGGGAATATTCATTTTAACAAGGAATATTCGCGACGCACAAGACAATCATTAGTAGACCCCACAACGTAATTATTGTCGAAATGAGAAAGCATGTAAATATCTTTTATGAAAATAACGGCGGAAGTTTTACCGTTAATCTGTTGAAATAGCAAGGTGTTAAAGAAATACGATGTCTACGCGTGGTTGCATAGTAGCACACGGTATTGATTATTGATGCTTACGTGAGAAGTCACTCAGTTTTGTTCAATTATTGCTACAGTAATTGTTGCATAGTATCTCACGTTATTTGATTCAATTATTGTCGATATTTTATATATTACTAAATCAATAATTGAGATGAGAAAATTATTCATATTATTATTTGCAATATTGACGATGTCTAAAAGTTCTGTCAAGGAGAGGTTTGGTCACTTAATTGTGCACCAATAGGGTGAAATCCTTATTGGAAAGCCCCCTCTTTTCTGGGAACGACTTGGTCGTTAAATATTACGAATTATAATAATGATGATAAATGTTGTTAAAAATATTGAGGGGATTTTTATGAAGTATTTGTGTAAATGTTGATTATTTTATGGACCCCCATTTACCCATTTTTCAAAATAATTCGTAGAAAATTATTTAATATAATAAAGGTGGGGCCATATGTAAGGCCCACGGAGAAAAAAATGAATTGCCTTGGGGGAGAAATGAAAGTCACGGAGGAATATATATATGATTATTATATATATATATATAAAGGTATTGGTAATATATATATATATATATATATATATATATATATATATATATATATATATATATATATATGATGATTAAAGGTAGGTGTCGCGTGGAAAATCACTGTGAGTATATCCGTGAGTAAATTAAACATATGTTATATATATATATATATATATATATATATATATATATATATAATATATATGAGTCTCCATCCACATAATAGGTTGTTGTTGGGGAACACCCATTTTGGCGGTCGGTAGAAACATCTAGGCCTTAGATAATTTTTTTTTTTTTTTTTTTATAAACCTACAAGCTCAATCAATTTGGCCAAAATGGGTTGCTCCCCAACAACCGGTTGCTGTGGATGGAGACCCAATATATATATATATATACATAACATATTTTATTTAAAAGTTTTCGTTTTATTAGAATATTTTAATTCCATAGTGCTGTATAGTAAATCAAATTTTTTTCAGAAAAATCGTCCGTAATTCTTCTTTTCACTGTGCGTTCAAATAATATCCTTTCCATTCTCCTATAAATAGGATGCTTAGTTAGAATTGAAAATCACATCAGAATCAGAGTATTCTTCTTCTATAATATTGGGCGTATTTCTTTCGAGTTTTAGAAAGCTTTGAGTTTAGAAAATAGTGAAAGTTTTCTTCAAGAATATCTCCGCCCTACCAGTCAGAATACTTTTCTTTTCAAGGTAAGAGTTATTATTTATTTCACATTCTGAAGAGATATTATTTTTAGTATGAATATTATTTTCGTTCAATATTCATAAAAAAATTTATTTCGTTCAATATTCGCAAGAAATATTATATTCGTTTAATATTCGTAATGAATATTATTTTCGATAATATTCGTAAGAGATGTTATTTTTGTTCAATATTCGCTTGAAATAATATTTTCTTTCATACTCTATAGTATGTAAGTAATATTATTTCATTTCAGATTTCGAATTCTATAATCGTTTTGTTAAAGTTTTGGCTTCTATACTCCATGAAATTAGTAGAATATCCTTGATATTTGCGCTTCATCCAGTATCTTTTCATGAAAATATTATTCTGAGCATACTTGATAAGTTTTAACTTTTTTATGCTGGAGTACTATTCACGGGGTTGTTATTCCCGAAGTATTATTCACGGGGTATTATTCACTCGAGTACTATTCACCCAGAGTACTATTCATTATAAAAATTGATTCGTTTTCGGTCCAAATTATTTTTGGTACAATATTATTCTTGAATTTTACTCCACAAAACAGTATCATGTTGACAATTTGGACGTTATTGATTTTTGGATAAATTAAATTATAAATCTTTAAATATTTATCCTTGAACTTATTTTATTGAATTCTCATATCATTGTCATCATCCTCATGTTTATATTATGTTGAAAGTCATCTGTGGCCTGTTGTGCATAGATGGACTTGGTATGATTATGACCGGGGATTATTCGGTATAATCATAACCGTAATGTTACAAATGATGTGGTAAAAGTCCTCATTGATCCGTAGTGCATTGATGGACAGTTGTTGGCATGATCATGACCATTGATGAAAACACGAATATCCTTGGCCCGTAGTGCATGGATAATTTGTGGTTGTGATAGTAATGAATATCCTTGGCCGTAGTGCAGGGATGATGTGGATTATTTATTGAGCTGAGTCTCAGTGATAAAAGTGATGAAAAACCTTTTAAATCATAGAAGATAATAGATTTTATTCTCTACTTGACTCTTCTAATGGATTGCTTGTTCCGCTGCAGTTAAACTTGATGTTTGTTATATTTTATCAGTTTAACACTGTTGAAGGCTAACGATAATTTATTCTGCATTATCGTAGTCATAATAATTCTTACTGGGCTAGTTGAGCTCACCCTTTTGCTTTCATTGTTCTCTTCAGGAAATGAGAACGTAGCAGGGACTAGTCGGGGAACGGATTGACGGTCCAGATGTTTGCATTAGTAGTCCTTACTATTCTATGAAATGGTGTGATAATAAATGTATTGAGGACTCCCTTTGAGTTTGAATACTGTCTAGAAGACAATATTCGTATTAAAACTCTCAGTTTATGTTTTGTCATATTTTACACGACAGTTGTATTATTAAGTTGTATTTGAATTTGGTACCATGTATTTGGCGACTCAAGATGGGTGATGCATACCTATTTTAGGGGTGTCACAGTTGGTATCAAAGCTTAGGGATATGATCCCTGGCTAAAATGTGAGACAAGAACTAGGAGGGAAGAGACGGGGAATTCCTTCGATAGTATGACCTACCTTTGTTTAATTGGTATTTAATTAGTCGGTCAGAGTATAGGGATAATATGTGGTATGTCAATTAACCCTTGTTTTATGGCAGTATTTGAAAATGACACCTGAGAATATTGAGAATAGCAATGGAGCACATGAGACCGTTGAGTCACCACAGTTTAATACCCAAGATAATGTGCAACAGGACGACAATAATCCTCAGGTAAACAACAACGATCAAATGATGAATGATGGAATGTTTGTAAGATCCACTATTTATAAGTCTTGTTTGGTTCAAATCGATACCCTCACATCACATGTCGATCTTATTTCATTGAAAATACTTGCATTTGACGTAATTCTAGGGATTGATTGGTTAACTACTCATCATGCAAAAATTGATTGTTTTCATAAGGTTGTTAGCTTTCATATTCCTAACCAACCTATTATGCGAATTCAAGCAACCAAATCATTAAAATCAATCGCTGTCATCTCAAGCCATAAAGATATTCGTTTATTGAAAAACGGATGTCAAGCTTTCTTAGCTCATGTCACGGATTTAAAAAAAATACGTCGAGTTTTGAATGATATTTCTATTGTTAATAAATTTCTAACGTATTCTCAAGAACTTCTGGCCTACCCCAGAGCGTGAAATTGAATTTTGTATCGACCTTGAACCCAAAGACAAAACCCATTTCTAAAGCCCCAAATCGAATAGCTCTATTGATCTTCGAGGAGTTAAAGACCCAATCTGTAGGAATTGTTAGACATCGGTTTCATTCGTCCCAAGTACTTCTCCTTGGGGTGCTCTGTTCTATTCGTGAAAAGAAAGATGGGAGTATGCGACTTTGTATTGATTATCGGGAGTTGAACTATGTCACCATCAAAAATAGGTACCCATTGCCACGTATTGATGACCTGTTTAACCAGTTGCAAGGAGCCAAATTCTTTTCAAAAATCGATCTTCGTTCTGGATATCATCGGTTAAAGATTAGAACCGATGACATTCCAAAGACGGCTTTCAGAACTCAATACGGGCATTATGAATTCCTAGTCATGTCTTTTGGATTGACTAATGCTTCTGCCGCCTTCATGGATATGATGAAAAATCGAGTATTCAAGGAATATTTGGATCACTTTGTGATCGTCTTTATTGATGACATCCTCATATATTCCAAAAGCCATGAAGATCATGAGCAACACTTGAGGCTGATACTCCAAAAGCTTTGTGAAAACAAGCTTTATGCCAAGTTGAAAAAATGCGAGTTCTGGCTTGAGAAAGTAGCATTCCTTGGGCACGTAGTATCAAGTCATGGAATATCTGTTGATCCGACAAAGATTGAAGCTATTCAAAGCTAGGAGCAACCCAAATCAGTGACTGAAGTACGTAGCTTTCTCAGCTTAATTGGTTATTATCGGAGATTCATAGAAGGGTTTTCTCGAATCGCTAATCCATTAACTCAGCTGACTCGGAAAGATACAAATTCAGTTGGAGCGAGGAATGTGAGAAGAGTTTTCAAGAACTCAAGAGGAGACTCATTTCAACACATGTTCTAACAATACCATCTGGCTCGGAGGGATTTGTCATCTACAGTGATGCTTTGGACAAAGGGTTAGGATGTGTTCTCATGCAACATGGGAAAGTCATAGCCTATGCCTCACGACAACTCAAAGAATATGAGAGGAATTATCCTACTCATGATCTAGAGTTGGCAGCAGTCGTTTTTGTACTAAAGATTTGGAGGCATTACCTGTATGAAGAGAAGGTGGAGATCTATACGGATCATAAAAGCCTTAAATATTTCTTCACTCAAAAAGAACTTAACATGAGATAACGACGTTGGCTTGAACTTTTGAAAGATTATGATCATACCATCCTGGAAAAGCGAACGTGGTAGCTGACGCATTGAGTAGAAGATCATATGCGGCTACGAGTGCGATATTGCCAACGCAAAGGCCCATTTTGTATGACTTGCAAAAGATGGAAATAGAGTTAAAGACTCCATGGACCCACGTGTTGATGGCAAACATACGAGTAGAACCGACTTTAATTAATAAAGTTAAAGCTGTTCAAGCTACAGACCTGGAGCTGATGCGTATGAGGAAGAAAGTGCAAGAAGGTGTTATCCCGAAAGCAAGAATCGATGAAGAAGGAATACTTCGAGTCAACTCCAGACTTTGTGTTCCTAACGATTCTGAATTGAAGTATAAAATCATGATGGAGGCGCACAACACACCATTTGTAATCCATCCTGGGAGTACCAAAATGTATCGTGATCTTTGACATAAATTTTGGTGGAGTAATATGAAGAGAGAGATAGCGACGTTTATCTCAAGGTGTCTAACTTGTCAACGAGTCAAGGTGGAGCATCAAGTGCCAAAAGGTCCAATGCAACCACTTGAAATTCCATAATGGAAGTGGGAGCACATTACCATGGATTTCGTTACTGGTCTTCCCAAGGTTTCTCAAGGCATAGATGCAATTTGATTCATTGTTGATAGATTGACCAAGTCTGCTCATTTATTACCTATACGAGAAACTTATAAACTTGAACTTCTTGCACATATGTACATAAACGAGATTGTAAGATTGCATGGTATGCCAGTATCCATAGTTTCTGATCGAGACCCAAGATTAACTTCACGATTTTGGGTTAGTTTGTAGAAAGCTATGGGTTCGAATTTACGATTTAGCTCGGCATATCATCCTCAGACGGATGGGCAGTCGGAGAGGACTATTCAAACTCTTGAAGATCTATTAAGACTCTATGTCCTTGACTTCAAGGGAAGTTGGGACAAGTTCTTACGATTGGTAGAGTTTTCCTACAACAGCGATTATCAAAGCAAGTATTAGCATGGCTACATTCGAGGCGCGTTAGTATGAGCGAAAGTGTTGTTCTCGGTATCTTTGGGATGAGGTGGGTGAAGCAACGTTTTTGGGAATAGGAGTTGTACGATAACTACGAAAAAGATTCAAATGATCCAAATAACGTATAAAAACCTCACAAGATCGACAAAAGAGTTATGCTGATCTTCATCGAAAGGACGTGGAATTCAATATTGGAGATCATGTGTTATTATGTGTTACTCCATGTAAAGGAGTTATGAGATTTGGAAAGAGAGGAAAGCTCAATCCTCGATTCATTGGCCCATTTTTAATCCTCGATCGAGTAGGAACTGTGGCCTATAAACTCGCTTTACCACCAAGTATGTCTCGTGTTCATAACGTTTTTCACATATCCATGTTATGCAAATATGTGGAACACCCGAACCACATTATTGAGCTAGAACCGGACAAAATAGCGGATTTAACGTATAAAGATGTTCCTGTTAAAATCTTGGATAAGAAGGAACATATTCTACGCTCCAAGGTTATACCTCAAGTCAAAGTTTTATGGAGAAACCACGATGTTGAGGAAATGACCTGAGTGTTAGAATCTGAAATGAAATCAAGGTATCCTTACCTCTTCGACATACCAGGTACGTACCCTAATTTCGAGGGAGAAATTTCATAAGAAGGGGAGGTTGTAAGATCCCAACTTTTATGAATAAAGATGAATTTTCTATGTGACGGCCCCAAAATAGGTATACATCACCCATTTTGAGTCACCACATACATGGTACAGAAAACAATTACAACTTTATTGTTACAATTGTTGTGCAAAATACGACAACACATACTGTGAGTTTAAATACAAATATTGTCTTCTAGATAATATCAACACTCAAATAAAGTCCTCATTACAATTATTGATGCACTATTTTACAAAAATAGTGAGGACTGCTAAAACAATTGTCTAGAACCATCACTCTATACTCTGACTGGTTCCTGTTATGTTCTCGCTTCTTGAGAAAAAAATGGAACAAAAAGGAAAAGTGTAAGACCCCAACTTTTATGAATAAAGATGAATTTTCTATAATTATCATTTTTGAATATTATGGAATAAATTTGATATAATTTTATAGTTGTGGGTAGTATTTATAAATTCTGTAAAGTATGCAAGTTGTTATATTATATTCGATTGGTCGGGGAATATTCATTTTAGTAGGGAATATTCGTATAACGGCGGAAGTTTTACCATTAACTGTTGAAACACTAAATTGTTAACAAAATACGATGTCTGGCGCATGGTTGCATAGTAGCACACGGTATTGATTATTGATGCTTACGTGAGAAGTTACTCGATTTACACCCCAAAATAGTATATACATCACATTCGAGTTGTCAATACACCTGCATGTAAACAACTACAACTTTATTATTACAACAATTAATAAAACTGTGAGTTTAAATACGTATATTGCCATCTAAACAATATCCACATACAAATAAATCCTCATCATAATTATTGATACATTATTTTTTACAAAAATGGTGAGGACTACTAAACAACTCTCTAAAACCATCATTCCATACCCGACTGCACTCGCTACATTCTCGCCCCCGAGAAGAAAAATGGAACAAAAAGGAAAAGGGTGAGCTCAACTAGCCCAAAAAGAAGAATATTATGACTAAGATAATACGTAACAAATTATCGTTAGTCTTCAACAGGAAAAAAAATCTAATAGTAATACAATAGACAACAAGTTTTAAATCAATACTGCAATGAAAATATTAATTCATAAGAAGAGTTACGTAGAGGATGAAATCTACTAATATCTATGAATTTAATAAACCATCATCAATATTTTTATCCTCAGAACATCAATCAATATATATCCGAATCATATATTCATCCTTGCACTACATGTGCCAAGGACATTCACCAGCTTGGTCATGTTCATCTAAACACTGCTCATCTTTGCACTACGCCAAAGATATTCATCGAAATCATTCATTGCACTACAGCCAAAGATATTCATCGAAATCATTCATCTTTGCACTACAGCCAAAGATATTCCATAATATCATCATTTAAGACCGAGGATGATGAAAATATATATTTTTTTTAAAGAAACGAATCCAAAGGAAACAAAATGACAAGGATTAAGGATTAAGGATTCAGATTTTGTTTTATCCACGCCCAAAAATACCTCAAAAATAATCATAGTGGTGTAAAATTCAAGAATGATCAAAACATGGATACAATCAAAGCTAGTATCCACAATAGATATTTTGGATTTAAAAAGAAAATTTTTATTTTTCGATGAATAAGGTCGATTCGTGAATAAGATCAGAGATAATGAATAAGGTCAGATACGTGAATAGTAAATCGACACCAAAAGTTCCAAATTTGATAAAAACTTCAGATCAATATTTCAAAGATAATGATATTGAAGAAATAATATCATTAAAAAAAAAATAATATCCCTTACTCTGAAAAGACAAGATTTAATCGAATATCGGATATAAAGCTATAACTTGAACTTTCACCGATATAGCAATACTCAAAGTATACTCAAAATACTCACAAGAATACGCCGATAATATAGAGAGAGAAAACTTCAGCTTCGTGTGTGATTTTCAATTCTAACCCAAGACCCTATTTATAGAAAATGCTTGTAACACCAAATTTAGTAAATTTAATATTATTATATATATATATATATATATATATATAATCTTCACGCACACCTTGGACAATCTGATCTCAGCTTTTTTTTCCATGCTAGTGGGCACACCTACCTTGTTAAAAACGCTTTTTTATTATTTAAAATAATTTAAACTTCCAAAAATCAATTATTTTGAGCTTTCTAACTTCAATAATTCACAATAAATAGCCCTTTTGTCGAAAATTCAAATCATGAGTTTTTATAGGAAATTCAATTTCTACAACTTTTGCGTAAGAAAGTTTTTCCAAATTCCAAGCGTAAATTGACCAAATCCACAAACCAAGCGATTTTAGAGGCTATAATCAAATTTCACCAATAAATGGGGTCCACCGACATGTTTAATATGTTTTAAACATTTATTGCAACAAAATACTCTTCCTCCTCAGATACTCATATATTCCACATTCGTTGTAAAAAATATCACCATTATTATTATTATTATTAAATATATAATATATATATTTAAATGAATTATTTTATCGTAAAAAGATAAAATTTCAATTTTCAACAATTGTCACATTAAAAATTTTCTCCATCTATATCCACATAAAATCAATATTTTCTCATCATATGAATCAATAATTAATTATTCACAAATAATATTACAGTAATCACAATATCGACAACCGTGCAGCTCCCAGAAAGCAGGGGCTTTCCAATAAGAATTTCTCCTTCATCGGGCCAAGCAATTAGGTGACCAAACCTCTCCTTAGATGTAACTTTCTAGACATTGCCAATAATGTTATCTAATAATATTATTCAGATAATATGAATTATTGCTTCGATAATGAAAAAAATACCGTAATGACAATTATCAAACAACAAAGAATATAAAATATCAACGCAACAATTATTGAACCAATAAAATATATCGAATAAAGAATTATCAGAACCATTATCGAGTAGTGCCTTCACGTAAGAGTCAATAATTGGTGCAATACTGCGTGCTATCGCGGCAACAACGCCAGACATCGTGGTTTTTAACCACCGGTATTCCAACAAAGGTAAACCAGAATAACTACGCCGTTATTTTTAAACAACTTATATTTGTCGCTTTTTTCCTCCAATCGCTTTCAAGCGTTATGGGGCCCACACATGGTCGCGCCGTCGCATTTAATATTTCCCGACAAAGATTTAATATTCCACCACCAAAACTAATATTTCCCGACAACAATGAATATTTTATAACCACTTGCTTATTTTGAAATATTTGCATGATTTTACCCATAACTATCCACATTAATCACATCAACCCTTACTATTTCAAAATAATAATTAGAGGAAATTAAATTTCATTTATTAATTATTTGGGGTCTTACAACCTCCCTCCTTATGAAATTTCATCCCTAAATTGACATACGCACTGTGTTTCAAAAGGTGAGGATACCTCGCTTTCATTTCCGCTTCCAATTCCCTGTGTCATTTCTTCTATAAGATGGTTCCTCCACAAGACTTTAACTTGTGGTATGACCTTTCAATGTAGGACATGCTCCTTCCTATCCAAGATCTTGACAGTACCTCCTCTCACGTTAAGTCTTCTGGCTATCTCGTCCTGTTCTAACTCAATAACGTGGTTCGGTCTTTCACATATTTTTAAGTACGACGATATGTGAAACACATTATGAACACGTAGACATACTTGAGGTAACGCGAGTCTATAGGCTACATTTCCTACTGGTCAAGAATTTGAAATGGACCAATAAATCGTGGATCGAGCTTTCCTTTCTTCCCAAATCTTGTAACTCCCTTCCATGGAGCAACTCGCAACAACAATACATGATCCCCTATACTAAATTCCACGCCCTTTCGATGAAGATCCGTGATAACTCTTTTGTCGATCTTGTGCCGCTTTGTATACGCTTGTCGAATCATTTGGATCTTTTCAGTAGTCATACGCATTTTAACTCGGGTCCCAACAATGTTGCTTCACCCACCTCATCCCAACATATCGGAGAGAAATACACTTTCGCCCATATAATGCTTCATATGGAGCCACACCTATACTTGCTCGATAATCGTTGTTGTAGGAGAATTCCACCAATGGTAAATACTTATCCCAACCGCCTTGAAGTCTAGGACACACGTAGTCTTAATAAATCTTCAAGAGTTTGAATAGTCCTCTCTCGATTGTCCGTCTGCTTGAGGATGGTATGCCGAATCAATCAGAACTGCACTCCATAGCTTTTTTGCAAGCTAACCCAAAATCTTGAAGTGAATCTTGGGTCACGATCCCAAACTATAGATATCGGCATGCCATGCAACCTCACAATCTCATTTACATACATACTAGCAAGACGCTCAAGAGAATAAGTCTCCAGACGGCAAGAAATGTGCAGCATTTGGTTAATCTATCAACAATAACCCAAATAGCATTTATGCCTTGAGAAACCGTGGAAGACTCAGTAACTAAATCCATGGTAATGTGTTTCCACTTCCATTTCGGAATCTCAAGTGGTTGCAATGGTCCCTTAGGCACTTGATGCTCCGCCTTTACACGCTGACAAGTTAAACATGTTGAGATAAACTTTGCAATCTCTCTTCATATTGTTCCACCAAAATGTATGTCAAGATCACGATACATTTTAGTACTTCCGTGATGGATTGCAAATGGTGTATGTGTGCTCCATCATGATCTTGTACTTCAAATCGTAATCGTTAGAACACAAAGTCCGAGTGGACTCAAGTATTCCTTCTTCATCAATTCTCGCCCTAATAGCACCTTCTTGTACTTTTCTTCTTCATATGCATCACCTCCTGCCTGGTGGCTCGAGCAACCTTAACTTTTTCTATTAAAGTTGGCTCTATGCGATATTGACATCATCGCACTCTGCTCCTCGTGATATGATCTTCTACTTAACGCCGCCTACCACGCTCGCTTTTCCGTGATGGTATTGAATAGTGTGGTCGTAGTCTTCAATAGCTCGAGCCAACGTCGCCGCCAAGATGTTGAGTTCTTTTTGAGTGAAGAAATATTTAAGGCTTTTATGGTCCTAATATATCTCCACTTTCTCCCCATATAGATAGTGCTCCAGATCTTTAGCGCGAAAACGATCGGGCCGCTAACTCTAGATCATGAGTAGGATAATTCCTCTCATATTCTTTGTTGTCGCGAGGCATAGGCTATGACTTTCCCATGTTGCATGAGAACACATCCTAACCCTTTGCCTCAAGCATCATCAGAGATAACAAATCCATCCGCATCAGATGGTATTGTTAGAACAAAGCCAAATGAGTCTCCTCTTAAGCTCTTGGAAACTCTTCGCATTCATTCTCGCTTCCATATGAATTTTGTATCCTTTCGAGTCGATGAGTTAATCTGAGTAGCGATTCGAGAAAACCCTTCCACTAATCTCCGATAATAACCAAACTAAACCCAAAAAGCTACGCGATTTCACCACCGACTTTGCTGTTCTAACTTTGTATTGCTTCAATCTTCACGTCAACAGATACTCCATGTTTTGACACCACGCGCCCAAGGAATGCTACTTCCTCAAGCCGTAACTCGATTTCTTCAACTTAGCATATAGCTTGTTTTCACGAAGCCTTTGGAGTACTAGCTTCAAATGGTGCTCATGATCTTCACGGCTTTTGGAATATATGAGGATGTCATCAATAAAGACAACAACGAATTTATCCAAATATTCTTTGAATACTCGATTCATCATATCCATGAAAGTCGCAGGAGCATTAGTCAATCCGAAAGACATAACTAAGAATTCATAATGCCCATACCGAAGTTCTCAAGGCGCCTTTGAATATCCTCGCCTAATTTTCAAACCGATGATATCCGTAATCTAAGATCGATTTTTGAAAAGAATGTGCTCCTTGCAATCGGTCAAACAAGTCATCAATACGAGGTAGAGGATACCCTATTCTGATGGTGACATGGTTCAATTCCCCGATAGTCAATATAAAGTCGCGATACCCCGCTCTTTCTTCTTTACTTAATAAAACAGAGCACCCCAAGGAGATGTACTAGACTAATGAAACCGATGTCCAACAATTCTCTCAGTAGTTGGACCTTTAACTCCTCAAGTTCAATAGAGCCATTCGATATGGGGTTTTAGAATGGGCTTGTACCTGTGTTCAAGGTCAATAAAGAATTCAACTTCACGCTCGGGGTAGACCGAAGTTCTTCAGAAATACGCCAGAAAGTTAATAATAACAACAGAATATTATTCAATTTTTGACGTCTTTATTCAAATCCATAACATGGGCTAAGAAAGCTTGACATCCGCTTTTTCAATAAAACTAATCGCTTTTATGATTAGATATGATGTTGATTGATTTTAATGGTTTAGTTGTTCGAATTCAACAACAAAGTTGATTAGGAATATGAAAACTAACAACCTTATTTAAAACAATCAATTTTGGGCATGATGATGAGAAGTTAACCAATCAATCCCTAAAATCACATCAAAAGCAAGTATCTTTAAAGAGATAAGGTCAACAGTAAGATAAGGGTGCCAACTTGGATTAGACAAGATTTATAAACAAATGGATGTGATGAAAGTTTCTCCTAACGGAGTTTCCACAGATAAAGTCAAAGTCTAATTTTTCCTGAGTCAAATTTAAACGCTGAGCACAAGTAGAGAGATAAATGAATGGGTAGCACCCAGATTCAGTAAAGTATAAACTTCACAAGAATTTATAAATAGCTTACCCGTGATCACCTCGCTTGGGTTCCTCGATTTTGACCAACCACAACAAACGCTTCTTCCAGAACCGCTGACTTTTGATTTTTTCGGGATGTTTTTTGAGTCACCGTCCTCACGAACTAGGTTTCGCCATCGCGCAATCTCGAGCGATATGTCCTTCCTTTCCACAATTATAGCATACCGAACTGCTGCTAGGGCGCTTGACCGATATGTCCTCTTTCCCGTGATTTATAAAGATATGACCGGTGGTCGTTTTCTCTCCTGGAACCAGCTTGTCATTGCATCGCTGCCTTCACATGGTCGTTGTTGAATCTCTTTTTAAAATCTCCTCCTAACTCGCTTCTTCTATTTTCATGGCTATGATTACCACCCGTAGTGGTTACCATTTTTGTCCGCTTTTTTCTTTCTCCACCGGTTATTGTTGTTTTGTTGATCGCTATCTCCCAGATGATCCTCGATCAGGGTACCCCTACCGACCGCAGATCAAGTTATCTCGCCTAACAATTGAGCCCTATTAACAACATCCAATAAAGAGAAAATTTATGAGAGATGAGATATCGACGATGCCGGTTTCAAACCTCTCGTAAACATCCCGCCATACGCTCCTCATTCTCCACCAAATGAGGTGCAAACTCGATAACTCGCAAACTTCGCCGCATCGAGACACCGCCATGTTGTTTCGCTTCCAGCCTAATAAACTCCACTTCCTTCATATGATTTAACACTTTCGTGAAAGTATTTGTCATTAAATAGTTTCAAACGCCTCCCAAGACATGCCGAAAAGTACCGATGGGTACGCTTCACGCACTCCCACCAAAGAGTCCGCTTCGCCATTTTAACATAAAGGTGGCGAATGGAACCTTCTTTCTCCTCCGCATCCCAAGACATCGAATATCTTGGTAATTTGTTTGACCCATGTTTCCGCCATGATCGGATCAAAGCTTTTCCTTAAATTCGTGGTCCCAACTTTGAATCGCTTGGTCGTGACAACCCGTGAATTGCTATCATTTCTCCTATGTTTTGAACACTAGTCTCCTCATTCCGATTTTGCATGAATCGCAAAAAGCTTCTAAACATCCCCTCGCTCATCATCTCGCCCGTGGTGTTGTTTCACAGGAGGAACATTACCACTGCTGCTGCACGCTCTCCTCGCTGGTGAGTACAAAGCGCTCCACTGGCCTCATTTCCATTGTTAATATTCTCACGACATTCTCAAACACCGCCATAAAACAAGGGTTAATTAACAAATCAATATATCACATAATATCCTTATATATCGACCAACTAACAAATAAGCTTTAGTAGACACACTAAATAAAGGATTTACTCTGCCTCCCTCCTAGTTCTATTCCCCGATCTCCGCCAGAGATCATATCCCTAAGCTCGATACCAACCGTGACACCCCCAAAATAGGTATACATCACCCATTCTCGAAGTTGTCAATACACTGCATGTAAACAACTACAACTTTATTATTACAACAAGAAAACTGTGAGTTTAAATACGTATATTGCCATCTAAACAATATCCACATACAAATAAATCCTCATCATAATTATTGATACATTATTTTACAAAAATGGTGAGGACTACTAAACAACTCTCTAAAACCATCATTCCATACCCCGACTGCACTCGCTACATTCTCGCCTCCCCGAGAAGAAAAATGGAACAAAAAGGAAAAGGGTGAGCTCAACTAGCCAAGAAGAATATTATGACTAAGATAATACGTAACAAATTATCGTTAGTCTTCAACAGGAAAAAAAATCTAATAGAATACAATAGACAACAAGTTTTAAATCAATACTGCAATGAAAATATTAATTCATGTAAGAGTTACGTAGAGGATGAAATCTACTAATATCTATGAATTTAATACCATCATCAATATTTTTATCCCTCGTAACATCAATCAATATATATCTCGAATCATATATTCATCCTTGCACTATGTGCCAAGGACATTCACCACTTGGTCATGTTCATCTAAACACTGCTCATCTTTTGCACTACTGGGCCAAAGATATTCATCGAAATCATTCATCTTTGCACTACGTGCCAAAGATATTCATCGAAATCATTCATCTTTGCACTATGTGCCAAAGATATTCCATAATATCATCATTTAAGACCGAGGATGATGAAAAAATATTTTTTTTTAAAGAAACGAATCCAAAGGAAACAAAATGACAAGGATTAAGGATTAAGGATTCAGCACTTTGTTTTATCCACGCCCAAAAATACCTCAAAAATAATCATAGTGGTGTAAAATTCAAGAATGATCAAAACATGGATACAATCAAAGCTAGTATCCACAATAGATATTTTGGACTTAAAAAGAAAATTTTCATTTTTCGATGAATAAGGTCAGATTCGTGAATAAGATCAGATACGTGAATAAAGGTCAGATATACGTGAATAAGAATCTCGACACCAAAAGTTCCAAATTTGATAAAACTTCAGATCAATATTTCAAAGATAATGATATTGAAGAAATAATATCATTATTTAAAAAAAATAATATCCCTTACTCTGAAAAAAAGACAAGATTTAACTCGAATATCGGATATAAAGCTATAACTTGAACTTTCACCGATATAGCAATACTCAAAGTATACTCAAAATACTCACAAGAATACGCCGATAATATAGAGAGAGAAAACTTCAGCTTTCGTGTGATTTTCAATTCTAACCTAAGCACCCTATTTATAGGAAAAATGCTTGTAACACCAAAGCGTAAAATTTATTAAAATATTAATAATAATATATATATATATATATATATATATATATATATATATATATATATAATCTTCACGCACACCTTGGACAATCTGATCTCAATTTTTTTCCATGCTAGTGGGCACACCTACCTTGTTAAAAACGTTTTTATTATTTAAAATAATTTAAACTTCCAAAAATCAATTATTTTTGAGTTTCTAACTTCAATAATTCACAATAAATAGCCCTTTTGTCGAAAATTCAAATCTCGTGAGTTTTTATAGGAAATTCAATTTCTACAACTTTGCGTAAGAAAGTTTTTCCAAATTCCAAGCGTAAATTGACCAAATCCACAAACCAAGCGATTTTAGAGGCTATAATCAAATTTCAAACCAATAAATGGGGTCCACCGACATGTTTAACATGTTTTAAACATTTATTGCAACAAAAATACTCTTCCTCCTCAGATACTCATATATTCCACACATTCGTTGTAAAATATCACCATTATTATATTATTAAAATATAATAATATATATATTTAAATGAATTATTTTATCGTAAAAAGATAAAATTTCAATTTTCAACAATTGTCACATTAAAAATTTTTCCATCTATATCCACATAAAATCAATATTTTCTCATCATATGAATCAATAATTAATTATTCACAAATAATATTATGTAATCACAATATCGACAACTGTGCAGCCCTGTGAAAGAGGGGCTTTCCAATAAGAATTTTCTCCTCATCGGGCGCCGCAATTAGGTGACCAAACTCTCCTTAGATGTAACTTTCTAGACATTGCCAATAATGTTATCTAATAATATTATTCAGATAATATGAATTATTGCTTCGATAATGAAAAATACGTGTAATGACAATTATCAAACAACAAAGAATATAAAATATCAACGCAACAATTATCGAACCAATAAAATATCGAAACAAGAATTATCGTAACCATTATTGAGTAGTGCCTTCACGTAAGAGTCAGTCAATAATTGGTGCAATACCGCGTGCTATCAGGCAACAACGCCAGACATCGTGGTTTTAACCACCGGTATTCCAACAAAGGTAAACCAGAATAACTACGCCGCTATTTTTAAACAACTTATATTTGTCTTTTTTTCCTCCAATCGCTTCCGCTATGGGCCCACACATGGTCGCTACTGGCCGCATTTAATATTCCCCGACAAAGCATTTAATATTCCACCACCAAACTAATATTCCCCGACAACAATGAATATTTTATAACCACTTGCTTATTTTGAAATATTTCATGATTTTACCCATAACTATCCACATTAATCACATCAACCCTTACTATTTCAAAATAATAATTAGAGGAAATTAAATTTCATTTATTAATTATTTGGGGTCTTACATGAGCGTATTTCTTTTAGCGTTTAGGAAAGCTTTGAGCGTAGTGCAAGTTTCTTCAGTATATCCCCGCTTCTAGCGTGAAAGTACTTTCTTCTTTATAAGGTAAAGGGTATTATTTTTTCATATTCATGAAGAGAACTTACGTTATTCCATTCTTTATTATTTTGTTGGAATAACTCGTGATACTGTGATCTACCCTATACTTGGTGATTTTGTTGTTATTCCATTCTTTATTATTACATTGGAATATCACTTGGCGGTAAGATATTACTTTGACACAGTTCCATTATTTATTATTCTTTTGGAATAACTGTCTGTCATGCCAAGTACCGCATGCATGGTGATTTCTTTTGTTATTCCATTCTTTATTATACTCAGTTGGTTAAAGTTTTGATTTCTATACTCCATGAAATTAGTGGAATATCCTTGATATTTGCGCTTCATCCAGTATCTTTTCGTGGAAATATTCTTCTGAGCATTCTTAAATTTTACTCTACAAAGAAGTATCATGTTGACAATTTGGACGTTATTAGTTCCTGAATAAATTAATTCTTGAACTTGTTTTATTGAATTCCTATATCATTGTCATAATCCTCATATTTATATTTTTTTTGAAAGTCATCTGTAGCCTGTAGTGTATAGATGGACTTGGTATGATTATGAATTGTGGATTATTGATTGTGTCGCTTAACCGTAATGTTACAAATGATGTGGTAAAAGTCCTCATTGGCCCGTAGTGCATTGATGGGCATTTGTTGGCATGATCATGACCATTGATGAATACACGAAAGTAAGATCCCAACTTTTATGAATAAAAATAAATTTTCTATAAATATCATTTTTGAATATTATGGAATAAATTTGATATAATGTTATAGTTAAGGGTAATATTTATAAATTTTATAAAATACGCAAGTTGTTATATAATATTCGATTGGTCGTGGAATATTCGTTTTAACAGGAATATTCGCATAACAATGACAATCATTGGTGGACCCCACAAATGTAATTATTGTCGGATTGAGAAAACGATAAAAATATTTTATTAAAAATAACGGCGAAGTTTTACCTTTAATTATGTTGAACTAACTCGGTAGTAAAATACCATTAATAGCGTGGTTGCATAGTAGCACCACGGTATTGATTATTGATGCTTACGTGAGAAGTCATTCAATTTTATTCAATTATTTTCAATATTTTATATATTATTAAATCAATAATTGAGATGACAGAGTTATTAATATTATTATTTGCAATATTAACGATGTCTAGAAGTTCTGCCAAGGAGAGGTTTGGTCACCTAATTGCCCGCCAATAGGGAGAAATCCTTATTGGAAAGCCCCCTCTTTCCTGGAAACGACCTGGTCGATTAATATTGTGAATTATAATAATGATGATAAATGTTGTTAAAAATATTGAGGTGATTTTATGAAATAATTGTTATAAATTTTATTTATTTTTTGGACCCCCACTTACCCATTTTTCAAAACTATCAGGAGAAGTTATCTCAGTTTTTATATATATACATGTGTTAACAGGAAAGTGGTAGGGGGGAAATCTTGATTATTGAGGGAATCTAGTATATGATATATATATATATATATATATATATATATATATATATATATATATATATAATAATTGATCGAGTGAGTGGATTTTGGTGGAGGAACATGTGGGGTGATGTTGGAAGAAAGAAAATGGGGAGAGAAAAAAAATCCTAAGGTTGTCGGGTGGGAGTATTTTTTTTGTTGCTTTATTGCATTATAGCAGCATGTTGTCTGTATATATATATATATATATATATATATATATATATATATATATATATATATATATTACATTAGGTTGCTTTAATCTTATTGGAGGAAGGCTTGACTTTGTCATCCGTAGGTTATCAAAATTTCATCCTTGAATTATTAAAGGTCGTGATATTTTCCTTACATAGTGCTCTTCCATTCTCCTATAAATGAAGCTCATTCCTTCATTATTTTTTACGAATTCATTGAAACTCTAGAGAGAAAATTATTGAGAGAAAGAAAGAAAAGTATTCTCGCTACTTCCCTACTCTTATATCCAGTTTCTTTTACAAAGAAGGGATATTATTTCTTTCTTTCAGATTCATGAAGAGAACTTATGTTATTCCATTCTTTATTATTACATTGGAATAACTGTGATACATGAAGCTACCCTATACTTGGTGAAATTCTTACATTATTTCATTCTTTATTATTACGTTAGAATATCCCATGCATGCGTTTCTGTGGGACCGATTAAAATCTTTAATATTCTATTGGAATATCCCGTCACGTGTGTTTTACGCCGGACCTGGTTCCGCTCTCTATTATAATGTTGGAACATCTTATCGGCATTAATTTACTTTGACGACGGTTCCGTTATTTATTATTCTATTGGAATAACTCCGCTCATGCCAAGTACCGCATGCATGGTGATTTCTTTTGTTATTCCATTCTTTATTATACTCAGTTGGTTAAAGTTTTGACTTCTATACTCCATGAAATTAGTGGAATATCCTTGATATTTGCGCTTCATCAAGTATCTTTTCATGGAAATATTCTTTTGAGCATTCTTAAATTTTACTCTATAAAGAAGTATCATGTTGACAATTTGGACGTTATTAGTTCCTGGATAAATTAATTCTAGAACTTGTTTTATTGAATTCTTATATCATTGTCATCATCCTCATGTTTATATTTTTGTTGAAAGTCATCTGTGGCCTGTAGTGTATAGATGGACTTGGTATGATTATGACCAGGGATTATTCGGTATAATCATGACCGTAATGTTACAAATGATGTGGTAAAAGTCCTCATTGGCCCGTAGTGCATTGATGGACAGTTGTTGGCATGATCATGACTATTGATGAATACACGAATATCTTTGGCTCGTAGTACATGGATAATTTGTGGTCGTGATACTAATTAATATCCTTGGCCGTAGTGCATGGATGATGTGGATTATTTATTAAGCTGAGTCCCAGCGATAAAAGTGATAAAAAAAACCTTTTAAATCATAAAAGATAGTAGATTTTATTCTCTACTTGACTCTTTTAATGGATTGTTTGTTCCGCTGCAGTTAAACTTAATATTTATTATATTTTATCAATTTAACATTGTTGAAGACTAATGATAATTTATTCTGCATTATCTTAGTCATAATATTTCTTACTGGGCTAGTTGAGCTCACCCTTTCTTTCACTATTCTCTTCGGAAAATGAGAATATAGCTTGGACGAGTCGGGAATGGAGTGATGGAGCGGATGATAGTATTAGTAGTCCTCACTATTATTCGTTAAATAGTGTGATAATAAATGTAATGAGAACTTATTTCGAGTGTGGATATTGTCTAGATGACAATATTTGTATTAAAACTCACAACATTTATTTTGTCGTATTTTACACTGACGGTTGTATAATTAAGATTGTATTTGTGATTCGTACCATATATTTGGCTACTCGTAATAGGTGATGTATACCTATTTTTGGGGGCGCCACATGAATATTCTTGGCCCAGTAGTGCATGGATAATTTGTGGTTGTGATACTAATGAATATCCTGGCCATAGTGCGAGGATGATGTGGATTATTTTTTAATTTGAGTCCCAAATGATAAAAGTGATGAAAACTTTTAAATCATAAAAGATAGTAGATTTTATTCTCTACTTGACTCTTTTAATAGATTGCATGTTCCGCTGCAGTTAAACCTGGTGTCTATTGTATTTTATCAGTTTAACATTGTTAAAGACAAATGATAATTTATTCTACATTATCTTAGTCATAATATTTCTTACTGGGCTAGTTGAGCTCACCCTTTCTTTCACTTTTTTCTCTTGAAATGAGAACGAATGGACTAGTCGAGAGCGACCAGGATTCGGTCTAGATGATAGTATTAGTAGTTCTCACTATTCTGTTATATAGTGTGACAATAAATGTCATGAGTACTTATTCTGAGAGTGGATATTGTCTAGAAGATAATATTTGTTTTAAAACTCACAGCTTTTTTGTTGTATATTAATGATTGTATTTGTATTCTGTACCATGTATTTAGCAACTCAGAATAGGTGATGTATACCTATTTTGGGGGCGTCTCAAAAAGGGTGAGCTCAACTAGCCCAGTAAAAAATATTATGACTAAGATAATATACAACAAATTATCCTTAGTCTTCAACAGGGAAAAATCTGATAGAATATAATAGACAACAAGTTTTAGATCAATAACTGCAGCGGAAATAACAATTCATTAAAAGAGCTAAGTAGAGAATGAAATCTACTATCATCTATGTATTTAAAAGTCCATCATCAATATTTTATCCCTTTAACATCAATCAATATACATCTTGAATCAAATATTCATCTTTGCACTACGGGCCAAAGATATTCATTTGTATCACCGATTGGTCATGTTCATCTCAACACTGCTCATCTTTGCACTACTACGTCAAAGATATTCATCAGTAATCATTCATCTTTGCACCTTCTGCATCAAAGATATTCATCAGGCATCACCATTAAGGACTAAGGATGGTGAAAAACATTTTAGAGAACGAATCCAGTGAGACAGAAGGACAAATATTAGGGATTCGTATTTCGGTTTATCCAAATAAAATAATACTCCATAATAACCAATTGTGAAGTAGAATTCAAAAATAAAAATCAAAACATGGATACAATCAAAGATAGTAACCATAAAAGACATCTTGGATAAAAAGGAAAAATTTCCTTTTTCGGTGAATAGTGTCGTATACGTGAATAGTAACCCCGACACAAAAAGGTAGAAATTCCACAATAAAATCCATATCAATATTTCGGTATAATGATATTGAAAGAATAACATCATTACAGAAAAAAATAACATCCCTTACCTCAAAAGAACAGTATGTCTGAATGGAATATCGGATATGATGCTGAAGGAAACTTGCACTGAATAGTAACTCTCAAAGTATCTAGATACTCACAGAAATACGCTCGATAATATAGAGAGAAAGAAAACTTGTTTCTGGTGTGATTTTTAATTCTAACCTAAGCACCTATTTATAGGAAAATGTTAGCACTCTGAAGAAGACTTGACCTGCAACCTGATGGCTTTACCTGCTACTATTCCCACCCACCACATTTGAAATAAAATTCCAGCACATTTCTTCACCAACCATAGTCGGGGCAATTATTATTGATCCGATAATGGAAATACTGTGCAATGACAATTATTAAAACAACAATAATATAAAATATCAACGCAGCAATTATTAAATCAATAAAATAAAATATTGAACAGTAATTACTGTAACAATTATTGAGTAGTGCCTTTTTACGTAAGAATCAATAATTCAAAATATCGTAGACATATGTCTGATTGTCTTCTTTTGTCAACCACGCCAGCATTCAGATATTTTAACCATCGGTATTCATCAACGGTAATGCAGAATCAACTACACCGTTATTTATAAAAACTCAAACTTGTCATTTTCTTCATCCGACAGTTATTCTATTATGGGGCCCACGAATGGCTACGCCGTCGTAAGAATATTCTCCAACAACAAGAATATTTCACGACTAAACGAATATTCCCCGACAAAAATGAATATTTTATAACCACTTGCTTATTTTGCAAAATTTCACATTTCACCCATAACCAAAGCATTATATGAAATTATCACCTTATTATTTCAAGATAATAAATAGAGGAAATTTAATTTTATTTATAATAAGTTGGGGTCTTACATTCTATAAATATCATTTTTTGAATATTATGGAGTGAATTTGATAAAATGTTATAGTTGTGGGTAATATTTATAAATTTTGCAAAGTAAGCAAGTTGTTATATAATATTCGATTGGTCGGGGAATATTTGTTTTAACAGGGAATATTCGTATGACGGCACAATCATTGGTGGACCCCACAACGTAATTATTATCGGAATGAGAAAACGACAGAAATATTTTTTTATGAAAATAACGGTGGAAGTTTTACCGTTAACTGTTGAAATAACCGGTGTTAAAAGTATAGTAATACGCGTAGTTGCATAGTAGCACACGGTATTGATTATTGATGCTTACGTGAGAAGTAAATTAGTTTTATTCAATTATTACTACAGTAATTGCTGCATAGTATCTCACGTTATTTGATTTAATTATTATCGATATTTTATATATTAATAAATTAATAATTGAGACGATAAAGTTATTAATATTATTATTTGCAATATTAACGATGTCTAGAAGTTCTGTCAAAGAGAGGTTTTGTGAGACCCCAAATTTTATGAATAAATATTTAAATTTCTCAAAATATTTTTTTTAATATTATGGTGTGGATTTGATATAATGTTATAGTTGTGGGTAATATTTACAAATTTTGCAAAGTAAGCAAGTGGTTATATAATATTTGATTGGTCGGGGAATATTCGTTTTAGCAGGGAATATTCGTACGATGGCACAATCATTGGTGGACCCCATAACAAAATTATTGTCGAATTGAGAAAACGAAAAAAATATTTTCATAAAAATAACGGCGGAAGTTTTACCGTTAAAACTGTTGAACTACTTTCTAAGTAGTAAAAGTACGAAGAATACGCATGGTTGCATAGTAGACATGGTATTGATTATTGATGCTTACGTGAGAAGTCACCGATTTTGTTCAATTATTGCTACAATAATTACTGCCATAGTATCTCACGTTATTTGATTCAATTATTGTCAATATTTTATATATTATTAAATCAATAATTGAGATGACAGAGTTATTAATATTATTATTTGTAATATTAACGATTTCTAAGTTTCGCCAAGGAGAGGTTTGGTCACCTAATTGCGCATTCAATAAGGAGAAATTCTTATTGAAAGCCCCTCTTTCTTGGTAACGACTGGTCGATTAATATTGTGAATTATAATGATCATGATAAATGTTGTTAAATATATTGAGGTGTCTTTTTTATGAAGTCACGGAAGTTTATATATATATATATATATATATTATATATATATATATATTATATATATATTATATATAAAAATTTTGTTTTGTTAGTAATATTAATGTAATAAAGCAGGAAAAGTTTTTTATATAAAACAAAATACTTTTATAAAGTTATTTGTTTTATTAGACTATAAATATAATATATTATATTTTATTTAAAAGATTTTGTTTTATTAGAATATTTTATTAATTTGTATATAGTAAATCAATATGGACCGTCTGTTTAAAAGTAAATCAACTGGATCGTTTCATGAATTAGTTACTTATTAGGTCCATTCTCCTATAAATAAGCTCATTCCTTCATTATTTCTTACGAATTCAATTGAAACTCTAGAAAGAGAAATTATAGAGAGAAAGAAAAAAAGTATTACGCTACTTCACTACTCCTATATCCAGTTCCTTTTAAGGTAAGGG
Organism: Panax ginseng; assembly: GCA_020205605.1. Taxonomy (NCBI): domain Eukaryota; kingdom Viridiplantae; phylum Streptophyta; class Magnoliopsida; order Apiales; family Araliaceae; genus Panax; species Panax ginseng. Next base: position 12,248,543 of record CM035128.1, on the reverse strand, counting down.
GTATTATTTCTTTCGTATTCATGAAGAGAACTTCTATTATTCCATTCTTTATTATTCTATTGGAATAACCTATATACGCGGGCAACCCTATACTTGATGAAATTCTTCTGTTATTCCATTCTTTATTGTTATGTTGGAATAACTTTGTCATGCATAAGCATCGCATACATGGTGAAATTCTTCTATTATTCCATTCTTTATTATTATGTTGAATAACTTTATATGCTAAGTACCGCATACATAGTGAAATTCTTACGTTATTCCATTCTTTATTATTTTGTTGGAATATCACATCATGCGCAGACATGCATGAATTCGGTTCCATTATTTATTATTCTATTTGGAATAACCTGTCTGTGTGGTTTATCGCATGCCTAGTGAAGTCTTTTGTTATTTCATTCTTTATTATTCTGTTGGAATATCCCATTCGTGCATTTCGCATTGACTGGGTTTCATTATTTATTATTACATTGGAATAACTCGTCTGCAATGGCTTCTATCGCATGCATGGTGAATTCTTCTGTTATTCCATTCTTTATTATTCGTTGAATAACTTTGTCATGTGGATTACCACATGCATGGTGAATGACCCTTCGTATTCATTTCTTATTAAATTATGGAAATGATCTGTCTACGTGGATTACCATGGCATGGTAAAAATCCATTTGCAGTTTCATATATTCTGTTATACTCAGTTGGTTAAAGCTTTGACTTCTATACTCCATGAAATTAGTGGAATATCCTTGATATTTGTGCTTCATCCAGTATCTTTTCATGGAAATATTCTTCTGAGCATTCTTGAATTTTACTCTACAAAGCGAAGATCATGTTGACAATTTGGGACGTTATTGAATTCGGATAAATTAATTATTGAACTTGTTTTATTGAATTCTTATATCATTGTCATCATCCTCATGTTTATATTATGTTGAAAGTCATCTCGTGGCTGTTGTTGTGCATAGATGGACTTGGTATGATTATGATTGAGGATTATTCGGTATAATCACGACCGTAATGTTACAAATGATGTGGTAAAAGTCCTCATTGGCCGTGTAGTGCATTGATGGACGATTGTTGGCATGATCATGACCATTGATGAATACACGAATATCCTTGGCCCGTAGTGTATAGATAATTTGTGGTTGTGATACTAATGAATATCCTTGGCCGTAGTGCAGGGATGATGTGGATTATTTATTAAGATGAGTCTTAGCGATAAAAGTGATGAAAAACCCTTTTAAATCATAAAAGATAGTAGATTTTATTCTCTACTTGACTCTTTTAATGGATTGCTTATTCCGCTGCAGTTAAACTTGATGTTTGTTATATTTTATCAGTTTAACATTATTGAAGACTAATGATAATTTATTCTGCATTATCTTAGTCATAATATTTCTTACTGGGCTAGTTGAGCTCACCCCTTTCTTTCACTGTTCTCTTCAGGAAATGAGAATATAGCTGGGACGAGTCAGGGAACGGAGTGACGGTCCAGATGATATCATTAGTAGTCCTCACTATTCTATGAAATAGTGTGTTAATGAATGTATTAAGGACTTATTTTGAGTTTGAATATTGTCTAGAAGACAATATTTGTAATAAAACTCACAGCTCATGTTGTATATTTAAGATTGTATTTGTATTCTGTCTCATGTATTTGGCGACTCAGAATAGGTGATGTATACCTATTTTGGGGGCGTCACAGATGGTATCAAAGCTTAGGATATGATCCCGGGTGAGATGTGAGATAAGAACTAGGAGAGAGGCGGGAATTCCTTCGCTAAGTATGACCTACCTAAGTTTATTTGGTATTTAATTGATCTATCGTGGTATAGGGATAATATGTGATATGTTAATTAACCCTTGTTTTGTGATAGTGTTTGAGAATGGCATCTGAAAATGTTGAGATAAACAATGGAGCAAAACAATATGATCATGTTATAAAGACGAGGCTAAGTTTCACGAAAGTTATCCTATTGCATCCCATTTGGTCGATAATGAGGAGCGAAAGATGCGAATGTTTCTAAGAGGTTTGAAACCCGATATACGTCAATACCTCATTTCTCACAAACTTTGTTTATATTCAGATGTTGTGAATAGGGCTCAGTTATTGGAGCGATAATGAGTCAAGACAACCAAAAGGTAATGACCAAAGAACACGATAATAATCATACCGGTGGCAACGGCCATCGGAACAACGATAACCATCGTGGAGGAAATTATCATTCCAAGAATGGTAACCACTTCGGTGGTAATCATGGCCAAGATAATAGAAGTGGAAATTTCAAGAAGAGGAGGTTCAATAATGATGGAAAGACAGTAGCAGCAGCACCCGTTTCAAAGGAAGAAGAATGACCACCGGTCGTATGTTTCAAATGCGGAGGGGAGGGACATATCAGTCCAAACTGCGTGATGCAGTCCAAAGCATGTTATAATTATGGAAAAGAAGGTCACCTATCCTGATTTTGTCGTGCACCAAAGTCAAGTCCAGCTGGGACGGTGGCACCAAAGGCGGATACGGACAAAACAAAGTCGGTGGTTTCAAGGAGAGCATTTGTCGTGACTTCTCAAAAAGCGAGTAACCCGAACGAAGTTAGCACGGGTTAGTTAATCATAAATTCTTTCGAAGTCTATACCTTATTAGATACCGATTCTACCCATTCTTTTATCTCTCTTGCTTGCGCTCAATGTTTAAATTTGACCCCAGAGAAGTTAGACTTTGACTTATTGGTTGAAATTTCGTTAGTAGAAACCTTCGTTACCTCCACTATTTATAAATCTTGTTGATTCAAATCGACACTTTCACGTTACCTGTTGATCTTATCTCTTTGAAAATACTTGTCTTTGATGTGACTTTAGGAATCGATTGGTTAACTACTCATCATGCCAAAATTGATTATTTTTGTAAGGTTGTTAGCTTTTATATTCCTAACCAACCTGTTTTGCGAATTCAAGCAACCAAACCACTAAAGTCAATCACTGTCATATCAAGCCATAAGTAAAGAATCCCGAGCATTTCGCTGGTGACTTCCTTGTGTGGAATGCACCGTCGAACTTTCCGTAGGGACGCCGTGAATGGCGGTGGCAAGTTGATAGGTATCAATGTGACGTACTATCCAAGTCTTGGATGAGAGTCACAGTTTTTAAATGATATTTCTATTGTTAATAAATTTCTTAACGTATTCTTGAAGACTTCTTAGCCTACGCCTAGAGCGTGAAATCAATTTGTATTGATTCAATACAAAACACAGAAGACCTCGAATTTTATGAAATAAAATTATTCAATTTTTTCTTATAATTATTATTCAAGTAAATGGTTAAATTGATAAAAGTTTAAAGTTATGGGTGAATTATGCAAATTTTACAAAATACGCAAGTGGCTATAAAATATTCATTGTTGTTTAGAAATATTCGTTTGGTCGTGGAATATTCTTTCATTGCTTGGGAATATTTATTTACGACGCAGATCTTTTGTGGGCCCCATAATGTAAAAAACGATTGGATGAAGGAAACGACAAATATAAGTTGTTTATAAATGGCAGTAGTTGTTACCGATTAATCTTGTTAAAATACTACCGGTGGTTAAAACACAAGAGTAGACACCAGATTGCACCAATTATTGATTCTTACGTGAAGAAGACACTACTCAATAATTATTACAAAGAATTCTTGCTCAATATTTTATTTTTGATTCAATGATTCTTTGCGTTGATATTTTATAATTGTCACTACACAAGATATCTTCCATTATCGAAGCAATAATTCATATTATCTGAATAATATTATTAGAAAACATTATTGGCAATGTCTAGAAAGTTCGCATCTAAGGAGAGATTTGGTCACCTAATTCAATGCGCCATTAAGGAGAAATTCTTATTGGAAAGCCCCTCTTTCCAGGAGGCTGCGTGGTCATCAATAATGTGTTTACGTAATATTATTTGTGAATAATTAATTATTAATTTATATGATGAGGAAAATATTGATTTTATGAGGATATAGATGGAGAAAATTTTTAATGTGACAATTGTTGAAAATTAATATTTTATCTTTTTCTGATAAAATAATTCAATTAAATATATTATTTTAATAATATATTAATGATGATATTTTTACGATGAATGTGGGATATATGAGTATATGTGGAGGATGAGTATTTTGTTACCAAAAATATTTAAAGCATGTTTTATGTGTCGGTGGACCCCATTTCTTGACTGAAATTTGATTATAGCCTGTAAAATCGCTCATTTGTGGATTTCGGTCAATTTTTGTTTGGAATTTGAAAAAACTTTCTTCTACAAAGTTGTAGAGAATTGAATTTCCTATAAAAACTCGCGAGATTCGAATTTTCTGATAAAGGGCTATTTATTGTGAATTATTGAAGTTCTAGATTAATTAATTATTATTTTTTTGGAGTTTTAAATTAATTAATTGAGAAAAACATTTTTTTTAATGTGTGGACATCTTTAACACATGCTTAGTTGCTGAAATTGGTTGATGCTAGGTGTGCGTGAAGATTATATATATATATATATATATATATATATATATATATATATATATATATTAATATTTTAATAAATTTTTACTTTTGGTGTTCTAAGCAATTTCTATAAATAGGTGCTTAGGTTATAATTGAAAATCACACCGTAAAGCTCAAGTTTTCTCTCTATATTATCGAAGCGTATTCTTGTGAGTATTTTGAGTATACTTTGAGTATTTCTATACTACGGTGCAAGTTCGTTCATTGTTATTCCAAATTAAATAATCGCTCTTTTGAGGTAAGGGATAATAAGGGATTTTAAGGGTTATTATTTCGAAATTCTTCTGAACCTTCAAAAATTCTGGAAAAATTTGAAATGATAATTTGATGAGTTTTGTTGATTGTGTCCAAAAAAGGCAATTTTTGGATGTATAGATTAGGAGTTATGGATTTTATGAGAAAAGACTATTTTAAAAGTAACTGCTTATAACTCCTTGTGGTTAACTCCAAAATTGATGAAATTTTTATTGGGAGTACATCTATATAATATCAGTATATCCTGTGAATTTCAAAATATTTGGATAAAAGTACAATTTATGATAAATGTCTGAATATTCGGTGGTTTTGGCCATGTGAAAAATAGTAAATGAATTTTAAAAATTTTGAGAAAAATATATATTCAATATGGGACTATATTCTTCTAAATCTCAGAAAAGAAATATTTTTGGAACTGATTTGATATATGAAAATATTCTAGTTATGAGTAAATGAATTAAATATGTTTTGTGAAGTAAGAAAATTAGAAAATAGGATTTTATGGCTTGAGAATCATATATGAGGTATATGCAGATTTTTGATAAGGGTTTTGGTTATTGATGATGAGATCTTATGAGTTTGGCATTTTAAGATGATTAAATGCATTTATTAGTAAAGTGTAAACAATTAAAATAAATTGTTTATAAGTTTAAGAAATGACTAAAATATTGTGGTAGTATTAATAATATTAGATTATGAGATTATTAAGTGATTTATAACATTTTAATTAAGTTGTTATGAAATCATTGATTTATGAATCTTACTCTTGAGATTAAATCTATATATTGATTATATTGTTTTTATATAACATTTTATAACCTCGATGTTGAAATTCTCTTTCTTTGGAGTGTAAAGATGGGTAGATTATTGGTATGATCATGACTAGGGTTCTCTTTGGCCAAGAGTGAAAAGTTGAATTGTATTTGGTATGATCATGACCATTGAATTTATAATTGAATATCTTTAGCTTAAGTCAAAAGGTGAATTGATCAACATGGTTATAATTATTGTTTATATAAATTCTCGAAATGATTATATATTTCTTTGAGATATTAATATATTTGGCCTGTAATGCAAATATGAACTGTTGAGAAATATCTTTGGCCTGTAGTGCAAAGATAAATTGTTGATGAATATCTTTGGCATGTAGTGCAAAGATGAATTGTTGATGAATATCTTTGGGTCGTAGTGCAAAGATGACTTGTTGTTGAATATCTTTGGCCTGTAGTGCAAATATGAACTGTTGATGAATATCTTTGGCCTATAGTGCAAAGATGAACTGTTGATGAATATCTTTGGCCCGTAGTGCAAAGATGAATTTATTAGTATGATTATGAACAGGAACTGTGATTTGGTATAACCATGATCTTTGATATTTCAGGTAAAGACAAGTGATGAAAATTATCTTCGTCCTGAATGAGAAAATGAATTTAGAACAACAATTACGATTATGAGTTATACATGTGATTGTGGATGGAATTGTTGATTGATGTTACAGGGGATAAAACATTGTTGGTAGACTTTTTAACATGGAGAAGATAATAGACTTTATAGTCTATTTGACTCTTCTAATGGATTGTTCGTTCCGCTGCAACTATGGTTGAAATTTTTTTTATCATCTACCATATGTTCTAAATCTCTGATTTATTATTGATGAAGGCTATTGATAATTTAATTATCTTTAGTCATGATATTTTTACTGAGCTAGTTGTGCTCACCCTTTTGCTTCACAATTCCTTTCAGGTAATAAAAGTGTAGCTGGGACAAGCGGGGAATAATAGGGGAATAGAACGGTGGTCTATAGATGTTGAGGGTGAGGTGAATTCAACTTTGGAAGGGTGTTTTGTCACTATTATACAAGATGTTTAATGACATACAACCTCGAGTCATCATAAGACAGGATTGTGCTCATCCACTTGCTGAGTATATCTACCAGCACTACCTATATGATCTTGGAGTCTATTTGAAATTTAACTCTCAATTAGAGATAGTAGATATAATGATATGTCAAGAGAAAACTCACCATTGGGAAGAATATGATAGTAATCTTCTCATTTTTCTTTGGGGTCTATTGGGTCAACCAAGGATAATTCTATGGCCATATGATATCTATCATAACCTATACGCTTGTGGCCTCCCCGTATACGAAGGTTTCTTGAGCACTTCCCAAAGATTCTAATTTTTAAAACAAGATTCGACTATACCTTTATGTAAGGTGTCATTATGAGTCATTCATTCACGGTTGGGACATGAGTCGCGATTGATATATATTTGTATCCAAACTCACAACATATGTGTTGTTATATTTTGCAAGACAATTGTTGTAATAAAGTTGTAGTTGTTTTTTGTACCATGTATTTGGCGACTCAAAATGGGTTGGATGGAATGGACCTATTTTGGGGTCGTTACAAAACCCATTTCTTCAACCCTTAAATATTTCTTCAACCAAAACGAACGTATAATACGCCAAAGACGTTGGCTCGAGTTGTTGAAGAATACGATCGTACCATTCAATACCATCGTGGAAAAGCGAACGTGGTAGCTGACGCATTGAGTAGAAGATCATATGTGTTTACGAGTGCGATGTTGTTAACACAAAAACCCATTTCGTATAACTTATAAATGATGAAGATAGAGTTAAAGACTCTAAGAACCCACGTGAAGATAACAAATATACGATTAGAATCGACTTTAATCGATAAAGTTAAAGCTGCTCAAGCTACATACTCAGAGCTGATGAATGTGAAGAAGAAGGTTCAAGAGGGCGTTATTCTAGAAGCAAGAATCGATGAAGAGAGAAAATCTCAACCCTCGATTTTATTGGCCCATTTGAAATCCTTGATCGAGTAGGAACTGTGGCCTATCGAATCGTTTTACCGCCAAGTATGTCGCGTGTTCATAACGTTTTTTAGGTATCGATGTTTCGTAAATATGTGGATGACCCAAACCACGTTATTAAATTAGAACTAGACGAGATAGCAGAAGATTTAACGTATGAGGAGATACGTGTTAAAATCTTGGATAAGAAGGATCGTATTCAACACTCAAGGGTTATACCTCAAGAGTTAGAATCGAAATGAAGTCAAGGTATCCTCATCTTCTTAAGATACTGTGTATGTAACGTAAATTTCGAGGGCAAAATTTCATAAGGAGGGGAAATTGTGAGACCCCAAATTTTATGAATAAAGATTTAAATTTCTCAAAATATTTTTTTGAATATTATGGTGTGGATTTGATATAATATTATAGTTGTGGGTAATATTTACAAATTTTGCAAAGTAAGAAAGTGGTTATATAATATTCGATTGGTCGGGGAATATTTGTTTTAGCAGGGAATATTCGTACGATGGCACAATCATTGGTAGACCCCATAACAAAATTATTATCGAATTGAGAAAACAAAAAAAATATTTTCAAAAAAATAACGGCGGAAGTTTTACCGTTAAAACTGTTGAACTACTCGGTAGTAAAAGTACAGTAATACGCGTGGTTGCATAGTAGCACATGGTATTGATTATTGATGTTTACGTGAGAAGTCACTCGATTTTGTTCAATTATTGCTATAGTAATTGCTGCATAGTATCTCACGTTATTTGATTCAATTATTGTCAATATTTTATATATTATTAAATCAATAATTGAGATGACAGGGTTATTAATATTATTATTTGTAATATTAACGATTTCTAGAAGTTCTGCCAAGGAGAGGTTTGGTCACCTAATTGCGCACCAATAGGGAGAAATTCTTATTGGAAAGCCCCATCTTTCTTGGTAACGACCTGGTCGATTAATATTGTGAATTATAATGATCATGATAAATGTTGTTAAATATATTGAGGTGTCTTTTTATGAAGTCACGGAAGTTTATATATATATATATATATATATATTATATATTATATATAAAAATTTTGTTTTGTTAGTATTATTAATGTAATAAAACAGAAAAGCTTTTTATATAAAACAAAATACTTTTATAAAGTTATTTGTTTTATTAGACTATAAATATAATATATTATATTTTATTTAAAAGATTTTGTTTTATTAGAATATTTTATTAATCTTTATATAGTAAATCAATATGGACCGTCCGTTTAAAAGTAAATCAATCTGGATCGTTCATGAATTAGTTACTATTCAGTCCATTCTCCTATAAATAGAAGCTCATTCCTTCATTATTTCTTACGAATTCACTGAAACTCTAGAAAGAGAATTATAGAGAGAAAGAAGAAAAGTATTCTGCTACTTCACTACTCCTATATCCAGTTCCTTTTAAGGTAAGGGGTATTATTTCTTTCGTATTCATGAAGAGAACTTCTGTTATTCCATTCTTTATTATTCTGTTGGAATAACCTATATACGCGGGCAACCCTATACTTGGTGAAATTCTTCTGTTATTCCATTCTTTATTGTTATGTTGGAATAACCTGTCTATGCGAAGTACCGCATACATGGTGAAATTCTTCTATTATTCCATTCTTTATTATTATGTTGAATAACTTTGTATATGTCAAAATACCGCATACATAGTGAAATTCTTCTCATTATTCCATTCTTTATTATTACATTGGAATATCTCGCATGCAGTGCGTATTACGCATGAATTCGGTTCCATTATTTATTATTACATTGGAATAACTCTTATGCAATGCGATTCTATCGCATGCCTGGTGAAGTCTTTTGTTATTTCATTCTTTATTATTACATTGGAATATCCTGCATACATGCGTTTACGCATTTGACTGGTTCCATTATTTATTATTTCGTTGAATAACCTATCTGTCGGATCTATCGCATGCATGGTGAATTCTTCTGTTATTCCATTCTTTATTATTCTGTTGGAATAACCTGTCTATGTGGATTATCACATGCATGGTGAATGACCCTTCGTATTCATTTCTTATTAAATTGTGGAAATGATATGTCTACGTGGATTACCGCATGGTGGGCGAAAATCCATTTGCAGTTTCATATATTCTGTTATACTCAGTTGGTTAAGGGTTTGACTTCTATACTCCATGAAATTAGTGGAATATCCTTGATATTTGCGCTTCATGTAGTATCTTTTCATGGAAATATTCTTCTGAGCATTCTTGAATTTTACTCTACAAAGCAGTATCATGTTGACAATTTGGACGTTATTGAATTCTGGATAAATTAATTCTTGAACTTGTTTTATTGAATTCTTATATCATTGTCATCATCCTCATGCTTATATTATGTTGAAAGCCATATATGGCCTGTTGTGCATAGATGGACTTGGTATGATTATGACCAGGGATTATTCGGTATAATCTGCTTGACTAGTAATGTTACAAATGATGTGGTAAAAGTCCTCATTGGCCAGTAGTGCATTGATGGACAGTTATTGGCATGATCATGACCATTGATGAATACACGAATATCCTTGGCCCGTAGTGCATGGATAATTTATGGTTGTGATACTAATGAATATCTTTGGCCGTAGTCGAGACGCCCCCAAAATAGGTATACATCACCTATTCTGAGTTGCCAAATACATGGTACAGAATACAAATACAATCTTTAATATACAACAAGAAAAGTCGTGAGTTTTAATACAAATATTATCTTCTAGACAATATCCACTCTCGAATAAGTCTTCATTACATTTATTGTCACACTATATAATGAGAATAGTGAGGACTACTAATACTATCATCTCGGACCGTCACTCCGCTCCCCGATTAGTCATTGCCACGTTCTCATTTCCTAAAGAGAGCGGTGAAAGAAAGGTGAGCTCAAGTAGCCCAGTAAGAAATATTATGACTAAGATAATGCAGAATAAATTATCATTTGTCTTCAACAATGTTAAACTGATAAAATACAATAGACATCAGGTTTAACTGCAGCGGAACATGCAATCTATTAAAAGAGTCAAGTAGAGAATAAAATCTACTATCTTTTATGATTTAAAAAGTTTTTCATCACTTTTATCGCTGGGACTCAACTAAAAAAATAATCCACATCATCCCTGCACTACGGCCAAGGATATTCATTAGTATCACAACCACAAATTATTCATGCACTACGGGCCAAGAATATTCGTGTATTCATCAATGGTCATGATCATGCCAACAACTGTCCATCAATGCACTACAGGCCAATGAAGACTTTTACCATATCATTTTTAACATTACGATCATGATTACACCAAATAATCCCTGGTCATAATCATACCAAGTCCATCTATGCACTACAGGCCACAGATGACTTTCAACAAAATATAAATATGAGGATGATGACAATGATATAAGAATTCAATAAAACAAGTTCAAGAATTAATTTATTCAGAACTAATAACGCCCAAATTGTCAACATGATACTTCTTTGTAGAGTAAAATTTAAGAATGCTCGAAGAATATTTCCATGAAAAAGATATCGATGAAGCGCAAATATCAAGGATATTCCACTAATTTCATGGAGTATAGAAGTCAAAACTTTAACCAACCGAGTATAATAAAGAATGGAATAACAAAAGAAATCACCATGCATGCGATTGTACTTCAGATAGACAAAGTTATTCCATAGAATAATAAATAACGGAACCGGTCAAAGCGTAACACGCATCGGCTGAGGATATTCCAATAGAATAATAAAGAATGGAATAACAATGTAAATCACCATGCATGCGGTATCAGATGTATGCATTATTCCAATGTAATAATAAATAATGAGAATCAGTCTAGCAGAAACGCATGCATGCGGGATGTTCCAACAGAATAATAAAAGGCGGAACCAGTCCCAGCGTAAAATGTCTGCAGCGAGGATGTTCCAAATGTAATAATAAAGAATGGAATAACAACAAAAAATCACCAAGTATAGGTATATCAAGCGTACAAAAGTTATTCCAATGTAATAATAAAGAATGGAATAATGAAGTTCTCTTCATGAATATGAAAAAATAATACCCTTACCTTATAAAGAAGAGTAACTCTCGCCTAGGTAGTATGGGATATACTTGAAGAAACTTGCACTACACTCAAAGCTTTCCTAAACGCTAAAGAAATACACTCAAGATTATAGAGAATTCTCCGAATTTACGGTGTGATTTCAATTCTAACCAAGCATCCTATTTATAGGAGAATTGAAGGGTACTTGTTTAGAAATTAATCATAGAGCGAAATAGAAAGAAATCGCATTTAATCACTCATGGTTGAATTCATATGCCAAGTTATCAACTAAAAACAAAATTTTAATATATTATATATATAAAACACATGCTATATTAGACATATTCCACCCGTAAATCAATTTCACCCAAATCCACTATCATATATATATAAAATAATAATGTTTTCCTCCATCCAAAATCCACTATCATATATATATATATATATATATATATATATATATATATATATATATATATATATATATATATATATATATATATATATATATATATATATATATATATAATAATGCTTATCTCTCTCCACGTGAATACCAAATCCTCCCCACCCAATTTAACTAACACACACACACACACATACATATATATATATATATATAATACTTATATATATATAAAACAAAACTGAGTTAACTTTCCACCGATAATTTTGAAAAAGGGGTAAGTGGGGGTTTAAATAACACGCCAAACTTACAACAAATACTTCATAAAAACTCCTCAATATTCTTAACAACACTTATCATCATTATTATAATTCACAATATTAATCAACTGTGTCGTTCCTGTGAAAGAGGGCTTTCAATAAGGATTTCTCCCTATTGGCACAGAATTAGGTGACCAAATCTCTCCTCGATGTAACTTCTAGACATCGTTAATAATGCAAATTATAATATTAACAACTTTGTTATCTCAATTATTGATTTAATAATATAAAATATTGACAATAATTGAATCAAATAACGTGAGATACTATACAGTAATTACTGAAGCAATAATTGAACAAAACTGAATGACTTCTCACGTAAGCATCAATAATCAATACAGTGTACTATTATGCAACCACGCGTATTACTGTACTTTTAACACCAAGTGTTTCAACATTTAACGGTAAAACTTTCGCCGTTATTTTTATAAAAAATATTTTTGTCGTTTTCTTAATCCGACAATAATTCCATTGTGGGGTCCACCAATGATTGCGCCGTTGTACGAATATTCCCTGCTAAAATGAATATTACCCGACCAAAAAAATATAATATAACAACTTGCATACTTTGCAGAATTTATAAATACTACCCACAACTATAACATTTTATCAAATTTATTCCATAATATTCAAAAATGATAATTATAAAAAATTCATCTTTATTCATAAAAGTTGGGGTCTTACAATCTCCCCTTCTTATGAAATTTCGCCCTCCAAATTAGGGTACGTACCTGGTATGTTGAAGAGGTAAGGATACCTTGATTTCATTTCAGATTCAAACTCCCAAGTCATTTCCTCAACATCGTGGTTTCTCTATAAAACTTTGACTTGAGGTATAACCTTGGAGCGTAGAATATGTTCCTTCTTATCCAAGATTTGAACAGGAACCTCTTCATACGTTAAATCTTCCGCTATTTCGTCTGGTTCTAACTCAATAATGTGGTTCAAGTCTTTCACATATTTACATAACATGGATATATGAAAAACGTTATGAACACGAGACATACTTGACGGTAAAACAAGTCTATAGGCTACAGTCCCTACTCGATCGAGGATTAAAAATGGGCCAATGAATCGAGGATTGAGTTTTCCTCTCTTTCCAAATCTCGTAACTCCTTTCCATGGAGCAACACGTAACAACACATGATCTCCAATATCTAATTCCATGTCCTTTCGATGAAGATCAATATAACTCTTTTGTCGATCTTGTGAGGTTTTTATACGTCATCGGATCGTTTGAATCTTTTCCGTAGTCATACGTATCAACTTCGATCCCAACAACGTTGCTTGACCACCTCATCCCAAATCTTTGGAGAACGACACTTTCTTCCATACAACGCTCGAATGGAGCCATGCCAATGCTTGCTTGATAACCTGTTGTTGTAGGGAAAACTTCACCAATGGTAAGAACTTATCCCAACTTCCTTGAAGTCAAGGACACGTAGTCTTAATAAATCTTCAAGAGTTTGAATAGTCCTCTCCGATTGTCCGTCTGCTTTGAGGATGATATCTTTGAACTAAATCAGAATTGCGCCCATAGCTTTTTGCAAACTAACCCAAAATCGTGAAGTGAATCTTGGGTCTCGATCAAAAACTATGGATACTGGCATACCATGCAATCTTACAACCTCGTTTATGTACATACGAGCAAGAAGTTCAAGTGTATAAGTTTCTCGTATAGGTAAGAAATGAGCACATTTGGTCAATCTATCAACAATGACCCAAATGGCATCTATGCCTTGAGAAACCTTGGGAAGATCAGTAACGAAATCCATGGTAATGTGCTCCTACTTCCATTCTGTAATTTCAAGTGGTTGCAATGGACCTTTTGGTATTTAATGTTCCGCCTTGACTCGTTGACAGGTTAAACACCTTGAGATAAACAGCGCTATCTCCTTCTTCATATTGCCCCACCAAAATGTATGTCGAAGATCATGATACATTTTGGTACTCCTAGGATGGATTACAAATGGGGTGTTGTGCGCCTCCATCATGATTTTATACTTTAAATCAGGGTCGTTAGGAACACAAAGTCTGGAGTTGACTCGAAGTATTCCTTCTTCATTGATTCTTTCTTCCGGTATAGCACCTTCTTGTACTTTCTTCCTCCTATAGATTCTTGTGTCCAAATAGTATCATTTCTATTCTCCTATAAATAGGATGCTTAGCTAGAATTGAAAATCACACCAGAATCAGAGAATTCTTCTTCTATAATATTGAGCATATTTCTTTCGAATTTTAGAAAGCTTTGAGTTTAAAAAATAGTGAAAGTTTTCTTCAAGAATATCTCCGCCCTATCGATTGAAATACTTTTCTTTTCAAGGTAAGGAGTATTATTTATTTCACATTCTGAAGAGATACTATTTTTAGTATAAATAATTTCCGTTCAATATTCATAAGAAATTTTATTTCGTTCAATATTCGCAAGAAATATTATATTCGTTTAATATTCGTAATGAATATTATTTTCGTTTAATATTCGTAATGAATATTATTTTCAATAATATTCGTAAGGGATGTTATTTTTGTTCAATATTCGCTTGAAATAATATTTTCTTTCATACTCTATAGTATGTAAGTAATATTATTTCGTTTCAGATTTCGAATTCTATACTCATTTTGTTAAAATTTTGGCTTCTATACTCCATGAAATTAGTAGAATATCCTTGATATTTGCGCTTCATCCAGTATCTTTTCATGGAAATATTATTCTGAGCATACTTGATAAGTTTTAACTTTTTCATGCCGGAGTAATATTCACGGGGTTACTATTCCCAAAGTACTATTCATGGGGTACTATTCACTCGAGTACTATTCACTCGGAATACTATTCATGATAAAAATTGATTCGTTTTGGGTCCAAATTATTTTTGGTACAATATTATTCTTGAATTTTACTCCACAAAACAGTATCATGTTGGCAATTTGGGCGTTATTGATTTCTGGATAAATTAAATTATAAATCTTTAAAAAATTATCCTTGAACTTGTTTTATTGAATTCTTATATCATTGTCATCATGTTGAAAGTCATCTCGTATTCGTAGTGCATAGATGGACTTGGTATGATTATGACTAAAGGATTATTCGGTATAATCATGGTAGTAATGTTACAAATGATGTGGTAAAGTCCTCATTGGCCCGTAGTGCATTGATGGATGATTGTTGGCATGATCATGACCATTGATGAATACACGAATATCTTTGGCCCGTAGTGCATGGATAATTTGTGGTTATGATACTAATAAATATCCTTGGTCGTAGTGCAGGGATGATGTGGATTATTTATTAAGCTGAGTCTCAGCGATAAAAGTGATGAAAAACCTTTTAAATCATAGAAGATAGTAGATTTTATTCTCTACTTGACTCTTCTAATGGATTGCATGTTCCGCTACAGTTAAACTTGATATTTTTGTTATATTTGATCAGTTTAACACTATTGAAGGCTAACGATAATTTATTCTGCATTATCTTAGTCATAATATTCCTTACTAGGTTAGTTGAGCTCACCCTTTTGCTTTCATTGTTCTCTTCAGGAAATGAGAACGTAGCAGGGACTAGTTATGACGCCCCTAAAATAGGTATACAACACCCATTTTGAGTCGCCAAATACATGGTACAGAAAGAAAACTACAACTTCATTATTACAATTGTCATGCAAATTACGACAACACATACTATGAGTTTAAATACAATATTGTCTTCTAGACAATATCCATACCCAAAAAAAGTCCTCATTACAATTATTGATGCACTATTCTACAAAATAGTGAGGACTACTAAAATAGCTATCCTGAATCATTACTCCATACCCCGGCTAGTCCCTGCTAAATTCTCACCTCCTGAGAAGAAAAATGGAATAAAAAGGAAAAGGGTGAGCTCAACTAGCCCACTAAAGAATATTATGACTAAGATAATATACAACAAATTATCCTTAGTCTTCAACAGGGAAAAATCTGATAGAATACAATAGACAACAAGTTTTAGATCAACAACTGCAGTGGAAACAACAATTCATTAGAAGAGTTAAGTATAGAATGAAATCTACTATCATATATGAATTTAAAAGTCCATCATCAATATTTTATCCCTGTAACATCAATCAATATACATCTTGCATCAAATTCATCTTTGAACTATGAGCCAAAGATATTCATTTGTATCACCAATTGGTCATGTTCATCTCAACACCTGTTCATCTTTGCACTACGGGCCAAAGATATTCATCAGGTAATCATTCATCTTTGCACTACAGGCCAAAGATATTCATCAAGTATCACCATTAAGGACTGAGGATGATGAAAAACATTTTAGAGAACGAATCCAGTGAGACAAAAGGACAAATATTAGGGATTCATATTTCGGTTTATCCAAATTCAATAATACTTCATAATAACCAAGTGTGAAGTAGAATTCAAAAATAAAGATCAAAACATGGATACAATCAAAGATAGTAACCATAAAAGACATTTGGGACGAAAAAGAAAAAATTTCATTTTTCAGTGAATAGTGCCATATTTGTGAATAGTGCCATATACGTGAATAGTGCCGTATACGTGAATAGTAACCCCACACCTGAAAGTGCGGTTCCTCAGGAAAGAGGGCTTTCAATAAAGATTTCTCTCATCTTGCGCGCGCAATTAGGTGACCAAACCTCTCCTTAGACAAAACTTTCTAGACATTGCCAATAATTCTATCTAATAATATTATTCAAATAATATGAATTATTTATCTGATAATGGGAAATCCTTGTGCGGTGACAATTATTGAAACAACGATAATATAAAATATCAATGCGCAATTATTGAATCAATAAAATAAAATATTGAAAAGTAATTACTGTAACAATTATTGAGTAGTGCCTTCTTACGTAAGAATCAATAATTCAAAAATATTGTGCAATACTGCAGTGCTATTGTGCAACCACGATACATCGTATTTTTAACCACGGGTATTCCAACAAAGTTGTTAATTCGGTAATAACTACGTTGTTATTTATAAAAACTCAAATTTGCCGCTTTCTTCATCCGCGGCTTATTACATTATGAGGCCCACGAATGGGCTGCAAGGCTGGTCGCATTTAATATTCCCCGACCACAAGAATATTCCACGACTAAACGAATATTTCCCGACAAAAATGAATATTTTATAACCACTAGCTTATTTTATAAAATTTTCACATTTCACCCATAACTAAAGTATTATATCAAATTAACTCCTAATTATTTCAAGATAATAAATAGAGAAAATTTAATTTTATTTATAATAAGTTGGGGTCTTACAACCTCCCTCCTTATGAAATTTTCGTCCTAAACCCGACGTCACGTGCTTGGTGTTTCAAAAGGTGAGGGTACCTCGCTTTCATTTCGATTCCAACTCCTGTGTCACTTCTTCAATAGCATGGTTCCTCCACAAAACCTTAACTTGTGGTATAACCTTGGTGCGCATGGGACATGCTCTTTCCTATCCAAGATCTTAACAGTACCTCCTCGTAAGTTAAATCTTCTTGGCTATCTCGTCTAGTTCTAACTCAATAATGTGGTTTGGGTCTTTCACATATTTACTGAAGCATAGATATTTGAAAACATTATGAACACGAGACATGCTTGGAGGTAACGCGAGTCTATAGTCCACATTCCTACCTCGGTCAAGAATCAAATGGACCAATAAATCGTGGATTGAGCTTTCCTCTCTTCACGAATCTTGTAACTCCCTTCCATGGAGCAATACGTAATAAAGACATGATCCCCAATACCAAATTCCACGTCCTTTCGATGAAGATCTGCATAACTCTTTTGTCGATCCTGTGCCATTTGTATACGTTGTCGAATCATTTGGATCTTTTCCATAGTCATACATACCAACTTTGGTCCCAACAATGTTGCTTCTCCTACCTCGTCCTAGCATACTGGAGAACGACACTTTCGTCCATACAACACCTCGAATGGAGCCATGCCTATACTTGTTTGATAACTGTTGTTGTAAGAGAATTCCACCAATGGTAAGTACTTATCCCAACTTCCTTTGAAATCAAGGACACAAAGTCTTAATAGATCTTCAAGAGTTTGAATAGTCCTCTCTGATTGTTCGTCTATTTGAGGATGGTATGCCGAATCGATAAATCAGAATCTGCGCCCATAGCTTTCTGCAAGCTAACCCAAAATCGTGAAGTGAATCTTGGGTCACGATCTGAAAATATGGATACTGGCATACCATGCAATCTCACAATCTCATTCACATACATATGAGCAAGACATTCAAGGGAATAAGTCTCACGTATAGGCAAGAAATGAGCAGACTTGGTTAATCTATCAATAATAACCCAAATCGCATATATACCTTGAGAAACCTTGGGAAGACCCGTAATGAAATCCATAGTAATGTGTTCCCACTTCCATTTTTGAATCTCAAGTGGTTGCAATGGACCCTTTGGCATTTGATGCTCCGCCTTTACACGTTGACAGGTTAAACACCTCGAGATAAACTCCGCGATCTCTCTCTTCATATTGTTCCACCAAAATGTATGTCGAAGATCATGATATATTTTGGTACTCCCGGGATGGATTGCAAATGGTGTGTTGTATGCCTCCATCATGATTCTATGCTTCAAGTCATAATCGTTAGGAATGCAAAGTCTGGAGTTGACTCGAAGTATTCCTTCTTCATCGATTCTCGCTACGGAATAAAGCACCTTCTTGTACTTTCTTCTTCATACGACAATTTGGTCCGTAGCTTGAGCGACTTTAACTTTGTCGATTAAAGTCAGTTCTACGCGTATGTTTGATATCATCATGTGGGTACTTGGAGCTTTTAACTCTATCTCCATCCTTTGCAAGTTATACAAAATGGGCCTTTGTGTTAACAACATTGCACTTGTACCCGCATATGATCTTCTACTCAATGCGTCAGCTACAACGTTTGCTTTTCCAAGATGATATTGAATGCTATGGTCGTAATCCTTCAACAGCTCAAGCCAACTTCGTTGTTGCATATTGAGTTCCTTTTGGGTGAAGAAATATTTGAGGCTTTTGTGATCCGTATAAATCTCCACTTTCTCCCCATATAGGTAGTGTCTCCAGATTTTTAACGCAAAAACGACTGCTGCCAACTCCAGATCATGAGTAGGATAATTCCTCTCATATTCTTTGAGTTGTCGCGAGGCATAGGCTATGACTTTCCCATGTTGCATGAGAACACATCCTAACCCTTTGCCTGAAGCATCGCTGTAGATAATAAATTCATCCGAACCAGATGGTATTGTTAGAACAGGTGTCGAAATGAGTCTCCTCTTGAGCTCGTGGAAACTCTTCTCGCATTCCTCGCTCCATAAGAATTTTGCATCTTTCCGAGTCAGCTGAGTTAACGGAGTAGTGATTCGAGAAAATCCTTCCACAAATCTCCGATAATAACCAGCTAAGCCCAAAAAGCTACGCACTTCGGTCAACGACTTCGGTTGCTCCCAACTTTGTATTGCTTCAATCTTTTTCGGGTCAACAGATACTCCATGTTTTGATACCACGTGCCCAAGGAATGCTACTTCGTTAAGCTAGAACTTGCATTTCTTCAGCTTGGCATATAGCTTGTTGTCACGAAGTCTTTGAAGTACCAGCTTCAAATGGTGCTCATGATCTTCACGGCTTTTGGAATAGATGAGGATGTCATCAATAAAGACAACAACAATCCGATCCAAATATTCCTTGAATACACGGTTCATCATATCCATGAAAGCAAAGAGGAGCATTAGTCAATCCAAAAGACACGACTAAGAATTCATAATACCTGCATTGCAGGAGTTCGGCGCGTCTTGGAATATCCTCAATTTTAATCTTCAGCTGATTGTAAGACCCCAACTTATTATAAATAAAATAAAATTTCCTCTATTTATTATTTTGAAATAGTAAGGGTTGATTTGATTAATGTGGTTAGTTATGGGTAAAATGTGCAAATATTTTAAATATGCAAGTGGTTATAAAATATTCATTTTTATCGGAGAATATTAGTTTGGTCGTGGAATATTCTTATCGTTTCGGAGAATATTAAATGCGACGGCAAAATTTGTGTGTTCTATATAACTAAAAAGCGATTGGATGAAGAAAACGACAAGTATAAGTTGTTTATAAATAACGGCGTAGTTGTTACCATTAATACTGTTGGAATACCCGGTGGTTAAAACACAGTAGCACACGATATTGCACCAATTATTGATTCTTACGTAGGAAGGCATTACTCAATAATTGTTACAGTAGTTACAGTTCAATATTTTATTTTATTGATTCAATAATTGCTACATTGATATTTTATATTATTGTTGTTTCAACAATTGTCACTACATAGTATTTTCATTATCAGATCAATAATTCATATTATTTGAATAATATTATTAGATAACATTATTGGCAATGTCTAGAAAGTTACATCTAAGGAGAGGTTTGGTCACCTAATTTCTTGCTAGTAAGTAAGAGAGAAATCCTTATTGGAAAGCCCCTCTTTCCGAGGAACTGCACGGTTATTAGTATTGTGATTCTGTAATATTATTTATGAATAATTAATTATTGATTTATATGATAAGGAAAATATTCATTTTATGTGGATATAGATAGAGAAAATTTTAATGTGACAATTGTTGAAAAAATTGTTATTTTATCTTTTCTGATAAATAATTCATTTAAATATATTATTATATTTTAATAATATAATAATGGGGATATTTTTATAATGAATATGGGATATATGAGTATATGAGGAGGAAGAGTATTTTTGTTACAAAAATTATTTAAAACATGTTAAACATGTCTGTGGGCCCATTTCTTGACTGAAACTTGATTATAGCTTGTAAAATCGTCCGTTTGTGGATTTCGGTCAATTTTTGTTTGGAATTTAGAAAAAATTTCTTCTGTAAAGTTGTAGAGAATGAAATTTCCTATGGAAAGAAAATGAGGTTTGAATTTTTTTGATAAAAGGGCTATTTATTATGAATTATTGAAGTTCCAAAGTTCCAGAATAATTGATTTTTGGAGTTTAAAATATTTATTTTAAGAAAAACGTTTTTTATATTTTGTGGGCCTCATTAAACATGTGTTAAGTTGCTGAATTCAGATTCTTGGTGTGCGTAAGAATTTTTTTTAATTATATTATTATTTTATTAAATTTTCTACTTTGGTGTTCTAAGCATTTTCCTATAAATAGAGTGCTTAGGTTAGAATTAAAAATCACACCAGAAACTGAAGTTTTCTCTCTCTATATTATTGAGCGTATTCTTGTGAGTATTTTGATACTTTGAGTGTTGCTAAACGGAGCAAGTTCCCATCAGCACTATATCCAGTATTCAAGTCAGAAGTACTGTCTTTTTGGAGGTAAGGAATATTATTTTTTTTAAAATGATATTATTTCTTCTAATATCATTATGTCGGAATATTGGTAAGATTTTTCTTGTGTGAAATTCTTGTCTTTTTTAGTCCGGGGTTACTATTCACGATACTATGACTATTCATTTAAAACGACACTATTCACAGAAAAATTAAATTTTTCGTATTTTGTCCAAAATATCTATTATGGATATTAGCTTTGATTGTATCCATATTTTGATCATTCTTGAATTTTACTTCACTATGATTATTTATGAAGTATTTTTGAACTCGGATTGTTTAAAGTACGAATCCATAATACTTGTTCTTTTGTTTCACTGGATTCGTTTTCTTTAAAATACTTTTCATCATCCTCAGTCCTAAATGATGATATTATTGAATATCTTTGGCTTGTAGTGCAAAGATTAATGATTTTATGATGAATATCTTTGGCTATAATGCAAAGATGTACAGGTGTTGAGATGAAAATGACCAACTGATGAATATCTTTGGCCTGTAGTGCAAAGATGAATATTTGATTCCAGTTGTATATTGATTGATATTACAGGGATAAAATTTTGATGATGGACTTTTAAATTCATAGATAAAAGTAGATTTTATTCTCTACGTAACTCTTCTATGAATTATTATTTCATCGCGAATATTGATCCGAAACTTGTTTATCTATTGTATTTTGTCGATTTTCCCGATTAAAGACTAACGATAATTTGTTCTATATTATCTTAGTCATAATTTTCTTTTATTGGGCTAGTTGAGCTCACCCTTTTCCTTTTTGTTCCATTTTTCTTCTCGGGGAGGCGAGAATGTAACGAAGTTCTAGGGGTGTGGAATGATAGTTCTAGAGAGTTGTTTTAGTAGTCCTTACCATTTTGTAAAATAATGTACCAATAATTGTAAAGAGGACTTATTTGGGTATGAATATTGTCAGATGGCAATATTTGTATTTAAACTCACGCTTTTTATGTTGTATTAATAAAGTTGTAGTTGTTTACATACCATGTTATTGGACGACTCAAAATGGGTGATGTATACCTATTTTGGGGGCGCCACTTGATGATATCCGTAAGCGTAAGATCGATCTTTGAAAAGTATTGTGCTCCTCAGAATCGGTCAAACAGGTCATCAATGCGAGGTAGCGGATACCTATTCTTGATAGTGACATGGTTTAATTTTCGGTAGTCGATACAAAGTCGCATACTCCCGTCTTTCTTCTTTACGAATAAAATAGGAGCACCCCAAGGAGATGAACTAGGACTAATGAAACCGATGTCCAACAACTCCTATAGTTGGACCTTTAGCTCCTGAAGTTCAATAGGAGTCATTCGATATGGGGTTTTAGAAATGGGCTTTGTACCCGGTTCAAGATCAATAAAGAATTCAACTTCACGTTCTGGAGGTAGACCGGGAAGTTCTTCAGGAAATACGTTAGGAAATTCATTAACAACAGGAATATTATTCAAATCTGACGTGTTTTTTTCCAAGTCCATAATATGGGCTAAGAAAGCTTGACATCCGTTTTTTCAATAAACGAATAGCTTTATGGCTTGATATGATAGTGACTGATTTTAGTGGTTTAGTTGCTTGTATTCGTATAACAGGTTGGTTAGGAATATGAAAACTAACAACCTTACGAAAATAATCAATTTTGGCATGATGAGTGGTTAACCAATCAATCCCTAAAATCACATCAAATGCAAGTATCTTTAAAGAAATAAGATCAACAAGTAATGTGATTGTGCCAACTTGGATCAAGCAAGATTTATAAACTGTAGATGTAACAAAGATTTCACCCAACGGAGTTTCAACAGATAAGTTAAAGTCCAATTTCTCCGGAGTCAAGTTTAAACGTTGAGCACAAGAAGGAGAGACAAAAGAATGGGTAGAACCGGTATCTAGTAAGGTATAAACTTCACAAGAGTTTAAGATTAGCTTACCAGTGATCACCTCGTTTGGTTTTCTTGCGTTTTGGCCAGTCACGACAAACGTCATTCCTTGAACCACCGACTTGGTTTTATCCGTAGTCGCCTTTGGTGCCGCCGTCCCAGTTGGACTTGACTTCACTACTGGACAAAATTGGGCTATGTGACCTTCTTTTCCACAATTGAAACACACCTTGGAAGGCTGTGAACAATTTGGACTTATGTGTCCCTCCTCTCCGCATCTGTAGCATCTAACTGGCGGTCGTTCTCCTCCCCTAGAATTTGTTGTTGGTGCTGGTGCTGCTGCTGATGTCTTCCCATCATTGTTGAATCTCCTCTTTTTGAAATTTCTACTTGACTCGCCTCTCCTATTATCATGGCAACGATTACCACCCGAGTGGTTACCGCTTTTGTCCGTATTCTTCCCTCCTCGCTGGTTATCATCGCTCCGATGATCATTGCCACATCCGAGTATGACCACTGGTTGTGGTCCCTCGGTTGAACATACTCATTATCACGCCTAATAATTGAGCCTTGTTTACAATATCTGAATATAAAGAAAATTTATGAGAGATAAGATATTGTCGAATCTCGGGTTTTAGACCTCTCAGAAACATCCGCATCATACGTTCCTCATTTTCAACCAAATGAGGTGCAAACATGGATAACTCCATTAACTTCGCTTCGTCTTTGGGACACTTTGTCATGTTATTCGCTTCGATCTAATAAACTCTACCTCCTTCATATGACGAATACTCTCAGGAAAGTACTTGTCATTGAACAGTTTCTGAAATTTTTCCCAAAACATGTTAAGTGCGGCTGACTGGGTACGCTTCGAGACTCCCACCAAGAATCCTTTCACCACGGAATATAAAGGTGGCAAATGGAACCTTACATTTCTCCAAAATGCGACCCAAGACATCGAATATCTGGTTATTTACTTAACTTAACACGTTTCGCACTTAATCGGATCGGATTTCCCCAAAATCTGGTGGTCCCAACTCCTTGAATCGCTCATTTGTGATAAACCGCGCGTCTTATCATTTCCACCAGTATTTTGTATACGAGTCTCCCTCACCGATTTTGCATGAATCGCAAAAAAGCTTCTAAACATCGCATCATTCATCGCGTTTGCTCGGTAGTGTTGTTTACAAGAGGAATATTGACTTCCTGTTGCACGTTCTCTTGGTTGGTAATCAAAGGTTGTTCCACAGTCTCATAGACTCCATTGTTAACGTTCTCAGCTGTCATTCGTAAAAATTGCCATAAAACAGGGGTTAATTAAATAAATTAGCATATCACATAATATCCCTATATTATGACCGACCAACAAATAAGCTTAGGTAAGACACACTAGCGAAGGATTTACTCATCTCTCCCCTCCTAGTTCTATTCCCCGAACTCCGCCAGAGACCATATCCCTAAGCTCTGATACCAACTATGACGCCCCCAAAATAGGTATACAACACCCATTTTGAGTTGCCAAATACATGGTATAGAAAAAAAAACTACAACTTCATTATTACAATTGTCGTGCAAATTACGACAACACATACTGTGAGTTTAAATATAATATTGTCTTCTAGATAATATCCATACCCAAATAAAGTCCTCATTATAATTATTGATGCACTATTCTACAAAATAGTGAGGACTACTAAAACAGCTATCCTGAATCATCACTCAATACCCCGGCTAGTCCCTGCTAAATTCTCACCTCCGAGAAGAAAAATGGAACAAAAAGGAAAAGGGTGAGCTCAACTAGCCCAATAAAGAATATTATAACTAAGATAATATACAACAAATTATCCTTAGTCTTCAACGGGGAAATATCTGATAGAATACAATAGACAACAAGTTTTAGATCAACAATCTGCAGTGAAACAACAATTCATTAGAAGAGTTAAGTAGAGAATGAAATCTACTATCATCTATGAATTTAAAAGTCCATCATCAATATTTTATCCTCAGTAACATCAATCAATATACATCTTGCATCAAATATTCATCTTTGCACTACGGCCAAAGATATTCATTTAGTATCACCGGTTGGTCATGTTCATCTCAACACCGCTCATCTTTGCACTACGGCCAAAGATATTCATCGAGTAATCATTCATCTTTGCACCTTCTGGGCCAAAGATATTCATCAAATATCACCATTAAGCAATCGAGGATGATGAAAAACATTTTAGAAACGAATCCGGTGAGACGGAAGGACAAATATTAGGGATTCAGTATTTGGTTTATCCAAATTCAATAATACTTCATAATAACCAAGTGTGAAGTAGAATTCAAAATAAAGATCAAAACATGGATACAATCAAAGATAGTTACCATAAAAGACATCGGGACGAAAAAGAAAATTTCATTTTTCAATTGAATAGTACCATATTTGTGAATAAAGGTCGATACGTGAATAGTATCGTATACGTGAATAGTAACCCCAACACAAAAAGGTAGAAATTCCACAATAAAATTCATAACAATATCTCAGCATAATGATATTGAAGAAAATAATATTATTTAAGAAGAAAATAATATCCCTTACCTCAAAGAATCAAGACTTGGAAGGGAAAGGCTCAAGTGATCTTTGAATGAAACTTGTAATCGAATAAAGAACTCTCAAAGTATCTAAATACTCACAAAATACGCTCAATAATATAAAGAGAGAAAGGGAGAAAGCTTATGATTCTGGTGTGATTTTTAATTCTAACTTAGCCCTCTATTTATAGGAAAATGTTAAGACGTCAAGTAGACTTGACTCGCCACCGATGGCTTTACTCGCTACTATTGCCACCCACCACATTTGAAATAAAATTCAGCAGACATTTTCACCAACCACAAGTGGGGCCCACTCAATTCTAGAATTTTCCACCAAAATCATTTATAAACCTAATTTCGAATCACCACCTCTTAAAATTTATAAAAATCATACATTCATTTTAACGATTCAAAATTTGTGAACATATACCCAACTTATATATGTATAACATATCCAAAAATCACAACGATCCAACTACGATTAAAAATTATAACTCACGCTTATATATCGTAAAAAATACCGATTTGATTTTTAATACCTCCATTCAAACAAAGATACTGATAAAACACCTCAACATTAAATCCTTCAATTATAACCACATAAAATAAATAAATCCATCATTTATATCCACATCAAATAAATATTTTCTTATCATATAAATCAATAATTAATTATTCACAAATAATATTACGTAATCACAATAATGACAACCGGTAGTTCTCCAGGAAAGAGGGGGCTTTTCAATAAGGATTTCTCCTTACTGGCGCGCAATTAGGTGACCAAACCTCTCCTTAGACAAAACTTTCTAGACATTGCCAATAATGCTATCTAATAATATTATTCAAATAATATGAATTATTTATCTGATAATGGGAAATATTGTGCACTAATAATTATTGAAACAACAATAATATAAAATATCAACGCAGCAATTATTGAATCAATAAAATAAAATATTGAAAAGTAATTACTGTAACAATTATTGAGTAGTGCCTTCTTGCGTAAGAATCAATAATTCAAAAATCATCGTGCAACCGATGTGTGCCATTTGTGCAACCACTCAGACATCGTATTTTAACCATCGGGTATTCCAACAAGTGTTAATTCAGAATAACTACATACCGTTATTTATAAAAACTCAAACTTGTCGTTTTCTTCATCCGACAGTTATTCTATTATGAGGCCAACGAATGGCTGCGCCGTCGTACGAATATTCCCCGACCACAAGAATATTCCACGACCAAACAAATATTCCCCGACAAAAATGAATATTTTATAACCACTTGATTATTTTATAAAATTTGCACATTTCACCCATAACCAAAGTATTATATCAAATTAACTCCTAATTATTTCAAGATAATAAATAGAGAAAATTTAATTTTATTCATAATAAGTTGGGGTCTTACACTAGTCGGGGAACGGAGTGACGGTCCAGATGTTTGCATTAGTAGTCCTCACTATTCTATGAAATAGTGTGATAATAAATGTATCGAGAAATCCCTTTGAGTTTGAATACTGTCTAGAAGATAATATTCATATTAAAACTCTCAGTTTATGTTTTGTCTTATTTTACACGACAGTTGTATTATTAAGTTGTATTTAAATTTTGTATCATGTATTTGGTGACTCAAGATGGGTGATGTATACCTATTTTGGGGGCGCCACAATCCATGTCTTTGCCTTAAGTGGTTCTGGCTTTCCCAAAAACTCTGGTGGTCCCAACTCCTTGAATTGTTTAGCGGTGACAAACCAAGAGTTGCCATTGATTCCTCCTGCATTTTGAACAGAAATCTTTCTCGTTTGGTGTTGCATGAATTGCATAAAACTCCTAAACATCTCATCGTTCATCATTTGGTCGGTGTTATTTACATGAGGATTATTGCCTTCCTGATGCACATTATCCTGGTTATCGATCAGCACATTATATCAAATCCACACCTTATTATTCAAAAAGATATTTAGTGAAAAATAAATCTTTATTCATAAAATTTGGGGTCTTATATAAAATATTTTTTCACCCAGAACCAACGTAACATGCGCCAAAGACGTTGGCTCGAGCTGTTGAAAGATTACGATCATACCATCATGGAAAAGCGAACGTAGTAGCTGATGCATTGAGTAGAAGATCATATATGGGTACGAGTGCGATATTGTCAAACACAAAAACCCATTTCGTATGACTTATAAATAATGAAGATAGAGTTAAAGACTCTAGGGACCCACGTGATGATGTCAATTATATGAGTAGAACCGACTTTAATCGATAAAGTTAAAGTTACTCAAGCTACAGACCCAGAGCTGATGAATATGAAGAAGAAGGTGTTATTCAAAAAGTAAGAATTGACAAAGTGAGGAAAGCTCAATCATCGATTCATTGGCCCATTTGAAATCCTTGATCGAGTAGGAACTATGGCCTATAGACTCGCCTTACTGCCAAGTATGTCTCGTGTTCAAAACGTTTTTCACATATCTATGTTACGTAAATATGTGGAAGACCCGAACCACATTATTGAATTAGAAACAGACGAGATAGCGGAAGATTTAACGTATGAAGAGGTACCTGTTAAAATCTTGGATAAGAAGGAACATATTCTACGCTCAAAGATTTTACCTCAAGTCAAAGTTTTGTGGAGAAATCACGATATTGAGAAAATGACCTAGGAGTTAGAATCTGAAATGAAAATAAGGTATCCCCATCTCTTCGACATACCAGGTACGTACATCAATTTTGAGGACGAAATTTCATAAGAAGGGGAGGTTGTAAGACCCCAACTTTTATGAATAAATATTTAATTTTCTCTAAATGTTATTTTGAATAATAAGGTGTGGATTTGATATAATGTTATAGTACTGGGTAATATTTACAAAATTTACAAAGTAAGCAAGTTATCATAAAATATTCGTTTGGTCGGGAAATATTCGTTTTATCAAGGAATATCCGTATGACGACACAATCATTGGTGGACCCCACAAACGGAATTACTGTCGAAAATAGAAAGCGACAGAAATAACCTTTTATAAAATAATGGCAAAACTTTTACCATTAACTGTTGAAATACCCAGTGATAAAAGTACAGTAATACGCGTGGTTGCATAGTAGCACACGGTATTGTACAATATCTTTTATTATTGATGCTTACGTGGGAAGTTACTTAGTTTTATTCAATTATTGCAACAGTAGTTGATGCATAGTATCTCATATTATTGATTCAATTATTGTCACAGTATCATCTGCACAATATTTTATATTATTAAATCAATAAATGAGACGACAAAGGTATTCATATTATTATTTGCATTATTGACAATGTCTAGAAAGTTCTGTCGAGGAAAGGGGTTAGGTTATCTAATTGCACGCCAATAAGGAGAAGTCCTTATTAGAAAGGCCCTCTTTCATGAAAATGATCTGGTTGCTAATATTATGAGTTACAATATTAATGATGAATAATTGTTAAAAGATTAAATATGTGTTTAGTAAAGTGATTTGTGATAAATAAAAGGGGTTTGTCATGAAGTATTTATTATAAATTTGGATTATTACATGGACCCCACTTACTCATTTTTTAAAATCGTAGGTAGAAAGTTATCTCAGTTTTTATTTTATATTGCATAGTCTTTGCGCAGATCTGACAAAGATAAAATCAAAAATTTTAGATTTAATTCACTTAGAAACGCATAGTAATTTTTCCTACTGTGCAGTCTGTGATTATTTCCTAAATAGTATCATGTCATTCTCCTATAAATAGGATGCTTAGTTTAGAAATAAAAATCACACCAGAATTGAAGAATTCTTCTTTTATAATATTGAGCGTATTTCTTTTGAGTTTAAAGAAACTTTGAGTGTATGAAATAGTGCAAGTTTTCTTCAAGAATATCCCCGCTATACCAGTCATAAGTAATTTCCTTTTAAGGTAAGGGGTATTATTTATTTCATATTCGTAAGAGATTATTTTTCGTATTCGTATGGAATATTATTTTCATTCAATATTCGTAAAAAATATTATCTTCGTTCAATATTTGTAAGGGATATTATCTTCGTTCAATATTCATAAGAAATATTATTTTCGTTCAATATTCGTAAGAGATATTATTTTCATTCAATATTAGTAAAAAATAATATTTTCTTTCATACTCTGTAGTATGTAAGTAATATTATTTCGTTTCATATTCCTAATTCTACACTTATTTTGATAAGTATTGCTTCTATACTCCTTGAAATTAGTAGAATATCCTTGAAATTTGCGCTTTATCTAGTATCGTTTCACTGAAATATTTTTCTGAACATTCTTGTTAAAATTTCATCTTTTCATGTCGAAGTACTATTTATGGGCACTATTCATACATACGGCACTATTCATACATACGATACTATTCACAAGATAATATTCATGAAGTACTATTTACGGAGTATTATTCACTTGGGTATTATTCACCCAGGGTACTATTCACGATAAAAATTGATTTTTTTTTTGTCTAAATTATTTTTGATACCTGAACATCTTTCTTGAATTTTACTCCACAAAATAGTTATCATGTTGACAATTTGGACATTCTTGAACTCTGGATAAATTAAATTATAAATCTTTAAAATTTATCCTTGATCTCACTTGATTAAATTCTTATATCATTGTCATCATCCTCATATTTATATTGTGGTGAAAGTCATCTTTGGCCCGTAGTGCATAGATGGACTATTGATTGATATGATTAGGACCAGAAATTTTATATTAGTATAATCATGATCTGTAATGTTACAGACAAATGATGTGGTAAAAGTCCTCATTAGCCCGTAGTGCATTGATGGACAGTTGTTTGGCATGATCATAACCATTAGTGATACTAACGAATATCCTTGGCCCGTAGTGCATAAATAATTCGATGATATGAATTATTTATTGAGTTGTGTTATAAAGATAAAACATTGATGATGAACTTTTAAATCATAGAAGATATTAGACATCATACTCTACTTGACTCTTCTAATTGATTGTTTTTCCGCAGCAGTTGTTGATCTAAAACTTATTTTTATTGTATTCTATCAGTTTTTATACTATTGAATACTAAGGATAATTTATTCTACATTATCTTAGTCATGATATTCTTTACTAGACTAGTTGTGTGAGATCCCGAATTTTATGAAATAAAATTATTCAATTTTCTTATAATTATTCTATTTAGTAAATGGTTAAATTGAGAAAATGTTAAAGTTAAGGGTGATATTTAAAAAAATTTCAAAGTAAGTAAGTTATCATAAAATAATCGGTGATAAAAGTACAGGAATACATGAGGTTGCATAGTAGCACACAATATTGATTATTGATGCTTACGTAAGAAGTCACTCAGTTATACTCAATTATTGCTACAGTAATTGTTGCATCATATCTCTCATATTATTGATTTAATTATTGTCACAGTATCATCTGGATAATATTTTATATTATTAAATCAATAATTGAGACGAAAAAAGTTATTCATATTATTATTTATAATATTGATAATGTCTAGAAGTTCTGTTAAGGAGAGGTTAGATAATCTAATTGCTCGCCAATAGGGAGAAATCCTTATCGAAAAGCCCCTTCTTTATTGGGAACGACCTGGTTATTAAATATTGTGAGTTATAATATTAATGATGAATAAGTTTATGTTGATTAAAGATGAAATTGATAGTTCCATTATGTGAGAATTATTAGTGTTAGTGGAAATCGAGATTTATTTCGATAATAATTGATGTTTGGGGGTTATATTGACCAATCGGGTAATTCACCAGATAAATGATCAATTAATTGCTATTAATTCACATGCTTATAATTATATGTTCACATGTGTGTACTATTGATTCACATAATTTACTATTAAGGGAGTCAAGATTGATAATACTTGTACGACTAAATTAAAAATAGAGGTATAGATGAAGGTACTATACTGTAATTATTTTTTTCACATGTATAGAACTATTGAGTCACATGATTTACTATTGATTCACATGATTTACTATTAGGGGAGGTGGTGCAAGTTTGATAATACTTGCAGGACTAAATTAAAAATGAAGAAAAAGAGGAAGGTATTATACTGTAATATTTTGAGCCCCAAAATGTGCAATTATCAAAACTATATTTTCCTATAAATAGAAGTTCATTCTTCCTTCATTTCTCATCAATTCACTAAGTTTCACAAGAGCAATTATTATAGAGAGAAAGAAGAAGAGAAGTCTGCTACCTCACTATTTCAGTATCCAGTTTTCTTCTAAGGTAAAGGGTATTATTTCTTTCGTATTCATGAAGAGAGTTATTTTCTTTCAATACTCGTAAGGGTTGTTATTCCATTCTTTATTATTCTGTTGGAATAACCTGTCTATACGGACTACCGCATGCATAGTGAATTATTCTGTTATTCCATTATTTATTATTCTGTTGGAATAACCTGTCTACGCGGACTACCGCATGCATGGTGAATTCTTCTGTTATCCATTCTTTATTATTTTATCGGAAAAACCTGTCTACGCGGACTACTGCATGCATGGTGAATTCTTCCGTTATTCCATTCTTTATTATTACATTAGAATAATCATGCTCACGCGACTACTGCATGCATGGTGAATGACCCTTCGTATTCATTCTTTATTAAATTGTGGAAATGATCTTTGTACGTGGATTACCGCATAGCGGGTGAAAATTCATTTGCAGTTTCGTAATTTTTCTGACCCTCAAAAATTCTGAAAAAATTAAAAATGATTAATTGTTGAGTTTTCTAGATTGTGTCCAAAAATGGCGATTTTTGGATGTATAGATTATGAGTTATGAATTTTATGGGAAAAGACTATTTTAAAAGTAAACCCTTATAACTCCTTGTGGTTAACTCCAAAATTGGTGAAATTTTTATTGGGAGTACATGTATATAACAGGAGTATACCCTGTAAATTACGGAATTTTTAGACAAAAGTACAGTTTATGATAAATGTCTAAATATTCGGCAGTTTTGGCCATATGAAAAATAGTAAATGAATTTTAAAAATTTCGAGAAAAATATATGTTCAATATGGGACTATATTCTGCTAAATCCCAGAAAAGAAAAATGTTTGGGACTGATTTGGTATTTTTTATGAAAATAGTTTAGTTACGAACATATGAATTAAATATGTTATGTGAAGTTGAAAAATTGATAAAAAGGATTTTATGGCTTGGAATCCTATATAAGGTATATGCAAATTTTTTATGAGGGATTTGATCATTAGTGACAAAATCTTATGAGTATGGCATTTTTGTGTGATTAAATGCATTATTTGGTAAAGTGTAAACAATTAAAATAAATTGTTTATAAGTTTAAGAAGTGATTAAAATATTGTTATAATATTAATAATATTAGATTATGAGTTTATTAAGTGATTGATAACAATTGGATTAAGGTGTTATGAAATTATTAATTTAAAATATTATTTAATGGTTAATAATATTAGTAAATGAATTTAATGTTATTATATAATGAATAATATTAAATGGAGTTTATAATATAATAAATAATGTTATTATCTTCGTTGTAATATAAATTTCTGTTCAAATCATTTTTGATACAATATTATTCTTGAATTTTACTCCACAAAGCAGTATCATGTTGACATTCTGGATATTTTTTTAAACTCTGGATAAATTTAAAGTCTTTAATATTTATCCTTATTTTTGTTTGATTAATGCTTATATTATTGTCATCATTCTCATGCTTATATTGTGATGAAAGTCATCTGTGACTTACATGCATAGATGGACTTAGTATGATTATGACCAGGGATTATTCGGTATAATCATGACCGTAATGTTACAAATGATATGGTAAAAGTCCTCATTGGTCCGTAGTGCATTGATGGACAGTTTTTGGTATGATCATGACCATGGGTTCTCTTAGACCAAGGGTGCAAAGATGAATTATTTTATGACATGATCATGACCGTTAATGAAAACACGATTATCCTTGGCCCGTAGTGCATGGATAATTCGTGGTCGTGATATAAATGAATATTCTTGGCCTATAATGCAGGGATGATTCGATGATGTGGTTTATTTATTAAACTGAGTCTCAGCGATAAAATTGATGAAAAACTTTTAATTCGTAGAAGATAGTAGATATCATGCTCTACTTTACTCTTCTAAAATACAGTTGCATGTCTTTGGCCTGGAGTGGAAAGATGAACTGTTAATAAATATCTTTGGCCCATAGTAGAAAGATGAATTTATTAGTATGATTATGGACAGGAATTGTGATTTGGTATAAACCATGGTCTTTGATATTTCAGGTAAAGATAGATGATGAAAATTATCTTCGTCCTAGGTACGAACAGGAATTTAGAACCACAATTATGATTATGAGTTATTCACCTGATTGTGGACAAAAATTGTTGACTGATGTTACAGGGATAAAACATTGTTGGTGGATTTTTTTAACGTGGAAAAGACAATAGACTTTATGGTCTATTTGACTCTTCTAATGGATTGTTCGTTCCTCTGCAACTATGGTTGAAAAGTTTTATCACCTACCATATGTTCTAAATCTCTGATTTATTATTGACGAAAGCTATTGATAATTTAATTATCTTTAGTCATGATATTCTTTACTGAGCTAGTTGTGTTCACCCTTTTATTTCACAATTCCTTTCAAGTATTAAGAGTGTAGCTGAGTCGAGTGGGGTAACAGGGGATTAGAATGGTGGTCTATAGCTGTTGAGATTTCCCTTAAAACAGTATGGAAATAATTTTATTGAGAATTATAGATAAGTGTGTCGTATTTTATACATCATTTTAACCGTTGATTTTGGTGAAAATAGGGTGAGGTGAACCCAACTTTGGAAGGGCGTTCTTGCCACTATCATACAAGATGTCTAATGACAGATGACTTCGTGTTATCATAAGACAGGGTTGTGCACATCCACTTACTGAGTATATCTACGAGCACTACCTATATAATCTTGGAGTTTATTTGAAATATAATTCTCAATTGGAGATAATGGATGTAATTATATGTCAAAAGAAGACTCACCATTGGAAAGAAGATGATAACAATCTTCTTGTTTTTTTTTTGGGACTATTGGGTCAACCAAGGATATTTCTGTGGACATATGATATCCATCATAACCTAGACGCATGGTGTAAGACCCCAACTTATTATAAATGAAATTGAATTTCCTCTATTTATTATTTTGAAATAGTAAGGGTTGATTTGATTAATGTGGTTAGTTATGGGTAAAATGCGCAAATATTTCAAATAAACAAGTGGTTATAAAATATTCATTATTGTCGGGGAATATTTGTTTGGTCGTGGAATATTCTTGCTGTTGGGGAATATTCGTACGACGGCGCAACCTTGTGTGGGCCCCATAACAGAAATCGATTGGATGAAAAAAATGAAAAGTATAAGTTGTTTTTAAATAACGGCGTAGTTGTTATCGTTAATACTGTTAGAATACTCGGTGGTTAAAACACAGTAGCACACGGTATTGCACCAATTATTGATTCTTACGTAAGAAGGCACTACTCAATAATGGTTACAGTAATTACTGTTCAATATTTTATTTTTACTAATTCAATAATTACTTCGTTGATATTTTATATTATTGTTGTTTTAATAATTATCACTACACAGTATTTTTCATTATCATATCAATAATTCATATTATTTGAGTAATATTATTAGATAGCATTATTGGCAATGTCTAGAAAGTTCTGTCTAAGGAGAGGTTTGGTCACCTAATTGAGCGGCAGTAAGGAGAAATCTTTATTGGAAAGCCCCTCTTTCCAGGAGCAGTCTGCGGTTGTCGATGATTGTGATTCTGTAATATTATTTGTGAATAATTAATTATTGATTTATATGATAAGAAAAATATTCATTTTATGTGGATGTGGATGGAGAAAATTTTTAATGTGACAATTGTTGAAAATTGATATTTTATCTTTTCTGATAAAATAATTTATTTAAATATATAATTATATTATATTAATATAATAATGCTAATATTTTTACAATGAATGTGTGATATATAAATAAATGAGGAGGAAGAGTATTTTTGTTAGAAAAAAATGTTTAAAACATGTTAAACATGTTTGTGGGCCCCATTTTGTGGCTAAAATTGGATTATAACCCGTAAAATGTCAGTTTGTGGATTTCGGTCAACTTCTGCTTGGAGTTTGGAAAACCTTAAACTTATAAAGTTGTAGAGAATTGAATTTCCTAAGGAATGGACATAAGATTCGAATTTTTTCTGATAAAAGGGCTATTTATTGTGAATTATTGAAGTTCCGGTATATCGAGTCTGAATTGATTTTTGGAGTTTTAAATGTTTTTGTTTAGAAAAACATTTTTGTTGTTTTTGGCACATGTGTGGATGATGTTTTGGTCAAAAAGGTGGGCTAAGGAAAATTTATATAAATATATTAATATTTTATTAAATTTTCTGC
Organism: Panax ginseng; assembly: GCA_020205605.1. NCBI lineage: Eukaryota > Viridiplantae > Streptophyta > Magnoliopsida > Apiales > Araliaceae > Panax > Panax ginseng. Next base: position 12,211,845 of record CM035128.1, on the reverse strand, counting down.
TTTGGTGTTCTAAGCATTTTCCTATAAATGGGGTGCTTAGGTTAGAATTGAAAATCACACTAGAAACAAGTTTTCTCTCGCTTTCTCTCTCTATATTATCGAGCGTATTCTTGTGAGTATTTTGATACTTTGAGTGTTGTTATACGGTGCAAGTTCCTTCAGCACTATATCCAGTATTCCAAGTCAGAAGTACTGTATTTTCGAGGTAAGGGATGTTATTTTTAAAAAAAATGATATTATTTTTTTTAATATCATTATGTCAGAATATTGGTAAGATTTTTCTTGTGAAATATCTTTTAGTGTCGAGGTTACTATTCACGTATACGACACTATTCACGAATACGGCACTATTCACAGAAAAATTAAATTTTAATTTTTGTCCAAAATATCTATTATGGATACTAAATTTGATTGTATTCATGTTTTGATCATTCTTGAATTTTACTTCACTATGGTTATTTATGAAGTATTTTTGAACTTGGACTGTTTAAAGTACGAATCCTTAATATTTGTTTTTTTCATTTCCTTTGGATTCGTTTTCTTTAAAATATTTTTCATCATCCTCAGTCCTAAATGATGATATTACTGAATATCTTTGACCTGTAGTGCAAAGATGGTTGATTTTCTTATGAATATCTTTGGCCCGTAGTGCAAAGATGAACAGGTGTTGAGATGAACATGACCAACTAATGAATATCTTTGGCATGTAGTGCAAAGATGAATATTTGATTCAAGATGAGTATTGATTGATGTTACAGGGATAAAAAATTGATGATGGACTTTTAAATTCATAGATTATAGTAGATTTTATTCTCTACACAATCTTCTCTATGAATTGTTATTTCCACTGTGAATATTGATCTGAAACTTGTTGTCTATTATATTCTATCAGATTTTTCACTGTTGAGGACTAACGATAATTTGTTTTATATTATCTTAGTCATAATGTTCTTTACTGGGCTAGTTGAGCTCACCCTTTTTCTTTTTGTTCCATTTTTCTTCTCAGAAAGCGAGAATGTAGTGAGTTCTAGTCGGGGTATGGAATGATGGTTCTAGAGAGTTGTTTTAGTAGTCTTCACTATTTTTGTAAAATAATGTATCAATAATTATAATGAGGACTTATTTAAGTGTGGATATTCAATATTTGTATTTAAACTCACAGTTTATGTGTTGTCGTATTTTGCACGACAATTGTATTAATAAAGTTGTAGTGGTTTCTGTACCATATTTTTGGCGACTCAGAATGGGTGTGTATACCTATTTTGGGGGCATCACAGGCCCCAAGAGGCACCCCATTTTTGTGGAAGGGAGAGGACCTAGCCAAGGCTTGGTTCAAACCACACATGCATTGCCGTCCGTCCGTCCGGCCGAAAGGAATTCGGCCGGCCGGGCTTTTTGTTCCCAAGTGGGGTCGGGTCATGATATATAATTTTTTTGGACAAAATCTGTTTAATAATTTATCAGATTTTGTTTAAGTTATTATCAATACTACGTAGTTTTGATGCGTGCCAACGGTAATAAACTGCCTATTTGGTCTATAAATTAATCTATATGGGCGCACAAAAAAGAATGTAATTTTCCCTCCTGTTCTGTAAAATTTCTGTGTTCTGCAAAATACTTCCCGTTCCCGTTGCGTTTTGCAGTCAATATTTTTTCCGTTCCGTTCTGCTACAATAGTTTTTCTGTTTCTGTTCGTAAGTATATTCATGCACCATTTTCATGCATCATTTATAAAGTTCAGTACATGACATAGAAATTGGTTCAATGTGTTCTTAATTTTGAAGTGCTTCTAATTAAGAATTGGAAATCCGTTTTATCTTGGGAAGCAATTATTCAATTAATCCTTAGCTTTTGGTGAGGAATAAATTTGCTTTAAGGAGACTTTGTGAAATCAAAGGACTCGAATTTATCTATTTATATTTTTTTTGTGTATATATATATATATATATATATATATATATATATATATATATATATATATAATTATGTTCATTTATATATATTAAATAATACTATATATTACGGAGTGGATATTGTCTACTGACTATTTGTATTAAAACTCACAAGATATGTGTTGTCGTATTTTGCATTTACAGTTAATAATTGTAAATAAAAAAAATTATATTTGGATTATGTAATATATATTTGACGACTCAAAATGGGTTGTGTGAACCTATTTTGGGGCGTCACATTAACGCCCCTACTCATAAGTAATAATTAAGGATGACAATGATAAAAAATAATTTTTAGAATACATTTATTAATTTTTAAAAACATAATATAAGGAAAAAAAATAGATAAATATAGTTAATGTAATGTCCACACTAAATTTAAAAATTATCATATAGTTTTCTTTTCCAACATATGATAACTATTTTAAAAATTAGAGGTCATTAAAATCAAGAAGTCCAAAATCTAGAGACCAAAGAGTCCAAAAATAAATAATTTTTTGCTCTGCAATAATAATATAGATATATATAATTTATCTACTTGAAAATAAAAATAACATAAATATATATATACACACGCATACATACACATATACATACATTTTGTTTTTTAATCTATCTTATTAAATAGTAATTTTTTTGTTTCTTTTTTTATTTTTTTATGAATTTTAGAAAGATAATATTAAAATTTATATTTTATTTTTTAAATCATCCAAAATATTAATAATATCGTCTATTATATATATATATATATATATATATATATATATATATATATATATCCACTTTTAAATTAAAAGTGTGGCCATAGTCATGATTAAGAATAATGTATGGAAATATTAATATAAAATAAAAAATATTAAAAGATTCACTTTTAAATTAGAATTTTCACATTGAGACCTTAGCCTATTGATTAAGAATAAAGTATTTTTCAAGTTCGATCTTACTTAAATGAATTTATTTTTTCTTTATGTGAATTTTATTTTATGTAAGGCTTATAAAAAATGTGCAAGGCTAATAAGAAAGAGATTTTACACAATTATAAGAGAGGCGATTTAATATCTTAATAAAAATAATAAAATAAAAACATATGAGAGTCTATTCGAGAACGATTTATTTTAAAATAATTTATAAGTTAAAATATAAGTTAATTTATAAATTATTTTAAGTTGTGACTTATAATTAAAAACATTCAACATCAATTTAACTTATAAAAAAAAATTAAATTAAAATAAATTATAAAAATATTAGGTTCATAATAATTTATAAATTAAAATAATATAAATATTACTAAAAAGATATTTAAAAAAAAAGAGACAAAATACACATTATATTTGGTTAAACTAATTTATTTTAAAATAACTTATAAATTATTTTAAAATAAATCATAAATAATTATTTATTTTTTTATCTTAAAACTCAACTTATAAATCAAAATATAAGTAATTATCAAACGCTTTAATAATAAAAAACAGCTTATAAATTAGTTTCACCAGCTTATAAGTTGTTCCGAATTATAAGGCATAGTCATATAGATATATAGGTGTAGATTGATAGATAATATATATAGATATATTTATATATATCGGAGGATAATAATATTTTATGTAGTGGAGTAGCAGACATGTGATTAGAGATAGAGAGAGAGGAGAGAGGAGAGAGGAGAGGGAATACGATATTGGCGTCATTTTCTGGATCTAGGGTTTCTCTTTCGTGACAACTCGTTCATCATCATCAAACATAAAACCTTAGTTAGCTATAAGAACAACATCAATTGATTATCAAATCCAAATTGAATCTCATTAGCAATCTATCTTCTCTTTTCGTCGTCTCAGATCTAAAATTTTCCCTCAAAGAAACCCTAATTTGTTTTTCAATACGGATTCCAGTTTATAAATTTGAAAAACCGGATGATGAAATTCAATTCCATTTAAGAAATCACAGATCTGCACGTATATCAATTTATTATATACTGAACTCGAATGTATGTGTGATTGACTGATTGAAGAACAGTGAAAAAAATTATGTATAAATCGGTGGTTGTGTATGAAGGGGATAAACTACTGGGAGAAGTAGAGGTTTATCCTCAGAACCAGAACGGTGTCGTTGTGGAAGAAATTCGGATCTCTCACTTCTCGCCACCCAGTGAGAGGTGCCCGCCACTTGCAGTTCTTCATACCATTACCTCAACTGGTATTTGCTTCAAATTGGAGTCCAAGTCGCAGTTTCTTGACTCGCAGCTCAATCTTTTGCACTCAACATGTCTCAGGGAGAACAAGGTATTATTGCAGCCCTAATTTGAACAATAAAACCCTAACTTGAACTTAAAATTCAAACTTCATACTTCAACCTTTGAACTTCAAGCTCAGAACAACAAAAACAAACCCAATTTAAAGTTACCCAGATGAGGACTTTTGGACAAAAAGAACAAGGACCCAATAAAAAGTAGAATTTGACCATTTTTTATAAACCAATAATTTGGGTTATAATTTAAATTCCATGAACCAGTAATAACTTGGCTTATAATTTAAATTGCATTGATGGTACTCGGAAAGTAATGAAGAAACAACTATATGAAACTCTAATAATAAGCTAAATTCAGTTCTCACTTTTGGACCTATAAATGGGGATAATTTTTTGCTGGAACTTTCTTATGCCAAGAATATGCAGTCAATTCATAATAGATACACGTGTTATTAGTGTTCTTAATTAGAAAGAATTGTGCAAATATTGTTCATAGGGATTTTCTGATAATTTGCATCAAGATCATTGGAGATAAATATGAAAAGGAACATTTGAACAGTGGGTTAGAATTTCCCATTACTGTTTCCTTCATTTAATTTTGTGGTTGCAAAATCTGGAAAAAAAAACATGGGTTATGTGGTTCAAATATCTTCATCTGGTGAAAGAATGTTCTTATATGCAATATACATTATATGAAGGTTGTTCATATTGAAAATGACATCTTTCTTTCATTCGTTTTGGTACTGCATCTATATAATTATTCTCTGCCACCGCAAATATCCCATGTTAGTTGTTTGAACAAAATAAGGATTATATGCATACTATTATACTTAGCAGCATGGACATAAAATTAGATGAAGATTGTTTTCTATTCATTTAATTTTTCTTGCGTATAAACACATGGGCAACAATGCTCTCACCATTTATGGTTTTTGTTTACAATATATGTGTCACAGACTGCAGTGATGTCTCTTCAAGGTGGAGAGCTTCATTTGGTTGCGATGCTTTCTAGGAAAAATAATGGACAGTGTCCCTGTTTCTGGGGATTCAACGTCACATCAGGACTATACAATTCTTGCCTTGTCATGTTGAACCTTAGATGTCTTGGCATTGTATTTGATCTCGATGAAACGCTCGTAGTTGCTAACACAATGCGCTCATTTGAGGATAGAATTGAGGCTCTTCAGAGAAAAATAAACTCTGATTCTGATCCACAACGTGTTTCTGGTATGCTGGCAGAAGTCAAGCGTTATCAGGATGACAAGATTGTATTGAAGCAATATGCAGAAAATGATCAGGTTGTTGAAAATGGAAAGGTTACAAAATCTCAGCCCGAGGTGGTTCCAGCATTATCTGACAATCATCAACCAATTGTTCGCCCACTTATTCGTTTACAAGACAAAAACATTATCCTGACTCGCATTAATCCCCTGGTAGGTATATATTGTATTGAATCGACCTCATATTTGATCCTAGTTATACTGGCTTCGTTATTTGTTACCTTTGTAGAATGCCACCTCCGCATACCCTCATAAATGCAATCATATTATGTCTTAATGCTTTGAACAACATATATATATATATATATATATATGACTTATGTGGTCATCAATGATTGTAGGGTGTCCTGCAACAATTGATAGGAATGGTTTGTTTGTTGTACCAGGTGCCTTTAATATATGTTTACATCTTGAGTTCTATATCACATTACTGTTACATCTATATAGGTTCGTGATACAAGTGTCCTTGTGAGACTGAGACCTGCATGGGAGGATCTGAGAAGCTACTTGATTGCAAGAGGTCGTAAGCGTTTTGAGGTTTTTGTTTGCACTATGGCTGAAAGAGATTATGCTTTAGAAATGTGGAGGCTTGTCGATCCAGAGGCAAAATTGATTAACACAGAGGATTTATTGGATCGTATTGTGTGCGTAAAGCCTGGTAAGGTAGTTAAATATTTTCCTACTTTCATTGGCTGCTTATGTTATGATATTGGAATTGCATATCATTCATATGATTTTCTTACCCTCACAGGGTCTCACCCTTCCATTTTATTCACATCCTTCTTCTCTATTTCCATAACTAAGAATTGGATGTATTTTCCTTTTTCTTTTACCTTTTTTTTTAGTTTAGATTCTATTAATTATGGGTCAGTCTAGCACTTATCTCCTTTAACCTTTTACAGGCATTTATGTCCTTTAACCTTTTACAGGCTTAAAAAAATCATTGTTCAACGTTTTTCAAGATGGAACCTGCCATCCAAAGATGGCATTGGTGATTGATGATCGTCTAAAAGTGTGGGATGAGAAAGATCAACCTCGTGTCCATGTTGTTCCTGCTTTTGCTCCATATTATGCTCCTCAAACTGAAGTATTAACTATGTGCATTCTGTTATGTTTATATATTTCTATGCATTTGTTATGCACACTGTTTTTGCCTTTTAAATTGAGAACTGTGTTCTATCTTCTTATTTCAGTTTATGTTCATTGCTTAGTCTTTTCTTGTGTCATGCTACTCATGAAACCTATCATTTTGTAGGCAAACAATGCTGTGCCTATCTTGTGTGTTGCGAGAAATGTTGCCTGCAATGTCAGAGGTGGTTTTTTCAAGTAAGGATATCGAAAAGAATAAGGAAGTTTTTAGATTCAAAAGCTAACACACCTTTGATTGACACTTATAATAATGCTTTTATTTTATCTGTATGTTTACCCTTTTCTTTTCCCGACTTTATTTTATTTTAAAATTTTCGTTTGTGCCGGGTTTGGGGGTGGGTTGGGGTGGGCTATGGGGTTCTTTTGTTTGGATAAAACATACTATGGTTTGGTTGGCGTGACCAGAGCTGATTTTTACACAGAGACTTTGATGAGGGTCTTTTACAATGGATTCCAAAAGTCAAATATGAAGATGATGTTAAAGATATTACTTCCCCTCCTGATGTGAGCAACTATTTGATTTCAGAGGTTAGTGAGTACCCAAAAAAAATGCTTTAATTCAGTCAATCATGAATTTGCAGCGGGTTTCTCACGGTTCCATATCCCCAATGGTTTTGTGGCCTTGATTATGTACTAATTTACTATATCATTTTTCAGACATATGCATAGAATATCTTGTAAGTGATGTTATCTTGCTTGCCTTTCAGGATGATGCTTCAGCTTTGAATGGGAACAAAGATTTACTTTCTTTCGATGGCATGGCGGATATTGAAGTGGAAAGAAGGTTAAAGGTATCATGTCTTGCTATAATGATCTACTTTTGTACTTGGTTTATGTATAACTAACCTATAACATGCATTTCATATGAATTAGTGATTTCATTTTTGAGGTGAAGCTTATGGCAGTTCTTCATGCAGATATATTGAAATTGTTTGTTATTACTGAAATTTTGTTCTTTATCACCGTTTATGAACTCATCTAAGCGAATGCTTCTGCAATGCTTATGTAAATAGATAGAAAATGATTTCAATTTGTCTTTCATCTACTTGGGCATTCAGGATGCAACTTCAGCTTCCTCCACAGTCTCTTCAGTGGTCAGTAATGTAGATCCAAGGCTTGCTCTACCTATGCAGTATACAGTAGCACCTTCTATCTCCAATCCCGCACCAACAATGCAAGGGCAAGTTATGCCTTTTTCCAGTAAACCTTTTCCACAAGTGACTTCAATACTAAAACCTTTGAACCAAGTTGTACTTCCAGAAATGAGCTTGCAAAATTCTCCGGCTAGAGAAGAGGGTGAGGTACCAGAATCTGAATTGGATCCTGATATGAGGAGGAGACTTCTCATTTTGCAGCATGGTCAAGACATAAGAGATCATCCTCCTAGCGAACCTCAAGTTCCTATAAGACCCCCATTGCAAGTTTCTGTTCCACGAGTCCAAGGACGTGGAAGTTGGTTTCCAGTTGAGGAAGAGATGAGCCCAAGACAATTGAGCCAGTGCTACCCCCAAGGAATTTCCTTTACAATTAGAATTGCTACATATTGAGAAGCAGCATCCTCACCATTCACCTTTTCTCCACAAGATGGAGAGTTCTACACCATCTGATAGAGTTTTTCTTGAAAGCCAGAAGATACCCAGGGAGGTAATTAGTATTTGCGTTGGTCTGTTTTTATAGCTTTGAATAATTATGCTTGAAAAAGGAAAAAGGATATATGGTTGATGAATGTTTGATGGGTTTGCAGACTCTTCAAAGAGAAGAGCGGTTTAGATCAAATCCTTTGCTGCCTACTTATCCTTCATTTTCAGGTATTCTATGACATCTACTTATGTGCAAATTAAGTTAACGTGAATATTTGGCATCTCATAGAAAGTTTTTCAGTTTCTCCGAGTAGTTTCAGTTTCTCTGAGTAGTTTCAGTTTCATTTAGTGGTGGCTTCTGTATTTTCAATGAATTTGGAGATGGTTATTATTGAGCATGGAAAAATGTGATTAGCTAATACAACTTATGAAAAACAGATGGGATTGACTAATCTAAAGCCACTGTAGAATCGTAGATATTGATGCTGCTTTAGGGCTAAATACTGATGTGGTGTGTTTAATGACTTACTAGTTACAAATGTTGAAAAGTTTCGACCTATTTTTGTTTGACAATCCTCTCTATCTTGAAATGTGATGTGATATGTTAAGAAATTTAATTTTGCTAAAAAAATAAAAATTACATTATTTAATTCAAGTTTAATTTTGAAGGTAAGGATGTTTCCCTGGCTCGGTCATCTTCCAGCAACAGGGATCTTGATACAGAACCCGGGCAAGTTGATGCGTTTGCTGAAACTCCGATGGGAGCCTTACATGATATTGCTTTTAAGTGCGGAACAAAGGTATAGAAGACAAGAATATTTTCCCCTTTCTTCTCTGGGTGAAAATAATACTCCCTAACGTCCCATAATTATGGGTTACCTGCAAAAGTGTCCCTCAAAGTTCCACAAAATTCCACTTTTAGTCTTAAAGTATCAATTTTCTCAATAGTGTTCCATCAAGTTTAATTTTTTTACAAAACTTCCCCTTTTTAACATATTTAAAAAATTATAGGTCAAAATTCACGTTTTACATAGTTGAATACATATTTGGCCCATTCCAAACGTATGAATACAACAATATATACGTTATATGAAATGTAAATTACATAATTACCAATAAATTTGGACATGTGTGTGAAGGATTCAGATGTATAATTTCACCAATATGTTAAAAGGGAACAACTTTGTAAAAGACTTAAACTTGAAGGAACACAACTTCGAGGCTAAAAATAGAATTTTGTGAAACTTTGAGGACACTTTTGCACTTAACCCCATAATTATTGAAACACATTCCTTTTTATGTAATTTTACTGCTTTACCCATTGTCATTTCAAGTTTTATTATTTGAAATATATAGTGGGTCCCTCAACCAACTAAAATATTTGTGGTTGAAAAGTACTCTCTATCACCCATTTTATAAGGGTCTATTATTTTAAAAGTTTCTTAAACTTTGTGCAAAAAGTATGTTGCAATATTTATGAGACGGAGGGAGTAAAATACAGCGTTTTTTCTCTATATTTTGTCTTTTCCTGTGTTGGAATTATGACTTCCCTATTTTGACTACTTATAGGTGGAGTTCAGGCCAGCTTTGGTTCCAAGCACGGAACTGCAGTTTTCTGTTGAGGTAGTTTAAACACTTCTTCTTTTTTTTAACTGTGTTACTTCTATCACAGTTCACTAATGTGTCAACATTCCTTGTAGTTGGACTGAATTAACAATCAACATGTAACGTCTACCAAAATTCACAACATGTCTAAATAGATTTGCATCACGTGCATATGTTTGGAGTACTTTTTTTTATTAGTCTTGTGACCTGATTTACATTGCATATCTATAGTGGAACATGAAAGCATGGTAAAAATTGTATATTGTAGGTCTGGTTTGCAGGAGAGAAAGTTGGTGAAGCAATTGATCAAACGAGAAGGGAAGCTCAGCGACAAGCTGCTGAGGGATCTCTTATGAATTTGGCCGGTAAAGATTTTATGTTGTTGTCTTTGTTGACACTTGTTGGTGCATTTGTGTTGTGACTGTTGGCAATTATTCAGTTGGTGTCTTAGCCTTCTGTTTTTCCTAGTCATTTTTTTTGCAGCTAATATTATATCAAGTTCCTTGAAAGCACCTTTTGTTGATTATTCTTGTGAGAAAATGTAATTTTGTGCTTAATCGATGAATGGAGGTGGTACTATTTAAGAAATTTCTAGTGAAGGACAAAGAGTTAAGTTAGTTGTGATATGCTAATAGAAGATTTAGTTGATATTTATTGGAGGTCACTTTGTCATTTTGAAACCTTAACCTAAAGATTTAGGCCAGGCAGGAAATAGCTATTCTTTTCATAGTAGTAAAAGGAGGAATCTTGGACCCTGAATGTGCTTTTGATTGCTTGGGAACAGTGCGAGCTGCTAAAATAACATTTCTATTTATTTTTGTTTTTTTTAAGTAACATTTCTATTTACTTCTCCTAATTTATTTCCGACTCGCAGTTCCTCCTTTGTAAGAATTTTTAACCTGAAAATTATAAAGCACACAATTTACCATTTGGTTAAAAACTTCTATACTTTATCTTGCTAATTTGTAGTACATAAAATCATAGTTATTGATTTAAATTATGCTGCTAATACTGAATGTATCCTGATATCCTATTAATGTCATGCCTTATTTCTTTGTTTAATTTTGTGACGTACTTGTGACTTTAATGAACAAAAAAATGCAATGTTTTTTTTAATCGACGAAGTCAAATACTACTTTCCTGGAATTTTGAATACATGAAATTAAAAGAATCACAAGATTAGAGATACGGTCATACAGAGGCATTGAGGATCCAAAACAATTTCCAAGCTAATTGTCGTGGTAAAATTCCTCATTCATTTTCTTACTAGATAGATAGATACATCTTCCCCCATATTGAGTTTATGAAGAATTGGCAACTAGCGTTCAGTCCATGAGAGCTAACTACATGGAAGTTACACATCCTCTATATTGCTAAGTTGGCAAAAAGGAAGCAGGGCGATATGGAAAGAAAGAATGGGCATATGGAAAGAGAGAATGGGCACATAATGTGAAATGCTAATTTGCTATTTATTGTTATGTAGTATATGTTTTCCTCGTTCTATTAGGTTACGTTTGTTTGCAAAAATGATAGATGGTATAAGACTATTTGTAATAATTTATTATCACTTTGGACTATTTTATCCTATGGTTAGTTCGTTATTTAATCCATGGACTATTTGTTATCATTTCTAAGGTCATTTAATACCTCAAAAGGAAGATTATATAATACCACCTTTTTACTTGGAGTAGTATAACTTACAAAATAAGAAGAAAGATAACTGTTTAGGATATTATTATTCGTTAATTTTTATGATATCCTTTATTTGAAGTTCTATTTTTAGCATGCTGTCTAGGTGACTTGACTATCTCAGAGTATACTTTTGCAGATATATATATTTCATGTCTTAATCCTGACTCCAGCTCTATGCACGGAGATGGGAATAGGTTCCCTAATGCAAATGCAAATGGTTTCATCAGTGATGTATATTCTTTTGGGTATCGGCCAATGCCCAAGGAGGAGTTTCTGACATTTTCAAATGCGCCAGAACCATCCAGGGTTCTGGACCCAAGGTCAGACGGTTCAAAGAAATTGATGGGCTCAGTCTCTGCACTTAAAGAATTAGTAAGATACGTTGTATTTTATGTTTGTACTTGGGTAAATTCGTAATTGGCATGTTTTTGCTTATTAGTGCTATGGATATATTTTCAATGTCTCAGTGCATGATGGAAGGTCTTGGTGTAGCTTTTCAACCTCAACCACAGTTTTCAGCAAATATGGGCCCAAAAAATGAAGTTTATGCACAGGTTAGCAACTTTTGAGATTCATCGTCTTTAGTTTTGAGCAGTAACTATTAAAATTAGTCCATTGGCTTGTTAATTTGAGGTGGATTCATTGTAAGCCACTTATCCTGTTTGGACTCTTAAAGATTAAAGTGAAAGCGTCCTCATCACCTTCTCCCTTTCTCTTCTTAGTTTGAATGTTAAAGTCTCGAGTGTACGAAGTTTTTGAAGATATTTCCACACACACACACATATATATTTCTGCTTTCTAATGAGCTTAAGTTTTGTTCTCCATATATTTGAATCTCAAAATGGATTATGTGCTATGTAGTTGGTCTGGTTCTGAACTTTCTACTTCATTGTGGTGCTCTTATGCCTTTCCGATGAAGGAGTTTATATTTATATCAACCAGTTAACTGAGGGCAGAGATCGGCTGTACTCGTTTGACTAATACAATTTTTCATGCACAATCCTCTAATGTTTCATAATATTGTCTCTCAGTTTCAAGGAATTCCTCATTATTCCACTTAATGTATTACTCCATTTTGGGGCCATTCAGGAAGTTGAATAGCTTGAAGGGTTGGATTGAAGCAAATATACTTCTTTGGTCACCCTTTATCTTCTTCCTTCTCTTAATTCTGTTTGGCCATCCTGTTTTAGGTTGAAATAGATGGACAGGTGTTGGGCAAGGGATCGGGGTTGACATGGGATGAGGCTAAGATACAGGTACCTCCTTAGCATCCCGTCTGTTTTGTTACCTTTTTCCTCGCATTTTCTTCCTATCTGGAACTTTATATTTTCTTCTGTCTTGAGTTCTAAGCCCTATGTTCTTTCAAAGATACTTGTGTCTTGAGAACCTGAATATTCTTTCTTTAGGCTGCTGATAAGGCTCTTGGAAGTTTGAGATCCGTGCTTGGTCATTTTTCTCACAAACGTCAGGGTTCTCCGAGGTGAGTGCTCTAAGCTATTGTTATCTTTTGGTGTGTAATTCTTTTGTTTGCCCAAAACTTTCAATGTCAAGATGTAGAATGGCAGGAGCTTTTGTCTTTTTTGGTTGGTTTGGTTATTTTTCATGTTCGTTCCTTCCTATTACCAGCTTCTATTATTTTATATTTTTGGTTTGATCAGATTGTTGCAAGGGATGTCAAATAAACGATTAAAGCAAGCAAGAGTTTACCAGAGTCCAGCAGCGATTTCCATCATCTGGTAGATACCCGAAGAATGCTTCTCCCGTGCCTTGATAAACTAATTCATCATTCCCCTTCTGGCTTGGATATTTGTATCATACACAGATACCTGTTGAAGCAAGGCCTGTTGAATTGATATTTGAGTTGTACCCAGTTTGGCTATATACTTGCCTTGAGACTCTACAGTCCCAAAGAAGTTCACACCGGATCGATCTATACTTGCCTACTTACAAATTTTCAGATGCATTGGAGATACTTCCCAACTGTTTTGAGATAGTACATATTGGGGAAAATATCCTTAGCTGTTGTATCGTTTTTTTCTCTGTAAAAAGCCTAAGGGTCAGAAGGCATACACGCAACAAACTTGTACACGAATGTTGACCAGAGCTCTCGGAGAGAGCTTGCCTTAGTGTTTGTGTATTGTTGATCCAAGGTGGCTTCTGGCTTTTACCGGAGCACTTGCTAACCAATGAGAGTTCAACAGCGGTACGGTTACTAGCTTCCTTGTTCCTCTTGGTTAGTTGCTCTCCAACATTAGGAAGAGAAAAAACTTGTTGAATGTTGAGCAGTAGAATTAATTATAGGAGGCTGATGAATACTGTGATTCATTTGATATAATCCACCAGTGGGTATAAATTCTTTATTTTTTATTTTTATTTTATTTTTTATTTTATATCCTTATGCAGTTATGCTTTAATGCAAACTGATTTCTGACTTTTACATTCTTGACTGACAAAATAAGGTTATGGGTTGGTTTTGGTTTTCAAAATATGGATATGGTTTCATTTAAGAACTAAAATCATATTAACTATTTTTAATATAGGTTGTGTGGGTTGGAACTATATGGTTATGGTTAAAAATTATATTAACCATTTTAAGATGTTTTGACTTTTAAACAGTATTTTTGAAAAATAAAATTGTGACCGTCATAATTAAATTAATTAAGTAATAAAATGATATAAAAATTATTAATATAAATAAAATATATGTTAATACCCTTCCATATTTAAAAATTCTTAATGATAAGGAAATGGGTTCAACCCCCACAAATAAAATGTTGATATTCGGTGTATAAATTAAATAAAATGTGTTCAAATAAATAATAAATGTGTTCAAAATGTTTTGAATTTCAAATTTAGTTTTGTTCAAATAAATATTCGGTGTATTTATTTTAAATTATTAATATTCGATGTATTTAGTATGATACCATTTATACCGAATATTTATTTGAACAAAACTAAATTTGAAATTCAAAACGTTTTGAACATATTTATTATTTATTTGAACACATTTTATTTAATTTATACACCGAATATGTATCAAAACGTTTTGAACACATTTATTATTTATTTGAACACATTTTATTTAATTTATTTGAACACATTTTATTAAAAATTCAAATATCAACATTTTATTTGTGGGGGTTGAACCTAGTTCCTCATCGTTAAGAATTTTAAATATGGAAGAGTATTAATAAATGTGTTCAAATAAATAATAAATGTGTTCAAAATGTTGATATCAACGTTTTGGTATTTTTTAATAAAATGTGTTCAAATAAATTTTTAATAAGATGTGTTCAACTGGGTTCTTAATAAAATGTTGGAATTGGGTTTAACAATCACTACAAAAAATTCAAATATTCGGTGTATGAAATTCTTAATGTAGACCCCCTGCACATGCCACATGGTATGGTATGGTATGAAATATGGGTTGAAAATAGTTAACCAGTTAACTAACTATATTTATTTTAAAAAATATGGGTCCAAATTTTAACCAACCTGAATAAATAAAAATGGTTAACCAACCCATTTGGTTCCAGTTAATATGGTTTGACCCAACAGTTAACTAACTATATTGTTAGGTCTAGTTCTAGTATGTGCAGTACTCTTCAAACTACTTCACCATGTTGCTAATACTATTTCACAAGCCACGAGAATTGCGAAAGTTCGGCTATGAATTGCGAAAGTTTTTTGTCAAAATTGGGTTGAATTATAATGTCGGTCCATTATATAAAATATAGGGTTCTTTATACTGTTATACAATAATTAAAAAGTAATTACAAGATTAGTGATTCACAAAATAATTACAAAAAAGTGAGGTCCTCACAAACACTCCTCCCCTTCAATTCAGCTTCCGTGAGGACTCCGACGCTTTTCTTCGCCATTGAAGCGATGCCTCTTGTGAGTTTGTCGATAGCCTTGAAGGATCGGAGCTTGGAGGTGACATGGACGGACAAAAGAGGCTCGGCGGCGGAGGTGATGAAACCAAGGCCGCGGGGAGGGGAGGGGAGTGGTAGAGGAAGTGGATGTTGAAACGTAGAGAATATAAATTAATTAGTGTATGTGACTTGTGGAAACAAAAATAAAAAAGAAATTAAAAAAGAAAAAAGAGTACAACAACAATGAAATTCAAAAAGAAAAGGGATATACCCATCATCCCATACCAAGTTGAACGGTGAGCTTGAAACATCTTCAACCTCTTCTGAATGATAAGAGTATTATCTCCCCAAACAACATTCAATCAATCACCTTCAATCTTCCCCTCCAAATAAACCCATCTTCCATTCTTATCTACCATTCATTTGTCTTCCCTTGCTCTCTTCACAACTTTTTCTCTCTAAAACATCTTCTTCCGACAATGGCTTCAGCAGCATCACCCACCTCCCTTTCTCTCCTCCCCACCACTTCCTCCTCTTCCACCATTTCCCGCCACCGTGCATCCCTCAACACCCGCTTCCTCTGCCGCAGGTACTGACTCGTAGTTAATACACATTCATAAATTGGTTACCTTCATATAAGTGTTTGGCTACCTAAGTTTAATTGTTCAGTCTTTAATTGGTCGCCACGTCATGATACTCAATGATTTGATTATAAATTGAATACAAATAATGTGTTTCAGATTTATGGTTACTAATTAGATATATTTTGGTAACTGTATAATGTTGATGTGGTCACCATACACAATATTGTATTATTTTTAATGCTTCAGTTGTACTTTATTTTACGATAAAAAAAGGTCTATATAGTACATCAGCAAAAAAAGTGTAATTACAAAAACATCTGGATGTATAATGTGAGTAACCAATAACCAGACATATGGTAACCTTTTTATTGATGTAAGGTAACCGAGACTGTGTTACACAATATTGAATAATATTTTGCATTTTTTTGTTCTTACATTAAGTAAGAGGAAAATCACACGACTACTCTCTAATTCCATCATGGTTTAACAAGATAAAGAAAACAAATACATGTAACGCTTGTAGCTGTTCTGAAATTTTTTTTTATGACTATTTGGTTACCCACAAAAACTAAAATTGTTACATGTGTATGAAGGTTTGGCTACTAACTGCACCATATTCAAAATAATTTTATTTTTAAAAGATTATTTATAAGTAACCAGCATGATGAAGTTTTGTCACTCACTAATACACATTTGGTTACCTCTAAAGGAAAGAGTCCAAAAAATCCAATATGAACAAACAAACAATGTCAAACTACTGGTAATAGAATCAAAGACCAATCAGCAGTTTCCAACTATATAAGCACTAGTAACCAAAGAAATCAAGAAACAGGTTCCAAAAAAACAATCTACTAGAAGAAATGGTTTCTTTTTAATAATACTAGTATTTGGACATCGAGAACTACTTGAATACCACTAAGACAGAAGCGCGATCGATCCCCGTGATCATCGTCATCGGACGATGAGCTAAGCAACAAAAAAGAAGAAGGAGAGGATCTCTTCAACAATGTCTATTTTGTTTGGCCCATTATTTGTCTACAAAATTTTTCTGTGTAGTGTAGTGTAGTGCTTGTCGCCGATGTCGTCCTTTTCCACAACCATGGAACACCACCACTATAAATAAGACCAAATTACTACCTCGTCAGTCATATGAACACCCTGTGGTGTAGTTATTGAAGTCTAAATTACATATCTTAAATTCAACGTCCCACCATACAGGAACAATCTCGACTCTCAAATGTCAATTACCGGAGCAACTCTTTTTTATACTCTTGTTGACCTAAAAAACTTCAATTGCGGAGCCAATAAAGAAGAATTAAGCTGAAAAAACCCTAGCCTGAGATGAACTCCGGTAAATCGGAGCGGTGAAATCTATTAACTTATTTAACGTATCTTTTAATACCAAATGCACTAATTTTATAAATAAAATATTGAAAATGTATTAATTCTGTAAATATTTTCTATATGCACTTTTGTTATAATTTTTTCTAAAAATGTACTAGAAAGTGTAAATAACCCTAAAATATATAGTTAAAATATTATCAACTATAATTATCCACATAACTCGTAATAAAAAAATTAACATATAAAGTCGCAAGATATATCATTTTTCTAACAGTAAAATGTTAGGTGTAAAACTTTTTACACTGAGTTTGGAGAGAAGAAAAAAAATGAATTTAAATTTTTTGAGAGAAAAAAGAGTGAAGGAAATGAGATTTACTTTATTTCCTTTGTGTGAGTTTTGAAAGGAAATTTAAACTTAAAAGAACATATCACTATTTTACCCTTATGAATTTACATTTTAGAAATTATTATAAGGATATTTTTGGTATTTAAGTATAACATCCAAGTTTTTAGTAAATTTCTTTTAACTTTGAGAAGAAAATTTTGGGTGGAAACTTTTTCAAAAAAATCTACTTCCTTCTCTTTTCTCTTCTCTGATTTTAATCTTCTTCCTTCTCCTTTCATTTCTCTCATTTTTAAAATTCACAAATACAGTTGTACTAGGGTTTCTTTTTAATATACATATATTTGTTTTGATTGGAGTATGCTTTGATTAGTTATTTTTTATTTAAAAAAATTTTATTTTTATAAGTTATCTTTTATTGTTGAAGTGTTTAGGAGTGCCTAATTTTTTGACTTACTTTTGTATCTATAAGTCATTTTTAATAAGTAACAAATTTTAAACTTATTAAAAAATAACTTATAACTTATTTTAAAATAATTAAATTTGACTAAATGTAAAGACTGTTTTTGTAAGACCCCGACTTTTATGAAATTCAAAATTAATTTTCTTTATGATTATTATTCTAAACAATAAGGTATTAAATTGATAAAATGATAAAGTTAATAGTGATATGTGCAAATTATAAAAATATGTCGGAGAATATTCGTTGTGTCGACGAATATTCGTTTTGTCAGGAATATTAGGTGAAAGTACGACGACATCGAAGTAATCAATTATTGGTGGGCCCCACGATGAAATATTGTCGGATACAACAAATGACATAAATAATTTTTTTAATAACTTGTATTTGCAGTATGATTTTTGGAGACTCAAATTGGATGGTAAAAATCTAAATTTGGAGGCGTCACAGTTTTGTCCTTATTTTAATAGTGTTTATATCTTATTTTAATTTATAACTTATTTTAGCCAAACACTCTCATTTTATTTTAACTTAACTTTTGATTTATAAATCAAAAGAATATTAAACACTTTTATTTATAAATTACCCCTTAATATAAGTTATAAATTATTTTAAATTTAACTAAAAAGTAATCTTAAAATAATTTGTGAATAAAAAACGAACTGACTTAGTAAAGGATAAAATCATTACTAAAATATAAAAAACTATTTTTATTTTTATGTTTTAGTAATATTTTTGTATTTTAGTTGACCGGGGGCGCATCTTAAAATAAATAATCTCCGAACAGGTTAGATTCATGAAGTGGTAGTATAAAATGATCACAACTTCTTGTTAAATAAAAATCCATAGAAAGAGAAAGTATAGGAGAGAATTTAAAGAGAAAAACAGGTAACACAAAGCGAGAAGAGAGAGAATGTCGTCATCGTTCGATACATACAGCATCGACGGCGAAGATTCAACGATCCCGTCCTCTCGTCCTTTCGACGACGGCTACGGTTTCGACGACTCAACATACTCCAACTTTTCCTCCGCAACCGTTCCTCCGCCTTTCGGCAGCGGAGCATTCCCGGATAATGAGGTCACTGTAGATCACGTTTCTCACTCCGTTGACAGTTCCGTTCCTTATGGATTCGGCTTGGATCCAAGCCCTAACTACCCTGAATCCACTCCGTTTGGCTCTTCGGTCCCACTGTCGAACGGGAATGGCAAGGGCTACGATATTGGAGGAGATACTGATGGAATTTTCAGTTCCGATGGACCGGTGCTTCCACCTCCTGGAGAAATGCAAGAGGAAGGATTTGCACTTCGTGAATGGCGACGGTGAGGTTTCATTTTACTTGATCCGATTTCTTCCCTTTATGCAATTGATCGTAGTTTGTGGAACTGATTGCGTGTTTATCTTCTCAGTTGCGATTGAATTTCTCTCGTTCGATGTGGACTGATGTATTCACTGCCGTTTTAAGTGTTTTATCCAATTTGCAAAATGCACTTGATAACTGAATTCTTAATTAGGCTTTTTGTCTTTCAAATTATGAATAGTGTATTGGAGTATATTGGTGTCAGAACTTGATAGCTGAGTTCTTAATTAGGCTTTCTTTATTCTTGGAAATTTTGAATATTATATTGAAGTTTGTTGGAACAAGATACCATTTTAACCCATAAAAGTTGGTGCCTGATTAAATATGAGATGAGTGGATTATTTAGTTGAAAATATCTTCTAGATCTAGATGTCTTTAAGATCTAGAAAATTCATTGTATCGGTAGAAATAACTGGATTATGTGTAGTTGGATCCACTTTGATCTGTGGTGATTCTGGACTACTGCAACTTAGATGCATCTTTTTCCCTTGATAATCCTGCGAAATACCTGCAGTTTCCAGTTCTAGCCTGTGTGTAAGGGTTACCATATGGGATGAAGTTGTGCTATGCTAGAGTGTAGGCGTAATTCAAATAATTGACTTCTTGGGTGGCATTAGGGTGTGTTGTTTAGTTGCTTTCGACCAATCTAATCAGTTGGCTGCTAAGATTCTACCTTCAAACATACTTTGTCATACTCATTTTATACACCACCTTTTTAGTTCATGAAAATTGCCAGCGAGTAGTGACTGAAATCCTTCTCTGTTTTTCCTTCTAACTAGTAATTCAAGGATATATCATAGTTGCAACCTCAGTCTCTTGGCTGGAGTTGCAAAATCTCCCTTCTTCTTGGTCTTGCTGTATTATGGCACCAGAGCTCAGAGCAGCAGATTAGATTTTATCCATTTAGGTTTAGTCGACCTAATACACTGGATGTGTTATTTTTCTACCCAACTTCAAGCTTTTAGTATAATTGCTCAGATCCAAACAAAATATGACATGGTGTAATAACATTGGAAATCCTAAAGTTGGACATGACTTTGAATACATGTTACATGTTAACAAAGAATTTTTATTTTATTTTGTGGGGTAATTTTGTGAATATATAAAAAAATTATTATGTTAAGACTATGATGTTATATCACATGGTTATACCGTAAAACTTTCTGATTATAAAGTATATGTTGCGGATCAAGCCAAGAAGATTTATTATTATGTAAAAATATTTATGTTGCTGCTTGGAGATAAAATGATTGTAATTATTAATTATTTTTTATTATATTAGGTAGAATATTCTTGATGAGGTACGGAAGAGGAAAATTAAGAAATTTATTATTAATTTTGTATTGTTATTTAGAGATAAATATTGGATTATTAATGTAACTATTTTAGTAGGATATTCTACAAGTTTTAATTATAGTAGTAAATTTTAATTATGGGAGTTTTAATTATAGAAGTAGACTTTAATTAGAAGATTGTTTCTTTTTTAAATTAGGGTTTTTACTTAATTCTCAAGTATTGAGTTTTCTATTTAAACATTTTAAAACTTCATTATTTGATAGATTATTGAATGAATTGATTTGAGATTGAAGTTGTGTGCTTTTGTGTATGTTTTTTTACCGATTCTCTGTGGGATAGGTACGATTATTCCTTCTTTCTTATCCCGTCCTACATCATAATGGTATAAGAGCCAAAATTCCTGATATATTTTGATTTGACCCAATTCCTTCCTACCTTAATTTTATGTCCTTCATCAACTATCGAAGTTTGATAAAGAATCGACACCAGTATTTTTAGACGACCTTAATTTTATGTCCTTCATCAACTGTCAAAGTTTGATAGAGAATCGACACCAGTATTTTTAGACGACAACAAAGTCTAACTTATCCCAAAATTTGGGTGGGGGATGCTAAAGTGTTGTTACAGTGGTTTTGCTAGGGTAATTTTTCTGTCAAATTACAGTTTGGTACCCTTAAGTTTCTGAAATTCTCAACTTAGACCCCAAAGTTTATGAAACTTTCAATTCGACCCTCAACATTTCTAAAAATTTCAATTCAACCCCTAAACTTTCAAAATTTTCAATTTTCCCCCTGTTTGTTACCTATTTTTGGGTAGCAAAAAGAAGGTTTGTGTTCTTTTCCCAAGTATGGTGACTTGTAATTGGGAGGACCGTCTTAGAAGAATATAAAGATACATTGCAACTCTTATAGCAAATCAAACAAATATCTCAAAAATTCATCGCCGCAATTCCAACATGTGGTCAAGGAATCAACACAAATGTCAAATATGTCAGGCCCTACAAATAAAATTGAAGGAGTCGGTGAGACTATTCAAGAACAAGAATTTCGACATGTTGAGACTCGTGAAGATCTTAAAGTGGCTGAAGTTAATGATGTTGTATTAGTTGAAGATTCAATGATGGTTTGCATTAAAGGAAGTGCAGTGCAAGGGTGAATCTTGTTAACCAAGAAGTTAAACACAAAAAGAAATACACAATTGAGGTACAACATGTTGACTTTCTTATGTCAAATTTTGTATTCGAGTCCAAAGTTGAATCTAGTTTCTTGCTTGTTACAATGCTATTTCTAAAAATTGTGCTCAACCTATTTCTAAAAATTGTGCTCAACATCTCCTAAACTATGGTTATATTTCAAAACTCGAGGACGAATTTTTCAAAGGTGAGGAGAATGATGTGGTAAAGAAGAGGAAAATTAAGAAATTTATTATTAATTTTTTTTATTTATTTAGAGATAAATATTGGATTATTAATATAACTATTTTAGTAGGATATTTTATAAGTTTTAATTGTAGTAGTAGATTTTAATTATAGAAGTAGATTTTAATTAGAAGATTGTTTCCTTTTTAAATTAGGGTTTTTACTTCATCTTCAAGTATTGAATTTTTTATTTAAGCATTGTAATCCTTCATTATTTGATAGATTATTGAATGAATAGATTTGAGATTGAAGCTGTGTGCTTTTGTGTGTGTTTCTTTACCGTTTCTTTGCGGTGATAGGTACTATTATTCTTTCTTTCTTATCCCATCCTACGTCAATTCTAGAGTTTGAAATTACAGTAGATAATTCTTAGGGATTTGTGTTTCCTTTTTAAATTAGATTACCTAGATTTTTCTTGGTCATTAAGTTTAGGTTTTCTATAGGCATACATAAACAGATGTAATCCATCATTATTGTATGGATTGAGGTAAGCTTTCTGCTTTTGTGGCTTTTTAGACTTGTTACTCTTTGTTTTATTCCTCTTTATTCTTTCATCAACCTTGTCATACATTAGTACATAACAAAGGATATATTTGTACATGTGCTAAATATCATATAAAGCTTGAATAATTATTGCATATTTGGATAACAAAGGATATATTTGTACATGTGCTAAATATCATAACAAAGGATATATTTGTACATGTGCTAAATATTATATAAAGCTTGAATAATTATTGCATATTTGGATAGTTTCCTTTTACCAATAAATAAAGAAACATATCTATATAAAAAAATAACAATAAAAAAAGGGCCAATTTGTGCCTTCATTAAGAATTCAGATGAGACAAGTCAGCAATCACACCTTTTTAAGTGATTAATTTTGATTTTGGATTTGGATGTGTAGGGAAAATGCCATCCGACTTGAGGAAAAAGAGAATTGGGAGAAGGAATTGCGTAACCAAATTATTGAAGAAGCCATAGAGTTTAAGAATGCTTTCTATGAGAAAAGAATGGTTCAGATTGATGCTAATAGAACCACTAACAGAGAGAAAGAGAAGGTAAGCTTTTAAAATGCTTAGCCACTTGTTTTTTGCCATATTTTATTTTAACCTTGATATTCTCTTCCAAATATCATTTAACTTGGCTTTGTTCGGAGCAGCTGTACATGGCTAATCAAGAGAAATTCCATAAAGAGGCTGACAAACAGTACTGGAAAACAATTGGAGAGATCATTCCCCGTGAGGTTCCAAATATTGAGAAGAAGAGAGGCAAGAAAGATCAAGACAAGAAGCCTTCTATTACTGTCATCCAGGGCCCTAAGCCTGGGAAACCTACTGATCTTTCAAGAATGCGTCATTTACTGTTGAAGCTGAAGCACACACCTCCAGCTCATATGATTCCGCCTCCACCTGCTCCCGCCAAGGACGCCAAAGATGGGAAGGATGGGAAAACTGCTAAAGATGGAGAAAATGTGAAGAATGCAAAAGATGCAGCAGCTAATGTAACTGGATCTGCAGCTGGAGTGGTACCTGCTGCACCTGCCAAAGATTTCACCTCTAACGGTTCAAATACTTCTGATCAAGAACCTCCTGCTGCAGCCGATGACCAGCCTGCTAGCTAGGTCTAAAAGCCCATATGCGCCTCTTCAAATTTTTTATTGTTTTACCTTGCTATGCCCAATGATTTGAGAATGAGTATTATGTGTAATCTGCTCCACTTTTAGGTCTGTTTCTGGAAACCTATTCATACATCACTGTTAAAAAAGATTGAGATTTCGAGTTGTTATTACTGTACTGTGTTTATGTGGTTGCATATTTTTGCAATGATCCTACGATTTTTATTTTTATTATTCTTTAAATCTCGGTAGTTGTCTGATGCAAGTGTTGGTTTTTTTATGGTGGAGAGATACTTGAGCTAATAAATAAAGGTCCGAAGGTCTCTTGTAAGTGACATTTTATTTAGTGGTTTGGCTGCTCTTTTATTTTTTTAATTTTTTTTTTTTAATTATCTAAATCTTTGTTTATAATTCTTATAAGAAATAGTATCTGGTATTTGCTTCGTGCTTGGGTAATGTCCGTTGCACAAAATGAGTATCGTTTGGCATTTTTTTCCCCTCTAAAAAGTCGTTTATTTTTATATAGTAGTATAAAATGATATATTTTTCTCAAGTTTACCGCTTATAAATTAATAAATTTGCAAATGGGAATTCAGATGTAATAAACGCAGGTTTGTCTGGACATTCAATCATGAGCAAATTCTTTATATAGGTAGGATAATTCCTAGCTCCTGCCACCAGTGACAGTGCGAGTACTTCTGATTCCTGAATGAAATTATTTCCCCTTCTTTCTTTATATATAAAATATGAACACGACAAAAAAAATGAGCTGTTGTAAATTACATAATGCGGAAGTAACCCAATTACTCTTTATATATAAACCTGACAATCCTCAACCTAATATTTCTATTGGAAGCAATACTTGCTCTTTACTAGATTAGCCTCTGTTTTCCCTCTTTTTCCAAACACCAAACAAATGAAGTAATTATGTGTGTTCCTACCTACCTTACCTACGGCCTCAAATTCCTTTTTAATGCCTCAAATTCCTTCCGCTGCATGATAAAAAGATGTTCAACTTTCTGGAAGCTGAATAAATGGACTTCAATTTTATCTAGGGGTCACCTGAGTGATAGAGACAGGGACAGAGCTCATCTGATAGCTTGTAGAGGTATCAGATGACTTTTTGTTTGAAGATGAAAGTTCACCTGTATTTTGAAAAAAGCCCGGGGCCGTAATTTCCTTCTCATTTAGCCGGGTGTTTCTTGAGAGCATATCAACAACTTGGCTCATTGTTGGCCGTCTGCTTGCCGTTGCTTGTGTGCAGAAAAAGGCTATTTTAATATACCTAATGACTCCGTCCTCAGAGAATCCTTCTAGTTCAGGATCCACCATTTCTAAGGGTCGCCCTTCTTCGTAGAGTTGCCACGCCTGTTGAAGCAAACTACCATTGTTATCTGTAGCACAATGGAAAATAATTTAACGAGAAGTCTCTCGCTTTTGTGATGTACTTTGATAGGTCTTAGGAAGGTATACAAAGAAACATAACAGATGTTTTAGAGCGTGAAGGAAATTTCCTCTGGATTTGGTTTGTTTCTCCTTAAACTAAGGGTCATTATGAAGAACTAGTGAACTACGACTTTACATGTTCAAAAACCTCAATATTGATTGAAGAGAAACAAATACCTAAAATATCTGCTCAAGGTGTGTTTGTAAATATTTGTGCATGTGTGCTGCGTGCGTACACCGGTACACATACTGAGCAGAAGAATTGAAGATAGATTTAGAAATTTTGGTAGGAAAAACTGACTCACCCATTCCAACAAAAGTTTCTGCATCCCACCCCAATTTGCTTTTCCACTGCTTCTGCCACTTACTATTTCAAGTATGAGGACGCCAAAGCTGTACACGTCTGCCTTCTTCGTTAACTGACCACCCAATACATACTCGGGTGCCAAATAACCCCTGGTGGAACAAAATCGAGTTATAAGTTCCACATGTTCCTCCTTTATTTCCATAAAATAAACTATAAAAGAAGAAATCCACACAGAACCTTACATTATTAGCTAATATTCTCAGAAAAAAAAAAGAATAAAAAAACCAGCTAATGCATATAAGATGGAATCTTAGAGCTGTAGTGCAGTTTGACAAGTTCAAGAAATAATCAAAATAATTCTTAAAAAGTAGAAGAAACATTGCCTCAACAAACTACATGCAATACCGCATTTTGAAATGTATCCTAATCTTGGGATACCCAAGTAATCATTCTATTTCTCTTCCCTTTCCTGAAAAAGCATACATTCTTTTTTCAGATGAACTCAAATCCAGGAAGGATCTTCTAATGTTAACTAAATGCAAGGACAACCAGATAAAGTTTCAACAGAATATGAAAGGGAAACATACGTGGTTCCTGCTATTTTTGTGCTAATATGAGTGATGTTGTCTGGAAAAAGTTTAGCCAACCCAAAGTCTCCAATTTTTGGCGTGAAGTCTTCAGTAAGAAGTATATTACTAGCTTTGATGTCCCTATGCACTATATGTGGCACAAGTTCTTCATGAAGATACGCGAGACCCCTGGCAGTACCCTTGCAGATAGCAGATCTTCTTTCCCAGTCCAACTTTGTGGCTCGATTGTTTGAACCTGCGGGGACATGAAAATTACATATTAATTATTTTCTATGTATGAAGATCATAATAAAGATCAATCTATACCAACCCTTCTGAATACCTAATAGAGCACCATCAAGGCTGTTATTTTCTAGATATTCATAAACCAAAATCCGGTGAGTTTCTTGAACACAACATCCTAATAACTCAACCAGGTTTGCATGCCTGACATTTGATATGACGTCAATTTCAGTCAAAAATTCACGCACCCCCTGCCTTGATCCAGCAGAAAGTGTCTTTACGGCTACTTGTATTCCATTTTTCAGGATTCCCTACAGAATTGCATGGAGTCATTATCTGGAAAAGGTTTGGAATATGAGATAAATAAAACCAAGGATTGCAGTTACAAACTTACAGTACTGAAAAATCTGTGTAAAAGCTTGACTTCAGTTCACCACTCGTCAGAATACAACATCTCTATTGAAGTAAAGAACCTTGACTATTAGTAAATTTGGTAGATTTAATGCAATTTAATCCATAATTCAGCTTGATTTCGCATTTCAGCATTACATTTCTAGAGATCTAAGTCCCTTTCTTTCCTTCTTTTTTTTTTCCTTTTTTTTTTCTCCCCAGAGAAACTCAGTCACTACTCCTTTTAGTGTGCATTAGAAAGATCTTAATCCAATACAACCCCATGATTTGTCTTATTTTCTCAAACACAATTTGGTAAATTAGCAATGTACCTTAAAATCTAGCCATGTCATATTTCCTCAACCAAAAAGATGAAAAGCACTATAGAATTGATGTCTATTGACACCGTAAACACCACCTTCACTCTGTGAATTTAAATATCTATATTGTTCCAGAAACCTGGACAAACTAAATCCTTAAAATTTTAAAAGTTTGTAACATAACCAATTTATGGGTGGTCCTGATAAAGTTTTCATGTGTAACAAGTTTGATAGCCCGTGCGAGGCACGGGCTAGTTTGATACAAATGACAAATCCGCCAGAAAAGCCGTCTCACGACCCTATAATTTTCCCGATGTCGAAATTTGTCAGATCCACCGATCCCAAGAATCTTTTGGTTAGGTAGTCTGCTCTCATTCTCGTCGGTTGTTACCTCACACTTCTTCGGATATGTTCTTCCTTTTCTCTCTCTTCATTTCTTTTTGACACTTTTTCTTTGCACTTGGATGGGACGGAAAAGATGAGGATATATACATATCTATTTATACTGATTAATTTGGGAGACGAAGGGTCCATGAGGAAGAAGAAGATTCACATTAAGATTTTACAGGAGGAAGAAACGAAGAGGTGATATGTGATTTGGGAAAACAGAGATGAAGCATTCTACAAAACGAACCTTCACAACTCGTTACTAACTCACCTTGAACTCAATATAATGAGTAAAGGCAACCGAGTTATGATTAATTATTTGTTGGGTTAACTCATACGGATTTCCAATTAATTAACAATGGACTCGCTTCAAGATTACTAGTCAGCCTTTTAAATATAGTTATTGATTGAACTATTGTTTTACTTATTCATAAATAATATGCCTACAAGATTAGTGACTAACCAAAACCAAATTTTACAATATAGAAAGGATAAGAGAGGCATGAAAGAAAATAAGTCACGTGCACAACATGAATAGTTGAATCATCTTCTAAGAGTGTTCAAGAAAGAGTCCCATTATTCTATTTAGACTGTGAAGCTATTATAAGTTCAAATACCAATAACCACATAGATTAACTAGTTGAGCAAGAAAAAAGTATGTAATATAATAGAAAATTGAAAGCTTTGGTGAGACTGAGTACCTTGTAAACAGTTCCAAAACCTCCTCGCCCTATCTTATTTCTTGGATGAAAATTATCAGTTGCTGTTCTTAATTCGTTGTATGAGAAAATTTTTATATTTCCAAGCAAATGCCCTAGGAAACAAAGAAGCAACATAAAATCAAATGGATGAAAGCAACTTAAATCATCATTATTGGCATTTTAATATATAAATGTGTATAGTGGCAAACAAGAAAGTGATGCATTAAGTCAACTACAACATGCAAAATAAAACGTATTACCAAATAACCATCATGCATATTAAAAATTAGAACACGGCTTAAGAGAATAGTGTATTCAATTAAAGATAGTATTCTCCCAATTGGCTTCCAATAGTTTGTTGTACATTGGTCAATCTAAAGCTGATATGAAGGCCTAGTAAACACACCTAATATTGATATCCTAACAGTTTAAAAAGAGAACACCCTCTTAGTTATAACATTTTTTTGAAGGAGATGTTAGTAGTGGACTACACCAAAAAAAGTTGGTCAGTCGGAAAGAGATAATGACCCCCTTACACCTTGCAAGTTCGCCACCATTTTTTTGACTTGCTGTTGATCAGGTTTGAGATCCCTTTAACAAATGAGTGTGTATAACGAAAAACTGAAAACACATTTAACTAAAGAAAAATAGCATGAGTAAGGAGAAGTGTTTCTTCATTTTGTGCATTATATTTAAGTTTAGCAGTTGAACGAGCAACATCAGGCATTTGACATTACAACAATCCAAAATGAGTAAAACTCAAAAAACCACGTGTTTTACTCAAATTCTTGAGTCACCACTTGTGGTTCGAAAACTATCGATTCACCACCTGTGGTTTGCCCTCAAGCATCACATCAGCACTTGCTAACGTTTTTTGGCTAACACTATTAGTTCTTGTGATTAAAGACTATTTTTGAATCTCAAAATAGAACTAAAAATAACTGGGGATATTATGTGATTGATTGGTATTCCAAAATTAAATCGGTATTCTAAATCTAAATTATAGGATTCCAGTAATCAAGTCGCAATATATATTAACTTCTGAAAGAGATTAGTGTTTTAACCCTAAGCAATCAATTCTTTCACCAGTCACCACCACCTAGACGATTCTTTCACCAGTCAAGAGAGGCGATTCGGGAATCTAGGGTTTCAACCAAAATTGAGCTATTGATTAGACTATTAGGCCACTAAAATTGAGTGATTGTGAGAGTAATATTCAGTTCTTGCATCCAAATAAGGAAAAAAATTCAAATTATCAACACTGAGACTACCATCCAACCCTCCCAAAAACACTGGAGTTACGGGTACCCATCAAAATCCAAAGATATCAGCATTAAAAGTGGAGCAGCCAACCAGAGAGGATTCTGCCAAGAGAGCTAGCCATGTTCATCAAATGCTTCTTGATTACATCTCTATAGCTGCCCATTTATAATCTCTTCGGAAGGATCACCAATGGACATATACTACTTCACAATAATTAGATATTCTTATAACAAGGAGTTTGGGATTGAAGTATTGAAATGAGCTATTAGGTGTTTGCTTGAAGTATATGTTTCTGTATATATATTTCCATCTATTCTAAAGTTTGACCCTATTGAGTATTGGCAATACTGAAAGTACTTCTTTCTTTCTTTTTTTTAATGCTAGTTGCAATATCGTTATTCTACTATTGCTTATTCATGCTTTATATTGTTTAAAATAGTGCTTTCACATAAAATATATCTTGCAACTACTATGTAAACAATAACAAGAGAATATTGCTGAGATTAATTAATGGGATTAAATTCTTCTTCTTGAAGTAGAGTGAAACACTGTTGGGAGAAAAGAAAATTGTTTAAACATTAAAAAAGATTGAAGTAAAATATCAAACACCTTATGAACACATAAATTATAAGAGATTATTTAAAGTTTCAATATACTTTAATTAATTTAAATGAATAAAATTATAAATTTTTACATATAATTTTAATTAAACTCAAATAAATTTTTTTAGAAGATTACCTAATATATTTTTTTAAGTTCAAAATAGGAATTCTTGTAAACTTGTAGATGAGAAAAAGTGTAAAAATAGTGATGGACAAAAGCTCAAGTGGTTGGTTATTATTTAAAATGATTCAGGGGGGTCGGACATTTGACACGTGAATATGACCTTTGGAAGTCACTTCACTCGCGCTTTTTGCCAAGTGAAGTCCACTTGCTATTAAATTGGATGAGAATGAGATAACTTGATGCTTGAGGGTAAACCATAGTTGGTGAATCATAGTTTCCGAACCACAGGTAGTGACTCGAGAATTTGGATAAACCAGAGGTGGTTTTTTAAATTGTACTCCTCCAAAATAGAAGTTCTCATTTCAATTCAACACAAGTAAAATATAAGTTCTCATTTCGATTCAACATAAGCAAAAAAGAGCTCCTCAGTTGTCATATTCACATCGACATAACCATAAATTTGAAATTATGTACTATTCTGTGATGGAAAATGTGTCCTCTAAATCATCTAATACATTGAATTATCTGTTTCTCAGTCTTAATAAACTTGAAAGCCATCTAATAATACAAGAGGATATTGTAACTATATGGTACCATATCAATCAAATAGCAGAACTTCAATTCCTTCCATCAAATTAGTCCTTACCTTCTAAGTCTCCAGAAACCTGACCATCATCTTTTTTCCTCTGTACTGATGAGGAACCAAAGCAGCTACAACTCATGTCTATTTGCCGCTGCAATAGTCTTCTAAGCACAAAACATTGCAATTAGCTATAAAACATAACTTTCATATAAAATTCAAAAACAAAAATTATAGCCACACACTCAACCATACAGAAATAATACATAATTTAAGAACACTGCCCTTTTTTAACCTAAAAACTTAAACATTTCGAAATCAAGTTAGGGTTTCTCAGCAGCAAATTCAGAATAAAGAACTGATCACTCAAAACAAGCATAGATTCAAGCAGGTTCAACTTGGAAACAGATCGACAAACTCATAAACAGAAAACGAAGAACGGTAAGAAAAAATTAAGCTCAAAATTGAGAAAAAAAATAATGAAAATTTACCACGGAGTTATCAAAACAAACAGTGCAGAGCTATGAAGACGAAGATCGTGTTAGGCATTATCGAAAAATGAGTAGCAATAATAGAAGTAATATAGTAATGGTGTTGAATTGTTGATGAAGGAGGAGAATGAATGGTTGAATTTTTTTCTTGTGGAAACAGAGTAAAAGAAAAGTCATTACATTACATGGACAATTTTAAAAATAGCTAGCAGCAGGTTACTATCCCTTCACCCGTTCACACGTTTAATAGAAACAAATCGAAAGTTTACAGCAAATCTATGCCTGTATTTGCCTTTTAATCTCGGCTTGAAAGTGACCGTCTGTTTCTCAGTTTTGGACAGAAAAAAAAAAAAAATTAAAACTTAAATTATAACATAACAGAAAAGAAAAGAATATAAAAGTTAAAGTTTTCATTTGCGTTGTTTTTGAGTTTTTAATAGAAAATAATACAAAATTTAAAATTAAAGACATGAGTTATAATTTAAAATTTATTATATTAAAAGTTGAGGATAATATGGGAATTATAAAAATATTACTTATTCCAAAAAAAAAATCCGTCCAAATCAAGCCAATTTTGGACGGAAAACTTTGGCAAGAAAAGTGGTCAAGTTTTCTATCAATTTCTTTTCTTTTTCGTTTATTAAAAAACTCAGAAATATAAAAATTGAAAAGAAAACTTAACTTTTCTGTCCATTTTTTTTCTTTTCTGTTTATTTTAAAACTCAGAAACAGAGCGTTATGGTCGTTCCTTTCCCTTTTGGACCGAACGAAAAAAATTGTTTCGCATAGTTTTTTTATTATTTTATCCTGTAAATTTATTTAATATAATTTATATTAATAAGATAAAAACTTTTTTGAATTTGGACAAGAAAAAATAAAGACCGTCAGATTCATCCTAATTGATTTGGGCCCGGTTTAAATTTATTTTAATTTATTTGGGCGGAGAAGTACAAGGACATTCTAATTGATTTGGGCGAGAAAGGATAGTGGGAGAGCCGAGAGGAATGAAGAGAGAGGAAATGAAACTAAAATTGTTGAAATAAAGAGAGGAAGGATTTCGTTACGGCACAGACAATTACTAGTTGTTAATATTGTAAAAAAAAATACTTTACTCAGCAGCTCATTAAGTCATTCAGTCAAAAAAATGACACTAAACTATTCAAATTTCAAATCATCCGAATCGAATGATCGAATTAGATTCAAATTATTTAATGCATAATGAAAAAGCGACCCATAAGTCTTAATGACTCACTTCTTAATCATCTTAACAATCTACAGTTTTGTATTAAGATGTTGAATAGTTAAAATACACATCCAAATGAGTCTAAACTATTTAGAACATCTGTTAATACAAATATGCGGGCATGCATTAAGAGCTACTTCTAAAATCTATTAAGATGAAATCAAACATCACCTACATTTATATAACAAAAAAATATGTTTATTTTATTTGTAACGCGAAAAAGTCTTATTTATGATATAATTTTAATTTATGTTTATTTATAAAAATGGTGAGTCATTAATTTAATAGTGATGATATATATGAGTAATGTTACGGTAACAAAAAATGATTACAACAAAAAAAATATACAAAATTATGTATCACATTATAATTAATGGATGTTCCGGCATACATGGGTGGATCCAATTGTTATAATTAGTAATTATTATCCACATCATTTTGTATCCAATCTTTTGTTATTGAAGTATTATTAAATATAATAATAAGATTAATCGAATACATTACGTCTTTTGTACTATTATATCAATAAAATATGATTTATTTATTTATTTTTTGTAAAAAATATGATAATAAAATCTTTTTGTGGTCAAAGGTAGTTGTATAACAAAAACTACTTTTCATGAAGCATTAAGGTTACTTTTTTCAAAGCTAAAATAAATTTACAAATCTTAAAATTCAAAATAAGTTACTTGTCCACTTAACTTGATTAGGTCTTAATCTAATGGATTAACGATTAACTTTCTTAATTAAAATATATATCCTTGTTGACCTTCTACAATTGTATAGTTTTATTTGTTCAACTGGTCTTCATTGATATTTTATACCAAATCTGTAATGTAGTAATTGTAATTCAACACCTAAGACTTTTTCAGTCCTTCGGTTAAAACACGCCATGGGCATGGCCCATGAGCGCTAAGCTGAATTTACGATATCCGCTATATATCTATTTAATAAAATACAATTGATTTTGAATTTCTCGCTCATCTTAATAAATTATCTCGATCGTCCAAAATTTGGGATAAATTTCACCGTCTATGTAATTCCGGAGGTTCGAGACACAACTAGTTGCTATATATTTATGAGAAACTGATATTTTCACATGTATTTTTGATATTTCTACGTGCATACAGTGGGTCGCACCTTCACGTGAGAATGAACTGTGTGAAAATATCAAAAATACGTATAAAAATAATTCTCCGCTATTTAGTATAAAGGATATATATGTATCTTAAAATCTTAAAAGATATTTTATTAAGAATTTCTTATACTAAATAAAATGTAGCATGAAATATTAAAATTTTAATGAATAAAATGAATTGTGTTGGGTCATAATATTTCTCCTATTTTGGGCCGGATAGATTGGGCCCATTTATCAGTATAATCTGTTGGACTTTTATTATTAAGCCATGGGACTCTTTGAGCCTATTTATTGTGTCAACTTTATTTAATCCTATTGGACCGGGTCAGTCCAATGGATCGACCCATTAGATATTTTAATATATGTTACTTTGACTTGTGATGATAAAAAAGCATGACAGTTGACCAAGGCTCCTGCCATGCATTAATGTGGATGGGATCATAATCGGTCGGCGGTAGAAAACAGTGGCCAAAAGCAGTAGATAAACCTGATATAGTCGGCAGAGTCCATCAGATCAGAGGGGGTGTCAGGTAGTAGTGGGTGGCACAGTAATCCAAGCAAAGGTAATATAACTTAACAAGGAAGTCCTTGTATGGAGGTACGTTCTCTCATATATTGATTATTCATATTCTCTCATATACACACAACTGAGAATTATTATCTCTCTCAATACACTAGACCATATATTTCTCCATTGTTAACCTTGTGAACACGTACTAATTCTTACGCTTCGAAGCTATCCTCGACGCGGATCCACCGTCGAAGCTTTTGGTGTCGATTTGTGTTTTTTGTGTGCAGGATCAAAACGTCTTACGTGATTGGGACGTGGAGAAAGATCCTGGCGTTAACATTGGCGCTAGAAGGAGGGCGGCTTTGAGTTCTAGTGTCATTAAAATTTTCAATCACAATCATTTAACCTACTTCGGAAGATGATGAGGAGTAGGATGGTACACCGTAAGGAAAAGGCGCGATGGTCATTGGCTGTCGTCACCGCCTCGTGTTTGATGAAGGATCGTCTGTGTGACACCCCCAAAATAGGTCTACATCCCCCATTACGAGTTGTCAATATGCAGATGTAAACAACTACAACTTTATTATTACAATAGTAAAGCTGTGAGTTTAAATACGGATATTGCCATACAGACAATATCCACATACAAATAAATCCTCATCATAATTATTGATACATTATTTTACAACAATGGTGAGGACTACTAAACAACTCTCCTAGAACTTTCATTCCATTACCCACACTACGCATTTTGCTATATTCTCGCCTCACGAGAAGAAAAATGGAACAAAAAAGGAAAAGGGTGAGCTCGACTAGCCCGAAGAGAGAATATTATGACTAAGATAATATACAACAAAATTATCGTTAGTCTTCAATGGGAAAAAATATAATAGAATACAATAGACAACAAGTTTTAAATCAATATTCGCATGAAATAATAATTCATTAGAAGAGTTAAGTAGAGAATGCAACTACTATCTTCTATGTATGAATTTTAAAGTTCATAAATCTATTTTTATCCTGTAACATCAATCAATATATATACGGGATCAAATATTCATCCTTGCACTACTGAGGCCGAGGACATTCACCGATTGGTCGTGTTCATCTAAACACTGTTCATCATTTTTGACTACGGGCCAAAGATATTCATCAAAAATCATTCATCTTTGCACTCTTGGCCAAAGATATTCATCATAAATCATTCATCTTGCACTAAAGGCCAAAGATATTCAATAATATCATCATTTAAGACCGAGGATGATGAAAAATATTTTTTAAAAAAGCGAATCCAATTGAATCAAAATGACAAGGATTAAGGATTAAGGATTAAGTACTTTGTTTTATCCACGTCCAAAAATACCTAAAAAATAATCATAGTGGCGTAAAATTCAAGAATGATCAAAACATGGATACAATCAAAGCTAGTATCCACAATAGATATTTTAGACGAAAAGAAAAAATTTTCATTTTTAGATGAATAGTCAGTATTCGTGAATAGTGCTTAGTATCGTGAATAGTCAGAGTATCGTGAATAGTAACTTCGACACCAAAAGTTCCAAATTTGATAAAAACTTCCAACCAATATTTGGCATAATGATATTGAAGAAATAATATCATTTTTCGAATAAAATAACATCCTTACCTCGAAAGATCAAGATCTTAAGCTGGAATAATTGGATATAGACTATATCTTGAACTTTCATAGTATAGCAATACTCAAAGTATACTCAAAATACTCACAAGAATACGCTCGATAATATAGAGAGAAAACTTGAGTTTACGGTGTGATTTTCAATTTTAACCCAAGACCTATTTATAGGAAATCGCTTAGAACACCAAAAGCAGAAAATTTAATAAAATATTAATATTTATAAAAATATTATACGTATTCTTTGAAATCTGAATCTCAGCAATTCACACATGCCAACCTTCTAGAAGAAAATAAAAAAACGTTTTTCTAATTTAAAATAATTTAAACTTCCAAAATTAATTATTTGAACTTGAACTTCAATAATTCACAATAAATAGCCCTTTTATCAGAAAATTGAATCTCATGAGTTTTTATAGAAAATCCAATTCTCTACAACTTTGCAGAAGAAAGTTTTTCTAAATTCCCAACAGAAATTGACCGAAATCCATAAGCGGGTGATTTTAGAGATTTATAATCAAATTTCGATCGATAAATGGGGTCCACAGACATGTTTAACATGTTTTAAACATTTATTGCAACAAAAATACTCTTCCTCCTCGTATACTCATATATCCCACATTCGTTGTAAAAATATCACCATTATTATATTATTAAAATATAATAATATATATTTAAATGAATTATTTTATCAGAAAAAGATAAAATTTCAATTTTTAACAATTGTCACATTAAAAATTTTCTCCATCTATATCCACATAAAATCAATATTTTCCTCATCATATGAATCAATAATTAATTATTCACAAATAATATTACGAGAATCCTGATATTGACAACTGTGCAGCGGGTTCAGGAAAAGAGGGCTTTCCAATAAGAATTTCTCCTTCTTTTGGCGCTTGATTAGGTGACCAAACCTCTCCTTAGAGCGAGAACTTTCTAGACATTGCCAATAATGTTATCTAATAATATTATTAGGATAATATGAATTATTGTTTTCGACAATGAAAAATCTTGTGTAATGACAATTATTAAAACAATGACAATATAAAATATCAACGCGACAATTATTGAATCAATAAAATAAAACAACGAGCGAAGAATTATCTGTAACCATTATTGAGTAGTGCCTTCTTACGTAAGAGTCAATAATTGGTGCAATCTGCAAGTGTCTTCTGGATTCAACAACGCGTATTAATGTGTTTTAACCAACGGGTATTCAACGAGGTGTAAGCAGTAACAACTACGTGAATTATTTTTAAACAACTTATATTTGTCATTTTCTTCCTCCAATCGCTTTTTCGTTATGGGGCCCACACATGGTCATTGCTACTAGTCGCATGCGAATATTCTGACAAAGATCTTAATATTCCACGACCAAACGAATATTCCCCGACAACAATGAATATTTTATAACCACTTGCTTATTTTGAAATATTTGCGTATTTTACCCGTAATTATCCACATTAATCACATCAACCCTTACTATTTCAAAATAATAATTAGAGGAAATTAAATTTCATTTATTAATTATTTGGGATCTTACAACCTCCCTCCTTATGAAATTTCGTCCCTCGAAATTGACGACGATACTGGTGTTTGAAAAGATGAGGATACCTCGCTTTCATTTCCGTTTCCAACTCCCGGGTCATTTCCTCTATAAGCATGGTTTCTCCACAAGACTTTAACTTGTGGTATGACCTTCGTCACAGTAGGACATGCTCCTTCCTATCCAAGATCTTGACAGTACCTCCTCATACGTTAAGTCTTCAAATATCTCGTCCGGTTCTAACTCAATAACATGGTTCGGGTCTTTCACATATTTCTGAAATGCGAGATATATGAAACACATTATGAACACGAGACATACTTGGAGGTAATGCGAGTCTATAGGCTACATTTCCTACTCGGTCAAGAATTTGAAATGGACCAATAAATCGTGGATTGAGCTTTCCTCTCTTCCCAAATCTTGTAACTCCCTTCCATGAGCAACTCGCAACAATACATGATCCCCTATACTAAATTCCACGTCCCTTTCGATGAAGATCCGCATAACTCTTTTGTCGATCTTGTCTTGGTTTGTATCGTTGTCGAATCATTTGGATCTTTTCGGTGAGTCATACGTCTTAACTCGGGTCCCAACAATGTTGCTTCACCCACCTCATCCCAACATATTGGAAGCGACACTTTCGTCCATATAATGCTTCAAATGGAGCCACACCTATACTTGCACGATAAGCTGTTGTTGTAGGAGAATTCCACCAATGGTAAATACTTATCCCAACTCCTTTGAAATCTAGGACACGAGTCTTAATAGATCTTCAAGAGTTTGAATAGTCCTCTCTCGATTGTCCGTCTGGTTTGAGCATGGTATGCCGAATCGAATCTTAAATCCGTACCCATAGCTTTTTGCAAGCTAACCCAAAATCTTGAAGTGAATCTTGGGTCACGATCCAAAACTATGGATCTTGGCATGCCATGCAATCTCACAATCTCATTTACGTACATTTGAAGCAAGACGTTCAAGGAATAAGTCTCCGTATTGGCAAGAAATGAAGCGGACTTGGTTAATCTATCAACAATAACCCAAATAGCATTTATGCCTTGAGAAACCGTGGAAGTCCCGTGCTTGAAATCCATGGTAATGTGTTCCCACTTCTATTTCGGAATCTCAAGTGGTTGCTGAATGGTCCCTTAGGCACTTGATGCTCTGCCTTTACACGTTGACAAGTTAAACATGTTGAGATAAACTTTGCAATCTCTCTCTTCATATTGTTCCACCAAAATGTATGTCGAAGATCACGATACATTTTAGTACTTCCGGATGGATTGCAAATGGTGTATTGTGTGCCTCCATCATAATCTTGTACTTCAAATCGAATCGTTAGAACACAAAGTCCGGAGTGGACTCAAGTATTCCTTCTTCATCAATTCTCGCTTAGGAATAGCTCATTCTTGTACTTTCTTCTTCATATGCATCACCTCAAGATTCGGTGGCTCGAAGCAACCTTAACTTTTTCTATTAAAGTTGGCTCTATCGTATATTTGACATCATCGCACTCATTCCCGCATATGATCTTATATACTCGTCGTCAATTTACCACGTTCGCTTTTCAGGATGGTATTGAATAGTGTGGTCGTAGTCTTTCAATAGCTCGAGCCAACGTCATTGCCGCGTGTTAAGTTCTTTTGAGTGAAGAAATATTTAAGGCTTTTATGGTGCGAATATATCTCCACTTTCTCTCCATATAGATAGTGCCTCCGGATCTTTAAAGCAAAACGATCTGCGCTTAACTCTAAATCATGAGTAGGATAATTCCTCTCATATTCTTTAAGTTGTCATCGCGAGGCATAGGCTATGACTTTCCACATTGCATGAGAACACATCCTAACCCTTTGCGGAAGCATCATTTGTAGATAACAAATCCATCCAAACGGATGGTATTGTTAGAACAGTCTTAGAAATAAGTCTCCTTTTAAGCTCTTGGAAACTCTTCTCGCACTCTTCGCCCAAACGAATTTTGTATCCTTCCGAGTTAGATGAGTTAATGGAGTAGCGATTCGAGAAACCCTTCCACGAATCTCAGATAATAACCAATTTAAGCAAAAAGCTACGTCTTGATCCACCCAAGCTTGGTTGCTCTAACTTTGTATTGTTTCAATCTTCACGCCAAGGTCAATGAGATACTCCATGTTTTGACACCACATGCCCAAGAAATGCTACTTCCTCAAGCCGAACTTCGCATTTCTTTAACTTGGCATAAAGCTTGTTTTCACGAAGCCTTTGGAGTACCGACTTCAAATGGTGCTCATGATCTTCACGGCTTTTGGAATATATGAGGATGTCATCAATAAAGACAACAACGAATCGATCCAAATACTCTTTGAATACTCGGTTCATCATATCCATGAAAAAAGCGCAGGAGCATTAGTCAATCCGAAAGACATAACTAAGAATTCATAATGCCCGTCATCGGAGTTCTAAAAGCGGTCTTTGGAATATCCTCGATTCTAATCTTGGTGATGATATCCGAGCGAAGATCGATTTTTGAAAAGAATTGTGCTCCTTGCTGTTGGTCAAACAAGTCATCAATACGAGGTAGAGGATACCTATTCTTGATAGTGACATGGTTCAATTCGGATAGTCAATACAAAGTCGCATACTCCCGTCTTTCTTCTTTACAAATAAAAAGAGAGCACCCCAAGGAGATGTCTTGGGGCCGAATGAAACCAATGTCCAACAACTCACGTAGTTGGACCTTTAACTCTGAAGTTCAATAGGAGCCATTCGATATGGGGTTTTAGAAATGGGCTTTGTGCGGAGTTCAAGGTCAATAAAGAATTCAACTTCACGTTACGGGGTAGGCCAGGAAGTTCTTCAGAAATCGTCGGAAAGTTAATAACAACAGGAATATTATTCAATTTTGGCGTGTCTTTATTCAAATCCATAACATGGGCTAAGAAAGCTTGACATCCGTTTTTAATAAGCGAATAGCTTTATGATTAGATATGGCGGTGATTGATTTTAATGGTTTAGTTGCTTGAATTGAAACAACGGGTTGTTTAGGAATATGAAAGCTAACAACCTTACGAAAACAATCAATTTTGGCATGATGAGTAGTTAACCAATCAATCCCTAAAATCACATCAAAAGCAAGTATCTTTAAAGAGATAAGGTCAATGGTAAGATAAGGGTGCCAACATGGATTAGACAAGATTTATAAGCGGTGGATGTGATGAAAGTTTCTCTAACGGAGTTTCCACAGAGATAGGTCAAAGTCTAATTTCTCCGAGTCAAGTTTAAACGTTGAGCACAAGCATGAGAGATAAATGAATGGGTAAGACCGGTATCTAGTAAAGTATAAACTTCACAAGAATTTATAAATAGCTTACCCGTGATCACCTCGTTTGGGTTCTCGCATTTTGACCGATCCACAACAAATGCTCTTCCGAGGCAGATTGACTTTGACTTTTCGGGGACGATCTTTTGAGTCACCGTCCCCCATTGAACTAGGTTTCGCTACCGTGCAATCTCGAGCAATATGTCCTTCCTTTCCACAATTATAGCATACCAGAATCTTGTAGGCGTTTGACCGATATGTCCTCTTTTCGCATTTATAGCATACGCCGGTGGTCGTTCTCCTCCTTGGAACCCGATTCTTTCTTTGCTTTGTCGTCTTCACATGGTCGTTGTTGAATCTCCTCTTTTAAAATCTCCTCGACTCGCTTCTTCTATTTTCATGGCCATGATTACCACCAGAGTGGTTACCATTTTGTCCGCCTTTTTCTTTCTCCCTTTGATTATTGTTGTTTTGTTGTTCGCTATCTCTAAGTATGATCCTCGATTGTGGTACCTCGGTTGACCGTATTTCGTTATCTCGCTCTAACAATTGAGCCACATTAACAACATCTCGAATAGAGAAAATTTATGAGAGATGAGATCTTGACGTATCTAGGGTTTCAAACCTCTCGAAACATCCGCGTCATCGTTCCTCATTCTCCACCAAATGAGGTGCGAAACGGATAACTCTGCAAATTTCGCCTCGTCTTTGAGACACCGTCATGTTGTTTCGCTCCGATCTAATAAACTCCACTTCCTTCATATATATTGAACACTTTCGGAAAGTATTTGTCATTAAATAGTTCAAACGTCTCCCAAGACATCTTTGGCTAATTTGGATGGAGTACGCTTCACAGACTCCCACCGAGTGGTCTGTCTCGCCACGGAACATAAAAGGTGGCGAATGGAACCTTCTGTTCCTCTGTACATCCCAAGACATCGAATATCTTGGTAATTTTCTTGACCCATGTTTACTCGCCATGATCGGATCGGCTTTCCCTTAAATTCTAGTGGT
The DNA here is from genome assembly GCA_020205605.1 of Panax ginseng. Classification (NCBI taxonomy): domain Eukaryota; kingdom Viridiplantae; phylum Streptophyta; class Magnoliopsida; order Apiales; family Araliaceae; genus Panax; species Panax ginseng. The sequence goes on along the minus strand of CM035128.1, from coordinate 12,170,230 downwards.
CCCAACTCTTTGAATCCTTGTTGTGTGACAACCCGTGAATTGCTATCATTTCCTCCTATGTTTTGAACACGAGTCTCCTAAATCTCGATTTTGCATGAATCGCTGAAAAAGCTTCTAAATATCCCTCGTTCATTATCTCGCCGGTGGTGTTGTTTACAGGAGGAACATTGCCACTGTTGTTGCACGTTCTCCTCGTTGGTGAGTCTGCAGCGTCTCCACGATCTCATTTCCATTGTTAATATTCTCAAATCGACATTCTCAAAATCGTCATAAAACAAGGGTTAATTAAGGAAATCAATATATCACATAATATCCCTATATCTTGAACAACTATCAAATAAGCTTAGGTAGGACACACTAGCGAAGGATTTACTCGCTCTCCCTCCTAGTTCTATTCCTCGATCTCCGCCAGAGATCATATCCCTAAGCTCGATACCAACTGTGACACCCCAAAAATAGGTCTACATCCCCCATTACGAGTTGTCAATACACAGTGCATGTAAACAACTACAACTTTATTATTACAATAGTAAAAGCTGTGAGTTTAAATACGAGATATTGCCATCTGACAATATCCACATACAAATAAATCCTCATCATAATTATTGATACATTATTTTACAACAATGGTGAGGACTACTAAACAACTCTCCCTAGAACTTTCATTCCATACCCCAGGCTTCGTACTTTGCTTTATATTCTCGCCTCACGAGAAGAAAAATGGAACAAAAAAGGAAAAGGGTGAGCTGATTAGCCCGAGAAAGAATATTATGACTAAGATAATATACAACAAAATTATCGTTAGTCTTCAACAGGAAAAATATAATAGAATACAATAGACAACAAGTTTTAAATCAATATTCGCAATGGAAATAATAATTCATTGTAAGAAGAGTTAAGTAGAGAATGCAACTACTATCTTCTATGTATGAATTTTAAAGTTCATAAATCTATTTTTATCCTGTAACATCAATCAATATATATCGGGATCAAATATTCATCCTTGCACTACTGAGCCAAGGACATTCACGATTGGTCATGTTCATCTAAACACCTGTTCATCTTTGCACTACGGGCCAAAGATATTCATCAAAAATCATTCATCTTTTGACTCTTGGCCAAAGATATTCATCATAAATCATTCATCTTTTGCACTACTGTGCCAAAGATATTCAATAATATCATCATTTAAGACTGAGGATGATGAAAAATATTTTTTAAAAAAACGAATCCAGTGAATCAAAATGACAAGGATTAAGGATTAAGGATTCGTACTTTGTTTTATCCACGTCCAAAAATACCTCAAAAATAATCATAGTGGCGTAAAATTCAAGAATGATCAAAACATGGATACAATCAAAGCTAGTATCCACAATAAATATTTTGGACGAAAAGAAAAATTTTCATTTTTCAATGAATAAGCCGTATTCGTGAATAAAGGTCAGATATCGTGAATAAGGTCAGAGTATCGTGAATAGTAACTCGACACCAAAAGTTCCAAATTTGATAAAACTTCCAACCAATATTTTGGCATAATGATATTGAAGAAATAATATCATTTTTCGAATAAAATAACATCCCTTACCTCGAAAGATCAAGATTTAACGGAATCTTTGGATATAGACTATATCTTGAACTTTCACCGTATAGCAATACTCAAAGTATACTCAAAATACTCACAAGAATACGCTCGATAATATAGAGAGAAAACTTGATTTACGGTGTGATTTTCAATTTTAACCTAAGCACCTATTTATAGGAAATTCTTTGTAACACCAAAGTTAGTAAAATTTAATAAAATATTAATATTTATAAAAATATTATACGTATTCTTTGAAATCTGAATCTCAGCAATGCACACATGCCAACCTTCTAGAAGAAAATAAAAAAACGTTTTCTAATTTAAAATAATTTAAACTTCCAAAATTAATTATTTCTGAGCTTGAACTTCAATAATTCACAATAAATAGCCCTTTTATCAGAAAATTCGAATCTCGCGAGTTTTTATAGGAAATCCAATTCTCTACAACTTTGCAGAAGAAAGTTTTTCTAAATTCCCAACAAAAATTGACCGAAATCCATAAACGGGTGATTTTAGAAATTTATAATCAAATTTCAGTCAATAAATGGGGTCCACCGACATGTTTAACATGTTTTAAACATTTATTGCAACAAAAATACTCTTCCTCCTCGTATACTCATATATCCCACATTCGTTGTAAAAATATCACCATTATTATATTATTAAAATATAATAATATATATTTAAATGAATTATTTTATCGAAGAAGATAAAATTTCAATTTTTAACAATTGTCACATTAAAATTTTCTCCATCTATATCCACATAAAATCAATATTTTCCTCATCATATGAATCAATAATTAATTATTCACAAATAATATTACGTAATCACAATATCGACAACTGTGCGGTTCAGAAAGAGGGCTTTCCAATAAGAATTTCTCCTTATTGGCCAAGCAATTAGGTGACCAAACCTCTCCTTAGGCAGAACTTTCTAGACATTGCCAATAATGTTATCTAATAATATTATTAGGATAATATGAATTATTGTTTCGATAATGAAAAATCTTTGTGTAATGACAATTATTAAAACAACAAATAATATAAAATATCAACGCAAAGAATTATTGAATCAATAAAATAAAAACTTTGAATAAAGTAATTCAGTAACCATTATTGAGTAGTGCCTTCTTCACGTAAGAGTCAATAATTGGTGCAATACACAAGTGTCTTCCGATTCAACAACGGCGTATTAATGTGTTTTAACCACCGGGTATTCCAACAAAGATGTAAATAGTAGAACAACTACTGTGTTATTTTTAAACAACTTATATTTGTCATTTTCTTCCTCCAATCGCTTTTTAGTTATGGGGCCCACACATGCATGCTTGTTCGTCGCATACGAATATTCCCGACGATCTGAATATTCCACGACCAAACGAATATTTCCCGACAACAATGAATATTTTATAACCACTTGCTTATTTTGAAATATTTGCGTATTTTACCCGTGAACTATCCACATTAATCACATCAACCTTACTATTTCAAAATAATAATTAGAGGAAATTAAATTTCATTTATTAATTATTTGGGATCTTCTGATCTGGGTCCTTCCAAGAGTGCTTTCGCGTAAACGGCTTAAGCATAATTCGGGGATCTCCGTCTCAAGATTCTGGCGGGGCCGATTTAAGATTGGTTTCGATGCGAATGAGAGCGAGATCATGGTCGGGGGCGGTGGAAGGCTCGCCAACCAAGATTTATCATAGAAGTAGCCAGGGAGGATAGAGTACGCCAAGTTGGCAAAGATGGTAGACGAAGCAGATAGAGCTATGGCGGTCTGTTAAAGAAAAGAAGATATAATAGAACGAGATGCTTGGGTGGCGGAATTGCGCAGACGAAGCATCTAGCCATGATCAATCTGAAGGACGAAGTGGGCATAAGGAGGAGAATCGACGAAAGGGTAAGAGGAGTCAAGAAGCCACGCGTGTTTTTAGGGATCATTCTCAAGTAGGGGAGATCGAAGAAGAACTCCCATGGCCTCAAGAAGGCGATAATGGCCAATTACCTCTCAAAGATCGAGATGATTATCAACAAAGGAGCGGTCGAAGGAGGTCGTGCAGAAGTCGGGTAATGGACTATCAACGTGATCATTCTCACCACAAGGAAAGAGTTGTGTACCGAAGCAGATCAAGAAGTCCCTCTAGGGCAATAGGATCGGCAGGAGGAGGTCGATCCTCTCAGAGACATAATGTTGTTCATAAGAAAGAAGTTTCCCCACAGCCTAAAGGCGTTGATTTTCTAGTGAAAGAGCTTAAAGAGCTCAGAAAGCAACTGGCTGAGGTCCAGCAAGTGAAGGACGCTCCGGGAAAGAAAGCATCCCCTTTTTCCTCAGATATTCTCAAGGAAAAGGCGGATATCACTAAAAAATTGCCTCGCATGGAAAGTTACGATGGAACCGGGGACCCTTATGACCATAGCAGAGCGTTCGAATTGGGCTTAATGGACTATTACGACTTCACCGACGCCAAGTGCCACACCTTTGTTACAACGCCGTAAAAGATGCGAGGATGTTGGTTGGGAACTTTGCCTTGATTCCATATCCTCGTGGACCGAACTTTGTGATAAGTTCCATGCCCGCTTCGGAGCAAACAGAAGAAGAGAAAGCCCACGGGTTCTTTGGCACAGATCCAAGCGGTTTGCGGCGAATCTTTGGGCGAGATGTAAAGAGGTTCAGAGAAGCGATCGGTCGGTGTCCGATCTTAATGATCTCTAAGTCAGTAGGTTTGTTCGAGAATGGATTGGATCGTAAAGTCAGAAAAGTTGGTGAAGAAGTTGATGTTCAATCACCAAGAAGAGCTTGGCCGAAGCCTTTGACAAAGCGAAGGCTACATCGTTGTAGAAGAAGCTATGAGCGATCGAAACATCCTCTCTTTGGTCAGGAAAGAGTCGGTGGCTCTAAGCCCGAAGTTGAACAGAGGAGAATAGGGGGTATAATGATGACGGAGACGGAGGCGATTCGAAAAAAGTACAATAATTCTGGCGGCAAGGAAGCGGTCATCCCTCCGATTCGGTCCGAAGGTGAATAAGATCTACACCAAACTAAACAACGATAGATCGATAATTTTGGATCAAATCGAAACCAACCTTTCTTTGAGCCACCCCGTGATAATTTACGGAAGGCGGGGTAACTCTCGTAAGTATTGTGGCTATCATCAAAGCCGTTGGCCGACACTAACGAGTGTTGCAATTTGAAAGACCTTGTGGAGAAGAAGATTAAAGGCGGCTTGTTGGTGCGGTATGTGGTAGTAAATAATCGTCAAAGAACGTTAACCGTCTTTGTTTGAGGCCGGTTCAAGGGCTCCAAAGATCGCCGCCAAGGCATGTTATCGATGTGATAACCGGTGGGTCCATGAGGGAAGTTGATAGGGAGGAAGAGAAGGGCTTACGGATTCGGTCGTGATCGTGATGATGCTCCTGAAAGCAGATAGACCATTCCCCGGGACTGTCATATCATTTACCGACGCTGACTATCCTTCGGAGCCCATCGAGCCGCATGAGGGGGCCTTGGTGATCACAGCACAAGTGGGCACGGTGGACATAAAGCGCATGATGATAGATAATGGATCTTCAGTGGATATCCTGTATGCTCATGCCTATCAAAGGATGCACCTTGATGGGCAGAAAATGGAGGTCGGGCAGGAAGCTCCTTTATACGCTTCAATGAATGATCATCAAAAGTTGCGAGCTTTATTGAACTCCGGTTGTCTTCTTGACAAGACCCCAAAGTGAGTCGAAATAGTGTGTAAATTCTATGTTGTGCACGTTGATTGACTTCATAACGCTATCTTTGGGAAGACCTACTTTAATTGCTCTCCAAGCTGTGACCTCCATCCCTCATTTCAAAATCAAGTTCCCCACGGCTCATGGAGTAGGAGAGGTGGCGGGGGACTTGGATCTAGCCCGACGATGCTACTAGGAATCTTTGTTATTTCCTCCGGGTAGAATTGACAAACAAAAAGCAAAGCGATGACAATTGAGATCGAGCCTTTTACCGAAAGTAGTTCTGAACCGATGGTGATTCCTTCCGGAGGAACGGAAGAGGTCGAATTGATCCTTGGAAAGCCGGACAAGACCGGGAAGATCGGTTCAGGTCTACCAGAACCTCTTCGGACAAATCTCATAGAACTCTTACGCTGTTATGCGGATATTTTTGCATGGGAACCGAGGGACATGCCTGGAGTTAGTCGGAAGATAGTAGAAGCATAGCTTTGAATGTAGATCCCTTGAAGAAAGCGGTTCGGCAGAAAAAAGACGGATCTTTACCGAACGATGAAAATTATTGATCGGGAAATAATAAAAGCTGTTGGTACGCCCACTTTATATATAGATTGATTATCCCGAATGGATGGCTAATGTGGTGTTAGTGCGAAGCGAGAATGGAAAATGGCGGGTTTGCATCGACTACACCGACCTCAATAAAGCTTGTCAGAAGGATTTTATCCTCTACCTCATATTGATCGACTTATCGATGCCGCTTGGGTATGCATTACTAAGCTTTATGGATGCTTTTTGAGTTATCACCAAATATCCATGTGTAAAGAGGACATCCCAAAGACCGCATTTATTACACAGATTCGATGTATGCCTACTGAAGATGACTTTTGGCGCCTCGCCGGAGCCACTTACGGAGAATGATGAACTTCATCTTCGATGGCATTTGGGAAGGAACATGGAAGTATCGTTGATGACATGATCGTGAAAAGCATGCACGTTCGAGAGTCATTTAGACGATCTAGAGGAATGCTTTCTGGATCGTCGTTCGTCATCGTCAACTAAACTTAATCCGGCCAAGTGCACTTTCGGCCTCGGTGCGAGGAAGTTTCGGGTTATCTTGTTAGTCAAAGAAGGTATCGAGGCCAATCCGAGAAGATTTGAGCCATTCTTCACATGAAGACTCCTCGGTCATTCAAAGGCGCCCAACGTCATTGGCGAGGATGCGGCATTAAGGAGGTTTGTCGCCAAATCTGCAGAGAGGTGCCTTCCTTTCTTTGATACATTGAAAAAGGTAGAAGAATGCGAAGGCGTTCGAGTGGACTTGAGTGTGAAGACGCCTTCCGAGCATAAAGGCGTATCTTTCTTCTTGGCTCCTTTATTGGTGAAACCCATTCCAAAGAGAGAGACCTTATATCTGTATCTGGCGGCAAGTTCGTTAGCGGTTGGAGCAGTGCTGGTTCGGGAGATCAGTGGAAGACAGCATCCGGTCTATTATGTCAGTCACGTCCTGCGAGATGCTGAAACCAGGTATCCAAATGTTGAGAAATTTGCCTTCGCCTTGATAATTGCTAGTAGGAAGCTTCGGCAGTATTTTCAAGGTCGGCTCCTGGTTGTCTACACGGATCAACCATTGAAGAAGGTGATGGGCAAGCCAGAAGTTTCAGGAAGGTTAGCGGCGTGGACAATGGAGTTGTCACAGTTTTTCATCGAATACCATCCACGAACCGCTATCAAAGGCCAAGCTTTGGCCGATTTCATAGTAGAATGTTCGTTCACCAAAGCAGATCTTGAAAGTTGGGAAGGCTGAATCCTCCCGTCGAGCGATTAGCGATTCTTCAACAGGAGTAGAATGTTTGGACTCTATATGCAGATGGTTCCTCTACCCTAACTGTTAGTGGGGAGGGGAATTATCTTGACAAGTCCGGACGGGTTCAAAGTTCAACGGGCCATCGATTTGGATTTAAAGCGACAAACAACGAAGCCAAAGTATGAAGCGATGCTTAGCGGGTGTTCGATTGCAAAAAGTCTAGAGGTCCGGAACCTTATCATCTACTGATGACTCTCGATTGGTTGTCAAGCGATTATCGGGGACTATGAAGCTCATGAAATCGGATGATCAAGTATTTGGCGGAGTTAAAGGATCGACTTTGAGATTTCGTTCGTCATGCAATTTGAGGGCATAAGCGTAATGACAATTCTATCGCCGATGCATTGTCGAAATTGGCTACTACGGATGCTGAGATGTTTTAACGGATCGATTTACTTGGAAGTTTTGGCAACGGTAGAGTTCAAAGATGAAGTCGTGATGTGTATCGGCGATCTAGCTGCTTTGGATGACCCCTACATCGAGTATTTGGCGGATGGCGTTCTTCCTTCCCGGATCGGATGTTAGCAAAGAAGATCAAATACAAGAGCGTGACTTTATTCTTATTGATGGGGATCTTTCCGATTGGCCTTTTCTTCACCATTCTTTGAAGTGTACGGGTCCCATCCAGAAGGCGGAATATGCTCTTGGGAAGTTCACGAGGGCATTTGCGGTGATCATATGGGTCGCTAAATCTTTGGCTTACAAAATACTTGACAAGGATACTATTGGCCTACAATCTTCAAGGAAGCTACTGAGTATGTCAAAAAATGTGAAAAGTGCCACTCACTCGCGATCCGATCCCATCGCCCATAGGGAAGAGCTATACTCGATTTTATCTCCTATACCCTTCATTTATGCAGGAGGTAGATATATTGGGTCCATTGCCTAAAGCTAAAGGTCGAGTTAGCTTTATCATAGTTCTTATTGATTACATGACTAAGTGGGTAGAGGCGAAGCCACTTGAGTTAATTACTGGAGCAAGAATGTTTGAAGTTCATAAAAGAGTCAAGTAGTGTTTCGCCGGGATCCCTAGAGTATTAATATCGGACAACGGACGTCGGTTAAATGGGATCAAAATTTGAAGCATTTTTAAAGGAGTTGGGGATTCAACATAAGAAGACTTGGTGGCTCATCCACCGTCAAATGGCCAAGTTGAGGTGACCAACGGATGACTGCTTGAGCAGGATCAAGCGCAGACTAGATGAAGCTAAAGGAAGATGGCCAAAGGAGGCTGCTTTCGACGTGTTGTGGCTTCTAGGACTACACCAAGGACTACCACTGGGGATTCACCCTTTCGACTGGCCTATGGTACTGATGCCTTAGTCCCTGTCGAAATCGGATCTCCGAGTCTTCGGGTCAGCCAATACAAAGAAATATACAATGACGAAGGACTGAAGGCCAATTTGGATCTATTAGAAGAAGTTAGAGAGGTTCTTTCTACTTAAATTGGTCGCTTATCAACGAAGAGTAGCTAAGCATTATAACAAAGGAGTCAAGCTTCGCAGATTGAAGTAGGAGACTTCGTCCTCGAGTAATGCAAGCTTCTACACCTCAAAACACGGAAAGTTAATGCCAAATGGGAAGGACCATATGAGGTGATGAAGTATCCAAACCGAGCACTTACTAGGTTAAGGGCATTAGATGGTTCGAAATCAAAAACACTTGCACTTATTTGGCGAGCGGAAATACTTTCAATAAAGATCAAGTTAATTCATCTAAGATCAGTATATTATTGTTCATTATCAATAAAAAGACACTTTTTCACTATTGGTCTTGGTCCTATTTTGTCCTACGGTCCACTATGGTGTAAGGAGGTATGGTAGGACTTCATTTGGCCATTCGATGGCGACCCATTTGTCGTTTCTACCCCAGAGTGGTGAGCGAAGGATCTATATTGATTTTACCGGGGTGGTAAATCAATGGTCACTATTGGTCTTGGTCCTATTTTGTCATATGGTCACTATGGTGTAAGGAGGTATGGTAGGACTCATTTGGCCATTCGATGGCGACCCATTTGTCGTTCTACCCAGTGAGTGGTGGCGAAGGATCTATATTGATTTTACGAGGTGGTAAATCAATGGTCACTATTGGTCCTGATCCTATTTTGTCCTATGGTCACTATGGTGTAAGGAGGTATGGTAGGACTCGTTGGCCATTCGATGGCAGCCCATTTGTCGTTCTACCCCGAGTGGTAGACGAAGGATCCTATATTGATTTTACCAGGGTGGTAAATCAATGGTCACTATTGGTCCTGGTCCTATTTTGTCCTATGGTCACTATGGTGTAAGGAGGTATGGTAGGACTCGAGCTGGCCATTCGATGGCAGCCCATTTGTCGTTCTACACCAGAGTGGTGAGCGAAGGATCCTATATTGATTTTACCAGGGTGGTAAGTCAATGGTCACAATTGGTCCTTATATCTTGATCCTTATATCTTGGTCCTTATATCTTGGTCCATATATAATTGTTTTACCTCGAAGTGGTAAACAAATGACCGATCTCACACTTCGGAGCCGATGAATATGTGGTACTTTATTTTATTTAAGTGTTGAGTTCGGAATGCCTCGTTCTTTAACATCACTTTATCTGTTATATGACATGCTTAATCATTTAAAGTTAAATCCTCAAAAGGGTTTTTTGTACACTTGTCCATATAAATTCATATTGAAGTATTGACATAAAATAAAAAGTGCACTGAAGTCATAAGGAAGAAAATCATTTCTCATTAATATTTAAAGTTCATTTACAAATAAGGAAATAACATAAAATTTTTGCAAATAAGACCGAAGACAATCCATAAGCTGGTGCTTCATGCAGCGCCATCATCATCCGAAGAGTCCAGCAGGTAAGGATCTAAGTTAGCTTTGATCAACCTTTCCTTGCCAAGACTTCGGCAGAGCTCGTAGCTTTCTTTGTAAATCCTCATGATTTCTCCGTTTATTTCGTCCGAGTTCCTATACTCTTCACAAATTTCTTTGCGAAGAGCATCAGTTAAAGGAGGCCTAAGGTCCCGAAGAGCCTTGAGTTCTCGGATCTCTTTGCTTTCTTCTGCCTGTAGTATATTTAGTTGAAGCTTTTCATCCTACTCCATCTTACGGATCGTCTTGGTCAAGATTTTGGCGTTGGACTTCAACTCCTTGATCTTATTCATCCTCGGTTCACTCCTCACGAACTAAGTCGACATTCATGTTGACAATTTAAATATCTTGAGCCTTAGTCGACTTTAGTTCTTCCTTGAGGCCTTCACTTCTCCCTTAGCTTGGGCCAACTCTTTCGAAGACCTTCGTTAGTATGAAGAAGGCCTTCACGGTAGAAGTCCTTTCTCCCGAGCAGTAATGATTGAGGAGGGAATTTTCCTTCTTGGCGCCTCCTCCTCGGATTGACTTGAGAGAGATCGGGGCCAGACGTCGATAGAATCTGACATTTGCTGTACATGTTCGGTGTTATTCAATCGAACGGATGATGTGAGTATGAAAATAAGTAAGCAAATGAAGAGAAGAGTCATTTACCTTAGCCAAGTAGCTCATGCCTTCACGAAGCAAGTCCCCATTGAGGCTGTTCCGAACCGATGGTCATCGGTCTCGTAAAACGAAGGCCTCAAAAAGCAGTTGAAAGGGAAATTGGCGTTGAGCCGAAGGCCACATAGTCGGTGGACCTATGGCGTCATCTTTGAAATTCGGAGGTCATTGGTCCTTGAGAGGAGGCGTAAATTTGCGAATGACCAAAGTGAAGGATCCGCATGCATTGCCTCTGGAGAAGGTGATCAGTGGCATTGGCTCGGGAGTTGAAGAAGGTTCGGAATCGAGCCGAAATTTGGCCGTCAGAAGGTTTATTTTCTTTTGGGGACGGAGAAGGGTCGGCCGACCGCTTCGGCGTTAGGTGTTGGGGTTTCATTTAAAGGGTTGGTTGTTGAAGGAGGGGGACGCGGAGTTAAATCAGCGAAGAAGAGGAATTATTTTGCTTCTTAATTTTTTATACGAAGGACTTTCGCCGATCGTCGTGTGGAGGAATGTCGAGGAGACTCCTCTTTTTAGGATTGGTTCGAAGTTGGTGGGGTTGGTTCGAGAGGTTGTTGTGGGTTCGATTAAAGGAATTGGTTGGGTTTACCTCAGGAAGTACCTCCTCGTCGCTTTCAGGATTTATCTCGCGAGGAGTCCTGGCCCTTTTGGCGGCCTTCTTCCTTCGGCGAGGTCGGAGGACCGCCGGGGATGATAGGATTGTCGACTTTGAGGTCATCATCCAGGAGGGGTTGTTGTTGGCTCGAGGCGGGGGTTCGATTCGGAAGGCTCCTCGTTAGGGAGTTCTTCATTTGCACCAAATAATCCTCCCCGCCAAGAAATCTTCCAAGTCTTTTACTTCGGGAAGTTGGTTTGATCAAAGACAACGCAAATAATCACAAGTTAAAATCCGTACCACATAAACATTTCAAAAATTATATCACAGAATGGTCCCGAGACTTACGTTTATGGTCATACAACCATGCTTGCTTAGTCGATGAAGTGAAGCTCCACTCTTGAGGAGGATCCTATTCATGAAGTCACCCATCTCCCTCACACGCCCTCGGGAATGTCAGAAGTCGCCAGAGAATCGCTCAAAGTGGTCCAATCGGGAAGGAGGAGATTCGAGGACCGATGACGAAGAACCATTTCTCGTGCCATCCTTTGTTGCTCGAGGGGTGCTCATCGAGGCCTCTTCTCGAATTTCGAGTTTAGGCGTGGAGACTATTTGCTCAACATTTGAACCCTCGTTCTCGGGATCTGTCAGTAGAGAAGAGGTGAAGAAAAGATCAACAGAGGGGTAACCCCTAATTCATGGTAAAGGCGATGAGCGCATGATATATGGATATAGGAGTTGGGCACCAGGTTATGCGAAGTTTACTCCAATAAACCCTAGGAGGTAACTATGAAGGCGTGGAGGGTAGCGAATCCCTTTTTCGAAGAGAGTAGTCGGCATAGCAATGACCAGTAGTCTCAGTCATTTGGTACATTCGCTCCTCGGCCATTTGGAGCCCCCTCATAAGAAAGTTATCCGGAACATGATATCGAATCAGGAGGCTTTCATGATTCAGATTCGAGAGGCGGTGGAGGTGATGTTAGCATGAGGAAATTGTTCCCCATCTTTGAAGAAATCGGGTGGGAGATGGTGGATTGGCACTTGAACCCCCCTTGGTTGGGGTTTGAGCGAGAAGAACTTGAAGGGTTTGGCTTGGATTCACCATTATTGAGTTTGCAAAAGCTAAAGAGAGGTTTTTCTGAGAGAAGGAAGAAAGCTCAAAGGTTCGAATTTCAAATCAGTAGGTAAAACCATCAATTTTGGTGAGGTTTATCTTTTATACTGACGGTTACACGTGGAGCGAGGCCGGCGCATTTAATGTCAGTAATAATGAGAATTAAAGTGGAATGCGTTTGGATGACCTTTGAATATCTTATCGAGTTGGGCTTTGTTGTTGGATTTCTATCTTATTGGCCCATCCCGTTCAAATTCAAATCCTTTATCAAATTGGGCTTATTGCTCGGGTATCCACTATCCGGTCCTCCGTATTCCACTTCATTATGTTAAAAGTGGGTATGATCCACTTATTTCTATCCTTGGGCCTTTATTAAATTCTAAATATCATGAATCATATATAGTTTTCCATTAAACATCTTGTTTAACTAAAAACTAGGGGGTAATGTTGGGTCATAATATTTCTCTATTTTGGTAGGATAGATTGGGCCCATTTATCGATATAATCTGTTGGGCTTTTATTATTAAGCCATGGGACTCTTTGAGCCCATTTATTGTGTCAACTTTATTTAATCCTATTGGGTAAAATTAGGTCCAATGGATCGACCCATTAGATATTTTAATATCTCATTACTTTGACTTGTGATGATGAAAAAGCATGACAGTTGACCCAAGCTCTCTAGTGCATTAATGTGGATGGGATCATAACTTACGTGCAGTGGTGAAAAGCGATGGCCAAAAGCGGTAGATAAACACGATATAGTGGTGAGTCCATCAGATCAGAGGGGGTGTCAGGTAGTAGTGGGTGGCACAGTAATCCAAGCAAAGGTAATATAACTTAGCAAGGAAGTCCTTGTATGGAGGTACGTTCTCTCATATATTGATTATTCATATTCTCCCATATACACACAACTGAGAATTATTATCTCTCTCAATACACTAGACCATATATTCCTCCATTGTTAACCTTGTGAACACGTACTAATTCTCACGCCTGAGCTATCCCGGACGGATCCACCGTCAAGCTTTTGGTGTTGACTGTGTTTACTGTGCAGGATCAAGACGTCTTACGTGATTGGGACGTGGAGAAAGATCCTGGCGTTAACAAATTGTATTCTTCTTGGAGAAAATACCAAGAATAGAACTTGCAAGGAATTCCATGTCGTGGGAAATTGAGATTTGCTGTATTGAGAAAATGTGTGGTAGGTATTTGAGTCACAAATGAGAACAAATTGCACACAAACAAAACGTAAACTCACGATGCAAATGTCAACCCTCTACAAAATTACCCCTCCTTCATTGCAAGAACTCGGACTCACCACAAGTCTCAATCAAAACTTAATTTATTTTAAACTTTAATTGGATAGTTGTAAATTAAATAGCCTCGGAGCTAGGACTATCCGAATATTTTGACCTATCATAAATTGATTCAAAAGGTCATAAATCTATTTATATATACCAAAATATAACAAGGTAAATATTGAGTCATTTTAGTTGGTCTTGAGTTAACTCAGCAATCCAAGTTTGATAACTCGATAGCCCAAATTTTATTTTATTTTCATGTTTTATTTGTCATAAATTTTGTATTCAACTCAAAAGTTAAGTTTTTTCACAAAATTGTAGTACACGTTAACTATTGAAGATACAATGTATCAAACTCAGTAATAATAATAATAATATTTTAGACTACTGAATTACCAAACTTGGATGATTGAATTTACTCGGGACCAATTAAATATCGCTCAAAACATAACTGAAATCGATTATAAGCTTGTCCGCTGGATGATGACCTAGCCCTCGAGGTTGAAATTTGAGCGAAAATAAAATTGGGCAAAACCACACCAATTAAAATCACACCAGCAGTTCAAGTATGTGGCTGTTTTAGATGGGTTAAAAACCAAATTTACGGTTTCGGTTTGGTTACTAGTCAAAACCGCACGCATAAAACCGAAACCACACCAAATAATCATCATGTTTTCTCAAATTTGCTACAAGTATATATAATTTCTCTACTATAAAATAGTCTCCTCATTTTATTTTAGAAAACAGATATTGCAGGGTTGAATGAAGAATAAATAGTATCAATTATGTTTGCAAATCAAGAGTGACTTGATATTTCCTAGATCAAATGTGATAACATAGTATTAATCAACTATGTAATTGTTGACGCCTGGAACTATTTTGTTAAATTAACTTTGTGATTGTGTTCACTGCGTAATATGTTTGAGTGGATGATTTTGCTAACTATTTTACGGGCTTGTTATTTCAATTGGTTTTGGAACCGAAACTGCACCAATGAAACCAAACCGCACGGTTCAAAACCGCACCAATCACAAACGGTTTCATGTGCGGTTTTGAATTTTTCAAACCGCAACTAAACGATTTTGTGTGCGGTTTGAGCTTCAAATCGCACCACGCTCACCCCTACTTGAAGTATGTCTCCAATGGTAGGTCCCTATCCGTTCGTACCCAACTTAGGTCATTTGGAAGCGTCTCGGGTGCGAATATTAGAAAATGAGACAGAGATAAGTGATCAATATAATAGACTTGCTTTCTATAGTTATACTATTCTCATTCTTTTAAGCTATCAAATTAGGTATAGGTCTAACATAAGACATCCTATCACCTGATCATTATTTGATCGAGATAGGACTATGTAAAGCCCTAGGACAAAATTGGTACCCTTGGCTTCCCACCCTTGCTTTGCACGGATTTAGTTGAGTTGAGACTTATAACAGTTCGAAATATTTGTTTTATGGACATATCCATGGCGAGAATTGGGTTAGAGTCCTCCATCACTGCTGTCCGAGTAAAGAACTCCACCTTGCTCAAAATCTCAACTTCCCAAGTATTATTTCACAAGAAAAAGAAGGAAAAAAAAAACTAATTCCATGATCACACAAAACAAACTCATGTATCACTAACAATATTTTTGTTGTCGCTCTTGTATTTTAAAATATGTAGCAACATAGATTACAAATTTCAAAATTAAAGATGCATTTTAATTATTTTATATTTAATTTTCAAAGTTAAAATGTATCGAAATATATAATGTAGTGCTGTAAGATGCGGAGTAGATTCCACATTAATAATATGGTATATTGAGGTGGGTTAATATAGTATTGGGTTATTGCCCTTGGACAGCTACTAGCTTCACATGATGAGTTCTTCCATGACTATATTTGTTATATTTGGTATCAGAGCAGTGTCATGAATATATTCGTTACATTTGGTATCAGAGCAGTGCGATGTGTTAACACTACACAGAAGCTTGGTGGTTTATAGTATGGACTCTCCCATGACTATTATACTTGTTACATCCAATTATTTATTTAAATAATAAATATAGTAAGTCTACTATCACATATAACCGCTCATATAAACTCACATGTATATTTTGATAGCCCACGTACAGGAGAGCAGATCCTCTGTCCCTAAATTCTCTGTCGCTTTGTATTCCTTCACTTAAATTTTGACACCTAGTCTCTTACTTAACACTAATTAATTCTAAAATTAAATAAAAGGACATGTGTCAAAATTTAAAGTTAGGGATCTACAAGAGACAAGAATTTGAGACAGAGAATCTCTTCTTTATCTGAAACAAGTCGTGTGAGGCGTGAAATATGTATGTGACAGATTATCTTAGACTTATTTTAATAAATATGAACATTTTAAAGTTTAGGAATTCCTCATTTGCAAATATCTCCGGTGTTTCAAAATTTCCCAACCAAACGCACCCTAACCATTGGCACCAAAGGGCAAAAAAGGCCCCAAGACGTTGATGGAAGAAATCAAAAAACGCGCACTAACTCTCATTCAGTCGCATTTCACACAAACAAACACCTGGAATCTCCCAACTTTGTCTCCAGTGTCTTCAATTCAAAGCAAAACCCTATCTATCTATCTATAAGCTATCCCCCACTCAAATACTTTCTCTCTCTACAGTGATTCCTGTCGCCCTCAATTGCGACTTTCCGCCACTACACTTTCTCTCTCTATATATAAATTAGGGCTTTCGTATTTATTATTCAGATGAGTCCATCTTCTGGTGCTGCTAAGGATTCTGAACAAGAAGAGTCCTCTGGAATTACTACTTCTACAGTTATTGAAGCTGCCAAGGGTTGTGGTAAGCCGCCTGAGTTGATCGGCTCCGGCGAGGAGGAACTACCCGAGAAGCCCAACGACGATCCCATGGACGAGGAGTCGGTGAAACCAGCTATTGTTTTTTGTATCAGGCTTAAGCAGCCTAGGTCCAATTTGCTACACAAAATGAGTGTTCCTGAACTTTGTCGTAAATTCAGGTACTTTTTTCTTGTTGAATGTTGTCTATGATTGAGATTGTTTGTGTACTATCTAAAAACTGTTTCTTTTTTGTGGTATTGGGTTAATAAATGGAAGAATTGAAGGATTAGAAAGATTTAGATGAACAATCGATGTAGAGTTGCTGATATTTGCTTAAGATTTAATTTTAATGTCTGCACTAATTCTAAATTTAGGTGTTTTTTTCTTTTATATGATGTTTATGATTGGACTTATTTATATACTATGTAAAAATTATGTCTTTGCCCTGGCATTGGTTCGTAATGAAATAATTGAAGAAGTATAAAGAATTTAGATGAACAATTGATTTAGAGTTGCTGATAGTAGATCACATTAGATGTCCTATAGGTTAATTTTCTGGAACCACTTGCAGAGTTGCAGTTGAGGATCAAATATTCAAATCATAGTTGTCAAGTCGTAAAGTCGAGTCGACTCGTTGGCCGGGAGCTTAATCGCTTAGTCGACAAAGCGCCCGACTAGTCGTCCGCAAGTCGTTAACAATGTAAATTTTATACGTATAAATGGTGATACATTTGTAATATTTAGTTAACTCAATATAATTCTTAAATTTATGTTTTGTTTCTTAATTTTTAAAATTGTATATATAGAATAACAATATTATAAGTACTTTATAACTATATTATAAGTATAAGACAACAATACATCACATATCATATATAAAAAAAATTAAGCAACAACACTAACAGAATATAAAAAATTACCATGTCATATATAAAAAAACATACCAATTACCAATTTATCATATCAATTAGAAGCATATTATATCATATTCAATCATATAAAGCAAGGACTTTAATTATATCATATTCAGTCATTTAATATCACTTCAATATTAAAGAGTATTGAATAACTGCACTTGCAACATAAATTAATTAGGCAGCATATATACCCAATAAAGAGTCCTGTACAGAGTGTTGCCTCATCACAAGTTCACAAAATAATAATAATAATAGACTAGTAGTACTAGACCCACGTGACCCTCAAAGCAAAAGGTAAATAATACAATCAATACACTCAGACTCATACCCATCAGAGGTCAGAAGGCCCAAAAAAAACAGAGCAGCAGAGAAAGAAGAAGATGAAGAGGAGAAATAGAAGAGAAGAAGAAGAGGAGAAGCGTACCGGAAGTCGCGAGCTGCCAGAGAAGAGGCTAGAGTCGTTGCGAGCTGCCGGAGAAGAGGCCGAAGCCGTCGCAAACTGCCGGATTGAGTTGCCGACGCGAGTCGCCTCTCTCCCTCTGCTCTGTGATGACTGATGATATGAAGTGCCGAAGTGGCTCATCGGCTCGATCGATCGATTTGGTTTGTAGGGTTTCCACTCTAGCAAGTCGCCCGCTTAGCACTCACGTCGTCCAAGTCGCTTAATAATAGGCGACCAAGTCGTTCGAATCGCCTGCAGATCGCTCGACTTCCTGCTGTGAACCCAAGTCGTCCAGACGAGTTGCTTTTGCTTGTCGAGGCCGACTACTCGTCGCCTAGTTGTCGACTAGGCGACGACTTGATAAGCTTGATTCAAATGAGTAAGAACAGTGATCACGGCTCATTTATATGAGAGGAGAGATACTGGATTTTAAAAATCCTTTTGCTTCACTCCGGCCAAGCGCACAATATAATAGCATGTGTTGCGAACACCTTATTTATTCTCATCCCCATCCCCATCCCCATTCCCAAAAGTTGGAAATAATAATTCACACTCTGGCGACGAGGAAGGATGAGCTTCTTGTCACAAGCTTTACTTGTCACTGAAACTTTACAATAGTGGGCCAATAACTATAAGTAACCTATTTTAAAGTCTATACGCAATGAGGGCTTAGGTAAGAACAGTAAGTTGTTAAAGTTGAGTCTAAGGACCATATTGCATTTGACAAATGATTTTATTTATAACTATATAAGGCTTAAAATAGATTGCTGCAGCTTCAGTAAGTTGAGAAAATATTAATGAAGTCTTCAACAGTGCTCGGTCAAGAATGTAAATGTAATAAGGACATTCAACAATCAATCCTACACGAGTACCTATTGTCCTCTCAAGTTGCACTATTTTTACTTCATTTATAAATCTTCTGTTCTTACATAAAAAAGTGCACCCACACAAATTGTCTTCTTACATACATCCTTTAGTTAATTAGTTGTCTACATGGACCTAATATGGTGATTGTGTGAGCTTGTGACACTTCTGTGCAACCCTGGTTTTGAGGCAGTTTACTACCATTCCTAAAGGCATTACACTGCACAGGGAAGTAGTTAATTGAATTTGATAATCTGTTAAAGAGATGGTATATCCAACAGTTTTTCTTAAAACATTTTTTATGGATATTGTTGAAATGAATAATTCATAGTATTCTTTCATTATTAAAGGAAACTTATCAAAAAAATAAAAAATAATAAAATCTTTGATCTTTTAAGGTATACTTGTTTAAAGCAGATGTTATCATTTCTTTACCATTTCATGTGTCCCAACTTTCGTCCAAGCTTATTGTGAAAATATTAGGAGAGGAAAGTATTGATGTCATAATATTTGTTTCTTTCCTTTTGTCTTTTCCTGCTGTTTTCACAGTGCTGTTGCTTGGTGCGGAAAGCTAAATGCCATAGCATGTGCATCAGAAACTTGTGCAAGAATTCCAAGGTAAGAATTAGAGCATATTTTCTAAGGAATGATTGGTCTTCTCAATTTGTATATTTTTATGTTATATTTTTGTCAGTAACATGCTCTCTCTTGCTCTCGGTCTCTATTCATTTTCCTTTCTGTTTTGTGGTGGTTATATGTTATTGGCAATAATGCATATAGCTTAATTTAACTTAAAATGTAAGATTCAACTTTGTGTCTGTGGGAAGCATATTTGCTTTCGTTTTATTTCGTCAGAAGAGTGTTCTGAATATATCTGACTACTTCCTATTTTGTTTCCCACTTTTAGCTCCACTACAAATGCACCATTTTGGATCCCTATACATATTGTGATTCCAGAGCGACCGACTGAGTGTACAGTTTTCAACGTAATAGCAGGTATTAATGCAAAACTGATATTTTTATAACCTTTGGTAATTTAATGGATTACAACTTTTTTTCCGTCTAACACGAGTGGTTTTAGGTGTGGATACTTTCTCAAACTAACTAGCTTTTTTACTTGCCTTTCTGATTTATCTTTGTTGCCCTTATTTTTTCTCTATATATTTTTTTGATGTACGGCTAAAAAAGGATTTGGGGCTTCTGCTGTATGGCTTATTTTAGTAGAAGCTTCTAAAAGTTTGGGATTTGTCTAAGGTGTCGATGACAATGACCATCAATATCGGGGTAAAAAATCTTACACTAAGCGATCCTTGAGCGACTTAGATGGTTTCCTTGGACATGTGTATTGATGCAAGCAATTGCATCCATTAGTTTAGTGGTATTTAGTTTAGTCGTATTGGATCTAACCAATAAAAATTAACATAAACTTGACTACTGCTTAAACCTTTACAAACTTATTCTTACTTATCCAAAGAAAAGCAAAAGTAAAATTTTTTATGACCTTATTCCAATACAGTAGATTATTGTTGCAGATTCTCCTCGCGATTCAGTTCAGTTTATTGAATGGTCTCCGGCTTCTTGCCCTCGTGCCTTGCTAATAGCTAATTTCCATGGACGTATTACCATCTGGACTCAGCCTTCACAGGTAAGCTGGCGTTGCTGGAGTATCTTCTTCAAGTATTTACCTCCTTTTCCGTTATAGGTACTTTAGCTTCCACATTACACAAGTTTTTGGCATGGCTTCCAGGTTTCTAAAAATCCCTACCTAGGAGCTAGGCGGTCCTCTACCGCCTCGATTTGGCTGGGTTCCTAGGTTCCCCACCTAGGCCCAATCAAACATCTACTTTGAAGCTCTACAATACTTAAAATGAATTTGTGAAGTCTTAAAAGATTGTTTTTAGTAATGTTTTATGTAATATTTTAAAAATTATATATATTATTATATACTTTGTATGGTATAATATGTATGTACAATATGCAAAATAAATAAATGAGACCGCTCATGGAAACGCCTAGGCACTCCCTTCGCCGCCTAGGTCCGCCTAACGATTTTTAGAACTGATGGCTTCCCAAACATTTAATTAGAGGAATTCTGAAGCCAATAATTAATATACTTCTTTATTGTCTCTTGATACGTCTTTGGAAACTTTTCCACCACAGTTAATTCTCCTTTTCCTTTCTTATTAAAGATTGTTATATATTCTTGTGGAGCTTACACTTGATCTGCTTACCCAGGGAGCAGCTAACCTTGTAAAAGATGCTAGTTGTTGGCAGCGAGATCATGAGTGGCGGCAGGATATTGCAGTTGTTACAAAATGGCTGTCGGGGGTGTCTCCGGTATGTTTTGTTGTCTGCTGGTTGTTTTTATTCAAATTATTTGCATCTTTGATGGCCAGAGTTTTTTTGGGTTTCTATTTCTGAGAATTAGTATAGGTGGCTTTCTTCAAGATCTGGTAGTTCCACAAAGTCAACTTTGGAGGAAAAATTCCTTTCCCAGCAGCCTCAAGCTTCAGGTTGTTTTTTTTCCTTTGTCTGCTTACCAAGTGTTTGTATTTTCTCTGTAGGAGAACGTTATTGATGTATGCTAAGTATGTGCTATCTGGAGGTTGTTATTAATAAAAAAAACGAACTGCAATCAAATGGTTCACCATGTCATTACATTTTCTTTTAATTGCCAAAACGAGACCGTACTGATTCCTTGCCAGGGTCACCCTTGATGGTGAGGGCTATTCCTTGAACCCACGGGCATTACCTTAGACCTTGCAAGTTCATTACCTGAGAAAAGAAATAGAAAGAGTGTCCCAGTTTTGAGAAGTATAATGAAAAAAATGTTCTTAACTTGACCCCAGGAGAGGTTGTGGATGAACAGGCTTGGGTGCTTAGGATGTAGCTTAAGATAATGGTCACTCCATTTTCTATATATGTATAAAGTTGTTAATGTTGGAGGTGAGGCAGATGGTTCCTATTAACTTGTGATAAACACTTTGCTAAGATAAGCACTTTGCCACTGTTGTTAAGCATTCCTTTATTATTATTTATTTTTTATTTTTATGTCCTTTCTTTGAAAAATTTCCTTGTCAAACTTAAACAAAATGCTAAACTCAGTCTTATGCAATTCGTATTTGATTCAGCTGGGTGGCCAAATTTTCTTTGTGTGTGCTCTGTCTTCTCCTCGGGATCTGTTCAACTACACTGGTCCCAGTGGCCGCCTAATCAAAGTGGTGCATCATCAAAATGGTTTTGTACAAGCAAAGGGCTCTTGGGAGCTGGTCCTAGTGGGATTATGGCTGCTGATGCTATAGTAACTGACTCCGGAGCCATGCATGTGGCCGGTGTTCCAATTGTAAACCCATCAACTGTTGTTGTTTGGGAGGTTACACCAGGCCCGGGAAATGGATTTCAAGCTATCCCAAAGGCAAGTGTGAGCAGCGGGGTGCCGCCTTCACTGAATCCTCCTTCTTGGGATGGTTTTGCTCCTTTGGCTGCATATTTATTTAGCTGGCAAGAATATCTATTATTAGAAGCAAAACAAGGGAAAAAACAAACAGAGCAAGATTATAGTGATATGGTAGCTCTTCATTGTTCACCTGTTTCCAATTTTTCTGCATATGTAAGTCCAGAGGCTGCTGCTCAATCAGCAGCTACCACTACTTGGGGTTCTGGAGTTACTGCAGTTGCCTTCGATCCAACTCGTGGTGGTTCAGTGATAGCAGTTGTGATAGTTGAAGGTACTGAAATAAGATGGAATTTATGCATATATGTTTCTCTCTTCTTGAACATGTTACATGTATCTGTTTGCAATTGATTAGCTATGTATTAAGTTGTTAGTTGTTACATTTTAGAGTGTACCTTAATATATACATATATTTAGGAGAAAAATCCAGCCACAGTTGTCTGGTAGCCAACAATCCAGCCGCAGTTTGCTGGGAACCATCAGTCCAGCCGCAGTTGTCTGGTAGCCAATAGCATGCCAAACAGTTTGGCGGATGAGCTAGTTATAAACACCATTGGCCAAACTGTTGGCTACAACCAACTGTGTTGTAGATCATTCCCCATGTGTGTGTATATACATATATGTATATGTGTGTGTGTGTGTGTGTATTCAGTCTTACCGAATGTTGGTTGAGCAGAAAATTAAGCGCAGTCTACTAGTATTTGGATTACAAATGTCTGAATCTTTCAAATTGATAAATAGTATTTTAAGGATAATTTAACGATTTAAGTCGGATTAAATTTCATTATTAAAAGTTTCTTGATTGATAATTGATAATTAAATATTCATGGTTCTGTTTTAAACTTTCCATATTAAATTCTCAAAGACATGTGGATCTACTTATCAGAAACAATAATGTCTCGATCAATTAAGTAAGAATATGGATAGGGGACATGGATATTAAAAGATACAGACATCTTGGCATGGCATTCTTGAAATTGTATAGTCAATAATTTGTTTTAAGTAATACTAACAAAAAATAATAACTTATCTGAATGAGATTATGTAAAGCTAAATGCACTAGTCCCACTAGTATAATAAATCAAAGCCTTGGGACTTATTAGCTAAACTTCAACATTCTTGCCAAGTGAAGTCACATGGTTTGTTAGGTTAGGCTCATTTTAGCATGGTTCTAGTTAGTAGTTGTGGTTAGCGTAGAGTCTAAATCTATTATTAATACTGAAGCATGGATTGTATGAGATCATCAATGAAATGAGATAGAAATGGCTTAGTCCATCTATCTTATGCTCTCTAGCTTTCTCAAAGTTTCCTTACTTTCCATTCCTAAATTCATCTATTGTTATCCCAAGTTCAGCATTGTTATTCATCATCACATCCTTAGTTCATCACTTGATTCTCTCAAAATTCAAATAGCTCATAGTTTGCTGTTTAGTATTTGATTCTTTTAATAACTTCTTCAAGTTAGTTATTATCTTACTTGAGAATTGTTTTAAGTCATCCAAAATGTGGTTTGGTGCGACAGATTAATTTATCCAAAATCCTTGGAATAACCCTTCGTTCAAAGTGTTTTTTTTAACTTACCAAAAATGAAAGGAAAGCCCTTTGATTCATAAATTTTGGGGTCTAGTTTCTTATAATTTTTTGTTTGGGAGTCTGGATATTTAGGACTTAAATGTCAGATGACACACATCATGTAAATCATGTATGTATATAATGGAGAAACACAAAAATAATTATATAAAAATGTTCACTTTTGAATCCAGCACCTTGCTTGTATCCAAGTTTATCACCATTCTCATGAAGAGATGATTCAGCTAATATGTTATGTTCGTAGTTTTTTATTTTTATTTGCGGTAGTGGAACTAAGCATTTATTGATTTACTCTGTGCAGGGCAGTACATGTCCCCTTATGATCCTGATGAGGGCCCTTCAATTACAGGATGGAGGGTTCAGCGCTGGGAATCATCTCTTAAGCATGTTGTCCTTCATCAGATATTTGGAAACCCCGCTTCCACTTTCGGGGGACAGGCACCAATGCAGACAGTTTGGGAGACTACAGTAAATAAATGCATTCCAACTACTAATGATATTAAAAGTCGTCAAGTAGCTGCTGCTGGATTACCTTGTGATGGGCGAAGTACATCCGAGTCAGGTGTTGATGAGGAAAATAGGGTTAGTTTTGATCCCTTTGATCTGCCAAGTGATGTCAGAACTCTTGCTCGAATAGTATACTCTGCTCATGGGGGTGAGATTGCTGTTGCTTTTTTAAGAGGCGGAGTCCACATTTTTTCTGGTCCAAGCTTTACACCTGTTGATAACTACCAGATTAATGTTGGTTCTGCAATTGCTTCTCCTGCCTTCTCCTCTACAAGCTGCTGTTCAGCTTCTGTTTGGCATGATACCAGCAAGGACAGCACCATACTGAAGATAATCCGTGTTCTTCCTCCTGCTGCTCCAAGTAGTCAAATTAAAGCGAACTCCTCGACATGGGAACGAGCAATTGCAGAGAGGTAAGAATGTTGTTATGGTAGGAGTAACTACACCAAATTCAAGTCCAAGTTTATTATTTTAGCAGTGTTATCTAGTTGGGTTTGACACAGTTATCCTAGCAGTTGCACTTGTAAATCAAGATTAATTTTTTGTTTTTTGTTTTTCATCAGATTTAGCTTTGTTTATTAATTCATTTTAAAATATTTATGCTGTTCTTTTTCATAAATATCTTGTTTTGTCTGTGCAGATTTTGGTGGTGTCTACTGGTGGGAGTTGATTGGTGGGATGCAGTTGGATGTACACAGAGTGCTGCGGAGGATGGGATTGGTAATGATGCTTATATAATTTGGTATTTAGGATACAGTGCTGTCAAAATATTCTTTGTCTTGGTTTGTTGAGGAAAGAGTTAAGAGCCAGAATATAAATTTAATTCCGTATAGGTGATTTATGGGGTGTTAAACATGAATTTTACTTGGTGTGCCTTTTATGTTAAATTTAAAACCATGTTTGTCGTTATATTGCAATTCTTATGGATTTGGTAAAACTAAAAATCTAATCCTGGAATGAGAAATAGTAAGCTTGTTGAAATGCGCACTCCATAAATAACCTCTCTCACCCTGTTGTCTATTTCTCCTCCGCTATCTCTTTTTATAATGAAATAGGCAATCTACTCTAACATCAACATCTTTCGATCAATTTGTCTTAATGTTTTTCCATAAGAAGATTTCTTTTGTTCCATCTCCATGGCAAAGCTTAAGTTCTTAACATTCTCTTTGTTGATTCTCTGTTATTTTACTGCAGTCCATCACCCTCTCTCTTCCTCAGTTCCTCAATTATTTTCCTTGGTTTCTCTTTCGTTTATGATAAAGATAAGCCTAGGAAGTTTGCTCTCAGGATCATGAAAAAAGTCTGAAGAGTCGAGCTTTGAACTTTTATTTTCACGCATTTTTCATGGTTGTATCTCATGACTCAAGCTGACATACGTCTGTTTTCCAGTGTAAATATGTAAAAGAGTTGCCTCAAACCCCATACAGTTATAGAAGAGACATAGGATGTAGCTGTGTCGAAATGCCTGATATTAGCTGGGCTCCATGTTTTAGTAATCTTTCAGTTCTTTGTAATATAATTCTTTTTGTTTAATTCCTTCTAGTCTTGTCACTTAGAGGAGGGTGATCGTTAGAGTACTTTTCAGCTTCCTTTTGCTCTTGCAACCATTTAAGCTAGCAATGTGTAGTTGAAGAACTTATTATTTTATTTTATTTTTGATGATTCCTGTTCACGTGCAGTTTGTTGGAGGATTTGATCTTGATACGGTTTGTGTTCGTGTGCGTGTACATTTCTCTTTCTTGAAGATCATTGTGATGCATCTGCTTTCTTATAATAAAGTTTAGTAGGTTAATAATAATCATCATCATCTTATTTCTCTGTGACATTTCTCTTTCTTGAAGATCATTTTGATGCATCTGCTTTTTTAAATTAAAGTTTAGTTGGTTGGTCATTATCATTGTATTTCTCTGTGCAATGTACTTGGTTGCTTTATGATGTACTGTAAATTTATGAACAAAGGAGAGAGAGAGAGAGAGTAAAACCCCAAAACACTCACCATGCCAATCCACCTGGCATCCCACACTTGACCAGCCAGGTAGGTGCCTATAAAGGCCACCTGACCGATCACACAAACACGCGCGCACACACAAACACACAAACACACATTTGCTTGCAATTAATAGCCAGAAGTTCAAGGATTGTATTAGTTTAGCTAAAAATGCCGTGTGGTTTCAAATATTAGTAGGTATATAGTTTAAGTACATAGTGTTGTATGATGAACCACCTCTTACCGATTTTTGTGGTTCTTTTTCTATTTCTCTTACAGTTTCATTGAACAGTGTTATTGCGGTGCTGGATGCAGATTTCCATTCTCTTCCTTCCACTCAGCACAGACAACAATATGGCCCTGTATGTTTTCTTGAACTGTTGCCATCTCTGCATCCTATAGTTTTTATTGAATATTAGTTCTATTATGGTATTTGCAACTTGTAATTTTTTTTTAAATTTTTCTTTCTTTTGGTGTAATTATTGGTAGTGGTTTATGAGATTTTTCTCTTGAATCTGTGTGAAACTTCAGTTCTTATTTATTATCCTAATTATAACTAAGGACATGCCATGTGTTAGGAGCAAGTGGAGGAATATAATTCGCATAGTGGAAGCCAATTAGGGTGTTTGCATCTTTTTTTCACCTCTTGTTTTTAAGCTTTTTATTATGCATGTATGTTTGTATTTGTGGGTGAGATTTATTTTAATTTATTTTCATGCATTTATTTTATTTTAATTAATTAATTAATTTATTTTATTCTCTTTTTTTTAAAAATAAATAAATAAGTCTTCTGTTTTATTCTTTATTTCTCTCTTCGTCTTCCTACTTTGCCTATTCATATGGATTAATTTTCAGCCTACCCCAACTAGTTTGAGAATTGAGATAAAAGGAGTTTTCTTTATTTTCTGATAGTTGTGTGTCCTGTGGGAAAATCTACACTACTTGCACCCCTGTAGGAAGGTGCATCATAATTCCTTCTCCAATAAAAAGAAACAAACTTATTTGAATATGTTTAATATGGAAAAAAGTGACGGGGTTTGTTTGATATGAATGATGTTCTCTCTGATGTCCAGTTTTGAACTTGCTTATTTTTAAATTTATGATTCAAAATTGTCTCGGTCAAACTTTTATTCTCAGCTAGATGAATTTGAGGTGCCCTTAGTTATCTATTTTTGGTTAGGCTTCTGCTATTTAATCTTCAAAAAGGCGCACCTAGACCAATTCATGCTGGTAATACAAATTGCCCCTAATTCAATGTTTTGAGATTTGAATTTGGCAACCCAAAAGTTTCATCCTTTGACACGTTAAATTGACACATACTATCACATTGGGTACTGAGAACCTCTAGCTGTCTGTTTAACAGATTATTTAAAAAATCTTAGGAGTTGTAATTATTGACATAGAAAGACCTTGTGTATAAAGCTGATCATGTAGGCTTTGACCTCCTAGCTAAAGGCCTTAATGCTTTAGTACTATTAGTCTACCTATTACCAATAGAGTACACATTGAGCACATATGACTCTATATTGGCTCATAGCATCCAGAATAGCTACAAGAGCCCATTTATTACTTTTCAGTTTCATATTTCCTATGGTGGTGGAAATTCTAGCATGATGACTTATCTCTCTTCTCTGGCTATTGACATTGTTGCCCCTTTATCCGTGTTGCTATAGCCCGGATCCTTTAACATATCAAATATATAATGGGATTCCTTCTTCTTTTTTTTTGGTGCGTGTGGAGACATGAGACTCTTACACCACTTAATGTGAACAAATGCAGAGTCTGGACAGGATAAAGTGCAGGCTATTAGAAGGTACAAATGCCCAAGAAGTTAGGGCAATGGTTCTTGATATGCAAGCTAGGTTGTTGCTGGATATGCTGGGGAAAGGAATTGAATCAGCACTAATTAATCCTTCAGCTCTGGTAGCGGAGCCATGGCAAGCATCTGGTGAGACACTATCCAGCATTGATCCTGAAGCAATGGCTGTTGATCCAGTTCTAGGGTTAAGCATCCAGGTTTGTGAAATATCATTTGCACTTGGGTGGTCAGTTGTCTGTTTTTTTTTCCCTATCTTTTACAATGAAAATGATACACGTTAAAGAAAATGAAACACCTACAAAAGAATTCAACAGATGTAATACATAATATAATGCCTCATTTATCTTGTTTGAGACGAGAGATATGATAGAAGAGGAAGGGTACAGTTGTCATTTTGACGTGTCATTCTGTTGGAGTTGCATTACTCATAAATGATTAAAATCTTGTAAATGATTTAGTTTACTAATTCTTGTTGGGAAATATACAGGCTTATGTTGATGCAATCCTTGATCTAGCATCACATTTCATAACACGCTTGCGACGTTATGCAAGTTTTTGCCGTACATTGGCAAGCCATGCTGTTACTGCAGGCACAGGTGGCAGCCGGAATATGGTTACGAGTCCTACCCAAAGTTCTGCTTCTCCTGCAGCCACTCCAGGTCAGTGTGCTCTGCATTGATTTCACTTTTGTTATTTTACAACATATCATCTCTGGTCAGTTGATCCCAATAGGTCCAATTAGTTTGTTATCAGATTCCAGTGACTTGTGATTACTTACATACTGAAATATTCTTTTCTGTTTAGCCTTTTTATTTTCTTCTGCCCTTTATTTATTTTATTGTTTATTATTTTTAACATGGCATTTCCAATATTGTACTTGAATGTATTTCAGGATCTCAAGGTGGTACGGCAAACTCCACTGGAAGCACTCAGATGCAAGCTTGGGTTCAAGGAGCTATTGCCAAGATTAGTAGCACTGCTGATGGAGTTCCCAATTCAACCCCAAACCCCATCAACGGTCCTTCCTCTTTTATGCCAATAAGTATTAATACGGGAACCTTTCCAGGAACTCCGGCTGTTAGATTAATTGGGGACTGTCATTTCCTTCATAGATTATGCCAACTTTTGCTTTTCTGTTTTTTCTTCCGGCGAACACAACTACCTCGCTTTATTGGGGGTGCTCAAAGAAACAATGATACAACTGCACAAAAACCTCAGCCTAGTGCCCTAGGTAAGGTAGAAGAAATTAACTCTGCTTCTTCAAAACCCACATCAGCTATGGCTAGAACAGAAGAAGTGCAGGCGACGAGGGTTGGTCAGGTTGTCTCTGGAGCAAAAGGGCCCGAGGAAGGTCCGTCTAGCAGGTCAAGATTGGGTTCTGGCAATGCTGGTCAAGGATACTCATTTGAGGAGGTAAAAGATGATCATCTTGTGATTTGATGTTAAAACTTCATAGACAGATCCGTTTAATCGTCTCCGCAAATAGTATTATTTCATTCATATTTTTTTATAAAAAAGAGAAAAAAGAAGATTAATTGATTCAAAACTTAAAAATATGTTATTTGTTTCAAATTTAGGTTGAATGAACACATCTCTGACTCCTACGTGATCTCTGTAATCTATTTTTTGTCTGTTGGGTTGCCTATTCCTTTCGATGAGTGTCCCAAATATTTGTTACTTCCATGCAGGTTAAGGTTCTCTTCCTCATACTCATGGATCTCTGTCGGCGAACATCTGGTTTGGCACATCCATTACCAGTATCTCAGGTGGGAAGTGGCAACATCCAGGTCCGCCTTCACTATATCGATGGAAACTACACCGTCTTACCAGAAGTTGTAGAAGCATCCCTTGGCCCACATATGCAGGTACTAATAATTTTGTAGAAAACTACTCTTGCCAGAGGGCTATACCTTTTCTGTTTCAATGGTTGCATGCATAGCTGTGCTACCTAGTATTAATTTCAAACTGATAGTGAAAAAGATAATTTGGATAATATTGGATTAGTTTAAAATAATAAAACATCAATTACTTGCCGTTTTCATAAAATCTACTTAACCTTTCTACTTAGTTACTAGTCATGAATATTTTAAGTTAATGAAATATCATTTAATGGATCAATGCAATTTAAGCTTGATTTAAATCCAGCTGTTACTTTCCCAATGATAAGATTCTCGTTTATCTGACTCCAGTTTTGAAGAATAATTTATTATGCTGGTGAAATATCCAACACCAATGATTGTGGTTATTCTTGCTTCCAAAGTCATCACCACGGTTGCTTGTAATTGGATTCCTTGCTTTAATAAAATTGAAGTTGTCTTTCTGTATAAACTATAGTTGGTACTGAAAGCCTTAAACATCCTAGGAATTCATTTGTATCGTTTTCCATGATCCAAACCGAAATGGAAAGGGAAAAGATTGGGACTAGTGGTGGATTGTTGACAGTAACTTCTAGCAGAAACTCTTTGTGAGACTAGGATTAAGAAAGCGAACTTTGTAACTGCATAATACACCAGCTTTCAACATCACTTGACCCTGGCTCATTCTCCAAACAGCTTAATCCTAATTTTAAAAGTAAAAACTTCTTTATCTATGGATCATTTCAGATCCTGAAGTTCTTTACATTCTCACTTATGTTGGACTTTCTTTACCTTTCTATTGGGATTGTGACACAGAATATGCCCCGGCCTAGAGGTGCTGATGCTGCTGGTTTATTACTCCGTGAGTTAGAACTTCATCCTCCTGCCGAAGAGTGGCACAGGAGGAATATGTTTGGTGGTCCCTGGTCTGATCCAGAGGATATAGGTCCTGTAGATGACACGTCCAGGATATGCAGTTCGTCAGACTCACTTGATTTGCGGTTGCCTGAAAGCTGTGAGGTCTATTATGGAGCCCAAGGCCTGTGGCCGAGAAAGCGTCGGATGTCAGAAAGAGATGCTGCCTTTGGCCTAAATACTTCTATGGGTCTGGGAGCATATCTTGGTATAATGGGATCTCGAAGAGATGTTGTAACTGCCTTATGGAAGACTGGCCTGGAAGGAGTTTGGTATAAGGTTTGATATAAAGTTCTTTCTTGGTTTATTTATTTTTAGTGTGTATTCAAATTTTCTTTCTTTTGAGTTCTGATATACTTGCATCTTTGTCTAGGACTATTAAATTTGTAGATATATTTAGATTTCATGAATATATGATATATTAATATATGTAGATATATTGCATCTTTGTCTTCAAAATATTTGATCAAACTTATGCCTGTCATTCTCATAGATGGTAGAATAGTATCCTCTCGTCCCAAAATAAAAGCCCTCTTTAAAAATCACTGTACCTAATTCCATAACTTTTAAGTTGTGATCTTGGCAAGTTAGTTCGTCACAAGAATTATTTGATTTCTTTCTTAGAAAGGGTTGGACAAAGCTGTTGCGGGGTTTTGTTAAAGTGAATTTAATGTAGTCTTTTTTTAGAAATTGTTGTTGTGGAAACTTTATAAAGTGCACTCAGTGTAGTACACCTAATTCCATTAGTTAGAGTTTGCTTGACAAATCTTGTAGAAGTAATACACAAACAAGTGCCCTTGGGGCACTCAGAGCATTTAGCAGGGTCCTCTCTTTAACCCTTCTTTTAAAAGTGGACCCATTTTAGTATTGAAGGGTATTTCCTTTATCATTTAATTAAAATATAAACCTATTTCATCTTAATAATATATGCCTGTGTGCGTAAATGTTTAATTTTAATTAAATAATCTTCATATTTTCTTATGTAGTGCATAAGATGTTTGAGGCAGACTTCAGCTTTTGCTTCACCAGCTACGAGCAGCCCGCCTAGTCAAAATGATAGAGAGATATGGTGGATCAGCCGCTGGGTTTGTGGTTGTCCAATGTGTGGTGGGACCTGGGTTCGAGTTGTATAGAGGGTTTCTTGAATTGTTTCAGTTACTAGGTGTGCCTGCACTCGACTATGAGCTAACATTCCGAACTTTGTGTGTATTCAGAGGGCTAATCCAGAAATTTAGTTTAGGATAATTAGGGAACACAATCTAAAATGTAGAAATGAATGAAGAAAAATTATGCATAAAAAATAGTAAAACTACTTGTACACTACGTGTAGAAATTAATATTTGTTTCAAAGTATTGAAAATTTGTCTAATTTGTAGCCCAGGCTCGAAACAGTAACCTATCTGATATTGTTTGGTTTGATCATTATTTATGTTTCTACTTAATAACGCAGGGACTGCTGTTTTGGCAAATTGGCATGATGTGTCCCAGTGGATTTGCTTGCTTCAGTTTGGAATTTCCAAACCTTTAATTATATTCAAATTGATAATCATTTTTAATTCATTTGCAGGGAGTTTTGTTTTAAAAATTGGCATGATGTTTTAACGTAAAATAATTACAATTTTGTTTTGAATGTTGTTTTAACTTTAAAGTTGTAGGAAGCATCAGTAAGTCGATCACTTTGTTGGTTCCTCAAAAGTATTACCCACTACCAAATGTTGGAATCAGATATCTCGTAGTATGAATAACACTTGATTCTGTTGTTTTTGATTCATCTTTTTAACGAGATATCTATAAAACACGCTTAGACACCCAACTTTTCTTATTCAAAAGTATAATGTGTGTTTCTGTTTAAATATATCATTTCTAAACCTTAATTTCTCATAAGAAAAAGACCAGACAAAAAAATAAATGGAAGTAGTTTGTTATGTATATACCCTACGATAAAAACTATATTAACGCAATGGGGGCACCAAAGGGAATCTTCTCTCGCTTAACAAAAAAAGTAGCATGCATGCATGCACATGCAAAAATCCACAAAATAGTTTATGCAGAAATGCTGGAAGAGCATAGTATGACATGACCTGAAATTGCTTTAGACAATAATAACAAATGCTTCAATAATAGCAATTCCCAGGAGAATTGTCTCAATGGGTTTCATTATAGATTGTAATTGTTCATTAAAAGAACATGAAATAATAACAGTTAAACAATATCAAAGGATTTTGATTTTGTAACAAAAACTTACAAACACGAGCTAAATTACACAATGCTTGGGTCCCGGTCAGAAGAAAATATCGCCACATAATAACAGGTAAAAATTACCTACTATACACGGGAAAGAGACCTAAATCAAAAGATGTGGTGTAAAAGTTCTAAGCCCCGTAGTCTCTATTGTAGAACTTGTCTTCGGGATAATAGACAGCAGTCACACTATTGCCTCCAAATTTCCTGCCACTAAGAGCATCCCTCGCATTTGAACAACCAGTAGTGTCAGAATACTCCATGAACACCTGCATCAAAAAGATATGCATTCAATCATCCACATCAAATTGTTACTTGAACTTCCTAAGGAACAACTCTCTAGATACAACTGGTTCCCCATTTTGAATTGTTCGTTAACAATTCTTATCAACCGGTAGTACATAATCTTCTCATTTTAACTTTCTTCAGTGATACAATTTAATTCAATTTTACTTTTTGCAAAGCAAAGATTACCTAGCCACATTACAAAAGGAAGGACAAATGAATCAGTCCCCAAGTAGAGTCTATAGCTTATTAAATGGAATACTACAGTCTTGAATGTCTTCCATCGAAGATCTTCTATCATCTTTTTCCTTCCTAAAATTCATGTGTATATATATATTAGATATTTCAAATACAGTTATGTTTTCAAAAGTACACAATCTGGCAATCAAGAAAATTCCATTCTCCTGTTGGATGCCAAGATTTACTCTGATCAACTGTTTTGTGAGTTGATAAATGGGATAACCATTTAACCAGAATCTTAGCACTTGATGCTTCTAGAGTTTTTATATTGTTTGATAAAGATGAGGAAAGAAACTATGGTTTAATACACTATGCTCAGAGAGAAATCTGAAGTTCAAAATAAATTAACGTACCTTCCCAAGACCTTGAATCTGCTCTCCGCTTGGGCTTGGTCGTGGAATCACAACGCTTAACAACTCCCCTACAATATTCACCAACAAAAAAATTCACATAAAATTAGATCATCAATATAAAAACCATAATGCAATTTCTGAAACAATATTTGAGAAAAACTCCAAATCCACAACCACAAGCTAATCTGCTAATTATGACGAGGGAGGCAGCACAAACTGTAGTTAGAGCTAGACAAGTAAGATCTGTAAGCAGGCCTGCTTTTATATGTTAAAGCTATTGGAGTGCACCCATTATAAATTATATGAAAAGCCAAAGCTCAGCCGGGTTTCAACCCTTACGGCAGGGATTGCAAGTGAGAGATGGAACATAAATGCAACTTACCGACAAAAAAATAGATAGAATATGAATGCATTTCTCGCCAAAACTATGTATACTTGTAATGAAACAATTATGAGGCAGTTCTATTTCAAACCAAAAACTTGACATGGTTTTCTGCCACAAAATGATGATAAACATTTGTTTCTCTGCAAATACTAAATTTGTTATTCCTTGATTTGTTGATAAACAATTCTAAATTTCTAAGTTTTGTACATATCTTAAAAGTGAAAAAGAAATCCATAATTCAAAATACATGCTGTATAAACTAGGGGTAGACACTAAGGAAAGAAAAAGAAACTACAAGAAAAGTATATATACCAAACTTCCCTCCTTCATCCCTCATGTCTTCTAGTATTTCTTCATATTCCCCATCATCCATCAGTTCATCAGCTGTAATCACCTTCACATAACCCAAAAGGTATACAAGATCAGCACTAATGACATAGTTATTTCTATTCCTTTATTGATCAACAAAAGTACGCTGAGAAAATTACCTCAGTCAAGCATAAGATTTTAGTTGGAGTCAGGGTAGCGTCCATTGGTCCTATACCTACTCCAGGAAGATTGACACCACCAACTTGCAGGGCCATTTTCTGCAACCCAAAAATTTGTAATAGCCAGATTCATGGATGAACGAAGAATGATATACTAAAAGCTAACACTGAAATTTCTACCTGTATAGCGATATGTTGTTGTGCCTGAGCTAATATAATCTCCTGTTCTGACTTCACCTGCCCATTGCTGTAAAATATGATTGCAGCAAGTAGTGAGGTGATGCAAATGAGCTTTTATATATCGTCAAATGAGAAATATTATAAAGCCATTCATGTATCTCTCACGATTTATAATTAAGGAAAACAATTAACATTAAACACCACTTATGAAATGAATCCATATTCAACCAAGTTGAATAGAAAGTGTTTTTAGAACAAAATTTGGATAGCACAGAATGAGGAAGATGAGAGACCATAAATTGAGATAGTTTGGTCATATTCAACGAAAGCCTGTCTGGTGAGAAGAATATTTTGCTTTTGTTATATGTTTTTATCTCTTTTCCCTTTTTTCCTTTGTTTTCATTTAAGCCATTTATATATATATATATATATATATATATATATATATATATGGAGAGGATCAAGAGCACTCTCCTTAAATAGCACTCGCCTTAAATAGCACTCTTTTATCAAAAGCAGCGTAGTTTTGGAAGGGCAGCAGTGGCATTTTGTAAATACAATGCACAGCGTATTTACAAAAAATGTCACGCGTCCCTCCAAAACTACGTCGTTTTGATAAAAGAATGCTATTTAAATGGAGTGCTATTTAAGGAGAGTGCTCTTTGATCCGCTTCATATATATATATATATATATATATATATATATATATATATATATATATATATATATATATCATGTATGTTTGTACTTTACTATATATGGATTTTAAATTAATTTTCTGGAAATTTAAATGTATTTATCTCTCTTTCTTTTATTTGTTTTATCTATTTTAATTTTAATAAATTTTATTTTCTTATCTTTCTACTTTTATGCTTTTATATGGGATTATTTTAGCCTACCCTAGTTGGGATGAAAGGCATTGAGTTAAAAAATAAAACTATATATTAAGTACTTTGCAAGCCTTACAAGTATAAGAACTGATAAATTTTTCTCAAACGCACAACACATTCATATAAATCAAACCAGATTCATTTCAATAGAGTGAGGTCATGAAAATGAGTTTACAACTATGTCATCCAAGCCTATTTCGCGATTTACAATTAAAGGAAACAATTAATATAAAACATCACACACTTTTCAACTCTTAGAAGTATCATCAGCTATAACTAACCACTTTTCAGAAGCACAACACAATTCAAATAAATCCAACCAGATTGCCCCAGTTAGAATTCACATCACCTCCTGAACCTCCCCCACCCCCCAAATTACTGTATACACTATAAATTAATTAGAACTGTAGTAGTGCAAATTCAAAAAAAATCTCAAATCTGTAGAGGAAAATAAAACCACTAATCAAAGGCGCAGCATCTCATAATCACCTAATTAGCTAAAATATAATTTATGATTAAATCTTTTGAAAAGTAATGTAAAGAAATTAAATAGCAGAGAGATATGGTGCGAAGACACACAAGTCAGCCTCATATTTCTTTCAGAAAACTCACATTCACAGCCACTTGGTAGTAAAAGAAATTTTTGAACAAACTTAAAACCATTTCGAGACCTTATTCTAGAACCCATAATATTATTTGGAGGGAGACAGTAAAGGATGCTACAAAAATATACTGCTGCAATTTGATGTTAGATAATAAAAAATATAGAAAATGATGACAGACTACATAACTGGACTACCTCTCATCCTAGTTTCTTGTAACTAAGGCTTTAAATAAATTAACCCGAAACAAATAGATCAGAAAAAACTGTATAGATTTCCAAAAAAGAGCATATTTTGGTTGTAGAAAAGTTGAAATCCATGTCAAAGTATGCACTTTACTTGAACACCAACCTGATGGTAGCTCGCCGAACAGTCAGTGTTTTATCACCCATTTTCAAGCCATTTAAAGCAGCACATGCAACATCAGTTGCTGCTTGATCCTGGTAAGGCATACAGTAGTTGAGCATCTTTAAGGAAAACTCCTTAGAACTATCAAGTACAAAAATTAACAAAGACAGACAAATGGGTACTAGTGTTCTGAATCAAAATTATACAAAGCAGAAGATATTTGGAAACATGTTGCCACAACATAGCTTCAATATTGGACATGGCTTTATTCAAATACTGCCTCCATTCTAATTAGAGATGCACTTTCTTTTTAAGTCTGTTCCTAAATTACAAATACATTTCTAGTTAAAACTATAAAGTGACATGGAAGTTACTATAATCTAGGTTGGTAAATTGAGTATTATTATGTCACCCATACTAAATTTCTAGTATGTTTCATAGTTGTCATGGCGTCGCCTAGGAGACAACTAGGCGTCCTAGCGTTGGAGAAGGGCAAAGTAACGACTTGGACGTCGAGCCACCAAAGGCTCACGCATTGGTAGCGGGCCCAAATTAAGTGATTAAGTCATTTTTTACCATGACTCAGTATAACCCATGGACTTTTTCAATTACCCAAATAACTCAACCCATGACCTTACTATTTTAATGAGAGTAATGCTTGTGAGAGAGACGAAAATTACTTCGTAGTTGATGATTTTGCTTGAACTATGACTAGAAACAGAGTAGAGAGTGTTGACTTTTTTATAGTGTTAGTTATTATGTTTTGGGTTTTAGTGTATAAAATTTTTTATTGTGCAATATACTTTTGAAATAAAATAAATAATGTATAAATTGCACATTGTTAACGACTTGTCGCCATAAGAACGCCACGGCGGGCGCTTTATCGCTTAGGTGTCCTGGCGGTCAACTGTCATCGTGTCCCGCTTTCGCGCTGTGACAACTATGGTATGTTTGAAAAAATTAAACTTTCTTTATGAGTTGCCGTTTTACAAATGCATCTCTAGTTTAGACTAGTTTAGAACAGAGGAAGCAAATCAAATTACAAGAATTGAAAAGACTATTAAGAGCAACAACTTCAGTTTTCACAACAGCAAAGAAAAGTTTCTTCACATCAGGTTAAATGCTTTTTAGCTCACTATACTTTAGGTCAACTTACAAACGCCTAACTATACTTTTTTTTTTCTTACATTCAACTAACTCAACTTTTATTATCTTACAAAAGTTTGAATTTCCGTCTTGGTCTTAACGAAGGTTTGACGTGGTTGTGCCAGGTATACAAAAAATCTTAGTTGAAATGTTTTTTAAATAGTTTTTTACACGTCATCCATAACCCACACACAAAAATAAACTTACCCACCCAAACCTATGAATATCCGACCCAACCCAACTACTATCATCATAATTAATAGATCTGAAACCAAAAAGGGTATATTTTTTAATGTTTTTTCATCTTCTTCCTCTAATTTTCTTCATCTACATCTTCAATTGCAAAGAAAAAAGAAGATGGTGAAGATGATAGGTTATATAATAAGAGTTCTTGTATTTCAAAAAAAGCTATCTTTAAAGCTTAAATTTTGAATCAATTGAAATAACTTCTTTTTTTCTCTTCAGATTCTTCTAGCAAAAGCTTGTCCAAGATCTGAATTTTAGAACTCTAATACGACTTGCCTCTTTATACCGTTCACTTTCTCTCCTCAATTCTCTCCTATTTCACTTCCATGGTGACAACGAGCGAAGAAGAAATCTCCCAAGGTGGCGGAGCGGAAGATTCAGAGTGAGACCCAAGATTGGCAAAAGTTTCTTGAAAGATTGTTTGGTGAAAAAAGAGAGGCATATATAAACTTACTGCTGATCGAGAGGCATCCATTTATTTCTGCAGGTTTAATAGATTATTATTTGGATGGATCATAATATTACTCAAATGAGGAATACAGGATTTTGAAATTGGAATAAAATACATATTTTGTAGAAGAAATTATAAATATATTCGAATATAAAGTGTTTTAACAATTTATTTTGAAAGTTTTTTAATTTTAACATATTTATAATTTCCTTAATTCTATTTGTTAATAATTACATAAAAACTCATTAAATACATTTTATTTAAAAAGATTTTCTTTCATTTTCTCCATTAATTTTTTTTTATTTTCACTCAAGCGTGTCTACATCATACACGAGAGTTTCATATATTCTTTCTCTTTCTTATGTGGAATCAAGTGTCAAACTATTAAAAGTCGGATTTTGTAACGTTTTGTATGAAAATTAGACCTGGCAATATAATTAGTTAACTGTTGGGTCAAATCATATTAACTGGAACTAAATGGGCTGGTTAACCATTTTTATTTATTCAGGTTGGTTAAAGTTTGGACCCATATTTTTTAAAACAAATATAGTTAATTAACCGGTTAACCATTTTTAACCCATATTCCATTCCCATAATCATCAAAGCATTAATGTGTGCACTTTTATATAAAAAAATAACTCACGGGTCAGTGACACTACATAAAAACTAAAAGTTTGCTAATTATTTAGTTATTTTTTATATAATTAATAACAAATATAATTGAAAAATATATTTAATTAATTTTTTATTAATACCAAATAATTTTTATTTAATTCTTTACAAATAATAATAAAATTCAGAAAATTTTGTCAAAAATAATAAAATAAATGAAAAATATATATTACTATTTTTGTAATTAATATCAAATAAAATTTTGTTTGATTATTTACAAATATAATTAAGGAAATTATAAATAATTGAATATATGGATCTAAAAGGAAAAATTTATACCAAATGAATTTTTATTTAATTCTTTATAAATAATAATATAAATTTAAAAAGTTTGCCAAAAAAAAAGAAAATACAACATTTAACCCAACAAAATATGAATTACTGTTCAAATTTTTTTAGCATATGCTAATTACTGTTCATATGCTAATTACTGCTCAAAAATTAACCCAACAAAATATAAATCCATATGCTAATTACTGTTCAAAATAGCGTTATGTGGATTTGGAGGAATAACCCAACAAAAATTACTATTCAAAAATATAAATCCATATGCTAATTACTGTTCAAATTTTTTTAGCATATTATTCAAAAATTATGAATTTCGCCAAAATAATTTTATTCAAAATGGCAAATTATGTGGATTTGGAGGAATAAAATATAAAATTATGAATAAAATGGCCAAAATTCATAATTTTTCTCTGAAATTTTGGCCATTTATAAAATATAAAATTATGAATATTTTTTGGCGAAATTCATAATTTTTGGCGAAATTCACAAAAGAGTTTAATTAAATATAAAAGAGTTGTTTGATAATCAATTTTTATAATAGGTCTGAATATAATATTTTACTATTTTATCCTTATTATCAATTTATATAATCTTAATTAGGGTGAAAGTATAATAAATTTAAATAATTAATTCAAATAAATCACCAATAATTAAAATATTTCAAACATATTTTTACATAATTAATATAAATATATAGCGATCATGGAGTACTACTTGTTTAAAATTTTATTAGTATAGTTTTTTAGCATTTCATTATTTATATTAATAATTTTTATATCATATTATTACTTAATTAATTTAATTGTGACGGTCACAATTTCATTTTCCAAAAGTTATGTTTAAAAATCAAAACATCTTAAAATGGTTAATATGGTTTTTAACCATAACCATATAGTTTCAACCGACACAACCCATATTAAAAATGGTTACTATGATTTTAGTTCTTAAATGGAACCATAACCATATTTTGAAAACCAAAACCAACCCATAACCATATTTTGCCAGGCCTAATGAAAATAAAAGTTTGAGTTAGCTGGTTGTAAGAAAATAAAATATAATTAAGCATTTGTATGTTGATCTAAAGTACAGTGAGGTAAAAAGCATTTAACCTCGTCTGATTATTCACCTCATAGACACAGAAACCATATCCTTTAGAGTTTCCAGTGTCCCTATCCTTGACAAGGTCGAAGCCACGCAAAGGTCTGCATGTTAAGGGTTTGAATCAGACACAGTTATAATTAGAACATAACCGTTAACAGGGCAACAAATCTTGATGCAGCATTCATTAATGAAAAATGATCAGTTTACCAAATTAAGGCCATACCCAAACGACTCTAGCAATTCTCTTATCTGCACTTCAGTAAAGTAGTATGGCAACCCCCCCACAAAAATACGATCAGGTCCTTCAGCTCCACCAATCCCACTATCAGTTGAATCCAACATCAGTACAACAGATCATAAATTTACAACTAAAACATAAATTGAAAATTTTATCTTTTTTTGTGATGGGTATAAATTTGATTAGTTAATGCAAATAAACATCAACCCAAAAAAAATTGACAAGCCAAAGAGCTAAAGCCAAACATAGAGGTGGTCAGTATTGGTTTTTTAGAATCTGCTTATTTCTCCAAATAATCAGATTTTTGGGGGGCGCACACCCAAAAAAAAAACACTAAAAAAACTGAAAAGCAAGGGGGCTGCTTTTTCAGTTTCTTGATTATCCTTTTCAAACCAAAGGTGTCCCAAGTAAGCAAATTTAAATTTTAAACTGATTTTCTGCTTAATTGTCTTCTCTCACGAATTTTCCAAAAAGTCGTTCATATTATTTCAAGAATGACAATTATCTTATTATACCAATAATCTGAATAATCTAAAAAATCACAAATATGAAGCAAATCCAAACCAACTGATAGAAGAGTAAGAGTACACAAGTAAGAATATATAACACTTATCCTATTAATATATTGCAGACATGCCTGCCAGAGGGAACTAGGAAAAGATCTTTTATTTTTTTGATAAGTGAGCTAGGAGAAGTTTTCATATCAATTTTCTCAACTACTACGGTACACTTGGGCAACAAACTTTGACGTGGAGCACATAAAGAGCACAAAATTCAATAATATATTACCTTCATTCCTTTGATGTAGAGCACATAAGTATTTGAAAAGGAAAAATGATGACATTGCCCACTTACCCAGGTGTAAGCCCAGCAGCAGCCAAGTTAAGGTGAGGATTTGGTTGGCTGGGACCAAGTGCTGCAGCTAATGAAGGATTGTAGTCTGTAGGTCTTCGGACACGCACAGAAACTCCCTAGTAAGATCAAAAGAAGAAGCATGTCAGGTTAGGAAACGTTGTCCAAAAAAATGGCACAGTACCAAGAAGATGTTCAAAACAAAGTTGTGGGTAAATCGTGTGAACAATGCAACAAAACCATATCAAGTGCCAACTTAAAAAAGCCATTTATGAACAACCTGATAGATACAGCCCTTAAATTTGAGTCTCTTTCCATCAATAGCCCCAGAAATTTGATTCTCATATAATATCGGGAACCAATGCTTAATATGACAGTTTGACCATATTACTTGGATACATAGTCTTTTAGTGCTGACAGCATAAAGTCACTATTGATTAGAATGCTTTTTTGAACTTTCAGATGCACATTCTTGAGTGCTCAAGTCCTTCCTGTATTTCTTTATTCAAAAACAATACTGTTGTAAAACTAAGATGTAATGGACAACTTAAAGATTCAACAAACTTATTTAGTCTCTCCAGTTTTTGAATCATATTACCACTGGGGTTGTATATGGTTCTCCCCAGTTTTTTGAGTAATATTTCCACCAAGGTTGATTAACGTAGATATAAAATTAGAAAAAGGGGGTATTGGGGAAAGCGAGAGAAAGTCAGAATTAAGCATGCCTCGAACATAATCCCATCTAACGCCATTGCATTACTTGCTTCTTCAACGGTTCTCATCTCCACAAATGCAAATTTCTTTTCATGATTAATGTACACGTTGACAACGGCATCACCTGCAATCAAAATGTCATATTAGGCTATTTACATATGAAATTAACCTGTCAAAGTGGGGGGAAGGAGTCATATTTAATATTACTTTAGATGTTATTACAATAAACTTACCTGGGCCTGCAGAATTTCCTCCAATTGCTGTCATTATATGGCTAAAAAAGGTTGCAATTGTCTGCTTCAAATATACACAGGAGAAGGTAATATTATAAGAGAAAATAATGTTTAGACATGTGATAGAATCTCAAACAGATAGGTTCTACAATAGCCAACAAGATTGTCTACATTCAGTACGCTACTAATTCCATACAGTAACTAAATTTGATTTACAGGATCTCATAAGTTTTAGGGCATATATCCATCAGTTGCTTCATGAGATCTAAGTATCAATCAAAAGAAAAGGAAAAAATGGATGTTGTACAAATATTTGTACACCAATTATAGCTTCCTAAGTGAACCAAAAGCCTAAATCCATGTTCAACTATTAACTACCCTATTCTTTTTCTTCTTCTCTTTCTTTATTGAGATCATAGATCAGTTAATAACACCCATGTCAACTTTGGCTCCCTTTAACCATGTCAAATTTTGTCAGACA
This sequence comes from Panax ginseng, assembly GCA_020205605.1. Taxonomy (NCBI): domain Eukaryota; kingdom Viridiplantae; phylum Streptophyta; class Magnoliopsida; order Apiales; family Araliaceae; genus Panax; species Panax ginseng. The sequence continues at coordinate 12,126,929 of CM035128.1, read as the reverse complement.
AAGCTCATACCAGCAACATCACATTCACCCAAAAAATCCCCCGGTTCCAAAATATGAGAAAATTATTGCCTTTTTGAAAATCAATTTGAGAAACTTTCAAACTCAAAATTGATTTAGATTTACTTAATTTTAGTCGATAGAATGATGAATATTGTAAATTATCTAAAAGTACTACTAATTATAACATTATTGTTTTATAATTTTATATGAATAGAATCATTTAAAAATGTCTCAAAATCACTTTTTGAAAGTCAAAGAATGATATTATATTTAAATTCAGCTAATCTTGAGTACATTGTATGATCCAATTCAGCTAGAACACAAGTAATACGCACTTCTAAAATAATTATATCCACATTTAGATGGATGCACTAATTAGTCACTTTACAACAGCTAGAATATAGAAAGATCTGATCCCTAAATCTGATGCAGCATTAACCAGTAACCAAGCATATAGTTAGTTTGTCAAGACTTAAAAAGTAAGAAAGATCTAAAGCAATGACACGATATCTAGGGGAAAAATGTGAAAAGAGGTATGAGGAAACCATCTTTTATTTATTGTGTCCAACAAGTCATACCACATTAGAATATAACATAATCCTTGTCTTCCAATAAACTCTAAACCACACAAACTATGGAAATACGCCCTACCAGGCAGCTAACAACTCTACAGTATGACAATCAAAAAGAAGAAAGTTATTTGAAGAAACACATGTAATCTAATGATGTTATATAAAGGATTCAAACAAGAAAAGATACCAAAAAACAAGTAAAAAACTGGAATTTCAGTTGCATCAAATCAACTCTGTCAAACATGGCATTTGGTGGAAACATAATATTGCCCAACATTAATTATAAAACAAAACAAAAATAACAATGCTTTCTTTCTCTACAAATACATACACACACACATACATATACAAATACAAACATTCATAATATATATATATATATATATATATAACCTATTACATTAGCTCATTAGCGGGGAAGACCACCAACATAAACTCGGCGTGCATGCCTTGTAGCCTATAGTAAAAAGGAGCAGAATATTCATTTAATTCAACATTAAAAAACTTATCAAAGATGTACCAAAATGAATGACAAATTGAGCATATTATATTTACCTGCTGAGTCATGGCTTGCGCTGGCATCAAGGAAGAGCTCCCAACTGATTAAACAGTTAGAATACATTTTAAGTTGCAATGAGAATGATGTCATGCAAAAATAATTTGTTGCATTTAAAATAAATTTAAGAAAAAAAAGTAGACATGAAGAGAATATTGTGAGCACAAATACCTGTGCTGTTCCAAAAGGAAACATATTCTGGAACATTCCAGGCATTGCTTGAGGAACATCTGGCAGTTGACCTGCAATTTTTAACATACGAAAAGAAGTAAATACGAAATCAAGCATTGACTAACCAATACATCATAAAATGTTGCAAGCACACATTGAAAGAAACACATCTAAAAGCTAAAACAAATTATCAATGTAATACTAATTTAAAAATTAACAAAATTAAAGCAATAAAACCTATTTCATACCTAGAACTTTTTATCATTCAGATACTAAAATAAGAAATAAATTCCACTGCAGATGCTGGGGAAACAATTGCAAGTCTACCATATAACAATGGTTGCTGGCTGAAGGCGAACAAGATCCAGCTAATCGGTGCATTGGTTCCTCGTTGAACATAAAATCTACAGTAGTAACTCCAAAGGGTAGCACGGTGGGACATGTAGCCCAACATGGCCTTCTTTACCCAAATGATAAACAAAAACACAAACAAACAACCACACACAACAGCCAACAACACAACAATTGTTCTCAGTTTTGGTAATAAACAATTGTTTAAACAAATTTATAATTTGCAATAAAGAACAGAAACATAAGTACAAGCTACTGGAAATAAAAGTGCTAGATTTCTGGAAGTAATAACTAAATACTCTGCAACTAACAAGATGAAAAACACGACATGCATATATAAGAGAGGGCTAGATGCTGACCTGCTGCACCAGGCAAAGTGGTGGCAGCTGGAGGTGCCATGTCAAAACCACTTGTCCGCTTGCTGTAGAAAGAACAATTTATAATAGAAACAAAATTATGATCACTATCCAATTAAAGCTTTTGGTTTGAATCATGTCCAATGAAACTTTACTTCGATAAAATAACATACAATTGTTACAAGATGATGGAAGGAATTATGGGGAATAGGATTGCGTATAACTATGTAAATTTCTTTATAAGAATCTGGGCAACCAGCAAAAACCTTTCTCAAATTCTCGTAATTTATAAAGACAAAGGTGCAAAGCTATAGAAGCATCTGCTCTCCTGATTAGGAATGGGGCGAGGGTGATTCAGTTTCACAAATTTGTGGAATTAAAAGTATCTCTCTAAAATAGCAAAAGCAAATTACACCACTCTTAAAGAAAGCAGAACCTCTCAAAGCACAGGAAGATGGCTCTTTGTTAAATGGAAATGTAAAAGAAACCCAAAAAATAAGATGATCTATCAGCTAAAATATGGAGTTAAACATCCAATTACATTTAACATTGTTATGCATAAGATAAAAAGGCATTCACTTGCAAAAGATTGAAAGTCAATACTCCCCCTTTGTTCCCATTTAAGAGAGAAGTTTTCATCGGTGTATATTAGCACAAATTTAAGGTATGACATAAACACACATGCATCATATTTTTAATTTTATTCCAATATGTTCAGATTATATATTTCAACTATATTAGCCCATATACCTTTTCTTCACCCCTTAAAAAATAACTTCGGAAAACCTGTCTTTTGAGGGGGAGTAGTACAAGCTTATGTTTTCACCAAGATCATTAACATATGAAGGTAATCAAATATGTCAATGGTGCAAAGGACAAGAAAAAACAAATTGAAAAGAAAGAACAAAAACAAATAAACTACTATCTACAACAATCTTTCTAAATGGCAAGCATCATGAAAATCTACAGTAACTCTAGGGCCCAAAAGATATTATAAGACAGAGACATGTCATCGGCAAGGAAACATGTGATGAGTAAAACAAATAAAGACCTTTTTGAGCGAGATCTGGATTTGTCCCTAGATCTCTCCACTGATGGAGAACGTGATCTATGTCTATGATGCCTTTCTCTCTCTTGATCATAATCTTGGTGCCTGCAAAGTGAACTTTTAAAAAGAATATCCAAAACAACAATAGCCATGCTCGGGCAATTGGAAAATAAGTATAACACAAGGTTTTGATAACTAATTGGAAAAAAAGAATATATCACATGCTGGATGTAAGCCTCACCAGCTAGAGTAAACTACTGTACATCATCATTTACATCACATAGTTTGGATTTTCTCTCGAACAAAAAAAATGCATAAGCTTACAGCTAATTTGTACAATCAATATCCTATTAGCCTAAAATATTCATTTCCTTCAAATCATTGAGAAAATGGCAACAATCAAAGCAAAAACAATGAGCAAACAATATTATCCCATCACAACCTGCCATAATCATGATTCCTAGAACGACCACTATCCTCATTTCTGCCCCTTCCTCTGCCATCTCTCCCACTTCGATCCTGGTAGTCCCTATGACGGCGGTCCCGTTCCTTATCCCTATCTTGATCCCTTTCTCTAGTCCTCAACCTCTCACGGTCTGATTCATGAAATTTTTGCTGCAATAATTTAATAAGAAACTGTCAATTAGGTTGCATGAATAATCAACGTCTACAGAGCAATAAAAGGGTAGCAGAAAAGGGAAACTATTAAAAAAATGTCGGATAAGAATGAATAAACAGGAAACATCTAAAGAGTGTTGTTTAGTCATAAACACAGAATAACAACTAGCTTTGTAAATATTAAATTCTACAGGCAAGCACATAATAATTAATACCTGCATTTTAGTAGTCCTCCAATATGTTCTATCCATTTTTTTTGTTTTTCTTTAATAACTCCAATTTCATCACATGTATATAGCTTTTATTAATATTGAAAATGTGACTATACAGCTCATTGGCGCAACAATGGTATGGCATCAATGTTCTATGCAAATCTAGATGCTATAAAAGTTACTTGAAATCTATGGCTAAAAATTCAAACTTTTAAGCAACCAAGCCACATTCTTTTCAATATCTTCAAGATTTGCCTTTTCTCTTCATTTTTTATTGTAAGAAGATTGCCTTTTTATTTAAACTACACTACAACAAATTTTAACTGGATTCCATATAAAAAATCTAAATGGTTACACTTTCAACCAGAAACATCTACTAATTTTGTAAAGATCAATTTGTATAGATACAGCATAGGCATATTAAACCCAATAAGTTGAGTAGTTCTATACTTCGCATCACATCCATAGAGTTCATTGCATCATTCATTAATAATCGAAATGATTATAAAGCTGCTGGCACGATGATTGCTTCAATACTCAATGTAACTCCAAGAGCTAAATCTATTCAATTGCAACCCCAAAACCAATATAAGTAATTCCTCAGCTAGAATTCTACCTTTAAACAGACGATCAACATTCCTTCCATTATCTTCAAGATTTTTTTTAATAGTATGTAATAGCCTCTTTATTTGAACTGATACCAAATTTCAGCCTGAATTTAATCTACAAAAATGGAATGGTCATGCTTCACTAAAATTTAAAACAAAGGTAGAAGGACATACATCCCTGTTGAACCATATTCATTTCATACAAAAAAGAGATAAAAATCAGTTGAAGCACCAAAAATATCTCCTTTTCTGAGTAACTAGCAACTAAAGGTGCAACATGAACATAATCAATCTACCTTTCAACTCAAATTTCCATCTTTCGACTTGTTAAATAAAACATTAGTTCTATAATTTGTTTACTTAAAGTTTCCCAACTCAAATTCATGGCTGATTGAATCAAATATCAATTGCAAAAAAGCTCAAACCTAACCTTATGATGAGAGGTTCGATCTTCGAAGACATCGTAAGGTGACGATCCACCTTGATCTCCTTCACCATCACCATTGTAACGACTATCACGACGAGACATTGCAGCTCAAAATTAAACAGCAACTTTAACCAAGTCTAGCCCTAAATCAACAATCAGTTTGATCAAGAAGAAGAGAGAGTTTCGATTTGTGCCCTAGATTTTTAATAGACGGCAAATTGGGAAGGATTCAATAGCTTTCTGCTTTTTAGGCTTCAGCTATCGTGCAAAAATGGTTTGCACTTGTGGGCTTAAACTAGTGCATGTTTTTAATTGGGCTTCATCACCGGGTAGAGAAAACCAAACCTAAATACGCCCACAACGTTGGCCCATGTACACGTTTTATTTTAAGGGTCCTTAACACTAATATATAACAATTAAAAAGTATTTATAAAAATAAAATATAAACAACATAATTACAAAAATAACGCAACATAATATTAGGCTTGTTAAAATTACGGATCTTTTTTCTCCCTACACGCCGATTCTGAAACTCTCTCATCTCCGTATTTCCTAATCAAGCGGATTGAACACATCAACTTCGATACAAAACTGAATACAGAGGTATGTGAGTTTAAAATTGTTGTATATATATTTTCCTATGGTTACTACGAATTCTTATATTAATTATCTTTCTTAAGTTTTTCACACTTAAAATGGTTACTACGAATTCCTATAACAATTGCTTGATTCACTGATATGTTTTATTTATATTATGGTTACTAAATAGATATAAATTAGTTCTTTTTTTTATTGTGTATTCGTTTGCTAAATAATGTTTATTTGATTACTTTATAAATTTTAAATGAGTTCTCTTGATTTTTTATATTAATGGTTCTTAATCAAATACATTGGTTACCTTCCCGTGAATTGTTGGTTCTTGTCTACAATGTTGTATTGGTTACTGAATAACATTATACTGCCTAATACTTTTTTGGTTACTGTATAACAATATATTAATTCTTGACTAATCTTTGATTTCGATTCTTGTATAACATTATAATGGTTACTAACAAATGTTGTATTGGTTACTGTGTAAAATTATAGTGCTGACTTGATTACTGTGTAAAATTATTTAGTAACTAATGCTAACTTGGTTACTGACTAATACAAACTTACTTACTGCAGAGATTAATTGGTTACTGTAATATTGGTTGCTGAAGCATATTAATGTACACTTCTACTTATGTTTTTTATATTAATGGTTACTTGTTATTTACATTGGTTACATTCTTACAAAAGCTTGCCTTTAGTTGGTAACAAACAAATTATACTAGTTGTTTTTTACTATAAAAATGCAATGCAAAATGTATTTATCTTGTGGTTACTAAATAAATATGTGTTGGTTACAATCTAAAATGGATTTGGTTACTGTATAATAATTTAATTGGTAACAAATATCAATATACTGATTATTTCTATTATAAAATGAATGTACAAACGTGTTTTATGTTCTGGATACCAACATCATGTAGTTTGGTTACTAGCTAACATTGATTTTCGTTACATTTTACAATACTTATTCTCATTGTCGAACAATGGAGATGATTCGGTTGTACTTTATTTCAAGCAGATACGTGGGTGATAAGTAACCAATACAATATATTTAATTGTTTACAGGAATATATAATTGTTTACTGTTAGTAACCATTAACCACATGGTTGATAACATTTTTGATGGTGTACAGTAACCAAAATTGATGTTGATTAATATTTTGATTTTTGATTCCATCATGAGTTGTCATATTAAAGTAAACATATACATTGAACAATTGGTAACTGTTCTAAAATATTTTTATGTAAGTTTGGTTACCCATCTAAAATAAAATGGTTACCTCTATATTCATATTTAGTTATCAACTGGCATGGACCATTTTTAAATAATTTTTATAACTACGTAATTTAAAAGTATCCATCAGCTAGATAAATTATATATTAAGCACTTGATAATTGTTCTGATATAAGTTTTTAATTATTTGGTTACTAACAAAAACTAAAATGGTTACCCTTATATACAGATTTGGTTACTAACTGCACCTCTTAAACTATTTTTATTTTAATATGAGATCTATAAGTGACCATCATATATATAAATGAGAACTCTTAATTGGAGTTTCTTATTCTATCATGATGACAGGGTATAAATAAAACATATACATTTAACACTTTATAATAGTTTTGATACAAGCTTATAATTATCTAGATACTAACAAGCTTGTAACTATCTATAATAATTATCTATGATAATTATCTGGTTACTAACAAGCTTGTAGATAAATAGAACACTCACACATGTATATTTAACAATTGATGTTTGTCCTGATACAAGCTTGTAACTATCTGGTTACTAATAACAGTAACCATAATGTAACATAATAAAACAGTAACCACATAATTATATGATAGTAACCATAATAGGTTTTAATGGTAACCAAAACAAAAACATCATGTAATGAAACCCAGTTTAGGCAATCCATGTATACTAAGCAATTACATATTAACCAGAATAAAAAATAAAAGTATCCAAAATCCCATATTGAGGACACAATAATAGTAGTCAAACCATAAGGTAACAATAACCAAAACATAATAAAGAAGTAACCAAATAGTTATATGAAAGTAACCAGAACATGTTTTAATGGTAACCAAAACAGAAACAACATGTATATCCAACCAAGTTTAGGCAACCCATGTATACTCTCACATGTACATTTAACCATAATTTTTCCAATGAATTTTCTAGAAGAGCATAACCCTTGTACAAGATATTTGAAGGAATTTATAAAATTAATACATCAATGTATACTAAGCAAATACATGATTTATTATGACTTGGGTTTATTATTTACAAAAATAATACATCCACAAACTAATGATGCCTTAAACTTCTCCAACTGATTTGGATTCAATTTTTTGGTAATAATGCTGGGGACTTCCATGTCATACCAATATATAACTTTTCTAATGAATTTTCTGTTTTATTCCTCATAGTAAAGATTCCATAACTGCAAATAAACAAAATCAAATTTACACAGTCATTAGTAACCAGATATAAACAATATTTATAACATAAACAGCTACGTAGTGACCAACAAATAAGAGCATACTAACCAAAACATAATATAACAATTACACAGTAGCCAAAACAGACTATAAGAAATAACAAACATCCCACATTGACTGCACAATAATAGTTATCATATCATAATATAACATTAATCATACCATAATAAAGCAGTAACCAAAAAGTTATATTATATAATCTAATGGTAACCAAAATATAAACAACATGTAATCTGAGACCATTTTATGTAGTAAACAAAGCAGGTTATATATAATATTAACCAAAACATAATTTAAAGGTCACCAAAACAAAAACATGTATACCAAAAAATATACTAAAGAAGTAACCAAACAGTTATATGATAGTAACCAAACCATGTTTTAATGGTAACCAACACATAAACAACATGTTGACCAAACCCAATTTAGTCAACCAATGTATACTAAGCTAATACATTGTAACCAAAACAACATATAAAAGTAACCAAAATCCCAATTGAGGGAAAAAGAATGGTATCCATATCATAAGCTAACAATAACAAAAAATATACTAATGAAGTAACCAAACAGTTATATGTTAGTAACCAAAACATATATTAATGGTAACCAATACATAAACAACATGTACACCAAAACCAGTTTAGTCAACCATGCATACTAAGCAAATACATGGTAACCATAACAACATAAAAAAGTAACCAAAATACCAAATCAAGGTAACAAAAATGGTATCCGAATCACAAGTTAACAGTAACCAAAACATAATGCAGAAGTAGCCAAATAGTTATATGATAGTAACAATAACAAAATTTAAATTAACACACCTTTAAAAAATTTTGAGTTGGAAATATCTTCTGGCTATGAACTTGAGCTTCCTCCAATGACATTTGTCGCCATGATCTATTTCCGAACAACATCAAGAGGATATGGATTGGTTACCTTGGACTTGGAACTTCAAAACAAAAATTGAAACACGACTCTGCATTTAGCGAAGACAGTGAGGGAACCGTCAAAATTGCTCAAGTATTGGTGAAAAAGAATAACGACTTTCTAAGGATCTGTGGCAACAATCATATGTCACCACTCTTTATCGATGCTCTGTTTGGGCACAAAGACATGGTGTCATATCTCTATTCTAAGACTAATAATTTGACAGATGACGATTGGAATGGCATGGATCGAATCATGCTACTGAATGCTTATGTCAAAGTCAATCTATATGGTAAATCTTCCAAACTTTCTCCTCAAGTTGCTTTCTAAAATGCTTGTGGCAGAGCCAATATATATGCTTGTGTCAGAGCCAATCTATATGGAACTAGACCTACCCGTTTCATTTGTGTCAGAGTTGAGAAAGTGTTGCGGCGGCAGCGGAAGATGAGGATGACGAGTGGCTTCGAGCGGAGAGAGAGAAGTAGTTAGGGCGGAAGAGCCCTACACAGATAATAGATGGCGATTATCACACTTTTCAAAAAAATAAACATTTGTCATGTCAGTCCATTAATATTAATCCCTTAAATTAAGGACTTATAATTGAAATAATATTGTAAATAAAAATAAAAAAGTGTAATGTTTTTGTAATTATTTTATGAATGTATGATTTTTGTAATTATTTTCAAAAAGGTACTAATATATGTAATTAATCCTTATTTTAAATTCAAATGGTCACATAATGTTCACATACACACATGCATACTGTGGATCCCCGCCTGATATGTAGGACTCGCAGTATGCATGTGTGTGTATATAAGTATTATGTGACCTTTTTTATGTGATAGTAGCATTATTTTTAGAGCAAACTAGTAAATGACACGTAAGATTTGGTGATTATTTTAGATTTATAAATTACGTACCTTTGATAACTAATCTATCATGTAAAATAAAATTTATTCTTAATATTTACTCCCTTTGTCCTCAAAAATTTTTGATAACAAAAGGTATAATTTTTTTTGTTCTCAAAATGATGACTAAAAGTATATAAAGTGAATGATAAGTATGTCATTTAGTGGAGTTTATTAATATATATATATATATATATATATATATATATATATAACAGAACGAATCTAAAACATACATTTTAAATAACATATCTCTCTTAAATAGCACACTTTTGTTAAAATTACGTCGTTTTTGAGATTCTTTTAAAAAAACAAGTGGGATCGATTGTGTTATTTTTGTAAATAAAATGGAAGGAAGTGCACCGCTCTCTTTTAATATTATTTTATTTTTAAAAAAATCTCCAAAACAACAATGTAGTTTTAATAAAAACATGTTATTTACGAGAGATATGCTATTTAAAATGTATGTTTTAGATCCGTTTTGATATATAAAATATTCATCACTTTATATAATTACGTAAAGTCACTAAAGATAAATTTAAATTTTTTTTATTATATTTCTTATATTTTACATGTTTTTTAATTTGTATAAAAATATACTTGTGTCATTTTTTGAAGAAAGAGTAAGTATAAACTTTATAAATGGGGTCATTCATGTGAAATGGAAATAATTTTTGTTTATGAATATTTTCAAGTCTAGACTGAGCCGATCAGCCAAATGATCTTTTGTTATTCTTTTTAAGACATTACCCATTTCTCCCTCTTCTCGTGCTGTGTTTGGATTAAATGAATTGAATAAATAACGAAATGAAATAATTTTAAAGTATTTTAAGTGTATGTTTGATTGTTGATGGTGATGGATATTGTCATATAATGACAAAATTATTATATATATTCATTATATTTAAATAAATTTTATTTCACATTCTCCACTGGAAATAAAAAAAACAAATGAATGGAATGAATTTTCATTTTATTAGAATGGTTTATTCTTCAAAATGATTATCAAATACACTAATTTTATTTTATTTATGTTTGTATTCCATTTCCTCAATTCAAACGCAGGATTAGTGTTTTTGCTAGTTGTTACGTGCGAAATTTGGTGATAATATTATCCCAGTAAACTTTTATTTAAACTATACAGAGTGACAAACACAACACGCTGTGTGTAAATTATATGAGATAAAATTAAAACGTTATAAAATTTAGAATACAAAATTAAAAGGTTAAAAAAAATAATTTTTTTAGACAATTGAAAGATTAAAATTTAGAATACTTCAATTTTTTAGACAATTTTAAGCATATATATATATATATATAATATATATATATAAATAAACCAACCCCTTTCACTTTTGGAGCCTAATTCAATAAAACATGTTGATAAAAATGTCATTACAAATTCACAAGAGTTGATATTGTTTCAAGACAATATTTTGTTCATTTATAAACTGCTGTGATGGCTGATGGTTACCAAACAAGTTTGATTTATTAAATATTAATTTCTCAACTATGATGTCATATTGGGAAAACGTTTGCGTGTTGGTTCTATGGTGTAGTGGTTAGCACTCTGGACTTTGAATCCAGCTACCTGGGTTCTACTCTAGGTAGGACCTACCAATTTAATTTTATACTTTTCCAATGTTGACCAATCGAGAGGTGGTCAATACTGTATTGGTCAATTGATTAATTTATTATAAAATTAATTTCATAATAATCGGAATTTTTTTTTTCTATACAAAAATATAGACAAATTACTTTTTTTTAGTATATCAAGATAGTGACATAAAGACAAAAAATAAAAAATAAAAGTTGACACTTGAAATATTAACATTGATATTTTTAGAGCAGAGATGTTTGTGATTTGTTTGGATGTTTAAATACTCGTAGTGCAATAGCTTAAATATCAAATGTTATATTTATAAATTAAATAAATTAGTATTTTGTAATAAATTTTGTAAATTTTCAGAATATGCGTGAGACTATTGTGATTAGTGGTGAGTATAGTGCTGTTTGGTGCAGTTTGAAGTCCAAACCGCACACGAAACCGTTTAGGTATGGTTTGACAAATTCAAAATCGCATACGTAAACCAGCTTGTGATTAAATGACAAATGCGATTTTGAATAAATCTTGATCTTGATTTCAATTGAATGCGGTTTCGATTTCAAAACCAATTAAAACAACAAAATTTTATGCAATTTAAATTAACAATTTAGCATCAAACAATATTAAATATCTATTTGATAACACACAAAACTTTACTAATAATGTTTTGTCTAAATAAAAGCTAAATATAATAGAGTAATATGATGTACATTATTAGAGTAGAATATAGTAGAGTAAACAAATTAAAGCTAAATATAATCTTTGTTACTCTACTTTTAGTAACAATATGCCGTAATATTCTTAGTAACTATATGTTATAATAATTTAAAGGCTACTCTACCATATTACAACATATTATTACTAAGAGTAGCTCAATCATATTACAATATATTGTTAACAAATATCATATTACATTAATATTACAATCATAATATAAAGAGTTACAAATATTATAGGCTACTCTAACAACATGGTGCGATTTAGATTTTATGCGTGTAGTTTTGACTAGTAACTAAATCGAAACCGTAAATTTAGTTTTTCAACCCATCTAAAACCGTCATATACGCCGAAACCGTTGGTGCAATTTATACAATTTTTAATGCGATTTCGGTTCAAATTTAATTCATTGGTCAGCCCTAATTGTGATAGTGGACTGTGCCTTAATACTCCACACCAGAATATGTGAGGGAGTATTGAAATAGTGGACTAAAGTGGGAAATTGCACATATGAACTTGTGGAAAAAATTAGAAATTCATGCATTCTTGGGATATGTTTCCTGCATTTTTCAATGCAACTGTTATCAATTAAGAGACAAATAAAATTTTGTCAAATAATTTTACTCTCTTACCGAATGAGAGGTAGAACTGTTAAGATATTTATTTTGCAAATCTCTTCCTCTTTAGGACTTTGTAATCTTGCAAGATAAAAGGATGAGATTTTTTTTTTGTTTTATTATGGTGACAAAATACTTTGATTTGTACGATATCAGAGATGAGGTGGTGATTTTATTTTGTGCAATTATATGTCCTTTTACCGTTTGGTTCCATCTGGTTTTGATATTTATTTCTTGGTTAACACTTGACAGCTTATTAGAAACAATAGATTACATTCTTGAAGGCACCCAGAACTTGATCATACCAATACAGAGTAATACAAGCACCAATTCTAGAAAAAGGGTCCTAGATATACCATCCTCGTTCTGCTGGCTAACACATGAAGAAGACGTTGTGTCGGCGTCTTCTCCCCTATCCCGACCTTCACAATTGAATCACTTAACATGATTAATATGGACATCATGACAGATTCCGGTAGCATCAAATCTCTTGAAATGTGGATTGATTAGGGGTAACATCAAATCTCTTGGAACGTGGATTGATTAGAGTTTTTTACTCCTTTGACCTTCATTTATTGGTTTGCAAGAGGTGTTGTAGACAAATTTCATTCAGAGAATATGACTGCTATAACTTCCTTCCATGTATGTGTTCTTGGAGGAAATATATTGTCTTCTTCAGGCAATCCAGTATCATTATTTATCATTTGCAGGTCACCGTTGTCATCTGGATTAGATGACGAAGTGCCCAACAGCTTTCAATGTTATGACCCCGAGTATTGGAGTGATATTGACAGACCCCGATAGCATCAAATCTCTTGCAACGTCGAGACAAGTACAAATTTAATTTATAGTCACTGTCGTTATATATCTATACCGATATTTTTGTTGTAGAAATATTAAAAATGGTTGTGGAAATATCAATTTCCTATTTTTATTTTTATGAGCTTTGGTTTAGGTAATTTGAAGTATCCGGAAAAATTGCAAGTTAACAGCATGGAAAACAGAATGATGCCAGCTGAAAAATTAAACCATTATACGAGGATATTGTTTTTTATAATAAAAATGATCATGGAGACTTTTCTAAAATGATGCAAGTAATTATATTTCATTTACACTAGAACTACAAAGCATAGAACACCTATGAACTTGGAGAAACGGAAGTGATTAGTATGAAGTTTATTTTAGAATAACTTGGTAAATTGACCAATAGAATACTGACACGCAAGCTAGGTTGTATGTGTGTCAATATTCTATTGGTCAATTGACTAACTTACCAAAAAAAATAACTTCATGCTACAACTTCTTGCCAACATCATTACCGGTACAATAGTAGTATGCATATTAATCCTTGTTCGATCGAGGCAATAGAGATATAATTTGACTTTTGAGGTCACACGACGAAATATTAAATTTCAAAATTGGTATGACCCATAAAAATTTAGAATGTAATAAATTTTGTAATTAATAGTTTTTGTTATATACTATACAATTATACTAATTGTACCAATAAAAATTAAATAAATTTATATCGAGTTAAAATTTAATATGTAGTTGTTTGATTTCAAAAATCACTTTGGGCTAGCCTAACAAAGGGTTAATAACTAATTTTTGCACCTAAAAAAATACTTTACTAATCACCAAACCAAACACACTTAAATGCTAGTTAGAAAAGCTTTGAGCCCAGCCCACCACAAGGCATTACATTTTATGTCCTTTTTCTCTTTTTGGAAATAAAAAAATAAAATATATATGATAATATAGCATTTACAAAATTTTGTTTTTAATAGCTGTACAATGTTCAATAATAGAAATTATTTTTCAAGTAGAAAACAACGAAATAAAATATTTTAATAGACAAGATCATTTATGTTCTTGTTGAATAAACATGGATGAGAAAGATGATAACAATTGGATGTAGAGATAAGTTGTTATTGTTACCTAATGAGGTGGACCCCACAAAAATACTCTTACCCGTGAACATATTAGTTGACATACTTCAATTTCTCCTAAAATTATTAGATTCATTAGTTTATCTACAAATTATTTTAAAAGTTTAGAGAAGGTGCAAGTGAATTTTATATTTGTACAAGGAGAGTGTTTTTATAATTTTTATATTTTATGTAAAAAAGTTGTATTGTAGGTGAGAGAATTTTGCAGCTTTTAATCTGTTCAATAAATTGTGTCGCGGTATTATGGAAGCTCAATTTGCAAGGCGTAAGACTTTGAAAGATTATTGTAAACCCATTATTTTGATATAGTGAAAATTCGGAGTTTGACTTGTAATTTTTTTTTGAAGGTTAAATCTTGTATTATTTTATCCTTTTTTATTTTATTGTGTGGTTTACGTTGATTTAATTCCCAACAAATGATATCAAGAGCTAAGTTGATTGGATCTAAGGCAGAAGGGAAATTAATCGAATTAGTGTGACAAGTAAAGAGAGTGAATGATGACGGACTTAAATTTGAGTTTCATCATGATGAGGATGAGTAATAGTTTTCAGTTATGGAGGATCACCATTGCAGTCGCTAGATAATAAAGATGATGGAGATGGAAATGCTGATGAACATGAAAACAACGATGTTGATGATGATGCGGATAACGCAGATGATATGGAAGATGTGAATATTGCGGATGATGCGGATAATGCAGATAATGCGTATGATGGTGACGACGACAACAACAACAACAGTGACAAAGATGAAGTATTCGAGGATTCGAGTCAATGGAGGAATTGTTGAGATACTTCTCAAATTCTATTAAAAAAAGAATTGCTATGAAAAATAAAAAGTTCTATTTTTAATAGAAGTATTATTTTGGAGAGCAGTCTATTTGTAGGAGTTTTATTTTGGAAGTGTTCTATTTTGAATATGAATAAGAGAATTACGGGTACTTTATAAATAAAGTCTTGTATTTAGTTGTTAAAGTGTAACACAACCAAAAATCATGTAGTATCCTAAGAGTTTAGAGATGATGTGAGTTAGTTTTGTATTTGTGTGATGAAGATGGTTTTTGAAGCTTTTATATTATGTGCAAAAAAGTTATGTCACGGTATTTTGAAATCTAAGTTATAAGGCGTAAAATTTGGGAGGATTATTATAAACATATTATTTTGATATAGTTAAGATTTGGAGTTTGACTTGCGATTTTTTTTCTCTGGGTTTCCACATTACATCTTGTGTTATTTTATCTCTTTTTATTTTATTGTGTGATTTGCGTTAATTTAATTCCTAACAAATTGGTGGTGCTAATAGTGGTTTTACCTCCTAGGACCCCATTTATGTTTTAATAGTTCTTAATTAGTACTCTTTTTGTTCCATAATAAACATCATAATTTGACTTCAATGATCAAATATTATCCATTTTTAAAATTAATAAATATTTTAAAAATTCAAGATATACGTTTAGATATTATGATCATAATAAATTATAAATAATGTACTACTATTGTCAACTTTTATAATTTAAAAATTCTATATAAATATTTTTAATTATTTATTTTAAAAATAATCAATTTAATCACTAAATTAAAATAAAGATATTTATTTTTGGTACGGAGGGAGTACTATTATTTACTACTAGTAGTTGTCTTTGCTCCTTTATTTTTCATTTGGTGGAGGTTTTCTTTTTCAAACAGATATTGATGGTATTGCTTTTCTCTCACTATTGAGCTAAAGTTGGTTCAGTGATATGCCCAAATATTTCTTTATCCACTACTTCTAAAGATGCATCGGGCTTAGAGGTTGTACTATCAAATGAAAATAATTATTAGTACAAAAGTGAAATAATTTTTCATAAAATATTGCCTAAATGATATTTTTGTCTTTTTAAGTCGTCACATTTTTAAATTTTATTTTTCATCAATTAAGTTCTTAAAATGATGTTTTTTGACATTTACGTTCTTTTTACTCGATTTGACCCCAATCTGACCTATTTTAACCAAAATTTGACTCAATTCAACCCAAACAATTATTTTTTTTAAAAAACTAAAAGTTAAAAATAATAATTATTTTAAAAATAATTCTTATTAATATTTTAAAATAAAATAATAATTATAGAATAAAATATTATTTTTAAAATAATAAATATTTTATTACCCACATTATTTTCTATATATGAGCTTGAGCATCTTTTTCCATTCATACCACTTGATTTTTGACTATGACTACACAAATTTGTCACACAACCCCCATGAGATAATTTAGTACTATCATTCGGATCAATTATTATATGTAGGTGTTGGCTTAAAATTTTGGAGCATGTAAATAATATATACCTATAAAAATTATTTTTTTACTTTAAAAAAACTTTACATGCCTTTGAAATCACATAAAAGTATAGGCACGTGATTATTGTATGACGAAAAAAAGGAATGGAAAAAAATTAGAACTAATATAAATGATTAAAAGACTTAATTGTCCTTTTATTTTGAGTTACGTGACTTATCCTAGTAAAAAATGCTCAATTCAGTGGCCAAAATGTTTAATTTATAAAAAATTAAAAACATTAAGATTTAATGTCTTAAAGTTGACACATTAAGGTTTAAGTTGTAAAAAATGAAAAACGTCAAGGTTTAAAATGTATTTAAGCCATTTTTTTGTCCTCAAAAAGATAAATTTAGGTATAAAAAATAAGAAGTAAGTATGTCTTTCCGTAATATTGTGGAGTCACTAAAAATAAATATAAAAATTTCTTTACCCTTTTTTTCTGTCTTACTTTTTTTAATTTATGTAAAAATTATGTTTATGTCATTCTTTTGAGAACATAGGGGGTATATTTTATTATAGTTAAAACTATATAAACTAAAATCAAAATATTTATAATTCTAATTTCAAAGTTTTATAAAATGATTATTGGTATGAAATATCTTGGTACCTATTACCTTTTGTTCTTGTCTTTTTCTTTGGTCCCTTCTTGTTTTTTTTAATCTACTTTTCAAACAATATAACAACATTATTCTTCCTCTTCTACCCCTCTCTCCTTCTCTAAAAACCAGTCTTAAATTTATGGTCTTTAAATGGGCGAAACCTGTACCACTCATTTGAATTAATGTACACTTTTTATTATTTTTATTTTTTACGTGTAAAGTTATATTTTCGATTCTATCATTTATTATAAATCAAAATTAATTAAGCACTATACATCGAATGTAATTTTTTAATTCCTTTTTGAGTCTTTTTTTCAAATTATCTTTAGATTTTTCATATAAAATATACGTAAACGACAATTATTTTAAAATAAATAAATAAATAAATTAAAGCATCAATTACAATAGAATGGATGAAGTTAAAAAAATTGAAATTCACGTTGCTTAAAAGAGCACAAAGTGAATCGAGTCGAACCGAATATTAATTTGCTCATAAAACTTAGTGTGAATTATATATATTAGTACCTTTTTGAAAATAATTACAAAAATCATACATTCATAAAATAATTACAAAAATACTACATTTCATCATTTTTATTTTCAATACTAATACAATTAAAAGTCCTTAAATTAAGGGATTAATATTAATAGGCTGACATAGCAAATTAGTTTCCATCTTCCTTCGGTCTCTCTCTCCCTTACTACTTCTCTCTGTCATCTCAAGCCACTCGGCGTCGTCCTCTTATGCCGCCGCCGCCGCAACACCATAGTCTCTCAAATCTGACAGAAAATTGAATACGTGACACCATAGTCTCTCATCTCGAAACCACTGTCGTAAGTTCTCTTCCTTGGCCAAGTACCATGCAACCGCAACACCATAGTCTCTCAACTCGTCGTCGTCCTCTTCTTCATCTACTGGTATTTCTTCATCTACTGATATTTCTTCATCTAATATTTCTTCATCTACTGATATTTCTTCTTCTTTTTGTACTAGTATTTCTTCTTTTTCTTCATCTTCATCATCAAAGTTGTTAGACTAATTAACAAATTGTTGACGAAAATTGGTTAATGAATATTGATCACCTTCAGGCTCTTGGGGGGTGCAACTGGTTTGCATAGTCTAAAAGTCCTTTATTTGTTTGTGTGCTAATTTAAATTTTGTTATTGTTACTACATATAACTGTTTGGTTACTTCTGCATTATATTTTGGTTACTGTTACATTGTGATTCGGATACCATTTTTGTTACCTTGATTTGGTATTTTGGTTATTTTTTTATGTTGTTATGGTTACCATGTATTTGTTTAGTATACTTGGTTGACTAAACTGGTTTTGGTGTACATATTGTTTATGTATTGGTTACCATTAATATATGTTTTGGTTACTAACATATAACTGTTTGGTTTTTTCATTAGTATATTTTTTGTTATTGTTAGCTTATGATTTGGATACCATTCTTTTTCTCTCAATTGGGATTTTGGTTACTTTTATATGTTGTTTTGGTTACAATGTATTTGCTTAGTATACATTGGTTGACTAAACTGGGTTTGGTCTACATGTTGTTTATGTGTTGGTTACCATTAAAACATGGTTTTATTCTTAAAGATATAAACTGTTTGGTTACTTCTTTAGTATATTTTTAGTAACATGTATGACGCCCCCAAAATAGGTATACATCACCCATTACGAGTTGTCAATACATGGTACGTAAACAACTATGACTTTATTATTACAACAAGAAAACTGTGAGTTTGAATACAAATATTATCTTCAGATAATATCTATACTCAAATAAATTCTCATCACATTTATTGATACATTATTTTATAAAATGGTGAGGACTACTAAACAACTCTCTCTAGAACCTTCATTCCATACAACCTACGTGTACTCGCTTATATTTTCGCTTCCTGAGAAGAAAAATGGAACAAAAAGGAAAAGGATGAGCTCAACTAGCCCAGTAAAGAATGTTATGACTAAGATAATATACAACAAATTATCGTTAGTCTTCAACAGGGAAAAATTTAATAGAATACAATAGACAACAAGTTTTAAATCAATATTCGCAGCGGAAATAATAATTCATTAGAAGAGTTAAGTAGAGAATGCAAACTACTATCTTCTATGTATGAATTTAAAAGTTCGTCGTCTATCTTTTATCCATGTAACATCAATCAATATATATCTGGAAGCAAATATTCATCTTTGCACTACAGGCCAAAGATATTCATCAGTTGGTCATGTTCATCTAAACACCTGTTCATCTTTGCACTACGGGCCAAAGATATTCATCAGAAATCATTCATCTTTGCACTACAGGCCAAAGATATTCAATAATATCATCATTTAAGACTGAGGATGATGAAAAATATTTTTAAAGAAAAGAATCCAGTGAAACAAAATGACAAGGATTAAGGATTTATACTTTATTTTATCCATGTCCAAAAAAATACCTCAAAAATAATCATAGTGGTGTAAAATTCAAGAATGATCAAAACATGGATACAATCAAAGCTAGTAACCATAATAGACATTTTGGACAAAAGAAAAAATTTTATTTTTAAATTGAATAAGGCAAGATTCGTGAATAAAGTCAGATATCGTGAATAAGGCCGTATACGTGAATAGTAACCCGACACAAAAAGTTCCAAATTTGATAAAAGTTCAACCAATATTTTGGCATAATGATATTGAAGAAAATAATACCATTTGCGAAAGAAATAACATCTTTTACCTCAAAATAACCGTATTTCGATTGAATTTGGTATAAAACCGATGTAAACCGGCATAGTATAACAACACTCAAAGTATACTCACAAGAATACGCTCGATAATATAGAGAGAGAAAGAGAAAAAACTTATTTCTGGCATGATTTTCAATTCTAACTTAGCCCTCTATTTATAGAAAAATATTAGAACGCCAAAGGAGACTAAATAATAAAATATTATTATTATTATTTTTCACATTCTACGCATGCCACCAACCAACTTTGAAAGCCATTAGCCATCTTTGAATAAATTGGCAGCCCACATGTCTAATAAAAGAGTGGGTCCCACTCAATTTTAATAAAAATTATTTTATTTTTTAAAACTTCAATAATTCATAGAAAATAGACCGTTTATCAGAAAAATACAAATTTTATGTCCATTCTGCCTGAAATCGAATTCTCTATAACTTTGTAAAAGAAAGCTTTTCCAAATTCTCAACAGAAAATATCCAAAATCCATAAACAGATGATTTTTTAATACTTCCCTTTCGACAAAATACTGATAAAACATCTCAGCATTAATTCCTTCAATCATAACCACATAAAATAAATAAATCCATCATTTATATCTAATAAATATTTCATTATCATATAAATCAATTGTAAGACCCCAACTTATTATTAATGAAATTTAATTTTCTCTATTTATTATTTTGAAATAGTAAGGGTTGATTTGATTAATGTGGATAGTTATGGGTAAAATACGCAAGTATTTCAAAATAAGCAAGTGGTTATAAAATATTCTTGTTTGTTGGGAATATTCGTTTGGTCGTGGAATATTCTCTTTGTCGGGGAATATTAAATACGACAAGTGATCTTTTATGGGCCCCATAATGCTGAAAGCGATTGGATGAAGAAAATGACAAAAATAAGTTATTTAAAAATAACGGCAGTAGTTATTCTGAATTATCTATCGTTAAAATACTTGGTGGTTAAAACACAAGAAGATTACCAGATTGCACCAATTATTAATTCTTACGTAAGAATGCACTACTCAATAATGGTTACGATAATTCTTTGCTCGAAGATTTTATTGATTTAATAATTACTGCGTTGATATTTTATATTGCTGTTGTTTCAATAATTGTCATTACACATTATTTTTCATTATCGAAGCAATAATTCATATTATCTGAATAATATTATTAGATAACATTATTGGTAATGTCTAGAAAGTTCTGTCTAAGGAGAGGTTTGGTCACCTAATTGCTCGCCAGTAAGGAGAAATTCTTATTGGAAAGCCCCCTCTTTCTTGGGAACTCCCTGGTTGTCAATATTGTGATTCTGTAATATTATTTGTGAATAATTAATTATTGATTTATATGATGAGGAAAATATTGATTTTATGTGGATATAGATGGAGAAAATTTTTTAATGTGACAATTGTTGAAAATTAAAATTTTATCTTTTTCTGATAAAATAATTTATTTAAATATATTATTATATTTTTAATAATATAATAATGGTGATATTTTTACAATGAATGTGTGATATATGAGTATACGAGGAGAAAGATTATTTTTTGTTGCAATAAATGTTTAAAACATGTTAAACATGCTCATTGGACCCCATTTCTTCGAATTGGAATTTGATTATAGCTTTGTAAAATCTCCCGCTTGAGGATTTGGTCAATTTCATTTGGAATTTGGAAAACCTTTCTTACGCAAAGTTGTAGAGAATTGAATTTCCTATAAAAATTCACGAGATTCAATTTTTCGATAAAAGGGCTATTTATTATGAATTATTGAAGTTCAAATTCAAATAATTATTTTTAAAAGTTTTAAATTTGTTTTAAAAGAAAAACGTTTTTTGTGGTTGGTTGGTGGGCACATGTGTTGCAAAATATGCTTTGAAATCAAAATTTCCAAGTTTATGTATGATTTATATAAATTTATTAATATTTTATTAAATTTTCTACTTTGGTGTTCTAAGCATTTTCCTATAAATAGGTGCTTAGGTTAGAATTGAAAATCACACCGTAAATCAAATTTTCTCTCTATATTATCGAAAGTGTATTCTTGTGAGTATTTTGAGTATTTCTATACGGTGCAAGTTCAAGTCATAGCCTTTATATCCTGTGTTTAATTTAGAAGACTTGATCTTTCGAGGTAAGAGATATTTTTTTTTTCGTAATGATATTATTTCTTCAATATCATTATGTTGAAATATTGATCCAAGTTTTTATCAAATTTAGAACTTTTGGTGTCTGGGTTACTTATTCACGATACTATGACTATTCACGTATACATACATTATTCACGAATCACGATACTATTCATCGAAAAATGAAAATTTTTCCTTTTCGTCTAAAATATCTATTGTGGATACTAGCTTTGATTGTATCCATGTTTTGATCATTCTTGAATCATAACCACAGATAATAAATCCAAGGTTTTTTGGTCCATTTGAGATTCTTGACCGAATAGGAAACGTGGCCTATAGACTCGCGTTACCTCCAAACATGTCTCGTGTTCATAATATTTTTCATATATCTATGCTTCGTAAATATGTGAAAGATCCGAACCACATTATTGCGTTAAAACCAGACGAGATAGCTGAAGATTTAACGTATGAAGAGGTACCTGTTAAGATCTTGGATAGGAAAGAACATGTCCTACGCACCAAGATTATACCACAAGTTAAGATTTTGTGGAGGAACCATGCTATTGAGGAAATGACGTGAGAGTTGGAGTCAGAAATGAAAATGAGGTATCCTCACCTTTTCGATACACAGTACGCGACGTCAATTTCGAGAGGACGAAATTTCATAAGGAGGGAGGTTGTAAGACCCCAACTTTTTATAAATAAAATCGAATTTTCTCTAATTATTATTCTTGATTAATAAGGTGGTAATTTGATATAATACTTTGGTTATGGGTGAAATGTGCAATTTTTGCAAAATAAACAAGTGGTTATTAAAATATTTATTTTTTTGTCGGGGAATATTCGTTTGGTCGTAGAATATTCTTGTTGTCGGGGAATATTAAATGACGCACGCATGACCATTTGTGGGCCCCATAACGGAAAACGATTGGATGAAAGAAAATGACAAAGATTGAGTTTTATAAATAACGTCGTAAATTGTTATCGTTAACTTGGGTTACACGGTGGTTAAAATACATGAATACGCGTGGTTGCATAAAGAAGATACCAGTACGACAAGATTGTTGAATTATTGATTCGCACGTAAGAAGGCACTACTCAATAGTTGTTACTGGTAATTACATTCATTATTTTATTTTATTGATTCAATAATTGCTGCGTTTATATTTATATTATTATTGTTGTCACTAAACAGTATTTCCATTATCGGATCAATAATTCATATTATGTGAATAATATTATCAGATAACATTATTGGCAATGTCTAGAAAGTTCTCGCTCAAGGAGAGGTTTGGTCACCTAATTCGCTGCTGGCAAGAAGGAAAAATTCTTATTGGAAAGCCCCCTCTTTCCTAGGAACGGCCTGGTTGTCATAATTGTGATTCTATAATATTATTTGTGAATAATTAATTATTGATTTATATGATAATGAAATATTTATTAGATATAAATGATGGATTTATTTATTTTATGTGGTTATGATTGAAGGAATTAATGCTGAGATGTTTTATCAGTATTTTGTCGGAAGGGAAGTATTAAAAAATCATCTGTTTGTGGATTTTGGATATTTTCTGTTGAGAATTTGGAAAAGCTTTCTTTTACAAAGTTATAGAGAATTCAATTTCAGGCAGAATGGACATAAAATTCGTATTTTTCTGATAAACGGTCTATTTTCTATGAATTATTGAAGTTTCGGAAAATAAAATGATTTTTATTAAAATTGAGTGGGACCCACTCTTTTATTAGACATGTGGACTGCCAATTTATTCAAAGATGGCTGATGGCTTTCAAAGTTGGTTGGTGACATGCGTAGAATGTGAAAAATAATAATAATAATATTTTATTATTTAGTCTCCTTTGGCGTTCTAATATTTTCCTATAAATAGAGGGCTATGTTAGAATTGAAAATCACACCAGAAATAAGTTTTTTCTCTTTCTCTCTCTATATTATCGAGCGTATTCTTGTGAGTATACTTTGAGTGTTGCTATACGGTGCCAGTTTTTGTCAGCTTTATACCCGAAATTCAATCAGAAATACGGTTATTTTGAGGTAAGGGATGTTATTTCTTTCGCAAATGGTATTATTTTCTTCAATATCATTATGCCAAAATATTGGTTGAACTTTTTATCAAATTTAAAACTTTTTGTGTTTGGAGTTACTTATTCACATATACTAGACTATTCACGATACGACATTATTCATGAATACTGCCTTTATTCAATAGAAAAATAAAATTTTTCCTTTTTGTCCAAAATGTCTATTATG
Source organism: Panax ginseng (assembly GCA_020205605.1). Lineage (NCBI taxonomy): Eukaryota > Viridiplantae > Streptophyta > Magnoliopsida > Apiales > Araliaceae > Panax > Panax ginseng. The sequence goes on along the minus strand of CM035128.1, from coordinate 12,102,129 downwards.
GTTACTAGCTTTGATTGTATCCATGTTTTGAACATTCTTGAATTTTACACCACTATGATTATTTTTGAGGTATTTTTTTGGACATGGATAAAACAAAGTATTAATCCTTAATCCTTAATCCTTGTCATTTTGTTTCTTTGGATTCGTTTCTTTAAAAATATTTTCATCATCCTCGCCTTAAATGATGATATTATTGAATATCTTTGGCCCGTAGTAGACAAAAGATGAATGATTTCGATGAATATCTTTGCCTAGTAGTGCAAAGATGAGCAGTGTTTAGATGAACATGATTAATCGATGAATATCTTTGGGCTCAGTAGTGCAAAGATGAATATTTGATTCTAGATATATATTGATTGATGTTACATGGATAAAAGATGACGCATTTAACTTTTAAATTCATACATAGAAGATAGTAGTTTGCATTCTCTACTTAACTCTTCTAATGAATTATTATTTCATTGCGAATATTAATTTAAAACTTGTTGTCTATTGTATTCTATTAGATTTTTCCCTGTTGAAGACTAACGATAATTTGTTGTATATTATCTTAGTCATAACATTCTTTTTACTGGGCTAGTTGAGCTCATCCTTTTTCTTTTGTTCCATTTTTCTTCTCGTAAAGCGAGAATATAGCGAGTATTTAGCCTGGGTATGGAATGAAGGTTCTAGAGAGAGTTGTTTAGTAGTCCTCACCATTTTGTAAAATAATGTATCAATAAATGTGATGAGGATTTATTTGAGTATAGATATTGTCAGAAGATAATATTTGTATTCAAACTCACGCTTTTCTTGTTGTAATAATAAAGCTGTAGTTGTTTCTGTACCATGTATTGACAACTCAGAATGGGTGATGTATACCTATTTTGGGGGCGTCACAATCATTAGTTTGTGGATGTATTATTTTTGTAAATAATAAACCCAAGTCATAATAAATCATGTATTTGCTTAGTATACATTGATGTATTATTTTTGTAAAGTCCTTCAAACATAACCATTTGTTATAGTTAGTGAGTATGTAATGTTTATTGGAGTTTATGTAAATAGAATTACATATTTGATTATATAATCAATTATTATTTGACATTGTTTGTTGGTTCGTATTAAGTTGTGTCTGATATATTATTTGAAAGGTGCAGTTGGTAACCAAACATGCATAGAAGGGTAACCATTTTATAATATGGGTTGGATATACAGGTTATTTCTGTTTTGGTTACTATTAAAACATGTTCTGGTTACTTTTCATATAACTATTTGGTTACTTCTTTATTATATTTTGGTTATTGTTATCTTATGGTTTGACTACTATTATTGTGCCCTCGATGTGGGATTTTGGTTACTGTTATTTTTATTCTGGTTAATATGTAATTGTTTAGTATACATGGATTGCCTAAACTGGGTTTCATTACATGATATTTATGTTTTGGTTACCATTAAAACCTGTTCTAGTTACTATCATATAATTATGTGGTTACTGTTTTATTATGTTACATTATGGTTACTGTTATTAGTAACTAGATAGTTACAAGCTTGTATCAGGACAAACATCAATTGTTAAATGTACATATGAGAGTTTTCATTTATATATATATGGTTACTTATAGATCTCATATTAAAATAAAAATAGTTTGAGAGGTGCAATTGGTATCCAAACATGCATATAAGGGTAACCATTTTAGTTTTTGTTAGTAACCAAATAATTAAAAACTTATATCAGAACAGTTATCAAGTGCTTAATGTACATGTGAGGTTCCCATTTATCTAGTGATGGATACTTTTAAATTACATAGTTATAAAAGTTATTTGGAAAAGGTCCATTGGTAACTAAATATGAATATAGAGTAACCATTTTATTTTAGATGGGTAACCAAATTTACATAAAATATTTCAAAACAGCAGTTACCAATTGTTCATTTGTATATGTTTACTTTATATTGACAATTCATGATGGAATCAAAAATCAAAATATTAATCAATAACAATTTTAGTTATCAGACACCATCAAAAATGTTACCAACCATGTGGTTAATGGTTACTAACGAAGAAACAATTATATATTCTCAGTATTTACACTCTTTTTGTTTATGTTAGTTGAAGTAAAGCACAACTGGAATCATCTCCATGATCTAACAACCTGAATAAACATTATAAAGTAACCAAATCAATATTAGGCAAGAATCAAATCGCATAATCTTAGTAACCAGAACATAAACAACATTTTTACATGCCATTTTGAAGGCCTAAATGATGGAATTTGACCAAAAAATCATGTACATCACGAGCATAGCTCATGACTTTTGATCGTTGGCCCGTTTCTAATGAAATTAGGCTCCGAAAACGCCAAAATCTGACACTTCAAACTTGACAAAAATTACTAAATTGCCACTGAATCAAATATTTCCATAATTTATCAAATTTTTCCAAAAACTGGATCAACTGAAACGTCTTCTCTTCAACCGCATCAATTTGTTACCAACTAAAGACTGACAGTTGTATGAAGTTAACCAATGTAGTCAATAATTAACCATCAATATAAAATAAATCAGTATAAAACACACTAATATTATACAGTAATCATAACAACATTATACAATAACCAAATTTAGATTAGTCAGTCAGTATAAGTAACCAATGTATTTAATAAGTAACCATCAATGTATATGTACTTATAAGTAACATTATACAGTAACCAAATTTATATGTACTTAAAGATCCAACAGTTGCAGGAAGGTAACCAATGTATTTAATAAGTTACCATCAATATAAAAAACATCAGTAGAATATACATTTAAAGTATACAACAACCAAATAAACATTATACAGTAACCAAATCAATAATAAACAGTAACCAATTTGTATGTACTTAGTAACCAGAATATAAAACATATTTTTACATTCATTTTGCAATTAAAATAGTCAAGATAATCGACTTTTGTGACCAATCAAAGAGCGAAAAACTTAAGAAAGGTAACCAATATATCGATAGTATATAAGAACTACGGGGTAACCAAATAAACATTTAAAGTATACAAAGAACCAAATAAATATTATACTGAAGAATCAAATCAAGAATAAAGCAAGAACCAATTTCTATGTTTTTAGTAAACGTAATATAAAACATATTTTTACATGCATTTTGCAATCAAAAGCAAATAATATAATCGACTTTCAGGACCAATTAAAAGCGAAAAAAATTAAGAAAGGTAACCAATATACGAGTATATAGTAACCACGGGGTAACCAAATAAATATTTAAAGTATATAACAACCAAATAACTATTATACAGTAACCAAGTCAATAATAAACAGTAACCAATTTATATGTACTTAGAAACGAATATAAAACATATATTTTCATGTATTTTGAAATCAAAGCAACAAGATAATCGACTTTGTTACCAATTAAAGATCGAAAAACTTAAGAAAGGTAACTCAATATATTTAGTATATAGTTACCACGGGGTAACTATGCATATAAACTTTAAACTCAAATACCTCAGTATACAAATCTATAACGAATCAATCAACAATCAAAGTTGTTACAGAGGCTGGTTACTGATCTTGCAGTTGATGTTGATCTTGCAGTTGTTGTTGATATTGCAGAGATTCTTGCGATTCTTTGTTGATCTTGCGATTGTCATTGATCTTCTTCGATATTGTCCGATCTCAGATTTGCATCGCCGTTGGAGAATTCTTCTTCTCCGATCCGTTGTTGCTCTGTTTTTTCTGATCTCAAAGTTTTCTTCAGTAACGTGAATTTAGGACCGGTTAGTTGAAACTATGAAAGTGGTAACTGGCGTGTAGGACTTAATGACGCGTGATTTTAGGAATAGTAATATACTGTGTTGTTTTATTTCTGTAATTATGTTGTGTGTATTTTATTTTTGTAATTACTTTCTAATTGTTGTATATTAGTATTAAGGACCCTAAAATTTATCGACTACTCCCTCCGTCTCAAGATAAAAGTCCTTATTACTATTTTGGGTAATCTCATGTTAAATGCCCACTTTTCTTTAATAACTAAACTTTTACACATTTTTTCCTAATATACCCTTATCATTAAATATCTCATATATTTCTTATTCTAATTCTCTGTCCATATTTAATAAGTATAATTAGTTATGTGTTGAAAATATTTTGAATTGAAAAGCTAGAAAGCCACTCTATCACCTACATTGGAAATGATTAATGACATATTATTATGGATAATTTTGTTATTTTATTCCTCTTCTTAATATGCGTGAAAAATTTACTAGGACTTTTATTCTGGGACGGAGGGAGTATAAAATAAGATTTTATTGAGAATTGTTTAGGTATCGAGTTGAGTACAATCTCGAATTAAATCCGAATAATTTAAATTTTTCGAACGAATATGATCCGAGTATTAATTTTAAAAAATTCAAATAATTATTGAATTTTAAAATTTATTTATATTCGTATCAAACTTTTAATGGAGCGAAACCGATTTAGAACGGACGGTGCGTGGAAGGAAAGCTGGGCCGGATAGGGGGAAGAAGTCAAGTGGCAGACAAACAAATTTATAAAAGGTGGAGAGAGAAAAAGAGTAAAGTGGTTCAGAGAGCGCGTCACCCCCACTGTTATTTTTTACTCCATTTCTTTGGGATCTTATTCCATATGAAATAAATTTAGGTTAATTATAAATATTTAAAAATTAAAAAAATTATTTTAATTTATTAATTTCAAATTTTACGTTACACGCAAATCACAATTATACATCTCCGTCAATTTATTGAAACATAAATTATTTATATTTTTCTTGGGATAATTAATACTCCTTCTGTGTTGATTAGGATTTTTGGGGTTCAATTTCATTTAAATGGATTTTTGAACGCAAGTTTTATAAATTATGTTCACAGTTCATTAGTTTTAAAATTATCTTATTATTTTTAATGTGACAAATATAAGTCGTCTGAGCGCATACAAATATAATTACAAAAGCATATTTTTTTAAACTTAGTAAAAAAATTAAAATAATATAATTACATATTTATATTTTTTTGAAAAATAAAAGCCCCCTCCTCCAGAAAAGAAAATTAATATTTTTAGATGTATTTTTGATATTTACACATAATTTTATCTTATATGGAAAGAAAATACGGTGAAAAAGTGCAGAAAACATTAAAATACCATCAAAATATGTATGTGATCGATTTTATGTGATAGTAAATTTATTTAATAAAAAATTATATGCGGTCATGATAATTAGACATAAATATTTTATAATTTTATTTATTTATATTTATATTTTTAATAAATTATGTGGAAAAATCAAAAATTTATGCGGAAACCTCTATAAAACAGTGGGTAGTAAACGGCTGCTTGTGACAATTGCTGTTGTCCACGTGGCCGCGATAGCGACACCAAAACCCCCTCCTCGCTCCTATCTCACCTGCACACCCTCCGAAACTGAGGAGAGAGAAAATACAAACTATTCTATCCAATATCTATTATCACTACATCTTCTTCCTTCCAGAGAGAGTGAGAGAAAAAGTAGTGTTTCTTTACAGTCAGAGGAGAGAGAGAAAGAGAATTTATTAGGGTTTTTGAGGACCGAGTTGATCCATGGTTTTTTGTTTTGTTTGTTTCTTCTGAGGAACAAATTTTCGGACAAGGAAGACGAAAGAGGACGGAGATGTACAACGTAGGTGGTGGTGGATCTATGAGAAAGTCTTTCAAGGATTCTCTCAAAATCCTTGAAGCCGATATTCAGCACGCCAATACTCTGTATGTCTAACTAAAATAGTAGTCGTAATTAGTTTTTTTCTTTATATTTTCCCCCCTTCTCTTCTCTGTGTGATCGCAATATTTTTTTTGAAGAAGCTATTTTGTTAGTTTTATTTCTAATTTATGCGAATTTTAAGTTTCTAAATTCTAAGCAAGTGTACTTCCTTCTTTTCTTCCTTCAGGTGTGTCATTTATGTATATCATTTTCAAAATAATTAGGAGGAGTATATTTAAGGGGCAATTTTTAATTTCTTTTGCTTTGTTTTTTCACCTCAATTACCTGTGTGTAGGTTCAGTTTATTGCTGGTTTAAATTTGATTTCTTCTCTGTTGTGAATTAGTGTGTCAAGTCTACGCTACCCATTGCTTCAATTTGTGGTAAAGGTACCACTTTTTAGTTATTCCGAAGCTCATTAGATGTTGCTCAAATTTTCATAAATATCTTCTTTATATATATATATATATATATATATATATATATATATATATATATATCTTCTATAAATGGATTTTCCCAGTATCAAGATACTGGACTTTTATATTTCAATTTAATCTGCCTGATTGGTATTTTGTGATTTGTAATTTTTGCAGTCATGATGAGTTGTGTTTTTATGACCCCAGCAAAGGGAAATACAATTGTGAGGAATTTTTTATTGAATTTTGTTATATCGTTTTCTTCTTTTTACCATTTCTCTCACCAACCTTATTATTGCTCATAAGTACCAAGGGGCCACAGTTTGGTATTCTTCGGTCAGCGTGGGATCAGTTTGTTTGCAGTTCTGTATTAGATTTTGCAGTTATACTGACTCAGACAATGAAATATTTTTCTGAATTCTGTCTTCATTTTAAAAATTATTATTCGTACTTGGAAGTTTATTTTTGATTTTTTAATTTATTTTTTGTTCTTCCAATGGTTGGGGTTTAGTTCTGATCTTGCAATAATTGTAAGGTCAGTGGCAAGCTTGAGCTAGTTGCTTTATGGAAAGAGTTACAGATTCGCTATTTTGTATCTTAAATGATACCAACTCAGAATCCAAATTGCTCCATTTTCTAATGGATGTGGTATAGAATATTCACAGTGAGCATGACAGCAGTAGTGTTCTCATGATGGGAGGCACTAATGCTCACAATAAACTTGAATACGATCTGGTTCTTGTTTAAACATTTATTTCATACCTAACTTAGAACTTCAGATCACTGCCTTGGTGTGTCAAAGTCGCAGTTCGTTTCTACTGATGCAATGCTTTTCTATCGGTGATTCTATTATAATGCTCATTTTAATAGCAAAGGGCTCATTCTTGGTATTTTTAAACAATGTCAAGGTAGTACTTGCAAGAATATACATTCTGATATGTCACAGCTGTGTGGTAATATATAAGAGATTATTTTGTAGAGTAGGAGTTTGTTTTCCAGTCAGATTTCTAAGTTATTTGGCAGATGATTAATATCACTTACATGGCACCTCCTGGTTTGTGCACTACCAAGATCAACTTCTGATTGTATTACATCCATTGTTATTTTGCTTTTTATAAAATACTGCAGTATGCTATTGCTTATCAGTTTAATTTATTTAATTTTGGTTTTAGTTTCTCTATTTTGTTGTTTAGGGCCTTGTCTTGCTATTTGGGTGCAGGGCGTCGGATTTTCCAAGAGAGTATGATGGTGCCTGTATTCAGATGAGATTTTCCTACAGCCCAGCTGCACACTTGTTCCTTTTCCTAGTACAATGGACTGATTGCCACCTTGCTGGTGCTCTTGGACTATTGAGAATCCTAATTTACAAGGTGGAAACTTAATCCTAATTATGTTTGTCTATCATTTATATTTATTTTTAGTCAAGGCTGATGCTGTTATTCATGACTCATTGACAGGTTTATGTGGATGGCACCACAACTATGTCCACCCATGAAAGAAAAGCAAGTATTAGAGAATTCTATGGTAAGGTTTTATGCTTTGACTAAATTTTAGTTCCATAATTATGAACTTGCACTTCCTCTATTCCTCTTCTTTATGTGCTAATATCCATAACTGTCGTGGCCAGCGGTTATTTATCCCTCTTTACTGCAACTCGAAAGGGGTGTTACTGATACAGAAGATAAAAAGCAAAAAGCAGTTTGCATGGAAAGGTACAAGAGAAGAGAAGATGAGGAGCACATAAAATGGTCAGATGTAGACATTGAAAGGGAAGACGAATGTGGAATTTGCATGGACACAATTAGCAAGATTGTCTTACCCAACTGCAACCATGCTATGTGCTTGAAATGCTACCGTGAATGGTAAATCTTTTGTTTGACTAGTTACGTGAATGGCAATCTTGCTACTTGTTTTGCTACTTGTTTAACTCTTCCTTAGGCATTGAGTAACTATTTTCTTCCTGGATAACAAGTGTGGATTTCAGATTTGGCCTGTCACAGACTGTTTTCATCTTTACATATATGTTCAAGCAATCAGATGTAAAAACAAAGTAGACTTTTGTTGTCTGTAACTCTTTACTATCATATGGCTTAACTGTTGGTAGAGAGAGCACATGCAAACTAACATGTTTCCGTTATGCACTTGTTTTACGTGAGAAAATCTGTGTTTGGGTGTGTAGTATGAAGACTTCGAATGTGCAAATAAAAAGATGGATATTTATGTAGTGAAAAGGTGGAAGGGTGAAAGTAATGCTGCATAGGACAAAAGGGTTGGTTTTTCTAATGTAATTTGCTTTGAATGTGAACTTCTTGGTGTGTTTCCATGAGCAAATCTATGTTTGGGTCATATGATGACATATAATGTACAAAGGTTCATATTTATGTAATGAGAATGTGGAAGGTTTAAAATTAAACCGTGAAAGCAATGCAGAAAAGGAGAAAATGTTTGGTTTTTGTCTATGTTACATGGAATCTTCACTTTGTCTTTTTGTCCATCACTTGATACTTGGATACGGATGAGGGTAAGGCTGCTAAACTCTTCATTTTGGTGTTAAAAAGTTGACAAAATTGAGGAGTACTTGTGTCGGACTCTTCAAAGTGGAGTACTTTGTCGGACTCTTCAAAGTATTTGTGTGCAGTTGAACACTCCATTCGGGTCCATGTAACTCAAGTTATTGTAATGTAGTTTGCTTCACATTTGAACTTCTAGGTGTTGGAACCAAAGACTAATTTTATTTTACATGAACATCACTACATTTTTTACGCAATTTGTAGTTTGAGGTCCACAATTTTGAGGATGGGGATTTTAGAATAAATTTACATGGTAGATTTTATGACACATTACACATACTTGATGCACGACACATTATTTTAATTGACGTGGATGTAAAACTTTCTCCTCTCTTCGATGGAAAGGCATCTAGTAAGCGTGATGATGTTTAAGCAATCAGCCAATCACTACTGTTCACTGTGATGATTGATAGTGGCCCCTATTGTCTAGTAGTTAGTCCGTCCCATTGGTATATGTCCATTGTCCTAATTGAGTCCTTGTGTACTTATCTCAACTCAAAACTCAACATCACCTTTTATCTTAAACCGTGATGATTGATAGTGGCCCCTATTGTCTAGTAGTTACTCCGTCCCATTGGTATATGTCCATTGTCCCAATTGAGTTCTTGTGCACTTATCTCAACTCAAAACTCAACATCACCTTTTATCTCAAACTAGTCGGGGCTTTTGTACACTTGTCTGATAACAATAATTTTTTTGGGACTTCCTAGGAAATATTGTATCCAAAGGGGATGGAAAGAGTATTATTAAGTAAGGGGGGGGGGGGGGTGGAATACGGTATTGTTCGTGTTTGATAATAGAAAATTTGAATTCACCTTTTCTATATGCATGTGTGCATGTGTACATGTATGTGTACTTGTCTGTGCTAACTAATTGACCAACTTCTGAACCTGCATCTTTTTATTTGAATTTATTTAGCTCTTCAGATATATGTTGAGGATGAGTTTAAACCAGTTTTAAAACACTAGAACGGAATCTTTATTTCTTCTTATTTTTGGTTTCGCTGATTTGATGTTCCATTCTTGGGACTACATATTTCCGAAGGACAGGATTCCTGGCATTTGTAGTTTATAGATTTCTTCAAAATAAACTACAAATGCCAGGAATAGGGATTTGTGGCAGTTGCTGAAAATAATGTTTAATATCGTCTCTAAAAGTTCGATAAAGTGGGAGGAATGAGTGCTCATCTATCTAAATAATATATAGGAAACAGAAGCACTGGTGTTGGTGATGGGATGCACTTACTCTTAAACCTATAGAGGGCTGCTGATCGACTGCGCTCTGGTTTCTTTTAGAGAGACTGCTAATTGGATGTTTCAAAATGGAAACTAAGAAGATATTGTGGGTTTCTCTGAAATGGCATAGTTTGCTGCTATACTTTTAATATTCCTGCTGTGGACATTATAGAGGACAACTAATCTTCTGCATGCTGGACTCTTTTAGAGAGACTGCTAGTTGGTCATTTCAATCTGGAAACTAGGAAGATATTTGAGCTTTTCTGAAATGCGTATTTTGCTGTTTTTTTTTTTTTTTTTGAATAATCCTGCTGTAGGACATTATGATCCAAAATGAGGGCTGGCATCAGATTGGCTAAGAAGGTGGAGTCACTACTTTCAGCTGACTTAACAAGTATCTTTTGTGATACCCCCATGTTTAGGAGCTAGGTTCCTCTACTGGTCCAAGCTTTATTAAAACAGTTTTCTAACAGTTATTATTCTGCTTGCATATGTGGTGGTTGATGCTTTCAAAAAAATGATGTCCTGAAGGATGCGGCGCTTTTCCAGATCTGAAGATAGAGTTGTTCCCTTCAATTTCGTGATCTTAGTGTATTAAGTATATTTTTACCGTCCCTTTCTTCAGATTGCAAATACTCCACTGTTTATTTTTATGCTGAAAATTCATGTGATGACAATGTAGCTCATTTGTCACAGAAAACATTGTCCACTGGTATTAATGTAGGGATTGCATTTGCAACCTTGAAGGTACATGGCTGCTGACCATATATGTACCATACTTGCGATTATTTTCGTAGGCTAGATGGAAAAGAAAAAAAATGTATTTGCAAACCATGCACAGGTGGTCATAGAATATATATAGTGTGATTGCTGACAATGGCTGAAGTGGAACTATCAGTCTTTATTAGATGGGTCAAAAACTAGTATGCCATTATAACTTTTGCTATTAAAACTTTCACTAGGAGCAAATTCAGTTTAGCATGTATACTCACCAAGTATCTTTTATATTATCTCTGGCATTTTAGAAAGGAGGCATTTGACAGGAATATGGCCTCGAGGAGGAATGAATCAGAAATCTGTTGTTGCCATCCAAGTATGAATATATTTTTCTTGTTTTTTTTTTGTTTTGTTTTGACAATTCAAAAAAACTAAAAATATCATGCGAAATCCAGTGCAATTACTAACTCTTATTTGGTGTGTTTTCATCTTGAAACCTTTGTGTATTCCTTTTTATTTGGTGTTTGTAGAAAACATACGTGTATATATTTGGATTTCACGTCTCTGGAATAGTATTCATTGTTAAATAAATTGATTAACTAAATGTGGGAACACAAATTGCAGGCGTTCAAGATCACAATCCTGCCCTTTTTGCCGTGATATTCTGAAGAGAGTAAACTCTGGTGATCTCTGGGTATATATGGACAGTAGGGACATAATAGATATGGCAACACTAACAAGGGAGAATCTAAGAAGGCTGATCATGTATATAGATAAGTTGCCGCTGATTGTTCCTGATCACCTTTTTGACACTTATGATTCCCATTTAAGGTAGGCTGTCGGAGGTGTGGAACACGCCATCCCCTGCCTCACAACTGGTTTCATTTCTTTTGCTCACATAAGGAGTCTCTTTCTGCTGCTGATTATCTTGTTCGGTGAAGTTAGGTTTAAAGATGCAGTGCTCTCTTCCCAGTTGTAATTAGAGTAACCCGGCCAACTTATTGTGGCATGGGGTTGAGGCCAACTTATTGTGGCATGAGGTTGGAGCTGAGATAATTCAAATATGGTGGGGTTTATATAGTGTAATTTGTAATTATGTATATGTATGCTTGTACAGCTAGAAAGTTTGCTTATTAAAGCTTTAGGGATATCCTTTCTGTTGATGTCACCTAAGTTTTCATATGAAGCTTGTGAACTTCTTGTCGTCATGGACTGAAATTGTTCTCTAGTTATAAATTTTCTAGAGACTAGACAGCCTGTAAATATTATGGCAGCCACAGACTTCAATCACCGTCGTTACAAAGTCCGGTGGCAGATCTGCCATTGTTGTTACGAAGTCCGGTGGCAGATCTTCCATTGTTGTCGAGATCTCGCTTCAAATTTTTTTTTTCTTCCCCAAACAGAATGTTAATTTCGTTGATAATGTGTTCATATGTTTGTGTTTAATTGTTTGTTGTATTGTTAATTTTGTTTATAATGTTTTCATTTTTTTAGTTTTGTTTTATTTGTTCGTTTTATTTTGTAGTAGTCTCTACGCACAAATAAAATTACAAATAGAAAAAAAAATAAGTAATGTTACACACAAATTATTCTATAAATATTTTATAAACTGTTATCGTGACATACTCTATTGATAAATAAATTATTTTAATGTAGTATTTGGTTTCACATAAAAAATTAAGGTTTATGTATTGTAGAGAATTAAATTAAGAGAAATAATAAGATATAAGATATGGTGTGATTCAATTATACCAGAAAGTGATTAAAAAAAGTTCGTTTATAATATAGATTTGGCGCGACTTAATTACACTAAAAAACGGTTTAAAATATTTTATAATATGGTTAAAAATATTTTATAATATAGATAATAAGATGTGTTCTGTGCCTCCGGCACTATATGGACGGTGAGATTTATTTTAAATTTTGAACGGCCCAAATAATTTATTAGGATGTGCGGAAAATTCAAAATCAGTTTTAATTTTGTTAGATAGCTTATTGTTTTGTAGTATTGTTTAATCCTTTTAAATTATTAATAATAATTGTGATTTTATTAAGTTAGTTTTAGTGTTAGATAAAAAGACGATTTGACAGATTTACCCTCCAATGTATAATGAATATAAAAAAATTTGAAATAATCTTTTTAAATTACGCATAAACATGTTCAAGTCTACTCAGGGGTTCACATCATCAATTGTTGATGTATGAAAGTGAAAAAAGATTAATAATTTAATTATTTGATTGAAAAAATTAAAAAATAAATTATCGAAATGAAAAAAGGATAATAATTTAGGATAATAATTTATATTTAATTCTTTAATATTCATGCAAGAGAGTACGAGGAAATATTTTTTTATATGAAAAAATATTAATTTTATATTTTGTATGATTATGTAATAGATTTCATAATACATGTTTAGAAGCACAATTATTGATTACTAGTTGCATGTGCAAAATCTCTTGTATTTTAAATTTTAATTCGTTAAAAAAGTAATATTACTATAAAATTAATGGGAGTGGTTAGTATGAAGTTCATTTTTAAGTAAGTTGGTCAATTGGCCAATAGAGTGCTGACACGTAGGCGAGACTCTATGCGTGTCAGTATTCTATTGGCCAATTGACCAATTTACCAAAAAATAAACTCTATACTAACCGGATCCAAAATTAATATTTAAAGACAACATAATTTAAAAAGATATAAAAAAAACTCTACAAAAGATTTAATTGCTACTATTGTGAATCTATTTGTAGAGAAAGATAAATGGAGGAAGAGAAAAGAAAAGAAAAGAAATGCTATAAAGATATCTCTGAAAAAAAAAAGAAAAAAGAAAAAAAATTAACAACAATAGCAACACAAACAAATTTTAGAAGAACAATTAAACTTACCAATAATGTGAAGCCCCCAAAATAAGTATACAACACTCATTCTGAGTCGCCAAATACATGGTACAGAAACAACTACAACTTTATTAATACAATTGTCGTGCAAAATACGACAACACATAAGTTGTGAGTTTAAAAATAAATATTGTCTTCTAGACAATATCAACACTCAAATAAGTCTTCATTATAATTATTGATACACTATTTTATAAAATAGTGAGGACTACTAAAACGACTTTCTAGAACCTTCATTCCATACCCTGACTAGTACTCGCTACATTCTCGCCTCCTGAGAAGAAAAATGGAACAAAAAAGAAAAGGGTGAGCTCAACTAGCCCAATAAAGAATATTATGACTAAGATAACATAGAACAAATTATCGTTAGTCCTCGGCGGGGAAAAAATCGATAGAATACAATGAGCAACAAGTTTTAAATCAATATTCGCAATGAAATAATAATTCATTAGAAGAGTTACGTAAAGAATGAAATCTACTATCATCTATGAATTTAAAAGTCCATCATCAATATTTTATCCCTGTAACATCAATCAATATACATCTTAAGTCAAAAATTCATCTTTGCACTACAGGCCAAAGATATTCATCAGTTGGTCATGTTCATCTCAACACCTGTACATCTTTGCACTACGGGCCAAAGATATTCATAATAAAATCAACCATCTTTACACTACAGGCCAAAGATATTCAGTAATATCATCATTTAAGACTGAGGATGATGAAAAATATTTTAAAGAAAACGAATCCAGTGAAACAAAAGAACAAATATTAAGGATTCGTACTTTAAACAGTCCATGTTCAAAAATACTTCATAAATAACTATAGTGAAGTAAAATTCAAGAATGATCAAAACATGGATACAATCAAAGCTAGTATGCATAATAGATATCTTGGACAAAAACGAAAATTTAATTTTTCTGTGAATAGTGCCGTATTCGTGAATAGTAACCCCGACACTAAAAGCAGGAGAGATAAATGAATGGGTAACACCGGTATCTAGTAAGGTATAAACTTCGTAAGAATTTGTGATTAGCTTACCCGTGATCACCTCGTTCGGGTTCCTTGTATTTTGACCAGTCACGACAAACGCTCTTCCAAGAACCGTTGACTTTGACTTTTTTGGGACAACCTTTTGAGTCACCATCCCCACTGGACTTGGTTTCGCTACCGTACAATCTAGAGCGATATGTCCTTTATTTCCACAATTATAGCATACCTTGATTGTTTGTGGGCCGGTTTGCCAATGATATGTCTCTCTTTTTCGCATTTATAGCATCGCAACGGGTGGTCGTTCTCTCTCTTAGAACCGATTCTTCTTTGGTGGTGACGTCTTCACATTGTCATTGTTGAATCTCCTCTTTTTAAAATCTCCCCCTGACACGCTTCTTCTATTTTCATGGCTATGATTACCACCAGAGTGGTTGCATTCTTTGTATCTCGTGATATCTTGCCATTTATTTTCTTATAATCCTATTGGAAATCTTAAATAGAAATTTGATAATTGATACTTTGGCTGTATTCACTAATTTAAACTCTTTTCCTTTTATTAAAATTTGTACATATTCTCTAATTTTTTTTTCCAGCGAGACTCTTGTTAAATTTGATTTGTTCGTCTTGTCTCTTGTTTCGAATTCAGTTATGATTTCACATAATTGTTTCCTGTGAAATTCATATATTACTTTCATTTTGGAGTTAACACATTGGACTCGTACTTGTACTCTTTGAATTAGGTTATCATGTCTAGAATTTATTTGGATATTTGTAGAGCGATATATGTTGTTACCTTCTTTTGGAGACATTATGATTTGATCTGGTTCAACATATACATTAGAACCCCATTTTGTGGATATTGTGTCGCATGTGTTGTGACACGGTATCTATTTTTATTGGTATTATGTCGCATGTGTTGTGAAGCGATACCTATTTTGATGGTATTATGTCGCATGTGTTGTGATATGATATTTTTGTTTGAATATACCGTAGGGTATACCTGAGCTATAACCACCTGTGGGGGTACCACAGGTATGTCGTCTTGGCACGAGAGGCATGACACTTTTCGTGGCGGTGTGATTAGTCCACGGTGTCTCCGTTTGGGCTCCGGAGGAAGTGGGCCATTTGGTGTTTTTGTTGTGGGAGGCGTATGAGTTAACCTAGTTTTTACATTCTTGGATTGGTGATCTTTGTGCCAAACACTTGTGGACGCCCCCAAAATAGGTATACAACACCCATTCGAGTCGCCAAAATACATGGTATAGAAAGAAAACTACAACTTTGACAATACAGATGTCGTGTAGGATACGACAATACAACTGTGAGTTTGAATACAAATATTGTCTTCTAGACAATATACACACCCAAATAAGTCCTCATTAATTATTCATACACTATTTTACAGAAATAGTGAGGACAACTAAAACATCTTCCTAGAACCATCACTCCATACCCCGACTCGATCCTGCTATGTTCTCACCTCCTGAGAAAAATGGAACAAAAAGAAAAAGGGTGAGCTCAACTAGCCCAGTAAAGAATATTATGACTAAGATAATATACAACAAATTATCGTTAGTCTTCAACAGGGAAAAATCTAATAGAATACAATAGACAACAAGTTTTAGATCAACAAATGTAGCGGAAATAGCAATCCATTAGAAGAGTCACGTAGAGAAAGAATTCTACTGTCTTCTAAGGTTTAAAAGTCCATCATCAATAGTTTATCTCTGTAATAACAATCAATATACATCTTTAATCATCTTTTTGCACTCACGTGCCAAAGATATTCATTTATATCACCAGTTGGTCGTATTCATCTCAACACATTCATCTTTGACTACAGGCCAAAGATATTCATCGATTAATCGTTCATCTTTGCACTTCTGAGGGCCAAAGATATTCATTTATATCACCATTTAGGGTGAGGATGATGAAAAATATTTTTAAAAAAGCGAATCCGGTGAAACAAAATGACAAGGATTAAGGATTAAGGATTAGTACTTTGTTTTACTCATGTCCAAAAATACTTGAAAATAATCATATTGGTGTAAAATTCAAGAATGATCAAAACATGGATACAATCAAAGCTAGTATCGAGAATAGATATTTTGGACAAAAAAGAAATTTTTTATTTTTGGTGAATAATCAAGTATTCGTGAATAATTGTCGTATCGTGAATAGTCTTAGTATCGTGAATATAAACCCGAACACAACAAGTTCCAAATTTGATAAAAAAAGTTCACCAATACTTGACATAATGATATTGAAGAAAAATATCATTTAAGAAGAAAATAATACCCTTACCTCAAAATAATCGATCTTACATTTGAATTTTCGGTATAGTCTTGTGAAACCCATATAGATATAGCAACACTCAAAGTATACTCACAAGAATAACTCGATAATTTAGAGAGAGAAGAGAGAAAACTTTGTTTACGGTGTGATTTTCAATTCTAACTTAGCCTCTATTTATAGGAAAATGTTAGAGCATGAAAGGAGACTAAAATAATAAATTAATATTATTATTTATTATAATTCCTACGCATGATGCTTATCAAGACTCAAGACCGACCATCACCTTGGAAAATTTCCAATGACCCGTATGCATAATCAACACCAACCAAAGTGGGTCCCACCCATAAATTTAATAAAAATTATTTTATTCTCCGAAACTTCAATAATTCACAATAAATAGCTCAGTTATCAGAAAAATTCAAGACTCGCGTCTTTCTATGGGAAATTCCATTCTCTACAACTTTACAGAAGAAGGTTTTTCCAAATTCCAAACAGAAATTGACCAAAATCCATAAACGGGCAATTTTACAGTCTATAATAAATTTTCGGTCAAGAATTGTGTCCACCGACACACAAAACATATGTTAAACATTTAATGCCACAAAATACTCTACCTCCTCATATACTCATATATCCCACATTCATTATAAAAATATCACCGTTAATATATTATTAAAATAATATATTTAAATGAATTATTTTATCAGAAAAGATAAAATATTAATTTTCAACAATTGTCACATTAAAAATTTTCTCCATCTATATCCACATAAAATAAATATTTTCTTTATCATAATAATCAATAATTAATTATTCAAAATAATATTACGAGAATCACGATCTTTGTGCCGGTAGTTCAGGAAAGAGGGCTTTCAATAAGGATTTCTCTTCTTGGTAGCATGATTAGGTGACCAAACCTCTCCTTAGATGAGAACTTTCTAGACATTGCCAATAATGTTATCGATAATATTATTCAAATAATATGAATTATTGATTTGATAATGGAAAATACTGTGTAATGACAATTATTGAAACAACAGCAATACAAAATATCAACGCGGCAATTATTGAATCAATAAAATATAATATTGAGCGATAACTCACTGTAACAATTATTGAGTAGTGCCTTTGCTACGTAAGGATCAATAATTCAATAATCATGCAAATCAGGTAATCTTCTTGTGCGACCACGCGTATTCATCGTATTTTAACCACCGGAGTAACCCAACAGTGTTAGCGGTAACAATTTACGTCGTTATTTATAAAACTCAATCTTTGTTGTTTTCCTTCATCCAATAGTTTTTCCGTTATGGGGCCCACTAATGATATTGGTGGTAAATGCGGAGATTCCGACAAAAAGAATATTCCACGACCAAACGAATATTCCCAAACAATAATGAATATTTTATAACCACTTGCTTATTTTGTAAACTTTGCACATTTCACCCATAACCAAAGAATTATATCAAATTAACCCTTATTAATTTAGAATAATGAATAAAGGAAAATTCAATTTTATTTATAATAAGTTGGGGCCTTACAACCTCCCTCCTTATGAAATTTCGATCCTCGAAATTGACGTACGATACTTAGTATATCGAAAAGGTGAGGGTACCTCGCTTTCATTTTCGATTCCATCTCCCATGTCATTTCCTCGATTGCATGGTTTCTCCACAAAACCTTAACTTGTGGTATAACCTTCGATGCGTAAGACATGCTTTCTTTCCTATCAAAATCTCAACAGTATCTCCTCGTATGTTAAATCTTCATTTATGTCTCATCCGGGTTCTAACGCTTGATAATGTGGTTCGGGTCTTTCACATATTCTGAAGCATAGATATGTGGAATACATTGTGAACACGAGACATACTTGGAGGTATGCAGCAGTCTATAGGCTACGTTTCCTATTGGTCGAGAATCTCAAATAGACCGAAACCTTGGATTGAGCTTTCCTCTTTTCCCAAATCTTGTAACTCCCTTCCATGGAACAATACGTAACAATACATGATCTCGATATTAAACTCCACGTCCTTTACATGAAGATCAAGATAACTCTTTTGTCGATCTTGTGAAGTTTGAATCGTTGTCGAATCATTTGGATCTTTTACGTAGTCATGCGTATTAATTACGGTCCCAACAATGTTCTTCTCCACCTCGTCCCAAAGATCTTTGGAGAGCGACATTTTAAATCCATCAACGCCTCGAATGGAGCCATGCCTATACTTTGCGATAAGCGTTGTTGTTGTAGGAGAATTCCACCGATTGGTGGTGAGTACTTATCAACTTCCTTTGAAATCTAGGACCACGAGTCTTAATAGATCTTGAGGGTTTGAATAGTCCTCTCGATTGTCCGTCCGTTTGCGGATGGTATCTTGAATCAGAAAATAAATCCGTGCCCATAGCTTTGCAAGCTAACCCAAAATCTTGAAGTGAATCTCGGGTCGCGATCCGAAACTATGGATCTTGGCATGCCATGCAATCGTCTAATCTCATTCACGTCATATACGAGCAAGGCGTTCGAGGGATAAGTCTCGCGATCGGTAAGAAATGGGCGAGACTTGGTTAATCTATCAACAATAACCCAAATTGCATCTACGCCTTGAGAAACTTTGGGAAGACACGTAACAAAATCCATAGTAATGTGTTCCCATTTCCATTAGGAATCTCAAGTGGTTTCTGATGGACCTTTTGGCACTTGATGTCCGTCTTTACACATTGTGAGTTAAACATCTTGAGATAAACTCGCAATCTCTCTCTTCATATTGTTCCACCAAAATGTATGTAGAATATCATGATACGTTTTGGTACTCCTCGAGATGGATTGCAAAGCGGTGTGTTGTGTGCCTCCATCATGATTCTATGCTTCAAATCGAGTCTTGAGAGCCTTGAACGCAAAGTGCAGAGTTGAATCTAAGTACTCCTTCTTCATCAATTCTTGCTTAGGAATAGCTCCTTCTTGCACTTTCTTCTTCATAATACGCATCATTGGTCCGTAGCTTGGCGACTTTAACTTTATCGATTAAAGTCGGTTCTACTCGTACATTCGCCATCATTATGTGGGTCCACAGAGTCTTTAATTCTACCTCCATCCTTTGCAAGTCATACAAAATGGGCCTTTGCGTTGACAATATCTCACTCAGATTTGCATATGATCTTCTACTCAATCGTCGGCTACCACGTTCGCTTTTTCGGGATGATATTGAATAGTGTGATCGTAATCTTTTAATGACTCCAACCAGCGTCGTTGCCGCATGTTGAGTTCTTTTTGGGTGAAGAAATATTTGAGGCTTTTATGATCCGTATAAATCTCTACTTTTTCCCATGCATAAGTAGTGTCTCCATATCTTCAACGCAAACACTCTGCTTGCCCGATTCGGATCATGAGTAGGATAATTCCTCTCATATTCTTTGAGTTATCGTGAGGCATAGGCTATGACTTTCCCATGTTACATGAGAACACATCCCTAACCCCTTGCCGGAAGCATCATTTGTAGATAACAAATCCATCCGAACGGATGGTATTGTTAGAGCAGTCTTGCGAAATGAGTCTCTCTTGAGCTCTTGAAAACTCTTCTCACATTCTCCGCTCCATATGAATTTTGTATCTTTCCGAGTCAAATTTGAGTTAGCAGATAGCGATTCGAGAAAATCCTTCCACGAATCTCGATAATAACCAATTAAGCCCGAGAGAAAGTGCGTCTTTGGTCACCGACTTGGTTGCTCCTAACTTTGTATTGCTTGATCTTGGCCGGGTCAGCCAGATACTCCTTGTTTTGACACCACGTGCCCAAGGAATGCTACTTCCTCGCCGAACTCGCATTTCTTGACTTGGCATAAAGCTTGTGTTCACGAAGTCTTTGTAGTACCGACTTCAAATGGTGCTCATGATCTTCACGGCTTTTGGAATAGATGAGGATGTCATCAATAAAGACAACAACGAACTGATGCAAATATTCCTTGAATACACGGTTCATCATATCCATGAAAGCAGCAGGAGCATTAGTCAATCCAAAAGACATGACCAATAATTCATAATGCCCGTATCGAGTCCTGAATGCCGTCTTTGGAATATCCTTAGTTTTAATCTTCAGCTGATGATATCTAGAACGAAGATCAATCTTTGAAAAGAATTGCGCTCCTCATGGCTGGTCGAGCAGGTCATCAATGCGAGGTAGCGGATACCTATTCTTGATGGTGACATGGTTCAATTCTCGATAGTCGATACAAAGTCGCATCTCTCGTCTTTTCTTCTACTGAATAAAGCAGAGGGCACCCCGAGGAGACGTCTTGGGGCGAATGAAACCGATGTCTAATAATTTCTGTAGTTGGACTTTTAACTCACGAAGTTCAATAGGAGCCATTCGATATGGGGTTTTAGAAATGGGTTTTGTGCGGTTCAAGGTCGATAAAGAATTGACATCACGTTACGGGGGTAAACAGAGAAGCTCTTGAAATACATCGGGAATTCTCTAACCACGAAATATTATTCAAATCGACTTGTCTTTATTCAAATCCATAACATGGGCTAAGAAAGCTTGACATCCATTTTTCAATAAGCGAATAGCTTTGTGGCTTGATATGGCGGTGGTGATTTTAGTGGTTTAGTGGTTTGAATTCGTATAATGAGAGTTGGTTAGGAATATGAAAACTAATGACCTTACGAAAACAATCAATTTTGGCATGATGAGTGGTTAACCAATCAATTCCTAAAATCACATCAAAAGCAAGTATCTTTAAAGAGATAAGATCAGCGAGTAATGTGATAGTGCCAACTTGGATCATGCAAGATTTATAAAGCGTAGATGTAACGAAGGTTTCACCCAGCGGAGTTTCAACGAGATAAATCAAAATCTAATTTCTCCGAGTCAAGTTTAAGCGTTGAGCACAAAGCGGGAGAGATAAAGAATGGGTAGAAGCAGGGTATCTAGTAAGGTATAAACTTCATGAAATTCAAGATTAGCTTACCGTGATCACCTCGTTTGGGTTCCTCGCTTTTTTGTCGAGTCGCGACAAACGCTCTTCCGAGAACCGTGATTTCGACTTATATCCGAACGACCCTTGGAATCACCACTCCTGCTTTGAACTTGGTTTCGCGATAGTCTGATCTCGGCGATGTGGCCTTCCTTTCCACAGTTGTAACATAGCTTGGATTGTTGTGGGCCGATTTGAGGTGATATGTCCCTCCTTCCCGCATTTGTAACATCTAACTACTGGCGGTCGTTTTCCTCCCCTAGCATTTGTTGTTGGTCTTTGGTGCTTGGTTGATATCTTCCGTCATTGTTGAATCTTCTCTTCTGAAATTTTCACTTGAGTCACATCTCTATTATCATGTCCACGATTACCACCGAGTGGTTACCGCTTTGTCCATATTCTTTCCTCCTCATTTGGTTATCATCGTTACGATGACTACCACGATTGTGGTCCCTCGGTTGAGTATACTCTTTATCTCGCTCTAATAAGCGAGCCACATTGACAACATCGAATACGAGAGAAAATTTATGAGAGATAAGGTATTGCCGAATCTTTGGTTTTAGACCTCTCGAAACATACGCGTCATTCGTTCCTCATTCTCCACCAAATGAGGTCTGAACTGGATAATTCTGCGAACCTTGCCTCGTCTTTGAGACAAATCGTGTTGTTACATTCGAGTCTAATAAACTCTACCTCCTTCATATGAAGAATACTTTACGGAAAGTACTTGTCATTGAACAGGTTTACGAAATCTTTCCCAAGACATGTGGCGCCCCAAAATAGGTATCTGACACCCATTACGAGTCGCCAAAATACATGGTATAGAAAGCAAACTACTGACTTTGACAATACAGATGTAAGTGTAGAATACGACAATCTGTTGTGAGTTTGAATACAAATATTGTCTTACAGACAATATATACACACCAAATAAGTCCTCATTAATTATTAAATACACTATTTTACGGAAATAGTGAGGGCAACTAAAACATCTTCTAGAACCATCACTCCATTACCCAGGCTCGATCTGCTATATATTACCACCTCACGAGAAGAAAAATGGAACAAAAAGGAAAGGGTGAGCTCAACTAGCCCGATAAAGAATATTATGACTAAGATAATATACAACAAATTATCGTTAGTCTTGACGAGGAAAAATCTAATAGAATCTGATAAATGACAAGTTTTAGATCAACAAAATCACGGTGAAGCAATGATCCATTAGAAGAGTCACGTAGAGAAAGAATTCTCTTGTCTTTACAGGTTTAAAAGTCCATCATCGATAGTTTATCCTGTAATAACAATCGATATACATCTTTAATCATCTTTTTTGCACTACTGGGCCCGAAGATATTCATTTATATCACCGGTTGGTCGTATTAAATCTCGACACTTTTTCATTTCTTTTACTCTGGGGCAAAGATATTCATCGATTAATCGTTCATCTTTGCCTTCTGGGCCAAAGATATTCATTTATATCACCATTTAGGGTGAGGATGATGAAAAACATTTTTAAAAGCGAATCCGGTGAAACAAAATGATGAGGATTAAGGATTAAGGATTAGTACTTTGTTTTACCCGTGTCAAAATACTTGAAAATAATCATATTGGTGTAAAATTCAAGAATGATCAAAACATGGATCTGATCAAAGCTAGTATCCGAATAGATATTTTGGACAAAAAAAAAATTTTTTATTTTTAATTGAATAGTCTTAAGTATTAAGTGAATAGTGTCGTATCGTGAATAGTCTTAGTATCGTGAATAGTAACCAAACACAACAAGTTCCAAATTTGATAAAAAAAGTTCACGATACTTGGCATAATGATATTGAAGAAAAAATATCATTTAAGAAGAAAATAATACCCACTTACCGAAATATAATCGTCTTACATTTGAATTTCGGTATAGTCTTGTGAAACCATATAGTATAGCAACACTCAAAGTATACTCACAAGAATCGCTCGATAATTTAGAGAGAAGAGAAAACTTTGTTTACGGTGTGATTTTCAATTCTAACAGCCCTCTATTTATAGGAAAATGTTAGAGCATGAAGGAGACTAAAATAATAAAATAATATTATTATTTATTATAATTTCTCTCGCATACTATATCAAGACTCAAGACCAGCCATCACCTTGGAAAATTTCAATGACCCATACATGCATAATCAACACCAACCAAAAGTGGGTCCCACCCATAAATTTAATAAAAATTATTTTATTTTAGAAACTTCAATAATTCGTGAAAATAGCTCGGTTATCAGAGAAAAATTCAAAACTCGCGATTTTCCATGGGAAATTCCATTCTCTACAACAACTGAGAAGAAAGTTTTTCCAAATTCCAAGCGAAATTGACCAAAATCCATAAGCAGGCGATTTTACGATACATAATAAATTTTGGTCGAGAATTGTGTCCGCAAACACACAAAACATATATTAAACATTTAATGCCACAAAATACTCTACCTCCTCATATACTCATATATCCCACATTCATTATAAAAATATCATAGTTAATATATTATTAAAATAATATATTTAAATGAATTATTTTATCGGAAAAAGATAAAATATTAATTTTCAACAATTGTCACATTAAAAATTTTCTCCATCTATATCCACATAAAATAAATATTTTCTTTATCATAATAATCAATAATTAATTATTTAAAAATAATATTCTGAGAATCACGATCTTGTGACGGTAGTTCGAGGAAAGAGAACTTTCGATAAGGATTTCTCACTTCTTTGGCGCATGATTAGGTGACGAACCTCTCCTTGAGCAGAACTTTCTAGACATTGCCAATAATGTTATCGATAATATTATTCAAATAATATGAATTATTGATTTGATAATGGAAAATCTTGTGTAATGACAATTATTGAAACAATAATAATACAAAATATCAATATGACAATTATTGAATCGATAAAATATAATATTGAGCGATAACTCTTGTAACAATTATTGAGTAGTGCTTCTTACTACGTAAGGATCGATAATTCAATAATCTTTGCAATCTGGTGTCTTCTTTATGCGACCGCGCGTATTCTTGTATTTTAACCACCGGGTAACCCAGCGGTGTTAGCGGTAACAATTTCGTCGTTATTTATAAAACTCGATCTTTGTCGTTTTCCTTCATCCATAGTTTTTTTTAGTTATGGGGCCCTGATAGCTGCTTGCAAAGTAAATGCGGAGATTCGAAACAAAAGAATATTCCACGACGAAGCGAATATTCCCAAACGATAATGAATATTTTATAACCACTTGCTTTATTTTGTAAACTTTGCACATTTCACCCATAACGAAAAGAATTATATCAAATTAACCCTTATTAATTTAGAATAATGAATAAAGGAAAATTCAATTTTATTTATAATAAGTTGGGGTCTTCTGACCTCCCTCTTATGAAATTTCGTCCTCGAAATTGGCGTACGTACACAGTATATCGAAAAGGTGAGGTACCACCGCTTTCATCTCGATTCAACTCCGTATCATTTCCTCGATTGCATGGTTTCTCCACAAAACCTTAACTTGTGGTATAATAACCTTCGTAAGACATCTTCTTTCTATCAAAATCTCAGCAGGTATCTCCTCGTATGTTAAATCTTGATTTATCTAAATGCGGTTCTAATCTTGATAATGTGGTTTGGGTCTTTCACATATTTCTGAAGCATAGATATGTGGAATACATTGTGAACACGAGACATACTTGGAGAGTGTAGCGAGTCTATAAAGGCTCGTTTCTGACCGATTCGAGAATCTCGAATGGACCAACAAACCTTGGATTGAGCTTTCCTCTTTTCCCAAATCTTGTAACTCCTTTCCGTGGAGCAATACGTAACAATACATGATCTCGATATTAAACTCCGTCCTTTACATGAAGATCGGCATAACTCTTTTGTCGATCTTGTGAAGTTTGAATCGTTGTCGAATCATTTGGATCTTTTACGTAGTAAATGCGTCTTAATTACGGTCCCAACAATGTTGCTTCTCCCTTTCGTCGGCATCTTTGGAAGCGACATTTTAAATCCATCTGAGCGCCTCGAATGGAGCCATACTATCTTTAACGATAGCTTTGTTGTTGTAGGAGAATTCCACCGGTGGTAGGTACTTATCGACTTCCTTTGAAATCTAGGACCACGAGTCTTAATAGATCTTGAGGTTTGAATAGTCTCTACGATTGTCCGTCCGGTTTGAGGATGGTATCTTTGAAGCCAGATAAATAAATCCGTGCCCGTAGCTTTTCTGCAAGCTAACCCAAAATCTTGAAGTGAATCTCGGGTCGCGATCCGAAACTATGGATCTTGGCGTGCCATCTGATCGTCTGATCTCATTCGCGTACATCTGAGCGAGGCGTTCGAGGGATAAGTCTCGGCGTGTCGGTAAGAAATGGGCGGACTTGGTTAATCTATCAATGATAACCCAAATTGCATCTACGCCTTGAGAAACTTTGGGAAGACACGTAACAAAATCCATAGTAATGTGTTCCCATTTCCATTTAGGAATCTCAGTGGTTCTGATGGACCTTTTGGCACTTGATCTTCTCGCTTTACGTTGTGGGTTAAACATCTTGAGATAAACTCATGATCTCTCTCTTCGTATTGTTCCACCAAAATGTATGTCGAATATCATGATACATTTTGGTACTCGAGATGGATTGCAAGCGGGGTGTTGTGTGCCTCCATCATGATTTTATCTTGGTCGAGAATCGTTAGAGAGCCTGAAAGTCTAGAATTGAATCTAAGTATTCCTTCTCATCGATTCTTGCTTAGGAATAGCTCCTTCTTGCACTTTCTTCTTCATACGTATATTGGTCAAGTAGCTTGGCGACTTTAACTTTATCGATTAAAGTCGGTTTACTTCGTATATTCGCCATCATTATGTGGGTCCACAGGTCTTTAATTCTACCTCCATCCTTTGTAAAGTCATACAAAATGGGCCTTTGCGTTGACAATATCGCACTTTCGTGCTTGCGTATGATCTTACTCGATCGTAAACTCTACGTTAAACTTTTCGGGATGATATTGAATAGTGTGATCGTAATCTTTTAATGACTCGACCCAGCGTCGTTCTTGCGTGTTGAGTTCTTTTGGGTGAAGAAATATTTGAGGCTTTTATGATCCGTATAAATCTCTACTTTCTCCCCGTCTGAGTAGTGTCTCCGTATCTTCAAGTATGAAACCATTGCTTTGCATGACTCGGATCATGAGTAGGATAATTCCTCTCATATTCTTTGAGTTATCGTGAGGCATAGGCTATGACTTTCCCATGTTGCGTGAGAACACATCTAACCCCCTTGCGGAAGCATCATTTGTAGATAACAAATCCATCGAACCGGATGGTATTGTTCGAAACAGTCTTAGAAATGAGTCTCTCTTGAGCTCTTGGAAGCTCTTCTCGCGTTTCTCGCTCCGTATGAATTTTGCATCCTTAAAAGTCAATTTGAGTTAGCGGAGATAGCGATTAGAGAAAATCCTTCCACAAATCTCAGATAATAACCGGTTAAGCCGAGAAAAGCTGCGTCGTCTTGATCATGCAAACTTGGTTGCTCCCGACTTTGTATTGCTTGATCTTGGCCGGGTCAGCGAGATACTCCTTGTTTTGACACCGCGTGCCCGAGGAATGCTACTTCCTCGAAGCGAACTTCGCATTTCTTGACTTGGCATAAAGCTTGTGTTCACGAAGTCTTTGTAGTACCGAACGAATGGTGCTCATGATCTTCACGGCTTTTGGAATAGATGAGGATGTCATCGATAAAACAACAACAACGAAATGATCCAAATATTCCTTGAATACGGTTCATCGTATCCATGAAAGCGGCGGGAGCATTAGTCGATCAAAAGACATGACCAAAAATTCATAATGCCGTGTCGAGTCACGAATGCGAGTCTTTGGAATATCCTCGGTTTTAATCTTGGTGATGATATCGAGCGAAGATCGATCTTTGAAAAGAATTGCGCTCCTTATGGTTGGTCGAGCGGGTCATCGATGCGAGGTAGCGGATACTATTCTTGATGGTGACATGGTTCGATTCTCGATAGTCGTCTGAAATCGCATCTCCGTCTTTCTTCTTTCTGAATAAAGCAGCAGGAGCCCCGAGGAGGCGTCTTGGGGCCGAATGAAGCAGATGTCTAATAATTCACTGTAGTTGGACTTTTAACTCACGAAGTTCAATAGGAGCCATTCGATATGGGGTTTTAGAAATGGGCTTTGTATGCGGTTGAAAGGTCGATAAAGAATTGACATCACGTTACGGGGTAAACCAGGGGGAAGCTTGAGGAAATACATCGGGAAATTCTACAACCACGAAATATTATTCAAATCGACTTGTCTTTATTCAAATCCATAACATTGGGCTAAGAAAGCTTGACATCAGTTTTTCAATAAGCGAATAGCTTTGTGGCTTGATATAGCGATGGTGATTTTAGTGGTTTAGTGGTTTGAATTAAGTATAGCGAGGTTGGTTAGGAATATGAAAACTATGACACTTACGAAAACAATCAATTTTGGCATGATGGTGGTTAACGATCAATTCCTAAAATCACATCAAAAAAGCAAGTATCTTTAAAGAGATAAGATCAGCGGGTAATGTGATAGTGCCTGACTTGGATCATGCAAGATTTATAAAGCGTAGATGTAACGAAGGTTTCACCCTGACGGAGTTTCAATGAGATAAATCAAAATCTAATTTCTCGGTCGAGTTTAAGCGTTGAGCACTGGCGGAGAGATAAAGAATGGGTAGAAGCGGTATCTAGTAAAGGTATAAACTTACTTGAGAATTCAAGATTAGCTTACCGTGATCACCTCGTTTGGGTTCCTCGCGTTTTGTCGATCGCGACAAGCGCTCTTCCGAGAGCCATTGATTTCGACTTATCGGGACGACCCTTGGAATCACCACTCCTCTTGAACTTGGTTTCGCGATAAGTACAATCTCGGCGATGTGGCCTTCCTTTCCACGGTTGTAACATACCTTGGATTGTTGTGGGCGGTTTGGTGATATGTCCCTCCTTCCGCATTTGTAACATCTAGCGGCGGTCGTTCTCCTCCCCCAGCATTTGTTGTTGGTCTTTGGTCTTCTTGGTTGATATCTTCCGTCATTGTTGAATCTTCTCTTTACGAAATTTCCACTTGAGTCACCTCTCCTATTATCGTGTCCACGATTACCACACGAGTGGTTCAGCGCTTTGTCAAGTATTCTTTCCTCCTCATTTGGTTATCATCGTTACGATGACTACTACGATTGTGGTCCCTCGGTTGAGTATCTCATTTATCTCGCTCTAATAAATGAGCCACATTGACAACTTGTCGAATCTGAGAGAAAATTTATGAGAGATAAGGTATTGTGAATCTACGGTTTTAGACCTCTCGAAACATCGCGTCATTCGTTCCTCATTCTCCACCGAATGAGGTCTGAGCACTGGATAATTCTGCGAACCTTGCCTCGTCTTTGAGACACCGTCGTGTTGTTGTTACATTGAGTCTAATAAACTCTACCTCCTTCGTATGAATGAATACTTTACGGAAAGTACTTGTCATTGAGCGATTCTGAAATCTTTCCCAAGACATGTTAAGTGCATCTGGTGAGTGCAACTACTGATTCCCACCGATGTCTGCTTCACCATGAAACATAAAGGTGGCGAATGGAACCTTACATTCCTCCGTGCACTTTGAGACATCGAATATCTTGGTAATTTGCTTGACCCACGTTTTTACGCCTTGATCGGATCCAGAACTTTCCATGGAAATCTGGTGGTCCTGACTCTTTGAATTGTTTGGTAGTGACAAGCCTTGCGTTCTTATCATTTCCTCCGTATTTTTTGTACGAGTCTCCGCAAATGCGATTTTGCATGAGCGCAAAAAGCTTCTAAACATCCGTCGTTCATCGTTTTTGCTCGATTGGCGTTGTTCACGGGAGGAACATTACCCGACTGTTGCGTTCTCCTCGTTGGTGTGTCTGCAAAGGCGTCTCCACGGTCTCATAAACTCCATTGTTAACGTTTCTCGTGACCATTCTTAAATCTTGCCGCCATAAAGCGAGGTTAATTAAACAAATTAACATATCACATAATATCTATATTATGATGGCCGACCAACAAATAAGCTTAGGTAGGACACCTTTAGCGAAGGATTTACTCGTCTCTCCCTCCCAGTTACATTCCCGATCTCGCTTGGAGATCATATCCTAAGCTACGATACAATTGTGGCGCCCCAAAATAGGTATCTGACACCCATTACGAGTCGTGAAATACATGGTATAGAAAGCAAACTCTGACTTTGACAATCTGAGATGTAAGTGTAGAATACGACAATCTATTTGTGAGTTTGAATACAAATATTGTCTTACAGGCAATATACACACCCAAATAAGTCCTCATTAATTATTCATACACTATTTTTACGAAATAGTGAGGGCAGATTAAAACATCTTCTAGAACCATCACTCCATTACCCAGGCTCGATCCTGCTTTATGTTTCACCCTCACGAGAAGAAAAATGGAACAAAAAGGAAAAGGGTGAGCTCAGTAGCCCGATAAAGAATATTATGACTAAGATAATATACAACAAATTATCGTTAGTCTTCTTGACGGGGAAAAATCTAATAGAATCTGATGAATGACAAGTTTTAGATCAACAAATCGTGAAGCAACAATCCATTAGAAGAGTCGCGTAGAAAGAATTCTCTCATCTTACAGGTTTAAAGTCCATCATCGATAGTTTATCCTGTAATAACAATCGATATACATCTTTAATCATCTTTTTTGCTCTGGGCCGAAGATATTCATTTTATATCACCCGGTTGGTCGTGTTAAATCTCACACACTGTTCATCTTTGCATTACTGGCCAAAGATATTCATCGATTAATCGTTCATCTTTGCCTGCTACTGGCCGAAGATATTCATTTATATCACCATTTAGGGTGAGGATGATGAAAAACATTTTTAAAAGCGAATCCGGTGAAACAAAATGATGAGGATTAAGGATTAAGGATTAGTACTTTGTTTTACCCGTGTCAAAAATACTTGAAAATAATCATATTGGTGTAAAATTCAAGAATGATCAAAACATGGATCTGATCAAAGCTAGTATCCGAATAGATATTTTGGATGAAAAGAAAAATTTTTATTTTTTGATTGAATAGTCAAGTATTAAGTGAATAGTGTAAGTATCGTGAATAGTCTTAGTATCGTGAATAGTAACCCAAACACAACAAGTTCCAAATTTGATAAAAAAAGTTCACCGATACTTGGCATAATGATATTGAAAGAAAAAATATCATTTAAGAAGAAAATAATACCACTTACTCAAAAATAAATCTTACATTTGAATTTCGGTATAGTCTTGTGAAACCCATGCCATAGTATAGCAACACTCAAAGTATACTCACAAGAATCATTTCGATAATTTAGAGAAAGAAAACTTTGTTTACGGTGTGATTTTCAATTTAACTTAGCCTCTATTTATAGGAAAATGTTAGAGCATGAAAGGAGACTAAAATAATAAATTAATATTATTATTTATTATAATTCCTCTCATGCTTATCAAGACTCAAGACCGACCCATCACCTTGGAAAATTTCCAATGACCCACATGCATAATCAACACCAACCAAAGTGGGTCCCACCCATAAATTTAATAAAAATTATTTTATTTTAGAAACTTCAATAATTCGTGAAAATAGCTCGGTTATCGGAAAAATTCAAAACTCTGCGACTTTCCATGGGAAATTCCATTCTCTACAACAACTTGAAGAAAGTTTTCCAAATTCAAGCAGAAATTGACCAAAATCCATAAGCAGGCGATTTTACGATCTATAATAAATTTTGGTCGAGAATTGTGTCCGCACACACAAAACATATATTAAACATTTAATGCCACAAAATACTCTACCTCCTCATATACTCATATATCCCACATTCATTATAAAAATATCATAGATTAATATATTATTAAAATAATATATTTAAATGAATTATTTTATCGAGAAAAAGATAAAATATTAATTTTCAACAATTGTCACATTAAAAATTTTCTCCATCTATATCCACATAAAATAAATATTTTCTTTATCATAATAATCAATAATTAATTATTTAAAAATAATATTCTGAGAATCATGATCTTGTGACGGTAGTTCCCGGAAGAGGCTTTCGATAAGGATTTCTCACTTCTTGGTAGCTTGATTAGGTGACGAACCTCTCCTTAGAGCAGAACTTTCTAGACATTGCCAATAATGTTATCGATAATATTATTCAAATAATATGAATTATTGATTTGATAATGGAAAATCTTGTGTAATGACAATTATTGAAACAATAATAATACAAAATATCAATATGACAATTATTGAATCGATAAAATATAATATTGAGCGAGTAACTTGTAACAATTATTGAGTAGTGCCTTCTTACGTAAGGATCAATAATTCAATAATCTTTATGCAATCTGGTGTCTTCTCTTTATGCGACCACAGCGTATTCAATTTGTATTTTAACCACGGTAACCCAGCGGTGTTAGCGGTAACAATTTACGTCGTTATTTATAAAACTCGATCTTTGTCGTTTTCCTTCATCCAATAGTTTTTTAGTTATAGGGAATATTTTATGGCTTGCTTATTTTGTAAATGCGGAGATTCCACAAAAAAGAATATTCACGACCTTAAGCGAATATGAATAAGAGAAAATTGATAATGAATATTTTATAACCACTTGCTTATTTTGTAAACTTTGCACATTTCACCCATGTAATCATTTGAAGAATTATATCAAATTAACCCTTATTAATTTAGAATAATGAATAAAGGAAAATTCAATTTTATTTATAATAAGTTGGGGTCTTTTATTGGTTTCATCAATTACATTGATTCGAGATATATTTCATTCAGATCTTTGGAAATTATATTTTCGTCAGTATTTACACTTGAGGCTTTGTTCAGTATTTTGTCTCAGTTATTTTCG
The DNA here is from genome assembly GCA_020205605.1 of Panax ginseng. NCBI lineage: Eukaryota > Viridiplantae > Streptophyta > Magnoliopsida > Apiales > Araliaceae > Panax > Panax ginseng. Next base: position 12,069,335 of record CM035128.1, on the reverse strand, counting down.
TATATCAGTTGTATATCTTTTGTGTATCTATATCCGTACTGGGCAATTGGCTCATGTTATGTTTTTCTTCCGGCAGGTTTGTAGGGGTGATTTAGGGCTAGTGTGATGAGAGTGTTTCCTTTGACCATCTAGGTTAAAAAAAATAAAAATAAATTTGGTGTTGATTATTTTGACTTTAGTTGGAGAATTGTATTTAGTACTTTATTAATGGATCACCATTATTAATATTTTGAAGTTATTAGTGCTCTGTTTACTTATTTTGAGGTTTGTTGTGCTTTGCACGTGACCTCCCTTTCCTTTTCGGGAAGGGGTGTTCTGAAGATAGTATCGAGCGAGGTTCTTTCTTGTAGAAAACCTATTTAGATTTGACCTATGAGTTGTGGGTAAACCATTGGGTAGACGTAGGAGGTTGATTCGATTTTTTTCTTTGTTTGGTTGGTCTCTATTTTGACCAACTGTCATTTTCTTTTCGATTTATTGTTGATGTGAGGAAAGTGGAATAATTTATTAAGGTGATTATGTAATGATATTAGTTAAGAATTGTGATTTAATCATTGAGGTGAATAAAGCTATACTTTGTGCAGATAAGAAATGATCTTATATGAGATGCGATTATGATATGAGTACTTATATCAGCGAATATTTTATATTGGAGAATTATTTGTTAGAGTTATTTCAGGTATCAATTATTATGAGATCTTAGAATTTAGAATTTGATTTGATTTGGGTTATGCTTTAAATTTTGTTAAGTTTGTGGATAATTTGAGGTATGTGTATCGGTGGGATAATATGATAAGGTGAAAGCTATTAAATACAGAGGATCTCTTGTAATTTTGAGGAATTGTAGAGGTTCGAGGTAATAAGATTAATCTTTTGGAGTAAATCAACTTTCCGGTTATTCTAGTAGGATATTGAAATTATTTTATATGAAATTTCTTTGTGATAGTAAGATGAGATTTTGAAATTTGTTGAGTTAAGGTTCGCACTAAGAGAATGATTGATTTATTGGATGATTAGATATATAATAAGTGATGAATCCAATATATTTTAAGAGATTTTGAAAGCTATAATTTGCTTATTCAGATAGTAGGATATATGATTTGTAGTTGGTATGGTGATGAAGAGATCGTAGTAGTATATTTTTGGTATTATAATATTTAAGAACTAATTTGATTTGAGGTTATGATATTTTGAAACTCTTGAAGACTTAGTGAGAGTTGATGATATAATTTAAGTTATTTTGTTTATCTGATACCCTTAGAGCTTTGCATGAATTTATGTAAAATTTAATAAAAATAATTTGTTATATAAATCTTTGTCATGTGTGGAATATAAACGTTTTACGAATTAAAAATAATTAAATTTTTTTTTTGGGTATTCAAATCGTATTTAGATGAAGATAAATTTTGTGATTTCGAATTATGTTCCGAAGAGTACGTACGTTTGCAAGAATGAAACTCAATGATATTAACGGGGGGCCCGCACCAACAGTGAATCATGTGATTTAACGCGAAGAACCTTACCAAGGCTTGGCACGGTAGCTGACGAATCTTTTACAAGTACATTGATAATTGCGTGGATCGATGACTTATCCGTGTTGATCGTTACAAATAGCGGCGCTACGTCGTAACTAAATTATTTTTTTTTGTAGCTTATTTGAATTCCGAGGACGGAATTATTTTTAAGGGGTTAAAAATGTAATAACCCATTTTTTTAATAATTAAATATTAATTGATTTTATTTTATACAATTGTATTTAAATTGGAAAAGGTAAATGATTTTGTTTCCCTCTTTTCTTCCTTGTTTTTTTTGGGAAAAAAAATTTAAATTCTTTTAGTAGATAATTAAATAACTGGTTAAATTAAAATTGAGGAAGATAATTCCTTTTGTTAAAGTCTTGTGATAAAATTATTCGGAGCGGGAAGCTACTTGGGAGATAGAGGAGTCTATTCGAGCGGAGTATCCGCATCTTTTTGATAATTAGGTACTTTCCATTCTTTTGATTCCGGGGACGAAATTCTTTTTAAGGGGTAGGTGATGTAATACCCGAAAAAAAAGAAGATATTAAATAATAAAAATTATTTTGTTTAAAAACATATTAATTGGACTTTGTCATTTATTTGGGTCAACTAGTTATTTAATTTGTGTGGGCTAAAAAAAATATTAATAAGTGATGGGTAAATTAATTTAGTACAATTTGGGCCTTAAAAAAATTAATTGGGTTTAATTTAATTAAATGTGGGTAATAATAAATTCTATTAAAATTAGGAGAGTTAATAAGATATGTTAATAAATAAATATCTAAAACCTAAAATGCAAATTCACAATTACAATCTCTCTTAATATTCTCTTGTTTCTTATCGCCTTAAAGCCCTAAATCTTTCTATCTAAATACCAACAGATTTTACTTCTTCATATCTATAAATTTCTCCCCTTTTTAGTATTTTCCAGTAAAATCTTTTTATTTGGGGTGACAAAATTGGGGTAGGGACTGGTTCTGGAGATAATTATGATTGGATATAAGAGCTTCTTGATGAGGTTAATAAAGATACCCATGAGTCTAAGTCTGATGATGTGGTTTTTGTAAGTGAGGTTGTCGGGAACCATAATAATAAGATAAAGAATTCCAATGTTATTGTGAAAGCAGGTTTAGATGATGATGATGATGATTGTGTGGTGTTGGAGGGTGACCCGGATAAGCTAGTAGAAATTTAGAATACGCCGGTGGCGGACGAGTCCGTGGAGCTGCTAGTTGTTGGGGAGAAGGGACAGTTCGGACGAAAGGAGTTTAACGAATAATTTGGAGTATAAATTTTGGGTATTTCATTGCTTAATTCAGGTACGGATTCCGTACTCCACTCCTTTGATTAAGGTTGCATTCTTTGTATTTCGTGATATCTTGTCATTTATTTTCTTATAATCCTATTGAAAATCTTAAATAGAAATTTAATAATTGATACTTTGGCTGTATTCACTAATTTAAGCTCTTTTCCTTTTATTAAAATTTGTACATATTCTATAATATTTTTTTTCCAACGAGACTCTTATTAAATTTGATTTGTTCGTCTTGTCCCTTGTTTCGAATTCGGTTATGATTTCACATAATTATTTCCTGTGAAATTCATATATTACTTTCATTTTGGAGTTGACACATTGGACTCGTACTTGTACTCTTTGAATTAGGTTATCATGTCTAGAATTTATTTGGATATTTGTAGAGCGATCGATATATGTTGTTACCTTCATTTGGAGACATTATGATTTGATCTGGTTCAACATATACATTAGAACTCCATTTTGTGGATATTGTGTCGCATGTGTTGTGACACGGTATCTATTTTTATTGGTATTATGTCGCATGTGTTGTGACGCGATACCTATTTTGATGGTATTATGTCGCATGTGTTGTGATATGATATTTTTGTTAGAATATACCGTAGGGTATACCTGAGCTATAACCACCTGTGGAGGTACCAGAGGCATGTCGTCTTGGCATGAGAGGCATGACACTTTCCGTGGCGGTGTGATTAGTCCACGGCGTCTCCATTTGGGCTCCGGAGGAAGTGGGCCATTTGGTATTTTGTTGTGGGAGGCGTATGAGTTAACCCTAGTTTTCTGTTTTGCGGATTGGTGATGTTGTGCCAAACACACTATCCGATTTGCATACATTTGGATTCGCGATCCAATATGTGATTTGCCTGTGTGACATTATTTTGGTTGCTTGTGTGGCATTAATTTGACTTGCCTGTGTGGCAAGATATATTTTTGAGCTCACTCGGTATGAAATAACCTTGACCATTTGTTTGACCTATTATTTTATTGTATTAGTTTTGTTTGTTTACATTTTGATTCAATTCATTGAGTTAGTTATTTCAGTTCGTTATTTCTTTATTCGTCTATTGGTTTCGTCAATTCTGTTGATTCAGATATATTTCATTTAGATCTTTGGAGATTATATTCTCGTCAGTATTTACATTTGAGGCTTTGTTCAGTATTTTGTCTCAGTTGTTTTCGTATATCAGTTGTATATCTTTTGTGTATCTATATTAAATGCTTTGGGCAATTGGCTCATTCGTGTTTTTCTTCCCAGGAGTTCATGAGGGGGTGGTTAGTATTTAGTGTGATGAGAGTGTTGCCTTTGACCATCTAGGTTAAAAAAAATAAAAATAAATTTGGTGTTGATTATTTTGACTTTAGTTGGAGAATTGTATTTAGTACTTTATTAATGGATCACCATTATTAATATTTTGAATTTATTAGTGATCTGTTTACTTATTTTGAGCTTTGTTGTGCTTTGCATGTGACCTCCCTTTCCTTTTCGGGAAGGAGGTGTTACACCTTACCTCGAAAAAAGCATCTTCCATTTGGAATCTTTGGATATAGTCTTTGAAGGGAACATGCATCGTATAGCAACACTCAAAGTATCAAAATACTCACAAGAATACGCTCGATAATATAGAGAGAGAAAACTTATTTTTGATGTGATTTTCAATTCTAACCTAAGCACCCTATTTATAGGAAAATCCTTAGAACACCAATGCAGAAAATTTAATAAAATAATAATATTTATTATACTTTTTCACATGACCTTTGAATTGATTTCAACATGTTTAACAACCCACTAATCATAACAAAAACGTTTTTCTTAAATAAAACAATTAAAACTTCTAAAAATTAATTATTCTAGAACTTCGAAACTTCAATAATTCATAATAAATAGCCCTTCTATTAGAAAAATTCAAATCTTATGTCCTTTCCATAGGAAATTTCATTTTCTACAACTTTGTAAGTTTATGTTTTTCCAAATTCCAATTAGAAATTGACCGAAATTCACAAACGGACGATTTTACAGGCTATAATCAAATTTCAGTTAAGAAATGGGCCCACAAACATATTTAACATGTTTTAAACAATTTTTGTAACAAAAACACTCTTCCTCCTCATTTATTCATATATCACACATTCATTGTAAAATATCACCATTATTATATTATTAAAATATAATAATATATTTAAATGAATTATTTTATCAGAAAAGATAAAATATCAATTTTTTAACAATTGTCACTTTAAAATTTTCTCCATCTATATCCACATAAAATAAATATTTTCCTTATCATAATAATCAATAATTAATTATTCATAAATAATATTACAAAATCACAATACTGACAACCAGGTCGTTCCCAGGAAAGAGAGGGCTTTCCAATAAGGATTTCTTCTTACTGGCGCGCAATTAGATGACCAAACATCTTCTTAGACAAAACTTTTTAGACATTGCCAATAATGTTATCTAATAATATTATTCAAATAATATAAATTATTGATCTGATAATGAAAAATACTGTGTAGTGACAATTATTGAAATAACAATAATATAAAATATCAACGTAGCAATTATTGAATCAATAAAATAAAATATTGAACAGTAATTACTTTAACAATTATTGAGTAGTGCCTTCTTACGTAAGAATCAATAATCGGTGCAATACCAGGTGTCATCGTATTTTAACCACCGAGTATTCTAACAAAGATAATTGGTAAATAACTACGCCTGTTATTTATAAACAACTTATCTTGTGTTTTTCTTCATTCAATCGTTATATAGGGTCCATTTTAAGATCATGGCCGTAAATCACGAATATTCCCCGACGCAGTAAGAATATTCCAATGACCAAACGAATATTCCCGACAACAATGAATATTTTATAACCACTTGCTTATTTGAAATATTTGCGCATTTTATTCATAACTAACCACATTAATCAAATCAACCCCTACTATTTCAAAATAATAAATAGAGCAAATTTAATTTCATTTATAATAAGTTGGGGTCTTACAAATAAACATTGTTTTGAGATGGAAATAAAATCTTAAGACATGTATAAAGTGAGTGTAGTGAAGAAAGAAAAAGAAATTTCATAGGGAATTTGTGATTGTAGGGGGTGTTTGTTATAGGTCGTCTAAATAGATTATCTCAAATACTCTGTAATGTGGCCGATCATCTTTATAGATAATGCTTGTTATGCTGCTAATTTTACATTTCCGATAATCAGATACTCGGTAAAATGTCATAATTCTCAGTGATCATTTGACTAAAAAATATGTGGTAATTTGAGATTACCACATAGTAGTCATCTTGAAATTTTTATTTAAATAAAAATATTATTTATATTTAACAATTGGACATAAATATCCTTATTAGCCCAAAAAGCGGGCCTTTAAAAAAAACACGACATACTTAGACAATTTTGTGTTTAATAATTAAATAAATCATGAATTGGTATTTTATAAACATATTAAAATTTTAAATATAATTTACTAAGTAATATTACTAGATTAATTAGTTTGATAGTATTTTGATAATGGTTGATAATTATAATTGACATTAACCATATGGGTGAATCATTCAACTAAAATTTGTAGAAGAATATTTTAATAAAAGATCAATATTAGAAAAAATATACCCAATAATCTTGAATTCATACCAAACACTCATAATAGTAATTACCGATAATTACATATCTTCTACCAAACAGAAATGACACAATATTATCATTTTTTATTACCAGTAATCTATGTTTAGGTTGAAAATAATTGATACATAAATTATCCATGTTACTTTGCATTTTTAGAGAGTTAAGAAGTAATTGAGCAAAAATAGAAAAATACTATTTGGATAGTAAATAAAGAGGCACAACATGAGATGTTAAAGTTTAAAGATAAGGTAAAGATAAAAATACATAATCATAATCTAATCTATACATAATCTAATCTAATCTAATCTATTTATAAGTTTAAATAGTAATTAAATTGTTTGTTTGTTGGGTGTGTATATATCATAATCATAATCTAATCTATATGATTCAAAGAATATGTTGTTACAAAAATGTTAATATGAGAAAAAAGATGGTTCTCTATCATCATATATTTATACCAGACTAATTTGAAATTAATTTTTTTTTATAAATGTGTTTAATGCTTGTAATTAGTTATTATACTAGTAATTGTTCGTAACGAAATTCTCCCTCTCTTCGGTGCTTTTTTTTCCGTTTCAACAATCTCAAAATTAGAATAAATCTGAACCGTCCTTATATTTTTTCGTTCAAATCAATTAGAATCAATCTGAACCGATCTTGTATTTTCTCGTTCAAATTAAAATTGGGTTATTTGTATGAAAATTTGTTAATTACCTCAATTTTCTTGAAAATGCCAGTAAATATTTAGCCACAAATATAAGAGTTTTGTTAGAATCATGACAATTAATTCAATAAAAATTGGGAATAATACATCTCACAAATCCACTTCCAGAAAAATAAAGAAAGGAAAAAATAACAGTAAAATCGGAAATGGAGGAGAGAGATGAAGAAAGCATGAACACAGGCCATACATGAAACGGGTTTCTCTCCAATGTATATACCAAATTTAGCCCAAATTTTGTGTTTCTAATTCTAATGATAAAACCTATACAACCATATAGCTAATTTTATAAAGCCGATATTATAACTCAGTTTCAAAGAGAGGAGGAGGAAGACATACATTAGAGGAAAGAGAGAGGAGAGAGAAATGGGTGCAATGGCGACAGATTTCTTCTGGTCATACACAGACCAGCCCCATGCTTCTCGAAGAAGACAGATCCTCTCTCAATATCCTCAAATCAAAGAGCTCTTTGGCCCTGATCCCTGGGCTTTCCACAAGGTAAGACATTTATATATATGTGATATATGTATAAACGAATGAAACTATCTATTTCCATAATGGGTCTAGATCTGCAAAAATGTAGCAGTGTACATCTATTAAATCTTGTAATGGGTTGGCTGTATTGTTAATTTTGATTTGTGGGCTTTTGTGTTCTTGTTGAAATCCTTATTGCTTAGTTCCCATCTTTGTATCATTTGTAACCTTTTCTTTTGATGGGGTAGGGTTGGGTATTTAAGATGTTTGTCAGTCTCTTAATCTCTTTCTTCAGGGAGTTGGGTAGAAAAGCTCAGATTTTGGTACAATGTTTTCAAGTTTGAAATCCATATTGCAAAGTGGCTATCTTTGCATTATTTGTTACCTTTTCTTTTGGTGGGTGGGGTTGGAGGGGGTGGGTGGGGGCTACTTATAAATGAATCTTAACAGTTATGGGTGGAATCAAAGGTTTTCAAGTATCCAGAATTGAATGGCAAAACACTGGTGTTACATGTCATGTTTGCTTCATAATTAGACCTGCTAGTGAATAGTACAAAACTGTTATTTCAAAAATTAAAATAAATTCATATCACAGTTTGAATTTTAGAATTTCACAAATTAACTAGAACAAAAGTTAAATGGTACTTTTTATGGTCGAACAAAGCGAGTATAACATTGTCACAACAATTGATGCTGCAACGGCTTCATTGTTATGTCTAATCAACAATGTACAGGACATATCTATGCATAGTTTGAACTTTGAAGTGGGATTAAACAACGCTAATGATCTCGAACTGATTCATAGTTTTCTTTATTGATAAGAATGTGAGCTTGGCTCATGCAGAACTTAATAGATTGGTTCTTTTCCTGCTGGTGAATTAACTTCGTTGATAAACATTGATGACTGTAATGTGCTGTAAATTTTGAGAACTGGTTGACATCACAAAAGTTTAAAGCAATTGATAAATGATACGTATCACAAAGAGCATACAAGTAAATGTAAAAAGGTTAGTGAAAACAATACGAGTAAAGTGGAATTAAAAGATGAACGCCCATTAGAAGTTATTTTGATCTATTAATGTTGCTCAATGGTGATTACTTGTACTATGCATTATGGCTACTGTCTGTATCCTAATCAACTAATTATGTTGAAGTTCTGTTTTCCTCTGCCTATGTGTTGTAGCTAAATATTTTTTACATGGCGTTGCAGATTACTTTAGTGGTTCTGCTTCAGCTGTGGACTGCTACTTTCCTCTACGATGCAGGTTGGCTAAAGATTTTGATGGTAGCCTACTTCTTCGGCTCTTTCCTCAATCACAATCTCTTCTTAGCAATTCATGAGCTCAGTCACAACCTTGCCTTCTCAACTCCAGTTTACAACCGCTGGCTCGGGATTTTTGCAAACCTTCCTATTGGGATCCCAATGTCTGTCACCTTCCAAAAGTATCATCTCGAGCACCACCGCTTTCAAGGAGTAGATGGTATCGACATGGATGTCCCAACCCTCACCGAAGCCCACCTAGTCACAAATATCATTGCAAAATCCATATGGCTCATCTTCCAACTCTTCTTTTATGCTCTCAGGCCTCTATTTATCAAACCAAAGCCTCCCGGTATATGGGAATTCATTAATTTCATCATCCAACTTACCCTTGATGCTGCCATGGTTTACCTCTGGGGATGGAAATCTTTAGCTTATTTGATCCTGTCCACATTTGTTGGCGGTGGTATGCACCCAATGGCCGGCCATTTCATCTCTGAACATTACGTCTTCAAGGAAGAACAAGAAACTTATTCATATTATGGCCCTTTAAATCTTATGTCATGGAGTGTAGGTTATCACAATGAGCACCATGATTTCCCAAGAATCCCAGGGAGCAAGCTGCACAAGGTGAAGGAGATGGCACCAGAGTATTATGATAACTTGGATTCATATAAATCTTGGAGCCAGGTAATTTACATGTATTTAATGGATTCTACAGTTGGGCCATTTAGCCGGATGAAGAGAAAGTTGTCAACAAAAGACAAACAAATCTGACTAGGTGCCCTGATAAGAGAGATTATTTCTCCCTATTCTTCCCAGAGAGTTGTAACGTACTAAAATTGTTATGTATAAAATTTTCACGGTTTTATAGCAATTTTTTTTGGGATTATTACCACATTATGTAGTTTTAGTTTTTAAATGTTGAGACCATTACTTGATTTTTTATTTTTTTTTAATCATTATTCAATAAAGAATCTAATCTACCTATAGTTGGGATATGAATATCTATGTTTGTTTGCAATAATTATAATTTCAGGATTATAATCTATGGATTATAATTCATTAATCCTAGAATTAAATAGTCCTACTCGCATGTTGTTTCTTTAGCTATGTTTGTTTGCAAGGATTACAATCTCAAGACTATTAATCTTAGATTAATCTTAGGATTATAATCCCGGGATTATAATTATAATATCAAGTCTATTAAGTCATTTTATAATCCTGAGACTAATAGTTTCAATTCTAAATTTGAAAACAAACAAGACACTTGGGATTAATAGTAATATCTCAAATATAATTTTTACAAACAAACATTTATTCATGGGATAACTTAAAATAATCTCATGTTATATTTGTTTTTTTCGGAATTAATTAAATGATTGGATAAAAAAATATTGTTTGAACTATTATACCCTTACCAATAGTAATATATTTTAAATTATAATTTAAACTTGTTTATATTTTAAAAAATGATGAACAATTAATTATAAATTTTTAAATACTGTTAGAATAAGTTAGTGAGTTCACCATGTTTCCCTTACTAATAATATTTTAAATTATAATTTAAACTGGCTTGAATTGAAAAAAAAAAGAAAAAAAAAGACAAAAAATCAAATGTATTTATTATATTTATTAGACAACCAAAAAACAACTATAAGAATGTATAATATATCAGGATCAAAACTAATATGCCAAACAAAAAATGAGAAATAAGCCTTTTACTTTTAACTTAAAGCTAGCAAATAAATTAGTGTACTATATAAAATCATACATTTTAAAAATTAAGCTTACATAAATTTTAAAACTTACACTATTTTCTAAATTACTGTACTATATAAATTATTATACTTACAACTCTCGTGCTTAGCAAATAAATTACGGTACAAATTTATACATTTTAAAAATTACATACATAAATTTAAAAACTTGTACTAAAATAAATCCCACTCATGAACTTTACTAAATTACTAGCCCAGTGTCTGTAATCTGTAATATATAGTATTATTCAATATATATATATATATATATATATATATATATAGATATAGATATATAAAATTAAGAAAAACAGAAACCAATTATTAAAATAAAAATCATATAGATTCGAGTCATTTAAATTCATAAAGTCTCCTTAAAGCAAATTTATTCCCTCACAGGTGCTAAAGATTAATTGAATAATTGCTTTTCAAGATAAAACGAATTTATAATTCTTAATTAATAGCAGTACAAAATTAAGAATTCAGTGAACGCAAATTCTATATTATATACTCGAACTTTACTGTTAATAATAATGATGCATGAAAGTGGTGCATGAATACACTTACTCAGAAAACGGGAAAATATTTGCGAGAAGCTGAGCGAGCGGTGAGAAAGGCGGAATCTGCAGAAGCGGAATTTTGCGAGAAGGGAAGGCAGGTTTTGCGAGAATGGGAGCGAAAAATATATTGCGAGCAGGATTTGCGAGAAGCGAGCGAGACTTAATATCTTGTAGAGCGGGAATTGCGAGTAAAGCGAGCGGGAGAAAAGGAAAAATGTTATGTCTTTGAAATGTTCCCACACCGTTTATTTATAGAATAATTCTGCAGCATATCAGACCGTTGGGGAGCAACCATCATCAAAACTACGTAGTATCATGATAATAAAATCAAAACGACGTAGTATAATGCTAAACGTTTTTTGTCCAAAAAGTTATATACGCGAGCCGACCCGACGGTGGCGCGCGTGTAGGTTTGAACCATGCCTTGGCTAGGTCCTCTCCCTTCCACAAGCCCTTCCCATTAAGCAAACATCCCATATATAAAGACTTCACATTTCCTTCACACATCCTATGTGGGACTATGCAATTTACAACATATCAAGTAAGTGACTTTGGAGTCAATTTTCTCATTCAATTTCTAATGGATTTGAACAAATAAGTATACCACATTATACTCCTCTTGGAGGAGAACGCATTGGTGCATTGACCCGACATTTACGGAATGTGGGTCCTACAATAAATTAAGCCTCAAAATGCTTTAATATTTATTTTGTCAAACCCATTTTCAACAATCCCCCACATGAATGTAAAATTAGCTTTACAATATGTAAAATATGTTATGAATATGCAGACACTAGTTCGAGTACATGAGAAAAGATATTTCATCAGGTTAAGTAGCCTAGTGCCTTTGAACTTGCCCTAGTAAAATCTATTGGATTTACTTGGCTAATCAGTAGACTTGATATCTTTGAACTGTCAGTTTTTCGTGTAAACCAAGACAATAGAATTCACAAAATATCTCTTCTGACATAGTTGGTTCTCACGTTTGTGTTCATTTTGGCCTTGAAACACCTCTTGGTTCCGTGAGTTTATTAGAGAATTCAGCCTTCAAAATTCTCACAGAAGTGGCCCCCTTCTTACTCACGTAGGTGACTTCTATCAAGAGTATCCTGCAATATTCCACTTGAACGTATTTCAAGATATAAAAGTCATTTAAAGCGCAACTTATCCTAATTCTCGCGGCAGATGTGCACTGTCTCATTTTAGGAATGGTTAGGAGTAAATATCTCCTTAGTGCTTTATTGAGTACTATATAGTTCGGTTTGCCCATTGAACCTAGATCTTGGGATCTCCAGTCCCCCTACGACTCTTATTTAAAAAGTAGGCTTTAAACCCATTTCCTTCGATGATTTTTCCACTTGCTCTCTTGTTAAACCTTTCATAAGCGAATCCGCAATATTATCTTTTGACTTTACATAGTCAATTGAGATAATTCCATTTGAGAGAAATTGTCTAACAGTATTATATCTTCGTCGTATATGACGTGACTTACCGTTATATAAATGACTTTGTGCTCTTCCAATCGCTGATTAGCTATCACAGTGTATATATATAGCTGGCATAGGTCTTGACCAATTTGGAATATCCTCTAAAAAATTACGAAGCCATTCAGCTTCTTCTCCAGCTTTGTCTAAAGCAATGAATTCTGATTCCATTGTAGACCTTGCAATACATGTTTGTTTTGAGGATTTCCAAGATCTTGCTTTGCACCTCGAGGGTAAAGACATATCCACTTGTGGATTTCGAGTCTTTATTATCAGATATCCAATTAGCATCACTATATCCTTTCAATACTGCTGGATATCTTGTATAGTGCAGTCCATATTTTTGAGTATGTTTTAAATATCCTAAAACTCTCAAAATTGCTTTCTAGTGATCTTTACGGATTACTCGTATACCTACTTAGCTTACTTCTATGAATAAGCTATATACGGTCTAAATCTGAGGTTTATGACATACATTAAAGCGCCTATTATCTGAGAATATTCTAGTTGAGATATGCTATCACCTTCATTTTTTAGCTGAGCGAAGATTTATATCAACCTGGGTCTTATTTAGAATTATATTATACTTGTTAAATTTTTTAAGTATTTCTTCAATGTAATGAGTTTGAGATAATATAATTCCATTAGATGTTCTAGAAATCTTGATTCCTAATATTATATCTGCAACCCCCAAATCTTTCATGTCAAATCTATTTGACAACATACGTTTGGTAGAGTTGATAACTTCATTGTTGCTACCCATGATTAACATATCATCCACATAAAGACAAACAATGACATATTCCTTTTGAGTGCTTTTGACATAAACACATTTGTCACACTCATTAATTTTAAATTCATTTGATAACATAACATTATCAAATTTCTCATGCCATTGTTTTGGTGCTTGTTTTAATCCATACAAGGATTTAACAAGTTTGCATACTTTCCTCTCTTGTCCAGGAGCTATGAAACCTTCAGGTTGTTCCATATATATTTTTTCATCTAATTCACCATTTAAGAATGCAGTCTTTACATCCATTTGATGTATTTCAAGTCTATTTAAAGATGATATTGCTATTAGCATTCGAATAGATGTAATTCTTGTAATAGGTGAATAAGTGTCGAAATTATCCAATCCTTCTTTTTGTCTATAGCCTTTAACGACAAGCCTTGCTTTATATTTACCAATTGAACCATCAGCTTTCATCTTCTTTTTGAAGATCCATTTATACCCTAAGGGTTTAGAACCAGGTGAAAGGTCCACCAATTCCCATGTATGATTTTGCATAATGGACTCAATTTCACTATTAATTGCTTTTTTTCAATGAGAAGCATCTGGAGAGGATATTGCTTCCTTGTACGTTTGAGGATCGTTTTCTAACAAGAATGTTAGAAAATCCGGACCAAAAGACTTTGAAGTCCTTGCCCTTTTGCTACGTTTAGGTTCATCCAATACAGACTCTTTGTCTATATTTTAAGGATTATTACTAGTAGCATCCAAAGGACTTTTGTTTGAATTTGAATCTTTATTTTCATTATATGGAAAAATATTCTCAAAAAATGATGCATCTCTTGATTCAATAAATGTATTAACATGAATATCAGAAATTTCAGATTTATGAACAAGAAAGCGATAAGCACTGCTGTTATTTGCATAACCAATGAATACACAATCAATTGTTTTTGGTCCTATTTTAACCTTTTTAGGTTTAGGAACCTTTACCTTTGCTAGACACCCCCACACTCTTAAGTATTTATAGCTAGGTCTATAACCTTTCCATAATTCATAAGGTGTTTTGTAAGTTTTCTTATGAGGCACTTTATTAAGAATATAATTGGCAGAAAGCAAAGCTTCCCCCACAAATTGCAGGGTGCTCCAGGCATTTTAACATAGCATTCAACATTTCTTTCAATGTTTTGGTTCTTGCGTTCAAACAATACCGTTAGATTGAGGTGAATAAGGAGCGGTAGTTTGGTGAATAATACCATGAGTAGAGCATATTTCTTCAAATGATGATTCATATTCACCACCTCTATCTCTTCTTATTGCTTTAATCTTTTTGCTAAGTTGATTTTCAACTTCATTTTTATAAAGTTGAAACATTTCTATTGCCTCATCTTTGCTTCTTAGCAAATATACATAACAATATCTTGTGCAATCATCAATAAAGGTAATGAAATATTTTTTCCCACCTGTTGTTTGCACAAACTTTAAGTCACATATATCAGTGTGAATTAAATCTAGAGGTTCAATTTTCCTTTTAACAGAATGAAAGGGTAATCTTGTCATTTTTGATTCTACACAAATTTCACATTTATGTTTTTTGATTAATATCAAATTTAGGCAAGAATTATAAATTAATTAATCTACGCAAAGTATTATAATTAACATGTCCTAATCTAGCATGCCATATGTTTGAAGATTCTAACAAGTAAGCAGAAGAATTAATTTTATTATTATTCATAGACTTTGGTACAACAGTCATAACATTCATCTTAAAGAGCCCATCATTCATGTAGCCCTTTCCTACAAACATTTCATTTTTAGTAAGTACAAACTTATCAGACACAAACACCAACTTGAAGCCATTCTTACTAAGTAGTGACCCAGAAACTAGATTTTTGCGGATATCTGGCACATGAAGCACTTCGTTCAAAGTCAGTTCCTTGCTAGATGTCATTTTCAGTATAATCTTTTCACGTCCTTCAACCTTTGAACTTGAGGAGTTTCCCATGAAGAGTTGATCATCATTTTCTACTGGTTTGTAAGTAGAAAACATCCATTTATTGGAATAAATGTGGCGAGTAGCCCCAATGTCCACGTACCATTCTTTAGGGTTTTTTACCAAATTACAGTCAGATACAACTGCAGAAAGATTAATGTCTGAAACATTTTCAGACAGCTTTTCCAGTTCTGTCACATTTACTTGAGGCTTTTGTTCTTTCTTCAACTTCTTTGGCTTGCAACATTCACTTGATTTATGTCCTTGGATGCCACAGTTGAAGCATTTGCCTTTGAATTTCTTCTTGGCCTTGAAGGTATCTTTGCCTTCACGCTTCCTTTTGTTGTTGTTTGGCTTTTGTTCTACCACATTTGCCTTTGCTTCAATGAAATTCTTCCCACTCTTCTTCTCAGATCCTCGATTGTCCTCTTCAATCCTAAGTCGCACAATCAGCTCTTCAAGATTCACCTCTTTGCGTTTATGCTTCAGATAATTCTTGAAGTCTTTCCATGATGGTGGAAGTTTCTCAATCATTGCTGCAACTTGGAATGAGTCACTTAATGACATTCCTTCAGAATGAATGTCATGTAGAATTACTTGTAATTCTTGAACCTGAGTGATAACTGCTTTAGAATCTAACATCTTATAGTCAAGAAATCTACCAACAATAAATTTTTTCATGCCAGCATCTTCAGTTTTATATTTCTTGTCTAAAGATTCCCATAGTTCTTTTGCAGTTTGAATTGTACAATATACATTATATAATGTATTATCTAAACCATTCATTACATAGTTCCTGTAAAGAAAATCTGCATGTTTCCATGCATCAACAGCAGCCACTTTTTCCCTGTCAGTTTTCCCTTCAACAAGAGTAGGACAATCCTCTTGTAGAAACCTTGCCAAGTTCAGTGTTGTGAGATAAAAGAGCATCTTTTGTTGCCAACGCTTGAAATTAGTTCCATTGAACCTTTCAAGCTTTTTTCCATGAGACATACTCACGGCAGGAATGGTACTAGTAGATGCCATTTCTGTTATAAAAATATAGACTATCAATAATCAAAATAAATTTCTGTTTGTACAAAAAATTTGAGAATTCAAACAACAAATTTTATAAAATTTGTATAGCACAAATCCAAATTTCATTTATAAATTTAAGTTTACAAATTTGCATTTTAAAATAATTTGTATATAAAACTAAAGCAGTACACATGAATAAAACAAAGGAGTACTTATTCACTTGTTTGTATGTTTGTAAGTTAATACAAAATATGTTTTGATCATTGACATTTTTACTTTTATAACAACTGGTTAATTAGACAACCATGTGCTTTTGCATATTAATAATAACGAAAAATCAAAATATTATCATGGAAAAATTAAACAAAATATTAACATGCAAATATTATATATAGTATATTAACATGCAAATATTATATAATCAGAATATATATAAACAGAAAAAATATTCTTCTTGATAAACAGGCTCAAATGTGACGCCCCCAAAATAGGTATACATCACCCATTTTGAGTCGTCAAATACATGGTACAGAATACAAATACAATCTTTAATATACAACAAGAGAGCTGTGAGTTTTAATATAATTATTGTCTTCTAGACAATATCCACTCTCAGAATAATTACTCATTACATTTATTGTCACACTATTTAACAGAATAGTGAGGACTACTAATACTATCATCTCAGACCGTCACTCCGTTCCCCGACTAGTCCCCACTCACGTTCTCATTTTCTGAAGAGAAAACGGTGAAAGAAAGGGTGAGCTCAACTAAAGAAGAAATATTATGACTAAGATAATGCGTATAAGTTATCATTAGCCTTCAACAATGTTAAACTGATAAAATACAATAGACATCAAGTTTAATTGCAGCGGAACAAGTAATCCATTAAAAGAGTCAAGTAGAGAATAAAATCTACTATCTTTTATGATTGAAAAAGATTTTTCATCACTTTTATTGTTGGGACTCAACTTAATAAATCATCCATATCATCCCTGCACTACGGCCGAGGATATTCATTAGTATCACAACCACAAATTGTCCATACACTACGGGCCAAGGATATTCGTGCTCATCAATGGTCATGATCATGCCAACAACTGTCCATCATTGCACTACGGGCCAATGAGGACTTTTACCACATCATTTGTAACATTACTGGCCATGATTATATAGAATAATCACCTCGGTCATAATCATACCAAGTCCATCTATGCACTATAGGCCACAAATGACTTTCAATAAAATATAAACATGAGGATGATGACAATGATATAAGAATTCAATAAAACAAGTTCAAGCATTAATTTATCAAGGAACTAATAATGTCCAAATTGTCAACATGATACTTCTTTGTAGAGTAAAATTCAAAAATGCTCAGAAGAATATTTCCATGAAAAGATACTGGATGAAGCGCAAATATCAAGGATATTCCACTAATTTCATGGAGTATAGAAGTCAAAACTTTAACCAACTGAGTTTAATAAAGAATGGAATAACAAAAGAAATCACCATGCATGCGGTACTTGCAGCATGACGGAGTTATTTCAATGTAATAATAAATAACGGAACCGGGTCGAAAGCGTAATACGCGACCGGCTATGATATTCCAATGTAATAATAAAGAATAGAATAACAACAAAAATCACCATGCATGCGGTATTGCAGATAGACAAAGTTATTCCAGCAGAATAATAAACAACGGAATCGGTCGCCAGAAACGCATGCACAAAATATTCCAATGAATAATAAAGACGGAACCTGTGTCCGCAGCGTAAAGCATGCACAAGATATTCCAGCGAGAATAATAAAGAGCGGAAACCGTGTCCCACAGATAACGCATGATGAGCAGGATGTTCCAAATGAATAATAACGAATGAACAACAACAAGAAATCAACAAGTATAGGGTAGATCACATATCACTGAAGTTATTCCAATGTAATAATAATAAAGAATAGAATAATGAAGTTCTCTTCATGAATATGAAAAAAAAAATACCCCTTACCGTAAAAGAAACTTGATATCGAGTAGTGAAGTAGCGAGAATACTTTTCTTCTTTCTCTCTATAGTTTCTCTCTCATAATTTATCTCTAGAGTTTTGGTGAATTCGTAAAGAAATAATGAAGGAATGAGCTTCTATTTATAGAAGAATGGAATGAATAAGTAACCAATCCATGAGCGGTCAGATTGATTTATTTTAAGCGGACGGTCCAGATTAGTTTACAATAAAATATAATATATTCTAATTATTATCTAATAAAACAAATAACTTTTAAATAAAATATATTATATATATATAAGATGTGCCAAAAATCACGAGATACACTCATGTGATCAATATTTTCCTTCCTTTACCAAATTGTCAACAAAGTTTATATATATATATATATATATATATATATATATATATATATATATATATATATATATAATAGCCTTAATAATGCACTCTCCCACCAGACAAACCAAATCTTTTTCTTTGATTTCACGAGAACCCCCCAATTTCCAAAACATGTGACAAACAAAATGAAACAACTTCACCGACAACTTTAAAAATGGGTAAGTTAGGGTATCAAATACCTCATAAAAATCCCCTCAATATTTTTTTTTAACAACATTTATCACCATTATTATAATTCACAATATTAATCGACTGCGGTCGTTTTCTGTAAGAGGGGCTTTCCAATAAGGATTTTTCCTATTAGTAGCGTTAATTAGGTGGTCAAACCTCTCTTGGCGAGAACTTCTAGACATCGTTAATATTGCAAATAATAATATTAATAACTCGTCATCTCAATTATTGATTTAATAATATATAAAATATCGACATAATAATTGAATAAAACTGAATGATTTCTTACATAAGCATCAATAATCAATACCGTGTGCTACTATGCAATGCACGCTGACATCGACATACTTTTACTACCTGAAAGTAGTTCAACAAGATCAACCAGAAACTTCCGTCGTTATTTTTATAAAAATATTTTTGTCGCTTTTTCTCAATCGACAATAATTATGTTGTGGGGTCCACCAATGATTATGCGCCAATAGATTATCTGAATATTCCTCGCTAAAAGCGAATATTCTCCCAACCAATCGAATATTATATAACAACTTCACGTGATTTTGTAAAATTTATAAATACTACCCACAACTATAACATTATATCAAATTTATTCTATAATATTCAAAAATGATAATTATAAAAAATTCATCTTTATTCATAAAAGTTGGGTCTTACATCAAATATATATAATCAGAATATTATATATATACTAATATGCAAACAGAATATTATGTATGTTAATAATAACATGCATATTAGGAATGCTCTTTTTTTTCTTTTTTCTTTTTTAAAGTAATAAGTGGATTCTAAGTTGAATGATTAGTGGTAGAAATTGAACACCAACACGCCACCAATTATCAAAGTTTGTAAACTGTAATCACGCCCCAACTTTTTGTAAACAACTACTATGGTAATATATTATAATAATTAATAATAAAATAAATGCATATACCTGAACTAGGAACATGCAGAATTAGGAACATGCATGTATAAACAACATGCAGGTATAATAATAACATACGTTAATTAATAACTCATGCAGAATTAGTAATTGTCAATCATGTGCACTCAAATGAGATAGTGGGAGAAGAGAAGACAACAAACAGGAACATTATTACGGCAAGTTCTAAAATTCTGTTAAAACAGAAAATTTATTTTATCAACGATTTTTTGTTCAATTAAATTATATAAATTAAATGCTACTATATTTATAGAAAAAATAAATTTGTTTTAAGATTGTAATCTGTAATATATAGTACTATTTAATATATATATATATATATATATAAAATTAAGCAAAAGCAGAAACCAATTATTAAAATAAAAATCATATAAATCGAGTCCTTTGAATTCACAAAAGTCTCCTTAAAAGCAAATTATATTCCTCACGGTCTTAAGGATTAATTGAATACTTGCTTCCCAAGATAAAAGCGGATTTACAATTCTTAATTAGTAGCCCTACAAAATTAAGAATTCGATGAAATATAAATTCTATGTTATATACTCGAACTTTACTATTAATAATAATGATGCATGAAAGTGGTGCATGAATACACTTACTCAGAAAACGGGAAAATATTTGCAGAACGGTGGGAAGGAACGTAATCTGCAGAAACGAAATTTTTGCAGAAGGGAAGGAACGGAATCTGCAGAAACGGAATTTTTGCAGAAGGGAAGGAACGGGTTTTGCAGAACGGGAACGAAAAATATATTGCAGAATGGGATTTGCGAAGCGTAAGCGGGACTTAATATTGCGAGAACGGAATTGCGAAGCGAGCGGGACTTAATATATCGCAAAGCGGGAATTACGTAAAGTAAGCAGGGAGAAAAGGAAAAATGTTATGTCTTTGAAATGTTCCCACACCGTTTATTTATAGAATAATTCTGCAGCATATCAGACCGTTGGGGAGCAACCGTCATCAAAATTACATAGTATCATGATAATAAAATCAAAACGACGTAGTATAATGCTAAACGTTTTTTGTCCAAAAAGTTATATATCTGAGCCGACCCGACGGTGGCGTGCGTGTGGGTTTAAACCATGCCTTGGCTAGGTCCTCTCCCTTTCACAGGCCCTTCCCATTAAGCAAACATTCCATATATAAAGACTTCATATTTCCTTCACACATCCTATGTGGGATTATGCAATTTACAACATATCAAGTAAGTGACTTTGGAGTCAATTTTCTCATTCAATTTCTAATGAATTTGAACAAATATGTATACCACGTTATACTCCTCTTGGAGAAAAACGCATTGGTGCATTGACCCGACATTTACGGAATGTGAGTCCTACAATAAATTAAGCCTCAAAATGCTTTAATATTTATTTTGTCAAACCCATTTCCAACAGTGTCACCTAACCGTCACCATAATCACTACCCCCTTAATGCCATTTCAGTCAAATTCATAATCGACCAAACCCAAAAACCCCACCTCAAAATCACTACTCAATTTTGAGATAATAAATTTTAAAAGGTTAAGGTTAATTTTGTTTATAAATTTTTATTCATACATGACGGGATTATAATACTCAACTATATATGGTATTAAATTGTCCCCATTTTAAGTCGTTTTATAATTCTTGGACTAATAGTCCCTAAGGGTGTAAACGAACCGAGTTGATCTGAGTATTGAGTTGCTCAGATTTGGTTCACAAAATTTATCGAGTATAAAATAAAGTTTGATCAAGGCTCATTTAACTACCGAGTCGAGCCCGATTCCGAATCGAGCCCGAGCAGTTTGAACTTTTCGAACGAATATGATCCGAGTATCAATAGAAAATTATAATTTAAAGAGGTTCGGGTAATTTATCAAACTTTAAAATGTGCTCATATTTGACTCATATATATTTCGAGTCGAGCTCGAATCGAACTTTTAGTCGAACGAGTACGAATCGAGCCCGAACTATTTGCTCATTTTACAACCTTAATAGTCTCAAGTCTAAATTTAAAAATAAAAAATACATTTGAGATTAATAGTCATATCCCAAGTATAATCCTTGCAAACAAACATAGCCTAAGTGTATTGTTTGTTTTCAAATTTAGACTTAGGACTATTAATCTTGAGATTATAAAATGACTTAACAGTCTTGAGATTATAATTATAATTCCTGGATTATAATCTTTAATAATTTTAGAATTATAATTCTAGCAACAAAAAAAAAATTAACATATTAAAATAATTTGCAAGAATTAAAATACTTAAATAACATTTCCGTCGGCACGACGAATGAGCTGTAATTCCAATGCCTAATCCTCGTCCTACTAAAAACAAATAAACAAGTCTTGAAAAAAATTCATCGTACTTTGTGTATATGTTTTTATTTGTCTTGGTATGGTATTTTACAAGATTCCTAAGCATTTTTTTTTAATTCATAAATCATGTTTTTTTATTCTTTCTTTTATTACAATAACTTATTAATTCATATATATTAAGATTAATTTTAGACAAATGTTGTTGTGGTGTAGTGGTTATTACGTTAGTCTTACACACTAAAGGTCCCCAGTTTGATCCTGGGCAGCAATAATTGAGTTTTAATATTTTCTAACTACTATTCAAATATATTGATTTTTGTGTCAAAAATTAAATTTGGTTCACAGAATTTATTTTATCTATTATAAATTTATAAAGTTTATCAAACTTTAAAATTTATTCATATTTAATTTAAATCAATTATAATTTAAGTCGAATTCGAATCCAACTTTCAGTCGAACGAGAGTACAAAAATCTTATTAGAAAAGAATATTGTCTTGGTTGTGTGATGCTATATTAGTATTAAAAAAACGACATTAGTCGCGTCAAGCGTTTCATAAAAAAAAATATATCTATAATTTTAAAAATATACTAAACAAAAAAAAATACATATCTAATTTTGAAACGGAATATCATTACTGTTATTTGCTCCCAAAGATTTGTATTTAACAAGATACATCATGCTTTCTGTGAATATTGATCATCAAAAATAAAGAGAGGAAAAGAAATCAAAAGCAATGGATGCATATCATGGGACAAAAATAATAATGTCACAAAACTGAATACAAGGAACTTCCTCATGTATGTATTACTGCATTTTTCTTGTTTCTCTATATCCTATTTCTTTTTTTTCTATAGTGATAGGCTGTCTACTTACAAAATCAACCACTTTCCCCAAGGAGTTGGAACAGCTATTGCTTTTGCCGGCGAAGAAATCCTTTCATGTGGTCGAAAGTTTCTGCCTTAACAATAAGACGCATCTTTTTAGAATCTTCCCACAACAAACCACCATATTCTCGTGCAAAGTCGCAAGCAGCCTCAAACACATCCTGCAAAAAACACGATAACAGACAGGATCAGGACAAAATTGAAATTAAATATACACCAAGAGCATTGCAAGTAATGATTTAGGCACTGGGTTCTTACCCTGGAGGGGAACTCATCATAAAGATGTGAAGGTGTCATTTCAACCCTATTCAAATCTGATTCCCACAACCTTATCTGTCAAGTAAAGCTGCTTTTCAGAACATTATGATGATGAGATGCGGCTCCCATTAATTTATTTTTTTTTGTGAAAAAGAAGAATATCAACTGTGCTGCTCAAGTAG
The DNA here is from genome assembly GCA_020205605.1 of Panax ginseng. Taxonomy (NCBI): domain Eukaryota; kingdom Viridiplantae; phylum Streptophyta; class Magnoliopsida; order Apiales; family Araliaceae; genus Panax; species Panax ginseng. The sequence continues at coordinate 12,045,700 of CM035128.1, read as the reverse complement.
AGTCTAGTTGAGCTAAATAGAGTTATATTTTCTTGAAGGTTACAACTGTCAACTGACAAAAATCACCAAGCTAAAGATGGAAGCAACACCATTGAGGTAATTACATTTCACTGTAGAAGAAAAGAAAGAGAAGAAAACCTGATCGGTAACATTTTCTGGTACAGCTGGTACTCTCTCAACAACTCGAGGATGTGCATTCTGCTGAAGAAAAGAAATAATCTGCAAATCCAGAGGTTTAGAACTTGAATTATGTTCCATAAAAAAAGAACAAACTACGAAATATTTTCTGGCTTGCAGACATTGGGAATCATATTTTGTTACACCATATGCACATTGTTAATTTCATTTCCATGCCTTGATATATTCAGGAAAAGATGTTCCTTTGGTGTTGCAATGAACTTAAACAAACTTCCCAGACCAGTAGCTATTATTGTCAGAGTTAGGAAAATACACCAAGACAGTAGCATTTGAAAAGGCCTGACACTAGTTGTATCCATTACCTGGATTTGCTAAAGGGTAATAGAGCTCAACATAAATTTGCCAGTACATACAATAAACACTTCAAAAAGATGGCTCAAGCTGTTTCTTAATCTTTACATTGCACTATATATGTGTAGGAACACCGACTAGCCTGGAAGCGTGATACTATGAACTTAAAAGTGCATGTTGCTGGTCAGATAGTCATTAGTAAAACTGAACTCTCTGTCAAAAGATAAAACAATTTGAAGATATACAACAAGTTCTACTTGCCTGGTCTGATGTAATGCCGTTTTGAAAAGCTTTGTATAGATTCTCTTTCGTAATTGCTCCAACAATAAGGTTTGGTAGCTGATATTCTATCCTGCAGTATCAGACCACATTTTTTTCACTTCAGCGGTGTATGACCAAATTATAAACAAACTATTTCCAGAATCCAATCAGGTATACATAATCATATTTAATTTTATTAATGTAAATTTATGAAGTACTGTAATATATTGAAAGAGAGCGGATCTAAAACATATCTCTTAAATAGCATACTCTCTTAAATAACATACTTTTATTAAAACTACGTCGTTTTGGAGATTCTTTTAAAAAACAAGTGAGGCCGCGGGTGACATTTTTGTAAATAAAAGAAAAGCAAGTGGGACCACTCTCTTTTAACATTATTTTGTTTTTTAAAAGAATCTTCAAAACGACGTAGTTTTAATAAAAGTATGCTATTTAAGAGATGTATGTTATTTAAGAGGTATGATTTAGATCCGTTCTGAATATTGAAAATAACATAAGATCTCTGTCGTGAACTGAAATGTTATAAGCTATATCTCCAATTTTTTATATTTCTCCAGTAATTTAAATAAATAAAAGTCATGAATCTTATCTACATAAAACCCCTACGGCCCTACATCTCAATTAGTGGTTATAGCTTTGTTTTGGTAAGTAAAACTCAAATACAAGTATATAACTAACCAAAGATTGCTTAAGATTACAAACCATGAAAAACTAGTTGATCACAAATAAATCATGAATTTTCAATCGCATAATAATTCCTTCTTCTTCATTAATTTTTTTTTGAAGAATTCTTCATTCATTATTTTGGTAAGTAGACTGAATACAATTTATCAAGTTAATCAGGAAAATACAGATATGAGAGTCATCAATGCTTATCAGAATAGGAATATTAGTTGAAACACTTTCTGAAATTTCGCTCTCTTTTTTAGTGACGATTTTTTTTGAAACATAGAAATAACCCATCAAAAGTCAAAGAAAATTTCACGTAATCATATATTTTTACTGATGCAAGAAAATATTTACCCACAAACTACACAAAAAGATTAAATGAGCAAACTGTTTACCTTGCAAATAGGCGTAAAATCTCGCAGTGTAATTTAGATGTTGAATATGCATATAGCCTAAAGTTTGTTTCCACAACGACATAACCCTGCAGGGAAAGAAGAGAAAAAGTTGTTAACTTTGCTATTCAGCTGTCTATATGCTAATAATATCCATTTAGAAGCTGAATAAACGAAATCATGTATAAGCTAAGGTCAGAACTTTTGACATATATTGAGAACTACACCCTCTCATGCTCACTTTGATGTTACAAGCAAATCAAATAATCTCTCTGTAGTCTCATCTAGATTTTATAAGCAGTCAAATGAACCAACAGAATAAAACATCCTCTATTCAGTAAACAACAGAATGAATACAAAGGAAAATTCAATCAATTTTAATAGAATATAGATTGTCGATGGACTTCATCATCCAGCAATGCTGAATTACTCAACAGGAATCAGATCCAGCCTCATCATATATATATGGAGTACTGCACATTATAATGGATAATAAGAAGAAAATTTGTGAGGGTTTACAGAGGAAGTCATGGCATTCTTGAGAACACCACAGGCAAGTCATAGGAAGTGGGTTAATGTGTTTTACTGCCACAATACTGGCCTAACCAAAATTTGTTTACTTGCCATTCCTAATTGAAAATCTATCTGACATGAAAACCAATTCAACAGTAAAACCCATCTGACAAGGTAATCCTTTTAACCATGAGGATGCCTCTACATAAGCCACACTAGTGCTCTAAAACAAAATAATTTTAAGATTGTTTGTCCCTTTATGAACTCATAGTATCATAGACGTCTGAAAACAGCAATGAGTAATATTTTCCTTCACTTTAAAGCTCTATAAGAGACCTCAGATTGAATTGGTATACCAAGTAGAGCAATGTTCATAAATAAAAATTCATAAGAGCCCTCAACATTTGTTGTGGCATTGGTGAGCATGTGGCTTGAAATATGCTTCAACTACTTCTCACCTTAGCAACTAATCAGGCAAGTGCACAATAGATCGAGTCCTAAAGCTGAAAGGGTGAAACACTGAAACATTTCCAATTCTCTAGTCTAGCCTCAACGTTTTGAACATATAAATACATGTTTTGTGCTGGATTGAGTTTAATGAAGTTGACCTTGGTTCCTTGCAACTCGTTAAACATTAGCACCGTATAAATTAAACCATGTTCCTATGAGTTTCATTATATATATATATATATATATATATATATATATATATATATATATATATTAAAAGATATATTTCAAGTGAGGTTTATTTAGGGTATACTTAATCATAAGAAAGATACCTCCTTTCTTGATGAGGCATCTGATAGACTAATTGAAAGATTGGTGGCTAGTTTAGTAGGAATGAACCAACTCTCTTTCCTACCCTACAAACACAGAGACAAAATACATTGTAGAAATTATTTGAATCAATATTAGGATGATAATTAAATAATTGTATCACAATTATATAACGAACTATTAGTATTCACCTGCTGAAGCTTGACTAATCCCAGATCTGCAAGGTCCTTTACTATGTTTCTCTGAATGTCACTCAATGTGTTCATATTATATGCCTACAAGTAGAGAAACAATTTAAAACCATACTTAAAATTGTGGAACGTTTCTGAAGACCCGACTTATATAAATATTTCTAGAATCTCTAGTACAGAAAATGTTGTTCATCTAATGAATGTAAAATTTATGAACATTTTCAGTTGTCCTATTAATATGAAGTCAGCAATAACAAATATTTGCCCAAATAACCAATTACTATAATAATGAATGATATGTATCAATATTTTTAGCAAAAAAAAACAAAAAGAATGATAAGTAGCAAATAGGATGATCATATCAGTGATGTAATACCTCGCCAGCAACGTGAAAGCTAAGCTCCAGCAAAAATGAGATAAGATCTGATGTATCAACACCTCGCTCCTGCACCAAAAAATTGTTCAGGATTGCTAAATATCAGGAACTAAAACCAAGTTACCAACTAAAACGCACAAATCTGTAAGTTTTAATTCTCTAATACACACAGCTAAAGCACAACTTAATTTTGCTTTTTAATACAAGTTATAAAATTAATTTATCTTTCATCAGATTTCTTGTTTTCTGTAAAAATGATAATTTTCTTTTTTAAGTCAAGTATGCATTGCATATTAGAAAGATTATATTTTATAGCAGCATACATGAGAGGGATAGTTCACTGGAATAATATAGAAAATGTGTTCTATAACTTTGGCTTAGGAAACCAATTATGGCATGAAAGTGATCAGATATTGCATGCATTATATGATGTAATCATATATTAGGTCTTCCAACTTGCTGATTTGAATCCTCTTATTTGGCATAAGCATACCTACTCTAGGGGAAAAATCTTGTCAACAAAAAAGAAAGAAGGTCCTGAGTTGATTCCACAATAAGATGTAAAAACCAGACAGTTCAGCAATGTCAGTTACAAACTTACAAGTTACAACAGATCAGAAACCCCAGAAAAGAAGGGGAAGGGAGACAGGAGCTTAGGAATTATCAAGAGACCATACCTCAGAATGAGTGATATACTCCCTGATGATATACCAAAGTTGTGCATTTGTATCCATAAGCTGTTATAAATGAAGGTCAATATATCCTAAAAGGATAATATAAACAAGATTAATACTAATAGCACCATACCAAGAACTGGAAACCACTCTCTGTCAACATTGGAGCTTCTTTCTCTCTAAGGATAAAACACATTTGCAAAACATATCAAATATAAGTTATAATTTCCTCATCTCCCAAGTACACAATACATGGCCAGATGAATATGTAGGAAACACAAAGTATAAACTGAGAATGAAAGGACCTTTGACTCAAAAGGCCTCTCTGGAATATTTTCATCATCGAAGAGCTGATGTTTCTTGTCGCTTCAGCTTCCGTAGAGCTTATAAGGTGGAGCAGAAAACTCTGATTTGCCAAAATCTCAAGTTATGAAAAGAGTGGCCAAAAATATGCTGAGACTGCTGAAAGTGGTAGAAACAAAGCACTACATTGTTTGAAAAATACCTATTAACAAGGTGACTAAGAACTAGCAAGCTGAAACTTAAAATATCCATATACAATGAGACAGAAAACAAGAATTTGTGCAGAAATAAAAATCTCGGACCTCCCACTGTTCAGAAGCATAGGCATCTAAATCAACCGAGCTTGGAAGCCTCACAGTGATAGTTGAAGGCATAGGTTCCCTTGGTAAAACTCCACTGCAATATTCAATTCAGTGGTCATACATGTAATACATATATACACACACACACATATATACACACATAAATACATATATATATATATATATATATATATATATATATATATAATGGAGTGATCTATAGCCACTATAGGCCATTTTTTAGCTATCCCATCCATTGTCATCCATGAAGTTCGAGGATATTAATCTGTCCACCATTGTGTAGCAGTACCAGCGGAGTCCTCAACATTTAATAGCGGAGCTCCTTTTTACACTAATTTTCCATGTTACTCTCTCTTTTCTTTTCTTTTTTGTAACTTCAAAAACTGAATGAGTTCAAGTCAGCAATTTATGACATGGCTCATTGATTTTTCCAAAATTAAAAGTAAGGTCACCGAAGTAGAATATTGGTAGTAAATAGTAATATTTAATTAAGCCTTCATTCTGTGTATATTCCCATACACACACAAGTGAGTGAGAGTGTGCGTGCATGTGTATGTTTGTCCATAATATATATATATATATATATATATATATATATATATATATATATATATAGAGAGAGAGAGAGAGAGAGAGCACGCATAAATTATCTTTAAGTTTCATGTTTTTACCAGTCGAAGCTATTCAGTCAAAACATAAGGAACTCCATAAATTATCAAACAAAAAATTAGTCCTGAACCCTTGCTACTAATTACTCCCGTCAACTAAATCACTACCTCAACAATAACACCAAGAAAAAAAATAGTAGAATACAATAACAATTTCATGTGAACTCACAGGAAGAAAGAACACAATCTATGCGGCTAACGTGCAATAAGAAATTGTATATGTACTTCACGCTTACCCGTGTATTATATGGTTCTGAATGTTATTCTGAAATGTTGAATTTAATCTGTAAGTGGTTTCTTTTTTCCTGCCAATATTAATAAGAATATCAGTAAATTAGAAAATAAAGTGATCCGAGACTCCCTAGTGTTGAAACAATAACAGAGTTACTCATGTTGAGATATTTATGAGATTTTTCATCAAATCATGGATTGGTCATAAGAAAAATTGGCCAAAAGATCTCAAGATGTACAAAGACTTCTGCTTTATATTTTGAACAACCAGAACACTGAGAAAAGAGATGGCATTGGAAAAGCCAATTAAGAATTTGAACTGAAAGAGCAAAAGATCCTTAAGACGAATTTGAAAGGTACATGCTTTAATGGCCTTTTATTATAACAAAATCTTCACTAAATGAATATTTTTTCTGATCCACATTTGTTTAACTAAGCAGATCATCAACAGCATAATTGTTATCACCCAAAAACAGCCTTCAACAATATAAACCAACCCAAAAGAAGAAAAGAGTTAAGGAAATAAATACCTGTCAACAGTTTCGGTAAATACTCTCAACTGAATTAATCTATCAATGGCAACTCTATGCTTTGACGATCCATCAGCAAGCACCCACTCTTCCATTGATTTGGCTGTTACAGGCACATCAATATACAACATTTGCAACACATACTTCTTGGATAGAGGCGGCAAAGACCTGAGCACCAAAGACAGCCAAATGTGAAGACTAACACCAATATCAAAAACCCCAACTAAAAAGTAACTAATAAAAAGTAACTAAGTAAATAAATAAATCACTATAGACTAGTTTGAAATGGCATGCTAGAATGCATACCTGGGAAAAGCAAGTTTTACCTACAATTGATTTAAAGGTGATGGGAAATAGTGGGCTGGTGGACTTTCGTCCTTTAGACCTCCTTCATAAAAATCTTATCTTCTGTTCTTACATGGAGCGCGCGTGTGTGTGTGTGTGTGTGTGTATATATATCACTTTTTTCACTTGTTTGTTTTCCCCTATTCTCTCACCCTCTTAATGTATTTACACATTTCCCAGATAAAATAGCTTTTTCCTATAGAAGTCCTTCAATCTTCAAACAGTCCTAAGCAAACTCAATTCTTTTTTTACAATTCAAAGATATTTGGGATAAGAACGTATTTATTTGGTTCAATTATTTAATTTTCCAAAACATATACATTAAAAACACCTACATTCACATATACAGCTCAACCTAGCATTACAAAACATAAAATTAAAAGAAAACCTAATAATTAATAATCACCCAAACAAAATGCCTTCACAATAATGAAATTCACTCAAAATTTGGGGAGCTAAAAAAAGAAAAAGAAAAACCTGGAAACAGAATGATAGAGGGGAAACCTGAGAATAGCTTCACAGATGAAGGGATTATCGTACAACTTGTCGAGCTTCATGGCAGGCAATGAAGCCACCATGTCCATGAAATTCTTAGCAATTATCCTCACTTGCGGCATTATTCTGTCTGTAAAATTTTAAACTTAGGATTTCGCCAAACAGGTGGATCAGAGAATGCCCTAAAAGGCAAAAGCAAATCGAAATCCGAGAGTAGCAGCTGTAAGGTAAGAATCTGAATTGTTTCACTACTATGATGTGCGGAAGCCCTTCTCCTCTACTTTTTTTTCTTGTAGACCATGTTTGTTTTAAAAAAATATTTACTTAGGATTCAATTATTCTTAATTTAACATTTTTTAGGATTATTTTTTTTGTAAACAAACATGGTTTTAATGTATTTATTTTTATAAATAATTTTTTAAGTATAAAGTTAAATTTATTAAGTAATAAAATTTAATTTTGTCAATTATATTCAATGTATATATTTGTATAAATAATTTCATAAGTAATAAAATTTCACATTATCGATTATTATGATAATTTGATTATTTAAAATTTAAATTTCTTATAATTTAATTTAATTAATATAAATTATATTACAATAAATATATTGAAACTATTTGAATATAATTAAAGTGGAGTTATTTATGACATTCCTACATGCATCTACTAAGAGTAATATATATAAAAAAATTTGTATCACTACTCTTATTAACGACAGTGGTTTAATTTTATTTTATTTGTCACTACACTTAGTAGCAACATGGGTTTATCTATTTATTTTGCGTCCGTTAGATCTCGCATTAGACAGTGAAATATGAGTTTATTTATCATAACAACAATTTACTATATCTATATATATATATATATATATATATATATATATATATATATATATATATATATATATATTGTAGATACTCAAAATTTTGTGTTATTGTTACTAACCACGCAGGAAGGCAGAATCGTCTTTCATCTTCTAGAGACAACTCTGGAAGTCAAAATCATCAAACCCAAAGCCCGGAGATAACCCCAAGAGATCAAATCAAGCCTCGGAGACAACCCTGGGAGATCAAGCAAAACCCCGATAACAACCCCGGAAAATCAATTACGGCCCCTGAGACAACCCTAGGAGATCAAATCCAAGTCCCGGATACAACCCCGGGAGATCAAGCTAAACCTCGGTGATAACCCCGGGATATCAAGCTAAACCCCGGCGATAACCCCAAAAAATCAAATCCAGCCCCGAAGACAACTCTTGGGATATCAAATCCAAGTCCTAGAGATAACCCTGAGGACTGTCAAAAGTCAACGGCAGTCCAATCTTAGAGACAACCCTGAGAAAAGACGGCTACAACTGCATCAAGCCCGGAACCAACCCAGAAGGGGAAAAATAGTAATTTTTCCAACTCAGCGTCAATTCAACCCAAATCATTGCAAAAGAAGTTATGCATAACCATAACATCAATCCCGAGTGAAAATAGCATAAGGCAGCTCAACGGATGGTCTGCGAAGAATTGAAGATCTGGTTATGGACCCATCTTTCCAAATTCGGAAAATGTCAAATCTCATATCATTGTGTAGCTCTTATCAAGGGCTTTCCGGAAAGGTATAACACGCCTCCATCGAATTCCCGGATTGAAAGTTATGAAGGTTCGAGCGGACAGTGCGTTGATCTGAGTGCATATATTTCAAGACAACGGCCCCACTTGGGCCCGAGGAAGCCGTAAAGTAGACCCGCGACTACTTTGGTCTATAAATAATACCCTTATCAGCCAAAAAGAAAAAAAAATAGGAAAAAAGAGAGAAAACTATGTCTATTTCAGCTCTTAACCCTTCATATAGTGTTCCAAACCTCAATATTATTCTTTCTAAACATTTGTATACATATATATTACGATATATCAAATTTTAACCGGTGAAAACTGAGTTTTCTAGCTCCAAAAATGGTCTAAAGTCTTATTTGCAGCACACTGTAAGATTTTTTCAAATTTAGAGTTTTCTATTGCTTTAATATATATATATATATATATATATATATATATATATATATATACACATGTATATATAGACTCTCATCGATTAGTTATGTCCGGATCGTCGATCCGTGGTTTTTTCTCTCTTTAGTATATATATATATATATAGACTTAAACCGAACAGTTGAGCCTGGATCATCGACTATTTATGACTTTTACTAATTTTCATATATATATATATATATATATATATTTATCTGTATATTTATCCAGGCCAGACAGATATATATATATATATATATATATAGATATATCTGAAGCGATCCAGTCAGGAGTCACGATTTTAACTAAAATTGAACTTCCTTTTTGACAATGGGATGAAATCCAACTACCAGAAAGAAGTTTTTTTTTTTTTTTGGGGGAAGACGCGGATCTGGTCGGGTAAAAAAAGACGTGTTGGGTCAAAAAAGGACTCTCTCTCTTTTCCTAAATCGCGAGACTCTCTCTTTACCACAAGTCGTGAGACGTTGGAAAGGCTCGTGTCTCTCTGTCTTGAGACGATCACTTTCGCGTGAAGTGGTCTCTGTCGCTTTCGATTAACCGCGTATCTCTGTCTCCCAAGGTAATTTCTAATTTTCTGTTCTAACCGCGATATCTTGGGATGGTTTTCTTGGATCTATTGGGGTTAAAGGATGGTTTTATTTGGATCTATTGGTTTTTTTGTTGTATTTCATAACTGCGATCTCTCTATCGAGTTTTAGAGCACTGGGTCTTCAACTTGGTTGCCATAACCCAAAAGGTGTTTTGGGAGAAACTTTTGATTGAATTTGCTCTGCTATGTCCATTGGTATTCAAAATCTTTGTTTAAGCTATACTATGAGACCCCAGATTTTATGAATAAAGATTTAAATTTCTCAAAATATTTTTTTGAATATTATGGTGTGGATTTGATATAATGTTATAGTTGTGGGTAATATTTATAAATTTTGCAAAGTAAGCAAGTTGTTATATAATATTCGATTAGTCGGAGAATATTCGTTTTAACAGGGAATATTAAATGACGGCAAGACAATCATTAGTGGCCCCACAGCGAAGTATTGTCGTAGTTAAAAGCACGAATTATCATTTATAAAAATAATGGCGAAAGTGTTACCGTTAAAAGCTGTTGAACTACCCTTAGTAAAAGTATAATGTCTGGCGTGATTGCATAGTAGCACACGGTATTGATTATTGATCTTTACGTAAGAAGTCACTCGGTTATACTCAATTATTGCTCTGATGAATTGTTGCATCATATCTCTCATATTATTGATTCAATTATTGTCACAGTATCATCTGTATAATATGTTATATTATTAAATCAATAATTGAGACGGAAAAGTTATTCATATTATTATTTGCAATATTGACAATGTCTAGAAGTTATGTAAATGAGATGTTTGGTCACCAAATTGCGCGCCAATAAGGAGAAATCCTTATCGGAAAGCCCCCTCTTTCCTGAGAATGATATTAATGATGAATAAGTTCGTGTTGATTAAAGATGAAATTGATAATTCCATTGTGTGAGAATTATTAGTGTTAGTGGAAATCGACAATATTTTGATAATAATATGTCTGGAGGTTATATTGACCAATCAGGTAATTAACCGGATAAATGAATATTAATTGCTATTGATTCACATGACTATAACTATTTGTTCACATATGTGTACTATTGATTCACATTCATTTACTATTAGGGGAGTTGGTGCAAGATTGATAATACTTGCATGACTAAGTTAAAAATAGAGGTATAGATGGAGGTACTATACTGTAATTCGTATTTTCACATGATTATAACTATTGATTCACATGATTGAACTATTGATTCATATTATTTACTATTAGAGGAGGTGGTGCAAGTTTGATAATACTTGCAGGACTAAATTAAAAATGAAGAAAAAGAGGAAGATATTATACTGTAATATTTTGAGCCCCAAAACGTGCAATTATCGAAACTATATTTTTCTATAAATAGAAGCTCATTCTTCCTTCATTTCTCACAATTCACTAAAACTATAGAGCAATTATTATAGAGAGAAATTATAGAGAGAAAGAAGAAGAGAAGTCTGCTACCTCACTATTCCAGTATCCAGTCTGCTACCTTTGTAATTAAACTGTGATGTTGTCCTCTCTTCTTTTATTTTCTTTATTTCTGTTGTTGATTATTTTATTAAATTTTTTTGGAGGGAGGTTTGTGTTCCTTGGGCTCAATTTTGATTTGTTTTGGTCCTAGATTGCTCTGAATGCACTAGTATGAAATGTACAGTATATTGTATTCGAGTGTATCTGAGAATTGTAACCTCTGTACCATTAATAATAAATTGGTTTGTTCATCAAGAGAGACATGTCATCATCTGCATTCTCATATATATATATATATATATATATATAGGTAGTATGATCGCTTATATGCATAACTAGATCTGTTCTGCTAAAACATTGGCCTCAGGACAGCAAAGATACTGATATGAGAGTAGATCGCAAGGAACCAAAGCACCTTTTTGTCGGATTCAAGGAAGAAAGTACAAAAACCCTAAACCCTTACCCGTTCGTGTTCAACTTCGGCCGTAATCTTGGGAGACAGAGACTGAGATATTCAATTTGTATTCAACTTCGGTCGGAATCTCTTTGTGACGGAGACGCGATTTAGGAAACAGAGACCATGAGACAGAGACCATGAGCCTTTCCAACGTCCGGCGACTTATGTAGAAGAGAGAGTCTCGCGATTTAGGAAAAAGAGAGAGGAGTCCTTTTTTGACCTGATGCGTCTTTTTTTACCCGACCAGATCCGCGTCTTTTTTTTTTTCTAAAAGCTTCTTTCTTGGGCCGTTGGATTTCATCCCATTGCTGAAAAAGAAAGTTCTGATTTTAGTTAAAATCAGGGCTCCCTGACCAGATCGGTTTAAGATATATATATATATATATATATATATATATATATTAACTATTCTTGTGTTAAATATCTATTTTAGCTATTCATTCAATGTAATTCATAATATTTAAGTCTAGTTTTCTTTCTAATTTTTTTTGGAGATATTAAGCAACCACGTGACCCTAGATTTGTATCTAGAAGGAACATGAAGCTTGGCTACTCGCAGGCAGGGATTTAACTGATGAATTCTTTGTTTTGCGTCATTTAGATTAAATGTCTATTTTATTCCAATATCTTCGTTAGGTAGGATATTCATATGATATTTTGTGAGCCTAGGAGCCACGAGATCTAAGATCTAGCTAACGGATTTAGATCTGGTTCTAATGATGGACCTTTTTTAGCTATACAGTTAACTTGTAAATCATATTTGTGATGTTTGGACATCCTTCGATGGCTTTTATGCCTATAAGGAGCCCGACACTTATATGTATATTATTTTGTCAAAAATGCTCCGCATCTCGAGAATAAAATCAAATTAAACTGAATACGAAATAAAATAGAAGTATCAAATGTCTCAATTATTAGGTTTGTAATATTCATGAACGTAATCAAATTGCATAAAATAAGCGAAAACATGTAAAAATCAGAGTTTAAAATTTTATAAACCATATACCCGGATCACCCTTTATGCACAATTATTAATTAAACGAAAAAGAAAGAACAAGAATCATACTCTTGAAAATTCGAAGCTTCTCGAGTACAAGTTCACCTCCAATCCTTTTCGCGTTCAACTTGAATCCATCGGGTTTGGTCCTTCCTTTGATCGGCGTTAGCCACCCAAGTGTTTGGCCTCTGAGGTGATCCACCAAGGAAGAAGAAATATTCAATAAGAAGGGTGGTTGGCTAAACCCTAGTTTTATCTATCTCATAGAAAAGGCGACTCTCCAACAATTGGAATTACGTATGTTGTGAAAAAGTCAACGACCACCCTAACCCATAATAAGACTCCTCTTATTTATAGATGTGGGTAACCCTCCTTAACAATTAAGGAATTGAGTTTTATTTTAATTAATTAAATTCTTTTAATTAATTAAGCTCCCTAATCTTATTAGAGATAATTAATTAAACTCTTTTAATTAATTTGCCTCCTAATCTTATTAGGAATAAATTAGAGTACTAATATTAAATTAATTTCTAACTCTTTAGAAATTAAAATAATAATAATTGTAATAATATTAATAAGACTCCTCTTATTAATTTATAAGTTTAATATTTCCAAAATATTAAATAATAAATATTAAGCTATTTAATTTATTCTATCACCATAGATTAAATTAAATAAACTTAACATATTAATCTGATTATGCCATTAACTTCTTAAATAATTATTCATCCTTTTATGGTGTGACCCTTTAGGTTCTCCATATTAAGCAGGTTGTGAATAAATCAATTAGAACAATTCTAATCTTATTTAAATAAATAAATTAAATTATTAATTTATTTAAATAAATAATATTTATTCTACAATAGGGATAAGTCTCTTAACGATCAATGACTTTCCGGATAATATAGATTTCAACATTAATCATAAAAGAACCTTTGAGTAAATAGTTATCGTGACAATTAAATTCTTCCACCATACAATATCCCAATTAAATATAAGACATGGAATTCTTTGTCAAGTCTTATTTTATTTAATTATATGTATTTCGACTCTTAAATGCACAACTCTAAATAATGCAAATTAGAAACTCCTTTCTAATTTCATTCATTCTCTTATGCTAAGGACTCTTTGGGTTGTCATTTATCAAATCACATAGAACATTTCTCTTCTTTTTACTAGAAGCGGTAGATTCTTTATTGATCATACATTATCTCCATGTACAACTTATTATACCCAAACATACCCTTTGATATACCCTAAAGGTCTGAAGGAATAAGTCAAAGTATAATTCATCATACACGAGATCTATGATGATCTCAAGTCCAATGATCACTTATACTACTTTCACTACTGAATTTCTATCGGTGAAAAAGTAAAACTCCATTAGGTATTCCCTTAGCGAGCCACGTTCAATAAACTTATTCTCTAATAAGCACCTACATACTTGCTTTAGTGTCTCCACACAAATGATCATGAGATCAATCATCCTCATCCGTCGATGAAAAGAACGTATGTACCAATCTATCCGGATTCACTAATCTCTAGTTTAGTAATCCAACGATTGTGAACTATTTTAGTTTTAAGCTTTCTAAAAATTTAGATCTCATTAGAATGATCATCATCATTATTCTAAAAGCATTGCTTAAAACTATGGGTTTATCACATATTATAAAACAACATCATGTAGATAATTAAAAGCCTTTAATAAATTAATACTTTTTATTAATAAATGAATAAGATTGTTACAAAGTATATGATTTATCATCAAACATGATTGGGCTTGTAATGCATACTTACTTTCAATCTCCCATTTGCACTAAAGTCAATCGTCATGGTATCCCATACCTTTCTTCTCTAAGTGACGATTATTCTGCTGTTGGATAATGTGAGACCCCAAATTTTATGAAATAAAAATGTTCAATTTTTCTATTTTGGTGAATAGTTAAATTGATAAAAGTTTAAAGTTAAAGGTGACATTTGAAATTTTTTCAAAGTAAGTGATGATGAAGTTTTGTTTTATTCGTATTATTAACGTAATAAAACAGAAACATCTTTTTATATAAAACAGAATACTTTTATAAAGTTATTCGTTTTATTAGGCTAATAGTAAAATTTTTTTATATAAAACAGAATACTTTTATAAAGTTATTCATTTTATTTGATAATAATTAGATTATATTATATTTTATTATGCATAGTGTTGCATAGTATTTTGCATAGTAAAATCTTTTTATAAAGTTTTTTTATTTTATTAGATTATAAATAGAATATATTATATTTTATTTAAAAGATTTTTCTTTAAATATGGACCGTCAGATTAAAGTAAATCGATCTGGACCGTTCATGAGTTAGTTACTATACATTCTATTTTTCTATAAATAGAAGCTCATTCCTTCATTATTTTCTTACGAATTCACTGAAACTCTAGAGAGAGAAACTATAGAGAGAATTCTTCTTCTATAATCTTGAGTGTATTTCTTTAGAGTTTAAGAAAGCTTTGAGCGTAGTACAAGTTTTCTTTGAGTATATCCTCGCCCTACCAGTCGGAATACTTTTCTTTCAAAGGTAAGGGATATTATTTGTTGTACCCGTAAGGGATATTATTCTTTTGAATTCATGAAGAGAACTGTTGTTATTCTATTTGTTATTATTCTGTTGGAATAACCTGTATACGCTTCATACCTTATATATAACCTGTATACGCGACATACCCTGTACTTGGTGATATTCTTCTGTTATTCCATTTTTTTATTATTCTGTTGAAATAACCTATATACGCGAGCTACCCTATACTTGGTGACATTCTTCATGATTTACGTCTTTATTATTACATTTGGAACATCCATACTCATGTGTTTTTCACCGACTGGTTCCATTTATTATTCTGTTGGAATAACTTTGTATCTGTGGATTCTAGTATACTTGGTGATGTCCTTGTTATTCCATTCTTTATTATTACATTGGAACATCACATGCATGTATTTTACACAGGACATGGTTAAAATCTTTATTATTATGTCTTTATTATTCATTGGAATATCACAGCCGGTGTGAATTTCACGACTGGATCCATTTATTATTCTGTTGGAATAACTTTGTATCTGCGGATTATCGTATACTTGGTGATGTCTCATTGTTATTCCATTCTTTATTATTCATTTGGAATATCACATACGTGTGTTTTACACGGACTGGTTAAAATCTTTATTATTACATTGGGAATAACCGCTATGCATGCGGTCTCTATCGCATGCATGGTGAATCATACATTATTCCATTCTTTATTATTACATTGGAATAACTTTTGCATACATGTGGATTTACATGCATGGTGAATGATACGTTATATTCATTCCTTCTTAAATTGTGGAAATGATCTATTTACGTGGATTATGATGAAAGTCATAATAAAAGCATTGGACTAATGAAAATCATGGGTATGTGTGGTATTAGTAAGTGTTATGATGAGTTAAGTTGGTTAGCATGTGAAAACATGAAAGTTTCTTAGAAGTCACAAAGAGTTGAAAATCAGATTTTGGTGAAAAACGCAACATAAAATTCAATTGACCATATCTCCTATTATATTTTGAATTTTTGAGTGTGGTCAAGTCCTAGAGTTAGACCTATGAGTTACCTAACTAATCCAAGTGGAATCCTTTGGAAAAGGTGTTGTAAATTTCGTGTGGACTAATTTTAGCAAAGGAGTGCAAAGCTGCAAAAATCGAAAAAGCTACTGCCCATATTTTTAAAAGGGCTTTTTCGGCCACTTAATTTGTGAAAAAAATTCTGGCCTTTTGGGACATGAAAGTATATGGTATAAAGTACCTCTTGTCCAAAAATGAGTTCATTCTGACTTAAAATGAGCAAGTTATGACCATTTCAATATTTAGGTTTTTCCGACGAAAAATGCTATAACCGGAGTTCTATAACTCCGATGACCATGAAATTTAAACTGAAAACTCACGTTAAGATGTGTAAGATTCTGCCAAGATTTGGGAATTTTTTGAGTTAAACTTGAGGTAGCTAATTTCTTAAGGAATTAATTGGAAATTGATTTTTGAAAAATAGTAAATGAATTTTAAAAATTCTGAGAAAAATATATGTTCATTATGGGACTATATTATGCTAAATCTCAGAAAAGAAATATTTTTGGAACTGATTTAGTATTTTTCATAAAAATAGTTTAGTTACGAACGTATGAGTTAAATATGTTATGTGAAGTAACAAAGTTGAAAAATAGGATTTTATAGCTTGGAAATCCTATATAAGGTATATGTAGATTGTTGATAAGGGATTTGATCATTGGTGATAAAATCTTATGAGTATGACATTTTTGATGATTAAATGCATTATTTGGTAAAGTATAAACTATTAAAATAAATTGTTTATAAGTTTAAGAGGTGATTAAAATATTGTTATAATATTAATGATATTAGATTATGAGTTTATTAAGTGATTGACAATGTATGGATAAATTTAAAGTCTTTAATATTTATCCTTGTTTTTGTTTGATTAATGTTTATATCATTGTCATCATCCTCATACTTATATAGTGATAAAAGTTATCTTTGGCTTACGTGCGAAGATGAACGGTTGATTATTGGTTTTATGGTTGTATATCTTTGGCTTACGTGCAGAGATGAACTTGGTATGATTATGACCAAGGATTTTTCGGTATAGTCATGATCATTAATGATTAATGAATATCTTTGGCCCGTAGTGCAGGGATGATTCGATGATGGGGAAAAATAGTAATTTTTCCAACTCAGCGTCAATTCAACCCAAATCATTGCAAAAGAAGTTATGCATAACCATAACATCAATCCCGAGTGAAAATAGCATAAGGCAGCTCAACGGATGGTCTGCGAAGAATTGAAGATCTGGTTATGGACCCATCTTTCCAAATTCGGAAAATGTCAAATCTCATATCATTGTGTAGCTCTTATCAAGGGCTTTCCGGAAAGGTATAACACGCCTCCATCGAATTCCCGGATTGAAAGTTATGAAGGTTCGAGCGGACAGTGCGTTGATCTGAGTGCATATATTTCAAGACAACGGGGCCCACGGGGCCCAGGAAGCCGTAGGTAGACCCGCGACTACTTTGGTCTATAAATAATACCCCTTATCAGCCAAAAAGAAAAAAAAATAGGAAAAAAGAGAGAAAACTATGTCTATTTCAGCTCTTAACCCTTCATATAGTGTTCCAAACCTCAATATTATTCTTTCTAAACATTTGTATACATATATATTACGATATATCAAATTTTAGCAAATTGGCCGAGTTTTCTAGCTCAAAAAAATGGTCTAAAGTCTTATTTTGAAAAGACTTTGTAAGATTTTTTCAAATTTAGAGTTTTCTATTGCTTTATATATATATATATATATATATATATATATATATATATATATATATATATATATATATATACACATGTATATATAGACTCTCATCGATTAGTTATGTGGGATCGTCGATCCGTGGTTTTTTTCTCTTTAGTATATATATATATATATAGACTTAAACCAAAATAATTGAGCACGGATCATCGACTATTTATGACTTTTACTAATTTTCATATATATATATATATATATATATTTATCTCATATATTTATCCAGCAGATAGATATATATATATATATATATATAGATATACGGAACCGATCTGGTCAGGGAGTCCTGATTTTAACTAAAATTCGAACTTCCTTTTTCAGCCATGGGATGAAATCCAACGGCCCAGGAAAGAAGCTTTTTTTTTGGGGGGGGGGGGAAGACGCGGATCTGGTCGGGTAAAAAAAGACGTGTTGGGTCAAAAAAGGACTCCTCTCTCTTTTTCCTAAATCGCGAGACTCTCTCTGCTACACAAGTCGTCGGACGTTGGAAAGGCTCGTGGTCTCTGTCTTCGGACAGTCACTCACAGCGAGTGGTCTCTGTCGCCTTTCGATTAACCGCGTATCTCTGTCTCCCAAGGTAATTTCTAATTTTCTGTTCTAACCGCGATATCTTGGGATGGTTTTCTTGGATCTATTGGGGTTAAAGGATGGTTTTATTTGGATCTATTGGTTTTTTTGTTGTATTTCATAACTGCGATCTCTCTATCGAGTTTTAGAGCACTGGGTCTTCAACTTGGTTGCCATAACCCAAAAGGTGTTTTGGGAGAAACTTTTGATTGAATTTGCTCTGCTATGTCCATTGGTATTCAAAATCTTTGTTTAAGCTATACTATGAGACCCCAGATTTTATGAATAAAGATTTAAATTTCTCAAAATATTTTTTTGAATATTATGGTGTGGATTTGATATAATGTTATAGTTGTGGGTAATATTTATAAATTTTGCAAAGTAAGCAAGTTGTTATATAATATTCGATTAATTAGGAGAATATTCGTTTTAACGAGGGAATATTAAATGCATTGACGGCACAATCATTAGTGGACCCTACAAGTATTGTCGTAGTAGAAAGCTAGCGTAATTATCATTTTATAAAAATAATGGCGAAAGTGTTACCGTTAAAACTGTTGAACTACCCGGTAGTAAAAGTATAATAATCTGGCGTGATTGCATAGAAAGAATACGGTATTGATTATTGATGCTTACGTGAAGTCACCCAGTTATACTCAATTATTACCATGATGAATTGTTGCATCATATCTCTCATATTATTGATTCAATTATTGTCACAGTATCATCTGTATAATATGTTATATTATTAAATCAATAATTGAGACGGAAAAGTTATTCATATTATTATTTGCAATATTGACAATGTCTAGAAGTTATGTAAATGAGATGTTTGGTCACCAAATCTTGCTACTAATAAGGAGAAATCCTTATCGGAAAGCCCTCTGCTCACGAGAATGATATTAATGATGAATAAGTTCGTGTTGATTAAAGATGAAATTGATAATTCCATTGTGTGAGAATTATTAGTGTTAGTGGAAATCGACAATATTTTGATAATAATATATGCGGAGGTTATATTGACCAATCGTAATTAACCTTAGGATAAATGAATATTAATTGCTATTGATTCACATGACTATAACTATTTGTTCACATATGTGTACTATTGATTCACATTCATTTACTATTAGGGGAGTTGGTGCAAGATTGATAATACTTAAATGACTAAGTTAAAATAGAGGTATAGATGGAGGTCTTATCTGTAATTCAGTATTTTCACATGATTATAACTATTGATTCACATGATTGAACTATTGATTCATATTATTTACTATTAGAGGAGGTGGTGCAAGTTTGATAATACTTGCAGGACTAAATTAAAATGAAGAAAAGAGGAAGATATTATACTGTAATATTTTGAGCCCCAAAACGTGCAATTATCGAAACTATATTTTTCTATAAATAGAAGCTCATTCTTCCTTCATTTCTCACAATTCACTAAAACTATAGAGCAATTATTATAGAGAGAAATTATAGAGAGAAAGAAGAAGAGAAGTCTCTTACCTCTTTATTCCAAAGATCCATCTGCTACCTTTGTAATTAAACCGTGATGTTGTCTCTCTTCTTTATTTTCTTTATTTACATTGTTGATTATTTTATTAAATTTTTTGGAGGAGGTTTGTGTTCCTTGGGCTCAATTTTGATTTGTTTTGGTCCTAGATTGCTCTGAATGCACTAGTATGAAATGTACAGTATATTGTATTCGAGTGTATCTGAGAATTGTAACCTCTGTACCATTAATAATAAATTGGTTTGTTCATCAGTAGAGACATGTCATCTGCATTCTCAATATATATATATATATATATATATATATATAGGTAGTATGATCGCTTATATGCATAACTAGATCATTGTTCTTAAAACATTGGCCTCAGGACAGGCGTGATACGATATGAAAGAGTAGGCGTATGCAAGGAACCAAAGCACCTTTTTGTCGGATTCAAGGAAGAAAGTACAAAAACCCTAAACCCTTACCCGTTCGTGTTCAACTTCGGCCGTAATCTTGGGAGACAGAGACTGAGATATTCAATTTGTATTCAACTTCGGTCGGAATCTCTTTGTGACGGAGACGCGATGATTTCGTCCGGAGTTTGTGAAAGAAAGACGCGATTTAGGAAACAGAGACCATGAGACAGAGACCATGAGCCTTTCCAACGTCCGGCGACTTATGTAGAAGAGAGAGTCTCGCGATTTAGGAAAAAGAGAGAGGAGTCCTTTTTTGACCTGATGCGTCTTTTTTTACCCGACCAGATCCGCGTCTTTTTTTTTTTCTAAAAGCTTCTTTCTTGGGCCGTTGGATTTCATCCCATTGCTGAAAAAGAAAGTTCAGATTTTAGTTAAAATCAGGGCTCCCTGACCAGATCGGTTTCGTATATATATATATATATATATATATATATATATATTAACTATTTACTGTGTTAAATATCTATTTTAACTGTTCATTCAATGTAATTCATAATATTTAAGTCTAGTTTTC
The DNA here is from genome assembly GCA_020205605.1 of Panax ginseng. Classification (NCBI taxonomy): domain Eukaryota; kingdom Viridiplantae; phylum Streptophyta; class Magnoliopsida; order Apiales; family Araliaceae; genus Panax; species Panax ginseng. The sequence goes on along the minus strand of CM035128.1, from coordinate 12,024,438 downwards.
TTTCTAATTTTTTTTGGAGATATTAAGCAACCACGTGACCCTAGATTTGTATCTAGAAGGAACATGAAGCTTGGCTACTCGCAGGCAGGGATTTAACTGATGAATTCTTTGTTTTGCGTCATTTAGATTAAATGTCTATTTTATTCCAATATCTTCGTTAGGTAGGATATTCATATGATATTTTGTGAGCCTAGGAGCCACGAGATCTAAGATCTAGCTAACGGATTTAGATCTGGTTCTAATGATGGACCTTTTTTAGCTATACAGTTAACTTGTAAATCATATTTGTGATGTTTGGACATCCTTCGATGGCTTTTATGCCTATAAGGAGCCCGACACTTATATGTATATTATTTTGTCAAAAATGCTCCGCATCTCGAGAATAAAATCAAATTAAACTGAATACGAAATAAAATAGAAGTATCAAATGTCTCAATTATTAGGTTTGTAATATTCATGAACGTAATCAAATTGCATAAAATAAGCGAAAACGTGTAAAAATCAGAGTTTAAAATTTTATAAACCATATACCCGGATCACCCTTTATGCACAATTATTAATTAAACGAAAAAGAAAGAACAAGAATCATACTCTTGAAAATTCGAGCTTCCTCAGGTACAAGTTCACCTCCAATCCTTTTCGCGTTCAACTTGAATCCATCGGGTTTGGTTCCTTCCTTTGATCAACGTTAGCCACCCAAGTGTTTGGCCTCTAGAGGTGATCCACCAAGGAAGAAGAAATATTCAATAAGAAGGGTGGTTGGCTAAACCCTAGTTTTCTATCTCTATAGAAAAGGCGTACTCTCCAACAATTGGAATTACGTATGTTGTGAAAAAGTCAACGACCACCCTAACCCATAATAAGACTCCTCTTATTTATAGATGTGGGTAACCCTCCTTAACAATTAAGGAATTGAGTTTTATTTTAATTAATTAAATTCTTTTAATTAATTAAGCTCCCTAATCTTATTAGAGATAATTAATTAAACTCTTTTAATTAATTTGCCTCCTAATCTTATTAGGAATAAATTAGAGTACTAATATTAAATTAATTTCTAACTCTTTAGAAATTAAAATAATAATAATTGTAATAATATTAATAAGACTCCTCTTATTAATTTATAAGTTTAATATTTCCAAAATATTAAATAATAAATATTAAGCTATTTAATTTATTCTATCACCATAGATTAAATTAAATAAACTTAACATATTAATACGATTATGCCATTAACTTCTTAAATAATTATTCATCCTTTTATGGTGTGACCCTTTAGGTTCTCCATATTAAACCGGTTGTGAATAAATCAATTAGAACAATTCTAATCTTATTTAAATAAATAAATTAAATTATTAATTTATTTAAATAAATAATATTTATTCTACAATAGGGATAAGTCTCCTTAACGATCAATGACTTTCCAGATAATATAGATTTCAACATTAATCATAAAAGAACCTTTGAGTAAATAGTTATCGTACAATTAAATTCTTCCACCATACAATATCCCAATTAAATATAAGACATGGAATTACTGTCAAGTCTTATTTTATTTAATTATATGTATTTCGACTCTTAAATGCACAACTCTAAATAATGCAAATTAGAAACTCCTTTCTAATTTCATTACGCTTGCTAAGGACTCTCTTGGGTTGTCATTTATCAAATCACATAGAACATTTCTCTTCTTTTACTAGAAGCGGTAGATTCTTTATTGATCATACATTATCTCCATGTACAACTTATTATACCCAAACATACCCTTTGATATACCCTAAAGGTCTGAAGGAATAAGTCAAAGTATAATTCATCATACACAAGATACTATGATGATCTCAAGTCCAATGATCACTTATACTACTTTCACTACAGGAATTTCTATTGACAGGCAAGTAAAACTCCATTAGGTATTCCTTAGCGAGCCACGTTCAGTAAACTTATTCTCTAATAAGCACCTACATACTTGCTTTAGTGTCTCCACACAAATGATCATGAGATCAATCATCCTCATCCAATGAGCAAGCAACGTATGTACCAATCTATCCGGATTCACTAATCTCTAGTTTAGTAATCCAACGATTGTGAACTATTTTAGTTTTAAGCTTTCTAAAAATTTAGATCTCATTAGAATGATCATCATCATTATTCTAAAAGCATTGCTTAAAACTATGGGTTTATCACATATTATAAAACAACATCATGTAGATAATTAAAAGCCTTTAATAAATTAATACTTTTTATTAATAAATGAATAAGATTGTTACAAAGTATATGATTTATCATCAAACATGATTGGCTTGTGTGCATACTACTTTCAATCTCCCATTTGCACTAAAGTCAATCGTCATGGTATCCCATACCTTTCTTCTCTAAGTGACGATTATTCTGCTGTTGGATAATGTGAGACCCCAAATTTTATGAAATAAAAATGTTCAATTTTTCTATTTTGGTGAATAGTTAAATTGATAAAAGTTTAAAGTTAAAGGTGACATTTGAAATTTTTTCAAAGTAAGTGATGATGAAGTTTTGTTTTATTCGTATTATTAACGTAATAAAACAGAAACATCTTTTTATATAAAACAGAATACTTTTATAAAGTTATTCGTTTTATTAGGCTAATAGTAAAATTTTTTTATATAAAATGAATACTTTTATAAAGTTATTCATTTTATTTGATAATAATTAGATTATATTATATTTTATTATGCATAGTGTTGTATAGTATTTTGCATAGTAAAATCTTTTTATAAAGTTTTTTATTTTATTAGATTATAAATAGAATATATTATATTTTATTTAAAAGATTTTTTCTTTAAATATGGACCGTCAGATTAAAGTAAATCGATCTCGACGGATGAATTCATGAGTTAATTCTTATACATTCTATTTTTCTATAAATAGAAGCTCATTCCTTCATTATTTTCTTACTTAATTCCTTTTAAAACTCTAGAGAGAAACTATAGAGAATTCTTCTTCTATAATCTTGAGTGTATTTCTTTAGAGTTTAAGAAAGCTTTGAAAGCGTAGTACAAGTTTTCTTTGAGTATATCCTCGCCTACCAAATGGAATACTTTTCTTTCAAAGGTAAGGGATATTATTTGTTGTACCCGTAAGGGATATTATTCTTTTGAATTCATGAAGAGAACTGTTGTTATTCTATTTGTTATTATTCTGTTGGAATAACCTGTATACGCTTCATACCTTATATATAACTTTATATGCCGACATACATACATTTCTTGGTGATATTTCTACGTTATTCCATTTTTTTATTATTCTGTTGAAATAACCTATATACGCGAGCTACCCTATACTTGGTGACATTCTTCTATGATTACATCTTTATTATTACATTTGGAACATCACATGCGTGTGTTTTTTCACCGACGGTTCCATTTATTATTCTGTTGGAATAACCTGTATACGCGGATTACCGTATACTTGGTGATGTCCTTGTTATTCCATTCTTTATTATTCTATTGGAACATCATGCATGTATTTTACACGGACATGGTTAAAATCTTTATTATTATGTCTTTATTATTCTGTTGGAATATCCCGCTTCGGTGAATTTCACCACGACTCGGATCCATTTATTATTCTGTTGGAATAACTCAGATATCTGCGGATTATCGTATACTTGGTGATGTCTGTTGTTATTCCATTCTTTATTATTACATTTTGGAATATCACATGCGTGTGTTTTACACCGGACTGGTTAAAATCTTTATTATTACATTGGGAATAACTCATGCATGCGGTCTCTATCGCATGCATGGTGAATCCTTCTGTTATTCCATTCTTTATTATTCTGTTGGAATAACCTGTCTATGTGGATTACCACATGCATGGTGAATGATCTGTTATATTCATTCCTTCTTAAATTGTGGAAATGATCTATTTACGTGGATTATGATGAAAGTCATAATAAAAGCATTGGACTAATGAAAATCATGGGTATGTGTGGTATTAGTAAGTGTTATGATGAGTTAAGTTGGTTAGCATGTGAAAACATGAAAGTTTCTTAGAAGTCACAAAGAGTTGAAAATCAGATTTTGGTGAAAAACGCAACATAAAATTCAATTGACCATATCTCCTATTATATTTTGAATTTTTGAGTGTGGTCAAGTCCTAGAGTTAGATCTATGAGTTACCTAACTAATCCAAGTGGAATCACTGGAAAAGGTGTTGTAAATTTTCGTGTGGACTAATTTTAGCAAAGGAGTGCAAAGCTGCAAAAATCGAAAAAGCTACTGCCCATATTTTTAAAAGGGCTTTTTCGGCCACTTAATTTGTGAAAAAAATTCTGGCCTTTTGGGACATGAAAGTATATGGTATAAAGTACCTCTTGTCCAAAAATGAGTTCATTCTGACTTAAAATGAGCAAGTTATGACCATTTCAATATTTAGGTTTTTCCGACGAAAAATGCTATAACCGGAGTTCTATAACTCCAGATGACCATGAAATTTAAACCTGAAAACTCACGTTAAGATGTGTAAGATTCTGCCAAGATTTGGGAATTTTTGAGTTAAACTTGAGGTAGCTAATTTCTTAAGGAATTAATTGGAAATTGATTTTGAAAAATAGTAAATGAATTTTAAAAATTCGAGAAAATATATGTTCATTATGGGACTATATTATGCTAAATCTTTAAAAGAAATATTTTTGGAACTGATTTAGTATTTTTCATAAAAAATAGTTTAATTCTGAGCATTATGAGTTAAATATGTTATGTGAAGTAACAAAGTTGAAAAATAGGATTTTATAGCTTGGAAATCCTATATAAGGTATATGTAGATTGTTGATAAAGGGATTTGATCATTGGTGATAAAATCTTATGAGTATGACATTTTGATGATTAAATGCATTATTTGGTAAAAGTATAAACTATTAAAATAAATTGTTTATAAGTTTAAGAGGTGATTAAAATATTGTTATAATATTAATGATATTAGATTATGAGTTTATTAAGTGATTGACAATGTATGGATAAATTTAAAGTCTTTAATATTTATCCTTGTTTTTGTTTGATTAATGTTTATATCATTGTCATCATCCTCATACTTATATAGTGATAAAAGTTATCTTTGGCTTACGTATGCGAAGATGAGCGGTTGATTATTGGTTTTATGGTTGTATATCTTTGGCTTACGTGCGAGAGATGAACTTGGTATGATTATGACCAAGGATTTTTCGGTATAGTCATGATCATTAATGATTAATGAATATCTTTGGCCCGTAGTGCAGGGATGATTCGATGATGTGGTTTATTTATTAAATTGAGTCTCAGCGATAAAAATTGATGAAAACCTTTTAAATCATAGAAGATAGTAGATTTTATTCTCTACATAATTTTTCTAATGGATTGTTTGTTCCGCTGCAGTTAAACTTGATGTCTATTGTATTTTATCAGTTTAACATTGTTGAAGACTATTGATAATTTATTCTGCATTATCTTAGTCATAATATTTCTTACTGGGCTAGTTGAGCTCACCCTTTCTTTCACCGTTCTCTTCAGGAAATGAGAATATAGCTGGGACTAGTCGGGGAATGGAGTGACAATCCAGAAGATAGTATTAGTAGTCCTCACTATTCTGTGAAATAGTGTGATAATAAATGTAATGAGAACTCTTTTGAGTTTGTATACTGTCTAGATGACAATATACGTATTAAAACTCTTAGATTATGTTTTGTCGTATTTTACACGACAGTTGTATTATTAAGTTGTATTTGAATTTTGTACCATGTATTTGGCGACTCAAGATGGGTGATGAATACCTAATTTTGGGGGCGTCACAGATAAGCTTTAGTTAATGGATATGTAATGTTATTCTTGAGAGTCCACTATCTCTATAGTGATTTTCCATCTTTCAATGATTCTTATAATCAAATGAAAGTGTCATAACACGTGTTTAGATCCAAGATGAGACTTAGGAACTATTCCTAGTTCTGTAATGAAATTTTCATCCAAATAATCAACTTGCAGCTTCATTTATAGCTATATACTTTGTCTTTATCAATAAACCAGCAACTCTTTGCTGTTTGAAACCTTACCAATTCATTGCACCACCGTTCAAGGTAAACCTTTACCTTAAAGTGGATTTTCTGTCGTCTTGGTCTGTCTGAAAAAACTTGAGTTTTTAAGCCCTTTAGTTTTAATTCAGACCCACCATGAATATGATCACATCCTTAGTACCGGTTAAGTACTTTAAGATGTTTTTCACTGACTCATAGTGAACTTCTCCGAGAATATGGTGATCAACATCGGTCTCGTACATTTCATTGCATACATGATAATTCTTTCATGCGATCTCTCTTTTATGAGTCTATGGGGACTATTAAGAGAGATACACTCCATGGCTCATCAACATGAGACATCTCTTAGAATTTTCCATGCTAAATGACTTTAGCATCAAATGAATATATGTTCCTTGGGTTAAGTTGAACATCATTTTAAATCTATCTATATAGATTTGTATCCCCAATTACGATACTCCTCCCAAATCATTCATGGAGGAATGTTTAGACAACTTTATCTTTACTGATTGTAGCATTGGTATGTTATTCCTTATCCGTAGTATATCAACATATAATACTAAGAATGTCACGACGCTCCCACTGACCCTTTGTACACACTAGGTTCATTCTTATTTTTGAAAAAATCAAACTCTTTTGATTATTTCATTAAAACGAATGTTCCATTTTTGAGAAGCTTTTTTCAATCCAATTCTTTGAGTGTCTATAACTCTTACCTCATCGTATGTAACTGGATCATCATCTTCTATGATGTGTACCTCATCATCATCATCTATGATGAATCTATACCTCCAGTGTATCTTGGTGCTATTTCGATTTCTTATTTAGGTTTGTGGTACAATAGGTCTATCTACAGGTTCCTCTTATTTGACTTATAGTGTTTTGTGGTTCTTGAACTCTTCAAGATCTATTATCCTCCCACTAGGTCCTTCATTGATAAACACCTTTATCTTAGAAGGTAGTGTGTTTCGCAACAAACACTTTTTGCTAAGTAGGATTATAGAACATATACTCTAAACTTACTTTAGGATGTCCCACAAATCTGTACTTGTCAAATCTTGTCCCAAACTTATCCTTTGAAACCTTTTTCACATAAGTTGGACAACCCCTTATCTTAACATACTTAAGATTAGGAATCCTCGTTGTCCATAACTTTTATGGAGTCTTGGGACCGAATTTTGAGGTTACCTTTTTCGTAGATATGCAGCCATTTCTAGGGCATAACCCCAGAAGGATACTGGAATTTCGATAAAATCATTATGGATCGTACCATATCCAACAAGGTACGATTTTTTCTTTTAGATACATCAATCAATTATTGCGTATCAGGAGGCGTCCATTATGAAAAAACCATTTGAGATGATTTAGAAACTCATTGCACAAGTATTTCTTCCTTGATCCAATCAAAGAATCCTAATACATTGCCAATTTGTTTCATTTCTGAATTCTTTGAACCTTTCAAATAATTCACAATTGTATTTCAGCAAATATACACATTCAACTTTTTGAATGATCATCTCCTTTTTCTTATACTAATTTGTTCAATTTGCAAAATAATTTTTCACGTAAGTAAAGTATACAAAATTCATTAAGTAATATTTTAGTTCTATACAAAACATTAATATTATAAATAGAACAACAATTGTTCTTAATTATAATACCAAAGATTTTATTGTCCAACAATAAAATGGAGAGAACTTGAATACAATAACAACTTATTGACTTAATAGATTTGCCCGTAGGCAGTGCTAATGTGACACCCTCAAAATAGGTATACAACACCCATTCTAAGTTGCCAAATACATGGTACAGAAAAACAACTACAACTTTATTATTACAATTGTCGTGCACAATACGACAACACATACTGTGAGTTTAAATACAAATATTGTCTTCTAGACAATATTCACACCCAAATAAAGTCCTCATTACAATTATTGATGTACTATTTTACAAAAAGTAGTGAGGACTGTTAAAACAACTGTCTAGGACCATCACTCTATACCCCGACTGGTTCCTACTATGTTCTCACTTCCTGAGAAGAAAAATGGAACAAAAAGGAAAAGGGTGAGCTCAACTAGCCCAGTAAAGAATATTATGACTAAGATAATATACAAAAAATTATCCTTAGTCTTCAACAGGAAAAGATCTGATAGAATATAATCGACAACAAGTTTTAGATCAACAATTGCAGCGGAAACAATAATTCATTAGAAGAGTTAAGTAGAGAATGAAATATACTATCATCTATGAATTTAAAAGTCCATCATCAATATTTTATCTCTGTAACATCAATCAATATACATCTTTGCACTATGGGACAAAGATATTCATTTGTATCACCAGTTGGTCATGTTCATCTCAACACCTGTTTATCTTTGCACTACGGGCCAAAGATATTCATCAGGTAATCATTCATCTTTGCACTACAGGCCAAAGATATTCGTCAAGTACCACCATTAAGAACTTAGGATGATGAAAAACATTTTAAAGAACGAATCCAGTAAGACAGAAGGACAAATATTAGGGATTCGTATTTCGGTTTATCCAAATTCAATAATACTCCATAATAACCAAGTGTGAAGTAGAATTCAAAAATAAAGATCAAAACATGGATACAATCAAAGATAATAACCATAAAAGACATCTGGGACGAAAAAGAAAAAATTTATGAGAGATAAGATATTGCCGAATCTCGGGTTTTAGACCTCTCAGAAACATCCGCGTCATACGTTCCTCATTTTCTACCAAATGAAGTGCAAACCTGGATAACTCCGCAAACTTTGCCTCGTATTGGGACACCGCCATGTTGTTCTGTTCCAGTGTAATAAACTCTACCTCTTTCATATGACGAATACTTTCAGGAAAGTACTTGTCATTGAACATTTTCTGAAATTTTTCCCAAGATATGTTGAGTGCAGATGGCTGGATACGCTTCACAGACTCCCACCAGTAATCTGCCTCACCACGGAACATAAAGGTGGCGAATAGAACCTTCTGTTCCTCCGTGCAGCCCAAGACATCGAATATCTTGGTCATTTGCTTAACCCACATTTCTGCCTTAATCGGATCGGGCTTTCCCCAGAAATCTGGTGGTCTCAACTCCTTGAACTTCTTGGCTGTCATAGACCACGCGTTGCTATCATTTCCACCCGTATTTTGTACACGAGTCTCCCTCGTCTGATTTTGCATGAACTTCAAAAAGTTTTTAAACATCGCATCATTCATCGTTTGCTCGGTAGTGTTGTTTATAGGAGGAATATTGCCTTCATGTTGCACGTTCTCTTGGTTGGTAATCAAAGGTTGTTCCACAGCCTCATAGACTCCATTGTTAACGTTTCTCTGCCATTCTTAAAGCGCCATAAAAGCAGGGGTTAATTAAACAAATTAACATATCACATAATACCCCTATATTATGATCGACCAACAAGTAAGCTTAGGTAGGACACACTAGCGAAGGATTTACTCATCTCTCCTCTTAGTTCTATTCCTAGATCTCCACTTGGAGACCATATCCCTAAGCTCGATACTAATGTGGACGCCCCAAAATAGGTATACAACACCCATTCCGAGTTACCAAGAATACATGGTACGGAAAAAAAACTATAACTTTATTATTACAATTGTAGGCATGCTAATACGACAACACATCTTGTGAGTTTAAATACAAATATTGTCTTACAGACAATATCCACACCCAAATAAAGTCCTCATTATAATTATTGATGTACTATTTTACAAAAATAGTGAGGACCTTTAAAACAACTGTCTAGGACCATCACTCTATACCCCGACAGTTTCTCTTTATGTTCTCGTTTCACGAGAAGAAAAATGGAACAAAAAGGAAAAGGGTGAGCTCAACTAGCCCAAGTAGAAGAATATTATGACTAAGATAATATACAAAAATTATCATTAGTCTTCAACATGGAAAGATCTGATAGAATATAATCGACAATAAGTTTTAGATCAACAACTGCGGTGAAACAACAATTCATTAGAAGAGTTAAGTAGAGAATGAAATCTACTATCATCTATGAATTTAAAAGTCCATCATCAATATTTTATCCCTGTAACATCAATCAATATACATCTTTGCACTACGGGCCAAAGATATTCATTCATATCACCCGGTTGGTCATGTTCATCTCTCAACACTGCTCATCTTTGCACTACTGGCCAAAGATATTCATCAGTAATCATTCATCTTTGCACTACAAAGCCAAAGATATTCATCAAATACCACCATTAAGGATCGAGGATGATGAAAAAAATTTAGAGAACGAATCCGATAAGAAGCGTAATGACAAATATTAGGGATTCGTATTTGGTTTATCCAAATTCAATAATACTCCATAATAACCAAGTGTGAAGTAGAATTCAAAAATAAAGATCAAAACATGGATACAATCAAAGATAGTAACCATAAAAGACATCTGAGGATGAAAAGGAAAATTTCATTTTTCGTTGAATAGTCCGTATTTATGATATGAAGAAAATAATATCATTTAAGAAGAAAATAACATCCCTTACCTCAAAAAAGCAGATTTTGAATGAAAGGTCGGAAGTGATCTTTGAATAAAACTTATCTTGAATAGCAACTCTCAAAGTATTTAAATACTCACAAAATACGCTCGATAATATAGAGAGAGAAAGAGAGAAAGGTTATGTTTCTGGTGTGATTTTTAATTCTAACTTAGCCCTCTATTTATAGGAAAATGTTAGCCCGCCACAGCAGACTTGACCTGCTACCTGATGGCTTTACCTGCTACTATTGCCACCTACCATATTTGAAATAAAATTCAGCACATTTCTTCACCAACCAGAAGTGGGGCCCACTCAATTCTAGAATTTTCCACCAAAATCAATTATAACCCTAATTTCTGAATCAGACATCTCTTAAAATTCATAACAAATCATTCGTTCATTTTTAACGGTTCATGGACATATACTCAACATATATATGTATAACATATCCAAAAATCACAACGATCCAACGGTCATATTAAAAACTATAACTCACATGATAAATCTCAAGAACTAGTGATTTAATTTTTAATACCTCCTTCCAAACAAAAACACCTCAACATTAATTCCTTCAATTATAATGAGATAAAATAAATATAACCATCAATTATATCCACATAAAATAATTATTTTCTTATCATATAATCAATAATTAATTATTCACAAATAATATTACTGAATCACAATTATGACAACCGCACTGCTAGTTCGAGGAAAGAGGGGCTTTTCGATAATGATTTCTCTTCTTTGCGGCGTAATTAGGTGACCAAATCTCTCCTTAGAGCGTAACTTTCTAGACATTGCCAATAATGCTATCTAATAATATTATTCAAATAATATGAATTATTGATCCGATAATGGGAAATACTATGCAGAGACAATTATTAAAACAACAATAATATAAAATATCAACGCAAAGAATTCTTGAATCAATAAAATAGAATATTGAAAAGTAATTATCGTAACAATTATTGAGTAGTGCCTTCTTTACGTAAGAATCAATAATTCAAAAATATTGTGTAATATCTGGTGTCATCGCTGCGTAACCACGCGTAGACATCGTATTTTAACCAAGGGGGTAATCCAACAAATGTTAATTCAGAATAACAACGCTGTAGATTATTTATAAAAAACTCAAACTTGTCGTTTTCTTCATCCGACTGCTATTATTACATTATGAGACTCACGAATGGTCGCTGCTACGTCGCATCGAATATTCCCAAACAACAAGAATATTCCACGACCAAACGAATATTCCCCAACAAAAATGAATATTTTATAACCACTTATTTATTTTGTAAAATTTGCACATTTCACCCATAACCAAAGTATTATATCAAATTAACTCCTAATTATTTCAAGATAATAAATAGAGAAAATTTAATTTTATTCATAATAAGTTCAGTCTTACAACCTCCCTCCTTATGAAATTTTGTCCTCGAAATTGACGACATACCAGTGTTTGAAAAGTTGAGGGTACCTCGCTTTCATTTCGATTCCAACTCCCAAGTCATTTCCTCAATAGCATGGTTCCTCCACGTAACCTTGACTTGTGGTATAACCTTTGTTTCGTAGGATATGCTTCTTTCCTATCCAATATCTTGGCAGTGCACTCTCAGACGTTAAATCTTGGCTATCTAAATGCTGCCGGGTTCTAATGCAATAATGTGGTTTGGGTCTTTCACATATTTACTGAAGCATAGATATGTGAAAAACATTATGAACACGAGACATACTTGGAGGTAATCGCGAGTCTATAGCCACATTTCTATTCGGTTAAGAATCTCAAATGGACCAACAAATCGTGGATTGAGCTTTCCTCTCTTCCCAAATCTTGTAACTCCCTTCCATGGAGCAATACGTAACAATACATGATCTCCAATATTAAACTCCACGTCCTTTCGATGAAGATCAACATAACTCTTTTGTCTATCTTGTGAGGCCTTTATACGTTGCCGAATCATTTGAATCTTTTATGTAGTCATGCGTATTAATTCTGGTCCCAACAACGTTGCTTCTCCCACCTCGTCCCAACATACTGGAGAACGACACTTTCATTCATATAACGCCTCGAATGGAGCCATGCCTATACTTGCTTGATAACTGTTGTTGTAGGAGAATTCCACCAATGGTAAGTACTTATCCCAACTTCCTTTAAAATCTAGGACACAGAGTCTTAATAGATCTTCAAGGGTTTGAATAGTCCTTTTCGATTGTCCGTCTGCTTTGAGGATGGTATGCGGCCGAATCAATCGTAAATCAGTGCCCATAGCTTTCTGCAAGCTAACCCAAAATCGTGAAGTGAATCTTGGGTCACGATCTGAAACTATGGATACTGGCATGCCATGCAATCTCACAATCTCATTCACATACATACTAGCAAGACGTTCAAGGTAATAAGTCTCACGTATAAGCAATAAATGAGCCGAATTGGTTAATCTATCAACAATAACCCAAATCGCATCTATACCGTGAGAAACCTTGGGAAGACCTGTAACGAAATCCATAGTAATGTGTTCCCACTTCCATTTCAGAATCTCAAGTGGTTGAAATGGACCCTTTGGCACTTGATGCTCCGCCTTTACACGTTGACAAGTTAAACACCTCGAGATAAACTCTGCGATCTCTTTCTTCATATTGCTCCACCAAAATGTATGTCGAAGATCGTGATACATTTTGGTACTCCCAGGATGGATTGAAAATGGTGTGTTGTGTGCCTCCATCATGATTCTGTGCTTCAAGTTAAAATCGTTAGGAAAGCAAAGTCTGGAGTTGACTCGAAGTATTCCTTCTTCATCGATTCTTGCTTCCGGAATAGCACCTTCTTGCACTTTCTTTTTCATACTCATCATCTCTGGGTTTGTGGTTTGAGCAGCTTTAACTTTATCGATTAAAGTCGATTCTACTCGTATATTTTCCATCATCACGTGGGTACTTGGAGCCTTTAACTCTATCTCCATCCTTTGTAAGTCGTACAAAATGGGCCTTTGTGTTAACAACATTACACTCGTACCCGCATACGATCTTCTACTCAATGTATCAGCTACAATATTTGCTTTTCCAGGATGATATTGAATGCTATGGTCGTAATCCTTCAACAGCTCGAGCCAATGTCGTTGCTGCATATTGAGTTCCTTTTGGGTGAAGAAATATTTGAGGCTTTTATGATCCGTATAAATCTCCACTTTCTCCCCATACAGGTAGTGTCTCCAGATTTTCAATGCAAAAACGACTGCTGCCAACTCCAGATCATGAGTAGGATAATTCTTCTCATATTCTTTGAGTTGTCGCGAGGCATAGGCTATGACTTTCCCATGTTGCATGAGAACACATCCTAACCCTTTGCCTGAAGCATCATGTGAGATAACAAATCCATCCGAACCCGGATGGTATTGTCGAGCAGTCTTAGAAATGAGTCTCCTCTTGAGCTCTTGGAAACTCTTCTCGCATTCCTCGCTCCACACGAATTTTGCATCTTTCCGAGTCAGCTGAGTTAACGGAGTAGCGATTCGAGAAAATCCTTCCACGAATCTCCGATAATAACCAGCTAAGCCTAAAAAGCTACGCACTTCGGTCACCGACTTCGGTTGCTCCTAACTTTGTATTGCTTCAATCTTCGCCGGGTCAACAGATACTCCATGTTTTGATACCACGTGCCCAAGGAATGCTACTTTCTTAAGCCAGAACTCGTATTTCTCCAGCTTGGCATATAGCTTGTTGTCACGAAGTCTTTGAAATACCAGCTTCAAATGGTGCTCATGATCTTCACGACTTTTGGAATAGATGAGGATGTCATCAATAAAGACAACAACGAACTGATCCAAATATTCCTTGAATACACGGTTCATCATATCCATGAAAGCAGCAGGAGCATTAGTCAATCCAAAAGACATGACTAAGAATTCATAATGCCCGTACCGAGTTCTGAAGGAAGTCTTTGGAATATCCTCAGTTTTAATCTTCAGCTGATGATATCCAGAGCGAAGATCGATCTTTGAAAAGTATTTTGCTCCTTGCAACTGGTCAAACAAGTCATCAATGCGAGGTAGTGGATACCTATTCTTGATGGTGACATGGTTTAATTCTCGGTAGTCAATATAAAGTCGTATACTCCCGTCTTTCTTCTTTACAAATAAAACAGGAGCACCCCAAGGAGATGTACTAGGACGAATGAAATCGATTTCTAACAATTCCTGTAGTTGGACTTTTAACTCCTGAAGTTCAATAGGAGCCATTCGATATAGGGTTTTAGAAATGGGCTTTGTACCCGGTTCAAGATCAATAAAGAATTCAACTTCACGTTCCGGGGGTAGACCAGGAAGTTCTTCAAGAAATACGTCAGGAAATTCATTAACAACAGGAATATTATTCAAATCTGACGTGTTTTTGTTCAAGTCCATAATATGGGCTAAGAAAGCTTGACATCCATTTTTCAATAAACGAATAGTTTTATGGCTTGATATGATAGTGACTTATTTTAGTGGTTTAGTTGCTTCAATTCGTATAACAGGTTGGTTAGGAATATGAAAACTAACAACCTTACGAAAACAATCAATTTTGGCATGATGAATGGTTAACCAATCAATCCCAAAAATCACATCAAATACAAGTATCTTTAAATAAAGAAGATCAACAGGTAATGTGATTGTGCCAACTTGGATCAAGCAAGATTTATAAACTGTAGATGTAACGAAGGTTTCACCCAACGGAGTTTCAACAGATAAGCTAAAGTCCAATTTCTCCGGAGTCAAGTTTAAACGTTGAGCACAAGCAGGAGAGATAAAGAATGGGTAGAACTGGTATCTAGTAAGGTATAAACTTCGCAAGAGTTCAAGATTAGCTTACCCGTGATCACCTCTTTCGGGTTTCTCGCGTTTTGGCCAGTCACGATAAATGCCCTTCCTTGAACCACCGCTTTTGTTTTGTCCGTAGTCGCCTTTGGTGACGCCGTCCAAGTCGGACTTGACTTTGCTATAGGACAGAATCGGGCTATGTGACCGTCTTTTCCACAATTAAAACACACCTTGGAAGACTGTGAACAGTTTGGACTATGTGTCCCTCATCTCCGCATCTGTAGCATCTAACTGGCGGTCGTTCTCTTCCCCTAGGATTTGTTGTTGGTCTTTGGTCTTCGATGTCTTTTTCGTCATTGTTGAATCTCCTCTTTTGAAATTTCCACTGACTCACCTCTCCTATTGTCATGGCCACAATGACCACCCGAGTGGTTACCGCTTTTGTAAAGTATTTTTCCTCCTCATTTGGTTATCATCGATCGGATCATTCTTGCCACCACCAAGATATAACCACAGTTGTGGTCCCTTGGTTGAACATACTCGTTATCACGCTCTAATAATTAAGCCTTGTTTACAATATCTGAATATAAAGAAAATTTATGAGAGATAAGATATTGCCGAATCTCGAGTTATAGACCTCTCAAAAACATCCGCGTCATACGTTCCCATTTTCTACCAAATGAGGTGCAAACTTGGATAACTCTGCGAACTTCGTCTCGTATTGGGACACCGTCATGTTGTTCTATTCCAGTCTAATAAACTCTACCTCCTTCATATGACGAATACTTTCAGGAAAGTACTTATCATTGAATAGTTTCTGAAATTTTTCTCAAGACATGTTGAGTGCGGATGGCTGGGTACGCTTCACAGACTCCCACCAGTAATCTGCCTCACCACGGAACATAAAAGTGGCGAATGGAACCTTCTGTTCCTCCGTACAGCCCAAGACATCGAATATCTTGGTCATTTGCTTAACCCACGTTTCTGCCTTAATCGGATCGGGCTTTCCCAATCTGGTGGTCTCAACTCCTTGAATCTGCTTGGGTTTGTGATAGATCAAGCAGCGTGCTATCATTTCCACCCATATTTTGTACACGAGTCCCCTAAATGCGATTTTGCATGAAGCGCAAAAGCTTCTAAACATCAAATCATTCATCGTTTGCTCGGTGTAGTGTTGTTTATAAGAGGAATATTGCCTTCATGTTGCACGTTCTCTTGGTTGGTAATCAAAGGTTGTTCCACGATCTCATAGACTCCATTGTTAACGCTTTCATTTGCCATTCTTAAAATCGCCATAAAGCAGGGGTTAATTAAACAAATTAACATATCACATAATATCCCTATATTATGAATTCACCAACAAGTAAGCTTAGGTAGGACACATTAGCGAAGGATTTACTCATCTCTCCCTCTTAGTTCTATTCTCCGATCTCCGCTTGGAGACCATATCCCTAAGCTCGATACTAACTGTGACGCCCCAAAATAGGTATACAACACCCATTCGAGATTTACCGAATACATGGTATGTAAAAACAACTATAACTTTATTATTACAATTGTCGTGCATAATACGACAACACATACCGTGAGTTTAAATACAAATATTGTCTTACAGACAATATCCACACCCAAATAAAGTCCTCATTATAATTATTGATGTACTATTTTACAAAAATAGTGAGGACCAATTAAAACAACCTGCTCAGGACCATCACTCTATATCCCGATTTCGTTCCTCGCTTATGTTCGTTTCACGAGAAGAAAAATGGAACAAAAAGGAAAAGGGTGAGCTCAACTAGCCCAGTAAAGAATATTATGACTAAGATAATATACAAAAAATTATCATTAGTCTTCAACATGGAAAGATCTGATAGAATATAATCGACAATAAGTTTTAGATCAACAACTGCAGCGGAAACAACAATTCATTAGAAGAGTTAAGTAGAGAATGAAATCTACTATCATCTATGAATTTAAAAGTCAATCATCAATATTTTATCCATGTAACATCAATCAATATACATCTTTGCACTACGGGCCAAAGATATTCATTTGTATCACCAGTTGGTCATGTTCATCTCAACACCTTTTCATCTTTGCACTACGGGCCAAAGATATTCATCAGGTAATCATTCATCTTTGCACTACAGGCCAAAAATATTCATCAAGTACAACCATTAAGGACTGAGGATGATGAAAAACATTTTAAAGAACGAATCCAGTAAGACAGAAGGACAAATATTAGGGATTCGTATTTTGGTTTATCCAAATTCAATAATACTCCATAATAACCAAGTATGAAGTAGAATTCAAAAATAAAGATCAAAACATGGATACAATCAAAGATAGTAACCATAAAAGACATTTGGGACGAAAAAGAGAAAATTTTATTTTTTGGTGAATAGTGTCGTATTTGTGAATAGTGTTGTATACGTGAATAGTGTCGTATACGTGAATAGTAACCCCGACACAAAAGTTTCAAATTTGATTAAAAATTTCAAACCAACATTTTGACATAATGATATTGAAGAAAATAATATCATTTAAGAAGAAAATAACATCCCTTACCTCAAAGAAATAGTACTTCGGAATGAAAGGTCGGAAGTGATGCTAAATGAAACTTCAGATTGAGCAAAGAACTCTCAAAGTATCTAAATACTCACAAAATACGCCGATAATATATAGAGAGAAAGCATATATTTACGGTGTGATTTTCAATTCTAACTTAGCCCTCTATTTATAGGAAAATGTTAGCACCGAAGCAGACTTGACCTGCTACCTGATGGCTTTACCTGCTACTATTGCCACCCACCACATTTGAAATAAAATTCAGCACATTTCTTCACCAACCACAAGTGGGGCCCACTCAATTCTAGAATTTTCCACCAAAATCAATTATAACCCTAATTTCCGAATCAGACACCTCTTAAAATTCATAACAAATCATTCGTTCATTTTTAACGGTTCAAAATTTGTGGACATATACTCAACTTATATATGAATAACATATCCAAAAATCACAACGATCCAACGGTCAGATTAAAAATTATAACTCACGCAATATATCTCAAAATAGTGATTTAATTTTTAATACCTCCTTCCAAACAAAAAATACCTCAACATTAATTCCTTCAATTATAACCGCATAAGATAAATATAACCATCAATTATATCCACCTAAAATAAATATTTTCTTATCATATAATCAATAATTAATTATTTACAAATAATAGAATCACAATTATGACAACCAGGTAGTTCTCGGAAAGAGGGGCTTTAGATAATGATTTCTCTCTACTACTAGCAAGCAATTAGGTGACCAAACCTCTCCTTAGAGCAGAACTTTCTAGACATTGCCAATAATGCTATCTAATAATATTATTCAAATAATATGAATTATTGATCTGATAATGGGAAATACTGTGTAGTGACAATTATTAAAACAACAATAATATAAAATATCGTATGATAATTATTGAATCAATAAAATAGAATATTGAAAAGTAATTATCAGAATAATTATTGAGTAGTGCCTTCTTACGTAAGAATCAATAATTCAAAAATATCGTAATACTGCGGTGCTAATGCTGCATGAACCACGCCAGACATCGTATTTTAACCACCGGATAATCCAACAATGTTAGCGGTGAATAACTACGCTGGCAGTTATTTATAAAAACTCAAACTTGTCATTTTCTTCATCTGACTATTATTCTGTTATGAGGCCCACGAATGGCTACGCCGTCGTACGAATATTCCCCGACAACAAGAATATTCCACGACTAAACGAATATTCCCCGACAAAAATGAATATTTTATAACCACTTACTTATTTATAAAATTTGCACATTTCACCCATAACCAAAGTATTATATCAAATTAACTCCTAATTATTTCAAGATAATAAATAGAGAAAATTTAATTTTATTCATAATAAGTTGAGGTCTTACAGCTAAACTATAAGTTCCTATGGTTAATGCAGCAACATTTGCTTCATTTTTCACACATAGGATTACTTATCTTTGTTTAGCTTTCTACTTCTGCTTGGTCCTTTCATAAATCTATATTTATGATAACCAAAGTCGGTATCCAATACCCAAGTAGAACCTTGACTTAAAGAAAAATTTATTTTAAATCATGAACAAAATTGTATTTGTAACCGAAACTTCACTAAGCTTCTTCTGGTTAGCTCTGCAAGATGCTTCTCGCAGTTTCTTTTCCAGTGTCCAGGCTAATTGTAGTGGAAGCAAACTCCTTTGCTATCCTTATCAGTTTTGTTCTTATTATCCTTTGTTTTTGCCCTTTCTATTTACCTTCTTAGAATCATTCTTCCTTTTAGAAGATCCTTTGACCCCTACTAGTAAGACTTGGTCTTTCTTGGTTGAAAAGTGACTCTCAACATTTTTTAACATGTTAAGCAAATCAGCGAGGCTGATATCTAGCTTGTTCATATGAAAAATTCACAACAATTGTGAAAGGAGTCCGGGAGTGAGTGCAAGATCAAATCTTGGCTCAACTCTTCATTCATGACAAAACTCGTTGTCCTAATTGTTCAATCAAATTGATCATGTTAAGGACTTTTATCTGTACAGTAGTGTCATTAGTCATTCTAGATCGGAAGAGCTCCTTAGATATCTGATATCTATTAGTCCTACATTCCTCACCATCAACTACTTGATGTGCATGAATATAGTAGGAACATCCATAGTTTCATGCTGACGCTGAAGCTCGTTACTCATGAATGCGAGCATGATGCATTGAGCCAACTGTGCATCATCTTGCTACTTTCTAAAAGTAACAATTTCTTCGTCAGAGGCATTGTCTGCAACCATTGCAGGGATAGGCATATTAAGGACATAAGATAGCTTTTCAGTCGTGAGAACTTTTCTCAATTTCCTTAACCAATCCGTTTCATTTGGTCCGGTTAATTTAGCATCTAATATGTTACGCAGTGATAGTAATTTAGGCATTATAAAATTCTGTAAATGAATTTGTTCTTAACAACATTTTAGCATACATTCTTTTATTAATTACCAAAATAAATTAGGTCTTATTTTAAATTGGTATCTCTCACTATTTTCTTCAAACTATATTACCCTCAATATATATAGTTCGACAATATCTAATTAAAGATATGCTAGTGAGAATAAGGATCCTATTTCAAATGTATATAGCCTTGTGTGTGCACAACAAACTATATATAAATAAATAGGTAGACAACTCTTGTCAATTACATCAACTACGTAACTCCTTGTATTTTGCCTCTTAGATCATAATGGTCAAGTGTGTGCACATCTGAACTAAAATGATCCAAGTTAAGTCCAACCTAGCACTATATATATTCAAAAAAGAAAAATATTGTCCTTGTGGTGACACAACAAAACAATATCGTTCAATTTTCTTTATAAGCATCAAATGTGATAAATTAACATCTTAAATACTTAATACTTGCCTTATGATGACACAACAAACTCATATTAAATATTTAATACTCTATTAATTTTATCATGCTAGAAGGCGACGTTCGATATTCCAAATATCTTTGAACGCTTAGGACTTAATATAAAATATTTGAGGAGTTTGTTATTAATTTGTCTCATCTTATTTAGTGCGCATGCACATATATATATAAAATACACGTCATATTAATTAACATGTGAAGCATGTTTGCATAGTATATATATATATATATATATATATATAATATAAGCATGCACATATAGAATACTATATTCTACCCGAATTGATTATGGACTTTTATTCTAGTTTGGTTCACTAGAGCCACCAAGTGAACCAAAAGGTCAAATCCTAGGGGTGCAAAAATTAATATTAAATATAACTATTACATTTAAACTCGTGCTCCATTACAAACGGGTCTTCACGCGTTCCTTGCTCATTGATCTCCAATTCTTCAAAATAATTCTAACTATTCCTATTACAAAACTATTTAAAATAAATAGAAACCTTGATCGTGATCGAGAGGAAGTACATAGGAGGGAGAGATAATTTACATTAAGAAAAATTAGAGAAGGCAGGTACGCAGACCCCATTTAATAAAACTCATACATTCATGCATCCAACTAAAATAAAATTCAATCACATTAATTGATAGTCCATAATCAATCCCATTTATTATCATACACATCATCATATGCATCAATAAATAACATTCATCTCATGAATAATAAACATTCAATATATATATTAATATCATTTAATGGGCAAATTTTGTTAGTATAAAATCTAATTTTGAATCAAAATAAACTCCTTTATTTTAATTCAAATTTAAATCAAAATAAAATTATTTTATTTAATTTATCCAATTTTGAATAAAATAAACTATTTTATTTTAATCAAAATATTTAATCAAAATAACTCATTTATTTTAATTAATTATAGAATCCAATTCCAAGTAAAAAAATCCTTTATTAAAGGAAACACGGATTTTCTTTCCTATTCACAAATAAACTCCTTTATTTTGAATAATATGAAATCTTATTTCATATCTAAATAAACTCATTTATTTAAGGAAATACAAATTCTCTTGTCCTATTCACAAATAAAGTCCTTTATTTTGAATAATATGAAATCTTATTTCATATCTAAATAAACTCATTTATTTAAGAAAACATAGAATCCAATTTCAACTCCAATTAGTTATCATGGAATCAAATTTCAACTCTAATTAGTTAGCATGAAATTTAATTTTAAAATTAAAATAAATTTTATATTTTAATATTAAAATAAATATTTTATTTTAATTATAAAATTATTAAAATAATATATATATATATATAACAATTCGCCTGGAGATGAGGTGAATCAAAATGCCCCGTGATCCGTGCCTTGAGTGGAATAACCGAATAAGATTTATGTGAATCTTATAAAGCATTGGCAATTAATATTACATATCATATATATAATAAACATATAAATCAAAGTTACATGATACACCAGTTAACATCCACGTGCAAGGCTCAGCGAAAAAAAAAGAAGAAGGATTACCGAAATCATAAACCCTTTTCTAAAAAAAAACGCAAACTGATTTCGTTCTTTTCTTTTCTTTTTTTTAATTTTATACAACAAAATTATGTCCAATTAAATTATTCTAAACACATATCAATATACATATCAAATTAAAATAATTAATAATTCGCATAAAAATTTGGCTCTGATACCACTGTTAGATTTGTAATGAACGCAATCAAATTGAATAAAATAAGCGAAAACGTGTAAAAATCAGAGTTTAAAATTTTACAAACCATATACCCGGATCACCCTTTATGCACAATTATTAATTAAACGAAAAAGAAAGAACAAGAATCATACCCTTGAAGATTCGAGCTTCTTCAGGTACAAATTCACCTCCAATCCTTTTCGCGTTCAACTTGAATCCACCGGTTTTGGTTCCTTCCTTTGATTAACGTTAGCCACCCAAGTGTTTGGCCTCTAGAGGTGATCCACCAAGGAAGAAGAAATATTCAAGAAGAAGGATGATTGACTAAACCCTAGTTTTCTATCTCTATAGAAAAGGCGTACTCTCCAACAATTGGAATTACGTATGTTATGAAAAAGTCAACGACCACCCTAACCCATAATAAAACTCCTCTTATTTATAGATGTGGGTAACCCTCCTTAACAATTAAGGAATTGGATTTTATTTTAATTAATTAAGCTCCGTAATCTTATTAGAGATAATTAATTAAACTCTTTTAATTAATTTGCCTCCTAATCTTATTAGGAATAAATGAGAGTACTAATATTAAATTAATTTCTAACTCTTTAGAAATTAAAATAATAATAATTGTAATAATATTAATAAGACTATTCTTATTAATTTATATATTTAATATTTCCAAAATATTAAATAATAAATATTAAGCTATTTAATTTATTTTATCACCATAGATTAAATTAAATAAATTTAACATATTATTACGATTATGCCATTAACTTCTTAAATAATTATTCTTCCTTTTATGGTATGACCCTTTAGGTTCTCCATATTAAATAGGTTGTGAATAAATCAATTAGAACAATTCTAATTTTATTTAAATAAATAAATTAAATTATTAATTTATTCAAATAAATAATATTTATTCTACAATAGGGATAAAGCCTCCCTAACGATCAACGACTTTTCGGATAATATAGATTTCAACATTAATCATAAAAAGAACCTTTGAGTAAATAGTTCTTTGACAATTCAATCCTTCCACCATACAATGTCCCAATTAAATATAAAATATGGAATTCTTGTCAAGTCTTATTTTATTTAATTATATGTATTTCGACTCTTAAATGCACAACTCAAATAATGCAAATTAGAAACTCCTTTCTAATTTCATTACGCTTTGGCCAAGGACTCTTTGGATTGTCATTTATCGAATCACATAGGACATTCTCTTCTTTACTAGAAGCGGTAGATTCTTTATTGATCATACATTATCTCCATGTACAACTTATTATACCCAAGATACCTTTGATATACCCTAAGGGTCTTAAGGAATAAGTCAAAGTATAATTCATCATACACAAGATACTATGATGATCTCAAGTTCAAGGATCACTCAGATCTTACTATCACTTCTGGGAATTCCTATTGACAAAAAGTAAAACTCCATTAGGTATTCCTTAGCGAGCCACATTCAGTGAACTTATTCTCTAATAAGCACCTACATACTTGCTTTAGTGTCTCCACACAAATGATCGTGAGATCAATCATCCTCATCCAATGAAAGAAGTAACGTATGTATTTCAATCTATCAGGATTCACTAATCCCAGTTTAGTAATCCAATGATTGGGAACTATTTTAGTTTTAAGCTTTAAGAATTTAGATCTCATTAGAATGATCATCATCATTATTATTAAAAGCATTGCTTAAAACTATGAGTTTATCACATATTATAAAAACAACATCATGTAGATAATTAAAAGCCTTTAATAAATTAATACTTTTTATTAATAAATGAATAAGATTGTTACAAAGTATATGCTTTATCATCAAACATGATTGGCTTGTGTGCATACTACTTTCATCAATTACTATATGAGCATAAGAGTTTGAAAACCTGTTTTTAAAATATCATTTTTGCATATTTTGCTTAAAATTGAACTTTTATATAAGTCAAACCCTTTGTATATAGGTGTAACTGTTAGAGGTCTTTAGGGCTGGGCTGCCGAGCTTTTACTGGCTTCTGCCCTGAGTGTCTGGGCCCGCTGAGCTTTCTTTGATTGACTGTGCCGAGCCATGCCTTGACTTTGACCCTTTAGGCCAGGCCAGGCCAGACCTATCTCACAAAACTTTGATCGATCAGTTCAGAAAGGGACCAGCTTGGGGGCGGTGATTCTTCTCTCTTTTTTTATGTCCATGTGACACAGGCGGTGGAGATGAAGGCGATTAGCGATTAAGTATTCAAGCCTCAAGCCTTAAGGCAATATTTTCCACTTAGCTTTTTTTTTCTTTCTCCTTTTGGTCCAAATTTCCAATCAAACCATCATCCATCATTCCATCAAATCTCATCCAAATATTTCATTTTTCAAGACTCCAAAGTTCGGACAATATACTCCACTTCATATTTCATCATTTCATGCTAAGATTACTAATATGTTACATTGTTACTTAATAAACTAACTATTAATATTAAATTTGAATTAACTAACTTAGTAACTTATGAATATTAAATAAACTAAGTAGTACATTAATATTAAAATTTAATCAACTAACTTATTAATATTAATACACTAACTAGTATACTAATATTAAAATTTAAGCAACTAATTTATTAATATTAAATAAACTAATTAATATATTAATTAAATGTAATTATTATTTACAATAAATCAATAATGAATAATTAAAATTTTAAACTTGATTGATTTATTAATTAAAAATCATAGTGACGGAGTAATGTGTTATTTCCTTTAACCACGAAGAAGTTGTTACATATTTTGCATTGGGCTTTTTTAACACCTTTCGCAATCCACACTTCGATGAAATGATCCCAAACAACCGCTTTACGTTTGGTTTGCTCGCCGGTAGGACGTGGAAATATTGTACTCGAACCCGGAACGACACTTTCGGGCATAATGATATTTGGATCATTTTGAATAAATGATGACACTTGTGGAATGTTGGAAGAATCCATTGTAATAATATAAATGTACTAATAAAATAAATATTATGTTTTATGTGTATAATAAATTGTAAATATATATTATATAAAATTAATTATAAAAATTATAACAATATACAAATTTAGAATTTGAGCTTGCAGTATGTTGTTATTGTTATATCAGAGAATAGAGAGAGAAAGATGTGAGGAGTTGTAATTTTTGTGGAGTAAATTATATGATTTTTATAGTGAAAAAATAAAGCAGAATTAGTAAAATTATATTTGTTATAATAATACAATCAGTACATGAAATTTTATTTAATTTTTGAAATTCAAATTTTGATGAAATTTTCATAGATGTGATGGATTGATAGATGAATGAGAAGGTGTGTCAGCCTTTTTTTTTCGTTGGTCATTGCTAAATTATCACTATTATATATATATATAATATATATAGATTATATATAATAGCATGCCTTGATACCTTGGACAGTGAGCTAGACAGCTAGTGAACAATCAATCAAATCACTTATTTTGGGAGGTTTGTAAAGTTTAAAGTCAAAACCGTGAGTCACAGTGAGCTAGTACCTGTCTTTTGTTTCTTCTTTTTTATATAATCATTAATTTAATGATGCGTATGTTTTATGCAGTGTTAGGCGTGATAATAAACGTCATTTGTGCCATTTGTTATTTCATGATCAATTGGACAACAACTAATAAGCCAGCAAGCAGACCAGGCCTGTTGTGTCGGACCAGGCCAGGCCCAGGCCGGATTCATGCCACAGGCCGGATTAAGCCTTTCAGACTGGGCCAGGCCGATTCAGGCATTGACCAGGCCGGACTTTGACCAGGCCAGGCCCAGGCCGGACCAAGGCCAGGCCGTGGGCCTCAGGCCTTTTGTGCACCTCTAGATTCAACCGAGGCATAACACTACTTCCAAATAATGTACTTAAGCCCAATTAACCACACACACTTCAAATAAATTATGTACCAAAAATAATTTGGACATAAAAGAAATATATTTTTTGGGTAAATAGTATCCCGTTAATAGTACCCTGTGAATAGTACTTCGGGAATAGTACCTCGTGAATAGTATCCCGACATAAAAAGTACCCAAAATACCCGAGTGAATAATATTCGGGTGAATAGTAATTGGGTTAATAGTAACCCATGAATAGTAACTCGTGAATATTATTTCGGAACAAAAAGTGCCCTGAATACCCGAGTGAATAATATTTGAGTGAATAGTAACCCATAAATAGTAACTCATGAATAGTATTCCATCATGAAGAGATCAATAATTATAAAGAAAGCTCAGAATAATATTTTAATGAAAAGATACTAGATGAAGCGCAAATATCAAGGATATTCTACTAATTTTATGGAGTATAGAAGCCAAAACTTCAACAAAATGAGTATAGAATTCAAAATCTGAAATAAAATAATATTACTTGCAAACTACAGAGTATGGAAGAAAATATTATTTTAAGCGAATATTGAACAAAAATAACATCCCTTAAAACTGTTGAACGAAAATAATATTCCAGCGAATATTTAACGAAGATAATATTCCTACGAATATTGAACGAAGATAATATTCTTTATGAATATTGAACGAAAAATAATATTCATATGAATATGAAAAATAATATCTTTTCAGAATATGAAATAAATAATACCCCTTACCTCAGAAGAAAACTGGATAGTGGAGTAGTGAAGTAGTAGACTGCTCTTCTTCTATCTCTCTATAGCTTCTCTCTATATAACTTCTCTCTCTATAATTGCTCTTGTGAGTCTTAGTGAATTGATGAGAATGAAGGAAGAATGAGCTTCTATTTATAGAAAAATATAGTTTCGATAATTGCACGTTCTAAGGCTCAAAAAATTATAATATAATACCTTCATCTTTTTCTTTATTTTTAATTTAGTCCTGCAAATATTATCAAACTTGCACCACCTCCCCTAATAGTATAACATGTGAATCAATAGTTCAATCATGTGAATCAATAGTTCTATACAAGTGAAAATACGAATTACAATATAGTACCTCCATCTATACCTCCATTTTTAACTTAGTCATGCAAGTATTATCAATCTTGCACCACCTCCTCTAATAGTACATGAATGTGAATCAATAGTACACACATATGAACAAATAGTTATAAGCATGTGAATTAATAGCAATTAATTGCTAATTTATCCAATTAATTACCCGATTAGTCAGTATAACTTCCAGACATCAATTATTATCGAAATAAATGTTGATTTCCACTAACACTAATAATCCCAACACAATGGACCTATCAATTTTATCTTTAATCAACACGAACTTATTCACCATTAATATTATAACTCATAATATTTAACAACCAGGTCGTTTCCAAGGAAGAGGGCTTTCCGATAAGGATTTTCTTATTGGCGCCGCAATTAGGTGACGAACCTCTCCTCGATGTAACTTCTAGACATTGTCAATATTGCAAATAATAATATGAATTACTTTGTCGTCTCAATTATTGATTTAATAATATAAAATATTGATCATTGTGACAATAATTGAATCAATAATGAGAGAGATATGATGTAGCAATTACTATAGCAATAATTGAGTATAATCGGGTGACTTCTTACGTAAGCATCAATAATCAATACCGTGGTGCTACTACGCAACCACGCCAGACATCGTATTTTTTACTACTAGGGTAGTTCAACGGTTTAACGATAAAACTTTCGTAGTTATTTTTATAGAAAGATAATTACGTCATTTTCTAACTACGACAATAATACTTGGTTGTGGGGTCCATTAATGATTGTGCCATTGCAATTTAATATTCCCTCGTGAAAAGCGAAGATTCCCCGACCAATCGAATATTATATAACCACTTGCTTACTTTACAAAATTTGTAAATATTACCCACAACTATAACATTATATCAAATCCACACCATAATATTCAAAAATATATTTTGAGAAAATTTAATCTTTATTCATAAAATTTGGGGTCTTACAACCTCCACTTCTTATGAAATTTCGTCCTCGAAACTAGGGTGCGTACCTGGTATGTCGAAAAGGTGAGGATACCTTGACTTCATTTCAGATTCTAACTCTTGAGGTATAACCTTTGATTTTAAAATATGATCCTTCTTATCCAAGATTTTAATATGTATCTCCTCATACGTTAAATCTTTGGCTATCTCGTTTAGTTCTAATTCAATAATGTGTTTTGGGTCGTCCACATATTTACGTAACATCGATACATGAAAAATATTATGAACACGCAACATACCTGACGGTAAAACGAGTCTTTAGGCCACAGTTCCTACTCGATCGAGGATTTGAAATAGACCAATAAAATCAAGGGTTGAGATTTCATCTCTTCATCGAGTCTTGCTTCTAGAATAACGCCTTCTTGAACCTTCCTCTTCGCATTCATCAGCTCTGAGTCTGTAACTTGAGTGATTTTAACTTTATCGATTAAATTTGATTCTACTCGTATATTTAACATCATCATGTGGGTCCCTAGAGTCTTTAACTCTATCTCCATCATTTAAAAGTTATACGAAATTGGTCTTTGTGTTAACAACATCGTACTCGTAAACGCATACGATCTTCTACTCAATGCATCAGCTACCACGTTCGCTTTTTCCACGATAATATTGAATGGTATGGTCGTAATCTTTAACAGCTCAGGCCAACGTCTTTGACACATTATACGTTTGTTTTGGGTGAAGAAATACTTGAGGGATTTAGAAATGGGTTTTGTACTGAGGTCAATACAAAATTTGATCTCACGCTCTAGGGTAGGCCAAGAAGTCTTCAGGAATACGTCAGGAAATTTATTAATAGAAATATCATTCAAAACTGTGACTCTCATCCAAGACTTGGATAACACGTCACATTGATACCTATCAACTTGCCTTCGTTATTCACGGCTTCCCTACGTAAAGTATGGCGGTGCATTCCACACAAGTGAAGTCACCAATTGAAAGGGCTCAAGGCTCTTTACTTATGGCTTAATATAATGTTGATCGACTTTTTAGTGGTTTGGTTACTTGAATTCACATAACAAAGTTGGTTAGGAATATGAAAGCTAACAACCTTACAAAAATAATCAATTTTGGCATGATGAGTAGTTAACCAATCGATTTCTAAAATCACATCAAGGGCAAGTATTTTCAAAGAGATAAGATCGACAGGTAACGTGAAAGTGTCAATTTGAATCAACAAGATTTATAAACAGTGGAGGTAACGAAGGTTTCTACTAACGAAGTTTCAACCAATAAGTCAAAGTCTAACTTCTCTGGAGTCAAATGTAAATGTTGAGGGCAAGCAAAAGAGATAAAATAATGGGTAGAACCGGTATCTAATAAAGTATAGACTTCACAAGAATTTATAATTAACTAACCCGTGCTAACTTCATTCGGGTTACTCGTTTTTTGAGAAGTCACAAAAATGCTCTTCCTGAAACCATCGACTTTGTTTTGTCCGTATCCGCCTTTGGTGCCACCGTCCCAACTGGACTTGATTTCGCTACAAGACAAAATCGAGCTATATGACCGTCTTTTCCACAACTAAAACATACCTTGGAAGGCTGTGAACAGATTGGACTAATGTGTCCCTCCTCTTCGCATCTATAGAATCTAACTGGCGGTCGTTCTCCTCCCCTAGAATTTGTTGCTGGTGTTGGTGCTGCTGCCGAAGTCTTCACATCATCGTTAAGTCTTCTCTTCTTGAATTTTCTACTTCTATTATCTTGGCCATGATTACCACCGAAGCGGTTACCATTCTTGGCATGATAATTTCCCCCACGATGGTTATCATTGTTCTGATGGTCATTGCCACCGGTACGATTATTATCGGGTTGTTGGTCGTTGCCTTTTGGTTGTGCTGACTCATTATCGCGCTCCAATAACTGAGCCCTATTCACAACATCTGAATATAAACAAAGTTTGTGAGAAATGAGGTATTGACGTATATCGGGTTTTAAACCTCTTAGAAATATTCGCGTCATTCGCTCCTCATTATCGACTAAATGGGATCTGGTTGGGATAACTCCGCAAATTTAGCCTCGTACTGCGACACGATCATATTGTTTTGCTCCAACTTGATAAACTCCACCTCTTTCATGTGACGAATACTTTCGGGAAAGTACTTATCGTTGAATAGTTCTTAAAACTTCTCCCAAGACATCTTGAGTGCGTCAGGCTGGGTAAGTTTTACAGATTCCCACCAATAATTTGCCTCTTCACGCAACATAAAGGTGGCGAAGGGAACCTTTTGCTCCTCTGAGCATTCTAAGACATCAAATATCTTGGTGATCTGCTTTATCCACGTCTCCACCTTAAGTGGTTCTGGCTTTCCCAAAAACTCCGGCAGTCCCAGCTCCTTGAACTGCTTAGTAGTGACCATCCGAGAGTTGCCAGTGTTTCCACCCGTATTTTAAACATGAATCTCTCTCGCCTGATGTTACATGAATTGCATAAAACCTCTGAACATCCCATCGTTCATCATCTGATCGGTGTTGTTGTTTACCTGAGGATTATTGTCATCCCTGATGCGCATTATCCCGGTATTGATCGTTAGTGACTCAGCGGTCTCATGTGCTTCATTCTTTGATCTCAACATTTTTAGATGCCATTTTTAAACAACATCACAAAACAAGGGTTAATTGACATGCAACATATTATCCCTATACTCGTCTCGACCAATTAAATACCAAATAAACTTATGTAGGTCATACTAGTGAAGGAATTCCCGTCTCTCCCTCTTAATTCTTGTCTCACATCTCTCACCAGGATCATATCCCTAAGTTTTGATACTAATTGTGACGCCCCAAAGCAGTATACATCACCCATCTTGAGTCGCCAAATACATGGTACATAAATCAAATACAAACTTAATTATACAACTGTCGGGTAATATACGACAAAACATAGTTGAGAGTTTAAACAAGAATATTGCCTTCTAGATAATATCCACTCTCAATGGAGTCCTCATTACAATTATTATCACACTATTTCACAGAATAGTGAGAACAACTAAAGCCACTTATCCGGACCATCACTCCATTTCCCGACTCGTCCAAATTTATATTCTCATTTCTCAAGAGAACAATGAAAGAAAAGGGTGAGCTCAACCAGCCGAGTAAGAAAATATTATGACTAAGATAATGCAGAATAAATTATCCTTAGCCTTCAACAGTATAACAACTGAGTGAATATAATAGACAACAAGTTTTAGATCAACAACTGCAGCAGAACAAACAATCCATTAGAAGAGTTAAGTAGGGCATGATATCTACTATCTTCTATGATTTAAAAAGTTTTTCATCAAATCTATCGCTGAGACTCAGCTTAATAAATAAACCACATCATCGAATCATCCCTGCACTACGGGCTATGAATATTCATGTAATCACCAATGGTAATGATTATACCGAATAATTCATGGTCATAATCATACCAACAACTGTCCATCAATGCACTACGGGCCAATAAGGACTTTTACCACATCATTTGTAACATTACGGGTCATGATTATACCGAATGATCCCTGGTAATAATCATACCAATCAACAATCCATCATTGCACGTAAGACAAAGATGACTTTCATCACAATATAAGCATGAAGATGATGACAATGATATAAGCATTAATCAAACGAAATCAAGGATAAATATTAAAGACTTTAAATTTATCCAGAGTTTAAAAATATCCAAATTGTCAACATGATACTGCTTTGTGGATTAAATTCAAGAATAATATTCATGTACCAAAAATAATTTGGACATAAAAGAAATATATTTTTTGGGTAAATAGTGTGAGACCCCAAATTTTATGAATAAAGATTTAAATTTCTCGAAATATTTTTTTTAATATTATGGTGTGGATTTGATATAATGTTATAGTTGTGGGTAATATTTATAAATTTTGCAAAGTATGCAAGTTGTTGTATTATATTCGATTAGTCGGGGAATATTCTTTTTGTCGGGAAATATCCGTACGACGGTAGAATCATTGGTGGACACCACAACGGAATTATTGTCGGATTGAGAAAATGGCAAAAATATTTTTATGAAAATAACGGCTGAAGTTTTACCGTTAATAATGTTGAACTATCCGGTAGTAAAAGTACAGTAATACGCATGGTTTCATAGTAGCATACGGTATTGATTATTGATGCTTACGTAAGAAGTCACTCAGTTTTGTTCAATTATTGCTACAGTAATTGTTGCATAGTATCTCACGTTATTTGATTCAATTATTGTCAATATTTTGTATATTATTAAATCAATAATTGAGATAACAAATTTATTAATATTATTATTTGCAATATTAACGATATGTCAGAAGTTACGCCAAGGAGAGGTTTGGTCACCTAATTGCGCATCAATAGGAGAAATCCTTATTGAAAGCCCTCTTTCCGGGAGCGATTAATAGTGTGAATTATAATAATGATGATGAGTTTTGTTTTATTAGTATTATTAATGTAATAAAATGAAAAGCTTTTTATATAAAAAATGTAATACTTTTATAAAGTTATTTGTTTTATTAGATTATAAATAGAATATATTATATTTTATTATGCATAGTGTTACATAGTGTCTGCATAGTATTTTACATAGTAATTTTTTTTATATATAAAACAGAATACTTTTATAAAGTTATTTGTTTTATTAGATTTTAAATATAAATATATATATATATATATTATATTTTATTGCATAGTATCCTTTCTATTTTCCTATAAATAGGATGCTTAGTTAAAATTGAAATCACACCAGAAGTTCAAAGAATTCTTCTTCTATAATCTTGAGCGTATTTCTTTAGAGTTTAAGAAAGCTTTGAGCGTAGTGCAAGTTTTCTTTGAGTATATCCTCGCCCTACCAGTCGAAATACTCTTCCTTCTAAGGTAAGGGATATTATTTGTTGTACTCGTAAGGGGTATTATTTCATTTGTATTCATGAAGAGAACTTCTGTTATTCCATTTTTATTATTATTCTGTTGGAATAACCTATATACGCGGACTACCCTATACTTGGTAAAATTCTTCTGTTATTCTATTCTTTATTATTCGTTTTATATATCTCATGCATGCGTTGCATAACTTTGGTTCCATTCTTTATTATTTAGTCGAAATATCACATGCGTGCGTTTACGCATGACCGGGTTCCATTCTTTATTATTATTCATTGGAATAAACCGTCATGCATGGCCTATCGCATGCATGGTGAATTCGTTGTTATTCCATTCTTTATTATTCATTGGGAATAACTCGTCATGCGGTCTATCGCATGCATGGTGAATTATTCTCGTTATTTCATTCTTTATTATTATTCGTTAGAATAACCTGTCTATGTGAATTACCGCATGCATGGTGAATGATCCTTCGTATTCATATGAATAGTATTTTCATTCAAAAGGGATTTCTGCCAGGGGCAGTTTCGTAATTTTTCTTACCCTCAAAAATTCTGAAAAAATTTGAAATCATAATTTGATGAGTTTTCTAGATTGTGTCCAAAAATGGCGATTTTTGGATGTATAGATTAGGAGTTATGAATTTTATAGGAAAAGACTATTTTAAAAGTAAACCTTTATAACTCCTTGTGGTTAACTCCAAAATTGGTGAAATTTTTATTGGGAGTACTTGTATATAACAGGAGTATATCCTGTAAATTTCAGAATTTTTGGACAAAAGTACAGTTTATGATAAATGTCTAAATATTCGGCAGTTTTAGCCATATGAAAAATAGTAAATGAATTTTAAAAATTCTGAGAAAAATATATGTTCAATATGGGACTATATTCTGCTAAATCCCAGAAAAAAAATATTTTTTGGTCTGATTTGATATTTTTCATGAAAATGAACTAGTTATGAGTAAATAAATTAAATATGTTATGTGAAGTAATAAAATTTGAAAATAGGATTTTATAGCTTGAAAATCCTATATAAGGTATATGCAGATTTTTGATGAAGGATTTGATTATTGGTGATGAAATCTTATGAGTATGGCATTTTTGAATGATTAAATGCATTATTTGATAAAATGTAAACAATTGAAATAAATTGTTTATAAGTTTAAGAAATGATTAAAATATTATTATAATATTAATGATATTAGATTATGAGATTATTAAGTGATTAATAATATTTGGTTATTATTGAATATTTGGATAAATTGTATTATAAATGTTTAATATTTATCCTTTATCTCATTTGATTGATTCTTTATATCATTGTCATTATCCTCATGCTATATATTATGATGAAAGTCATCGTGACCAGAAGGTATGATGGACTTGGTATGATTATGGCCAAGGATTATTCGGTATAATTATGGCCGTAATGTTACAAGTGATGTGGTAAAAGTCCTCATTGGCCCGTAGTGCATTGATGGACAGTTTTTGGTATTATTATGGCTATGGATTCTCTTCGTCCAAGTGTGCAAAGATGAATTATTTTATGGCATGATCAGGATCGTTGATGAAAACACGATTATCTTTGGCCCGTAGTGCATAGATAATTCGTGGTCGTGATATTAACGAATATCATTGGCCTGTAGTGCAGGGATGATTTGATGATGTGGATTAATTATTGAGTTGAGTCTCAGCAATGAAATATTAATTCATGGATGTGATATTAACGAATATCCTTGATTGTAGTGCAGGGGTGATTCGATGATGTGGATTATTTATTGAGGTGAATCTCAGCGATAAAAATTGATGAAAACATTTTAATTCGTAAAAGATTGTAGATATCATCCTGTACTTGACTCTTCTAAAATACAATTGTATGTCTTTGGCCTGTAGTGCAAAGATAATTTGTTAATGAATATCTTTGGCCATAGTGCAAAGATGAATTTATTAGTATGATTATGAGCATAAATTGTGATTTGGTATAACCATGATTTTTGATGTTTCAGGTGAAGATAGGAAATGAAAATTATCTTCGTCTGGGTGCGAAAAGGAATTTAGAATCACAATTATGATTATGAGTTATTCATATGATTGTGGACAGGAATTGTTGATTGATGTTACATGGATAAAATATTATCGGTGGACTTTTAACATAGAGAAGATAATAGATCTGATGGTCTATTTGACTCTTCTAATAGATTGTTCGTTCCGCTGCAACTATGGTTGAAAAGTTTTATCATCTACCATATGTTCTAAATCTCTGATTTATTACTGACAAAGGCTATTGTTAATTTAATTATCTTTAGTCATGATATTTTTTACTGGGCTATTTATACTCACCCTTTTGCTTCACAATTCCTTTCAGGTAATAAGAGTGTAGCTGGGTCGAGCGGGGATAACCGGGGAATAGAACGGTGGTCTATAGCTGTTGAGGTTCTCCCTAAATAAGTATGAAAATAATTTTGTTGAGAACTTTAGATAAGTGTGTCGTATTGTATACGTCAT
Source organism: Panax ginseng (assembly GCA_020205605.1). Classification (NCBI taxonomy): domain Eukaryota; kingdom Viridiplantae; phylum Streptophyta; class Magnoliopsida; order Apiales; family Araliaceae; genus Panax; species Panax ginseng. Next base: position 11,988,548 of record CM035128.1, on the reverse strand, counting down.
TTGATATTTAATTTTGGTGAACCGAATAGGGTGAGGTGAACCCAACTTTGAAAGGGTGTTTTGCCACTATCATACAAGATGTCTAATGACATACAACCTCGTGTTATCATAAGACAGGATTGTGCACATCCACTTGTTGAGTATATCTACGAGAACTACCTATATGATCTTGGAGTTTATTTGAAATATAATTTTCACTTAGAGACAGTGGAGATAGTTATATGTTAAGAGAAGACTCACCATTGGAAAGAAGATGATAGTAATCTTCTCTTTTTTCTTTGGGGTCTATTGGGTCAACCAAGGATAATTCTGTGGACATGTGATATCTATCATAACCTAGACGCATGGCCTCCCATGTACGAAGGTTTTCTTGAGCACTTCCCAAAGATTTTAATTTCTAAAATAGTTTTTGACTATAATTTTATGTAAAGTATCATTGTAAGGTTGTGGTCGAAGCACCATGAGAGTTACATACATTTGTATTAAAACTCATAGTTAACTGTGGTCGTATTCTATACTACAGTTCAATAGTTGTATAAATGAAGTTTGTATTTAATTTTCCTAGTGTGATATCTGGCGACTCAGAATGGGTCGTGTAGACCTATTTTGGGGGCGTCACAAATGGTATCAGAGCTTAGGATATGGTCATTTGGAGAAGATAAGAGTCTCAGAACTAGGAGGGAGAGCGAAAGTTATATACTCGCTTTAGTGTGTGACTTACCTAAGTCAAATTTTTACTTGATAAGTTGACAATTTATGATATGTCAATTAACCTTTGTTTTGAAGATATATTCTAGAATGATATCTGAAATACAGGAGATGAGCAATGAAAAAATCATGATACAGAGGATATAATCGGGAAGGTACAATCCGAAAATAAAGCAAGGTATTCTCATCTCTTCGAATACCAGGTACGTATGTAAATTTCGAGGGAGAAATTTCATAAGGAGGGGAGATTGTGAGACCCCAAATTTTATGAATAAAGATTTAAATTTCTCGAAATATTTTTTTTTTAATATTATGGAGTGGATTTGATATAATGTTATAGTTGTGGGTAATATTTATAAATTTTGCAAATTATGCAAGTTGTATTATATTCGATTGGTCGGGGAATATTCTTTTTGTCGGAGAATATCCGTACGACGGTACAATAATTGGTGGACACCACAACGGAATTATTGTCGGATTGAGAAAATGACAAAAATATTTTTATAAAAATAACGGCGGAAGTTTTACCGTTAATACTGTTGAACTACCCGGTAGTAAAAGTACAGTAATACGCGTGGTTGCATAGTAGCACACGGTATTGATTATTGATGCTTACGTAAGAAGTCACTCAATTTTGTTCAATTATTGCTACGGTAATTGTTGCATAGTATCTCACGTTATTTGATTCTATTATTGTCAATATTTTGTATATTATTAAATCAATAATTGAGATAACAAAGTTATTAATATTATTATTTGCAATATTAACGATGTCTAGAAGTTCTACTAATGAGAGGTTTGGTCACCTAATTGCGCCAATAGGAAGAAATCTTTATTGAAAAGCCCCCTCTTTTTTGGGAACGATTAATAGTGTGAATTATAATAATGATGATGGATTTTATTTTATTAGTATTATTAATGTAATAAAACAGAAAAACTTTTTATATAAAACAAAATACTTTTATAAAGTTATTTATTTTATTAGATTATAAATAGAATATATTTTATTTTATTATGCATAGTGTTTTTCAGATAGTAAAATCTTTTATATAAAAATGTAATACTTTTATAAAGTTATTTGTTTTATTAGATTTTAAATATATAAATATATATAAAATATATATATATATATATATATATATTATATTTTATCAAGATAGTATCCTTTCTATTTTCCTATAAATAGGATGCTTAGTTAGAATTGAAATCACACTAGAAGTTATGAGAATCCTTCTTCTATAATCTTGAGCGTATTTCTTTAGAGTTTAAGAAAACTTTGAGCGTAGTACAAGTTTTCTTTGAGTATATCCTCGCCCTACCAGTCGGAATACTCTTCTTTCTAAGGTAAGGGATATTATTTGTTGTACTCGTAAGGGGTATTATTTCTTTTGTATTCATGAAGAGAACTTCGGTTATTCCATTCTTTATTATTATTCTATTGGAATAACCTGTATATGCGGACTACACTATATTTGGTGAAATTCTTATGTTATTCCATTCTTTATTATTCTATTAGAATTACCTGTATACGCGGACTATCGTATACATGGTGAAATTCTTCTGTTATTCTATTCTTTATTATTCTGTCGGAATATCCTGTCTGTGCGTTTATGCATGACCTGGTTCCATTCTTTATTATTTTATCGGAATATCTTGTCTGTGCATTTACACATGACCAGTTCCATTCTTTATTATTCTGTTGGAATAACCTGTCTGCGCGGTCTATTACATGCATGGTGAATTCCGTTGTTATTCCATTCTTTATAATTTTGTTGGGAATAACCTGTCTGTGCGGTCTATCGCATGCATGGTGAATTATTCTGTTATTTCATTCTTTATTATTCTGTTGGAATAACTTGTCTATGTGGATTACCGCAAGCATGGTGAATGACCCTTCGTATTCATATGAATAGTATTTTCATTCAAAAGGGATTTCTGTCAGGGGCAGTTTCGTAATTTTTCTTACCCTCAAAAATTCTAAAAAAAATTGAAATCATAATTTGATGAGTTTTCTAGATTGTGTCCAAAAATGGCGATTTTTGGATGTATAAATTAGGAGTTATGAATTTTATAGGAAAATACTATTTTAAAAGTAAACCTTTATAACTCCTTGTGGTTAACTCTAAAATTGGTGAAATTTTTATTGGGAGTACATGTATATAACAGGAGTATATCCTGTAAATTTTGGAATTTTTAGACAAAAGTACAGTTTATGATAAATGTCTAAATATTCGGCAGTTTTAGCCATATCAAAAATAGTAAATGAATTTTAAAAATTCTGAGAAAAATATATGTTCAATATGGGACTATATTCTGCTAAATCCCATAAAAGAAATATTTTTGGGTTTGATTTGATATTTTTCACGAAAATAAACTAGTTATGAGTAAATGAATTAAATATGTTATGTGAAGTAATAAAATTTGAAAATAGGATTTTATAGCTTGAAAATCCTATATAAGTATATGCAGATTTTTGATGAAGGATTTGATTATTGGTGATGAAATCTTATGAGTATGGTATTTTTGAATGATTAAATGCATTATTTGATAAAATATAAATAATTGAAATAAATTGTTTATAAGTTTAAGAAATGATTAAAATATTGTTATAATATTAATGATATTAGATTATGAGATAATTAAGTGATTAATAACATTTGGTTATTATTGAACGCTGGATAAATTATATTATAAATGTTTAATATTTATCCTTTATCTCATTTGATTGATTCTTTATGTCATTGTCATTATCCTCATGCTTATAATATGATGAAAGTCATCTATGACCTGTAGTGCATAGATGGACTTGGTATGATTATGACCAAGGATTATTCGGTATAATCATGGCCGTAATGTTACAAGTGATGTGGTAAAAGTCCTCATTGGCCCGTAGTGCATTGATGGACAGTTTTTGGTTATTATGGCTATGGATTCTCTTCGTCCAAGTGTGCAAAGATGAATTATTTTATGGCATGATCAGGATCGTTGATGAAAACACGATTATCTTTGGCCCGTAGTGCATAGATAATTTGTGGTCGTGATATTAACGAATATCATCGGCATTTTGTAGTAAGGTGGATGATTCGATGATGTGGATTAATTATTGAGCTGAGTCTCAGCAATGAAATATTAATTCATGGATGTGATATTAACGAATATCCTTGATCGTAGTGCAGGGGTGATTCGATGATGTGGATTATTTATTGAGGTGAATCTCAGCGATAAAAATTGATGAAAACATTTTAATTCGTAAAAGATTGTAGATATCATCCTGTACTCGACTCTTCTAAAATACAGTTGTATGTCTTTGGCCTGTAGTGCAAAGATAATTTGTTAATGAATATCTTTGGCCATAGTGCAAAGATGAATTTATTAGTATGATTATGAGCATAAATTGTGATTTGGTATAACCATGATTTTTGATGTTTCGGTGAAGATAGAAATGAAAATTATCTTAAATGCGGGTGCGAAGAGAGAATTTAGAATCACAATTATGATTATGAGTTATTCATATGATTGTGGACAGGAATTGTTGATTGATGTTACATGGATAAAACATTATCGGTGGACTTTTAACATAGAGAAGATAATCGATCTGATGGTCTATTTGACTCTTCTAATAGATTGCTCGTTCCGCTGCAACTATGGTTGAAAAGTTTTATCATCTACCATATGTACTAAATCTCTGATTTATTACTGACAAAGGCTATTGATAATTTAATTATCTTTAGTCATGATATTTTTTACTGGGCTATTTATGCTCACCCTTTTGCTTCACAATTCCTTTCGTGTAATAAGAGTGTAAATTTGGGTTGATGGGATAACCGGGAATAGAACGGTGGTCTATAGTTTGTTGAGGTTCTCCTAAATAAGTATGGAAATAATTTTGTTGAGAACTTTAGATAAGTGTGTCGTATTGTATACGTCATTTGATATTTAATTTTGGTGAACCGAATAGGGTGAGGTGAACCCAACTTTGAAAGGGTATTTTGCCACTATCATACAAGATGTCTAATGACATACAACCTCGTGTTATCATAAGATAGGGTTGTGCACATCCACTTGTTGAGTATATCTACGAGCACTACCTATATGATCTTGGAGTTTATTTGAAATATAATTTTCACTTGGAGACAGTGGAGATAGTTATATGTCAAGAGAAGACTCACCATTGGAAAGAAGATGATAGTAATCTTCTCGTTTTTCTTTGGGGTCTATTGGGTCAACCAAGGATAATTCTGTGGACATATGATATCTATCATAACCTAGACGCATGGCCTTCCATGTACGAAGGTTTTCTTGAGCACTTCCCAAAGATTTTAATTTCCAAAATAGTTTTTGACTATACTTTTATGTAAAGTATCATTGTAAGGTTGTGGTCGAGGCACCATGAGAGTTATATACAATTGTATTAAAACCCATAGTTAACTGTGGTCGTATTCTATACTACAGTTCAATAGTTGTATAAATGAAGTTTGTATTTGATTTTTCTAGTGTGATATCTGGCGACTCAAAATAGGTCGTGTGGACCTATTTTGGGGGCGTCACAAATAGTACCCCGTGAATAGTATCCTGTGAATAGTACTTTGAGCATAGTACCTCGTGAATAGTACCCCGGCATGGAAAGTACCCCAAATACCCGAGTGAATAATATTCGGGTGAATAGTAATTGGGTGAATAGTAACCCATGAATAGTAACTCGTGAATAGTACTTCGGCATAAAAAGTGCCCCAAATACCCGAGTGAATAATATTTGAGTGAATAGTAACCAGGGTGAATAAGAACTCAGTAAATAGTAACTCATGAATAAGATTCCATCATAAAGAGATCAATAATTATTAAGAAAGCTCGTAATAATATTTTCATGAAAAGATACTGGATGAAGCGCAAATATCAAGGATATTCTACTAATTTCATGGAGTATAGAAGCCAAAACTTCAACAAAATGAGTATAGAATTCAAAATCTAAAACGAAATAATATTACTTACATACTACAGAGTATGGAAGAAAATATTATTTTAAGCGAATATTGAACAAAAATAACATCCCTAACAACTGTTGAACGAAAATAATATTCCAACGAATATTTAACGAAGATAATATTCCTACGAATATTGAACGAAGATAATATTCTTTATGAATATTGAATGAAAATAATATTCATACGAATATGAAAAATAATCTCTTCAGAATATGAAATAAATAATACCCCTTACCTCGTAAGAAGACCTGATCTTTGGAGTAGTAAAAGAAGTAGAATCGTTTCTTCTTCTATCTCTCTATAGCTTCTCTCTCTATAATTGCTCTTGTGAGTCTTAGTGAATTGGTGAGAATGAAGGAAGAATGAGCTTCTATTTATAGAAAAATATAGTTTCGATAATTGCACGTTTTGGGACTCAAAAAATTATAGTATAATACCTTCATCTTTTCCTTTATTTTTAATTTAGTCCTGCAAGTATTATCAAACTTGCACCACCTCCCCTAATAGTATAACATGTGAATCAATAGTTCAATCATGTGAATCAATAGTTCTATACATGTGAAAATAAGAATTACAGTATAGTACCTCCATCTATACCTCCATTTTTAACTTAGTCATGCAAGTATTATCAATCTTGCACCACCTCCCCTAATAGTACATGAATGTGAATCAATAGTACACACATGTGAACAAATAGTTATAAGCATGTGAATTAATAGCAATTAATTACTAATTTATCTGATTAATTACCCGTTTGGTCAGTATAACTTTCAGACATCAATTATTATCAAAATAAATGTCAATTTTCACTGACACTAAGAATCTTAACACAATGGAACTATCAATTTTATTTTTAATCAACACGAATCATTAATATTATAACTCATAATATTTAACAACCAGGTCGTTCCCAGGAAAGAGGGGGCTTTCCGATAAGGATTTCTCCTTATTGGCGCGCAATTAGGTGACCAAACCACTCTTTGACAAAACTTCTAGACATTATCAATATTATAAATAATAATATGAATAACTTTGTTGTCTCAATTATTGATTTAATAATATAAAATATTGATATTGTGACAATAATTGAATCAATAATATGATAGATTTGATGCAGCAATTACTGTAGCAATAATTGAGTATAACTGAATGACTTTTTACGTAAACATCAATAATCAATACCGTGTGCTACTATGCAACCAAACGTATTATTGTACTTTTACTACCGGGTAGTTCAATAGTTTAACGGTAAAACTTTCGCCGATATTTTTATAAAAAGATAATTCTGTCGTTTTCTAACTACGACAATACTTCGTTGTGGGGTCCACTAATGATTGTCTTGTCAGCCGCATTTAATATTCTCTGTTAAAATGAATATTCCCCGACCAATCGAATATTATATAACCACTTGCTTACTTTGCAAAATTTATAAATATTACCCACAACTATAACATTATATCAAATCCACACCATAATATTCAAAAATATATTTCAAGAAAATTTAATCTTTATTCATAAAAGTTGAGGTTTTACAATTAAAATAAAGACAAAAGAATGTTTACATTTGATCAAATTTAATTATTTTAAAATGACTTATAAGTTAATTTTTGAGAAGCCTAAAATATACTTTTAAGTTAAAAAATAAATTACATACGATCGAATACTCAAATAATAAAAAACTACTACTTCTTCTATGTGAATATTGGTATATTGTTTTAAACTTTTAATAGTATGTATGCAACTCAAATAATAAGAGACAATTAAGAGATTTAAATTATTTAATATATTTAATAGTATATATATGAGTATTAGTATCAGTAAATAGTAATTACATTGTCGATCATTACAATTTAAATTGTAAGGGCAACTTGTTAAATTATCATTTCACATCATATAATATTAATAATAATTATTTTTAAATTGTTGTTTTACATCATATCATATAATATTCTTTGACTCTTTAATTATCTACCAATTTATCTATTTATCAATATTATAAAGGGAGAGTAAAAGGGGTGATGCTTATTTCTTAAAGTTGTGTACAATAACTATTTTATTTTCTTTATATTTAAATTTTTATTTAATTTTCTAACTCTTATTTTTAAATAAACATAAATATTTATGCCATGAATTCTAATTTTTATAATGTGGGACTTAAACTCAGTTATGATATTCTAACAATAACAAAAACTTTATTATATATGTCATAATATGTGCAAAAAATTTAAATTTCCTTATTTGAATAAAATACATTTTAATATTTTATTAATTACTTCATCCGTTTTAAAATTAAGGATATATTTATAAAATGAGGACTTTTAAGAATAAATAAAATAAAAAAGTATTATATTATATATATATAGAGAGAGAGAGAGAAAAAAAAAAAAGAAGATCAGGAGTAGAACTCCTAAATAACATAACTCCTTAAATAACAGAACTATATATAACCTTCCGTATTTTTTATTTTAACATTCTTTCTCCTCGCTCTGTTCAATCGAATTTGTAAGGCTCGGCAGACTTTTCTCCAAATCTTCACAAAACAAAGCCCTAGAAAAGGAACGAAGAATCTCCACTTCGAATCTCCATTAAATGGAACGAAGAATCTTCGCTTGTTTTCGGTCAGCCCTAGAATGAAGAATCTCTCCACTTCGAATCGGTAAGCCCTAGAACGAAAATCCCAAATTGTTATTTCGAAGTATAGATCTCTGTGTGTGTGATTTTCAACCTTTTAATTGATATCAAAAGTACAGAACTCTGCATCCCCATGGGTTGTTCCTAAAATTTGTTGTCGTGGTCTATGTTTTCACTTACGTGCTTGACTTTTGGCGTTTCTTGTTGACATGCTTGACAATGGAGGATGGGGATTCATATATTTCTCCATTTCGATAGTTTTAGCATCATTCTTATTTTATCAAGACTCGATATGATTATATTGCTTTTAATATTACTCCCAAGTCGTTTAGGGAAAGGGTGTGGGATTTTCAAAATCTAGTGAGTCAGCGAGAAAATCTATACTTGTGAATATATGAGCTGAAAGATTGAATCTTTACTACAAACACAAAAGGAAGAACATATAAATACTAAGGATCAAAATCAAAGGCAATTAACGAAGCAATTTTTTTATAGACTTGCTGTTGTTGGTCTCTGATTTTCAATCAACGATGATAATATCTTTTACAAATGAAGTGTCAATTTTTGGTTTTACTAGTCAAAAAAGAAAATTTTCTTGGTTTTGTAAAGCTTTACAATCACTGTAAAGTAGTAAAAGTTGAAGGCATATTAAAAGGTATAACAAATGTTTGTCTGACTTGTTTTCATTCGCACTCTATTTTATGTTCATTCACACTCTTATGATTGATTCAATAAATAGGATGGAGAAATTATGTGACTTGGGACATTGAACACCTACAATCTCTGAAACTTCTGCTAATAGATGGGAACTGAGATGGGCTTTGAAGTTTAGAAGGATGGATTATGATTTATTTAATAAGTAGATAGAGGTGTTTAATTCAAATATTTTATGTTCATTCAAACTCTTATGATTAATTCAATAAGTAGATTATTTGCTTATTAGTTTTTCATCTTAGTTCTCCCTATATATAAATCTCCCTTTTTGTAATTGGGAAGCATTTCATGACTTTATTATATGAAGTTGCTAGTGTTTAGAAACATCATCTCCTTCGCTTCATCCATCTTTCAGTGCCTCCACCAGGACTTAAACATTTTTTAACAATTTATCCAAGTTATTAGTGGCATTTTTTTCTTAGAAAAGGTTTGTTGGACTTAAACATTTTTTTAACAATTTATCTTTGTAGTTTTGATGTAAATATAAATTTTTTTGTTAAATTTAATTTATTTATAGTTCCATATTTATATTTAATTTGGTTAACTGAATTTATGTTGGCAACGTATAAACTCTAACTAATTCCACCCCTCTCCCCAAGTCATGAGAACAAATTCATCAGGGAGCTCATCCCGCAGTTGCAAATGTGGAGAGTTCCTTCACCTATGTATGTGACTCGTTTGAATGGATTGATCCACCAATGTCATCGGGCTCAAGAATTGCTCAGTATTATCGCGAAAACAATGAATTGAAGTCTGAAATAAAAGTTTTGAAAAAAAAGATTGACGAGCTGACTATTGTTATTGTCAATGCCAAAAATGACAAAGCTATTGTAAAAAAGAAAAATCAAGAGTTGGTTGCAAATATTGAGGAGATGAAATTGAACAATAAAAGACTGAAGAAAAAAGTGATGTACTCTATTTTTCTTTTTCCTTTCATGTTGTGGTATTTGTTGTTTGTAATGAAGTTGAAGTTGCTCTATAATGAAATTATTTAATATAATGCAAATAGCAATCTCAATGTTTAATGGCTCCCATAGTTGTTGTACTACTACTTCCTACAACACTCTATATGGAAGAAAATGAGATTGTTATCACACTAGCACTTGCTAAAGATGACATCAACATCGTTTGGCTCCTGCTATTCAATTCTGCACTTGCTTATAAATAAAAAAACAAACACAACAATTCCAAAACAAAACACAACCATTCCAAAAATAACTTCATTATCATTGCATCCAAAAACCTCTAAAAATCAGTCATCCGAAATATAAGTACATAAACTTCCTTAAATGACCTTAATATGAACTACCAAACTACATAAAAGTGTCTGAAACGCTAAAAAACTACATAATCAGTTTACCACCCATTAACAGTCAAATGCATAATCAGTTTACCACCCATTAGCAACTACACCAAACAACTACATAATCTAGTAGGAACTACCAAAAAGTATTTATATGCCCCAAAAATATAAATTAACAGTCACACGTTCTTCTTAAGTTATATTCCCCAAACAATATATATTATCAGTCATAATCTTCTTCAACAGTACATGATCAAAACGAGTAGGCATCAAATCCAAAGTCGTTCCCCATTAACATTGTTCCATCTTGCTCCCCGCATCACATTTATTTAATTCTATATATATAAGTCTAGAAACATACAAAAAATGTAATAGGAAAAGATGATACAAAATAGGGAATAAAATACTTGCATGTATTTTCCATCTATCAGCTAGCTTCCACTCCCATAGTCATCTACACTTGGATCCCGAGTAGCATCATCATTTGATGCTCCAGTTCTACATTTAAACAAATAGCAAACTCAAAGTCAAATTTAAACAAATAATAAAGTCAATTTTAAACAAATAGCACAGTCGTTATCTATTTATTTATTGTACCTCATTTTTTACATAATATTTATATATACATAATACAATAACTTCATACCACGTACCTTTCTTCTTATCGTTAATTGTAGCATTCTTAATGCTAACTATCTCACGGGTCAATTACCATCAGAGCTTTATAAGTTAAGCAAGTTGACAAAACTATAATTCCAATGGCCATTTGCCATATTATATTTCAATTTTCTTTTGCAAATAATATATTTGAATTTTAAGATATGTTTTATTTTCCCTTCATTTCTTTTTCTATAATATTTAAGATTATTACTCATTTTGGCCTATACAGTAGGCTAAACAGCAACCATTTCAGTGGGAAATTACCTAATTTTCAAAGTTGGAAACAACTTCAAAAGTTGTAAGTTTTTTTAAAATTTATATTCAGTTTTGTTCTTTGAAAATCCCACAACCCCTTTCCCTAAACGACTTGGGAGTAATATTTAAAGCAATATAATCATATCAGTACTAATAAAACAAGAATGATGCTAAAACTATCAGAAATGGAAAAATATATGAATCCCCTATCCTCCATTGTCAAGCATGTCAACAAGAAACGCCAAAGTCAAGCACAGAAGTGAAAACATAGACCACGATAACAAATTTTAGGAACAACCCATGGGGATGCAGGGTTCTGTACTCTTGATATCAATTAAAAGGGTGAAAATCACACACAGAGATCTATACTTCACAATAACAATTTGGGGTTTTCGTTCTAGGGCTTACCGATTCGAAGTGGAGAGATTCTTCGTTTAGGGTCGATCAAAAACAAGTCAAGATTCTTCGTTCCATTTAATGGAGATTCGAAGTGGAGATTCTTCGTTCCTTTTCTAGGGCTTTGTTTTGTGAAGATTTAGAGAAAAGTCTGTCGAGCCTTACAAATTCGATTGAACAGAGCGAGGAGAGAGAATGTTAAAATAAAAAATACAGAATGTTATATATAGTTCTGTTATTTAAGGAGTTATGTTATTTAGGAGTTCTGCGCCACCTCCCCTAATAGTATAACATGTGAATCAATAGTTCAATAATGTGAATCAATAGTTCTATACATGTGAAAATACGAATTACAGTATGGTACCTCCATCTATACCTCCATTTTTAACTTAGTCATGCAAGTATTATCAATCTTGCACCACCTCCCCTAATAGTACATGAATGTGAATCAATAGTACACACATGTGAACAAATAGTTATAAGCATGTGAATTAATAGCAATTAATTACTAATTTATCCGATTAATTACCCGATTAGTCAGTATAACTTTCAGACATCAATTATTATAAAAATAAATGTCAATTTTCACTGACACTAATAATCTCAACACAATGGAACTATCAATTTCATCTTTAATCAACACGAACTTATTCATCATTAATATTATAACTCATAATATTTAACAACCGTGTCGCTCCTGTGAAAGAGGGGCTTCCGATAAGGATTTCTCCTTATCGGTAGCGCAATTAGGTGACCAAACCTCTCCTTGACAGAACTTCTAGACATTATCAATATTGCAAATAATAATATGAATAACTCTATCGTCTCAATTATTAATTTAATAATATAAATATTGATATTGTGACAATAATTGAATCAATAATATGATAGATTTGATGCAGCAATTACTGTAACAATAATTGAGTATAACTGAATGACTTTTTACGTAAACATCAATAATCAATACCGTGCAGCTACTACGCAACCAAACGACATCGCATTTTTTTACTACCGTAGTTAGTTCAACAGTTTAATTCGGTAAAATTTTCACCGTTATTTTTATAAAAAGATAATTTCATCATTTTCTAACTACGACAATACTTCCATTGTGGGGTCCACTAATGATTGTAGCTTGCCGCATTTAATATTCTCTGTTAAAACGAATATTCCCCAGACCAATCGAATATTATATAACCACTTGCTTACTTTGCAAAATTTGTAAATATTACCCATAACTATAACATTATATCAAATCCACACCATAATATTCAAAAATATATTTGAAAAAATTTAATCTTTATTCATAAAAGTTGGGGTTTTACAATTAAAATAAAGACAAAAGAATGTTTATATTTGATCAAATTTAATTATTTTAAAATGACTTATAAGTTAATTTTTGAAAAACCTAAAATATACTTTTAAGTTAAAAAATAAATTACATACGATCGAATACTCAAATAATAAAACTACTTCTTCTTCTATGTGAATATTGGTATATTGTTTTAAACTTTTAATAGTATGTATGCAACTCAAATAATAAGAGACAATTAAGAGATTTAAATTATTTAATATATTTAATAGTATATATATGAGTATTAGTATCGGTAAATAGTAATTACATAATCGATCATTACAATTTAAATTGTAAGGGCAAATTGTTAAATTATCATTTCACATCATATAATATTAATAATAATTATTTTTAAATTATTGTTTTACATCATATCATATAATATTCTTTGACTCTTTAATTATCTACCTATTTATCTATTTATCAATATTATAAAGGGAGAGTAAAAAGGGTGATGCTTATTTCTTAAAGTTGTGTACAATAACTATTTTATTTTCTTTATATTTAAATTTTATTCAATTTTCTAACTCTTATTTTTTAAATAAACATAAATATTTATGCCATGAATTCTAATTTTTATAATGTGAGACTTAAACTCAGTTATGATATTCTAACAATAACAAAAACTTTATTATATATGTCATAATATGTGCAAAAATTTTAAATTTCCTTATTTGAATAAAATACATTTTAATATTTTATTAATTACTTTATCCGTTTTAAAATTAAAGATATATTTATAAAATGAGGACTTTTAAAAATAAATAAAATAAAAAAGTATTATATTATATTATATATATATATATAGTTGTGATCAGTCCTAACTCTCGGACCTCGATCAAAATCGGACCTTTTTTTTATTTTAAAACAACTAAAAATAAATAAATTTATGTAACTCAAATTTTTTATATAATATAATATTTTGAGTGTCATTTGGATACATATAACTAAACAAAGACACACATATAATAATACATATATATATATATATATATATATATATATATATATTATGAGATGGGAGCCCTTCCATAAAAATGGGATTCTTTGTAGAAAGATTGTCAGCAACACCCCCTTTTGTCATCAGTTGATAAACTTATTGGAAGGTGAGATGAAAATAAATATACCAAGCCAAGCACAACTTGTCTAGCTTTTATTTTAATATGAGGACCCCACCATAGTCAACATGTTGTCGGTTTATTGAAATAAAATGAATTTTAATATTAAATAATGCCCGATTCCAAGACAAAACAGATCGGTCGTGCCTTTTTTATAAAATACTCCCCAAATTACAAGCTCTTACTACCGTAAAAAAAAAAAAAAAATACCAACCGACAAGCTTCTTATGACCGTAAAAAAAAAAAAAAAAAAAATCCAAACCAAGACAACCTCTTACTAACAGCACAAGTTCTTCAAGTTCTTTATTTGTTATTCCAAATAAAATATTTGTTATTTTTATAACTCTTTCATTTAATAACAAATAAAGAATTATAATTCACATAAAAATAATATCCTATTTTATAAAAATATATTTTTAGAATTTTTATTTGCTATTTTTATAAAAATATTTTATATTCTTTATTTGTTATAAAATATTTTTATAACAAATAGCAAATAAAAATAACAAATATTTTATATTCTTTATTTGTTATAAAATATTTTATATTATTTATTTGTTATAAAATATTTTTATAACAAATAGCAAATAAAAATGGCAAATATTTTATATTCTTTATTTGTTATAAAATATTTTATATTCTTTATTTTTTATAAAAATAGCAAATAAAAATTATAAAAATACTGTGCTCTTCCTATTTGTAAAAAAAAAAAAAAAAATCAACAGGGACAAGCTCTTACTATCAAAAAAAAAAATACCAACCGGGACAAGCTCTTACTATTTGTTAAAAATAAAATAAAAATAAATAAATCCAAACCTAAGACAACCTCTTACTATTGGTAGCAAGTTCTTCAAGTTCTTTATTTCTTTATTCCAAATAAAATATTTGTTATTTTTATAACTCTTTCATTTAATAACAAATAAAGAATTATAATTCAAATAAAAAATAATATCCTATTTTATAAAAATATATTTTTATAATTTTTTATCTTCTATTTTTATAAAAATATTTTATATTCTTTATTTGTTATAAAATATTTTTATAAAAATAGAAAATAAAAATAGCAAATATTTTATATTCTTTATTTGTTATAAAATATTTTATATTCTTTATTTTTTATAAAATATTTTATAAAAATAGCAAATAAAAATTATAAAAATACAAGCTCTTCCTAATGTAAAAAAAAAATACCAATAGGGATATCAAAAATATATCAAAAATGTATCAAATATATCAAAAATATATCAAATATATCAAAAATGTATCAAATATATCAAAAATATATCAATTATCAAAAATGTATCAAAAATATATCAAATATATCAAAAATATATCAAATGTATCAAAATATATCAATTATTAAAATGTATCAAAAAATATCAAAATGTATCAAATGTATCAAAAAATATATCAATTATCAAAAATTTATCAAATGTATCAAATATATCAAAATGTATCAAATATATCAAAATATATTTTGATATATTTGATACATTTGATATATTTTTGATATATTTGATACATTTGATATATTTTTGATATATTTTGATATATTTGATACATTTGATATATTTGATACATTTATATATTTTTGATATATTTTGATACATTTGATATATTTTTGATACATTTTTGATAATTGATATATTTTTGATACATTTGATACATTTTTAATATATTTGATATATTTGATACATTTTGATATATTTTTGATACATTTGATATATTTTTGATACATTTGATATATTTTTGATATATTTGATACATTTAATAAAATTTTGATAATTGATATATTTTTGATACATTTGATATATTTTTGATATATTTTTGATATATTTTGATAATTGATATATTTTTGATACATTTGATATATTTTGATATATTTTGATATATTTTTGATAATTGATATATTTTTGATACATTTGATACATTTTGATATATTTGATATATTTGATATATTTTGATACATTTGATATAATTTTGATACATTTGATACATTTTTGATATATTTGATATATTTTGATATATTTGATACATTTGATATATTTTTGATATATTTGATACATTTTGATATATTTTGATACATTTGATATATTTTTGATATATTTGATACATTTTTTGATACATTTGATACATTTTTGATATATTTGATATATTTTGATATATTTGATATATTTTGATACATTTGATATATTTGATACATTTGATATATTTTTGATACATTTGATACAATTTTGATACATTTGATATATTTTTGATATATTTGATACATTTGATAAATTTTGATAATTGATATATTTTGATATATATTTTGATAATTGATATATTTTTAATACATTTGATATATTTTTGATATATTTGATACATTTGATATATTTTTGATACATTTGATACAATTTTGATACATTTGATATATTTTTGATGTATTTGATACATTTTTGATATATTTGATACATTTGATATATTTTTGATATATTTGATACATTTAATATATTTTTGATATATCTAATATATTTTGATATATTTGATACATTTTGATACATTTGATATATTTGATATATTTTTGATACATTTTTGATATATTTGATACATTTAATATATTTTTGATATATTTTTGATATATTTTGATACATTTTGATAATTGATATATTTTTGATACATTTGATATATTTTGATAATTGATATATTTTGATACATTTGATATATTTTGATATATTTGATACATTTTTGATATATTTGATACATTTGATATATTTTTGATATATTTGATACATTTGATACATTTTGATATATTTTTGATACATTTGATATATTTTTGATATATTTGATATAATTTTGATACATTTGATATATTTTGATAATTAATATATTTTTGATACATTTGATACATTTTTGATATATTTTTGATAATTGATATATTTTGATACATTTGATATATTTGATATATTTTGATATATTTGATACATTTAATATATTTTGATACATTTGATACAAATATTTTATTTGGAATAGCAAATAAAGAACTTGAAGAACTTTGTGTAAGTAAGAAGTTGTGCCGGTTTGGATTTGTTTTTTTTAACTAGTAAAGAGTCATTCTGGTTGGTATTTTTTTTTTTACTGTAGGAAGAGCTTGTATTTTTATAATTTTTATTTGCTATTTTATAAAAAATAAAGAATATAAAATATTTTATAACAAATAAAGAATATAAAATATTTGCCATTTTTATTTGCTATTTGTTATAAAAATATTTTATAACAAATAAAGAATATAAAATATTTTATAACAAATAAAGAATATAAAATATTTGTTATTTTTATTTGCTATTTGTTATAAAAATATTTTATAACAAATAAAGAATATAAAATATTTTTATAAAATAGCAAATAAAAAATTATAAAAATATATTTTTATAAAATAGGATATTATTTTTATTTGAATTATAATTCTTTATTTGTTATTAAATGAAAGAGTTATAAAAATAAAAAATATTTTATTTGGAATAGCAAATAAAGAACTTGAAGAACTTCAGAAAGTCGTAAGAGGTTGTCTTAGGATTTGATTTTTTTTTTTTTTTTTTTTTTTACAAATTGTAAAAGCTTGTCTCTCGGTTGGTTTTTTTTTTTTTTTTTACGGTAGTAAGAGCTTGTAGTACCGGGAGTATTTATATAAAAGGCATGTACCAAGACAAGTTGTCTGACGATCGGGCATTATTTAATATTAAAATTTATTTTATTTCAATAAACCGATAACATGTTGATTTATGGTGGGGTCCTCATATTAAAATAAAAGTTTCAGACAAACAAGCTTAAACAGTATATTTATGTTTCATCTCACCCTTCCAATAAATTTATCAATGATACAAAAAGGGTGTTGCACAATATTCACAACAACCGGTTGCTATGGAAGGGCTCCCATCACAGATAGATAGAAATGTATTTAACTCCTTTACGGTCCTCTCTCCTCTCCTCCATTTTCAATTTCGTTTTTACATTTTTATTCCAGAGAGAGGAGAGAGAGCGGAAGAAATGATACCACAAGACTGGGCACCACCATGTGGAAATGAATGCACCAAAAAATTCGCAGCTCTCACCCAGATCCCTTGTAACGTTTCTTAATTTCCCCTTTCTTTGTCTATATATATATATGTATATGTTGCTGATTTTCATTTGTTTTGTACATTTTATTCAATTCTATAGATTTGATAATGCCATTAAGGCTTCACGATAACGTTTTGAAATGGTTAATTTTGTTCTGCTGAATATATTAAGGCTTTTATCAATCGATTGCAGTGTTAAGGTTCATGCTTCTTGAAATGGAGTCTTATCAAATGTTCTTTCCCCCCTCTTTTTTATTTATTTTTGGTGGTGGGTGAAATTATAGATTTTATAAACAAGTAAAATGTATGTTAAAACTAAAGGGGGCATCAGCAAATTTGGTAGGGCTAACCTGTTGTTTCTCAATCTATTAGAATAAAAATGATATATATGCTTACGATCTTGTGCCTAATTTTTATGTGACTAGACGTAATAAATAATTGCCTTTGAAGTTGCAGTTATTTACAAATCATTGTGTCTAGTTGCAGCAAAAGTTGCCATATAAACTCTTATTAAAATCATAAAAACCGTTACCGTAAAGATTTCTGATGAATAAAGTTATAGTACTTGTGTTTTGTGCTAATTTCTTTCACTTACGAGTATTTTTTGGCATGTAAAGAAAGATAAAAAAGTATAATTTTTTTTAGGGTTAAGTTTTGGTATCATGTTTTCATGGTTGTAGTTAATTTTCATTTTTTCATAACCCAATGGTCTTAAATTTTAGTTAAACCATGTCAAAAATTGTGCTTAAACTAGAGACGCAGCAATAGCTATAGGAGAAGCTTTATATTGCGCACCTATACATACCTGGAAAACAAGCATGTTGCAAAATTCTTAAATACAATGCAAACAAAAATCATATATTTATTGCCGACTTGCTGAGTTGGTGTCTTTATCCAAGTGTTTATTAGTGTATGCTATTGTGTAATGTGGGTGATGCCGAGGATTGGTAAAATGATTTCTGGGATGTTGGAGGGGTGGATAGATTAGGTAGAGTAGGATGAAATCAATGGACATGGCTCATCTTTGTCTTCTCACTCATTTATTTTAAAGGAGTAGTAGTTATTTGATGGGTTGTAGCTCCCTGCTTATTAAGCTGAAATTTTTGATTTTTTTATGCTGTTTTTGTGGATGAATATTTGTACCCGTGAGGGTATAGATTCTCTATAGAATGTCTTAGGGATATATATATATATATATATATATATATATATATATATATATAATCGTTTCTGATTACTTGCTTTATTGTGCGAGTCATAGACTTTACTTTTTGTTTCCTTTTACTTGGTTTGCAACTCAAAACTCAAATGTGCGAGGCAAAACTCAAAATGAATAACGTAGGACTTTCTTAATATATTTTACGACATGATAACTTTGAGGTTTAATAGACAGCATTGCTCTAACTAAAGCAACGTGGTATGATATGATCTGCATAGCTGACCCCATGTAATTGTTGGAAGGATTTGATGTTGAGTTTCTTGTATACTTCTGATGTACATGGATTTGCTAGCACATGGTTGCAGACTTTTTGTGGCACTCATTCTCAAGATTCTTGGATTTATCTATGATCTACAATTAGCTTTCAGACATTTGTCGTGATTTAGTGCATATTAAAAGTGCTGACGCATCTCATGCTTTTCATCTACACTAAATTTGAGTATCACTGTTTTTGGACATTTGCAATTAATTATGTATCTGACCATATTTATGGCAATGATCTGATTATGTACTTTCCTGTGGTTTTTGTAGGGAGAGTATTTTGTAAAAAAGGGTGTGCTGCTGATGGAGACACATGGGAAGAATGTAAGATCACCTCATGTTTTCATTTTTTTCTTCTATAGCTTTTCAAATACCTGGTTTCCTATTTTGGACTTCCAAAACAAAATATGTGATTAATTGTACGATGGACCTAACCTTCTTACATGTATTCTATCCAACACACCTCTTTGTTTCTACTAACGGTTCCTATATGGAAAAACTGTGATTATGCATTAGTGTGCCTGAAGCTGTATGAATCCTGAAAAGGAATCATATTGGTTTAAGGGGGGAAAACGTAAGGAAATGAAACCAGTAGTGTAGGTGATGGCTTCTCATTTTGTATGCTACTAGACATGTAATGTACATCATCGGAGTATGCACTGCTCTAGATTATCTTAATTTTCTTTCCTAAATCATTGGTTTCTTTTTCATAATCGAAAGTAACTTATCCGTGCCTAGGCTTGTAGGAGGGAAAGGCTAATCATTCGAAAAGGCTCTACCTCATCATGATATTTGTTTGTGTAGAGTATCTATTTCACTTATTGATGTTGTGTGCTTTTAGTTGGGATTAGTAGTTGTATCATTTTATTTGTTCAAGTTAACACCATCTGGTGTGCACAAGCCACATTTTTTTTTGATAATTTATATTAGTAATTTTTTAAGAAATTTAGGGTTCTGATACCGTGATATGTACAACTTTGGTTCACATGATCATTTTGAGTTCTATTTCTTTTCTGTTCTTCTGAAGCTATTGCATCTGATAATATTAATGTTCTAAAAGGCGTTAGGCGGGCGATCGGGGGGCCTCCAAACAAAACAATAATATAAAGCAAAATAATCCATAATAACGATAATAAAGGCCTTTGCTTAAAGTTCAAACACATCCATATCGCTAATGTCAAAATTCAAACACAAACACGCAATTATTCAAAGTTCAAACATGTTTTTAACCCATTAGTTTTATTCATAAACAAGATTGCTATTAAATAATAAAATTTAAAATTTCAAGAATTTAATTCAATATTAAAACTTAAGAAACTAAAAATAAATTTAAGAATTATATTGAATTAAACTAAATATTAGAAATGTATCATCATTTATATATTTGAAGTAAGTACAAGTTCAAAAAATTACAGCTATAATAAAGTTATCCATTTTGATTTGATATTGTTCACTTCTTGTTGTGATTTGATATGCTACAACCTGTATTATGAATATAGTAAATCATTAGAAAAATAAGTATATCAAGATCTGGTTTGGGTAGTTATTAAAATAAAAAAAAACCTCTCCGCCTAGACCCCGCCTAATTTTATGGAGGATTTTTTTGTCGCCTTTGGGCCTAGGTGAGGCGCTAGGGGGGCCTAGCGCCTAGGCGAGGCGCCAAGGAGGGCCTAGTGCCTAAGCGGGGCGCCAAGGGGGGGCCTAGCGCCTAGGCGGGGATTTTTAGAACATTGATATTAGTGATGTACCTCAGCGTTTTTATAAATTTCATTGACGAGCTCCTTATGAACATTCTGTAAGTTGATTATATGTAATTAATCAGTAAGATAATTTGATTAGTCTGATCTAGGTTTGGGAGAGTGCAATGAGATATGCTACAAAGACCCTGTTTTAAAGGACCAGCAGTGGAGTGCTTATATTGATCGTTCTCCTGGTGCAGCCAGCTACTCACAGGTTTTTATTCCTTTAGTTGTGCTCCTATCCTATCATACATTCTTTTTGCCATGCTGAACTTTCTGAAAAGACATGCTTGCTCAAAAGGAAATATGTTTCTTGTTATTAACCTTATTTTATTGTTCAATGTTTCTTTCAAATTTATACTACGTCAGCGAAGTGTGAGCTTAATATAAACAATGAAGTATAAGGAGTTACTGTTCACTAATTCTATCTTTCATCAACAATGTCACAACTTCAGTAACTTCTGAGTATGTACTTGGTTTGAAATGAAATTGCCACAGGTTCATGAGTCATTGTTGGTCGAAATAGTTTGAGTTGGTGTATGGCTAAACTTGCAGGTCAACTACCTTTTACTGCTTGGCTACTTTAAAATATTACAAATTTGACCCAAGTAAAACTTCCCATTTAGACTTGGTACTTAAACTATGGTTGTGGTTGGGGATAAATTTGCTTTTGAGCTTTTTACTAATTAAGAACCTCATTGGATTCAGAACGCATGCGCTGTGTTTTAATTTTCAAAAGTATGGGCCAATACCGAGACGCATTGGCAGCCGGTTTCTGTACCCAGCCCGTGATACTAGTCTAAATTTCCACATGATAATGCTATCATGGTGAAATGAGACCATGATATCGGAGATATAGCTGCGACGACATGGTATGCGAAGATATTATCCTATACGGCCATGACACCACCATGACAAAGTCGCATGGTCTGACGACCTGACTTCATCCTTTTCCCCTCTTTTCTTCCTTTAATTATCCACTAAAATATGTCTTTCATTGTTCAATCTCACATAATGTACATTCAAGAGACGCACAAGCATACATGTGTTCATTGTTACATAAATTTTATGTAACATAAATACCGTTGCCTCCTATTTTGTTAATTTTGCTAAAATGTCATTTTTACACTGACCAATTCCAGTTTCCATTCTCTTTTTTTGGATACTTATTTTTATGTGCAGGAGTGCTTTCATGCCTGTGTAGCTGGCTGTGGGTACAAGGTCTGTTTTCATTTACTGTAATCAATGTACTGTTGAAAAATGTTCAATGAGAATGAACTTTTACAGTAGCATGCTCAAATAATATCGACTTCAATACTTTGGTAGTTTTTTTCTGCATGAGAGTAGCTCTGGGTATTAGTTATGAATCCCCTTCCTATGGATATGGTTCATCAGGACAAAAACAATAGCGCTGCTTGGCATTGCTATATCTTTATACGTGACCAACTGAATTTGGTATCATGCATAATCCTTCTTCCTTCCCCCACGGGGCCCACACCAATTTTCATGTGTATGTAGAAGAAACTAATTGCGATTTCGCTTTGATGCATTCTGATGTTATGTACTCATTTCTTTTTCATCATCAGACATTATACTCCAGCCAAATTTCATGACAGCTGGATTCCTTCACTCTATTTCTCTTTCCTGCTAAAATAAAGTGAAGGTGGGCTGCATTAATATCTAGAACCATAATTAATGTCTACCTTAATGGTATTTGACAAACATCTGTGTCAGTAACATACTATACTAATCTATAATAAGCTAGCTTCTCAAAAATCCCTAGTGTTCTACAAATGACTTAGACTCGGTTTGGATCACGGATTTATTTTGGGACGTTACAAAATGAATCAGTAATGTAAGGGTAATGTGCTATTATGATGCACATATCAGCATATGTTTGGTTCAAACTCGAGAATTTATTTATCTATTCCCTTGACAATTCTGTTGTGTTATATATTACATCATGCAATTTGTAAAGATTGTCATTTTTTGTTTCTTATGTCACTTCATATAACACGTTCTTCAAGATTGCCATTTTTTTTTAATTTCTTATGTCACTTGATATAACACCACCACCTTCATGAAATGCAGTTTGATATTCCCTCGGAGAAAGTCAATCAAGTTCATCCAAACAGACCGACCAAGCCTCCCACCGTACAAAAACCAAAACCATCACCGCCCAAAGTTGTAGCCGCCCCACCTCTTGAATCCAGTTCGACTACTGAGAACATGCCCGACACTTCGGCATAGTGACTTAGTGAGTTAGAGACGGTAGTCATACAATTCATGTAGACTACATCAATTTTGTCCATCAAACAGTTATCAAGGAACTTATTGGGCATAACCAGTTACATCTTGGACTGGCTACGGGTTCTATGTAAACTCTTGTATCTTTTTCATAATTTCCATGTACAATATATTTAGAATTCCACCCCCTCCCAGCAATGGCAATTTGCTGATGAAGGATATTATATACTCCAGAAGATAAATTTTTGGTGTATTCTTGATATCATTATATACAAGGGATATGTTTATTTTCACCTGTTGTTGTCTTAATTTACTGATGGTTTATCTGTGTGAAATTTAATGACGCTTTTTCTCATGTCCAAAGAAAATAACATAAAAAATGACGGTGTTTAAGGGCCGAGCTCTTGTACGCGGACATGAAAATTGAACACGAGTGCTTTATAATTTTATCTATTTGTATTTTTACCCACCCCGATTGTACTAGAGTATGGGGAAGTAGGGAGTAAATATCTATAGATTTATCCTTTTATTTATTTATTGAGAGTTTTTTTTATATACACATATAAGTTGATTATAAATTATGAAGATACAATAATTTATTTAATACTATTTATACTAATATAGTAATATGTCATCTACGTAATTTAAGAAAAAAAATCAAAGCATTAAATTTTACTGTCAAATATGGAGAAAATCACCGACTTTGAATTGTATTAACAGATTGTATAATTATTATAGAAAAAATTAACAAATTTAAATTGTAATGATAGTTAGAGTAATTATTATATACCATTATAAAATTATTTAATATATCAAATTGGCTCAGCTTTCTCCAACGAACCGGAGAAAGCGAATTAAGAACGAACCGGCTATAACGATTGTTTTTTCCGTCGCTATAGAATAAAAAATCAGCTTTCTATAGCGACGGAAAAAACCGTCACTATAGTCAGTTCATTTTTAGTTTGCTCCCTCCAGTTCGCGGGAGAGACGGAATAATAATTTTATAAATAGTAGTATTAAACTATTAAAAACACAACTTAATAAAAATAGCATAAAAAAAGAAGAGAAAATAGGGAATGAGACCAACTATTAGATGCACAACTACATAAGTTCATAAGTAATCAATATACGAGTTCTACTCTTTGTCCACTGTTAACGCCAGGATCTTTCTCCACGTCCCAATCACGTAAGACGTCCCGACGATCCGCAGACAAGAAACACTGATTAACACTGGAAAGCTTGACTTGGCGATTCCTTGGGGATAGCTTCGAGCGTGAGAATTAGTACGTGTTCACAAAGTTAACAATGGAGGAATGTATGATCTAGTGTATTGAGAGAGATAATAATTCTCAGTTGTGTGTGTATGGGAGAATATGAATAATCAATATATGTAAGAACGCATTTATATATCTGAGGGCTTCCTTGCTATGTTATACTATCCCTGCTTGGATTATTGCGCCACCCACTATCACCTGACACCTCCTTTGACCTGATGGGCTCTGCCGAGTGTATAAGGTTTATCCACTGCTTTTGGCCCTGCTTTCATCACCACGAAATTATGATCACATCCACATTAATGCATGGCAGAACCTGGTCAACCGTCATGCTTTTTCATCATCACAAGTCAAAGTAACAGAGATATTAAAATATCCAATGGGGTCAATCCACCGGAAGGACCCTTAGCTTTTAAAGATTAAAACGGATACAATACGGTGGATGGGCCCAATGGTTTTAATGGAAAAAATAAAGGCCCAATGGATTCTTTCATGTGAGTAGGCCCAATGTACCCTACCAAAAATAGGAAATATCACGCCTAACATTGCCCCCTAGTTTTTTGTTAAATGTAATGTTTAATAGAAAACTATGAACGGCCTAAGATAATTTAATAAAGGTCCATAGTGAGATATAATTGAAGTGTATCCAATCGTTATTCACGAAATAAAAGGAGAAGAGGATGGAGGCTCAAATCGGAAAACCCTATTTAATAGATCATGGACCTAACGGACCCTTCCCATTCAAATTCCAAATCATCAATGACATTTAATGAGCCTTGAACACCGTGGTAAATCACAAGATAAAAGGTAACTTTATCAACTTTGTGATTTTACGCTTTCATTTGAATTTCGAGCGCCTTCTGAACTCTCTGACTTTCTGAACTTTCTCCTTTCTTTCGCAAATAATCAACAATGGCTTCCCAGGATTCTGTACAAGGTTCTCCCATATTGGTAACCCCACTCACTGTTGTTCCACCAAACCCTACCACCGCTTCATGAAGGAGCCTCGACACTGAACCCAAAAGTGTCGAAATCTGATAAGAACCCTCCCCCCATAAATCCCAAAACCCCCTCCGAATACTACAGGAATACTGAGCGATTCTCGCACGCCAACACTCCCTCGATCGTCACAGAGGTCGAATCAAGAGAATTTGGCCCCGATACTACACATCCGGATACCCACGCAGCTAGGGGTTCCTAGATCCCGTGAGAAGATGTACCAACGGCCAGAGGGTTGGACCAGTAGTTCTCCTGACCCTCTTGGAGAAGGGGTTCGTTTCCTCAGATATCTTCATAGTAACCTTTGGGGTTTTCGGGGTGGGGTTCGCCAACTAGATAGAACTCAGACATTCACATCTTGGCCTTCGTGGCCCTCTCCGCCATGAATCATGGAGCCCTCCCGACTCCTTCTTTTACGATATACAAAATAGTACAATCTAGGGAGAAGGGTTCAAGGCCATTGCAAGCATTCTCCGAAGTCGAGAGAAGTTCGAGAGGCGTCATTTGGTAAACACGCCTTGAGCAACAAGTGGCATGAAAAATGGTTCTACGTCAAAGGCCCCAAATCTCTCTCTCTCTACCGAATCGGGCCAATCGGCGAGAAGATCTCTGCTGATTTTGGAGACATTTCGAAGAAAGAGAAATGGAAATGATGGAACTTTTTGACAATTTCCCCGAGGAGGTGGAAGTACGAACTCCTCTCAAGCAAACATGGTTATCGACCATAAATGTAAGTATCGATCTATTTTATATGTATCGAATTTTTTGAAAATGCTTTTATGATGTGGATTCTAACACGAGTTGTATTGGTTATGCAAAGATCTTTGATCAAACCGAGCTCTTTAGAGATAAAAAGCTCGAAGATTTTTTGTCAGGAAGCCTTCTAAGTTGTTGAAACTCAGCGTGCAGTTTCGCTTCCCCGGCCGAACCAATCCTGTAAACACATATGCATTTAATTCCAAACCGACGAACCGAAGTCAAGAGGTTCTGTTTGGAAGAGACTCTCCGCCACTTGCTGTAAGAGGAGGCGATCGAAACCCGTAACAACACCCTTTCCAACCCCTTCCGAAGCCACCCCAGAAATCGAGCCAACCACCACGTCCGTCACCCGACGAGGAGGCCTACTCGATCGTCCTGATCGAAGAAGCATCCTCCGCACCAAAAAGCTGAGAAGCAAGATAACGCCTTTGACTGCCGAAGAGCTTAGGGTGCCCCAATCTTCGATCATACCCCCCTTCGTACCGCCTGTAGAAATACAGATTGGCGAAGAAGGTGATCAGGATGAAGCTGTCCAAACCCTGTCCAGGAAGAGGAAACGAACACCTGACAGCCACCCAAGCTCTGCATCGGTCACTCCTCTACAAGAACCCAGTCCAAACAAATCTCCCTCTCCCGAGACCGCCAGTATCGCCGAACTCGAACCTACTCTCTCCGAAAGCAACCAGCTCCTTCCCCCGAAAGGTCAAGACCTTCGCCAGAACGAGCAGGTCCTTCAGGTCAGGGCTATCATGCCGAGGCCGTGGGATCTCCGACTATATGGCCTAGATTCAATGCTAATTTTCCGTTCGACCTATTCGGGGCCTTCGTAAGGAACGCTGACGATCATAGGTTCAGTGATCACACGGACGGGAATTTGCTCGATGAAGGGATGAGCTATTTGGCTAAGGTAAATAATCATTCCTTTATTTTTCTGTCTTTCTGTCCTTAATTGTATATCTGGATACTGGCTTGAGTACTGTTCCGAACATATGCAGGCTAATGCTGTCTTTGGACGTTTGCGTCCAAGACACATAAATGGGGAAGCCGAGGAAGATTTCATGCGACAAGAGATCAATATGCTGAGATCGACCTTGGCTCGAGAAAGGGCCGATCGAGAAGACTCTCTTCAAGTCATCGATGGCCTCTAACGAGACTTGGATAGAGCTAAGATGGATTTGAGGACGTCTGACGACGAAGTAAGGGCCACAAGAGATAGGTTGGCTGCCTCTGAAGCTAGCCAACAAACTTTAACCGATCTGAACGCTTAGCTTAGTCGAAGAAAACACATTCACGAGGGCAAAAATGAGGAGTTTTCTTCGACCAACCAAGCCCTGGCTATTCAACTCAAGCGAGGCTCAATCAAAGGCTCGGGATGAAGGGCGGAGACACAAGAACAAACGCCACAAGCTTCGTCTTAAAATAAAGGATCTTGAGGGAAGGGGTCCTCTTCTGACCGAAGAGCTCAGAAAGAAGATACAGGCAGAATATAGAGACTCGGATGAGCTTAACGTCGAGATCATGAAAGTTTACTCGGAAGGCTACGAAGACTGCCGAGAGAGAGGCAAAGAAAAACTATCTGCTGCTCAACTGGACCCAACTCTACTCAACTCCGAAGACGAAGGAGGTTCCTAGGTGTTCTTCCTGCTTTCATTCTGACTTATGTAAAAATTTATCTATTTAAACATTTTACGTTTCTATATTAGTGTATTTTTGTTCATGAATGAATAGGTCAAATGAATGTTTTAGTTTTCCTGACGAATTTGCAATCTCTTTAATTGTGAACTATGTTCTCGGTTAGTTTCTTATCAATAATTCAATATCGGTAAAATGAACCTAAACAATTGAATCGGTTAAGATATATAATAGTTAATGTATGAGGCGAATGGAATTGAATTTCATGGGATGAGATTTACCTTAAGCGAATGTAAAGGACCTGAATTCAAACACTTGAGGATTTAACTCAAATTGTTAATTAACAATTAAGCATGTCATATAATGAGATAAAGTGATGTTAAAGAACGAGGCATTCCGAACTCAACACTTAAATAAAATAAAGTACCACATACTCATCCTGTTCAAGTGTGAGATCGGTCATTTGTTTACCACTCGGGGTGAAACAATTATATGAAAACCAAGATATAAGGACCAATTGTGACCATTGATTTACCACCCGGTAAAATCAATATAGGATCCTTAAATCACCACTCGGGGTAGAACGACAAATGGGTCGCCATCGAATGGCCAAACAAGTCCTACCATCCTCCTTACACCATAGTGACCATAGGACAAAATAGGACCGGGACTAATAGTGACCATTGATTTACCACCTGGTAAAATCAATATAGGATCCTTAAATCACCACTCGGGGTAGAAACGACAAATGGTTCGCCATTGAATGGCCGTAAGTCCTACCATTCCTCCTTACACCATAAGTGACCATAGGACAAAATAGGACTAGGACCAATAGTGAAAAAGTGTCTTTTATTGATAATGAACAATAATATCTGAGACTTAGATGAGTTAACTTGATCTTTATTGAAAGTATTTCCAAGCCCCACTTGACGTTCCAAGTGTTTTTGATTTCGGAACCATCTAATGCCCTTAACCGGTAAGTGCCTGGTTGGGATACTTCGATCACCTCATATGGTCCTTCCCAGTTTGGCATTAACTTTCCCGTGTTTTGAGGTGTAGAAGCTTCGGCTAGTCCGAGGATCGAAGTCTCCTACTTGAATCATGAAGCTTGACTCCTTTGTTATAATGCTTAGCTACTCTTCGTTGATAAGCAACCAATTTAAGTAAAGCAACCCTCTAACTTCTTCTTAGCAGATCCAAATTGGCCTTCGGTCCTTCGTCATTGTATATTTCTTTGTATTGTCGACTCAAGACTTGGAGATCCGATTTGACAGGACTAAGGCATCGATTACCATAGGCCGGTCGAAAGGGTGAATCCCCAATGGTAGTCCTTAGTGCGATCCGGTAAGCCCACAACATGCCTGAAAGTGCCTCCTCCGACCATCTTCCTTTAGCTTCATCTAGTCTGGCTTGATCCCGATTCAGATGACGTCTGTTGGTCACCTCAACAGCCATTTGATGTGGATGAGCCACCAAGTCTTTTATCTTTGAATCCCCAACTCCTTTAAAATGCTTCAAATTTTGATCCCATTTAATGGCGTCCGTTGTCCGAGATATTAATACTCTAGGGATCCCGGCGAAACACTACTGGACTCTTTTATGAACTTCAAACATTCTTGCTCCAGTAATTAATCAAGTGGCTTCGCCTCTACCCACTTAGTCATGTAATCAATAGCAACTATGACAAAGCTAACTCGACCTTTTAGCTTTAGGCAATGAACCCAATATATCTACCCCCAGATAAATGAAGGGTATAGGAGATAAAATCGAGTATAGCTCTTGGGGGTGATAATGAGATCGGATCATTGAGTTGGCACTTTTCACATTTTTTGACATACTCTGTAGCTTCCTTGAAAATTGTAGGCCAATAGTATCCTTGTCAAGTACTTTGTAAGCCAAAGATTTAAGAAACCATATGATCACCGCAAATGCCTCGTGAACTTCCCAAGAAAGCATATTCCGCCTCGAGATGGGACCGAGCACTTCAAATAATGGTGAAGAAAAGGCCAATCGATAAAGATCCCCATCAATAAGAACAAAGTTGGCGCTCTTGTATTTGATCTTCTTTGCTAATATCGATCCGAAGGAAGGACGCCATCTCGCCAAATACTCGATGTACGGGTCATCCGGTAGTTAGATCGCTTTCGATACACATCATCGCTTCATCTTTGAACACTTTTACTGTTGCAGAACTTCCAAGTAAAGCGATCCGTTAAAAACATCTCGCATCCGTAGTAGCCAATTTCGATAATGCATCGGCGATAGAATTGTCATTACGCTCTATGCCACTCAAATTCATAATGAAGCGAAATCTGTTTCATCCTTTAACTCGCCAAATACTTGATCATCCGATTTCCACGAGCTTCATAGTCCCTCGATAGTCTGCTTGACAACCAATCGAGAGTCATCAGAGATAATAAGGTTAGGACCTCTAGACTCTTTGCCAATCGAACACCGTAGCAAGATCGCTTCATACTCTGCCCGTTGTTTGTCGCTTTAAATCCAAATCGATGGCTGTTGAACTTTGAACCCGTCCGGACTTGTCAAGATAATTCGCCCACTACTACGGTTAGGGTAGAAGAACCATCTCGCATATAGAGTCCAAACATTTCGCTCTCTGTTGAAGAATCTGAATCGCTTTCGATCGGACGATTCGAACTTCCAGAACTTCGGATTCGCCGGTGAACGAACATTCTCTTATGAAATCGGCCAAAGCTTGGCCTTTGATAGCGGTTCGTGGATGGTATTCGATGAAAAAAGCTGTGACAACTCCATTGTCCACGCCGCTAACCTTCTCGAAACTTCGGCTTGCCCGTCACCTTCTTCAACGGTGATCCGTAGACAAAGACGAGAGAATGACCTTGAAAATCTGCCAGAAGCTTCCTACTAGCAATTATCAAGGCGAAGAAAATTTCTCAACATTTGGATACTGGTTTGACATCTCGCAGACGTGGTCGACATAATAGGCCGGATGCTTTCTCCATCGATCTCCCGAACCCAAGATCGCTTCCAACCGCTAACGAACTTGGCCAGATCTGAGATATAAGGTCTCATTGGAATGGGTTTCACCAATAAAGGAGCCAGAAGAAAGATACGCCTTTATGCTCTGGAAGGCGTCTTCACACTCTAAAGTCCATTGAACGCGTCTTCGCATTCTTCGGCCCTTTCAATGTATCAAAGAAAGGAAGGCACCTCTCTGCAGATTTGGCGACGAACCTCCTTAATGCTGCAATCCTGCCAGTCAGACGTTGGACGTCTTTGAATGACTGAGGAGTCTTCATGTCAAGAATGGCCTGAATCTTCTCTGGATTGGCCTCGATACCCCTTTGACTAACAAGATAACCCAGAAACTTCCCTGCACCGAGGCCGAAAGTGCACTTGGCCGGATTAAGCCTTAGTTGACGATGACGGACAGTCTGAAAGCATTCCTCTAGATCGTCCAAATGACTCTGAACGTGCATGCTTTTCACGATCATGTCATCAACGTATACCTCCATGTTCCTTCCCAGCTGCCTATCGAAGATGAAGTTCATCATTCTCTGGTAAGTGGCTCCAGCATTTATAAGGCCAAAAGTCATCTTCTTCAGTAGGCGACCGAGCAGTGTGTAATAAATCTTGATCTTTGGGATGTCCTCTTTACACATGGATATTTGGTGATAACACGAAAAGCATCCATAAAGCTTAGTAATGCATACCCGAAGTGGCATCGATAAGGTCGATCAATATGGGGTAGAGGATAAAATCCTTCTGACAAGCTTTATTGAGGTCGGTGTAGTCGATGCAAACCCGCCATTTTCCATTCTCGCTTACGCACCAATACCACATTAGCCATCCATTCGGGATAATCAATCTCATATATATAAAGTCGGCACCAATTGACTTTCTTTATTTCGATCAATGATTTTACGTCGTTCAGGTAGAAAAAGATCCGTCTTTTCGCGAGGCAAAGCTTCTTCGAGGATCTACATTCGTGCTATGCTCGGCTATCTTCCGACTAACTGTGCATGTCCTTGGTTCCCATGCAAAAATATCCGCACAAGAACGTAAGAGTTCTATGAGATTTGTCAGAAGAGGTTCTCAGAGACTGAACCGATCTTCATGATCTTGTCAGGACTTTCCAAGGATCAATTCGACCTCTTCCGTTCCTCCGGAAGGAATCACCATCGGTTCAGAACTACTTTCGGTAAAAGGCTCGATCTCAATTGTCATCGCCTGCTTTTGTTTGCTGACCCCCACTCCGGAGGAAATAACAGCATTCCGGTAGCATCGTCGGGCTAGATCCAAGTCCCCCGCCACCTCTCCTACTCCATGAGCCGTGGGAACTTGATTTTGAAATGAGGATGGAGGTCACGGCTTGGAGAAGCGATTAAAGTAGGTCTTCCCAAAGATATAAGCGTTATAAAGTTGAATCAACGTCGGCACAACATAGAATTTACACACTATTTCGACTGCTTGGTGTCTTTGTGTCAAGACAATAGGGAGTTCAATAGTGCTCGCAACTTTTGACGGGATCATTCTTTGAAGCCGTATAAAGGAGCTTCCTGCCCGACCTCCATTTTCTGCCCATCAAGGTGCATCCTCTGATAGGCATGGGCATACAGGATATCCACTGAAGATCCATTATCTATCATCATGCGCTTCATGTCCACCGTGCCCACTTGCGCTGTGATCACCAAGGCCCCCTCATGCGGCTCGATGGGCTCCGAAGGATAGTCAGCGTCGGTAAATGATATGACAGTCCCGGGGAATGGTCTATCTGCTTTCAGGGGAGCATCTGTCACAGTCATGACCGAATCCAGGTAAGCCCTTCTCTTCCTCCCTATCAACTTCCCTGCGGACCCATCGGTTATCACATCGATAACATGCCTTGGCGGCAAGATCGGAGCCCTCGAACCGTCCGAACAAAGACGGTTAACATTCTCATTGATTATTTACGGCCACATCTGCACCAACAAGCCGTCTTTAATCTTCCTCTCCACAAAGTCTTTCAAATTGCAACACTCGTTAGTGTCGTGGCCAGCGGCCTGATGATAGCCACAATACTTACGAGAGTTACCACCTTGATTCGGTAATTATCACGGGGTGGCTCAAAGAAAGGTTGGTTTTCGATTTGATCCAAAATTATCGATCTATCGATTGTTTAGTTTGGTGTAGATCTTATTCACCTTCGGGTAGAACGGAGGGATGACCGCTTCCTTGCCGCCAGAATTATTGTACTTTTTCGAATCGCCCTCCGTAAGATCATTATACCCCCGATTCTCCTCTGTTCAACTTCGGGCTTAGGAGCCATCGACTCTTTCCCTGACGAAAGAGGATGTTTCAGTCGTTTCATAGCTTCTTCCACAACGATGTAGCCTTCGCTTTGTCAAAGGCTTGGCCAAGCTCTTCGGATGATTGAACATCAACTTTTCACCAACTTTTCGGACTTTACGGATCCAATCCATTTCGGAACAAACCTACTGACTGGAGATCATTAAGATCGGACACCGACCGATCGCTTCTCCGAACCTCTTCACATATCGCCCAAAGATTTGGTAAGCTGCCGGATGCGTGCAAAGAACACATGTAGCTTTCTCTTCTTCTGTTGCTCCCGAAGCAGGCATGGAACTTATCACAAAGTTCGGTCCACGAGGATATGGAATTTGAAGGCAAAGTTCCCAACCACTCGCCTCTCGCATCTTTTCTTAGCGCCAGAATAAAGGTGTGGCACTTGGCGCGTCGGTGAAGTCGTAATAGTCCATTATTTGGTCGAACGTCGGCTATGGTCATAAGGGTCCGGTTCCATCAGTAACTTTCTATCGCGATGCAATTTTTAGTGATATCCGCCTTTTCCTTGAGAATATCCGAGGAAAAAGGGATGCTTTCTTTCGGGCGTCCTTCACTTTCTTTGGACCTCGGCCGATTGCTTTCTCGAGCTCTTTAAGCTCCTTTACTAGAAAATCAACGCCTTCAGTCGTGGGAAACCTCTTTCTCATGAACAACATTATGTCTACGAGAGGATCGACTTCCTCCCGTCGATCCTATCGCCTAGAGGACTTCTTGATCCGCTTCGCAGTACACAACTCTTTCCTGTGGTGAGAATGATCACGTTGATAGTCCATTACCCGGACTTGCACGACCTCCTTCGACCGCTCCTTTGTTGATAATCATCTCGATCTTTGAGAGGTAATTGGCCATTATCGCTTCTTCGAGGCCATGGGAGTTCGCTTCTCGATCTCCTCCTACTTGAGAATGATCCACAGAAACACGCGTGGAACGCCGGCTCCTTACCCTTTCGTCGAGTCTCCTCCTTATGCCCACTTCGTCTTTTCAGATTGATCATGGCTAGATGCTTCGTCTCTGTGATTCACTCCACACCAAGCATCTGTTCGGCTTATATCTTCTCTTTGCTTTAATAGACCGCCATGGTTTCTATCTCGCTTCGTCCGCCATCTTTGCCGACTTGGCAACTCTATCCTCCTGGCTACTTTATGATAAATCTTGGTTGGTGAGCCTTCCATTGTCCTCGACCATGATCTCGGCTCCTCATTCGCATCGAAAAGCAATCTTCATCGCCCCGCCAGAATCTTGAGACGGAGATCCACGAATTATGCTTAGAAGCGTCTTGCTCGTGAAGACTCTTGGAAGGACCTGACGATCCTTCATCAAACACGAGGCAATGACGAGCTTATGTGACCATCGCCTTTTGCTATACGGTGTACCATCCTACTCCTCATCATCTTCCCAAGTAGGTTAAACGATTGTGATTGAAAATTTTAATGACACTAGAACTCAAAAGCCCTCCTTCAGCGCCAATGTTAACGCCAGGATCTTTCTCCACGCCCCAATCACGTAAGACGCCCCGATCTCAAGCCCACAAGAAAACGACAAATAACACCGAAAGCTCGACTGGCCGGTTCGTCGGCTTGGGATAGCTTCGAGCGTGAGAATTAAGACGTGTTCACAAAGTTAACAATGGAGGAATGTATGATCTAGTGTATTGAGAGAGATAATAATTCTCAGTTGTGTGTGTATGGGAGAATATGAATAATCAATATATGTAAGAACGTACCTCTATACGAGGGCTTCCTTGCTATGTTATACTATCCCTGCTTGGATTATTGCGCCACCCACTATCACCTGACACCTCCTCTGACCTGATGGGCTCACTTAGAGTGTATAAGGTTTATCCAACGCACATCATTTTTTTCACGTACGTAAATTTATGATCCCATCCACATTAATGCATGGCGAGAA
The DNA here is from genome assembly GCA_020205605.1 of Panax ginseng. Taxonomy (NCBI): domain Eukaryota; kingdom Viridiplantae; phylum Streptophyta; class Magnoliopsida; order Apiales; family Araliaceae; genus Panax; species Panax ginseng. The sequence goes on along the minus strand of CM035128.1, from coordinate 11,952,967 downwards.
CCTGGTCAACCGTCATGCTTATTCATCATCACAAGTCAAAGTGAGATATTAAAATATCCAATGGGTCAATTGAATGGACCAATCTTTAGCTTTTAAAGATTAAAACGGACACAATACGGTGGATCGGGCCCAATGATTTTAACGGAAAAAATAAAGGCCCAATAAATTCTTCTTGTGTGAAGAGTTTCAACGCGATCTTACGTAAAAATAGGAAATATCACGCCCCAACATCCACAATTTTTTTGATATATAATTTGTCAATATTTAGAAGATTGAATAATGAATTAATTTTAAAAAGTTGAATAAAATTCAGGATTTATAAGTTGGTGGGTGGGCCGTGGGAGTGATGTGATGTAGGCTTTGTCTTTTCGGCTGCTATTTTTAAACAAATTTTCTGAGCCGGTGGATGCCACTTTTCTGGACCCCTTGTTGGGGCCATTGTCAGTTGTTTTCTTCCCCTCATGAAATGGGAGTGACCTCTCATTGGTTCCATAGATTAAAGTTGATACATACAGACAGACATTCATATATGTGTATATTATATGTAGGAGAGGGAAGAGAGAAACAGAGCAGACACAGAAGTGTCCAGAGAGAGAGAGAGAGAGAGAGAGCATGGGGAGTCGAGGAGAGAGTAGAGGGGAGCAGAGTGGCAACAGAAAAATGGAATTCAAAGGATGGAAGCTTTTAAGTCTGATTCCATTAATTGCATCTCTTCTTCTCTTCTACATCATCAAGGACTCTTCCAAGGTTGGATTTTCCCTCTCTAATACTGTTCCCCCCTTTTCTTTTCAGTGTAATCCATATTTTGCCTTATTTTCAATACAAGTTTTCTAGATATTGATATTCTAATTGTTTATTTAATTACGAAATTGTAATAATTTTAAACTTGAGAACATTATGTTATTTTGTAGTATTACCAAACATATGAGACTCTTTTTTCGAAATAAAAGAATTAACAAAAAAGACACTTTTTGTGGAAGAGAGCATATATATATATATGTATTATATGTGTGTGTATATATTATTTTGTAGTATCGCAGCATATCTTTCTTAATGATATGGAGTGCATGCCCCACTCACCAAAAACAAAGCCAAATATAATATAACTACTACTGTTATAGAATTTTAATTCAAGAAATAGAGAGCTTTATGATTTATGAATATTGTTCTGGTTTATAGTGGGTGGTGTGAAAAATAGAAAGGGATTTTCACTTTTAAGACAGACAGCAATTACTTGCCTTTTAATTTGTTTCATTACTTTTCTTAGTAAAAGTTATTTGATAAAAATCTTTAACCTTTTGAAAATAGAGCAACTCTAGTGAGTGATTTATGATTATTAAGGACAGTCTGTTATATAAAGGGCTTAGATTATTTGTAGAAGAAAATGTTCAAGCCATAATTTTTCACTTAGCTGAGGAGTTCGTAATTAATTTGAAAGTCATATATGTCTCAGATGGAAATGATACTATATCAGAAACAGGAATCTAGAAAACAACATGTACTGACAAATTTTGCGATTATCACATGCCAGTGTAGTCTGTTGTTGGCACTTTTGGGTAGCTTTACAATCACCTTTGAATCAGGCTTCACCAATAACACAATAGATACACCTCCGAGCTTATATGTTGTTTAATACACCCTCCTTCCCAAAATATGAGTCCTGCGTTAGAATTCACTTTAATAAAAGTTGTCTATGATTAACTCTATAAATAATGATATTAATATTTAGTGAAAGTTAAGTTTAACTACTTTTGATTAAGTAGATAGTTACAATCGCGTTTTTTAGAAAAAATATTCTTAATTTGAGATGCACAAACAAAGAAACAAAGGCTCTCAATTTGGGACTGACGGAATATTACTTATGCACTTAGTAATTTGTGCTCTCGAAGTGGATTTTAGTTATAATCTTGCTTTAGAATTTAGTAATTCAAACAATTTAGGTGTGTATGATTTTGTCTAACAGCAAGAATTTAATATTGCACACCGTAAACTAGTCATTTCCGGTGGGCATGGTCTCTAGTACAATATTGTATGACCACACAACAGGTAAGCACTCTAGCTTGCAATTTGATAAGATTTGCCTTTTGCATTTTATAATGCTAAAGATACTTAACTGTTTGTGCAACAGCCTTCTGTGAGTGGCTGCAGCCTTCTTTCTCAGAGCCACTATTGGATAGCCAGCAAGCGCATTGTGACACCTCAAGGGATCATTTCTGGTGCAGGTTAGTTAAGCAATCAATTTTATCACTTTTCCAAAGATGTACGTAGAACTTTAGGAAATATGCATCAATAAAATTAGTCACTTACAGTAGATAGATTAGTAATGATTATCATTTTTGAAGTAGGTTGTAATATAATATCGAATTAGGTATTCTACGGATGGGTTGTTGGTTATATATAGTTCCCTTAACAATTGAGATTTTGTTTCATTAATTTGATATACCTTTTCATTTGTAAATTGTTTTGACTAAATGTCGAAATGAGCAGTCGAGGTAAATGGGGGCAACATCTTATCCGTGGTTAAAGAAGAAGATTGGCAAGGAAAGGTCAGGACCGAGCAAGTCCTTGATTATGGGGAGGCTGTTGTCATGCCTGGTTTGGTTGATGTGTAAGAGGACTTAACTATCAATTCATTTTCATATCATTATTCTTTCACGAGGTTCATATAAAATTAAATTAGAGCAAAAGGTTTGATTTATCAAAAAAAAAAAAAGAGGAAAATATTCGTTATTTCCACAAGTATTAAGTGACAGAACAATATAGGAACTTTCTTTTGAAAGCTAAAATAGTCATTCGACTGTACATGACAAAAAGAATGAGTCCGGGTAATAGACTTCCAACATCTGCTTTGACGATACTCCCCGAGACATGGATGGAACTTACCACTAGGAAATTACATAATAATCTTGATATATAGACTGCTATAAATCTTTTTCTTTCTGTTTGAATGGGGCAAATCAACGCCACAAATCCTTTTCCTAAAAATATCAAATACGTCTGTTATCCTTAGCTATATTATTGTTGTTAGAAATCTCATCTTTTACCCATGAATCATATAGAGTAGTTCTCCTCTCTGATTATTCTTTTGGTGGAGAAGTTTCATATTATGTCAACTATTTTATGTTGTCATCTAACTGCACAATACGAAATGCATAATAACCATGAGTTTTGTGCAGCATAGATTTTAAATAAACAATATATATAACTTATCAATCAATATAACATCACTGTTTTTGTACATTTTATGTTGCTATATATGTAACATTCTTTGTCTAGGATTCTAACACAGTTCGAAATCCTGCATTCAGATGCGGTAGACAACAAAATAGACATTAACAACAGAAAGAACTTCCTGCTTACCTTATACCAGACTCACATACAGAGGCTAATATCTCTACTTCATTTCCTGGTTAGAAAAAGAAATGGATGTTCATTTTGATCCAGTTCTTGGACATGCTACAAATCTTATATGATTAACCTCTTCGATCAAGTATTTCTCAATGCTAGTAAATTGTGTTGGAGATATCACATCACTCTTTGTAATTGTATAATCATGCATTTTTTGAGAAGTAGGCTGATTTACTTGTCAAATTGCATGTACTCCTTTTCCTTCTTGCCGTGTTAATAGATAACATATGATCTGTTGGTGGCAGGCATGCTCATCTTGATGATCCTGGAAGAACAGAGTGGGAAGGATTTCCTTCAGGAACTAGAGCAGCTGCAGCTGGTATGTAAATATTGTTCCTCTGTAAACGCTCGTGTTTAGAAATATTCCGTGTCATGAACATAATTGTATAATTGTCATTTGATCAACATTGACGCAAGAAATTATAAATTTCTTTAACTGCTGGATAGCATGTCTAGGGATATTATCTCGAGTCTACTAGGCCAGCCTGAGTAGCTAAAATTCTGCCTCTCTTTAATTATGTTTGTATATTCCAAAGTGTTCAGTTGTCTTCTCTTTTACCAAAAACTGGTTGCTGTGCTCCATAGGCACTCTGCTAATTACATTAATTCTCTTTTGTTTATGCAGGTGGTATAACAACATTAGTTGACATGCCTCTCAACAGTTTTCCATCTACAGTTTCTGAAGAAACTCTAAAGCTTAAGGTAAGGAAGGCTTATCTTCTGTTAGCTCTCCTTATATTAGGAGCTAGCTTATTATCACAATTTCATAATCTCTGAGAGCTTTACTATGATTAGTGTTGTTTCCATTGTTAGGGTATTTTTAGGATTTTTGTTGGAGTTGGATAAACAGGGAACCAAAAGTTAGGCATTGTCCAATAAATCAAAACTTCTAAAAGGGTGCAACTAAGAAGAAGAGTTTCACTTGTATATAGAACACTACATAAAAATGAATGATTCTGCTACTTTTCTCTGTTCTGAAAAAGATTGCAGAAGTACTGCCTTCTCTTATGATTGTCTACTCATTTTCTTGACAGATTGAGGCTGCAGAAGGGAGGATCTTTGTTGATGTTGGTATGCTCTCAAAACTATTACCTAGTTCAGGCAGATGGTGATTGTATAATTAATTAATACTTCATTGGACAGGTTTCTGGGGAGGCCTAGTTCCTGAAAATGCATTCAATGCAAGTGCTCTGGAGGGTCTTCTGAAGGCTGGTGTTCTTGGTCTGAAGGTGTGTAAGTGAGGAAATTTTTCATTAATAAAAAGGTTTATAATGCCTTGCCTACCCCTCAATGTGGTTTACCTTTTGATGAACCCGCAGAATGTTGACTTGTTCTACTACCATTAGCGGGTCTTACATTGATATCAGCAGCATATAATTTCCTTTTTGTTTGTATACCATTAAGTTTAGTGATAGAGTCATAGAAGCATACACATTTTACAAAGTTTTTATGATGTTATTTAGAAGTATTTCAAAAATGTTTGCTAGTACCTGGCACATTTTCAACAAATTTTTTCCAGGTATCTTGTCAAAATACAAAATATTAGTTCTGTTGCAACTCAACTTCTCTAAAGAAAATGCGCATGAACTTTCTCTCTTTCTCCTGAATTATTCCACACAATTTTGTTATTATTAATACAATATTCTGTTTATTCATACTCTCAGTTGTTAAAACTTCTTCATTGTCTGACACTTCCCTTTCTTTTCTGTAGTCTTTCATGTGCCCTTCAGGAATCAACGACTTCCCCATGACAAATACCACCCACATCAAGGTATTAGGATGATTTCTGCCATTCCTTGTGAATTAAGATACAAATTTAGTATAAGACGTTCTATGTTCATTATTTCAAATTTAAACATGTTCATGAATGTATAAGATGCATGTGAGTTGTCGTTCTGTAAATTGTAATTGAATACTTGGAGACATGTGAGTTGTCGTTCTGTAAATTTCAAAGTTGTCGTTCTATTTTCGCACTGACAGTTTATTAGTTAAATGATGCACTCTTTGTAAATGAACTGGATTCCATTTATTGCGAAGCTGATATATCAATTTTTTCTTTAGGAGGGGCTCTCAGTGCTTGCAAAGTATAAAAGACCTTTACTCGTACATGCAGAGGTGCAGCAAGACCATGAAGGCTACTTGGGACTGAAAATTGGTGTTGATGATGCACAATCTTATTCAACTTATCTTCAGACTAGGCCTGCTTCAATGTAAGAGATTTGTGCTTCCATTTCTCATACTCAGTGTGGAGTGGGGGTTGATATAACATGTAACTGCAACTGTCATATGGTTGCCCTACGTCCCATTTAGTGCCAGTAAATATACATCATCTATTATTTGCTTATGCATGACTATAAATTTTGCATGTGGAAACTTGTGTTCTTATGGCCAAAAATAGTATCTTCATGGAGACACTCTTCTTCATCCTAGATATTGAAAAGGGAAAAAAGTTATCCGTCCTCCTGTTAACAACTACTTTTGCAACCACCAAGGGTCGCTGCAGTAATTCTTTATTATGAATATTTTATTCAAGTTGCTGGATACTGCACCCTTGAGAATTGCCATTAAACTTAAACTTTAAAGGCATTACCTTTCCCAGTGACATATCCTTGCTATAGGCTTAAACCTTGTATGATAAATATTTCTTGATTCAGTGCGCATTGAAATTTTGGAAGGTAACATCTTTCGAAATATAAGGTTAAGGTGTATAATTCATAGTACTGTGACTTCAATTATAATTTTATTAAAGAACACTAATAATTTAATAAATCCATAAGTTGAGTAGCAAAGTAGTTTAATATCTGCACATTGTAATTTTGTACTATGCCCTTTCCAAAATATAAGATTTATCTGCACATTGTAATTTTGTACTATGTCCTTTCCAAAATATAAGATCACTTGCCTTTGTATATTAGAAAAGCATGTGATCTTATATTTTTGGAACGGAGAGACTATATTATGATTCACCTGATCTTTTTCCATTCTCACATGATTCCTTCTATATCTAGGGAGCAGGCGGCTATTAGAGAGCTCTTAACAGTATCAAAAGACACACGGATTGGTGGTCTTGCTGAAGGAGCTCATATTCACATTGTTCATCTGTCAGATTCAAGAGCTTCTTTAGATCTTATTAAGGTAGTTTAATGTTTCCTTGTTGCGTGCAAGCTACATAGGCACATACGGTTCCACAGGTGAATTATGTTCCATTTTCCACTACCGAGTGATTTAGTGATGAATATGTATGAAAACTTACTATTCGAGTCCGACAACATTTAGACATAATTAGGCCCCTATGCTCTTTTAATAAAATTAAAAAACAAATTCACTATGGTTCTTAGTTTTCTCTTTACAATAATTTCTTTGAAGGATATAGCAATATGTATGTTGTCATCAAGTTCTTCACAAAAGATGGCTAAAAAACCATAGGGAGAAACAATCTTATGGCACTTAGAAGAATTTTCAGTTGTCAATAAATACAACTGGAAGGCATTGGAGCTACACAACTGTATCCATGAAATGTTTCATTTCATGATATAGTGTTAATGTCTGAACAATAGTGGTCTTATTGTTCTTTTGAACAGTTCAATCCCTGAATATAATACATGTTGAACAGTTTTCTTAATGAAAATACATGTTGAAGCATCCCCTGAATATAATACATGTTGAAACATCCAGCTCAAAACCAATTGGCTATGACTGGAGGAATACATATTTTGTCTTGAGGCTTATGAAAGTCCAATGTGGGACTTTGGACAATTTATGTTAGTAGCACGAAGCTTATGGGGCAATGAACATTTCACATGATTGATTTGCCTCCTCTAATACCATGTTGAAGCTTGGCTCCTCTGGTACCATGTTGAAGCATTCAACTCAAAACCACTTGGTTATGAGTGTAGTAGCCCCAAGGGTATATATTGAGCCCCAAGGCTTAATGTGTCTGATGTGGCACTTTAGTTATCTGAACAATATCTTTAGTGTCTTCATTAATCATATACAATGTCCAATTGACTGATTAGAGGCCTCGTAGTGGCTCCTTGTTAACATCATTTCTCTTTCTATAAGCTTAAGATTATACTTATATTGAGAAATTGAAGTACTTATATTGGCAGCCATATGTTTTGTGTAGGAAGCAAAAAATAGCGGTGATAGCTTAACTGTTGAAACTTGCCCTCATTACTTGGCCTTTTCAGCCGAAGAGATTCAAGATGGGGATACACGTTTTAAGTGTGCTCCACCTATCCGTGATGCAGCAAATAAAGAAAAACTTTGGGAGGCCTTGATGGTATCTTGCAATTTCATATGCACCAAGTATCTGGGATTTTCTCTTTTTGGTACCATTTGGTTTTATATGGTTACACATACATTTCAGGATGGATATATTGACATGTTAAGCTCTGATCATTCACCATCTGCGCCAGAACTCAAACTCTTTGATAAGGGTGACTTTTTAAGGGCCTGGGGTGGTATATCTTCTTTGCAGGTTGGTGTTATCTTTATTTCCAGAGTACAATCCATTTTTCTCTAAGGGCTTAGACCCCTAACAAGTTACAATATTTGGATATAAAATGAAATTTCTGTTAATTTACCAAATTTCAAATATATCCCATCTTCAGTATGTAATGAAAAATATATCCTATAAATATATCTATCTGGATCACTAAATGGGCAATCCTGGTTTCAAATATTGAAGGCACAGTTAGATCTTGTGCTTTTGGGACCATGTCACAGTAACTCCATATTTACACTTGTTTGTGAATGTATTTTCTGTTAAATGTTATAAATGTCAACTGGTGTTATTTTGAGATTGTTGCAGTTTGTTCTTCCTGTTACATGGTCATATGGGCGTAAATATGGAATTACTTTGGAACAATTAGCATCATGGTGGAGTGAGAAGCCTGCCAAACTTGCGGGCCAAGGTTTGAAGGTAATGTTTCATGTTATTGAGTTTACTGGAGTCAAAATTTCACTGAATGGCATTGAAATACTATAAAGTGTCCCATAAAAAGAACATACATATTCAAATGATGATAATAATAAGTCTGTTATGGAGTATCACCTTTGCTATTGTGAACAAAGTTATGTATCAAATGAAATTGTTAGCTGGTAGATATGTTATTCCTACTGTAGTGACAGTATACCATGTGCAAATATGAAAACTCTAGTTCATAGAAATATTTTGTTTGATTTAGAATGATTCCAAAAATTAGTATATGAAATTTATGTTCTGTAATAATGTTATCGCTGGTTGATAACTAGAATATAATCACATATGCAGGGGGGCATCACGGTTGGGAACCATGCTGATATTGTTGTGTGGGAGCCAGAAGTGGAGTTTGACCTCAATGATAAGCATCCTATATACCTCAAGCATCCTGTATGTGCTCTCTCATCTTTGTTTCTCATTTACTTAATATAGAGTGGTTGATTCGCATATACTTGCTTCGACTTAAATAAGTGCTCCTGCGGCCAAACTCCAACCATAGAATACAAGGAGAGACAAAAAGTCAAAAACAAAAGGAAAATGGAAAGCAAACAACCAGTGGTTATGAAAACATGGCAGACTTGATTTCCTCAACTAAATGTTTTCTAAAGCAAAAGCAAGTGGAAACACAAAATAAATTAACTAAAGAAAAAGAACAAGAAAATTATCTTTTCTGGAGAAAGAAGAAACTGATACGCAAGTTTTTATTCTGCAAGTGGGATAGGAAGTTGTAAATTTTGTTTTCGCCAGTTTCAACTGAAAATTTTCTAAAATTGTAAACTGCATTTCTCATCGTGCTTCAAGTTTAGTGCGTCTCAAAGGCTATCTCCTGATTTATTTCTTCTTTCTTTTGTAAAATTTTCTTATCTCCTCTCACGAGAGCATCTCAGCCCTACCTAGGATCTAAACTATCTGGGAAAGTCTTGGGAACTTTTGTGAGAGGAAACCTTGTCTTTGAAGATGGAAAGCATGCTCTTGCTGCATGTGGGGCTCAGATCTTGGCTAGATAAAAATACACGAACTGCTGGTGATTTTCGTGACCTTGCAGGTTCTTTTTGAATATTATTCGACACATTTTTCTCCATATCGACTTTTTGAGTTTTCTGGTCATGTTTACAGATCAAGATCTTCCATTAATCTCAGATTCAGCGGAGGAGTCTGTGCCATAAATGCTTTCTGGCCTTTTTCCCACCGTCACTTGTTCTGCTTCTACACTGGAAGGCAACTCTTGGATGGAATGTATATATTCTTAGTACAATGTAGTTACTGAATTATCACAGTAGCCATAGTCATCATCAGCTACTTTCTTCAACCAGTTAGATTGATTGTATTTCCCCACTTTTATGGTATTAATCCAGACCATCTAATCTGAGGTTGAATATAGTTGCACTTTTACTTGATTGAATATGAAAATAATCTTTCCCTCCTACAAAGAGAATCGTATTTGTTTTTTTTTTTTGGTTCCAAAAAAGAGTCCATTTCATTTCTTTTGACGGTATACCTAATACTCCCTCAGTTTGAAAATTAGATATATAATTTGACATTTGAGGTCATTAACGGCATATTAAACTTCAAAATTGGTATGACGGATAAAAGTTTAAAATGAAATAAATTTTATGATTAGTAGTTTTTGTTATATATTTTACAATTATAATTAGTCCGCTTCCTATACTATGTGGGTAGTCAGCATGCAGACCATCTTTAGCGACGGACAAAACTGTCGTTACACCCGTAGTCATATGGTCTAAACTGGGCTATCGCGATGGTTCAGGGCTATCGCAATGGTTCAGACTCTAGGACGACGAGTTTAGCTACGGTTTTGTCCGTTGCTAAAAGTAGTAAAATAATGCATCTGACCAGCCCATATAAAACTCTCTGTAATTATAATAATTATATTAACTAAAATTAAATAAAATTATATCAATTTGAAATTTAATATATAGTCGTTTGACTTAAAAGTTAAATTGTATATCTATTTTTGCAACGAAGGGAGTATACATTTACAATTATACTTTTATTATTATTATTCAATCACTACTTGTATTATCATTCCATCAAATACCAAGTGCACTTGTTGGCTTGTAAATTTCAGTTTCAGAGGGTACCTATACCGACATCTCCTCCAACTTATAAGCATAAAACTGAACTAGAATGCATTATTTCAACACATAAAAACCCAGAATGAGGAAAAATATTGGTGACTTGTTTTTTTGGGTGTCCCCACTATGATCTTATTGGTTCTAGAGAAAATAACAAGAATTAAATTTGTGACCTAATAATTTTAGAATCTCAATATTTAACCATCTAAGACATTATTGAAAAAATAAGTTAACTTAATTTTAATTTTTTTTTTTTATTTTGAAAACTTGAATAATCCATTTCAATTTTAAATTTTTCCCTAATATGTTATGAAATACTTTAGAAGTCAAAATAAGAATCTTTTGTAGAGGATGAAAATATTTAACTATCTTTTGACCGACGATGATGTCTTAACCTAGTGATTAAAATAATATTTTTTATACGAGATTTGTTTTTGAGTTTATTTTAATTGTTTGTTATATTTTAATAGTGATGATTGTATATTCCTTAAAAAGTGGAGTTTTCAAAAAAAAAAAAAACTATTTTTTTGACTCAATTTTTATTAATCGAATTCAAACCAAAAAACCAGCAGACCGGATAAATGGTCCGGTCTGGGGTCGAGTTGGGCCTGCTACCCGAAATTTATGAGAAACCGGTACCACCTTCCCTCCAATAAAAAATTGGATAAGGTAGCGAAAACAGATATATAAAAACTGGAATCAATCCTTCGTCTTCAAAGCTCAACTCCTTCCATGGAACTCTGCAACACTCTCATCACTATCAGATCATCTCCACCTCTAAATCTCCGCCGTCCGTTCAATCCACGCCCCTCCATTTTTCTCTCCTCCACTCACCGAGTCAGACTCGCCGAGTCCCTCCAAGAGGAGACCTTGAAAACCTTAGAATGGCCCTCTGTTTGCGACCAGCTCTCCGCCTTCACTTCCACCTCCATGGGCCTCGACGCGGCCCAAGGTGGCCGGATTCCGCTGGGCCGGAGTCCGGAAGAGAGCCGGAAGCTCCTGGCCCAGACTACTGCCGCCATGGCGCTTCCCCGGACGATGGATTTCTCCGGAATTGAAGATGTTTCTGAGATTGTTGATTCTTCAATCTCCGGTGAAATGGTCTCGATTGGTGAGCTATGTGCGGTAAAGCGGACTCTGAAATCGGCCAGAGAGTTGTTTGAACAATTGCAGGACATTTCATTAAATACTAACGCGCAGGAAAGGTATATATTCCTTTTGGTTTAAATATTTATAATATACATTTTCTAGTTATTTTATATGTATCTGAATTTGTTATATGGTTGTTTGATCATGCATTTTATATAGTAATTCGTGAAAGTCATAAATTTTAGATCGTTTGTTACTTATTGTCAATGTTGTAAACGGAATTTGGGATTTACATTTTGAAGTAATTTTCAAATTTGTGAAAAGTTTAATATTAATTTGCTTATAGAACTTTGAGGAATTAAATGAGGTTTTGGTCCCTTGTCCCTTTCACAAATTGGTTAGTTATTATTATTGTTATTGTTATTTTTTCTGTTCCTTCTTACAATTGCCAGGACAAAACTTTTTCCAGTTGGTCTTTAGACGAACATATTGGTGAGCAAAATTCTTGCTTGGACAAGGTTTGTTTAAAATTAGATATTGAGCTAATTAAATAAACAAGTTTCTCATTGAACTGGAAGCCTTAGCAGTTAAAACATTAAGAATTTACCTTTTTTATTTTTTCAGTGCGATGTTCATAAGAGTTTAAAAACTTTTGTTGTTTGTCTCATGCTTAGACGCAGTTTCCAAGTTGTATGCATTTAAGCTCTATCCTCAAGTGGTGAACATTTAAGCTGGGGACTGTTTAGTTGTGATGAGGAAGTGTTTTATGTTACTTGGGGGTTGCTTCAGAACCCAATTTGTTTCTTCAAATGATAGTTTTTACTTCCGGGTGCAAAATAAAATCTATTTTTTTGAATTATTTGAAAAGTAAATCGGTGAAAATGAATGTTGAGTTGACTTAGTGAGAGGTGTTTATAAACATGATTCATGAAATATTTCTTAGTGTCTTTCATTTTTGTATTAAAAGTTTAGATGCTTTTAGCAATACTATTTAATAGTAGCTAGTTAAAGCGCTGAAAGAAAATTCTTGTGTAATAAGTCACATTTATTACCCAACTTCTGGATGGACATTGTCACATGGTAGACTGTATGGTTACTCCTTTTGTACATTATGGATTCTCCACTCCATGTTGAAATTTCAAATAGCATGAGCATTCAGAGTCTTCAGTTAGACCCAGAGTGTTAGATTCTTATCTCTTACTTCTTTTAAAGGAGAATGAATAGGATTGAGAAAAGAAGAGAGCAAGAAAGTGGCTAGATAAATTTGAAGTTGGGTTCTCTTTTGGGATGGATTAGAGTCTGGGATTGTCTGTCCTATAGTTTAACTTGTCTGAAGATGATTTAAATGAAAGCACACTTAAAAGGCCCGACATAAATTGGATCTATATTGAAGGGTTCATATGAGATGCATCTCTAAATAGGTCTTCCTTTTTGCTTGGCAGTTGACACAATATGGTGGAAGCTTAACTCATTGATTATGATGGATTCTCATGATGTCTCAGCAATGCAAAGTAAAATTGTTTTTGAAGGAATTCTTATATATGGAGTGCACTGCTAGTTTTTCCTAATCTTTCACGTAACTGAACATAGAAGCTGCTGCATGAAATACCAGTGTAGTACTAAAGAAAAATCTTATTGGATTACGTCTATCTTTATCATTCAAACAGGTACTATCCTCTGCTTGAAATTTTTCAAAATTGCAACTTTCTGATGGAGTTGGAGCAAAAAATAAGTTTCTGTATAGATTGTAATTTTTCAATGATACTTGATAGAGCAAGTGAAGAATTAGAGATCATTAGGTCAGAAAGAAAGGGTAACATGGAAAGTCTAGAATCTCTGCTGAAGCAAGTATCTGGTCGGGTTTTTCAGGCTGGGGGCATAGACAGGCCATTGGTAACCAAGCGCCGCTCAAGGATGTGTGTTGGTGTTAGGGCTTCCCATAGATCTTTGCTGCCAGGTGGTGTAGTTCTGAATGTAAGCAGTTCTGGAGCAACATATTTTATGGAACCAAAAGAGGCAGTGGAGTTGAACAACATGGAAGTCAGGCTTTTAAATTGTGAGAAGGCCGAGGAGAAAGCTATTTTGAGCTTGCTTACATCAGAAGTTGCAGAATCAAAAACAGAGATCAAGTATTTGTTAGATAGAATTTTGGATGTTGATTTTGCATTTGCAAGAGCTGGTCATGCTCGGTGGTTGAACGCGGTCTGTCCAGTTTTAAGATCAGAGGCTGCTGAAGGTATTGAATCTAGCGGACATAATTATCTTTCAGTAAATATTGAAGGCATACAACATCCTTTGCTTCTTGAGACCTCTTTGAGAGCTTCGTCAGATCTTGAAGAATACAAATATGGAAGTTCTGTTCAATCAAATGATGGGTATGGGGCATTAAATTCTGTAGTATTTTCTGGTCCATCTGATTTTCCTGTGCCTATTGACATCAAGATTGAATGCGGTAAAAGGGTAGTTGTGATTTCAGGGCCGAACACGGGAGGCAAAACTGCTTCCATGAAAACTTTAGGTCTGGCATCTGTTATGCTAAAGGCTGGCATGTATTTGCCTGCTAAAAACAGCCCATTGCTCCCATGGTTTGATCTTATTCTGGCAGATATTGGAGATCATCAGGTAGGTTATTATTCTCTCTCTCTCTCTCTCTATATATATATATATGTGTGTTGTGTGTGTGTGTATATATATTTCATTTATGTTTTCCTTTCAGTTCTCCGTGTAATATTGTGTAAAAGATTGCATCTTATTCTGAAATATTTACTTTCAATGCAGTCTCTGGAACAAAATCTCTCAACTTTTAGTGGGCACCTCTCACGCCTGTGTAAGATATTGGAAGTGGCCTCTGAAGAATCACTTATACTTATTGATGAAATTGGGAGTGGAACTGATCCTTTAGAAGGCGTGGCTCTTTCTGCTAGCATATTGCAATATCTAACGGATAGAGTTAATTTGGCCGTAGTAACTACCCATTATGCGGATTTGTCTTGTATGAAGGAGAAGGATACTCGGTTTGAAAATGCAGCATTGGAGTTTTCCTTAAAGACCCTACAACCTACCTATCGCATAATTTGGGGAAGCACAGGTGAATCAAATGCCTTGAGTATTGCTAAATCAATTGGCTTTGATGAAGACATAATTCGACGTGCAAATACATGGGTGCAGAGGTTAATGCCAGAAAAGATGCAAAAGCGGAAAGGTTTGCTTTATCAGTCACTAATGGAAGAAAGAAGCAGATTAGAAACTAAGGCAAGAAGGGCTGCATCTCTTTATTCAGATACCATGCATCTCTATAATGAGGTATGTTTCATAAAGTTTGGTTACAAAAATGCAGTTCATATGATGTTTCCTTCACAAATGTAGTTGCATATTTGCAATAGAATGTGGCAATTTCGCTTCTGTCATTTCCCACGCCTTCTCGATTCCTTATTTCTTCATAAATGAATGATAGGTTGTAGCCAAACAAATTAATTGAGAATTGCGGTTAGTGGGTTTAGATGTGATTTATGGAGTGGTTTATATTTACTTTCGGCCTAGTGAGTGGAGTGTTGAAAGCAACTGGAATGTAAGCAGAGCACGATTAATGTTAATTGTACATCCACCTGACCGTCATGCTCAAGGTTTCTAAAACTGGTAATGCTAATTCGCAGTTGAGGAAGGCCATTACTCTGAGACACTCACAGAGATCTGTTAGTGGGGATTGGGGAATTAATTTGCATCTCTCTTAAAGTACTAACTAAATTTTACTCCTCATATTGAAGTGAGTTTGATTATCTGTTGTATGCAATCAAAGATGTACATTAATGCAACTGTTTCCTTGAAGGCTTTGAGAGGTTTTCTATTGCCAACATTTCTACTTATAAAGATATTTTGTTGTCTTACCTATATGTTTACCACAACAAAGATCCAATATGAGGCAGAAGATCTTGCTGTACGGGAGGAAGTTTTAAAGATTAAGGAAACCCAGCAGATCCAGCTTGAGCTTAAGACTGCAAAATCCCAGATAGAAAATATAGTTGAGAAATTTGATAACCGGCTCAGAGTTGCAAGTGCTGATCAATTTAATTCACTACTCAAAGAATCGGAATCTGCAGTTGCATCCATGGTTGAAGCTCACTGCCACACTGATGATTTTCCTGCCGGAGAAAAAGATGCCAGTTCTTACAAACCACAGCTAGGAGAGAAAGTCCATGTGAAAGGATTAGGAAATAAGTTGGCTACCGTAGTTGAAACAGCGGATGATGACGATACTGTCCTTGTTCAATTCGGAAAAATGAGGGTCCGTGCGAATATTAGCAGTACAAGAGCTCTTCCAACTAGTGATAAAAATTCTGCAACAAGTTCTTCCCCACGCATGAGAAGGCTGGTACGTGTAATTAGGTGGCAATTGATTTTTGATGTTCTATGGCTATTTGTTATCGTGCATCACTACTGATCAATAATTTACTGAGAATGAACTGAGGATAACTTTCCTTCTTTATGTCTAAACTATCCTTGTCAAGGAGTATTGATGGCAGTGTTCATTTCCGTCAAACCTCATCAATATTACCTAGATTATTTCAATTTAAAATTTGAGGTCTTTCTTGAATGGTGCTTTTGTTTAATGTTTGTCGACTTTATTTTGAACATGACTACTCTAACATGATGACAGGGATTCATTAACTCTTACCTTATGCAATTTCATCGCAAATGATGTTAGTAATCTGTCTGAAAGATAGGGTTAAATAGAAGTCTGAGTCAGCCACTCAGGCACACATGTAACATAGGATCACACTATTTCAGCTGAAAACATATTTTCATATTTATCATCCTTACTTGGGATCTTTCAGCTTGTAACTTGGGATTGAACCGAACTGGGTCTAAATTGATTGAACAGATTTTGAATTACATTGCAGGGTCAGCGTAGCAGAAATTTAAGGATTTCTGGAGAGGCCAGAAATACTGAGGGGGTTTCTTACGGACCTGTGCTACAGACATCAAAGAACACCGTGGATTTTCGTGGTATGCGAGTGGAAGAAGCATCTCGCCACCTTAAAATGGCAATTGGTTCAACAGAGTCTAATTCAGTTATTTTTATCATTCATGGTATGGGCACTGGGGTTGTTAAGGAGTGTACACTTGAAATATTGAGAAACCATCCTCGTGTTGCGAAGTTTGAACAGGAGAGTCCCTTGAATTATGGTTGTACAGTTGCTTACATAAAGTGAATGTTAAATCCTTTGTACAGTAGTAAAGTATGTAAAAGAACATTTCTATAGAGTTTCAGACCGTTTCTCATTATATTCATTCAATAATAGAATATAGTTTGATATTTTCTTTTTTGATTTCATCGAGTAAATTTTGTAGGTTCAAAATAGCTGAGTTTGTTGAAGGCACTTGTAGATCAGCCAAAATAGTACATTGTCACTTTGTTGGTATACTATGCTATAGCCACCATATTACACGTACTTCCCCATACAAGCCTAGTGCCACGTCACTTGTCAGCCTTCATTTGTTTTTTCAGTTGCAACAAATATATAGATAAGCATGTAGCAACTCAGCTTCAGCACTAAGAAATTGTTCCACCAGTTCATATAAAACCAGTTGTAGTCTGGGCACTAGCTGGGAACTCTTGTAGTACTCTTGCCGGGAAATGTTGGCAGTTTTCGAGAAATCAATAGCAAATCCGCCGGAGGAGCTTAGTCTACCTTCGGCGGGGAGGCCAAGTTTGAAAAGTAGGAAAGAGATTGCAGAGACTTTCAGGTCATGGAGGCCGGACTCGAGTTTGTACCAGTTTGGAAATGACAACTTTATGGCTCTGTCAAATGAGGAAAGTTCAACACATCCAAGGTATGGATCTGGCTTTCATGAAGTTCAAAATTGGTAGAGCTTTTGTCAAGGTTATAGAAAAATATTACATATTTACATCCACGAATAACAATGACTACCATATGCAACTTCTGCATTATATAGATGCAACAGTTTTTCTATAACTGTGACAAAAACTTGACCAAACTTGAACTTCATGGAATTTAAATTCCCAAGGTACTGGGGTCTAATTGTCTAATTTTCTTACTGATTTTGATTTTGTGTTTTCAATTAATGTTACTTTCGAGATTATAAAAACCAAGCTAAGTTATAAGCTAGGAACTTTGTTACCTGCTACCAAAATGAGTATTGAAATTGTTTGGAATTTATGCATTAGGTCAATTATTGTAATGGACGACATCTTTTGCATCTTTACTGGAAATTTATACAACACTTGTGAACTGCGGCGACATTATGGCCTTTTCGAGACAAGCCACAGAATCCATGATCATAGTTGAAGCTTATAAAGTCTTGAGAGATAGGGCACCTTACCCTCCTGATCAAGTCATAAAGGAGCTTGAAGGAAAATTTGCCTTCATTCTCTTTGATTCTAAAGCTGCTAAACTTTTTCTGGCCAGGGTAAGTTAAATTTATTTATTTTAATACAAACTTTTTGTGCAACAAAAAATTGTGGCAGCTATTAATGTTAATAATGGTTGCTAATTATGGTAGGACCGTGATGGATGTGTGGAACTTTACTGGGGAATGGCAGGCGACAGGTCCTTAGTCTTCTCTGACAACTCAAAGATCATCACAGAGGCCTGTGGAAATTGCTATACTCCTTTTCCTCCAGGTTTGTATTGTTCAAAATCTTGAATGTCTCTATTTTACCCCCTCAGGTTGGCTGCAGGCTGTCCCATTTCGAGGCTTTTGCCTATTTCTTTGAATCATTTCAGTTTTTGCGATAAATTGTAAAAACACCTAAACTGCATACATAACCGTTTTATTCAATAATTTTCAATTCAAGTAGGTGAGTTGTAAAGAAAGAAGTGAAGATCCAATATCCAAACAAATGAAACACCTTACAGTTGTTTGATAGTAAAGCTAAAGGATGATTATAAAACTTTCCAAAAATTGTTATTCTTCATCAAGGAATCTCCAAAAAGAAGAACAATGGATAAGAACAATTTTGATCAAGTCCCAATATTTGCAGGATGTTTATTCATGAGTGGAGACAGGTTGATTAGCTTTGATCATCCCTTATACAAGGTAAGAGCAATTGCCCAGGAGGATGATGAAGACGAAATATGTGCAGTCGTATTTCAAGTGGATTTGTACGCTAGAATCCACAGCATCCCACGTAGCGGCAGTGCTGCAAACTGGTCAGGTGCCACTGCTGTCGAAGGAGACTAGCTAGCCTTGGCCAAGAGAGATTGGAATTAGCTACTTAATTGGAATGGTACTGAACTGATGTTCTATGATCCAATCATAATAATAACTGCTAAAATAATTGTTATGGGAATTTTTTTATTTTTTTATTTTTATTTTTTATGTTTTGTGTTTTATAGTACTCACATGTGGGTAAAACTAACTCACAAATGACAAGTTGTCACGTGTTATTTTTAGAATCTTATTAATGAAGGGCAGTATAATAATTTTCTTTGGCAAATTTAAGTAGTTAAGAATTACCAATATTAAAAGTCTAGAGGATTCTTATGTTATAAATAGGGGATGCTTCAGCACAATTACGGTAAATTATTTACTCTTTAAATAATTGTCTCACTCTAATGGGATTGAGGTGGTTACGTGGTGATCAAATCCAAAGTTGGAGGTTTGACTGAAACCCTAATTTGGAGTAGCTGATACATCAGATTGATGCTGTCTATGGGAAACTAACAAAAAATCACATCTTTCTCACAATCTAGAAAATTAACATGATGAATACTCGTACTTCCACCACCTCCTAACAATTCAGAATAAGAGGCAAACTTTGCTCATGTGCAACAACCATCTCATCATCATCCTCCACCCTCATATCCATAATCAACTTATTCATACTTATAGTGGACCATATATGGAGCACTCCCAATATTCGAACTCGGTAGACCTTTGGTCACAATTTAATTAGTCTTGGTGGTTCAAATGTGCGTAGATGATTACAAAATAATCGTTAAAGAAGGAATAACTTATAAGTGCGATCACTCAAGGGCAGATGATAATATAATTAATCAACTAACGGATAATATAAACTGTGACGCTCCCAAAATAGGTCCACACGACCCATTCTGAGTCGCCAGATATCACACTACAGAAATCAAATATAAACTTCATTTATCTAATTGTTGAGCGTAAATGCAGATACGACAACAGATAAAATGTGAGTTTTAATACAAATATATGTAACTCTCATGGTGCCTCGACCACAACACCTTATAATGGTACTTTACATAAAAGTACAATAAATAAGCATTTTAGAAATTAAAATCTTTGGAAAATACTCAAGAAACCCGTACATGGGAGGCCGTGCGTCTACAGATTATGATAGATATCATATGTCCACGTAATTATCCTTGGTTGACCTAATAGTCCCTAAAGAAAAAACAAGAAGCGCTTATCATCTTCTTTCCAATGGTGAGTTTTCTCTTGACTTGTAATTATCTCCATTGTCTCCAATTGAGAATTATATTTCAAACAAACTCCAAGATTATATAGGTAGTGCTTATAGATATACTCAGCAAGTGGATGTGCACAACCCTGTCTTATGATAACACGAGGTTGTATGTCATTAGACATCTTGTATGATAGTGGCAAAACACCCTTCCAAATTTGAGTTCACCTCACCTTATTCGGTTCACCAAAATTAAATATCAAATAGCGTATACAATACGACACACTTATCTAAAGTTCTCAATAAAATTACTTCCATACTATTTAGGAGAACCTCAGCATGACTATAGACCATCGATTCATTCTCCTGTTACCCCACTCGACCCAAATACCTACACTCTTATTACGAAAGGAATTGTGAAGCAAAAAGGGTGAAGCACAACTATGATAAAGAATATCATGACTAAAGATAATTAAATTATCAATAACCTTCATCGATAATAAATCGTAGATTTAGAACATATGGTACATGATAAAACTTTTCAACCATAGTTGCGGTGAACGAAAGCAATCCATTAGAAGAGTCAAATAGACCATCGTGTCTATTATCTTCTCCATGTTAAAAGTTCACCAATAATGTTTTATCCTCTGTAACATCAATCAACAATTTACATCACAATCATATGAATAACTCATAATCATAATTGGGATTCTAAATTCCTCTTCGCACCCAGGACGAAAGATAATTTTCATCACTTATCTTCACCTGAAACATCAAAAATCATGGTTATACCAAATCGCAATTCCTGCCCATAATCATACTAATAAATTCATCTTTGCACTACGGCCAAAGATATTCATTAACAATTCATCTTTGCACTACAGGCCAAAGACATACAACTGTAATTTAGAAGAGTCAAGTAAAGCATGATATCTACTATCTTTTACGAATTAAAAATGTATAATTAATATTTTATCGCTGAGACTCAGCTTAATAAATAATCCACATCATCCCTGCACTACGGCCAAGGATGTTCATGTAATCATCAATGGTCATGATTATCTTAGAATAATCCACGGTTATAATCATACCAATAAGCATCCATCAATACCTTTATGGGCCAATGAGGACTTTTACCACATCATCTATAATATTACGGGTCATGATTATACCGAATGATCCCTGGTCATAATCATACCAATAAACAGTTCATCTATGCACATAAGCCAAAGATACTAATAATCAACAGTCCATCTTTGCACGTAAGCCAAAGATATACAACTGTAAAACCAATAATCAACAGTCCATCTTTGCACGTAAACCAAAGATATACAACTATAAAATCAATAATCAACAATCCATCTTTACACGTAAACTAAAGATATACAATTGTAAAATCAATAATCAACAGTCCATCTTTGCACGTAAGCCAAAGATATACAATTGTAAAATCAATAATCAACAGTCCATCTTTGCACGTAAGCCAAAGATGACTTTCATCACAATATAAACATGAGGATGATGA
This sequence comes from Panax ginseng, assembly GCA_020205605.1. Classification (NCBI taxonomy): domain Eukaryota; kingdom Viridiplantae; phylum Streptophyta; class Magnoliopsida; order Apiales; family Araliaceae; genus Panax; species Panax ginseng. The sequence goes on along the minus strand of CM035128.1, from coordinate 11,931,467 downwards.
CAATGATATAAGCATTAATCAAACGAAAATAAGGATAAATATTAAAGACTTTAAATTTATCCAAATATTATCAATCACTTAAAAAACTCATAATCTAATATTATTAATATTATAACAATATTTTGATCACTTCTTAAACTTATAAATAATTTATTTCAATTATTTACACTTTACCAAATAATATATTTAATCATTCAAAAATGTCATACTCATAAAATTTCATCACTAATGATTAAATTCCTCATCAAAAATCTGCATATACCCTATATAGGATTCTCAAGCCATAAAATCCTATTTTCCAATTTTGTTACTTCACATAACATATTTAATTTATTTACTCATAACTAGTTCATTTTCATGATATCAGTCCCAAAAATATTTTTTTTCTAGAATTTAGAAGAATATAGTCTCATATTGAACATATATTTTTCTCGAAATTTTTAAAATTCATTTACTATTTTTCATATGGCCAAAACTGCCGAATATTTAGACATTTATCATAAATTGTACTTTTGACCAAAAAATTACGAAATTCTGAGGATATATACATTATATACATGTACTCCCAATAAAAATTTCACCAATTTTGGAGTTAACCACAAGGAGTTATAAGGGTTTACTTTTAAAATAGTCTTTTCTCATAAAATTCATAACTCCTAATCTATATATCCAAAAATCGCCAGTTTTGTACACAATCTAGAAAACTCATCAAATTATCATTTCAAATTTTTCTAAAATTTTTGAGGTCGAAAAAAAATTAAAAGCGCAGAATGGATTTTCACCATTATGCGGTAATCTAAATCAAGCATGATCATTTCCACAATTTAATAACGAATGAATACAAATGATCATTCACCATGCATACGGTAATCCACATAGACAGGTTATTCCAACAGAATAATAAGGAATTAAATAACAGAAGAATTCACCATGCATGCGATAGAGCCATGCAGAAAAGTTATTCCCAATGAGAATAATAAAGAATGGAACCAGTCATACGTAATCCCAGATGACAGGATATTCCAAGCAGTTAATAAAGAATGGAACCCGGTGATGCGTAATCGCATGCAGACAAGATATTTCAACTGAATAATAAAGAATGAAATAACAACTGAATTCACCAGTCATGCGATAGACCGCACAGAGAGGTTATTCCAACAAAATAATAAAGAATGGAACTAGGTCATGCGTAATCCACACAGACAGAATATTCTAACAGAAGAATAAAGAATGGAATAACAACAGAATTCACCAGGCATGCGATAGACCGCACAGACAGGTTATTCTAACAGAATAATAAAGAATGAAATAACAGAAGAATTTCACCATGTATACGGTACTTCGCATAGATAGGTTATTCCAACATGATAATAAAGAATGGAATAACAACCCTTACGAGTATTGAAAGAAAATAACTCTCTTCATGAATACGAAAGAATAATACCCCTTACCTTAGAAAAAACTGGATACTGGAATAGTGAGGTAGCATACTTCTTTTCTTCTTTCTCTCTATAATTTCTCTCTATAATAATTGCTCTATAGCTTTAGTGAATTGGTGAGAAATGAAGGAAGAATGAGCTTCTATTTATAGAAAAATATAGTTTCGATAATTGCACGTTTTGGGGCTCGAAATATTACAGTATAATACCTTCAACTTTTCTTTCATTTTTAATTTAGTCCTGCAAGTATTATCAAACTTGCACCATCTCCCATAATAGTAAATAATATAAATTAATAGTACAATCATGTGACTCAATTGTTATAATCATGTGAAAATACGAATTATAGTATAGTACTTCCATCTATACCTCCATTTTTAACTTAGTCATGCAAGTATTATCAATCTTGCACCACCTCCCCTAATAGTACATGAATGTGAATCAATAGTACACACATGTGAACAAATAGTAATAATCATGTGAATTAATAACAATTAATTGCTCATTTATCCGGTTAATTACCCGATTGGTCAATATAACCTCCAGACATCAATAATTATCGAAATAAATGTCAATTTTCACTAACACTAATAATTTCAACACAATGGAACTATCCAATTCATCTTTAATCAACACGAACTTATTCATCATTAATATTATAATTCACAATATTTAACAACCAGGCCGTTCCCAGGAAAGAGGGGGCTTTCCGATAAGGATTTCTCCTTATTGGAGCGCAATTAGGTGACCAAACCTCTCCTTGACAGAAATTCTAGACATTGTCAATATTGCAAATAATAATATGAATAACTTTGTAGTCTCAATTATTGATTCAATAATATATAAAATATTATGCAGATAATACTGTGACAATAACTGAATCAATAATATGAGAGATATGATGCGATAATTATCGTAATAATAATTGAGTATAAGCGAAAGTGACTTCTCACGTAAGCATCAATAATCAATCAAGTGTGCTTCTTATGCAACCACGCGTATTCATTTTACTTACTACTAAGGGTACTTTAACAGGTTTTAAGCAGTAGCACTTTTGTTGTTATTTTAATAAAAGATAATTACATGCGTTTTCTTACTACGATAATACTTCCGTTGTAAGGGGTCCACCAATGATGATTGTCAAAATCCTACGAATATTCTAAACAAAAAGAATATTCTCCGACCAAACGAATATTTTATAACAACTTACATACTTTGAAAATTTTCACATATCACCCTTAACTTTAACCTTTTATCAATTTAACCATTTTATAAATAGAATAATTATAAGAAAATTGAATACTTTCATTTCATAAAATTCGGGGTCTCACAATCTCCCCTCCTTATGAAATTTCGCCCTCGAAATTTACGTACCTGGTAACTCGAAGAGATGAGAATACCTTGCTTTTTTTTTGGATTGTACCTTCCCAGTTATTTCCTCTGTATCATGATTTTCCCATTGCTCATCTCCTGTATTTCAGATATAATTCTAGAATATACCTTCAAAACAAAGGTTAATTGACATATCACAATTTGTCAACTTATCAAGTAAACAATTTCACTTAGGTAAGTCACACCTTAGCGAAGTATATTACTCGTCCTCTCCTCCTAGTTCTAGACTCATATCTTCGCCAACGACTATATCCCTAAGCTCTGATACCATTGTGGCGCCCCAAAATAGGTCCCACGACTATTCTCGAGTTGCCAGATATCACACTACTGTAAATCAAATATAAACTTCATTTATACAAATTGTTGAACTATAAATGCGAGTACGACAATGAGATAAGTTTGTGAGTTTTAATACAAATATATGTAACTCTCATGGTGCCTCGACCACAACACCTTACAATGGTACTTTACAAAAAGGTACAATCAATAAGCTGTTTTAGAAATTAAAATCTTTGGAAAATACTCAAGAGAAACCTTCGTATACGTGGGAGGCCATACGTCAGGTTATGATAGATATCATATGTCCACAAAATTATCCTTGGTTGATCTAATAGTCCCTAAAGAAAAACAAGAAGATTGTTATCTTCTTCTTTCCAACAGTGAGTCTTTCTTGACTTATAATTATCTCCATTGTCTCCAATTGAGAATCATATTTCAAACAAACTCCAAGATTATATAGGTAGTGCTCGTAGATATACTCTCGAAGTGGATGTGCACAACCACATCTTATGATAACACGAGATTGTATGTCATTAGACATCTTGTATGATAGTGGTAAAACACCCTTCCAAAGTTGGGTTCACCTCACCCTATTCGTTTCACCAAAATTAAATATCAAATGACGTATACAATACGACACACTTATCTAAAGTTCTCAATAAAATTATTTTCATACTATTTAGGGAGAACCTCAACAATTTATAGACCACCGATTCTATTCTCCCGCTACCCTCGTCAATTCGACCCATTTACACTCTTATTACCTGAAAGGAATTATGAAGCAAAAAGGGTGAACACAACTAGCCAGTAAATAATATAATGACTAAAGATAATTAAATTATCAATAACCTTCATCAGTAATAAATCAGAGATTTAGAACATATAGTACATGATAAAATTTTTCAACCATAGTTGCAGCGGAACGAGCAATCCATTAGAAGAGTCAAATAGACCATCAGGTCTATTATCTTCTCCATGTTAAAAATCCACCAATAATGTTTTATCCCTGTAACATCAATCAACAATTCCTGTCCACAATCATATGAATAACTCATAATTATAATTATGATTCTAAATTCCTCTTCGCACCCAGGACGAAGATAATTTTCATCACTTATCTTCACCTGAAACATCAAAAATTATGGTTATACAAAATCGCAATTCCTACCCATAATCATACTAATAAATTCATCTTTGCACTACGGTCAAAGATATTCATTAACAATTCATCTTTGCACTACAGGTCAAAGACATACAATTTTAATTTAGAAGAGTCAAGTAGAGCATGATATCTACTATCTTTTACGAATTAAAAATGTATAATCAATATTTTATCGCTAAGACTCAGTTTAATAAATAATCCACATCATCGAATCATCCACGCACTACTGATTGAGGATATTCATGTAATCATCAATGGTCATGATTATCTTAGAATAATCCACGGTTATAATCATACCAATAAGCATCCCATCAATGCATTATGGGCCAATGAGGACTTTTACCACATCATCTATAACATTACGGGTCATGATTATACCGAATGATCCCTGGTCATAATCATGCCAATAAACAGTTCATCTATGCACATAAGCCAAAGATACCAATAATCAACAGTCCATCTTTGCATATAAGCCAATGATATACAACTATAAAACCAATAATTAACTGTCCATCTTTGCACGTAAACAAAAAATATACAACTATAAAACCAATAATCAACAATCCATCTTTACACGTAAGCTAAAGATATACAATTGTAAAATCAATAATCAATAGTCCATCTTTGCACGTAAGCCAAAGATATACAATTGTAAAATCAATAATCAACAGTCCATCTTTGCACGTAAGCCAAAGATGACTTTCATCACAATATAAGCATGGGGATGATGACAATGATATAAGCATTAATCAAACGAAAATAAGGATAAATATTAAAGACTTTAAATTTATCCAAATATTATCAATCACTTAATAAACTCATAATCTAATATTATTAATATTATAACAATATTTTGATCACTTCTTAAACTTATAAATAATTTATTTTAATTATTTACACTTTACCAAATAATGCATTTAATCATTCAAAAATGTCATACTCATAAGATTTCATCACCAATGATCAAATTTCTCATAAAAAAATTTGCATATACCCTATATAGGATTCCCAAGCCATAAAATCCTATTTTCCAATTTTGTTACTTCACATAACATATTTAATTCATTTACTCATAACTAGTTCATTTTTATGAAAAATACCAAATCAGTCCCAAAAATATTTTTTTTTGGGATTTAGCAGAATATAGTCCCATATTGAACATATATTTTTCTCGAAATTTTTAAGATTCATTTACTATTTTTCATATGGCCAAAACTGCCGAATATTTAGACATTTATCATAAATTGTACTTTTATCCAAAAATTCTGAAATTTACAGGGTATACTGCTGTTATATACATGTATTCCCAATAAAAATTTTATCAATTTTGGAGTTAACCACAAAGAGTTATAAGGGTTTACTTTTAAAATAGTCTTTTCCTATAAAATTCATAACTCCTAATCTATACATCCAAAAATCGTCAGTTTTGGACACAATCTAGAAAACTCATCAAATTCTCATTTCAAATTTTTCTAGAATTTTTTAGGGTCAGAAATATTACGAAACTGCAAATGGATTTTCACCCGCCATGCGGTAATCCACGTAGACAAATCATTTTCACAATTTAATAAGGAATGAATACAAAGGATCATTCACCATGCAAGCGGTAATCCATATAGACAGATTATTCCAACAAAATAATAAGGAATAAAATAACAGAAGAATTCACCACGCATGCGATAGGATGAAGCATGAACGAGTTATTCCCACGAATAATAATAAAGAATGGAACCAGGTCATGCGTAATCCGCATAGACAAGATATTCCAACAGAATAATAAAGAATGGAATAACAATAGAATTCACCATGCATGCGATAGACCACACATACATGTTATTCCAACAGAATAATAAAGAATGGAACCAGGTCATGCGTATTCCGCACAGACAGGATATTCCAACAGAATAATAAAGAATGGAATAACAACAGAATTCACCAGACATGCGATAGACCGCACAGATAGGTTATTCCAACAGAATAATAAAGAATCGAATAACAGAAGAATTTCACCATGTATGCGGTACTTCGCATAGACAGATTATTCCAACATGATAATAAAGAATGGAATAACAACCCTTACGAGTATTGAAAGAAAATAACTCTCTTCATGAATACGAAAGAATAATACCCCTTACCTTAGAAAAAACTGGATACTTGAAATAGTGAGGAGCATACTTCTTCTTCTTCTTTTCTCTATAATTTCTCTCTATAATAATTGCTCTATAGCTTTAGTGAATTGGTGAGAAATGAAGGAAGAATGAGCTTCTATTTATAGAAAAATATAGTTTCGATAATTGCAGGTTTTGGGGCTCGAAATATTACAATATAATACCTTTAACTTTTCTTTTCATTTTTAATTTAGTCCTGCAAGTATTATCAAACTTGCACCACCTCCCCTAATAGTAAATAATGTGAATTAATACTACAATCATGTGACTCAATAGTTATAATCATGTAAAAATATGAATTACAGTATAGTACCTTCATCTATACCTCCATTTTTAACTTAGTCATGCAAGTATTATCAATCTTGCACCACCTCCCCTAATAGTACATGAATGTGAATCAATAGTACACACATGTGAACAAATAGTAATAATCATGTGAATTAATAGCAATTAATTGCTCATTTATCTGGTTAATTACCCGATTGGTCAATATAACCTCCAGACATCAATTATTATCGAAATAAATGTCGATTTTCACTAACACTTAATTCCAACACAATGGAACTATCCAATTCATCTTTAATCAACACGAACTTATTCATCATTAATATTATAATTCACAATATTTAACAATCAGGTCGTTCCCAGGAAAGAGGGAACTTTTCGATAAGGATTTCTCCTTATTGGCGCGCAATTAGGTGACCAAACCTCTCCTTGACAGAACTTCTAGACATTGTCAATATTGCAAATAATAATATGAATAACTTTGTCGTCTCAATTATTGATTCAATAATATATAAAATATTATTACGAGATGATCTTGTGACAATAATCGAATCAATAATATAGAGAGATATGATGCAAGACAATTCTTTGTAACAATAATTGAGTATAAGCGAGTGACTTCTCACGTAAGCATCAATAATCAATACTGGTGTCTTCTTATGTAACCATGCAGTATTCTTGTATTTTTTACTAAAGGGTACTTTAACGGTTTTAATGGTAACACTTTCGCCGTTATTTTTAATAAAAGATAATTTCATCGTTTTCTTACTACGACAATACTTTTCGTCATAGGGTCCACCAATGATTTGTCTTAATCTACGGATATTCCCCGACAAAAAAGAATATTCTCCGACCAAACGAATATTTTATAACAACTTACATACTTTGAAAATTTTTCATATATCACCCTTAACTTTAACCTTTTATCAATATAACCATTTACTAAATAGAATAATTATAAGAAAATTGAATACATTCATTTCATAAAATTCGGGGTCTCACATAAACAATCTACATGAGCAGTTGCAAAATCTTGAAAGGGGTCTTAAGCAATTCCTAAGGTTATGAATCATCAAAGTAATAGGATTGTCAGTTCGAGAATAGTTGATAGTTCCGATGCCCACGAGGAGACAAAGGATCAAAAAACAAGTAGGTAATTAGAAAGTGATTGGGGGCAAGTTTTGCCTATTGATTCTTTGGATATGAAGGATGAGGATAAATAGAAAATAAGATAATCTGTAGAGGAATTAGTCCCAATTTTTTTAGAAGATGTAGACCCAAAAAAGAAGACCCATAATACAAAAGAAGATGAGTTTTGCATTGGAAAGACAAGAGGCCATTAAGGTCCAAAATTAGGCAATGGGCCTAGAGTTGAGGCCGTAGAGGTTAGAATTAAGATTATGAAGACTAAAAATTAAGGTCATAGAGGCCCAAAATCAAGGTCATGTAGCCTAAAATTAAGGTTATGGAAGCTCAGAATCAAGGTATTGAAGCCCATAATCAAGATTATAAAGGTCCAGAATTAAGGCCAATGAGCCAAGAATTAAGGCCCTAGAGGCCCAAAATCAAGGTCATAGAGTCCAGAATCAAGGATATGAAGGTCCAGAATCAAGGCCATGAAGGCTCAGAATCAATCCCATGGAGGCTATAATTAAAGTCATATAAGCCAAAATCAAGGCCATGAAGGTTCAGAATCTAGACCTAGAGTTAAAGCCGTAGAGGCTTGAATTAAGGCTATAAAGGACAATAATTAACTCTTTAGAGGCCCATAATCAAGGCCATGTATGTAACACCTCAGTCACATATCAAAAGATATGAGAAACATTTATTTGTATATAAAGAATTACGTTACTAACAATAATACCTTCAATTATGACCTTTTGGGTGAGCCTGTGGTGGACTAAGATGACCCAAAAAGATATTATTGTGCTAGTGGTTTAAGATCTTGTTTGGATGAATTTGATTCAATTTGGAATTGAGATTTCACCCAACATTTATTCTAGATTTGGATTTTGACCCGTGTTGTTATAATGTGGCCTAGAATTAAGTTCATAAAAACCCATAATTAAGGTCATAATCAATGCATTAGAGCCCAGAATCAAGGCCTTGAAGCCAATAATTAAGACCCTAGAGGCTCAGAATCATGGTCATGGAGCCCAGAATCAAGGCTATGGAGGCCCAAAACAAAAATCAAGATCATGAAGGCTTAGAATCAAACCCACGGAGGCCCCGTCTGTGGGAAACTGTGACGCCCCCAAAATAGGTATACATCACCTATTCTGAATCGCCAGATACATGGTACTGAATATACAAATACAACTTAATAATACAACTGTCGTGTAAAATACGACAAAACATAAATTGAGAGTTTTAATAAGAATATTGTCATCTAGACAATATCCACACTCAATGGAGTCCTCATTATATTTATTGTCATACTATTTAACAGAATAGTGAGGACTACTAATACTATCATCTGGACCGTCACTCCGTTCCTCGACTTGTCCCAGCTATAATCTCATTTCCTGAAGAGAACAATGAAAGAAAGGGGTGAGCTCAACTAGCCCAGTAAAAAATATTATGACTAAGATTATGTAGAATAAATTATCATTAGTCTTCAACAATGTTAAACTGATAAAATATAACAAACATCAAGTTTAACTGCAGCGGAACAAGCAATCCATTAAAAGAGTCAAGTAGAAAATAAAATCTACTATCTTTTATGATTTAAAAAGGTTTTTCATCACTTTTATTGTTGAGACTTAGCTTAATAAATAATCCACATCATCCCTGCACTACGGCCAAGGATATTCATTAGTATCACAACCACAAATTATCCATGCACTACGGGCCAAGGATATTCGTGTATTCATCAATGGTCATGATCATGCTAACAACTATCCATCAATGCACTACGGGCCAATGAGGACTTTTACCACATCATTTGTAATATTACGGTCATGATTATACCGATTAATTCCTGGTCATAATCATACCAAGTCCATCTATGCACTACAGGCCACAGATGACTTTCAACATAAAATAAACATGAGGATGATGACAATGATATAAGAATTCAATAAAAACAAGTTCAAGAATTAATTTATCCAGGAACTAATAACGTTCAAATTGTCAACATGATACTTCTTTGTAGAGTAAAATTCAAGAATGCTCAAAAGAATATTTTTATGAAAAGATATTGGATGAAGCGCAAATATCAAGGATATTCCACTAATTTCATGGAGTATAGAAGTCAAAACTTTAATCAACTGAGTATAATAAAGAATGGAATAACAAAAGAAATCACCAGGCATGCGATAGACCGCACAGACAGGTTATTCAAATAGAATAATAAATAACGGAACCAGGTCAGGCGAAATTTGCACCGACGGGATATTCCAACAAAATAATAAAGAATAGAATAACAACAGAAATCACCATGCATGCGATAGATCGCATGCAGATGAGTTATTCCAACGAATAATAATTAATGGAACTGTGTCGCGGCGTAACGCATGACCGACATGATATTCCAATAGAATAATAAATAATAGAACCAGGTCATGCGTAAACGCACCATATAAGATGTTCCAAAGAGAATAATAAAGAATGAAATAAAGAAGAATTTTACCATGTATGCGGTATTTCGCATAGGCGAGTTATTCAACATAATGATAAAGAATGGAATAATAGAAGAATTTCACCAAGTATAGGGTAGCAGCGTATCTGAGTTATTCCAATGAATAATAAAAAATGGAATAACTGAAGTTCTCTTCATGAATACGAAAGAAATAATACCCCTTACCTTAGAAGGAACTGGATATATGAGTAGTGAAGTAGCAGAATACTTTTCTTCTTTCTCTCTATAATTTCTCTCTCTAGAGTTTCAATTGAATTCGTAAGAAATAATGAAGGAATGAGCTTTATTTATAGGAGAATGGGTGAATAGTAACTAATTTATGAGCAGTCAGATTGATTTACTTAAGCAGACGGTCCATATTAATTTACTATAAATTATTAATAAAATATTCTAATAAAACAAAATCTTTTAAATAAAATATAATATATTCTATTTATAGTCTAATAAAATAAATAATTTTATAAAAGTATTACTGCATTTTATATAAAAAGATTTTACTATGCAAATACTATGCGAGTACTTATGAAAATACTATGCATAATAAAATATAATATATTCTAATTATTGTCTAATAAAATAAATAACTTTATAAAAGTATTACATTTTATATAAAAAGATTTTACTATGCAAATACTATACGAGCACTATATCAAAACACTATGCATAATAAAATATAATATATTCTAATTATTGTCTAAAAAGCTTTTCTATTTTATTACATTAATAATACTAATAAATAAAGATTTATATATATAATAAATATATATATAAACTTCCGTGACTTCATAAAAAGACACCTCAATATATTTAACAATATTTATCATCATTATTATAATTCACAATATTAATCGACCGTGTCGTTCCGAGGAAAGAGGGGCTTTCAATAAGGATTTCTCCTATTGGCCTTAATTAGGTGACCAAACCTCTCCTTGGTAGAACTTCTAGACATCGTTAATATTACAAATAATAATATTAATAACTCGTCATCTCAATTATTAATTTAATAATATATAAAATATCGACAATAATTTAATCAAATAATGTGAGATCTTATGCAACACCAATTCTTGTAGCAATAATTGAACAAAAGCGAGTGACTTCTCACGTAAGCATCAATAATCAATCACTGAGTGTCTTCTTATGTAACCATGCGTAATCTACTATACTTTTACTACCGAGTAGTTCAAGCGGTTTTAACGGTAAAACTTCCGTAGTTATTTTCATAAAAATATTTTTTGTCGTTTTCTCAATTCGACAATAATTACATTATTGGGGTCCACCAATGATTGTCTGCCGTCGTCACGAATATTCCCTGTTAAAACGAATATTCCCCGACCAATCGAATATTATATAACAACTTGCATACTTTGCAAAATTTATAAATATTACCCACAACTATAACATTATATCAAATTCATTTCATAATTAATAATATTATATCAAATTCATTCCATAATTAAACATTATATCAAATTCATTCCATAATTAAATATTGTAAACATTACAATTTAATAATATGAATAACTTTGTCGTCTCAATCATTGATTTAATAACATATCATATTATGCAGATGATACTGTAACAATAATTGAATCAATAATATGAAAGATATGATGCAACAATTCTTTGTAGCAATAATTGAGTATAAGCGGGTGACTTCTCACATAAGCATCAATAATCAATACCGTGGTGCTTCTTATGCTAACCACGCCAGCGTATTCTTGTACTTTTAACAAGGGTGTTTCAACAGTTAATGGTAAAACTTCCGCCGTTATTTTTATAAAAATATTTTTGTCGTTTACTCAATTCGACAATAATTCCGTTGTGGGGTCCACTAATGATTGTCTTGGTCGCATGCGAATATTCTCCTCCCACAAAAAAGAATATTTCCCGACCAAACGAATATTATATAACAACTTGCATACTTTGCAAAATTTATAAATATTACCCACAACTATAACATTATATAAAATCCACACCATAATTTTGAAAAAATATTTTGAGAAATTTAAATTTTTATTCATAAAATTTGGGGTCTCACAGAAACGAACAAAAAGTCACCTCTTTCTCACAATCTAAAAAATCAACATGGTGAATACTCGTACTTCCTAACAATCCAGAACAAGAGGCAAGCTTTGTTCATGTGCAACAACCATCTCATTATCATCTTCCACCCTCCTCATATCCATAATCAAATTATTCATACTTATAGTGGACCATATACGGAGCACTCTTAATATCCGATCTCGGTGGACCTTCGATCACAAATTAATTAGAGTTTTGGTGGTTCAAATGTGCGTAGATGATTACAAAATAATCACCAAAGAAGGAATAGCCTATAAGTGCGATCACTCAAGGGCAGCTGATAATATAATTAATCAACTAATGGATAATATAAACAATTTTCAGGAGCAGTTGCAAATCTTGAAAGGGGTCTTAGACAACTCCAAAGGTTATTATATCATCAAAGTAATATGATTGTCAGCTCGAGAATAGTTGGTAGTTCCGATGTCCACGAGGACATAAAGGATCAAAAGAGAAGTCAAAGATAATTAAAAAGTGGTTGGGGGCTAGTTTTGCCTATTTATTCTTCTTTGGATATGAAGGATGAGGATAACTAGAAAATCAGAGAATATGCATATGAACTAGTCCTAATTTTATTAGAAGATGTAAACCCAAAAAAGAAGACCATAATACAAAAGAAGATGAGTTTTGCACTAAAAAGACAAGAGGTCATCAATAAGAAGCGAAAAAGTTATTCGAGACCATAATTATATTAAGGCCATGAATCCTAGAATTAAGGCCATTAAGGTCCAAAATTAGGCAATGGGCCTAAAGTTGAAGCCGTGGAGGCTAGAATTAAGGTTATGAAGATTAAGAATTAAGGTCATAGAGGCCCAAAATAAAGGTCATGTAGTCTAAAATTAAGGTTATGGAGGTCCAGAGTCAAGGCATTGGAGCCCGTAAACAAGATTATGAAGGTCCAAAATTAAGGTCATGGAGCCAAGAATTAAGGCCCTAGAAGCCCAAATCAAGGTCATAGAGTCCAGAATCAATGCTATGGAGGTCCAGAATCAAGGCCATAAAGGCTTAGAATCAATCCCATAAAGCCTATAATTAAAGTCATATGGGCCAAAATCAAGGCCATGAAGGTTCATAATCTAGACCTGGAGTTAAAGGCGCGGAGGCTTGAATTAAGGCTATAAAGGCCAATAAGTAAGCCTTTGGAGGCCCAGAATCAAGGTCATGTATGTAACACTTCAGTCGCATATCAAAAGATATAAGAAAATTTTGTTTGTATATAAAGAATTAAGTTACTAACAATAACTCTTTTTGTATCTGACTTAACTTTCATGATTTAATGTTTGCAAATTTTATAAATAAGACTCTTTGTAGGACAGTGAACTAACATCTTTAAAGAAAGAAAAAGATAAGAACAAACTTTCCCGTACAATCTATTTGATTATGTAATTTATATTCGATTCTTGCTAAAGTTTTTTTACTATATTATAATTGTGAAATAGATGTATACATGAGAGTGAATAAGATTACAAAGGTGATCCACCATATTATATCTCTTTAAAAAAAGAAAATTAATATTTCCGCAAACTTAATTGATATTTTCACAAGTGGTCCTTAAATTCATCTGTTATTGCCCAATTTACCCCCATTTGACACAATATCCAACTCCACTTCCTCCCTGCCTTTTGCAACTCACTTTCTCTCTCCACCCTCCATTCCATATCAACATGCACCAAGATCCAAATTAAAAGGGAAATTGTTTTAAGCAGATCTTCCTTTCGAATACATTCTAAAGCACTTATATGCATGACGATCCACTTATATCCTGATTCCTCAAAATAATAAATTTCGGGCGGGTGAGAGAATAATATTTTAAGCATGTATCTAGTTCTCCATTCATCCAAAAAGCTTAAAATTTACAGAATAGATGACCGGGGATTGACTTCTTCAATAAGATCTGACTAGATGTCACACAGATCGGTAGGAAAGATTAATGGGTGATTACTACTTTACATTTTTAGGCTGCGCCACCATTGACACCAAGCCGTCAAAAGGGGAGGGGGGAGGGGGGGGGGGGTTCAGTAGGATCATGCTATGCATATTGGACATTATGCTTAAATGATGGAATATTTTGGATATCTAAATTTTAATATGTTTCATGCTCAGGATCTTCTTTGTTTCTTTGTCTTCGTCTAATTCATCAGCTTTCATTCTCTTCATGAGGCCATCCACTTCTTTACCATCTCTGATATATGCTTTCAGCAAGGCGTGATATATCTGTCTGTTCAATGGAACAACATTTCTCAATGAGGCAACAAAAGTTTCAACATCTTCTGCACTGCCTTTCTCACCTAATGAATTCAATATGCTGGTAATTGACTTGGGATTCGGCTTCCATATCTTGCTCACCACATGCAAAGATAGAGCTGCTTTCATGCAATACAAAGCCTTCTCCATCTCATCCTTCTCCAGGAAACCGGTTGCTAATCTTTCCCAACTATTCGGTGTTGTAGACTTTCCTTTATTCACTAAATCTTCAAGCAATCCCTTGGCCTTATCATATAATCCCTTGTCAGAATACGCAATTATTAGAGCGTTTGATACTCGAAAATCATAGCAGTTGCCAGATGACTCCCACTCATCGAGCAATTTCTCGCATTCTCTGAAATCACCAAGCCTTGCCAGAGATTCCATCATGACAATGTAATCCTTGTTAATGCACCTCTTACAAGCACTCTTCTCAAGATCCCACATTCTAAGGACCTCAGAAGTATTTCCCAAGCTAGAATGGAGTGAAATTAGATGGTTATGGCCAAGACCATCTTTATTGTCTAGCCTCTCCTCAGCTTTCTTTAGGGCATCATTTGCCTTGTCTATAAGGCCTGCCTTAATGTAATAATTTGCAACAGCTGCATAAGTGCTCCAGTCCATAACAATGTGGGGCTGGCTCTCCATTTCTTTCAAGATATTTTCAACTCCCTCGATATCTGATCGCACTCCATAGGAATTGATACAGATTTTGTAGCTGAAAATGTCAGGTGAAACTCCGTTCTTTTTCATATCTGTTAGCACATCAGAAACCTTCTCATTCTGATCAATGTTAGCATAAAGGCACATGATGTCATTGTAAGTAAGAGGTGATAAAGCAAAACCTATCTCCTTCATTCTCTGTAGATGCGACAGGGCTTTGTCAGTTTGACGCTGTCGAACATAACAATGTAGAAGAGCACCATAAGTCTTATCAGTTCTATCCTGCTCCTTCAAGTTATTGAAATAGCTTTCTGCAGAAAGAAATCCATCGACTTTACCAATCAGATCCAACTGCACTGCATGTTCAATTGATGAGAACACACAGACACCTTTATTACTCATCCACTCAGAAACCTGCAAAATAAGCCATTACATAGCAAAGATTACAAACAGAACATGAAATACAAATTTATGAACATATCATCAGCCTTTGGTTTGGCACCCAGGAAATCAAAGGGAAAAGAAAAGAGTTTACAACCTAGAATAAGGAAAATCACTCTCAATTAATTACACAAGCACTCATGGCCTTCCAAACATGCTTTAATATTGAACTACAAGCATCATTTTAACCCATGTTAAGTTGAGTGTGAAGTTTCAAGGAAATTCTAGGTGCAGACTACAAGATATCAGTTCCTTCTGTCTGCTAGTCTTTACATACTCTACAAACTTTAGAACTATAACGGTCTTTCCTGTGTATTAGTGAATCATGCCTACTGTGTTTACCTCACAAGAAATTCATAGAAATCCATCTACCAGCAGATACTTAAATCATACAACTCCAGAGGATGACAAATGGTATACCACTCGAGACAATGGTGAAGCGTGGAACTTGGATGTTATAGTTACAGTTACAGAAGAACTGGTAAGCTTTACAAAATTTTCCTTCAGCAGTTTTGAAAAGTAATAGAGGTACAAAAACCTGTAAAATGCTGAAGTTATCAAGAAATGGTTCATTCCAAATTATTAAGTAAAAATATCTAAAGTACTAATCTTAATTAGAATAATTCATGGTTGCCTTGGTTGGATTAACAAGTCGTAACAAGAAGTATCCAGGCTCCTTTTGTGAAAAAAAGATCACCTTTCTATATCGAAACTAACACTGCACAACATGTACATGTCGTATGATAATGTTTAGACTAGATGGCAAAGCAGAATGCATGAGATTTCATAGCTTAATTTTGTGACACCCCTAAAAGAAAATGACTCGTGCTGAAATAAGGAAGTGGCAAGAAAAAGTAAATTGAGCTCACTCTAAATAAAGAACTTAAAAATAAATGTTACTCTGTATTAAGATTTTAAGATATAACAATATTATTAATCAACCATAATACTTTTTTCTCTTGATAATTAGATAATACATTAAAAGCCCTAAATGGGAGCAACCGAGCAAACCCAAGTAAACGAGCAAAATACAAAGCATGGGGAAAACAAAAGCAGTAAGGCACACCTAGGCCTCTTCAACCAAAGAAAAACTCAGTATACTGCATGATGCTCCAAGTATCCCTGACACCATTTGAGTTGGAATTCTAGTGAAATGTTCAGCATCTAAGGAATTTCCAAAAAGTAAAATAAAATAAACTGACTATACTTGGTATGTATCATACACCTAATCAAATTCAACTTATCTCTAAGGCAAAATGATTTAATTTTCCACAAGCTACTTGTATTCAAACTCAAAATCTGCGGCCTGTTTCTTATGGTTCAGTTATTAAAAACCGTACCCACAGAACATAGGATATAACACAAATCAAAGTTGCAATCTTTTGTAAATTCCAGTGCCGAATCACCAGATTGATACATTATAATTTTATATACACAAAACATGGGTGAAATTGATGGACCTGGAGGGCTTGGGAGAAGCGCTTGCGCTTGCGGAGATCGAGAATGATGCGTTGAAGCTCAGCGAATCGGACCTTATTTCCCTTTTCGACCCAATCATCGAGCTCTTGGGTCAAATTCACGCTAGGGCTTCCTAGGGGACTGATTTTTGTGTACAATGTTAGCTTCTTATGCCTGTTGGTATAATACGATCGGCTAGCAATGTAACTGAGGTTTGGAATTAGAGTTTTGGAGATTCGAATGATTCTTTGCATTTTTCTCATTCGATTTACAAGTCGACATTTTCGAATTCATAAGCCATGCTTTACTTGAAATGGAGGAGGTTTTTTTAGGGTTTAAGGTTATACAAATGGGTTGTACTTGTATGTATGATATGTACATATGTAAGTAAAAATTTATAAATAAAGAAGGGATAGAATTTCAGGAGCGAAATTGATATATATTTAAGCCAGAATAATAATATTTAATTTATCTTCATTTTAATATGTATTACTTCCTCCGTTTCTTAATATAAATCGTTTTAAAGAAATATTTTTATTTTTTAATATAAGTCATTTGAGAATTTTAAGTAAGCATTAATTGCTTAATTTTTAATATTACCTTAAATATTAAATGTAGCTTTGGTTCTCTAGCTATTTTCTGTCCAATAAATAATAATCTCTTATTCCAATACAAGGAAATATAGACAATTGATATCTATAAAATCATTATATTAATACTTGTGCACAATTCTAAAACGACTTATATTAATTAAACCTGTTAAATGAGTGGGCCCACTAGGTTTTTTTTTAGTCAGAAAAAAAATTATATTTTTTAATGGATCGGTATCATTTATTTATGTCCAAACTCATAAATTTAGTGGGTAGGTTGGGTATTGTAAGGGCTTTTTTTTGTTGTTGTTTACGTGTTTGTATCGATACATCTAGGCCGATAAGTAGATTTGTAATAGGGTTCTTAACACTAATATACAATAATTAGAAAGTATTTATAAAATTAATACATACAAAAAATAATTATAAAAATAACGCAATTCATATTAATAAGGAAATCTAAAATTAAGGAAAAATAACTGCCATAACTAATCATTCAAATTCAAATATCTGGGATCTAACCACAAAAACAAATTCAAATTCAAATATTCAAATTCAAATTTCATAGGAAAGACTGCACAAATTTTGTACTTTGCAGGAGGTGGCGGAGGCAATTTTCAGAGGAGGTGGCAGCTTCGGAGGAGGTGGTAGTGGTGGCTTCGGAGGCGGCGGTGAAGGCTATGGAGAAGGTAGCAATGGCGGTGGTGGCGGTGGCGGCGGCGATGGCGGTGGTGGCTCAAGTGGTGGTTACAGAGACGGTGGAGGTGGAGGCTGGGGCGGTAGTGACGGGAGCAACTATTTTCTAGTAATAAAAGAAAATTCTCGAGATACTGCAGATGAGAAGATCATTAGTAATGTCATGGCACCAGAGAGCAATTAGAGTTCATGACATGGGCAGAGATAAAGACATAATTGATGTCATCATGTAATAAGCTAGCTAACTACTTAATAATAACACTGGAACACCTTCAGTTCTAGTTTTATAAACAAATTTTATTTTCTGAATAGCAAAGAGAGAGATAAGAGAGTGACATGTAATGTAATGTTGATAACCAAACCTTCGTACCAAGGTAACCAAACTTTTATAACAAGGTAACCAAACTTTTATACTAAGGTAACCAAACATTGGTAACCAAAGTAACCAAACTTTTATACTGAGATAACCAAACTTTTATACCAAGGTAACCAAACTTTTATACTAAGGTAACCAAACATTTATACGAAGGTTACCTTGGTATGAAGGTTTGGTTACCTTGGTGTGAAGGTTTGGTTACCAACTGCACTATGAAAAAATTGATGGTGTGGAGGTGGATTGGTTACCTTGGTATGACAGTTTGGTTACCTTAGTATAAAAGTTTGGTTACCTTGGTATAAAAGTTTGGTTACCTTAGTATAAAAATTTGGTTACCATAGTATAAAAATTTGAATACCTTGGTATAAAAGTTTGGTTACCTTAGTATAAAGTTTGGTTACCTCAGTATAAAAGTTTGGTTACCTTAGTATGACAGTTTGGTAACTTTGAGATGAAAGTTTGGTTACCAACTGCGCTATGAAAAAACTGCAGGTGTGGATTGGTTACCTTGATCTCCAGGAACAACAGGTGAGAACTTGATTCTCTGAATACCTTCCCTGTGAGTGTACATAA
Organism: Panax ginseng; assembly: GCA_020205605.1. Taxonomy (NCBI): domain Eukaryota; kingdom Viridiplantae; phylum Streptophyta; class Magnoliopsida; order Apiales; family Araliaceae; genus Panax; species Panax ginseng. The sequence continues at coordinate 11,911,976 of CM035128.1, read as the reverse complement.
ATGAAGAAGACTGTCCAGTCATCACATCCCACCAACGTATGTTCCCTGATCTGTCCCCCATATGTGACGCCCCAAAATAGGTATACATCACCTATTCTGAGTCGCCAAATACATGGTACAGAATACAAATACAATCTTTAATATACAACAAGAGAGTTTGTGAGTTTTAATACAAATATTGTCTTACAGACAATATCCACTCTCAGAATAAGTCCTCATTACATTTATTGTCACACTATTTAACTGAATAGTGAGGACTACTAATACTATCATCTGGACCGTCACTCCGTTCCTCGACTAGTCCCGGCTACGATCTCATTTTCTGAAGAGAACAATGAAAGAAAGGGTGAGCTTAACTAGCCCAGTAAAAAATATTATGACTAAGATAATGCAGAATAAATTATCATTAGTCTTCAACAAAGTTAAACTGATAAAATATAATAGACATCAAGTTTAATTGCAGCGGAACAATCAATCCATTAAAATAGTCAAGTAGAGAATAAAATCTACTATCTTTTATGATTTAAAAGGTTTATCAACACTTTTATCACTGGGACTCAGCTTAATAAATAAACCACATCATCCCTGCTCTACGGCCAAGGATATTCATTAGTATCACAACCATAAATTATCCATGCACTACGGGCCAAGGATATTCGTGTATTCATCAATGGCCATGATTGTAAGACCCCAACTTATTATAAATAAAATTTAATTTCCTCTATTTATTATCTTGAAATAGTAAGGGTTGATTTGATTAATGTGGTAAGTTATGGGTAAAATGCGCAATTATTTCAAACAAGCAAGTGGTTTTAAAATATTCATTGTTGATGGAGAATATTCATTTGGTCATGGAATATTTTTACTGTCGGGGAATATTCGTATGACGGCGCAGCCTTATGTGGGTCCCATAACGAAAAGCGATTGGATGAAGAAAACGACAAGAATAAGTTGGTTATAAATAATGGCGTAGTTATTACCAATTATCTTGTTGAAATACCCGGTGGTTAAAACACAAGAAGCTTTGCGGTAGATACACCAATTATTGATTCTTACGTAAAAGGCACTACTCAATAATTGTTACGGTAATTCTTATTCAAAGATTTTATTTTATTGATTCAATAATTCTTTGCGTTGATATTTTATATATTGTTATTTTAATAATTGTCATTGCACAGTATTTTTTTTATTATCTGAGACAATAATTCATATTATTTGAATAATATTATTAGATAACATTATTGGCAATGTCTAGAAAGTTACATCAAGGAGAGGTTTGGTCATCTAATTCATGGCAGATAAGGAGAAATCCTTATTGAAAAGCCCACTCTTTCCAGGAACCTGCCTGGTTGTCAGTATTGTGATTCTGTAATATTATTTGTGAATAATTAATTATTGATGAGGAAAATATTGATTTTATGTGGATATAGACGGAGAAGATTTTTAATGTGACAATTGTTGAAAATTAATATTTTATTTTTTTCTGATAAAATAATTCATTTAAATATATTATTTTAATAATATATTGATGGTGATATTTTTATAATAAATGTGAGATATATGAGTATATGAGGAGGAAGAGTATTTTTGTGGCATTAAATGATTAACACATATTTTGTGTATCGGTAGACCCCAATTCTTGACCGAAATTTGATTATAGCCTGTAAAATCGCCCGTTTGTGAATTTCGGTCAATTTTTGTTTGGAATTTGGAAAAACTTTCTTCTACAAAGTTGTAGAGAATGAAATTTTCTATGGTGGTTCGAATTTTTCTGACAAAAGGGCTATTTATTGTGAATTATTAAAGTTCCGAAATAATTGATTTTTGAAAGTTTTATTTATTTTTATCAAGGAAAACGTTTTTTCCAGTGGCACATGTTAATGGTTGAATCAGCTGGTGAGGTGTGCTAAGGAAATTAAGAAAAGTATATTATTATTTTATTAAATTTTCTACTTTGGTGTTCTAAGCATTTTTCTATAAATAGGGTGCTTAGGTTAGAATTGAAAATCATACCAGAAACTGAAGTTTTCTCTCTATTTCTCTCTCGATATATTGAGCGTATTCTTGTGAGTATTTTGATACCTTGAGTGTTGCTATACGGTGCAAGTTTCCTTCAGCACTATATCTAGTATTCCAGTCAGGAGTACCGTCTTTTTCGAGGTAAGGGATGTTATTTTTTTATAAATGTATTATTTCTTTCAATATCATCATGCCAGAATATTGATAAGATTTTTCTTGTGAAATTCTGATCTTTTCATGTCGGGGTTACTATTCATGAGTTACTATTCACGAGTTACTATTCACAAGTACTATTCATGAAGCATGATGATTTTTTTCTAGAGGAATTTCTATTTTTCAGTGTCGAAGTTACTATTCACGTATACGGCACTATTCACGTATACGACACTATTCACAAATTCGACACTATTCACAGAAAAATTAAATTTTCTTTTCTGTGTTCAAGATATCTATTATGGATACTAGCTTTGATTTTATCCATGTTTTGATCATTCTTGAATTTTACTTCATTATGATTATTTATGAAGTATTTTTGAACTCGGTTTGGTTAAAGTACGAATCCTTAATATTTGTTCTTTTGTTTCACTGGATTCGTTTTCTTTAAAATATTTTTCATCATCCTCAGTCCTAAATGATGACATTACTGAATATCTTTGACCTATAGTGCAAAGATGATTGATTTTATTATGAATATCTTTGGCCCGTAGTGCAAAGATGTACAGGTGTTGAGATAAACATGACCGACTGATGAATATCTTTGGCCTGTAGTGCAAAGATGAATATTGATTGATGTTACAGGGATAAAATAATGATGATAGACTGTTAAATTCATAGATATTAGTAGATTTCATCCTCTACGTAACTCTTCTATGAATTATTATATCCGCTGCGAATATTGATATGAAACTTGTTGTCTATTGTATTCTATCAGATTTTTCCCTGTTGAAGACTAACGATAATTTGTTGTACATTATCTTAGTCATAATATTCTTTACTAGGCTAGTTGAGCTCACCCTTTTCCTTTTGTTCCATTTTTCTTCTCCAGAGGCGAGAATATAGCGGGAACTAGTTGGGGGTGTGGAGTGATGGTTCAAGACAGTTGTTTCCTCACTATTTTGTAAAACAGTGTATCAATAATGAGGACTTATTTGAGTGTGGATATTGTCTAGAAGACAATATTTGTATTTAAACTCACAGTATATGTGTTGTCGTATTTTGCACGACAAATGTATTAATAAAGTTGTAGTTATTTCTGTACCATGTATTTGGCGACTCAGAATGGGTTGGATAGAATGGACCTATTTTGGGGGCGTCACAATGATCATGCCAACAACTGTCCATCAATGCACTACGGGCCAATGAGGACTTTTACCACATCATTTGTAACATTACGGTTATGATTACACCGAATAATCTCTCGGTCATAATCATACCAAGTCCATCTACATACCACTGACCCACAGATGACTTCCAATAAAATATAAACATGAGGATGATGACAATGATATAATAATTCAATAAAACAAGTTCAAGAATTAATTTATCCAGGAACTAATAATTTCTAAATTGTCAACATGATACTTCTTTGTAGAGTAAAATATAAGAATGCTTAGAAGAATATTTCCATGAAAGATACTGGATGAAGCGCAAATATCAAGGATATTCCACTAATTTCATGGAGTATAGAAGTCAAAACTTTAACCAACTGAGTATAATAAAGAATGGAATAACAAAAGAAATCACCATGCATGCGGTACTTCGCATAGACAGGTTATTCCAATAGAACAATAAATAACGGAACCAGGTCAGGCGTAATGCGCACCAACATGATATTCTAACATAATAATAAAGAATGGAATAACAACAAAAATCACCATGCATGCGGTACTTCGCATAGACAGGTTATTCCAATAGAATAATAAATAACGGAAACCGAGTTTACAGAAACGTCATGCATGAGAATATTCCAACAAAATAATAAAGCGGAACGAAGTCGGTGTAAAAAACGCATGACAAGATATTCTAATGTAATAATAAAGAATGGAATAATAATGAGAATTTCACCATGTATGCGGACTTCGCATGTAGACAAAGTTACTCAATGAGAATAATAAATAATGGAATAATGAAGAATTTCACGAAGTATAGGGTGAATTCAGCGATACATGTTATTCCAATGAGAATAATAAAGACCGAAATTACGGAAGTTCTCTTCATGAATATATAAAAAAAAAATACCCCTTACCTTATAAAAAGAAGAGTACTCGGCGTAGAGGCGGGGATATACTTGAAGAACCTTCAGACTACATTTCAAAGCTTTCTTAAACGCTAAAGAAAGATGCTCAAGATTATAGAAGAAGAATTCTCTCTCTGTTTCTCTTTCTAGAGTTTCAATTGAATTCGTAAGAAATAATCAAGGACTGAGCTTCTATATATAGAAGAATGGACTAAATAGTAACTAATTCATGAACGGTCATTGATTTACTTTTAATCGGACGGATTCCATATTTAAAGCAAAATCTTTTAAATAAAATATAATATATTTTATTTATAATCTAATAAAACGAATAACTTTATAAAAGTATTACATTTTTATATAAAAAGATTTTACTATGCAAATACTATGCAGTAATTATATAAATACTATGCATATAATAAAATATAATATATTCTATTTATTGTCTAATAAAATAAATTACTTTATAAAAGTATTTTGTTTTATATAAAAAGATTTTACTATGCAAAACACTATGCTTAATAAAATATATTATATTCTAATTATTGTCTAATAAAATAAATAACTTTATAAAAGTATTCTGTTTTATATAAAAAGCTTTTTTGTTTTATTACATTAATAATACTAATAAAATAAAACTTCATCATCATTATCATAATTCACACTATTGATCGACCAGGTCATTCCCAGGAAAGAGGGGGCTTTCCAATAAGGATTTCTCCTTATTGGCTCGCAATTAGGTGACCAAACCTCTCCTTGGCAGAACTTCTAGACATCGTTAATAATGCAAATAATAATATTAACAACTTTGTTATCTCAACTATTGATTTAATAATATATAAAATATTGACAATAATTGAATCAAATAACGTGAGATACTATGCGCAACACCATCAAGAATAATAATTGAACAAAACCGAGTGACTTCTCACGTAAGCATCAATAATCAATACCGTAGTGCTACTATGCAACAACGCCGTATTCGCATTACTTTAACTTGGGTGTTTCAGCAGTTAGAGGTAAAACTTCCGTAGTTATTTTCATAAAATATTTTTTGTCATTTTCTCAATCCAAACAATAATCCGTTGTAGGGAATTACCAATGATTGTAATGTTGTTATGCGAATATTCTCGTTAAAACGAATATTCCTAACCAATCGAATATTATAAACAACTTCATGTACTTTGTAAAAATTCTAAATATTACCCACAACTATAACATTATATCAAATTTATTCAAAAATAATAATTATAGAAAATTTATCTTTATTCATAAAAGTTGGAGTCTTACACCATAGCCTAAAAAATAAAGGTGTCATCACTTAATTATAAAAGCATGCTAAGAACAACCATACTCATATTATCATTCACCTAAAGCAGTTATGAACAACGGATACATACTACATGAGGCAGGCGATAGGCCATTGTTGTAATCAGTCCATCGGATGAAACAAATGAAGACGAAGGGCATTTTGGTCTATATATAAATGATGCAAAATCTGATGACTTGTGGGAAGAAAATATATAGGAAGATGACTTGCGGGCTGAGAGTTTGAACTTCACATAATTCTCTGCTTTTGTCTGTAAATTTGAAATATGCTCTCATTTTACACCCAACGCTGCGGCTAGGAGGAGGAGAAGTTCGACGAATTGGAGAGAAAATATAGAAGGGTTTAGAAGAGAAGATATAGTAGCGTCTTACCAAAACTAATCCCTTAAATTAAGGAATTCTAATTACACTATTATTGTAAATAAATATGAAAAAGTGTATTACTTTTATAATTATTTTATAGATACATCATTATTGTAATTATTTTTTAAAATGTACTAAAATATGTAATTAGCCCTTTGTAGTATTTTGTAGGCATCACACCATACTATACTATACTAACACGAGAAGAAAGTTTTAGGAAAAAGTACACCATATTAAATAGTAAGATTTTAGCATCCAAACTTTTAGCAAAAAGTAGAGCTTATATGGATGACTTGGGCCATCACATATGGCAACCGTAGTCAAATTCAAAATTTAATTTGAGAGCAAGTCACAATCTCTACAAAGATATTTCAACATACATCGTCTTATAAAGGCACCGAGGACCTTTCAGCTAAGAAAGTTGTAGATGAAAAAGTTTGCAAATTAGAAATTTAACTACGTTGGATTACTATGCTCAGGTACCAGTTCAACCCCTTATAAGCCAATAGATCTAAACAATCTAGTGATTTGAGTTCCGAAGTTGTGGTTGGCGACGTTGCTGTGCAGAAAGAGGAGGTCGCCTATTGTGCACCTTCAAAAACACACACAAGAAGATAAATAGTTTATCTAGAGGCTAGAGCCCATAGGCTTTGCGTGTATTAAGAAATATTTGCGTACCCCAATTTCTGTCACATAACGACAAGATGAACATCGAACTGATTGTGCTCCATATTGGTACATCAGCAATACCTCACAACCACCGCATTTGACCTGCCCAACTTGATAAGCTGCAGAAAGAGGTTTACAGTAGAACAATTTACAGCTGTAATTCACGAAATCAAGCAATTTCCGGAAACTAGTTAATATGCTGAAGGGTAAAAAACCCAAACCTTTCACATAATGTTTGTCTGTGTATGCAAGATATGAATTCAGTTGAAAGCGATCATTTCAAGTAGGTATATCCTTGGACTATTACATTCAGTGTGTGGCCTTGTACTCGGTGCTAATGCAATGTAATGCAAATACTATAATGAGCACACATTTAGCCTTACTCTTGCTCCTCTTTTTCACTAAGAACTACTATTTGCGCTATCATGAGTCATTACACGCTAAAATGAGATATGCATGAGTTATTGGGAGGGGTATCTTGAGTCATTACATGCTAAAATGAGATAGGCATGAGTTATTGGGAACGGAATAAAGAAAGAAAAGGAACCGTGATAGTGGAAAATGCAATCTAAGTTTTATATTGACTCAGACTTCCAGTCCCGTATGTGTTGTTTCAAAGTATTGCATGTCCATAGAACTCGGTATTCATCATTTACTAAAAACAGTTTCCAATTGCTAGATTCCAACTGTCATTCTATGGGAGATCGTTCAACTTGGAAATTGAGGTGAATTTTAAGATACGCAATGAAAACACAACAGAATTTGGGCAAATAGATCGAACATGTCACAAGAACTCAATAGCGTAAAGGTGGGAAGCAACTCTTGACTGCTAGTGGAAATTGGAACTTCCCCCCCTTCCCCTACAAATATTCCCATTGGAAACTAAAATGTTTCACAGTTCTCCAGTATTTGTCAATTATAATCCTACTGTGTCAGCTATAACAACTCTTTTTTCAAATATGTAACTAGAACAACTATGTTTAAGAAACCTTTTTCCAGTATGTTTTGGTATAATCACTATTTAAACAGACAACTTCGATTCGAAGAACAAATGGATTTGTTTAACGCTAGAGTTTCATGCAGGTTCCCTAGGACAAATAATATCTACACTAATAACCTAATATTAACAAATAAGACAGACAAAAAACTGGATCATTAAGAGCACTAAAAAACTGAGACTATAATATCTACACTAATAACCTTTTATTCACAAATATGAAAGACAAAAAACTGGATCATTAATAGCACTAAAAAACCTGAGACTATGTTTTAGTAAAACAGAAAGGTAACAACCTTCAAGAACAAGATTCACCGTCTGACAGCACGAACATTGAACATATTTAGCTCCACGTGGATAGCTAAGCAAGCGACGGCATGAACCACATACCATTTGACCCTTTTCTGCATCCAATTATGTCAAATGTGTGAAAAGATTCATAAATAAAATTGCATCCTTAAAATACTGGTGGATCAAAAATTATTTAGCAAAGCATACAAGCCAAATAACGAAAGACACGGAAAAGAAAGGAATGGCCAGATAAGAAGGGTTATTGTGTGCCTTTTCAAATCCATCGACACATAATCGCCATTCACAGTATGTACTTATGAGGCACGGCTTGAATCATTTTAGCATCCCACACACACAGAGTATGTACTTTTTGTGTGTGTGTATTATTTCACTTACCTCTTTTCTATTATTTTATTATTATTATTTTTTTATATTTTAATTTCCCTTTTCCATTTCTACTCTTACGGTAACATATAAAACTATTTTCCGCTTACCCCAAGTCCCTAACTAGTTTGGGATAAAATGTGTTACTGAGTTCAGTTGAGACTCTTGATGGTGTAATAGATTGACTTAAGTTATTACAGCCACATTACATATTAAGTTAACTACTACATTCTAAAAGAGTTCTAAACTGGCACCCATTAAATAGAAAAAACTACACCTAAATTCAAGCTATGTTGTATATCAAAAAGTTGTTTTCCATCTAAAATTCTAAATCACTGTGGCAAATCTATAAACTAAAGACCATAAACAAGCCAACAAAACAGGTAACAAAAACAAAATCACAACTTTGATCAACAAATTATAAACAAAACCACACTACCAAAGAATGAAATCTGAAGTTTAGAGTATGTTTGATTTTTTTTTTTTGAAAAATCTCTAGTAATATGGACAAACAATAATATGTTTGGAGAGAAAGTGAAAAATTAAATGAAAGCAGAAGTGTGTTGCAAAAAAACAAAGATGGAGTATATGTGCGCGCGCGCGCGTGTGCGCATATTCTTGTAAATGAAACTCCTTGACTGAAAACAAATTGAGGTCAAATATGTAAGGAATAATAAAGGAAGATAAATGCCAAGAAGAAAATATTCACCAAAAGGACCTCCAGATAGCGTTGGTATTGTTGAAGCTGTCAGTGTTGTCGTCGGTATTGGAGATGGCAATTGAGGTTGTGGCCGAGGCTTAGAATTCAATCCTGGTTGTGACCCTACTTCTTTGATACCTTGTTGTTCACTTCCCATTTTTGGTTGTATTTGAGGCACAGAATCTAACCCTGGTGGTGGCCCTTCTTCTTTATTGTCTTGTTTTTCACTCCCGATCTTTTGTTGTGGATTCATGGATTGCCATCCAGGGGGAGATCCTTTTCTGATGTCTTGATTTTCATTCCCTGTTTTTGGTTGTGGTGGAGGCATGAGATTCCAGCCCGGAGGCGGCCCTTCTTCAGTATCTTGATTTTGTTCTATTTTTAATTGTGTCCGAGGGATGGTATGCCATCCAGGTGGGGCCCCTTCTTTGATGTCTTGGTGTTCACTCTCCATTTTATGTTGTTGTGCAGGAATTGAATGCCACCCAAGTGGAGGCCCTTCTTCATCTTCAACCTCTTGTTGTTCATTCCTCATATTTGTATCTGAACTCTGAGCTGTCACCAAGTTTAGATTGTCACCTGAAGCATATACTAGTTCCATACACCCCTGACCCCACAATCCATCCCACCCCCAAGAAAAATATTGAGCACTTGGGCAATTGTTGTTAAATAGACAACTTCGTACGAATCACATGATTTTCCTACGGATAGTATTAAATCTGGTCAATAGATTGCATAATGTTTAATGCTTATAGATACTAGTAATGCAGGCTAAAATCACCACTCAAATTAGATTTGCTCACAGACACAAATTTATGAACCTAAATTCACTACAAAAAAATTTACCTCGATTTGGTTGATTATTAAACCAATTTGGGTAACTTTTAGACCATAATAGTTAATGTATTCCCCTGGACTACCTTCCTATAAATTGTTTTTCAATCAGTTACAGTGGCCTTCGTATAGTAAGGATAAGGTCTTCCCTTTGAGGAAAAACCAAATTGAACTTCCTCCTTAAAAGACCTTGATCAGAAAATTTGATAACTCTACATAGTTTTTGTCATTCAAGTTTTATCAAGTATTTCTCGCCTGTTGGATATGTAAAAAAGGATTCTCTTGATCTATCAGGACCTTTATAGTGTGGAGTTCCTTCACGTGACTGGCAGAGGAAAAGCTTTCTGACAATTAAGAAAAATATATTACGTGGCATGAGTTAAGAGTTCAACATGGCGAAAAAACAGATTCTTTAACCTTTGCGTAACATTTTCGCAATACCTTCTACCTTTGTCCAAGTCAAGAAGTTTAACTCAAAAAGTAGCAAGGGATATGTTATTCTACAACATAGATGACACAAAACAAACTACAACTCTACCAAGTTACTAAAGGGAGAAAACAGAAATTAAATGTTAAACAACAATGAGAAACATTTAGCTACACTATCTCTATTCCAAATTGATTTTCCACTCCATGGGAATATTGCAAATTTAGACTTGACTACAACTTTGAAATCTAAGTTAGCACAAAACCAATAAATTTAGATATTGCGAATTCAAGTGTAAACTATATATATTGGAATCTAAATTTGCTCATGAATCCAACAGATCCAAATAATGATTAATTGAGTTCCAATTTTCAACAGCTTGATTTATTTTGCACGAGTACAAGTATGTAACACTTAAAGCTATATCTCTTTATACTTTCGAGGGATTAATAAGATATGATAAAATTATATGTTAGTCACAATTAAATTTCAAAGGTAGCGCCTTGAGATGAGTATATGCCGGTAGTGATTTGAAATGGAGTGGTGGTTCTTGGAGGAACAGATATTTATGGTGCAGCAAGAGTGAGGAGAAAGGAGCAAAAAAGGATAAAATTAAGAAAATAGGCATAAGTTTCTTGAAGTCTTTAACTAATTGAAAACTGGTAAAGATATAATTATGTTAATATAAAACACATGCTCTAATGCAAGAGAGATGAATCCCCGTTTAATTTGGACAGAATTTTTAACAATATGAGTTTGAATTAGTGCCAGAAGTAGCTTGGGGGAACAGGCTACATAAACAGGGGGCTGTGTAAATAATTCAATCAATAATAATCTTAGAAATATTGAGACTAGTCGACCAAAAATCTACTCAAATTGATAGTATGAGTTAAAAGGAAAATAAAAATTACTTGATTAATTAAGAGGTTTCAGCTAATTTAATGAATAAGGTTGCTGCCTAAAAGATCAATGGAGTAAATGTATGTGCCTATGCATACCATTGTCAGTCATAGTTCTTGAATATAAAAAACATATAGAGGTCAAATATGTAAGCAACAAAAAAGGAACATTAATGCTTAGAAGAAAAGATTCATCCAAAGGACCTGCAGGAGGAATAGGTGCTGTCGATGGTCCTAGTGTTGGAGGAGTCACTTGAGGTTGTGACGGAGACACAGAATTTAACCCTGGTTGTGTGCCTTCTTCTTTGATATCTTGTTGTTCATTTCCCATATTTGCTTGTGGTGTATGCATGGAATCCTGTCCATATGTGATCCCTACTTCTTTCTCATGTACATCTTGTTGTTCACTCCCCATTTTGGATTGTGGTGAATGCACGCAATGCAACCCAATCAGTGGCCCAACTTCTTCAATGTCCTGTTTATCAATCCCAATTTTTGGCTGCGTTGGAGGCATGGATTGCCATCCAGGTGGAGGTCCCTCATCTTCAATATTATGATGTTCATTCCCAGTTTTTGATTGCCGTGGAGGCATGGAATTCCAGCCAGGTGGCTGTCTTTCTTCTTGAGTGTCTCGCCCTGTTTTTGGTTGTGGTGGAGGCTTGTAATTCCACCCAGGTGGTGGCCCTTCGTCATCGACATCTAGATGTTCACTCCCCATTTTATGTAGTTGTGGAGGAATAGAATGCCACCCAGGTGGCGGTCCTTCTTCTTCGTCTTCGACCTCTAGTTGTTCAATCCCCATATATATGTCTGAAATGTGAACAAGTTAAACCGTGCAAATCTGAATCATAATCTAGTTCTACACACCCCACCAGCCCACCTCCTCCCTCAAAAAAGATTTGGAACAATTATGAAATTTATTATTTAGTAGACTACTTTGTAATTCTAAAAAATATGTGAATTATGAAATTTAGTTTCTCTAGTGAATAATTAAATCTGGTTGATAGATTGTATGAGGTTGTATGCTGATTACTGCTCAATTTAGATGTTATCACGAAGCACAATTTTATGAGCCTAGAATCGTTACATGAAATTTTCAATTGATAAGGTCAATTTACAAACTTCCCATTACTATTTGTTTTCCCATATGAGAAACAATTAATTTTCTTCTTAAAAGGTCTGGAGACTCTGGACCAGAAAACTGGATGCATCTTCACACACTGTTTGCCTTTCAAATTCGCAGCAAGTATTCCAGCCCAAGGAAAATGTAATAAAGGATTTATCGTGATCTGTCATGACATCTGGTGTAGAGTTTCTTAAAGTAATTGGCATAGGGAAATCTTTGGCATAAATAAGAAGAAAGCATAACAGTTTACACACTGAACCTCATCAAATAAAATAGGACAAAATCTTTAAGCCATGCATAACAGTTTAACATTACCTCCTAATTTTGTCCAAGCTATGAAGTTTAGTTTCAGACAGTGGAAGTACTGCACAAGTTAGTTGGTTTCTAAAAGTAAGAGGACACAAAACACTTACTGCCAAGCTCCTAAAGAGGGATACATAAAATTAAAAGCAATGAGAACCCTTATAGATAACCTCATACTATCTCCATCTGAAATCAGGCGTCCACTTATAAAATAAACGGACCAAATCTCATTATCTTCAAGTAAGTTTGATATTGACCATTTTCCTAAAGAAGAGATTTTTAAAGTTGATTCGCATTTTGGGAGATTAGAATAATTAAAGCATAATTATAACTAATTAAAGAAATTTATATATTCTAACTCAAATCACTGAAGCCCATTAATCCCATTAATCTGTGTTAATGAACGACAAAACAAAGAAATATCCCTAATCTGCAAACAAATAAAAAAAATGTAAATGTAGGATCTATAAATTAGTTAACAGAGTACAAATCACAGCTTGAAAGAGTAACTAAATAAACAGCAAGAGACACAGAGACTTTAAATTTTGAGAAAAAAATAATTTAAAAATGTTTAAAGAGATACAAAAAGGTTTCTAATAGGCTTCAAACAATCAGGTGAAAGCAATTCCCTTCTGGGTTTCGTATAAAAAGGATCAATTTTTGAAGTTTGACAGATAATCTCAAAAAAAATAATGATTTTTTCTCACTCAACAAATAAATGAATCATAGTAAGAGAAGAAAAAGCAAAATGCCAATTAAGAGGGAGAGAAAGAGAATCACCGGTAGAAAATGGCAAAGTTGGTGTAGGAGGAGTTGTTGGCCGTGCCTGAAGAATGGTTTCCCACCCTGGTGGCGGCCCTTCTTTTTCTTCCTCCACTTCCTCTTCCTCTTCCTCGACCTCCATGCCTTTTTCTTCTTCTTCTTCTGGTTTGCTCCCCATTTTCTCTCTCATCTTCTCTCGCTATTTCTTTGCGGTGCCAGAATCCACTCTCTTCTTTCTTTTCTTCGTCTTCAGTAAGGTTGTAAATCCAACCAAACGTTTAAAAAAATACTAGCAAATAGAGTGGTTAATAATAATATTATCTAAATCTGAACACAAAAAATAATTTAAATAAAAATACAAGTAAAATTTTAGTAATGTTATACTGATTAGTTTAGGATTTAAATTAGTTAAACTCTAGCTTGTGATGGTTCAATACATATTGGATCGAATATACAAATATAGTATATATTCATAAATCCTCTTATATTATAATATATATAAAGTTAAGTAAAATTAGAATAATTAATTATTATTATTATTTTTAATTATAATTTTATATTTTTAAAGTATAATAATAAATATATTTTAAAATTTCAAAGTAAAATAATAAGTTCAATTTATAATTATATCTATTATAAAAGTAGTTATTATGAAGAGTCTCTAATTCGAGTTTGAATTTTTTGCGAGTAGTTTGAATATAATTCGATCCGAGTCAGATCAAATTTGAGTAATGAATATTCGAGTCGAGTCGAGTCGAATTTGAATAAAAAAATTTAAATACAATTTGAATTTGAGTATGAATTTAATCCAAACAATTTTTTGTTCAGTTCAATTCAGTTCGACCTTGTTCACACCATTAGTATTCAGGCAGTGTATTTGGAACTCAAAATCTTGACCTTTTAATTTTGTCAATTAGATAATTAAACTATTTTTTTTTAATTTCATTCAATTGAGGGTGTCACGTCAAAAATTGCTGACATGACTATCCGGGTTGGGCATAACTCAACTGATGTGTATAAAAAAAAATTATTTTGCAATTAAATATTTTTGATATATTAAAGGATAAAATGGTCACACCATTTTCTTAAATACATTTAGGTGCTGTTTGTTTACATTTGATTGCCTCTTAATGAACTGTCTCTTATTCGCTAAGAGGTATGATGTTGTTTGTTTATTTTTTTGTTACCTCTAAATGCCTCTTCATCAGTAAGACGGAAAATAAAATCTTAATAATTAAGAGGTACCTCTTAATGAAATTTTTTTGATAATTTTTTTTATATAAATATATTCAACAATATTATGCACTCATTTTTATTAAATTGAATATTTAAAATTATTAAATAAAATTTTACCCTTTAAAATGATAAAATAGTGTCATTAAGTGACAACTTATTTTTTAGTTATCAAATAATTTTTTAGATTCAGACCTCATAACCATTCAGATGATGTATCAAAGAGTAAACCCGATAATCAAAAAAGAGATCATTTTACTTTCAGATTTGAATGATTTGTGTTGATTAATGGATTTATTTTGAATTTATTTGTTATGATTAACAGTACAAATTGTGAAATTCAAAGGAAAATTAGAATGATCAGAGAAAAATAAAGGAAAATGATGGAAGATTTGAATTGATAAGAGGTAGTAAATGTAATTAGATTGAACTCGAATAGAATGATTCCAAAAATTCGATCCCCTCCTCTCTCCTTTTC
Source organism: Panax ginseng (assembly GCA_020205605.1). Classification (NCBI taxonomy): domain Eukaryota; kingdom Viridiplantae; phylum Streptophyta; class Magnoliopsida; order Apiales; family Araliaceae; genus Panax; species Panax ginseng. The sequence continues at coordinate 11,896,926 of CM035128.1, read as the reverse complement.
TCTCCTTTTATAAACCCCACACTTTAGCAATACTGCCCACCTACTAACTAACCTTCCCACCTATTTTTATTCTTTTTATTTCGATATTTTCTAACTACTAACTTGTATTATTATCCAAATTTGTATCAATTTGTAATATCATTTATTTAAATGCTCAATAGCTGCTTCATAACACTACCTCCCCTTACGAAAATTGTCCTTGTCCTCAAGAACTAAAATCAAAATCTGGAAATTGAGAAGAAGTCATCATTGGTCATCCTCCCATGAAGCATCTTCTTCACTTCTTTGTTTGCCCAATGGATGAGGAATTCAATCTTAGGTCGGTTCTTGAACTTGATCATTCTCCTATCTAAAACAAAGAATTGGAGTCACCTTTGGTCTACCATCTGCAAAGAATGGGAGGTAATGTAGAGCTACTTGTGCATGAAGCCCAATCTTTTTTTGAGTAATGAGACATGGAAGACATTGTGAATTTGGACAAGATCTAGGCAAGTCTAGCTTATAAGCTCATCGATCCTAGTTTTTCCAACACTTTATAGGTCCATAGTATCCGGGTGCCGGTTTAAAATTGGATCTTTGAGCGCATGGATTGTTTGTATGGTTGGAGTTTAAGATAAACCGAGTCTCCCACTTCAAATTTCCTCTCGGTCATATGTTGATCTGCATAATTCTTCATCCGAACTTGAGCTTGTAGTAGTTTGGTCCTCGGATCGACCAAAACTACACTCCTTTCCCCGATAAAGCGTCAACAATTTGGAATCTTTGTAGTCTCAATCTGATGAAAATTCAAGTGAGGTGGAGGTAAGCCAAAAAATGCTTGAAAAGGAGTGCACTGTAAGGCTGTATGGTAGTTGGTGTTATACCACCATTGGGCCAAGCTTAACCAGTTCCACCATTTCTTTGGATGTTCACTACACATACACCTCAAATAACATTCCAAACACATGTTTAACCTCTCAGTTTGGCCATCCAGATTGAGGGTGATAAGTCGTACTCAAACCGAGTTTGACCCTGGCTATCTCGAACAGAGTTTGCCAAAATGTACTCACAAATATTTTGTCCCTATCCGTAACAATGTTTTGTGGCAATCCATGAATTCCATAAATGTGATCAATGAAAACCTTTGCAATGGTGCTAGCAGTGTAGGGATGGTGTAAACCAATAAAATGAGCAAACTTGAAAAATCATACATGATAACTAGTATAACAGATTCTTCCCTCGAATTTGGCAACCCTTCAATAAAATCCATGGAAATGTCGGTCAAGGTTTGTAAGGTATCTCCAAAGGTTGGGCGATCTGAATAAGGAGTGGTTTCAGGTTTTGTGTCTTTGGCAAACTTCACATTCCTTTACCCAAGTTTTAACATCTCTCGACATAGTATTCCAATGAAATAAGTTCCCAATCTTTTGATAGTAGCTTGAATTCTAGAATGACCCCCCAATGGACTATCATGGAATGCTGCAAAAAGGGTCTTTTCTAAGGTTGGTTTGAGAACCTACATATATCAACCCTTTGTACCTTAAGATACTTTTTTGCAACATGAAGTGAGGCTCAGAATCTGGTTGAATACTGATTTGCTGTATTATGTTCTGAACATAAGCATCTCCATCATAAGTATTGTTGATTTCTTGTATCCAAGTAGGAATAATCCCTGTAATTACCATAGCCTGAACCAATTCTTCATCATAATCCCTTCTGGATAGGGCATCTGCCACTACATTTTCTGTTCCTTTCTTGTAAGTGATTTCATAGTCATATCCCAACATTTTACTTAACCATTTCTGCTGTAAAAATGTGGAAAGCTTTTGTTCCATAAAGAATTTCAAGCTTTGATGGTCAGTTTTAATGATGAAGTGAGTTCCTATTAAGTAAGACCTCCACTTGGTTATAGCTTGTAAAATTGCTAACAACTCTTTTTCATAGACAGACAAACCTAGATGCTTTGGTGCCAAAGCTTTGCTCAAATAAGCTAATGGTCTTCCCCCTTGCATTAGTACTGCCCCAATTCCTTTTGAGCTGACATCAGTTTCAATAACAAATGGCTGAGTGAAATCAGGCAAAGCTAGAACAGAAGTTGAACTCATAGCTTCTTTTAGGGATTGAAAAGCATTGGTAGCTTCAGAGTTCCAATGGAATTGATCCTTCTGTAATAACTTAGTCAGTGGTCTAGCTATCTTTCCATAATTCCTGATGAATCTCCTGTAATATCCGGTTAACCCAAGAAATCCTCTGAGAGCTTTAATTGATTTTGGTTCTGGCCAATTTATCATACTAGCAATCTTGTTTGGATCTGCAGAGACACCATGTTCAGACACAAATATGGCCTAAATACTCCACCTAGAACTGAGCAAAAGAACATTTTGAAAGCTTGGCATACAATGTATTCTTTCTAAGGATGGACAGTGCCAGAGTCAAATGTTGCACATGAGAGGATAAATTAGGGCTGTAGATCAGGATGTCATCAAAGAAAACAAGAATAAATTTTCTTAAATGTGAAGAGAACACCTGATTCATGAGAGCTTGGAAAGATGCAGGAGCATTTATAAGGCCAAAAGGCATTACCGGAAATTCATAGTGGCCTATGTGTGTCCTAAAAGCTGTTTTAAGAATATCAGGTGGGTACATTCTTATTTGGTGGTAGCCAGCCCTTAAGTCCAATTTAGAATAGATTGTTGAACCTTTCAACTCATCTAATAGTTCCTCAATTATAGGAATAGGAAATTTATCCTTAACTGTGATTTTATTCAACTCTCTAAAGTCCACACAAAACCTCCAAGTTCCATCTTTTTTTTTAACCAATAAAACTGGGGAAGCAAAAGGACTCTAACTTGGCTGTATGATCCCAGCCTCTAGCATTTCATGAACAATTTTCTCAATCTCAGCTTTTTGTATGTGAGGATATCTGTATGGTCTAATGGTGAAAGGATCTGATCCAGTCTTCAATGGAATGTGATGGTCATGATTTCTTTGAGGAGGTAAAGACTTTGGCTCTTGAAACACATCTTCAAAAGTATGTAGGACTTGCTGAATCTGAGGTGGAATGTGTTCTTTTATTTCTATAGCTTGTACTGCAAATATACATGCTAATAATGCCAGCTGGTCCCTTTTCCAAGCATCCTGTAAGCTAACAACAGTCATCATGGACACTGCAGGTGAGTGTTTGTCACTGTTTCCCATCAATATAACCTTGTCCTTTCCCACAGAGAAACTCAAGGTTAGGTTATTAAAATTAAACACACAATCACCAAGAGTTTTTAGCCATTGTACCCCTAAAACAGCATCACACCCTTTCAATGGAATCAACCTCATATCTGTACAGAACTTATGTCCTTGAGAAATCCATTCAAATTCCTTACATCTTTCTGTGCACAACATTCTATATCCATCTGCCACACTGACCTGCATAAGCTTATCATCCTCTAAGGTGCAGTGCAACTTCTCAGCTGTGCTACTATTCAAGAAATTATGAGTACTACCAGTGTCAATAAGGAGTATGATTTCCCTTCCTTTCACAGTTGCTTTAATTCTTTGTGTGGTTTCTGAGGTATTTCCATTTAAGGCATGCAAAGAAATAGCCATTTCTGTTTGATGCTCTACGCTGTCATTGATCACTTCAATATCTGGTTCTTCCTTGCATTCTTCTTCCCACTCATCATCTCCAATGATCATATAGATTTGTTTAAACTTGCACTTGTGACCTTGTCTGTAGATCTCATCACAATTAAAACATAATCCTTTTTCCCTCCTAGCTTGCATTTCACTGTGTGTGAGTTTTTTAATTTGACCACCAATATTGTCTTTTAGATTTCCCCCTCCCATATTATAGTTATTTCCTTGAAACTGTGGCTTGACCCCTTTATTGCTTACAATACTACTTTCTCCACTGTTTCCTACATGTCTATGGAATGCTGAGATAGGTTTATTCCTCTTGGAAATAGCTTCAACAGTCATCTCTTGGACTCGAGCTACTGCAATAGCTTCAGTCAATTTACGAGTCTTAAGTAGGCTGACAAATCCACCTATTTCATCCCTTAATCCTCCTACAAAACATTTTACAAAATATGTTTCATCCAATCTTGGATGCTCAGCCTCAACCAAAGCTCGAAGGTATTCAAATTTCTTCTGATATTGACTTACTGAAGAAATCTGAGTTAGTCTATTGAATTCAACCAATACACTGTTACAGGAAATGTCTCCAAATCTGGTTTCAACATCTTCAATCAATTGTTTTCAAGACACATTGGAATTAGATTTAAAATATGCTAGAAACCAAGGCCCTGCCTCCCCTTCCAGATGAAGAGCTACACTCCTTAGTCTCATTATATCATTCATAGGATGAATTTGAAAAAAATGCTCGCATTTCATGATCCAGTTTTTAACATCTACTCCATTAAAAATTGGAAAGTCGAATCGAGGACAAAAATTCCTCTGATTTGCATTTGAATTAGTTTCTACACCTCCTCCAGCATTAATTTTTATTCCTCCAGAAGATTCAGAATGTTGATCATGAGCAGGACCTTTACCTTTGAGATTTCGGTGAAATTCTGCCATCATAAGTTCCATGGTACTGTGCATCTGCTTCATTCCTTCGTTAACATCATCTATCGTCATACTGCAATTTGATGATGACTATTCATCGCCTCGCTGCACGTGAATCCGTGTTTTGCAGACCTTCCTCCAATGTCTCCTTCGAACGAGTTCCTGCCGCCATTGATGAGTTATAACGCCAAGGATCGATAGCTCTGATACCAAATGTTATGATTAACAGTACAAATTGTGAAATTCAAAGGAAAATTAGAATGATCAGAGAAAAATAAAGGAAAATGATGGAAGATTTGAATTGATAAGAGGTAGTCGTACAAAATTAGATTGAACTCAGAATAGACAGATTCCAAAAATTCGATCCCCTCCTCTCTCCTTTTCTCTCCTTTTATAGACCCCACACTTTAGCAATACTGCCCACCTACTAACTAACCTTCCCACCTATTTTTATTCTTTCTATTTCTGATATTTTCTAACTATTAACTTGTTCTATTATCCAGCTGTATCCAGCTGTAATATCATTTATTTAAATGCTCAATAGCTGCTCATAACACTATTATATGCTTTATCTATTACTTCAACTTCTTTTTTTGTTTTATTTGCTGGATTCTGGATTTGTTTCAAGTGTTCCGCTCTGGTTTTGGGTTATATGTTTCCGGTGATTTGGTTTCTGGGAGGGTTTCATAATAGTTTATAGGACAGGTCCCATCTAGGCAGCCGATTTAGGCGTTCCGTGCCATTGTTCCAGGCTTTTTGAACCAACATGATTCATCGATCTCCATAAATCTTTGAATCATATCATATAAAGAAAGATTATAACATGGGAGTCTCATTTTCTTCAATATATATTGATTGACATCATAAAAATAAAATTTGAAGAAACGTTTTTTACCGGAGGAATTTCATTGGATTCCGGTGTAAAAAGATCATTCTTGATCGTGGTAAGTTTGATACCCTTTTTTCTCATGGACAGTTATGGTTGATGCATCCTATTATGTCTAAAACTAGGGTTTAATTTTGTTTGTAAATCATGAACGACCCAGTCACCAAGTACAACAGCAGATTGCTTTTGATATCTTTTGCTAAGCAGCGGCGATGGCAAGCAGAGATTGCTAAGTAGGAAAGTGAGTCTAAGGGACAATTCACAGAAGGAAGCCATGGATTTGAGATTACTCTATGGAGTGAGCCATGGTTTGGTCGATGGGGCTACTCATTTATTTGGACGTGGAAGCTTTGGGGTTACACAACAAATGCACCAAAAAGCCATACAAACCATACCATTATGCATGCTTGTTCATCACCTTGGCACTTCCAGTCATGAAATATCAAGCATGGTCTCAAAATATCAAACACTTTCAGGCCATTCATTCCATGAGGCCCCTGAATCCTATACTTGTAGATGGTCTCTAAATCATTGATTCAGCTGAATTTCGATGGATTTCTAGGCAAGAGGTTCGGGATGCTGCTCGTGCGTATATTGGTGACACTGGCCTACTAGATTTCGTGTTAAAGTCATTGGGGAACCATATAGTAGGAAGAAATTATTTGGTCCGACGCTTCCTTACCTTAATCCGGTCACAGAGGACATTTCTAATGCTAATTTTTCCAATCAAGAGGGTTTTTCATCCGCTCGATACAAGATTACTAGGATTCAACTCTCAAAGGACTTGTTTTACTTGTACAGACACATATTTAAAGACCAAAATCCAAGTATGACTCCGGGGATTTTAGCTTCAATTTCATTAGCCTCGAGGATAATCCTTGATTCCAAATTTGAAGTAGCTAGGGTTGGGAGAAAAATTAAAACTCTACTGCACAATTGCATTAACCAACAGTGGTGGGTCTGAGAATGAAATTAATATTTTTTTTGAACCAAATAATTTCTCCAGAAATTTAGAGAAAAGAAAATGGACAAGGTAAATGAACTAAAATCCATTTCTGAATTTTAAAATGGACTGAAATGAAAAGGAAAGGAAGGAAAACGTACGTTATTTATTGAATTTTTTGTTGGTAAACACTAATCGGAGAGAGATTAAGAAAAGGAATACAAAATTATTATATGACTACTATTTTATAATCTTAAGAAACCGGATTAATTTAATTTTGCAGAACATTAATTATTCGTTCCCTTTTTAAAATCCTTTATAGCTAAACAACAAATCTTTGCCAAACTAAAAAGAAAATGAAAAGTAATCTACAGTTTTTCATTATACAATGCCAGGTGCACATTTAAGCTTTAATTTGACACATCATGAGTACATACAAGTGGGTAAGGGAAGGGATGTTGGTTTAAATCAGATCTCCATGTTTGAAGCCAAGGTTGCTAGTGGGAATGGCGAGCAGATTTTAAGCAGAGATGCATATAGGTTAGGCCATTGTCTATACATTTTTATGGGGTCGCCTATATCTTGCACTCAGTGGTGTCGAGAAAGCAGCTATGGACTATGACAGTAGCAACAATAAAGCCCTTGGTGCGATCCTAAATCAGTAATTCATTAATTATCCAGATTGGTATATTCACTGCCCTCCCCATGATTGTGGAGAACTGGTTAGAGCGTAGGTTTCTGCGAGCAATCTGGGATTTTTTAACAATGCAGTTACAGCTTGCTTCAATCTTTTACACTTTCTCGATGGGAACTCGTACACATTTCTTTGGTCGGACTATTCTTCAAGGTGGTGCAAAGTATAGAGCCACGGGACGTGGTTTTGTAGTGCAGCACAAAAGTCTTGCCGAGAACTATAGACTATATGCTCGCAGCCATTTTATAAAGGCAACTGAACTGGGTGTGATTCTGATTGTTTATGCTGCAGAACACAAGTATTGCTGTTTACTTGCTGTCTTGGATCTGCGTGGTTGTGGTTGTTGGGGGTTTATATAATCATAGCATATGCTCAAGACAAATATGCTGCAAAGGACCACATTCACTATCGTCTGGTTCACTGCCTTCGACCTAATTGATCTTCTCACAAGCTTGTTGGCATTCCTCCCCACGGGATGGGGTATCATACTTATTGCCTAGGTGCTCAGGCCTTTTCTGCAATCCAATGTGGCCTGGGATACTATTGTATCCTTGGCTCGGGTGTATGATCTGCTGCTTGGGTTAATCGTTATGGCACCTCTAGCATTAATTTCTTTTATGGATGTCTGGATTTCAGGCGATGCAGACAAGGATCTTATTTAATGATGCTTTTAGCAGGGGGCTTCAGATGGAGTATCTCGTATTCTTACTGGCAAAAAGTTTAACTTTGACATGTGATTTGAGGTAAAATTCTTTCTCAGCGTATTTTAACCGTCGGCCTTTATTTTAACATATGTCGCGATTGCTTATTATCTTAATTTATTTGCTAGAGATGTGTGCATATGCTAAAATTTAACTTTATTAGCAGATGAGATTCATACAAACTCCAATAAAATTGAATACTACTAATTAAGCTAGCTTAACAGCTAGCGGCTGGTGTATGGCCTTTTGGTTTCTTAGCCAAAAGAAAAATATAATAAAGAGGGATGCTTAGTATAGTACCTATAATCCATACTCAGACAAAGAACAAGGAGGTTATGAAGCACTTCTGAGCAGCAGATCATACCTCCACTCGTGTCTTTTCGACAAACATATAATTCTTTGAATTGCAAATTCTGGCATTGTAGAGTCTGAATTTCAATCTTTTTGGCTCAATTGTTTGGGCAGTGGAATGCGATTCTCATGAGATGCTTTGGAAAATGAATATTGTTAACGCCAAGATCTTTCTTTCTACGTGCCTCAATCAAGTAAAAGCGCGTCCAATCCAGTTCAACAGGTCAATATTGAAGCTTGCGGCTTGGATATGCCGGGATAACTTTCGAGCGTGAGAGTCGAGACAAGCGAGATATAAGGATAACCATGGAGGTTATTAGCTCTAGTGTTTTGATAAAAGAAATATCAGTTCTTTGGGCCAGTATGTGAAGCGATTCAAAGAAGCGGTCAGCTAAATAACTGATATTTCTTTTATCAAAACACTAGAGCTAATAACCTCCATGATTATCCTTGTATCTGCCTGTACTGACTCTCACGCCGGAGCTATTCCCCAACAGTCCAAGCCGTCAAGCTTCTGGTATTGACCTGTTGAACTGTGCAGGATTGGACGCGCTTTTACGTGATTGAGGCGCGTAAAAAGATACTAATTAATTAGTTGTTTGTGTGGATTGTCTCGATTCTTGGCTATTAGAATCTATTAGGCTAAGGTCGGGTCGTGTTGTGGCCTAATCTAGGCTGACTCTACCTCAACCAGGCACATTAATTGTTACATGTTTAAATTATTGTTAATGAAAAGATATGTTAATTAATAAGTCTACTATCACATAAAATCAGTCACATACCGCTCACATACACATGCATATTTTGATGGCTCACGTGCAAAGCAAGTCACGTGGGCCATCAAAATATACATGTGAGCGGTATGTGACATAAATGTGATATAAATGTGATAGTACTTACTTTTTGCTGTGAAGAAACATAATTGACATAAACGTGGGGATCATTAGAGTAAAGCTCCTTACAAAGTATACTTACAAAATGAGAATATTATGTATATAGAGAGATCTGAAACAAAGAACCCAGAACAAAAGCATACCAACATTCTATACGATTGACCAACAATATTCGACAAATACTTTAACCATACAACCGACGTACTTATCAAATCACATAATGAAATGATAAGCACCCAATAAATTTTAGAAAGTAACTATGTTCTTGTTGAGCACAAAAGAGCTGCAAGGAGAAGAAAGAATATGCAAATAGTAGTAGTATAAAGATCTCCCAAATATCTTTGAAAATTACTAGGTGCTAGTTACAGGCACTTTCTCATACACAGAACTCTCTCTATATCTCTGGGGAAGAAAGCAACGGCCACCGAACCGTTGCTGTAAGTAAATGATGAAAACAAAGAGCAGACCACCGCAAGTAATAATGATATCCCACACAGTTGAATAATAATCCATTCTAGGATTGGCATATATGTAACTAAAAGACCAGGTAGAACTATGAGCCCTGTAAAGATCATATGCATGTGGCAACAGGCGTACAAGTGTAAATCCCAACATAGAAGGAAGGGGCAAGAGCCTTCACTCTGGAGTCACAGAATAAGTTGAAAACTATCTGAGGAAGTAAAAGGCATCCAGAACCAAGCCAGCATAAGACTTAAGTTCCCCCAAAGAGATATCTGATTGTAAGTAAAATCGCACTACCTAGAAGTAGTGGGCTCTGGTAGGGCTTACTCAACAGATGGACAAACCAAGCTATCAATCCACCACCAATGTACAATGGCAAAGACAAATAAAGGACCTTTTTATCAGAAACCCAGAGATTTTTTAGGCTTTCATCTCCAACTCTTGCAGACCAGGTTAATTGGAGAAGACGGAACTCCAAAAGGAAAGCTATCATTGTTATCACCCTTACTAACACCTCATTTACCTCAAGCCATCCATCAGTCCCAGAAAAAAGGGTCTGCCGCTTACGGTTTGAGAAGAACATGGCTTCAAAATTCAACAACAGCGGAATCATATGCGACAAAGTGAGAATAATAAGCATCATGACCGAAGTGAAAGGAAGAGCATCTGGATGCTTATTCACATAATATAACTGCAGACCAACAAAGATACATGCAAGTGTATTGGAAATTAGAACCATGGTGATCTCCAGATCCATTCTCCATATGGATTCTTTGGCTTGGCCAGTGTAAATAGAATTTGAATGAATCTCAAGACGGTCAAAGAAATGAGGGTCTGTCTTGCTTCGAGTGCTTTCAATGAATCCCTTCACATTGCCTCCGTCTTTTGCATTCAGTGGAGGGTATTCGGCATTGACAACAATTTCACAATCTAAATTATCATTTTTCTGTATCTTGTAGGGTAATGCAAGACGCCTACAGCCTATCATGCAAAGGACTCCAGTTTTAGCATCATATATTCCTTCAGCAGAAATTTCTACAAACTTCAACGGAGGAACTCCACCACCCAGTTTCAATTTAGGATTATTTTTAAAGCTTATAACATAACTGATATTCAGCATACTGCTCTTACTGTGATTCCCATCAGTCACAGATTCAGTTGGCTTACTAAAAACCAGAGGGGGCCTATAAAATTTATCACCCACAGATAAAGGAGATGAATAACCCCATGATGTATCCCCTTTCTTATTTCTCACTGTCATATCGAATCTCATGTCAGACGAATAACCATCAGGGTATGCTGTCCCCTTGTTTTTAGGTTTTATCCTTTTCGCACAAGATTTCCCCACATTATCGTATTTGGCATATTCATATTTCAGGGCTTCAAGTCTTGGATGTTTATTTTCTGTGCTCTGTAAGGCAACTCTACCAAAGTAGCTAGAATCATTAAAGCTTTTGTTACTCCACATCTGCCCAACAATAGTACTCCTGTATCTCAGTGAAAAGGTAGTAGGCACTCTCAAGCTCAACCTAATCGAGCAATCCCCAACTGAACCCTTACTTAAAGACTCTGTCACATTAACAATCGGACAAGCAACCAAGCTCAAGCGCTTCTTCATGCCATCCCACTCACCTTCAGCAACCAGTGTTGTACTCGGATCAAAAGGTAAACGGAAACCATTACGACTATAGTTCGAAAACCTTAACAAATACCTTACTCTCCCATTCTCCAAACACTCAACCTCATTGAATGACATAAAAATAGGCACAAGATCACTGCCCCCACTAAGAAAGTTGCAATTAACAGCACCACAATCATCTAAATAGACCAATTCAACCCTACCAGCATTTCTAATCACCGAACATACCTCCTGACCCATCTCAAAACCAAGAGACACATTTTCCAATTTATCATAAGCACTAAAACCCCCACTTTGATTTTCTCTCTCTATCAATATAAAATTATACCTCCTTAAAGAAACACCCAATATTTCAATAGGTTTGAAATAATTAAGGGCACCCTCATGATCCAAATTTTGCAATGTACCATTAACAAAACTAGTAAAAATATTCGACGAATCTGGATAATTAAGCTTTAAAACAACATTGACAGAGCGTAAATAACTCACACCTGAACCAACCATACACAGCATCCCTGAAGCAGATGACCAAAACCCATGTAGCCGAAACCTAGCTTGGTTTGGCCGGACGGGGATTCTCGGCCGCCGGTAGCTAACGAGCCGTAATAGCCTCCGACGAGTCGAATTAAAAACAATATTGCTCGGACCAAGAAAATTTAAACGCCCTTCAAGCTTGAAAATCCGATCGTTTTCAGTATTATATACCTTTTGGGTACGAAGAAAAACGGAACCCGGCGGAATATAGCCAAATTGGGGGTAATTTTGATGCCGTAAAATTTCACCACCGCCGCTGAAAATGGCATTGGATAACTGGAGAGTAAAGTTACTGGGATTTGCAATAGGGGATTCCGGGACGACGTTTCCGCAGTGTTTGGAGTATGGGATTTGGAGGAATCTAGGTTGAATTGACCTTGAGGTTGTTGAACCAACGCTGGGATTGATAACGAGGAAGATCAGAAGAAGAACGAATGAGAATTTGTGGGTTTGTAAAGGGTTTATCGGACGAACCCTAACCCTAGATTTTGCCAACGGAGGTGGAGATGAAGCGGAACTCTCCATTGCTGATTGTGAGTCGAAGTTGGATCTTCGACTTATACAGTATAGTCGACAATAACATGTGGTTTTATATGTTGGGATATCTTATGCAGGGGTCTTTCTTCCGTACATCACTAGTAGTTTGGATGCATGTACATCACTTTCAATAATATCCATTAGATTATTTTAGGGAAAAAGTATAATCTATTGTTGTCCAATTTTAAGTATTTTCTTTTTAAATTTAAAATAAAATAAAATAAAATTAATACACTTATCTTTTTAAAAATTATTAATTAAATTATTCTGTCGATTTTATTTCTAGGACGGAATAGTTCAATTAATATCTTTTAAAAAGTTTAGCAATTGTAGCAGCTTTAAGAACTGAAGAATTAGAGTTTAAGTTTCTTACTAAAATTGTAGACAATAAAATTGGAAAAATTAAGGTTTTTCTTGGTAATTGCTATTGAGGTTAGTGCAAACTTGTTGTGCATCTTAGATAACTTCATCACGATCTAGATCGTTATTAACCACTAATGCAGATATGCATGTGTTTTTGTAATGTTTCAGCTCAAATTTATGTTTTCAAGAAGGTTATGTCAAGAGGAAGAAGGTTTTATGACTATCGCAAATATGTGGTTATTTCCTCCTAATATTTGTAAACTGTTCATCTCTCTCTCTGTTAAATTATATATGCATGTTCTCTATTTGACTCTATTTTCACCTTGTGATACCAATTTTGATAGGAAGCTAGGAGATATTGTGGATATTTTGAATGGGTTGAATTGCCTCCCAATAAAAATGAAACAACAAGTGCGATGAATAGGTTCAAGTGAGCTTACTGATGGATCATAATACAAAACTTAAGGAGAAGTTGAAAATTTTGAGAAGGGCTTAAAAAGGAAATGGAAGTTAATAGACTTAAAGTGGGAAACTCAAAACTCATTATATGTAGTGTATTGTCATGGACTGTCGCTTTGGTTGAAATTTTTTAATGAATTTGCATGATGTAATGGTAGTTAATTGATTGTAATGGGTGATGGTTTAAGAAAATTGATCAATTATGCATTTTCATTATCATGGATTGTAATTGTGACGCCCCCAAATTCGAGTATCTTTCAACCCAACAGATGGTGCTCCACGGTACTACAGTTCACATAAACATTCAATTGAAATGCCTCAAAAGAACGAATATGTCTTATATATATTCCAAAATAATATTTCCATTCATGTCTTCGTTTTAACTCGTTTTTAGTTCGTTCCAATTGTATTATTTACATAACTTCCTTATCTATAAATGCTTCATCCCATATTTCATAAATAACTCCATCAATAACACTTTTACAAGTCCAATTTAAGTCCTCTACATAGTTTTTGTTCATCCTCAAGCATATGCTTATGATTTTTGATATTAGATTCGATTATGACATGGATTAAACATAAAATCTATATCATATCCTTCCTTATTACTTCGTATCCATCATGATCCCTAATTAACCAACCACCAACAACTATCAAAGTTAAAAGAAATAAAATTAAAGAGATAAAAAAGTTAGAGTTTTTGGCTTACCTCTTGTGTTCTTATCCTTCTTGTTTATGATGATCAAAGCTTCCATGCTTGATTCTTATTCCACCTTTCTTCCTCTCTCATATATCCATTCTCTCTCTCTTTCTTTCTATTTCTCTCTCGTTCTCCCAAAATTTAGCAAATAAAATGAAAAGTGATTAAAGTATACTTATGATTTTTGCTTATATAAAAGCTATTTTCTAATCTTACAAGTTGGTCATCCAACTTAAGTCTTCTATGGTATTACTCCTCATCTATTAAACCTTACTAACTCTCCCCTAAGTTAACTTAATCAAATCACAATTAAGCTAACCAAAGGTAGACAAAAGCTAGGTATCAAGATCTTATTGGATAATACATATTAATGGGAGAGACCAAACATTAAATGCCTTATCTCTTTGTACCCTTTATTAACCATTAAGTTAATGACTCACCACCTTATCCCCTCCTAAAGTGGCCCAGTACTCCCCCATTTTCCTTCTCATTTTTGTTTTCTCATTTATCCCACATACTAAACTCTAATAGGTGACACATGGTCTCCCATTTTTGGGGTACAAGTTTGTTATATTTATGGCTCCAAGCCATAAGTCATGGCTTTATCCTAGCCAAATCATCCTAAACCCTTGGCTCAACCCTAGCCAAGTCATCTTAACCCTAGCCAAGCCCCTTTTTAAAACCTAGGCTCCAACTTGGCTCGGTTACTTTTCAAACTTAGTTTCGTTTCTAGTTAACTTTCATAATTCATTTAGTTAGAAAAAAAATCCATTTTGTCCTTTCATACAATTGGTTAAGATTTAATTCCCGAACTAAATCGGTCACCCGCTTCATTTTTAGTTAGATTTTCTTAGCTCATTTAACATGGAAAAACCTCAAAATTTCTTTCGTTGCTTTTTATTACATCTCCCATCCTCAAATAAATGCTACAACATAACTCGAACTTCTCGAAAAAGAACGTTTATAATTATTTTTTCTCGAAATTTTTTACTTTCTCTCAAAAACTCCTAACACTCATACTTAATCACGTAACGCGTAAGCTAGGTCATTAATCAACCTAAATCACCTTATACATAATAATATCAATAAAATTTATTATTCTCGAAAAACCTAATTTCAAAGCTGTAAGACCCCAACTTTTTATGAATAAAGATTTAATTTTCTCTAAGTATTATTTTGAATAATAAGGTATTGATTTGATATAATGTTATAGTTATGGGTGATATGTACAAATTTTATAAAGTAAGCAAGTTGTTATAAAATATTCGTTTGGTCGGAGAATATTCTTTTTGTCGGGGAATATCCGTACGACGACACAATCATTGATGGACCCCACAACAGAATAACTATCGGATATAGAAAGCGACAGAAATAACTTTTTATAAAAATAACGGCAAAACTTTTACCGTTAAACTGTTGAAATATCTAGTAATAAAAGTACAGTTGTGACGCCCCCAAAATAGGTATACATCACTTATTCTGAGTCGCTATATACATGGTACAGAATACAAATATAACTTAATAATACAACTGTCGTGTAAAATACGACAAAACATAAATTGAGAGTTTTAATAAGAATATTGTCATCTAGACAATATCCACACTCAAAGGAGTCCTCATTATATTTATTGTCACACTATTTAATGAGAATAGTGAGGAGTACTTAATACTATCATCCGGATCGTCACTCTGGTTCCCCGACTAGTCCCGGCCACGTTCTCATTTTCGAAGAGAACGGTGAAAGAAAGGGTGAGCTCAACTAGCCCAAGAAGAAATATTATGACTAAGATAATGTAGAATAAATTATCATTAGTCTTCAACAATGTTAAACTGGTAAAATATAACAAACATCAAGTTTAACTACAGAGGAATAAGCAATCCATTAAAAGAGTCAAGAAGAGAATAAAATCTACTATCTTTTATGATTTAAAAGGTTTTTCATCATTTTTATCATTTGAGACTCACCGACAATAAATAATCCACATCATCCACGCACTACTACGGTCGAGGATATTCATTAGTATCACAACCACAAATTATCCATGCACTATGGGCCGAGGATATTAGTGTATTCATCAATGGTCATGATCATGCCAACATTTCATCCATCAATGCATTACGGGCCAATGAAGACTTTTTCCACATCATTTGTAACATTATGGTCATGATTACACCGAATAATCCACAGTCATAATCATACCAAGTCCATCTATGCATACTGAGCCATGATTACTTTCAACATAATATAAACATGAGGATGATGACAATGATATAAAAATTTAATAAAACAAGTTCAAGAATTAATTTATCCAGGAACTAATAACGTCCAAATTGTCAACATGATACTTCTTTGTAGAGTAAAATTCAAGAATTCTCGGAAGAATATTTCCATGAAAAGATCTTTGGATGAAGCGCAAATATCGAGGATATTTCACTAATTTTATGGAGTATAGAAGTCAAAACTTTAACCAACCGAGTATAATAAAGAATGGAATAACAAAAGAAATCACTAGGCATGCGATGAACCGCATGCATGAGTTATTCCAAGCGAAGAATAATAAATAACGGAACGTCACATGCATGAAGCGCCGCACATGACGGGATATTCCAACGAGAATAATAAATAATGGAACCGGTCATGCGTAAGCGCACAAACAGGATGCCAATTGAATAATAAATAACGGAACCGATTAGTCATGCGTAATGCAAGCAAGCAGGATGTTCCAATAGAATAATAAAAATGGAATAATGAAGAATTTCACCGTGTATGCGATGCTTGGATGTAGGCGAGTTATTCAACATAATGATAAAGAATGGAATAATGAAGAATTTCACCAAATATAGGGTAGCTTGGCGTATCTGAGTAATTCCAATGCGAATAATAAATAATGGAATAATGAAGTTCTCTTCATGAATAAGAAAGAAATAATATGGCGCCCCCAAAATAGGTCCATTCCATCCAACCCATTACGAGTCGCCAAATACATGGTATGTAAAACAACTACAACTTTATTACAACAATTGTCGTGCAAAATACAATAACACATATCTTTGTGAGTTTGGATAAAATATATACCAAATGTGACACATATCCCAATAGTGGATGAGACCTCACGGTGACACCTTACATAAAGGTATAGTCAAAAACTGTTTTAGAAACTAAAATCTTTGGGAAGTGCTCAAGAGAAACCTTCGTTACATGGGAGGCCATGCTTCTAGGTTATGATAGATATCATATGGCCACGTAATTATCCTTGGTTGACCCAATATATCCCAAAGAAAAACGAGAAGATTACTATCATATTCTTCCCAATGGTGAGTCTTCTCTTGATTTATCATTATCTCCAATCATCTCAAATTGAGAATTATACTTCAAACAAACACCAAGATTATATAGGTAGTGCTCGTAAATATACTTTCGGCAAGTGGATGAGCACAACCACGTCTTATGATGACACGAGGTTGTATGTCATTTAGACATCTTGTATGAAAGTGGAAAAACACCCTTCCAACGTTGGGTTCTTTCTCCCTATATGATTCACCAAATATAACTACTAAAAGATGTATACAACACACTTGTCTATCTATGTTTAGGAGAACTCCATGACTAGAAACCAGAGATTCTATTCCCTATTACCCCGGCCGACCCAAATTTACACTCTTATTACACGAAAGGAATTTTTAAAGCAAAAGGGTGAAAGCACAACTAGCTCGAAGAAAGAATATCATGACTAAAAATAATTAAATTATCAATAGCCTTCATCAATAATAAATCGGAGATTTAGAACATATGGTAGATGATAAAATTTCAACCATAGTTCGGTGAACGAAAGCAATCCATTAGAAGAGTCGAATAGACTATAAAGTCTATTATCTTCTCCATGTTAAAATCCACCAACAATATTTTATCCCGTAACATCAATCAACAATTCCTTTCCACAATCATATGAATAACTCATAATCATAATTGTGATTCTAAATTTCTCTTCTCATCCGTAAGCGAAGATAATTTTTATCACCTGTCTTTACCTGAAACATCAAAGATCATGGTTATACCAAATCACAGTTCATATTCATAATCATACTAATAAATCCATCTTTGCACTACGGGCCAAAAACATTCATTAACATGTCATCTTTGCACTACGGGCCAAAGATATTCACCAATAATTCATCTTTGCACTACAGGCCAAAGATATTCCTCAACAGATTCATATTTGCACTCTGAGGCCAAATATATTCATCAATGATTCATATTTGCACTACAGGCCAAATATATTAATATCTCAAATAAATACATAATCATTTCAGAATTTATATAAACCATAATTATAACCATATATGTTGATCAATTCACCTTTGCACTTAAGCTAAAGATATTCAATTATAAATTCAATGGTTGGTGATCGTATCAAATCAACAATTCAACTTTGCCTTTCTTGGCCAAAGAGAACCTATAGTCACGATCATACCAATAATCTACCCATCTTTACACTCAAGTCAAAGAGAAATATCATCATTAGGGTTATAAGAATGTTATATATGATAATAAAAATAATATAATCAACATATATATTTAATCTCAAGAGTAAGATTCATAAATCAATGATCTCATAACACCTTAATCAAAATGTTATAAATCACTTAATAATCTCATAATCTAATATTATTAATACTACCACAATATTTTAATCATTTCTTAAACTTATAAACAATTTATTTTAATTGTTTACACTTTACTAATAAATGCATTTAATCATCTTAAAATGCCAAACTCATAAAATTTCATCATCAATAACCAAAACCCTCATCAAAAATCTGCATATACCTTATATATGATTCTCAAGCCATAAAATCATATTTTCCAATTTTCTTACTTCACAAAACATATTTAATCAATTTACTCATAACTAGAACATTTTCATGAAAAATATCAAATCAGTTCCAAAAATATTTCTTTTCTGGGATTTAGCATAATATGTTCCCATATTGAACATATATTTTTCTCAGAATTTTTAAAATTCATTTACTATTTTTCATATGACCAAAATTGCCGAATATTTAGACATTTATCATAAATTACACTTTTATCCAAAAATTCTGAATTTTATAGAATATACTGATGTTATATAGATGTACTCCCAATAAAAATTTCATCAATTTTGGAGTTAACCACAAGGAGTTATAAGGGTTTACTTTTAAAATAGTCTTTTCTCATAAAATCCATAACTATTAATCTATATATCCAAAAATCGTCATTTTTGGACACAATCAACAAAACTCATCAAATTAGCATTTCAAATTTTTCCAGAATTTTTGAAGGTTCAGAAAAATTTTGAAATTGAAAAACATAATAACCCTTACATACTAACGACAATATCCTTTACCAAAAAAAAGATTACTTACGATTTGGAATAACGTTGAAACGAACTTGAACCCGTATAGAAACACTCAAGATATCAAAATACTCACAAGAATACACTCGATAATATAGAGAGAGAAATAGAGAGAAAACTTCAGTTTCTTGTGTGATTTTCAATTCTAACCTAAGCACCTATTTATAGGAAATTGCTTAGAACACCAAAGCAGAAAATTTAATATAATAATAATATATATATAAAATTTTCTTTAGCCCACCTTGACCATCTAAATTCAGCATCTAACATGTGCAAGTGGGTCCCACAACAATGATAAAAACGTTTTTCTTTAAAAAAGATTTAAAACTTCAAAAATCAATTATTCCGGAACTTCAATAATTCATAATAAATAGCCCTTTTATCGTAGAAAATTGAATCTTGCGAATTTTTATAGAAAATTCAATTCTCTACAAGTTTACTGAAGAAAGTTTTTCCAAATTCAAAAGCGAAATTGACCGAAATTCATAAGCGGGTGATTTCTGATTTATAATCGATTTCGGTCGATAAAATTTGTGTATACCATCATGTTTAACATGTGTTAAACATTTTTGTAACACACAAAACATGTGTTTAGCATTTAATGCAACAAAACTACTCTTCCTCCTCATTTATTCATATATCACACATTCATTGTAAAAATATCACCATTATTATATTATTTGTAATATAATAATATATTTTATTAGAAAAGATAAAATATCAATTTTCAACAATTGTCAAATAAAATTTTTTTTCTCCATCTATAACCACATAAAATGAATATTTTCCTTATCAATAATTAATTATTCACAAATAATATTAATCATTGATCTGATAATGGGAAATATTTTGTGGTGACAATTATTAAAACAACAATAATATAAAATTTTAACGTAGCAATTATTGAATCAATAAAATAAAATATTGAACAGTAATTACTGTAACAATTATTGAGTAATGCATTCTTACAAAAAAATTATCATGCTTCATGAATAGTACTCGTGAATAGTAACTCATGAATAGTAACTCGTAAATAGTAACTCGTGAATAGTAACTCGTGAATAGTAACTCATGAATAGTAACTCGTGAAAAATAACTCATGAATAGTAACTTGTGAATAGTAACTCATGAATAGTAATTATAAAAAATTGAATACTTTTATTTCATAAAATTTGGGGTCTTACATAATACCCCTTACGAGTACAACAAATAATATCCCTTTCCTTAGAAGAAACTGGATACAGGAGTAGTGAAGTAGCAGAATACTTTTCTTCTTTCTCTCTATAGTTTCTCTCTCTAGAGTTTTAGTGAATTCAGTATGAAATAATGAAGGAATGAGCTTTATTTATAGGAGAATAATTTGAATAGTAACTAATTCACGAGCAGTTTGATTGATTTACTTTTAAGCAGACGGTCCATATTGATTTACTATAAATTATTAATAAAATATTCTAATAAAATAAAATCTTTTAAATAAAATATAATATATTCTATTTATAGTCTAATAAAATAAATAACTTTATAAAAGTATTCTATTTTATATAAAAAGATTTTACTATCGCAAAACATTATGCAAAATAAAATATAATATATTCTAATTATTGTCTAATAAAATAAATAACTTTATAAAAGTATTACATTTTTATATAAAAAGATTTTACTATGCAAATACTATGCGAGACACTATGCAAATACTATGCATAATAAAATATAATATATTCTATTATTGTCTAATAAAATAAATAATTTTATAAAAGTATTCTATTTATATAAAAAGATTTTACTATGCAAAACACTTATAATATATTCTATTTATAGTCTAATAAAACAAATAACTTTATAAAAGTATTACATTTTTTATATAAAAGTTTTTTGTTTTATTACATTAATAATACTAATAAAACAAAATTTATATATATAATATATATATATATATATATATATATATAAACTTACGTGACTTCATAAAAGACACCTCAATATATTTAACAACATTTATCATCATTATTATAATTCACAATATTAATCGACCGGATCGTTCCTCGAGGAAGAGGGCTTTCCAATAAGGATTTATCCTATTGGCGCTTGATTAGGTGACCAAACCTCTCATTGATGAACTTCAGACATCGTTAATATTGCAAATAATAATATTAATAACATTGTCATCTCAATTATTGATTTAATAATATATAAAATATCGACAATAATTGAATCAAATAATGTGAGATACTATGCAACAATTCTTTGAAGCAATAATTGAACAAAAGCGGTGACTTCTCACGTAAGCATCAATAATCAATATCGTGTACTACGCTTAACGACCATGCGTAATCTTTGTACTTTTCTTGTCGAGTAGTTCAAGCGGTTTTAACGGTAAAACTTCCGTAGTTATTTTCATAAAAATATTTTTGTTGTTTTCTCAATCAAGCAATAATTACATTGTGGGGTCCACCAATGATTGTCTTGAGTAAATGCGAATATTCCTGTTAAAAGCGAATATTCTCAGACCAATCGAATATTATATAACAACTTGCATACTTTGCAAAATTTATAAATATTACCCACAACTATAACATTATATCAAATTCATTCCATAATATTCAAAAAAATATTTCGAGAAATTTAAATCTTTATTCATAAAATCTGGGGTCTCACAACAGTAATACGCATTGTTGCACAGTAGCATACAGTATTACACAATATCTCTGATTATTGATATTTACGTAAGAAGTCACTCATTTTTATTCAATTATTGCAACAGTAGTTATTGTATAGTATCTCATATTATTGATTCAATTATTGTCACAGCATCATCTGCACAATATTTTATATTATTAAATTAATAATTGCAAAGAAACATTTATTCATATTATTATTTGCATTATTGATAATGTCTAAAAAGTTCTGTCAATGAAAGGGGTTAGGTTATTTAATTGCGCGCCAATAAGGAGAAATCCTTATCGGAAAGCCCCCTCTTTCCTGGGAATGATCTGGTTATCAATATTGTGAGTTATAATATTAATGATGAATAATTATTAAAAGATTAAAAATATGTTTATTGAAGATAAGTGATTTGTGGTAAATATTTATTCAATTTTGATATAAATAAAGGGGTTTGTCATGAGGCGTATGTTGTAAGTTTGACTTATTATTCCATGGGGAGATGTACTAATTTTTCAGACCGTCGATTGTGGTTTTAATAGTAAATCAATATGGACCATCGGTTGTGGTTTTAATAGTAAATTAATATGGACTGTCCGTTTTAATAGTAAATCAATCCGGACCATCCATGAATCAGTTACTATTTAGTTCATTCTCCTATAAATAGAAGCTTAATTCTTCTTTTATTCTCACCAATTCACTAAGACTCAAAAGAGAAGCTATAAAGAGAATGAAGAAGAGTATTTTGCTACTTCACTATTGCAGTATCTAATCTTCCACTAAGGTAAGGGATATTATTTTTCGTATTCATTCTTTATTAATCTGCGGGAGTAACCTGTCTACGCGGATTACTGCATGCATGGTGAATAAGCATTCATATTCATTCTTTAATCTGTGGGAATAACATGTCTACGTGAATTACCGCATGCATGGTGAATATAACCCTCCGTACTCATTCTTTATTTGGGGAAAAGATCTGTCTATGCGAATTATCGCATGACAGGTAAAAATTCATTTACAGTTTCGTATATTATTCCTTTTCATTTTCCTAAATCTAAACTTATTATGGTAAGTATTACTTCTATAATCCCTGAAATTAGTAAAATATCCTTGAGTTTTGCGCTTCATCTAGTATCGTTTTATTAGAATATTGGTCTGAACTTTCTTATGAAATTTTAATATTTTCATTCAGAGTACTATTCACGGTGTACTATTCACTCGAGTACTATATATTCGGGGTACTTTGTATGACAGGGTACTATTCATTTGGTACTATTCATTCGGGGTACTTTGCATGACGGGTACTATTCATTCAGGTAATATTCACGGGGTACTATTCGCGACAAAAGTGATTTCTTTTCTGTCCAAATTATTTTGATACATGAATATCATTGTTAAATTTTACTCCACAATTGTAAGACCCCAACTTTTATAAATAAAGATGATTTTTCTATAAATATCATTTTTAAATATTAAGGTGTGAATTTGAAATAATGTTATAGTTGTGGGTAATATTTATAAATTTTACAAAGTACGCAAGTTCTTTTATAATATTTGATTGGTCGGGGAATATTCATTTTAACAGAAAATATTCGTACGACGGCACAATCATTGGTGGACCCCACAACGGAATTATTGTCGGATTGAAAAAAAAGACAAAAATATTTTATGAAAATAACGGCGAAAGTTTTACCGTTAAGCTGTTGAAACACTTTCGGCGTTAAAAAATACGAAGAATCTGGCGTGGTTGCATAGTAGTTATTACGGTTTTGATTATTGATGCTTACGTGAGAAGTCACTCAGTTTTGTTTAATTATTGCTATAGTAATTATTGCATAGTATATCACGTTATTTGATTCAATTATTAGCGATATTTTATATATTATTAAATCAATAATTGAGACGACGAAGTTATTAATATTATTATTTGCAATATTAACGATGTCTAGAAGTTACGCCGAGGAGAGGTTTGGTCACCTAATTGCTTATGATAAGGAGAAATCTTATTGGAAAGCCCCTCTTTCTGTGAGCGACATTCGGTCGATTAATATTGTGAATTATAATAATGATAATAAATGTTGTTAAATATATTGAGGTGTCTTTTTATGAAGTCACGGAAGTTTTATATATATATAAATTTTGTTTTATTAGTATTATTAATGAAATAAAATAGAATTTTTTTAAATAAATGAATACTTTTATAAAGTTATTCATTTTATTAGATTATAAATAGAATATATTATATTATATTTAAAAGATTTTATTTTATTAGAATATTTTATTTATATTGCATAGTAAATCAATATGGATGAGTCTAGTTTAAAAGTAAATCAATCTGGATCGTTCATGAATTAGTTCTTTATTCAAATCCATTCTCCTAAATAAATAAGCTCATTCCTTCATTATTTCTTACTTAATTCATTTAAACGCTAGAGAGAAACTATAGAGAGAAAGAAGAAAAGTATTCTGCTACTTTACTACTCTTATATCCAATTTCTTCTAAGGTAAGGGGCATTATTTCTTTCGTATTCATGAAGAGAACTTCTGTTATTCCATTCTTTATTATTCTGTTGGAATAACCTGTATACGTGGGCTACCCTATACTTGGTGAAATTCTTCTGTTATTCCATTCTTTATCATTATGTTGGAATAACTTGTCTATGCGAAGTACCGCATATATGGTGAAATTCTTTTGTTATTCCATTCTTTATTATTCTGTTGGAACATCATGTCTGTGCGTTTACGCATGACCTAGTTTCGTTATTTACTATTCTGTTAGAATATCCTGTAGGTGCATTATTTACCGACCGATTCCATTAATTATTATTACATTGGAATAACTTTCATGCTGTGCGGATCTATCGCATGCATGGTGATTCTGTTGTTATTCCATTCTTTATTATTACGTTGGAATATCCCGCGGTCTTAATTTCGCATGACACGGTTCCATTATTTATTATTCATTTGAATAACTCCGTATGCATGCGATTCTATCGCATGCCTGGTGATTTCTTTTGTTATTCCATTCTTTATTATACTCAGTTGGTTAAAGTTTTGACATCTATACTCCAATAAATTAGTGAAATATCCTTGATATTTGCGCTTCATTCAGTATCTTTTCATGGAAATATTCTTCTGAGCATTCTTGAATTTTACTCTACAAAGAAGTATCATGTTGACAATTTGGACGTTATTAGTTCCTGGATAAATTAATTCTTGAACTTGTTTTATTGAATTCTTATATTATTGTCATCATCCTCATGTTTATTTTATGTTTGAAAGTCATCGTGGGCTCAGAGTGCATAGATGGACTTGGTATGATTATGACCGAGGATTAATCGGTATAATCATGACCGTAATGTTGCAAATGATGTGGTAAAAGTCCTCATTGGCCCGTAGTGCATTGATGGACAGTTGTTGTCATGATCATGACCATTGATGAATACACGAATATCCTTGGCCCGTAGTGCATGGATCATTTGTGGTTGTGATACTAATGAATATCCTTGGTCGTAGTGCAGGGATGATGTGAATTATTTATTAAGCTGAGTCCCAGCGATAAAAGTGATGAAAAACCTTTTAAATCATAAAAGATAGTAGATTTTATTCTCTAGTTAACTCTTTTAATGGATTGTTTGTTCCGCTATAGTTAAACCTGATGTTTGTTATATTGTATCAGTTTAACACTGTTGAAGACTAACGATAATTTATTCTGCATTATCTTAGTCATAATATTTCTTACTGGGCTAGTTGAGCTCACCCTTTCTTTCACTATTCTCTTCAGGAAATGAGAACGTAGCCGGGACTAGTCGGGGAACTAAGTAACGGTCCAGATGATAGCATTAGTAGTCCTCACCATTCTGTTAAATAGTGTGACAATAAATGTAATGAGGACTCCATTGAGTGTGGATATTGTCTTGATGACAATATTCTTATTAAAACTCTTAGATTATGTTATGTCATATTTTATACGACTGTTGTATAATTAAGTTGTATTTGTATTCTGTACCATGTATTTGGCGACTCAGAATAGGTGATGTATACCTATTTTGAAGGCGTCACAGTTGGTATCAAAGCTTAGGGATATGATCCCTGGCTGAGATGTGAGATAAAAACTAGGAGGGGAGAGACGGGGAATTCTTTCGCTAGTATGACCTACCTAAGTTTATTTGCTATTTAATTGGTCGGTCAGAGTATAGGGATAATATGTGATATATTAATTAACCCTTGTTTTGTGGAAGTATTTGAAAATGACATCTGAGAATGTTGAGAACATCAAAGGAGCACAGGAGACCATTGAGTCTCCACAGATCAATAATCAGGATAATATGCATCAGGAAGGCGACAATCCTCAGGCAAACAATAACACTGCCCAGATGATGAACGATGAAATGTTCAGAGGCTTTATGAAATTCCTGCAACATCAGACGAGAGCGGCTCCTGTCCAAAATACAGGTGGAAACACTGGCAACTCTCGGACGGTCACCGCTAAGCAGTTCAAGGAACTGGGACCACCGGAGTTTTTTGGAGAGCCAAAACCACTTAAGGTGGAGACGTGGATAAAGCAGATCTGCAAGATATTTGACGTCTTGGGATGCTCCGAGGAGCAAAAGGTTCCCTTTGCCACCTTCATGTTACGTGCAGAGACAGATTACTGGTGGGAATCTGTAAAACGTAATCAACCTGCCAAACTGAAGATGACTTGGGAGAAGTTCCAAGAATTATTCAACGACAAGTACTTTCTCGAAAGTATTCATCACATGAAAGAGGTAGAGTTCATCAAGCTGGAGCAAAACAACATGACCATGTCGTCGTACGAAGCCAAGTTTGCCGAGTTGTCCCGGTTTGCGTCCCATTTGGTTGATAATGAGGAGAGAATGATGCGAATGTTTCTAAGAGGCTTGAAACCCGAGATACGTCAATATATTATCTCTCATAAATTGTGTTTATATTCAGATATTGTTAATAGGGCTCTGTTATTGGAGCGCGATAATGAGTCAACCTAACCAAAAGAGAGCAGCCGGTAAAATGATAATACCAGTGAAAGCAGTCATTGAAGCGGTGACAACAAGCGTGGAGGGAATCAACAGGCCAGAAATGGTAACCACTTCGGTGGTAATCAGGGCCAAAACAATAAGAATGGACATTTCAAGAAGAGAAAATTCAACAATGATGAAAGACGTCAAAGACCAAAGACCGTTGTTAAGGAAGGAGAACTACCACCTATCATCATATGCTTCAAATGTGGAGGGAGGGACACATCGGTCCAAAGCTAGCGATGTCAGTCAAAGCATGTTATAATTATGGAAGAGAAGGTCACCTAGCCGATTTTTTCGTTCACCAGAAGACAAGTTCAAGCTAGGATGGAGGCACCAAAGGTCAGTCCCCGGAAAAGTCAAAGCCGAGAGTGCAAGGGAGAGCGTTTGTTGTGACCTCCTAGAAAGCAAGGAACCCAAACGAGGTCATTACGGGTAAGCTTATCATAAACTCTAGCGAAGTTTATACCTTATTTGATACCGGTTCTACCCATTCTTTTATTTCTCCTACTTGCGCTCAACGTTTAAATTTGACTCCGGAGAAATTAGACTTTGACTTATCTATTGAAACTCCATTGGGAGAAACCTTCATTACATCCACTGTTTATAAGTCTTGTTTGGTTCAAATCGGTACCCTCACATTACCTGTCGATCTTATTTCATTAAAAAAATACTTGTATTTGATGTGATCTTAGCTCATGTCACGGATCTAAATGAAAATACGTCAGTTTTGAATGATATTTCTATTGTTAATAAATTTCCTGATGTATTCCCTGAAGAACTTCCTGGCCTACCCCCAGACCGTGAAATTAAATTTTGTATCGACCTTGAACTCGATACAAAACCCATTTCTAAAGCCCCATATCGAATGGCTCCTATTGAACTTCAGGAGTTAAAGACCAAACTGCAGGAATTGTTAGACATTGGCTTTATTCTTCCTAGTACTTCTCCTTGGGGTGCTCCTGTTCTATTCATGAAAAAGAAAGACGAGAGTATGCGACTTTGTATTGATTATCGGGAGTTGAATCATGTCACCGTCAAAAATAGGTACCCATTGCCACGTATTGATGACCCGTTTGACCAGTTACAAGGAGCCAAATTCTTTTCAAAAATTGATCTTCGTTCCGGATATCACCAATTGAAGATTAGAACCGATGACATTCCAAAGACGGCTTTCAGAACTCGGTACGGGCATTATGAATTTCTAGTCATGTCTTTTGGATTGAATAATGCTCCTGCTGCCTTCATGGATATGATGAACCGAGTATTCAAGGAATATTTAGATCACTTTGTGGTCGTCTTTATTGATGACATCCTTATTTATTTCAAAAGCCGTGAAGATCATGAGCAACACTTGAGATTGATAATCTAAAAGCTTCGTGAAAATAAGCTTTATGCCAAGTTAAAGAAATACGAGTTCTGGCTTGAGGAAGTAACATTCCTTGGGCACGTAGTATCAAGTCATGGAATATCTATTGACCCGGCAAAGATTGAAACAATTCAAAGCTGGGAGCAACCTAAATCAGTGACAGAAGTACGTAGATTTCTCGGTTTAGCTGGTTATTATCGGAGATTCGTAGAAGGGATTTCTCGAATCGCTACCCCATTAACTCAGTTGACTCGAAAAGATAAAAAATTCGATTGGAGCGAGGAATGTGAGAAGATTTTTCAAGAACTCAAAAGGAGACTCATTTCAGCACCTGTTCTGACAATACCATCTGGCTCGGAGAGATTTGTCATCTATAGTGATGCTTCGGGCAAAGGGTTGGGATGTGTTCTCATGCAACATGGGAAAGTCATATCCTATGCCTCATGACAACTCAAAGAATATGAAAGGAATTATCTCACTCATGATCTAGAGTTGGCAGCTGTTGTCTTCGCACTTAAAATTTGGAGGCATTACTTGTATGGGGAGAAAGTGGAGATCTTTACAGAAAATAAAAGCCTCAAATATTTCTTCACTCAAAAGGAACTCAACATGCGACAATGACTTTGGCTCGAACTGTTGAAAGATTATGATAATACCATCCAATACCATTCTGGAAAAATGAACGTGGTAGCTGACGCATTGAGTAGAAGATCATATCGCGGCACGAAAAGCGATATTGTCAACCTTAAAGGCCTATTTTGTGTGACTTGCAAAGGATGGAGATAGAGTTAAAAACTCTAGGGACCTATGTGATGATGGCGAATATACGAGTAGAACCGACTTTAATTGATAAAGTTAAAGCTGCTCAAGCTACAGATCTGGAGCTGATGCGTATGAGGAAGAAAGTGCAAGAAGGTGCTATGTCGGAAGCAAGAATCGATGAATAGGGAATACTTCTAGTCAAATCCAGACTTTGTGTTCCTAACGACCCTGATTTAAAGTATAAAATCATGATGGAGGCACACAACACACCATTTGCAATCCATCATGGGAGTACCAAAATGTTTCATGATCTTCATCATACATTTTGGTGGAGAAATATGAAGAGAGAGATAGCGCTGTTTATCTCAAGGTGTCTAACTTGTCAACGAGTCAAGGCGGAGCATCAAGTACCAAAAGGTCCATTGCAACCACTTGAAATTCCAGAATGGAAGTGGGAACACATTACCATGGATTTCGTTACTAGTCTTCCCAAGGTTTCTCAAGGTATAGATGCAATTTGGGTCATTGTTGATAGATTGACCAAGTCTGCTCATTTCTTACCAATACGAGAAACTTATACACTTGAACGTCTTTCTCGTATGTACATAAACGAGATTGTAAGACTGCATGATATGCCAGTATCCATAGTTTTTGATCGAGACCCAAGATTCACTTCACGATTTTGGGTTAGTTTGTAAAAAGCTATGGGCACAAATTTACGATTTAGTTCGGCATATCATCCTCAGACGGACGGACAATTAGAGAGGATTATTCAAACTCTGGAAGATTTATTAAGACTATGTGTCCTTAACTTCAAGGGAAGTTGGGATAAGTTCTTACTATTGGTGGATTTTTTCTACAATAACAGTTATCAAGCAAGTATTGACATGGCTCCATTTGAGGCGTTGTATGGAAGAAAGTGTCGCTTCTCGGTATCTTTGGGATGAGGTGGGTGAAGCAACGTTGTTGGGACCGAGTTGGTACGTATGACTACTAAAAAAAGATTCAAACGATCCGACAATGTATAAAAACTTCACAAGATCGACAAAAGAGTTATGTTGAACTTCATCGAAAGGACGTGGAATTCGATATTGGAGATCATGTGTTGTTACGTATTGCTCCATGGAAAGGAGTTACGAGATTTGGAAAGAGAGGAAATCTCAATCCTCGATTCATTGGCCCATTTTAATCCTCGATCGAGTAGAGGCGTGGCCTATAGACTCGCTTTTACCGCCAAGTATGTCTCGTATTCATAACATTTTTCACATATCCATGTTACGTAAATATGTGGAAGAACCGGACCATATTATTGAGTTAGAACCGGACGAAATAGCAGAAGATTTAACGTATGAAGAGGTTTTTGTTCAAATCTTGGATAAGAAGGAACATATTCTACGCTCCAAGGTTATACCTCAAGTCATAGTTTTGTGGAGAAACCACGATGTTGAGGAAATGACGTGGGAGTTAGAATCTGAAATGAAATCAAGATATCCTTACCTCTTCGACATACCAGGTACGTACCCTAATTTCGAGGGCAAAATTTCTTAAGTAGGGGAGGTTGTAAGACCCCAACTCTTATGATTAAAGATGATTTTTTTATAAATATCATTTTTAAATATTAAGGTGTGAATTTAAAATAATATTATAGTTGTGGGTAATATTTATAAATTTTGCAAAGTACGCATGTGAGAACCCAAATTTTATGAATAAAGATTTAAATTTCTCAAAATATTTCTTTTAATATTATGGTGTGGGTAATATTTATAAATTTTGCAAAGTATGCAAGTTGTTGTATAATATTCGATTGGGTGGGGAATATTCTTCTTGTTTGGGAATATCCATGACGACTGCAAGACATTAGTGAACCCATTAAGCGGAAGTATTGTCGTAGTAAAGAAAAAGCATGAGAATTATCTTTTATAAAAATAACTACGGAAGTGTTACCGTTAAAAGCGTTGAACTACCCGTTAGTAAAAGTACAAAGAATCTGGCGTGGTTATATAGTAGCATTACCGGTGATTGGTTATTGATGCTTACATGATAAGTCACTCAGTTATACTCAATTATTGCTACAATAATTGCTGCATCATATCTCTCATATTATTGATTCGATTATTGTCACAATATCATCTGCATAATATGATTTATTATTAAATCAATAATTGAGACGACAAAGTTATTTATATTATTAAATTGAAATATTTACAATGTCTAGAAGTTCTGTCAAGGAGAGGTTTGGTCACTTAATTGCGCGCCAATAAAGAAAAATCCTTATCGGAAAGCCCCCTCTTTCCTGAGAACGACCTGGTTGTTAAATATTGTGAGTTATGATATTAATGATGAATAAGTTCGTGTTGATTAAAGATGAATTTGATAGTTCTATTGTGTTGGGATTATTGGTGTTAGTGGAAATTGATATTTATGTCGATAATAATTGATGTCTGGAGGTTATATTGTTCAATCGGATATTCGGGGCACTTTTCGTGTCGGAGTACTATTCACGAGTTACTATTCACGAGTTACTATTCACGGGATAATATTCACCCGAACAAAATATATTTCTTTTCTATCCAAATCATTTTTTGGTACAATATTATTCCATGAGGAGATGTGCTAATTTTTTCAGACCGTTGGTTGAAATTATAATAGTAAATCAATATGGATCGTTGGTTTAAAGTTTTAATAGTGAATCAATATGGACTGTGAGACCCCATATTTTGTGAATAAAGATTTAAATTTCTCAAAATATTTTTTTTTAATATTATGGTGTGGATTTGATATAATGTTATAGTCGTGGATAGTATTTATAAATTTTGAAAAGTATGCAAGTTGTTGTATAATATTCGATTGGTCGGGGAATATTATTTTTGTCAGGGAATATCCGTACGATGGCACAATCATTGGTGGACCCCATAACGGAAGTATTGTCGTAGTAAGAAAAGACAGAATTATCTTGTTATAAAAATAATGGCGGAAGTGTTACCGTTAAAACTGTTGAACTACTCGGTAGTAAAAGTACAGTAATACACGTGGTTGCATAGTAGCACACGGTATTAATTATTGATGCTTACGTAAGAAGTCACTCAGTTATACTCAATTATTACTACAGTAATTGCTGCATCGTATCTCTCATATTATTGATTCGATTATTGTCACAGTATCATCTGCATTATATGATATATTATTAAATCAATAATTGAGACGATAAAGTTATTCATATTATTAAATTACAATATTTACAATGTCTAGAAGTTCTGCCAAGAAGAGGTTTTGTCACCTAATTGCGCGATAATAGGGAGAAATCCTTATTGGAAAACTCCATCTTTCTTGGGAATAACCTGGTTGTTAAATATTATGAGTTATAATATTAATGATGAATAAGTTCGTGTTGATTAAAGATGAATTTGATAGTTCCATTGTGTTGGGATTATTAGTGTTAGTGGTAATCGACATCTATTTTGATGATAATTGATGTCTGAGGGTTATATTGAAAATCGGAGAATTTATCGGATAAATGAGCAATTAATTGCTACTAATTCAGATGCTTATATAACTATTTGTTCACATGTGTGTACTATTGAATCACATTCTTATACTATTAGGGGAGTTGGTGCAAGATTGATAATACTTGCATGATTAAATTAAAGATAGAAGTATAGTTGAAGGTACTATACTGTAATTAGTTTTTCCACATGATTATACTATTGAGTCACATTAATGAACTATTAATTCACATGATTTACTATTAGGGGAGGTGGTGCAAGTTTGATAATACTTGGATGACTAAATTAAAAATAAAAGAAAAGTTGGAGGTATTGTACTGTAATATTTCGAGCCCCAAAACGTGCAATTATCGAAACTATATTTTTCTATAAATAGAAGCTCATTCTTCCTTCATTTCTCACCAATTCACTAAAGCTATAGAGCAATTATTATAGAGAGAAATTAGAGAGAAAATCTATAGAGAGAAAGAAGAAGAGAAGTCTGCTACCTCACTATTCCAGTATCTAGTTTCTTCTGAGGTAAGGGGTATTATTTCTTTTGTATTCATGAAGAGAACTTCTGTTATTCCATTCTTTATTGTTATGTTGGAATAACCTGTATATGCGGGCTACCCTATACTTGGTGAAATTCTTCTGTTATTCTATTCCTTATTACTTGGTGAGTCTCAACGATTAAGTTGATGAAAAACTTTTTAAATCATAGAAGATAGTAGATTTTATTCTCTACTTGACTCTTTTAATGGATTGCTTGTTCCGCTGCAGTTACAATTGATGTCTATTGTATTTTATCAGTTTAACATTGTTGAAGGATAATGATAATTTATCATGCATTATCTTAGTCATAATATTTCTTACTGGACTAGTTGAGCTCACCCTTTCTTTCACTGTTCTCTTCAGGAAATGAGAACGTAGCCAAGACTAGTCAGGGAACGGAGTGATGGTCCGAGATGGTATCATAGTAGTCCTCACTATTCTATAAAATAGTGTGATAATAAATGTAATAAGGACTGAATTTGAGTTTGTATAATGTCTATGAGGACTCCATTGAGAGTGAATATTGTCTAGAAGGCAATATTTTTGTTTAAACTCTCAGTTTATGTTTTGTCGTATTTTACACGACAGATGTATTATTAAGTTATATTTGAATTTTGTACCATGTATTTGGCGACTCAAGATGGGTGATGTATACCTGTTTTGGGGGCGTCACAGTTGGTATCAAAGCTTAGGGATATGATCCCTGGTTGAGATGTGAGACAAGAACTAGGAGGGGAGAGACAGGGAATTCCTTCGCTAGTATGACCTACCTAAGTTTATTTGGTATTTAATTGGTCGGTCAAAGTATAGGGATAATATGTGATATGTCAATTAACCCTTGTTTTGTGACAGTGTTTGAAAATGGCATCCGAAAATGTTGAGATAAGCAATGAAGCACGTGAGACCGTTGAGTCATCTCAACCAAAAGGTAACGACCAACAACACGATAATAATCGTACCGGTGGCAACGGCCATCGAAACAATGATGACCATCGTGGGGGAAATTATCATGCCAAGAATGGTAATCACTTCGGTGATAATCATGGCCAAGATAATAGAAGTGGAAATTTCAAAAAGAGAAGGTCATTTAGCTTAATTTATCGTATAGTGAAGTCAAGTCCAGCTGGGACGGTGGCACCAAAGGCGGATACGGACAAAACAAAGTCGGTGGTTTCAGGAAGAGCGTTTTTCATGACTTCTCAAAAAGCGAGTAACCCGAACGAAGTAAGCACGGGTTAGTTAATTATAAATTTTTGCGAAGTCTATACCTTATTAGATATCGGTTCTACCCATTCTTTTATCTCTCTTGCTTGCGTTCAACGTTTAAATTTGACTCCGGAGAAGTTAGACTTTGACTTATCTGTTGAAAATCCGTTAGGAGAAACCTTCGTTACCTCCACTGTTTATAAATCTTATTTGATTCAAATCGACACTTTCACGTTACTTGTCGATCTTATCTCTTTGAAAATACTTGCCTTTGATGTGATTTTAGGAATCAGTTGGTTAACTACTCATCATGCTTTTCGTAAGGTTGTTTGCTTTCGTATTCCTAACTAACTCATTATGCTAATTCTGCAACCAAACCCTAAAGTCAATCACTGTTATATTAAGCCATAAGTAAAGAGCCCTGAGCCTTTCGCTGGTGACTTCCTTGTGTGGAATGCACCAAAGCCAGACTTTCCGTAGGCGACGTCGTGAATGACGATGGCAAGTTGATAATGTGATGTACTATCCAAGTCTTGGGATGAGAGTCACAGTTTTGAATGATATTTCTATCATTAATAAATTTCCTGACGTATTCTTGAAGACTTCTTAGCCTACCCCTAGAGCGTGAAATCAAATTTTGTATTAACCCTAGTACAAAACCCATTTCTAAAACCCTCAAGTATTTCTTCACCTAAAACAAACATATTATGCACCAAAGACGTTGGCTCGAGCTGTTGAAGATTACGATCGTACCATTCAATACCATCATGGAAAAGCGAACGTGGTAGCTAACGCGTTGAGTAGAAGATCGTATGCATTTACGAGTGCGAATATACGAACCTACGTGAAGATAACGAATATACGAGTAGAATCGACTTTAATCGATAAAGTTAAAGCCGCTCTAGCTACACACCCGGATATGATGAATGTGAAGAAGAAGGTTCAAGAAGGCGTTATCTCAACCCTCGATTTAATTGGCCCATTTGAAATTCTCGATGGAGTAAGAACTGTGGCCTATAGACTCGTTTTACCGCCAAGTATATCGCGTGTTCATAACGTTTTTAACGTATCGATGTTATGTAAATATGTGGACAACCCGAACCGCATTATTAAATTAGAACTAGACGAGATAGCAGAAGATTTAACGTATAAGGAGATACGTGTTAAAATCTTGGATAAGAAGAATCGTATTCAACACTCAAAGGTTATACCTCAAGAGTTAGAATCTAAAATGAAGTCAAGGTATCCTCATCATACCAGGTACGTACGTAAATTTCGAGGGCAAAATTTTATAAGGAGGGGAGATTGTGAGACCCCAGATTTTATGAATAAAGATTTAAATTTCTCGAAATATTTTTTTTTAATATTATGGTGTGGATTTGATATAATGTTATAGTTGTGGATAGTATTTATAAATTTTGAAAAGTATGCAAGTTGTTGTATAATATTCGATTGGTCGGGAAATATTCTTTTTATCAGGGAATATCCGTTCGACGGCACAATCATTGGTGGACCCTACAACGGAAGTATTGTCGTAGTAAGAAAATGACAGAATTATCTTGTTATAAAAATAATGGTGGAAGTTTTACCGTTAAAACTGTTGAACTACTCGGTAGTAAAAGTATAGTAATACGCGTGGTTGCATAGTAGCACACGGTATTGATTATTGATGCTTACGTAAGAAGTCACTCAGTTATACTCAATTATTACTACAGTAATTGTTGCATCATATCTCTCATATTATTGATTCGATTATTATCACAGTATCATC
Source organism: Panax ginseng (assembly GCA_020205605.1). Classification (NCBI taxonomy): domain Eukaryota; kingdom Viridiplantae; phylum Streptophyta; class Magnoliopsida; order Apiales; family Araliaceae; genus Panax; species Panax ginseng. The sequence goes on along the minus strand of CM035128.1, from coordinate 11,860,987 downwards.
TGCATTATATGATATATTATTAAATCAATAATTGAGATGACAAAGTTATTCATATTATTAAATTATAATATTTACAATATCTAGAAGTTCTGCCAATGAGAGGTTTGGTCACCTAATTGCGTGCCAATAGGGAGAAATCCTTATTGGAAAGCCCCCTCTTTCTTGGGAACGACCTAGTTGTTAAATATTGTGAGTTATAATATTAATGATGAATAAGTTCATGTTGATTAAAGATGAATTTGATAGTTCCATTGTGTTGGGATTATTAGTGTTAGTGGTAATCGACATCTATTTCGATGATAATTGATGTCTGAGGGTTATATTGATAAATCGGGGAATTTATCGGATAAATGAGCAATTAATTGCTACTAATTCAGATGCTTATATAACTATTTGTTCACATGTGTGTACTATTGAATCACATTCTTATACTATTAGGGGAGTTGGTGCAAGATTGATAATACTTGCATGATTAAATTAAAGATAGAGGTATAGTTGAAGGTACTATACTGTAATTAGTTTTCCACATGATTATACTATTGAGTCACATGAATGAACTATTAATTCACATGATTTACTATTAGGGGAGGTGGTGCAAGTTTAATAATACTTGGATGACTAAATTAAAAATGAAAGAAAAGTTGGAGGTATTGTACTGTAATATTTCGAGCCCCAAAACGTGCAATTGTCGAAACTATATTTTTTTATAAATAGAAGCTCATTCTTCCTTCATTTCTCACCAATTCACTAAAGCTATAGAGCAATTATTATAAAGAGAAATTAGAGAGAGAAGCTATAGAGAGAAAATCTATAGAGAGAAAGAAGAAGAGAAGTCTGCTACCTCACTATTCCAGTATCTAGTTTCTTCTGAGGTAAGGGGTATTATTTCTTTTGTATTCATGAAGAGAACTTCTGTTATTCCATTCTTTATTGTTATGTTGGAATAACCTGTATATGCGGGCTACCCTATACTTGGTGAAATTTTTCTGTTATTCCATTCATTATTATTATGTTGGAATAACCTGTTTATGCAAAGTACCTCATACATGGTGAAAATTTTCTATTATTCCGTTCTTTATTATTCTATCAGAATATCCTGTCTATGCGTTTACGCCAGACCTGATGTGACGCCCCCAAAATAGGTATACATCACCCATTCTGAGTTGTCAATACACGGTACAGAAACAACTACAACTTTATTATTACAATAGTAAAACTGTGAGTTTGAATACAAATATTATCTTCTAGACAATATCTATACCCAAATAAATCTTCATCATATTTATTGATACATTATTTTACAAAAATGGTGAGGACTACTAAACAACTCTCTCTATAACCATCATTCCATACCCCAGACTAAGTGCATCGCTTACATTCTCGCCTCACGAGAAGAAAATGGAACAAAAGGAAAAGGGTGAGCTCAACTAGCCCGAGTAAAGAATATTATGACTAAGATAATATACAACAAAATTATCGTTAGTCTTCAACAGGAAAAATCTAATAGAATACAATAGACAACAAGTTTTAAATCAATATTCGCAATGAAATAATAATTCATTAGAAGAGTTAAGTAGAGACCGCAAAACTACTATCTTCTATGTATGAATTTTAAAGTTAAATAAATCTATCTTTTATCCCCGTAACATCAATCAATATATATCCGAATCAAATATTCATCTTTGCACTATGTGCCAAAGATATTCATCGATTGGTCATGTTCATCTAAACACTGCTCATCTTTTGCACTACGGGCCAAAGATATTCATCGAAATCATTCATATTTGCACTACAGCCAAAGATATTCCATAATATCATCATTTAAGACCGAGGATGATGAAAAATATTTTTAAAAAACGAATTCAGTGAATCAAAATGACAAGGATTAAGGATTAAGGATTCGTACTTTGTTTTATCCACGTCCAAAAATACCTCAAAAATAATCATAGTGGTGTAAAATTCAAGAATGATCAAAACATGGATACAATCAAAGCTAGTATCCAGAATAGATATTTTGAACGAAATTTTTTTTTTTATTTTTCGATGAATAGTGTTGTATTCGTGAATAAGATCAGATATCGTGAATAGAACCCAGACACTAAAAGTTCCAAATTTGATTAAAAGTTCAGATCAATACTTCAAGCATAATGATATTAGAATAAATAATATCATTTTAAAAAAATAATATCCCCTTACCTCGAAAAGACAAAGATTTCTAGTTAAACGTCGGATATCGACTATGACTTGAACTTGCACCGAGTATAGCAATACTCAAAGTATACTTAAAATACTCACAAGAATATTTCGATAATATATAGAGAGAAAACTTGAGTTACGGTGTAATTTTCAATTTAACCCAAGACCCTATTTATAGGAAAATGCTTAGAACACCAAAGTAGAAAATTTAATTTAATAATATTATTATTATTTCTACAACTTCCACGCATACCAACTGAATTCAGCCATTAAAACACATGCAAGACCCACACTCAAATCACCAAAAATGTTTTCATATTAAAAATATTTTAAACTTCCAAAATCAATTATTTCGGAGCTTAGGAACTTAAATAATTCATAATAAATAGCCCTTTTATCAGAAAATTCGAATCTCGCGTGTTTTTATAGGAAATTCAATTCTATACAACTTTACAGAAGAAAATTTTTCCAAATTCCAAACAAAAATTGACCGAAATCCACAAACGGGCGATTTTACAGGCTATAATCAAATTTCAGTCAAGAAATGGGGTCCACCAACATGTTTAACATGTTTTAAATATTTATTGGAACAAAAATACTCTTTCTCCTCGTATACTCATATATCACACATTCATTGTAAAAATATCAACATTATTATATTATTAAAAATATAATAATATATTTAAATGAATTATTTTATCATAAAAGATAAAAATTTAATTTTCAACAATTGTCACATTAAAAATTTTCTCCATCTATATCCACATAAAATCAATATTTTCCTCATCATATAAATCAATAATTAATTATTCACAAATAATATTACGTAATCACAATATCGACAATGCAGCAGCTTCTCGAGGAAAGAGGGCTTTCAATAAGAATTTCTCCTTCATCTGGCGCAATTAGGTGACCAAACCTCTCCTTAGATGTAACTTTCTAGACATTTCCAATAATGTTATCTAATAATATTATTCAGATAATATGAATTATTGCTTCGATAATGAAAAATACTATGTAATGATAATTATTGAAACAATGAAGAATATAAAATATCAACGCAACAATTATTAAATCAATAAAATCTTTGAATAATTAATTATCGTAACCATTATTGAGTAGTGCCTTCACGTGAAGAGTCAATAATTGGTGCAATACCGCAGTGTCTTCGCGGCAACAACGCCAGACATCGTGTGTTTTAACCCAAGGGTATTCCAACAATTGTAGATACTGTAACAACTACGCCATTATTTTTAAACAACTTATATTTGTCGTTTTCTTTCTCCAATCGCTTTTCAGTTATGGGGCCATACACATCGGTGCTGTGCGTAAATGCGAATATTCCCCGACAGCGATTGAATATTCCCTAAACAATAATGAATATTTTATAACCATTTGCTTATTTTGAAATACTTGCGTATTTTACCCATAACTATCCACATTAATCAAATCAACCCTTACTATTTCAAAATAATAATTAGAGGAAATTAAATTTCATTTATTAATTATTTGGGGTCTTACACCTGATTCCATTGTTTATTATTCGTCGTAATATCATCGTCATCGGCGCGTTCTGTGGGGACTGGTTCCATCATTTATTATTCTGTTGGGAATAACCTGTCGGTGCAATCTATCGCACGCATGGTGAATCCTTTTGTTATTACATTCTTTATTATTCTGTTGGAATAACCTGTCTATGTGGATTACCACATGCATGGTGAATGATCATTTGTATTCATTCCTTATTAAATTGTGGAAATGATCTGTCTAAGTGGATTACCGCATGGCGGACAAAAATTCATTTGTAGTTTCGTATATTCTTTTATACTCGGGTATTCGGGGCACTTTTCGTGTCGGGGTACTATTCATGAGTTACTATTCACGGGTTACTATTCACCCAAATTACTATTCACTCTAGTATTATTCACTCGGGTATTCGGGGCACTTTTCGTGTCGGATTACTATTCATGGGTTACTATTCACCCAAATTACTATTCACCCGAATATTATTCACTCGGGTATTTGGGGTACTTTTCATGTTGGGGTACTATTCACGAGAAGTACTATTCACAGGGTACTATTCACCCAAAAGATATATTTTTTTTCTGTCCAAATTATTTTTGATACATAAATATTATTCTTGAATTTTACTCCACAAAGCAGTATCATGTTGACAATTTGGATGTTATTAATTCCTGGATAATTAATTCGTGAACTTGTTTTATTGAATTATTATGTCATTGTCATCATCCTCATGTTTATATTATGTTGAAAGTCATTTGTGGCCTGTAGTGCATAAATGGACTTGGTATGATTATGACCAGGGATTATTCGGTATAATCATGACCGTAATGTTACAAATGATGTGGAAAAAGTCCTCATTGGCCCGTAGTGCATTGATGGACAATTTTTGGTATGATTATGGCTATGGATTCTCTTCGGCCAAGGGAGCAAAGATGAATTGTTTTATGGCATGATCAGGACCGTTGATGAAAACACAATTATCTTTGGCCCGTAGTGCATGGATAATTCGTGGTCGTGATACTAAATAATATCATTGGCCTATAGTGCAGGGATGATTTGATGATGTGGATTATTTATTAAGCTGAGTCTCAGCGATTAAGTTGATGAAAAACTTTTTAAATCATAGAAGATAGTAGATTTTATTCTCTACTTGACTCTTTTAATGGATTGCTTGTTCCGCTGCAGTTACACTTGATGTCTATTGTATTTTATCAGTTTAACATTGTTGAAGGCTAATGATAATTTATCCTGTCTGTGCGGTCTCTATCGCATGCATGGTGAATCCTTATGTTATTCCATTCTTTATTATTCTGTTGGAATACCCTGTCTATGTGGATTACCACATGTATGGTGAATGATCCTTTATATTCATTCCTTATTAAATTGTAGAAATGATCTGGTTACGTTGATTATGATGAGAGTCATAATAAAAGCATTGGATTGATGAAAATCATGGGTGTATGAAGTATTAGTGAGTGTTATGATGAGTTATGTTGGTTATTATGTGAAAACATGAAAGTTTCTTAGAAATCATAAAGGGTTGAAAATCAAATTTTGGTGAAAATGGAACATGAAATTCAATTGACCATATCTCCTATTATATTTTGAATTTTTGAGTATGGTCAAGTTCTAGAGTTATATCTATGAGTTTTGTAGCATCTCCAAGTAGAATCACTAGAAAAGGTGTTGTAGATTTTCGTGTGGACTGATTTTAGCAAAGGAGTCAAAATTTGAAATTACCAAATGCCTCTTGTCTAGATTTTTAGAAGAACATGTTTTTACCACTTAATTTGTGAGAAAAATTCTGGCCTTTTGGGACATGAAAGTATATGGTATAAGGTACCTCTTGTCCAAAAATGAGCTCATTCCGACTTAAAATGAGCAAGTTATGACCATTTCAATATTTAAATTTTTTCAGACGAAAAATGCTATAACCGGAGTTCTATAACTCCGATGACCATGAAATTTAAACTGGAGGCTCCGTTAACATGTGTAAGATCCTGCCAAGATTTGGGAATTTTTGGAGTTAAACTTGAGGTAGCTAATTTCTTAAGGAATTAATTAAAAATTGATTTTTGAAAAATATTAAATGAATTTTAAAAATTCCGAGAAAAATATATGTTCATTATGGGACTATATTCTACTAAATTTCAGAAAAGAAATATTTTTGGGACTGATTTGGTATTTTTCATAAAAATAGTTTAGTTACAAACATATGAGTTAAATATGATATGTGAAGTATAAAAACTGGTAAGTAGGATTTTATGGCTTGGAAATCCTATATAAGGTATATGCATATTTTTGATGAGGGATTTGATCATTGGTGATGAAATCTTATGAGTATGACATTTTTGAATGATTAAATGCATTATTTGGTAAAGTATAAATAATTGAAATAAATTGTTTATAAGTTTAAGAAGTGATTAAAATATTGTTATGATATTAATAATATTTGATTATGAGTGGTTGATAATATTTGGATAAATTTAAAGTCTTTAATAATTATCCTTGTTTTCGTTTGATTAATGCTTATATTATTGTCATCATCCTCATGCTTATATGGTGATGAAAGTTATCTTTGGCTTACGTACAAAGATGGACTATTGATTATTGAATTGTATATCTTTGGCTTACGTGTAGAGATGGACTTGGTATGATTATGACCAGGGATTATTCGGTATAGTCATGACCATTGATGATTTAATGAATATCCTTGGCCTGTAGTGCAGGGATGATTCGATGATGTGGTTTATTTATTAAGCTGAATCTCAGCGATAAAAATTGATGAAAACATTTTAAAACATAGAAGATGGTAGATTTTATTCTTTACTTGACTCTTCTAATGGATTGCTTGTTCCGTTGCAGTTAAACTTGATGTCTATTGTATTTTATCAGTTTAACATTGTTCAAGACTAATGATAATTTATTCTGCATTATCTTAGTCATAGTATTTCATCGGGCTAGTTGAGCTCTTTTTTTTTTCATTATTCTCTTGAAATGAGAATATATTTGGACGAGTAGGGGAAAGGAGTGACGGTCCAGATGATAGCATTAGTAGTCCTCACTATTATATTAAATAGTGTGACAATAAATGTAATGAGGACATCATTGAGTTTGTATACTGTCTAGATGAAAATATACGTATTAAAACTCTTAGATTATGTTTTGTCGTATTTTACACGACTGTTGTATAATTAAGTTGTATTTGAATTTTGTACCATGTATTTGGCGACTCAAGATGGGTGATGAATACCTAATTTTGGGGGCGTCACAACGCAAGTTGTTTTATAATATTCGATTGGTCGGGGAATATTCGTTTTTTAACAGAAATATTCGCATTTACGGCAAGACAATCATTAGTGGATCCCCAACGGAAATATTGTCAGATTGAAAAATGATAAAAATATTTTATGAAAATAACGGCGGAAGTTTTACCGTTAAGCTCGTTGAAACACCCGGTGTTAAAAAAACAAGATGTCTGGCGTGTAGTTCTTTGTGGCGCCCCCAAAATAAGTATACATACCCATTTCGAAATCAATAACATGGGTATGTAAATAACTACAACTTTATTAATACAATATGAAAACTGTGAGTTTAAATACAAATATTATCTTCTAGACAATATCAACACTCAAATAAGTCCTCATTACAATTATTGGTATATTATTTTATAAAAATGGTGAGGACTACTAAAATAACTCTCTAGAACCATCATTCCACACCCCGACTAGAACTCGCTACATTCTCGCCTCCTGAGAAGAAAAATGGAACAAAAAGGAAAAGGGTGAGCTCAACTAGCCCAGTAAAGAATATTATGACTAAGATAATATAGAACAAATTATCATTAGTCTTCAACAGGGAAAAATCTAATAAAATACAATAGACAACAAATTTCAGATCAATATTCGCAGCGGAAATAATAATTCATAGATGAGTTACGTAGAGAATAAAATTTACTATAATCTATGAATTTAAAAGTCATCATCATTATTTTATCCCTGTAACATCAATCAATATTCATCTTGAATCAAATATTCATATTTGCTCCACAGGCCAAAGATATTCATCAGTTGGTCATGTTCATCTCAACACCTGTTCATCTTTGCACTACGGCCAAAGATATTCATCAGAAAATCATTAATCTTTGCACTACAGGCCAAAGATAATCATCAGTTGGTCATGTTCATCTCAACACCTATTCATCTTTGCACTACGGCCAAAGATATTCATAAGAAAATCATTAATCTTTGCACTACAGGCCAAAGATATTCAGTAATATCATCATTTAGGACTGAGGATGATGAAAATATTTTAAAGAAAATGAATCCAGTGAAACAAAAGAACAAATATTAAGGATTCGTACTTTAAACAATCTGAGTTCAAAAATACTTCATAAATAATCATAGTGAAGTAAAATTCAAGAATAATCAAAACATGGATACAATCAAAGCTAGTATTCATAATCGATATTTTAAAAAAAACAAAAATTTTAATTTTTCTGTGAATAGTGTTCAGATTAAGTGAATAGTGTCATCGATCACGTGAATAAGAACCCCGACACTAAAAAGACAAGAATTTCACAAGAAAAATCTTACCAATAATCCCAAAGATAATGATATTAGAAGAAATAATATCATTTTTAAAAAATAATATCCCTTACCTCGAAAAGAATAAGACTTACGGGTGGAATATCGATATAATTTGAAAAAACTTGCAACCAGATAAAGCAACACTCAAAGTATCAAAATACTCACAAGAATACGCTCCATAATATAGAGAGAAAACTTGCTTTTTTGGTGTGATTTTCAATTCTAACCCAAGCACCTATTTATAGGAAAATGCTTAAAACACCAAAGCAGAAAATTTAATAAAATATTAATATATATATATTTTTTTTTTTCTAACGTACACCTCATTTGATTCAAAACATCATCCACCAAGTGAGACCCACCTCACCAAAATAAAAATAAAAACGTTTTTCTTATTAAAAATAATTAAAACTTTCAAAAATTAATTATTTCAGAACTTCGAAACTTCAATAATTCATAATAAATAGCCCTTTTATCAGAAAAATTCGAACCTCATGTCTTTTCCATTGGAAATTCCATTATCTACAACTTTGCAGAAGAAAGTTTTTCCAAATTCCAAACAGAAATTGACCGAAATTCATAAACGGACAATTTTACAGGCTATAATCAAATTCCAGTCAAAAAATGGGCCCACATACATGTTTAACATGTTTTAAATAACTTTTGAAACAAAAATACTCTTCCTCCTCATATATTCATATATATATATATATATCCCACATTCATTATAAAAATATCACCATTATTATATTATTAAAATATAATAATATATTTAAATAAATTATTTTATCAGAAAAGATAAAATATCAATTTTTCAACAATTGTCCCTTTAAAATTTTCTCCATCTATATCCAAATAAAATGAATATTTTCCCTATCATATAAATCAATAATTAATTATTTACAAATAATATTGTAGAATTACAATATCGACAACCAGACCGTTCCCAGGAAGGAGGGGGCTTTCCAATAAGGATTTCTCCTTACTAGCGCGCAATTAGGTGACCAAACCTCTCCTTAGACAGAACTTTCTAGACATTGCCAATAATGTTATCTAATAATATTATTCAAATAATATGAATTATTGATCTGATAATGGAAAATAATGTGTAGTGACAATTATTAAAACAACAACAATATAAAATATCAACGCAGCAATTATTGAATCAATAAAATATTGAATAGCAATTACTATAACAATTATTGAGTAGTGCCTTCTTACGTAATAATCAATAATTGGTGCAATACCGTGCTTCGTATTTTAAACCAACGGTATTCCAACAAGATAATTGTGAATAACCACGTCGTTATTTATAACCAACTTATATTTGTTGTTTTCCTCATCCAATCGTTTTTCGTTATGGGGCCCACACAAGGCTACGCCGTCGTACGAGTATTCCCCGACAGTAAGAATATTCCAGGACCAAACTAATATTCCCTAACAACAATGAATGTTTTATAACCACTTGCTTATTTGAAATAATTGCGCATTTTACCCATAACTAACCACATTAATCAAATCAACCCTTACTATTTCAAAATAATAAATAGAGGAAGTTTAATTTTATTTATAATAAGTTGGGGTCTTACAGCTGCATAGTACCACACGATTTTGATTATTGATGCTTACGTGAGAAGTCACTCAGTTTTGTTCAATTATTGCTATAGTAATTGTTGCATAGTATCTCACGTTATTTGATTCAATTATTGTTGATATTTTATATATTATTAAATCAATAATTGAGATGACGAAGTTATTAATATTATTATTTGTAATATTAACGATGTCTAGAAGTTCTGCCAAAGAGAGGTTTGGTCACCTAATTGCGCACCAATAGGGAGAAATCCTTATTGGAAAGCCCCCTCTTTCCTGGGAACGACCTGGTCAATTAATATTGTGAATTATAATAATGATGATAAATGTTGTTAAATATATTGAGGTGTCTTTTTATGAAGTCACGAAAGTGATGAAAAACCTTTTAAATCATAAAAGATAGTAGATTTTATTCTCTACTTGACTCTTTTAATGGATTATTTGTTCCGCTGTAATTAAACTTGATGTTTGTTATATTGTATCAGTTTAACACTGTTGAAGGCTAACGATAATTTATTCTGCATTATCTTAGTCATAATATTTTTTACTGGGCTAGTTGAGCTCACCCTTTCTTTCAACGTTGTTCTCTTGAGAAAATGAGAACGAAATGGACTAGCCTGGGAACCAGAGTAATATGATCTAGATGATATCATTAGTAGTCCTCACCATTCTGTTAAATAGTGTGATAATAAATGTAATGAGGACTCCATTGAGTGTGGATATTGTCTAGATGACAATATTCTTATTAAAACTCTTAGATTATGTTATGTCGTATTTTATACGACTGTTGTATAATTAGGTTGTATTTATATTCTGTACCATGTATTTGGCGACTCAGAATAGGTGATGTATACCTATTTTGGGGGTGTCACAACAATTAATTATCATGTTGACAATTTGGACATTCTTGAACTCTAGATAAATTGAAATTATAAATCTCTAATATTTATCCTTGATCTCACTTGATTGATTCCTTATATCATTGTCATCATCCTCATGCTTATATTGTGGTGAAAGTCACCTTTGGCCCGTAGTGCATAGATGGACTGTTGATTGGTATGATTATGACCAGAAATTGTGTATTGGTATAATCATGACCTGTAATTGTAAGACCCCTACTTTTATGAATAAAGATTAATTTTTTTCGAAATATATTTTTGAATATTATGGTGTGGATTTGATATAATGTTATAATTTAAGTAATATTTATAAATTTTACAAAGTAAGCAAGTGTTATATAATATTCGATTGGTCGGGGAATATTCGTTTTAACATGAAATATTCGTACGATGATACAATCATTGGTGGACCCCACAACGAAAGTATTGTCGTAGTTAGAAAAACGATATAATTATCTTTTTATAAAAATAACTACGAAAGTTTTTCATCATAAACCGTTGAACTACCGGTGATAAAAAATACGATGTCTGGCGTGGTTGCATAAGAAGACACCGGTATTGATTATCGATGCTTATGTGAGAAGTCACTCATTATACTCAATTTTTCTAAAGAATTTCTGCATAATATCTCTCATATTATTGATTCAATTATTGTCACAGTATCAATATTTTATATTATTAAATTAATAATTAAGACGACAAAGTTATTCATATTATTATTTGTAATATTGATGATATCTAGAAATTTCAGTCGATGAGAGATTTGGTCACCTAATTACGCGCCAATAGGGAGAAATCCTTATCGAAAAGCCCCCTCTTTCCTGAGAATGATCTGGTTGTTAAATATTGTGAGTTATAATATTAATGATGAATAAGTTCGTGTTGATTAAAGATAAAATTGGCAGTTCCATTGTGTTGGGATTATTAGTGTTAGTGGAAATCGATATTTATTTTGATAATAATTAATTTTTGGAGGTTATATTGACCAATCGGATAATTAATCGGATAAATGAATAAATAATTGTTATTAATTCACATGTTTATAACTATTTATTCACATGTGTGTACTATTGATTCACATGCACGTACTATTAGGGGAGGTGGTGTAAGATTGATAATACTTGCATGACTAAATTAAAAATGGAGGTATAGATGAAGTTACTATACTATAACTATTTTTTTCACATGTATAGAACTATTGATTCACATGAATGTACTGTTGATTCACATGATGTATTATTAGGGGAGGTGGTGAAAGTTTGATAATACTTGCACGACTAAATTAAATATGAAGAAAAAGATGAAGGTATTATACTGTGATATTTTGAGCCCCAAAACGTGCAATTATCGAAATAATATTTTCTTATAAATAGAAGCTCATTCTTCTTTCATTCTCACCAATTCACTAAGACTCATAAGAGCAATTATAGAGTGAGAAGCTATAGAGAGATAAGCTATAGAGAGAAAGAAGAAGAGAAGTCTGCTACCTCACTATTCCAGTATCCAGTCTTCTTCTGAGGTAAGGGATATTATTTTTATTCAGTATTCATAAGGAATAATATTTTCTTCCATACTCTGTAGTATGTGAGTAATATTATTTCGTCTCATATTCCTGATTATACCCTCATTTTGTTAAAGTATTGCTTCTATACTCCGTAAAATTAGTACAATATCCTTGAAATTTACGTTTCATCTAGTATCATTTCACAAGGATATTTTCTGCACATTCTTGTTAAATTTTAAGCTTTTCATATCGGAGTACTGTCCATGAGTACTATTCATTTATACGGTACGGTACTATTCACAAAGTACTATTCACGGGTACTATTCATAAAATACTATTCACGGGTACTAATCACAAAGTACTATTTACGAGTACTATTTATGGGGTACTATTAACGAGTACTATTCATAAAGTACTATTCACAAGGTACTATTCACGGGGTACTATTCACCCAAAAAATATATTTCTTTTCTATCCAAATTATTTTTGATACATGAATATTATTCTTAAATTTTACTCCACAAAGCAATATTATGTTGACAATTTGGATATTTTTAAACTCTGGATAAATTTAAAGTCTTTAATATTTATCCTTGATTTCGTTTGATTAATGCTTATATTATTGTCATCATCTTCATGCTTATATTGTGATGAAAGTCATCTTTGGCTTACGTGCATAGATGGACTGTTGATTGGTATGATTATGACCAGGGATCATTCGGTATAATCATAACCATGTGGTAAAAGTATTCGTTAGTCCGTAGTGCATTGATGGACAGTTGTTGGTATGATTATGACCAGAGATTATTCGGTATAATCATGATCATTGATGATTACATGAATATCCGTGGCCCGTAGTGCATGGATGATTCGATGATATGGTTTATTTATTAAGCTGAGTCTCAGCGATAAAGTGGATGAAAAACTTTTTAAATCATAGAAGATAGTAAATATCATGCCCTACTTGACTCTTCTAATGGATTGATTGTTCCGCTGCAGCTAAACTTGATGTTTATTGTATTTTATCAGTTTAACACTGTTGAAGGTTAATGATAATTTATTTTACATTATCTTAGTCATAATATTTTTTACTGGGCTAGTTGAGCTCACCCTTTTGCTTTCATTGTTCTCTTCAGGAAATGAGAACGTAACTGGGACTAGTTGAAAAACGGAGTGATGGTCCAAGATGGTTGTTTTAGCAGTCCTCACTACTTGATGTGATAATAAATGTAATGAGGATTGAATTTGAGTTTGGATATTGTCTAGAAGACAATATTCATGTACAAACTCAGCTATATTTTATCGTATTTTTACACGACAGTTGTATTAAAGAAGTTTGTATTTAATTTCTGTACTATGTATTTGGCGACTCAAGATGGGTGAAGTATACCTATTTTGGGGGCGTCATATATAGTAATGGTAATATTAAATATGCAACGATAATATCTCTTTAATAGATATTAATATATATTAGCAGTTACAAAATCTCCATAGATATATTAATTATAACTCATTTAATTTACATATTAAACTCTTTTAATGGTATATCCCCAAAATATATGAATATATTTATTTTTATTTAACTTTGTAATATATTATTTTGTATAAAATACAACAATCCCCCACATATTACAAAGTAAAAATAAAATAAATTGAGTAAGAAATATAAGAATGTAGTACGTTAACACTGGTGTCTTTTGGACTATGAACCAATATATAGAGTAAATAAGACTTGATTCACAAGAAATTAGTGAAATAAAATTTTTTATGAACCTTCTTCCTTATTATGAATCAGTAATCATATTACTCACACTACAAACTTTAATAGAAATTGTTCTACGCGATTTGACACATTTTAGTCTTGCGCTACAACATTTATTTTTAAAAAAATATAAAATACATCTAATTATCTACTATAATTAATATTATATTATTTAATGAATCTCTTCTCTTACATATGATTTAGAAGAGATAATTATTTTTCCCGCTCCCCCACCCCCACCCCTACCCGCACCCCACCCCACCCCACCCCACCCCATATGATTCGTAAACCGGTGCTTGCACTTACACTTAACACTTGGAATAAATAAGAAATTACAAAATAAACCAGTGCATGCACTTACACTCGGCTAGTGATATTGAAATCTAGCAAACCAAAATTCCTTCCGTGGTGGCGATACTGATCCTATCGAGAAGATGATGGAGAAATTAAGGGAGGAAATGAAAAAGCGTTTTCCTTCCGGTAATTTTGTTTCCTCGCATGAGCAATTTCTTAGAGATTGCAGACCTATTAACGTCAATAATCATTGGTTAGAGATGGGCGACAAGGAAGTGAAGGAGGCGGAGAGCGATGGATTTGACATTGACTGGAATCTTATTCCGGCCAAATTATCACTTTATAACTGTTGTTACGGCATACTCGGAGGCCAAGAGTCACGAACGTACTCTTTATTTGAAGGGAATGGTCAAAGAAAGGGCTGAAATTGTAATTGATTATATCAGCAACAAACAACAACAACAACAACAACAACAAATCCCCAAATATGAATTTCTGGATCTGGTAAAAGCCAACTATGAAGGGATGGGTTCTGCAATAATGTATCACATCACCTTCCGCGCCAGAACAATTAACATTTAACAACAATGATGAAGATGATGATAATGATGATGGTGATGTGTTTCAAGCCAAGGTGTTGGATCGACCTTTGGAGCGTCCTCCTCGACGGGATCTTATCCTCTTCCAGATCAAAGGCAAACCTATACTCGTTTAATAAACCCGATTATAGTTTAATTTTAGTCTCCATGTTCAGTAAAAAATTGTTTAAATTTTTGTTCAGGAGGTTTTGTAATATGTAGGGATTTTGATTGTATGTTATTTGTTCAACAAGTTGTGAATTTGCTACTTTTGAAATCAAATTGAATGGCCATTGTTAACGCGATCTTCGGTCACGTCCCAATCACGTAACGATTTGATCGATCCCCGCACACTAAACACACATCAACACTAAAAGCTTGACTGACTTCGACCGTCGAGGATAATTTCGCGTGAGAGTCAAGTCTGCGCGATCACAAGGTTAATAATGGAGGATAAAAATATCTAATGCCTTGAGAGAGATAAAATTATCAGTTACCTTTTTTTAGAAGACTTCCTTGCCCTGATATACTCTCTAGCCCGATTTATCGTGCCACCTACTACCGTTAGACACAGTCCCCCACTCCTTAGTGATCTCTACCGATCGCATGCAAAGTCGCCATCTTTTTCTTACATATTTATCTTGCGTACGGCTATAATCTCATCCACATTAATGATCTGCAGACTTTTTGGTCAACAGCCTTCCTCTTTAATCATTACAAGTCAAAGATGAATATATTTAATATCTAATGGGTCAATCCACTGGTCCGATCCAATACTATAGGGATTAATCAAGGATAATACAAAGACTGGGCCCAATAACTTTAAGACCCAATAGTGGAAACCCAATGAATTAACCAAATAAGTAGGCCCAATCCATTCGGCCCAATATGTGAGATATCATGACCCAACATTGCCCCCTAATTTTGTATTAAATAGGATGTTTAATAGAAAACTATAAACGGTCCGTAATATTATAGGAGTTGATAGGGTTGAAATAGGCCCGAACTGAAATTTAACAAAGCCCAACCGGTGAAGGAAAAAATGAAAATAAGAATAAAAATAAAAATAAGATGGACTAAAATCGGAAGTCCAAATGAAAGGCCCAATCTGCTAAGTGCTTGAGACTTGACCCGGACGCTACCCTTTCAAATTCGTAATTATGACTGTCAATTAAATGTGTCGCCCTCGTGTACCGTGTAACCGTCAATATAAAAGAGAAACTTTACCAAATTTGACAGTTTTACCTGCCAATTTAAAATTCCAGACTCTTGAGCTTTCTTCTTCTCTCTCGATCTTTATTCCATTCTCTTCAAGATTTCAACAATGGTGGTCCTCAACTCAAACCAGAACTCTCCTCTTCATGTGACCCCATTAATCTCGTTACGCCAATCCAAGCTACGATAAGGAGGCTTGAGTTGAATCCTAAGGCCACAACTCCCCGTGAAAAGGTTCCGCCTCCAAACCCCACCCCTACCCCCCTTCAAGGAATAAAGAACAATATCCTCATGCCAATACTCCCTCTACTGTCATAGAAGCGGAGTTACAAAGGATTCGGACTCGCTACCAGATCCCGGCTACCCACTTAGTGAGAATTCCTAGATCTGAGGAGAGAATGTACCAACGACCAGAAGGGTGGACGGCCATTCCAGTAACTATTCTTGAGAAAGGGGTCCGATTCCCTTTCCACATCTTCTTGGTAACTCTTCTAGGGTTTATCGGAGTTGGATTTGCCCAGCTGGTACCGAAATCGTACATTCATATTCTCGCCTTCATTGCGTTCTTTCACGAAGTCGGAGTAGAACCCACACTTGATTTTTTCTTTACCGTTTACAAGGTTGCCCAATCCCGAGAAAAGGGATTTAAGGTTTTGGGTAAACAGTCGCCGAAGGCAGGTGAAAATTTTGAAAGAAGATCACTGGTATCCACCCCTTCTAATAACAAAGGATGACATAAGGGGTGGTTTTTCGTTAAGGGGCCAGAGATTTCTTCTTTGCCGGGCTGGACTACGCAAGATAAGGTCTCTGCTGATTTTGGTGATATTTCTGAGGAGCGGATAAATGAAATGATTGAGCTCTTCGAGAATTTCCCATCGAAGGAGTGGGATTATGGTCTTCTTACCAAACAAGCATAGTTATACGATCACAAATGTAAGTTCTGAATCACTCTGTTGCATAATAATTTGAAATTTTTAGTGACATAAATATTAGTATGTAATGGTCTGTCTCTTCGCAGTGTCCTTGATCAAGCCAACATCTTCGGATGTAAAAGATTTTGAAGAATTCTTGTCTGGAAAGTCCTCGGAAGCTGCTGAAACTCCCCTGATAGAAGCAGCCCCTGAAGATAATCCAACTCCTGAAGCTCGTACCACCGAACCTCAAACTGAAGATCTAGAAATCGAGGATCTCCCTCTACCAGAAAAATCTCTTCAACCTCGTAGGAAGAAACGAGCTATTTGAAAACCTCGATCCATTCCCACACCAACAAATCCTTAGCTTATCCTAGAATTTGAACCAACCACCACACCAGTCCCTCCTCGAGGAAGTTTACTCGATCTGCCTGTTAACAATCAAAAAAACCTTCTTCGAGTCAAAAAATTAAGGACCAAAGTAACACCTCTGACCACCGAAGAGCTTAGAGTGCCTTCAACTTCTGGCGATCAGATTCCTGTAGTCCCCGTGGAGATACAGGTTTCTAAAGACGAAGAGCAAATCGAACCTGCCCCCACACTATCTCAGAAAAGGAAACATCCTTCTGACCGCCAACCAAGTCCGATAACCATTCCCTCTGTAGGGTTTCGACATAGAAACGCACAGCGGAAATAGAACAATTTAAAGCAATTTCTGAAACCCTAAACAGGATCCATGCGAAAATAATTAATTCAGTGGTTAGAAATTATACCGAATATGAAAATGCTTCTGAAATTGATGCACTCGAATCTCCAACGCAATCCAAATGAATCGCATTTCTACGGTATCACATATTAACGCCATGCATGTCGTCAGACGATCTGCGAAGAAGCGGGCGTGGTACTAGCCACCAAAAGGAATGAATTTTAGAACTGCTTTCTCTCTCTCTCTCTCAAGAAGCGGCTAGGGTTATGATGTTATGATATAACCCTAAGTGGCTACTATATCATATATATAGTAGTTAAAAAGGGATTAATCAAAATCTAATTTCATAAAATCCAATTTATATATATATATATATATATATATATATATATCTTAATTAAGTCTTATTTAATTAATATACATATATACAAATTATCCTTTTAATTTAAATTCGTGATTTAAATACTATTAATCATATTAATATATTTAAATCCTTAAAATTTAAATTAATTCCATTTAAATTACGCTTACACATGTGTGACTTACATAGGCTATTATTACGTTGGCAATACTTTTAAAATCATATTATAAAATTATAAACAGTGAGCGACATCTAGTAATGCATCACTGTTACCCAAGTAATAATAAGATCGATGATTCGATGCAACCTTTTCGTGACCAATGTTTCAATGCAATTTAATCCTTTTAACCTTAATATCCTAGATTAAACTCAAGTCATGGAATGTGTCATACTCTTCAAAATTTAATCTGAGTTTTCTTGATCAATGAGTAGATTATATGAAACAAATCACTATTTGAGCATGGCCATGCATTTCATAGTCCTATTCAATCAAGAGGCCTATGGATATCACCCTAATATATAGGAGGTTAAATTCCATCTAGATCACTCATATTCCTCACACGATTCATGATGTACCCAATAATCACCTTTATAGTCCACCCTATTAAAGGTGACATTTGATGATATCAAAGTACATAAATTCCCGTGTAGTAATATAGTGATTTTGTGTCGGAGGACCATTACATCATTATCACTATGAGAATTTCTAATGACACTTCGCATAATGCTCCACATAGAATTCTCATGGTGGGTCTTTCCAAGACATCGTTTTCTTAACATGTACCTATGCATTGACTTAATATCTCATATATTTATGACCAATTAGATTTGGTCATCAGTCAATCCACATACTAGTCTCAATGCATCAATGTTGTCCCATCAACAATGATACTCGACTAGGGACATTTAAGAACAATGATACTAATTGTAATTATATAATCTTATGTTTAAGTCACATACTTGAAACCATATAATTTGTATCACTATTCTAAGGAATTTTATTATGCTAACAATTATATAACGCAGTAAATAAAACCATAATAAAATCATTCATTTATTCACTCAAATATAATATCAAAACGTTAAGCAATTATATCAAATAATTTGCCTCTAGGGCATAAAATCTAACACCCTCACCAGCACATGAGCCCATTCCTTCTCGGTCTCCATCCCCCGAGAATATATATATGGATCCTTCACCGACCCGTGGCCAAACCATGCCCTCTCCCCCAAGGCCTTCGTCATCTGACTTCCAGAATGATGCAATGGGATCACCGACCTTATGGCCTCGGTTCAACGCCTTCCCATTTCAGCTTTTTGATACCTTTGTTCGACAGACTGACGACCATCGATTTGGCAATAGTACGATCGGGGATTTGGTTGATGAGGGCATGAGCTACCTGGCGAAGGTAATTGACTGTTTTCTTAGCTTATACACTTCTATCTCTGTTTAAATATCTGAAACTGATTGAATACTGTTTGAATATGTAGGCAAATGCTGTTTTTGGGCATCTACGTCCTAGACACGTAAATGCTGAGGTCGAAGAGGAGGCAATGAGAAATGAGAATAACATGTTGAAGTCGACGTTGGCTCGGGAGAGAAGTCAACACGAAAGTGCTCTTCATACCAATGAAGGTCTTCGGAGGGAATTGGCTCAACCCAAGGAAGATCTGAGGGAATCCAATGACGAGCTGAAGTCGACCAAGGAGGAACTGAAGGCGACAAAGGCCAGCCAACAGAATATGACGAGTATGAATCCCGACCTTGTTGAAAAAAATGAGGTTCTGAAGACGAAGAATGAAGAACTCGTCACAGCCAACCGAAGCTTGGCGGTTCAAATTGATGAAGTTCAGACGAAGGCCCGGGATGACAAGGAAGCACATATGGCCAAACGTCGGAAACTTCATGACAAGATAAATTCGCTTAAGGAGCGAGGTCCTCCTACAATCAAGAGTTACGTAAAGGTGATTCGCATCGAAAATCTCCGAAGCATCTGATGAGATGAACGTAGAAATCCTGAAGATCTATTCTGAAGGCTACGAAGTCTGTCGAAGTCGAGATAAGGAAAAGTTGATTGCCGCCAAAGTAGATCCGGCTCTGCTCGACTCATCAGATGGTGAAGAAGATGATGCTAAGTGATGACTTATGTCTTTTATTTTAGGATTATTAGAAACTTTTTGTGAAAACTTTAAACTTTGTTTATGTAATTGTTTAACTTGTTAATGAAACTTCGACTTTCTCTTTCATGACTTATGTATAATGCATTTCTTATCAATAATTCAGCATCAATGATCTTGAATGATCTTAACTTAGATTGTGAATCAGATAAGGCATATAACAATTAAGTTAAAAAATGATATAAATTGAATTCAATGAACTGAACTGAATGAACCGAACTCAACACTTGAAAAAAATAAAGTAATGCATACTTATCGTTTTCGAAGTGTGAGACAGGTCATGTATAAGGTGAATTCGGTTGATCCTCCTTGCACCATCAAGATCTTGTTTACCGCTCGGGGTAAAACAAGTATATAAGGACATTTGTTTACCACTCGCGGTAGAACAATTTTATAAGAACCATGGAATTTGTTTACCACTCGTGGTAAAATAAATTCTTAAGGACACACCTGACAATAAGGCTGCCATTGAATGGCCAGCGAGTCCGACCGAACCTCCTTACTTTGGTGCATTTTGTTTACCACTCGCGGTAGAGCAAAATTAAAAGGACTATGGAATTTGTTTACCACTCGTGGTAAATCAAACCCATAAGGACACTCCTGCCGAAAAGGCTACCATCGAATGGTCAGCAAGTCCACCCCGTCCTCCTTACACCGATGAAGTTTGCCTACCATGAAGGCCTGATAAATTCATAAGGACCACCTACCAAGAAGGCTACCATCGAAATGGTCAAGAAGTCCCCCCGTCCTCCTTACACCACTGTGATTTTAGGACCAATAGGAAGAAGATTAATTGTGAAAAAATGAATCTTTTATTGATGATGATCCCACATTTATAGACTTCCGATAAACTGACTCGATCTCTACTGAAAATATTTCCAAAGTCTGCCAGCATGCCAAGTATTCTTGATTTCTGATCCGTCCAATGCCTTCAACCGATAAGTTCCTGGCTTCGGTACTTCAATCACCTCATACGGTCCTTCCTAGTTCGGCATCAGCTTTCCTATGTTCTGAGGGGTAGAAGCTTCGACTTCCCTGAGGACAAAGTCTCATACTTCAAATCTACGAAGCTTAACCCCCTTGTTATAATGCTTGGCTACTCTCCATTGATATGCTGCTAACTTGATCAAAGCTAACTCTCTGGCTTCTTCCAACAGATCCAGGTTGACCTTGAGCCCTTCATCATCAGATCTCTTTGAATCGACCGACCAAGACTGGTGGATCCAATCTCAACAGAACTAAGGCATCGCATACCATAGCTAATCTGAAAAGTGAACTCGTTGTAGTCCTTGGTGTAGTCCGATAAGCCCATAATCCGAAAGCGCCTCCTCCGCCATCTTCCTTTAGCTTCATTCCATCTGTGCTTAATCCCATTTAGTAGCTGCTCATTGGTCACCTCGACCGCCCATTGATTTGTGGATGAGCCACCGAAGTCTTCTTGTGTTGAACTCCCAGCTCCTTCAGAAATCCTTCAAACTTTGATCCCACAAACCGGCGTCCGTTATCTGATATCACCACCTTAGGAATTCCAAAACGAAACACTAATTGACTCCTTCATGAACTTCGGGCATTCTTGTTCCGTTATCAACCTAAGTGGCTTCGCTTCTACCCATTTGGTCATATAATCGATGGCAACTATGACAAAACCGACCGACCTTTAGCTTTCTAAGAATGGACCCAAAGATATCCACCCCCAGACAAAGAAAGGGTATAGGAGATAAGATCGAGTATAGCTCTTCTGGTGGCTGATGTGGGATCAGACTGTTGAGCTGACACTTCTCACACTTCTTCACATACTCCGTAGCTTCCTTGAAGATTGTAGGCCAGTAGAAACCCTGCCGAAGTACTTTGTAGGCTAATGACTTAGCAGCCATATGGTCGCCACAGATGCCCTCGTGAACCTCCCGAAGAGCATATTCAGCTTCGGACGGGACCAAACACTTCAATAATGGTGACGAAAAATGTCCTTCGATAAAGATCCCCATCAATAAGAAAGAAGTTGGCACTCTTGTACTTGATCTTCTTTGCCAACATCTGATCCGAAGGAAGGACGCCATCTGCCAGATATTCAATGTAGGGAGTCATCCAACAGTCAGAACGTTCAATACACATCTTTGATCATCCTCGCCCCACGAGCTTCATAATCTCCTAACACTTGCTTGACGACCAGCTGAGAGTCGCTGTAGATGATTAACCTTTGAACCTCCAAACTCTTCACCAATCGGACCCCCGCCAGCACTACTTCGTATTCGGCCTCGTTGTTCGTTGCCCTGAACCCAAATCTGATGGCCTGTTGCACTTTGAATCCCTCCGAACTTGTCAAGATAATCCCTGCTCCACTGACGTCCAAAGTAGAAGACCCATTTGCATATAAAGTCCAGAGCTCGACTATGTCAAGAACCTGAATCGCTTTCGACGGACGTTTCAAACCTAAAGAACTCAAAGATTCGCCGGAGAACGAACACTCCACCATGAAATCGGCCAAGGCCTGGCCTTTGATAGAAGTTCGGGGATGATATTTAATAAAAAATTAAGATAATTCCATTGTCCATGCTGTTAATCTCCCCGAAACTTCTGGCTTGCTCATCACCTTCTTCAACGGTTGGTCCGTGTTGTGACATCAGAGCCGAACCTTGAAAATATCTTTCAAGCTTTCATTAGCAATTATCAAAGCAAAGGCAAATTTTTTAATATTTGGGTACCTGGTTTCAGCATCTCTTAGGACATGGCTGACATAATAAAACGGATGCTGCTTTCTCCCTGCCTCCCGAACCAAGACAGCTACCACTGCCAACGAACTAGCTGCCAGGTATAAATACAAAGTCTCAGCTGGATCAGGTTTCACCAATAAGGGAGCCAAAGACAAATACGTCTTTATGCCTTGGAAGTCGTCTTCACACTCCGAAGTCCACTGGAACGTCTTTGCATTCTTCGGTCCCTTCAACGTATCAAAGAATGGCAAGCATCTCTCTGCCGATTTGGACATGAACCTCCTCAAAGCTGCAATCCTACCAGTCAGACGTTGAACGTCTTTGAATGACTGAGGAGTCTTCATGTTTAGAATAACCTGGATCTTCTCTGGATTGGCTTCGATACCCTTTCGATCGACCGGATAGCCTAAGAACTTCCCTGCACCGAGCCCGAAGGTGCACTTTGTAGGATTGAGCCTCAACTTGTGATGACGGACAGTCTGAAAGCATTCCTCTAGATCATCCAGGTGCTTCTGAACAATCATGCTCTTCACTATCATGTCATCCACATATACCTCCATGTTCCATCCTAGCTGCTTTTGGAAGACGAAATTCATCATTCTCTGATAAGTGGCTCCAGCATTTATCAAGCCAAAGGTCATCTTCTTGTAGGCATACACCGAACGATGTGTGATGAATGTTGTCTTTGGGATGTCCTCTTTGCACATAGAGATTTGATGATAACTTGAAAAAGCATCCATAAAGCTTAGTAATGCATACCCCGAAGTGGCATCGATGAGTTGATCGATGTGGGGCAGAGGATAGAAGTCCTTCGGGCAAGCTTTGTTCAGGTCCATGTAGTCGATGCAAACTCGCCATTTTCCATTCTGTTTCTAGACCAGCACCACGTTTGTCATCCATTCCGGATAATCGATCTCAAAGATGAAGTCAGCAGCTATCAGCTTCGCAACCTCTTCATCAATAATCCTATGTCGCTTAGGTGCAAAGATCCGCCTTTTCTGTCGAACTGGCTTCTTTGATGGATCTATATCTAGTCGGTGCTCGACAATTTTTCGGCTAATTCCAGGCATATCTTGTGGCTCCCATGCAAAGATGTCCGCATAGCAGCGAAGAAGTTCCATAAGGTTTGTCCGGAGAGGTTCCGGCAGACCCGAACCGATCTTCACTATCTTGTCCTTCTTCCCCAGAACTAACTCGATCTCCTCCGTCTCTCCTGCAGGAATAACCAATGGCTCCGAACTGCTTTCAGTGAAGGGCTCGATCTCAATTGCCATGGTTTGCTTCTGCTTGCTGACCCCTACTCCCGAGGTGATCACTACATTCCTGTAACATCGTGTGGCCAAATCCAAATCCCCTGCAACCTCTCCAACTCCATGTGCTGTTGGGAACTTGATCTTAAAGTGAGGGATGGAAGTCACTGCTTGGAGAGCAATCAAGGTAGGTCGTCCCAATATGGCGTTGTAGGCCGAATCTACATACACAACATAGAATTTACATGTTATTTCTACCTGTTGAAAGCAAAGATCAAGAAGATGACTAGAGCTCAATAGTCCCCCGCCACTTTGACCGGATCGTTCTTTGAAGTTATATAAGGGGCCTCCCCGCCCCACCTCCATCTTTCGCCCATCAAGATGCATCCTCTGATAAGCGTGGGCATACAGAATATCAACAGAAGACCCGTTGTCAATCATTATTCGCTTTATATCCACCGAACCCACTTGTGCTGTGATCACCAAGGCCCCTTCATGGGGTTCGATGGGCTCCGAAGGATAATCTGCTTCACCAAAAGATATAACTGTCCCTGAAAATGGTCTGTCGGTCTTCGGGGGAACACCCGCCACGGACATGACTGAATCCAGATATCCCCTCCTCTTCTTCCCTATCAACTTCCCTGCTGTCCCATCGGTTATTACATCAACGACGTGCCTTGGTGGTTGATTTGGAGCAGGTTGCGCGGGTGGAACCAATTGAACCGTCTCGAATAAAGACGCGGTCAACGTTCTATCGCTTCTTGTTGATCCTCCCGACCACATACTAAACTAATAAACCGCTTTGAACCTTCCTCTCCACAAAGTCCTTTAAATTGCAATACTCATTAGTATCGTGACCTGCAGCTTGATGATAGCCACAATATTTTCGAGCATTGCCCTGTCCCGACTTGAGAACGTCACGAGGCGATTCAAAGAACGGCTAGTTCCTGATCTGATCCAAAATCACCGACCTATCCGTATTCAGTTTGGTGTAAACCTTGTACACCTTCGGGGTAGGAGCAGGTGGGCGATTACTTCCCTATCACCATGAGTTGTTATACTTCTTCGAGCTGCCCTCTGGCCGATCATTATACCCTCCCACCTTCTTTTGATCGCCTTCAGCCTTAGGAGTACCTGCCTCTTTCATTCGATCCAAAGAAGGACGTTTCAGGCTATTCATAGCCTCTTCCATCACAATATAGCCTTCTGCTTTATCAAAATCTTCAGCCAAGCTCTTCGAATGGTGAAACATCAGCTTCTTCACCAGCTTCTCAGACTTTACCAGATCCAGCCCATTCTGAAATAACCCGACAGCTTGAAGATCATTGAGGTCTGCCACCTGACCAACTGCTTCCCTGAACCTCTTCACATACTGACCTAAGGACTCATTGGTAAACTGTTGGACCTGTGCTAAAGAACCTGTGGGCTTTCTTCTTCTTCGGTTTCTCCCAAAACGAGTATGGAATTTGTCACACAGCTCGGACCACGACGAGACCGAGTCTACAGGTAGAGTCCCCATCCACTGCCTTACATCCTTCCTTAACGTTGTAACAAATGTATGGCACTTGGCAGCATCGGTGAAATTATAATAATCCATCAGCCGGTCGAATGCCTGGCTATGGTCATAAGGGTCTCCAGACCCATCATAACTTTCCATATAAGGCAACTTCTTGGTGGTATCTGTCTTCTCCTTAAGAATGTCCGAGGAAAAAGGAGACGCCTTATTTCCCGGAGTATCTTTCACCTGTTGAACCTCGCCCAACCGCCGGAGCTCCTTCAACTCCTTCACCAAGAAATCCACACCTTCCGTCATGAGGAGATCTTTTTCCTAGGAATAACCTTCGCATTTCGGGCAGATCGACCCATTCCACCGTAATCCATGACCCTTGATGGACTTCTGGATCTACTTCGGCGTGTGGCCATGTCATCATGACGAGAATATTCACGTTGGTGCTCTCTCCTTCTATTCTCAAGTACATGCTCTCTTGACCGGCTCCTCTGTCTGCCACCATCTCGACCTTGAGAGCCGATGACAACAAGTGCTTTCTTTGATACCTCAGGAGTTCTGCTTCTTGATCTCCTTCTCTCCTAAGGTTGACCTCGAGACACATGCACAGAATGCTCCGGTTCCTTCCCTTCCCGATGTTGTACATCCTTATGCCTACTACGCCTTCCGGACTGAACATAAGTGGATGCCTCGTCTTTTAGATTGGCCATCCGAAGCATCTGCACAGCTATATCTTCCCTCTGCTTCAGAAGAACCTCTAAAGCTTTATTCGCCTCTTCTGCCATCTTCGTCAACTTGGCAGTTTTGTCATCCCGACCACTTCGGTGATGGGTTCTAGGCGGAGAACCCTCCACCTGCCTCCGATCTTGGTCACGGCCTTTATCATCAGCAAACACCAACCTCCGTCTGGCTCCACCATGAGCTCTCGAACGAGAACCCTTGGAAACATGTTTGGAAGCAGTGCTCTCACTCTCATGAGCACTCTTCGAAGGACCCAGACGATCCTTAACAGAAATGTGTTGGACAGATGAGCTCACAGCCTTCGGCTGTCCTTCCGGCGTATCTGCTCTACTCCTCACCATCTTTTCCGACGTAGAACAAATAAAGTTTTGTGATTGAAAACTACAAGACACTAGAACACAGCCCTCCTTCTAGCGCCAATGTTAACGCTTAAGATCTTCTACCACGCCCCAATCACGTAAGACGCCCGATCCCGCACACTAAACACAACAACACTAAAAGCTCGACGGCCGATCGTTGGGGATAGCTCAGGCGTGAAAGTCAGTACAGGCGATCACAAGGTTAACAATAGAGGATAAAAATATCTAATGCCTTGAAAGAGATAAAATTATCAGCTACCTTTTTTTAGAAGACTTCCTTGCCCTGATATACTCTCTAGTCCGGTGTACCGTGCCACCTACTACCGTCAGACACAGTCCCCCACTCCTCAGTGATCTCTACCGACTACATGCAGGCTGTCACCTTTTCCTACACTGTTTATGCCGCCCGCCGGCTATAATCCCATCCACATTAATGATCTGCAGACTTTTTGGTCAACAACTTTTCTCTTTAATCATTACAAGTCAAAGATGGATATATTTAATATCTAATGGGTCAATCCATTGGTCCGATCCAATACTGTAGGGATTTATCAAGGATAATACAAAGACTGGGCCCAATAACTTTAAGATCCAATAGTAAAGACCCAATGAATTAATCAAATAAGTAGGTTCAATCCATTCGGCCCAATATGTGAGATATCATTACCCAACAGCCATGTTTCTCAATCCCAAATTCTTTATTTACTTAACTCATTTACAAAATGAGAATGTGATGTTCAGGTTGAAATTTAGTCTCTGGTATTGGTATCATGGGGTTTGGGTTGATTGGAGCGAACCGGTTTTTGTTATTAAACTGTTGCTGCTTCTGTAGTTTCTTTGAGGGAACTGATATTTCTGTTATTTTCATATGATCCATCTCATATAAATAGTTAGAGAAACTCATTTAAAAATATCATTTCAATATGTAAAAATACCAATTTCCTTTCTTTGATTGCCAATAGAGGAGTGAATTTGAAAATATCATTTTATCGTGTGAAAATATAGAGTGAATTTTGTATTCGGGGAGGTCGGTTTTATATTCAAAAACTGTTCAGCAAAGTTCGAAAAAATGGGGAATGTTGGAGTAAACCAAAACAGTTTGGGTAGGATCTAAAGGTAATCATCCCCTGGGGTGGTGATGGGAGGACCCCAATTGGGATAGTGTTTTTTTTTCCTTTTTTATTGGGGGTCTTGATCATTTGGGAATGGAAGTGTGATTTCTTTGAGGGAGTTATTTCAGGCTATAGGGTAGAATTTTTTTTGTGTAATGATATCGAATGTTGTATATGCAAGCAATCACACAAAGCCACACGAATTTACAGGCAAATGCTTAACCGTTTATTGCAAAGGAATGGTCAATACAAAGGAAATGACACAAGAAGAACTATTTAACAAATCCAAGAGGAAGATGGAAGAGATTTCAGGGATCTATAAATTCAAGATTTCATTAATAGTGGAACATTGCTATAATTGGTTTCCAGTACAATATTGTCCACAATGGTAAGGGAAGGACCCAATTAATAAATTATTGAAACTAATATATAATATTTTATATATATATATATATACAACAAAAAATGGTGTGTTGACTATAAAAAGAAAAATCATTGAAAAAGAAATGAAATATGTTTGTGGAAAACACAACTAAATGCTCAGCCTGCTGATTTCCTAGCCCCGCAATGGATGATTTTTAAGCAGGGAAGGAAAGCAAAATATTTCCCTAGACAAAATTTTAAACTCAGCTTTTATCCCTGCTACCAGCAGCAACTTTGCGATGACGCCTTGAACTAGATCTCCTGTCTCTCCCACGTCTTGATGGGACTTTTGTTATGGTGGTAGCAACATTTCCTCTAGAAATCTCAGATGACGTTTTGTTTTGTGTTTCACCGATAGGGGGTGGAGGATGCAGAATAGGAATAGCAACAGGTGGAGGTGGAGGTGGAGGTGGAGGTGGAGGTGGTTGATGTTCCAGCACATCTCTATGGTACCCCTGCATGTTTAAAATTTTGGAAATATAACTACAGGCACATGAGATAGTGGCTTAGGAGGGAAAGATAAATTCTTTATATGTTAATGCATTTCATAAATCTTTTCTGAACGCAACCCTGCAGCAAAACGAGGGAGGAAGCATGCATAAGTATGTGTATGCTAGCAAGTTTGTTAGTAGTGTATGATCTTTGTCTGACAATGGAAGCAAAAGGTATTTTTGAAGATGAGAACAACTACAATTGGTGTTCTAAATTTACTCGGTTTCCTTTTTACAAGCTGCCACCGCCCACTATGATTTAAGTAAATTGAATGCGAAAATTCTTGTTGAATGATTACCTGAACTACAAAGTTGCGCCTTTTCGCAGTCCAAGAACATATTAACAGTCCAATTTGTCTTTGACGCAATCTTGTCCCTTACAGTAGCAAAACTTATTTGGTCCCTGGGAGTGAATCGGTCAACTTCATTGAACCAAAGACAAGTAAAGAGATTGGAGATAGGAACATGCTCCTTTATAATTACACAGCCTTCAGGAACATCTGCATAAACAAATCACAAATCAAATTCAATTAAAGATGGGAAAATGCAAGAAAAACAACAGAAAAAGAGCAGAGAGCATGCTCCTACCACTTGTGATGGGAAGCTTGGCCACAGAATATGGAGTTAAACCCTCCCTTCTATAAAAATCAACCTGGAAGTCGATGGATTCATTATCGTACTTTGAAGCAGCCTTATTAGCCTCGGCTTCAACAAACACATCAAAGCGCTTATAATGCCTAGATATTGCAAAACTGACATTTTTCCTCCACAAGAACCTAGATGGTAAGCAGAAAACTTAAGGTCAACCAGATTATGGTAAAACTAGGCAGGATTGAAGTTTGAAATTGCAAGAATGCAAATATGAAGTCTACCGACGTATTAAAGGTCCCAATAAACTTATTATGCCAAACATTAGTAGTAGCACAAGAGTGAAAAGAATCATATTTTAACCCTTGACATATTGGGATACAGGGAGTAATTAGTATATAAACGCTAAAATGAATATAAACTTATTTAAAATTAAAATAATTTTTCGAAAATACAATGTCAACAACGAGAACACAATGCAACTTTTTTATCGACTGCCAGATGAACCCTATTTTGTAGCTAATTACCACGAAACATTCTATATGGCTCAAAATCAATAGATCATTCCTTTCTCCATGACAGGAAAGATCAGACATGCAAACTACAATGTCTGAACACAGAAATTTGCTACATTATATTTTCAATCTAACTGGATAGGAATGATTCATTATACACCCTCTTACAAGTTTATATAACGAGCAAGAACAGATAAGTTAAATGAAGAACCATACTGCACATATCATTTAAAACAATAGAGATAGGTTTTGTGAAAAACTTACTTATCAGAGGGGTAAATGAGAGAAATTCAGAAAAATTAAGGAATTCAGTTACTAGTCCTGTATTTTTATGTTTGATCATTACAATTTTAACTTAGGAAGATACTGGAGTAGGATTTTCAATCTCAAAATTTAAGCCAATAGGACAAATAAAATTCTACATACCTTTCTAGAATTTGATATGGATCCATAACAAGCTGAAGTTTACCATCAATCCAGACCGAGTAGTGGGCATTAGGAAATAGTCTATGCAGTAGAAGTTTTGGAACCTGCAGTAAAGAAAAACCTCGAGTATTTTTATCTAGTAAGTTATATAAATTCATGAATTTACAAGTTAGAAGGTCAGATAGTTCCTAATTGAGAATACAAATTGCATAGCAGCGCCATTGCCATTATATTACTGATCTCTTTATATATGAAGAAGGTGACGTTGCTTTGTACATGACAAGACATAGGGACATAGGGTGTCATTCCAAAATGTTAATAAGTGGAAACTACTACAGGAAAGGGGGAAGAAAGAGAACAGACGGTAAAACATACTGTTTACCCCCACCGTACCAATTTAACTAAGCTTCTTTCTATTTTGGGATGTCTTGAAATAAGTAAGCTCATTCTATCCTGACCATTCATCTCTATCAAATGATTTTATCAATGGTTGTAAGAAAAAGCAAAACACTAATTACGCCTATCCTAAAACTATGTGTCGGTAAAACAAGTATCACAAGGATATCACTGGTTAAAATGCCAACATCAAGACAAGGGAGACTGGGAGGGAGATGCCTTACTTTCTATGTACAGTGCGATTGCCTTAAAAATGTTGAGACTTGAGAATGATGCTGTTTATCTAAGAATTATTATGTTCCTTTCCTATAGCATGGTAAGAGGATCATTCAGATGCAATGTTAGTGTACTTGCAAAAGTAGATTCGGAGTATTAGGTCATACATTATACTTTCCCTTTTTATCATAACCAAAAATTATTGGCCAACCTCCATATGATCTTGAAAATTTTCAAAATTAAGCTTCATTACATTCATCTGTTCTTTAGTCCTTGAAGTATACCAATTTGGAAGAGAAGTCTAAAAAAAAAAGAAAAAGAAGAACAAATGTTTATTATATCTAATGTTTTTAGATTAATTATGGGAAAAGTTTTTGTAATTATCATGGTAAACAACTTACTAGAAGTCTAGAGGAACTTGTAACACTTGTAAGAACAGTCTTTCAAATTAAACTATGCAAAACATAAAAGGATATTTTATGATACTTGTCAACACTCGTAGAGTTACTATTTTGAAGAGATTCTGATGATCTATCTATGTTTCCAAGTCCTCACTGTAGAAAGGGTATCTCAGTTGATATTCCTACACCTTTCTAATTCAGAAGCATAAAAAGAACAAAAAGTGTTTGACAACATGCACATTGTTCCATGGATTTAATATAAATAAATTGATGAAAAAGAAAGATGAAGTTACTGAAACTTAGAATATTTACCTTGCCATTTCTTCTAGGGTCATCGTAAGGCAGGTTGTGGATGACAACAATTCTCCACAATCCCAGCTTCTTACTATGATCCAGTTCAGTTGAATTTCTTAGAAATTTGTCTGTTTCTTCATCTACGAACATAAAGAAGCAAACATTTTCCTTGGCAGTTTCACTAATATTCTTTGGCTGTTGTATTAAATCATAGGCCCCTGATAGAAGAAATGAATTTATCAGAGTAACAACCACAAGGTAAACATGGGAATGATAATAAAATAGACTTATAATAGCATTACCAAATATCGCAGATGCAACGACCACCCCTCGACATTGCTCCATCTCAAGAAGGTCAAAATCATCAAGATCAAATCCTGTCTGACGTCCAGGCTTAATTCCTCGGACAAATCTATTGGTGTAGATACAAGCCAACACAAACACACAATCAGCAAAGAAGATTGAAAAGGTAAAAGATAAAACATAGCAATAATAAACGGTGACCATTTTGAAAGAGAGAAGATAAGCCAAGAAAATCTATTTTATAGCAACTATTTCTAGGTAAGAAGTAAACAGATAAATTCTTCCCATTAAAATATCATACCCACAGTGGACGCCCATTGATTCTCTTACATCATAAGAATCGGTTCTCTGCTTGAGTGAAGGATATCCACCAAATTCTGAGCCTCCGAACTCACTTCTAGTTAAATTTTCTTCATAAATATACGTTAAATTTTGAAGTATGGGAGAGAATGATGGGGCCTTTGGCATCAAGGCAATAGCTTCTTCAACAGGAAGGTAACATACTGGACATGCTGATATCACAGAAAAACAAATGTAAGACATATTACACCTATGAAGCCGTAAAATCAACTTTGTAAATATAGAGCAACTTGGCCTCTACAGAGTTAAACCTTTGTTGTGCTATCTATCGATAATCATGTGTCTCCATGTAGCATGTAAGGTAGCAATAACTAACCACCATAGTAATTTCAGAAGATATTTCATAATAAATCCCAAAACAGAATAAAATCAAACAAGTCCACTTACGACGTGGTCCAGTCCTTTTCTTATCTGCTGGTGGGGGAGGCAGTGCAAAACTTTCACATGGATTCCCAGGAGGAAGGGTGTACCCGCTAAAATACGCAGGAGGTGGAGGAGGCTGAGCTATAACTCTTCCCTCGTTATTCTGTATAGAAGAATTAGATTCCATATGTATAACTTGATCTACATTTGGTGGTGAATACTCAGGATGGTTTAAATCTGTAGTATCATTAAACCCCATGCTTTGGATACGTACGCCTTCTTGTTCATCTTCACCTAAATACAAGCGACAAGTGACAAATCATTTCCATGCTCAGTCAAAGTTAAAACTAATAATCAACATCTAATCCTTGGTTGAGAACTTGACATGCCTGCCCATTAAAATATTTTAATCTAATGGGAAATTTCAAGCACCAAAAAAACTGTAACTACATAAGGCAGGCAGGATAGGGGACAGCATAAAATTCCACAAGACACCACTCTTAGGTGCCATGAAGCGCACAAATATGGCATGTTTATGAACTGCTAATAATTTTGGGAAATGCTTCCTCCATTCTGAGAGTTAAACAAATGAATGCAGAACAAAAACGAAGGATAAAGCACCATTAACAGCAAATGCCAATTAAGTCCAACCAACATTAGGTAAAAATTTGGTCTTTCCTTGCTTCGTTACTGTTATTAATCAATCTACATGTATTTAAGACTGCCTACCTATTAGATGTATATAATGAATATTTCTGTAAGCCATGAACCAAAGAGACTGGAAAACAAACCTTTGCCAACATATAATACCCATCCAAACACCAAGGCAGAAACAGCACACAAGAGCAGCATTCCAACTTTCTTGCGAGGGGCGAATTTGAAGAACCAGTGATACAATCTCTCCTTCTCTTTCAACATCTTTGCAGGCTTTCGGGCCGCAATTGGTGTCGTTGTTGTATGATTTGATTGCAGTCCGTTCTGAAATTGTTGTTGCAATGACCCATAACTTCCAGAAGCTCGGAGTCCCAACGACCCTGAAGTCATTGTTGTACCCCAAATTCCTCAACTTCTTCTCTCATCTCCCCCACCTCTCATCCAAATCAAAACTTACAAATTCTCTCTCCTCCAAAATCACACCCAACTGATAATTTCTCTCCCAAACGCCTCAAATCACCTCCTAAAATGCAGAAACAACTGATATATTCTCTCTCCTCCAACAAAATTCACATACCCAACTGATAATTTCTCTCACAAACTCCTCAAATCACCAATCACAGAAACAACTGATCTATATTCTATCTTCCCCTAAAAATCCACCACCCAGTACGGCAAAGCAGCCCCAATGATGGGTGCAGAGCAATAGTCAGTTTCAACCAAATTAATCAAACGACATCGACCCTCCACCAAAAATGCCTAACAGAAAACCCAACAAGAGCTTTCTCTTTCATTGCAAAAGATACTTAAGAAAATATAAAACAAACGACACTGCTTTCCCAATCAAAACCCACTATTTAATTCACTCTCGATTAACTCAAAATCAGAGTCCGAGAAAGAACACAAACAAAATTGACTGATACCCAAAATCGAAACAGGTTTGTCATTGCTTCTTCGTGGGAAATGGGAATCAATTGATTTGGACAAATCTGAGATCACATTTTATATATCTGGATTTTATTTTTTTTATATCAAAGTGTGAAAATTCATATTTTCATTATTTCGACACTATTAATTGCTAAATGCTAATGGAGTAAACAATAGGTGTATATATACACTTGGCCCAAAATTTCTATTAAAGTTAGATTTTTTTTCATTTAGAATCAATTTATAAATCTATAATATTTAGTAGAGACATACATGAAACAATAAAAGATTATATATAAAATTGGAATTTTTTTAATGAAAATTTTATTTATCTTTTTATTCTTACTGTTTCAAAATAGAAGTGTCGTTTTTATTTTTAAAGTCAACTTAAATTTAAAATTAATATAATTTATGTAAACAATAAATATTGCACAATACATATGTCATTTTCTCATGCCAATGAATTATTATTATTTTTCGTATTTTAATCTTTTTTTAGTCCTCTTCACCTACCTAGCTATTCATAATTTTTTATCTATACTCAGTT
Organism: Panax ginseng; assembly: GCA_020205605.1. Classification (NCBI taxonomy): domain Eukaryota; kingdom Viridiplantae; phylum Streptophyta; class Magnoliopsida; order Apiales; family Araliaceae; genus Panax; species Panax ginseng. The sequence continues at coordinate 11,826,093 of CM035128.1, read as the reverse complement.
TAATGATGTACACGTATATATTTCTTAAAGAGGGAAGAGTGCACATGATCAAAAAAATCTAACGTTGTTGCGTGAGTTGTCTTTTATAATAATATTAGTTGTGACATGTGTCTACGGCATTATATTAACGATGGAATTTATTCTAAATTTTGGACGATTTAAATAATTTATTAAAATAAGCAAAAAATTCAAAATCATTGTTGAATCTCCTCTTCTTGAAATGTCCATTCTTATTGTTTTAGTCATAATTACCACCGAAGTGGTTACCATTTCTAGCATGCTGATTCTCTCCACGTTTATTGTCACCGCTTCGATGACTGCTATCACTAGTATTATCATTTTATCGGCTGCTCTCTTTTGGTTGGGTTGACTCATTATCGCACTCCAATAACTGAACCCTATTAACAACATCTGAATACAAACACAGTTTATGAGAGATAAGATATTGACGTATCTCGGGTTTCAAACCTCTTAGAAACTTCGCGTCATTCTCTCCTCATTATCAACTAAATGGGACGCAAACCGGGACAACTCGGCGAACTTGACTTCGTACTGCGACATGGACATTTTATTTTGCTCCAGCTTGATAAACTCTACCTCTTTCATGTGACGAATACTTTAGAAAAAGTACTTGTCGTTGAACAGTTCTTGGAACTTCTCCCAAGACATCTTGGTCTGGCAAGAAGTTGAGTACGCTTTTACTGATTTCCACCAAGAATCGCCTCCCGCCCGCAACATGAAGGTGGCAAAAGAGAACTTTGCTTCTCGGAGCATCCCAAGACATTAAATATCTTGTTGATCCGCTTTATCCACGTCTCGCCTTTTGTGGTTTTGGTTCTCCAAAAACTCGGTGGTCTCACTTCCTCGAATCGCTTAATGCGGTAACCATCCGAGAGTTGTCGGTGTTTCCACCGCATTTTGGATGAGAGCCGCTCTTGCTCGATGTTGCATGAATTGCATAAAGCCTCTGAACATTTCATCGTTCATTATCTGGTCAGTGTTGTTGTTTGCCTGAGGATTATCGCCTTCTTGATGCACATTGTCCTTATTATTGATCTGTGGAGACTCAACAGTCTCCTGTGCTCCATTGATGTTCTCAACATTTTCGGATGTCATTTTCAAATACTGCCACAAAACAAAGGTTAATTGACATGCAATATATTATTCCTATACTCTGACCGACCAATTAAATGCCAAAAACTTAGGTAGGTCATACTAGCGAAGGAATTTTTCGTCTCTCCCCTCCTAGTTCTTGTCTCACATTTCAGTCAGGGATCATATCCCTAAGCTTTGATACCAACTGTGACGCCCCCAAAATAGGTATATATCACCCATCTTGAGTCGCCAAATACATGGTACAAAATTTAAATACAACTTAATAATACACCTATCGTGTAAAATACGTTAAAACGTAAACTGAGAGTTTTAATACAAATATTGTCATCTAGACAATATCCACACTCAATTGAATCCTCATTACATTTATTATCACACTATTTAACAGAATAGTGAGGATTACTAATGTTATTATCCGGGACCGTCAAATCTCGCTCCCGACTAGTCCTCGCTACGTTCTCATTTTCTCAAGAGAACAATGAAAGTAAAAGGTGAGCTCAACTAGCCCAAGAAGAAATATTATGACTAAGATAATGCGTAATAAATTATCTTTAGCCTTCAACAATGATGTTAAACCGATACAATATAACAAACATCAAGTTTAACTGCAGTAGAACAAGCAATCCATTAAAAAAAATCAAGTAGAGAATAAAATTTACTATCTTTTATGATTTAAAAGTTTTCATCACTTTTATCGCTAGGACTCTCAAATTTTAATAAATAATCCATCATCATCTTTGACTACTACCAAGGATATTCATTAAGTATCACAACCACAAATTATCCATGCTTTACTACGGCCAAGGATATTCGTGTATTCATCAATGGCCATGATCATGCCAACAACTGTCCATCAATGCACTACGGGCCAATGAGGACTTTTACCACATCATTTGTAATATTACGGTCATGATTATACCGAATAATTCCTGTTCATAATCATACAAAGTCCATCTATGCACTACAGGCCACAGATGACTTTCAACATAATATAAACATAAAAATGATGACAATGATATAAGAATTCAATAAAATAAGTTCAAGAATTAATTTATCCAGGAACCAATAACATCCAAATTGTCAACATGATACTGCTTTGTGGGGTAAAACTCAAGAATGCTCAGAAGAATAATTCCATGAAAAAATACTGGATGAAGCGCAAATATCAAGGATATTTCACTAATTTCATGGAGTATAAAAGCCAAAACTTTAACCAACTAAGTATAATAAATAATGGAATAACAAAAGAATCACCAAGCATGCGATAGACCGCACAAACAGGTTATTCCAACAGAATAATAAATAACGGAACCAGGTCATGCAGAACGCACGCATGTGGGATATTCAATGAATAATAAATAACGAAACCAGTCATGCGTAAATTCCAATGTAATAATAAATAACGGAACAGGTCAGAAGATCCCAAATAATTAATAAATGAAATTTAATTTCCTCTAATTATTATTTTGAAATAGTAAGGGTTGATGTGATTAATGTGGATAATTTACGGGTAAAATACATAAATATTTCAAAATAAGCAAGTGGTTATAAAATATTCATTGTTGTGGGAATATTCGTTTGGTCGTGGAATATTCAGATCGTTTGGGAATAATATTAACGCAATGGCAGCAACCATGTGTGGGCCCCATAACGAAAAAGCGATTGGAGGAAGAAAATGACAAATATAAGTTGTTTAAAAATAACTGCGTAGTTGTTACCGCTTTTAATCGTTGGAATACCCGTGGTTAAAACACGAGAATAACGCGTTGTCGAATCCAGAAGAGCAGTATTGCACCAATTATTGACTCTCACGTACGTGAAGGCTTTACTCAATAATGGTTACTGTAATTCATCGCTCGGTGTTTTATTTTATTGATTCAATAATTGTCTGCGTTGATATTTTATATTGTCGTTGTTTTAATAATTGTCATTACACAAGATTTTTCATTGTCGTAAAACAATAATTCATATTATCTGAATAATATTATTAGATAACATTATTGGCAATGTCTAGAAAGTTACATCTAAGGAGAGGTTTGGTCACCTAATTGCGGCAGAAGAAGGAGAAATTCTTATTCGAAAGCCCTCTTCCTGAGGGCGCACGGTTGTCAATATTGTGATTTCGTAATATTATTTGTGAATAATTAATTATTGATTCATATGATGAGGAAAATATTGATTTTATGTGGATATAGATGGAGAAAATTTTTAATGTGACAATTGTTGAAAATTGAAATTTTATCTTTTTCTGATAAAATAATTCATTTAAATATATATTATTATATTTTAATAATATAATAATGGTGATATTTTTACAACGAATGTGGGATATATGAGTATACGAGGAGGAAGAGTATTTTTGTTGCAATAAATGTTTAAAACATGTTAAACATGTCGGTGGACCCCATTTATTGACTGAAATTTGATTATAGCCTCTAAAATCACCCGTTTATGGATTTCGGTCAATTTCTGTTGGGAATTTAGAAAACCTTTCTTCTGCAAAGTTGTAGAGAATTGGATTTCCTATAAAACTCATGAGATTCGAATTTTCTGATAAAAGGGCTATTTATTGTGAATTATTGAAGTTCAAGTCTCAAATAATTAATTTTTGGAAGTTTAAATTATTTTAAATTAGAAAACGTTTTTTTATTTTCTTCTAGAAGGTTGGCATGTGTGAATTGCTGAGATTCAGATTTCAAAGAATACGTATAATATTTTTATAAATATTAATATTTTATTAAATTTTTTCGCTTTTTGGTGTTCTAAGCAATTTTCTATAAATAGGTGCTTAGGTTAGAATTGAAAATCACACGTAAAGCTGAAGTTTTTCTCTCTATATTATCGAGCGTATTCTTGTGAGTATTTTGAGTATACTTTGAGTATTGCTATACGGTGAAAGTTCAAGATATAGTCTATATCAAGTATTCCAGTTAGAAGTACTGATCTTTCGAGGTAAGGGATGTTATTTTATTCGAAAAATGATATTATTTCTTCAATATCATTATCTTAGAAATATTGGTTGGAAGTTTTATCAAATTTGGAACTTTTGGTGTCGGTTACTATTCACGATACTCAACCTTTATTCACGATATACTAAGACTATTCACGAATCATTTAAGACTATTCATGAAAAATAAAAATTTTTCTTTTCGTCAAAATATCTATTGTGGATACTAGCTTTGATTGTATCCATGTTTTGATCATTCTTGAATTTTACGCCACTATGATTATTTTTGAGGTATTTTTGGACGTGGATAAAACAAAGTACGAATCCTTAATCCTTAATCCTTGTCATTTTGATTCATTTGGATTCGCTTTTTTTTAAAAATATTTTTCATCATCCTCGGTCTTAAATGATGATATTATTGAATATCTTTGGCCCTGTAGTGTAAAAGATGAATGATTTATGATGAATATCTTTGGCCCGTAGAAAAAGATGAGCAGTGTTTAGATGAACACGACCAATGGTGAATGTCCTTGGCCTGTAGTGCAAGGATGAATATTTGATCCCGATATATATTGATTGATGTTACAGGATAAAATGAGCGATGAACTTTAAAATTCATACATAGAAGATAGTAGTTTGCATTCTCTACTTAACTCTTCTAATGAATTATTATTTCCATTGCGAATATTGATTTAAAACTTGTTGTCTATTGTATTCTATTATATTTTTCCTGTTGAAGACTAACGATAATTTTGTTGTATATTATCTTAGTCATAATATTCTTTTCTTGGCTAGTCGAGCTCACCCTTTTCCTTTTTGTTCCATTTTTCTTTCCTGTGGAGGCGAGAATATAAAGCAAGTACTGAGCCTGGGGTATGGAATGAAAGTTCTAGGGAGAGTTGTTTAGTAGTCCTCACCATTGTTGTAAAATAATGTATCAATAATTATGATGAGGATTTATTTGTATGTGGATATTGTCAGATGGCAATATCTCGTATTTAAACATGCGCTTACTATTGTAATAATAAAGTTGTAGTTGTTTATGCATGCACTGTATTGACAACTCGAGAATGGGGGATGTAGACCTATTTTGGGGTGTCACATGTGTCATGCGTAAACGCTTATACATGTGATGTTCCAACAGAATAATAAATAACGGAACCGTGTCATGCGTAATCCACGAGACAAGATGTTCCAACATAATAATAAAGAATGAAATAATGAAGAATTTCACCATGTATGCGCAGATCTTGATAGAGTAAAGTTATTCCAACATAATAATAAAGAATGGAATAATGAGATGAATTTCACCAAGTATGTCAGATACTTAGATGTAGACAAAGTTATTCCAACATAATAATAAAGAATGGAATAATGTAAGAATTTCACAGTATAGGGTAGTCACAGTATACAAAGTTATTCCAACAGAATAATAAAAATGGAATAATGAAGAATTTCACCATGTATGCGAGTACTTTTGCATATACAAAAGTTATTCTAACATAATAATAAAGAATGAAATAATGGAAGAATTTCACCATGTATGATTTGCTTGGCATGACGAGTTATTCCAACATAATAATAAAGAATGGAATAACACAAGAATTTCACCAAGTATAGGATAGTCGCAGATACAAAGTTATTCCAATGAGAATAATAAAGAATGGAATAATGTAAGTTCTCTTCATGAATACTGAAAAAAATAATACCCCTTACTTGCACAACACATAATATCCCTTACCTTATAAGAAGAGTACTCTCACGGGTAGAATCTGGGATATACTTGAAGAAAACTTCAGACTACGCTTCAAAGCTTTCTTAAACTCTAAAGAAATACGCCAAGATTATAGAAGAAAAATTCTCTCTACAGTTTCTTTCTCTAGAGTTTCAGTGAATTCGTAAGAAATAATGAAGGAATGAGCTTCTATTTATAGAAGAATGAACTGAATAGTAACTAATTTCTGAACGGTCCAGATTGGTTTACTATAAAATATTCTAATAAAATAAATTTTTTAAATAAAATATAATATATTCTATTTATAATCTAATAAAACGAATACCTTTATAAAAGTATTCTGTTTTATATAAAAAGATTTTACTATACAAAACACTATGCAGACACTATGCAACATTATGCATAATAAAATATAATATATTCTAATTATTGTCTAATAAAACAAATAACTTTATAAAAGTATTCTGTTTTATATAAAAAGATTTTACTATGAAAAATACTATACATAATAGAATATAATATATTCTATTTATAGTCTAATAAAACGAATAACTTTATAAAAGTATTCTGTTTTATTACGTTAATAATACTAATAAAACAGAACTCATCATCATTATTACAATTCACATTATTAATCGACCAGGTCTTTTTCAGGAAAGAGGGGGCTTTCCAATAAGAATTTCTCTCTATTGGCGCGCAATTAGGTGATCAAACCTCTCCTTGACAGAACTTCTAAACATCGTTAATATTGTAAATAATAATATTAATAACTTCGTCGTCTCAATTATTGATTTAATAATATATAAAATATCGACAATAATTGAATCAATTAACGTGAGATACTATGCAACAACAATTCTTTGAAGCAATAATTGAACACAAACCGAGTGACTTCTCACGTAAGCATCAATAATCAATACAATTGTGCTTACTACGCAACCACGCGTATTCCTGTACTTTTAACACCGGGTGTTTCAACAGTTAACGATAAAACTTCCGCCGTTATTTTCATAAAATATTTTTGTTGTTTTCTCAATTCGATAACAATTCCGTTGTGGGGTCCACCAATAATTGTGCCGTCGTACGAATATTCCTCGACCAATCGAACAACTTGCGTACTTTATAAAATTTATAAATATTACCCACAACTATAACATTATATTAAATCCACACCATAATATTCAAACTTTGGACAGTGCAGATAATTTATTAAGATGAACAAAAAATTTAAAATTAATTGTATTTTGTTAGATAAATTATTTAAAAAAATTATGAAACACTCTTTTATACATAACGTAAGGAATTTATTCAATTACATAAAATGACGTTGTTTTTGTACGACAACTTAGACAATAACATTAGGTATCGATCACTTCCTTTTTTATCTTAATTATTAATTAATAAAATCAAATATTTAATATTGGTTGGAAGTTTTTATCAAATTTGGAACTTTTGGTGTCGAGGTTACTATTCACGTATACGGCACTATTCACGAATACGACACTATTCATCGAAAAATAAAAATTTTTCTTTTCGTCCAAAATATCTATTGTGGATACTAGCTTTGATTGTATCCATGTTTTGATCATTCTTGAATTTTACGCCACTATGATTATTTTTGAGGTATTTTTGGACGTGGATAAAACAAAGTACGAATCCTTAATCCTTAATCCTTGTCATTTTGATTCACTGGATTCGTTTTTTTTTTAAAAATATTTTCATCATCCTCAGTCTTAAATGATGATATTATTGAATATCTTTGGCCTCAGTAGTGCAAAGATGAATGATTTATGATGAATATCTTTGGCCCGTAGTGCAAAGATGAGCAGTGTTTAGATGAACATGACGACTAATTGGTGAATGTCCTCGGCTCAGTAGTGCAAGGATGAATATTTGATCCCAGATATATATTGATTGATGTTACAGGATAAAAATAGACGATGAACTTTAAAATTCATACATGTAAGATAGTAGTTTGCATTCTCTACTTAACTCTTCTAATGAATTATTATTTCACTGCGAATATTGATTTAAAACTTGTTATCTCATTGTATTCTATTATATTTTTCCTGTTGAAGACTAACAATAATTTTGTTGTATATTATCTTAGTCATAATATTCTTTCTTTGGGCTAGTCGAGCTCACCCTTTTCCTTTTTGTTCCATTTTTCTTCCTGTGAGGCGAGAATATAGCAAGTACGTAGTCTGGGGTATGGAATGAAAGTTCTAGGGAGAGTTGTTTAGTAGTCCTCACCATTGTTGTAAAATAATGTATCAATAATTATGATGAGGATTTATTTGTATGTGGATATTTATTCAGATGGCAATATCTCGTATTTAAACTCACACGCTTTACTATTGTAATAATAAAGTTGTAGTTGTTTACGCAGGTGTATTAACAACTCGTAATGGGGATGTAGACCTATTTTGGGGGTGTCACATGTGTCATGCGTAGAACGCACATACTGAGGATGTTCCAACAGAATAATAAATAACGGAACCAGTCATGCGTAATCCACGCAGACAAGATGTTCCAATGTAATAATAAAGAATGAAATAATGTAAGAATTTCACCATGTATGCAGATTGAGATGACAAAAGTTATTCCAACATAATAATAAAGAATGGAATAACAGATGAATTTCACCAAGTATGTCAGACTTCTTGGCATGTAGACAAAGTTATTCCAACATAATAATAAAGAATGGAATAATGTAAGAATTTCACCAAGTATAGGGTAGTCCACAGATACAAAGTTATTCCAATGTAATAATAAAAATGGAATAATGGAAGAATTTCACCATGTATGCGCAGACTTTTTGCATATACAAAGTTATTCTAACATAATAATAAAGAATGAAATAATGGAAGAATTTCACCATGTATGTATGCAGATTTGACAGACAAAAGTTATTCCAACATAATAATAAAGAATGGAATAACACAAGAATTTCACCAAGTATAGGATAGTTCGTGATATGAGTTATTCCAATGTAATAATAAAGAATGGAATAATGAAGTTCTCTTCATGAATACGGAAAAATAATACCCTTTACTTCAGGTACAACACATAATATCCCTTACCTTATAAAGAAGAGTAATCAAATGGGTAGAATCGGGGATATACTTGAAGAAAACTCAAGACTACGCTTCAAAGCTTTCTTAAACTCTAAAGAAATACGCCAAGATTATAGAAGAAAAATTCTCTCTACAGATTTTTTTCTCAGAGTTTTAGTGAATTCGTAAGAAATAATGAAGGAATGAGCTTCTATTTATGTAAGAATGAACTGAATAAGAATTAATTTCTGAAAACAGTCCAGATTGGTTTACTATAAAATATTCTAATAAAATAAATTTTTAAATAAAATATAATATATTCTATTTATAATCTAATAAAACGAATACCTTTATAAAAGTATTACATTTTTTATATAAAAAGATTTTACTATCTGAAAACACTATGCATACCTTTACGCAACATTATGCATAATAAAATATAATATATTCTAAATATTGTCTAATAAAACAAATAACTTTATAAAAGTATTCTTTTTATATAAAAAGATTTTACTATGAAAAATACTATACATAATAGAATATAATATATTCTATTTATAGTCTAATAAAACGAATAACTTTATAAAAGTATTTCGCTTTTTATTACGTTAATAATACTAATAAAACAGAACTCATCATCATTATTACAATTCACATTATTAATCGACCAGGTCGTTTTCAGGAAAGAGGGGGCTTTCCAATAAGAATTTCTCTCTATTGGCGCGCAATTAGGTGATCAAACTCTCCTCGATGTAACTTCTAAACATCGTTAATATTGTAAATAATAATATTAATAACTTCGCTGCCTCAATTATTGATTTAATAATATATAAAATATCGACAATAATTGAATCAATTAACGTGAGATACTATGCAACAATTCATCAAGCAATAATTGAACAAAAGCGAGTGACTTCTCACGTAAGCATCAATAATCAATACAAGTGTCGCTACTATGCAACCATGCGTATTCTCGTATTTTTAACACGGGTGTTTTCAACAGTTAACGATAAAACTTCCAGTAGTTATTTTTATAAAATATTTTTGTTGTTTTTCAATTCGATAACAATTCCGTTGTAGGTCCAATTAATAATTGTCTTGGTCAGCACGAATATTCCTAATTAATCGAACAACTGCATGCACTTTATAAAATTTATAAATATTACCCACAACTATAACATTATATTAAATCCACACCATAATATTCAAACTTTGGACAGTGCAGATAATTTATTAAGATGAACAAAAAATTTAAAATTAATTGTATTTTGTTAGATAAATTATTTAAAAAAATTATGAAACACTCTTTTATACATAACGTAAGGAATTTATTCAATTACATAAAATGACGTTGTTTTTGTACGACAACTTAGACAATAACATTAGGTATCGATCACTTCCTTTTTTATCTTAATTATTAATTAATAAAATCAAATATTTAATGAATGTCCAAACCTTCTACAAGACAGTCTCTCCAATACTCCGATGAATTTGGAATATTATGTTTAATCTTTTTTCAAGTTGCTTGCCATTTGGGTATGTACCGATGATAATACCACTTAAATATAAGAGACATTTGTTTCTTGTCTTAGGTTTGCTTAAGCTAGCAGCTTTTACCGGTTGGCCTTCTACTTTCAAATTTAACTGAATTTTCTTTCCTCAACGGGTCAAAATCATACATTTAAAGTTCCGCAAAATTAATAATTTGGCCATCAAAATTGGCACATTTTACTGAATATCCGATTGAATTTTTAATTTTTAAAATTAAGTCAGTGAACTAATTTTTATTTTCAAATTGGGTCATTCCGTTAAAAAAAGTTGACAGACGTTAATTTTTTATCTACGTGGCGCTGACGTAACAAAAAAATAAAAAATATTGCTTATGTGGCAACAAAAATCAAAAACAGATTTTAAAAATAAAAAAATTAACATTTTAAAGTTTTAAAAATAACAAAAACATAATAAAATAAAACAAAAAAATACAGATTTAAAAAAAAACAGATTTTTTTTTAAAAAAAGCAGATTTTTTTTTAAAAAACAGATCTTTTAAAAAAACAGATTTTTTAAAAAAATAGATTTTAAAAAAAACAGTTTTTTTTAAAAACAGATTTTTTTTAAAAAAACAGAGTTTTAAAAAAACAGATTTTTTTAAAAAAAGCAGATTTTTTAAAAAAGCAGTTTTTTAAAAAAACTGATTTTTAAAAAAACACAGATTTTTAAAAAAAACAGTTTTTTTTTTAAATCTGTTTTTAAAAAAAAGTCTGTTTTTTTTAAAATCTGTATTTTTTTGTTTTATTATATTATGTTTTTGTTATTTTTAAAATGTTAATTTTTTTTTATTTTAAAATCTGTTTTTGATTTTTTTTTGCCACATAAGCAATATTTTTTATTTTTTTGTCACGTCAACACCACGTAGACAAAAAATTAACGTCTGTCAACTTTTTTTAACGGAATGACCTAATTTGAAAATAAAAATTAGTTCAGTGACTTAATTTGAAAAATTAAAAGTTCAATCGAATATTCAATAAAACGTGCTAATTTTGGTGGCCAAATCATTAGTTTTGCCTTTAAAGTTCAATTACTTGTTCTATTCCTCTTCTTAAGATATCTTAATAAAGTCCGGTTATATTCCTGTTATATGGGAAAAATGTATGTACTCATTTATGTATTATTACACAAGAGGTTATATGACGGTTTTTTTGGGCTATATGACGATTTCACTATATTTCGACTATAATGATAGCCACTGTCGCTATAATCCAAAAAAATTTGTCAGTAGAAAGCCTCATGTGATGACACACATTATGTATATATATATAGCCTTATATATATATATATATATATATATATATATATATATATATATATATATATATATATCAATTATAATTACAAAACACATGAGTTTGAATAAAATTATAAATGATTTCATTTATTACACATCTTTTCAAAAGAGTTGTCACTAATACTTTTTCATACAAATGTCAATCAAAAAATCGATGTAATCGTCTTCTTCAGTATTTTCTTCTCCTTCATCTCCTTCTTCAATATCCCTTCATCTCCTTCTTCTTCTTCTTTTTCTTTTTCTTTTTCTTCGGTCTCTCTCTCATTTAAATATAATAAAATTATAATTCACGAGATTTTGGTTCCATAATTTGGTTGGTTTGGTTTATCGAAAAAATCACTCGACTATATTTAATCCTCCTGCTAGAGCAAAATCTAGATCCTAGACTAAATATAGTCTAGGATTTTCGCACCTCCAACCTCCTGGTGTTACTCTTGTAGACAATTAATATTATATTTAATATTTTTAAATTATTATCTTAATTCTTGTGCAACACTCTAAAATGTCCTATATTAAGGGACGGAGGGAATATTTAATTGTACTCCCTCCCTCCGTTTTAGATGATTTTATTTTTTTAAAATAATTTGATATTTTATATAATCTAAAAAAATTAACCATAATCCTTTTAAAATTACTCTTCATAAAAAATATTACAGATAAAAAAAATATAAGATAAATATATAATAAAAAATATTATAAATATTTAATATTATATAATTATTTTCTTGATTCTCGGAATCTAAGTATTATATGGGTTAATGTTTTCTTTATGCTACTTTAGGTGAGTCCTTCTTGTCCCTTTGACTATTTGATATATATGTAAAATGGGTTTCTTTTGTTCAAAAATAACCAAGATGCCCTTTACCGCGTAGTTGCATGCTTCAATATTGGATTTTTAAACTTATTATTAAATAAAATTATTGAGAATTTTATGTCTAAATGTGTCATTTACGTATTTAAGTAATATTTTCTTATTAAGATAAAAAAATATTACTCTCTGTTCTATTTGTCATATTTTTTTTAACATCACAAAATATTGAGTTCACTTCTAATGATAATAACATAAATTACATAATATTTATGTTCGCCATCAATTTTTTTACAAATATATCTTTATTAGTTTAAAATTTATTATTTTATAGATATATAAAATAAAGTTATATTTTTAATATTCACAACTTTTATTAATGGACTATTTTTGTTTGGGGTTGGGGTTGGGGGTGGGGGTGGGGGTGGGGGTGGAGGAGTAGGGGTTGAGGGGTGGGGAGGAAGTAGTACTTTTCTAGAGCTTTAACCTGAATTTCCACTTATGATGATACGCATCAACTTACTTCACCAATGACCAACTCCTTTTCTTTAATAAATGGAGTAAGAAAAGGAATTATGTCTTCATTAATTTCCAAGTCTATCATCCTATTTATGGGACCGACAAAAAAACATGATAGAAAATGTCAACTTTGTAATTTAGTGAAATAACCAAGGCAGATTTATGACCCCTCAACCTACGGTGTTTTCGACTAAAAACCATATTCAACGAATCTCATCATCACTCCAGCTTGGGGTTGAAGATTTTAGCTCTTTCACATCTCTGATCTCTCTGCTCCATGAGAGAGATTTCTGCTTCATCTTTCTTGAAATGAAGAATCACCCACAAATCCTCTTGCCATTTTTAATAATCCCAAGTCTTTTCCTTTCATTTCAATCCATATTTGCCATTGAATTTCTCTTCAATGGCTTCAATTCCACAAGCATTTCCCTTTATGGAAATGCCACAATTGAATCTAGAATTCTTACTCTAACAAAGAAGTCAAATTTCTCAATTGGCCGCGGTTTATACCCATCAAGAATTGTGACAAAAGGTTCAAATTCAACCGAGGTACTTCCATTTTCAACTTCTTTTATTTTTGCTATGGCTCCTTTCAGGAATAAGCTTCCTGGGCATGGCATAGTTTTCTTGTTTGTTCCATTTAGTGGTATTCAAGGTGCTAACTCTGCTCAAAATTTGGGGTTCTTGAACCGTACTAATACTGGGAATTCCAGTAACCATGTTTTGGGGATTGAATTTGATGTGTTCAAAAATGAAGAATTTAGTGACATAAATGCCAATCATGTTGGAATTGATGTGAATTCTCTCACTTCAATGAGTTCTAACACAGCAGGTTATTGGCATGATGAAAAGTCATTTAAGGAATTGAAGCTCAATAATGGTAAGATTTACCAAGTTTGGATCGACTATAAAGATTCTATCTTGAATGTTACTATGGCACCTGTTGGGAGAAAAAGGCCTGAAAGGCCATTACTGAATGTTTCTATTGATCTTTCTCAAGTATTTGAGGATGAGATGTTTGTTGGTTTCACAGCTTCTACTGGGGCTTTGATTGAAAGTCACAAGATTCTATCTTGGAGTTTTAGTAATTCGAATTTTTCGTTATGGGAAGGATTGGTTACTAGGGGTTTGCCATCATTTGAGTTGCCTAAAGATTCTGTTTTTCAATCAAATGGGTTTATTGCAGGTATAATAGTTGGGGTATTCTTTGTTGTTGCTTTATGTTCTGTGGGTTGTGTGCTTTTGATCAAGAGGAATAGAAGGATAGCGAGGGAGAAAGCGGACATGGAAGATTGGGAAGTAGAGTACTGGCCACACAGAATTCCATACCAAGAAATTGATACAGCAACAAAGGGTTTTTCAGATGAAAATGTGATTGGTGTTGGAGGGAATGGGAAGGTGTACAAAGGGGTGTTGGCAGGAGGGATAGAGGTTGCCGTGAAGCGCATTTCTCATCAAAACAGTGAAGGAGTGAGAGAATTCTTGGCTGAGGTTTCAAGCCTTGGAAGACTAAAGCATAGAACTTTGGTGGCCTTGAGAGGTTGGTGTAAGAAAGAAAAAGGTAGCTTGATCTTGGTGTATGATTATATGGAAAATGGGAGTTTGGACAAGAGGGTGTTTGAATGTGAAGAGAGTGAGATGTTGAGTTGTGAAGACAGAATAAGAGTATTGAAAGATGTGGCTTCTGGGGTCTTGTACTTGCACGAGGGTTGGGAGTCAAAAGTCCTACATAGGGACATTAAAGCCAGCAATGTGTTACTTGATAAAGACATGAATGGAAGGTTAGGGGATTTTGGCTTAGCCCGAATGCACGGCCATGGTCAAGTAGCTAGCACGACTCGTGTGGTTGGGACTGTAGGGTACTTGCCACCCGAAGTGGTTAGAAGCGGTCGAACATCGACACAAACCGATGTGTTTAGTTTTGGAGTCTTGATTTTAGAGGTCATGTGTGGGAGGAGACCAATAGAGGAGGGGAAGACACCTTTGGTAGAATCCGTTTGGGACCTGATGGGGAAAGGAGAATTGGTTACTGCCCTTGATGCACGGTTGAGGGCTAAAGGAGGCTACAACGAGGAGGAAGTGGAAAGGGTGCTAAATTTAGGATTATTATGTGTGTACCCCGACGCACGTGCTAGACCAACAATGAGACAAGTTGTAAAGGTTTTAGAAGGTAACAGTGAGGTTGAGGAACCAGAAGGAGAAGAGATGGATATGCATCTGCTTAAGAATATAAATTCTAAGGAATTTTGGTTCAATTATTCTCACAGTTCTAGTTATGGGTCACATTCACACCCTACTTTTGAACAGATTAGAGTTGGAGTTTCTGCTTCAATGTCACTCTCTTGGTCTGATGTTAGAAAGGAGGGTAGGTGAATTTGAATCAACATAATATTACAAGTGAATATGCATCTGTTGGTTGTGCCAATTTTGATTCAATGGAGATTTACCCATATTTTAGGCTCAGGTGTGCTTGAGAATGGAAGTGAAGGTGTTGGGCCAAGTGAGGTCCATATTTTACCTGTTCATATTTATAAGTTGCTTATTCTATTTTTTATGTTTTTTGTTGTTAAATCTGCAGGATGAGAATTAGGCATTTTGATTTACATGAATAGAAATTCCACATTGTAATAGTGGGAAAATAAGCTTTATATCTGATTGAATCATAAAATTCATTTGTTTGTAACTTGTATTCCCCTTGTATCTTTCATTTAAACACCATAACAGGCAGAGACACATAAAACTGCTGCCCTAATTGTTAGTAGTGTTTGTAGGTGAGGAGTTTGGTAGAAACATCATTTATTTTGGAAATCAAGAAAATATTTTTCTGGCTGCCATGATCATTAACACACTTGTTCTATACCATGCTCTTCTGGGCTCATACTAATAACATACTGGACCCTTCCCCAACATTGCAATAACAATGACTTACAGATATCACCACAAAAAAATATTAACATACTTGAGTAAATTGTCAGGAACGGCCCTGTCCTCCCGCCTGTGCTCAGGAACGAAGTGGTAAACTACAAATGATTGGTGTAAACTACAACTAATTTTTTGAATTTTACTCAAAATTTTAAGTAAAAGATTTGCATACAATCTCAAGAATTGCTCCTATACAATTTAATAATGAAACTTATATTTTTATATTATTTTTTAATATTTTCACACGTATAGTCAATAAAAATTTAACACATCAACTAATATTTGAGCTATACGTGTGGAAAATCAAAATATGATGTGGAAATATCAATTTAAATAAAATAGATTTTAGTTAGGAAGTCACTTTAGGAGGGTGTATTCAATAAAGACTTTTAAATATTTTTTTTAAGTGACAAACTTTTGTAGAGTTTGTGAATTTTAATGACTTAAAAACTTTTAAAATTATTTTTGAAGACTCCATAAAATAAGTGACATTTTTATAGACTTTTTACCAAGACTTTTGTATACTTCTAATATATCTTGTAGCTTATATTAATTGTTAAAAAATCAACAAAGTTCTTATATTTTAGATGAAATGAATACGATATTAAATAATATTAAAATATATTGACAATGTCACAACCTAATTTGAAATAAAAGGCATTATTGAAGTTGAATTATTAGATCATACCCGGTCTATTACAAAAAAAATGTCACATTTCATAAAAAAGTCATTTTCTACTAACAATAATATAAAATAACAATTTCGATTTTAAAATTGTTCATTGTCGTTTTCCTATCAAATCATTATTACTAAACTAACAATTTATAATTTTCAGCGAATAACAAAATTAACAAATTTATTACATTTAAAAATAAACATAAAACAAGATACCTCTTTAATACTTACAAATATAATAAATCAGAATTTTGTTTTCTTTCTTTTTCTTTGTTTGATCTACTCTATCTCTTTCTTCTTTGTTCATCTTCTTCCTTTCTCAAATATTTAGAAGTTTTTGAAAGTCTTTAGGAATAGATCAGACTTTAGATATGAGTATCTCTTCTTCTAAAGTCTGTCAAACTCTACCATTTGATAGAAATCTGAAAAATCTACGACTTTTTGAATACCAAAATACTTTTATAAACTTTGTAAAAGTCTCAATTCAATACCACCTGACTTTTGTTTTTTTTTAAAGACATTACAAAAGTCGTAATTAAATACCAATAAATTTTTATAAATTTTTTAAATGTCTTAATTGAATACAATCAAACTTATAAATTCTTTAAAAGTCTTATTTGAATATACCCTATTTAATAAATAAAAAAAACAAAAGTACATTGTACGTTCAAAAAGAAGATAAAGTTATATTCAAGAATCTTATGATTATGTCGAATTCAATAAACTTTCCATCTCATTAGTCGTAATAATCATAATGTGCAACATGCCTCAACGAATCAAACAACTCCAAATACATGTACTTGATCATTGAGTTCATGTCTCATGGACCTCAAGTAATCATGTTTAAAGGGATAGATCTGAAATTAACAAGTATAAGTTAAAATAACCTAATTTCAAGATGATAAAAATTTAGGAGATCGGTAATTGGAATATGTTAAAAGTTTTCAGATAGCGTCTCATATGATGTACGGTCATAATATTGGTTAAGTACATTTTATGTAATTGATTATATAGTAAAATATCTTATTTTATTCAATGTGACATCATTTAAGACAATTGGGTCTCCAATCGTGTTAATTTGGATCATACCACTAGGCTAGGATTGTGCACCATTTTTGGTTTTTTTGGTTGTCTGGATTGGACCGAACTGGCTGGTTCGGTATAAAAAGAATCGATCCGGTTTTAGTACAAAAAAATCGGTATTTTTCGAGTGATTCGGTTTTTAAGACGGTTTTATTTATGGTTCGGTTTTTACCGAACTGCATCAAAGATATACCGATTTTCTAATTTATTATTATTATTAATAAATAATTAATAAAAATAAAAACAATAATTATAATAATAATAAAATAATAATAATAATAATTATATTAATTTTCGGTAAAAACCGGTACCCGATACCGATTCAACCGAAATTTAGCTAATTTCAATATTTGTTCGATTATGTTCGGTACCGATTCGATTTGAGCTGATTTTTTCTGGTTGCACGCCTCCTACACTAGGCCAAAGTCAAAAACACAATTTTAAGGCAGATAGAAAGTGGTGTTAAGCCCTAAACATTAGTGTTTCTTGATAAATCACACCTCAAGTAATCATGACAAATTTGGAATTAACACAAGTATACCCACTTAAAATAATGTCATTTCAAATTCAAGATGATAAAAAAAGGTGATAACGTTATTTATTTATTTATGAAAACATCTGTAATCCATCATAAACATATATCGTAAAATGTCCATTAAAAAGTAACAAATGGACTAAAGATTTTGAGCTTCTGACAACTTCAATTTCATACCGTACATTGGAAGAGTAGATAATTTTCCCATTACTTGTGAAAGAGAATTCTAGATTTATGTAAGAGTTTAAATTAATGCTATTAGTTTTAGAAGAGTCTTCTTATGTATTGTGAAATATTTTTATCGAATCACAATTACGATGTATATTTTTTTTAATCAACAAAATAGAAATTTTATTAATATCTGGGATCATATTTGTTTGCAAAAATTATAATCTGGAGACTATATTCTCATGGATTATAATCTCAAGACTAATAATCTTTGTATTAAATAGTTCTAGTCACATGTTCATTTTTTATGGGATTTTTCATGAGATAACTTAAAATAATCTCATGTTATGTTTGTTTTGTCTAGAATTATTTAAAAGATTGAATAAAAACTTACCGTTTGGACTATCATACATTTACTACCGATCCTGATCTTAAGCTCACCCCTTATCTAACATACCTTGCTCACCCCCCTTTAGCGATGGATCCATGACGATTCGATTCAAATCGCTATATATAGAACCGTCGTTTTAACTTTTAGCGATTGAGATCAATAATTGTCCCATTCGCCGCTAAAAGGGGCCGAGCAAGGTATGTTAGATAAGGGGTGAGCTTAAGATCCGGATCGTATATATATATATGGGAAATGATCCATAGAAAACGTTAGTTCTTTAAGATCGCTTTCAACTAACTGTTATCGGTAGTCAAAATTAGAGTGAATAATGAGATGAGTGCCCAGCGTTACTCCTCTCTGGCAAGAAGCCAAATTCTTTTATGTTGGCCGCCAGTCAAAATGATCGTGTTTTGACTGGCCGCTAGAGGAAGTAGCGGCCAACATAAAAAAATTTGGCTTAATTACTGATCATCCTGATTATCCTTATAAATACTACTTATTAATCAGTAAAATAAAATAATAAAAAATTATAAGGATAATCAGTAATTATCTTTATACTTATTAACAAAATAAGTATGTATAAGAATAATTATTGATTATCGTCTTATGATTTTTAATTATAAATTATAAATAGGAAATAGTGATTGCGTTTATATATTTGAGTAGGAATATAATATAAATTCAATCACTATTTTTTATTTATAATTAAAAATCGTCTTTGTATAAGGATAATTATCGATTATACTTATAATTTTTTATTATTTTATTTTACTGATTACTATAAGGATAATCAATAATTAAATCAAATTCTTTTCAGTAATTAAGCCAAAATTTTTTATGTTGGTCACATTCTTTCTTTCGCTACAAATTCAAACACGGTCATTTTGACTGGCTGCTAGAGAGAGTAGCGGCCAACATATTTGACTGACCGCTAGAGGGAGTAGTGACCAACATAAAAGAATAAAAGAATTTGGTTGGCCGCTAGAGGGAGTAGCGGTTGGGCACTCATATCAGTCATTCACTCTAATTTTGAACTACTGAATAATAGTTAGTTGAAACAGTGACCATAACTAATATTTTTCATGGATCATTTCTAAGGCTGTAAACGAGCCAACACAGTTCGGGCTCGATTCGGGCTCGACTCGAAAAAATACGAGCGAGACTCGAATTCGTTAATAATATGATCCAAATCTGAGCATTAAAAATAATTCGAATAAAAATATGAGTAGAATCTGAGCAAGGTTATACTCGACTCGTTTAAGATTCAAACTACTCAAATTTTTGATTGTGATTTGATATATACTCGGTTAATACATATTCGATTAGATGTTCGATACATTCTTTTATAATATATACAAATTTAAATCAAATTAGGATAATTAGTTATAATTTTGTTTTGTTTTTAATTTTAATTATGATTTTATATTTGTAAAATGTAATAATAAATATATTTTCTCATTTTTAAGTAAAATAACAAATTCAATTTATAATTATATTTATTATAAAACTAGTTATTATGTGTAAATTCAATTCGAGCTTGAATTTGTTTCTCATGAGTAGTTTTAATAAATATTCGAGTTTAGTCGGATCGAATTCGAGTAATAAATATTCGAAATGAGTTAATCTGAGTAGAAATTTTCAAATATAATTGAATTGAAAGATTTAATTTATCACTTGAATTGAATTGAAGTAATGCTCTCATTGGCTCGAAACATTTACACTCTTAATCATTTCTCTCTCTTTATATATATATAATCACAAGTATTGATCTTTAAGAAGACGAATATTTGAGAGCAAAAATGTAGCCAAGATTTTTATCAGTTTGGCTTGTATGCTTCTTAAAAAAATTTGTGAGTGAAAAGGATCTCTATTTATCGTAATAAGCTAGGCTCAAGCTTTTTAAACGGAATCCTGCTATAAGTTTTGGTCGAAATTATAACTTCTATTTTTGGGCCGGAACCTTTAAAAAGAAATTGGTTTAAAAATTATTTTGTAATATTTAATTCTTTTTGAAAACAATAAGATAGTAATATATAATTTTGGAAATCATTTTTTAAGCCAAACTTATTTTTTCTTGCCTTTAGAAATGTTATTTTATGAATTTAGCTTTCCAAATATTTGACATTAACTTGTCAAAGATATATGAGAGCTAATTTCAATAAGTTAGAAAACATTTAGAAAATAATATATTTAAAATATACCAAATGCACATGTATGACATATGGAGAAAATTATATCCTATTTTTCTAACTATATTAATGTACTAATGTTTTTGGACATAATCCCTAAGCATTATGAGAAGCATTAAAGATAAGATATTTTTGTTATCATCAAAACTAAATATTTATGATTGAAAATATTCCAACATTTTCGATAACTCTATATTAATGAAACAATTACGACCTATGTAGATACATAGAATATGTAAGAAGGGTAATATGGCCATACACAGCCGTGTATATTTTATTTGTACACAGTGTCAAAATTACGTTGTTTTAACAGATTTATTTTAAAAAAATAGATTCTCTCCCCCCAAATTGAAAATCAAAAACAAATATGCCAAAACGACGTAATTTTGGGAGACTGTGCACAATTAAAACTTACACGACTGTGTATGACCAATATTCCCATGTACGAATTAAAAATAACTCAATTATAATCATAAATTATAATTAAAAATAATTTATTTTAATATTACTTAATATAATAGTTAATAATGTTTTTAATTTTTTTTATTTTATTCAGCTGCTCATTCAGTCAAAAAAATTTGACTTAACTATTCAATTTCAATCATCCAAAATCGATTCAAATTTATTCAGACGATTTTTTTCCAAAACAAACGTACTTATTGGTTGACCGATTCAGCCATTCAATCATTCAGATGTATTCAGTCCTAAACAAATAATCTCATAGTCTCTTTATATATGTTTGAAAATTTTATATAATTTATTGGTTTTTAAAATAGTCAATTTGATAATAAAAGACAATAAAAATTATTGTCATGGCACATTACATACATTGTGTCTCAAATAATGTGTCTTTTGAGGAGAATCAGAGAGCCCGCGCAGCGTATGCGAGTACAAAAGACACTAATATATGTACTATTAAAATAATCATTGCGTTTAGTAATGTCTTTTGTACACGCATGCGCTGCGTAGTTTGTTGCGTTTAGGTATTGTGCTCATTTATATATTTTAATACAGTGCTGATAATAATACATAATAATACAAATATTGACTGCAGAAAGAGACACCTTTCAATCACAGATAAATATTATATTAATTTATTGACTAAAATTAATTTCATACCGATTATTCCGAAAGATTTTCCATAAAAAAATTTCTAATCAAGTCATCATTTTTTGTTTGCTCTATCATAAAACCCTAGAGATACAAACTATTTTATAAACTGTTGATGTGACATATACTACCTCAGTATATTGTGTGGGGCTAAAAATTATATTGAAATAATTTATTAATCAATATGCTGAAATAAAGTATACCATATCTCCACATTAATAATTTATAAAATATTTATAAAATAATTTATATCTGTAACATTGCTCAAAACCCAATGTCCACTTGTCAGTAAAAAACCAAAACAAACAGAAAAACAAAGTTAGTGGCAGTCATGTTAATTTAAGAAAAAAGATTTATAACATGTTTACAAAGTTTGCTCTAGGTCCAAAATGATTATACAAATAAAATGACGTATTTGCCTATGCATACCACGTTCAACTCGAAATAATTGATGGGCATATTTGTCTAATTCTCTCCAACAATGGTAATATTGGACTAGACGCCGCGTATGCAACACATTCCAAACATCTATCCACTATCTCATTACCACTTTGTGGGCCACAAGGGAACAGATATCGGTAAGTAAGCCAACAAGTGGGTCCCAACTAAATGGATAAACCTAAGCATCAACGTTCCAGATCATCACACGTTTCAATATGTGGCTGTCATCTCACTGGGGGTGGGTCCCATTATCCAGTAGATATTTTAAAGTCTTTTACCCACTAGATTAGAATCGGATAAACAACAACAATAAAATAAATAAATAAACTCAACCTTTATACTCTAGCGGTTCACAAAAAGAGTTTATTTAATTTTCTCTGTCTTTTAGATATCAAAATATAAAACTCTATATTTTATGTTTTAACTAATATAATAATTAATATACTTTTTTTTTGTCTTATTTATATATATATATAAAAAAATGTTTGACAAAAAGAGGTGTCATTTTTTAATTAATGAATGTATGTGTAAAATGAAATGAAATAATATCCTCAAATTTAATAATATAATCTCATTATCAAACTATCACTATTAATTTAACACTCTTTATATTTAGGAAATACATGAAATAAAAATATAAATTATTTTTATTTTGATAATATAGGGTTTCTCAATTATTGTCGAATTAATCCTTCGATTCGGATCAACTTTTTTTTTGAACTAATTTGTGATGACGGTCGATGACCCATAAGTATTTTTGCCTTATTTATTGCATTATAATAAAAAAACTTAAGATATTCGAATTTACGACTCGCCTCAAGAACATCTTAAATTACTGTGCGAACTGCTGGGGCCTGGGGTTCTATAGAGATTGTAGGAAAACTTAATTTTTTAAACATATGATTAATTATGACTTCTTGTCAAAAGATAGACCCATGTCTCTATCACTAGACTATCATTTTTAGTTTAAATATATATTTTTTTAAAATGAAAAGAATACCATACGAGGAACTGATATTTTTTTATGGAAAAAAATGACATTTAATTTTCACATAATTTCTCTCAAAAAATAATAAATTGAGTTCTATATTTATATAAGAAAAGTTTATATAAAATATTCTTTTAATGTAAGAATATCAATTTCCTATAATGAATTACTTGATTAATTTAAATAAGACCGAGTTAAACATGTCTATTTTTTAATATTTTATTTAGAACATAAATATTCTAGTATATCCATTGGAATGCGGAGTAGATCAAAATAATTGACCAAAGACTAACGTGGATCCTTGCTGTTTAACCCACCCGATTAATAATGTCCAATGTGTTAGTGCCACGTGGACGGTGGGTTTGGTCCGCATGTGCGTGAAGATTTGTTCGTCCAGGTAAGAAAATGGTCCAAAAGCCTTGACGCCAAATGCCTTTATAAACAACCAATTTCAGTAGTATATCTTTCACTTGCCAAAAAAGAACAAGGAGGCATTTGAGGAGAAGCAGAAATAACAACAGAGATAGGACATGGCCGGAGCAATTGCTAGAATTCCGATGAGCCACCGGATATTTACGTATGATGCTCGTCAAGTTGAGTTTCCCGATGAACTGGCGATGAGTTTGTCCGATACAGTTTTCGGGTTTCTTCATGAACAAGAAGGTGAAGGGTCACCGGAAAGCATTATTTACAACGGGTATAATGAGAATGAAGGCCACAATGAAGACGAGGAGGAGAGAGAAAACTCCGGTAGCATTGTTGAAGATAACAAGAGCTTTTGGGATAATCAACACCAACTTTTACAGGTAATATTAATGACCTCTTTTAGATTGACATAAATGTATTTAAACTTCACTTGTTTTTACTAATTATTGAGGTCAAAATATAATTAAATAAAATTTAAATACATTTGTATTCAATTTTTATGTTCACATACAATTTTTGTTAATATTTAATTCACCTTCTAAAAAAGTTAATTATGATATTAAATGCTCATATATATAATATATTATTACCTTTCAATTGCAGAAATTAGTGGGCATAATTTTAATATAGTGATTTGATCACTTTAGTATGGTAAAATTTTTTTTTTAAAAAAATATTTATATTTTGATGAATTAATCTGCAGGCAGCCTTATACAGAGCAAGTTGTTTGGAATCTAGAATCAGCAACTGCACAAAAGAAGCACTGAGAGAGGCAGGAAATGTATGTAGTTGTCAGAAACCGGTATTCGGCGGTTGCCGGAATTGCCTTATGAAACGAGTTAGTAGTTGCCTTCAAAATGCAGGTTTCAATTCTGCCATTTGCAAGTCCAAGTGGAAAAGCTTACCAGATATTCCATCAGGTAATAATTAATTTAATAACCAGAATTACTTTAATCAATCACCTTTCAAAATTGTGTACAAGAGTTCAACAACAAGCTACTCCTTATACGAATAGTAAGATGTGAGAAATGACTTCGTGGAACTATCAAATTTATGGGGGTAGTTAGTATGAAATTAACTTTAGTCGATCAATTGATCCATACATTGTCGACACACAGGTAGAAGGTGATCTCTCTGCGTGTCAGTACTGTATCGATCAATTGATCGACTTACCATAAAAATGAATGAATTTTACATACGAACCATATTTGTGCAGGGGAACACAACTTTGTGGATGTGGTGGATAACTCAAAAAAAGGAGAGGTAAGGGTGATAATCGAGTTGAATTTTCGGGGGGAATTTGAGATGGCTAGAGCAAGCGAAGAATATAATCAACTAATTAGCAAGCTACCAGAAGTGTTTATAGGAAAAGTGGAAAGATTAGTGTCCCTTGTTAAGATTTTGTGCTCAGCTGCTAAAAAATGCATGAAGGAGAAGAAAATGCACATGGGACCATGGAGGAAGCACAAGTATATGGAAGCCAAGTGGTTAAGGATTTCGGAACGTAAGGCCGCTTCACGTCCCTTGTCGACGGCCGCTGAATATTCCAGCCGCATGCGCCCAAGGGCATCCATGCTCACGGTGGATTTGCTAGAGAAGTTGCCAAGCTTGCATTGTGCAGCTGTTGAAGTTTTGTGAGGGTTTGTTTTTTGTTCATATAGTAATTGTAGTAACAACAGAGATGTTTTTCTATATATAATGGAGTTAGTGATCAAGTGAAAACTTATATATATATATATATATATATAATGATTACTATATATATTTATATATATATATATATATATATAATGATTACTATAAATTACAGTTAAAAGGTTTTTATTAATGCTACACTACAAGCTAAAAATAAAAAATAAAAAATAGTGGAGTGTCATGGATTTTACTTACTTTAGAAAAAGAAGAAGAGGAAATTAGATGCATCTTTTGATAAAAAAAATTAGTACCGTGATTTTGGGGTATGATGTGAATTAAGATGAGTGAAAATGGGAAAAAAGAAAAGGTTAATTTAAGAGTGGTAAAATAAATTTTTTCAAAAATTTGAGAGATGATAGGGCTTGTTTGTTTTGATATGTTTGTGCCTTAAATGAGTCATTCTATACCATCCCTCAAGAAATAAATTTCACAAATTAAATTTGGTAAGAATTGGAATGGTTGGTTCCATTTCAATACCATTCCAATAGAACAATGTCCAAACACAAATTTTTTATTCTATGAGATCCTATCGGACAAAAATAGTACAATATGTTTAGGACTTAAAAGGTATGTTCCCCAACAAAAAAATAAATGTGGATAGATGCAGGAGAAAAATAAAAAGAAAGGGGAGGGGACTGAGAGAGTATATGCATGATTCTTGTTGTTGTTCATCATCAAAAGCAAGAGCTAGCAAGATATTGGTTCCTTTCCTGCGGTTAAAACATGGCGATGTAGAATCCAAATGTTGTCGTCTCTGGAAATTAAATTGCATCACACCACCACTGTCCTGTCCACTAACCACTGTCCACTGCTGCTTATAATAAATACCCGGTGAAGTACAAATACACAACTAATGCGATATAGAAATCTCTAAACAATCTCAACTTCGTGGCCGCCCGAATAGACCATGTCACCAGAATCATTATTAACCAATATCCACAAAAACAAAACCCAAACTTCTTAGCAGATATATGGACCACCCTCTACCACCAGCCATAACCCATATATATATATATATATATATATATATATATATATATATATATATATATATATATATATGAGAACCCATCCACAGTAAACCTGGTTGCCATGTGAATCTCCAATAATAACCCTTTTGGATCATTGATAAATTGATTTGAAGGTGAGATTAGATTTTAAATTTGATAAGCAAGCAAGACAGATTGTTGTGCCTAATTATATACTTGTCTATTTCTATTTTAATAAGAGAGAGCCCACGAAAAAATATATTGTCAATATAGTTATAAAATTGAATATTTATTATTAAAATAATCCGGCCGGTCAGCTTAATCCGGCTTACCCTTTTTTTTTTTTTTTTCATTTCTCCATTATATGTCATCACTCAGCGAATATTTAATTTTAAAATGTTCCTATGATACAAATTGTCTTAGGCTTTTTTTTTTTTTTTCTTTTTTTCTTTTCTCCATTATATGTCATCACTCAGCGAATTAAAAGGGAATAAAAAAATAAATTGAACCCGGCCGGACAAAGCTGGGAAATAATTTTTTTTTACTGTATCCAACTATTCGCTGCTAAATAGATTCAAACTCCCAACCTCAAGCACCAATCCCTCATCATATGACCACTGAGCACCACGGGTCTAACTGTTAATTTCAACCAAGGATATATCTTTATAGTAAAACTTCACCATCCCCCAAAATCTATATATTATTATTATATTATGATTTATTTTTATATAAATCTATATTATTAATTGGGTTTGTTAAAATAGAAACAAGTTAATTTTTATATTTATTATTATCCCCTTTAATGTTTTTTCTTATTTTTGTAATAATATCAATAAAAAGATTATTAATATAAAAATAAATACCATTATTAATATAAAATAAATATCATTCTTTAATAAAATATAAAGTGATCATTATAAATCTTGCATTATAATTATTATTAGTAATTTTATTATTAAGCAATAATTATTAGTAATGATTTTATATATTAAGCAATGATTTTATTATTAAGCAATGATTTTATTATTAATAAAATTAGTTACATCAGAATATGCATGTGAATGATATTCCTATTTACATATGATTTGATTATGATATGTATATATATGAATGAATATGCAAGTATGCTTGCATTAAGAAAAGTCAGAAAGTCCTTTTGATAGATAATAGAAACATATGTACAAGGACTTAGAATGAATTGATCAAATGTGTTAGGTTGATCCTACTTAAGCAAAATGCTTTTTGTAAAGTCCTTAAAAGAATTGATGTATAAGGACTATAAATATAGAAGATCAAGCATGTTAGGTTGATCTTATGATGTAATAGATAGGCTTGTCTCGATCGTCAAGACCTTTGCACCAAAATCGTAATCCGCCATGAGAGTCAAGGAAAACTCGAGAGCCGCCGAGGTAGAGAATCGTAGTCTGCGAGATAGTAGATCTCGAGTTCGTAGACTTTCGGGAGAGACGAGGAAGGATCAGAAGTGTGTTGAGGAGAACTTCCTCAGGGCCGTAGTCTGCTGAGGAAGTCGTGTTCGTAATCGTAGAGGGCACCGCCACGAGGATTCGAGCATCTGCCAAAGCTAGTCAAGAATCGTAGACTACACTCGGAGCCATAGAGTCTACTAATGTCAAAGCCAATTCAAGAATCGTAGACTGCACTCAGAATCGTAGAGTCTACTGATCGTATCAAAGGCAGAGATCGTAGTCGAGCAAAATCAGATGAAGACAAATCATAGTATCAAGATCTGATCTCAAAGTCGTAGGTTCGCACACAACCGTTTGAATCATAGAATACAGAGCTAAGACCTTAACAGATGTGCTCACAAGGCCACAGTAGAATCATAGAGTAAACATGATTCTCAACAATTGAGCACTCCCAGAATATCCAAAGGAATGAAGCCTCTAGTTGGTAATGCAAAGATACATCTCACTTGAAGGAAGCCAGAGAGCACTTAACGAATGGCATGCAAGCTAATAGAAGATCTAAGCATCAACTAAATCAGCATCCAGATTGAGTTGAGAAGCTATTCAAGGTAAAGTCTTCCACAAGATGATCATAAGAAGACTTGATGAATGACCAAGGAAAGTCAAATGATACGCAAAATTGTCCAAGAAGAAAGATGACAATGATCCCGAAAGTAATCAGAATCGTAGTGTTTTCCAAATAAAGAAGAAACTGATGGAGTATACACAAAGATACTGGTCAACCTCTGAATAACAAGGCTAAAGTGATTAAGCATTGGGTCAGTCCATTGATGATAAGTGAACGGGAGATCACAAGGAGAAAGCGAGCTGGACACACCACAAATCTGAAGTGTCTTATTATTCAGAAGGGGCCAGAGCAAGAAGTCAAGCCATCAGTGTTTGAGAACAGTCAAGGCAAACAGAAGTGTTGAAGCACTGCACTAGAAAACAAAGAGGTGTTCTACACTAAAGATCAAGTGAATACTCCTCAAGATCGTAGTGTTACTTCTACCTGTCAACAAGACACTACGATCAGGTCCATGAAGACATGCATCAGAAACGTAGAGTTCGAATAACTGAAGACTAAAGCACTAGCAACGGTTCAATCTGAAGGGTAATATTCGGACAAAAGCGTATTGAGAGCATCGATGCAAGGACAACCTCTGATCGAGGAATCAGAAGGGTGAAATAAAGTCTTCGACTTGCCCAAGATATCAAAGTGACATATCTGATAGGGTAGGTTAAATAGTAGACTGCAGTGTCAGGAAGTCAGAAAAAGATGTCATGTCACATATGCAGTCTGCACCAAATAACTCGAGATCTGCGAAGCAATTTGAACAACCTTCAACGGCTACTTTCCAACGGGAAGATTGTGAAGTAGTATAAATAAACAGAGCTTCAAAGATCAAGAGTTGCTGATGATTGTGAATTTGCAGAATCGTTGAGTTGGTGAATGCTATTGTTGACTCTATGAGTTCCGCCAAAGATCAATAGAACAAGTCTCAATGACCGTGAGACTACCAAGGTGGAAGTGAAACAGCTTTGAAGAAGGACTCTAATAGATCCAAGCTTCACTCAACAAAGATGAAAATGTCACTAAAGATGGCAGCCAAGCTGAGAGCCGAGAAGGCCAAGAAGATAACATTCAGGAAAGTGGCTGAGTACAAGGAAGATCAAAAGAGCCACTCTACGAATCACCATGAACCGAAAGATGAAACTGAACATGTGTAGAACCATGTCTGCAAAGTATTTAAGAAGGGTTCAAGGATTGCTAAGTGCCAGAAAAAGTCTACTAAAATCACAGAGACTTAGCAAACCCAGATGGTGATGGTGCACAACTGACATCAGATGAAGATGAGCAGAAAAGAGTGAAGATCAGCTGCACCAAAGAAGATGTGGTCCGGACTCGAAGCTGAAAGCAAAGAGGACCACACCAAGCTGCTAAGTACAACAAATGTTAAGAGCTTAATGACATCTTAGCAGCTCAACACCACCAACAACAACAACTACAACAACAAGAAGCTGTATTCGAGGGGTCCTTGTCCGGAGGACTAAATGAAGTTCCAAGCTCGCTTGGCTTCAAGAGTTCTTAGGAACTAGAGAAGTTCCAAGGTCGCCGGCCTCAAGAGTTCTTAGTGAACTAAAGTCCCAAGGTCAGCCGGGCCTCAAGGAATCTTAGTGATTCTGGGATGTCGCCTTCCTTAGTGGAAAATCTCGCTAGTTGAAAGCGGAAGAGTGGATTAGAGCTTGAGTCTCCGAACCATTTAAAACCCTTTCATCTTTTTACTTTATGTCATTTACATTATTTACATTAATTGCTATAAGCGCTATGTATGTTTTAACTCAACGATTAACCGAACTAACTCTACGTACAAAGTATATATGATTATGAATATAACAATGAAGGGGATCTTTTACTTATTCCGTTGTGCTTGAAAAGATTCTTATGTTTGTCACATGCTAAATTATTAGCAATACAAAATAAACCAGAAAAGTATTTGAAAGTAAAAGGATCTATTCAACCCCCCCCCTTTCTAGATCTATTGTGCCTACTGGGAACTATAACAGTTTTCCTTCAAGCATTCATAATCTATCTAAAAAGGTGAAGAGAGAAAGTACACTGATAATGGAAACTCAAATGTCTATAAACTTTCTCTCCATCCAAGTTTTAGGTTGAAGATGATAGCTTGAAAAAGATCTGAAATGGTTTTAAGAACCTCACAAGTCAATTGAATGTGAATTAATCTTTGCTGATGGGTAAATGTGCTTCGTACATCCTACGGTCTAAGTGTTTAATGACACACAAAGTATGATCAGATCTACAAGAGAATCTTGAAGATTCATAGAAACTGATCACCTCCATGAATCAACTAGATGCTAATAAATCGTAGAGCTGATTCTCACTCTGTGAACATTTAAACTCTGTGATCATAACTTAGCATATGATGAAACCATCAAGGAAAAAAGTGTTTTATTAAAATAACAAATTTCTCTCACACTCACCACCATGCATCTCAAAATATATTATCTAAATGAAGTGTATGCATAAATACGACTGATGGTGGTCAACATGATGATTACTCAAATATGAGGAACAGGGGTTTGGTAAACTAACCTAGCAGGACCCATTTGACCATGGGTACTAAAAATTAGAAATGAATAACCTGCAGGTACTTGGTCTATCTGACCACACTAAGGAATGCTAAAGCCAAAGACTTCAGTCAAAGAAGAATCAACCAGTAAAAGGCTTAGGACTGTTCAAAAATAATTCTGACAAACCTCCTACATGTCAAAGCCTGTCCTTGAAGACCTGCTGAGCTAATATAAATAAAGCTCAAATGGCTGCAAACCTTTATACGAAAGCATGCCACTCAACCAGAGAGTAAGTCTTAGATGCTCAAGCAAGCAAAACTTGTTCTCAAGGAAGCTCACATCAGAGGACTATCGAGCATCAAACATTAAGAACTCATTACAGGAGAAGAAATCCACAAGTACAAACTGTAAAAAAAGACTACGGTCGTAGTGCTATCAAAGGATCGTAGAATGATCAACCTTGAAGATGCCCATTTCTACGATATAAGAAGATTTGGTGATTCTAGTCAGAAGGAGATATGCAAGGCTGTCTTCTAATACACATAAAGAAAGGGGAATCACATCTATCTGAGAAGATAGTATCAACCATGGGGAGCAGTGATCCATTAAAGAACAACAGTACTGAAATGATTATGAAGCAATGTACCAGCAACAAAGTCCCAAAACTTTGTGGCTGATGAACCAAATGAAGATCCATAGTCAGTAGGAACGTCTCAAAACGTACTATTGATAACCTATCAGCCACCCCATTCAAAATCGTTGAGTACCTACAATCAAACATATAATCGTAGTATAAAAGCAAGAAGACATCACGATCACAGCAAATGCAATTGTCTAAAGTTGATAAAGGACCTCCCAACAGAAAAGGTCAAAAGAGATATCAGTGCAAATTAATCCTAAAGTACTTCATCTGGAAAGTGCCTCAGGGACAAACCTGACACTTAGCTCACTCTAAGAGGTTGGCCCTTCCTGAGCTACCTTAACCCAGAAGAATTGCTTAATCAAGTTCATCTCAAGAATCAAGACAGTCAACGATCTCAGAGTAGAATTTAAGAGAACTAAACGATCGTGATGTAACCTCAACGATCGTAGTACAACCTCATCAATCTTAGAAACAGACTCGACGATCGCAGTCATGCAAGAGGCTACTCTTAACTTATGAGGAGCTGGAAGAACGAGACAATTCTCAAGCATTCAGATAATGGGAGACAAGTTCGAATAATGATTGGAAAGATGTCTTGCTGAAGAAAAGTGCCCAAGACTTCATGAAGCAAATCAATGGCTGAATCATGAAAATTCAAAATGAGAAGAGTTGCCGAAACCATCCACTACAACATCTCTCAAAAGTTGATCGTTGAGTCAACAAAGGAAAACGTAGAGTCAATAGTTGTCCTATCATGCTAATCTACGAACTCAAGAGGTCAAAGGTCAATCCACGTCAATCAAACGTCCACTCTTCTAAAATAAACATCTAACTGACAAGTTAATGGGGAGTTACAGCTAGTTACTGGGCATCGTGTAACCAATGACTGGTTGACACATCACAGAGTATGCAGAGTCAGAAGGAACTGCCATAAAGAAAATTTTAAAATCTGCAAAAAGCTACCCTAACTTATCTAATCTCTCTCCCTCCCGTTTTCAAACCCTAGAATTCTCTTCGAAGCCAAACCACTCAAATTTCCAGAGCCCAAAACACATTCAGTTAAATCTCTCCAAACCACATACCATATACCTTGAACTCCTCAAATGATGAATGGAAAGTTATAGCAGTGTATTCAATTGACTTTACAAAGTTTGAAGAATCGAGAGACAAAGTTCAAGGACATACTTGAACTCGTAAAGGAAATTTGGGTTCTCGAAAGTGCCAGAGGCCAACACTCCAGCTTTATCTGAGCTAGTGAAGCGCTTTTACTTAAATGCTTCAATGAACTCGGGCTTCACTACTAAGGTGAAAGGATCTAGTTTAAAGATAAGAGCATCGGATCATCATCAAAGCCTAGGGTTTCCTAAATGAAGGTCCGATAAACTCGGATGAAATTGACATTGAAGAAGGCAAGAGACTAATGTGGTACCAAAAGACACCCCTAATCAAGGACATGAAGAAAAGGAGTTTCCGGAGGAATTGAAGTTTCTTTCTTTGAGATAGTGGGAAAATGTATCTTGTGCAAAGACATCGCATATGACAATCGCATCTTGACCAAAGTTGAAGATTATGTCCGCTATAGTTCTGAAGAAGTAAATCAACTTTGGAGTTATCCTATTCGATCAAATCTCCAAATGGATAGAAAAAGCTGAGTTGAAGAAATCTGTGACGCCCCAAAATAGGTATACATCACCCATCTTGAGTCGCCAAATACATGGTACTAAATTCAAATACAACTTGATTATACAACAGTCGTATAAAATACGACAAAATACATGCTGTGAGTTTTAATACAAATATTATCATCTAGACAATATCCACACTCAATTTAGTCCTCATTATATTTATTATCACATTATTTAACAGAATAGTGAGGACTATTAAGACACCATCTCGGACCATCACTCCGTTCCTCGACTAGTCCCGACTACGTTCTCATTTCCTGAAGAGAACAGTGAAAGAAAGGGTGAGCTCAATTAGCCCAGTAAGAAATATTATGACTAAGATAATGCAGAAAAAATTATAATTAGTCCTCAACGATTGTTAAACCGATAAAATACAATAGACATCAAGTTTAAGCTGCGGCAATGAACATGCAATCCATTAAAAGAGTCAAGTAGAGAATAAAATCTACTATCTTTTATGATTTAAAAAGATTTTTCATCACTTTTATCGCTGAGACTCAGCTTAATAAATAATCCACATCATCCCTACACTACGGCCAAGGATATTCATTAGGGTCACGACCACAAATTATTCATAAACTACGGGCCAAGGATATTTATGTATTCATCAATGGTCATGATCATGCCAACAACTGTCCATCAATGCACTTCGGGCCAATGAGGACTTTTACCACATCATTTGTAACATTACGGTCATGATTACACCGAATAATCCTCGGTCATAATCATACTAAGTCCATCTATGCATTATGAAGCCACGATGACTTTCAAAAATAATATAAACATGAGGATGATGACAATGATATAAGAATTCAATAAAACAAGTTCAAGAATTAATTTATTCAGGAACTAATAACGTCCAAAATGTCAACATGATACTTCTTTGTAAAGTAAAATTCAAGAATGCTCAGAAGAATATTTCCATGAAAAGATACTGGATGAAGCGCAAATATCAAGAATATTCCACTAATTTCATGGAGTGTAGAAGTCAAAACTTTAATCAACTGAGTATAATAAAGAATGGAATAACAAAAGAAATCACAATGCATGCGGTACTTCGCATAGACAGGTTATTCCATCAGAATAATAAATAACGGAACGTGTCAAAGCGTAATACTCAATTTGATGGGATATTCCAAATGTAATAATAAAGAATGGAATACAACTGAAATCACCATGCATGCGGTACTTCACATAGAGAGGTTATTCCAACAGAATACTAAATGATGGAACCAGGTCAGGTGAAATTTACACCAACAGGATGTTCCAACAGAATAATAAAGACGGAACCAGTGTCCGGGCGAAAGCACAAATAGGATATTCCAATAGAATAATAAAGATGAACCAGTCCCACAGTAAAAATGCATGCATGGATATTCCAATGTAATAATAAAGAATTGAATACAGAAGAATTTCACCAAGTATAGGGTATCCCGTGTATACAGGTTATTCCAACAGAATAATAAAGATGGAATAATAGAAGTTATCTTCATGAATACAAAAGAAATAATATCCCCTACTAGTAAAAGAAACTTGATATAGAGAAGAGTGAAGTAGCAGAATACTTTTCTTCTTTCTCTCTATAGTTTCTCTCTCTAGAGTTTTAGTGAATTCGTAAGAAATAATGAAGGAATGAGCTTCAATTTATAGAAGAATGGAATGAATAGTAACCAATTCATGAACGATCCAGATTGATTTACTTTAATCGGACGATCCATATTTAAAGCAAAATCTTTTAAATAAAATATAATATATTCTATTTATAATCTAATAAAACGAATAACTTTTAAAAATATTTTACTATGCAAATACTATGCAAGCACTATGCAAACACTATGCATAATAAAATATAATATATTCTAATTATTGTCTAATAAAACAGATAACTTTATAAAAGTATTCTGTTTTATATAAAAAGATTTTACTATTAGCCTAATAAAACGAATAACTTTATAAAAGTATTTTGTTTTATATAAATTTTTTTTGTTTTATTACGTTAATAATACGAATAAAACAAAACGTCATCATCATTATTATTATTCACACTATTAATTGACATTAAAGTCGCTCCCGTGAAATAGGGGCTTTCAATAAGGATTTCTCCTATCATGCGCAAGCAATTGGGTGACCAAACCTCTCCTTGGCAGAACTTCTAGACATCGTTAATAATGCAAATAATAATATTAACAACCTCGTCATTTAAATTATTGATTTAATAACATATAAAATATCGAAAATAATTGAATCAAACTGAGTGACTTCTCACATAAGCATTAATAATCAATACCGTAGTGTGCTTCTTTATGCAACCCGCCAGACATTCAGATTTTTACTCTTGAGTAGTTTAACAAAGATCAACAGTAAAACTTCCGCCTTTATTTTTATAAAAATATTTTTGTCATTTTCTCAATCCAAAAATAATTCTGTTGTGGGGTCCACCAATGATTGTGTCGTCGTACGAATATTCCCTGACCAATCGAATATTATATAACAACTTGCGTACTTTGCAAAATTTATAAATATTACCCACAACTATAACATTATATCAAATTTATTCCATAATATTCAAAAATGATATTTATAGAAAATTTATTTTTATTCATAAAAGTTGGGGTCTTACAAAATCTACAGACAAACCACTTACAAAAGTATTTCATGGAAGACTGCTGAGCATTGTGATGATGAAGAAGTTGGGAAGCAAGATCAAGGATGATGAGGGAGAACCTCTGAATGTGTACAAAGTAATGTCTCCACAACTGTTTGTGAATTGGAAGAAAAACCCAAAGGAAAATAGGAGGCTAACACAAACTCGAAGCAGCAGAAAAGTCTCTACAAAGAAGAGAATAACAAAGGAGGTGGAATGCTCTGAGTCTAATGACTCTGTATCAGTTGCTGCAACACCGACAAAGAAGAAGCCTAAGAATGTGAAGAATGCAGAGGCTTTGTCAAGACATGTCTCCATTGACAAGAAGAAACAAGGAGCAGGAGGAGAACAAACATCTACTGCTGAAAACCTAAAACGAAGGAGTAACAGACTACTCCAAGAACCACCTAAGAAGAAAGAAAAAGTGATGAAGAAATCAGCCCCAGCTCCCCACGAAAGTCCATCCAACCAAGAAGAACATGAAGAGTCTGAAGATAAGAAAGGAACTGAAAGTTCAAAGGCTGAATCCATGAAAGAAGGAGCCAAGGTTGTTGATGAAGGAGAGGAATGTGCAAGCCCGAAGGAGAAGTCTCAGAGCATCCACTCTGATGATAAAGAAAGGTTGCAGGTTGACACAACAATATCCTCTACAGAAAACGCTCTAACAAACTCAAAGGATGTAGAGTCTGAGGAAGAAAAACATACCCCTACTATTGTTGAACATCAAGCTAGCCTGTCTGGTGATATAAATGATTCTGAAGAAGAAGGACATGCCCCCACCAATGCTGAAAATCAAGAAAGTTTGTCTGCTGACTCAAAGACCTCAGAGTCTAAAGAAGAAGAAGTATCTGATTCTCCCATAACTAAACCTCCAAGAAGAAGAAGGAGTCACAGATTGATAGCTCAATTTTCCTCAAAGAAGAGAAATGATCAATCTACTGAAATCATTGAATTAAGTGATGATGGATCTGAGTCATAGGAAGAGAGTGCTGAAGATGAGACTAGTATTGAAGAAGATGAATCCAACAAAGATGTTGCTAAAATCTGAGGAAGTCTTTGATGAGCCACCAGCAGAACCACCAACAAGATGGATAAATCAAGGAAATGAACAACTTTGAGTTGTAAGAATGACCACAGATGAAGTGCTTCACAACTGGAAAAACATGGAATTAGACTGCACAACAATACTGTATAACTCTGAAGACCTTCTGATGAGATGGTTCTTCCCGTGGATGCAATGGTTGAAGGCACATATTAATGCTGATGAGAGCTACTTCAGTTGGTGCTATTCTCAGTTTCCAAATCTAGAGCTGGTGTCACAAAACTTCCCAAGGGTAAAGAAGTTTGCAACCATAATGATAAATGACAAGCCCCACTACAAAATCTACCAACATGCTAAAAATCATTATATTCCTTATGATCGTAGAGTGGACTCTGATGGAAAAAGGATTATGACCAAGGCACTAAGCGTAGAGACTGTTAACTCTATCACTGATAGTGTTAAAATACAAGATGAGAAGCCTTCATCTACTCAAGCACTGTTACCCAACATCCCTTCATCTTCCAATACCGATTGGTACTCAACAATTTTTTAGATTATCAAAACTTTTGAAAATCTGTCCAAGGACGAGCATCGTAGAGTCCAAGCTAGTGTTCCACAAGAAGTTACCCAACCAGACAATCAAATTCCTATGGGGCAAGAGCTGATGAGAAATTCTGATAATCTGATTGCGAAGATGTCTCAAGTCACAGAAGAGTCTCAGAGGCTGGCAGCAACAACAGATAATTCAGTTCAAAATAGACTTCAAGCTACTATGGCTGATATATCTCTCAAAATCAAAGAGAGAGATCAAATCTATTTAAAGGCCATAAATGATCAGAAAGCTGACGCTATACGAGCACAAGAGGCAAATGAAGAGAAACTCCAAACTCTCTCTGACAAGATTGACAACATGAATCAATCCTTCTCTATGCAACTTGAGTTAAGCCAACAAGAACTCAAGATTGAAGTCGGTAACTCATCCTACCTGATGGAACAACTTATGTCCAACATGGAGCAGCTCTCCCAAATGATTAATGACAAAAAGGGGAAGAAAAAGAGGCATAGAAAGAGGCGGAGTAAAAGGCATTCAAGAAAAGGCAAGGAGTGCAGGAGCAAACAAGAAAGGAAGATAAAGAAGAAGAAAACAGAACAAGAAGATAGTTAATCATCCGAGGGGGAGCCAAAAGATGATGAGCCTAAGGCTGAGGGGGAGTCAGAACCAAAAAAAAAGAAGGAATAGCTCCACATCCTAGGAGGAGCAGGAGCAATGAAATCAAACAGATGAATAGCTGATCAACAGACATCCTGGAAACATACATGGAGCCAAAGAGGTACATCTCTAACTAGTTAGGTATGTTCTGGATCCAGGATGTAAATTGTCATAGTGTATTAAATTCCATATTATTATAAATAACATTCATGATTATCTATTTTTGAAATACAGCAACTCACTATATATAAGATTCATTCATAACATGCATATGCACTTATTGTTTTTGTCATAATCAAATAGGGGGAGATTGTCAGGAATATACATGTGAATGATATTCCTATTTACATATGATTTGATTATGATATGTATATATATGAATGAATATGCAAGTATGCTTGCATTAAGAAAAGTTGTAAAGTCCTTTGATAGATAATAGAAACATATGTACAAGGACTTAGAATGAATTGATCAAATGTGTTAGGTTGATCCTACTTAAGCAAAATAGCTTTGTAAAGTCCTTAAAAAGAAATGATGTACAAGGACTATAACTATAGTAAGATCAAGCATGTTAGGTTGATCTTATGATACAATATATAGGCTTGTCTGATCGTCGAGCACTGCACCAAAAATCGTAGTCTGCTAGGAGAGTCAAGGAAAACTCGAGAGCTATCGAGGAAGAATCGTAGTCTAGGAGATAGTAGATCTCGGAGTTCGTAGACTTCCAGGAGAGACGAGGAAGGATCGTAGTGTGTCGAGGAGAACTTCCTTAGGGACGTAGTCTGTTGAGGAAGTCCTGTTCAGAATCGTAGAGACAGCCTGCCTACGAGCCGATCGAGCATCTGCCAAAGCCAATCAAGAATCGTAGACTACACTCGGAGTCATAGAGTCTACTAATGTCAAAGCCAATTCAAGAATCATAAACTGCACTCAGAATTGTAGAGTCTACTGATCGTATCAAAGGCAGAGATCGTAGTCGAGCAAGATCAGATGAAGACAAATCTAGTATCAAGATCTGATCTCAAAGTCGTAGTGTCTGCACAGCCGAAGCTGAATCATAGAATGCAGAGCTAAGACCTTAAAAGATGTGCTCACAAGGCCATAGTAGAATCGTAGAGAAAACACAATTCTCAACAATTGAGCACTCCCAGAATATCCAAAGGAATAAAGCCTCTGGTTGGTAATGCAAAGATACATCTCACTTGAAGGAAGCCAGAGAGTACTCAACGAATAGCATGCAAGCTAATAGAAGATCTAAGCATCAATTAAATCAGCATCCAGATTAAGTTGAGAAGCTATTCAAGGTAAAGTCTTCCACAAGATGATCATAAGAAGACTTGATGGTGACTAAGGAAAGTCAAAGATATGCGAGATCATTGTCAAGAAGAAAGATGACAACGATCCTGAAAGAAATCAGAATCGTAGTGTTTGCCAAACAAAGAAGAAGCTGATGGAGTATACATAAAGATACTGGTCAGCCTCTAAATAACAAGGCTAAAGTGATTAAGCATTGGGTCAGTCCATTGATGATAAGTGAACGGGAGATCACAAGGAGAAAGCGAGCTGGACACGCCACAAATCTGAAGTGTCTTATTATTCAGAAGGGGCCAGAGCAAGAAGTCAAGCCATCAGTTTCTGAGAATAGTCAAGGCAAACAGAAGTGTTGAAGCACTGCACTAGAGAACAAAGAGGTGTTCTACACTAAAGATCAAGTGAACACTCCTCAAGATCGTAGTGTTGCTTCTACCTATCAACAAGACACTACGATCAGGTCCATGAAGACATGCATCAGAAACGTAGAGTTCGAATAGCTGAAGACTGAAGCATTGCAACGGTTCAATCTGAAGGGTAATATTCGGACAAAAGCGTATTGAGAGCATCGATGCAAGGGCAACCTCTGATCGAGTAATCAGAAGGGTGAAATAAAGTCTTCGACCTACCCAAGATATCAAAGTGACATATCTGACAGGGTAGCTGAAACAGTAGACTGCAGTGTCAGGAAGTTAGAAAAAGATGTCATGACACATCTGCAGTCTGTACGATCTGCGAAGCAATTTGAACAACCTTCAATGGCTACTTTCCAACGGGAAGATTGGGAAGTAGTATAAATAAACAGAGCTTCAAAGATCAAGAGTTGCTGATGATTATGAAGTTGCAGAATCATTGAGTTGGTGAATGCTATTGTTGACTCTACGAGTTCCACCAAAGATCAATAAAACAAGTCTCAGTGACAGTGAGACTACCAAGGTAGAAGTGAAGCAGCTTTGAAGAAAGACTCTAACAGATCAAAGCTTCACTCAACAAAGATGAGAATGCCACTAAAGATGGCAGCCAAGCTGAGAGCCGAGAAGGCCAAGAAGATAGCATTCAGGAAAGTGGTTGAGTACAAGGAAGATCAAGAGAGCCACTTTA
Source organism: Panax ginseng (assembly GCA_020205605.1). NCBI lineage: Eukaryota > Viridiplantae > Streptophyta > Magnoliopsida > Apiales > Araliaceae > Panax > Panax ginseng. The sequence continues at coordinate 11,785,259 of CM035128.1, read as the reverse complement.
CGAATCACCATGAACCGAAAGCTGAAACTGAACAAGTGCAGAACCATGTCTGCAATGTATTCAAGAAGGGTTCAGGGATTGCTAAGTGCCAGACAAAGTCTACTAAAAGCATAAAGACTTAACAAACCCAGATGGTGATGGTGCACAGCTGACATCAGATGAAGATGAGCAGAAAAGAGTGAAGATCAGCTACACCAAAGAAGATGTGGTCCGGACTCGAAGCTGAAAGCAAAGAGGACTACACCAAGCTGCTAAGTACAACAGATGTTAAGAGCTTAATGACATCTTAGCTATGACGCCCCCACAATAAGTATACAACACCCATTCTGAGTCGCCAAATACATGGTACAGAAAGTAAACTACAACTTCAATAATAAGTACAATTATCGTGCAAAATAAGACAACACATACTGTGAGTTTAAATACAAATATTGTCTTCTAGACAATATCAACACTCAAATAAGTCCCCATTATAATTATTCATACACTATTTTACAGAAATAGTGAGGAATGCTAAAACATCTTTCTAGAACCATCACTCCATACCCCGACTCGATCCTGCTATGTTCTTACCTCCTGAGAAGAAAAATGGAACAAAAAAGAAAAGGGTGAGCTCAACTAGCCCAATAAAGAATATTATGACTTAGATAATATACAACAAAGTATCATTAGTCTTCAACAGGAAAAAATCTGATAGAATATAATAGACAACAAGTTTTAGATAAACAAATGCAGCGGAAACAACAATCCATTAGAAGAGTCACGTAGAGAATGAATTCTACTATCTTTTAAGATTTAAAAGTCCATCATCAATATTTTATCCCTGTAACATTAATCAATATACATCTTTTAATCAAATATTCATCTTTGCACTATAGGCCAAAGATATTCATTTATATCACCAGTCGGTCATGTTCATCTTAACACCTGTTCATCTTTGCACTACGGGCCAAAGATATTCATCAGTTAATCATTCATCTTTACACTACAGGCCAAAGATATTCAATAATATCATCATTTAAGAGTGAGGATGATGAAAAATATTTTAAAGAAAATGAATCCAGTGAGACAGAAGGACAAATAGTAGGGATTCATGTAACAGTTTATCCAAGATCAATAATACTTCATAATAACCGATTGTGAAGTAGAATTCAAAAATAACGATCAAAACATGGATACAATCAAAGATAGTAACCATAATAGACATCTTGGACAAAAAGGAAAATTTTCATTTTTCTATTGAATAAGGCCACATGATTTAAATGAATAGTGTCGTATCGTGAATAGTCACAGATCACGTGAATAAGTAACCGACACAAAAAGTTTCAAATTTGATGAAAAAGTTCACCAATATTTTGGCATAATGATATTGAAGAAAATAATATCATTTAAGAAGAAAATAACATCTCTTACCTCAAAATAACCTGGATCTTACGATTGAATTTGGGATATAAAAGCCTATGTAAACTTGCACGGAATAACAACTCTCACAGTATCAAAATACTCACTAAAATACGCTCGACAATATAGAGAGAAAGAAAACTTATTTTTGGTGTGATTTTTAATTCTAACCTAAGCGTCTATTTATAAGAAAATGCTAGAATGCCATAGGAGACTAAAATAATAAAATAATAATATTATTTACACCAAACTTCTACGCATGCTTCGTTGAAAATTTTAGCCCCTCAATTCTGAAATTTCAGCAGCCCATGTGCATTCAACACCAACCAAAAAGTGGGTCCCACCCATAAATTAATAAAAATTATTTTATTTTCCAAAACTTCAGTAATTCATAGAAAATATCCTGTTTATCAGAAAAATACTAATTTTATGTCCATTCCACACGAAATTGAATTCTCTACAATTTTGTAGCTTTAAGTTTTTTCAAATTCCAAACTGAAAATATCTGAAATCCACAAACGGATGATTTTCAACACCTCTTAAAATTCATAACAAATCATGCATTAATTTTTAACGGTTCAAAATTTGTGGACATATACTCAACATATATATGTATAACATATCTAAAAATCACAACGATCCAACGGTCGGATTAAAAATTATAACTCACGCAATATATCGTAAAAATATTGATTTGATTTTTAATACCTCCATTCCGACAAAAATACTGATAAAACACCTCAACATTAATTTCTTCAATTATAACCACATGAAATAAATAAATCCATCATTAATATCCACATCAAATAAATATTTTCTTATCATATAAATCAATAATTAATTATTCACAAATAATATTACAGAATCATAATTATGACAACCGGTAGTTCCTCAAGAAAAGAGGGGCTTTCAATAAGAATTTCTCCTTACTCAAGGCAATTAGGTGACCAAACCTCTCCTCGATGAACTTTCTAGACATTGCTAATAATCTTTATCTAATAATATTATTCAAATAATATGAATTATAGATCGATAATGGAAAATTTGTGTGGCGACAATTATTGAAACAACAATAATATAAAATATCAATGCAAGAATTATTGAATCAATAAAATAAAATATTGAGCGAGTAATTATTGTAACAATTATTGAGTAAGGCTTAACATGTAAGGATCAATAATTCAAAAATAATGTGCAATACTGGTAGTGCTTCTTATGCAACCACGCATACATCGTATTTTTAACCACCGTATTCTAAATGTTGTTAATAGAATAACTACGCCATTATTTATAAAAACTCATACTTTGTCATTTTCTTTCTTCCAACCGCTTTTTTACATTACGGGGCCCATAAATGGTCTGCATTGGCCGTCAGTGACAAATATTCCCCGACAACAAGAATATTCCACCACCAAACGAATATTCCCTAGCGTAAATGAATATTTTATAACCACTTGCTTATTTTGTAAAATTTGCACATTTCACCCATAACCAAAGCATTATATCAAATTAACTCCTTATTATTTCAAGAATAATGAATAGAGGAAATTCAATTTTATTAAAAAAAAATTCGGGGTCTTACATTAGCAGCTCAGCACCAACAACAACAACAACTACAACAATAAGAAGCCAGGGCTTGAGGGGTCCTTGTCCAGAGGACTAAATGAAGTTCCAAGCCTGTTGGGCTTGAAGAGTTCCTAGGGAACTAGAGAAGTTCTAAGGCTGCTGGCCTTGAAGAGTTCTTAGTGAACTAAAGTCCCAAATGTGCTTGGCCTTGAAGGAATCTTAGTGATTCGTAGTCTTGCCGCTTCCTTAGTGGAAACTCTGCTACTTGAAAGCGGTAAGAGTGGATTAGAGCTTGAGTCTCGAACCACTTAAACCCCTTCTGTATTTTACTTTATGTCATTTACATTATGTACATTAATTGCTATAACTGCTATGTATGTTTTAACTGCTTACCACTAAACTAACTCTACGAACAATGTATGTATGATTATGAATATAACAATGAAGGGGATCTTTTACTTATTCCGTTATGCTTGAAAAGATTCTTATGTTTGTCACATGCTAAATTATTAGCAATACAAAATAAACCAGAAAAGTATTTGAAAGTAAAAGAATCTATTCAACCCCCCTTCTAGATCTATTGTGCCTACTGGGAACTAACAAGTTCAATTAGTCTAATAAGTAATGACCATAATTTTTCAAGACATTTCAGGAAATTAATTTACTTATCGAATTTATAAAAGTAGTGAAGTATTATTATCAATATTAGAAGTACAGATTATACCAATACTAGTACTGCATAACATTAAGAGGAATAGTACATATTACATGTTTATTTTCATAAAATACAAAAAATATAGCATGATTAATACAACCGACGTCTATTTTTTTGGCTCAGGAATCCCTAGCACTCGATAGTGATTTCGTTTATCGTGGTCGGTTTCAAAGCCACAAATTGCATAATTTCGATGAGGCTTAGAAGGAATGATTTTTTCGAGTGCACTCTTGAATCTAGATTGTTTTTTGCGGCCCTTTGTTTGAGAAATAATAGGCGGCAAAAAATTTTCTTCTGCTTCCACCTCTGTATCTTCATTGTCATTATCGTATCCCATATCATAATTTGGATCTCCAACTGTGCAATCAATGTCATCATCTGCCAGTTCAGTAATATTCTCATCCGGATCATACTGGTCAACCAACTCTTTTCCTCGTGCATTAAGTTTAAGAACAGTTTTGTAACCTCGGACTAAGCAAGCTGCTTTGCTTGCTAACTCATGGTAATCACTCATCAAATGATTATAGCGCATTGCTTGATTTTGTTTGAAGTCAGCAGATGTGGAGTTAAAGAGTAAGTCTTCACCATTGCTTTTGTTCGTGTCTCTTGTCCACCAATGAAGGATCATGTCGCTCGATATTTGTGAAATAATCTTTGCTATGAAATATCTCAAGATGTGCCTGCATAATTCACGAGAGTGAGAAAACATTTGGCAGTTACATGTTACCGATCTCAGTTGACGATTGTTGACAACTTCTTTATATCTTCCACCACTTTCAGTTTCATCTGCATTATACACTGCATAAACCTTAGTATCAGTGACACACAACTCACTAAGTTTATGAACATTGTATTTCATAGAATCGACCAATTGACGTTGGAAACGTCTAAACATCTCTTTTGTGTACACTTGTGCAGCATGAACTTCTAAAGATGAACCGAGTACCATAATCCTTATACGATGTTTTGTTATGTAGTTGGCCTTCCTCTCCCTGATAAATTATTTTTCTATAGCCTTTTAACTCTGCAGTATAAAACATAGCATACCTGTTGATGCATTAACATACTCATCAAAAAAGGCATTAATGCTCTCGTTTCTTCCAGTGGTAGTCATTCCCACGGCAAAGTATCTCTTTGTATATGCTGAAATCCATTTATGTCGTACATCATACAAACTTCCAAGCCATTCATTGGTATACAATTCATAGGAACTTATCAGAATATGCCAACGCTCTTCAAATTCCTCGATGGACAATGAGTTATACACACAGTTGTTAAAATTATTTTTGAAAGATGGGTGCTTAGAATAAACATGATGCAATTTTTCAGGAAATTTATTGTTAATATGCCAAGAACACAATAAATGATGACTAGAAGGAATTACCATAGCAATAGCATTACTCATGGCTCTGTCTTGATCAGTGATGATGGTTGTAGGTGCCTTGTAGTCCATGGCTTCAAGCCATGTATGTAATACCCAAACGAAAGTGTCCTCTGTCTCGTCTCTTAACAATGCAAATCCAAATAGTATAGACTGATAATGGTGGTTGACCCCGGCAAATGGAACAAATGGCATGCCATACTTATTTATCTGGTATGTACTATCAAATGTCACAACATCTCCGAACCGTTAATACATAAACCTTGATCGAGCGTCAACCCACAAAATACAAGCTATGCTGTTGTTTTCACTGGGTTTCACTCGGGAAAAAAAATTTGCTGGCACTTCCGGATGCAAGTTTGTTCAAATGATTGACAACAGCTTGTGCATCATTTTCATATGCAGAATCACGCCTTAAATTTCGCACCACATTCTCAACATTGGCAGTAGAGAAAGAAACATTTTGCAACCCACCTCCCATTGTGCTCAAAACATTCATCATCTTACTAGGACCAATACCGGACTTATTTAAAGTGTCAATTAAATTTCTTGCAACAAGAGTAATATTTCTGTGTGTCGCTATCAAATCTACTTTGGTGGGGGTCACTAAGTGATGATTGTGCTCTAATTCAACAGTAGAAATACGCTAATTGTCTTCTTTCTTATTGTGGACAACATATATTCTAGCTTTGCACATTGTTCGTCCTATAGAGTCTCTCTGTCTAGTTATTTTATTACTACCATCTTCATCATCAGGTAAACTCTTGCCAACAATTGGTGTCCCGGCTTTCTTACATACATACATCCTAGATCTTATATCATTCGTATTAGCATGTTTATGACTAGTTGCAATTCTAATCTCAAATCCATTTTTACGAGCATATGATCTATAAAAAATTTCAACCTCTTCCAACTTACAAAATAATTGACCAACGTACGGAACAATTTCAGATTAATTACTTTCAACTTCACTAACAAATTCAGATGTATTATATGACATTTTGAAAAACTTACTTGCGAATAATAGTGAATAAGTTTGCTCGATCAGAGCTTCAACTTGATTTTCCGTAGTGAAAGTGGGCAACCAGATGAAACAAATTATGAGTAAGAGGTGAAAAGAGAAATTAATATCCGAGAGAAAATTCTATAGAAGGATAAGAAGATAACTTGAGAAAATAACAGCTTCCTAGAAGATATTAAAAGGACAAAAGATCAAATTTACAACATACGACAGAATGTTAATGCTCAAGAAGTCAAACTAATGTACTTTTCCTATATAATCAATGTCAGCTTTTTCTATCCCCATAGTGCTTTATTATTATGTTTGACTATTTATTCACCAGACAGTCTTTATAATAATAATAATAATAATAATGGTAATAAAAAATAAAAAATACATAAGCCGCTACAATAAGTAACGGCTTTATACTCAATTCTTAATAATAATAGAATAATAATAATAATCGAATAATTATAATAAAATAATGAGAAAATATAATTTGGGGGGAAATGGAATGTTTTAACATATATCCAAATCCAAGGTAAAATATGACAATTAGGCCCGTGGTGCTCGGGTGGTCATATGACGAGGGTTTTGAACTTGAGGTCGCGGGTTCGAGTCTGTTTAGTAGCGAAAAAAATTTATTTTAATTTTTTATTCAAGCCAGAGTATACTTTGATGTACGAAATGCGTTTTATTAATAATTTATTTTAATTTTTTATTCTAGTTTGGAGATATATTTGTATTTAAGTAGAAGCGTTTATTTTAATAATTTATTATTACAGCCGGTGAAGCCTGTACTGGTCGAGCAAAGAGACAAAGTTTTTTCTGCCACATCGCCTCGGGAAAGACACCAAATATTTTTGTTTGACTATTTTTTCTGCCACATCGCCTCGGGAAAGAACTAAAAAGCTCGGTAAACTAAAAAGCTGAGACCCACAACAGTCTCAGTGTTTTGAATTTGGTCCGAAATTTATGAGTTTTTGCCGGCTTGCATGAGCTTATTTAACCATCTATTGAGAACACACGCTAAAAATAACAGAGAGTAGAGAGTATTTCGGAGGAGGGGAGCAAAAAACTTCAACAAGTTGAAGCGGCTGGATTCCATTTATTATATTCTGAAGACACCGAATTTTTTGTAAGATATTGTTATTGGTACTCCATTTAATATTATTATTTGCTGCATGTAAGATATTATTATAGCTGTTGTTGTTATTTATTTTGTTTGTAATAGTTTTTATTTATTGTTATTTGTTCAATTTTTAATATTTTCTGTTGTTATTATTTTTGATTTGGGAGGCATACATGGATCATCTCGAAGGACAACAATATGAAATTTCTAATTATGTGTCAGTAGATAATTACATGGCCTGGTATAGACAAATTACACGTTGGAAAATTCACTGACCTCGACAGGCAAGGGACCCCGACAGTTGTTATGAGCCTCGGGCCATTTACAACCAACAACACCTTATTAAAATGGTAAGAAATTATATTCTTCTTTAATTAACCATGTATTAATTAACCATGTATTAGAGCAATTTCATTAATATTAAATTTATTCTTCTTTAATTAATCATGTATTAGAGTAAATACTTAATATTACATTTATTCATATTTAGTGTTATTAATATTTGTTTGTGTTCATCTTACATGATGGAGTGAGAGAGTGCAAAGTCTTTGCTTGATAAATTTTAAAGACTTTACTCAATTTGCCTCCCGAGTTGGTTCTGCAAAAACATAATTGGGATTACCAATACAGTCTATACGAATTCGAAGCAAGAGGGAAACAAATACCTCCAAAGATGGGTACCATAATTTTTGCACCACAGTCCGAATTCTCCCAATTCAATGAACCACTTGGGAAATAAACTGAGGATGTTGTACAAGAGAGCTACATACCCACCACACAAGCACGGCAGGAGAGCTCCATTCCCACCTCCCAAGCCTACGAGTCATGTTATGTAAGACCCCAACTTATTATAAATAAAATTGAATTTTCCTTTATTCATTATTCTAAATTAATAAGGGTAAATTTGATATAATTCTTTGGTTATGGGTGAAATGTGCAAAGTTTACAAAATAAGCAAGTGGTTATAAAATATTCATTATTGTCGGGGAATATTCGTTTGGTCGTGGAATATTCTTTTTGTCGGGAATCTCCAAATGACAGTAGCGATCATTGGTGGGCCCCATAACGGAAAACAGTTGGATGAAGGAAAGCGACAAAGATTGAATTTTATAAATAACGACGTAAATTATTACCAATTAACCTTTGTTGGGTTACGGTGGTTAAAATCTGATGTCTGGCGTGGTTTGCGATGAAGAAGACACCGGTATTGCACAAAGATTATTGAATTATTGATCCTTACGTAAGAAGGCACTACCCAATAATTATTACGGTGAATTCTTGTTCAATATTATATTTTATTGATTCAATAATTCTTTGCGTTTGATATTTTGTATTCTTTGTTGTTTCAATAATTGTCATTACTACGGTATTTTCCATTATCAAATCAATAATTCATATTATTTGAATAATATTATCGAGATAACATTATTGGCAATGTCTAGAAAGTTACGCATACAAGGAGAGGTTTGGTCACCTAATCAATTGCCAAGAAGGAGAAATCCTTATTGAAAGCCCCCTCTTTCTGAGGAGCGGCTACCGGTTATCGATCTTGTGATTCGTAATATTATTTTTAAATAAGTAATTATTGATTATTATGATAAAGAAAATATTTATTTTATGTGGATATGGATGAGAAAATTTTTAATGTGACAATTGTTGAAAATTAATATTTTATCTTTTTACGATAAAATAATTCATTTAAATATATTATTTTAATAATATATTAACGGTGATATTTTTATAATGAATGTGGGATATATGAGTATATAAGGAGGTAGAGTATTTTGTGGCATTAAATGTTTAACATATGTTTTGTGTGTGCGGTGGACACAATTCTTGACCAAAATTGATTATAGGTGTAAAATTGTCCGTTTATGGATTTGGTCAATTTCATTTAGAATTTGGAAAATTTTCTTACGCAAAGTTGTAGAGAATGGAATTTCCCATAGAAAGTCGCGAGTTTGAATTTTTACGATAAAGCGAGCTATTTTCTACTGAATTATTGAAGTTTCGTAAGATAAAATAATTTTTATTAAATAATGGGTGAGACCCACTCTTGTTTGAACATGTGAATACTTTGGAAATTGGGTCAAGGTTGGTTGGTGGCTGAAGTGTTCAAATGGCATGCGTAGAAATGTAATTTTAAATAATAATAATTTATTAATTTAGTCTCCTTTGGCGTTCTAACATTTTTCTATAAATAGAGGCTAAGTTAGAATTGAAAATCACACGAAACAAAGTTTTCTCTCTTTCTCTCTAAATTATCGAAGCGTATTCTTGTGAGTATACTTTGAGTGTTGCTATATCTGGTCTGGGGTTTACAAGACTATATCCGAAATTCGATCGTAAATACGGTTATTTTGAGGTGGGTATTATTTTCTTCTTAAATGATATTTTTCTTCAATATCATTATCTTGGAAGTATTGGTGAACTTTTTTTATCAAATTTGGAACTTGTTGTGTGGGGTTACTATTCACGTATACTTGTTATTATTCAAATATACAACATTATTCACGAATACTTAAGACTTATTCAATAGAAAAAATAAAAATTTTCTTTTGTCCAAAATATCTATTCGGATACTAGCTTTGATTGTATCCATGTTTTGATCATTCTTGAATTTTACACCAATATGATTATTTTGAAATATTTTTGAACATGGGTAAAACAAAGTACGAATCCTTAATCCTTAATCCTTGTCATTTTGTTTCTTTGGATTCGTTTCTTTAAAAATGTTTTCATCATCCTCGGTCTAAATGGTAATATAAATGAATATCTTTGGCTGTAGTGCAAAGATGAGCGATTAATCGATGAATATCTTTGGCACAGTAGTGCAAAGATGAGCAGTGTTGAGATGAACATGACCAACTAGTGATACAAATGAATATCTTTGGCCTATAGTGCAAAAGATGATTAAAGATGTATATTGATTGTTATTACGAGGGATAAACTATTGATGATGGACTTTTAAACCTTAGAAGACGGTAGAATTCTTTCTCTACGTGACTCTTCTAATGGATTCTTTATTCCATTGCATTTGTTGATCTAAAACTTGTTGTCTATTGTATTCTATTAGATTTTTCCGTTGAAGACTAACGATAATTTGTTGTATATTATCTTAGTCATAATATTCTTTCTTGGGCTAGTTGAGCTCACCCTTTTCCTTTTTGTTCCATTTTTCTTCTTAGGAGGTGAGAACATAGCGAGGATCGAGTCGGGGTATGGAGTGATGGTTCTAGAAAGATGTTTTAGCTGTTCTCACTATTTCTGTAAAATAGTGTATGAATAATTAATGAGGACTTATTTGGGTGTGTATATTGTCTAGAAGACAATATTTGTATTCAAACTCACAGTTGTATTGTCGTATTCTACACGACATCTGTATTGTCAAAGTTGTAGTTTGCTTTCTATACCATATATTTTGGCGACTCAGAATGGGTGTTGTATACCTATTTTGGGGGCGTCACATGTTACATTCCGACCTCCCAAGCCTATGAGGAGTGTTACGTCTCGACCTCCCAAGCCTATGAGGAGTGTTACATTCCAACCACTTCAGATTTTGCGGGACTTTCTAACGTCACAGGAGATTGTTCACTTAAGGTATATATAATGATGGTTTTAATTAAAGTAGGCTTTGCATTATTTATATTCATATTTTTAAATAAAAATGACATACACAATAATAATAATGTACATTTGGGTCTCAATCAGGTACAAGATGCGGTAGATCACATCTTTTATGGACCAAAAGGGTTCATTACCAAAAAATTGAAAGATTGGAAGGAGACATTTATCAATAAACATATGTTTGGAAACGTGGTGGCCTCGGAAGAGAATTTATATCCTTTGTCACATCCACGTGGGTTATATGTTTTAGAACACAATGCATTGCATTCCTTAGGACCTGGTGGATGGATTTTCGAACATGTCCTCGATGTTTATATGTTGTTGCTACGAGATATAGAGGAATATTACAGGTCGCGGGGAATACAAAGGTGGACTAAATTTGGTTTCGTGAAGTCATTCTTCATGCATCTAGGGCAGAGCTATGTGCCCCTAACTGAAGAGATTCATGCATGGAGTTTTTACAATCCGTATGTGAACCAAGATGTTGGCCCACCTTTACACGAATGCCAATACATATTTATGCCGGTGTGTAGTACCCATCAAAGCCATTTTGTCTTATTCCTATTTGGAGTTGAAGATTGGATGGTTACGATAATTGACCCCCATCTTCTGATGATACCAAACATACGGGTTACGTGAAATGTCTGTGAGAATTCGTTAAAGTTGCGGTATGTGTAGTTTTAAAATATTTTACTTTTATAATGTCCTTTAATATTAAAAATTCATTAACCAACTACTTTGTACATGCAGGTACATTTGATACCATTTTGTTTACAAAATGGTAATTCGATGTGTGCGTGGCCCAGCAGTAATTCTACTGTGCAAACCGCAAAGATTCGACTGAAACAACACAACGACTCAAACTGTGGAATTTTTGTATGCAAGTATGTTGACTCATTCGTTAGGGACAATAGTGATATTTACCTAGAGAAGTGGTCCTTGGAAGATGTCATGGTCTTTCGTTACCGCATCGCATGGGAGCTCTACAAGAAATCCGCAAGATTACTTCCGGCCGCTGAGATATAAAACTAGTCCAGCATTATCTAATGTGCATATTAATTAATAAGAATATCTATTTGGTTGAACTGTATGGATATTATTATTTAGTCTAGTTATTAATAATTATATTATTTATATTAATATTAAAAATAATGTTTCATATTATTTACTCATACTCAAATAATAATTAAAATAAATATATGTGTAATAATAAAATAAATTACTATAATCTAAAGTCATTTAAATTCCACTCAACCAATTTAATAATAAAATTATTAATACTAATAATGCAAGATTTATAATGATCACTTTATATTTTATTAAAGAATGATATTTATTTTTATATATTAATAATCCTTTTATTGATATTATTACAAAATAAGAAAAAATATTCAAGGGATAATAATAAATATAAAAATTAACTTATTTCTATTTTAACAAACCCAATTAATAATATAGATTTATATAAAAATAAATCGTAATATAATAATAATATATAGATTTTGGGGATGGTGAAGTTTTAATATAAAGATATATCCTTGGTTGAATTGAGCATTAGGCGTGATGCTCGGGTGGTCATATAATGAAGGTTTGGTGCTTGAGGTCATGAGTTCGAATCATTTAAGAAATGAATAGTTGAATATTTTTAAAAAATTTATTTCCAGTAGTGATGACTTGGTCCTAGGGGTTCAAAATATTTTAATAATAAATATTCATATTATATAACTATATTGACAAGAATATTTTACGCGGGCCTCTCTTATTAAAATAGAAGCCAACACAAGTAAATATTTTGGCACAACAACCTGTGTCGGCTGATCAAATACAACTTCTAATCTCAGCCTTCAAATCAATTTATCAACGGTACTAAAAGAGGTTGTTGCACAGTTCTCATGCCAATCGGCTGTCATGGATAAGTTTCCTATATATATATATATATATATATATATATATATATATATATATATATATATATACACTAAAACTATGCCTATCATAAGCACCTTCTTTTAATTTCTTTATCTTGTGAAAACGGTTTTAAAAACGACCAACCGGTCCCAACCAAAACAATTACAGTAATTAATAATTAACAAACCTCGGATATAGTAATCGCAGTTTAATACTGGGGACGAGAACCTTGTACAAGGATGAGTATTTTGGAAATCTGTCTTGTTCGTAGTATTAAACTGCTGAATACTAAAAAATAAACTGCTGAATACTGGAAAATAAATTGCGTACGAAAGCTCTATTAAACCGTTGAATCATCGTATGGACGCTCATGATCTATTATAAGGATAAACTTAATTTGACAACGTTAGCTAATTTATATATATATATATATAAATATATATATATATATATATATATATATATATAGGAAAATGATCTATAGAATACGTTAGCCAGATGGATTGTTTTAACTAACGCTCATTCAGCCGTCCAAAATTAGAGTGAATGGCTGGGGTCGTCCAAAATTAGAGTGAATGGCTGAGATGAGGGCCCAACTGTTACTCCCCCTAGCGGCCAGCCAAATTTTTTTTGTTGGTCAGCTACTCTCTATGGCCCGGTCAAAAGCATCAGTATTTTGATTGGCCATAAAAAAATAATGACCAATTATATTTTTTGCCTTAATTACTGATTATCCTTCTACATACTACTTATTAATCAGTAAAATAAAATAATAAAAAATTATAAGTATAATCAGTAATTATTCTTATACTTATTAATAAAATAAGTATGTATAAGGACCGTGTTTTGACTGGCCGCTAAAGGGAGTAGCGGCCAACAAAATTTTTTTTTGCTTTAATTACTTATTATCCTGATTATCCTTCTACATACTACTTATTAATCAATTAAAATAAAATAATAAAAATTATAAGTATAATCAATAATTATTCTTATACTTATTAATAAAATAAGTATGTATAAGGATAATTAATAATTATAAATCTTATGATTTTTAATTATAAATAGAAAATAGTGATTGAATTTATATTATATTCCTACTCAAATATATAAACTCAATCAATATTTCATATTTATAACTAAAAATCATAAGGCGATAATCGATAATTATTCTTATACATACTTATTTTGTTAATAAATATAAGGATAAATATAAAGATAATTCTTGATTATCCTTATAATTTTCTTTTTACATTTATTATTTTATTTTTCTTGATTAATAAGTAATATGTATAAGGATAATCATTAATAAGTATAAGAATAAGTATAAAGATAATTCTGATTATTCTTATAATTATCCTTATAAATAATCAACATAATCAGTAATTAAGCCAAAAAATTTTTTGTTGGCAGCTAGAGAGAGTAGTGGCCAACAAAAAAAAGACTGGCCGCTAGAGGGAGTAGCGGTTGGGCCCTCATCTCAGCCATTCACTATAATTTTGGACGGCTGGATGAGCGTTAGTTGAAATAGTTCCTCTGGTTTACGTATTTTATGGATCATTCCCCATATATATATATATATATATATATATATATATATATATATATATATATTATGTGAAGAAATGTACTTGTACTGGAGTTAAGACCTACAGGCTATATGTTGATAGATAATGTCTTGAACATGCCAGTAAAGTTCAAGCTGCTTAGCATGATACCCCAATTTTCGTTGAGGTTAAATTTCTAGCTTTGGTATCAAGCTTTGGGCCTGGATTTTTTCAAAAAAAAGATCTGGTCCTGTTCTGGCCTTAACAAATAAAATGAAAATTACTAAGTTAGTGTCTCAAATGGGCCGAAATTTTGGGAATATTACTATATTAGCCCATATTAATATTTGGGTCCTTTACATAAGTATACAACAAATAGAAAGTAATTACAAGAAAAGTGCATCAACTAAATAATTACAAAAATAGTGTAATTAGAACTCATATTACAGAAATAGTACAATTCACATTAATAAAGAAACCTAAAATCAAGGATAACTAATAATTCAAATTCAAATTCAAATCTTGTCTCTAACAGCAATTTCAAATCCATATTTTAAAATTCAAATCAAAATGAGAAAATTAAAAATTAAAAATTATGAAGGAGCTAATGTTCATCATCCTCCTCTCTCTCGCATACCATTCTTGCCGCCGTACCGCCATAGGAGTTCTTTTATTCAATTTCTTTTGACGATTTGGTTACCCACAAAAATTGAAATGGTTACCTTTATACGAATTTTGACTAGTAACTGCATCACATTTAAAATAAAATTGGTAATCAAATAAAACTGAATTGGTTACCTTAGCAAATGGTTTGGTAACCAACTATATGAAATTTGGTTACCAACTGCATCACATCCAAAATAAATTAGTGACCTAATAAAACTAAATTGGTTACCTTATCGGAAGGTTTAGTAACCAAGCTGCATAAATTTTGGTTACTAATTTGCATCACATTCAAAATATATTAGTAGTAGTTTAACAAAAACTGAATTGGTTACCTTATCAAATGATTTGGTAACCAACTATATGAAGTTTGATTACCAATTGCATCACATCCAAAATAAATTAGTAACCTAATAAAACTGAATTGGTTACCTTATTGGAAGATTTCGTTACCGGTGAAAATAAAGAATGGATGGGTGGCGGTGGGAGCGGAGAGATCGAGGAGAGGGAGGCGGGAGGAGGAGGGTGGGGGGGGGGAGAGAAGGTGGAGGAGAAAGGGGCGGGAAGAGGGGGGGGAGAAAGGAGGCGTGAGGAGCGGGATGCGGGAGGAAGGGAGGCGAAGGAGGGAGGGGTGGTGGTGAGGAGGGGAGGAGGAAGGCAAAGAAGAAGAAGTGGGAGTGGGAGTGGGAGGGGGAGGGGAGGGGGGAGGGGGAGGGGGGGGGTGGGAAGGGGGGAGGAGAGGGCGGCGGTGGGAGGAGAAAGGGGCGGGAGGAGGGAGGAGGGGAGGAGGGTGGAGGGAGGAGGGGGAGGCGTGAGGGTGGGGAGGGGTTGGACATGAGGAGGAG
Organism: Panax ginseng; assembly: GCA_020205605.1. Classification (NCBI taxonomy): domain Eukaryota; kingdom Viridiplantae; phylum Streptophyta; class Magnoliopsida; order Apiales; family Araliaceae; genus Panax; species Panax ginseng. Next base: position 11,769,477 of record CM035128.1, on the reverse strand, counting down.
GAGGAGGAGGAGGCGGCGGCGGAGGGAGGGAGGAGGAGAAGAAGAAGGGAAACAAAAATGGAGTGGGAGAAAATCGTGTGAGAGATGGGGAGAAAATTCTGGGAGAGATGGGGGAGATAATCGTGTGCATAATTAAAGGGATAAGATTACACTCTTTTTGTAATTAAGTATTGCACTAGTATTGTAAATAAATATAGAAGTGTATTAGTTGTGTAAAATTTTTATGAGGACACTATTGTTGTAATTATTTTTAAAAATATAATAGAATATTTAATTGTCTCTTAATATTTATTGGTTAAAAAATTTAAAAGGTCATTGCCTCAGTTTAAGAAGAATAGCATCTTAATCATTTGTAATATATTAATTCGAATACAATATTTTATTAAACAAACTTTTAGTCTATGTGTTTAAGCACTAACATCCACGTCACTTTTTTTTATATAATTTATATTAATAATTTTTAAACTCACACACTCTTCTTTAACATGCCAATACTCGACCCTCCAATCTCATAAATAAATACCATAAATTGAGTCACACCACTCGGCCGAAACCAACTCGGTCTAACCATCCAAGTCACTTTCCTTTGTTTGTTTGTTTGTTTGTTTGTTATTTACTTGAACATTAAGAAAAAAGAAGTCATCTTTTCAAATTTATATTATTTTTACAAGAAGATAAGATATTCATGATGCCCCACTAATCCTCCTAAGGACAAAACAACACCTGTCCCTTGAATCGACTAAATGTTGAATAAATTGATTAGTTAATTGGTTGTTTTATTATTAGCAAGTTCACCAAATTGGTTAATTATTAAGATTATTAATTATAGGAAGACTTTGAGAATATAATATTTTATTAGGATAGTTAATTAAATTATATATTACAAAATTTTCTAGTCAATTATTAAGGTAAATATTGGAATGCAATATAAATTTATTCAGTTATTATATGAGCAAGTAACGAACGTTATATGTACAGTTTATATTATGGGTTTGTTTAGCTATTACTCCCTCCGTTCCTTAATATAAATCGTTTTAGAAAAATAGTTTTGTTCCTTAATATAAGTCGTTTTAGAATTTCAAGTAAACATTAATTGCTTAATTTCCAATATTACCCTAAGTATTAAATGTAACTTGATTCTCTCACTATTTTTTATCCAATAAATAACAATCCCTTATTCCAATACAAGGGTAATATAGACAATTGATATTATAATTAATGTTATACAATTATTACCTTAATACTTGTGCATGACCCTAAAACGACCTATATTAAGGAACGGAAGGAGTAACATTTATAGTGTTTGTGGTGATAACATTTGCAGTTTTTGGACATTTAATTCAAATGCACTACACTAATTTTAGTGCGTTGCATTTGAGTCTCAAACGCTGCTCGGAATAAGTTAGTATTAGACTAATATAATTTTTAAATGCGTTTGGACTTTTAAATGCACAAAACATTGAGTAATCAAACATACACTATATTATCAATATAAATAAGAAATTCACTTAATTTGCCAGTCCGAATAAACTTACGATTCAATGAATTTTAGTTTTAATTATGGCACTAAACTAGTAAAGAATCCACTAATATTATTTAACTGAATAAATATATTAAAAATATAGACTATTGGCTTGACCTGTAGTAGAATTTCATTAAGAGGAATACTATTTTTATATATTTTAATAATTTTATATAGTTCATTCTCAAATAAAATGAGATTCAAAGTGTCCGCTTATATTAAAAATATACGTAAAAATATTATTAGTTGTTTTAGTTAATCCTTATCCCAACCAACAAACAGGAATCGCAACATATCCGTGCGAATCGTATTGTTTCACCGTATACAAACACCCCCCATTTATTATTTTTTATTCATTTATTACGGAGCATCTCTTTATTTTCCGTACCTCATCTTTTGATTGTGATGCCTGTATTCTCCTTATTTAATACCTCTTCTTGTTTTTCTCCTTTTTTTTCTTCTTTTTTTTTTTCTCTCCTCTCCTTCATCTTCTTTCTTGACTTTTGGGTGTGGGTCCCACACACCACCGTCCCTTCCACAGCAGAGCAACAAAACCGGACCCCACAGAATCATCTACCGGTGTATGGGATTGTAGTAGTATTTATTTTATTTGGGAGTCTCCGTGAAAATTTGGGTTTTCTTTTAGAATCTGGTTAAGAATAAGAGCAGTAATTCGAATTTGAAATACCCTTTTGGTAAGTATCTAGATCCTTTGTTATGTATGTTTGCGTGTGTTTTTAGTTAATGGGGGTTTGTTTGTTTGTTTGTTTAAAATTAATTAATAATGGGTTTACCGTTTATGATTAATTTGAAGGAATTATTACCTTTTCTTTGGTGGGTGATGGGGTTTATAATTATGGGTGTTTCTTTATTTTCAATCCAATTGAGTATACTTTGTTGGTTGTGCTTATTTAATTGATTTGTTAGTTATTTGTTTAATTTTTTAAGTTTGTGTTTGTATGTGGGAATTACAGGTTTTCAAGGAAGGTGGTATTTGACTTTGAGGCTAAAAAGGGTTTGAATTTCGGGATGAGATTTGTTTGAGCTCAAAATTCAGCTGATTTTGATGGTAGCTCTTGTTTGTTAATTAGTTTTGATGGGCTATGAGGGATTTTGATTCCGACTGCTTGAAGATTAAGTTTTTCTCATGTTTGGTGAAGAGATTAAGGTTTGAGATCAGTCTATCCTTTAATCCTTGTTTATGGGTTTGAACTTTGAAATTTTTTCTGATTTTCATTGTGGCCTAATTGATTTTCTTTGGTTTCTGTATGCATGGATTTGAAGGCCTATCATATTTCAATTATGTGGCATTTGATTTGTTACTGTTAACCTTTTGATGGGTTTGAATTGTTCATATGGAGCTTTGCATATTACCTAGATTCTTTGGAGGAAAATTTTAATTGTGAACTGTCTACTGGTCTAAAGGAGGATAAGAAAAATTGGGTAATTTGAGATTACCAGGTATTTTAAGCGTGCCAAAATATGGGGGGAGAGGATTCTTGGATACGGAGAACAAAATTTTCTCACACCATTTATCATCGGTTGGACTCTGGCAGATTGGTTTCAGCTCCTTTCACCATTCAGTCGGACCAAATTTCAGGTGTCAAATCGAGACCTGTAACTTTTAATCAAAGGTCAGGACCTAATGTGACGCTGATTCAGCAAAATCCTAGCACAAACAAGCCTAGGGCTGTATCACCTCATCCTGAAACCAAACTTTCACAGACATTTAAGGAAGCTAGGTCTGATCGGAAGAGATTCTCAACTCCACATCCAATAAGAAAAGAAACTGAGAAGGGAGTTGTAGGCAAGTTGTTCCGCAAGGATTCCCATGAAAAGAAGACACCTGAGTCTAAGTCGCGCTCCAATATCAGCCCGCTAAGGCAATTGCGTTCAATGAAATTTCATGATAAATCAAAGAGCAGGAAGGAGTCGACATGGACAAAATATTTTGATCATGGTGGGGTAAGGGTCACCTCTGTAGAATCAGCCGAAGAGTGGATGGTTGATCTCTCTAAGCTATTCCTTGGGCTTAGATTTGCTCATGGGGCACATAGTCAACTTTACCATGGGATATATATGGATGAACCTGTTGCTGTAAAAATTATTAGGTTGCCAGATGATGACGAAAATGGAGCACTTGGAGCTCGGTTAGAAAAGCAGTTCACAAGAGAAGTAACTCTTTTGACTCGTCTCCACCACCAAAATGTCATAAAGGTACCAACTTTTTCCACTTAAATTTATTCTGCTTAATCAGTCCATGACTTGGGGAAGTCCAGAAGGTGCACAAGCAATAATCAAGATCTGTTAAAATCTAAGTACTTTTTTTGATAAGTAGCTAATAGCCATTAACTAATTAACTGCATAAAAATGATTTGAGTCATTTCATCAACTTTGTCCAGATCCTCCTTTTCTTCCAGGCAAAGCTGTTCACATCCTATCCATACTAGTCACTTACCATAGATGTTGTTTACGTATTGGTGAATTTACTGGATTGTCTTACTCCAAAATTTGGTTGTGACCTTCAGGGACGAAGCCACATGTAGACTGGAGTGGGCCACGGCCCCCCCAAGGTTTGAAAATCTTGTAAGACTCACTTGTACATTTGGTTTGACAAAGCTTTGATAGGTTCTAAAAGACTTTTTTTGCTATTTTTTGTTGTCTTTGTCAAAGCAAATTCTAATACTACATTTTTTTTGTTTTAGTAAAAATATGTTTTGTAATGATGAAATTTTACTTTTTAGTGATGAATATCTTTTATGTTGTTAAATTTTTTTTTGACCCCCCTCAAGAACAAATCTTGGCTTCGTCCCTGGTGACCTCTGCATCATGGCAAAAGCATGTCAATTTTGATCAGGTCTGAGATGTGCTTCCTTCTATGTTACATGGACTTCTAAATGGTTGAAACTACATTTCTCGGACACTAGCTTTAAGTTGTATGTATGGTAGAGAAAGTAAAGGCTTATTCAGTTATTTGCAATAATGAAGAAGAATTCTTGCTTCTTTAATAAAGATGACGGTTAAACTCCCTCTTCCTAAGGCTGAAAATTGAACCAAACAATTTGGGATTAACTCGAGCTTGTTTTAAAAAAAATTCGAGCAGGTGCTTGAATTTGTTTATAAAATGATCCAAATTTGAGTAGAAAAAAGTTTGATTTAGAATTTAAATATTATCTCACAAAATTATATTTAACCCTTTAGTGTTCAAACTACTCAAATATCAGTGATTTGCAATACATACTCGATTCATACATATTTGAATTATACCTAATGCATACTTTAAAAATTATAATATATATATATACACGTGTAAAGTAAAAATAGAATAATTAGTTATTGTTTCTTCCTTTTATTTTTCAGTTGTACTTGTAATTTTATAATTTTAAACTTGTAATCGTAAATATATTTTTTCATTTGTTAGTATTAATACATTTATTTTAAATTAAATGTATTATGGAGGTATGTATCATTTGCATACTTGAATTTAAACTCAACTTAGAGCTTCGACTATAATTCGAGATCAGCTGAATCCGAGTCGAATATGAGAAAGGTTTCTAGATGTAAATCAATTTGAGTGAATCGAAAGCAATAGTTTTAACCTTTCTGAGCCAAAATGTGAGCACTCAGCTTTACTTCTTCCCCATAATATCCTATTCAATTATTATCTTACTAATATATAAATCTGAACACTAATAGTACAAGAGTATCTAAAATATATTGAATTTAATTAAGACAGACATGTCCACCTAACGTAGCCTATATTAAACACTTTTAAAGTCCAGCCTTTGTATCCTAAATTTGGGATTCTAGAAGATCTGAAACACGCACATATACCTGAAACCCGCACATATCGAATCTGAGTAGGGTTTCTCAATGTTCTAAAAGGCGCTAAGCGGGAGGTTGAGGGGGGGCCTAGGCGAGATTTTTTATTATAAGTCAATTTTAATATTTTATCTTATATTTATTTAAACAAAACAATAATATAAAGCAAAACAATCTATAATAAAAAAAATAAAGGTCTTTGCTTAAAGTTCAAACACATATTCATATTGCTAATGTCAAAGTTCAAACACAAACATGCAATTGTTCAAAGTTCAAACATATTTTTAACGTATTAGTTTTATTCATAAACAATATTGCTATTAAATAATAAGATCCAAAATTTCAATAATTTAATTCAATTTTAAAACTTGAAACTAAACATAAATTTAAGAATTATATTAAATTTAAACTAAATATTACAAATGTATCATCATTTATATAATTTGAAGTTGGTACAAGTTCGAAAAATTATAACTATAATAAAATTATCCATTTTGACTTGATATTGTTTACTTCTTGTTGTGATTTGATATGCTACAACCTGTATTATAAATATGGTAAATCATTAGAACAATAAATATATCAAGATCTGGTTTGGGTAGTTATTAAAATAAATAAAAAACCTCTCCGCCTAATATCCCATTTAATATAAACTTACTAATGCAAAAATCTGAGCACTAGTAGTACAAGATTAGCTAAAATATATTGAATTTAATTATGCAAGACATGCCCACTTAACACAGGCTATATTTGGACACATTTAAAGTCTTCATATCCTAAATTTGGGATTATCGAATATCTGATACCTGGACACGTACCTGATACCTGCACATATACCCGAGTCCGGGTAACATTTGTTTCCTTTGTTGAACCTTTCTGATATTTTCACTCTTTCACTTGACAACACACGATTCATCGCAGCACGTAGATGTACCACCGGCCTTACGCATTATCATCAAAGTATCTCTCGGAGGGTTCTTTGAGGCATACCGCATAAGCTTGAAAGCGTAAAACTCTTCCTCATCAAACTAATCTCAATGGCTTTGGATATTGCTCGAGGAATGGAATTTATTCACCACAAGGCGCCATACATAGAGACCTCAAACCGAGAATATACTTATTAATCAGATTTCGATTGAAAATTGCGATTTTGGAATAGCTTGTGAGGAGGCATGTTGTGATTCTCCGCCGAGGACCCGAGAACTTCTCATTTGGATGGCACCAGAGATGATCAAACGTAAATCATATGGAAGGAAGGTGGATATGTATGGCTTTGGACTCATTTTATGGGAGATGATGGTCGATTTATTCCTTACGAAGATATGACACCTATATGTTGCTTTCATTTGTGGTGAATAAGGTACTTTCCAAGATGGATATTTTCATATCTTGCTTTTATGATTCAAAAATTTCAGAATGCACATTGAGATCCTTCTATACCATTTCTCATCTTGTCATGTATACGTCTTTATATTATTTTCTTTGTATATGTCATAGTTACATGTTTGTTATTATGAATAAGCCTCCAGTGTACAATCAATTTTCTCCCCTCCCCCTTTGTGTGTTTCTTGGGGTTGGTTGGTTTTCTCAAAACCTCAGAAAGAATAAGCATAGGCACAAATTAATTTCGATCTCTCGAAAAAAAAAAGTTTTGGTGGGCATAACCAAACAACTCAACTTTGTATGCGAGCCAAATATTTTGATGATATTAGAAGCCTTGTTCTAGATAATATCCTTGCTACAACTTATTATCACTCTTTGAGAAAGTTCAATTTTATGGCTTTACAATTGGTCATTTTGCTTTCCACTTTTGTTAGATTACGGATGGAAGAGAAAAGACGCTTGTTTGCATTAGTTCTTGTTATCTTGAGGATATATATGTCCTGAAATGAACTTATATATAAGTTTCATTGCAATTCAATCAAGTGACATATATCCATTTGTTGGGAGTTGAACTATCATCACATATTCTTCGCCAATGAACAATAATTGTAATTTTGTTAAAATGAGGCTGTTAACTCTTCATGAATTACATGTAATTGAGATATCATTCCATATATATATATATATATATATATATATATATATATATATATATATATTCAAATACCATTCTCTGTTTATCCACCAGTTTATAATGGAACTTGAGGATGCATACAGAACTAGTACTTATTTAATTTTGGCTTTCTTTTTCTCTGTTTTCTCCCTCTAATTTTTACTTTTTATCGAGGACATCTTGCTCCTCTACTCTTTCCTAGTATTAAAAATCAACCTTCTGTATTATTACACAACTCTAAAATCAAACATTTGGGATCTTTCAGAATTTGAGACCAGCTATCCCTGGGGACTGCTCCCCTGCAATGAGAGCTTTAATTGAGCAATGTTGGTCCTTACAACCAGATAAGAGGCTGAAGTTCTGGCAGGTTGTGAAGGTACTTGAGCAGTTCGAGTCTTCACTTGTATGTGGTGGAACCCTAAATCTGGTACGAAATCCAACATGTCAAGACCATAAGAAGGGGCTTCTTCATTGGATCCAAAAGCTTGGTCCGGTGCATCAAAATGCTTCATCGATGCCTAAACCTAAGTTCTCATGAATTTAATCATGATCTGACTTTTGTAGTACCCGTCACAATGTAAATTACAACGTTTCTTTTCAATGTTCCCCTTATTGTGTTTCTCTATTTCACTTGGATACAAATGTGAATGAATAGATGTAGGCATGCATCGAGTGAAATTTCTTGTCACGTTATACATAACTCGAAACTATTGTGTCTAACCTGGTCACAATTTTTCAAGGATAAAAGTAGTACACTTTGTGTGGTTGGGGGAAGGGTGATGAATACTTTTAACTTATGTTAACTTTGTGTTTCTGTTCTAACCAATAACCATTTCCTTGAACGCTTCACAGAGAAGCACAACAACATCTTCTTGTTCTATCAATTCAGGTTTACAATCTAAGTTTGCTTGTTCTATCTAATTAGATTTACAATTTACATTTGATTTTATTTGCAGAGATACCAAGTTTTATTGTGATTCTTGTTACCCTTTTGTCATTTTATAATGTTAGTTAATGTATAATTGTGTGCGTGTATATATATATATATATAATAAAGAAAACAATTTTATTGATGATACTTAAATTGACTTACAAATTTACTAGAATAAGAACATTAGATGAATAGAGGTTAAGTGAGGCTTAATCGTTGATTGAGGTTAAAGATTTATCGAGAAGGAACTCGAGTCTTTCTAAGTCTATCTAAACCAAATGAATTCGATTTCCTTTTATAGAACAAGGAAACGAACTGTTACAAGATTACTATTACAATAACTGGGGTAAAGTAAAAGTAAAAAACATTTCACTAAAGTAAAAGTACAGGTAAAAACATTTTACTAAAGTAAAACAGAAAGAATCTGCTTTCGGTGGAAAGAGCGTCTTCTTTTTCGATGCTGCTGTAGTGGGGCCATATTCTTCGATCGAATGCTACCGATCGATCGAGGTTCGAGGGAGGCGAGTGTTGAGGATCGAGGGAGGAAAGTCTTTGGCCGATCGAGGGTAGAAGATGCCACATCACACTTTGATTGATTACTACAGGATTCAAGAAAATGGATCTTGAGCATCCTGAAGACTGATTGTGCCATAGGGATCACAATCATCTTCGTCTTTAAGGTCTTGACTAGAATTTTCTCCTTTGGACTGAGAAGAAGCTTTGTCAGATTCTTCGTGTAATTGATCAAGTCTTAGATGAATAACATCTGCAAGACGCCTTAATTCAGAACTAGAGTAGCTAGAAACATTAGTAACTTTATCAGAAGCAGGTGAAACAATTGATTTTTCTTTTGACTTATCAGCCGTTTTAGTGACTGATTTACTAGAAGATGCAATTCACAGGTAGTGGTATTTGGAGGAGTGTTAATTGGAGGAGTCAATAAAGAAGGAGGCGGAAATTCTTTCTGAACTTGGCCAACTATCTTATCGACACCGAATTTATCCCACCATTTAATGAAAAAACGGCGAGAGACACAAGAAATAGGGGAAAGGTAAGTCCGAGCGATCCTAATTCTACGGATGAATGAGACCTCAAAATCTGTGACTTTGGGTAAAATTAAACGACATATTGCCATTTGAGAATCCAAGGGATTTTGTATATACTTTCATCATCTTATAAAATTTTCTCAGTACAACTCCCTGCTCTGGTTGATACCGGTGCAGACTTGAATTGTATTCAAGAAGGTGTTATCCCCACTAGATATTATAAGAAAACTAGTGAAAAACTAAATTCGGCTAACGGTAGTCAAATGGAAATAAAATACAAATTACCTAATGTACATATTTGTCAGGACAACATGTGTTTTAAGACCTCATTTGTCTTAGTTCGCAATCTTACTGACAAAATCATTTTAGGATTACCATTTATCTATTTATTATACCCATTTACTACTAGTAATAAAGGTTTAAGCTGCGAACATTTAAAAAAAAAGATTACATTTAAATTCTTAATTAAATCAAAAGAAAGAGATTTAAAATTTATTCAAGAAGAATCAATTTCTAAATCACTGAATCTGTTAAATTGTAAAATTACCCACTTAAATTTTCTTAAAGAAGAAGTTAGGTATCAACAAGTGGAAGAACAGCTTAATAGTAATAGAGTTCAAGAAAAGATAAAAGAGTTAAAAGATTATCTAATAAAGAACTTATGTTCTGATTCTCCCAATGCTTTTTGGCATAGGAAGAAGCACATAATTAGATTACCCTATGCTAAGGAATTTAAAGAACATTTAATTCCTACTAAAGCTAGACCTATTCAAATGAGTCGTAATGCAGATGGAATTATGTAAAATGAAATTAATGATCTTTTCAAGAAAGGTTTAATTAGACATAGTAAGTCACCATGGCCTTGTCCAAATATTCATGTTAATAATGAAGTCGAGAAAAGGCGAGGAGTCCCTCTGTTAGTCATTAATTATAAGCCATTAAACAAAGTTTTAGAATGGATTAGGTACCTTTTGCCCAACAAGGATGATCTCCTTGGTAGGTTAAGTGTCTCCACCATCTTTAGTAAATTTGACCTTAAGTGGGATTCGGCAAGTTCTTTATTCATCCGGATGACAAGTACAAAAATCAGATTCACCACTCCATTCGGACACTACGAATGGAATGTTGATCATTTGGACTTAAAAATGCACCCAGTGAATTTCGTAATATTCTTAATAATATTTTGAATCCTTTCATCATTTTATCATTGTATACATCGGCGATATCATTGTATTCTCCAAGACTATGAAGAGCATATTAAACATTTAAATTCGTTTCTTCAAAATAGTTAAAACCAATGGTCTTGTTCTTTCCCTTCCAAGTGTAGTCTGCATTTCGACTAAAGTCGAGTTTCTTGGAGTAATCCTCTATCATGGACTCACATGTACCAATCGACAGAGCTATTCAATTTGCCGTAGGTTCCCGAGATAAGATTACCGACAAAACTCAATTCTGAGAGTTTTTCGCTCATTCAATTATATTGGCAAGTTTTACAAGAATCTTCAGGAAGATTTGTAAGCCTCTCTTTCGTGGCTTACAAAGTATCCACCTCCATGGGATCGACATTCATACTTCGTCCGTCCAACAAGTTAAAAAATATGTTAAGGTATTGCCCTGCCTTGGCATTTCAAATGATATAGCATTCAAAATAGTTGAAACTGATGCCTCTGACATTGGATTCGGTGGCATACTCAAACAAAAGTTAACTCCTTCTTCGGATGAACAAATTGTTCATTTCCATTCTGGCGCATGGAATCCTACACAGTTAAAATACAGTACTATTAAAAAAGAGATTTTATCATTAGTTTTATGTATTAAAAAGTTTCAGAGAGATTTATTAAACAAGAAATTCCTAGTTAGAATAGATTGCAAGTCAGCAAAATTTATTCTTGAAAAAGATGTTGAGAATGTCACCTCTAAGCATTCATTCGCTAGATGGCAAGCAATTTTAAGTATTTTTGATTTTGATATTGAATACATTAAAGGCAATATAACTCGGGCCCAGATTTTTTCACTCGTGAGTTTATTAACACAGGTACTATTACAGCAACATGAGTGTATGAGGAGGTTCATCTTCTCGCGGTCATGGCCGCCTCACGGTCGATTAATCGATCACCAAAAGGAACTACTGTTCCTCATCCAGTTACACAAACACATAATAAATTCCAGGTGCTTGGTACAGTCCCCAAGCCCTACTCTTCAGTTCTTACTAGTCAACCCAAACCTTTTGATATTTTCGCTAGTCAATCCCAAGCTACTTCATCAAAACCTAGTCATCCAGTGTCTGATTATCGTCAGATTTTTGATCAACACTTATTCCATATTGAGTTACCTATGAAACCCAAAAATGACCCAATTCAATTAGCTGCCCAGTTTTTTCCTTCTGGATGGCATTTTCTCCCTCTCGCTCCTTATAAGTCACTTGTGTATTATAGGGACATTCTTATTGAAACAGAATCAGTCTTCATTAAATCGATTTATGCGAACGATGATAAATCAAAACTCCTTTATCATTCGTTGTATATTAAACAAGTTCTCAATCTGTCTGATTGGGGTAGTCATCCATCAGATCTCAAGTCACTCTCTAATCAAACTAGCTCCTTTTGCTATTATGATTATATTGAGGCTTGGCACAAAATCATGCTTCATCAAAATGAAGATCATAGTCATTCGTGGTTTTTCGGTTTGACCACATGTTGAAATCGATTCCCCGAATGGTTCATCCTTTGGTGGGTGAAATCAGTTTGTGCCATGATATTTTCCCCGAACCTCTCTTGCGCAGTTAGAACATTTTTTGTCGTCATAGTAATTATCAATCCAAATATGAAGAAATTCCGGTCTTCCTTATATTTTGTATTGATAATTACTATGATGACAAAATGTTCTAACCGGGCAAGAGAGGTTTGGGAAAATATCATGGCACAAACTGCATTTTTGTCCACCAAAGGATGAACCATTCGGGGAATCGACTCGAACTGTGGAAATGTATGAGGATGGTGACTCATCCGAGAAGATGATCAACAAAGACCTTTCTAAGATCCAGGAGAGCGGACTACCAATCAAGAAGACGCCAGAGAGAGTCTTGATCATCGACAGTGATGGCCGATGCCATCATCTCTTTTACTTTAGTAAATGTAAAAGTAAAAGTAAAAGAATAACTTTTGCTTTTACTTAAGTTAAATGTTTTAACTTAGTTAAATGTTTCTTACATTTACCAATGTAAAAGTAAATGTAAAATATTTCTTACGCTTTTACTTTTACTTTAGTAAATTACTTTTACTTGATTAATGTAATGTTGATTCTGCGTGAATCAAATAGTAATTTACTTTTCGCTTTTTCTATTTAAACAACTCAAGTGTTTAGAGTTGTTTAGGCTTAATTCAATGTAGCCTCAGAGCTTCTCTCTCTAGAAAGCTCTTCCGAGGTCCTCTCCCTTCTCTCTAGAGTTAGCCGGAGACGAAGCTTTCAACTTCGATCTTCTTAGTTAAAGATGAAGACGAAGTCCTTAATACTTCGATCTTCCCCCTTAAACATTTAGTCTAGGAATTAATGTAATCCATTCCTCAAATGTTTATAAATAAAAGAAAGAGATTACTTTATCGATTCACCGGTCATCTTCTTAATCTTTTCTTTTTCTATTTAAGTTTTTCTTTTAAAAACTTATCCCACTGTTATATGGTATCAGAGCCACACGGTTGGTTCTTGATGCTATCAGTGGTTTCGATTGAAAACAGTTTGATTTGTTTACTTAAATGTTTTTTCAAACTTTTATTTTTTCTTGCCCGCTTTTTAATCGTCAGGACCTTCGCCAGTAAACCACCCAAGATCGCTTAAGTCCCGAATAATTCCGTTTTGTAAGTCTCATTGGGGAGATTGTAAGAAGGCTAAAGGAATCTTTAGATCTACTGTATGTGTTCAAGGCAAGTAAGGTTTGAGTATAAGTGGACCTTCAAGAGAAAGAATTTTGTTTAAATAGTTAACAAATATGTCTTCTGCTTAAATCGACGATCGATAGATCAGGACCAATCGAGTGATCCTTTGTTTTAGATTTCAATCTGATTTGTTTTTAAACAAATTTTTTTTACAAAATCTAAGAAATTTTGATGATTTTGACCAATTTTCGGTAGAATTTTTTTTTTCCTCCTTCTTTATAAACCAAATTTTTGGGAGTGAAAGGGTTATTTCCTGGATAAAAATTTTAAGGTGGAAATGTATGGGGATGGTGACTCATCTGAGAAGATGATCAATAAGACCTTCCCAAGATCCACAAGAGACGGACCAATCGGCGAAGAAGACGCCATCAGAGGCATCTTTAATTCATAGAAGCGGTGATGCCCAAACCATCATCTCTCACTTTTGCTTTTCAGAAAGTAAAAGTCTTTTACTTTAGTAAATGTAAAAGTAAAAGTAAAAGAATAACTTTTGCTTTTACTTAAGTTAAATATTTTTAACTTTAGTTAAATGTTTCTTACATTTACCAATGTAAAAGTAAATGTAAAATGTTTCTTACGCTTTTACTTTTACTTGATTAATGTAATAGTGATTCTGCGTGAATCAAATAGTAATTTACTTTTCGCTTTTTTTATTTAAACAACTCAAGTGTGTAGAGTTGTTTGAAGCTTAATTCAATGTAGCCTCAGAGCTTTTCTCTCTAGAAAGCTCTTCTGAGGTCCTCTCCCTTCTCTCTCAGAGTTAAGCGGGAGGCGAAGCTTTCAACTTCGATCTTCTTAGTTAAAGATGAAGACGAAGTCCTTAATACTTCGATCTTCCCCCTTAAACATTTAGTCTAGGAATTAATGTAATCCATTCCTCAAATGTTTATAAATAAAAGAAAGAGATTACTTTATCGATTCACCGGTCATCTTCTTAATCTTTTCTTTTTCTGTTTAAGTTTTTCTTTTAAAAACTTATCCCGCTGTTATATGGTATCAGAGCCACACGGTTGGTTCTTGATGCTATCAATGGTTTCGATTAAAAATAGTTTGATTTGTTTACTTAAATGTTTTTTCAAACTTTTATTTTTCTTGCTCCGCTTTTAATCGCCCGACCTTCGCCGTAAACAACCCAAGATCGCCTTAAGTCCCGAATAATGCCGTTTGTAAGGCTCAATTGGGAGTAGTGTAAGGCTAAAGGGAATCATTAGATCTACGGGTATGTGTTCAAGGCAAGTAAGGTTTGAGTCTAAGTGGACCTTCAAGAGAAAGAATTTTTGTTTAAACAGTTAACAAATATGTCTTCTGTTTAAATCGATTTACTGATAGATCAGGACCAATCGAGTGATCCTTTGTTTTAGATTTCAGTCTGATTTGTTTTTAAACAATTTTTTTTTTACAAAATATAAGAAATTTTGAAGATTTTGACCAATTTTCGGTAGAATTTTTTTTTTCCTCCTTCTTTATAAACCAAATTTTTGGGGGTGAAAGGGTTATTTCTTGGATAAAAATTTTAAGGTGGAAATGTATGGGGATGGTGACTCATCTGAGAAGATGATCAATAGCACCTTCCCAAGATCCACGAGGAGACGGACGGTCATCTAAAAAAAGACGCCAGAGGCATCTTCAAGTCAGACGGTGATGGCCAAATGACCATCATCTCAAACTTTTGCTTTCAAGTAAAGCAAAAGTCTTTTACTTTAGTAAATGTAAAAGTAAAAGTAAAAGAATAACTTTTGCTTTTACTTAAGTTAAATGTTTTTAACTTTAGTTAAATGTTTCTTACATTTACCAATGTAAAAGTAAATGTAAAATATTTCTTACGTTTTACTTTTACTTTAGTAAATTACTTTTACTTCAGTTAATGTAATAGTGATTCCTGCGTGAATCAAATAGTAATTTACTTTTCAGTTTTTTATTTAAACAACTCGAAGTGTTTAGAGTTGTTTAGGCTTAATTCAATGTAGCCTCAGAGCTTCTCTCTCTAGAAAGCTCTTCCGAGGTCCTCTCCCTTCTCTCTAGAGTTAGCCGGAGACGAAGCTTTCAGCTTCGATCTTCTTAGTTAAAGATGAAGACGAAGTCCTTAATACTTCGATCTTCCCCCTTAAACATTTAGTCTAGGAATTAATGTAATCCCTTCCTCAAATGTTTATAAATAAAAGAAAGAGATTACTTTATCGATTCATCGGTCATCTTCTTAATCTTTTCTTTTTCTGTTTAAGTTTTTCTTTTAAAAACTTATCCCATTATATATGGTATCGAGCCACACGGTTGGTTCTTGATCTTATCGATGGTTTCGATTAAAAGCAGTTTGATTTGTTTACTTAAATATTTTTTCAAACTTTTATTTTTCTTGCTCCGGTTTTAATCGTCCGACATTTGCCGTAAACCACCCAAGATCGCCTTAAGTCCCGAATAATGCCTTTTGTAAGTCTCAATTGGGAGCAGTGCAAGGCTAAAGGGAATCTTTATATCTACGTGTATGTGTTCAAGGCAAG
The DNA here is from genome assembly GCA_020205605.1 of Panax ginseng. Classification (NCBI taxonomy): domain Eukaryota; kingdom Viridiplantae; phylum Streptophyta; class Magnoliopsida; order Apiales; family Araliaceae; genus Panax; species Panax ginseng. The sequence continues at coordinate 11,753,670 of CM035128.1, read as the reverse complement.
TAAGGTTTGAGTCTAAGTGGACCTTCAAGAGAAAGAATTTTTGTTTAAACAGGTTAACAAATATGTCTTCATTTAAATCGATTCTTCGATAGATCAGGACCAATCGAGTGATCCTTTGTTTTAGATTTCAGTCTGATTTGTTTTTAAACAATTTTTTTTACAAAATCTAAGAAATTTTGAAGATTTTGACCAATTTTCAATAGAATTTTTTTTTTCCTCCTTCTTTATAAACCAAATTTTTGGGGGTGAAAGGGTTATTTCCTGGATAAAAATTTTAAGGTGGAAATGTATTGGGATGGTGACTCATCTGAGAAGATGATCAATAGCACCTTCCGGCATCCACAAGAGACGGACCAGTCAACGAAGAAGACGCCAGAGGCATCTTCAAGTCACAGACAGGTGATGGCCCAGCCATCATCTCAGCTTTTGCTTTCCGTAAAGCAAAAGTCTTTTACTTTAGTAAATGTAAAATTAAAAGTAAAAGTAAAAGAATAACTTTTGCTTTTACTTAAGTTAAATATTTTTAACTTTAGTTCAATGTTTCTTACATTTACCAATGTAAAAGTAAATGTAAAATGTTTCTTACGTTTTACTTTTACTTTAGTAAATTACTTTTACTTCAGTTAATGTAATAGGGATTCCTGCGTGAATCAAATAGTAATTTACTTTTTAGTTTTCTATTTAAACAACTCGAAGTGTTTAGAGTTGTTTAGGCTTAATTCAATGTAGCCTCAGAGCTTCTCTCTCTAGAAATCTCTTCCGAGGTCCTCTCCCTTCTCTCTAGAGTTAGCAGGAGGCGAAGCTTTGAAAACCGATCTTCTTAGTTAAAGATGAAGGCGAAGTCCTTAATACTTGATCTTCCCCTTAAACATTTAGTCTAGGAATTAATGTAATCCATTCCTCAAATGTTTATAAATAAAAGAAAGAGATTACTTTATCGATTCATGGGGTCATCTTCTTAATCTTTTCTTTTTCTATTTAAGTTTTTCTTTTAAAACTTATCCCAATCATTATATATGGTATCGAGCCACACGGTTGGTTCTTGATGCTATCGATGGTTTCGATTGAAAACGATTTGATTTGTTTACTTAAATGTTTTTTCAAACTTTATATTTTCTTGCTCGCTTTTAATCGCTCGACCTTCGGCCAGTAAACAACCCAAGATCGCTTTAAGTCCCGAATAATGCCGTTTGTAAGTCTCAATTTGGGGAGCGATTGTAAGGCTAAAGGGAATCTTTAGATCTACGGGTATGTGTTCAAGGCAAGTAAGGTTTGAGTCTAAGTGGACCTTCAAGAGAAAGAATTTTTATTTAAGCAGGTTAACAAATATGTCTTTACATTTAAATCGATTCTTCGATAGATCGGGACCAATCGAGTGATCCTTTGTTTTAGATTCGATCGATTTGTTTTAAACAAATTTTTTTACAAAATCTAAGAAATTTTGAAGATTTTGAACAATTTTCGATAGAATTTTTTTTCCTCTTTCTTTATAAACCAAATTTTTGGGGGTGAAAGAGTTATTTCCTGGATAAAAATTTTAAGGGGGAAATGTATGGGGATGGTGACTCATCCGAGAAGATGATCAATAAGACCTTCCCAAGATCCACAGGAGGCGAACCAATAATCGAAAAAGACGCTTGGAGGCATCTTCAAGTCATGAGATAGGTGATGGCCCAACCATCATCTCAAACTTTTGCTTTTCCGTAAAGCAAAAGTCTTTTTGCTTTAGTAAATGTAAAAGTAAAAGTAAAAGAATAACTTTTGCTTTTACTTAAGTTAAATGTTTTTAACTTTAGTTAAATGTTTCTTACATTTACCAATGTAAAAGTAAATGTAAAATTTTTCTTACGTTTTTACTTTTACTTTAGTAAATTACTTTTACTTGATTAATGTAATAGTGATTCTGCGTGAATCAAATAGTAATTTACTTTTCGTTTTTTTTATTTAAACAACTCAAGTGTTTAGAGTTGTTTGAAGCTTAATTCAATGTAGCCTCGAGCCTTCTCTCTGTAAAGCTCTTGGAGGTCCTCCTTCTCTCTAGAGTTAGCCAGGAGGCTAAGCTTTCAACGACCGATCTTCTTAGTTAAAGATGAAGACGAAGTCCTTAATACTTCGATCTTCCCCCTTAAACATTTAGTCTAGGAATTAATGTAATCCCTTCCTCAAATGTTTATAAATAAAAGATTTTGATTACTTTATCGATTCACCCGGTCATCTTCTTAATCTTTTCTTTTTCTGTTTAAGTTTTTCTTTTAAAAACTTATCCCGCTGTTATATGGTATCAGAGCCACACGGTTGGTTCTTGATGCTATCAGTGGTTTCGATTAAAAACAGTTTGATTTGTTTACTTAAATGTTTTTTCAAACTTTTATTTTTCTTGCTCCGCTTTTAATCGTCCGACCTTTGCCGTAAACCACCCAAGATCGCCTTAAGTCCCGAATAATGCCGTTTGTAAGTCTCAATTGGGAGTAGTGTAAGGCTAAAGGGAATCTTTAGATCTACGGGTATGTGTTCAAGGCAAGTAAGGTTTGAGTATAAGTGGACCTTCAAGAGAAAGAATTTTTGTTTAAATAGTTAACAAATATGTCTTCTGTTTAAATCGATTTACTGATAGATCAGGACCAATCGAGTGATCCTTTGTTTTAGATTTCAATCTGATTTGTTTTTAAACAAATTTTTTTTACAAAATCTAAGAAATTTTGAAGATTTTGACCAATTTTCTAGTAGATTTTTTTTTTCCTCCTTCTTTATAAACCAAATTTTTGGGGTGAAAAGGTTATTTCTGGATAAAAATTTTAAGGTGGAAATGTATGGGGATGGTGACTCATCCGAGAAGATGATCAATAAGACCTTAGGAATCCACAAGAGAGACGGACAATCAAGCGAAAAAAGACGCCAGAGGCATCTTCAAGTCACAGACGGTGATGGCCTAGCCATCATCTCAATCATTTTTAACTTACTCAAAAAGAAAAGTCTTTTACTTTAGTAAATGTAAAAGTAAAAGTAAAAGAATAACTTTTGCTTTTACTTAAGTTAAATATTTTTAACTTTAGTTAAATGTTTCTTACATTTACCAATGTAAAAGTAAATGTAAAATGTTTCTTACGTTTTACTTTTACTTTAGTAAATTACTTTTACTTGATTAATGTAATAGTGATTCTGCGTGAATCAAATAGTAATTTACTTTTCGCTTTTCTATTTAAACAACTCAAGTGTTTAGAGTTGTTTGAAGCTTAATTCAATGTAGCCTCGAGCTCTCTCTCTGTAAAGCTCTTCCGAGGTCCTCTCCCTTCTCTCTAGAGTTAGCCGGAGATGAAGCTTTCAGCTTCGATCTTCTTAGTTAAAGATGAAGACGAAGTCCTTAATACTTCGATCTTCCCCCTTAAATATTTAGTCTAGGAATTAATGTAATCCCTTCCTCAAATGTTTATAAATAAAAGAAAGATATTACTTTATCGATTCACCGGTCATCTTTTTAATCTTTTCTTTATCTATTTAAGTTTTTCTTTTAAAAACTTATCTCGCTGTTATATGGTATCAGAGCCACACGGTTGGTTCTTGATGCTATCAGTGGTTTCGATTGAAAACAGTTTGATTTGTTTACTTAAATGTTTTTTCAAACTTTTATTTTTCTTGCTCCGCTTTTAAACGCCCGACCTTCGCCGTAAACCACCCAAGATCGCCTTAAGTCCCGAATAATTCCGTTTGTAAGTCTCAATTGGGAGCAGTGTAAGGCTAAAGGGAATCTTTAGATCTACGGGTATGTGTTCAAGGCAAGTAAGGTTTGAGTCTAAGTGGACCTTCAAGAGAAAGAATTTTTGTTTAAATAGTTAACAAATATGTCTTCTGTTTAAATCGATTTACTGATAGATCAAGACCAATCGAGTGATCCTTTGTTTTAGATTTCAGTCTGATTTGTTTTTAAACAAAATTTTTTTACAAAATCCAACAAATTTTGAAGATTTTGACCAATTTTCGGTAAAAAAAAAAATTTCCTCCTTCTTTATAAACCAAATTATTGGGGGTGAAAGGGTTATTTCCTAGATAAAAATTTTAAGGTGGAAATGTATGGGGATGGTGACTCATCTGAGAAGATGATCAATAGCACATTCCGGCATCCACAAGAGACGGACCAGTCAACGAAGAAGACGTCAGAGGCATCTTCAAGTCACAGACAGGTGATGGCCCAGCCATCATCTCAGCTTTTGCTTTCCGTAAAACAAAAGTCTTTTACTTTAGTAAATGTAAAAGTAAAAGTAAAAGAATAACTTTTGCTTTTACTTAAGTTAAATGTTTTTAACTTTAGTTAAATGTTTCTTACATTTACCAATGTAAAAGTAAATGTAAAATGTTTCCTACGTTTTACTTTTACTTTAGTAAATTACTTTTACTTCAGTTAATGTAATAGTGATTCCTGCGTGAATCAAATAGTAATTTACTTTTTAGTTTTCTATTTAAACAACTCGAAGTGTTTAGTGTTGTTTAGGCTTAATTCAATGTAGCCTCAGAGCTTCTCTTTCTAGAAAGCTCTTCCGAGGTCCTCTCCCTTCTCTCAGAGTTATGGAGAGCTAAGCTTTCAACTTCGATCTTCTTAGTTAAAGATGAAGGCGAAGTCCTTAATACTTGATCTTCCCCTTAAACATTTAGTCTAGGAATTAATGTAATCCCTTCCTCAAATGTTTATAAAGAAATGAAAGAGATTACTTTATCGATTCAATTCATCATCTTCTTAATCTTTTCTTTTTACATTTAAGTTTTTTTCTTTTAAAACTTATCCCATTGTTATATGGTATCGAGCCCACAGCGGTTGGTTCTTGATCTTTATCGATGGTTTCGATTAAAAACAGTTTGATTTGTTTACTTAAATGTTTTTCAAACTTTTATTTTCTTGCTCGCTTTTAATCGCCCGACCTTCGTAGTAAACCACCCCAAGATCGCTTTAAGTCAGAATAATGCCGTTTGTAAGTCTCAATGGGGAGCGATTAGTAAGGCTAAAGGAAATCTTTAGATCTACTGGTATGTATTCAAGGCAAGTAAGGTTTGAGTCTAAGTGGACCTTCAAGAGAAAGAATTTTTGTTTAAATAGTTAACAAATATGTCTTCTGTTTAAATCGATTTACTGATAGATCAGGACCAATTGAGTGATCCTTTGTTTTAGATTTCAGTCTGATTTGTTTTTAAACAAATTTTTTTACAAAATCTAAGAAATTTTGAAGATTTTGACCAATTTTCTGTAGAATTTTTTTTTCCTCCTTCTTTATAAACCAAATTTTTGGGGGTGAAAGGGTTATTTCCTATATAAAAATTTTAAGGTGGAAATATATGGGGATGGTGACTCATCTGAGAAGATGATTAATAGCACCTTCCCAAGATCCACAGAGAGATTTCGACGAACAAAAAAAAAAAGACACAGAGGCATCTTCAAGTCACAGACAGGTGATGGCCCAGCCATCATCTCAGCTTTTGCTTTCCGTAAAGCAAAAGTCTTTTACTTTAGTAAATGTAAAAGTAAAAGTAAAAGAATAACTTTTGCTTTTACTTAAGTTAAATGTTTTTAACTTTAGTTAAATGTTTCTTACATTTACCAATATAAAAGTAAATGTAAAATATTTCTTACGTTTTACTTTTACTTTAGTAAATTACTTTTACTTCAGTTAATGTAATAGTGATTCTTGCGTGAATCAAATAGTAATTTACTTTTCAGATTTTTATTTAAACAACTTGAAGTGTTTAGAGTTGTTTAGGCTTAATTCAATGTAGCCTCAGAGCTTCTCTCTCTAGAAAGCTCTTCCGAGGTCCTCTCCCTTCTCTCTAGAGTTAGCCGGAGACGAAGCTTTCAACTTCGATCTTCTTAGTTAAAGATGAAGACGAAGTCCTTAATACTTCGATCTTCCCCCTTAAACATTTAGTCTAGGAATTAATGTAATCCTTTCCTCAAATGTTTATAAATAAAAGAAAGAGATTACTTTATCGATTCACCGGTCATCTTCTTAATCTTTTCTTTTTCTATTTAAGTTTTTCTTTTAAAAACTTATCCCGCTGTTATATGGTATCAAAGCCACACGGTTGGCTCTTGATGCTATCAGTGGTTTCGATTAAAAACAGTTTGATTTGTTTACTTAAATGTTTTTTCAAACTTTTATTTTTCTTGCTCCGCTTTTAATCGCCCGACCTTCGTCGTAAACCACCCAAGATCGCCTTAAGCCCCGAATAATGCCGTTTGTAAGTCTCAATTGGGAGCAGTGTAAGGCTAAAGGGAATCTTTAGATCTACGGGCATGTGTTCAAGGCAAGTAAGGTTTGAGTCTAAGTGGACCTTCAAGAGAAAGAATTTTTGTTTAAATAGTTAACAAATATGTCTTCTGTTTAAATCGATTTACTGATAGATCAGTACCAATCGAGTGATCCTTTGTTTTAGATTTCAGTCTGATTTGTTTTGAAACAAATTTTTTTTACAAAATCTAATAAATTTTGAAGATTTTGACCAATTTTCTGTAGAATTTTTTTTTTCCTCCTTCTTTATAAACCAAATTTTTGGGGGTGAAAGGGTTATTTCCTAGATAAAAATTTTAAGGTGGAAATATATGGGGATGGTGACTCATCTGAGAAGATGATTAATAGCACCTTCCGGCATCCACAGGAGACGGACCAGTCAACGAAGAAGACGCCAGAGGCATCTTTAATTCACAGACAGGTGATGGCCCAGCCATCATCTCAGCTTTTGCTTTCCGTAAAGCAAAAGTCTTTTACTTTTGCAAATATAAAAGTAAAAGTAAAAGAATAACTTTTGCTTTTACTTAAGTTAAATGTTTTTACCTTTAGTTAAATGTTTCTTACATTTACCAATGTAAAAGTAAATGTAAAATGTTTCTTACGTTTTATTTTTACTTTAGTAAATTACTTTTACTTCAGTTAATGTAATAGTGATTCCTGCGTGAATCAAATAGTAATTTACTTCTCAGTTTTCTATTTAAACAACTCGAAGTGTTTAGAGTTGTTTAGGCTTAATTCAATGTAGCCTCAGAGCTTCTCTCTCTAGAAAGCTCTTCCGAAGTCCTCTCCCTTCTCTCTAGAGTTAGCCGGAGACGAAGCTTTCAGCTTCGACCTTCTTAGTTAAAGATGAAGACGAAGTCCTTAATACTTCGATCTTCCCCCTTAAATATTTAGTCTAGGAATTAATGTAATCCCTTCCTCAAATGTTTATAAATAAAAGAAAGATATTACTTTATCGATTCACCGGTCATCTTCTTAATCTTTTCTTTTTCTGTTTAAGTTTTTCTTTTAAAAACTTATCCCACTGTTATATGGTATCAAAGCCACACGGTTGGCTCTTGATGCTATCAGTGGTTTCGATTGAAAACAATTTTATTTGTTTACTTAAATATTTTTTCAAACTTTTATTTTTCTTGCTCCGCTTTTAATCGCCCGACCTTCGCCGTAAACCACCCAAGATCGCCTTAAGTCCCGAATAATTCCGTTTGTAAGTCTCAATTGGGAGCAGTGTAAGGCTAAAGGGAATATTTAGATCTACGGGTATGTGTTCAAGGCAAGTAAGGTTTGAGTCTAAGTGGACCTTCAAGAGAAAGAATTTTTGTTTAAACAGTTAACAAATATGTCTTCTATTTAAATCGATTTACTGATAGATCAGGACCAATCGAGTGATCCTTTGTTTTAGATTTCTGTCTGATTTGTTTTTAAATAAAATTTTTTTACAAAATCTAAAAAATTTTGAAGATTTTGACCAATTTTCGGTAGAATTTTTTTTTTCCTCCTTCTTTATAAACCAAATTTTTGGGGGTGAAAGGGTTATTTCCTGGATAAAATTTTTAAGGTGGAAATGTATGGGGATGGTGACTCATCTGAGAAGATGATCAATAGCACCTTCCGGAAGTATCCAGGAGACGGACGATCCAATCGAAGAAAGGCGGAGAGGCATCTTCAAGTCACATTGCAGTGATGGCCCGTACCATCATCTCAAATTTTTACTTTTAAGTAAGCAAAAAGTCTTTTACTTTAGTAAATGTAAAAGTAAAAGTAAAAGAATAACTTTTGCTTTTACTTAAGTTAAATATTTTTAACTTTAGTTCAATGTTTCTTACATTTACCGATGTAAAAGTAAATGTAAAAAATATTTCTTACGTTTTACTTTTACTTTAGTAAATTACTTTTACTTCAGTTAATGTAATAGGGATTCCTGCGTGAATCAAATAGTAATTTACTTTTTAGTTTTATATTTAAACAACTCGAAGTGTTTAGAGTTGTTTTAGGCTTAATTCGATGTAGCCTCGAGAGCTTCTCTCTGAAAGCTCTTGAGGTCTCTCCGCTTCTCTCTACAGAGTTAGTGGGAGGCGAAGCTTTAAACTTCGATCTTCTTAATTAAAGATGAAGCGAAGTCCTTAATACTTGATCTTCCCCTTAAACATTTAGTCTAGGAATTAATGTAATCCATTCCTCAAATGTTTATAAATAAAAGAAAGAGATTACTTTATCGATTCACCCGGTCATCTTCTTAATCTTTTCTTTTTTATTTAAGTTTTCTTTTAAAAACTTATCTCATTTGTTATATGGTATCGAGAGCCACACGTTTGGTTCTTGATCTTATCGATGGTTTCGATTGAAAAGCAGTTTGATTTGTTTACTTAAATGTTTTTTCAAACTTTATTTTTTCTTGCTCGCTTTTAATCGCTTTGAGCCTTCGCCAGTAAACAACCCAAGATCGCCTTAAGTCCCGAATAATGCCGTTTGTAAGTCTCAATTGGGTGCAGTGTAAGGCTAAAGGGAATTATGTGTTCAAGGCAAGTAAGGTTTGAGTCTAAGTGGACCTTCAAGAGAAAGAATTTTTGTTTAAACAGTTAACAAATATGTCTTCTGTTTAAATCGATTTACTGTTAGATCAGGACCAATCGAGTGATCTTTTGTTTTAGATTTCAGTCTGATTTGTTTTTAAACAAATTTTTTTTACAAAATCCAACAAATTTTGAAGATTTTGACCAATTTTTGGTAAAAAAAAAAAATTTCCTCCTTTTTTATAAACCAAATTATTGGGGGTGAAAGGGTTATTTTCTAGATAAAAATTTTAAGGTGGAAATGTATGGGGATGGTGACTCATCTGAGAAGATGATCAATAGCACCTTAAGCATCCACAAGATGCAGACCGATCGGCGAAGAAGAAGGCGCCAGGAAAGGCATCTTCAAGTCACAGACAGTGAACCATAGTCGACATCATCTTACTTTGCTTACGTAAAACAAAAGCCTTTTACTTTAGTAAATATAAAAGTAAAAGTAAAAGAATAACTTTTGCTTTTACTTAAGTTAAATGTTTTTAACTTTAGTTAAATGTTTCTTACATTTACCAATGTAAAAGTAAATGTAAAAAATGTTTCTTACGTTTTACTTTTACTTTAGTAAATTACTTTTACTTGATTAATGTAATAGTGATTCTGCGTGAATCAAATAGTAATTTACTTTTCAGTTTTCTATTTAAACAACTCAAAGTGTTTAGAGTTGTTTAGGCTTAATTTAATGTAGCCTCGGAGCTTCTCTCTCTGAAAGCTCTTGGGGTCCTCTCTCTTCTCTCAGAGTTAGCGGGAGGCGAAGCTTTCGACTTCGATCTTCTTTAGTTAAAGATGAAGGCGAAGTCCTTAATACTTGATCTTCCCCCTTAAACATTTAGTCTAGGAATTAATGTAATCCCCTTCCTCAAATGTTTATAAATAAAAGAAAGATATTACTTTATCGATTCATAGGTCATCTTCTTAATCTTTTCTTTTCTATTTAAGTTTTTCTTTTTAAAACTTATCCCATTTATTATATTTTCTCTCCTTTAGCCCTCTTATGGTATCGAGCCATGTTGTTTTTGTTGTTAGTAAGCTGTATAGTAAGTATCTCTTTAATCAAACTTCTCTTTACTTTTTCAAAGTATCTTCTTCATCAAAGTTCTGTAGTCACCTTATTTACCTGTAGTCCACCTAGTTCGTGTCGAACCTTTGTAAGTCTCCAGGGTGTGAGCAGTGTCGGGTTATAGAACTTAGGTATGAGTCTACTTTGGGTAAACGGGGTATGTATGAATGAACCTTGAGTAAGATTTTATTTTGAAACAGTCAAGATGGGTAGATTATTCAAATCCAGCTCTTCAGTTAGTAACAGGTCAACTTTGCCTCTTGTCCCGGACATAGTTAACCAAGAAGAACATTGTTATGAAAACCTTAATCAAGTTTTAAACAATTGGAATATACCTAGAGTATCTCCAAAAGAAATTTATCAGTCAACCTTTTCAAATAAATTCTAAACTGACTATAATGTCAAAACAGTAGAAAGGGTTTATGCAATTAACAAAGAATACGATAATTATAGTCTTTTATCTCCTGAAGTTATTAAAAAACATAGAAAGAAAGGTTACAATTTTATTCATATAGGTCTTGTTCAAGTTGCAGTTAAACCACTTAATAGAAAAGGAATTAATTCATCTATTTACCTCTGCCTAAGAGATGCTAGATTTTTAAATTATTATTCTAGTATAATTGGTGCCATGGAAGCAAGTTTGCATAATGGACCTATCCATTTCAATTGCTTTTCTGATTTCACCTTGAGTCTTAGTGATCAAAACTTATTTAAAGCTTTATCATTAAATATTAAAACTGATGGAAAGATTACTCAAATGATTGAAGGATCTCAACCCATTGCTTTGATTTACAGAATTTATTATAAGACAATGAAGTCAAATTTAAGCGTTCATGCTCTTAATAAAAGTCAAAAGATCAAAGCGGTTTTAATTCAAAGTTCAACTAGTGATCTTTAATATCCGGATCCAAGGACAATTCTTTGGAAGGATATTAACTTACTAATCAATGGACTTTACCGAATGAATTACCACAATGATTTCATAGTTAACAATTTGTTAAATATTGAAAACATCCAACAGTTTTACGATGGGCTATTAAAATCGAGTTTTGAGCGTCTTTAGAACACGGTTATTATTGAAGACATTTCTACTTCTTGGTCCTTGATTATCCATACTAGAAGAATCTTTGAAGTCTTAGTAATCCTTGAGTTAGAGATATCAAACTTAAAGGCATTCTTAATCGAGGACAAGTTAGTCATCCTTCTTTATACTCGAGAATGATCTAGTAGAAGATGAAGGTTCTTCTTCTAAAGCATCCTCGATATATCCCACGATACGATATTAATGCCCCAATTCATAATCAATTAAGAGTCATTAAAAAAAATTTCGTTTTAGATTGGGATAATTTAGTAAAAGATTTTAATTCAAAATCTAATAAAGAAAAAAAGACATCTATTAGGATCTAATCACCCGATTGAAAAGGAAAGAGATAAGATAGTAAATAGATGGAAAAGATTTATTAAAAATGAAGAAATTAATATTACTTTTTACGATTGGTATGAACAATATCAAAGTAAATGTAATGTTATTAGTAAAACTCGATAGATTAAAGAAAGCAGATCTAAAGTGTCATCTAGTCATCCTCCATTAGAAGCAGATTCTAATTCGATTAAAAACACTTGATTATTCTTTAGTCCTTCAAGATTCACGATGGAACTAATGATGATAAAAAATAATTGAACAATTAAACTTTAGTAATCGATATCTAGCAATGATGGGAAAAGCGACTAGATAGGATTGAAGAAAGATTTGAAGAGAGTATTATTAAAAACACGATTCTAAGATTGAACAACCTTTAATTAAATTACGGAAAGCAGATATAATTTAAGTTTACTAATAAAGAAAGTGAATTAGTCCGATAAATTGAAAAATTATTTAAAAACTTAAAAGCAGAACCGATCCAAGTGGAACTATTGCTTTATTATCGATCGAGTGGAATCGATGATAATAATGAAAGTTCTTACGATCAATCGATCACTCATCTATTTCAAATCTTAATGAGCGACTAAATAAATTATTTATTAATAACACAAGTATTACGAGAAATTGGTACTCTCTGAGGCCAAAGCTCCTCGGATTTCTGATTAGAAGAGAAATCTAGATAAACAATTTTCTGTGTCCTCTAATAAAATTTATGAATGGAATAGAGATGGATTTAGTGAACAAGAAATTCTTAATAAACTTAATCACGTATGTCTATAGTAATGCAATGACTATATTACCAAATTCAACACTTTATCCCAACGGATATTGTTGAATTATTAGGCTGAAAGTGGTTTCTGGTATTCTTAGGTCTTGGTGGGAAAAACATCTAACAGAGGACATTAGAATATCCATAATTCATCTTATCGAAAAGAGATAAAGAAAGGCAATCCCATCTTTGATGAAGATATTGGTATTGGTCTTTACGATGGAGTTAATACTTTAATATTTACTATAATTAAACATTTTGTTGGAACCCTAGTAATATTATTACGAAAGAATTCATGATCAATTAAGTAATCTTACTTGTCCCACTCTAAGTGATTTTAGATGGTACAAAGATGTATTTACTTCTAGAGTTATGATGAGAAATGGCGGTAATAAACCATTTTGGAAAAGAAATTAGTTAATGGTTTACCATCTTTATTTCTTCACAAAGTTAGAGAAGAATTAAGTAAAAATTTAGGATATATTGACTATGATAATTTAACATATGGTGATATTATTAGTCATATTCAAAAAATTGGATTAAAAATGTGTATTGATTTTAAATTAGCTAAACAAGCTAGTAAAGATAGAAATAAAGCTAAATATGAGTTAGGAACATTTTGTTAACAATATGGTTTCTGACCCGATTGCCCCTACAGGCGAAAGCAGGCATAATAAACATATTGAGTCACATAAAAGTCATAAACGTCGTAAGAAAAGATATAATCACGATAAAAGTAATAATAAAAGTAATAATCAAGATACTTATTACAATAAACCTAAGTCATTTAAGAAAAAGTCATATAAAAGATCAAAGAAATATGATAAAAGTAAAATTATACATCGCGATTGTGGGCAGAAAGGACATTATAAAAGTGAATGTAGAGTTAAACAAAAATTAGCTCAATTGAATATTTCAACTGAAGATACAGAACAGTTATTAGAATTAATAAGAAATGATAACAGTAGTAGCAGTAATGAAAAAGCTTCTGATATCCCAGAATCTTCTAGTATTAATGCATCTAACAATGATTCTGACAGTGAAAATAAAGTCACCATATGTACAGAAAATTGCAATAAAAATTGTTGTAAAAGAGTGAATGTAATTATAAAAGAAGAGGAAGAAAGTTCTTTATTAGTTGATTTAATCAGTAAAATTACAGACCCCGAATAAAAAACTCAGTATTTGAAACAATTAAAGGATTTATTAACTAAAGATAAAAAAAGTCACTGATAAGGTTCTTAGAGCAAAAAGAAAACCCATTTTCGGTTTAAACAAAACTCTAGAAAGATTTAAGTCTCGATAAAAGAAATTACCCTTCACGAAGTTAAATCGAGAAGTTAATAAACTTAAGAAAGAAATTTCTAATTTAAAATTAGATATTTCAATTTAAGAAAAGAGATTGACGATAAAAAATCAAATCTTCAAGTTCATGATTCCTCTTCTAGTGATGAAAGTCACGATGAACCAGAATCATCAAATGCTAAAGATTATGATCTCTTTATTCAAGGTCTCTCCCTTAAAAGAATTAAAGATAATACTATTCAAAAATGGTATATCTCTATCAATTTAGTTATCGATAAAACTTTCTCGGTCTGACTCCTGCTGCAGTTATCTTTGAGTGCGAGACTTGAATTGTATTCAAGAAAGGTATTATCCCACTAGATATTATAAGAAAACTAGTGAAAAACTAAATTAATTAACTTGATTTGTCAAAAGGAAATAAAATACAAATTACAATATACATATTTGTCGGAATGACATGTGTTTTAAGACCTCATTTGTCTTAGTTCGCAATCTTCTTGACAAAATCATTTTAGGATTACCATTTATCTATTTATTATACCCATTTACTACTAGTAATAAAGGTTTAAAAGTTGCGAACATTTAGAAAAAAAAATTACATTTAAATTCTTAATTAAAGTTAAAAGAAAGAGATTTAAAATTATTCAAGAAGAATCGATTTCTAAAATCTTGAATCATTAAATTATAAAATTACCCACTTAAATTTTCTTAAAGAAGAAGTTAGGTATCAATAAGTTGAAGAAGCGACTTAAAAGTATGTGAGTTCAAGAAAAGATAAAAGAGTTAAAAGATTATCTAATAAAGAACTTATGTTACGATTCTCCCAATGCTTTTGGCATAGGAAGAAGCACACAGTTAGATTACTCTATCTTTAAGGAATTTAAAGAAAATTTAATTCTACTAAAAGCTGAAACTATTCAAATGAGTTAAATGAGCGGATGGAATTATGTAAAAATGAAATTAATGATCTTACCGGTAAAGGTTTAATTAGACATAGTAAGTCACCATGGTCTTGTCCGATATACATGTTAATAATGAAGGTTTGAGAAAAGCGAGGAGTCCTCGGTTAGTCATTAATTATAAAGCCATTAAACAAAGTTTTAGAATGGATTAGGTACCCTTTGCCCAACAAGGATGATCTCCTTGGTAGGTTAAGTCTCCACCATCTTTAGTAAATTTGACCTTAAGTGGGATTACGGCGAGATTCTTTATTTATCCGGATGATAGGTACAAAAGCGCATTCACCAGCTCCATTCGGACACTTCTGAATGGAATGTTCGATCATTTGGACTTAAAAATGCACCCAGTGAATTTGAATATTCTTAATAATATTTTGAATCCTTTCGATCATTTTATCATTGTATACATCGACGATATCCTTGTATTCTCCAAGACTATTGAAGAGCATATTAAACATTTAAATTCGTTCTTGAAAGCGATTTAAAACCAATGGTCTTGTTCTTTTCCCTTCCAAGTGTGATGCATTTACGACTAAAGTCGGGTTTCTCGGATTAATCCTCTATCCTTGGACTCACACGGCCGATTAATGAGCTATTGATTTTAAATGCGGTTCCCGAGATAAGATTAAACAAAACTTCATTCTGAGAGGTTTCTTGGCTCATTTCGATTATATTGGCAAGTTTTACAAGAATCTCGGGGAAGATTTGTAAGCCTCTCTTTCGGTAACTTTAAAGTAATCCACCTCCGTGGGTGACATTCATACTTACGTCATCCAATGAGTTAAAAATATGTTAAGGTATTGCCCTGCCTTGGCATTTCAAATGATATAGCATTCAAAATAGTTGAAATTGATGCCTCTGACATTGGATTCAGTGGCATACTCAAACAAAAGTTAACTCCTTCTTCGGATGAACAAATTGTTCATTTCCATTCTGGCGCATGGAATCCTACACAGTTAAAATACAGTACTATTAAAAAAGAGATTTTATCATTAGTTTTATGTATTAAAAAGTTTCAGAGAGGTGCTTGTCCACCAAAGGATGAACCATTTGGGGAATTGACTCTTGAACTTGTGGAAATGTATGAGGATGGTGACTCATCTGAGAAGATGATCAACAGCACCTTTCGGCATCCACAGGAGACGGACCAGTCAATCAAGAAGACGCCAGAGTTGTTTACTTTTCACATGTGATTCCTGAAACTTTTTAATACATAAAACTAATGATAAAATCTCTTTTTTAATAGTACTGTATTTTAACTGTGTAGGATTCCATGCGCCAGAATGGAAATGAACAATTTGTTCATCCGAAGAAGGAGTTAACTTTTGTTTGAGTATGCCACCGAATCCAATGTCAGAGGCATCAGTTTCAACTATTTTGAATGCTATATCATTTGAAATGCCAAGGCAGGGCAATACCTTAACATATTTTTTAACTTGTTGAATGTAAGTATGAATGTCATCCATGGAGGTGGATTACTTTAAGTTACCGAAAGAGAGGCTTACAAATCTTCCTAAGATTCTTGTAAAACTTGCCAATATAATCGAAGCGAGCAAGAAACCTCTCAGAATGAAGTTTTGTCAGTAATCTTATCTGGGAACCTACGGCAAGAAATTGAATAGCTCATTAATTGGCCGTGTGAGTCCATGATAGAGGATTAATCCGAGAAACCCGACTTTAGTCGTAAATGAGACTACACTTGGAAGGGAAAGAACAAGACCATTGGTTTTAAATTATTTTGAAGAACAATTTAAATGTTTAATATGCTCTTCAATAGTCTTGGAGAATACAAGGATATCGTCGATGTATACAATGATAAAATGACTGAAAGGATTCAAAATATTAGTAAGAATATTCTGAAATTCATTGGGTGCATTTTTAAGTCCAAATGACTGAACATTCCATTCGTAGTGTCCGAATGGAGTGGTGAATGCAGTTTTGTATCTATCATCCGGATGAATAAAGAACTTGCCGTAATCCGGACTTAAGGTCAAATTTACTAAAGATGGTGGAGACTCTTAACCTACCAAGGAGATCATCCTTGTTGGGCAAAGGGTATCTAATCCATTCTAAAACTTTGTTTAATGGCTTATAATTAATGACTAACCGAGGGACTCCTCGCTCTTTCTCAGCTTCTAACATGTAAATTTGGACAAGACCATGGTGACTTACTATGTCTAATTAAACCTTCTTGAGAAGATCATTAATTTCATTTTTACATAATTCCATCATTCATGACTCATTTGAATAGGTTCAGCTTTAGTAGGAATTAAATGTTTTTTAAATTCCTTAGCGATAGGTAATCTAAGCTGTGTGCTTCTTCCTATGCCAAAAGCATTGGGAGAATCGAACATAAGTTCTTTATTAGATAATCTTTTAACTCTTTTATCTTTTCTTGAACTCTGCTTATTATTAAGTCGCATTCTTCAACTTGTTGATACCTAACTTCTTCTTTAAGAAAATTTAAGTGGGTAATTTTACAATTTAACAGATTCAGTGATTTAGAAATTGATTCTTCTTGAATAAATTTTAAATCTCTTTCTTTTGGTTTAATTAAGAATTTAAATGTAATTTTTTTTCCTAAATGTTCGCAGCTTGAACCTTTATTACTAGTAGTAAATGGGTATAATAAATAGATAAATGGTAATCCTAAAATGATTTTGTCAGTAAGATTATGAACTAAGACAAATGAGGTCTTAAAACACATGTCATTTCTCCGACAAATATGTACATTAGGTAATTTGTATTTTATTTCCATTTGACTACCGTTAGCAGAATTTAGTTTTTCACTAGTTTTCTTATAATATCTAGTGGGGATAATACCTTCTTGAATACAATTCAAGTCTGCACCAGTATCAACCAGAGTAGGGAGTTGTACTGAGAAAGTTTTATCGATAACTAAATTGATAGAGATATACCATTTTTAAATAGTAATATCTTTAATTCTTTTAAGGGAGAAACCTTGAATAAAGAGATCAGAATCTTTAGCATTTGATGATTCTGGTTCATCGTGACTTTCATCACTAGAAGAGGAATCATGAACTTGAAGATCTGATTTTTTATCGTCAATCTCTTTTCTTAAATTGGAAATATCTAATTTTAAATTAGAAATTTCTTTCTTAAGTTTATTAACTTCTTGATTTAACTCAGGAAAGGTAATTTCTTTTACTGGAGACTTAAATCTTTCTAGAGTTTTGTTTAAACTGAAAATGGGTTTTTCTTTGGCTCTAAGAACCTTATCAGTGACTTTTTTATCTTTAGTTAATAAATCCTTTAATTGTTTCAAATACTGAGTTTTTAATTCGGGGTCTGTAATTTTACTGATTAAATCAACTAATAAAGAACTTTCTTCCTCTTCTTTTGTAATTACATTCACTCTTTTACATTAATTTTTATTGCAATATTCTGTACATATGGTGACTTCATTTTCACTGTCAGAATCATTGTTAGATGCATTAATACTAGAAGATTCTGGGATATCAGAAGCTTCTTCATTACTGCTACTACTGTTATCAATTCTTATTAATTCTAATAAATGTTCTGTATCTTCAGTTGAAATATTCAATTGAGCTAATTTTTGTTTAACTCTACATTCACTTTTATAATGTCCTTTCTGCCCACAATTGTGACAGACAATTTTACTTTTATCATATTTCTTTGATCTTTTATATGACTTTTTCTTAAATGACTTAGGTTTATTGTAATAAGTATCTTGATTATTACTTTATTATTACTTTTATCGTGATTATATCTTTTCTTACGATGTTTATGACTTTTATGTGACTCAATATATTTATTATGCCTGTGCTTTCGGCTACAGGGGGCAACTGGCGGTAAACCATATTGTTCACAAAATGTTCCTAACTCATATTTAGCTTTATTTCTATCTTTACTAGCTTGTTTAGCTAATTTAAAATCAATACACCATTTTAATCCAATTTTTTGAATATGACTAATAATATCACCATATGTTAAATTATCATAGTCAATATATCCTAAATTTTTACTTAATTCTTCTCTAACTTTGTGAGCAAATAAAGATGGTAAACCATTAACGAATTTCTCTTTCCAAAATGGTTTATTACCGTATTTCTCATCATAACTCTGTAAGTAAATACATCTTTGTACCATCTAAAATCACTTAGAGTGGGACAAGTAAGATTACTTAATTGATCATGAATTCTTTCTGTAATATTACTAGGGGTTCCAACAAAATTTTTAATTATAGTAAATATTAAAGTATTAACTCCATCAGGAAGACCAATACCAATATCTTCATCAAAGATGGGATTGCATTCTTTATCTCTTTGGATAGCATGAATTATGGATATTCTAATGTCCTCTGTGAGATGTTTTTCCCACCAGGACCTAAGAATACCTGTAAAACCACTAGCTAATAATTCAACAATATCTGGTTGGGATAAAGTGTTGAATTTGGTAATATAGTTGTTGGCTACCATAGACATGTGATTAAGTTTATTAAGAATTTCTTGTTCACTAAATCCATCTATATTCCATTCATAAATTTTATTAGAGGACACAGAAAATTGTTTATCTAGATTTCTCTTCGAATCAAATCCAGGAGAGTCGGCCTCAAAGTACCAATTTACGGTAATACTTGTGTTATTAATGATTAATTTATTTAGTTTGCTCATTAAGATTTGAAATAGATGAGTGATCGATTGATCGGAAGAACTTTCATTATTATCATCGATTCCACTTGATCGATAATAGCAATAGTTCCACTTGGACCCAGGGTTACATTTTAAGTTTTTAAATAATTTTCAATTTATTGGACTAATTCACTTTCTTTATTAGGTAAACTTAAATTATATCTGCGCTCGGTAATTTAATTAAAGGTTTATTCAATCTTAGAATCAGTTTTTAATAATACTCTCTTCAAATCTTTCTTCAATCCTATCTAGTTGCTTTTCCTACATTGCTAGATCATCGATTACTAAAGTTTAATTGTTCAATTATTTTTTATCATCATTAGTTCCATCTGGGAATCTTGAAGGACTAGCAATAATCAAGTGTTTTTAAGCTGGAATTAGAATCGCCTCTAAAGGAGGATGACTAGATGACACTTTAGATCCATCTTTCTTTAATCCATTGAGTTTTACTAATAACATTACATTTACTTTGATATTGTTCATACCGATTCGTAAAAAGTAATATTAATTTCTTCATTTTTAATAAATTTTTCCATCTATTTACTATCTTATCTCTTTCCTTTTCAATTGGGTGATTAGATCCGAATAGATGTCTTTTTTCTTTATTAGATTTTGAATTAAAATCTTTTACTAAATTATCCCAATCTAAAAGCGAAATTCTTTTTAATGACTCTTAATTGATTATAAATTGGGGCATTAATATCCGGCATGTAGGATATATCGAGGATGCTTGGAGAAGAAGAACCTTCATCTTCTACGGTATCATTCTCGAGTATATAGCAAGGATGACTAACTTGTCTTGATTAAGGATGCCTTTAAGTTTGATATCTCTGGCGAAGGATTACTAAGGACTTGAAGATCTCTTCTAGTATGGATAAGCTCAAGGAATTTGAAGAAGTAGAAATGTCTTCAATAATAATCGGTGTTCTAAAGACGTTTCAAAATCGATTTTAACAGTTCCATCGTAAATCTGTTGGATGTTTTCAATATTTAACAAATTGTTAACTATGAAAGTCATTGTGGTAATTCATTCAGAAAGTCCTTTAATTAGGTAAGTTAATATCCTTCCAAAGAATTGTCCTTGGGATCTCGGATATTAGCATCACTAGTTGAACTTTGAATTAAAAGCTGTTTGATCTTTTGGGCTTTTATTAAGAAAGCATTAACGTTTAAATTTGACTTCATTGTCTTATAATAAATTTCGTAAATCAAAGCAATGGGTTGAGATCCTTCAATCATTTGAGTAATCTCTCCATCGCTTTTAATATTTAATGATAAAGCTTTAAATAAGTTTTGATCACTAAGACTCAAGGTGAAATCAGGAAAGCAATTGAAATGGATAGGTCCATTATGCAAACTTGCTTCCATGGCACCAGATATACTTGAATAATAATTTAAAAATCTAGCATCTCTTAGGCAGAGGTAGATAGATGAATTAATTCCTTTTCTATTAAGTGGTTTAACTGCAACTTGAACAAGACCTATATGAATAAAATTGTAACCTTTCTTTCTGTGTTTTTTAATAACTTCAGGCGATAAAAGACTACAATTATCGTATTCTTTGTTAATTGCATAAACCCTTTCTACTGTTTTGACATTATAGTCAGTTTTGAATTTATCTGAAAAGGTTGACTGATAAATTTCTTTTGGAGATACTCTAGGTATATTCCAATTGTTTAAAACTTGATTAAGGTTTTCATAACTATGTTCTTCTTGGTTAACTATGTCCGGGACAGGAGGCAAAGTTGACCTGTTACTAACTGAAGAGCTGGATTTGAATAATCTACTCATCTTGACTGTTTCAAAATAAAATCTTACTCAAGGTTCATTCATACATACCCCGTTTACCCAAAGTAGACTCATACCTAAGTTCTATAACCCTTGAAACCGCTTTCACACCCGGAGACTTACAAAGGTTCGACACGAACTAGGTGGACTACAGGTAAATAAGGTGACTTCAGAACTTTGATGAAGAAGATACTTTAAAAAAGTAAAGAGAAGTTTGATTAAAGAGATACGACTATACAGTTACCAACAACAAACAACATGGCTCTGATACCATAAGAGGGCGGAAGGAGAGAAAATATAACAGCGGGATAAGTTTTTAAAAGAAAAACTTAAATAGAAAAAGAAAAGATTAAGAAGATGACCGGTTAATCGATAAAGTAATCTCTTTCTTTTATTTATAAACATTTGAGGAAGGGATTACATTAATTCCTAGACTAAATGTTTAAGGGGGAAGATCGAAGTATTAAGGACTTCGTCTTCATCTTTAACTAAGAAGGTCGTTTGAAAGCTTCGCCTCCTGGGCTAACTCTCAGAGAGAAGGAGAGGACCTCGTAAGAGCTTTTCAGAGAGAAGCTACGAGGCTACATTGAATTAAGCCTAAACAACTCTAAACACTTCGAGTTGTTTAAATAGAAAACTGAAAAGTAAATTACTATTTGATTCACGCAGGAATCACTATTACATTAACTGAAGTAAAAGTAATTTACTAAAGTAAAACGTAAGAAATATTTTACATTTACTTTTACATTGGTAAATGTAAGAAACATTTAACTAAGTTAAAAACATTTAACTTAAGTAAAAGTAAAAGTTATTCTTTTACTTTTACTTTTACATTTACTAAAGTAAAAGACTTTTGCTTTACTTGAAAGCAAAAGTTGAGATGATGGTGGGCCATCACTGTCTGTGACTTCAAGATGCCTCTCCTGCTGGCGTCTTCGATTGACCGGTCCGTCTCTCATGGATCTTGGGAAGGTCTTATTGATCATCTTCTCGGATGAGTCACCATCCCCATACATTTCCACCTTAAAATTTTTATCCGTGGAATAACCCTTTCACCCCCAAAAATTTGGTTTATAAAGAAGGAGGAAAAAAAAAATTCTACCGAAAATTGGTCAAAATCTTCAAAATTTTTTAGATTTTGTAAAAAATTTTGTTTAAAAACAAATCGATGAAATCTAAAACAAAGGATCACTCGATTGGTCCCGATCTATCGAAGAATCGATTTAAAATGGAAGACATATTTGTTAAGCTGTTTAAACAAAAATTCTCTCTTGAAGGTCCACTTAGACTAAACCTTACTTGCGCTTGAACACATACAAGTAGATCTAAAGATTCCCTTTAGCCTTACTAATCGCTCCCAATCGAGACTTACAAAGCGGCATTATTCGGGACTTAAGGCGATCTTGGGTGGTTTACGGCGAAGGTCGGGCGATTAAAAGCGGAGCAAGAAAAATAAAAGTTTGAAAAAACATTTAAGTAAACAAATCAAACTGTTTTAATCGAAACCACTGATAGCATCAAGAACCAACCGTGTGGCTCTGATACAATATAACAGAGGGGATTAAGTTTTTAAAAGAAAAACTTTAATGTAAGAAAGAAAAGATTAAGAAGATTAATGGGTGAATCGGAAAGTAATCTCTTTCTTTTATTTATAAACATTTGAGGAAGGGATTACATTAATTCTAGACTAAATGTTTAAAGGGAAAGAAGTATTGAAGACTTCTTCTTCATCTTTAACTAAGAAGATCAAGTTGAAAGCTTCGTCTAAAACTAACCAAGAGAGAAGGAGAGGACCTCGTAAGAGCTTTCAGAGAGAGAAGTCTACAAGGCTACATTGAATTTAGCCCCGAGTAACTCGAACACTTGAGTTACTTAAATAGAAAAGCGAAAAAGTAAATTACTATTTGATTCACGCAGAATCACTATTACATTAATCAAGTAAAAGTAATTTACTAAAGTAAAAGTAAAACGTAAGAAACATTTTACATTTACTTTTACATTGGTAAATGTAAGAAACATTTAACTAAGTTAAAACATTTAACTTAAGTAAAAGCAAAAGTTAATCTTTTACTTTTACTTTTACATTTACTAAAGTAAAAGAGATGATGGCGTGGGCCATCACTGTCGATGATTGAAGACTCTCTGGCGCTTCTTGGTGGGTTGTTGGTCCGTCTCTGTGGATCTGCGGAAGGTGTTGTTGATCATCTTCGGATGAGTCACCATCCCCCATACATTTCCATAAGTTGAGAGTCGATTCCCCGAATGGTTCATCCTTTTGGTGGACAAAAACATGAGTTTGTGCCATGATATTTTCCCCGAACCTCTCCTTGCTTCAGTTAGAACATTTTTTGTCATCATAGTAATTATCAATACAAAATATAAGGAAGACTGGAATTTCCTCATATTTGGATTGATAATTACTATGATGACAAAAATGTTCTAACTGGGCAAGGAGAGGTTTGGGGAAAATATCATGGCACAAACTGCACTTTGTCCACCAAAGGATTAACCATTCGGGGAATCGACTTTTGAACTTGTGGTCAAACCGAAAAAACCACGAATGACTATGATCTTCATTTTGATGAAGCATGATTTTGTGCTAAGACCTCAATATAATCATAATAGCAAAAGGAGCTAGTTTGATTAGAGAGTGACTTGAGATATGATGGATGACTACCCAATCGGATGATTGAGAACTTGTTTAATATACAACGAATGATAAAGGAGTTTTGATTTATCATCGTTGGCATAAATCAGTTTAATGAAGACCGATTACGCTTTGATAAGAATGTCCCTATAATACACAAATGACTTATAAGGAGGCGAGAGGAGAAAATGCCATCCGTAAGGAAAAAAGCTGGCAAACTAATTGAATTGGGTCATTTTGGGTTTCATAGGTAACTCAATATGGAATAAGTGTTGATCAAAATCGGCGATAATCGTAACTTTGGATGACTAGGTTTTGATGAAGTAGCTTGGGATTGACTAGCGAAAATATCAAAAGGTTTGGGTTGACTAGTAAGAACTGAAGAGTAGGGCTTGGGGACTGTACCAAGCACCTAGAATTTATTATGTGTTTGTGTA
Organism: Panax ginseng; assembly: GCA_020205605.1. Taxonomy (NCBI): domain Eukaryota; kingdom Viridiplantae; phylum Streptophyta; class Magnoliopsida; order Apiales; family Araliaceae; genus Panax; species Panax ginseng. Next base: position 11,729,770 of record CM035128.1, on the reverse strand, counting down.
ACTGGATGAGGAACAATAGTTCCTTTTGACTGATTAACTGGACCGGCAGGGCGGCCATAACCGCGAGAAGATGAACCTCCTCGTACACTCATGTTGCTGTAATAGTACCTGTGTTAAGAAACTCACGAGTGAGAAAATCTGGAACTGAGTTGTTACTGCCTTTAATGCATTCAATATCAAAATCAAAAATACTTAAAATTGATTGCCATCTAGTGAATGAATGCTTAGAGGCGACATTCTCAACATCTTTTTCAAGAATAAATTTTGCTGACTTGCAATCTATTCTAACTAGGAATTTCTTGTTTAATAAATCTCTCTGAAACTTTTTAATACATAAAACTAATGATAAAATCTCTTTTTTAATAATACTGTATTTTAACTGTGTAGGATTCCATGCGCCAGAATGGAAATGAACAATTTGTTCATCCGAAGAAGGAGTTAACTTTTGTTTGAGTATGCCACCGAATCCAATGTCAGAGGCATCAGTTTCAACTATTTTGAATGCTATATCATTTGAAATGCCAAGCGAGGCAATACCTTAACATATTTTTTAACTTGTTGACGATGAAGTATGAATGTCGATCCATGGAGGTGGATTACTTGTAAGTTATTTGAAAGAGAGGCTTACAAATCTTCCCGAGATTCTTGTAAAACTTGCCAATATAATCGAAGCGAGCCAAGAAACCTCTCAGAAATGAAGTTTTGTCGGTAATCTTATACGGGAACCTATTAAGCAAATTGAATAGCTCTGTCGATTGGCCGTATGAGTCAATGATAGAGGATTAATCCGAGAAACCCGACTTTAGTCAAAAATGACTACACTTGGAAGGGAAAGAACAAGACCATTGGTTTTAAGCTATTTTGAAGAGCGAATTTAAATGTTTAATATGCTCTTCAATAGTCTTGGAGAATACAAGGATATCGTCGATGTATACAATGATAAAATGACTGAAAGGATTCAAAATATTATTAAGAATATTCTGAAATTCACTGGGTGCATTTTTAAGTCCAAATGACTGAACATTCCATTCGTAGTGTCCGAATGGAGTGGTGAATGCAGTTTTGTACCTATCATCTGGATAAATAGCAACTTGCCAGAATCCGGACTTAAGGTCAAATTTACTAAAGATGGTGGAGACTCTTAACCTACCAAGGAGATCATCCTTGTTGGGCAAAGGGTACCTAATCCATTCTAAAACTTTGTTTAATGGCTTATAATTAATGACTAACCGAGGGACTCCTCGCTCTTTCTCAGCTTCTAACATAGAAGGCTGGACAAGACCATGGTGACTTACTATGTCTAATTAAACCTTTACTAAGAAGATCATTAATTTTATTTTTACATAATTCCATCTGTTCATGACTCATTTGAATAGGTCTAGCTTTAGTAGGAATTAAATGTTCTTTAAATTCCTTAGCATAGGGTAATCTAAATGTGTGCATCTTCCTATGCCAAAAAGCATTGGGAGAATCAGAATATAAGTTCTTTATTAGATAATCTTTTAACTCTTTTATCTTTTCTTGAACTATGTTACTATTAAGCTGTTCTTCAACTTGTTGATACCTAACTTCTTCTTTAAGAAAATTTAAGTGGGTAATTTTACAATTTAACAGATTCAGTGATTTAGAAATTGATTCTTCTTGAATAAATTTTAAATCTCTTTCTTTTGGTTTAATTAAGAATTTAAATGTAATCTTTTTTCCTAAATGTTCGCAGCTTAAACCTTTATTACTAGTAGTAAATGGGTATAATAAATAGATAAATGGTAATCCTAAAATGATTTTGTCAGTAAGATTGCGAACTAAGATAAATGAGGTCTTAAAACACATGTTGTCTTGACAAATATGTACATTAGATAATTTGTATTTTATTTCCATTTGACTACCGTTAGCCGAATTTAGTTTTTCACTAGTTTTCTTATAATATCTAGTGGGGATAATACCTTCTTGAATACAATTTAAGTCTGCACCAGTATCAACCAGAGCAGGAAGTTGTACTGAGAAAGTTTTATAAGATGATGAAAGTATATACAAAATCCCTTGGATTCTCAAATGGCAATATGTCGTTTCAGCTACCCAAGAAGTCACAGTATTTCAGTCTCCGTCGTCCATAGGAATTAGGACTGCTCAGACTTACCTTTCCCCTATTTCTTGTGTCTCTCGCCGTTTTTTCATTAAATGGTGGGATAAATTCGGTGTCGATAGGATAGTTGGCCAAGTTCAGAAAGAATTTCCGTCTCCTTCTTTATTGACTCCTCCAGTTAACACTCCTCCAGTCACCACGGCCTCTGCCGTTGCATCTTCCAGTAAATCAGTCACTAAAACGGCTGATAAGTCAAAAGAAAAATCAATTGTTTCACCTGCTTCTGATAAAGTTACTAATGTTTCTAGCTACTCTAGTTCTGAATTAAGGCGTCTTGCAGATGCTATTAATCTAAGACTTGATCAATTACACGAAGAATCTGATAAAGCTTCTTCTCAGTCCAAAGGAGAAAATTCTAGTCAAGACCTTGAAGACGAAGATGATTGTGATCCCTATGGCACAATCAGTCTTCAGGATGCTCAAGATCCATTTTCTTGAATCCTGTAGTAATCAATCAAAGTGTGATGTGGCATCTTTCTGCGCCTCAATCACCAAAGACTGCTCCGTGACCTCGATCACCGCTCCTAACAACCTCGATCGATCGATTGGCAAAGCATTCGATCAAGAATGCCCCACTACAAGATCATCGAAAGAAGACGCGTCTGTTTTTCCACCGAAAGCAGATTCTTTTCTCTTTTACTTTAGTAAAATGTTTTTACCTGTACTTTTACTTTAGTGAAATGTTTTTTACTTATACTTTACCCCAGTTATTGTAATAGTAATCTTGTAACAGTTCGTTTCCTTGTTCTATAAAAGGAAATCGAATTCATTTGGTTTAGATAGACTTAGAAAGACTCAGAGTTCCTTCTCTGATAAATCTTTAGCCTCAACCGCTGATTAAGCCTACTTAACCTCTATTCATCTAATGTTCTTATTCTAGTAAATTTGTAAGTCAATTTAAGTATCATCAATAAAATTGTTTTCTTTATATATATATATATATATATATATATATATATATATATATATATATATACACAACAATTATACATTAACTAACATTATAAAATGACAAAAGGGTAACAAGAATCACAATAAAACTTGGTATCTCTGCAAATAAAATCAAATGTAAATTGTAAATCTAATTAGATAGAACAAGCAAACTTAGATTGTAAACCTGAATTGATAGAACAAGAAGATGTTGCTGTGCTTCTCTGTGAAGCGTTCAAGGAAATGGTTATTGGTTAGAACAGAAACACAAAGTTAACATAAGTTAAAAGTATTCATCACCCTTCCCCCAACCACATAAAGTGTACTACTTTTATCCTTGAAAAATTGTGACCAGGTTAGACACAATAGTTTCGAGTTATGTATAACGTGACAAGAAATTTCACTCGATGCATGCCTACATCTATTCATTCACATTTGTATCCAAGTGAAATAGAGAAACACAATAAGGGGAGCATTGAAAAGAAACGTTGTAATTTACATTGTGACGGGTACTACAAAAGTCAGATCATGATTAAATTCATGAGAACTTAGGTTTAGGCATCGATGAAGCATTTTGATACACCGGACCAAGCTTTTGGATCCAATGAAGAAGCCCCTTCTTATGGTCTTGACATGTTGGATTTCGTACCAGATTTAGGGTTCCACCACATGCAAGTGAAGACTCGAACTGCTCAAGTACCTTCACAACCTGCCAGAACTCCAGCCTCTTATCTGGTTGTAAGGACCAACATTGCTCAATTAAAGCTCTCATTGCAGGGGAGCAGTCCCCAGGGATAACTGGTCTCAAATTCTGAAAGATCCCAAATGTTTGATTTTAGAGTTGTGTAATAATACAGAAGGTTGATTTTTAATACTAGGAAAGAGTAGAGGAGCAAGATGTCCTCGATAAAAAGTAAAAATTAGAGGGAGAAAACAGAGAAAAAGAAAGCCAAAATTAAATAAGTACTAGTTCTGTATGCATCCTCAAGTTCCATTATAAACTGGTGGATAAGCGAGAGAATGGTATTTGAATATATATATATATATATATATATATATATATATATATATATATATATATGGAATGATATCTCAATTACATGTAATTCATGAAGAGTTAACAGCCTCATTTTAACAAAATTACAATTATTGTTCATTGGCGAAGAATATGTGATGATAGTTCAACTCCCAACAAATGGATATATGTCACTTGATTGAATTGCAATGAAACTTATATATATGTTCATTTCAGGACATATATATCCTCAAGATAACAAGAACTAATGCAAACAAGCGTCTTTTCTCTTCCATCTGGTAATCTAACAAAAGTGGAAAGCAAAATGACCAATTGCAAGCCATAAAATTGAACTTTCTCAAAGAGTGATAATAAGTTGTAGCAAGGATATTATCTAGAACAAGGCTTCTAATATCATCAAAATATTTGGCTCGCATACAAAGTTGAGTTGTTTGGTTATGCCCACCAAAACTTTTTTTGAGAGACTGAAATTAATTTGTGCCTATGCTTATTCTTTCTGAGGTTTTGAGAAAACAACCAACCCCAAGAAACACACAAAGGGGGAGGGGAGAAAATTGATTGTACACTGGAGGCTTATTCATAATAACAAACATGTAACTATGACATATACAGAGAAAATAATATAAAGACGTATACATGACAAGATGAGAAATGGTATAGAAGGATCTCAATGTGCATTCTGAAATTTTTGAATCATAAAAGCAAGATATGAAAATATCCATCTTGGAAAGTACCTTATTCACCACAGCGAAAGCAGCTTGTATAGGTGTCATATCTTCGTAAGGAATAGATCCAGCCACCATCTACCATAAAATGAGTCCAAAGCCATACATATCCACCTTCCTGCCATATGATTTACGTTTGATCATCTCTGGTGCCATCCAGCGGTAAGTTCCTGGGTCCTCAGCCAGAGAATCACAACATGCCTCCTCACAAGCTATTCCAAAATCTGCAATTTTCAACTGGAAATCCTGATTAATAAGTATATTCTCAGGTTTGAGGTCTCTATGTATGACGCCTTGTGAGTGAATAAATTCCATTCCTCGAGCAATATCCAAAGCCATTGAGATTAGTTTCGGTAAGGGAAGAGTTTTCTGCTCAAGCTTATGCAGGTATGCCCTCAAAGAACCCTCTGAGAGATACTCGGTGATAATGCAGAAGACTGGTGGCTGTCTACATGCTGCAATGAACTGTGTTGTCAAGTGAAAGAGTGAAAATATCAGAAAGGTTCAACAAAGGAAACAAATGTTACCCGGACTCGGGTATATGTGCAGGTATCAGGTACGTGTCCAGGTATCAGATATTCGATAATCCCAAATTTAGGATATGAAGACTTTAAATGTGTCCAAATATAGCCTGTGTTAAGTGGGCATGTCTTGCATAATTAAATTCAATATATTTTAGCTAATCTTGTACTACTAGTGCTCAGATTTTTGCATTAGTAAGTTTATATTAAATGGGATATTAGGCGGAGAGGTTTTTTATTTATTTTAATAACTACCCAAACCAGATCTTGATATATTTATTGTTCTAATGATTTACCATATTTATAATACAGGTTGTAGCATATCAAATCACAACAAGAAGTAAACAATATCAAGTCAAAATGGATAATTTTATTATAGTTATAATTTTTCGAACTTGTACCAACTTCAAATTATATAAATGATGATACATTTGTAATATTTAGTTTAATTTAATATAATTCTTAAATTTATGTTTAGTTTCTGAAGTTTTAAAATTGAATTAAATTATTGAAATTTTGGATCTTATTATTTAATAGCAATATTGTTTATGAATAAAACTAATACGTTAAAAATATGTTTGAACTTTGAACAATTGCATGTTTGTGTTTGAACTTTGACATTAGCAATATGAATATGTGTTTGAACTTTAAGCAAAGACCTTTATTTTTTTTATTATAGATTGTTTTGCTTTATATTATTGTTTTGTTTAAATAAATATAAGATAAAATATTAAAATTGACTTATAATAAAAAATCTCGCCTAGGCCCCCCCTCAACCTCCCGCTTAGCGCCTTTTAGAACATTGAGAAACCCTACTCAGATTCGATATGTGCGGGTTTCAGGTATATGTGCGTGTTTCAGATCTTCTAGAATCCCAAATTTAGGATACAAAGGCTGGACTTTAAAAGTGTTTAATATAGGCTACGTTAGGTGGACATGTCTGTCTTAATTAAATTCAATATATTTTAGATACTCTTGTACTATTAGTGTTCAGATTTATATATTAGTAAGATAATAATTGAATAGGATATTATGGGGAAGAAGTAAAGCTGAGTGCTCACATTTTGGCTCAGAAGGTTAAAACTACTGCTCGGATTCGACTCAAATTCGATTTACATCTAGAAACCTTTCTCATATTCGACTCGGATTCAGCTGATCTCGAATTATAGTCGAAGCTCTAAGTTGAGTTTAAATTCAAGTATGCAAATGATACATACCTCCATAATACATTTAATTTAAAATAAATGTATTAATACTAACAAATGAAAAAATATATTTACGATTACAAGTTTAAAATTATAAAATTACAAGTACAACTGAAAAATAAAAGGAAGAAACAATAACTAATTATTCTATTTTTACTTTACACGTGTATATATATATATTATAATTTTTAAAGTATGCATTAGGTATAATTCAAATATGTATGAATCGAGTATGTATTGCAAATCACTGATATTTGAGTAGTTTGAACACTAAAGGGGTTAAATATAATTTTGCGAGATAATATTTAAATTCTAAATCAAACTTTTTTCTACTCAAATTTGGATCATTTTATAAACAAATTCAAGCACCTGCTCGAATTTTTTTTAAAACAAGCTCGAGTTAATCCCAAATTGTTTGGTTCAATTTTCAGCCTTAGGAAGAGGGAGTTTAACCGTCATCTTTATTAAAGAAGCAAGAATTCTTCTTCATTATTGCAAATAACTGAATAAGCCTTTACTTTCTCTACCATACATACAACTTAAAGCTAGTGTCCGAGAAATGTAGTTTCAACCATTTAGAAGTCCATGTAACATAGAAGGAAGCACATCTCAGACCTGATCAAAATTGACATGCTTTTGCCATGATGCAGAGGTCACTAGGGGACGAAGCCAAGATTTGTTCTTGAGGGGGTCAAAAAAAATTTAACAACATAAAAGATATTCATCACTAAAAAGTAAAATTTCATCATTACAAAACATATTTTTACTAAAACAAAAAAAATGTAGTATTAGAATTTGCTTTGACAAAGACAACAAAAAATAGAAAAAAAAGTCTTTTAGAACCTATCAAAGCTTTGTCAAACCAAATGTACAAGTGAGTCTTACAAGATTTTCAAACCTTGGGGGGGCCGTGGCCCACTCCAGTCTACATGTGGCTTCGTCCCTGAAGGTCACAACCAAATTTTGGAGTAAGACAATCCAGTAAATTCACCAATACGTAAACAACATCTATGGTAAGTGACTAGTATGGATAGGATGTGAACAGCTTTGCCTGGAAGAAAAGGAGGATCTGGACAAAGTTGATGAAATGACTCAAATCATTTTTATGCAGTTAATTAGTTAATGGCTATTAGCTACTTATCAAAAAAAGTACTTAGATTTTAACAGATCTTGATTATTGCTTGTGCACCTTCTGGACTTCCCCAAGTCATGGACTGATTAAGCAGAATAAATTTAAGTGGAAAAAGTTGGTACCTTTATGACATTTTGGTGGTGGAGACGAGTCAAAAGAGTTACTTCTCTTGTGAACTGCTTTTCTAACCGAGCTCCAAGTGCTCCATTTTCGTCATCATCTGGCAACCTAATAATTTTTACAGCAACAGGTTCATCCATATATATCCCATGGTAAAGTTGACTATGTGCCCCATGAGCAAATCTAAGCCCAAGGAATAGCTTAGAGAGATCAACCATCCACTCTTCGGCTGATTCTACAGAGGTGACCCTTACCCCACCATGATCAAAATATTTTGTCCATGTCGACTCCTTCCTGCTCTTTGATTTATCATGAAATTTCATTGAACGCAATTGCCTTAGCGGGCTGATATTGGAGGCGCGACTTAGACTCAGGTGTCTTCTTTTCATGGGAATCCTTGCGGAACAACTTGCCTACAACTCCTTCTCAGTTTCTTTTCTTATTGGATGTGGAGTTGAGAATCTCTTCCGATCAGACCTAGCTTCCTTAAATGTCTGTGAAAGTTTGGTTTCAGGATGAGGTGATACAGCCCTAGGCTTGTTTGTGCTAGGATTTTGCTGAATCAGCGTCACATTAGGTCCTGACCTTTGATTAAAAGTTACAGGTCTCGATTTGACACCTGAAATTTGGTCCGACTGAATGGTGAAAGGAGCTGAAACCAATCTGCCAGAGTCCAACCGATGATAAATGGTGTGAGAAAATTTTGTTCTCCGTATCCAAGAATCCTCTCCCCCCATATTTTGGCACGCTTAAAATACCTGGTAATCTCAAATTACCCAATTTTTCTTATCCTCCTTTAGACCAGTAGACAGTTCACAATTAAAATTTTCCTCCAAAGAATCTAGGTAATATGCAAAGCTCCATATGAACAATTCAAACCCATCAAAAGGTTAACAGTAACAAATCAAATGCCACATAATTGAAATATGATAGGCCTTCAAATCCATGCATACAGAAACCAAAGAAAATCAATTAGGCCACAATGAAAATCAGAAAAATTTCAAAGTTCAAACCCATAAACAAGGATTAAAGGATAGACTGATCTCAAACCTTAATCTCTTCACCAAACATGAGAAAAACTTAATCTTCAAGCAGTCGGAATCAAAATCCTCATAGCCCATCAAAACTAATTAACAAACAAGAGCTACCATCAAAATCAGCTGAATTTTGAGCTCAAACAAATCTCATCCCGAAATTCAAACCCTTTTAGCCTCAAAGTCAAATACCACCTTCCTTGAAAACCTGTAATTCCACATACAAACACAAACTTAAAAAATTAAACAAATAACTAACAAATCAATTAAATAAGCACAACCAACAAAGTATACTCAATTGGATTGAAAATAAAGAAACACCCATAATTATAAACCCCATCACCCACCAAAGAAAAGGTAATAATTCCTTCAAATTAATCATAAACGGTAAACCCATTATTAATTAATTTTAAACAAACAAACAAACAAACCCCCATTAACTAAAAACACACGCAAACATACATAACAAAGGATCTAGATACTTACCAAAAGGGTATTTCAAATTCGAATTACTGCTCTTATTCTTAACCAGATTCTAAAAGAAAACCCAAATTTTCACGGAGACTCCCAAATAAAATAAATACTACTACAATCCCATACACCGGTAGATGATTCTGTGGGGTCCGGTTTTGTTGCTCTGCTGTGGAAGGGACGGTGGTGTGTGGGACCCACACCCAAAAGTCAAGAAAGAAGATGAAGGGAGAGGAGAAAAAAAAAGAAGAAAAAAAAAGGAGAAAAACAAGAAGAGGTATTAAATAAGGAGAATACAGGCATCACAATCAAAAGATGAGGTACGGAAAATAAAGAGATGCTCCGTAATAAATGAATAAAAAATAATAAATGGGGGGTGTTTGTATACGGTGAAACAATACGATTCGCACGGATATGTTGCGATTCCTGTTTGTTGGTTGGGATAAGGATTAACTAAAAACAACTAATAATATTTTTACGTATATTTTTAATATAAGCAGACACTGAATCTCATTTTTATTTGAGAATGAACCATATAAAATTATTAAAAATATATAAAAATAGTGTTCCTCTTAATGAAATTCTACTACAGGTCAAGCCAATAGTCTATATTTTTAATATATTTATTCAGTTAAATAATATTAGTGGATTCTTTACTAGTTTAGTGCCATAATTAAAACTAAAATTCATTGAATCGTAAGTTTATTCGGACTGGCAAATTAAGTGAATTTCTTATTTATATTGATAATATAGTGTATGTTTGATTACTCAATGTTTTGTGCATTTAAAAGTCCAAACGCATTTAAAAATTATATTAGTCTAATACTAACTTATTCCGAGCAGCGTTTGAGACTCAAATGCAACGCACTAAAATTAGTGTAGTGCATTTGAATTAAATGTCCAAAACTGCAAATGTTATCACCACAAACACTATAAATGTTACTCCTTTAATTCCTTAATATAGGTCGTTTTAGAATTACGCACAAGTATTAAGGTAATAATTGTATAACATTAATTATAATATCAATTGTCTATATTACCCTTGTATTGGAATAAGGGATTGTTATTTATTGGATAAAAATAGTGAGAGAATCAAGTTACATTTAATACTTAGGGTAATATTGGAAATTAAGCAATTAATGTTTACTTGAAATTCTAAAACGACTTATATTAAGGAACAAAACTATTTTTCTAAAACGATTTATATTAAGGAACGGAGGGAGTAATAGCTAAACAAACCCATAATATAAACTGTACATATAACGTTCGTTACTTGCTCATATAATAACTGAATAAATTTATATTGCATTCCAATATTTACCTTAATAATTGACTAGAAAATTTTGTAATATATAATTTAATTAACTATCCTAATAAAATATTATATTCTCAAAGTCTTCCTATAATTAATAATCTTAATAATTAACCAATTTGGTGAACTTGCTAATAATAAAACAACCAATTAACTAATCAATTTATTCAACATTTAGTCGATTCAAGGGACAGGTGTTGTTTTGTCCTTAGGAGGATTAGTGGGGCATCATGAATATCTTATCTTCTTGTAAAAATAATATAAATTTGAAAAGATGACTTCTTTTTTCTTAATGTTCAAGTAAATAACAAACAAACAAACAAACAAACAAAGGAAAGTGACTTGGATGGTTAGACCGAGTTGGTTTCGGCCGAGTGGTGTGACTCAATTTATGGTATTTATTTATGAGATTGGAGGGTCGAGTATTGGCATGTTAAAGAAGAGTGTGTGAGTTTAAAAATTATTAATATAAATTATATAAAAAAAAGTGACGTGGATGTTAGTGCTTAAACACATAGACTAAAAGTTTGTTTAATAAAATATTGTATTCGAATTAATTATTCTACTCATTTCATAATACATTTAGATACTTGGATACCAATAAAATTTTTAAACTATGATTTTGATCTAAAAAATTAAGTTTTCACTTTTCATTGAGCTATATATACTTTATGTATGATACGCTGCACGCTTATTTGAAATTATTGTTTTCATTCCTAGATTCTACAAAGTTGTCATCAATACTTATTTACGTAACTAGCAATTAAAAATTAATATAAACATTTGCAATATATATCGATTTCCATTCAAATATTTGAATATTACCTAAATCTTAGTATCAAAATTTGCAAATAAAAATAATATATACTTGTTTTTTATGTATATTTTAAAATAGCAAGTTATTTTTCAAATAAAAAAATATTTTTTATTTATATTCTTTTAATAAATTTTAGTTTAGTAATGTAACATATAATAAAATGATGATAAAAGCTTGAAGAACATATATATTTTATACAACTATATATCACTATAAAAATGCGTACTCTATATAAATTACTTTCCTCTCTCTCACTTTTTTTCTTCATTTAACTCGATTAAGTTAATTTACTGAAATTATAAAATTATAAAATATTGTGTATTTATTTTTATTTTTGAAATAATAACGTGTGTTTATTATTAAATAACAAATAAATTCAAAATTTAAAATTTTGAATTTTGTATCGTTATTGACTACAAAAACAAAATAAATGTTTTATTTTTTGTAAGTACGAGAAGAAGTATTAATTATTATAGATTATAAAGTAATTAGAAATATTGGATTCATGTGAAGTAATTAGAAATATTGGATTCATGTGAATTGTATTTTAAATTTATTTAGCTTATTAAGATGAGATATGAAGTATGACGCCCCCAAAACAGGTATACATCACCTATCTTGAGTCGCCAAATACATGGTACAGAATACAAATACAAACTTAATTATACAAACGTCGTGTAATATACGACAAAACATAGCTGAGAGTTTAAACATGAATATTGTCTTCTAGACAATATCCACTCTCGAATAGAGTCCTCATTATATTTATTATTACACTATTTTATAGAATAGTGAGGACTACTATAACACCATCTCAGACCATCACTCCGTTCCCCGACTAGTCCCGGCTACGTTCTCATTTCCTAAAGAGAACAATGAAAGTAAAATGGTGAGCTCAACTAGCCTAGTAAGAAATATAATGACTAAGATAATGCAGGATAAATTATCATTAGCCTTTAACAATGTTAAACTGATAAAATACAATAGACATCAAGTTTAACAGCAGGGGAAAAAAATAATCCATTAGAAGAGTCAAGTAGAGCATAATATCTACTATCTTCTATGATCTAAATTGTTTTCATCAATTTTTATCGCTGAGACTCAGCTTAATATATAAACCACATCATCGAGTCATCCCTGCACTACAGGCCAAGGATATTCATTAAATCATCAATGGTCATGACTATACCGAATAATCTCTGGTCATAATCATACCAAAAACGGTCCATCAATGCACTACAGGCCACTGAGGACTTTTACCACATCATTTATAACATTACAGGTCATGATTATACCGAAGAATCCTTAGTCATAATCATACCAAGTCCATCTATGCACGTAAGCCAAAGATGACTTTCATCACAATATAAGCATAAGGATGATGACAATGACATAATAATTCAATAAAACAAGTTCAAGAATAAATTTTAAAAATTTATAAGTTAATTTATCCAGAAATCAATAATGTCTAAATTGTCAACATGATACTGCTTTGTGGAGTAAAATTCAAGAATGCTCAGAAGAATTTTTCATGAAAAGATACTGGATGAAGCGCAAATATCTAGGATATTCTACTAATTTTATGGAGTATAAAAGCCAAAACTTTAACCCACTGAGTATAATAAAATATATGAAACTGCAAATGGATTTTCTTCTGCCATGCGATAATCCACGTAAACAGATCATTTCCACAATTTAATAAGGAATGAATATGAAGGATCATTCACCATACATGCGGTAATCCACATAGACAGGTTATTTCAACAGAATAATAAAGAATGGAATAACAGAAGAATTCACCAGGCATGCGATAGATCGCATGCAGACGAGTTATTCCCAGCGAGAATAATAAAGAATGGAACCGGTCATGCGTAATTATGCACATACTGAGGATATTCCAACAGAATAATAAAGAATAAAATAATAGCGAGAATTCACCATGTATGCAGATTGCCAGCATAGACATGTTATTCAAAATGAATAATAAATAATAGAACTAGGTCATGCGTAATACGCATGTGATGGTGATATTCCAACAAAATAATAATGAATGGAATAATGAGAAGAATTTCACCATGTATGCGGACTTAAGATAGGCGAGTTATTCCAACATAATAATAAAGAATGGAATAACAGAAGCTCTCTTAATGAATACGAAAGAAATAATACCCCTTACCTTAAAAAAAGAGTATTCCGACTGGTAGGGCGAGGATATTCTTGAAGAAAACTTATATTGTTTTCTACGCTCAAATCTTCTTAAAAATCTAAAGAAATACGCTCAAGATTATAGAAGAAGAATTCTCTGAATTTCTGGTGTGTTTTCAATTCTAACTAAGCATCCTATTTATAGGAGAATATAAATGATACTATGTAATAAAATATAATATAATATATATATATATATATATATATTATTTAAAATCTAATAAAACAAATAACTTTATAAAAGTATTATGTTTTATATAAAAAGATTTTACTATACAAACACTATGCAAACACTATACATAATAAAATATAATATATTCTATTTATAATCTAATAAAATAAATAACTTTATAAAAGTATTACATTTTATATAAAAAAATTTACTATGCCAACACTATGAAAAAAACACTATGCATAATAAAATATATTATATTTTATTTATAATCAAATAAAACAAAACTTTATAAAAAGTATTACATTTTTATATAAAAAGTTTTTTGTTTTATTACATTTATAATAATAATAAAACAAAAAATCATCATCATTATTATAATTCACACTATTAATTGACCAGGTCGTTCCCAGAAAAGAGGGGGTTTTTCAATAAGAATTTCTCCCTATTGGCGCGCAATTAGGTGACCAAACCTCTCCTTGGCAGAACTTCTAGACATCGTCAATATTGTAAATAATAATATGAATAACTTCATCGTCTCAATTATTGATTTAATAATATATAAAATATTGAGAATAATTGAATCAAATAACGTGAGATACTATGCAATAATTACTGTAGCAATAATTGAACAAAACTGAGTGACTTCTCACGTAAGCATAAATAATCAATCAGGTGCTACTTATGCAACCAAGCGCCAGACATCGTATTTTTTAACATCGAGTGTTTCAACAGATAACGGTAAAACTTTCGCCGTTATTTTCATAAAAATATTTTTGTCGCTTTCTCAATCTAACAATAATTCTGTTATGGGGTCCACCAATGATTGTACCATCGTACGGATATTTCCTGATAAAAAGAATATTCCCCGATCAATTGAATATTATATAACTACTTGCATACTTTTCAAAATTTCTAAATATTACCCACAACTATAACATTATCTCAAATCCACACCATAATTTTGAAAAAAATATTTTGAGAAAATTAAATCTTTATTCGTAAAATTTGGGATTTTACAATCTCCCCTTCTTATGAAATTTCGCCCTCGAAATTTACGTACGTACCTGGTATGCCGAACAAATGAGTACACTTCATCAGATTCTAACTCTTGAGGTATAACCTTTGAGTGTTGAATACGATCCTTCTTATCCAAGATTTTAACACGTATCTCCTCATACGTTAAATCTTCTGCTATCTCGTCTAGTTTTAATTCAATAATGTGGTTCGGGTCGTCCACATATTTATGTAACATCGATACGTGAAAAACGTTATGAACACGCGACATACTTGGCGGTAAAACGAGTCTATAGGCCATAGTTCCTACTTGATCGAGAATTTCAAATGGGCTAATTAAATCGAGGGTTGAGATTTTCTCTCTTCATTGATTCTTGCCTCTAGAATAACGCCCTCTTGAACCTTCTTCTTCACATTCATCAGCTCTGAATATGTAGCTTGAGCGGCTTTAACTTTATCAATTAAAGTCGATTCTACTCGTATATTCGCTATCTTCACGTGGGTCTCTAGAGTCTTTAACTCTATCTTCATCATTTGTAAGTTATACAAAATGGGTTTTTGTGTTAACAACATCGTACTCGTAAACGCATACGATCTTTTACTCAACGCGTCAGCTACCACGTTCTCTCTTCTATAATGATATTGAATGGTATAGTCGTAGTCTTCAATAGCTCGAGCCAACGTCTTTGGCGCATTATACGTTCATTTTGGTTGAAGAAATATTTAAGGGTTTTAGAAATGGGTTTTGTATCGGGGTCGATTACAAAATTCGATTTCACGCTGCCTGAGGTAGCCAAGAAGTCTTGTAAATACGTCAAGAAATTTATTAACGATAGAAATATCATTCAAAGCTGTGACCCTCATCCAAGGCTTGAATAGCACGTCACATTGATACTTATTAACTTGTCACCATCATTCATTCGCGTCCCTACGGAAAGTTCGACGGTGCATTCCACACAAGGAAGTTACCGGTGAAAGGCTCAGGGCTCTTTACTTATGGCTTGATATAACAAATGATTAACTTTAGTGGTTTGGTTGCTTGAATTTGCATAACAAGGTTGGTTAGGAATATAAAAGCTAACAACCTTACTTAAAAGCATGATGAGTAGTTAACTAATCGATTCCTAAAATCACATCAAAGGCAAGTATTTTCAAAGAGATAAGATCGACGGGTAACATGAAAGTGTTGATTTGAATCAAATAAGATTTATAAGCATGTGGAGGTAACGAAGGTTTCTCTTAACTGAGTTTCAATTGATAAGTCAAAGTCTAATTTCTCCGAGTCAAATTTAAACGTTGAGCGCAAGCAAAGGGATAAAAGAATGGGTAGAACCCGGTATCTAATAAGGTATAGACTTACAAAAATTTATAATTAACTAACCTGTGCTAACTTCGTTCGGGTTACTCGTTTTTTGAGAAGTCACGAAAAACTCTCTTCCTGAAACCACCGACTTTATTTTGTCTGTATCCGCCTTTGGTGCCACCGTCCCAGCTGGACTTGACTTTGGCGCACGACAAAATCGGGCTAGGTGACCTTCTTTTCCACAATTGTAACATGCTTTGGATTGCATCGTGCAGTTTGGACTTATGTGTCCTTCCCCTCCACATTTGTAACATACGACCGATGGTCGTTCTCCTTCCTTAACAATTGATGTTGATGCTGACGTCTTTCCATCATTGTTGAATCTCCTCTTCTTGAAATGTCCATTCTTATTGTTTTGTCCATGATTCCCACCGAAGTAGTTACCATTTCTGGCATGTTGATTCCCTCCACGCTTATTGTCACCGCTTCGATGACTGCTATCACTAGTATTATGATTTTCTTTACCGCTTCTCTTTTGGTTAAGTTGACTCATTATCGCTGCTTCCAATAATCGAGCCCTATTAACAACATGTCGAATACAAACACGGTTTATGAGAGATAAGATATTGACGTATCTCGGGTTTCAAACCTCTTAGAAACGATCGGCCATCATTCTCTCCTCATTATCAACCAAATGGGACGTGGACAGGAACAACTCAAAGCAAACTTGGCTTCAGTCTTTGCGACACGGTTATGTTGGTTTGCTCCAGCTTGATGAACTCTACCTCTTTTATGTGACGAATACTTTCGGAAAAGTACTTTTCATTGAACAATTCTTGGAACTTCTCCCAAGTCATCCTCAGTGCGTCAGGTTGAGTACGCTTTACAGATTCCCACCAGTAATCTGCCTCTGCTCGCAATATGAAGGTGGTAAAGGGAACCTTTTGCTCCTCGGAGCATCCCAAGACATCAAATATCTTGCACATCTGCTTTATCCACGTCTCCGCCTTAAGTGGTTTTGGCTCTCCAAAAAACTCCGGTGGTCCCAGTTCCTTGAATTGCTTAACGGTGACCGTCCGAGAGTTGCCTGTATTTCCACCTGTATTTTGGACAGGAGCCGCTCTTTCCTGATGTTGCATGAATTGCATAAAGCCTCTGAATATTCCATTGTTCATCATTTGGTCAGTGTTGTTATTTGCATGAGGATTGTCGCCTTCCTGATGCACATTATCCTGATTATTGATCTGTGGAGACTCAACGGTCTCCTGTGCTCCATTGCTTATCTCAACATTTTCGGATGCCATTTTCAAATACTGCCACAAAACAAGGGTTAATTATCATATCACATATTATCCCTATACTCTGACCGACCAATTAAATACCAAATAAACTTAGGTAGGTCATACTAGCGAAGGAATTCCCCGTCTCTCCCCTCCTAGTTCTTGTCTCACATCTCAGCCAGGGATCATATCCCTAAGCTTTGATACCAACTGTGACGCCCCTAAAACAGGTATACATCATCCATCTTGAGTCGCCAAATATATGGTACAGAATACAAATACAAACTTAATTATACAAACGTCATGTAATATACGACAAAACATAGCTGAGAGTTTAAACATGAATATTGCCTTCTAGACAATATCCATTCTCGAATAGAGTCATCATTATATTTATTGTTACACTATTTTATATAATAGTTAGGACTACTATAACACCATCTCGGACCATCACTCCGTTCCCCGACTAGTCCCGACTACACGTTCTCATTTCCTGAAGAGAACAATGAAAGCAAAAGGGTGAGCTCAACTAGCTAGAAGAAATATTATGACTAAGATAATGCGGGATAAATTATCATTAGCCTTCAACAATGTTAAACCGATAAAATACAATAGACATCAAGTTTAACAAACGGTGGAAAAAACAATCCATTAGAAGAGTCGGTGAGCATAATATCTACTATCTTCTATGATTTAAAATGTTTTCATCAATTTTCATCATTTGAGACTCAAATTTTAATAAATAAACCACATCATCGAAAGTTATCCTCGCACTCTGGGCCAAGGATATTCATTAAATCATCAATGGTCATGACTATCTTAGAATAATCCCTGGTCATAATCATACCAAAAATTATCCATCAATGCACTACAGGCCACTGAGGACTTTTACCACATCATTTATAACATTACAGGTCATGATTATACCGAATAATCCCTGGTCATTACAAGCTAGTGTATCTATGCACGTAAGCCAAAGATGACTTTCATCACAATATAAGCATGAGGATGATGACAATGACATAATAATTCAATAAAACAAGTTCAAGAATAATTTTAAAGATTTATAAGTTAATTTATCCTGAAATCAATAATGTCCAAATTGTCAATATGATACTTCTTTGTAGAGTAAAATTCAAGAATGCTCAGAAGAATATTTCCATGAAAAGATACTGGATGAAGCGCAAATATCCAGGATATTCTATTAATTTCATGGAGTATATAAGCCAAAACTTTAACCCACTGAGTATAATAGAATATATGAAACTGCAAATAGATTTTCGCCCGTCATGCGGTAATACACGTAAACAGATCATTTCCACAATTTAATAAGAAATGAATACGAAGGATCATTCACCATGCATGCGGTAATCCACATAAGACAAAGTTATTCCAATGTAATAAAAAGAATGGAATAATGAAGAATTCACTGTGCATCGACGATGTAATCGCATGAGATAGGTTATTCACAATGAATAATAAAGAATGGAACCAAGTCACGCATAATCCGTGCAGATGCAGACGGGATATTCTAATGTAATAATAAAGAATGGAATAACAAATGAATTCACCATGTATGTGTGGTGCTTGATAGAAAAGTTAGTCCAATGAGAATAATAAAGAATGGAATAACAAAAGAATTTCACCATGTATGCAGATTTCTGATGCATGGCAGTTATTCCAACATAATAATAAAGAATGGAATAACATAAGCTCTCTTCATGAATACGAAAGAAATAATACCCCTTACCTTAAAAAGAAGAGTATTTCGACTGGTAGGGCGAGAATATTCTTGAAGAAAACTTATACTGTTTTTTACGCTCAAAGCTTCTTAAAACTCTAAAGAAATACGCTCAAGATTATAGAAGAAGAATTCTCTGAATTTCTGGTGTGTTTTCAATTCTAACTAAGCATCCTATTTATAGGAGAATGGAAAGGATACTATGCAATAAATATATATATATATATATATATATATATATCTATTCTATTTAAAATCTAATAAAACAAATAACTTTATAAAAGTATTATGTTTTATATAAAAAGATTTTACTATGCAAAACACTATGCAGGCACTATGCAAACACTATGCATAATAAAATATAATATATTCTATTTATAATCTAATAACACAAATAACTTTATATAAGTATTACATTTTATATAAAAAGATTTTACTATGCCAACACTATCGCGAGCCACTATGCAAAATACTATGCATAATAAAATATATTATATTCTATTTATAATCAAATAAAACAAAACTTTATAAAAAGTATTCTGTTTTATATAAAAAGTTTTCTGTTTTATTACATTTATAATAATAATAAAACAAAAAAATCATTATCATTATTATAATTCACACTATTAATCGACCAGGTCGTTCCCAGGAAAGAGAGGGCTTTCCAATAAGGATTTCTCCCTATTGGCGCACAATTAGGTGACCAAACCTCTCCTTGGCAGAACTTCTAGATATCGTCAATATTATAAATAATAATATGAATAACTTCGTCGTCTCAATTATTGATTTAATAATATATAAAATATTGACAATAATTAAATCAAATAACGTGAGATACTATGCAACAATTACTGTAGCAATAATTGAACAAAACTGAGTGACTTCTCACGTAAGCATCAATAATTAATACCGTGTACTACTATGCAACCACGCGTATTACTGTACTTTTAACACCGGGTGTTTCAACAGTTAACGGTAAAACTTCCGCCGTTATTTTCATAAAAATATATTTGTCGCTTTCTCAATCTAACAATAATTTCGTTGTGGGGTCCCCAATGATTGTACCGTCGTTCGGATATTCTCCGACAAAAAGAATATTCCCCGATCAATCAAATATTATATAACAACTTGCATACTTTTCAAAATTTCTAAATATTACCCACAACTATAACATTATCTCAAATCCACACCATAATTTTGAAAAAAATATTTTGAGAAAATTAAATCTTTATTCGTAAAATTTGGGATTTTATATGAAGTCTTTAGAAATCTTTAGAGATGAGGTCTGACTTTGGATATGGGTTGATAGTTATAATTCTTCTTCTAAAGTCTGTCAAACTCTACCATTTAATAGAAATCTGAAAAGTCTTTGACTTTTTGAATACCAAAATACTTTTATAGACTTTGTAAAAATCTTAATTCAATACCACCTAACTTTTAAAGACATTAAATTTTAAAGACATTAAAAAAGTTGTAATTGAATACCACTAAACTTTTATAAACTCTTTAAATGTCTTGATTGAATATAACCAAACTTTTAAAATCTTTAAAAGTCTTTAAAAATTTTAATTGAATACACCCTCCTTAAAGAGTTTATAAAAGTTTACTGGTATTCAATTATAACTTTTTTAATGTCTTTAAAATTTATGTGGTATTGAATTAAGATTTTTACAAAGTCTATAAAAATATTTTGGTATTCAAAAAGTCATAGATTTTTTAAATTTTTATCAAATGCTAGAGTTTGACAGATTTTAGAAGAAGAATTATAACTATCAACCCATATCCAAAGTCTGACATCATCTCTAAAGATTTCTAAAGACTTCTAAATATTAAACACAAAAGTGGAAATTTGGATCGCCAGTAATTTGGAAATTCGTGGTGTAAATTCAAATTTGCGGTGTAATACAAAAAAAATTAATAAAGAAATAAAATAAATAATATTTTAAATAATTTAATTGGACTTTATTTTTTATTGTGTCAAATTAGTTATTTATTTTATATGGGTAATAAGTATTAATATGTGAAGGATAAATTAATTTGGTAAAATTTGAGCATTAAAACTAATTGGATTTAATTTATATGTGGATAAAATTAAATCATATTATAATTACGAGAATTAACAAGATATATTAATAAGTAAACAAATAACTAAAGACCTAATCTGTCTCGCGATACATGTAATCGAGGAAAGAGGAAAAGGCACAGTAAATTGGTAAGGGAAAAAGCGGCAGTTCAAAAGCTTCCAATACAAAGACGAAAGATTTTTTTTTAATAAAGGTGAGATAAAATCATGAAAACACTCGAGATCAATTGTGAAGATTATGTAAGTATATATATTTAAAACTTTTGTCTTATTATTAATTATCTTTTGCATGATTTGGTAAAAGGAGGGGATATATATATATATATATATATATATATATATATATATATATATATATATATATATATAGTAGTAAAGTAATCAATATGGTATTGAATCACACGCCACACAAAAGTGGATTTTCGTTTTGTGAAGGAAAAAAAATGAAATCATGGAGCCAATAATTGAATGATCAGAAGCCATATAATAAATATATTATAATATATATGTATTCTAATGCTTAGATAAAATAACTAGATACAAACCCACACGTTGCGGCGGAATTATCCAGTTTTTTAATAATAAATGTGTATGTACAATTAATAAATTAAAATATAATAAAAAGATTGTAAATTGTTGTGCGATGATCAAATTTTACACAGAAAAAAAAATGAATATACATTGTAGGGGATAGTGATGAGAGTTAACCGATTTGTCAGAACTTAAAATTTTTGTATGATATATTTTCTGAAAGTTGTTATCATAAGCAGTGGATTATTATTTATAATATATGCACTAAAAATATAATAAATAATTTAACTGTGTTGCAAAATTTTAATCTTAAATCTAATAATCTTTTAATTTTATATATTAGAAGTATACAAAAGTCTATCACAGTCTTGAAAAAAAGTTTATAAAAATCTGTTACTTATTTCATGGAGTCTATAAAAGTTATTTTAAAAAAGTCTTTAAAGTCTTTAAAAGTCATTAATGTGACATCCCCAAATTCGGGTCCCAAATCACCACGGATCTGGTACAATCATTTTATAACTATTGCGGAAGATATAAACATAAATTATTTATACAATACACTTTACACACTATTCCCCAAAATCGAGTAACCTTAACTTATACACAATTCATAAACTGTCTAACATATATCATTATTATCAAACTATACTATTACAAACTATTCAAGCACATTTTATCCCAAGTTTGAACTTGGCTTTATCCTTTTCAGATCCTAACGCATTCATTACTTTATCTCGCAATGTTTATCATGATATAACAAGGGTGAGCATGAAAGTTGCCCAGCAAGTTTAAATTTATATAAGGATGTATCATGATTGAAAGAGTTTGAATAATAAGCTGGCTATAATTCATCAATATAATTGAGAACTAGCACGAATAATTTTTTGACTGAACAAGTATTAAATATGAACAAATTTATCTGAACCGAACAGTAATGAAGGTTATCAGCCTTTCATACCTGACTTATACATACAATATGTACAGAGTACAATTCTACATAGCAATCAGCAATGATTAACCATAAGCATATCTGAATAAAACAACTCTTAGTAGAGTTAAGAAAAACTTGCCTGAACCGTTGATTACCGCTACACAATTTATATCACTTTATCCGAATACCTAATATTAGTAATATAGATCTCTAATATTAGAATAATATCATCACAATATAATATTGTTATATATATAAACATAGAATAACCTAAACACATAACACATAACCCTATCAATCTATACAACATATAATACCTAGCCTCAAGTCAAACTATTGCAGTCTCAGTTGAGTTCGATACAATTCTGACATCCCGACGGTTTAGTTGGACAATTATCGAGTTTAAGTTCAATTAAACTCTGCCTAAATATTTAACAATTATCTTAGATAATTTTATTATCAGTCAAAATATTTTTCATAGGCTCGTAATAATTTTTAGATAATTATTACCATTTATCATGATTTTTAATCATTTATATCGTATTTATATGAATTAAATACCATAATATTTTTTTATCATTAATATTTATTTTTGATTAAATATTAATGAAAATTATTACATAATATTATAATATAATTATAATATATCAAAGTATTTTAATACCTTAAAATCATATTTATATGATTTTTAAGCAACTAAATCTATTATCCGATAATTGCTATTAATATTAAAATATTAATATTTTCATGACTAAATATTAAAAGTTATATTTTATAACTTAAAATATTTTTATAACACTTAAATCATTTTTATATGATTTTTAAATCATTAATTCTATTTTTCCATAATTTATTTAATATATTTATTAAATAAATTAATTACCATTAATAATAAATTATTAATGAAATTCATCACAAAATATTAAAAGTCATCAAAATAACTTAAAACCATTTTTAAATA
Organism: Panax ginseng; assembly: GCA_020205605.1. Lineage (NCBI taxonomy): Eukaryota > Viridiplantae > Streptophyta > Magnoliopsida > Apiales > Araliaceae > Panax > Panax ginseng. Next base: position 11,706,100 of record CM035128.1, on the reverse strand, counting down.
ATTTATTTAATATTATAAATAAATAAATAAATACCTTTTATATTCCAAAAATATTAAATATTTTTGAAATATACTCAAAATAATTAAAAACTATTTTTCAGGCTTTAAAATAATTTTTTATAATTTATTATGTATTTTTAATAATTAAAATCCATTTTCCTATTTATTTAATTAATTAATCTCTTTTCCGAAAATAATTGTCACTAAAGAGCCCTATAGCGACAGAACCGTCGCTATAGGTGTTCTTGAGTGTTCTTGAGCATTTTCAGAAACTTATGTCAGTTAACAGGGTAGGTAGTTTGACCGTAATTAATTTCATGTTCCAGTTGGTTTCTAGGCTTATAATGGTACCAAGATTATAGTATTTATGTAATACTGCATATACAAACTCATAACATGGTCAAATAACAACATTACAGAGAGATCGAAGCCTTCAAAAAGCATGTCAGAGGGTGTTCTTCAATTTTTGGGTTTTCCAGAAATTGAAGAACAGTCGAGATACCTACTTTGGATCCTTATATTTTTCATTATATGTCTTGTTTGTGTGATATAAAAGTTCCCACTTGTAGTCTTGATGTCAGAGGACAACCTCATAACATCATAGAAACATAACAACATCACCTACAAAAAATCTGGGCCGGTTAAACTAGGGGTCAAGAACTGTTTTTGAACATTTTTGGGTTTTCCAGAAATGTTCTTGAACAGTTTGGTCAACGGTTGTTTGACCTCTAAAATTGTGGGTTCTGCTATAGATCTGTGTAACCTAGAAGCATGATTATGTAGTATTCATACCAGTCTACAAGTTCAAAGCAATAACATGGCCTAACAATCAAAGAGAAGCAAGATCAAGGACCTGCAAATACATTGTCAGACTTTTCTTGGCAAATCTGGGCTGCCCAGAAATCGATTTTGTGAACGGTCAATGTGAAGCCCCCAAAATAGGTATACAACACCCATTTTGAGTCGCCAAATACATGGTACAGAAACAACTACAACTTTATTAATACAATTATAGTGCAAAATACGACAACACATAAATTGTGAGTTTAAAAACAAATATTGTGTTCTAGACAATATCAACACTCAAATAAGTTCTCATTACAATTAATGATACACTATTTTACAAAATAGTGAGGACTACTAAAATGACTTTCTAGAACCTTCATTCCATACCCCGACTAGTACTCGCTACATTCTCGCCTCCTGAGAAGAAAAATGGAACAAAAAGGAAAAGGATTAGCTCAACTAGCCCAGTAAAGAATATTATGACTAAGATAACATAGAACAAATTATCGTTAGTCCTCAACAGGGAAAAATCTGATAAAATACAATAGACAACAAGTTTTAAATCAATATTCTCAGCGAAAATAATAATTCATTAGAAGAGTTACGTAGAGAATGAAATCTACTATTATCTATGAATTTAAAAGTTTATCATCAATATTTTATCCTGTAACATCAATCAATATACATCTTGAATCAAATATTCATCTTTTTACTCTGGATCAAAGATATTCATCGGGTTGGTCATGTTCATCTCAACACTGTACATCTTTGCACTTCACTGCCAAATATATTCATAAGAAAATCAACCATCTTTGCACCACTCTGGGCCAAAGATATTGAGAATATCATCATTTAGGACTAAGGATGATGAAAAATATTTTAAAGAAAACGAATCCAGTGAAACAAAAGAACAAATAATAATGATTCGTACTTTAAACAGTCCAAGTTCAAAAATACTTCATAAATAACCATAGTGAAGTAAAATTCAAGAATGATCAAAACATGGATACAATCAAAGCTATTATCCATAATAGATATTTTGGACAAAAAATAAAAATTTAATTTTTCTGTAAATAGTGTCGTATTCGTGAATAGTGTCGTATACGTGAATAGTAACCCCAACACTAAAAGACAAGAATTTCATAAGAAAAATCTTACCAATATTTCGGCATAATTATATTGAAAGAAATAATATCATTTATAAAAAAAAATAACATCCCTTACCTCCAAAAAAAGATTCTTACAATTTGAAATCTGGATATAGTCTTTGAAGGAACTTTGCAACCAGAGTATAAGAACACTCAAAGTATCAAAATACTCATAAGAATACGCTCGATAATATAGAGAGAGAAAAAGAGAGCAAACTTGTTTCTGGTGTGATTTTCAATTCTAACCTAAGCACCTTATTTATAGGAAAATGCTTAGAACACCAAAGCAGAAAATTTAATAAAAAATTAATATATTTATATAAATTTTTCTTAGCCCACTTTTTTGGTCAAGAAATCAGCCATACAAGTGACAAAATCACCAAAAACGTTTTTCTAAATAAAAATATTTAAACTCTCAAAATCGATTCGGACAGAAATCTAGGAACTTCAATAATTCACAATAAATAGCCCTTTTATCAGAAAAATTCGAATCTTATGTACATTCCATAAAAAATTTAATTCTCTACAACTTTGTAAGTTTAAGTTTTTCCAAATTCCAAGCAGAAACTGACCGAAATCCACATACAGACGATTTTACAAGTTATAATCAAATTTCAGTCAAGAAATGGGGTCCACAAACATGAAAAACATGTTTTAAATACTTTTAGTAACAAAAATACTCTTCCTCCTCATTTATTCATATATCCCACATTCATTGTAAAAATATCACCATTATTATATTATTAAAATATAATAATATATTTAAATGAATTATTTTATCAGAAAAGATAAAATATCAATTTTCAACAATTGTCACATTAAAATTTTTCTCCATCTATATCCACATAAAATGAATTTTTTCCTTATCATGTAAATCAATAATTAATTATCCACAAATAATATTATATAATCACAATACTGACAACCAGGCCGTTCCCAGGAAAGAGGGGGCTTTCCAATAAGGATTTCTCCTTACTGGCGTGCAATTAGGTGACCAAATCTCTCCTTAGACAGAACTTTCTAGACATTGCCAATAATGCTATCTAATAATATTATTCAAATAATATGAATTATTAATTCGATAAAGGAAAATACTGTGTAATGATAATTATTGAAACAACAATAATATAAAATATCAACGCAACAATTATTGAATCAATAAAATAAAATATTGAACAGTAATTATTGTAACAATTATTGAGTAGTGCCTTCTTATGTAAGAATCAATAATTGATGCAATACCGTGTTCTACTGTGTTTTAACCACCGGGTGTTCCAACAGTATTAACGGTAACAACTACGCCGTTATTTATAAATAACTTATACTTGTCATTTTCTTCATCCAATCGCTTTCCGTTATGGGGCCCACACAAGGCTGTGCTGTCGTACGAATATTCCCCGACAGTAAGAATATTCTACGACCAAACGAATATTCCTCGACAACAATGAATATTTTATAACCACTTGCTTATTTGAAATATTTGCGCATTTTACCCATAACTAACCACATTAATCAAATCAACCCTTACTATTTTCAAAATAATAAATAGAGAAAATTCAATTTCATTAATAATAAGTTGGGGTCTTACAACCTCCCCAACTTATGAAATTTCGTCCTCGAAATTGACGTACGTACCTGATATTTCGAAAAGGTGAGGATACCTCGCTTTCATTTCCGTTTCCAACTCCCAGGTCATTTCCTCAATAGCATGGTTCCTCCACAAAACTTTGACTTGTGGTATGACCTTTGTGCGTAGGACATGCTCCTTCCTATCCAAGATCTTGACAAGTACCTCTTCGTACGTTAAGTCTTCGGCTATCTCGTCTGGTTCTAACTCAATAACGTGGTTCGGGTCTTTCACATATTCTGAACACGGATATGTGAAAAACATTATGAACACGAGACATACTTGGAGGTAACACAAGTCTATAGGCCACATTTCCTACTCGGTCAAGAATCTGAAATGGACCAATAAATCGTGGATTGAGCTTTCTTCTTCTCCCAAATCTTGTAACTCCCTTCCATGGAGCAACACGCAACAATACATGATCCCCAATATCAAATTCCACGTCCTTTCGATAAAGATCAGCATAACTCTTTTGTCGATCCTGTGCCGTTTCTATACGTTGTCGAATCATTTGGATCTTTTCTATAGTAATACGTACCAACTCTGGTCCCAACAATGTTGTTTCACCCACCTCATCCCAACATACTGAAGAGTGACACTTTCGTCCATATAATGCTTCAAATGGTGCCACACCTATACTTGCTGATAACTGTTGTTGTAGGAGAATTCCACCAATGATAAATACTTATCATAACTCCCTTTGAAGTCTAGGACACAGAGTCTTAATAGATCTTCAAGAGTTTGAATAGTCCTCTCTGATTGTACGTCCGTTTGAGGATGGTATGCCGAACTGAATCGTAAATCCGTGACCATAGCTTTTTGCAAGCTAACCCAAAATCGTGAAGTAAATCTTGGGTCACGATCCGAAACTATGGATATTGGCATGCCATACAATCTCACAATCTCATTTACGTACATTCGAGCAAGACGTTGAAGGGAATAATTGTGGCGACCCCAAATCCGGATACTTGAAACCCGAACTCGGTTCTCCACGATACCATTTCTTTAAGCTGAATAATACTAAATAATAATACATTCGAACTTAATTTACATACATCAAAGTTTACTTTGCACGTGACCTTCAAATACATTCCTTACAATATCGACAATAGATTCCATTGTCTTACTAACTATAACCATTAACTCATACTAAATCTCATTGAATAGCTTTTCTTTTTTCCTTGTTCGTACGAGCCTCGAGCCTTCGTGTCGATCGTGACGTGAATCGAAAACATTTAATTTAAGCAAGGATGAGCATTTGAGTGCCCAAAGAAGTAATAGCAATTATAAATATAAGTTGAAAGAATATAAGTATTCTCTTTACATAACACTACAACAACGAAGCAAAAGTTGTGAAGTAATCCGTACTGATAAAAGATTCACATAACAACTCTCTTTCAAATTCTTGAAATGAGGCTCCACCCATGAATAGGGTTTAAGAAACATACTATGAACATGGTTTTTCATTTTCGAAAAGGTTTAGCAGAAATTCATCCGCAAACCGGCATAACTTACGGGCACGGAGGGTGATCAGCCCCGTTGTACCCTGTATTGATCAATACTACATAACTTGAACGAAATTCATCGCTCACCCTTTGTCCGCCGAAGCGCATAAAAATTTTCCTATTATCGGGATGTTCATACATGCTCGGGTTCCAAACTTAGAAGGTTTTAATCTTCTTTCAACAATAATATGTAATCCAACATATATGTATACGGGTAATTGAAAAAGTGTATCAACATGTGAATAAATGCTATGATTATCCAAGTGGGGACACTCAGTATAACCATTTAGAAATCAACTTAACAGTAATATATATATCCGAGCTAACATGTTGATAATCAAAGCGTACAAAATCATGCAGACAGAATAGAATAATTTCGAAACTTCTTACTCATGTCCATTGCATAAAGGAAATGCAAAGGTAAGATACTTCACTCGATTCACGATTACAAATCTCAACTTAGGTTTTATCTCTTTATCACAACCTATCAATAATCGGATCATTCGTTCGATTAGAACAATATATCATAACACATAGTCGCATCTATTACATTAAAGACATAGTCTAATCACGTCATCACATAATCGCGGTGATCATACTTTCTATTCTATACTTTTATACACATTTTCAAATATCTCACCCATACTCTTACTGTAAGTCTTTTTTCTTTCTATTATAGAATTCGATAAATGGGTTTGGCGCGTCGGAAAAACGACTTTATCGGGTAAATCTTGAGTCTAAGACTCTTATTCTATACCTCAATATCTCGTAAATATCGGACATTTTACTTTTAATCATTTTTGAATTTTTGAAATTGAAAAATTTAAAATAAATCAAATCATCACTCAAGGGCTTATAGTGATATAACTATTACTATGGGTGCTCTTCATCAAATCTGGACTTCATAATTAGGTTCTCAAGTCATTTAGTTTAGCCAATTATAACTTTCAAACATCTAATCATAATTAAATGATTTAAACATCAAACAATTCTATTATCATTAATAATTAATTAATATTAAATTATTAATGAAACCATTGCTAAAAATATAAAAGTTATTTATAATAACTCAAACTATTTTTAAAACATTTATATTACCCTTAAATGATTTTTAAAACAATTAAAATCATTTTTAAATAATCACCATTAATATATAAATATTAATGTATTATTCATCCAAATATTAAAAGTCATTAATTATAACTTCAAATATTTTTAAATCCTTAATATCCTCTTTAAATGATTTTTAAATAAATAAAACCATTTTTAAACTATTTATTTAATAATAATTATTAAATAAACTAAATATCATTAATATTATCTTAATAGCATTAATATTAAATTATTAATGAAATTATCCTTTAAATATTAAAAGTTATATTTTATAACTTAAAATATTTTTAAAAACCTTAATTTCATTTAAAATGATTTTTATAATATTAAAATCATTTTTAAACTAAATTATTTAATATAATCATTAAATAACTTTAATATCATTAATATATAATTAATTAATGAAATTCATCACAAAATATTAAAAGTCATGGGAAATAACTTAAAATATTTTCTTATACCATAATATAATTTTTCATGATTTTTCATGAATTAAAACTATTTTTAAATAATTTATTTAATATTATAATTAAATAAATAAATACCTTTTATATTCCAAAAATATTAAATATTTATGAAATATACTCAAAATAATTAAAAACTATTTTTCAGACTTTAAAATAATTTTTCATAATTTATTTGGTATTTTTAATAATTAAAATATAATTTTTCTAATTTTTAAATTATTTTCCAGAAAATCAGAAATTAAAATAATTAAAACTGTCGCTAAAGGCCCCTATAGTGACAGAAGTGTCATTATAGGTGTTCTTGAGCCTACCCAGGATCTTCATAAAGCGTAACCAAGGTGGCCTACTTTGTAGTGAATAAATCTCTCATCTTAACGAATTTCGACAATCTATAAATTGGGTCTTGTAGAGGAAATACAAGACTACAAGATCAACAATCATAACCTCTAAACAAACATCAGATCGGGATAAATAAGCCATCAAAGTAGCTACCAAAGTCGTTTCTTCACGAAAAACGGTTCGAGGTGCCTACTTTGACCTCTATAACTTGATGATCGGGTATAGCGTTTATGTGATCTATCAATTCCGATTGTGTAGACAACATGTAGGACTACAACGCTAACACTTAACATCATCATAAAAACAATAAATCAAGCATCTAAAGTATGGTCAAACCTTGTCGGAAAAATTAACACTTAGAAAATTCAGGGTGCCGAGAAATTTTACAGTCAATCTTAAGTCAACCCACTTTGACCTTAAATAACTCTTAATCAAGTAATATATATTGACCTAATTCTTTTTGGAGGTTAAATACCACATAACAAGCTACACATATCAACCTTTATAACACAAAACACATTAAAGATGATCTGAGATATAAGGCGACATTTGTCAAAAAAATTTACGGACACTTAGAATATTTTTCGGGTTTGAAAAAAAATGGTCAATGCCCGATCAACCCACTTTGACCGCTTATAAATCCCGATCTACAATAGCTATGAACTTTATTCCTTTTGAAGATTAAAGACCACATATCAGGCTACCTATAAAAACTTTTAAACAACAAAACTCGAGATCGACAAAGAGTTATAGCCTCGACATTTGTGAAAAATAATGAATTCGGTTTTCCAACTTGCTCAAATCTTCAAATTCGTGCACTTTGATGTTATGGGTTCATGATTTTACAACCCAGAACATTAATAGACTCTCTATTACACTACTTTAAACAATCAATTGCATCAATTAACATCGAATCGAAGGATTTCAAAATTAGAGAATTTCATACCTTTTCTAGCTTCGATTTTTGATTTTTTTGGCTTTGATGCTTCTGATTTGTTGTTTGTGATGGTTGGGCTTTGTTTAGGGGTGATATGCTAGATAATTTCGTTGGCTAGAGGTTGAGAGAGTCTAGGATGAGAGTTAGGAAAATTCAAGTGTGCATTTTGCATTAACTCTCTTTGATCTCTATTTATAGCCAATTCTAATGCTTTGGATGCTCAATTTGGTTTTATAATTGAGGTGTAATGGTATAGTAGCATGGGAATTCTAGAAGGTGGTGGTTGGCTAGCTTTTGAAAAGATTCTTGCAACAATGCTACTAATAATACACTAAAATGGACAAAAAGGGTATTTTGGTAATTTCCCATATAATTTCATGGGCATTCTTGTACATAGAAATTAAATGTAATATTTAATCACTAGATGGTAATTCTTATCATTTACCAATTACTTTTCATCCTTTGGTAAATTAAAACATTTATACATTAACATCGTAATTAAACCCAATAATTTTAAATTAGGGTTTTGATTGAAAAATTAGGGTTCTAAAATTAGGGTTTCTTAACGCCATCAATTAGGGTTTCTAATTGACCATTAGGGTTCTCTAATTATCTGTGTATGTTCTAACATAGTCATTACGGTCTCTAACTTCAACCGATTAGGGTTGTAATAATTAGGGTTTGTCACAATTATCGACATACAACGATAATTAGGGTTTTCTTCTAATTCTGAGCATCTTATACACAAGTAACCTTCATATACAGTCACTACTCGGTCATATCTAAATGAATCGAGTTTAATAATTAGGGTTTCACAAAGACGGTAATATCTTTATGACCTAATTGGTATGTCGTTCTTTCAATATTATCTGTCACATACACACGATTACATAATTATTGTCTTTGTAAAATCATAATATCAATAATATAATATTATTATTCTCATCTCTTGATCGCAATCCCAATCCGAGGTTTGGATCTCATATCGACTTCTCTTTCTTACACAAAGATCAATAATCAAGTTAAAATAATTAACTTAAATATTTTGAACAAATCATATAATAAAATATTTATTATATAATTCTAATTATCACTTCATATATTATTTCCAATCATGTTATCATGGAAAATAATTAATAAAAACATTTACGCTATGTGAGAAATTAATTACCATAAAATATAATTTGTAGTAATTAATAATTCCAAAATTATTTCTAATTTTTCAAGTAATAAATATATTCGCATTTATCGTTCACATTACTAGACACTTATTCTTGTCATTAAATAAATAAAAAAAAATTTATACGCAAATTTTCTTATTTATTTTATTTAGGAAATCTCGGGTTATTACATTCACCCTCCCTTATAAGCATTCCGTCCCCCGGAATCACCGCTTTAAAAAACTCATATCGCAGAAGGGTACATAGCATATAATCATTCAGACGTAGATCTCGATCATACTTGATCGAATCGATCTTTAACTATTCTCCATAACGCTTGTCTATTCGATAAATGTAAATTTGATCTCTAAAAGAACTCAAATTCCTTCCTCAAAATTTCTTTAATAAAGTAATTTACTATATGTATATATCTGAGTAAAATCATATAAGACACATAAGTTATTCAAATAGCTTTTTGGAGTTCATTTCCATTTGCCATCAGTATCCTCAACTGCTACGATATCTTGAGCGACCACCATAATGAAGACACTTACGGTTTATTTCGATTTGTCGCCTTTATATCTTCTTTGTCATTTCTCGTATTCACATTCCTTATCTCATTTCTTCTTCTTTCACCTTATACTCTTTCATCTTATACTCCATTGATTCATAAATAAAACATTCGCTATACATTCTTGAATTGGGACAATTGGAAGAGATATGTCTCTTACGCCCACAAACTTTCTCTTTATCTCATTTCCCTTTTATCGTATAGGTGATAAAAGTTATCTTTTACTTCCGTTATCCTAACTATCATAAACGCTTCTACTGAGTCACTTAATCCTCTATACCCTAGCAATAGGATTTCCTTAAAGTCTTTGGCGTTCGACGTTTGATTATCTGGTTGATCTTCCACATCTGGTTTTCGTTTTCGTCACGGTGGCATAATCGTAAATTTCCTTAGATTCTAAGCCTCATCGTATACGTTCGACATATAACACAAAATTTTCTACTCAAATACTCATGTAATCAAAATATTGGATTTGAAACATGGTTTACTATATTAACCAATATTTAGATAAATATCTGCTACTTTTATAACAACTTACTTCATTAATCCAACTTGTGACACTCATGGTACTTCCAACCATAGCACCTCACATTAATAGAACTTAACATACCATAGCACATATTGCTTTAAACATCAGCTATCCCTTTGTGACTACAACAGTCGGGATTTAAAATCTTGACCAACATAAAAGTTGAAAATAGTTCATTACTTATCACACACATATTACATAACATAACTCATACTACTTATCTACCAAGCCTTTCTTCTCGGACATTCATTTCGCTCGATGTCCTTCCATTCCAAAATAAAAACATCCACCTTTCTTATAGTTGGGGCAACGAGGAGAGGTATGTCCCTCACAGCCGCAAATATAACATATCTTCTTCCCTTTCTTCTTATCAGGTGTTCCTAAGTCAGGATCTTCTACCTTTATTTTTCCCTTACCTCTCGGAGCTGAACACGATGTGTTGCTTGAGGCTCCCATCTAGTCAATTTGGATTTTGAGCTTATCTTGCTCTTCCATTGTTTCTTTTAATGCTTTTCGCAGTTGAATATTAAGCAACTTTTCTATCTCCCACAACCTTTCTAGTGAAGAAACCTTGTTCTCCGGATCTCGCACTTTCGTTGATGCTTAGCGGCTTCAACTTTAGTGTACGAATCACTATCTATCAAATCCACCATTTACGGATCGATACTACGTTTTCCACTATAGCCACCTCGTCCGGTTTGGAGTTCTTTGGTGAGCTTCTATTTCAATTTATTGGCCTCGATATTAGCTCGGGGTATGGATCGATCCTTCTTATTCCACATATCTTTTCCACCGGACATCTACATACATAAGTTACCACGATTAGATATATAGTATATATACACAAACAATCAAGAGTTTTATATCGTTGTCTCTTATTTTGTTTGACGATAAATTTATTCAATTCTCATCAACGCCTATCTCTCTGCCGAAAGGCAGCTCCATCCACTCTGCATCGAATCGCATAAAGGCGATGTCTAAAGCCTGCTCCAAGGTATATATCCTGGTGTCTTTGGCTTCTATCTCAACCTTCAATTGTCCTATCTGTATCTCCCTCTGCTCCAACCTCTCTCGTAACTCTGCTAACTCCATCTGTGTTCGGTGAGCAGCGTCCTTATCTTCTTTGTTAGAAATGCGGAAATACGATTCGTGCCTCACCGCTTTCATTTATAACCTTTAAGTTGTCGTTCCTAACTATCAAATCTCTTATCATCTCACTGTCTGTGTACTCCTCGCTAGAGTCCATCGTCTCTTGGGTCAAGGAATTACTATCTTGACTTTCGTCATTCATCTTATGACCACAATAAACGAGACAACATTAGTACTGAAATAAAATATGTTCATCGATAAAATGAAGTAATATTTTATTTAGTACCACTAAAACTCGATGAATCTCTTCAACTCATCATATCCTATAACTTCTCACCGAGTACTTCGTCTCACGGTTCCTTTGAATATTTATCTTAACTTTCATCCTCCATTCTACTAAGGTTATAATTCTTCACCAGAGTTCTTCATCCATTGAATATTTATCTTAACTTTCGTTATCCATTCTACTAAGGTTATAACTCTTCACCAGAGTTCTTCGTCCATTGAATATCTATCCTAACTTTAGTTATCCATTCTACTAAGGTTATAACTCTTCACCAGAGTTCTTCGTCTACTGAATATCTATCTTAACTTTCTTTATCCATTCTACTAAGGTTATAACCTAGGTTTCGCATTCCTAACGTTTATAACCTACAGCTTTGATACCAACCTGTGGCGACCCCAAATCCAGATACTTGAAACCCGAACTCGGTTCTCCACGATACCATTTCTTTAAGCTGAATAATACTAAATAATAATACATTCGAACTTAATTTACATACATCAAAGTTTACTTCCCCAGGTACGTGACCTTCAAATACATTCCTTACAATATCTGACAATAGATTCCATTGTCTTACTAACTATAACCATTAACTCATACTAAATCTCATTCGAATAGCTTTTCTTTTTCCTTGTTCGTGCCTGAGCCTTCAGGTCGATCGTACGTAACTGAAAACATTTAATTTAAGCAAGGATGAGCATTTGAGTGCCCAGCAAGTAATAGCAATTATAAATATAAGCTGAAAGAATATAAGTATTCTTTACATAACACTACAACAACGAAGCAAAAGTTGTGAAGTAATCCGTACTGATAAAAGATTCACATAACAACTCTCTTTCAAATTCTTGAAATGAGGCTCCACCCATGAATAGGGTTTAAGAAACATACTATGAACATGGTTTTTTCATTTTCGAAAAGGTTTAGCAGAAATTCATCCGCAAACCGGCATAACTTACGGGCACGGAGGGTGATCAGCCCCGTTGTACCTTGTATTGATCAATACTACATAACTTGAGCGAAATTCATCGCTCACCCTTTTGTCTGCATGGCGCATAAAATTTTCCTATTATCGGGATGTTCATACATGCACGGTTCCCAAACCCAGAAGGTTTTTAATCTTGCTTTCAATAATAATATGTAATCCAACATATATGTATACGGGTAATTGAAAAAGTGTATCAACATGTGAATAAATGTCATGATTATCCAAGTGGGGACAACTTGTATAACCATTTAGAAATCAACTTATGAGAATATATATACGAGCTAACATGTTGATAATCAAAGCGCATAAAATCATGCGGGGAATAGAATAATTACGAAACTTCTTACTCATGTCCATTGCATAAAGGAAATGCAAAGGTAAGATACTTTTCGATTCATTTGATTACAAATCTCAACTTAGGTTTTATCTCTTTATCACAACCTATCAATAATCAAATCATTCGTTCGATTAGAACAATATATCATAACACATAGTAATCTTCTATTATTACGAAGACATAGTCTAATCACGTCATCACATAATCGCGGTGATCATACTTTCTATTCTATACTTTTATACATTTTTCAACTATCTCACCCATGCTCTTACGAAGTCTTTTTTCTTTCTATTATAGAAGATTACGGCGGGTTGTCAATGCGTCTTAAACGACTTTATCGGAGTAAATCTTGAGTCTAAGACTCTTATTCTATACCTCAATATACGTAAATATCGGACATTTTACTTTTAATCATTTTTGAATTTTTCAGAAATTGAAAATTTTAAAATAAATCAAATCTGTCACTCAAGGGCTTATAGTGATATAACTGTTACTATGGGTGCTCTTCATCAAATCCTGGACTTCATAACCGGTTCTCAAGTCAGCTAGTTTAGCCGACTATAACTTTCAAACATCGGAATCATAATTAAATGATTTAAACATCAAACAATTCTATTATCATTAATAATTAATTAATATTAAATTATTAATGAAACCATTGCCAAAATATAAAAGTTATTTATAATAACTCAAACTATTTTTAAAACATTTATATTACCCTTAAATGATTTTTAAAACAATTAAAATCATTTTAAATAATCACCATTAATATATAAATATTAATGTACTATTCATCAAATATTAAAAGTCATTAATTATAACTTCAAATATTTTTAAATCCTTAATATCCTCTTTAAATGATTTTTAAATAAATAAAACCATTTTTAAACTATTTATTTAATAATAATTATTAAATAAACTAAATATCATTAATATTATCTTAATAGCATTAATATTAAATTATTAATGAAATTATCCTTTAAATATTAAAAGTTATATTTTATAACTTAAAATATTTTTAAATACCTTAATTTCATTTAAAATGATTTTTATAATATTAAAATCATTTTTAAACTAAATTATTTAATATAATCATTAAATAACTTTAATATCATTAATATATAATTAATTAATGAAATTCATCACAAAATATTAAAAGTCATGGGAAATAACTTAAAATATTTTCTTATACCATAATATAATTTTTCATGATTTTCATGAATTAAAACTATTTTTAAATAATTTATTTAATATTATAATTAAATAAATAAATACCTTTTATATTCCAAAAATATTAAATATTTATGAAATATACTCAAAATAATTAAAAACTATTTTTAGACTTTAAAATAATTTTTCATAATTTATTTGGTATTTTTAATAATTAAAATATAATTTTTCTAATTTTTAAATTATTTTCCGGAAAATCAGAAATTAAAATAATTAAAAGCGTCAGCTAAAGGCCCCTATAGTGATGAAGTGTCGCATATAGGTGTTCTTGAGCCTACCTGGATCTTCATAAGGCGTAAGAAAGGTGGCCTACTTTGACCGTGAATAAATCTCTCATCTTAACGAATTTTGACAATCTATAAATTGGGTCTTGTAGAGGAAATACAAGACTACAAGATCCAACAATCATAACCTCTAAACAAACATCAGATCTGGGATAAATAAGCCATCAAAGTAGCTACCAAAGCTGTTCTTCACGAAGAACAGTTCGAGGTGCCTACTTTTGACCTCTATAACTTGATGATCGTGTAACGTTTATGTGATCTATCAATTCCAGTGTGTAGACAACATGTAGGACTACAACGCTAACACTTAACATCATCATAAAAACAATAAATCAAGCATCTAAAGTATGGTCAAACCTTGTCAGAAAAATTAACACTTAGAAAATTCTGGTCGCTTGAGAATTTTCGGTCAATCTTGATCAACCCACTTTGACCTTAAATAACTCTTAATCCGTAATATATATTGACCTGATTCTTTTTGGAGGTTAAATACCACATAACAAGCTACACATATCAACCTTTATAACACAAAACACATTAAAGATGACTGAGATATAAGGCCTGACATTTGTCAAAAAAAATTTCTGGACACTTAGAATATTTTCTGGGTTTGAAAAACAGCCGGTCAATGCTAGTCAACCCACTTTGACCGCTTATAAATCCCGATCTACAATAGCTATGAACTTTATTCCTTTTGAAGATTAAAGACCACATATCAGGCTACCTATAAAAACTTTTAAACAACAAAACTCGAGATCGACCAAAGAGTTATAGCCTCGACATTTGGTGAAAATAATGAATTCGGTTTTTCCAACTTGCTCAAATCTTCAAATTGCACTTTGATGTTATGGGTTCATGATTTTACAACCCGAACATTAATAGACTCTCTATTACACTACTTTAAACAATCAATTGCATCAATTAACATCGAATCGAAGGATTTCAAAATTAGAGAATTTCATATCTTTTCTAGCTTCGATTTTTTGATTTTTTGGCTTTGATGCTTACGATTTGTTGTTTGTGATGGTTGGGCTTTGTTTAGGGACTGATATGCTAGATAATTTCTTTGGCTAGAGGTTGAGAGAGTCTAGGATGAGAGTTAGGAAAATTTAAGTGTGCATTTTGCATTAACTCTCTTTGATCTCTATTTATAGGCCAATTCTAATGCTTTGGATGCTCAATTTGGTTGTATAATTGAGGTGTAATGGTATAGTAGCATGAGGGAATTCTAGAAGGTGGTGGTTGGCTAGCTTTTGAAAAGATTCTTGCAACAATGCTACTAATAATACACTAAAATGGACAAAAAGGGTATTTTGGTAATTTCCCATATAATTTCATGGGCATTCTTGTACATAGCAATTAAATGTAATATTTAATCACTAGATGGTAATTCTTATCATTTACCAATTACTTTTCATCCTTTGGTAAATTAAAACATTTATACATTAACATCGTAATTAAACCCAATAATTTTAAATTAGGGTTTTTGATTGAAAAATTAGGGTTCTAAAATTAGGGTTTCTTAACGCCATCAATTAGGGTTTCTAATTGACCATTAGGGTTCTCTAATTATCTGTGTATGTTCTAACATAGTCATTATGGTCTCTAACTTCAACCGATTAGGGTTGTAATAATTAGGGTTTGTCCTAATTATCGACATACAGAAGTAATTAGGGTTTTCTTCTAATTACTGACATCTTATACACAGTAATCTTCATATATACGATCACTACTCGGTCATATCTCGAATGGCGAGTTTAATAATTAGGGTTTCACAAAGACGGTAATATCTTTATGACCTAATTGGTATCGTTTTTCAATATTATCTGTCACACATCTACAAGTACATAATTATTGTCTTTGTAAAATCATAATATCAATAATATAATATTATTATTCTCATCTCTTGATCGCAATCCCAATCCAGATTTGGATCTCATATCGACTTCTTCTTACTTTAAAGATCAATAATCAAGTTAAAATAATTAACTTAAATATTTTGAACAAATCATATAATAAAATATTTATTATATAATTCTAATTATCACTTCATATATTATTTCCAATCATGTTATCATGGAAAATAATTAATAAAAACATTTCGCTATGTAAATTAATTACCATAAAATATAATTTGTAGTAATTAATAATTCCAAAATTATTTCTAATTTTTCAAGTAATAAATATATTCGCATTTATCGTTCACATTACTAGACACTTATTCTTGTCATTAAATAAATAAAAAAAAAATTATACGCAAATTTTCTTATTTATTTTATTTAGGAAATCTCGGGTTATTACAATAATTCTCCCGTATCAGCAAGAAATGAGCAGACTTGGTTAATCTATCAACAATAACCCAAATAGCATTTATGCCTTGAGAAACCGTGGGAAGACCCGTAATGAAATCCATGGTAATGTGTTCCCACTTTCATTTCGGAATCTCAAGTGGTTGCAATGGACCCTTTGGCACTTGATGCTTTGCCTTTACACGTTAACAAGTTAAACACCTCGAGATAAACTTCGCGATCTCTCTCTTCATATTGTTCCACCAAAATGTATGTCAAAGATCACGATACATTTTGGTACTTCCAGGATGGATTGCAAACGGTGTATTGTGTGCCTCCATCATAATCTTGCACTTCAAATCAGAGTCGTTAGGAACACAAAGTCTGGAGTGGACTCGAAGTATTCCTTCTTCATCGATTCTTGCTTCTGGAATAGCACCTTCTTGTACTTTCATCTTCATACGCATCAGCTCCGGGTCTGTGGCTTGAGCAACTTTAACTTTTTCGATTAAGGTCGGTTCTATGCATATACTTGACATCATCACATGGGTCCCCGGAGTCTTGAATTCTATCTTCAACTTTTGTAATTCACAAAAAATGGGCCTTTGTGTTGACAATATCGCACTCGTTCCCGCATATGATCTTCTACTCAATGCGTCAGCTACCACATTCACTTTTCCAAGATGGTATTGAATGGTGTGGTCATAATCTTTCAACAGCTCGAGCCAAAGTAGTTGCCGCATGTTGAGTTCCTTTTGGGTGAAGAAATATTTGAGGCTTTTATGGTCTGAATATATCTCCACTTTCTCCCCATATAGATAGTGCCTCCAAATCTTTTGCTCAAAAAACGACAAATGCTAACTCTAGATCATGAGTAGGATAATTCTCTCTCATATTCTTTAAGTTGTCATGAGGCATAGGCTATAACTTTCCCATGTTGCATGAGAACACATCCTAACCCTTGCACGAAGCATCATTTGAGATAACAAATCCATCCGAACGAGACGGTATTGCCGAGCAGTGCGAAATGAGTCTCCTCTTAAGCTCTTGGAATCTCTTCTCGCATTCCTCGCTCCATACTGAATTTTATATCTTTAAAGTCAAATTTGAGTTAATGGAGTAGCGATTCGAGAAAATGCTTCCTGAATCTCGAGATAATAACCAATTTAAGCTTAGAAAGCTACGAACTTGGTCCACCGTCTTCGGTTGCTCCCAACTTTGTATTGCTTCAATCTTCGCCGGGTCGACAGATACTCCATGTTTTGACACCACGTGCCCAAGGAATGCTACTTCCTAAAGCTAGAACTCACATTTCTTCAACTTGGCATATAGCTTGTTTTCACGAAGCCTTTGGAGTACCAGCTTCAAATGGTGCTCATGATCTTCATGGTAAAGACAACAACGAACTGATCCAAATATTCCTTGAATACTCGGTTCATCATATCCATGAAAGCCGCATGAGCATTAGTCAATCCAAAAGACATGACTAAGAATTAATAATGTGACGCCCCCAAAAAATAGGTATACATCACCCATCTTGAGTCGTCAAATACATGGTACAGAATACAAATACAAACTAATTATACAACAGTCGTGTAAAATACGACAAAACATATGCTGTGAGTTTTAATACAAATATTGTCTTCTAGACAATATCCACTCTCAGAATAAGTCCTCATTACAATTATTATCACACTATTTCATAGAATACTGAGGACTACTAATGCTATCATCTGGACCATCACCCCGTTCCCCAATTAGTCCCTGCTACGTTCTCATTTCCTGAAGAGAACAGTGAAAGAAAGGGTGAGCTCAACTAGCCCAGTAAGAAATATTATGACTAAGATAATGCAGGATAAATTATCATTAGCCTTCAACAATGTTAAACTGATAAAATACAATAGACAACAAGTTTAACTGCAGCGAAATAATCAATCCATTAAAAGAGTCAAGTAGAGAATAAAATCTACTATCTTTTATGGTTTAAAATATTTTCATCAATTTTTATCATTTGAGACTCGACAATAAATAATCCACATCATCCCTGCACTACGGCCAATGATATTCATTAGTATCACGACCACAAATTATCCATGCACTACGGGCCAAGGATATTCGTGTATTCATCAATGGTCATGATCATGCCATAAAACAATTCATCTTTGCACCCTTGGTCGAAGAGAATCCATAACCATAATCATACCAAAAACTGTCCATCAATGCACTACGGGCCAATGAGGACTTTTTCCACATCATTTGTAACATTACGGTCATGATTATCTTAGAATAATCCACGGTCATAATCATACCAAGTCCATCTATGCACTCTGAGGCCCCAGATGACTTTCAATAAAATATAAACATGAGGATGATGACAATGATATAAGAATTCAATAAAACAAGTTCAAGAATTAAATTATCCAGGAACTAATAACGTCCAAATTGTCAACATGATACTTCTTTGTAGAGTAAAATTCAAGAATGCTCAGAAGAATATTTCTATGAAAAGATACTGGATGAAGCGCAAATATCAAGGATATTCCACTAATTTCATGGAGTATAGAAGTCAAAACTTTAACCAACTGAGTATAATAAAGAATGGAATAACAACAGAAATCACCATACATGCGGTATTCAGACAGACAAAGTTATTCAATGAATAATAAATAACGGAACAAAGTCGGGTGAAATTCACATGCAAGCGGGATGTTCCAATGAGAATAATAAAGAATGGAATAACAATAGAAATCACCATGCATGCGGTACTTGATAGGCAAAGTTATTCAGCGAGAATAATAAATACGGAATAATAAATAATAGAACAAAGTCGGTGAAATTCACTGCAAGCCAAGGATATTAAACAGAATATTAAAGAATGGAATAATAGAAGAATTTCACCATGTATGCAGTACTTTGCATTTATAGGTTATTCCGACATAATAATAAAGAATGGAATAACATAAGAAGATCACCAAGTATAGGGTAAACCGCATATACAGGTTATTCCACCAAGTATAGGATAAACCGCGTATACAGGTTATTCCAACAGAATAATAAATAATAGAATAACAGAAGGATTTCACCAAGTATAGGGGATTCCGCGTATACAGGTTATTCCAACAGAATAATAAAGAATGAAATAACAGAAGAATTTCACCAAGTATAGGGGTTTCCGCGTATACAGGTTATTCCAACAAAATAATAAAGAATGGAATAACAGAAGTTCTCTTCATGAATACAAAATAATAACACCCCTTACCTTAGAAGAAGTTGGATATTGGAGTAGTGAAGTAATAAAGTAGTAAAATACTCTTCTTCTTTCTCTCTATAATTTCTCTCTCCAGAGTTTCAGTGAATTCGTAAGAAATAATGAAGGAATGAGCTTCTATTTATAGAAGAATGGAATGAATAGTAACTAATTTCTGAATGATCCAGATTGATTTACTTTTAAATTGACGGTCCAGATTAAAACTTAAAGCAACGGTCCATACTGATTCACTATTAAAACTTTAAACCAGCGATCCATATTGATTTACTATTAAAACTTTAAACTAGCGATCCATACTGATTCACTATTAAAACTTTAAACCAGCGATCCATATTGATTACCTATTAAAACTTCAACCAACGGTCTGAAAAATTAGCACATCTCCTCATGAAATAATATTGTACCCAAATACCTGAATGCACAATACTAGAGTGAATAGTAACCGGGTGAATAGTAACTCGTGAATAGTAACTCGTGAATAGTAACTCGTGAATAGTAACTCGTGAATAGTACTCCAACACGAAAAGTGTCCCGAAAACCCGATTGAACAATATAACCTCTAGACATCAATTATCATTAGAATAGATGTCGATTTCTACTAACACAAATAATCTCAACACAATGGAACTATCAAATTCATCTTTAATGAACATGAACTATTCATCATTAATATTATAACTCACAATATTTAACAACCAGGTTGTTCCGGTGAAGAGGGCTTTCAATAAGGATTTCTCCTTATTCAAGCGCAATGATTAGGTGACTAAACCTCTCCTCGATGAACTTCAGACATTGTAAATATTGCAATTTAATAATATGAATAACTTTGTCGTCTCAATTATTAATTTAATAATATAACATATAATGCAGATGATACTGTGACAATAATCGAATCAATAATATGAGAGATATGATGCAACAATTATTGTAGCAATAATTTATTATAACTAAATGATTTCTCACGTAAGCATCAATAATCAATACTGTGTGCTACTATGCAACCACGCCAGATTATTCTTGTACTTTTACTACTAGGATAGTTCAACAAAGATCAACGGTAAAACTTATTAATTATTTTCATAAAATATCTTTATCGTTTTCTAACTACGAAAGTACTTCCGTTGTAGGGTCCACCAATGATTGTGCCGTTGTACGAATATTCCCCGACAAAAAGAATGATGAATCGAATATAATATAACAACTTGCATACTTTACAAAATTTATAAATACTACCCACAACTATAACTTTATCTCAAATTCACACCATAATATTCAAAAGAAATATTTCGAGAAAATTAAATCTTTATTCGTAAAATTTGGGGTCTCACAATCTCCCCTCCTTATAAAATTTCGCCCTCGAAATTTACGTACGTACCTGGTATGCCGAAAAGATGAAGACACTTCGTCAGATCCTATCTCTTGAGGTATAACCTTTAAGCGTAGAATATATTCCAGGATTTTAACAGGTACATCTTCATACGTTGAATTATCTGCTATCTCGTATGGTTCTAAATCAATAATGTGGTTCGGGTCGTCCACATATTTACGTAACATCGATACGTGAAAAACGTTATGAACACGCGACATACTTGGCGGTAAAACGAGTCTATAGGCCACAGTTCCTACTCGATCAAGGATATCAAATGGGCCAATTAAATCG
This sequence comes from Panax ginseng, assembly GCA_020205605.1. Taxonomy (NCBI): domain Eukaryota; kingdom Viridiplantae; phylum Streptophyta; class Magnoliopsida; order Apiales; family Araliaceae; genus Panax; species Panax ginseng. The sequence continues at coordinate 11,684,494 of CM035128.1, read as the reverse complement.
AGGGTTGTGATTTTCTCTCTTCGTCAATTCTTGCTTCTATAATAACGCCCTCTTGAACCTTCTTCATTCATCAGCTCTGAGTATGTAGCTTGAGCGGCTTTAACTTTATCGATTAAAGTCGATTCTACTCGTATATTTGATATCACCATGTGGGTCCTTAGAGTCTTTAACTCTATCTTCATCATTTGTAAGTTATACGAAATGGGTTTTGTGTTAACAACGTCACACTTTCAGTAAATGCATACGATCTTCTACTCAATACGCCACCATTTACCCGTTCGTTTTCCACGATGATATTGAATGATACGATCGTAATCTTCAAATGATTTCGAGCTAATGTCTTTGGCGCGTGTTATGCTTCGTTTAGTTGAAGAAATATTTAAGGGTTTTAGAAATGGGGTTTTGTACTGGGGTTAGTACAAAATTCGATTTCACGCTCTGGGGTAGGCCAAGAAGTCTTCAAGAATACGTCAAGAAATTTTATTAACAATAGAAATATCATTCAAAACTGTGACTCTCATCCATGACTTGGATAACACGTCACATTGATACCTATCAACTTGCCATCGTTATTCACAACGTCACCTACAGAAAGTTTTGGCTTGATTGCATTCCACATGCGAAGTCAACAACGAAAGGATCGGGGCTCTTTACTTATGGCTTGATATGACAATGATCGACTTTAGTGGTTTGGTTTCTTGAATTCGCATAACAGATTAGTTAGGAATATGAAAGCTAATAACCTTACTAAAAGCATGATGAGTAGTTAACCAATCGATTCCTAAAATCACATCAAAGGCAAGTATTTTCAAAGAGATAAGATCGACAGGTAACGTGAAAGTGTCGATTTGAATCAACAAGATTTATAAACATTGGAGGTAAAATAGGTTTCTCCTAACGAAGTTTCAATCGATAAGTCAAAGTCTAATCTCTCCGGAGTCAAATTTAAACGTTGAGCGCAAGCAAGAGAGATAAAAGAATGGGTAGAACTGGTATCTAATAAGGTATAGATTTCGCAAGAATTTATAATTAACTAACTCGTGCTAACTTCGTTCGGGTTACTCGCTTTTTGAGAAGTCACGAAAAACGCTCTTCCTGAAATCACCAACTTTGTTTTGTCCGGATCCGCCTTTGGTGCCACCGTCCCAGCTGGACTTGACTTTGGTGCACGACAAAATTGGGATAGGTGACCTTCTTTTCCACAATTATAACATGCTTTGGACGGCATCGCGCAGTTTGGACTGATGTGTCCCTCTCATCCACATTTGAAGCATATGATAGGTGGTCGTTCTCCTTCCTTGAAAACGGGTGTTGGTGTTGCTGTCTTTCCATCGTTGTTGAACCTTCTCTTCTTGAAATCTCCATTCCTATTATCTTAGCCATGATTACCACCGAAGTGGTTACCATTCTTGGCATGATAATTTCCCCCACGATGGTCATCATTGTTCTGATGGCCGTTGCCACCGGTACGATTATTATCGTGTTGTTGGTCGTTACCTTTGGGTTGTGCTAACTCATTATCGCGCTCCAATAACTAAGCCTTATTCATAACATCTGAATATAAACAAAGTTTATGAGAAATGAGGTATTGACGTATATCGGGTTTCAAACCACTTAGAAACATTCGCGTCATTCGCTCCTCATTATCGACCAAATGGGATGCAAACCGGGATAACTGCACAAACATAGCCTCGTACTGCGATACGGTCATATTATTTTGCTCCATTGCTTATCTCAACATTTTCAGATGCCATTTTCAAACACTGTCGCAAAACAAGGGTTAATTGACATATCACATTTTATCCTCATACTAAATGACCAATTAAATACCAAATAAACTTAGGTAGGTCATACTAGCGAAGGAATTCCCCGTCCCTCCCCTCCTAGTTCTTGTCTCACATCTCAGCCAGGGATCATATCCCTAAGCTTTGATACCAACTGTGACACCCCCAAAAAATAGGTATACATCACCCATCTTGAGTCGCCAAATACATGGTACAGAATACAAATACAAACTAATTATACAACAGTCGTGTAAAATACGACAAAACATATGCTGTGAGTTTTAAAACAAATATTGTCTTCTAGAAAATATCCACTCTCAGAATAAGTCCTCATTATAGTGAGGACTACTAATGCTAGCATCTGGAACATCACTCCGTTCCCCAATTAGTCCCTGCTACGTTCTCATTTCCTGAAGAGAACAGTGAAAGAAAGGGTGAGCTCAACTAGCCCAGTAAGAAATATTATGACTAAGATAAAGCAGGATAAATTATCATTAGCCTTCAACAATATTAAAATGATAAAATACAATAGACAACAAGCTTAACTGCAGTGGAATAAGCAATCCATTAAAAGAGTCAAGTAGAGAATAAAATCTACTATCTTTTATTTTTTAAAATATTTTCATCAATTTTTATCGCTGAGACTCAGCTTAATAAATAATCCACATCATCCCTGCACTACGGCCAAGGATATTCATTAGTATCACGACCATAAATTATCCGTACCACTACGGGCGAGGATATTCGTGTATTCATCAATGGTCATGATCATGCCATAAAACAATTCATCTTTGCACCCTTGGCCGAAGAGAATCCATAACCATAATCATACCAAAAACTGTCCATCAATGCACTACGGGCCAATGAGGACTTTTTCTACATCATTTGTAACATTACGGTCATGATTATACCTAGATAATCTCTGGTCATAACTATACCAAGTCCATCTATGCACTACTGAATACGAGATGACTTTCAATAAAATATAAACATGAGGATGATGACAATGATATAAGAATTCAATAAAACAAGTTCAAGAATTAAATTATCCGAGGAACTAATAACGCCCAAATTGTCGACATGATACTTCTTTGTAGAGTAAAATTCAAGAATGCTTAGAAGAATATTTCTATGAAAAGATCTTTGGATGAAGCACAAATATCAAGGATATTCCACTAATTTCATGGAGTATAGAAGTCAAAACTTTAACCATTTGAGTATAATAAAGAATGGAATAACAATGAAATCACCATGCATGCGATTACCCACATGTAGGCAAGTTATTCCAATAGAATAATAAATAACGGAACGGTCGGTGAAATTCACCCCAACGGGATGTTCCAACAGAATAATAAAGAATGGAATAACAACGAAATCACCATGCATGCGGTCAGCATGTACGAGTTATTCCAATGGAATAATAAATCTGAAATAATAAATATTGGAACCAAAGTCGGTGAAATTCACTGCAAGACGGGATATTTCGACGAGAATATTAAATGCGAGAATAATAAATAATGGAACCGGTCGGTGAAATTCACAACGACAGGATATTAAATGAGAATATTAAAGAATGGAATAATAGAAGAATTTCACCATGTATGCAAATTACTTTGCATTTCTGAGTTATTCCGACATAATAATAAAGAATGGAATAATGAAGCGGATCACCAAGTATAGGGTAACCGCATATCTGAGTTATTCCACCAAGTATATAGGTAAATCGGCGTATACATGTTATTCCAACAGAATAATAAATAATGAAATAACAGAAGGATTTCACCAAGTATAGGGGATTCTGCGTATACAGGTTATTCCAACATAATAATAAAGAATGAAATAACAGAAGAATTTCACCAAGTATAGGGGTTTCCGCGTATATAGGTTATTCCAACAAAATAATAAAGAATGGAATAACAGAAGTTCTCTTCATGAATACAAAAGAATAACACTCCTTACCTTAGAAGAAGTTGGATATTGGAGTAGTGAAGTAGTAAAGTAGTAAAATACACTTCTTCTTTCTCTCTATAATTTCTCTCTCAAGAGTTTTAGTGAATTCGTAAGAAATAATGAAGGAATGAGCTTCTATTTATAGAAGAATGGAATGAATAGTAACTAATTTCTGAATGATCCAGATTGATTTACTTTTAAACGGACGGTCCAGATTAAAACTTAAAGCAACAGTCCATACTGATTCACTATTAAAATTTTAAACCAAATGATCCGTATTGATTTCTTATTAAAACTTTAAACCAAATGATCCATATTGATTCACTATTAAAACTTCAACCAATGATCATTCGAAAAATTAGCACATCTCCTCATGGAATAATATTGTACCCAAATACCCGAATGCACAATACTAGAGTGAATAGTAACCGGGTGAATAGTAACTCATGAATAGTAACTCGTGAATAGTAACTCATGAATAGTAACTCATAAATAGTAACTTGTGAATAGTAACTCATAAATATTAACTCGTGAATAGTAATTCATGAATAGTAACTCGTGAATAGTAACTTGTGAATAGTACTCTGACACGAAAAGAATCCTGAATACCCAATTGAACAATATAACCTCTAGACATCAATTATCATCGGAATAGATGTCGATTTCTACTAACACAAATAATCCCAACACAATGAAACTATCAAATTCATCTTTAATCAACACGAACTTATTCATCATTAATATAATAACTCACAATATTTAACAACCAGGTTGTTCCCAGGAAAGAGGGGGCTTTCCAATAAGGATTTCTCCCTATTGGCGCTCAATTAGGTGACTAAACCTCTCCTTGACAGAACTTCTAGACATTGTAAATATTGCAATTTAATAATATGAATAACTTTGTCGTCTCAATTATTAATTTAATAATATAACATATAATGCGAGATAATCTTTGTGACAATAATCGAATCAATAATATGAGAGATATGATGCAACAATTATTATGTAGCAATAATTTATTATAACTAAATGATTTCTCAGTATAAGCATCAATAGTCAATCTGGTGTCTTCTTATGCAACCAATGCGTATTACGGTACTTTTACTACTAGGATAGTTTAACAAAGATCAGCGGTAAAACTTCATAGCCGTTATTTTCATAAAATATCTTTATCGTTTTCTAACTACGACAGTACTTCCGTTGTGGGGTCCACCAATGATTGTGACGTCGTACGAATATTCCCCGACAAAAAGAATGAAGAATCGAATATAATATAACAACTTGCATACTTTGCAAAATTTATAAATACTACCCACAACTATAACTTTATCTCAAATTCTCACCATAATATTCAAAAAAATATTTCGAGAAAATTAAATCTTTATTCGTAAAATTTGGGGTCTCACAATCTCCTCTCCTTATGAAATTTCGCCCTCAAAATTTATGTACGTACCTGGTATGCCGAACAGATGAGGACACTTTGTCAGATCCTATCTCTTGAGGTATAACCCTTAAGCGTAGAATATATTCTAGGATTTTAACAGGTACATCTTCATACGTTGAATTATCTGCTATCTCGTATGGTTCTAAATCAATAATGTGGTTGAATTCGTCCACATATTTACGTAACTGTCGATCACGTGAAAAGCGTTATGAACACGCGACATACTTGGCGGTAAAAGCGAGTCTATAGGCCACGAGTTCTACTCGATCGAGGATATCAAATGGGCCGATTAAATCGAGGGTTGTGATTTTCTCTCTTCGTCAATTCTTGCTTCTATAATAACGCCCTCTTGAACCTTCTTCATTCATCAGCTCTGAGTATGTAGCTTGAGCGGCTTTAACTTTATCGATTAAAGTCGATTCTACTCGTATATTTGATATCACCATGTGGGTCCTTAGAGTCTTTAACTCTATCTTCATCATTTATAAGTTATACGAAATGGGTTTTGTGTTAACAACGTCACACTCGTAAATGCATACGATCTTCTACTCAACACGTCAGCTACCACGTTCGTTTTTCCACGATGATATTGAATGGTACGATCGTAATCTTCAACAGCTCGAGCCAATGTCTTTGGCGCATGTTATGCTCGTTTTAGTTGAAGAAATATTTAAGGGTTTTAGAAATGGGGTTTTGTCTTTGGGGTTAGTACAAAATTCGATTTCTTCTGAGGTAGAGCAAGAAGTCTTCAAGAATCGTCGGGAAATTTTATTAACAATAGAAATATCATTCAAAACTGTGACTCTCATCCATGACTTGGATAACACGTCACATTGATACCTATCAACTTGCCATCGTTATTCACAACGTCGCCTACAGAAAGTTTTGGCTTCGGTGTATTCCACACAAGGAAGTCAACAACGAAAGGATCGGGGCTCTTTACTTATGGCTTGATATGACAATGATCGACTTTAGTGGTTTGGTTTCTTGAATTCGCATAACAGATTAGTTAGGAATATGAAAGCTAATAACCTTACTAAAAGCATGATGAGTAGTTAACCAATCGATTCCTAAAATCACATCAAAGGTAAGTATTTTCAAAGAGAAAAGATTGACAGGTAACGTGAAAGTGTCGATTTGAATCAACAAGATTTATAAGCGATTGGAGGTAATGAAGGTTTTCTCTAACGAAGTTTCAATCGATAAGTCAAAGTCTAATCTCTCCGGAGTCAAATTTAAGCGTTGAGTAAGCAAGAGAGAGATAAAGAATGGGTAGAATCCCGGTATTCAATAAGGTATAGACTTGCAAGAATTTATAATTAACTAACTTGCGTCTTAACCCGTTCGGGTTACTCGCTTTTTGAGAAGTCACGAAAAACGCTCTTCTTGAAACCACCACCTTTGTTTTGTCCGGATCCGCATTTGGTGCCACCGTCCCGGCTGGACTTGACTTTGGTGCGTGACAAAATCGGGATAGGTGACCTTCTTTTCCACAATTATAACATGCTTTGGACGGCATCGCGCAATTTGGACTGATGTGTCCCTCCCATCCACATTTGAAGCATATGATAGGTGGTCGTTCTCCTTCCTTGAAAACGGGTGTTGGTGTTGCTGTCTTTCCATCGTTGTTGAACCTTCTCTTCTTGAAATCTCCATTCCTATTATCTTAGCCATGATTACCAAAAGTGGTTACCATTCTTGGCATGATAATTTCCCCCACGATGGTCATCATTGTTACGATGGCCGTTGCCACCTACGTCACGATTATTATCGTGTTGTTGGTCGTTACCTTTGGGTTGTCTGCTAACTCATTATCGCGCTCCAATAACTAAGCCCTATTCATAACATCCGAATATAAACAAAGTTTATGAGAAATGAGGTATTGGCGTATATCGGGTTTTGAACCTCTTAGAAATATTCGCGTCATTCGGCTCCTCATTATCGACCAAATGGGATGCAAAACCGGGATAACTCATGAAACTTAGCCTCGTCTTTGCGATACGGTCATATTATTTTGCTCCATTGTTTATCTCAACATTTTCGGATGCCATTTTTAAACACTGTCGCAAAACAAGGGTTAATTAACATATCACATTTTATCACTATACTCTGATCGACCAATTAAATACCAAATAAACTTAGGTAGGTTATACTAGCGAAGGAATTTCCCGTCCCTCCCCTCCTAGTTCTTGTCTCACATCTCAGCCAGGGATCATATCCCTAAGCTTTGATACCAACTGTGACGGCCCCAAAAAATAGGTATACATCACCCATCTTGAGTCACCAAATACATGGTACAAAATACAAATACAAACTAATTATACAATAGTCGTGTAAAATACGACAAAACATATGCTGTGAGTTTTAATACAAATATTATCTTCTAGACAATATCCACTCTCAGAATAAGTCCTCATTATACTGAGGACTACTAATGCTAGCATCTGGACCATCACTCCGTTCCCCAATTAGTCCCTGCTACATTCTTATTTCCTGAAGAGAACAATGAAAGAAAGGGTGAGCTCAACTAGCCCAGTAAGAAATATTATAACTAAGATAAAGCAAGATAAATTATCATTAGCCTTCAATAATGTTAAACTGATAAAATACAATAGACAACAAGTTTAACTGCAGCGGAATAAGCAATCCATTAAAAGAGTCAAGTAGAGAATAAAATCTACTATCTTTTATGGTTTAAAATATTTTCATCAATTTTTATCGTTGAGACTCAGCTTAATAAATAATCCACATCATCCCTACACTATGGCCAAGGATATTCATTAGTATCACGACCACAAATTATCCATACACTTAGGGCCAAGGATATTCGTGTATTCATCAATGGTCATGATCATGCTATAAAACAATTCATCTTTGCACCCTTGGCCGAAGAAAATCCATAACCATAATCATACCAAAAATTGTCCATCAATGCACTACGGGCCAATGAGGACTTTTTCCACATCATTTGTAACATTACGGTCATGATTATCTTAGAATAATCCCTGGTCATAATCATACCAAGTCCATCTATGCACTACTGAAGCCACAGATGACTTTCAATAAAATATAAACATGAGGATGATGACAATGATATAAGAATTTAATAAAACAAGTTCAAGAATTAAATTATCGAGGGAACTAATAACGTCCAAATTGTCAACATGATACTTCTTTGTGAGAGTAAAATTCAAGAATGCTCGGAGAAGAATATTTCTATGAAAAGATCTTTGGATGAAGCGCAAATATCAAGGATATTCCACTAATTTCATGGAGTATAGAAGTCAAAACTTTAACCAACTAAGTATAATAAAGAATGGAATAACAACAGAAATCACCATGCATGCGGTATTCGCATAGACAGGTTATTCCAACAGAATAATAAATAACGGAACCAGGTTAGGTGAAATTCACACCGACAGGATGTTCCAACAGAATAATAAAGAATGGAATAACAACAAAAATCACCATGCATGCGGTACTTCGCATAGACAGGTTATTCCAACAGAATAATAAATACGGAATAATAAATAATGGAACCAGGTCAGGTGAAATTCACACCGACAGGATATTTTGACATAATATTAAATGCAGAATAATAAATAATGGAACCAGTTCAGGTGAAATTCACACCGACAGGATATTCCGACAGAATATTAAAGAATGAAATAATAGAAGAATTTCACCATGTATGCAGTACTTTGCATTTACAGGTTATTCCAACATTATAAAAAAATGGAATAACAGAAGAAGATCACCAAGTATAGGGTAAACCGCATATACAGGTTATTCCACCAAGTATAGGGTAAACCGCGTATACAGGTTATTTCAACAGAATAATAAATAATGGAATAACATAAGGATTTCACCAAGTATAGGGGATTTCACATATACAGGTTATTCCAACAGAATAATAAAGAATGAAATAACAGAAGAATTTCACCAAGTATAGGGGTTTCACAGCGTACACACTGAGTTATTCAATGAGAATAATAAAGAATGGAATAACAGAAGTTCTCTTCATGAATACAAAAGAATGACACCCCTTACCATAGAAGAAGTTGGATATTGGAGTAGTGATGTAGTAAAGTAGCAAAATACTCTTCTTCTTTCTCTTTATAATTTCTCTCTCAAGAGTTTCAGTGAATTCATTAGAAATAATGAAGGAATGAGCTTCTATTTATAAAAGAATGGAATGAATAGTAACTAATTCCTGAACGATCCAGATTGATTTACTTTTAAACGGACGGTCCAGATTAAAACTTAAAGCAATGGTCCATATTGATTCACTATTAAAACTTTAAACCAGCGATCCATATTGATTTACTATTAAAACTTTAAACCAGCGATCCATACTGATTCACTATTAAAACTTTAAACCAGCGATCCATATTGATTCACTATTAAAACTTCAACCAACGGTCTGAAAAATTAGCACATCTCCTCATGGAATAATATTGTACCCAAATACCCGAATGCACAATACTAGAGTGAATAGTAACCGGGTGAATAGTAACTCATGAATAATAACTCGTGAATAGTAACTCATGAATAGTAACTCATGAATAGTAACTCATGAAGAGTAACTTGTGAATAGTAACTCATGAATTGTAACTCGTGAATAGTAACTCGTGAATAGTACTCCGACACGAAAAGTGTCCCGAATACCCGATTGAACAATATAACCTCTAGACATCAATTATCATCGGAATAGATGTCGATTTCTACTAACACAAATAATCCCAACACAATGGAACTATCAAATTCATCTTTAATCAACACGAACTTATTCATCATTAATATTATAACTCACAATATTTAACAACGAGTTGTTCCCGGAAGAGGGGCTTTCAATAAGGATTTCTCCACATTTGGTAGCGCAATTAGGTGACCAAACCTCTCCTCGACAAAACTTCTAGACATTGTAAACATTGCAATTTAATAATATGAATAACTTTGTCGTCTCAATTATTAATTTATTAATATAACATATAATACAGATGATACTGTGATAATAATCGAATCAATAATATGAAAGATATGATGCAACAATTATTGTAGCAATAATTTAGTATAACTGAATGATTTCTCACGTAAGCATCAATAATCAATCTTGGTGTGTTTCTTGTATGCAACCACCGTATTCATTGTATTTTTACTACTAAGGGTAGTTCAACAAGATCAGCGGTAAAACTTCCGCCCGTTATTTTCGGAAAATATCTTTGTCGTTTTTTCTAACTACGACGATTACTTCCGTTAATGGGTTCCACTTAATGATTGTCTTGGTCGCACGAATATTCCCCGACAAAAAGAATATTCCCCGACCAATCGAATATAATATAACAACTTGCATACTTTATAAAATTTATAAATACTACCCACAACTATAACTTTATCTCAAATTCACACCATAATATTCAAAAAAATATTTCGAGAAAATTAAATCTTTATTCGTAAAATTTGGGGTCTCACACATAATGCCGTCTGCAGGAGTTACGGCGGTCTTTGGAATATCCTCGTTTTAATCTTCAAATTTGATGATATCCGAACAAAGATCGATCTTTGAAAAGAATTGTGCTCTCTTGGTGAATGGTCAAACAGTCATCAATGCGAGGTATGAGATACCTATTCTTGATGGTGACATGGTTCAATTCTCGATAGTCAATACAAAGTTGCATACTCCCGTCTTTCTTCTTTACAAATAAAATAGGAGCCCCAAGGAGATGTACTAGGATGAATGAAACCAATGTCTAACAACTTCTGTAATTGGACCTTTAATTCCTAAAGTTCAATAGGAGCCATTCGATATGGGGTTTTAGAAATGGGCTTTGTACCAGGTTCAAGATCAATAAAGAAATCACTTCACGTTCTGGGGGTAGACCAGGAAGTTCTTCAGGAAATACGTCAGGAAAGGTATTAACAACAGGAATATTATTCAAATCTGACGTGTCTTTATTCAAATCCATAACATGGGCCAAGAAAGCTTGACATCCGTTTTTCAATAAACGAATAGCTTTATGACTTGATATGACAGTGATTGATTTTAGTGGTTTAGTTTCTTGAATTCGTACAACAGGTTGGTTAGGAATATGAAAACTAACAACCTTACAAAAATAATAAATTTTGGCATGATGAGTAATTAACCAATCAATCCCTAAAATCACATCAAAAGCAAGTATCTTTAAAGAGATAAGGTCAACAGGTAATGTGATGGTGCCAACTTGGATCAAACAAGATTTATAAATAGTGGATGTAATAAAAGTTTGTCCTAACGAAGTCTCCACAGATAGATCAAAGTCTAATTTCTCCGGAGTCAAGTTTAAACGTTGAGCACAAGCAGGAGAGATAAATGAATGGGTAGCATCGGTATCTAGTAATGTATAAACTTCGTAAGAATTTATGATTAGCCTACCCGTGATCACCTCGTTTGGGTTCCTTGCATTTTAACCAGTCACGACAAACGCTCTTCCAGGAACCGTTGACTTTGACTTTTCTGGAACAGCCTTTTGAGTTACCATCCCCGCTGGACTTGGTTTTGCTACCGTACAATCTCGAGCGATATGTCCTTCCTTTCCACAATTATAGCATACCTTGAACTGTTGTGGACGGTTTAATGATATGTCCTCTTTTCCACATTTATAGCATCTGACAGGTGGTCGTTCTCCTCCCTCGTAACCAATTTCTTTGGTCTTTGACGTCTTCGCATTGTCATTGTTGAATCTCCTCTTTTAAAATCTCCCGACTCGCTTCTTCTATTTTCATGGCCATGATTACCACCAGAGTGGTTCTTGCTCTTGTCGTGATTTTTTCTTTCCTCATTGGTTATCGTTGTTCGATGATTCTTGCACACCATTATGACCACGGTTATGGTCCCTCGGTTGAACGTACTCGTTATCTCGCTATAATAATTGAGCCCATTGACAACATCCGAATATAGAGAAAATTTATGAGAAATGAGATATCGACGTATGTCGGGGTTTAAACCTCTCGAAACATCCGTGCCATCGTTCCTCATTCTCCACCAAATGAGGTCTGAAACTGGATAACTCCATGAACTTTATCTCGTCTTTGGGACCGTCATGTTGTTCTCGCTCGATCTAATAAACTCTACCTCCTTCATATGATGAATACTTTCGGGAAAGTACTTGTCATTGAGCAGCTTTTTGAAATGTTTCCCAAGACATCTTTGAGTGCAATTTGGATGGGTACGCTTCATGATTCCCACCAAGAATCGCCTCGTTACGGAACATAAAGGTGGCGAATAGAAATTTACATTCCTCGTGCATCCCAAGACGTCGAATATCTTGGTAATTTACTTGACCCACCGTCTGCGCTTTAATCGGATCTGGTTTTCCCTGCACGGTGGTCCCAACTCTTTGAAGCTGCTTTTGTGACAAACCGTATGCGTTTCTATCATTTCCACCTATATTTTCTACACGAGTCTCCTTCGTCTGATTTTGCATGAACTGCAAAAAACTTCTAAACATCCCATCATTCATCGTCTGATCAGTGGTGTTGTTTACAGGAGGAACATTGCCAGCCTGTTGCATGTTCTCCTTATTGGTGAGTAAAGGAGTTCTCCACGGTCTCATTTACTCCACTGTCAACATTCTCAGTTGCCATTCTCAAATACTGCCATAAAACAAGGGTTAATTCAAGAAATTAACATATCACGTAATATCCCTATATTATGACCGACCAACAAATAAGCTTAGGTAGGATATACTAGCGAAGGATTTACGCATCTCTCCCTGCCTAATTATATTCCCCGATCTCCGCCAGAGATCATATCCCTAAGCTCTGATACCAACTGTGACACCCCCAAAATAGGTATACAACACCCATTTTGAGTCGCAAAATATATGGTACAGAAACAACTACAACTTTATTAATACAATTGTCGTGCAAAATACGACAACACATAAACTGTGAGTTTAAAAATAAATATTGTCTTCTAGACAATATCAACACTCAAATAAGTCCTCATTACAATTATTGATACACTATTTTACAAAATAATAAGGACTACTAAAACGACTTTCTAGAATCTTCATTCCACACCCCGACTAGTACTCGCTACATTCTCGCCTCCTGAGAAGAAAATGGAACAAAAAGGAAAAGGGTGAGCTCAACTAGCCCAGTAAAGAATATTATGACTAAGATAACATAGAACAAGTTATCGTTAGTCCTCAACAGGGAAAAATCTGATAGAATACAATAGACAACAAGTTTTAAATCAATATTCGCAGCGAAAATAATAATTCATTAGAAGAGTTACGTAGAGAATGAAATCTAGTTTCTTCTATGAATTTAAAAGTTTATCATCAATATTTTATCCCTGTAACATTAATCAATATACATCTTGAATCAAATATTCATCTTTGCACTACAGGCCAAAGATATTCATCAGTTGGTCATGTTCATCTCAACACTGTACATCTTGCACTACGGGCCAAAGATATTCATAAGAAAATCAACCATCTTTGCACTACGGGCCAAAGATATTCAAGAATATCATCATTTAGGGGTGAGGATGATGAAAAATATTTTAAAGAAAAGCGAATCCGATTGAAACAAAAGAACAAATAATAAGGATTCAGTACTTTAAAGCGATCAAGTTCAAAAATACTTCATAAATAACCATAGTGAAGTAAAATTCAAGAATGATCAAAACATGTGTGACGCCCCCAAAATAAGTATACATCACCCATTCTAAGTCACCAAACACATGGTACAGAAACAACTACAACTTTATTAATACAATTGTCGTGCAAAATACGACAACACTTAAACTGTGAGTTTTAATACAAATATTGTATTCTAGACAATATCCACACTCAAATAAGTCCTCATTACAATTATTGATACACTATTTTACAGAATAATGAGGACTACTGAAATAACTTCTAGCCATCATTCCACTCTCCGACAAGTACTCGCAACATTCTCGCCTCCTGAGAAGAAAAATAGAACAAAAAGGAAAAGGATGAGCTCAACTAGCCCAGTAAAGAATATTATGACTAAGATAACATAGAACAAATTATCGTTAGTCCTAAACAGTGAAAAATCTGATAGAATACAATAGACAACAAGTTTTAAATCAATATTCGCAGCGGAAATAATAATTCATTAGAAGAGTTACGTAGAGAATAAAATCTACTATTATCTATGAATTTAAAAGTCCATCATCAATATTTTATCCCTGTAACATCAATCAATATACATCTTGAATCAAATATTCATCTTTGCACTACAGGCCAAAGATATTCATCAGTTGGTCATGTTCATCTCAACACCTGTACATCTTTGCACTACAGGCCAAAGATATTCAGTAATATCATCATTTAAGACTGAGGATGATGAAAAATATTTTAAAGAGAACGAATTCAATGAAACAAAAGAGAAAATATTAAGGATTCGTACTTTAAACAGCCCAAGTTCAAAAATACTTCATAAATAACCATAGTAGAGTAAAATTCAAGAATGATCAAAATATAGATACAATCAAAGCTAGTATCCATAATAGATATCTTGGACAAAAAACAAAAATTTAATTTTTCTGTGAATAGTGTCGTATACGTGAATAGTAACCCCGACACTAAAAGACAAGAATTTCACAAGAAAAATCTTACCAATATTCTGACATAATGATATTAGAAGAAATAATATTATTTAAAAAAAAATAACATCCCTTACCTCGAAAAGATAGTACTTCTGATAGAATACTGGATATAGTGCTGAAGGGATCTTGCACCGTATAGCAACAAAATACTCACAAGAATACGATCGATAGTATGGAGAGAGAAAGAGAGAGAAAACTTGTTTCTAGTGTGATTTTCAATTCTAACATAAGCACCATATTTATAGGAAAATACTTAGAACACCAAAGCAGAAAATTTAATAAAATATTAATATTTTCAAATTATATTCCTACTCACACTACACCAGACCAAAATCATCAGCCATCCACCCCACAAAAATAACAAAAACGTTTTTCTTAATTAAAATATTTTAAACTTCAAAAATTAATTATTTCGGAACTTTAATAATTCATAATAAATAGCCTTTTATCAGAAAAATTCAATCTTATGTCCATTCTATAAGAAATTTAATTCTCTACAACTTTGCAGAAGAAAGTTTTTCCAAATTCCAAGCAGAAGTTGACCGAAATCTATATACGGACGATTTTACAGGCTATAATCAAATTTTAGTCAATAAATGGGGTCCACCAACACACAAAATATGTTTTAAATATTTTAAGTAATAAAAATATTCTTCCTCATGTATTCATATATCCCACATTCATTGTAAAAATATCATCATTATTATATTATTATAATATAATAATATATTTAAATGAATTATTTTATCAGAAAAAGATAAAATAACAATTTTCAACAATTGTCTCCATCTATATCCACATAAAATGAATATTTTTCTTATCATATAAATCAATAATTAATTATTCATAAATAATATTACAGAATCACAATATCGACAACCATGCCGTTCCCAAGAAAGAGGGGACTTTCCAATAAGGATTTCTCCTTACTGGCGCGCAATTAGGTGACCAAACCTCTCCTTAGACCGAACTTTCTAGACATTGCCAATAATGCTATCTAATAAGATTATTCAAATAATATGAATTATTGATCTGATAATGGAAAATACTGTGTAGTGACAATTATTAAAATAACAATAATATAAATTATCAACGTAGCAATTATTGAATCAATAAAATATTGAACAGTAATTACTGTAACAATTATTGAGTAGTGCCTTCTTACGTAAGAATCAAATACCGTGTGCTAATGTGTTTTAACCACCGAGTATTTCAACAGTATTAACGGTAACAACTACACTGTTATTTATAAATAACTTATACTTGTCGTTTTCTTCATCCAATCGCTTTCTATTATGGGGCCCACACAAGGTTGCGCCGTCGTACGAATATTCCCCGACAACAAGAATATTTCACGACCAAACGAATATTCCCCGATAACAATGAATATTTTATAACCACTTGCTTATTTAAAATATTTTCGCATTTTACCCATAACTAATCACATTAATCAAATCAACCCTTACTATTTCAAAATAATAAATAAAGGAAATTCAATTTCATTTATAATAAGTTGGGGTCTTACAACCTCCCCTCCTTATGAAATTTCATCCTCGAAATTGACGTATGTACCTGGTGTTTTGAAAAGGTGAGGATACCTCGCTTTCATTTCTATTTCCAACTCCCAGGTCATTTCCTCTATAGCATGGTTCCTCCATAAAACTTTGACTTGTGGTATGACCTTTGTGCGTGGGACATGCTCCTTCCTATCCAAGAACTTAACTTGTACCTCCTCGTACGTTAAATCTTCAGCTATTTCGTCTGGTTCTAACTCAATAACGTGGTTCGGGTCTTTCACATATTTATGAAGCACAAATATGAATACTGGCATGCCATGTAATCTCACAATCTCATTTACATACATACGAGCAAGATGTTCAAGGGAATAAGTCTCCCGTATCGGCAAGAAATGAGCAGACTTGGTTAATCTATCAACAATAACCCAAATAGCATTTATGCCTTGAGAAACCATGGGAAGACCCGTAACGAAATCCATGGTAATGTGTTCCCACTTCCATTTCGGAATCTCAAGTGGTTGCAATGGACCCTTAGGCACTTGATGTTCCGCCTTTACACGTTAATAAGTTAAACACCTCAAGATAAACTTTGCAATCCCTCTCTCCATATTGTTCCACCAAAATGTATGTCAAAGATCACGATACATTTTGGTACTTCTAGGATGGATTGCAAATGGTGTATTGTGTGCCTCCATCATGATCTTGTTCTTCAAATCAGAGTCGTTAGGAACACAAAGTCTGGAATGGACTCGAAGTATTCCTTCTTCATCGATTCTTACTTCTGGAATAACACCTTCTTGTACTTTCTTTTTCATACGCATCAGCTCCGGGTCTGTGGCTTGAGCAACTTTAACTTTTTCGATTAAAGTCGGTTCTATGCATATACTTGACATCATCGCATGAGTCCCCGGAGTCTTGAATTCTATCTTCAAATTTTGTAATTCACACAAAATGGGCCTTTGTGTTGACAACATCACACTCGTTCCCGCATATGATCATCTACTCAACGCATTAGCTACCACATTCGCTTTTCCAGGATGGTATTGAATGGTGTGGTCGAAATCTTTCAACAGCTCGAGCCAACGTCGTTGCCGCATGTTGAGTTCCTTTTGGGTGAAGAAATATTTGAGGCTTTTATGGTCTGAATATATCTCCAGTTTCTCCCCGTATAGATAGTGCCTCCAGATCTTTAACACGAAAACGACTGCTGCCAACTCTAGATCATGAGTAGGATAATTCCTCTCATATTCTTTAAGTTTTCGCGAGGCATAGGCTATGACTTTCCCATGTTGCATGAGAACACATCCTAACCCTTTGCCCGAAGCATCGCTGTAGATAACAAATCCATCCGAACCAGATGGTATTGTCAGAACAGGTGCCAAAATGAGTCTCCTCTTGAGCTCTTGAAAACTCGTTAAAGGAGTAGAGATTCGAGAAAACCCTTCCACGAATCTTCGATAATAACCAGCTAAGCCCAGAAAGCTACGAACTTCGGTCACCGTCTTCGGTTGCCCCCAAATTTTTATTGCCTCAATCTTCGTCGGGTCGACAGATACTCCATGTTTTGACACCACATGTCCAAGGAATGCTACTTCCTCAAGCCAGAACTCGCATTTCTTCAACTTAGCATAAAGCTTGTTTTCACGAAGCCTTTGGAGTACCAGCTTCAAATGGTGCTCATGATCTTCACGGCTTTTGGAATATATGAGGATGTCATCAATAAAGACAACAATAAATTAATCCAAATATTCCTTGAATACTCGGTTCATCATATCCATGAAAGCCGCAGGAGCATTAGTCAATCCAAAAGACATGACCAAGAATTCAAAATGCCGTCATTAGAGTTACGAAGGCGGTCTTTGAATTTTCTCGATTCTAATCTTCAATTTGATGATATCCGTAAGCTAAGATTGATCCTTGAAAAGAATTTTTCTCCTTACAACTGGTCAAACAGGTCATTAATGCGAGGTAGTGGATACCTATTCTTGATGGTGACATGGTTCAATTCTCGATAGTCAATACAAAGTGGCATACTCCCGTCTTTTTTCTTTATAAATAAAATAGGAGCACCCCAAGGAGATATACTAGGATGAATAAAACCAATGTCCAACAACTCCTGTAGTTGTACCTTTAACTCCTGAAGTTTAATAGGAGCCATTCGATATGGGGTTTTAGAAATGGGCTTTGCACCAGGTTCAAGATCAATAAAGAATTCAACTTCATTAGGAAATACGTCAGAAAATTTACTAACAACAAGAATATTATTCAAATCCGAAGTGTCTTTATTCAAATTCATAACATGGGCTAAAAAAGCTTGACATCCATTTTTTAATAAACGAATAGCTTTATGACTTGATATGACAGTGATTGATTTTAGTGGTTTAGTTACTTGAATTTCGTACAAAGGTTGGTTAGGAATATGAAAACTAACAACCTTACGAAAACAATCAATTTTGGCATGATGAGTAGTTAACCAATCAATCCCTAAAATCACATCAAAAGAAAGTATCTTTAAAGAGATAAGGTCAACAGGTAATGTGATGGTGCCAACTTGGATCAAACAAGATTTATAAATAGTGGATGTATTGAAAGTTTCTCCTAACGGAGTCTCCATAGATAAATTAAAGTCTAATTTCTCTGGAGTCAAGTTTAAACGTTGAGCACAAGCAGGAGAGATAAATGAATGGGTAACACCGGTATCTAGTAAGGTATAAACTTTGCAAGAATTTATGATTAGCTTACCCGTGATCACCTCGTTTGGGTTCCTCGCGATTTTGACGGTCATGACAAACGCTTCTTCCGAGGAAGATTGACTTTGACTTTTTTACGAGATGACCTTTTGAGTCACCATCCCATTGGACTTGATTTTGCTACAAGACAATCTCGAAGCGATATGTCCTTCCTTTCCACAATTATAATATACCTTGAATTGTTGTGGGAAGTTTCAATGATATGTCCTCTTTTCCACATTTATAAGATCTGATAAGGTGGTCGTTCTCCTCCTTAGAACCAATTGTCTTTGGTCTTTGACGTCTTCGCATTGTCATTGTTGAATCACCTCTTTTAAAGTCTCCCCACTCGCTTCTTCTATTTTCATGGCCATGATTACCACGGAGTAGTTGGCTTTTGTCAAGATTTTCTTTCTCATTTGGTTATCATTGTTACACGATGGCTGGCATCCACCCAGTATGATCCTGGTTGTGGTCCCTCGGTTGAACGTACTCGTTATCTCGCTCTAATAATTGAGCCCCGCTGACAACATCCGAATAAAGAGAAAATTTATGAGAAATGAGATATTGACGTATCTTTGGGTTTCAAATCTCTCGAAACATCCGCGTATTAATACGTTTTCATTCTCCACCAAATGAGGTGCGCGAACAGTATAACTCGCAAACTTTGCCTCGTCTTTGGGACACCATCATGTTGTTTTGTTCTAGTCTAATAAACTCCACTTCCTTCATATGATTTAATACTTTCAGAAAGTACTTGTCATTGAACGATTCTCAAACGTCTCCCAAGACATCTTTGAAGTAATTTGGATGGGTACGCTTCCATGATTCCCTAGTAATCTACCTCATTACGGAACATAAAGGTGGCGAATGGAACCTTCTGTTCCTCCGTGCATCCCAAAACATCGAATATTTTGGTGATTTGTTTGACCCACGTTTCTGCCTTAATCGGATCTGACTTTCCCGAGAATTCTGGTGGTCCCAACTCTTTGAATTGCTTGGCTGTGACAAACCGTGCGTTGTTATCATTTCCACCTGTATTTTGTACATGAGTCTCCCTCGTTTGATTTTGCATGAACTGTAAAAAGCTTCTAAACATCCTGTCATTCATCGTCTGCTCAGTGGTGTTGTTTATAGGAGGAACATTGCTGGCCTGTTGTACGTTCTCCTCATTGGTGAGTAAAGGTGTCTCCACGGTCTCATTTACTCCACTGTTAACATTCTCAGTCGCCATTCTCAAATACTACAATAAAACAATGGTTAATTAAAGAAATAAACATATGACATATTATCCCTATATACTAACCAACAAACAAATAAGCTTAGGTAGGACACACTAGCAAAGGATTTACTCGTCTCTCCCCTCCTAGTTCTATTCCCCGATCTCCGCCACAGATCATATCCCTAATGTGACGCCCCTAAAAATAGGTATACATCACCCATCTTGAGTCGCCAAATACATGGTACAAAATACAAATAAAAACTTAATTATACAAACGTCGTGTAAACAATACGACAAAATATATGCTATGAGTTTTAATACAAATATTGTCATCTAGACAATATTCACACTCAATGGAGTCCTTATTACATTTATTATCACACTATTTTACAGAATAGTGAGGACTACTAATACTATCATTTGGACCGTCACTCCATTCCCCGACTCGTCCCAGCTATATTCTCATTTCCTGAAGAGAACAGTGAAAGAAAGGGGTGAGCTCAACTAGCCCAATAAGAAATATTATGACTAAGATAATGCAGAATAAATTGGCAACATAATACTTCTTTGTAGCTCATAAATATTGAAATGGTCATAACTAGCTCATTTTAAGTCGGAATGAGCTCATTTTTGGACAGGAGGTACTTTATACCATATACTTTCATTTCCTAAAAGGCCAGAATTTTTCTCATAAATTAAGTGGCCGAAACAACCCTTTTAAATTTCTGGGCAGTAACATTTTTCTCTTTTACAGCTTTTGACTCCTTTGCTAAAAATAGTCCACACGAAAATCTACAATACCTTTTCTAGTGATTCCACTTGGATAAGTTAGAAAACTCATAGATCTAACTTTAGAACTTGACCACACCCAAAAATTCAAAATATAATAGGAGATATGGTCATTTGAATTTCATGTTCTATTTTCACCAAAATCTGATTTTCAACTCTTTGTGATATCTAAGAAACTTTCATGTTTTCACATAATAACCCACATAACTCATCATGATAATGACATAATAATTCAATAAAACAAGTTTAAGAATAAATTTTAAAGATTTATAAGTTAATTTATCCTGAACTCAATAATGTCCAAATTGGCAACATAATACTTCTTTGTAGAGTAAAATTCAAGAATGCTCAGAAGAATATTTCCATGAAAAGATATTGGATGAAGCGCAAATATCAAGGATATGCCACTAATTTCATGGAGTATAGAAGTCAAAGCTTTAACCAACTGAGTA
Organism: Panax ginseng; assembly: GCA_020205605.1. NCBI lineage: Eukaryota > Viridiplantae > Streptophyta > Magnoliopsida > Apiales > Araliaceae > Panax > Panax ginseng. The sequence goes on along the minus strand of CM035128.1, from coordinate 11,662,985 downwards.
TAAGAGAATATATGAAACTGCAAATGGATTTTTCGTCATGACGGTAATCCACTTAGACAGATCATTTCCATAATTTAATAAGGAATGAATACAAAGGATCATTCACCATGCATGTGATAATCCACATAGAAAGGTTATTCCAACAGAATAATAAAGTATGGAATAACAGAAGAAATCACCATGCATGCGATAGATCTCACGGACAGGTTATTCTCAACAGAATAATAAATAATGGAACTAGGTCAGGCGTAATACGCACCGACATGATATCCCAACAGAATAATAAAGAATGGAATAACAACAAAAATCCCAATGCATGCGATAGATCGCACAGACAGGTTATTCCAACATAATAATAAAAATGGAACCAGGTCATGCGTAACGCATAAACAGGATATTCCGACAGAATAATAAAGAATGGAACCATGTCATGCGTAAACGCACAGATAGGATATTCCGACAGAATAATAATGAACGGAATAATAGAAGAATTTCACCATGTATGCGTTACTTCGCATAAACAGGTTATTCCAACAGGATAATAAGGAATGGAATAACAGAAGAATTTCACCAAGTATGCGGTACTTCGCATATACAGGTTATTCCAATAGAATAATAAGGAATGGAATAACAGAAGAATTTCACCAAGTATAGGGTAGTCCGCGTATACAGGTTATTCCAACAGAATAAAAAAAAATAGAATAACAGAAGTTCTCTTCATGAATACGAAAGAAATAATACCCCTTACAGGTATAACAAATAATATCCCTTACCTTATAAAGAAGAGTACTCCGACGGGTAGAGCGGTGATATACTTGAAGAAAACTTGCACAACACTCAAAGCTTTCTTAAACTCTAAAGAAATACGCTCAAGATTATAGAAGAAGAATTCTCTCTATAGTTTTTCTCTCTAGAGTTTTAGTGAATTCATAGGAAATAATGAAGGAATGAGCTTCTATTTATAGAAGAATGGATTGAATAGTAACTAATCCATGAACGGTCCAGATTGATTTACTATAAAATATTCTAATAAAACAAATCTTTTAAATAAAATATAATATATTCTATTTATAATCTAATAAAACGAATAACTTTATAAAAGTATTATGTTTTATATAAAAAGATTTTACTATGCAAAACACTATGCAGACACTCTGCAACACAATGTATAATAAAATATAATATATTTTATTTATAATCTAATAAAACGAATAACTTTATAAAAGTATTCTATTTTATATAAAAGCTTTTACATTTTTTATTACATTAATAATACTAAAAAAACAAAATCGGTGACTTATCACGTAAGCATCAATAATCAATACCGTGTGCTACTATGCAACCACACATATTATTGTACTTTTACTACCGAGTAGTTCAACAGTATTAACGGTAAAACTTCCATCGTTATTTTCATAAAATATTTTTGTCGCTTTCTCAATCCGACAATAATTAGATTCATGGGTCCACCAATGATTGTCTTGAATTGTCACGAATATTCCCTGATAAAATGAATATTCCCCGATCAATCGAATATTATATAACAACTTGCATACTTTGAAAAATTTATAAATACTACCCACAACTATAACATTATATCAAATCCACACCATAATATTCAAAAAAAAATTATTTCGAGAAAATTAAATATTTATTCTTAAAATCTGAGGTCTCACAATCTCCCCTCCTTATGAAATTTCGCCCTCGAAATTTACGTACGTACCTGGTATGCCGAACAGATGAGGACACTTCGTCAGATTCTAACTCTTGAGGTTCTTGAGGTATAACCTTTAAGCGTAGAATATATTCCAGGATTTTAACAGGTACATCTTCATACGTTAAATTATCTGTTATCTTGTCCGGTTTTAAATCAATAATGTGGTTCGGGTCGTCCACATATTTACGTAACATTGATACATGAAAAATGTTATGAACACGCGGCATACTTGGCGGTAAAACGAGTCTATAGGCCACAGTTCCTACTTAATCGAGGATTTTAAATGGGCCAATAAAATCGAGAGTTGAGATTTCCTCTCTTCATCGATTCTTGCTTCTAGAATAACGCCCTCTTGAACCTTCTTCTTCACATTTCATCAGATTCGGATGTGTAGCTTGAGCGGCTTTAACTTTATCGATTAAAGTCGATTCTACTCGTATATTTGTTATCTTCACGTTGGTCCTTAGAGTCTATAACTCTATCTTCATCATTTGTAATTTATACGAAATGGGTTTTTATACTGGGGTCAATACAAAATTTAATTTCACGCTCTAGGGGTAAGCTAAGAAGTCTTCAGGAATACGTCAAGAAATTTATTAATAATAGAAATATCATTCAAAACTGTGACCCTCATCCAAGACTTGGATAGCACGTCACATTGATACCTATCAACTTGCCACCGTTATTCACGACATCCCCTACGGAAAGTCTGGCTTCGGTGCATTCCACACAAGGAAGTCGCCAGATAAAGGCTCGGGACTCTTTACTTATGGCTTGATATGACAGTGATTGGCTTTAGTGGTTTGGTTGCTTGAATTCGCATAACAGGTTGGTTAGGAATATAAAAGCTAACAACCATACGAAAAGCATGATGATTAGTCAACCAATCGATTCCTAAAATCACATCAAAGGCAAGTATTTTCAAATAGATAAGATCGACAGGTAAAGTGAAAGTGTCGATTTGAATCAACAAGATTTATAAACAGTGTAGGTAATGAATGTTTCTCCTAACAGAGTTTCAACAGATAAGTCAAAGTCTAATTTCTCAAGAGTCAAATTTAAACATTAAGCGCAAGCAAGAGAGATAAAAGAATAGGTAGAACCGGTATCGAATAAGGTATAGACTTCGTAAGAGCTTATGATTAACTTACCCGTAATAACCTCGTTCGGGTTCCTCGACAAATGCTCTCACTTAAACTACCGACTTTTGACTTATCTAGGACATCCCAGTTGGACTTAACTTTGCTGTAGAGTACATTCCACCCTTAATTGTTTCGTCACATTCCTGATCCATGATTTGAATCATTATTCTCCGATCCATATCGAATTGGGGTTGACCGCTCTGCACAGGGTAATTCCAAATTCGATGTTGGATTCTCCCAATTGTTGTCCAAAAAGCGAAATCCATTTCATTTATTTTGGCTTTATTAGATCGGACGTCTTTTTCTATAATATCAACACGTCGTGCGGCTTTTACCCATGCATCATCTATTCTCATTCGTTCATTTGCTTCTTCTTTCATCAGAACTTTGATCATAGAATTCTCAGATTCCAGCTCTAATATCTTATATTCTGCCAGAGAGTGTTTCTGTTCAAGCATCGCACATCAGGTAACACAATTTTGAATTGTTGTATCTCTTTGCTCCACAACCGCCTGCCGTTCTTCAGTCTGCTCTTCCAACTCATGAATACGATTTTGTAATTCTAAATTTTGATCATAAACTTCTTCTAACCAATTCTCCTCATGTTCCTCTTCTTCCTCTTCTTCCTCACTCTCAGCTGCTACCTCTGCAACTAGTTCGGGTGAAACTATTAGTTCTTCACTTACCACGTAGATATCTCTAATTTCTTCTTCGTCTGACATCACATTAACCTGGTTAGTGATTAAAGGTGTCTCAATGGTCTCATTCACTCCATTATTAACATTTTCAGCTGCTATTTTCAAACACTGCCACAAAACAAGAGTTAGTTAACATATCACATGTTATCCCTATACTCTGACCGACCAATTAAATACCAAATAAACTTAGGTAGGTCATACTAGCGAAAGAATTCCCCGTCTCTCCCCTTCTAGTTCTTGTCTCGCATCTCAGCCAAGGATCATATCCCTAAGCTTTGATACCAATTGTGACGCCCCCAAAAATAGGTATACATCACCCATCTTGAGTCGCCAAATACATGGTACAAAATACAAATAAAAACTTAATTATACAAACGTCGCGTAAACAATACGACAAAACATATGCTATGAGTTTTAATACAAATATTGTTATCTAGACAATATCCACACTTAATGGAGTCCTCATTACATTTATTATCACACTATTTTACAGAATAGTGAGGACTATTAATACTATCATCTGGACCGTCACTCCATTCCCTGACTCGTCCCAGCTATATTCTCATTTCCTAAAGAGAACAGTGAAAGAAAGGGGTGAGCTCAACTAGCCCAGTAAGAAATATTATGACTAAGATAATGCATAATAAATTATCATTAGCCTTCAACAATGTTAAACTGATAAAATACAATAGACATCAAGTTTAACTGCAGCGGAACAAGCAATCCATTAGAAGAGTCAAGTAGAGAATAAAATCTACTATCTTCTATGATTTAAAAAAATTTCATCAATTTTTATCGCTGAGACTCAGCTTAATAAATAAATCACATCATCGAATCATCCCTGCACTACGGGCCAAGGATATTCATTAAATTATCAATGGTCATGACTATACCGAATAATCCATGGTCATAATCTTACCAAAAACTGTCCATCAATGCACTACAGGCCACTGAAGATTTTTACCACATCATTCGTCACATTACGGTCATGACTATACCGAATAATCCCTTGTCATAATCACACCAAGTCCATCTATGCACGTAAGCCAAATATGACTTTTATCACAATATAAACATGAGAATGATGACAATGATATAAGCATTAATCAAACGAAAAAAAGGATAAATATTAAAGATTTTAAATTTATCCAAATATTATCAATCACTTAATAAACTCATAATCTAATATTATTAATATTATAACAATATTTTAAACACTTCTTAAACTTATAAACAATTTATTTCTTTTGTTTATACTTTACTAAATAATGCATTTAATCATTCACAAATGTCATACTCATAAGATTTCATCACCAATGATCAAAAATCTGCATATACCCTATATAGGATTTTCAAGCCATAAAATCCTATTTTTCAACTTTGTTACTTCACATAACATATTTAACTCATATGTTCGTAACTAAACCATTTTCATGAAAAATAGCAAATCAGTCCCAGAAATATTTCTTTTTTGGGATTTAGCAGAATATAGTCCCATAATGAACATATATTTTTTTCAGAATTTTTAAAATTCATTTATTATTTTTCAAAAAATAAATTTCTAATTAATTCCTTAAGAAAAAAATTAGCTACCTCAAGTTTAACTCCAGAAATTCCCAACTCTTGGCAGGATCTTACACATGTTAACGTGAGCTTCCAGTTTAAATTTCATGGTCATCGGAGTTATAGAACTCCGGTTATAGCATTTTTCGTCGGAAAAACATAAATATTAAAATGGGCATAACTTGCTCATTTTAAGTCGGAATGAGCTCATTTTTGGACAGGAGGTACTTTATACCATATACTTTTATGTCCCAAACGGCAAGAATTTTTCTCACAAATTAAGTGGCCGACACAGCCCTTTTAAATTTCTGGGCAGTAGCATTTTTCTCTTTTACAGCTTTTGACTCCTTTGCTAAAAATAGTCCACACGAAAATCTACAATACCTTTTCTAGTGATTCCACTTGGATAAGTTAGAAAACTCATAGATCTAACTTTAGAACTTGACCACGCCCAAAACTTCAAAATATAATAGGAGATATGGTCATTTGAATTTCATGTTCTATTTTCACCAAAATCTGATTTTCAACTCTTTGTGATATCTAAGAAACTTTCATGTTTTCACATAATAACCCACATACTCATCATGATAATGACATAATAATTCAATAAAATAAGTTCAAGAATAAATTTTAAAGATTTATAAGTTAATTTATCCTGAACTCAATAATGTCCAAATTGGCAACATAATACTTCTTTGTAGAGAGTAAAATTCAAGAATGCTCGTAAGAATATTTCCATGAAAAGATATTGGATGAAGCGCAAATATCAAGGATATGCCACTAATTTCATGGAGTATAGAAGTCAAAGCTTTAACCAACCTGAGTATAAGAGAATATATGAAACCTAAATGGATTTTCATCGCCAAGCGGTAATCCACTTGCATGAGATCATTTCCATAATTTAATAAGGAATGAATACAAAGGATCATTCACCATGCATGTGATAATCCACATAGAAAGGTTATTCCAACAGAATAATAAAGTATGGAATAACAGAAGAAATCACCATGCATGGGATAGATTGCACCGACAGGTTATTCTCAACAGAATAATAAATAATGGAACCAGGTCAGGCGTAATACGCACCGATAGGATATTCCAACAGAATAATAAAGAATGGAATAACAACAGAAATCACCATGCATGCGATAGATCGCACAGACAGGTTATTCCAACATAATAATAAAAATGGAACCAAAGTTATGCGTGAACGCATGCATGTGGATATTACGGATGAATAATAAAGAATGGAACCAGTCATGCAGAACGCACGCATGTGATATATTACGGCAGAATAATAATGAACTAATAATAGAAGAATTTCACCAAGTACGCAGATTGAATAAACAAAGGTTATTCCACGAGAATAATAAGAAATGGAATAATGTAAGAATTTCACCAAGTATAGGGTAGTCACAGATACAAAGTTATTCCAAATGTAATAAAAAAATGAAATAATGGAAGTTCTCTTCATGAATACGAAAAGAAATAATACCCCTTACAGTACAACAAATAATATCCCTTACCTTATAAAGAAGAGTATTCCACGAGTAGAGGCGGTGATATACTTGAAGAAAACTTGCACTACGTTTCAAAGCTTTCTTAAACTCTAAAAATACGCTCAAGATTATGAATAAGAATTTCTCTATAGTTTCTCTCTAGAGTTTTAGTGAATTCATAAGAAATAATGAAGGAATGAGCTTCTATTTATAGAAGAATGGATTGAATAGTAACTAATCCATGAACGGTCCAGATTGATTTACTTTTAAGCAGATTTCATCCAGATTGATTTACTATAAAATATTCTAATAAAACAAATCTTTTAAATAAAATATAATATATTCTATTTATAATCTAATAAAACGAATAACTTTATAAAAGTATTCTGTTTTATATAAAAAGATTTTACTAGGCAAAACACTATGCAGGCATTCTGCAACACTATTCATAATAAAATATAATATATTCTATTTATAATCTAATAAAATGAATAACTTTATAAAAGTATTCTGTTTTATATAAAAAGATTTTTTACTAGAAAAACACTACGCAGCATTCTCGCAACACTATTCATAATAAAATATAATATATTCTATTTATAATCTAATAAAATGAATAACTTTATAAAAGTATTCATTTTTTATATAAAAGCTTTTCTGCTTTTATTACATTAATAATACTAATGAAACAAAACCGAGTGACTTATCACGTAAAGATCAATAATCAATACCGTGTGCTACTATGCAACCACGCCGTAGACATCGTATTTTTTTCTACCGAGTAGTTCAACAAAGATTAACGGTAAAACTTTCGCCGTTATTTTCATAAAATATTTTGTCATTTTCTCAATCCGACAATAATTCCGTTCTTGGGGTCCACTAATGTCAGGTCGATTCTACTTAATATTCCTCGATAAAACGAATATTCTCCGACCAATCGAATATTATATAACAACTTGCATACTTTGCAAAATTTATAAATACTACCCACAACTATAACATTATATCAAATCCACACCATAATATTCAAAAAAAATTATTTCGAGAAAATTAAATATTTATTCATAAAATCTGGGGTCTCACACCTAAGCTCTGATACCAACTGTGACGCACCCAAAATAGGTATACATCACCCATTCTGAGTCGCCAAACACATGATACAGAAACAACTACAACTTTAATAATACAATTGTCGTGCAAAATACGACAACACTTAAACTGTGAGTTTTAATACAAATATTGTCTTCTAGACAATATCCACACTCAAATAAGTACTCATTATAATTATTGATACACTATTTCACAAAATAGTGAGGACTACTAAAACAACTTCTAGAACCATCATTCCACTCCCCGACTAGTACTCGCTACATTCTCGCCTCCTGAGAAGAAAAATGGAATAAAAAGGAAAAGGGTGAGCTCAACTAGCCCATTAAAGAATATTATGACTAAGATAATATAGAACAAATTATCGTTAGTCTTCAATAGGAAAAAATATGATAGAGTATAATAGACAACAAGTTTCAGATCAATATTCGCAGCGGAAATAATAATTCATAGAAGAGTTACGTAGAGAATGAAATCTACTATTATCTATGAATTTAAAAGTCCATCATCAATATTTTATCCTCGTAACATCAATCAATATACATCTTGAATCAAATATTCATCTTGCAGACCGCAGCCAAAGATATTCATCACCGGGTCATGTTCATCTCAACACCGTATACATCTTTTCACTACGGCCAAAGATATTCATAAGAAAATCAACCATCTTTGCACTACAGCCAAAGATATTCAATAATATCATCATTTAGGATCGAGGATGATGAAAATATTTTAAAGAAAACGAATCCAAAGAAAAAAAAAGAGCAAATATTAAGGATTCTTACTTTAAACAGTCCAAGTTCAAAAATACTTAATAAATAACCACAGTGGAGTAAAATTCAAGAATGATCAAAACATAGATACAATCAAAGCTAGTATCCATAATAGATATCTTGGATAAAAAATGAAAATTTAATTTTTCCGTGAATAGTGTTCAGATTCGTGAATAAGGTCAGATATGTGAATAAAGTAATAGTATCATGAATAGTAACTCCAAACACTAAAAGACAAGAATTTCATAAGAAAAATCTTACAGATATTCTAGTATAATGATATTAGAAGAAATAATATCATTTATGAAAAAATAGCATCCCTTACCTCGAAAAGACAAGATTTTACTGTAGATCAATGGATATAGTCTTTGAAGGATATTGCACCGTGATAAAGAACACTCAAAGTATCAAAATAATCACAAGAATACGCTCGATAGTATAGAGAGAGAAAGAGAGAGAAAACTTGTTTCGGTGTGATTTTCAATTTAACCTAAAGACCTATTTATAGGAAAATGCTTAGAACACCAAAGTAGAAAATTTAATAAAATATTAATATTTTCAAATTATATTCCTACGCACACTACACCAGACCAAAATCATCAGCCATCCACCCCACAAAAATAACAAAAATGTTTTTCTTAATTAAAATATTTTAAACTTCAAAAATTAATTATTTCGGAACTTCGGAACTTTAATAATTCATATTAAATAGCCCTTTTATCAGAAAAATTCAAATCTTATGTTCATTCCATAGGAAATTTAATTCTCTACAACTTTGCAGAAGAAAGTTTTTTCAAATTCTAAACAGAAGTTGACCTAAATCTACATACAGACGATTTTACAGGCTATAATCAAATTTTAGTCAAGAAATGGGGTCCATCAACACACAAAACATGTTTTAAATATTTTAAGTAATAAAAATACTATTCCTCCTCATTTATTCAAATATCCCATATTTATTGTAAAAATATCACCATTATTATATTATTATAATATAATAATATATTTAAATGAATTATTTTATCAGAAAAAGATAAAATAACAATTTTCAACAATTGTCACATTAAAAATTTTCTCCATCCATATCCACATAAAATGAATATTTTTCTTATCATATAAATTAATAATTAATTATTCATAAATAATATTACAGAATCACAATATCGACAACCAGGCCGTTCCCAAGAAAGAGGGGGCTTTCCAATAAGGATTTTTCCTTACTGGGGCGAAATTAGGTGACCAAACCTCTCCTTAGACAAAACTTTTTAGACAATGTCAATAATGCTATCTAATAATATTATTAAAATAATATGAAATATTGATCTGATAATGAAAAATACTATGCAGTGACAATTATTAAAACAACAATAATATAAAATATCAACGTAGCAATTATTGAATCAATAAAATATTGAACAAAGAATTATTTGTAACAATTATCGAGTAAGTACGCTTTTACGTAAGAATCAAATACCGTGTGCTACTATGTTTTAACCATTTAGTATTTCAACAAGATAATCTCAGAATAACTACGCCAATTATTTATAAACAACTTATACTTGTCGCTTTCTTCATCCAATCGCAAGTTATGGGGCCCACATTAAAAGTCGCTACTTGGTCGCATTTAATATTCCCCGACAACAAGAATATTCCACGACCAAACGAATATTTCCCGACAATAATGAATATTTTATAACCACTTGCTTATTTAAAATATTTGCGTATTTTACCCATAACTAACCACATTAATCAAATCTACCCTTACTATTTTAAAATAATAAATAGAGGAAATTCAATTTCATTTATAATAAGTTGGGGTCTTATAACATGGATACAATCAAAGCTAGTATCCATAATAGATATTTGAGATAAAAAATGAAAATTTAATTTTTCTGTGAATAATGCCGTATTCGTGAATAGTATCATATACGTGAATAGTAATCCCGACACTAAAAGACAAGAATTTCACAAGAAAAATTTTACCAATATTTCGGCATAATGATATTGAAAGAAATAATATCATTTATAAAAAAAAAACATCTCTTACCTCCAAAAAAATAAGATTGATGGAATATTGGATATAGTCTTTGAAGGAACTTACAATCAGATAAAGAACACTCAAAGTATCAAAATACTCACAATAATACGCTCGATAATATAGAGAGAGAAAACTTATTTCTGGTGTGTTTTTCAATTCTAACCTAAGCACCCTATTTATAGAAAAATGCTTAGAACACCAAAGTAGAAAATTTAATAAAATATTAATATATTTATATAAATTTTTCTTAGCCCACTTTTTTGGTCAAGACATCAGCTATACAAGTGACAAAATCACCCAAAACGTTTTTTTAAATAAAAATATTTAAAACTCCAAAGATCGATTCAAACCCGATATACCGGAACTTCAATAATTCACAATAAATAGCCCTTTTATCAGAAAAATTTAAATCTTATGTCCATTTCATAGGAAATTCAATTCTCTACAACTTTGCAAGTTTAAGTTTTTCCAAATTCAAAGCAGAAATTGACCGAAATTCACATACGGACGATTTTACAAGCTATAATCAAATTTCAGTCAAAAAATGGGGTCCACAAACATGAAAAATATGTTTTAAATATTTTTAGTAACAAAAATACTCTTCCTCCTCATTTATTCATATATCCCACATTCATTGTAAAAATATCACTATTATTATATTATTAAAATATAATAATATATTTAAATTAATTATTTTATCAGAAAAGATAAAATATCAATTTTCAACAATTGTCACATTAAAATTTTTCTCCATCTATATCCACATAAAATGAATATTTTCTTTATCATGTAAATCAATAATTAATTATCCACAAATAATATTACAGAATCACAATACTGATAACCAAGCCGTTCCTAGGAAAGATGGGGGCTTTCCAATAAGGATTTCTCCTCATCTACAAGGTAAATAAATAGGTGACCAAACCTCTCCTTAGATGTAACTTTCTAGACATTGCCAATAATGTTATCTAATAATATTATTCAAATAATATGAATTATTAATTCGATAAAGGAAAATATCGTGTAATGATAATTATCAAACAACAATAATATAAAATATCAACGCAAAGAATTATTAAATCAATAAAATAAAATATTGAACAAGAATTACCGTAACAATTATCGAAAGTAGTGCCTTCTGTATGTAAGAATCAATAATTGATGCAATTCGTGTTCTACCGTGTTTTAACCACCGGATGTTCCAACAAGATAATCTGTGAATAAACTACTGCTATTTATAAACAACTTATACTTGTCATTTTTTCATCCAATGACTTTTTCGTTATGGGGCCCATATTAAGGTCGCTACCGTCGTCGCATTTAATATTTCTCCGACAAAGAAGAATATTCCACGACCAAACGAATATTCCCCGACAACAATGAATATTTTATAACCACTTGCTTATTTGAAATATTTGCGCATTTTACCCATAACTAACCACATTAATCAAATCAACCCTTACTATTTTCAAAATAATAAATAGATAAATTTTAATTTCATTAATAATAAGTTGGGGTCTTACAGTCAACGAGGTTTGACTGCTCATATCTTTCAATCTACTAATGATCTGAGCTTCATTGTTGTTGCAGAACAAAGACCACATAACATCCTACAAGTACAAACATTTAAAACACTAAAACCATTACCAGACACCGATCTATGATGCCTGACATTTGCTTGTCAGACGAAAATTTCTAACTTTTCCAGATTTAAGAAATCTTCAATTTCGAGCATCAAAATGATATGGATCTAAGTTTTAGCAACCCAGATCATCAAATGACACCCTCTAACATGACTCTAAACAACAAATTACAAAATCAAACATCAAATCATAAGATTTAGAAATTTTAGGGTTTTATACCTTTAAAACTTTGATCTTGAATCTGATCCTTATGATCTGATCTTGTAAATCTAAAAGCTGATAATTGCTTTATTTCTCACCCACTCCCACTCATATACCTAATTTTAGTAGAGAAAAGGTCTGGCTATTTTGAGAAAGTCAGTGAACTTAATCTTTTATTTTTTCCTTGATGTATGTATCTAGTTTAAAAAAGTAAATTGAAATTACGAGATTTGTAAGATATAAAACACATGCTAAGGCTATGGTTTGGTGAACAACTCACCTAAGGTCAAAACCTACTCACCAACTTATTAAAAAATACAAAAAAGGCATAATAGTCTTTTTGCAAACAAAATTAATGGCATAAATGACACTTTAACCAACCCTTAGGGTTTGGACCCTTAGGGTTTGGACCCTTAGGGTTTGACTCTTAGGGTTAAAATCTAAAGTTTTTATATTTACAAATTTCTAGGATTTTCAACTTAGATTTTCAAAATAGAAAATTATGATTTTTAAATTATAATTAGGGTTTCCTAATTATATTATAATTTTCTAATCACATTAGGACTTAAACAAATTAGGATTAATATTTTCTAATTAATATTGCTAATTTAGCAATTAAATTCACAATTGAACACTAGGGTTTCTGACGGAACAATTAGGGTTTAAAAAATTTAAAATTAGGGTTTGCTAATTAATTAAGCTTTATCTTAATTAATATTATAATTAATATCACTTAAGCATTATAATTATCCTTTAAGTTCCCAGATTATGGTTTTAAATTCTGAATTAGGGTTTTAAAATCCCCGAAACTGAAATTAGGGTTTCAGAACCGGTTTCTAGGGTTTCTTATCAAACGTTAGGATTTTCTAACAGAACGTCGATATTCGACAATAATCTTACGGTTTGACACTGATAAAATTTATCTGGTCAACCCTTGACCCTTAACTACATACTGTACACATAGATGATCATATACACAGAACATATTCACTCATATACTTAATCTTGAATAATTCACTAAAATCCTACACAGAATTTTGAAATCCTCAAAATTTCTTCTCAAAAATATCAAGCGCGTACACTTATTTTCTGTCTAGGTCTATTATTTGACCTTAAATCCATCATTTAAGATTTTAATAAATTATCTAATTTCTCAGGTTGTCACATTCACCCCTTCTTTTATACCCTAATTAATATTATAATTAATATCACTTAAACATTATAATTATCCTTTAAGTTCCTAGATTAGGGTTTTAAATTCTGGATCAGGGTTTCGAAATCCCCAGAACTGAAATTAGGGTTTCAGAACCAATTTTTAGGGTTTCTTATCAGACGTTAGGGTTTTCTAACAGAACATCGATATTCGACAATAATCTTAGGGTTTGACACTGATAAAATTTATCTAGTCAACCCTTGACCCTCAACCACATATTGTACACATAGATGACCATATACATAGAACATATTCACTCATATACTTAATCCTGAATAATTCACTAAAATTCTACACAGAATTTTGAAATCCTCAAAATTCCTTCCCAAAAATATCAAACGTGTGAGACCCCAAATTTTATGAATAAAGATTTAAATTTCTTGAAATATTTTTTTTTAATATAATGGTGTGCATTTGATATAATGTTATAGTTGTGGGTAATATTTATAAATTTTGCAAAGTATGCAAGTTGTTATATAATATTCGATTGGTTGGGAAAATATTCTTTTTTGTTTGGGAATATCCAGACGACGCAAGACAATCATTGGTGGACCCCACAAATGTAAGTATTGTCGTAGTTAGAAAATGACAAAATTATCTTTTTATAAAAATAACTACGAAAGTGTTACCGTTAAAACCGCTGAACTACCCTAAGTAGTAAAAATATAAAGAATGTCTGGCGTGGTTGCATAAGAAGCACACGGTATTGATTATCGATGCTTACGTAAGAAGTCACTCATTATACTCAATTATTGCTACAAAGAATTGGCCGCGATCATATCTCTCTATATTATCGATTCAATTATTGTCATGAAGATCATCCGCATAATATGTTATATTATTAAATCAATAATTGAGGCGGCTAAAGTTATTCATATTATTAATCGCAATATCGACAATATCTATAAGTTCCACAAGGAGAGATTTGGTCACCTAATCAAGCGCATAATAAAGGAGAAATCCTTATCTGAAAGCCCTCTTTCTTGGGAACGACTCGGTTGTTAAATATTATGAGTTATAATATTAATGATGAATAAGTTCGTGTTGATTAAAGATAAAATTGATAATTCCATTGTGTGGGAATTATTAGTGTTAGTGGAAATCAATATTTATTTCGATAATAATTGATGTCTGGAGGTTATATTGACCAATTGGGTAATTAACCGGATAAATGAGCAATTAATTGCTATTGATTCACATGATTATAATTATTTATTCACATGTGTGTACTATTGATTCACATTCATTTATTATTAGGGGAGTTGGTGCAAGATTGATAATACTTGCATGACTAAGTTAAAAATGGAGGTATAGATGGAGGTACTATACTGTAATGCGTATTTTCACATGTCTAAAACTATTGAGTCACATGATTTACTATTGATTCATATGATTTACTATTAGGGGAGGTGGTGCAAGTTTGATAATACTTGCACGACTAAATTAAAAATGAAAAAAAAGATGAAGGTATTATACTGTAATATTTCGAGCCCCAAAATGTGTAATTATCGAAACTATATTTTCCTATAAATAGAAGTTCATTCCTTCATTATTTTTCACCAATTCACTAAAGCTATAGAGCAATTATTATAGAGAGAGAAATTATAGAGAAAGAAATAAGAGAAGTCTCGCTACCTCACTATTCCAAAGATCCAGCTTCTTTAAGGTAAGTGGGTATTATTCTTTCGTATTCATGAAGAGAGTTATTTTCTTCAATACTGTAAGGGTTGTTATTCCATTCTTTATTATTATGTTGGAATAACTCTGCTCATGCCAAGTACCGCATACATGGTGAAATTCTTCTATTATTCCATTCTTTATTATTTCATTGGAATAACTCCGTCTCTGCATGGATTACGCGCGCCGGTGAATTTTTTTGTTATTCCATTCTTTATTATTCTCATTGGAATAACCCGTCTGCACGGATTACACGTACGCCTCGGGTGAATTTCGTTGTTATTCCATTCTTTATTATTTCGTTGGAATATCCTCGTCTGTGCGTAATTACGCATTTGACTCGGGTTCCATTCTTTATTATTCTTTTGTAATATCCTATCTCAGATTACGATGACGGTTCCATTCCATTCTTTATTATTCTCGTTGGAATAACTTGTCTATGTGGATTATCAGATGCATGGTGAATGATCCTTCAGATTCATTCTTTATTAAATTATGGAAATGATCCGTCTACGTTGATTACCGCATGGCGGTGAAAATCCATTTCAGAAGTTTCAGATATTCTATTATACTCATTCGAGATATCATTTCTTTTGTACTCGCCATGAAATATCATTTTTTTGGTATTTTTTTACGAAGTTACTATTCACAAGTTATTATTCACCCAATTACTATTCACTCGGGTATTATTCACTCGGATATTCGAGGCACTTTTTCGTGTCAAAGTACTATTCATTTAATTACTATTCACGAAGTTACTATTTACCCGATTACTACTCACTCTAAAGTATCATTCACTTGTTATTCGGGACACTTTTTGTGCTCTGGATACTATTCACGGGTAATATTCACCCAAAAAATATATTTCTTTTTCATTCAAATTATTTTTGGTACATGAATATTATTCTTGAATTTTACTCTACAAAGCAAAGATCATGTCGATACAATTTGACGTTATTGATTTCGGATAAATTAAATTATAAATCATTAAAATTTATCCTTGAACTTATTTTATTGAATTATTCTCATCATTGTCATCATCCTCATGCTTTATATTGTGATTAAAGTCATCTTTGGCTTACGTGCATAGATGAACTTGGTATGATTATGACCAGGATCATTCTAAGATAATCATGATCGTAATGTGATTTAATGATGTGGTAAAAGTCATCATCATTCGTAGTTCATTGATGGACAATTGTTGGTATGATTATGACTGTGGATTATTCTAAGATAATCATGACCATTGATGATTACATGAATATCCTTGGTCGTGGTGGAGGATGATTCGATTTTATTTATTGTCGAGTCTCAAATGATAAAGTTGATGAAAAAACTTTTAAATCATAAAAGATAATAGATTTTATGCTTTACTTGACTCTTCTAATGGATTGCTTATTTTTTCCGCAAATTGTTGATCTAAAACTTGTTGTCTATTGTATTCTATCGGTTGTTATACTGTTGAAGGCTAAGGATAATTTATTCTGCATTATCTTAGTCATAATATTTCTTACTGGGCTAATTGAGCTCACCCTTTCTTTCATTGTTCTCTTCAGGAAATGAGAATTTAGCGGGGACGAGTTGGGGAGCGGAGTGACGGTCCAGATGATAGCATTAGTAGTCCTCACTATTCTATTAAATAGTGTGACAATAAATGTAATGAGGACTCCATTGAGTGTGGATATTGTCTAGATGATAATATTCTTATTAAAACTCTCAGTTTATGTTTTGTTGTATTTTACACGACTGTTGTATAATTAAATTGTATTTGAATTTTGTACCATGTATATGGCGACTCAAGATGGGTGATGTATACCTGTTTTGGGGGCGTCACAAAACGCATACACTTATTTTCTGTCTAGGTCTATTATTTGACCTTAAATCCATCATTTAGGATTTTAATAAATTATCTAATTTCTTGGGTTGTTACAATTAAAATCTATAAATTCTACAAAAGTTTGTCACTTAAAAAAAGTCTTTAAAAATCTTAATTGAATACACCCACCAAAATTTAATAGTGCGAGCATGAAAAATGTATTTACGTAATATATATATATATATATATATATATATATATATATATATAATAGCACAAAATAAAATTTAAACCTAAAATTTAGGAATAATCCTTCAAACCTTAAAATAAATTATTTTTTCATCTTTTATTTAAATTCAAAGTTTATTCATCTACATTATTACTATCATAATTATATATTTATCACTATCTCTTATTCTCATACATTTTTTTAATTTGGTTAGTGTTTCTTTAAAATTCATATTCTTGTTAACAATAATATTTAATTATATAATTTTTATTATTATTACATTATATTTATAAGTATAACTATTTGGGTTTAAATAAGATTTTACTATTACATAAATATATCAATATATGAATACACAAACAAATAAATTATTAGTTTAAAGATAAATACTATCATTTATATTATGGCCTAAATATAGATTAATAACCTGAACTTTTAAAAAAAAATTCACTTTGGAGATTGTCTTTTCAATTTTTTTCAATTAGGGGATTAAACTTTTTATTTTTTTTTACTTTTGGGGATTGTCTTCTCAATTTTTTCAATTAGGGGATTAAACTTTTAATTTTTTTTAATTACGTCTAATTAATAGCGCCACGCCAGAAAATTGATGACATTGTAGCGACATGTAACTAAAAAAATACTTGTGTAATATTGAGTCTCATTTTAACATTTATTCAATTAATTTTTTGTACCAAAAATAATAAATATAAGACCATTATTAATTTTTTAATGAAAATTTTACCTATTTCTATAAACAATTAATTTTATTGATTATTGATAATTATGCTATAAACAATTAAATTTTGACACCTAATCTCTTACGTAACACTAATTAATTTTAAAAATAAATAAAAAGACATGTGTCAAAATTTAAGTGGGGAAACACAAGGGGACATGAAATCTGGAGACAAAGGACATGCTCTCCTAACTGAAATCCCAATGAGGATATTATAAAAAAATGGGTTCTTTATAAAAATATACAACAATTAGAAAGTAATTACATCATTAGTGCATCAACAAAATAATTATAAAAAAAGTGTAATTAATACCCATATTACAAAAATAGTACAATTCACATTAATAAAGAAACCTAAAATTAAGGAGAAATAACTGCCATAATTAATAATTCAAAATCAAATATTTGGGATCTAACAACAAAAACATATTCAAATTCAAATTCAAAATAATAATTCAAATTCAAATTTTCATCTCCCTTTCCATATTTTCTCTCTCCTTTGTAACTAAAAAATTCCATCTAGCTCGTTCATGGTGTATGTTTATCAGATCTGAATCTGCATCTTCCATTCTCTAAAATAACTTCAGATTTCTCTCCACTTGATTTGCGTACTGATATATGAAAGACTTTTTCACATTCTGCAACCAATGTAATGTAATTCAAGAACTATTCAAGAATCACCATATGCTAAATAGCCAGACAAAACACGAACAACCAAAATAAAACAAATAGAAGAAGAAGAAGAAGAAGTCGGAGTTACCAAAATAAATCAAAGAAGAAGAAGTCGGAGTTACCAAACCAGCAAGAACAGATCCAAAACGAATTTGAGAGAAATTTAACAAAGAGAAAATCACAAGCAAATTTTTTTATGAATATTTGGTTACCCACAAAACTAAAATGGTTACCTTTGTATGAAGGTTTGACTACCAATCGCACTATATATTCAAAATAATTTTATTTTTAAAAGTTTATTTAAAAGTAACTAATATTATATAAATAAACTTGTATACGGCATTTTTGGATACCATCTACACGTAACATTTGAAACCGTTTTATTTTTTTTTTATTAATTGGTAACCCAATAAAATCGAATTTGTTACCTTTTTATGAAGGTTTCGCTACCAACTTATGAATAACATTTTAAAAATAAAATTATTATGAATATGGTGTATCGCCAAACCTTCGCATAAAGGTAACAAATTTAATTTTTGTGGGTAACCAAATTTTCATAAAAAAAAAATTACAAAGCCATAAATTGCAATAAAACATAATACGACGAGCCCCTTATCGTGGCCCAACTTGGATAAATGTTTTTTGTGTAGACTACTGAGGCACAACTCTAATCAATGTTCTAAAAGAGCAAAGGTGAATTTGATGGAGGCAAGAGAATAAAGAATGTGAAACTGCAAGAAGATGAACAAAGAGAAACTTCTTATGGTATGACAATGTTGGAGAGGACATAAGGTGATGATGGCGATACGCTTTCTGTTGAGAAAGATACTTATGGCCCAAAAACAGATGAGTACCTCAAATGAATAATATCTTCAAAACCCGATGCAATCGTTCATGGGAAGGTATGTGATTCAATTATTGATAGTGGCAACACTGAAAATATTGTGTCTAGGTTAATAGTTAACAAGTTGGGACTGTCTAGGTTAATGGTGGAGGAGGACGTTAATGGTGGAGAAGGGCGGAGGAGAAGACTGACAAAGGCGGAGGAGGCGTGATTTTTATTAAGGAAAGAGAAGGTGTGCTATATAATTTATTTTTTAATTACTTAATTTAATAAGTAAATCAATACTAATCCCCTAAATTAAGGAATTCTAATTGCATACAAATTCTCTAAATTAAGGAATTCTAATTGCACTAATATTATAAATAAATATAAAAATATATTAATTATGTAAATATTTTATAAATGCACTATTATTATAATTATTTTTAAAAATGTAATAGAATATGTAATTGTCCCTAAAAAAAATTAAGGCCCAAAATCCGGACAGTCATTCTCCAAGTTGTCAAGGGCAAAACTGTAATCATAAACCCATACATAGGCTATATGTTACAGTACCCTGATTTAGGGTTTAGTCATCCCCTATCTCTCACTCATCTTCACTCTCTCACCTCAATCAGATCGGAAAACAACATGGTAGGCTTTGAAATCGGCGCCGTCCCCTTCAACCCCGACGGCTGGGGACCGGTTGAACCCTCCGCCGGAACCAGCACTTCTCTCCTCCCCAACCACCCCGTCAACGTTCCCTTCGCTCCCTTTTCTCGGTCCGACAAGCTGGGTCGGATCGCCGACTTCACTCGCAACAACCCCAATTCCAACAACCCTAGAAGCGCTCGCGGTAACCCTGCCGACTCCGCCTTCGACTTCACTGGCGACGATTCCTTCGCCGGTAATGCAGACGACGATGCCTCCTTCCGCCTCGTCGACGGAAAACCACCTCCCCGCCCCAAATTTGGACCCAAGTGGCGCTTCAATCAGCACTACCACAACAACCGCAATCAACTTCCCCAGCGCCGCGACGAAGAAGTTGAAGCCCGCAAGCGCGAGGCCGAGCGCGACCGTGCCCGCCGTGATCGACTCTACAACCTCAATCGGTCCGGCGGACATAACACACGCCGGGAAGCCGCTGTCTTCAAATCATCCGTCGATATTCAACCGGAATGGAACATGCTGGATCAAATCCCCTTTTCCACCTTCACTAAACTCTCCTTTTCGGTACCCGAACCTGAAGACCTTCTCATATGCGGTGCCCTTGAATTCTACGACCGCTCTTATGATCGAATTACTCCCAAAAACGAGCGCCGCCTTGAGAGATTTAAGAATAGGAACTTTTTTAAGGTCACAACTACTGATGACCCTGTTATTCGCCGTCTTGCAAATGAGGATAAAGCTACGGTCTTTGCAACGGATTCAATTCTCTCTACGCTAATGTGTGCTCCCAGGTCAGTTTATTCGTGGGATATTGTGATTCAGCGAGTTGGGAATAAGTTGTTTTTTGATAAACGTGATGGGTCTCAGTTAGATTTGCTTGCGGTTCATGAAACTTCCCAGGAGCCATTGCCCGAGGCTAAGGATGATATCAATTCCGCTTATTCTTTGAGTGTGGAGGCAGCCTATATTAATCAGAATTTCTCGCAGCAGGTTTTGGTTAGGGATGGGAATAAGGTGACTTTTGAGGAGTCGAATCCTTTTGCCAATGAGGGTGAAGAGGTGGCTTCTGTTGGATATAGGTATAGGAGATGGAAGTTGGATAATGATATGTACTTGGTGGCAAGGTGTGAGGTGCAGAGTGTTGTTGAGGTTAATAATACAAGGTCCTTTTTAACATTGAATGCTCTTAATGAGTTTGATCCCAAGTATTCGGGTGTTGAATGGAGACGAAAGTTGGAGACACAGAGGGGTGCTGTTTTGGCTACTGAGTTGAAGAATAATGCGAATAAGTTGGCAAAATGGACTGCACAATCACTTTTGGCTAGTGCAGATTTGATGAAATTAGGGTATGTTTCGAGGGTTCATCCAAGGGATCATTTTAACCATGTTATATTGGCTGTGGTTGGATATAAGCCCAGGGAATTTGCGACGCAGATAAATTTGAATGTATCAAATATGTGGGGGATAGTTAAGTCTATTGTTGATTTGTGTATGAAGTTGAATGAGGGGAAGTATGTACTTGTAAAGGATCCTTCAAAGCCACAGGTGAGGATTTATGAGGTTCCGGCTGATGCTTTTGAGAATGATTATGTGGAGGAGCCATTGCCAGAAGACGAACAGGTGCAGCCTCCTGCGGAGAATGAAGATGGTGGGGAGACAACTGTAGCAGCTGCAAATGATGTGGATGACAAGGAGATTAAGGCTGAAGCTTAAAATGGGTAATCATTTTTTGCCTTCATATTAAATCAGAGGTATATTTATAATTGTGGTGTTGTCTAGGAATTTGGTGTATCTTCCTTGAACTGTTTTGAGTGTATGAATCAACTAGTTTAATGTGGCTAGATATTGAGTTTGTGCATAATTTTGATTCTAAAGCTTTAGTTAGCAGACCAGGGGATGATGTAGTATTAGGTCCGAATTTAAAAATATACTTTGGGACAAACAACATTTATTTACTCCAGAAGATATACTTTAATTGTATGCGTGAAGATGTTTTCTTATTTTTTACAAGTTCAATAACTGAAAGGTAGTTATGATTATATATTCTTGAACAGTATTGAAGTTATTCATATTTGGTTCTTTGTTAAATTTCTATTCACGTATTGAAATGAATAAAATAACTGTTCAAATGCAGTCAGGTTGCCATTGTCTGTTTTTAGTCTTACTATGTATAAGGTTCCTAGTTTTTATTTTCCTTGCGAAAGAAATTTTTGGGTTGCTAACTAAGCACTCCTCCTAGTTTTACCCCTTTTCTGCATTACCTGAGCAGATAACCAAACTATAACGTAGACTACTTTTGGTTTGATTTAAATTCTTGCAAGTTGGGGCTTGGTTCTAGGACAGGGGTTGGTAAAAGATATCAACATTTGTTTAATTGGAATTTGGTATTACTTGGTCACTTTAATTTGTTTATATTTTGTTTATAATTAATTATTTACTTGTTGAGGAGCATCAAAAGTCATAATTGAAACCAAGGGGTTAAAGCTTTTTGTAAGGAGGTTTGGTTTAATAAGTCTAACTAGAACTTAGGTAATAATCTAATATTGAACTGGCCCTGGTTTATTACCCAACTGAACTGAGAAGCCCCATCTTCAATTTTGGGTATCTCATTGCAGTGGAATGTAAATTTGTAGTGCAATGGGTTTGGGAAGATACTAGTAAAGCATATAGTGTCTGTAGGGAATAGTATACATCGTTCTATCATAATTTTTGTTTGATTTGGAGCTACACTGTAAAGTTATATATATATATATATATATATATATATATATATATATATATATATATATAATAGAGAGAGAGATTTGTATTTATGGAATTGAACTCTATAATGAATCAATTACAAAACCAAGCCAAGACTTGAATAGTCATGTTTGTTCCGGGCTAGAACTTTGGTAATAATCTAATATTGAACTGGCCCTGGTTTATTGCCCAACTGAACTGAGAAACCCCATCTGCAATTTTGGGTATCTCATTGCGAGTGGAATGTAAATCTGTAGTGCAATGGGTTTGGGAAGATACTAGTAAAGCATATAGTGTCTGTAGGGAATAGTATACATCGTTCTATCATAATTTTTGTTTCATTTGGAACTACACTGTAAAGTTATATATATAGATATAGAGAGTAAGGGTGAACATAAACCAGGCTACAAATTTACATAATAGGCAACTCTGTTTTTTTCGAACTTAATTATTTATTTGCTTCTCTAACCTAAACCCATTGAGAGTTATCAAAAATCTATAAAGTGAGCTGAAATGGTCTGTGATTACAAATTTAATATGATAGTCTATCAGAGCTCATGTCCTCGTCTATTTATTTTCTTCACAACCTTTTAATTTGATTGCTGGGGCATGGGCCCAATGGATAGCTTGTATTTAGTTAAAATTGTAGATGGGAAGATTTGAAGAAAGCTTTGGCTGCTTGTCAACGGCCAATAAATTTTGAGGCTGCATATTAAAACTCCTTGATTAGCATATGATAGTGGTAGTAGGCTTCAAACTTCCTCCATTTTTTCAAGTGTGCATATAATTAATTATTGATTCAGCATTTGAGACATATATATTCATGTATTACATAAATGGTTTAGTTTATATTATGACTTCAAACGTAGTTTGTAGATGTGCATTTTTTTTCTGTGGCTAAATTAGTAATGTACACCTTTCGTCCTCAAAAGGATGAGCTAAGTACACACAAATTAAGAAAAGTAAAGTTGCGGAAAGAAAATAAAAAAAGTTTTAAATTTACCTTAGTGGGCCCACAAGATTACATAAAGTGGTGAGTCCTTGTATTTTTTTATACTAATGGACCACACTAAATAACATACCATTTATTTTATGTATACAAAAAAAATAGTACTTTGATTTATCCTTTTGACAGAGGGAGTATTAAAAAAGAAGCAATGCACAATGGCATTGGGGCATTCCCCGGAATACTATATTCTGAAAACAGAGTTGTGCGGTCATGCTATAGATACAAAGATAGATTAAAACAGACAACAAATTTAAGGAAGTTTACAGACTATAAAAGCCAATGACTCAAGATAGAGGACGATCAATCTGCCATGTGTAATGTCTTAAAAGGAGTGAGACCTGCATTTGATGGTGTGAATGATATCATTGAGAACGATTATGCACTGAACCCTACACTTGGTCATACTTTTTGCATGGTTCTTTTATGAATAGCTTCTTCTGCCTTACTGCCTTAACCTTTTAAATGGTCATTTGTCTAATCAATAACTTTTACAATTGTTGTGGATGAAAGTATTTGCATTATGTTGGATTATATCCACCTTGGCAGCCGGATCTGTAGAAGTTTTCTGTCAGGCCCTTGTTGATTCCCGACCAAAAAATAAGGGAGAAACAGAGATAAACATAGAAATAAGTGATAATTCAGAGAATAAGGAAGGAAGGAGAAGACCTCAACCTGAGTTCGTGAGACTAAGAGAGATATAGAGAGAGCTTGAACAAACTCTACCTATTTCTTTCACAAATTGTATAATATTCAAAAGTTGGATGTTACTCCACCCATTAGAAAAAGTGTAAATACTTCTAACTTATACCATTCTCTTATCCTACACACACATGCTAACTAACCACCCATGTGCATACAAAATATCTAACTATAATATACTACCTACTCTTTCCTTCCCAATTTAACCCTTACCTGACATTCCCTCCTCCTTTAGAACATTCATGTCCTCTTGAATGAGTTCTGAGTTAGTTCCCTCTTTAAATTTCTTAGAAAAACCATCTACACCTATGTTAACCTTTCCCTGATGATGAAATCATATCTCAGAAGCTTGTTCTTCCATCTTTGTTGCAGGCATGTCATCGCCTTCTGTTTTAAAAAGTACTTCAAGGACGAGTGGTCTGTTTTGATAATGAACTGTCTCTACCCTAAATAAGAAGACGATCTCTCAATAGCTTCCGTTACAACCATTTAGGTTGAGTAATTATGAGGTTTAGAACCAAAAACTTTACTAAAATAATCAAGGGGCCTGCCTTCTTGCATTAGAATGGCCTCGATCCCTGTTCCCAATGCATCAGTCTCAATTTTAAAGAACTTGGTGAAGTCTGGTGATGCGATTCAGAAGAAGGAATTCAAGAAGTTTATTATTAATTTTGTATTATTATTTAGAGATAAATATTGGATTATTAATGTTATTATTTTAGTAGGATATTTTAGAAGTTTTAATTATGGTAGTAGATTTTAATTAGGAAATTTTTAATTATGGTAGTAGATTTTAATTAGGAGAGTTTTTTTAGGAGATTGTTTCCTTTTTTGAATTTAGGGTTTTTATTTAGTCTCCAAGTATTGGGTTTTTTATTTAAGCATTATAATACTTCATTTTTTTTTTTGAGATTATTGAATATATTGATTTGAGATTAAATTGTGTGCTTTTGTATGTGTTAATTTACTGATTTTCTGCGGAGGTAGATACTTTTATTCCTTCTATCTACCCCGTTCTACATCATCTGATAATGTAAAAATTGGAGTAGTGAGAGCTTTTTTAAGAGCTGTGAAAGCAAGTGAAAGCAAGTTGAGCATCTAGATTCCACCTAAATTTTCCTTTTTGTAATAGAGAAGTCGGGGGTTTAGCTAGGATTCTATAGCCCCTTATGAATTTCCTATAGTATCCTGTAAGTCCAAGGAAACCCCTTAGTTGCTTGATGGTTCTTGGTTTAGGCCAATCCAGTACATCTTGGATTTTTGTTGGGTCCATTGCCACTTTGTGTCATAAATTTCATGTCCTTTATCCATCTGAGGTTGTGCAAAGGTGCACTTGCTCTCTTTAGCATATAATTGATTGTCCCTTAGAATTTGAAATACTTCTTGAAGATGTTTGTAGTGCCCATCCAAATCCTCGGAATAGATTAGGATGTCATCAAAAAACAAAAACATTTTTCCCAATAAGGGGCTCAAACACCTTATTCATCAAATTTTGTGTGGCAGGGGCATTAGTTAACCCAAATGACATGACTGTGAATTCGAATAGCCCTTATGTGTTTTAAATGTTATCTTTTCAATGTCCTCTTCTCTGACTTGGTGATACCCAACCCTCGAGTCCAACATCGTAAAATATTTAGCCCCATGCAATGTTCTAAAAGGCGCTAGGCGGGAGGGGCCTAGGCGGGATTTTTTATTTTAAGCTAATTTAAATATTTTATCTTACATTTATCCAAACAAAACAATAATATAAAGCAAAACAATCTATAATAAAGATAATAAAGGCTTTTATTTAAAGTTCGAACACATTCATATTGCTAATGTCAAAGGTTAAATACAAACATGCAATTGTTCAAAGTTCAAACATATTTTTAACGTATTGGTTTTATTCATAAATAAGATAGCTATTAAATAATAAAATTTAAAATTTCAAGAATTTAATTCAATATTAAAACTTAAGAAACTAAACATAAATTTAAGAATTATATTAAATTAAACTAAATATTACAAATGTATCATCATTTATATAATTTGAAGTTGGTACAAGTTCAAAAAATTACATCTATTATAAAATTATCCATTTTGACTTGATATTGTTCACTTCTTGTTGTGATTGTGATATATTACAACCTGTATTATGAATATAATAAATCATTAGAAAAATAAGTATATCAAGATCTGATTTGGGCAGTTATTAAAATAAAAAAACTCTCCGCATTGGGTCTAGCGCCTTGGTGAGGCGCCAGGGGGGCCTGGTGCCTAGGGCCTAGCGCCTAGGCGGGGCGCCAAGGGGGGCCTAGCGCCTAGGCGGGGCATAGGCGGAGATTTTTAGAACACTGACCCCATCCCATATAATTCATCTATTAGCTCATCAACGAGGGGAATAGGGTATTTATTTTTGATAGTTGGAGAATTGAGGTGTCTGTAGTCAAACATAAAATTTCCAACTGCAATCTTTTTCTTAACTAGGAGTAAGGGAGAAGCATATGGAGGTCTTATGATTCCTGTGTGTAGCATTTCCAACACCAATCTCTCTATTTCATTTTTCTGGCATTAAGAGCACTTGTAGGGTCTGATGGAAAAAAGTGAAAAGTTGACTTCAAGAGGAATGTTATGGACCAACAATCTTTTTGGTGGCATACCTTGAGGTTCTTGACAAATATCTGAGTATTCTTCAAGCAATGACTGTATTTTTGGGTTTGTAATGGTAGAGTTTAAGGAACAAGTTAATAACAACTAGAGTTAGTTTGGGGTGACATACTTGTTGAAAAGTCGTTGGTTGGGAGTGACTGCACAATCACTAGGAACCCATTTTCTTCCTCATTAATATGCTCTACCTAGTGTGATCATTTATAGTTCTGGGGATGTATTTTTATTCTGTACCTATACTTGTACTATTTCTCCTCCATATTTGAATTGTAACGTTAGCTTCTCATAGTCGAAGGTGGTTGGCCCCAGCTGTTTCAACCACTGAACTCCTAACACCATTTCGCATCCTCCCAGAGGTAGTACTCTCATTGCATCCTTAAAAAAAATCTCCCATTTTCCATCTAAACTCTGAGCATTGTTGGCTGTTAGGGAGTTGACTAACCATCTGCCATAGAAGCCGTCATAAGTGAGGTGGGCTCTAGAGCACATTTGGGCCTCTGTGCTTATGGGTACTGCCCCCATCAATGAGGATTGATATAAACTTTTTTCCAATATAACCAATCATTTTCATGGTTTGGGGACTAACATGGTCTTCAAAGGCATTAAGGAATACCTCAATATTCTCTTTGGTTGGTAAATTTTCTGTAATCCTCGTAGGTTGGTTCTTCATCATATTGAGGAGGTTCAAAGTATTCCACAAACTCTTGAGAGTCTTAACAGTTCTGGAAATCCTCTCAAGTGATCATGAAATGCTGAGGAGCGTTGCATTGGTATCCCATGGTGTATTTCTCATCACAATAAAAACATAGGTCCTTGGCTTTTCTCTCATCTCTTTGAGTTGCAGTAATAGGTTTTAGGCTTGTTAAAGTCATTTCTAGGATAGGTGAGCGTAGGAGTTTTGGTTGTTGGTGGTGCATGGAGTTCCTTTCTATAGCTGAACTGAGTGTTGGTGTGACTGGGTTGTGGGTGTTGGCAAGATTAGGAATATGACTTTCATAGAACTTTGCTTGTTTGAAGGCTTGGAATAAAGTTTCTGGGTTAAGCAAATTTACCATTTTTTGGTTTCATCTTTTACACCATCAACAAAGGTCCCCACAAAGAAGTCCTCAATCAAGTGAGGCAAATTCTCTAGTAATCTCCCCTTGTTATGCCTTTCAAGCTCATCATAGTATACATTCATAGTTCCTACTTGCTTCAACAACTTGAATTGTTCATATATGTTTTTCACACCTGCCTCAATTAACCTCACAATGAAATTATTTGCAAACTCTCTCCAAGTAAGCCCCTCTTTGCCATTGACATGAGACTTGTACCAATATTTTGGAGAACCATGGGGGTGCATCCCAACTATGGCAATCCTTTTATGAGAATGAATCCCATATATGCCAAAATACTCATCGCAATCTTGTATCTAGCTCTTAGCATCATCACCCTCAGTAAATAATGGGAACACCAATTTAAGATGTTTAAGTTTTCTCTCCTATTCACCATCATCATTGGTTACTCCTCTATTGAGCATCATCTTCAGGTTTCCTTGTTCTTTCTTGCTTAGCATGAATAGGGTCTCTAAAGAAGCCCTTATCCCTCCTTTGCCCCATATGAGCAGGCCTCTTACCCCTTCCATTATCCCCAAAAGGATTTTCAAGCCTGTCATCATTATCTGCGTTCTTTTGTCTCAACAGTTTATTCATACCTTCCATGAAATGGTCCATTTTTTCATCATTATCAATCAGTTATAATTTCTCATTGGTGTACTCTCTGTAGTTTTGAAATCTTGATGCAACATTTGTGTAGGACCAACCATATTTATAGAGAGCAAAGAGAGAAGTGTCACAGAATAATTGTGATTTCGAGTTTGAAAATGAATTCAAGAAGTAGCAACACTACTTGGGTAAGAGTAAGTGAGTTTGAGTAGCCCTGGCCAAACAAGTTTAGTATTGGAAGGTTCTACAATCGTTGAGCGGAATAACTTATAAGACTATGATAATAGATCGAAACAATTTATAAGTCTTCGATCGTAGACCAGAACAATTTATAAGACTACGATAGTAGACCGAAACAATTTATAAGACTCTACGATCGAAGGCCGGAACTTATAACTTTACAACTGAAACAACTTAATACGAATCACCTATAACACAAACCAAAACAAATCAAACAAAACTAATTCATAGAATTGAAAAAATGTAAACGATAAAGAAGATCCAGCAAAATATTGATTAAAATGTGTGGGTGATGTTGTAAATGAGTTTTATGGAATGGGCTATCTGTATGTGATAGGAAAGTGTGAGATGGAAGTGTTTAATACCTGAAACAAGTGAATTAACACTTGAATTTGCTGAGTTGCAGGTACTACGCTGGAAAACAGAAAATTTCCGAGGCCTATTTTCTGCTGTTATGGGGTAGAGATCATGGTTTTGTGCTTGGTTCTAGGTAAAAGGTAGTGTTTGAAGGATGAAAGGAGGTAGCGTATTATGATTTTCTTCCTTCCAATCCATTGTTCTACAGTGGCTTTTTTAGACGTGCTCTTAAACTCATACTAATTATAATTGCAGTATGGGAGATCTGTTATTGCTGTAAATAATCATGGGTTCTTAGTAAAATTATAATTGCAGCATGGAAGAGCCAGAATTGCTATAAAAAGTGGAGCATGCTCCTTGAATTTAAGAATTGAATTACGTGCCAAAAAAACAGCACAGTTTTGTACAAGGCCACCTCAGATAAATTTAACTTCCAATGTGATACCAGCGTTGGGAAAAAAGATGTGTAATAAATTTGTAGGGTTCACACCATGGTGGTTAGGTATGTATGCGAGGGTTCCTGTGTGACGAAATAGGAGTTGTGAAGGAAATATGTGGGCTGTGTTATGATATGTACAAATGTTTACCTTTTTGCTTGAAAAGGTGCTTTATATTATATATTTTTTGTTAACTTATTAAAAGTTTGTTGCTTACACCATTCAATTCATCTTTTCTTGTCCAGGTTGCAAGTTGGAGTTATCCTTTCAAAAGTGTTGGGATCTCGATGAGCATGGCTAGTTTTGATTTTTAAATTCAAGGACTTAAGTTGGGATCCTTAATTTCTTTTGTTGTTCATTTTTCCTTGCACCCTTTTGTTTTGTTTGAACTTGTGGGAATGGAATGGTTTTTGACTCTTATTTTCCCACATATGTTCTTCGCCTTTAATGTATATGCCAACTTACCATTACAATTCCTTCAGGCGATTATTATTTTTACATGTATTTTTGATATTTTTACATGAAGGTGAGACTCAATGTATGCTCATATGAAAGAGGACCATGTGGAAGTATCAGTTCTCTTCCATTATTAACTTTCATATATATTTTCCAAAATTCCATATCAGGTGCATGTTAAATAAACAAAAGAATATATATTACGAATGTTTATGTTAATTTTTTGATTGTTAGTTATATTGGTGATAATTTTTTTCGAGAGATGTGTAATAAGTGAGATCTTGTAATTTTTATGAATCTTGTGTAAGGATGTAAACGAGTCAAATCGAAGCGAACAAAGAGTTGTTTGAATTCGACTCAAAACATTAATTTCATACTCGAATTCGACTAGAATTTGAATTGTATTTGAAATTTTTTTATTCAGATTCGACTTGACTCGAATATTTATTACTCAAATTCGATCTGACTCTGATTGAATCATATTCAAACTGCTCGTGATCTTCAAATTAAAGCTCGAATTCAATCCGACATAATAACTAGTTTTACAATAAATATATTTATAAATTGAATTTGTTCTTTTACTTAGAAATGAGAAAATATATTTACTATTACACTTTAAAAATATAAAATCACAATTAAAATTAAAATAAAATAATAATAATAATAATTAATTATTCTAATTTGATTTAATTTTGTATATATTATAAAAGAATATATAGAGTATCTAATCGAATCTGTATCAATCGAGTATGTATTGAATCACAATCGAGAATTCGAGTAGTTTGAATCTTAAACGAATCGAGTATTACCTTAATCAGATTCTTCTCATATTTTTATTCGAACTATTTTTATACTCTGATTTGGATCATATTATTAACGAATCCGAGTCTCGCTCGTATTTTTTTGATCCTGGACTGTTTGATTCTTTTACCGCCTTAATCGCAGTAAATAGCCGGACTTTTTCTAAATCCAATCCAACACATGGGCAACGCTTTGCAATTCGCATAGTAAGTTTTAGGCAAAACTATGTTTTTCACCACTATACTTGGCACATTTTACTTAATACACTATTGAACTTTTAATTTTTTTTTAATTAGCCCACTAAACTAATTAAAATTATAAAATTGGGTCATTCCGTTAAAATTGATTGGACGGACGTTAAATATTTTATTACGTGGATTTATAAAAAAAAGAAGAAAAAAAAGCGTGGCTTAGAGGTCTATCATATGTGGGACCAAATCTCCGAACTATCCTCCTCTCTCACAATCAAATCCTTCGATCAATGGCCACTGGATGGCTCTCCAAATAGATCGACATCGATTTGTTACTCAGATCCGGCGTCCTCTGACAATCCAATGCCATCGTATTGTCCCAACCGAACCATTTTTCATTTTAACATCAATTAAGCAAGATTTCATAGAAAAGCAGAGATTTTGTTTGTGGGTCGGGATGGCGATGAGCAGCGACCAAAACCAGGACGACTCCGACGAGCAGCAGAGACGATCGGAGATCTATACCTACGAAACCCCATGGCACGTTTACGCTATGAACTGGAGCGTTCGCCGGGACAAAAACTTTCGCCTAATCATCGCAAGTCTCTTGTAGCAGTACCAGAACCGGGTCGAAATTGACGACATCAATGGGGAGATCCACGCTGACCCGACCCTTTCATTCGAGCACCCGTATCCGCCCACTAAGGCCATCTTCGTCCCCGACAAGGAGTGCCAGAAGCCGGACCTCCTGGCCACTTCCAGCGACTTCCTTCGGCTGTGGCGCATCTTCGATGAGTCCGTTGAGCTGAAGAGCCTCCTTAACAACAACCGAAACAGTGAATTTTGTGGGCCCTTAACCTCCTTTGATTGGAACTGCTATTGCTTGGGCGCCACATAGCTCTTGCCATATTTGTATTGCTGGGGATGATTCACAGGCTCTGATTTGGGACTTCTCTACTATGGGTTAGCCCGTGAAGGGTGGACTGAACCCGATTCTGCCTTATACTGCCGATGTCGAAATTGAGCAGCTACAATGGTCTTCTTCTCAGCCTGATTGGGTTGCCATTGCCTTCTCTTCAAAGCTTCAGATTCTTAGGGTATGACTGATTTGTTGTTCTTAGGTAGGGTATGACTAATTTGATCGAAGGATTTGATTGTGAGAGAGGAGGGTAGTTCAGAGATTTGGTTCCAAGTATGATAGACCCCTCTAAGCCACGTCATTTTTCTTTTCTTTTACAAATCCACATAGGAAAATATTTAACAATTGTCCAATCAATTTTAACGGAATGACCCAATTTTACAATTTTAATTAGTTTAGTGAGCTAATTAAAAAAATTAAAAGTTCAATAGTGTATTAAGTAAAATGTGCCAAGTATAATGGTGAAAAACATACTTTTGCCGTAAGTTTTATTTTTTTATCTAAAAAAATAATAATGAGATTTATCATTGATTACTCTTTTGGTAGGGAATTGAAAATAGTACTCTCGGTTCCATAATAACTGTCATTTTAGCTTAATGCACATGAATTAAAAAAATCATTTAATAATATCATTTAAGAATTAAAATTTGTATGAAATTCCATTACTATCCCTTTATAGAAAGTTGGAAACTATTAATGCAAGAGAGAAAATTTATTAGGAGAATGAGAGAAGTTAGGGGCAGTGGCGGATCTAGCAAGGGGCAGCATAGGCAGCTGCCCCTGCTGGAATTTTTTTATATGGGTATAGGGGTAGGACAAATATGTAAATTAATAAATTTAAGGGGGCAGATTAATGGAAAAGTTAAATTTAGAGGGGCAAAAAAAATTCATAAACTAATTTTAAATACAAGTAAAACTTATTTGAAATTTATAAAAAGATACTAACACTAGTTTATGCTTTAAATTAATTCTTGGTTTTGTTTGAATATAAAAAGAAAATTTGATTTAAGACTTTGAACATTTGGAGAATCATTATTGAACTATGATAAATAACCGAAATAAGTTTCTAAATTGTATCTAAATATTTTCTATTTGAAATTCTTTTTTTAGTTTGAATTATGAATATTTATTATAATTTATAAACATTATTATAATTACTTAATATTATGATTAGTTCAAAAAAAATTTATTTAACTTTAACAAAAAAAATTAATTAAAATTTGCCCTTGCTAGGTAAAATTTCTGGATCCGCCCCTGGTTAGGGGTAATATAGAAAAATAAATAATTTATTCTTTTAGAAAGTTGTAAATGACAAATAAATTGAAACAAATTTTATCTTTTAAAAAGACAATTATTATGGAACCGAGGGAGTAATATCAAAATGGGACCCAACGGAGGGAAATGTTCTTGATTTGAGCTAAATTGATGGATCCACAGTTAAGAATAAACCAAATGCAACAATTTCAACGGCAGGAGGCAGGGGGAGTGGTGACTTTGGGCTCACAGTTTTATGAGAGGTCGGGAAGGAGGCGGCAGGCGGCAGCAAACCATCTACATAAATATTTATTGCTCATCTTACCAGTCCCGTTTGTGAAACTAAAAAATAAAATAAAGAAGAAAAGATAATATTAATCATGATTTTTAAAATACAGACTTATTGGTTTCAACTTCTTTTCTAATCACTCAATTCTAACCAATTTTTTACTTTTATTGCAAGGTTTTTTAGGAGTGCTTAATTTATATTGAATATTGAGTATACAAATTCATTTATTGGTATCCTACTAAGGTGGTGGGGCGCGTCCAAATCACTCGTCTCATGGATTATTTACAACCACATTGAATGATCTTTTGAATTGGTCAAGATTTTACAGTTCTTATATAAATCTCATGTCTCATGTTGTGTATATTATAATTATTTATTAATTCTCGGGCATTAACAGTAGGAGACGATAGACGAGATAATAAAAAAATTAATGGAAATTGAATTTTTTATATGAAAAGTGTCGACGGTAAAAGTCGTTGTTATAGGATTTATAGCGACGGTTTTCATATGTAAATATCAAAAAATCATGTGAAAATATCAGTTTTTAAAATAATAAAAAAGAAGAAAAGATATAATAAAAGCGGCAACAGAAATCCATCCATCAGCCAACCAAAAACAAACAGGTAAAGTAACCCAACCCCTTGTTTTTTCAACCACCAACTTCCTTCAGTCCTTCTCCATGCAAACATTTTCAAGGCAGGCAGCTCCCCTCCACTCTCTAACCAGTGTGCTACTCCAGCAGGCCTTCATTCCCACCTATAAATTCACTACTTTTTATAGGTCTCTAAGCTAAGCTAAATTAAGCTCAAGTAATTACTATTAATATAGATATCATTACAAAATTTCTTGGCATAAATTTAAGTACTGGGCATATATATATATATATGAATGGCTTCTCTTGTTCTTCTTGTGTCTCAATTTCTTAAACACCCAAATGCTGATTTGGACTACTCAACGACGTTGTCTTCAACGTCAGCCAAAAATGCCGCCGGTGCTCCTTGCTTCACCAAGAAACAGCCAGCGGCAACAACTCCGGGTGATAGGAAAGAGGATTTTGAAGAAGATTTATCTGTGTTGAGCGTTTGTGTTGACCTTTTTTGGCTTTAATTAATTAATTAATTAATTAGAAATATGCATGTATATTATTATTATTTTAATATATTTGTTGTTGATCAACAAACAATATTATACAGTTAGTTTTTGTTATTTTTGAGTTTACATTTCTTGTTAGTTTTTTACGTTTAAAAGTTGGGTGCTGATATTATTTGCCTTAGTAGTATTTGCAATAATCAGATTTACAAATTAAACACAATATTTGATTCCATGTTACTAATTAACATTACCACCTTAGTTTTTTCTATTTTCTTCTTCCATCCTAATCAAAATTATTTCCTTAATTTCCATAGATAATTAAAGAGTTTTGTTATATATGACAGAAAAAATTATATCAAATATAAAAATTGACACATGATATAAATACATGAGATAATTTTTTTTTAATAATGATCCATCACTTGAAATTCCATGTACATGGATCGCAATTTAATTTTGTGATATAATATACTTATTGTAGACATGTTGACCAATCAAACATGATTAATCAGGGATAATATGATTAGTGTTGAGGGTTGTATTAGTGTAATAACATTAAACATATATAGGCTATTAAAAATAGAAAATTGATATTTCTATATGATTTTTTAATATTTCTATATGAAAAGTGTCGCTATAGATGTATAGCAACGGTAAAAATCGTCGTTATAGGATCTATACGAAGAGTTATTGAGTTTATAAGATTTTCAGAATTGAACTGGTTTAAGTATCCGGCCTGAATACATCATGTAATCATTTTCTTAAAGGTATCTTTAGAAAAGGCTAGGCCCAAATCTTAGAAAAATTAAATATAACTTTTGAACAATCTTTGATGAGGTATACAATTAAAAATATAATTTTAGGAATAAAATACTTAAAAATATTAATAACATTTTATAGTATATAAAATCAAAACAAAAGATTACAACAACATTCATTAAATTGGTTATCCAATTTATTAAACAAAAATCAAAAATAATTTGTACATAACAAAAATTGTTTACGGTAATATATAGTAAACAAGATGGATATTGAATGTAAAATTTAATTGTCTATGAAAGTATGTAAGTAAAAATATAATTCAACACTACTTCTTATTCATTTAGCCGCAAATTTTTGGATGAATCGTTCAAACACATTCAGACGCATTCAAAGTTTAAAAATTATTAAACAAACGGTCTGAATGACTTATTCGGTCAAATTGAGACTTATTTAGACACATTCAGAAATAAACAAACATTACTCTTACTTTAATAAAATGCAATATCCTTCTAAAATATAGTTGATGCCCAACCACATAAAGAAAGAAGGAATAAAATCTTTGTTAGCCTTCAAATTATAACTATTTTTCACGTTTAGTGCTCTAACTATTTTTTCCGCATAATTTGTCCTCGAATTAGTCCCTAAAATATAGTATCTTTTTAACGTGTAGTCCCCAAATTGTAGTTGTTGTTCATGTTTAGTCCTCAATCTACAATTGTTTTCATATTTAGTACACTTCAATTAATCTATTTTGTAAATTGTTTGATTAAGATTACAAAAAATAACAAAGTACAAGGATAAAATACATGAAAATTAATAATAATTTGAGAACTAAACGTGAAAATCAGTTATAATTTAGGAACTAACGAACAAGTCATCTCAAGAAAAAAGAAGAAGAACTCTTTGTTTTTAGCATACTAATTTTATTTTTCTCATAATTCATTCATTCACATAATCACATCAAATATTCCAATTGCACCTTTTAATTTGTTTAACAAATTTATTTTTATAGTTACTGTTTTACTCGTACATAAGTTTTGCAATTATATATAAATTTTTTCTTTATAATCCATCCGTTTTGAAATTAGATATTGTGAGCAAGGAAATCATGCCTTGCCAGTTAGAGTTTCGTGTTGGCTGAGGAGGAGAGAAATCCACAAAGAGCACGAAATTGATTGGTTGATTGAAGAGGGGAGAACTCCTAGAATCCAGGAACCGTGTTAGGGTAGTAGGGATTCCAAGAGCTTTCTTGAGTCCTTCGTTGTTGAGAGAATGTCTAAATCCCTTTTTAGTGCTTTTAGGTGGAATCTCCGAGCCTTTAAGTCACTAAAAAGGGTCCTTTGATCTTCCAAGAGTCCAAGTCTTGAGTCTAAAGAGAGGTCCCCTTCCCAATGGAATGGAATGGGTATTTATAGGATTCTCTGGAAAGTAGTCATGTGCAAGGCACATGCTTTCAAGGAATTTCCAGAAATACCCTTTAGCCATTAGAATAATGCCCATATTGCCCTGTCCTTCTAGCCACCAATTCAACCCCTCAATCAATTCCCAAAACGAGCTGCATCCACGAGTCTTCTGCCTTGGGACACGTGGAGGCTTCTCTTAGATCTAATACATTTATTTCTGACATCTCCGTCTTCATTTAATTAGGTTATGCGAACCCTAATTTGCACATTTAATTCAATTAGGTCATGTGAACCCTAATTTTACACTTGTGCCCACATTTGCCCCCTGCGCGAGAGTCGCATTCCCAAATAGACGATCGTGCAAGAAAATTGCAAGCCTTTGAATGATTTTGCAGGACTTTACTTTATAGGTCTTGAAGTAGAGGGAACCTCTAGGGAGCCAAACTCTTAGGGTTAAACCCTAGGTAGGCAAAACCTAGCAGGGCTCTTCCTTGGACAAATTGGGAACTCCTCCATAAATCTTTCCATAGCTTGCCCAATATTTGTTTCCTTATTTTTTCTGAAAATTAAAACAAGGAAACATGATCAAATCTCACCAAATAAAATTTAATCTAATAAAATCCTTCTTTTGGGTAAACTAAATCTTTTTTTTTTACTAAATCAAATCTGAATTCTTTATTTTGGAAATAAAATCAACTTTGAATTTTATTTTAGAAATAAAATCAAATCCGAATAAAATAAAATCTTGATTTGATTTTGAAAGTAAAATTCAGATATATTGATAATATATTATTATTATTATTTTTAATATTTTTTAAAATCTTCCCTTTATATATTAGGAGAAAATCAAAAAAATTCTTTTTTTATATATATATATATATATATATATATATATATATTTAGAAAATTACATCTTTATATATTTTTATTTAGAAATGAATTTAAAGATACTTATCTTTTGGAAAATCTTCGCGGCGAAGGAGCATTCATTCCAAGCAGTTGATTGGTAGAGCAACAGGACCTCAAAGGTATGAAGGGTAACAGCCCCTAGGTAGTCAAGGCTTACATGGTCGAAGCCTACATGGCCGAAGCCTACAGAGATTTTTTTAAGGGGTGAAAAGAACAACCCCTAGATGGTCGAAGCCAACATGGCCGACCCCTAGGTGGCCTAAGGCAACATGGTCGGCCCCAAGATGGCCTAAGGCAACATAGTCGAACCCTATAATACTTTTTTTTTGAAGGGGTGAAAAGAACAACCCCTAGATAGCCAAAGCCAACATGGCCGACCCCTAGGTGTCCTAAGGCAACATGGCCGCCCCCTAGGTGGCCTAAGACAATATGGTCGCGCCCTAGGTGGCCTAAGGCAACATGGCCTAGGGGAACAAAGAAGTTTAAATGGAAAAAATGAAGTTTTGGAGGAGCAGTTACTATTTTGATCATAACTTTTGACTCGTTTGGAGTTTCGGAGCCCATAATATATCAAAACGAAGCTATCGACGAGCCCTACAAAAAAGGCTCCGAAGGATGCCTTTTGGCCTTCCGAAGTTTTTTTCAAAAATTTTTGAGAAATTTTTTCTTCCATAATTGTGATTCCTAACTCTTTCTGACATTGTTTCTTCTTCTTTTTAGGTGTCTTTAAAGTTAAATATCTGACTTTCTTCTTTGTCATGATAAGTATTCCGCCGACTAGGGAATCACTAAGAAGGCCCCGTTTCTCAATGATTAGGAAAGGGCTCCCCTCTTTGGTCTTTCCGACGTCGTTTGGGAGCAAGTCCAGATTTATGACTGTTAAATTCTTCCTCTGCCAGATAAGGAATGCTTGTTCCCCATCTATGCATAGAGAAATAAGAGTACCCTTTCAGTTCCCTTCACTTCTTGTCTGATTCATCAAGCCTCCTTCAAGAATGACATCATTGGATTGACGAGATGCTTAGGAATATTGACTATGTGGGTATACTAAAGAAAGAGCTGACATTCCTTAGTACATCAAGCTCTGCAGGGACATTCGTATCCAACAGGACCATGGTGCTCCTCTACATGTCATTCGTATATAACAGGAATCACGGCTTGGGGGAATATACACCTCTATTCTGGAGGACGTCTATGTCATCTACCAATCTACCAGTAAGTATTTGCCCCCTGCGCGTGAGTCGCGCCTTTGGTGAGATGATCGCGCAAAATATTGTAAGTGTGGAAGTCTTGATTCCAGTGTCTGAACACTTTGCGGGGCTAGAAAACGAAAGGCCTAGGAGAGGGAACCTCTAGGGGAGCAAACCCTAGAAGGGCGAGCCTTAGAGGAGCTCTCCTAGGATATTGTGAAAAATCTTCGATATAATCCTTCTTACCCTATCTTGAAATTTCTCTTTTCTTTAGAATCAAGAAGACGAAGACCAATGCTGATGAAGAGGATGATGATGTTCCTATTGGACTCTTTGTGAGTATCGCAAATGAGGCAGCGGGTATCGATTCTTCTTCGCCATATGACGCCTTTCTACAACTTCTCCACATGACAATTTTTTGAGGGTGCCAATGAGACTCCTGCTTCTTTGAGGCGGTATCCTTCTGAGACTATTGCTAATGTTCATCCTCCCAAGGAGGATCTCGCCGAGTTGGTGATTGCTCGAGAGGGTATTGTGGATAGCACTTTGGGTGGGTTGAATGACCTTCCGCCTCCCGTGATATCTCCTAACCCTCTTTGGACATGTCTTCCTTCCATGTTAAGTTGGATCTCTCCCATCATCATGTTATAGTTGCACTTCGTTCGGAATCGAAGTCACCGTCACCATGGGAACGACTTTACTTCATCATGTAAAACTTTAGAAGCTTCAAGATACCATGGATAAATTGAAGACCAATCTTTTGGAAAATTGAGTCAGCTGCCCAAGACCTTGAAGGCCTGACAGCCTTGAAGGCCTGATAGCCTCTAAGGCCTGATAGCATTGAAGGCTTGATAGACTTGAAGACATGATATCCTCGAAAGCCTAATAGCGTTGAAGGCCTGATAGCATTGAAGGCCAAACTTTAGCTATTCCCCTCTCTTCAATTCGACAGGTCATGGCCTTTAGATCACGAACTTTCGTTGTTTTTTTCATTTCCTGTATAAAAAAATTCATGTACATATATTTCATTCATCAAATTGTAGTTTCTTCTATCCTTATTGATTGCCTTTAATTTGAACGATTCCTTCAAACTCAATATTTATCATTGAATCTCAGGTTATTCAAATTAATACTCCAAGACAACAATAGGTATTATAAACAAGTAAGCATGAATTTTGTCAAAAAACATGTATATATATTTTTCACAAACCAACACTTGAGTTTATACTCTTTTTTTTAAGAAATCAAGAAAACATTCTAGTATAAGTGAAAGTTTGTCAATTCATTGATAATCAGATTGCTTTTAACGAAAAGCATAACGTTTTATATAATAAATCTTGCTTTTATCAAAGAAAGCGTAACATTCGCCACTTTTAGAGATAAAGTGCAACTTTTGGGGTTGAAACACTTTTGAAGTTGAAAGTGTAACTTTCGAGGGCTATTTGTCAGGTGCCTCGATTACTTTCGAAGATGAAAGTATAACTTACGAGGACTTATAGTCAGGTACCTCAATCACTTTTGATGATAAAGTGTAACAATCGGGTGCCTCGTCACTTGGGTCATCCAATTTTTTGGCAAGTGCGGTCTACGAGGACTTGAAATTGGGTGCCTCGTCACTTGGGTCGTCCAATTTCTTGGCAAGTGCAGTCTACGAGGACTTGGAATTAGGTGCCTCGTCACTTGGGTAGTCCAATTTTTTGGCAAGTGCAGTCTACGAGGACTTGACCACCATTTAGAGTGGACCACCATCTTGGGTGGATTTTTTTTTTAATTCGTCAATTCTTGTGCCTCCTCCCTTGGTCATCCAATTACTTGGCAAAGGATATTCCCGAGGACTTAAACCACCATTTTTTGGTGGACCACCATCTTGGGTGGATTTTTAATTCATCTTTAGTTCAGAGTTTTTTCGATGGCAGAGCTAGTATTTGAGTTCTTGACTTCCGGGACTGCACCATGGGTGATAGCGTTGCACGTTTCTTCTCTTAGTTCAATCTCCCCGGCCGCCAGTTTCTCATGGTATATCCTCCGCAGACTATAACAATCGATAGTGGAGTGTCCTGCATATTGGTGGTATACACAGAAGTCCGGCCTTCTTTTCATCTCTTCCTTTACGACCAACCGGGGCCTTGGAGGTTTCACCACTCCGTGCTCAACCCATTGTTCATACAGGCCCCTGAATGCTTTCTCGCTGCATGTGATGGCCTCGGGAACTGGCATTCTGGAATACTTTTCCCCATGCTTTTCTCTGATTCGCTCAAATTTTTCATTCTTCTCCCTCTTTCCCCCTTGTGGTTTTGACTGAGAATCTGTCAATGCCACGGTTGTTGTCCTCTTTCTCTTCCATGTAACCATCGCATGGTTGGTGGGAAATGTCATGATTCCTTCCAAGTCTTGTGCAAAAGATGAGAGGGTCACGGAGGAATCACAAGCCTTGGTGATGAGGTGGGGCTTGAAGGCATCTAAGGCACCATTGTTGCAAATCTTGACTAAATTCTTTTCTTGATCGGCTCACAAGACTACGTGTTCGGGCCTGAACTCTGTCGACAACATAATCGATAGCTCTTCATTCGGCTTTTGCTTGAACCTCATAAGCTCTACCATGGTCACCTGTTTTTGCACATAAAAAAATTTCTTAAAAAATTATAATTTTAGGTCATCCCAATCATGGATTGACCCCTTCTCCAAATTGTAGTACCAACTGAAGGCACTATCCGTCAAAATCTTGTTGAATTCCCGCATCAACAAGTTGTGGTTGTCACTTCATCATATCCGAGCCATGGAGATATTGACTCTACGAACCTGGCAATATGCTCCATAGCATTTCCTTTCTCCTCGTTGTATTTTGGAAACTGCGGGGGATGTTCAATATACCCAGTCGGGTACGGTTGCCTCCGAATGTGCGCCGGGTAAGGTGGAGTAAAATTTAACTCCGAGGGTCAAGATGTCTGTCTGCGAAGTTGATTGATCACGTCGATCATATCATCATTCGTCACGTACTGGCTCGTGGCGTGAACTCTCTGGGGTGTTGTGATAAACTGTTGTATCGGCGGTGTGTATGGTAGAGAGATTGGTTGATGCACACTTGCATCATGCAAAACCGGTACTGGTGGCGGTTGCTGGCTCACTCGCTTGACATTCCCTGGAATGGTTGGCATTTGCACCTGTGAAATTGATGGGAGAGCAGTTGGGATGATGTTTGTCTGAGGTTGGCTTACTTCCAACCTAGGTCAGAAACGCCACCACTATTTACGGGCCTCCGAGTTGATTATTGGAATCAGTTGACTTTCCGTCGATGGAGTTACAACCTGGTTCTCTTTGTTGTTGCTGCCATTGTTGTTGTCCTCCACTCCTGCTTGTTCTCCCTGCGAACTGCTTGGGAACATGGCCTTGAAGGTAGGGATCTGCATCAACTGCTGGCGGAAGTTTACCATCTCCTCTTGCTTCCTCTGCATCTCTATCATCATGGCCATCATCATCTCTTGTCCTTCTCGTGCTTCCTTCAATGCCTTGAGCATCTCCAGTTGTATAACATTCGTCTGGTCTCCACCTGCATCCTCGCCTTGCCTTCCTGCATTGCTTTGTTGTTTATTGGCTATACGTCACTACTACAAAACCATAAATAGATAACACTTAAAAGATGACGTTTTTGTAAAAAATGTTGTGATATTTTTTTCACAACGTTTTTTAATAAAACGTTGTAGATATATATAAAAAAACGTTATCTATTTATAAGAGGTAATTTTTTATTTTAAATATATAACACTTTTTAAAAAAAACGTTACCTATTTAAAAAACACTGAGCTTAAATGAAAAGTTAAAATTAAAACACGGAGCGGATTATATGTCTTTCTCTGCTGTCTTTCGCTCACAAAATCAAAACCCTAGTTATCAAGTCTACTGCAATGTCTTTGCTCGTCGCCATCATATTTGATCAGATGGGAACAGAAAGGAAAAGAAAGGTGAGCTTGTTCGATGTGGTGGATGATAGCTCAGTCTTGAAGCTCACCAAACCCAACGGAGGTGGCGCTGGCGGGAATAACAATAACACCACGACATTTTGGAGAAGAGGAAAACTTTGCCTGTTTGGCAGCAGAAAGAGGAGTTCTTCAAAGTTGTTAAAGCCAATAAAACCTTAATCCTTGTTGGTGAGACTAGTAGTGGTAAAACCACTCAGGTCAGTAATTTGGATTTCAGTTTACTAATTTACTTAGTTTTGTTTTCTGGATTTAGGTTTTCGGGATTTTCATAAAAGTTTTTGGAGACTGCTAATGTTTGTTATTGTCTATGCTATTCTAGTTATCCGTATTTGTGATGATGATCGTAATTGAAACTAGCATCTAAAATCATTTATCTATGCTATGCTGATTTTATTAATTGATGTTACTTGAACTGAACGCCCTTTTATATTCATCATGTTCTGTGGTCTGTGAGTCCTGTGCCAGAGTCTTGTGCGCTGTGAGTCCTGTTCTGTTTTGAAGTAAGCCCTTTTATATACATACTTTGGAGTATTGAACACACACATACATACTTTCTTAAATCCCAATTTTGATGTACAAGCAAATTTCTTTAATCAGACACATTGGAGCACGACGATCTAGTAGCATAGCTGCCGCGGGTGAATTTATATCATCGGAAGATTCGGAGAGAAAAGGGCTGCTACTAAAGGAATTCGGGCATTAGTAATTGTGGGATTATTAATATAGAATTGGCCTCCTCTGAATTCATCAAATTTCTATAACAGGTATTGGGTCTGAATTTTTATATAAAATAAATAGTAGTATTTGATATATATTTGCATATAAATGATGTAAGTACTGATAATACAAATTTATTTAATTCACTACAAAAAAATGGGCCTTTAGCAACGATTTTTCGGGCAACAACTTTATAAGTCGTTGCTAAAAGTATATGTTTAGCAACAAAATTTGTCCTTCGTTGCAGATTGTGTCAGGCTTTCAGTTTTTGCAACGAAATTCATAAGTCGTTGAAAAATTTCGTTGCTAATTCATTGGCGGGAAAAAATTTCGTTAGAAATTCGTTGCAAAATTTTCGGCCACTTGCTTTCCCATCATCGTGGGCAACGAAAGTTTTTTGTTGCTAAAAATGGGGTTTTAACAACGATTTTTCAGACAACGACTTTATAAGTCGTTGCTAAAAGTGTATGTTTAGCAACGAAACTTGTCCTTCGTTGTAGATTGTGTCCGGCTTTCACTTTTTGCAACGAAATTCATAAGTAGTTGCAAGATTGGAAACAAAATTCGTTAGAAATTCGTTGCAAAATAACCACTTGATTTCTCCTCATTGTGGGCAACAAAAGTTTTTTTGTTGCTATATTTTGTTGCCTAATATGGACCACATTCATTGGCATCAATTTTTATTTTCGTCGCATATTTTATACAACTTTTTGCAACGACTATTAAAATGTTGCCTTAAATTAAGATAATAATAATAATAATAATAGTACTACTACTAATAATAATAATAACAAAAACAGTAATAAT
The DNA here is from genome assembly GCA_020205605.1 of Panax ginseng. Classification (NCBI taxonomy): domain Eukaryota; kingdom Viridiplantae; phylum Streptophyta; class Magnoliopsida; order Apiales; family Araliaceae; genus Panax; species Panax ginseng. The sequence goes on along the minus strand of CM035128.1, from coordinate 11,618,169 downwards.
AATAATAATAATAATAGTACTAATAATAATAATAACAATAACAATAATAATAATAATAATAATAATAATAATAATAATAATAATAATAATGATCAAAATAATAATAGTACTAATAATAATAATAATAACAATAATAATAATAATAATAATAATAACAATAATAATAACAATAATAATAATAATAATAACAACAACAATAACAGTCATAATAATAATAATAATAATAATAACAATAACAGTCATAATATAATCCTTGCAAAATAATAACAATTAGGCCCAAGTGGTCGGGTGGTCGTTGGATCAATATTTCAAACTGGAGGTCTTGTGTTCAAATCTGTGCATCAACATATTTTTTGGGATAAAGTTCAATATTCGTCACGTCAGCCCGTTCACATATGATATGTACGTATGTGTGTGTACATATGATATAATAAAATACTAAACAAATCTCAACATTAAAATAAATATATATAAAGTAACTATGAATATTTTTTTATATATAAATATATATATATGTAAACAAATATTCATATAAATATTTATAAATTTATCTCTAAATATTCATATAAATATTTATAACAAATATTCTTATCTAAATTTTATAAATTTTAGATGAAATATTTATAAATTTATAAATAAATACTTGTTTATAAATTTTAAAGATAAATTTATATGAATATTTGTTTATAAATATTTATATGAATATTTATAGATAAATTTATAAATATATATATATATATATATATATATTAAAATATTCATAGTTAGTTTGACATTGGATCACATTTTATTTTTTTCAATTCTTTTAAAAATAAAATAATTTAAAAAAAATAAGATAATTTTTTTTTAAATTCTTTTTTTAAAAAAATATTTTTTAAAGTGGCGTTGGTTACCTTTCTGATTTTTAGCTAAAAAAAATATCCAAAAATTCAACGTCATTTCAAATGGCGTTCAGTAGTTTTTTCCAAATTAGATGTGAGAGCATTTACTCCCAACGACAGTCGTTGAAATTTTTATTTTAAAAAAAATATTAGTTTAAAAAAAAAATATTTTTAACACACCAAGGATTGATTCATCGAATTATTATATTGGGATTCTATCTATATATTGACTTTATCTAAAAATCTCATTTTTGATAACTCTATAGTGCAAACTTTGATTCAACACCATACCAATTTTACAAATATATATATATATATATATATATATATATATATATTCTAATATTAGAGCTAGGTTTCGAACCTAAGACCTATGGATAATTGAGTCATTAAGCTACCACTGAGCCATTCTAATTTATTAGTTAACTAAAACTACCGCCATAACTTGTAGCGATAGACAGTGTAGCACATGAGCAAATGAGGGCTAAATGAGTAATTTCTCATGTCGCTACAGCCTGTAACGGCATGGGAAAATTCATTTCAATCTGTGTCATCCAATATTGCGATCAACGGTATAGATTATGGTTGTTGAAATAGTATTCGTGACAACCGATTGCCAAGCATGTTAATTATTACTTACTATATATTAATGAAGGAATTATTACTCACTACATATTATTATTCAAAGGTTTTTTGTGAGAGATAAAATTGGCCACTATTTTGTTCTAAATAATTTTTTTAGAATTAATTATGGTGAATATAAATTGTAATATAAATACATTAATTTTTTTACTGTAGTAAATTTACTTTTAATAACACTTTTTAATTAACTTACAGTATTGACTATTTCTTTTAACAAACTATAAAGTAAATAACTTTACACTACATTAAACTTTAAAATTTTATACATTGATCATGATAAAAAAATAGTGGTGCACTTTTGTAGAATAGAGCACAAATGCCAAAAACAAATACTCATATGTTCTACAGAAAGAGTCAAGTTTGAATTTGTTCTTTAATTTATAATATACTACAATTAAAATTGTAATGTAATTGATATTTTAATAAAACTTTTATTCTTAATAATAATTTTAAGTAATTTGCAATATTAATTGTATTTATTAAAATATTAAGTTACAATAATTTAAATTTTAAAATGTTATAAATTGATGAGTAAATAAAATTATAATAATTATGACTCTTTTTATAGAATAAATTATAAATATTAAAATATTACTTTTTGGTTCTACAAAAAGTTATATTTTAATTTGTTATAATTAATTTATAATATCCTAAAATTTAAATTTAGATTTATCTTTGTCACTTCTCTTTCATAAGCTTAGTCTTCTCACTCATAATTTTAGTCCTCCATCTTCTCTCTACCCTTTTTGCTTTGGTCGCGTGGCTCTTCATCTACCTCGGCTTGCTTGCTTTCGTTACCCTTTCTCATTCGATCGGTCACACGGTGATCTTTGGTCGACTTTTTTGGATCATGAAACCCTAGACATCGTCGGATCGCTTCTCATCTCTAACGTTCGATCAGATTGGCCATCGTGTGCCCTTACGGTCGATCCGGGAGGTCTTTAAGGTATTTTTGGTGCTACACGCGAGGAGTGCCTTTGTTTCTTGAGGTATGTATAGCTTCTCAATAAACCTCAATTTACAATAGCATGCTTGATTTTTATCGGTGTATTTTGTTTTGTTTATCTTTGATTGTTGATTAACTTAAATCTTGATTGGATGTTTAACTAATTACGAGTTGTCAATTTATGCTTTTAATGAAAAGCTAGGATAATAATCTTTCCGGTAGTCATTTACGGGTTTTGAGATTGGGAATAGGAGCGGTGGTTTTGGAATACCGATATATCTGTTTGATTAGCAATTTCTTTCTATCCTTTTTCCCTTCGTGATGTTTCATATGGCTCTATAAATATTTTGAAGTTTTATGTGGAACCCAAATGATTTCATTACTTGTTCAACAGAGGGATTTATTACTCGTTATAGCCTAATTGCTTTGATACTGATTAGGGAGCCTGCAATTGGATACAATAGATAATATGTTGGTTTTTTAGTCTTACTATTGGACTATGTGTTTTTAAGGCTTAATACAACTTTTGACAAGTAATCGCATCTTGAATGTCATTAGATGTTGAATATATGACCAGAGTGGTCACATATTGACGTTGATTTTGATTTTGATGTTGATGTTGGAGTAAATATGTTTATCAAATTATGGACTTATATTATCCCTGTAATTTAAGACTGCTTTGTCAAATATCATTCTTGAATTCTTGCGCCCGCATTTTGACAAGTAATTGTAATTTATATTTAATATTAATATAAACTACCTCCTAAATGTTGTGAAAAGCAGCAGTAGCAGACACCTTGGGGAATATTTAACAATTTGAACATGTATATCTCGACTCCATTGTCAGTCAAATGCTTCTACCTTCCAGTAATCTAGTATCAAACGTATCTTTACCAAAACAATCAATTATGAAGCTTAGCCATATATGGCAGAACATTGCACCCAAGTTCAGGTTGCATATCACTTTGTTGAACTTCAAAATCTGTAGCATATATAGAGGAAAGGGAGCAGTGTTTCGGTTGGTTAAGAGGAGGAACAAAACAGAAAAACAAGTGTCCATCTCACTATTTTGAAGCCTGGAAGAAAGCAGCCCAACAAGGTCTAATAAATTGAACATTTTCCATTCCTTTTCCATCCCATTATGATCATTGCATAAGCTGAGTAGTGGCCGGGTGGCTTAGATTGGACTGTTACATAGAAGTTCAATTTTTGGACTGTTTTGTGTTAATGATTTGGCTATATGTTTTAGAGTGTATTATTGTGACTGTGTGGATATGGTAATATAGCTGTCTTATTGTTGTTTTGTGCTATAAGGCTGGGTCAAAATGTCTAAGATGTATGCTTTATATGTAAGTATGTGGACTGCTCACCATATGTTTGATAAAGTGACTAAATGAGGGCTGATATAGCATCCTTATATACTAGCTGTGTGAACAGTCCCAGATCATGTATATATACCATTTTGGCAAGCCAATGTTTCAAGCATACTCCTATGCTATAATGTAACATGATTTATAGTAGCTTGTGATAACTATGATAGCTCACAAGTAGGTTACATGAATTACAAGGGGCTGTTATATCAAGCTTAATAGTGATTGGTATTTCTTACCTTTAATATGGTTTTATGATATAACATGTGATAAAATGCACCAAACCTTGAATGCCAAAATGATAGAACATAATTAGTATTTGCATTTTAAAAATGAACCTAAAACAGGGCAAATATGGGCCTGTTTTGAACATGCCAGACTCAGCTCTGTCTTAGAAGTATCCTTGTATGCCATTTAGGAAATTAAGAAACTAAAAGTTAAGCTCATATAGTTATATTTATGCAAGAGTTAGTTATGAGGAAATTCAAGTTAGTTTGTTTTGGGAATTGGTAAAGGTGGTTATCTTAATTGTGGTCATGTTAGTTAACCATGGAAATGAAAGATTACATGCTTAGTGTATTGCAAATTAGTGGAAAGTAAGAAGTTAGTAAACTAATTAGTGTACTATATATATTCATGTATGCTTTTTACTGTTATTGGATCCTTGTGGACTGAATTAGAGCCATGGAGATTAGTGTGGTTGTACGGAGCAATAAGGTTGGCGAAAATGGCTTGATTATGTAGCCCCCAACCTTTAGAAATCAGTCCACAATTTAGGCGTACGCGTTATGTTTGATAAAATGCCAAAACAAGCTAATTTAGCTAAAAACTTGGAATTTTACGAAGCCGAGACTCTAAAACAGTCTTAACTACATTATATAAGACTTATTTGTGAAGAAAGTCAAGCTAGAATGAGCCGGGGCGAGTCTTGTACGAAAAACGAAAAGTTAAAAATTAGTGTGTCGGGCTACTTTGGGCTAACTATTTCGGTTAATTAAACTTGCTGGAAAATTATAGTTTTCTGGGGACTTAAAGTGTGTCATACCAGCTGTCCATAGACTCCAGAACGGACTCGTTCTGAGTTCGGACGATCAATTTATGACATGCCAAAGTGGGTGCGTCGAAACTGCCCAAATCTGGAAAACAGATTCGAAGCAGTCCCCTGGCACGAATTTTCTGGAATTCTGTGTTTTGAATTTGGAAATGGTCAAAGACTAAATATTGTAGTCCTGGAATTTAGCTTCGCGTGGGTTCAAGAATCACTTAAAAATGTTGAGAAACGAAGGAGTTATGATCATTTTAGGGAAGGAGGGTAGTGCAGTATAAAAACAGAACATTCTGTCCACTTAGAGCAGATTTCTGTTCTGTTCGGTTTGGAATTTGGATTTGTGATCTGAAGAGAAGTTGTAGTCCCGGAAGTTAGCTTCGCGTGGGCTCAAGAATCTCTCAAAAATGTTTTGAAACGAAAAAGTTATGACTGTTTTAGCGAAAGAGGGTAAAGCCGAAATGAAAGTGAAAAACTGTTATGAACGTACATTTTTGGCGCTCTATTTGGGCTGCCTAATGAACCCGAAATGGGGGTTTCATATTTTTTAAAAATAGTCTCATATGATACGAAAAACATACTTAAATTTGAGAATTTTCTGACAAGCGAGCAAGGCGTGAGAAAATCGCAAAGTGGCTCATTCGTTATGCAAGGCAGCAGTCAGCGCTGTGCCAGTTGGGCGCGCACGCCGCGCCATGCTGTTGGTGCAGTCGCTTGGCGGGCTTTTTGAGCGCTATTTTGATCAATGTTCGTAGCTTGTTTTCGCTTTTAGAAAATTTTTAAATGTACTATGTCATAAGGTCTATAACATACTAGAAATTCGCCACGATTCGATTAATAGTTTAAGAATTAAAAATGAGCGAAGGAGCATGTCAGAACATAAAAACGGACGACGCCGAGCGTAGCCGCTGTGGGCTATTTGACGTTCGGCATTCCGGATCTTGTTTGGGCTAGATTTTAACCAATGTTAAGTCTAATAAAGTCCCAAGAGATAAATTTTGACGTTATGTGATAAGTTATGCCACGAAAACTCAATACGGGCATAAATAATGTAATAAAAATATAATGTAAATATAAAGTTACATATTTAAGAGAGATAAGCCGAAAATAGTATGTGAAAATGGTTTTTTATAGCAAAACTAAAAGTATAGAACCATTAGAAAATTGTAATGAACATAAAAGTGATGAAATAAAGGTTTTGGAGTTCAAAATGGCAATTTTGAGTTAAGATTTATGTTATGACGTATATATACATATATTTAATATATATACGAAGCAAGGATGTAAGTTATTCATGAAACAAAGTGCGAAACTAATTTGCTAATGAAATAGAATATTTGTGTATGAGGCAATGGGCCGAGTTAACTTATGAGCTATCAAAAAGGTATAAAAATAATGTAAATAAAGGAAATGATATAGTAAGTCGTGCTTTACTATAAAAGGTATAAACTAATCATTTAAATCTCGAATTTGCGAGTAAAAGCAAAAGATATTTCTAAAATGGGGTATGGATGGTTTGAACTTCAAGAATGTGAAATGTTTACATATTAATGATATGAGAAATCTTTATTATGCGTAAAAAGGTTAAAACGGACAAAGTTTTCAAAGGAACCTAAGATGGTTTTAGGATGGGAATAAAATATTATAGTTTAAATAAACTAATAATCATGGATTAAATATATGCATGCATGTTTTGTGACATAGTTGGTTATCTAATGTGTGTATATGTATATATGTAAACACAATTGTATAGGATTTGTGGAGAGAAGCTAAGTTAAATTTTTCGGTGAGACCTATGAAAACAGAAGTTCACGTGAATTGTAGGATAAAAGAATAAGACCTCATGCACCATGTGAAATATCATCCTGTTATATGTATTCAGTTGTTTAAGTTGTGGAATAAAAAATCTTATTTGTAAGTACTAACTTAGATGGATCAAGGTTTTGTAAATATGTTTCCTCGAAAGGTCAAATACTTGGTGAATCGGGTTATTCATTGAATGTATTTAAAGTAGGATACTTCTTAAAATCAGATTCATATTGGACCTACAACAACATGATATATATGTACTATCACGATTGCTTTTTAAGTACATCGTATCTTTCCTTCCTAAAATCCACACCAAATTCTTATTTTATGTGTAGCATTTTTGTTATCATGACGTTGTAGTGTGGTAAAAATATCTGTTTTTTCTGTATGCATCTTTAGTTCATATACAAAGAACAAGTTATGAGCATGCTTATATATATATATATATATAGAGCAAGGATCAAGAACATTCTCCTTAAATAAGATTTCTCCTTAAGTAGCACTCCTTTATTAAAACTACGTCGTTTTGGAGTCTTTTTTAAAAAACAAGTGGGGCTGTGAGTGGTATTTTTATAAATAAAAGGAAAGCAAGTGGGAACACTCTCTTTTAAAAGACTCCAAAACGACGTAGTTTTAATAAAGGAGTGCTATTTAAGGAGGAATGCTATTTAAGGGGAATGCTCTTGATCCTTGCTATATATGAGTAAGGATCAAGAACATTCTCCTTAAATAACATTTCTCCTTAAGTAGCACTCCTTTATTAAAACTACGTCGTTTTGGAGTCTTTTTTAAAAAACAAGTGGGGCCGTGAGTGGTATTTTTATAAATAAAAGGAAAGCAAGTGGAAACACTCTCTTTTAAAAGACTCCAAAACGACGTAGTTTTAATAAAGGAGTGCTATTTAAGGAGGAATGCTATTTAAGGGGAATGCTCTTGATCCTTGCTATATATATATATATATATGTGTGTGTGTGTGTGTGGGTTCAGAAGCAAAGTATTTTCCTTTTTCTGTTTCTGTATGTACGTGGACAACTGAATTTGTTTTTACCTCGAACATGGTTGCACTTTATTAGCTGATTTCTCTAGCCCAACCCTGTTTAACAGATGAATCTTATGTTGGGAGATATACCAAGTCTTTTAGACCTTATATGGTCATGGATATCACCTTCTGAAGATGACCTAATGTCTTCAGGTAAGTTCTTGTAATTTGTTGTGGTTGAGGGGTGGTTTTCACTATTAAATGATTCTGTTTCTATAGTTTGACGTATATCATGAAAACTTTCCATATCCTAGCTGTGATATTAAGGAGAGGCTTGTTAGTTTCCTCCAAAAAGGAAACTATGCTGATATTTCTCAAGTGAGGTTTCTCGGAGTGAATTTTCGAATGTAGACTGTTGTTTCATATTCCCCCCACACACACACACATATGTAATGAAACATTTGTATGAAGTCCAATTGTGACAAGCCAAATGCACATTTTCTAGTCAGAAAGATTTACTTGGATAGTGGAAAAGCTTTATATTTATGCTCAAGTTCCATTGCACTTGTCAGGCCTCATGGTGATCCACAGATGATACGGTTTGGTGCACATTTAGTGCTTGTGCTAAGATATTTACTTGTAGAAGAAATGAGGGATGCTTTCAAAGAGAAGATAATGACTCTTGGTGACCTCATTCTTCACATGTAAGTAATTATGTTACTTTCTGTCATAGATTAATGTACTTGTGTGATTGTGCACCTTGAAATTCAATAAATAATAGTAGTCTATTTTGAAGAAATCTTAGATAATGATATTTTATCTCTCTGGCGGTTTTCTTATTATGAAGTCTTGATTTCATTCATCTGTAGTGGTTCACTCCTTAAGTGTTCTCTTACATCTAAAGAAAGTTAAATGTGAAATTAAGTCATTATTGAAGCACTACAATATCTATCAGATTGTAAAAGCAGGGCATAAGTATTATATATTGAAAAATAAATTTTACTCTTTGGTCCTCAACTTCTTGGTAAGATCCAATTCTTTGAAGATGTTGTTTTGGTTTTAATACGAAAGTGCATTACCTTTCAAATTAAAGATAACTCATCCCTTTATTAAATTGAATGCAATGATGGGAAATATTTTTGGCAATGGAAAGTAGAGTACTTGTTCTAACTTGTGATATAACCAGGTTGGAGAGTGATTATGCTTGTGATTGTTGAATGTGACTGAATTCTGACTTGAGGTCAACATATAATAATAATCTACAAGTCTTGTAACAGAAAATATGTTTACCACTATGCTTACTGAAATTAATTCATGAAATGGCCGATTAAGATTCCAATTTTTTCTTGGAGCAGATAGCAATCATATAGTCGACTTTGAAGGTTCTTTTTCTATTTGGATTTGTAGCAAAAGATATTGTGATTGCCTATTTGTTTTTTGTCTGCTTATGAGCAATACGGTGTACATTAGTACCACGTAGCAACTCTATTGTCTTTGTGTATTGATTTTGGCATTAAGTGCCTCTGGTGACCTATTTGTTTCATTTTTCTTACTTGCTATTATGTTTAAATATGTGCAGGAAGACTGCTTATACGACTTGCCTTACAATACTGGGTATCGAATTTCCGTGCTACGTTTACGGAAGACAAGGGATGAAATTATGAAGTGTACTCTCACTATATATGTATATATATACTTTGATTGAAGAACTGTGGTAGTTTTAGATGGTTAATTGTAAAGATAATGAATGATTATGTAGTGGATGATTTTGTTAAGTTAATAATATTTTAGTTTTTTGTATTTTTGCCATTATTTGCTATGGGGACATTATAATTCGTTACTAAAGTATTGAACAAGTTTTAATATAGTAATAATTTTTTATACATTTAGCAACAAATTTTCGATTTGCTAATTACATTAAAAATATAATATTTGGCAAACGAAAAATTAACCTAATAACAACGAGAGGATATTGTTGCTAATACTAAAATAAAAGGTAACATTTTTATCGTTGCAAATCATATCAACTTTCGTTGCACATATAAAGAAAGCGGCAACATATAATGTCGTTGTTAATCGGCGACTTTCGTTCTTTATTGAAAAAATAACCAAAGAACAAACATTTTCGTTGTTGATTCAAAGTATAATGTCAATTTGCCAAATAATATAATTATAAGCGAAAAATTGTTGCTAAAAAGTTTACATTCGCAACGAAAGCAAGCTTTAGGCAACAATTTTTATAATTTCATTTATAACGAAAAATGTCGTTGCAAAATGGTGTCAATTGCAACGAAAATACATGGTCGTTGCAAAAAAAAAGAGTTCATTTCGTTGCTAATTAGCAGGCTTTTGCAACGAAATGGGGTTTTTAGCAACGACATTTTAATTATTCTGCAACAATACATTTTGTTGTTAAAGGATTGATGTCTCTGTACGAAAGCCAAATTTCGTTGCAAAATGTATTACTTTTGGCAACGAGAAAAATATGTTCGTTGCGGAACAATTAGCAACGCTCATTGCGCAACGAAAGACGCAACGACAGTAAAGTCGTTGCCAAAACTCTTTAGCAACGAAATTTGGTACATTTAGCAACGAAAATCGGTTGTTGCTGAAGCCCCATTTTTTTGTAGTGATTTGTTTGAAATTACTAGAGCAGGATGAATTCGGAAGAAAAGTTCAGTACCTTGAGAAGTATTTGGGAGGAATGTACTACAGAGGATGAGCTTCGAAGTGTCTTAACTGTAAAGCCCCAACCCATTGCGGTTGACCAGTTTGAACCCTCCGGAAGAATGAACATAGCGCAGGTCCAAATTTCAAACTCATTGATTTAGTAATTAGCTCTTTTTTGTTGTTGTGTGTGAAAGTCTCTTTCGATTTTGAGAAACAAAGTTTACCAAGATCAGAAAAATGTTAGTGTTTAAAAAGTTTGCCATTTTAAATTTGAAAATGTGTAAATTTAATGTGAAATGGTCAAACTTGGTCCTATATTTTGAAATTGATAGAGTACTTATATTTACTTGTGTTTAGATGTGCTTATTTACAACTGATATTTTCTTTTTTATACTGTACAGGGTGTTGTTAAGGCTATTAATGTCAAGAGAATGATTTCTGCCGGTTGTAAAGTAAAAATTTGGATTGCAGATTTGTTTGCACAATTAAACAATAAAATTGGGGGAGATTTGAATAAAATCCAAATTGCTAGGAAATATTTTATTGAGATATTCAAAGCTTTAGGGATTAATCTAGAAGACGGGAAAGTAGAGTTGTTGTGGGCTTCCAAAGAAATTGATTCTCGATCAGATGAATACTGGCCTCTGGTATTAAACATAGCCAGACGGAACACGGTTTCTAAGATAGAGAGGTAAAAGGTTTGTGATTTGATCTGCTTCAAAATTTGTGTATTGATGCTACTCAAATGTATTTAATGGGTGGGCTTTTCTCAGTTGCATTCAGAATATGGGTCTTGGTGAGCAGGATGAATTTTATGCATCTCATATAGTATACGTAATCATGCAATGTGCAGATATATTTTTCCTTGAGGTACTTTTAATTCCAGTCTATGAAATATTGTAATTATAACATGCTGAGATTATGCACGACTATATTGTATAATAATACAAAAATTCTTTTATCTGAACAGGCTGACATATGTCAAATGGGCATGGATCAGATAGAAGTGAATGTAATTGCAAGAGAGTATTGCGATAAAATGGAGAGGGAAAACAAGCCTATCGTATTGTCTCAACGTTGTGCTCCTTGCATTGCTTTTCTTCCCTGTGCTAATATGGTTCCTTATCCTAATGAGGTTAATTATTTTGAGATGCAGATTTGATTCCTGCTTTGCAACAAGGGCTGGAGAAGAAGAGTGATCCATTATCTTCCATTTATATGGAGGACGAGGAGGTATTATTTAATCCCAATCAATTTAAGTTTAAATCGTTTTACTTTGGTGTTTGTTTATGAAAATAATGGAATAAGCAATGAGCTGAGATGTTTCCTAGGCCTCCTCTAGATTAATCTTGTTTGCAGATTTAATATTGTGGTTTGTTGTAATGTGACGAATTTCACAGGCTGATGTAAATGTCAAAATAAAGAAGGCGTACTCTAGCCTTAGCAAAGTGGAAAGACAAAATTATCATGTTATGCAGACCATCTTCTTATTAGTGTTTGGGGTTTGCAGACTTTGATACAGACTTTGATATTTTGATATTCAGAGAAAATCTCTCTGCCCCTATGCACTCCAGATTGTTAGTTTGCACTACCTGTCCTTTGTCTTGGATAAAAGCTGTGTATCACTCAATATAAGTGTTATTTTAGATTTTTTTAATGGACACGAATTACTTGTCTTTTGCCAGATAAATTGTTTCTCATATTCGAATGGCAGTTCTGATAATGAATTAAGAAGCCACTTCAAGGTTTTACATGCATTTGCCTTCGCCTAGAATGTACTTAAAACTATTCTTTTTCCATCATTCTTCTGTTACTATTGGTCTCTTAAATTAGTGGAAATGGTGAAGAACACTGAATATATAACCTTTTCTATTCTTATGTTTATGGTTTAATCAAAGCAAGATTAGTTATGGTAGTGAGCACACATGATGACGAGAAAGGGGTAAGTCAAAGTATTTTAGTCCCTTGCCTTAATTGTTTAGACAGAATATGTATCCATGTGGTTGCTCCAGAATCTGTCTGCTTATATTCGCATTGTACGTGAGAGTGGCTTAATAGAGATCTGAATGGGAAATGATTGGTCTTTGTTTGCAGAAAACCAGCTTAAGTGGCATATTTGCTACACTTTTCGCAAAATGAGTCAACAAAATAAGCTGATGGGAGCCCCCAGTCCAACAGATCTCCCACTAAAGCGGAAACGTGGTCGTCCACGTAAGGATGAGAATCTTGTGAAGAAAGAGAACTCGTAGTTGCCTGCAACTCCTGCATCCGATGGCATCCAAAAAATTCTACAAACTGAAAATCAAATTAATGATATTGATGATGGCAATGACATGGTCGGGCGGGTGGTTTCTGGTGTCATTGAGGGTACTTTTGATGCTGGATATTTTCTGTGTGTTAGGATTGGCAATAGCAGCACTGTTCTGCGCGGTGTTGTATTTCAGCCAGAGCAAGTCACTCCAATCACAGCAGCAAATGATGTTGCTCCACATGCTCAGTTGTACAAAAGAAGAGATGTTCCCATTCCGATATTCAACCCACAAAGTCGGGTTAATGGCTCTATCCTTCAAGTACAAAACATTGAGCAACCTGTACAGTTAGAGAACCAGGCACCCGTGGCTCCTGACCAAGTGTTACCTTCTGAATTGCCGTCAGGTGGCCCATTTGCACTTAATAACCAATCTGCCACTGTTGTTTTGCCTCTGACCAATATGCCTATGTGTTCATTAATTAGACATATCAAGGCATGTTGAACATCACTAAAATTATCTTTAGGCAAAGTTTAGTGACATATTCCTCAGTTTATCTTTTGATGCTTAACTGATTAAGAACACCTCTTTCTTTATTAATGGTTTCTCTTCTTAGGTTCAGCTTCCATAAATTTCTTGTTTTTTGATTCTCTTCTTTGGCTGATTGCAGTTGAGTAGGGAAACTAAGGGCGGAGATGTAGTTGAGAAGGTGGTTGTTTATCAACATACAAATAAAGAGGTAGAGGACAATTGTTGGAAATTTTCATGAACTACCAAATGTTCTTTTCAAGCTTCAACTTTGGCATACCTTGTTGCAGGTGAGTCTTGTCACCGATTCAAGCTTCAATTTTTTCAAATGAGTCTTGTCACCGATTCTCCTGTAAATTCGTCAAGCAGTGATGACTTTGCGGCATTTCTTGACGTAGAGTTAAATTTGAGATGTATGTATGGATAGTTTGATATATATTTTGTGGATGTAGTAATTTGAAACTGTAAACGAATGGTATTATTGGGATGTATTTTGAATGGTTGATACATTTTGACTTTAAATTTAAATGAGAATTTAGACCTTTTAGTTATATATCATGGCATTAGCATATTGCAGGTGCATTGGTAATGTAGGTGAACCACAATTTTTTTTTCTTTTTTTTAATCTACAACATTTTTAAAACGTTGTGTAAATATGCCTAAACGTTGTCTGATATACTAAACAATAATATTTTTATCCAAAAAACGTTGTGGAATCATACTTTCTACAACGTTTTTAAGCATCTGCTAATTTTTGGAAAACAAATCTACAACGTTTTTTCCCTAAAAAACGTTGTGTATTGTGCTTAACTACAACGTTTTAAAAACGTTGTGTAAGGGTGTCAAATAGATGACACCCTTAACCACGACGTTTTTCTGACTAAAACCACAACGCTTTTTTCGCGTTGTCTATTTACTGTTTAGTAGTAGTGTGTGGTGATGTCAAACTCCCTTCTGAAGCGTTTTCAATAAGTGGTTGGTCAAAATCCAGGTTTGCGCCTTGGAATGCTTGAGTTACTTGCCTTGGAACTGACTCCGGTGAGGTAATGTTATTTGTTGATGAAGCAGCTCTTCCTGTAGTTCTCCCACTTCGAGTTGTGGGCATACCCTTCACGAATTCTACACCTCCCCAGCAGAGTCGCCAATTAAATGTGGGCAAGGAAATCGTGCCTTGCCAGTTAGGGTTTCGTGTTGGCTGAGGAGGAGAGAAATCTACAAAGAGCACGGAATTGATTGGTTGATTGAAGAGGGGAGAACGACAGATGGGCGATTATTCCAATGACACGTGGCAGAACTCCTAGAATCCGGGAACCGTGTTAGGGTAGTAGGGATTCCAAGAGCCTTTTTGAGTCCATCGTTGTTGAGAGAATGTCTAAATCCCTTTTTAGTGCTTTTAGGTGGAATCTCTGAGCCTTTAAGTCACTAAAAAGGGTCATTTGATCTTCCCAGAGTCCAAGTCTTGAGTTTGAAGAGAGGTCCCCTTCCCAATGGAATGGAAGGGGTATTTATAGGATTCTTTGGAAAGTAGTCATGTGCAAGGCACATGCTTTCAAGGAATTTTCAGAAATACCCTTTAGCCATTAGAATAATGCCCATATTGCTCTCGCCCTTCTGTAGCCACCAATCCAATCCTCAATCGATTCTCAAACGAAGCCGCCTCCCACGAGTCTTCCGCCTCGGGACACGTGGAGGCTTCTAAAGGTCTAATACATTTATTTCGACGACCTCCGTCCTCATTTAATTAGGTTATCTGAACTCTAATTTGCACATTTAATTCAATTAGGTCATGTGAACTCTAATTTTACACTTTGGCCCACAGATATATATACACTAAAATTATTAACATGAAAATTTTAACATTTCACAACTCTTATTTTTAGTTTTAGTTGATTAAGTATAATGATATCATTAACTACATTTTAGCTAATGATAGAAATATGATTAGAAAACTATATATATATATATATATATATATATATATATATATATATAATATTTTTGACAAATCTATCTCTCATAAAAGAAGGCATTTGGAAACTTGGACAAAATCCCAAATTTACATGCATGCCCCTGCTTCTTTTCTGTATGGGGAGCATGCAGCGTGCCACATGTCCACCATAGTCACATACAAATACACATGTAAAACCCTAAACCCTAAACAAGTAGTAGTCTTTAAATGGAGTACTACAACCATCATCATATGTACGTATATACGCACAAAATGCATGATTTAAGCATGCCCACATATTCCATGCATTTCATACCGCTTCCTCAAGTCCCCTATAAATATCAATTCACTCCTCTTAATTCTCGCATCTTTTCACAAAAACCCTTGTTTCTCTTTGTCTTTCTAAAAATGGGGTTTCTCTCTCTAAAAACTGTTGTGTTATTGCATCTCTCAGTCCTTTTATTGAGTTGTTTGAATGTGCTTGGTAGTTATGATGGTGTAATGAGTATAGCAGATACACCCGATAATCTCCCTACCCAGCCTCCGGCTCAGGCCCCTCAGTACCACCACCCCAAACAATATCCTCCGGCTCAACCTCCTAGCCAAGCGACGGCTAAGCCACCGGTTCAACCAGCTCCAAGCCATGCACCAACTCAACCTCCAAGCCATGCACAAACTCAACCTCCAAGCCGTGCGCCAACTCAACCTCCAAGCCGTACGCCGAGTCCTCTGCCGCCGAGGAAGTTTGTAGCTGTGCAAGGTGTTGTTTACTGTAAGGACTGCAAGTATGTAGGGATCAATACCCTTTTGGGAGCCAAGCCTCTTTTTGGTAAGTTACCCTTGTTTTTTAAGAAAATATATAAATCCTGAATATATTTTTTTTGATACCAACTGAGCCAAGACATGTTGATAATCTTGAATATTTCTTTCAAAATAAAAAAATTTATTTATTTCCAGTGGCGGAATCAGAACATTTATAGAGGGTCAAAATATAACAGTAAAAAAATTATTTATTAACACTTGGAGTGCTTCTTTCAAATTCATTTTGCTTAATTATAGTATTTCACAACATCCTATTCCAACCCTGGTCAACTTTTGAGTTGTAAGTCTAATAACTTTAAATATACACACACATATATATATATATATTTCCCGAACTATGAGACTATTAATCAGACTTTAAAATTTTTAGTCAACTGATTAACTACTTTTATAGATAAATTATAAATTATAATTTATAATATTATATATTCAAAACCTTATATTGTGGCTCATGAGATTAATTAGCTTGAAAGAATGAATTCTAGCAACAAAAATAAAAATAAAATAAAAGAAGACAGATTTAATAATCTTGATAGGATAGAATTATGGTGAACTTATGGTCACTATAGTAGGATCCAAAAAAAATTATTTTATTTCTTTAGTTTTTTATTTTTAATTAGTTTACAAAGAGAATTGTTACCACTTTTTTACTTTACTTTGATGATAAAGTAAAAATAAAAAATACATAATAAATAAATAAATAATCCCCAAAAATTTCAAGGTGAGGGCTCATATAACCCGCTAGACCCCCTGTTCCGCCCATGTTTATTTCAAACCCATTAGCTTTGTGCAATCTTTTCTATTCTCAATTATGTAGGTACTCATTTCGTTCTAAATTAGAGTGACCTTATGAAGTAAATTTGCAAAATTTTAAAATTAACATAAATTTATATGTTTCTATTTTTTTTTATTGAAAAAGTACTATTATATATGTATGCATTTACAAACTAAATATATATATATATATATATATATATATATATTCCTAATTAAATTAATTCACATTAAATTGATATGAAATTATTTAGTTTTAATACAAACAAATATAACAATTGTAAATTAACTATAAAGTACTACTCTATGCTCCATCCCAAAATTAAATATACATTTTTATTTTTTAAAATCAATTTATGAAATCTTAAAATTCAAAATTTATATGAATACAGTCAAATTCTGGAAGCTTCCAGAAGTATTCTCTTTGACCGAATACAGTTATCATTACTAACTCTACACATTGTTAATATTCTAGGTGCTGTGGTACAACTACAATGCAACAACACCAGAAACCCATTAGTTGTACAAACAAAAACGGACAAGAATGGCTACTTCTTCATCAGTGCCCCCAAGACCCTCACAAATTACGGGTCCCACAAGTGCAAGGTCTCCATAGTTTCATCACCCTTGGCTACATGCAATAAGCCCACAAATCTTCATTACGGGCTATTGGGTGCCTTCTTGATGCCGTTAAATAAGCCACCGATCTCGACACACCCCATTGGGTTTGATCTGTTCAATGTTGGGCCTTTTGCTTTTGAGCCCTCTAGCAAAGAGCAATGCCAGCGTTGAGATAGTTAGGCATAGCTAGAGATCTGTTGGTCAATCTTCATATGGGCCAGATGATTTGGGACTTCTTGTGATTGTATAGTCAATAATATATATGATTATATGGTGTTGTATTATATATTAATTAGTGTTACTTAAGTTTGCTATGTTATGTTATGTATTGTATCATGCTTGTTGGTGACAATAAAGTGGTATTGATAAATTTTTATAATGAGTTTGGGGAAACTAATATATGAGCGCTTTTTTTTTTCTTTTTTTTTTTTAGTACTATCACCCGTTTCAAAATTAGAGATATAATTTGATTTTTGAAGTCAAAATAATTATATATTAATTTTTAAATTTATGTGAATTTATCTAATTTTAGTTGATACAATTACTATAATTGTATAATATATAACAAAAATTATTGTATTCTAGATCAAATTGTATCTATAATTTGGAACATAGGGGTATTTGGGCTAAATATTACTTCTTTCGATCCAAATTATAATAATATTGATAAATTTTTGAAAATTAATTTAAGATATTTTCAAATTTAAAATTGAACTGATTCATTAAAATTATGAAACAATAAATATAATAATGAATAATATTTTTTAGATAGTATATAAAATTCATCATTGTAATAGTTAAAGTTAAAAGTATTCACGTCAATTATGAGTTTGAAAATATTTTATAATAATATCAATAAAAGATGATTCTTTTTCGTGGAACAATTTCTTTTTTATAAATAATTTTCTTTTTTTCTAAAATAGAGGGAGTATATCACAAATATTTTGACGTTAAGAAAATTCTTTTATATCACAAAGTTCTTTCTTTTTAAGTTATTTGATTTTTTACTTTGGTTGAATTTATTTCTTCTTTTATTGTAAAGCTTGTTTCCTCTTCAAGTATAATAAAATATTATAATAATTATGAAAATTTTACATAATTATTATAAAATATAGTGATTGTGGTAGTGGGTGGTGGCGGCGACGATAAACGGTGGTGGTGGGTGGTGGACGATTGTGGTAGTGGTGGGTGGTGGTAGTGAAAGGTGGTGATAAGTGGTGGTTGTCAGAGAAATAAAATGAATAATTAAAAATATATAATTAAGATAATATGGGTAAAATAATGATTAAAAGTCTGTTTTTTTTAAAAGAGTTAGCTCAATGTCTTTTTTTAAAGACAAAAAGAGGTTGAATTTTTTTTATCAAACAATTTCTCCTGTTTTTATTATTATCATATCTTTGTGTGTGTTTAGATTATTGGTTTAGATACATCCCAACAAATTATGTCGCAGTGTGCATTTCAAATATTAACTCCCTAAAATTAAATATAACCACAAATACATATAAAAGTTATATTCTGTATTGTCATAAATTTGTGTCAAATTATAATTATAAAATTTATCAGTGAAATTTGGATTCGGTTATGAAGTTAATTTCATATTAAGTTGGTCAATTGACCAATACAGTATTGGCACACAGAGAAAAATCACTTTTCGATATGCGTATTGACATTATATTGATTAATTAACCAAAGTTAACTTCATGATAACCACTCTAATGAAATTTATATGAATTTTAAAAGGACTCTATTTTATCACATATCTTTTTTAAAAATTATCAATAAAATTTATCTAAAAAATTAATAATTAAAAAATCGATATAAACATTACCATTAACATAATCTTATCATTACTACTAATATTGAATTCTTCATATTCCATTAATCCAGTAAAATTCATAGGTTAGTTTAATTAATTTTTATTATAAATTATAAACTTAAATGAGAAGCCAATTTTAAATGATTAAATATTATTGAAGTAGTGTGATTGAATTGTTCATGTATAGTGCAAATTGATGCTTCAAAGATATTAAATGAGTCGATTATGTGATGTGATATTTCTATTAAAATAGTCGTCCGTTTTCAAGGGCCATGGCAAGTCAATGGCCCAGCATTGAATCTTGTTTGACATTTTTTTCCACCTTTAAAACATCCCACCCACATAACACCTACTTTCTATACTTGTACGTGCCATCCACATCACTCTGTGATTGGTTCGTGAATCTCACATTCTTCGTCGAAAGCGTATGACAAAAAAAGACCAAGAGTCCATACCAAAGCATTTCTTACCAAACCAAACCAAACCAAACCAAAGAAAGTGGAGTAGTATTAGCCCCTTGTTTTCATTTCTCCCCCCATCGCTTCAAAATTCATACTTTCTCTCTCTCTCTAAAACAGACCCTCCAATGGAAACCTCACTGAAATTCCAAGAAAATCAAAACCCGTCTCTAATTCCATCCCCAAACAGCCATAGCAGCAACGGTTCAAGCTGTAGCAGCAGCAGCAATCACAATGGACTGCACCACCCATCACCGCCGCCTACTCCAGCAACGGTACCCGTCACCAGATCCGAACCCAACAATCCATACCCGACAACCTTCGTCCAAGCAGACACTTCCTCCTTCAAACAAGTAGTTCAAATGCTCACCGGATCCTCTGAAACAGCCAAGCACGCCGCCGTTTCTACTTCCAGGCCTGACTTGCACAAGAATCCGATCCCGCCGATCAAGACTGGCCCGAGGAAAGAGAAAGGTTCCAAGCTTTACGAGCGAAGAAATAGCCTTAAGAACTTCAAAATCAGCCCATTAGTACATCATTCGGGTTATTCCGGATCGCCCAGGATACCCGGCAAACCGGAGATTTTGTCGCCCAGTATGCTTAACTTCCCGTCTCTGGCTCTCAGTCCGGTGACGCCTCTTATACCCGACCCGTTTAATAGATCTCCACACAGTGGTGTTAGTCCTAGTATAGATATGGAAGCTGAAAACAAAGCAATTGCACACAAGGGATTTTATTTGCATCCATCGCCTTCAAACACTCCAAGGGGCTCGGAGCCCCGACTCTTGCCTTTATTTCCAGTTACATCCCCAAAAGTTTCAGGTTCATCTAATTCTTCATAGATGGGTGTTTATTTGATGTATGAGATTATATATAATAAGTAATTTGGAATGGATGAGGAAAATGTTGTGATATAAATTTGTAACCTGCTAATTGAACGAGAAAAAGAAACAATCTTTGCTTTCATTTTAAAATTTTGATCTTTCATTTTCTTTATTTAGCTTTGTTGTGACTCCTCATCTTCTTAGATTCATTCAATATTGCATTGGGTTACTTCCAAATTTTGATTACTTTTGTTGGTATTTTTATGTTTTACATATTTGATTAAATTTACATACTTTTTCTCACAAAAAATGAAAGATTGAGATGGGATCTATCTCTTACCTTTTGGGCATTTAATTTTTGTCAATGGGAAGTGGAGAAGAGTGACTTGTGGGGTGGGAGAGAGAGAGAGAGTCAGTGGATTTAACAAATGGGGTTTAGCTGTCAAGAAAAGAGTAGAGGAATGGGAAAGGAATCTTGATCCTTTTGTTGTCTTTCTAAATGGAGAGATTGAGAGAAAGATGCCAAGAGACTGAGAGGGCAGGCTTGAGGTATACTGTGTGCTTGTGTTGTTATAGTGCATGAAGTTAACTTTGATAAATTTATCGATACGCATTTAGAGGTGTTCTCCCTCTGCGTGTCAGTACAGTATTAGTGAATCTGTTGTAAGCATTCGATGATTTCCTTACCACACTTGTCAACAAAAGAAAAAATACTATTGTTTCATCAATAACTTTGTGATAATACTGATTTTCTAATTGCCCCATCTTTATTTTTCTTGATCTATTTATAGCTATAGGTATGAGTAACAATGGTTGCCCTCCTTAATTGTAATACTCTAGTATAGCTAATTTGGACAATATTATATGATGAAAGAGAGAAACATCCCAACTTGAACAGATGACAAGAAATTAAATTTCACAATGGCCTTAATTTACCCTAATTGTTTAGTAAAAAAAAACATTTTAAAATTTTAATAATGGGGTTGTTTGGAATGATAATTCCCTGACTTTCTTTCTACAGTAAAGATGCTTTAATTAAACTATAGTTTCCTTCGTAGAAATTTTGCAAAAAGAGAATAATGGCTAGTGATTAAAATAGTAAAAGCTAGAAAACATGGTGGTGGGGGAGATGGGCATGAGCTCTGTATTTTGTTTCTTTGCTTTATTGTTGATTTTGTGCGACTTTTGGCCTGTTGGTTGATGAAACATTAATTCAAAATTTGAAATTTTCATGCACAATGACCATGGCTAATTTGGTCATCCCCAGCTTGGCAATCATCAGTTCATATTGACCAAGATTTCCGTCCTTGATATATGTTGTTTTAGGTGATTTTTTTTTTATTTTAATTATTTGTCGTTTTATATAATTTAAAAAAATTAACTACAATATTTCTAAGGAGTATGAAATAAATTTGATAATTATAGAAATTTAAGAGTATTAATGACAATTAATTTCTTTAATTATATTATTAAGGGACGGAGGGGAGTTGTTGTATTTTCATTCATCAAACAGTTGACTGCATATCTACTACTCCTATCTAATTAAAGGAAGTGCTCCCTCATTATCTTAATATAAGAAGTTTTAGAGAAGTGATTTTGTTTCTTGATATAAGCCGTTTGAGAATTTTAAGTAATCATTAATTATTTAGTTTTTTATATTATTCTAAGTAATAAATATAATTTTGGTTTTCTTATTATTTTTTATCTAATAAATAACACTCTTTTTTTTAATACAATGACAATATATACAATTGATATTATATTTAATATTATACAATTATTTTTTTAATACTTATGCACAACTCTAAGAGGTTGTTTGATAAAATTGAATGATAGATTTGAATGTTTAAGTAATCCGGATAAGTTGAATGAAACAGAATTCTTTCTGAATACTGAATGAAAAAATTTGTTTGATAATTGACATGTCTAAAATATCTGAATAACATAATTTTATTATTTTATCCCTCCGAAAAAATTCAAAATTGTTGTAAATATATTTAATATTACTCGATATAATAGTTAATATTGTAAAAAAAATTAAATATAAAATACTTCATTCAGTAGTCATTCAACCCATTCAGCCAAATAAATTACACTTGGTCATTCAGCTCAAAAATCTGACCGATTCAACCGATTTTTATCCAAAATAAACGCACAAAATGGATGACCAATCTATTCAATCATTCAACCATTCAGCTCTAAATAAATATCCCTGAAACTATCTATACATTCAAGCTTCACAATTTCGACTCTTTTAATGTCTTGTTACCCGTGAGCCTTTCCCTATCAGCTTGCATACCTGTGTGGCTGTGTTTCTTTGTGTGATTTTCTTTTGTTGCTTCAAAGCAAGGAATTGGAGACCCCCAATTTCAAAGGGTGGTTTTGGCCCACATGATCAATCACTTTACATCCAGCTTTAATAGTAGAATTCTTAGTAGTACCATGAATGAGAGGATGTTATTGTTGACATTCCCCACAACACAACTTTCCATATATATGCGCCCACTTGAACACATTGATGTGAAAACATAATCTTAAAGGCAAATTATTCTCTACACTTCTTTTTCTTTCCATTTCTAATCTTACACCAATGAATTTTGGGCTTATTAAATTCGTTGTATGCAACCTCGAAAGCGTTTAGTACATTTGAAAATCTTATTTATTTAAAAATAACATATTCAAAACGTAATTTATTTAACTCATAAATACTATTTCGAATTCGAACATAACATACTAAAAATATTATAAAACGCTGAGGTAGCCAAATAAATATTTAAAAATGAGACCAACTATATAACTAGAACTCGTTTAATTAAAGCGAGCATTGAGGTGTAGTAAAAATATTTTAAAATTAAATTTAGATATATTTAGTGCAATAAAAAGAAGAGACACCCAATTTCTAAGGGTCTTTTTGGTAATAACATGCACAGGCGAAGTAAGGAATTCAAAATTGTCAAAAAAAAAAATTCAGTACTAAAAATATTAATGCAATATTAAAAGATATAAATATAAAATAAATTTATATATATTTTGAATATATATATATATATATATATATATATATAAAGGATCTCAAAATTTTCCAAATACGTCACAACTACACATGTCATCATTATATTATTTGAATAACATGTCGGATCTTAAAATTTTCATTACATACCAATACAATGATAACATGTATATTTAAATTAATTTGAGAGACCAAATTTGAGACACTTGTTAACCATAATATTAATGTTATTTATTTGACTATAAAGCTAAGTTAATTTTTTAATATCAATCTTAATTGCCTTCCATCGAAAATTATAATTAATCTTTGAACTGTATTGAAAGATGAAAATAAATTTTATATGCTATTTTAAGTATAATATATATAGTATAAATTTATATTTTTATATATTATTTTAGGGTCAATATTAATGTTAGGCTTAAATATGATTCAATACCCTAAACTATTGGTCATATTCCACTTTAGTGATTTACCTTTCAATTTTATTAATTAGATGATTGAACTATTGATTTTTTTTTCCAATTCCATTCAATTGAGACTGCCACGTTAAAAATTGCTGACATGACTATTTGGGTGGGGGCATAAATCAGTTGATGTGTGCAAAAAAAAATAATTTTTATTTTGGGATTAAACACTATTGATATATTGAAGGATAAAATGGTCATACCCCTTTCATCAATACATTAAAACTAAACAAAAACAATAAAAGGCTAAAACCATCGTAACCCACCAACCAGACAAAAATAAAAATACAACATAACTAAAATTAATAAAATCAAAATCCAACCGTCGGCGATATACGAACCACCGGACATGGATTTCAGCCACACTGCAAATCACCGAACCTAGAACAACCAAACCAAAGCTAACCTTGACAACAACATCAATCCAAGCCCTAAACTATGCACACATAAAACTAAACAACACAACCTGATTTCTGGGCAACAAGAACAGTATGAACACATAAAACCGGTGGTTAAAGTATAATAATATGTGGTGTTGCATAGTAGCACATAATATTGCACAATAATTCTAATTATTGATTCTTACGTAAAAAATCACTACTCAATAATTGTTACAGTAATTACTGTTCAATATTTTATTTTATTAATTAAATAATTGCTACGTTGATATTTTATATTGTTAATTTAATAATTGTCATTGCACAGTATTTCAAATTATTAGATCAATAATTTATATTATTTGAATAATATTATTAGATAGAATTATTGGCAATGTCTAAGGAAGTTCTCGCTCAGGAGGGTCATTTAAGTGCGCTTAATAAGGAGAAATCATTACTTAGGAAGACCCCTTTTTCCAGGAACGAATTCGGTTGTTAATATTGTAATTCTGTAATATTATTTGTGAATAATTAATTGTTGATTTTTATGATATTTATTTTATGTGGATATAAATGAAGGAATTAATGTTGAGGTATTTTATCAGTATTTTATCAGAATGGAGGTGTTAAAAATCATCCGTATGTGAATTTCGGTCATTTTTCGTTCGGAATTTGGAAAAACTTTCTTCTACAAAGTTATAGAGAATTAAATTTCATATGGAATGGACATAAAGTTCGTATTTTTTTGATAAAAGGACAATTTATTATGAATTATTGAAGTTTCTGAATTTATAAATGATTTAAAGTATTTTTGGTGGAGATTTCTAGAAGGTGGGCCCCATATTTGTCCTTTTTTACCTCTTGATGCTGATTTTGGTGGGCCCACTTGTGGAGTGATGAGATTGTGATGCGGTGTTCGTAAGAAAAAAAATAAATTTAATAATATTTTATTAAATTCTCTATTTTGGTGTTCTAAGCATTTTTTATAAATAGTGTGCTTAGGTTAGAATTGAAAATCACATCAGAATCAAAAGTTTTCTCACTCTATAATATCGAGCGTATTTTTGTGAGTATTTAGATACTTTGAGAGTTGATAAGCAGTGCAAGTTTTCTTCAGCATTATATCTGATATTTCAGTTAGAAGTACTTGTCTTTTGAGGTAAGGGATGCTATTTTTTTCTTAAATGATGTTATTTCTTTTAATATCATTATATTGAAATATATATTGATATGAATTTTATTGTGAAATTTTTTTCTTTTCGTGTCGGGGTTACTATTCACGTATACGATACTATTCATGAATACGACACTATTTATAGAAAAATTAAATTTTCTTTTCTTTGTCTAAGTTGTTTATTATGGCTACTATCTTTGATTGTATCCATGTTTTGATCTTCATTCTTGAATTTTGCTCCACAATTGATTATTATGGAGTATTTTTGAACTTGGATAAACTAAAGTACGAATCTCTAATCTTTGTCCTTTTATCTCACTTGATTCATTTTTTAAAAATATTTTTTTTATCATCCCCAGTCCTAAATGGTGATATAAATGAATATTTTTGGCCTGTAGTGAAAGATAAAGGATTACTTGATGAATATCTTTGGCCTGTAGTGCAAAGATGAATGATTACCTGATGAATATCTTTGACCCGTAGTGCAAAGATGGATAGGTGTTGAGATGAACATAACCAACTGGTGATATAAATAAACTGGTGATCTATTTGGGGGCGTCACAACTGCAACAAATCTGAACAGGAAAGATAACAAATTGAATGGAAACTAGTATAAATTCATAACCAAATAGTAGATCAAAGAACAATGAGAAATAACGAAGAATCGATTTAGAAGAGACTTCAAGAGAAATGCCTATGTTATTTGTTTGTTATTTTATTTTGGTTTAATTTAATGCGAGATAAAAGTGGTTTGACAATTTCACCCTTCAATATATCAAAAATATTTAATCACAAAATAAAGACCTATTTTTTGAAACACATCAGCTCAATTATGTCCTACCGAGACAGCCACGTCAGCAATTTCTAACGTGGCAAGCTCAATTGAATGAAATTGGTAAAAAAAATTAATAGTTCAATCATCTAATTGACAAAATTAAAAGGTCAATCACCGAAGGGAATTATGACCAATAGTTTAGGGTAGTGAATCATATTTAAGCCTTAATGTTAATATAAATAGGTAGGGGATAAGAGGAGGAGGAGGGAAGGCATGGCCCTTTCTCGTGCCTTACTAACTATGTCATTGGACAATCATGAAAGGGAAGGGAAGGGAGACATAGCCCTCTATTGTCCCTTCCTAATTGCGCCATTAGAGTGCTATGAAAAGATGTTATTGTTGGAATTCCCCACAAGGTAACATTCTATATATGCATTTGAACACGTTGATGTGAAAACATAACCTTAAAGGTAAATTATTCTCTATAATTTTTTTTTCATTTTTAATCTCACTACAAGAAAATAATTTAATTTTGAGGGAATGTATTCCGTTGAAATTGATTTAATTCTGACGGAATTATTCAGTCGACACTAGTTCCGTCAAAATTCATATAAACTCGATGACATTCTGTCGAAATCAGGCATAGGCCTTAGCACCAAATTTTCCCTCCGGCGCGTTTACCACTACAGGAAAAATGGCTATCTGCGACCAAAGCTTTCAGTGACCGCGCTTTATGGTCGCTGATATTAGTAATAGTGACCGCCATCTGCGACCGGTACTGGTTCTGGTCGCTAGTCTATATCGAGGAGAAGAGAAGATCGAGGCACGGTGGTTCATTCATGGTGTATTCGTTCTTCTCCAAATCAGGGACCAATTTTAGAGGTTAGAAATACTTTTCAACTTCTTCTTCTTCTTTTTTTGGTTGTTTGTTGTTTTGCTTTTTGTTATGTTTGTTCTTTTTTTGGTTGTATGTTGTTTATTATGTAGGCTACGAATTTTTGTTTTAAGGGTTAATTTGTTGTAAAGAGTTGAATGAATGAAAATGATTTTGGGATTACTGAAATTTATAGCTTGTTACTAAAATTGTGAATATACTGAAATTATTGCAAATAGATTTATGATATTACTGAAATTTTTAGGTTAAATTATTGTTAGGGTTAATATGTGTTTTAATATAAGATTATTTGAAGTTGAATAATTTGTTATTGTATATATGAAAATGCTTTCTTTATTAAATACTGATTTTGCTGGCCTCTGTTAATTGATATAAGCTGCAATTTGTTGTTTCTTAGTGTTTTTGATAAAAGAAAATAAGATCCATCCAAATTTATGAAATTTGGATTATAAGGCGCTTTTTCTCACCTTGGGAATAAGCTCAAAGACAGATTAAATTTCCTTTTTGAATAGAAGAAATAAATTTTGTTAGATTAAAAGATAGAAAACAAACATAGGGGAGACAAGGAGTCTACCCCACCCTATAACAAGTGGAAATGAAAAAAGAAAACTCTGGGCAGCTCTCTTGTGACGTCCCCAAAATAGGTATACAACACTCATTCTGAGTCGCCAAATACATGGTACAGAAATAACTATAACTTTATTAATAAAATTGTCGTACAAAATACGACAACACATAAACTGTGAGTTTAAATACAAATATTGTCTTTTAGACAATATCAAGACTCAAATAAGTCCTCATTATAATTATTGGTACACTATTTTACAAAATAGTGAGGACTACTAAAACGACTTTCTAGAACCTTCATTCCATACCCCGACTAATACTCGTTACATTCTCGTCTCCTGAGAAGAAAAATGGAACAAAAAGGAAAAGGGTGAGCTCAACTAGCCTAGTAAAGAATATTATGACTAAGATAACATAGAACAAATTATCGTTAGTCCTAAACAGGGAAAAATCTGATAGAATACAATAGACAACAAGTTTTAAATCAATATTCGCAGCGAAAATAATAATTCATTAGAAGAGTTATGTAGAGAATGAAATCTACTTTCTTCTATGAATTTAAAAGTTCATCATCAATATTTTATCCATGTAACATCAATTAATATACATCTTGAATCAAATATTCATCTTTGCACTACAGGCCAAAGATATTCATCAGTTGGTCATGTTCATCTCAACACCTGTACATCTTTGCACTATGGGACAAAGATATTCATAAGAAAATCAACCATCTTTGCACTATAGGCCAAAGATATTCAGTAATATCATCATTTAAGACTGAGGATGATAAAAAATATTTTAAAGAAAACGAATCCAGTGAAACAAAAGAATAAATAATAAGGATTCGTACTTTAAACAGTCCAAGTTCAAAAATACTTCATAAATAACCATAGTGAAGTAAATTCAAAAATGATCAAAACATGGATACAATCAAAGCTAGTATCTATAATAGATATTTTGGACAAAAAACGAAAATTTAATTTTTACGTGAATAAAGGTCGTATTCGTGAATAAGGTTGTATAATGTGAATAGTCTTAGTATCGTGAATAGTAACCCCGACACTAAAAGAAAAGAATTTCACAAGAAATTTTTTACCAATATTTCGGCATAATGATATTGAAAGAAATAATATCATTTATAAAAAAAATAACATCCCTTACCTCCAAAAAGAAAGATTTTGATTTGGAATCTTTGGATTTAGTCTTTGAAAGAACTTACACCATATAGCAACACTCAAAGTATCAAAATACTCACAAGAATACACTCGATAATATAGAGAGAGAAATCTTTAGTTTCTGGTGTGATTTTCAATTCTAACTTAAGCACCCTATTTATAGGAAAATGCTTAGAACACCAAAGCAGAAAATTTAATAAAATAATATATTTATAAAAATTATTCACGCCCACCTCTTTGACAACTGAATTCAACATGTTTACAACACCAATGGGGCCCTCCAAATGACAAAAAAATGTTTTATTAAAAAAAATATTTAAAACTTCAAAAATCAATTATTTTAGAACTTCGGAACTTCAATAATTCATAATAAATAGCCCTTTTATTAGAAAAATTTGAACCTTATATCCATTCCATAGGAAATTCCATTTTCTACAACTTTGTAAGTTTAAGTTTTTTCAAATTCCAAGCAAAAATAGGCCGAAATCCACATACGGACGATTTTACAAGCTATAATCAAATTTCAGTCAAGAAATAGGGTCCACAAACATGAAAAACATGTTTTAAATATTTTTAGTAATAAAAATACTCTTCCTCCTCATTTATTCATATATCACACATTCATTGTAAAAATATCACCATTATTATATTATTATAATATAATAATATATTTAAATAAATTATTTTATTAGAAAAAAATCAAATAACAATTTTCAACAATTGTCACATTAAAAATTTTCTCCATCTATATCCACATAAAATGAATATTTTCTTTATCATATAAATTAATAATTAATTAATCACAAATAATATTACAGAATCACAATATCGACAACCAGGCCGTTCCCAGGAAAGAGGGGGCTTTCTAATAAGGATTTCTCCTTACTAGCGCGCAATTAGGTGACCAAACCTCTCCTTAGACAGAACTTTCTAAACATTGCCAATAATGTTATCTAATAATATTATTCAAATAATATGAATTATTGATCTAATAATGGAAAATACTGTGTAGTGACAATTATTGAAACAACAATAATATAAAATATCAACGTAGCAATTATTGAATCAATAATTACTGTAACAATTATTGAGTAGCGACTTCTTACGTTAGAATCAATAATTGGTGCAATACTGCAGTGTCTTCTTGTGTTTTATCCAAAGAGTATTTCAACAAGATTAATAGCAGAATAACTATGCCGTTATTTATAAACAACTTATAATTGTCATTTTCTTCATCCAATCATTTTCCGTTATGGGGCCCCCACGATATTAAGGTCGTGAGTGGTCGCATTTAATATTCCCCAAAAGAAGAATATTTCACGACCAAACGAATATTCCCCGACAACAATGAATATTCTATAACCACTTTCTTATTTGAAATATTTGCGCATTTTACCCATAACTAACCACATTAATCAAATCAACCCTTACTATTTCAAAATAATAAATAGAGGAAATTTAATTTCATTTATAATAAGTTAGGGTCTTACAACCTCCCCTCCTTATGAAATTTTGTCCTCGAAATTGACGTACATACCTGGTGTTTCGAAAAGGTGAGGATACCTCGCTTTCATTTCTGTTTCCAACTCCCAAGTCATTTCCTCTATAGCATGGTTCCTCCACAAAACTTTGACTTGTGTTATGACCTTTGTGCGTAGGACATGCTCCTTCCTATCCAAGATCTTGACAGGTACCTCTTCGTACGTTAAGTCTTCGGCTATTTCGTCTGGTTCTAACTCAATAACGTGGTTCGAGTCTTTCACATTTTTACGAAGCACAGATATGTGAAAAACATTATAAACACGAGACATACTTGGAGGTAACGCAAGTCTATAGGCCACATTTCCTACTCGGTCAAAAATCTGAAATGGTCCAATAAATCGTGGATTGAGCTTCCCTCTTTTCCCAAATCTTGTAACTCCCTTCTATGGAGCAACACACAACAATACATGATCCCCAATACTAAATTCCACGTCCTTTCGATGAAGATCCGCATAACCCTTTTGTCGATCATGTGCCATTTGTATACGTTGTTGAATTATTTGGATCTTTTCTGTAGTAATACGTACCAACTATGGTCCCAACAATGTTGATTCACCCACCTCATCCCAATATACTGGAGATCGACACTTTCATCCATACAATGCTTCGAATGGAGCCACACCTATACTTGCCTGATAACTGTTGTTGTAAGAGAATTCCATCAATGGTAAATACTTATCCCAACTCCCTTTGAAGTCTAGGACACAGAGTCTTAATAGATCTTCAAGAGTTTAAATAGTCCTTTCTGATTGTCCGTCCGTTTGAGGATGGTATGCCGAACTGAATCGTAAATCCATGCCCATAGCTTTTTGCAAGCTAACCCAAAATCGTGAAGTAAATCTTGGGTTACGATCCGAAACTATGGATACTGGCATGCCATGCAATCTCACAATCTCATTTACGTATATACGAGCAAGACGTTAAAGGGAATAAGTCTCCCGTATCGGCAAGAAATGAGAAGACTTGGTTAATCTATTAACAATAACCCAAATAACATTTATGCCTTAAGAAACCGTGGGAAGACCCATAACGAAATCCATGGTAATGTGTTCCCACTTCCATTTCGGAATCTCAAGTGGTTGCAATGGAACCTTAGGCACTTGATGTTCTGCCTTTACACGTTGACAAGTTAAACACCTCGAGATAAACTTTGCAATCTCTCTCTTCATATTGTTCCACCAAAATATATGTCGAAGATCATGATACATTTTGGTACTTCCAAGATGGATTGCAAACGATGTATTGTGTGCCTCCATCATGATCTTATTCTTCAAATCAGAGTCGTTAAGAACACAAAGTCTGGAGTGGACTCGAAGTATTCCTTCTTCATCGATTCTTGCTTCTAGAATAACACATTCTTGTACTTTCTTCTTCATACGCATCAGCTTCGGGTCTGTGGCTTGAGCAACTTTAACTTTTTCGATTAAATTCGGTTCTATGCGTATACTTGACATCATCGCATGGGTCCCCGGAGTCTTGAATTTTATCTTCATCTTTTATAAATCACACAAAATGGGCCTTTGTGTTGACAACATCGCACTCGTTCCTGCATATGATCTTCTATTCAACGCGTCAGCTACTACGTTCGCTTTTCCAGGATGGTATTGAATGGTGTGTTCGTAATCTTTCAACAGCTCAAGACAATGTCGTTGTCGCATGTTGAGTTCTTTTTGGGTGAAGAAATATTTGAGGCTTTTATGGTCTGAATATATCTCCACTTTCTCCCCATATAGATAGTGCCTCCAGATCTTTAGCGTGAAAACGACTGCTGCCAACTCTAGATCATGAGTAGGATAATTCCTTTCATATTCTTTAAGTTATCGCAAGGCATAAGCTATGACTTTCCCATGTTGCATGAGAACACATCCTAACCCTTTGCCCGAAACATCGCTATAGATAACAAATCCATCCGAACCAGACGGTATTGTCAGAACAAGTGCCGAAATGAGTCTCCTCTTGAGCTCTTGAAAACTCTTCTCGCATTCCTCGCTCCATACAAATTTTTTATCCTTCTGAGTCAACTGAGTTAACGGAGTAGCGATTCGAGAAAACCCTTCCATGAATCTCCGATAATAACCAGCTAAGCCCAGAAAGCTATGTACTTTGGTCACCGTCTTCAGTTGATCCCAACTTTGTATTGCTTCAATCTTCGCCGGGTCAACAGATACTCCATGTTTTGACACTACGTGCCCAAGGAATGCTACTTCCTCAAGCCAGAACTCGCATTTCTTCAACTTGGCATACATCTTATTTTCATGAAGCCTTTGGAGTACCAGCTTCAACTGGTGCTCACGATCTTCACGACTTTTGGAATATATGAGGATGTCATCAATAAAGACCACAATGAATTGATCCAAATATTCCTTGAATACTCGGTTTATCATATCCATGAAAGCCGCAGAAGCATTAGTCAATCCAAAAGACATGACCAAGAATTCATAATGCCCGTACCGAGTTCTGAAGGCAGTCTTTGGAATATCCTCAGTTCTAATCTTCAGCTGATGATATCCAAAACGAAGATCGATCTTTTAAAAGAATTGTGCTCCTTGTATCTGGTCAAACTGGTCATCAATGCGAGGTAGCGGATACCTATTCTTGATAGTGACATGGTTTAATTTCCGGTAGTCGATACAGGAGCACCCCAAGGAGATGTACTAGGATGAATGAAACCGATGTCCAAAAACTCCTGTAGTTGGACCTTTAGCTCCTGAAGTTCAATAGGAGCCATTCAATATGGGGATTTAGAAATGGGCTTGGTACCAGGTTCAAGATCAATAAAGAATTCAACTTCACGTTCTGGGGGTAGACCGGAAAGTTCTTCAAGAAATACATCAGGAAATTTACTAACAACAGGAATATTATTCAAATCTGACGTGTCTTTATTCAAACCATAACATGGGCTAAGAAAGTTTGACATCCATTTTTCAATAAACAAATAGCTTTATGACTTGATATGACAGTGATTGATTTTAGTGGTTTAGTTGCTTGAATTCGTACAATCGTTGGTTAGGAATATAAAATTTAACAACCTTACGAAAACAATAAATTTTGGCATGATGAGTAGTTAACCAATCAATCCCTAAAATCATATCAAAAACAAGTATCTTTAAAGAGATAAGGTCAGCAGGTAATGTGATGGTGCCAACTTGGATCAAACAAGATTTATAAACAGTGGATGTAATGAAAGTTTCTCTTAACCGAGTCTCCACAGATAATTTAAAGTCTAATTTCTCCGGAATCAAGTTTAAAAGTTGAGCACAAGCAGGAGAAATAAATGAATGGGTAGCACCAGTAATGTATAAACTTCGCAAGAATTTATGACTAGCTTACCCGTGATCACCTCGTTTGGTTCCTCGTATTTTGACCAGTCACAACAAATGCTCTTCCAGGAACCGTTGACTTTGACTTTTCTGGGACAGCCTTTTGAGTCACCATCCCCGCTGGACTTGGTTTCGCTACCGTACAATCTCGAGCGATATGTCCTTCCTTTCCATAATTATAGCATACCTCGAATGCTGTGGCGGTTTTAATGATATGTCCTCTTTTTCGCATTTATAGCCCACGACCGGTGGTTGTTCTCCTCCCTTAGAACCGATTCTGTCTTTGGTGGCCGACATCTTCACATTGTCATTGTTGAATCTCCTCTTTTAAAATCTCCCCCGACTCGCTTCTTCTATTTTCATGGCCATGATTACCACCAGAGTGGTCATTTCTTGTCGCATTTTTCTTTCCCCCACGGAGTTATCGTTGTTCGATGATCACCGTCACCGAGATGACTACTGGTTGTGGTCCCTCAAATAACGTACTCATTATCTCGCTCTAATAATTGAGCCTCATTGACAACATCTGAATATAACAAAATTTATGAGAAATGAGATATCGACGTATGTCGGGTTTCAAACCTCTCGTAAACATCCGCCATCATCGTTCCTCATTCTCGCACCAAATGAGGTGCGAACTCGATAACTCATGAACTTCGCTTTCGCCGATTGGGACACCGTCATGTTGTTTTCGCTCCATCCTAATAAACTTTGCCTCCTTCGTATACGACGAATACTTTCGGAAAGTACTTGTCATTGAAGCAGTTCAAACGCTTCCCCTAGACATGCCGAGGGTCTTTGGATGGGTATGCTTCACAGATTCCTACCAGTAATTTGCCTCGTTACGGATCATAAATGTGGCGAATGGAACCTTCTGTTCCTCCGTGCATCCCAAGATGTCGAATATCTTGGTAATTTGCTTGCCCACGTCTCGCCTCTTTAATCGGATCCGATTTTCCCTGCACTCGGTGGTCCCAACTCTTTGAACTGCTTGGCTGTGACAAACGTACGTTGCTATCATTTCCACCTGTATTTTGTACACGAGTCTCCTTCGTCTAATTTTGCATAAACTGCAAAAAGCTTCTAAACATTTCATCGTTCATCGTCGATCAATGGTGTTGTTTTTATGGGAGGAACATTATTTTACTGTTGACGCTTTTTTTTCTCATTGGTGGGTAAAGGTGTCTCCACGGTTTCATTTACTCCACTGATAACATTCTCGGTTGCCATTCTCAAATACTCCATAAAACAAGGGTTAATTGAAGAAATTAACATATCACATAATATCCCTTTATTTTAACCAACCAACAAATAAGCTCAGGTAGGACACACTGGCGATGGATTTACTCGTCTCTCCCCTCCTAGTTCTATTCCCCGATCTCCGCCAGAGTTGATTATCCCTAAGCTCTGATACCAACTGTGATGCCCCCAAAATAGGTATACAACACCCATTCTGAGTCCCCAAATACATGGTACAGAAACAACTACAACTTTATTAATACAATTGTCGTGCAAAATACAACAACACATAAACTGTGAGTTTAAATACAAATATTATCTTCTATACAATATCAACATTCAAATAAGTCATCATTACAATTATTGATACACTATTTTATAAAATAGTGAGGACTACTAAAATGACTTTCTAGAACCTTCATTCCATACCTCGACTAGTACTCGCTACATTCTAGCCTCCTGAGAAGAAAAATGGAACAAAAAGGAAAAGGGTGAGCTCAACTAGCCCAGTAAAGAATATTATGACTAAGATAACATAAAATAAATTATCGTTAGTCCTCAACAGGGAAAAATCTGATAGAATACAATAGACAACAAGTTTTAAATCAATATTCACAGCGAAAATAATAATTCATTAGAAGAGTTACATAGAGAATGAAATCTACTTTCTTCTATGAATTTAAAATTTTATCATCAATATTTTATCCCTGTAACATCAATTAATATACATCTTGAATCAAATATTCATCTTTGCACTACAGGCCAAAGATATTCATCAGTTGGTCATGTTCATCTCAACACCTGTACATCTTTGCACTACGGGCCAAAGATATTCATAAGAAAATCAACCATCTTTGCACTACAGGCCAAAGATATTCAGTAATATCATCATTTAGGACTGAGGATGATGAAAATATTTTAAAGAAAACGAATTCAGTGAAACAAAAGAATAAATAATAAGGATTCGTACTTTAAACAGTCCAAGTTCAAAAATACTTCATAAATAACCATAGTGAAGTAAAATTCAAGAATGATCAAAACATGAATACAATCAAAGCTAGTATCCATAATAGATATTTTGGACAAAAAACGAAAATTTTATTTTTTGTGAAAAGTGTATGATTCGTGAATAGTCAGATATCGTGAATAGTAACTCGACACTAAAAGACAAGAATTTTACAAGAAAAATCTTACCAATATTTTAAGCATAATGATATTGAAAGAAATAATATCATTTATAAAAAATAATACCCTTACCTCCAAAAAAGAAATCTTACGATTAGAATACTAGATTTAGTGCTGAAGGAACTTGCACCGTATAGCAATACTCAAAGTATCAAAATACTCACAAAAATACGCTCGATAATATAAGGAGAGAAATCTTTAGTTTCTGGTGTGATTTTCAATTCTAACTTAAGCACCCTATTTATAGGAAAATGTTTAGAACACCAAAGCAGAAAATTTAATAAAATAATATATTTATAAAAATTATTCACGCCCACCTCTTTGACAACTGAATTCAACATGTTTACAACACCAATGGGGACCTCCAAATGACAAAAAAACATTTTTATTAAAAAAAATATTTAAAACTTCAAAAATTGTTTATTCTGGAACTTCGGAACTTCAATAATTCATAATAAATAGCCCTTTTATCAAAAAAAATTTAACCTTATATTCATTCCATAGGAAATTTCATTCTCTACAACTTTGTAAGTTTAAGTTTTTTCAAATTCCAAGCAAAAATAGGCCGAAATCCACATACGGACGATTTTACAAGCTATAATCAAATTTCAGTCAAGAAATGGGGTCCACAAACATGAAAAACAAGTTTTAAATATTTTTAGTAACAAAAATACTCTTCCTCCTCATTTATTCATATATCCCACATTCATTCTAAAAATATCACCATTATTATATTATTATAATATAATAATATATTTAAATGAATTATTTTATCAGAAAAAAATCAAATAACAATTTTCAACAATTGTCACATTAAAAATTTTCTCCATCTATATCCACATAAAATGAATATGTTCTTATCATATAAATCAATAATTAATTATTCACAAATAATATTATAGAATCACAATATCGACAACCAGGCCGTTCCTAAGAAAGAGGGGGCTTTCCAATAAGGATTTCTCCTTACTGGCGCACAATTAGGTGACCAAACCTCTCCTTAGACAGAACTTTCTAGACATTGCCAATAATGCTATCTAATAATATTATTCAAATAATATGAATTATTGATCTGATAATGGAAAATACTGTGTAGTGACAATTATTGAAACAACAATAATATAAAATATCAACGTAGCAATTATTGAATCAATAAAATAAAATATCGAATAGTAATTACTGTAACAATTATTGAGTAGTGCGTTCTTACGTAAGAATCAATAATTGGTGCAATACCGCAAAGCTTCTCGTGTTTTAACCACCGAGTATTTCAACAGTATTAACGGTAATAACTACGCCGTTATTTATAAACAACTTATAATTGTGGTTTTCTTCATCCAATCGCTTTCCGTTATGGGGCCTGCACAAGGCTGCGCCGTCGTACGAATATTCCCCGACAGTAAGAATATTTCATGACCAAACGAATATTCCCCGACAACAATGAATATTCTATAACCACTTTCTTATTTGAAATATTTGCGCATTTTACCCATAACTAACCACATTAATTAAATCAACCCTTACTATTTCAAAATAATAAATAGAGGAAATTTAATTTCATTTATAATAATGTGTGAATCACTTGTCTAAACCACCAGGGGCTATGCTCGTGCATGTAATCCTCTCCCTGGCCTGGATGGTCGATCTCGGCATTGTGAAGGGTTTTTTGTCGTTCTTTGTTCAAATTATCCTTGGTGCGGACGACGCACTTCTGCCAGAATAATGTCTGAATCACT
This sequence comes from Panax ginseng, assembly GCA_020205605.1. Lineage (NCBI taxonomy): Eukaryota > Viridiplantae > Streptophyta > Magnoliopsida > Apiales > Araliaceae > Panax > Panax ginseng. The sequence continues at coordinate 11,580,328 of CM035128.1, read as the reverse complement.
GAAGCCTGTGCATCCTCCCATCTATACCTTTTCTGCAAATAAAACAACAATAATAACATTACTAAACAATTATCCTTAATTAAAATATTATATCATCTGTCATAATTAAAAAAAAAACATACCTGGAATTCAGCCCAAACAGCATCCTTGGGCGATAGGTGTGCTCTCCCACGTAATCACAGGTGTAGGCCAATTTTGTAAACATAACTGTGGTATGCACATGACGATCTTATTATCTGAAAAATCACTATAGTATACAACAATTTACATCAAACATAAGTAGATATATTAAAGCAATTTACATCTAAGTTCTATATATCTTGTATAAATGAAATCTAAAATGCTTATATATAAATGATGCGGGACGTACGTGCTATTCGGAGGAGGAAGAATCTGAATAAGAATCCGATCATCCGGATTAGTAGGGGCCTTGGGCATATAATTAGGTCCCCTACCCAAGTCGCGCTTTTTCTGCGCTGTTTCAGAAGCCATCTGTATATTACAAATTTCAAGATGTATATATGAGTTATATTTGATTACATGTATATATGAATATATAAAATGACAATAAACATGACAATGATATAAACATGTACATATATGAATATAAAATGACAATAAACAAAAATTGCATTTAAATAGTTAAGTACATAAACATGACAATGATATAAAAAACATGTAATGCTAAACATACATTTCATTTGTTCAAGTGTCAAAGTCTAATTCAGAATCATCTTGTATACGTGTTGCAGATTCATAACCATCATCTGCTTTAGATTCAGTGTCAGATTCAGTCAATAACTCTTCCTCCCCAGTATCAATGTCATCTGACACAAGTATTGACTCAGGATCTAATTCATGTGGTTCATCTCCACCATCTAACTGGATTACTTCATTATCCCCCTCCTCATTTATTATAGTTTGACTATGAAGCATCTGCTCTTGGTAAATCTCCCCATCAACTACTTCTACACGACTACGCGCGGGAGTATGAATTACAACTTGTCAATCTGTAGGCGGTCTATCCTTTTTCCTAACAGGACTAGGAGTGTAGTATACTTTTACTGTTTGAGTTGGTAAAACAAACGGTTCGTTGGAGTACGCAGACCTATGGAGGTCAATATCGACGATTCCTTGTCTATCAACACGTATCCCTTATTTTGAATCAAACCAACGGCACTTGAACAAGTGAATATGTGTAACACCCCAGTCCCACATTGAAAGATAGGGGAAAAATTTGTCTGCATATAAGGAAATAAGTTACTACCAATAGTACCTTCAAGTCATGACCTTTTGGGTGAGCCTGTGGTGGGCTAAGTTGACCCAAGAAGATACTATTGGGCCAGTACTTTGAGGCCTTATTTTGATGGATTTGATTCGATTTGGACTTGGTATTTGACCCAAGATTTGTTTCGAACTCGAGATTTGACCTGGGTTGTTACATATGGTATCAAAGCCGACTCTCGAAAGCTCGGGTCGGGTTATCCGATCGGGTTGCCGGAGGTGGGGACACGAAGGCTGGTGGTAATTCCCACAATGGAGAGATGGAGGTTCGGAGGTGGGGACACGAAGCCAGCCGGTAATATCCCACAATGGCTAGAGAGGCAAAGATCTTTGGGCTGTGTGTGTGATCAGTTCTAACAGGGACGTCAGAAATTTAAAGTGGGGGAGTTTGTAACACCCCAGTCCCACATCGTAAGATAGGGGAAAAATTTGTCTGCATATAAGGAAATAAGTTACTACCAATAATACCTTCAAGTCATGACCTTTTGGGTGAGCCTGTGGTGAGATAAGTTGACCCAAGAAGATACTATTAGGCCAGTAGTTTGAGGCCTTATTTTGATGGATTTGATTCGATTTGGACTTGGGATTTGACCCAAGATTTGTTTCGAACTCAGAATTTAACCCGGGTTGTTACAATATGACCCCCGTAAGTGCCCTTGTAGGACAACTCTACGATTTCCTCCAACTCACCATAAAAGGCACGACCAAGCTCATTGTAACAATCTCTTTGTACACACACTCCAGAGTTCATTGTTCTTTTACCGCGCCCATATGCCTTTGTATAAAATTCACAACCATTTATTTTGTAACCATTGCGGTTGACTTGGTCCCTGTCTGGTCCCATAGCTAGGACTTATACATTAGCCGGAATCGTTGATCCCTCAGTCAAAGCCTACAAAAACTCCATCTTATTAAATAAAGTCATAGTTAACATGGAGTGTGTGTATATATATATATATATATATATATATGTCGTGCTTAAAAAATTGAACTTACTTTGTCCTTTAGCCAAAGTGCAAATTTTTTATCACGATTGATTTGAATATCTTTATCAGTTATGCCGGGATGCTTCACTTTTAACTCGTCATCGTACAATCTATACCATGTTATAAACATTAACATATTGGAATAAATTTTCAACTTAAAAGATAAATTATCAAGTTTACATGTGTACCTCACAAATTCGTCAATCTCCTCGCAATTGAGAAGAATGTAAGTATGTGTAAATGTAATTCTTGCTCAGAGAGGAATATGTACTTTCCTTTTTCATAAGCGCGGTCCGATAGACCAAATACAGAGAGTCGACCATTTAGTTCAACATTTCCCCTATCATCATGTCTCGATACTCGATTGGCCTTTGTTAAGATTTCGTCCGAAAAATAGTCGGAGACAAACGTAGATATCTCATCGAAACTGTATGCCTCACATATCGACCCCTCGAAATAAGATCTATTTTTCACCTTTCTCTTAAGTTTTCCCATCACCCTCTCGAAAGGGTACATCCATCTATATTGAACTAGACCCCCAACACAAGCTTCATAGGGAAGATGGATTTATAAATGCTCCGTGGAGTCAAAAAAACCAGGTGGGAATATTTTTTCCAGTTTATACGTGATCTCTATGATGTTCTTCTCAAGTACAGACATTTCCTTCTCATTTAATGATTTTGAACATAAGTCTTTGAAGAAACGACTAAGATCCGTCAAAGAATCCCAAATTAGTTTATCAAGCAGATCCCAAAATGCTATAGGCATGAGTCTCTCCATGAACACATGACAGTCATGACTCTTCATCCCTTACAATTTCCCACCCGTAACACACCTTGCAATGTTTGACGCATATCCATCTGATAGTTTCAGAGACTTAACCCATGTGCACACATCTTCAACTTGCTTTTTGGATAATGTGTACCTTGCATGCGGTTTGACAATCTTACCATTAGGAGATTCATAAAGTTCTAATCCAGGACGCTTACAAATATCTTTCATGTCCAAACGTGCCTTATTATTATCTTTCATCTTCCCCATAACATTTATCACGGTGTTAAAAACATTCTTCTCAATATGCATCACATCTAGATTATGACGAATCAAATTTGTAGACCAATAAGGCAGTTCCCAAAAGATGCTTCTCCGAACCCAGTTATGAGATTCGCCAAACCCATTGATTATGTTTGTGGCATCAATCTTACCAAATGGGATAACCAAAGCAATCTCATCACACGATCTCACATCTCCGTTTCTCGACAATCGCAGTGCGGGCATATCATTGTCTACTTTCCCTTTCCTCAAGTGTTTCTATTTCTTCAAACGGGTGATCTACCAAAGAAGAAGCGACGATGATAGCGGTCCAAACCAAAGAAGGCTTTCGACCTTTTGATAAATTGAAAGACTTTGTATGTTCCATACAATATGGACAAGCCAACTTCCCGTGTGTACTCCATCCAGCTAACATACCATAAGCTGGGAAGTCACTTATAGTCCACATAACCGTAGCCCTAAGGTTAAAATTTGTTTTCATTGCAACATCCTAAGTCTGTACTCCATCCTCCCACAATACCTTCAACTCGTCTATAAGAGGTCTCAAGTAAACATCTAAGTTCTTTTCAGGACTCTTAGGACCAGGAACCACGTGTGAAAGAAATAAGTATGGCTGTTTCATACACATCTAAGGAGTCAAGTTGTACGAAGTAACAATCACAGGCCAACATGAGTATGGAACAACTGAGTGGCCAAACGTATTGAAACCATCGGTGGACAATCCAAGCCTCACATTTCTAGGTTCCAATGCAAACCCAGGATGTGCTAAGTTGAAATCTTTCTAAGCCTGCCCATCTGCGGGATGATTTAGTTCTCCATCTTTAGCTGGAGATTTTGCATGCCAACTCATATGTTCAGCTGTTCTTGAAGACATGTACAATCTTTTTAGCCGATGTGTTATTGGAAAATACCTTAGAATCTTAAACGGTATACTTGATTTATTTGTAGTCACACCCTCTTTATTAGGCCTAAACCGATCATGACTGCAAAACGTTCACCTTGTCATCTGTTCATTTTCCTTATAAAATAATATGCAATCGTTGGGACATGCATCGATCTTTTGGTATCCAAGACCCAACTTCTTCGCCATTTTCTTACAAAAGTAATAGTTATCAGGTAATTTTTCACCGTCAGGCAACATACTCTTAATGGCCTTCAAGAACGACTCAAAACACTCATGGCTCATGTTGTGATCAGCCTTGATATTAAGTAATGTCGCCACTGCAGACAATATAGTGTGTTTGGTGCAACCATGCCACAATGGCTCGCTACCCTCGTCTAACAGCTTAAAGAAGTCTTTGGCATCAGAATTCATATGTTCTCAATCAAAATTTGGCCCTGCAAAATCATGAACCATTTCATTCATACGATGAGTACTACTGCCCAAATTGTGTACTTCTGTGATGCCACTATCTCTTCTTTGCACATGTGCCCACCAGCATTCTTCGTAATTTTTCATGAACCTAGAAACATATAAATGATAGTTTACCATATCTCTATCCATATAATTTACATTCTTACACTTCAAACATGGACATCGTATATGCGAATGACCATTCATACATTCCGGGTGACTATACGCATACTTCAAAAAACATTTGGCAACGGATCTAAATTCAACAGAAGACTTATCTGGGCACTTGACTTTTCGTCGTGCCATCCGACTACTGATGCGAATAGAGGTCCATGATTCCACGAGTACTACTACACAGATAACATTATAAATGTTAACATATGAATTGAGCATACTTGTAACCATATGACTTGAGCATACTTGTAAGCATATGATTAACATTTAAGCATACTTTAAGCATATGATTAGCTCGTTAATATTATAAATGTTCGCAACTATCTGACCAAAAAAAATTGCCAGAGTCTCCCCTATAATATGGACTAGCCACATGCACGACGGCATGAATATATGGTCATTTCTAGGTACCCAAGACACAAACCAAGAAAAATATACAAATTCCCAATATAATAAGACCAAAACAATAACGAATGAATGCAAATTAAAGCATTAAAAAGTTATATACTTGAACATACTTTTGAGTATCTTGGAGATTCATTCATATCAACCGAGCCTCAAAAGCTTTCCTTTGCTAATTTCTATCTTACAACTCACATCATTAAATGCAACCAAACCTTTAACAGGTTATAATAGGCATGACGTAGTATTTGATATGGTAGTGCTCAAGAAGATCAAACTTGACTTAATAACTTCCTTGCAAATCACGAAAGAAGTTGAAATATCAAAGTACTCATTTTGAAGGTTATTTTTGTTACTAAATTATTCTAATAGTTATTCAATAATTTTAACATATTTTTATGTTTCAATTTTTGCAATTAATGCCTAGTTATTCTCGATTAGTATCTCTGCAATACTTTTAGGATTGTTCATAGATTAATTAAGACGATTATTATATTATTATATTTTCATTTATCAGTCTTATTTTATGATTAAGTTATAAAAGATCTTGTATTCCTCATGGTTAAAGGTAGGTTCCATCTGTTTAGCAGTCTTATTTTATAACTAAGAAACTAATGATTATGCCAACTCATGCTTTGACTCTAGACCAATTACTCATCAGCCAACGGATTGAAGACGAAAGCTTTTTTATATATAAATAAAACCTCAATAAAACTTTTTTGATGGAAAAAGACTCCTAATTGCAAATTAATCTGAAAACCCATCCCAACTTCTAAGCATGTCCCTTCTAGAGTTGTCCTAGTTTACATAAAGAAGATAGGGAGGAAAAACACAGCGTAACAACTTATAAGAAGAAAATGATTGCAGAAACCACAGGAAAAAAATATTTACAATAAAGAACCTGAATGAAAAGGTACAAGTTTATCATATTACTCGGGAAAATACCCAAACAATGTAATCCAGGATGCATAATAACACATAAACAAGTCTTTGTAGAAACTTGACAATTCCTATGAAAAAACAGGTTATCAAACTAGTGGCGGACTAAGGAAATGATACCCAAACAATGGTTGAAAATAGATGATATCTCCACTTTTAAGATCGGAATCCACTAAAAATGATTTTCATGTTCCAAAGACAAAATGATGTTACCTCTTTATTACAATCGCATACCCACAGGAGTTAAACATAACAAATTAATCTATTTGAATGTGTACTTAGATGCTCACATTCGGAAAATACATAAAGATCTCAACGATAGCCATGTGTCTTGATGAACCGGCCTAAGCAGAGTTATATCTATTGTTGACAAACCCAAATAGTAAATGTAACTCCTTTTTCTTCACAAGATTTGAAAAAAAGGTACGTTTAATTTAACTAAACTAGGCTCTCTTGCAAGGTATATATAAGCGAAAATGCACCAAACGTATGCTTATAAGAATTTGATTTTTAGAAACTTAATATTAAGCACTAAAGCTATGTTTTACCTCAGCCCATAGGGGGTATAAATTATGAGAAATGGATCTCAGTAATCGTAAATAGTTTGAAACTTTTCAGTAGAGTTTCGTGGGGTAATGCTTGGACAAAAAAATGTAGATTGATAGCTTTATAAACTTGAATTGAACCATAAAAATAATTTATATATGGATACAACAATTTTGAAAAATGGGTAAAATTACTTATCACCTTGGGCTCAAGAACTCATAATATGAAATAAATTACATACTACCAATAAGGTAGAATACCCAAAATCGAAGAATAATGCAGTGGGGAAAAAAATTCATCAATAGAATAACATCTGACCTTACGTTAACAGTTTAATAAGCTAAAATTAACACTTATGATTCAGTTAGAACCCTTTCTTTTTGCTACCCTGCTATCCAAATTTAACATGGGTCAGTTTAAATTTAAACTATCTTGCTCCAATTCAAAAATATAGAGAATTAGGGTTATATGTGGTGGCGGCGATGGCAGTGGGCAGTGGTGGCGAGCGAGACTCCTATTCTCCCCCTTTCTCCCTCTCCTCTCTGAGTTCCCTCTTTTCTTTTCCTCCCGTATGCTGTGTCATGCGAATACCTAGAACTGATTACATTTAGTTTGATCATGATCAAGCATCTGCGACGCGACGCTGTCGCCGCTTATATTTTAATGACTTGGACTTTATCGGTGAGCGTGCGACGCGGTTGATTTGATTTTAAGTGGTCGCGCAAAACCTTGGCGCCAACATTTCCTGCCAAATTTTGGGAGGCAAAATTATGATAGCGACTGTAGTCGCTGATCTATAATAGCGACTGGATTAAATTATGGTCGCAGATATCGGTCGCAGATAGTAGTATTAGGGACTGCATATGCGATCGCTGATAGTAGTGGTCGTTGTTAGGCCTTTTTCTTGTAGTGTTTTGAGTACTCCTATTCTAAGTTCCTAACACTTTGAAAATAGATTTCAACAATCCTCAAATAATAGGACAATGCAAAAATAAATGAGTGTGTGTCGTCACTCTGCCACATAAAACAGAGGTATGGAATTAAGAGCATTATGGGGGCTGAGCACTTGAGATAGATTATTAGTGCTTAATTTATTTAGAAGAAATCATAGACCAAATAAATACCTTGATTCTGGATGGAACATAACTAGGAATTAAGTTTATCCATAATTGAATCAAGAAGAAGGTTCAAAGAAGTTTATCCATAGGCAAAAGGCACGACGTGTCGGTGGCGTTATATCACAAATTGCGTATATATTTTCTTGAGGGTACGTATGTTATGTTTACAGTCATCTTTTGTTGCTAAAATATCATATATTTACATATTAATATGAGAAAATGAACTGTAGAAGTCTCAGTCTCAAGGTCAACCTATCAATTGGTTGGATGTGTATGTGACCACCCGCGATGGTCTGCCTGAGGTTGTTCAGATAGCGGTAATAAGTTCACTTTATACTAATATGTTGTTTATAAATTGTGATGACCTTTTTTAGCATTTTTTTTATTAATTTTTAACTATTTAATTGTTGACCTTCTGACAGGACACTTATAAGGGATTAATAAACGAGTGTTATCCTGAAGGCATCCCGCGTCCGTCGATTGCTTAAGAATTATGGGAGAGGGCGTCCGTCGTGAAGAAAACTATGTTAAAGACCAAGGACAAAAACGACGCCCGACCATCAGTGGCACAGGCAGCTCTGCTACCCAGTCTACACATTCATCAGGTCATCCAACCTATTATACTCCTGCTGACTGTGAGAGAAATCTGTCAGGATCGTGATCTTCTTCGTATACTGAGCGGACATCTGCAGTCTCTGAGTCATGATGAGTTGGCGGATATGATGGAAGCAAGCAGCAAAGACAACATCGAATGGCGACGGTATATATCGATATTATATCTTTATCCTTTGTTTTACTTATATATTTCACTACATTGTCTATTGTTTAGCTTTTCCTAAGTTATAACAGTATCAACACATGTAACATATATGTTTTATTCTTTTGTTAATTACGGGGTCCTAATTTGGATGATCCATGAAGAGCGCCTAGACTTGTTTTTTAGATTTTTAAAGCCTTGTACTATTTTAGATTCATTCTTTGGACAATTGTATTGGTTTATTTGGATGTTTATGATTGTATTGTGTTGGATGAATGTTTACGATTATATTGTGTTGTATTGTGTTGTGTTGGATGAAGAGCTAGACTTGTTGTGTTTCATCCATGTTTATTCATAGATGAATATTTATCATATAATAGTTATCATGGATGAATGTTAATATGGATGCTTATATATACTGTTGTGTGTTGGGATAGAAAGCAGGTAAAAAGCAGGTTATTTTTGGGAAATCAATAAAACAAGAAAAACTTTTTTAAAAAACATCACATCAATTCGACCGCGGTCAATTAATTAAAGAATAAATGATCATAGCGTTACCTTCTTGGAACCTAGCGACCTATGCGGTCACTATTACCGGTCGCTGACACGTGTGCCACATCACACCTGATAAATGACTCAGCATGAGTAAGATTAGCGACGAATGCAGTCGCTGCTTGCGGTCGCTAATAAGTCGGACGCTATTATTGGTCACTGATGTCCATCTAGTGACCAGATTAACTGCGACTAATATCAGCGATCGCATTTGGTCGCTAATACTCATCTGCGACCATATGCGATCGCAGATAGGCGGTCGCTGATAAACCTTTTTGTTGTAGTGTACTAATATCAACATAACAATATTAATTTCGATGGAACGTCTATCGAAAATAATTTAAACTCGACCAAATTACTTTCGACGAAATTCCGTCAGAAATAAAAGTACTTAAAACTAATCGCAAACTCCGTAGCGACGCAGTTGAAGAAGAAAAAAAGAATAAAAAATTCTATTTGTCTATCTCTCTTATTTGTCGCTTTCTCTCTCTAGTCCCTCTCATCTTGCCGGCGCCATCTCCTCCAGCCAAGTCCCTCCGCCGGAAACCTTATCCCGCCTGTATGTTTTTTTCTCTTTCGTTTCTTTTTCTCTTCCCCAAACCTAGCTAGCCCTAATTCCTAAATTTTTTTGAAGTTCCAGCTTAATTCCAATGGTTGTGAGCTCCCTTTTCTCGTTCATAGCTCTATTAGCTCCAATTTAAGGTTCATTTTATCAATTAATTGTTAATTTGGAACCCTAAATATTCTGATATTTGGTTATGCATAAATTTGGGTACAAGTTTTTATCAATTAATTGTTAATTCGGAACCCTAAATATTATGATATTTGGTTATGAATAAATTTGGGTATAAAGTTGAACTTTCTTATGAATAATTTGATTTATATGTGAAGAGAATATTTCATTTGGTTTATAGTTTTACCCTACATGATTAGTTGATGCATATATAGTTGTTCCATAGTAGTTTTATAATTTGTAATGCATTGCTTTATCTATGAATTGGGCTTGAAGAATGCATAATTTGTTTGTTAGTTTTATAGTGTTTCATAGTTATTATTGGGTATATTGATAATATGAATGTGATATCTTGATATTGTAGGTGAGAATTTGTGTTGTGAATGTATTGTGGTTGGTTAATTTACCTAAAGCAAAATGGGTGTGGCTATTTCTGACGAATTTTTTGATAGAATTTATGTCAAAATTAAAATTGGCAATATAAGTGGGACCTGCTAATATTAAAGGGGTGCAGAAATTTTCTAAATATTTGGAGGTTTACTAAAAAGTGTGATATTTGATTTGGTGGATTGAAAATGATTAATATTCATTGTCTTACTCTAAAGAATTTTGCAACTATTTATGTATTTACTTAGTTTGTCAATATTAAAATAAACTAAGTAGTATTTATTTAATTTCCTATTAATAAAGTAAAAATGAAATGAACTAAGTAGCATTTATTTAATTTTGGACTATTAAATAAAATAAAATAATATAATAACAAAAACTAAAAGTAAATAATATAATATAATATAATATAATATAATAAAACAAAATAACATAAGATAAATTGAAATTAAATTAAATAATATAATGTAATGTAATGTAATATAATAAAAATAAATTAAAGAAAATAAAAAAAAATGAAATGAAATAACTTAAATTATTTCTAATAAATAAAGTAAATAAAATAATATAATGTAATGTAATATAATATAATACAAATTAAATTTAATTAATTAATTAAAAATTAAATTAAATTAACTAATATAATATAAAATAAAATAAAATAAAATTTAGGAAAAAATAAAATAATTTTAATAAATAAAATAAATAAATAAATTTAATAATATAATATAATATAAAATCAAATCAAATTAAATCAAAAAATAAAACAAAATAAATTTAATTAATAAAATAAATTAAAATAAACTAAAATACATTAAATTAAAGTAAAATATAAGAAATATAACATAATATAAATAATATAATATAATAAACTAAGCAGTATTTACTTAGTTCCATTGCTACATATAATAAAGTAAAAATATTATAATATATTCAAATAATAGTTCTCATAAACTAAGTAGTATTTACTTAGTTTTCCATTGATAAAATAAACTAAGTAGAATTTGCTTAGTTTTTCATAATTAAAATAAATTGTATACTTGTGCATGTATACTTTGGAGCTTAGAAACCCGTTTGAATAGTCCCTTCTGTGGGACTATTACTAGATGTTATGTCTCTGTCGACGTCGGAATTTTTTAGATGTCCCTTTTCGTTACTTGTTCTTTGGTGTTCTCATGTTAATGTGAGATTTGTTTGAAAAAAACAAGTGAAAAAGGTCCAACATGTATAATGTCGATGATTTGACTTTAAGAGTCGCCAGTTGATGTATTTAACTGGTTGCACCAACGCAACCGAAAAGGTTTGCATATTGACCCGATTGATGCGATTAATCGCTAAGCGAAGTCTGTGAAACCGAGATTCATTTAGGTTCGGGGCTTGATTATGAGGAGGAAGGTGTTAGGCACCTCCCGACATCCGTGGTTACTTACGGTGACCGCCACTTTTCAAGAAAGCTGTTATATAAATGTGTGTGTGTGTGTGGATCAATGTGCAATTATTTGAAAGTAGTGCGAGGCCTCGTTCGCACCTATATACAAAGGGTTTGAATTTATAGAAAAATTCAGTTTTAAACAAGATATAACAATGAAGTTTTGTAAAAAGAGGTTTTTTCAAACCCTGTGCTCAATAGTAATTGGGGCCGCCTTTGATACTTCTATTTTATTATTAAAATGTTTGGCTTGTTTGCTTTTATTTTTGAGATCTGATCTTCTTGAAAAATAATATCTGTGATCTTGAACTCCTCACTGGGCGCAAATGACCATCCGAGGAAATTCAGACATGTAAATAATGTACAAGTCGCCACTAATTTGAAAAATTTCCATCACGGGAACCGAATCTAGATTCAGTAAACTAAATCTGTGATCACATGATTCCTAGGCTCACATGATACTACAGTTTGTATGGAAAGCGATGGCAGTTATATATATAAAAGTCAGTAAATATATATATATATATATATATATATATATATATATATATAGAGACATGATCAACCACCACGAAGAAACTCCATGGGGGATCGGAAATGTAAATTTATAAAAGCGGTAAATATATATATATGGACATGATCAACCACCACGAAGTAAACTCCAGGTGGGACGAAATGTAAATATAGTTGTAAAAAGTGATCAATCGCCACAAGTAAACTCAAAAAGATCGAAATATAAATAAAGTCGTAAAAGCGATCAAGCGCCACGTAAGTAAACTCCAGTGCATGATTTAAATATAAATAAAGTCGTAAAAACCACGAAGTAAACTCCTGTGCCCCGACTGAAAATGTAAAATATATATATATGTATATATATATATATATATAAAAGTAGTAAACACATCGGATGTAAATTCGGGCTCATCGGATATGTCAAAACAACAATTATATATATATATATATAAAAGCAAGTAAATGCTCAGGATATAAAATCAAAGTGCTCATCAGATATATTACGACAATAGTTATATATATAAGTATATATATATATATATATATATATAAAAAGCAAGTAAACGCTAACTGACATAAGTCTAAGCTCATCGATATATGACAACGCTTATATATATATATATATATATATATATATATATATATATATATATATATATATATATAAAGCAAATAAACGCTCAGGCATCAAGTTTAGGCTCAATCGAGGCATAACTCGATAATGTTAGTCCATATATAAAAATATATACATATAAAAGTGTATATATACAGACAGAAATGAAAACCACGGACCGAAATTCGGGCATACACACACAACCCGACTCTCAATGTGAAGAACAGTGTGTGCAAATATGAAAAGAAAGGCTTTATAGAGTGTGAGAAGGCTTTATACAGTGGACTGCCAATGTAGGCTTCTATGACTCTAAATGGATAAACACTCAACTCCTGTCGATAAAAATATAGCTATATGTGAGCTAACAAATGTTTAAAATAAGGAAATACTCAATATGGGTGTGTACAGAGCAAATTGGACAGGGCTTCCTCGCCTCTTTCTCTCTCTCTTAAAATGGCTAGCCCAAGCCCCATATATATAGAACTAATGGCCGCAGGTGTACCTGTGGCACCCTCTGTTACACCTGCGGCTGCCCGGGGTTCTGCTGGTCCCGTCGTCTAGAAGTACGTGCACTCGTGCACTGTAATATCCGCTCGAACTTGCAGAACTTCAATCCGAGCATTCGAACGAGGTATATACTGTGACGCCCCAAAAATAGGTATACATCACCCATCTTGAGTCGCCAGATAAATGGTACAGAATACAAATACAATCTTTAATATACAACAAGAGAGTTGTGATTTTTAATACAAATATTGTCTTCTAGACAATATCCACTCTCAGAAAAAGTACTCATTACATTTATTATCACACTATTTAACAGAATAGTGAGGACTACTAATGCTATCATCCGGATCATCAATCTGTTCTCGAGCTTCGTCCCATTTATATTCTCATTTCACGAAGAGAATAGTGAAGGAAAGGGTGAGCTCAACTAGCCCAGTAAGAAATATTATGACTAAGATAATGCAGAATAAATTATCATTAGTCCTCAATAATGATAAACTGATAAAATATAATAGACATCAAGTTTAACTGCAGAGGAACAAGCAATCCATTAAAAGAGTCAAGTAGAGAATAAAATCTACTATCTTTTAGGATTTAAAAGGTTTTCATCACTTTTATCGCTGGGACTCAGCTTAATAAATAATCCACATTATCCCTGCACTACGGCCAAGGATATTCATTAGTATCACAAACACGAATTATCCATGCACTACGGGCCAAAGATAATCGTGTTTTCATCAACGGTCCTGATCATGCCATAAAACAATTCATCTTTGCTCCCTTGGCCAAAGAGAATACATAGCCATAATCATACCAAAAACTATCCATCAATGCACTACGGGCCAATGAGGACTTTTTTCACATCATTTATAAAATTACGGTCATGATTATACCGAATAATCCCTGGTCATAATCATACCAAGTCCATCTATGCACTACAGGCCACAAATGACTTTCAACAAAATATAAACATGAGGATGATGACAATGATATAAGAATTCAATAAAACAAGTTCAAGAATTAAATTATTCAGGAACTAATAACGTCCAAATTGTCAACATGATACTTCTTTATAGAGTAAAATTCAAGAATGTTCAGAAGAATATTTCCATGAAAAGATACTGGATGAAGCGCAAATATCAAGGATATTCTACTAATTTCATGGAGTATAGAAGTCAAAGCATTAACCAACTGAGTATAAGAGAATATATAAAACTGCAAATGCATTTTCGTCCGCCATGCAGTAATCCACTTAGACAGATCATTTCCACAATCTAATAAGGAATGAATACAAAGGATCATTCACCATGCATATGATAATCCACATAGACATGTTATTCCAACAAAATAATAAAGAATGGAATAATAGAAGAAATCACCATGCATGCAATAGATCGCACTGACAGGTTATTCTCAACAGAATAATAAATAATGGAACGTGTCATGTAACGCACGCAGTATGAGGATATTAAGCGTAATAATAAAGAATGGAACGGTCATGCGTAAATCGCACCGGAGCGTAATTTTCCAATGAGAATAATAAATAATGGAACCGGTCCGCACAGAAACGCATGCAGACGAGGATTTTCAAGCGAATAGTAAATAATGGAATAATAGAAGAATTTCACCATGTATGTGGTACTTCGCATATACAGGTTATTCCAACATAATAATAAAGAATGAAATAACAGAAGTTCTCTTCATGAATATGAAAAAAAAAATTACCCATTACCTTATAGAAGAAACTGGATATAGAAGTAATGAAGTAGCAGAATACTTTTCTTCTTTATCTCTATAGTTTCTCTCTCTAGAGTTTCAGTGAATTCGTAAGAAATAATGTAGGAATGAGCTTCTATTTATAGAAGAATGGACTGCATAGTAACTAATTCATGAACGGTCCAGATTGATTTACTTTTAATCGGACGGTCCAGATTTAAAGCAAAATCTTTTTAATAAAATATAATATATTCTATTTATAATGTAATAAAACGAATAACTTTATAAAAGTATTCTGTTTTATATAAAAAAAAATTACTATGCAGACACTATGCAACACTATGCATAATAAAATATAATATATTCTATTTATAGAATAACTTTATAAAAGTATTACATTTTTATATAAAAAAGATTTTACTATGCAAAACATTATGCATAATAGAATATAATATATTCTATTTATAGAATAACTTTATAAAAGTATTACATTTTATATAAAAAGCTTTTTACATTTTATTACATTAATAATACTAATAAAACAAAACTTATATATATAATATATATATATATAACAATCAACAATAATTGAATCAAATAACGTGAGATACTATGCAACAACCATCATGTAGCAATAATTGAACAAAAGCGGAGTGACTTTTCACGTAGAGCATCGATAATCAATACCGTAGTGCTTCTTATGCAACCACACGTATCTTGTACTTTTACTACTGAGTAGTTCAACAAAGATTAACGGTAAAACTTCCGCCGTTATTTTCATAAAAATATTTTTGTCTTTTTCTCAATCCAACAATAATTCTGTTGTGGGGTCAACCAATGATTGTGCCGTCGTACGAATATTCCCCGACACAAAGAATATTCTCCGACCAATCGAATATAATATAACAACTTGCATACTTTGTAAAATTTATAAATATTACCCACAACTATAACATTATATTAAATCCACACCATAATATTCAAAAAAAAATAAAAAAAATCGAGAAATTTAAATCTTTATTCGTAAAATTTGGGATTTTACAATCTCCCCTCCTTATAAAATTTTGCCCTCGAAATTTACGTACGTACCTGGTATGCCGAACAGATGAGGACACTTCGTCCGATTCTAAATCTTGAGGTATAACCTTTGAGTGTTGAATACATTCCAGGATTTTAACAGGTACATCTTCATACGTTAAATTATCCGCTATCTCGTCCGGTTCTAAATCAATAATGTGGTTCGGGTCGTCCACATATTTACGTAACATCGATATGTGAAAAACGTTATGAACACGCGACATACTTGGCGGTAAAATGATTATATAGGCCACAGTTCCTACTCGATCAAGGATTTCAAATGAGTCAATAAAATCGAGGGTTGAGATTTCCTCTCTTCATCGATTCTTGCTTCTAGAATAACACCCTCTTGAACCTTCTTTTTCACATTCATCAGCTCTGAGTATTTAGCTTGAGCGGCTTTAACTTTATCGATTAAAGTCGATTCTACTCGTATATTCGTTATCTTCACGTAAGTTCGTATATTCACACTCATAAACGCATACAATCTTCTAATCAACGCGTTAGCTACCACGTTCGCTTTTTCCATGATGGTATTGAATGGTACGATCGTAATCTTCAACAGCTCGAGTTAACGTCTTTGGCGCATGTTACGTTCATTTTAGTTGAAAAAATATTTAAGGGTTTTAGAAATGGGGTTTTGTACTGGAGTCAGTACAAAATTCGATTTCACGCTTCTGGGTAGGTAAGAAGAAGTCTTGAAATACGTCAAGAAATTTATTAACAATAGAAATATCATTCACAATTTGTGACTCTCATCCAAGACTTGGATAACACGTCACATTGATACCTATCAACTTGCCATCGTTATTCACAACGTCCCCCTAAGAGTAAAGTCGGTGCATTCCACACAAGGAAGTCAACAACGAAAGGATTGGGGCTCTTTACTTATGGCTTGATATGAAAATGATTGACTTTAGTGGTTTGGTTGCTTGAATTCGCATAACAGGTTGGTTAGGAATATGAAAGCTAAGAACCTTATTAAAAGCATGATGAGTAGTTAACCAATCGATTCCTAAAATCACCTCAAAGGCAAGTATTTTCAAAGAGATAAGATCGACAGGTAACGTGAAAGTGTTGATTTGAATCAAACAAGATTTATAAATTGTGGAGGTAACGAAGGTTTCTCCCAACTGAGTTTCAACAGATATATCAAAGTCTAACTTCTCCAGAGTTAAATTCAAACATTGAAGACAACTAAGTGGAATGAAAGAGTGAGTAGAACCGGTATCTAACACGGTATAAACTTCGCAAGAATTTATGATAACTTACCCATGATAATTTTATTCGGGTTCCTCGTCACGAAAAAAAAATGTTATCTCTTAAACTACCGACTTTGTTTTGGTTCATGGGACATCCTTTGGCATCACCATCCCAAATTTGAACTTGACTTCATCATACAACAAAATCGAGCAGCGGTGACCTTCTCTTCGCAATTAAAATACGCTTTGGATTATGCGCATCTGTTTGAGACGAGATGTGTCCCTCTATCCAAGATTTGAAACATACGACCGGTGGTCGTTCTTCTTCCTTTGAAACGGGTGCTGATGTTGCTGTCTATCCATCATTATTGAACCTTCTTTTCTTGAAATTTCCACTTCTATTATCTTGGCCATAATTACCACCGAATTGGTTACCATTTATGACATGATAATTTCCCCCACGATGGTTATCATTGTTCCGATGACCGTTTCCACCGGTACGATTATTATCGTGTTGTTGGTCATTACCTTTTGGTTGTGCTGACTCATTATCGCGCTCCAATAATTGATCCATATTCACAACATTTGAATATAAACAAAGTTTGTGAGAAATGAGGTATTGACGTATATTGGGTTTCAAACCTCTTAGAAACATTCGCGTCATTCGCTCCTCATTATCGACCAAACTCCACCTCCTTCATGTGACGAATACTTTCGGGAAAGTACTTGTCGTTGAACAACTCTTGGAACTTCTCCCAAGACATCTTGAGTGCGTCAGGCTGGGTACGTTTTACAGATTCCCACCAATGATCTACTTCTTCACGTAACATAAAGGTAGCGAATGGAACTTTTTGCTCCTCTGAGCATTCCAAGACATCAAATATCTTGGTGATCTGCTTAATCCACGTCTCTACCTTAAGTGGGTCTGGCTTTCCCAAAAACTCAGGTGGTCCCAGCTCCTTGAACTGCTTAGCGGTGACCAACTGTGGGTTGCCATTGATTCCACCTGCATTATGAATAGGAGTCTCTCTCGTTTGGTGTTGCATGTATTCTAAAAAGATCCTAAACATACCATCGTTCTTCATTTGATCAGTGTTGTTGTTTACAGGAGGATTATCTCCTTCCTGTTGCACATTATCCTGATTATTGATCTGTGGAGACACAACGGTCTCCTGTGCTCCATTGCTATTCTCAACATTTTCGGATGCCATTTTCAAATACTGCAACAAAATAAGGGTTAAATAACATATCACATATTATCCCTATACTCTGAATGACCAATTAAATATCAAATAAACTTAGGTAGGTCATACTAGCGAAGGAATTCCCCGTCTCTCCCATCCTAATTCTTGTCTCACATCTCAGCCATGGATCATATCCCTAAGCTTTGATACCAACTGTGACGCCCCCAAAAATAGGTATACATCACCCATCTTGAGTCGCCAGATACATGATACAGAATACAAATACAATCTTTAATATACAACAAGAAAGCTGTGATTTTTAATACAAATATTGTCTTCTAGAAAATATCCACTCTCAGAATAAGTCCTCATTACATTTATTGTCACACTATTTAACAGAATAGTGAGGACTACTAATGATATCATCTGGACTGTCAATCCATTCCCCGACTCGTCCCAGCTATATTCTCATTTCCTGAAGAGAATAGTGAAGGAAAGGGTGAGCTCAACTAGCCCATAATCATACCAAAAACTATCCATCAATGCACTACGGGCCAATGAGGACTTTTTTCACATCATTTGTAAAATTACGGTCATGATTATATCGAATAATCCCTGGTCATACTCATACCAAGTCCATCTATGCACTACAGGCCACAGATGACTTTCAATAAAATATAAACATGATGATGATGACAATGATACAAGAATTCAATAAAACAAGTTCAAGAATTAAATTATTCATGAACTAATAACGTCCAAATTGTCAACATGATACTTCTTTGTAGAGTAAAATTCAAGAATGTTCAGAAGAATATTTCCATGAAAAGATACTGGATGAAGCGCAAATATCAAGGATATTCTACTAATTTCATGGAGTATAGAAGTCAAAGCTTTAACCAACTGAGTATAAGAGAATATATAAAACTGCAAATGCATTTTCGTCCGCCATGCAGTAATCCACTTAGACAGATCATTTCCACAATTTAATAAAAAAATGAATACAAAGGATCATTCACCATGCATATGATAATCCACATAGACATGTTATTCCAACAAAATAATAAAGAATGGAATAATAGAAGAAATCACCATGCATGCGATAGATCGCACTGACAGGTTATTCTCAACAGAATAATAAATAATAAAACCAGGTCATGCGTAACGTAAAGACAGGATATTGTGACAGAATAATAAAGAATGGAACTGTGTCATGCAGAATGACCGATGCAGGATATTCTAACGAGAATAATAAATAATGGAACTGTGTCCGTAAAGCCTTACACGTACGAGGATATTCCGACAGAATAATAAAGAATGGAACCAGGTCCGGCGTAAAACGCACAGACAGGATATTCCTACAGAATAGTAAAGAATGGAATAATAGAAGAATTTCACCATGTATGTGGTACTTCGAATATACAGGTTATTCCAACATAATAATAAAGAATGGAATAACAGAAGTTCTCTTCATGAATATGAAAAAAAAATACCCCTTACCTTATAGAAGAAACTGGATATAGAAGTAATGAAGTATCAGAATACTTTTCTTCTTTCTCTCTATAGTTTCTCTCTCTAGAGTTTCAGTGAATTCATAAGAAATAATGAAGGAATGAGCTTCTATTTATAGAAGAATGGACTGCATAGTAACTAATTCATGAATGGTCCAGATTGATTTACTTTTAATCGGACGGTCAGATTTAAAGCAAAATCTTTTAATAAAATATAATATATTCTATTTATAATGTAATGAAACGAATAACTTTATAAAAGTATTACATTTTATATAAAAGATTTTACTATGCAAAATACTACGCAGACACTATACAACACTATGCATAATAAAATATAATATATTCTATTTATAGAATAACTTTATAAAAGTATTTTGTTTTATATAAAAGATTTTACTATGCAAAATACTATGCATAATAGAATATAATATATTCTATTTATAGAATAACTTTATAAAAGTATTACATTTTATATAAAAGTTTTTCCATTTTATTACATTAATAATACTAATAAAACAAAACTTATATATATATATATATATATATATATATATATATATATATATGTATATAACAATCAACAATAATTGAATCAAATAACGTGAGATACTATGTAACAATTACTGTAGTAATAATTGAACAAAACTGAGTGACTTCTCACGTAAGCATCAATAATCAATACCGTGTGCTACTATGAAACCACACGTATTACTGTACTTTTACTACCGAGAAGTTCAACCGTATTAACGGTAAAACTTCCGCCGTTATTTTCATAAAAAAAATTTTGTCGTTTTCTCAATCAGACAATAATTCCGTTGTGGGGTCAACCAATGATTGTACCGTCGTACGAATATTCTCCGACACGAAGAATATTCCCCGACCAATCGAATATAATATAACAACTTGCATACTTTGCAAAATTTATAAATATTACCCACAACTATAACATTATATTAAATCCACACCATAATATTCAAAAAAAATCGAGAAATTTAAATCTTTATTCGTAAAATTTGGGATTTTTACATATATGACCTTCTTCGGACCGCTTGTGTCAAGAGTTATGCAATGACATGGGATTTTCTCTTTTTGATTCCAGGAAGATGGGTCCATGATCGAAATAGCATTTCCGGGTCTCCGTCAGGCAGTCCGTTGAGTTGTTTTGCGTAATTTGCATTCGGAAGTTGAGATATTATTCTTGTGAGACTTATTTTGAAGCAATATGAGTTGAAATGAGTGTATTTGGTTTGAAGTGAAGTTGAGTTGGCAAAATGACCATTTTGCCCCTCCCGGGGTTATCTCCTGTTTTGGCGCAGTTGTAGCAGTCTTTTCTCAGGGTTATCTTTGAGATTGGCCTACTTTCGACTCTGAATGTCCTCAGGGTTATCCCTGAGGTTGGCTTGACCTCTCAGGGTTGCCTCCAGGCTTTGCACTTAATCCCCCGGGGTTATCTCCAAGGTTGAAACTGATTTTCCCGGGGTTATCTCCGGGGTTAGAAACTGATTTCTCGAGGTTATCTCTGGGGTTGGAAATTGGATCTCCCGGGTCTATTTTCAGGGTTGGAATTGATTTTGTGGTCCTCAAGGGTTATCTTTGGAATATAAAAAAGACGTTTTTGCCCTCCTGCATAGTTAGTAACAGGATAAGAAAATTTCGAGTGTCTACAGATGCCCCTCTTTATCATGTTCATGAAATACAATGGAATGGACATGATAAAGATTAGTAGACACTTGAAACATGACAATGTATTTTTAATGATGCAGGTCGCAATGTAGTGAATATGATGATGAATGTTTTAAAATGTTTTCGCAAATCGCAGTTCGCAAATCGCACATCGCATTTCGCACTTCGAATTTCGCTTTTGGCTAATTGGACTTCGCAACTCGCACATCGCATTTCACATATCGCAAATCGCAAATCACAATGTAATGAATGTTATGATGCATGTTTAAAATGTTTTCGCAAGTCGCTTTACCTTTACCGGGGATTGCTGATGCCTATGCTGGTGTTGACTACAACGGCTTGGCTTTTTGTCGGTGTCGCTAATGCCTGTTTGATGAAGAGAAATTGAGATGTCGCCGATGCATAAGGTGGTAGTTTACAATGGTGCCTACCCTGATGGTAGTTTGATAACAGATCCTACCCTGCTGGTAGTTGACATCGCCCAACAGTTTTGGTTTCCACTCGAACGGTAGTATACAAAGCTTTCATTCCTGGACTGTCTTGATGTTGCACTGAATTGATATCAATTGTTTTAAATACCGGATCTCCCGATACCTTTACTGAAGTAAGATTCAAAGGTTTGCTTCACCAGACTTTGCCTGATGTGACACTTGATAGAGATGTACGTTGATGTAAGCGCATTTGCATACATGCAGATCACGCATGATGTGATGATCTAGATTTTCTTAGGAGCCTATTGTCATAAATTGATGCAGATTTTAATTTGTATGGAGTAGAATTGTTTCTCACCTTTTTTGAGGTGATTTGGAGTTTCTTTTCATTTGTTGGGTGCTTGTGCCCCATTTCTTGAACATTTGATTGCAACCCATTTGAACCGATGACCGAATGTCACTGATATCCTGGAGGGTGTCGTCTGTACTTTCATTGCCGAACTTTGAACTTTAGTGTAGAGGCCTCAGCTTATGAGGATTTGGCACAAATTGATGGTTTAGATTTCATTCGTCAGACCCTTTGTCATTGGGCTTCTGCTCTTAAGTTAAGAACTTTGTTGAGAATTTTCCCCTTCGTTTGTAGGGGCAAGCTAATGTCGCCATGATTTCTTTCAGGAGTTTTTCTTCTTTTGATGAGAGGTTTGACCCCGCCTTAAAATCCTTCGCTTTCTGGAATCAAAAATGCCCCGATCCTTTTCGCACATCGATGTTGGGATTCATATGAGAAACTCTCTTTGTTGATGAAGTCGCAAGTGAATAATATCCAAATCGCTAATGAGCTGATGTGAGGGAAGCTTTGATGATGATGGACTTGTTAGTGTTTATGCCCTATAGGCCAATTATTTGATATAATTGCTTAACATTTTGATATTATATTTGATTGAATAAATAAATGATTTTATTATGGTTTTATTTACTGCGTAATATAATTGTTAACATAATAAAATTCCTTAGAATATGATACAAATTATATAGTTTCAAGTATGTGACTTGAACATGAGATTATATAATTACAATTAGTATCATTGTTCTTAAATGTCCCTAGTCGAGTATCATTGATGGGACAACAATGATGCATTGAGACTAGTATGTGAATTGACTGATGACCAAATCTCATTGGTCATAAATATATATGAGATATTAAGTCAATGCATAGGTACATGTTAGAGAACGATGTACTGGACAGACCCACTATGAGAATTCTATGTGGAGCATTATGCGAAGTGTCATTAGAAATTCTCATAGTGACAATGATGTAATGGTCCTCCAGACACGAAATCACTATATTACTACACGGGAATTTATGTACTTTGATATCATCAAATGTCACCTTTAATAGGGTGGACTATAAAGGTGATTATTGGGTACATCATGAATCGTGTGAGGAATATGAGTGATCTACATGGAATTTAACCCTCCTATATATTAGGGATGATATCCATAAGCCTCTTGATTGAGTAGGACTATGAAATGCATGGTCATTCTCAAATAGTGATTTGTTTAATATAGTCTACTCATTGACCAAGAAAACTCAGATTAAATTATGAAGAGTATGACACATTCCATGACTCGAGTTTAATCTAGAATATTAAGGTTAAAAGGATTAAATTACATTAAAACATTGGTCACGAAAAGGTTACATCGAATTATCAATCTTATTATTACTTGGGTAGCAGTGATGCATTACTAGATGCCGCTCACTGTTTATAATTTTATAATATAATTTTAAAATTATTGCCAACGTAATAATAACATATAGGGTGACACACATAAAACGTAATTTAAAATGGAATTAATTTAAATTTTAAGGATTTAAATATATTAATATGATTAATAGTGTTTAAATCATTTAATTTAAATTAGAAGGCTAATTTGTATATATGTATATTAATTAAGTAAAACTTAATTAAGATATATATATATATATATATATATATAAATTTGGATTTTATTAAATTAGGTTTTGAATAATATTTTTTAATGGCTATATATATGATATGTAGCAGCCATTTTAGGTATTATTCATAAACCAAAAACCCTAGCCGCTCTTAGAGAGAGACTAGAGAGAAATTGTTTCGAAATCCTCATCCTTGGTGGCTAGTACCGGAGTTCCTTCTTCTGTAGATCGTAGAACGGTTCTCAGAGCGTTCATGTGGATACCGTAGAGGCACGATTCATTTGGATTGCATTGGAGATTCGAGCGAATCAATTTCAGTATCACAATCGGTATAATTTCTAACCACTGAGTTAATTGATTTTCGCATGGATCCTGTTTAGGGTTTTGGAATTGCCTTAAATTATTCTATTTTCGCTGTGCGTTTCTGTGCCGAATCCCTTCAGGACCATGCTGATGGTGTTAACTGTGGCATTTTCCTCTTTAGGATGTTTGATAAATGCCCCAGTGTTGCGTTGTCGCTATTTTCGAGATTGCCCAAGTCTTGTTGTAGCGGTCGCAATATCGGGTTATTGTCGATTTTGAAATTTCCCCAGCCTTGTTTGTTGTCTGGGATAGTCGCTTTGACAGATGGGCTGATAAGATGCTTAGATCGCAAGAGACTTTTTCCTCTGTACCAGATGGTGAACAAGTATAGGACCTGGGTTTTGATGCCTTCAATCATTATTCCTGACTTGTTATTGTAATCGGTCTTGATTTTCTTTAGATTTGATGAAGACTCGTGATTAAGGGTGTCGAATCTTTGAAGGTCCTTGCTGCTGGTTATCTTGTCATATCCTTATTTCTTCCTTTCTGGGATTTGTGCTAGATTTGATGGACTGACATGGCAGTGTTATTGGGTCTTCTCCACATAGGTCGCTTACTTGGAGGGTCGTTCTTGTGATTGACGTTTGGATTGTACGTTTCTGTTGAGGGTCAGACCGCACCACTGGTGGTTGCCTACGTACTCCCGTGAGTATGGGAGATCAGGTCTGCGTAGTTCCTACTTGATAAGATAAACGGCTTGACAAATGTTTGTTTGAGAAGCATTTGTTTGAGAAGTGTTTGGGTTTTTGTTTGGTTTGACCGCACCATAAATGGCTGCCTACGTACTCCCATTGAAGAGGGGAGATCAGGTCTTTTGTAAATCAGGCTTGATGAGCTCAAACCTGAATGACTTAATTTTTGATTTTTTGATTTTTTTTTCCTTTTTGTTTTGTTTCTTTTCTTCTTTTTTTTTGTTGTTTTTGTTTTTTTTCTTTTTTCTATACATGCATGGAAAATAAAAAGCATACTGCAAAGGAAGTGATACCGTCCCAACATCTTTTGGAACTCGCAACTTTATCCCCTAGATCTACATCTTTTTGGCTAGTTGAGTCCTAATAGTCTAGTTGTCAGAGGTTGTGTTCCCTTTAAGGCTCACGACAGAGGTTACTTCTTGGTTTTGAATGTCTTCACTTATGGCCATAACTTGATCGCTTCCTGGTTCAGTACATTCCTCAGGGATGCTTAAGTTGGACCCATCGAAAAAAAGGTATGAAATCTTGATTCTTTGATGGGTTGGTTTCCCCGACAACCTCACCACCTTTTCCTTCATCTATTCCTTCACACTTTTCTTGAGCTTGGGAGGATTCGACCATGAAATCTCCCTCGAACTGTTGTCGCATTTCTTGCAAGAAACTTTCCTTTTTTACTTTTTTTTCATTGGAAAGGATCAGTATTTCCTCAGCATCATCCAAGGTTATAAGATCTGGAATGTGGTTGTCATCTTTGGACCACAGGATATTGGATGTTGGCAGAGGAATCTCCTTTGGGAATTCCCTTGTCTCCTCTGTCATTTCCTGCATTAGGATCATTCCATCTTGGGTTCTGCCAGGATTATTGCTCATAGCCTTCACCTCATTTGAGCTGCCTGTCTCAAGTGGACATCTTAAGCTTTCTATTGCCTTTTCGCTTTTTTTTTTGGTCATGGAATTTCTATCTCCGGCTCTCCATTTTCAATGAGATCCCGGATTTTATGTCGCAAAGCCCAACATTCCTCGATCGTATGTCAAGTGAGTTAGAATGATAGAGACATATCTTGGTAGAATCATAGCTCTTTATCTTGGGATTTCTGAGGCAAAGAACTTAGTAATCCTTCCTTCGCTTAATCGTCGAAAGTGTAGCATTTCTTCATTGGATTTGCTTAGAGGGTGAATTTTGGGACTCTTGTGGAGGTTGTTTGATCTTTCTTCTTTGAGAGTTCGCATCCCAAGCGATTTTTCCCGTTGGCGGTCTCGCTTAGCAATTTTATCATCCCCTTTCTTAGCCTTCCGATAGTTGAGTGAAGAAATGCCTCGATCCTTGATGTTGGCGCACTATCAGCTTAGCTAGCAGATTTACTTGGTTCGGATCGTCTCTAATTTTTGCATTACTATGATACCTTCCTCCGAGTTTTCCCACTTTAGGACATTCGTTTTGTGCCTTTGGGGGTAGTCCTCTATCCTTCGTATGCACTTATGAATTGGATACATTTCAGTGACTTCGAATTCGGGATTATGTTTACTTCCCAGTATCATGTCAAGAACGGAAGGTTGGTGTTGACATTCTGTTGATCAGGTTGTTGAACCACAATACTTCTACTTTCGATCAGATTTTGAATTTTATGCTTTAAGGACCAACAATCTTCTGTATCATGTCCTAGAGACCCTGAGTGGTAAGCACATCTTTGGCTAAGATTATATCTTTTGCTCCCTGGTTCTAGAAGTGGAGCCAGTTCGGTAATTTTCTTGTGATCCATTAATATTGCCAAGACATGTTCACGGGAATCGCCTAGTGGAGTGAACACCCGATTTTCAGTTATTTCAAATTTTCTTTTCTATCTGGGTATTGGTTGAACGCAGCCTGTTGTTGAGATGGCAGATTGTCTTGTATTTTTCGAATGGGGGGAATGTAGGTTGGTCTCCTAACTTGCCACTGTACAACAAGGGATACATCTTCATTAACTTTATCGGGTACACCCTTAGGATCGCTCGCATACTTTCCCGTCTCAGATATGCTTGGTATCGCTTCCAAGGCGGTGAAGTCTTTAATCTTGCTGCGCTTAAGGCCCATCTCTCGCCATTTCATTGTGTTTGATCATTTCCGAGAATGACTTTCCTATGCTGCGAGGATCCTCTCGTGTATCTGAGCCTCTTGGATATCAATAAACGTCATTACCATCTCTTACATCATTGATGGAATGACTTATATACTGCTAGATGTCTCCACCTTTGGGCATATTCTCCGAAAGATTCAAGATTTACTTTTTTTGACTTTAGTCACTTGGTATCGATCAGGTGCCATTTGTGATAGCTATCTTGATTTAGAAAGCGTGGACCAATTCTTCCCGGTTGTGAATTTTGGCATTGTCAAGTCGGGTATACCAGGCTTTAGCCTCTCTAGTGAGACTCTTTTAGAAAAGCTGCATTCTGAGGCTTTCATCTTCAGTATAAGATCCCAGTTCGCTAATGTACACTTTCAGGTGCGTATAGGGATCGTCTTCCCCATTGTACTTTTCAAACTCTGGGACTTTGAATTTGGCAGGATAGCGAGCCCCGGGGAATATACAAAGATCTGAATAGGTGACACTCCCATAATTTCCAGTCCCTTTGATTGACCGGATGGTCTCCTCCATTTGTTGGACTTTCTTTCTTATATCCCCAGTTTCTTGATCATCCCTGAGATTTGTGATTTCTTTATTAGAATGAGGTTTAGGTATCTGGGTTTCCATCTTTTTGCCAATACCACGACTGCCCCTTAGTATGGATGACTCTGGTTGAGTGGGTATTGTTTGGCCTTGGATTCCTCCATGTGTAGAGGATTCTGTGTGGATGGGTATTTGTGGACCCTGAATAGATTGGTGTAGTTCTTTGAGCATAACAGTCAACTCTGTCATTTGATAGCTTAATTTTTTGAACTCTTTGCGGGAGACAGAAGTTAGATCAGGTTGGGCACTTTTATCCATGTCTGACTGTGGGCTTAATGCCCTTTTGGTCTTTGAATGGGAAACGGGATCAATTGATTCCCTACAAGAAGACTTACGTAATTTAGTCTTAGGGAATGTATAAGTGTTACATGCTATGTGATGTATCCATTTTAGGAATATTATCCTACAAAACGGATGTTAACTATTTGTAATACAGGATAACATGCTAATTTACACATATATCTTCATATTTTCCATTACAATGGATTGGCATGAACTGAAATTACGAGTAAATACTTTTACAAGTAATTGAAAATGGAAAGTATGAAGAGACTTCCCTCCGCGTTTGGTTTATCAGAGGCTGACCTATCTTAGGTTACTCTCGCGGCTTTTTGGCATGAAGGTTCCCAGATCATCGCAATCT
Organism: Panax ginseng; assembly: GCA_020205605.1. Taxonomy (NCBI): domain Eukaryota; kingdom Viridiplantae; phylum Streptophyta; class Magnoliopsida; order Apiales; family Araliaceae; genus Panax; species Panax ginseng. The sequence continues at coordinate 11,551,811 of CM035128.1, read as the reverse complement.
ACTTGACGGGAAATTAATCCGGTCTTTCAACTGAAGCGAATCTGGGTGGTGCCTTTCCTGAGCCTCGTTGGAATTAATTTCCCTACGAGTCAAGTAATATTCAAACACCGACAGGATAGCCTCCTGGTGGAGGAACCACATAGCATACATTCACATACAACATGTCTCACCGTTTATGAAAATGATGACATGTGCGAAGCACTAATATCACAGATAGATATAGTATAGTGCAGTAAGTAAAATGCATTCGTACACATTTATCATAAATATAAATGCAACATTCACACACAAGCATATAACAGTTTTGAAAAGCTTGTAATAGCAGCTTAAGCCCTCTTACTGGAGTCCCCAACAGAGTCGCCACCTGTCGACGTTGGGATTTTTTAGATGTCCCTTTTCGTTACTTGTTCTTTGGTGTTCTCATGCTAATGTGAGATTTGTTTGAAAAAAACAAGTGAAAAAGGTCTGACATGTATAATGTCGATGATTTGACTTTAAGAGTCGCCAATTGGTGTATTTAACTGGTTGCACCAACGCAACCGAAAAGGTTTGCACATTGACCCAGGGATGCGACACTACTAAACGGGTCTGTAAAACCGAGATTCATTTAGGTTCGGGGGCTTGATTATGCGGAGGGAAGGTGTTAGGCACCCCCCGACATCCATGTTGCCATAGTGATCGCCACTTTTTAAGAAACTATTATATGAATGTGTGTGTGTGTGTGTGTGGATCAATGTGCAATTATTTGAAAGTAGTACGAGGCCTCGTTCGCACCTATATACAAAGGGTTTGAATTTATAGAAAAATTCAGTTTTAAACAAGATATAGCAATGAAGTTTTGTAAAAAGAGGATTTTCCAAACCCTGTGCTCAATACTAATTGGAGCCTTTGATACTTCCATTTTATTATTAAAATGTTTGGCTTGTTTGCTTTTATTTTTGAGATGCGAAGCATCTTGAAAAAAATATATGATGATCTTCGAACTCCTCATGGGCATGATGACCATCGAGGAAATTGAGACATCTGTAAATAATGTACAAGCTAACATAATTTGAAAAATTTTCATCACGGAATCGAATCTAGATTGATGAACTGAATCTGTGATCACATGATTCCTAGGCTCACATGATAATCTGCAGTTTGTATGGAAAGCGAGAAGCGAGTTATATATATAAAAGTGTAAATATATATATATCTGATACATGATCAACCACCACCAAAGCAACTCCATTGGGGATCGAAATGTAAATATATAAAAGCGGTAAATATATATATATATATATATATATATATATATATATATGGACATGATCAACCACCACGTAAGTAAACTCAGTGGGAAGAAATGTAAATAAAGCTGTAAAAGCGATCAACTGCCACGAAGTAAACTCCAGGCAGGACGAAATGTAAATAAAACTGTAAAAGCGATCAGCTGCCACGAAGTAAACTCCAGGCAGGTCAAAATATAAATAAAGTTGTAAAAAGCCACGAAGTAAACTCCAGGCCTGACAAAAATATAAATATATACATGTAAATATATATATATAAAAGCAGTAAACGCACCGGATGTAAATCCAGTCTCATAGGATATGTCTGACAACAATTATATATATAAGTATATATATATAAGCAGGTAAATGCTCCGGATATAAAATCCAGGCTCATCAGATATGTCTGACAACAGTTATATATATAAAAGCAAATAAACGCTCCAGACCGAAGTCTAGGCTCAATCGAGGCATAACTCCATAATGTTAGTCCATATATATAAATATATACATATAAAAGTATATATATACAGACAGAAATGAAAACCACGGGCCGAAATCCGGGCATACACACACAACACGACTCTCAATGTGAAGAACAGTGTGTGCAAATATGAAAGGAAAGGCTTTATAGAGTGTGAGAATGCTTACAGTGGACTGCTAATGTAGGCTTCTATGACTCTATATGGATAAACACTCAACTCCTTCCGGATAAAAATATAGCTATATGTGAGCTAATAAATGTTTAAAATGAGGAAATACTAAATATGGGTGTGTACAGAGCAAATTGGACAGGGATTCCTCGCCTCTCTCTCTCTCTCAAAATGGCTAGCCCAAGCCCCATATATATAGAACTAATGGCCGCAGGTGTACCTGCGGTAGCCTTTGTTACACCTGCGGCTGCCCGAGCTACCCGGGGTTCTGCGGGTCCCGTCGTCTCGAAGTACGTGCACTCGTGCACTGTAATGTCCGCTCGAACTTGTAGAACTTCAATCCGAGCATCCGAACGAGGTATATACGACCTTCTTTGGACCGCTTGTGTCGAGAGTTACGCAATGACATGGGATTTGTCCTTTTTGATTCCAGGAAGATGGGTCCATGATCGAAATAGCATTTTCGGGTCTCCGTCAAGCAGTCCGTTGAGCTGTTTGCGTAATTTGCGTTCGGAAGTTGAGATATTGTTCTTGTGAGACTTCTTTTGAAGCAATATGAGTTAAAATGAGTGTATTTAGTTTGAAGTGAAGTTGAGTTGGCAAAATGACCATTTTGCCCCTCCCGGGGTTATCTCCGGTTTTTAAGCTTGATTATGTAGATCTTTTCTCAAGGTTATCTACGAGATTGGCCTCATCTTCTCTGAATGTCCTCGTGGTTATCCACGAGGTTGGCTTGACCTCCGGGGTTGACTCAAGCTTTGCACTTAATCCCCGGGGTTATTTCAATGTTGGGCCGATTTTCCGGGGTTATCTCCGGGGTTAGAAACTGATTTCCCGAGGTTATCTCCGAGGTTAGAAATTGGATCTCCCGGGTGTATTTCCAGGGTTGGAATTGATGTTTTGGTCCTCAAGGGTTATCTTTGGAATGTAAAAAAGACGTTTTTGCCCTCCTGCATAGTTAGTAACAGGAAAATAAAATTTCGAGTGTCTACAGTCTCTCAGTTAGGTCGGTGCCAATAACTTCAGTACATTTTTTTAGGATTTTTCATCTTGTATCTCTACCTATAATGATGTTAGTGGTAGTTACAATGAGAAAAGTAAAACAAATATCATAGATGAGTTTGATTACTGGGCTCAAGTTATGGTCATTATTACTCATATTAAATCAGAACTGGATGCATATCTTGAAAAGGGTAGGTATATATGTAATGATATTGAGTCCTTTGATACATTACTTTGGTGGAAAGCAAACACCTTAAAATTTAGAATTTTTTCAAAAATGACAAGGGATATACTATCAATTCCAATTAGCACTATGGCATCTGAGAGTACTTTTAATGCTGGTGGAAGGGTACTAGATCAATATAGGAGCTCTCTCAAGCCAGAGAGTATTGTTCAAGCAGTACTTATATGTACTTTTGATTGGCTAAGGTGTGATTACTGGCCAAGTAAAATTAGTGTTGTTATGATATGATTTCTTTCTTATGAACTTTTAGTTTGCTTTTTTTATTGTTGTTGTTTATATATGAAACAAATTGGTTTAACACTTAACAGGTTGATGAAGATGGTGTAATGACATAAATTTAGAATGAATTGTTGTTGTGTTGCCACTGTGTTGTTGTTGTGCTGCTGTTGTGTTGTTGCATGTTGTGTTGCTGACGAAGGTAGTGTTAATGACTTCATAGGTTTGGAATGAATTTGCAGTACTGGATTGCTGCTTTCTGCAGTGCTATTGTTTTTTTATTTTTTTCCCTTAATGAAATTAAGTGGAAGTGAGGATTTTGAACTTATTTTATGGATTGTAATCTTTGCTAAACTTGAATTGTTGTTGGTACTGTTATTTGGGTTTTGTTGAACTGCATAATTGGTTATGTCTGATTGCAGAACTGGTTCTGTTGAACTGCAATATTGGTACTGTTATTAGGGTTTTGTTTGAATTTTGGTATTAGATTATAAATTGCTTAAATTATTATTTCTTTTAATAATTATTAGATGATTACTTAATATTGAAGACTTGAGGTAAGGAACTAAGAATCCGGATGTTTATTCTGTTATATTTTTAAAATTATGATATATATTGACTCATATTTCTTGTTTTATTTCAGGAATTGAAGTATACGGTAGATTTGAATTTGATGCCTTGAAGGTTGAAGACCTTAAAACTATATTAAGGTACTATTAAGAATTGCTATATATGGTATGTTCTATTTTCTTTTAAACTATAATGTTTATACATTTTTTTGTTGTTTTTGTTATTTTTTATGTATGTAATATATTGTTCTAATAGGTTGCTGTCTGCAACCTATTGGTATTAACATCATATGTTTGATGTGTTGTTATTTTTTTTTATATTTTAAACTGAGTGATGTTGCTGTGAATGTTAATGCTGCAGTTAACAGTTTTGTATTTCGATCAATAAGACCAATGAAGGACCACATATGTCTCCACTTGAATAACTTACCACCGGAGGTCATGAAAGAAAGGCTTCCTGGCATCTCTGAAACTGCTGCAATTTTTGTTGGTGTTGATGTTACAAAGGAGCCAATACTTGTTTTACCTACTGTTCATTATAATATGGGTGGTATTCCAACAAATTACCATGGAGAGTTAACTAACTTAATAAGTGAAGTTGATATCATCAGTTTAGATGTTTTAATAATAGTATTTGTGGTGAAAAGCTTCTCTTAGCTATATTTTCCATAATATTTAATCTTTTGAATCTCAGGAGGTTACAATTAAAGGTGGCGATCCTGATGCAGTAGTACCTGGACTTATGGCTGCTGGGGAGGCAGCTTGTGCGTCTGTTCATGGCGCCAATCGCCTTGGTGGGAACTCTCTTCTTGACATTGTTGTTTTTGGACGAGCTTGTACAAATAGGGTAACAGAGATCCAAAGACCAGGTAAGTAACTGTTTATGAACTTCTGTGGATATCCGTTATGGTTCCTGTAGTACAATTTAAGATGCCTTCACTTGGTGTTACGCAGGGTAGAAACAAAAGATGCTGGTGCCAGGACCCTTGAGTGGTTAGAAAAGTTAAGGAATTCAAATGGTTAATTCACTTCCAACCTCGAAAATTCGTTTGAATATGCAACGAATAATGCAAGATAATGCTGCTGTGTTTCTCACACAAGAGACCTTAGAGGAAGGTATACTACATGTCTACATGCCCCCCACTCCCCACCCAAAAAAAAAATTGATGGTTAGGGAGATAACGGAGAAGTGAATGCAAATTCTCAGGACCTATGCTTTTGAGTGTATTTATTATGCTTTAATAAAAGGCTACCACAACCCTTCTTAAATCCTAACTCCTTTTCATCTGATTATCATCTCTGCTCTTACAGGTGTTAAATTAATTGACAAAGCATGGGATAGATTTCATGCATGATGCATGTTCAGTTGAAGGACCGAAGTTTGATATGGTAAACTTTTTCTGAACCAGTTCTTATGTTGGCATTAATTCCCAAAGATATATGGTCTTCATTTGTTTTTCTGCAAAATAAATCTTTCCAGGAATTCAGACTTGATAGAGATGGTAGAGTTAGAAAACCTATTGATTATGCATTCTGCTAAAGCAAGAAAAGAGAGCAGAGGAGCACATGCGCGTGAAGATTTTACGATTAGTTCAGATTCATCTTCTTTTACTAATTTTGAAAGATGAACCTTTAATTTTGAAATAGATGTAGCAAGAAAAGTAGTAATGTGTATTTTGTAATTCATATGCCTTAAAACTTTTTTTGTATATCGTAACTGTAAATTTGGAATAAGTATTTTTAGATTCAAAATAAGTATTTCGATCATAATTTTGAGTACCATTTTTTGTATCGAGTCGAACACGAGTATATTGTTTAAATTCCATTTCAAATTTGAATCGAATATGAGCAAAGGCATTTTTGTATCGAATCAAATTTTAGCAACCCAGAATCCGGATCGATTTGACTCATTTACGGCCTTAAACGTTTGGAGGAGCATTGCAATGTGGTAAAAATCTATTTAAATTAAATTAAGATTTATTTAGTGCAATAAAAAAGAAGGAGAAGTAAAATGATCTGAAAAACAAGTTGTTCTATCCATCCTTGATAAACATCTCGGACAAATTTATTACCATGATAATGGGATATCAAGAAAGAGTAGCATTTCACAAGGACGAGTTAATTTCACACGGTTCATGGAATCATTAACTAATTTACGTACGTTCACTCAATCCTAACATGGTCTTCATTTTAATTAATATCCTCTACCAGTATATACTCTCCGGTTAAGAAGTCCGACGGGCACATCGTGTTGCAACGGTGCAACCACGTCTGTAGGGATTGGCTCGTCCGGATTTTCTGCAATTGTAGTAGGAGGCTCCACGGCGGTTGCATGGTACTTTGTTCTTTATAAAAAGTCGTAGCTTAGGGAACGAGCTCTAGTAGCCAATACTCTTCGGCTGGCCTCCGAGTCCATCAGCATCTCTTTCGTATCCTCGACGCAACCGTTGCATGTAGCAGCGCCATGCGAATGGCCCAGAGCCAGTCCGGAGCTTTTTTAAGGTCCAAGTCAAATTTTTTCAAGTGTAACCCTTTATATAAATTAAATAAAAAAATAAATAAATTATCAAATAATTAATTTTATTAAAATTATAAGAATTTACAAAAGATAAAGAAAAACATTTTAAAAAGTCATCGAAGCAAAGAATCATCACATGTACGTACAAAATAAAAATAGGCTTAAATATGATTTACTACACTAAACTATAGGCCATATTCCACTTCAATGATTCAACTTTTAATTTTGTCAATTAGATGATTGAACTATTAATTTTTTTCGATTTCATTCAATTGGGTCTGCCACGTCAGAAATTGCTGATGTGGCATCCTAATAGGTTAAATGAGTGCTTATGTGTAAAAAGAATATATATTTTTAATGAGATTAAAAGACAAAAAGGTAAAATAACAAATAAAACAACTAAAAATTACACAAATAATATAAATTAGTTGTATAATTATTTGTTTATAGTTATATAAATAATATAAATTATTTATATAATTATTATATAAATAATATAATAATTATTTTTATTAAAAAAAACTGCGTTTTATTATATTTTTATTAAAAAACTGTGTTTAAAATTAATGATAATAAAATAAAAATATTAATGATAATAAAAATAAAAATAAAACTCAGTTTTTTGTAATAAAAAAAAACGCAGTTTTTTAATAATAAAAAAAAACACAGTTTTTTTAATAAAAAAAAATGCAGTTTTTTTAATAAAAATAAAAAATAATTATTTTATTTAAAAAAATCTGCGTTTTTTATTTTTAATAAAATAAAAAAATAATTATTCTTATTAAAAAATAAGAGAGCGTTGTTTGTTTTTTTAATAAAAATAATTATTTTTATTTTATTAAAAAAATTGTGTTTTTTTATTATTATTAAAAATAACTGCGCTTTTTTTTTATTATTACAAAAAAACTCTTTTTTTTTTATTTTTATTATCATTAATATTTTTATTTTTATTATCATTAATATTAAACATAGTTTTTTTTAATAAAATAATAATAAAACGCAATTTTTTTTAATAAAATAATTATTATATTATTTATATAATAATTATATAAATAATTTATATAATTTTAAATAAATAATTATACAACTAATTTATATTATTTGTGTAATTTTTAGTTGTTTTATTTGTTATTTTATCTTTTTGTCCTTTGATCTCTTTAAAAATATATATATTTTTTATACATAAGCACTCATTTAGCCTATTAGGATGTCACGTCAGCAATTTCTGACGTGGCAGGCCCAATTGAATGAAATCGAAAAAAATTAATAGTTCAATCATCTAATTGACAAAATTGAAAGGTGGATCACTGAAGTGGAATATGGCCTATAATTTAGGGTAATAAATCAAATTTAAGCCATAAAAATATAAATGAAATCGGTAAAACTAATGAACTACCCACTGTAGTTGGCAAGTTTTATTGATTATACAATTGAACTTTTAATTTTTCAAATTACCCCACTAAACTAATTATTATTTTGAAATTGGATTATTCCGTTAAAAAAAATAAATTGACGTTAATTTTTTATCTACAAAACTAATGAATTACCCACTGTAGTTGGCATGTTTTACTGATTACACCATTGAAATTTTAATTTTTCAGATTATCCCATTAAACTAATTAAAAATGATTATTTTAAATATTTTTAAAAATAATTATTATTTTCAATAAAAAAATATTAGAAAATTTAATTTTTTCCATAAAATGAGTAAAGTTTCATAAAATATAGATTTAAAAAACTAAAATTTTATGAAACCATATTGATTTTTTTAAAATAAATCTTCTTTTCTTTTGAAAATAAAGTTTATTTTTTGAATCTATATTTTATAAAATTTTACTTAATTTTTTAAAATATGAAGAATTTTCCAAATTTTTTCTTGAAAATAATATTTATTTATAAAATTAATAATTTCTTTTGAAAAAATTGAATCTGTTTTTTTATTTATCTTTTACTGTTTTTTTTATATATTTTAGGTTTTTTTTAAAATTCTAATATTAAGAATGGGTCATTCTATTAAAAAATTAAGTAGACATTAATTTAATTTAAAATCACTTTAATTTTTTTGAATCTATATTTTATGAAACTCTACTCATTTTATGAAGAAAAAAAGTTTCTAATATTTTTATTTAAAATAATAATTATTCTTAAAAAATTTAAAATAATTGTTTTTAATTAGTTTGAAGGAGTAATTTAAAAAATTAAAAGTTTAATGGTGTAATCAGTAAAATGTGCCAACTACAGTAGGTAATTAATTAGTTTTGTAGATAAAAAATTAACGTCCGTTTATTTTTTTTAACGGAATGACACAATTTCAAAATAATAATTAGTTTAGCGGTGCAATTTGAAAAATTAAAAATTCAATGGTGTAATCAGTAAAACCTACTAACTACAGTAGGTATTTTTTTCGTTCTGACCAATAAAATCTAAACCACAAAACATTATTTAAAATGTCTTTTTGTTACACTTTTAGATGCAAAATCATCAATTATACTATTATATTTAATATTTTCTAGCATATTATTTTCAATGCATAATATCCCTAATCTTTTTATTATTTTATTTTTTTATTCACATAAATACATAAACTTATAAAAAAAATTGAGCCCCCCCTCAACTATGGGCCCTGGGCGGTAGCTCTGGTGGCCCTTGCCCAGGGCCGGCTCTGAAATCGCCGATCAAGTTATTTTTGGTTCCGAATAAGGAATCGTCGTCGTTTTGCCCAACAGAGGAGGACGAGGACAAGGACGAGGCCGACTCGACTGCTGTGACTGCAAATGCCACCATGAAAAGGATGATAGCCAAGCGAAAGTTTATTTTTGAATGTTTATGTATATATGAGTTTTTGTTTAAATATAAAAAAATGGTAAGAAAGAAAAGAAGAGAAGAAGAGAATTATATTAATTTCTTGTTTTGCGAATAATTTTTATTAGGTAATGAATATGTTGAGTTTGGTCAATGAGTTGCACTAATAATAATCTAATACTAGTTTGATTAATTCATAAATAAGAAAGGAAAAAATATACTGAATTAAAATCTAGTAATAAAATTAACCATAAAAGAGTAGTATTATACTACCTAAATCATAAAAGCCTTGAAGAAATAAAATAGGAAATCTAAATACAAACCGACTTGAAATAATTCTACTAACAAATAATAAAAAGAAAAAATATATGTACACAGCTGTGTATTACACAGTTGGCTATAGCAACATTTTTTTGGACTATAACGATAGTCTCACCCGATGCCATAACTATTCTGGACTATGACAACGGATCATCCGTCGATATAGCCCAAAAATTTATCGTCATAATTCTACTGTATAATATATAATTATGTATATACATATAGTCCATAATAAAAATACATGAAATGTCTTATATCCAAATAAAATTCAAACTATAAAGATTAATTTTTGTCAGGCTTTACTCTTTCCTTTATTAGGGAAAAAAACACAGAAGAATCAAGAGTTATTTATTGATCTTCGTGGGACCACTTCTGTAATGTCTCTGAACATTACATGTGGATTTGATTTATCACAAGGTTATTAAAATTTGTTAAGATCGGTGAGGCATGCAACATGACCAAGCTGGTGTTTTAAATGATGTGGATGTACGAAGGTGGTGTGTAATTGTATCTTAATGTATTTTTATAATTCATATTTTAATACATATTAACATCCAATATTTTTGTATTAAGAAATTTTTTAAATAATTTAAACTCATATTTGTATCTTAACTATTCAAAAGACCTCTTCATACAAAGATATGTGTTGTTAAGATGCATTAAGAGATGGACTGTTAAGATACATTAAGATACAATCAAACACCACCTAAAAAAATAATTGCTAGCTGTACGTTAACATAGTTCTAACCAAGGTTTTAAAACTCAGAGTGGACACTCAGTTCAACTAATTAAAACTAAAATCACTCAGTTCAACTAATTAAAACTAAAATCGGACGATACTCATATCTGATTTGAACCAATAAATTATTTTTGGTTAAAAATTAGTTGATCCACCGATCGAACCGGTGGTTCAACCGATAAACCGGTTAACTGACCCGGTTGACTCACCGGTCGAATCGGTAGTTCAACCGATAAAACCGGTTAATTGATCCACCGGGCGGTCGAGCCGGTGGTTCAACCGATAAAATCGATAATTGACCCAATGAACCGATTTTTAATTATTTTGTTATTTTAAATTTTTTTAATATTAAAATTAACCACTTTTAGTAATATTGTAACTCAACTTTATAATATTTTAGTTAATAAAAAGTGATATTTATTAAATTTTTATTAATTACTAATAATATATATTTTTATATATTAATGATGTCCTTTCATGTCAATAACTTGATTTCTACCCATTGGTTGACTAGTGACTCCATCCACCTGGTATCTTTTCCAATTCGATGACCAATCCAGTCTGAAAACCTTGGTTCTAACACATATGCGACTAAGAACCCTTGCTTCGGAAGTTCAGTAAAAATAAAATAGGAAATTTAAATACAAACAGACTTAAGGGCTATTTTATAAAGGGAATTGATATTTTTACAATTGAAATTGATATTTTCACAAGGCTCTCCTCACATGATAGTAAACAGGACCCACATTCATTCACATGAATAGTAAACAGGACCCAGATTCATGTGAGTAGAGGTGGTAACCATGTGTATGGTCCTACTTTATCCGGTCCAAGATCTTGTGAAATTTGAAAATGTGAGGCCGTGGCTTGGTTTGTCTTACCATGTGCTTCTTTCCCCTTTTTTTTTGTTGCAAAATTTGCTACACCAAAAATAGTAATAATAATAAATATTAAAAATAATAAAATAATTTATAATAAACAATAATTCTAATACATATAAACATTGTCCGCTTAATATAAACAATAATTCTACTTATTCATAACTTCATATAAACATTCACAATATATCTTTTTTCATATTTCATTCAACTTTTTAATACATATGTCACCTCGAAGGGTTTGAACTCTTATTTATTTATTTAAAAGTCTTGTGTTCAAGCCTCATAACCCCAAAGTATCAAAATTTTATAAAAAAAATATAAAAAAAATAATTATGGGTCATGGAATTCAGAAAAAAAACGTCCGCATTTTCACGGGCTAAACAATTGAAGTCAACGCCTTACCAGTGGTGGTGGTATACCCACCATGCGGCCCTGGACCTCTTTACTGAGGTCTACATGTGAGTGAGGTCTTGTGGACATATCAATTTCTCTTACAGAAATATCAAACTTCTTTATAAAATTTAATTAAATGGTCTAAATAACTATGTACACCTGAATGGGGTGTGAAATAAAAACTTTAATTAAAATTAAACATTGAATAAATAAATGTGTTTGATAATTATCTATCTGAAACATCTAAATGAATGTATTTTTCCATTTTAACAGTTTGAACTATTGAATGAATATATATATATATATATATATATAATTATTATTAAATTCACTTTAAAATATTTGATGATAAATTTTATTTTATTATCCAAAATATATTATTATTTAAATATAATAACATAATGATCAAAAGTACATCACTATCAAATATAGTAATACTCCATTCATTCAAAAATATAAGATCTTCATTGAATTTTTGAAAGTCAATTTTTAGTTATTTTAAAATATAAAATTGATATAAATTCACTTAATTTTAATTAATATAATAATAAATATATTACTAATTATAAATTTTATAATTTTAAATGAATAATATAAATTTAAAATCTCTCAAATTTACTTTTTAAAAATTAATTATAATTATATACTCCTTCCATCCCACAAAAATTAAAAATTTATTCGAGTACAAAACCCATGAAATACCGAGGTTATTGACACCTGCATTTTCAAATTTGCTTCTGCTTTCTAATAATCTCTACAACCTTTTAACCTTGTTCTTCTCTCGGTTTAAAAACCAATACACTATTTGTACACAGATGGAAGTAATTTTGTACATAAGATGCGGGATTTAAATAAGGAAGAAGACATAAAAGAAATAGATGAAGAAGAATGAGTAATGCTGTAAATGATTCAGACCGAAATAAATAGAGAGTTATTCGAATTCGACTTGAAATGATAAATTCGTACTCAAATTCGAAATGTATTTAAAAAATTTTACTCAACTTCGACTTGACTCGAATATTTATTACTCGAATTCGATCCGACTAGGATCAAATTATATTCAAACTACTCGCGAGTTTCAAATTCAAGCTCGAATTCGAGTCTTCACATAATAACTAGTTTTATAATAAATATAATTATAAATTAAATTTATTATTTTATTTAGAAATGAGAAAATATATTTACTATTACATTTTACAAATATAAAATCACAATTAAAATTAAAAACAAAGCAAAATAATAATAATAATAATAATAATAATAATAATAATAATAATAATAATAATAATTAATTATCCTAATTTGATTTAAATTTATATATATTATAAGAGAATGTATCGAGCATCTAATCGAATATGTATCAATTGAGTATGTATCGAATCATAATAAAAAATTAGAGTAATTTGAATCTTAAACGAGTCGAGTATAACCGTACTCATATTCTTATTCGAACTATTTTTAATGCTCAGATTTGGATCATCTTATTAACGCATCCGAGTCTTGCTCATATTTTTTCAATTTGAACCCGAATCGAGCCTGAACTATTTGGCTCGTTTACAGCTTTAAGAATGAGAGTTGTACGAATTGGCAGACAAAGTGATAAATGGTATGAAATAGGATTTTGAAAGTAATTCTTTATATTATATATAAAAGGGCGTGTAGTTATTCAGACCGATTTAGTTAGCATTTTTCTAACATCGATCAGATCAAATCAGACCAATTCAGATTTTTTTTATTCAAAATAAATAATGTGAATGACTTATAGATTCAGATTTTGGATCATTTAGAACAAATAGCCCCTCAGTTGTTTGACCAAATCAAAATTATCCTTTTAAATAATAATTAAGAATTATCAAACACCTTCTTAGTATAAATAATTCTAATAACAAATAATAAAAATATATGAAATGTCTTATATCCAAATAAAATTCAAACTATAAAGATTAATTTTTGTCGGGCTTTACTCTTTTCTTTATTGGGAAAAAAAATTCAAGAATCAAGAGTTATTTATTGATCTTGTGGGACCACTTCTGTAATGTCTCAATTGCTTGTCCGAACATTACATGTGGATTTGATTGTTCTGCTACTAATTATTAAAATTTGTTAAGATTTTGGGTTGATATTTTTACATGAACATGATCTCACCTCCTCAACCACATAAAAATATTAAAAATATACTTAAAAATATTTTAAATTAACTTTACTATCAAATGTATTATTATATATCATGACATATTTGGTGGGCCAGTGATAAGGAACGGTGACCGAAATAATATTATGTTTATTATTCTAGATTTATTTATTTATTATTAAAGAGGAGTTTTTCGAACTTGCGATCATATCTTCCCTTCATAAACAGGTTTTCGCTTACGTGACCTCTATACTTAATGTTAATGAGAGTTGAACTATTACAACTTTTGTAAATAATAATTATGTAAATAGTTGAGAAAAAATCAACATTTTTGTGTTTACCTACCCTCAAAATAATAAAAAGAATTTTTTTCTTATATCTTGAAAAGAATATAAAAAATATTTTTTTGGAACAATCTCACAATTAACCAATTTTGTTAATTGCAATATACACATCCTTGAATTGATATAAATCTTCTACAAATCTTCTACTTGTTACCGATCGACTTGCTTCCAAATTATTAGCCTCTCTAGAGTTGGGTTTTCTTCAATTTTAACCCCTTTTATGACTTCTCCTTTTATTCTACAAACCTCCGATGTGATGAGAGCTTATACAACATAATTTATTAGGTGAAATGGTCAATAAGAGGAGTGGTTAGTATAAAATTAATTTTAATCAAATCAATAGAATGTCAACACATAAGTTTGGTGGTGATTTCTCTCTGCGTATTAATACTGTATTGATCAATTGATTAACTTACCATAAAATTTACTTTATAAAAACCGGATCCGTCACTAAATAAATCAAGAGTTACACCCAATCAATGAGGAAATAATACACACCGATATTTGCTAAACAAAGTGAAAAATCTTGTATACCTCCTTCCAAATCAATATGTACGGGCTGAATTATTGATTTTGGTCACTGTTTTTTTTTAAATTAACAAAAAAATTCATGTCGCCACAATTTTATTCCCCCCTCCCTCTCCCTCTCCCTCTCCCTTATGATTACACTGACTTATAATATAATATTTTAATTTTTTACAACGTTATAGTTAAAATTTTAATTATTTGGTAACTTATTCCCCCTCCCTCGCTCCCTCCCTCCCTCTCCTCCCTCCCTCCCTCCAAAACAGCCAATTTGTTGCTGACGGTTCTACCCTTATTTAGGAGGGATTATATTTTAGTGTACAAATTGACAATTTTGCCAGTTAAACACCCATGTGATCATATGTACATGATTGACTTATTTTGACAAAATTTGGTCATAAGAGATAATTTTGAAAAACAACAATTGTAATTAAAATTTTATCATTTATATATATTATATAAATTGTAATTCAATGTCGACAATTTTGTAATTTATCCATTTTATAATCAAATAAATTGGTTTCATCATGAAAGTAGAATTAAACACGGAGTCCTTACTATATTAGCCTCCTTAAATATAATTCTTAGACCTCCAAGAACAACTTCAATGGCACTGGCAGGGGGTGATCAAGGCTTTAAATAATCTGAAATAAAAATCATTATTTTTTTAACCCATGCTTACATAAATATAAATATGTCGGAGGTTCATTAGCATATATAACGATATCATAAAAAGATTCCGGCCTTCATTTTCAATGAATATATTAATTAAACCCCGTAGCTCAGCTAGCAATACTCTCGGATTAAGAAGTCCGGCGAGCGCAACGTGTTGCAACGGTGCAGCCACGTCTGTAGGGATTGGCTCTGCCGGTTTTTCTGCAGTTGTAGTAGGAGACGCCACGGCGGCTGCATGGTACTTTGTCCCTGCTAAGAAACTCGTAGCTTAAGGAACGAGCTCTAGTAGCCAGTACTCTTCTACTGGCCTCCGAATCCAACATCATTTCTTCCGTCTCGTCGATACAATCGCCAATTTTGCCGTTGCATGTGGCCATACCATGGGAATAATGGCCGGTCGTCGTCGAGTTATTTTTGTAGCCCGAAAGGGCATTATCAGATGACGACGAGGCCATCATGGCGGTCAAGGCCACTAGAAGAAAGACAAGTGCGAGACGGAGGCCCATTTTGGAGGGCGTACACAAGAACTTAATTTTGTGTACGTACAAAAAAAAGGCAGAGGAAAGACGTACGAGAGAATTTATGTAGACATGCGTTGTCTATGGTTGTCCTAGTCTCTTGTCCTTCCTGCGAACGCAAAGAGGGGGAAGAGAGGGTTTATATATAGGAAAAAACGATGGGTGGTGAGAGGAATAGGGGCTTAGGAGTAGTAGGGCTCAAGGCATGGCAGCTCGTGACCTCAGGTAGCTAGGGGAGCCCATTAATTTAATTAGAATGAATTAGTGTTAGTTTTGGGATAGGAAGAATTTAAAATGATTGATATTTTTTGTGGTTTGGTAATTGTCCTATGATTCTTATAGATTATCAACCTTATCGTTATCTTCTTTTTTTATTATTTATATGTATGTAATGTTGTTGATTAATGAATTAATTATGATTATATATACATACATATATATAGAGAGAAAGAGAGTCCGGATCTTAAGCTCACCCCTTATTCAACTCACCCGAGCTCACCCTCCTTTAGCGACGAACCCGACGACGGTTCGGTCACACAACCGTCGTCTATACTTTTAGTGACGCTATATGTTGTCCGTCACTAAAAGTATAGACGACGGTTATATGACCGAACCGTCGTCGGGTCCGTCGCTAAAGGGAGGGTGAGCTCGGGTGAGTTGGATAAGGGGTGAACTTAAGATCCGGACCATATATATATATATATATATACTCCGTTTCTAATGCATATCCCTTTATTTTACATACTCTGCTCACCACCTTTAGCGACGGATCGGACGACGGTTTGGTCCGTCGCTATAGAATAGTAACGGTTTATATATTATGGCGACGGTTTGATGCGTCGCTAAAAGTTAAGATTACGATTCTCTGATATATGCGATGGATCGAACCGTTGTCCGATCCGTCGCTAAAGATGTTAAATAAGATATGTTAAATAAAAAGTATGCACCTGATCATCTCCGTATATATAAAACAATCAATGCTCCATTAATTATTAACTAGAATTGTAAGAATACAAGAAACATAAATTGTTAGTTATTAAGGTTTTTCATGTTTCTTTTAGCAAATACAAGTACCCATCAATATTTTTAATGCATTCTAGCTTCTTTTCCCTTATATTATTGAAAATATTTGTATATATATGTTACCATATCTATTAAGGTACAAACGCATGTTCTTTCATACAATTCTAGTTAACTTTTGGCTTATAAAATATTAGAGCTGCATCCTTATTTTTAGTAGTACTCTATTCGTTCCCAAAATATTGACTTAAATAATAATAAAAAAAAAATATGTCCTCAGTCAATTAAATAAAATTTTATATTAACTGATTTACCATTAATCATATTACATCTTAACTAAACACTAAATTAATCACATTACAAATGAATTAATAACTCAAATTAATTCTCTCTCTCCCTCCATAAATTCAAGAGTAACTTAAAAAACAATTAACATGCATACCAATACATGGACAAAATAAAAATAAAAATAAAAATTAAAAATTAAATTTATACTCCTTCCGTCCCAGGATAAAAGTTTTGGTGGATTTTTTACGCATATTAAGAAGATGAATAAAATGACAAAATTACCTATATAATGGCATTAAATATGGAGAGAGAATTAGAATAAGAAAAATATGAGATATTTAATACTACGGGTATAATAGGAAAATATATATAAAAATTTGATTATTAAAAAAATAGACATTTAACATGAGACTACTCAAAATAACAATAAGAATTTTTATCATGAGACAGAGGGATTATTAAATCTCTTATGTTTAAGTCATTAGAGAAGAAGTATATCTTTTAGTTCTTGAGCTCTCATATTTTGTATCATTAATTCTTCTCGGTGGGACTGGGATCCATAAAGCTCGGCCCCACAGTTTCAATTCTTTGGAATTTTTTGAGCTTGAATTAGGCCTGATAAAATATAGTTATAAGATGTTTTGGTTTTCAAAATATGGTTATGATTCTATTTAAGAACTAAAACTATATTAATTATTTTTAATATGGATAATGTGAGTTGGAACCATATGATTATGGTTAAAAATCATATTAACAATAATAACCATTTTAATATTATTATGGGTTATGAGTTCCATGAAGACCTGATTTGACACTAATATTATGTGATTATGTGTATACCCCTTACCCCCACCCCACCCCACAAAAAAAAATAATATTATGTGACGTAATTATCATTTTATAAATATAACGACGAAAAGTGTTCCAATTAAAACTGTTGAACTACCCGGTAGTAAAAGAAAAGTACGATGTCTGGCGTGGTTGCGTAAGTAAGATACGGTATTGATTATTGATGCTTACATGAGAAGTCACTCGGTTATACTCAATTGTTGATACAATGAATCACTTTGCATCATATCTCTCATATTATTGATTCAATTATTGTCACGAAGATCATCCGCATAATATTTTATATATTATTAAATCAATAATTTAGGCGACAAAGTTATTCATATTATTATTTGCAATATTGACAATGTCTCACAGAAGTTACATCAATGAGAGGTTTGGTCACCTAATTGCGCCAGTAAGGAGAAATCCTTATCGGAAAGCCCCCTTTTTCTTGGGAACGACCTGGTTGTTAAATATTGTGCGTTATAATATTAATAATGAATGTTATTAAAAAAATCAAATTTGAGTTCGGAGTTGAATTTGGAGACGCGGACGTGATATTTGAGTCCAGAACGATGAAATTAGTAGAAATAGACTATAAGCACAAAATTTGTTGGGGTTTACGTTTGGGTCAATAAAGTCAACAGTTGACTTTTTCAGAAAAAGTCAAACTTTGAAAATTTAAAAATAAAATTTTTGAGAAAAATATTTTCATTGTGATGGGATTGTTAGTGTTAGTGGAAATCGACATTTATTTCGATAATAATTGATGTCTGAAGGTTATATTGACTAATCGGGTAATTAATCGAATAAATGAGCAATTAATTGCTATTAATTCACATGATTATAACTATTTATTCACATGTGTGTACTATTGATTCACATTCATGTACTATTAGGGGAGGTGGTGCAAGATTGATAACACTTGCATGACTAAGTTAAAAATGGAGGTATAGATGGAGGTACTATACTGTAATTCGTATTTTCACATGATTATAACTATTGAGTCACATGATTGTACTATTAATTCACATTATTTACAATTAGTGGAGGTGGTGCAAGTTTGATAATACTTGCAAGACTAAATTAAAAATGAAAGAAAAGTTAAAGGTATTATACTGTAATATTTCAAGCCCCAAAACGTGCAATTATCGAAACTATATTTTCCTATAAATAGAAGCTCATTCTTTATTCATTTCTCACCAATTCACTAAAGCTATAGAGCAATCATTATAGAGAGAAAAAAGAAGAGAAGTCTGCTACCTCACTATTTCAGTATCCAGTTTTTTCTAAGGTAAGGGATATTATTATTATAGTAAGGGTATTATTTCTTTTCGTATTCATGAAGAGAGCTATTGTTATTCCATTCCTTATTATTACATTGGAATAACTTTGTATCTGTGAGACTCACCGTATACATGGTGAAATTCTTACGTTATTCCATTCTTTATTATTCTATTGGAATAACCTTTATCATCTTGATCTCATCGCGTGCCTCAGTGAATTCTCGTTGTTATTTCATTCTTTATTATTACATTTGAATATCCCATGCATCGCGGATTACGCATGATTGGTTCCATTCTTTATTATTCGTTAGAATATCCTATCTGTATGCGGATTACGCATGACTGATTCCATTCTTTATTATTACGTTGGGAATAACCTTTTGTTTATGCGATCTATCGCATGCATGGTGAATTCTTACGTTATTCCATTCTTTATTATTACTCGTTGGAATAACTCGCCTATGTGGATTACTGCATGCATGGTGAATGATCCTTCGTATTCATTCCTTATTAAATTATGAAAATGATCTATCTACGTGGATTACCGCATGGCGGGTGAAAATCCATTTGTAGTTTCATAATTTTCTGACCCTCAAAAATTCTGGAAAAATTTGAAATGATAATTTGATGAATTTTCTATATTGTGTCCAAAATGGCGATTTTTGGATGTATAGATTAAGAGTTATGGATTTTATGAGAAAAGACTATTTTAAAAGTAAACCCTTATAACTCCTTGTGGTTAACTCCGAAATTGGTGAAATTTTTATTGGGAGTACATATATATAACAAGAGTATACCCTGTAAATTTCGAAATTTTTGGACAAAAGTACAATTTATGATAAATGTCTAATTCGGCAGTTTTGGCCATATGAAAAATAGTAAATGAATTTTAAAAATTCTGAAAAAAATATATGTTCAATATGGGACTATATTCTGCTAAATACCAGAAAAGATATATTTTTTGAAATGATTTGGTATTTTTCATGAAAATGAACTAGTTATGAGTAAATGAATTAAATATGTTATGTGAAGTAACAAAATTAGAAAATAGGATTCTATGGCTTGGAAATCCTATATAGGGTATATGCAGATTTTTGATGAGGGATTTGATTATTGGTGATGAAATCTTATGAGTATGGCATTTTTGAATGATTAAATGCATTATTTGGTAAAGTGTAAATAATTGAAATAAATTGTTTATAAGTTTAAGAAGTGATTAAAATATTGTTATAATATTAATAATATTAGATTATGAGTTTATTAAGTGATTGATAATATTTGGATAAATTTAAAGTCTTTAATATTTATCCTTATTTTCGTTTGATTAATGCTTATATCATTGTCATCATCCTTATGCTTATATTATGATGAAAGTCATCTTTGGCTTACGTGCAAAGATGGACTGTTGAGTATTGGTTTTACAGTTATATATCTTTGGCTTACGTGCAAAGATGGACTGTTGATTATTGGTTTTACAGTTGTATATCTTTGGCTTACGTGCAAAGATGAACTATTGATTGATGAGTATCTTTGGCTTATGTGCACAGATGAACTGTTTATTGGTATGATTATGATCAGGGGTCAATCGGTATAATTATGACCCGTAATATTATAGATGATGTGGTAAAAGTCCCCATTGGCCCGTAGTGCATTGATGAACAGTTATTGGTATGATTATAACCAGGGATTGTTCGATATAATCATGACCATTGATGATTACATGAATATCATTGGCCGTAGTGCAGGGATGATTCGATGATGTAGATTATTTATTGTCGATTTGAGTCTCGTGATAAAATATTGATTATACACTTTTAATTTGTAAAAAATAGTAGATATCATGCTCTACTTGACTCTTCTAAAATACAGTTGTATGTCTTTAGCCTGTAGTGCAAAGATAAATTGTTAATGAATATCTTTGGTCGTAGTGCAAAGATGAATTTATTAGTATGATTGTGAGCAGGAATTGTGATTTGATATAATCATGATTTTTGATGTTTCAAGTGAAGATAGGTGATGAAAATTATCTTCTTCCTGAGTGCGAAGAGGAATTTAGAATCACAATTATGATTATGAGTTATTCATATGATTGTGGACAAGAATTGTTGATTGATGTTACAGGGATAAAACATTATTGGTGGACTTTTAACATAGAGAAGATAATAGACCTGATGGTCTATTTGACTCTTCTAATGGATTGCTCGTTCCACTGCAACTATGGTTAAAAAGTTTTATCATCTACCTTATGTTCTAAATCTCTAATTTATTATTAACGAAGGCTATTGATAATTTAATTATCTTTAGTCATGATATCCTTTACTGGGCTATTTGTGCTCACCCTTTGCTTCACAATTCCTTTCAGGTAATAAGAGTGTAGCTGGGTCGAGCGGGTATAACAGGGAAATCGTGTGATGGTCCGAGACTGTCGAAGTTTCTCAATACATTATAAAACGGCATGACATGCAACAGATAATTGTATGTATTGAGGACCTAAGATGTGTGTGTCGTATTTTATACGTCACTTAATAATTGATTTTGGCGAACAACAATAGGGTGATGAGAACCCGACTTTGTAAGCGTCAAAAGTGCACCTCATTAGAATGAATATGATAGTAATCTTCTCGTTCTTCTTTGGGGTCTGAAAATATTTGCTACTGTATTTTATATGGCATTGCAACAATTTGAGTTTGGATACTGTCTATGAGATAATATTGTATTAAAACTCATAGCTTATTTGTTGTCGTACTCTGCACAACCGTTCAACAGTTGTATAAATAAAGTTTGTATGTGATTTTTATAGTATGATATCTGGCGACTCAGAATGGGTCGTGTGGACCTATTTTAGGGGCGTCAGACAAATGATGTGGTGAAAGTCCTATTTGGCCCATAGTGCATAGATGTAGGGGTGCTCAAAAAATTCGGTTTTTTACCGAACCGGTTGAAACCGGTACCGGCGGTATCGATTTATTTCAGTTTTGGTTTATTCGGTACCATTTTTTCAATTTTTTATACTTTTCAGTAGCGGTAACGGTAATGAAAATTTTGAATTGGGTAAATACCGAAAAATCAAAAAAGAACCAAAAAAGTTGAAAATCAATAACATATTCTGTAACATTAAGAAGCTTCATTTTGGAACTTATGCACAAGATTTGACTACATGATCTATCAGAATCTATTCAATAGCAGGTCTAAAATAGTGGGTCAAATACAATTTGGCAATGTGCACCATATTATAGATAGTGAAAATTATAAATTAGGAGTGCTATAGAAATATCTAATGGTATATGCTACACAGTTATCACAGAATTATAGGAAAAAAGAAACATGTGAGAGGACGTGATATGAGGAAATACCTGGAGAGTCAAAGTACTAGTGTGCTTGGTGACCAAGAAATTCGTCAAGTTCACATAATATGCCAGGGCAGAATTAAAGAGCAGATACCAAATTATTTTGACATCATTTCTAGCAAGAGCTACTGTGATGCCAACCACGTTGTGCTCCATCAACAATAGAGTTCAGCTTTTCCTTAAAAAAGTTAAAAAAGAGTCTATAATCTACCTTTTAAGCTACAAATAGGAAGTAGTAAAATATGTAACAAACTAATAATCGCAAGTTCTTAGTATGTTTCAATAATGAACAAGATTTTCAAGACCACAAGAAATAAGCTAAATCAAAAATTTGTTAATATAAAAAAAATTATTTAATTATTGCGGTATAATCGAAAACCGAACCGAAAAAACGATCAAGATCGATTTTGTAATCGAATCGAAGATCAAACCGTTATTATTAATTACGGTTCTTGATTTTTTGGGTTTTTCGGTTCGGTACCGGATCGGTTTTTTTGGTACCGGTTTGGTTTTTTACCGATGAGCACCCCTATATAGATGGACAGGTGTTGGCATGATCATGATCACTGGTGATACTAACAAATATCCTTGGCCCGTAGTGCATAGATAATTTGATGATGTGGAATATTTATTGAGTTGTGTTACAGAGATAAAATATTGATGATGAACTTTTAAATCATAGAAGATAGTAGACATCATGCTCTACTTGACTCTTCTAATGGATTGTTTGTTCCACTGCAGTTAAACTTGTTGTCTATTGTATTCTATTAATTTTTACACTGTTGAGGACTAAGGATAATTTATTCTGCATTATCTTAGTCATAATATTCTTTACTAGGCTAGTTGAGTTCACCTTTCTCTTTCATTGTTCTCTTTAGAAAATAAGAATATAGCTGGGACTAATCGGGGAATGAAGTGATGGTCCAAGATGGTGGCTATAGGATCCTCACTATTTTATAAAATAGTGTGATAATAATTATAATGAGGACTTATTTTGAGCTTGGATATTGTCTACGAAACAATATTTGTATTAAAACTCACAGTTATGTTTTGTCGTATTTTGCACGAGAGTTCAATAGTTGTATAAATGAAGTTTGTATTAAATTATGTATCATGTATTTGGAGACTTAGAATGGGCTATGTAGACCTATTTTGGGGACGTCACATGGAATCTTGGAATTCTTTATTGATGGTGAAAAATGATGCTTATGTGTTGTGTGTGTGTGTATATTTATATAATATAGTTAATGGTGGACCCTCTGTTTTTGTTCACTGTGTGTAAAGCTTCGTTATTTCTGTCTAATGTTTTTTTATTTTTAATAATGTGGCTTTATATGTTCAAACTTATTTTTGTGGATGATTGTAATTTGTCCAACTTTAGTGTCTTTTGATGTTGTCTTTTATCACCATGCTGAATGGTGTTTGCGAATGTCTTCATATCACAAGTTTCTGGTGTCTTTTGTCAAGTGGATGAATATGTAGTTTAGGCAAATGGTGGATGCTTTTGATATTGGGATTAATCTCTAATTATAGTATGATATTGTTGGTGAATGGTTTTAATTGTTATGATATATGAGATTGTAACAGGTTTTTAATTGTTCTAATGTGATATTATTGGTATGATATGGTGTGGTTGAGTTTTTTTTTTTTTTTGCCAGAGGTGTAGTTTAAAAACAAAGCATTTTCAAATTGATTTCAACAGAACATTATCCAAGTAAAATTCCAATCGCAAGTTCAACCAAAATTTCCAAATTGATTTCAACATAATATCATTACCCTAGTAAAATTCTAAAAACAGAGCTGGGTCCAAACAAAGATGAAAAAACATAGCAAGTTTAAAAAAAATAGCACAACAGAGCATCATTCATTACCATGAATTCATTACATTTACATGAGGGAATTCAAAAATCCTAAATGTTCCATCTCCCAAATTCTAATTAGAAAATTTTCTCATTTCGGTATCTCCATCAACAGAGATGGTTCCAAAGAAATTTCAAATTACCAATATCACCAAGACCCATATGATTATCAAGTAAATCCTCTCTTTCCATCAAAAATTTTGACATTCATTTTCAAGAGCCCTCAACCTCCTCAACAGATCAGGTATCAGTTGAATGAATCTCAATTGCATCAGAGGATCATACCACATGAAATACCCACAACTATGTGGCTGATAAAAAGGAAAATTTATTGGGACGAACTTCAAATCAAATGAAATTAAAGAAAAATTACTTACTATTGCAGTGTTGCATCCATAGAATCAATGACCAAGATTCAAATCAGTTCAAGAAGTTAGAAACAAAGCTAGGTGGTGACAATGACAGTGATATATATATATATATATATATATATATATATATATATATATATATATAAGCCAATGAACATTGGAGGGAAATGGGTATATTATTTTTTAGGGAAATGATGCAACAATTTTTGGAGGGAATGAAACTATACGGTCAACATACAGTTAACGAGTATCTTCGGCGAAGTATTTGGCTAGAATGACAAAAAGGAACATATTTGTTGTTTTTAAATTCATAGCGTTATTGATTGACGATTTTTAAATTTTGAGTATCAAATTAATTTTCGTCCAAACTTAAGGGGACAATTTAGTCATTTGCCTTAAAAATTAACATTATCCTATATATAATGTATTTATTTTTATAAATCTATCTATACAAAATAGGATTGCTTTTGAAAAAAAAATAATCCCGCTCAAAGTCTATTAAGAGATCTGGGCCATCGAAATGTTGGGATAAATCTAACCCTTCAATACTAATTGTATCTACAAGGGCAACAAAACACGGAGGGAAAAATCTATCAATAATAAGGTTTTTCTTCCTCTTCTACCTGTTCAAACCCAGACGAAATTCAAAACCCTTTTCAGTAACAAGGTTTAGTTTCAGGAGCTGGCTAATCAATCTATTTTGATAAACCTCAACCCATCGACCCATCTGTATGCGTTATCAGATAAACCTCAACCCATCGATTTCTACAAAGAAGAAGAACCTCAATGGCCCACTGCCACCGCAAAGCCACCACCATCCGATGATTCTCGGCGACAGCAGCGGCGGCGAAGAAAACCCCAAGGCCTCGAAGAAATGGGCGAAAACATGGATCCAAGAAGAGACCCGAACTCTCATCAGCCTCCGCTGGGAAATCGACTCTCTTTTCAACACTTCAAAATCCAACAAGCACATGTGGGACCAGATTTCAACCAAAATGAGGGAAAAAGGGTTTGATCGCTCGCCGAATATGTGCACTAACAAGTGGAGGAATTTGTTGAAGAAGTTCAAAAAGTCTAAGCAGCAGCCTAGCAGTGATCCCAAGATGTCTTATTACAAGGAAATTGAGGAGATTTTTAGGGACAAAAGCAAAACAACCCATTTCAACAGTTCGTCTCTTGCTTCTAAAGTTGATCCCTTTATGCAATTCTCTGATAAAGGTATAACCTTTTCTAAGATGGGTGTTTCTTTTTGTTCAGATATTGTGTTTGCATTTGTATTCTAGGGTCTCTGAGTGATTTTTGGTGATTGTTTCGAATAGCTCATCGGTAAAAAAACCGAACTGTCTGAAAAAACTCGAACCAAGATTAAACCCGAAAAACCTAAAACCCAGATCGATATAAGAATAATCGGTTTGATAGCGATAAGAGTACAAAGTTGGTACCGGTTTTTTCGGTCGGTTTTCGGTTATATATAATTATTATTGCTTTGGCATTTTTGGTTTTCGGTTATATATAATCATATGAACATATATATATGGCTTTTTATGTTAAAAATAAGAAGTCCCACTAAAGTACCTTAATACAAACACAAAAACACTTGCCACCATTCTAAAGACTTGAAAACAATTATTTTTCAGAATGTGAATTATTTCATATAAATAGTAAAGCTAGGGACTGTTAGATTATTTCATATAATAGATTATTTCATATCTAATACTCTTGCATATTAAGTAACAGTACTTATTAGTTGTTATAACTTGGGACTGTTTGTATGTATAGCCAAAATTGTGCCTATATGTGAAATGTTATAGCAAAAAATCACATTGCTTGAATTCCCTTCAAAAGATCACAATTGTCCCCCCTTTTTTAGCAACTCAAATCAATAAACAATCCCCTTTTTATGAGGTTGAATGTGTTTTTATAAGTCAAAAAGAAAAAGGAAAAGACAGAGATTTATTAACTCAATTAGACCCAACCATAGTTGTTAAGTCGTCGCCTAGGCGACGCCTAGTCGACAAGTCGATGGTGAACAGGTAAGGCGAGCGAGGACTTAGACGATGACTGAAAGGCGAGCGCCTAGAGAAAAAAGGCGTCGACTTGGATCGAAAGGCGACGACTTAAATCGACTTGAGATGAATCAATGACGACTTGGCCTCATGGGTCAACCCAAATGGCAAAAATCAATCGGGTCTTAAAATAAAAAATGACATCGCGGAGGAAAAGGAACATAAATGATAAAACAAGCCCTATTCAATTGATCGATCGATTAGAAGTCAGAGCATCGACCGACTGACCGAGAGGCGAGAGCTAAGACAGAGACCTGCCATCAATACGAAATGAAAGCGAGCGGCAAAAATGAGGCAAATGAGATTGAAGAAGGAAGCTAGTTCATCAAATGATCGTGATCGGCCAGTAAATCGACTTTTTCAATCTTCTTTCCTCTTCCCTTTTTCGTTTTCTGCTGCCTCTTACTAAAACATACGATGCCTCTTCCCTTTGGTCGGCAGTTGGGTTGTTTTTTTTAAGCTTTTATGCTTTTATGTTGTTCTGTTCAGTCTCTCTAGTCTCTATATATATTATAGTTATACATATATATAATATTTGTTGTTGGGTGTAAATTATATATAATATTTGATGTTGCTATTGCTGTAATATTATAATTATACATATATAAATATATATATATATATATATAATTATAATATATATATATATATATATGTATGTATAATTATTATACTTGTTTGGGTTTTTTTTTCTTTCTAATCATTCATTTCTGTTGAGTACCCACTGGCAGACTGGTTCTTAACTTGTTATGTTTTCTAATCATTCATTTCTGTTGAGTATCCATATCATTCATTTCTATTAATTATATCATATCTTTTTTTTTAGTTTTTGCAAGTATATAATAATTATAATGCATGACTGTTAGTACTACTATTAATTATATGTAAATTAGTACTACTATTATTTTGAACTATTATTAGTTATTTGATATCACTATATATATATATTATATAGTATTAATAATGTCAACATCAGAGATATTTGTGGGTGCATTATGAGATTGTGAATTCTATATAAATATTATATTATATGTTTGTCTTAAAAAATTTTATTTGATTGTATTGTGTAGATATTAAAATGGCGGAAAGTTCAGGGGCAAAAAATTATGATATAATGAAGGCCCCTAAAAGAAAAGCTAAATCGAACGATCCGGGTTGGAAATATGGATATTGGTCGGATTTAAGTAATAAGGATGTCGTGCAATGTACACTTTGTGGGAAGAAATGTCATTCAGGCATCAAAAGGCTCAAACAACATCTAGCCGGAAATTATGGAGATGTAGCTAAGTGTCCCAAAACAACAACAGAAATTATGAGGGAGATGCAAGCGGCTTTGAATAGTAGAAAGAGGAACAAGCCACTTGAGCTAGATGATGATGATGATGATGATGTAGTAGAAGTGCAAGAGGAACAATCATCTGTTCGTCCAACCATGGCTTCCAATACTTCTTCTAACACTATCCCAAGTTCTGGGATGGCTTCTAAAAGGAAGAATATTGTATTTCAATTCAAAAATCCACAACCAAAAGCTAAGACGGTTGAAGCACTTCTAAGAAAGACTCCCGAAGAAGTTGTAGAGGAAAGGTATAGCAAGCGTTTGAGCCAAACGAGTATTGAAAGTGGTTTGAGGACACCAGAGGAAAAGGAGAGGGTCCAAATGCACGTTGTCGACTTTTTTTACGAATGTGGCATACCATTCAATTCTGAAAATTTAAGGAGATTTGAAGTAATGGTCGAGTCCATAGGGCAATATGGGCCGGGTTTCAAGCCTCCAAAGTATCACGAGTTGAGGGTTCCTTTACTTGAGAAGGCAAAGAAGAAAACCGATGACTTAAAGAAGAAACATGAAGTTGCTTGGAAGGAATACGGCTGCTCACTCATGTCGGATGGTTGGACAGATAAGAGGGGAAGACACTTGTTGAATTTCCTTGTTAATAGTCCGGAAGGGATTTATTTCATTGGTTCTGTTGATGCCTCCAGTCAGACTCAAGATGCCACAATGTTGGCAAATCTACTTGATAGCAAGATCGAGGAAATTGGCCCCGAGTATGTTGTTTAGATGGTCACAGACAATGCATCTAATTACAAGGCAGTGGGGCATATACTAATGGAGAGGAGACCCTAATTGTTTTGGACACCATATGCCTTTCAACGCCTTGACCTTATGTTAGAGGACATAAGCAAGTTAAATCAATTTCAGCCCACAATCACAAATGCAAGGAGAATTACAACATTCATTTATAGACATGGTCGTCTTCTTAGTGCGATGAGGGAGAAAACGAATGGGAGGGATCTTGTAAGACCCGAAGTTACTAGATACCTTGCAGAGTTTGTACAAGAATAAAAATGCATTGAGGCATTTGTTCATCAGCGAGGATTGGTCAAAATCAAAGTTGTCGGCTACTGAAGCGGGGAAGAAAGTATGTGATACTGTTATTTCAACAACATTTTGGCATACTGTTGAGGATTGCATTAGGACGTCATAGCCACTTCTTATAGTCTTGAGGATTGTTGATAGTGATGAGAAGCCTGCTATGCCTAAAGTTATTGTTGTGATGGAATGCGCGAAGAAAAAAATCAAAGATGCATTTGATAACAAACAAAGACTATATAAGAAGGTGATTGAAATTGTCGATGGGAAAATCAAATGGAGCAAAAATTATATGGGGCTGCGTTGTTTCTCAATCCGGGCAAGTACTTTCATATCAAAGAGGAACGTCGGTTGTTTGCTAATGCTTTACAAGATGACTTCAATGACGTTCTTACAAAGATGGTGCCCGAGTTAGATTTGCTAGACCAGATAAGCAATCTAGCCGACAACTATGATGCTTCTCGTGATACTTTTGCAAGAGAAATGGTGATTAGGCAACGAAAAATAAAGAATCCTCGTACGTATATTAAAAAATATATAAAGATATATTATGATTATAATTTATATACATTCTTCATTTCCTCCCTTTAAAAATATTTATATTTCTTTTAAATGTTTGCTAGTTGATTGGTGGAATGCTTATGGAGCGCGAGCTATTGAGCTATCCTCATTTGCAAAAAGAATTTTAGGCCTCTGTTTTTCTTTTTCCGATTGCGAGCGCAATTGGAGTACATTTGAGTTTGTAAGTATTTTCTATTGTTAGTTCAAATTTTAAAAGTAATAAATCATTCACTATTATTAAAATTTTATCATTAATATTATTATTTTTTGTTCTATTTATTTTAGATTCATACAAAGATGAGGAATAGATTGGAACACAAACGATTGAGTGACTTGGTGTATGTCCAATACAATCGAAAAATTGACTCAAGGTTCCAAAAGAGGCGTGAACTTGGCAATAATTTTGATCCATTAGTCATTGATGACTTTGAATGGGGTAATGAATGGATCGATAATGATGTTGATGTTGTTCATCCCGGGGGGGATCTTACATGGAATGATGTGGATCAAGCAACCGGTGCATCCAACACGCTTGAGGGTCGCAATCTTTTAAGGAGTGCTCATGCTAATACTAGTAATAATCTAATGACATACTCTCGACGTGGTGGTGGTTCAACTTCAAGGGAATCAAGGTTGATAGATTCTGACTCCGATAATGAAGTTGATAAAGAAGAGAGAATTCCGAATGATGATGAAGATGTGGAGGATGATTTTGGAGAAAGACCACCACCTACGCCTTTGAATGAGAGTAGTTCTCGTGGAAGAGATGAAGATGACCTTTTCTATGATGATTTTGATTGAATGATGTTTCTAGAGTCTAGACTAGTGTAGAGAGTCTAAACATTATTTTGACTTGTTATGGTGGTGTTTTATTAGTTATTAGACTACATAATTGTGATGGTTGGTTGCAACTTTATTTTCTATGTGGTGTTTGTTGAATTCTTCATTTATTTTACTAATTTTTAATATTAAGTGTGTTGTTTTTGGATTGTTATTGATAAGTATTTACATAATTATGCCTTTAATGTTATTCCATAGGGTTATGTTTTGAATTTTAATGTATATAAAATCTTATTGCCAATATACTTGTTAAGTAAAATAAATAATATATAAATTGCACATTGTAAACGACTTTATCGCTTTACTTTACATGACGCTAATGATACGCCTTGCGCCCCCTAAGCGTCCAGAAGTTTGCTTCCGCCATGATTCGTCATGACGCCGTAACAACTATGGACCCAACAACCAAAACACACTACTTGAATTTAGTTATAATCCCATAAATTCCGTATGGAGTATATGAAAATTATTTCCATTCTACAACTTTCTTATAATAAAAAAATATATGTAAATCGAATCCCAAAAAACAACCTGTGTCACTAACTACTACTACAACACTCATAGTTTTCAGGAAGCAATAGGAAAAAAGAACATTATGATTGTCAGTTCATTACAAACCCAAACTTCCACTGAGAAATACTGCACATTTCCCCTATAAAAAACAGTAATAACAGCATTGTGCAATTGTGGTGACTGCAACAACATCTAATAAACACATTCAAGTCAATCTTGGTAATATATATCATCCAACTAAGTCCCCCAAACTAAATGAACTCAAATCCTCCTTAATAATTTACAAAAATACTCGCGCACCTAGCTGTATAACAAATTTTCAGATGTTTATGCTATTTGAACTTTTCAGACTTCTGTAAGTTAAAATTGGTTTTGGAAGAAAAAAGTGTTAAATGTTGGTCAAGTCCATTTTTGAAGTGTTTTTTCCAATGTAAAAGTTTTCTTTGAACTTATGTGGAAAATGCACCTCAAAATAATTTTAATTTCTTAGTTTAGGGGCTTCAAATGAGGCGAGCAAAATAAGGGGTTGTTGCCCATTGGCAGTGGCAATTGTTTTAAATGGCAACAAAGAGCTGCTACGGTAAAAAAAAGATTAATGCCCAACTCTTAGTTAAGTAAGTATATAGAATATACATCAAAGCTATCTTACGTATGAACCAAGAAAAAAACTCCTTTATAAAGCCAATTTCAGATCTTTAAACTCACTTGCTCAGAAAACCAACTCTCAGTTATAACAAAATTCTTCCTACTCTCTAGCAATGTCATGAATTATGCGAATGGTAGATTTAAGAAGGATTTTAGTTAAGTTTGAAGTAATAGACCACAACGAGATTATCATCCAAAATCAGCAATCAAGAAGTATTATTATCTCTTTATGTTCTAAGATAAATTAGGGCTATGTGAAAAAATTGTGTTAATTGATATCTGTAAACTTGAATGAATGATATGTAAATACCTGAATGTTCAATTTTTTAGGATTGATTGCTATGAAATTTGGGGTTTAACACATCTGAGATTGCTAATATCTTTGAACTTTTGAATTTAAGCCCACTAAATATGTGAGTTAATGTCTAGAAGAAATTTATCAGAACGCCCCAAAATAGGTATACATCACCTATTCGAGTGTCAAATCAAATATGGTACATAATACAAATACAATCTTAAATATACAATGATGAGTCGTGAGTTTTAATACAAATATTGTCTTACAGGCAAGATTCAAACTCAAAATAAGTCCTCAATACATTTATTAACACACTATTTCATAGAATAGTGAAGACTACTACTAATCTTTATCATCCGGACCGTCACTCCGTTCCCCGACTAGTCCCTTCTACGTTCTCATTTCCTGAAGAGAACAATGAAAGCAAAAGGGTGAGCTCAACTAGCCCAGTAAGAAATATTATGACTAAGATAATGAAAAATAAATTATCGTTAGCCTTCAACAGTGTTAAACTGATACAATATAACAAACATCAAGTTTAACTGCAGCGGAATAAGCAATCCATTAAAAGAGTTAAGTAGAGAATAAAATCTACTATCTTCTATGATTTAAAAGGTTTTTCATCACTTTTATCGCTGAGACTTGGCTCAATAAATAATCCACATCATCCCTGCACTACGGCCAAGGTTATTCATTAGTATCATAACCATAAATTATCCATGCACTACGGGCCAAGGATATTCGTGTATTCATCAATGGTCATGATCATGCCAACAACTGTCCATCAATGCACTACGGGCCAATGAGGACTTTTACCACATCATTTATAACATTACGATCATGATTATACCGAATAATCCCTGGTCATAATCATACCAAGTCCATCTATGCACTACAGGCCACAGATGACTTTAAACACAATATAAACATGAGGATGATGACAATGACATAATAATTCAATAAAACAAGTTCAAGAATAAATTTTAAAAATTTATAAGTTAATTTATCCTGAAATTAATAATGTCCAAATTTTCAACATGATACTGCTTTGTGGAGTAAAATTCAAGAATGCTCAGAAGAATATTTCCATGAAAAGATACTGGATGAAGCGCAAATATCAAGGATATTCCACTAATTTCATGGAGTATAAAAGCCAAAACTTTAATCAACTGAGTATATTAAAGAATGGAATAACAAAAGAAATCACCAGGCATGCGATAGACCGCACGGAATGGTTATTCCAACAGAATAATAAATAACACAACCAGGCATGCGATAGACCGCACAGAATGGTTATTCCAACAGAATAATAAATAACAGAACCAGGTCATGCGTTAATGCACAGACAGGATATTCCAACAGAATAATAAATAATGGAACTAGGTCATGCGTAAACGCACAGACAAGATGTTCCAACAAAATAATAAAGAATGGAATAACAGAAGAATTTCACCATGTATGCGGTACTTCGCAGACAAAGTTATTCAACATAATAATAAAGAATGGAATAATGGAAGAATTTCACCATGTATACGGTGATTTGATGCAGACAAAAGTTATTCCAACATAATAATAAAGAATGGAATAACTGAAGAATTTCACCATGTATACGGTACTTTGCATAGACATGTTATTCCAACAATGATAAAGAATGGAATAATAGAAGCTCTCTTCATGAATACGAAAGAAATAATACCCCTTACCTTAGAAGAAACTGGATATAGGAGTAGTGAAGTAGCAGAATACTTTTCTTCTTTCTCTCTATAGTTTCTCTCTCTAGAGTTTCAGTGAATTCGTAAGAAATAATGAAGGAATGAGCTTCTATATATAGGAGAATGGACTGAATAGTAGCTAATTCATGAACGGTCCAGATTGATTTACTTTTAAGCAGACTATCCATATTAATTTACTATGCAAGATTATTAATAAAATATTCTAATAAAACAAAATCTTTTAAATAAAATATAATATATTCTATTTATAATCTAATAAAATGAATAACTTTATAAAAGTATTCTGTTTTATATAAAAAGATTTTACTATGCAAACACTATGCAGGTACTATACAAACACTGTGCATAATAAAATATATTATATTCTATTTATAATCAAATAAAACAAAACTTTATAAAAAGTATTATGTTTTATATAAAAGTTTTATGTTTTATTACATTTATAATAATAATAAAACAAACTTCATCATCATTATTATAAGTCACACTATTAATCGACCAGGTCATTCCCAGGAAACATGGGGCTTTCCAATAAGGATTTCTCCCTATTGGTGCGCAATTAGGTGACCAAACCTCTCATTGCAGAACTTCTAGACATCGTTAATATTGCAAATAATAATATTAATAACTTTGTTATCTCAATTATTGATTTAATAATATATAAAATATCGACAATAATTGAATCAAATAACGTGAGATACTTATCACAGCAATTACGATAGCAATAATTGAACAAAATCGAAAGTGACTTCTCACGTAAGCATCAATAATCAAAACCAGGTAATGCTCTTATGCAACCACGCCAGTATTCATCGTACTTTTTAACACCGGTGTTTCAACGATTAATCAGTAAAACTTACGCCGTTATTTCCATAAAATATTTTTGTCGTTTTCTTAATCCGACAATAATTCCATTGTGGGGTCCACCAATGATTGTACCGTCAAACGGATATTCCCCGACAAAAAGAATATTCCCCGACTAATCAAATATTATATAACAACTTGCATACTTTTCAAAATTTATAAATATTACCCACAACTATAACATTATCTCAAATCCACACCATAATTTTGAAAAAAATATTTCGAGAAATTTAAATCTTTATTCATAAAATTTGGGGTCTCACAATCTTCCCTCCTTATGAAATTTCGCCCCTCGAAATTTACGTACGTGCCTGGTATGCCGAATAGGTGAGGATACCTTGACTTCATTTCAGATTCTAACTCTTGAGGTATAACTTTTGAATGTTGAATACGATCCTTCTTATCCAAGATTTTAACACGTATCTCCTCATACGTTAATTCTTCTGCTATCTCGTCTAGTTCTAATTTAATAACGTGGTTCGGGTCATCCACATATTTACGTAACATCGATATGTGAAAAACGTTATGAACACGAGGATTTTAAATAGACCAATAAAATCGAGGGTTAAGATAACGCCTTCTTAAACCTTCTTCTTCACATTCATCAGATTCGGGTGTGTAGCTTGAGCGGCTTTAACTTTATCGATTAAAGTCGATTCTACTCGTATAGTTGTTATCTTCACGTGGGTCCCTAGAGTCTTTAACTCTATCTTCATCATTTGTAAGTTATACGAAATGGGTTTTTATGTTTAACAACATCGCACTCGTAAATGCATACGATCTTCTACTCAATGCGTCAGCTACCACGTTCTCTCTTCTACAATGATATTGAATGGTACGATCGTAATCTTCAACAACTAGAGCCAACGTCTTTGCGCATTATATGTTCGTTTTGGTTGAAGAAATATTTAAGGGTTTTGTACTGGGGTCAATACAAAATTCAATTTCATGCTCTAGGGGTAGGCCAAGAAGTCTTCAAGGATAAGTCAGGAAATTTATTAACAATAGAAATATCATTCAAAACTGTAACTCTCATATAAGACTTGGATAGTATGTCACATTGATACCTATCAACTTGCCATCGTCATTCACGACGTCACCTACCGAAATTCTGGCTTCGGTGCATTCCACACAAGGAAGTCACCAGATAAAGGCTTGGAGCTCTTTACTTATGGCTTGGTATGACAATGATTGACTTTAGTGGTTTGGTTTCTTGAATTCGCATAATAGGTTGGTTAGGAATATGAAAGCTAACAACCTTACAAAAAGCATGATGAGTGGTTAACCAATCGATTCCTAAAATCTCATCAAAGGCAAGTATTTTCAAAGAGATAAGATCGACAGGTAACGTGAAAGTGTCGATTTGAATCAAACAAGATTTATAAACAGTGGAGGTAACGAAGGTTTCTCGTAACGGAGTTTCAACAGATAAGTCAAAGTCTAATTTCTCAGGAGTCAAATTTAAACGTTAAGCGCAAGCAAGAGAGATAAAAGAGTAGGTAGCACCGGTATCGAATTAGGTATAGACTTTGTAAGAGTTTATGATTACTTACCCGTGATAACTTCGTTCGGGTTCCTCGACAAATGCTCTCACTTAAACTACCAGCTTTGACTTGTCTGAGACATCCTTTGGCATCACTATCCCAGCTGGACTTGACTTCACTACACGATAAAATCGAGCTACGTGACCTTCTCTTCCACAATTGAAACACGCTTTCGATTTTTGTGTACAGTTTGGACGGATGTGTCCCTCCTATCCGCATTTAAAACATACGACCGGTGGTCGTTCTTCTTCCTTTGAAACGGGTGTTGATGCTGCTGTCTTTTCATCATTATTGAATCTCCTCCTCTTAAAATTTTCACTTTTATTATCTTGGCCATAATTACCACCGAAATGGTTACCATTCTTGGCATGATAATTTCCCCCACGATGGTTATCATTGTTCTAATGGTCGTTGCCACCGGTATGATTATTATCGTGTTGTTGGTCGTTGCCTTTTGGTTGTGCTGACTCATTATCGCGCTCCAATAATTGAGCCCTGTTCACAACATCTGAATATAAACAAAGTTTGTGAGAAATGAGGTATTGACGTATATCGGATTTCAAACCTCTTAGAAACATTCGCGTCATTCGCTCCTCATTATCGACCAAATGGGCTGCAAACCGGGACAACTCTGCAAACTTAGCCTCGTACTGCGACACGGTCATGTTGTTTTGCTCCAGCTTGATGAACTCTATCTCTTTCATGTGACGAATACTTTCGGGAAAGTACTTGTCGTTGAACAGCTCTTGGAACTTCTCCCAAGACATCTTGTATAAGACCCCAACTTGTTATTAATGAAATTTAATTTTCTCTATTTATTATTTCGAAATAGTAAGGGTTGATTTGATTAATGTGGATAGTTATGGGTAAAATACGCAAATATTTCAAAATAAGCAAGTGGTTATAAAATATTCATTATTTTCGGGGAATATTCGTTTGGTCGTGGAATATTAAATCTGCTTGTCAGAATATTCGTATTTATTTGCCAAAAGACCATGTGTGGGCCCCATAACGGAAAACGATTGGAGGAAGAAAACGACAAGAATAAGTTATTTATAAATAACGGCGTAGTTGTTACCGTTAATACTGTTAGAATACCCGGTGGTTAAAACACAGTAGCACATGGTATTACACCAATTATTGATTCTTACGTAAGAAGGCACTACTCAATAATGGTTACAATAATTACTGTTCAGTATTTTATTTTATGGATTCAATAATTGCTGCGTTGATATTTTATATTGCTGTTGTTTCAATAATTGTCATTACACAGTATTTTCCATTATCGAAGCAATAATTCATATTATCTGAATAATATTATTAAATAACATTATTGGCAATATCTAGAAAGTTCTGTTTAAGGAGAGGTTTGGTCACCTAATTGCATGGCGCCAAGAAGGAGAAATTCTTATTCGAAAGCCCCCTTCTCACAGAGGCACTGGTTGTCAATATTGTGATTACGTAATATTATTTGTGAATAATTAATTATTGATTCATATGATGAGGAAAATATTGATTTTATGTGGATATAGATGGAGAAAATTTTTAATGTAACAATTGTTGAAAATTAAAATTTTATCTTTTTCTGATAAAATAATTCATTTAAATTTATTATTATATTTTTAATAAGATAATAATGGTGATATTTTTTTACAATGAATGTAGGATATATGAGTATATGAGGAGAAAGAGTATTTTTATTACCAAAAATATTTAAAACATGTTTTTCATATCTGTGGACCCCATTTCTTGACTGAAATTTGATTATAGCCTGTAAAATCGCCCGTTTGTAGATTTCAGTCAATTTTTGTTTGGAATTTGGAAAAACTTTCTTCTGCAAAGTTATAGAGAATTGAATTTCCTATAAAAATTCGCGAGATTCGAATTTTCTGAAAAAAGGGCTATTTATTATGAATTATTGAAGTTTCGATGCTCCGAAATAATTGATTTTTGGAAGTTTAAAATAATTTAAATAAGAAAAACGTTTTTTGTGTTTGGTGGGCATCTTTAACACATGCTAAGTTGTTGAATTCAGATGATTCTAAGTGGGCGTAGACAAATTAATATATATATTATTATTATTATATTATATTTTCTACTTTGGTGTTCTACGTATTTTCCTATAAATAGGGTGCTTAGGTTAGAATTGAAAATCTTTTTTAAACTGAAGTTTTCTCTCTATATTATCGGCGTATTCTTATGAGTATTTTGAGTATATTTTGAGTATTGTTATACGGTGCAAGTTCAAGTCATAGCCTTTATATTGAGGTGTTTCACTAATCTTTGATCTTTCGAGGTAAGGGATATTATTTTTTAGTAATGATATTATTTCTTCAATATCATTATCTTTGAAATATTGATCTGAAGTTTTTATCAAATTTGGAACTTTTGGTGTAGAGTTCTTATTCACGATACGGCACTTTATTCACGTATACGACCTTTATTCACGAATCTAAGACTATTCATCAAAAAATGAAAATTTTCCTTTTTTCGTCTAAAATATCTAATGTGGATACTAGCTTTGATTGTATCCATGTTTTGATCATTATTAAATTTTACACCACTATGATTATTTTTGAGGTATTGTTGGACATGGATAAAATAAAGTATGAATCCTTAATCCTTAATCCTTAATCCTTATCATTTTGTTTCACTGGATTCGTTTCTTTAAAAATATTTTTCATCATCTTTAGTCTTAAATGATGATATTATTGAATATCTTTGGCCTGTAGTACAAAGATGAATGATTTCTGATGAATATCTTTGGCCCGTAGTGCAAAGATGAACAGTGTTTAGATGAACATGACTAATGATGAATATCTTTGGCTTGTAGTGCAAAGATGAATATTTGATTTCGGATATATATTGATTGATGTTCTGAGGGATAAAAGATAGAGCGATGAACTTTTAAATTCATACATAGAAGATAGTAGGTTGCATTCTCTACTTAACTCTTCTAATGAATTATTATTTCAATGCGAATATTGATTTAAAACTTGTTGTCTATTGTATTCTATTAGATTTTTCCTGTTGAAGACTAACGATAATTTGTTGTATATTATCTTAGTCATAATATTCTTTATTGGGCTAGTTGAGCTCACCCTTTTCCTTTTGTTCCATTTTTTTCTCGAGGAGGCGAGAATATAGAAATGCAGTGGGGTATAGAATGAAGGTTCTAGAGAGAGTTGTTTAGTAGTCCTCACCATTTTGTAAAATAATGTATCAATAAATGTGATGAGAATTTATTTGAGTATAGATATTGTCTAGAAGATAATATTTGTATTCAAACTCACAGATTTCTTGTTGTAATAATAAAGTTGTAGTAGTTTCGTACCATGTATTGATAACTCGAGAATGGGTGATGTATACCTATTTTGGGGGCGTCACGGTTGGTATATCGAGCTTAGGGATATGATCTCCATGGCGGAGATCGGGGAGTAGAACTAGGAGGAGAGAAGAGTAAATCCTTCTAAAGTGTGTCCTACCTAAGCTTATTTGTTAGTTGATCATTATATAGGGATATTATGTGATATATTGATTTCCTTAATTAACCCTTGTTTTATGACGGATTTGAGAATGTCGATTTGAGAATATTAAAAAGTGGAAATGAGACCGTGGAGACGCCTTTGTACTCACCAACGAGGAGAACGTGCAACAAAGTCGACAATGTTCCTCCCGTGAACAACAACCACCGAGCAGATGATGAACGAGGAATGTTTAGAAGCTTTTGCAGTTCATGCAAAAATCGAGGCGAGGAGACTCGTGTTCAAAATACAGGAGGAAATGATAGCAATTCATGGGTTGTCACAAATGCGATTCAAAGAGTTGGGACCACCGAATTTAAGGAAAGCGAGATCCGATCATGGCGAAACATGGGTCAACTAAATTACCAAGATATTCGATGTCTTGGGATGCACGGAGAACAAAAGGTTCCATTCGCCACCTTTATGTTTCGTGGCGAGGCGAGACTCTTGGTGGGAGTCTATAAGCGTACTCCATCCACCATGACTTAGCATGTCTTGGGAGGCGTTTGAAACTATTTAATGACAAATACTTTCACGAAAGTGTTCGTCGTATATGAAGGAAGTGGAGTTCATCGATTAGAACAAAACAACATGGCGGTGTCTCGAAGACGAGGCAAAGTTTGCAGAGTTATCCGAGTTTTCACCTCATTTGGTGGAGAATGAGGAACGTATGACGCGGATGTTTCGAGAGGTTTGAAACCCCAATCATACGACAATATCTCATTTCTCATAAATTTCTCTCTATTAGGATGTTGTAAGCAGGCTCAATTATTAGAAGCGAGATAACGAGTACGGTCAACCGAGGGACCACAATCGAGGGATCATCTAGGAGATAGCGATCAACAAAACAACGATAACCAACGGAGAAAGAAAAAGACGGACAAAATGGTAACCACTCTGGTGGTAATCGCAGCCATGAAAATAGAAGAAGCGAGTCGAGGAGATTTTAAAAGAGGAGATTTAACAACGACCATATAAAGACGACAAAGGTTTGACAAGAATCGGTTCTAAGGGAGGAAACGACCACACCGGTCATATGCTATAAATGCGGGAAAGAGGATATATCGGTCCAAACCGCCCACACAGCAGTTCAAGGTATGCTATAATTGTGGAAAGGAAGGACATATCGCCGAGATTATACGGTAGCGAAACCTAGTTCAATGGGACGATGACTCGAAAAAGATCGTCTGAAAAGTCAAAGTCAACGGTTCTCGGAAGAGCGTTTGTTGTGGTGGTCAAAATGCGAGGAACCCAAACGAAGTAATCACGGGTAAGCTATTTATAAATTCTGCGAAGTTTATACCTTACTTGATCTGGTCTTTACCCATTCATTTATCTCTCTTCTTTGTGCTCAGCGTTTAAACTTGACTCAGGAGAAATTAGACTTTGACCTATCTGTGGAAACTCCGTTAGAGAAACTTTCATCACATCCACATGTTTATAAATCTTGTTTGATTCAAGTTGGCACCATCAC
This sequence comes from Panax ginseng, assembly GCA_020205605.1. Taxonomy (NCBI): domain Eukaryota; kingdom Viridiplantae; phylum Streptophyta; class Magnoliopsida; order Apiales; family Araliaceae; genus Panax; species Panax ginseng. The sequence continues at coordinate 11,510,577 of CM035128.1, read as the reverse complement.
TTACCATTGACCTTATCTCTTTAAAGATACTTTCTTTTGATGTGATTTTAGGGATTGATTGGTTAACTACTCATCATACCAAAATTGATTGTTTTCGTAAGGTTGTTAGCTTTCATATTCCTAAACAACTTTGTTATGTAATTCAAGCAACTAAACCATTAAAATCAATCACCGTCATATCTAATCATAAAGCTATTCGTTTATTAAAAAGCGGATGTCAAGCTTTCTTAGCCCATGTTATGGATTTGAATAAAGACACGTCAAATTTGAATAATATTCCTGTTGTTATTGACTTTCTGACGTATTTCTTGAAGAACTTCCGGCCTACCCCCAGGCGTGAAGTTGAATTCTTTATTGATCTTGAACTGGTACAAAGCCCATTTCTAAAACCCCATATCGAATGGCTCATATTGAACTTCAGAGTTAAAGGTCCAACTCGTGGAGTTGTTGGACATCGGTTTCATTCGGCCCCAAGTACATCTCCTGGGGTGCTCCTATTTTATTAAAGAAAGAAGAAAAGCGGTAGTATGTGACTTTGTATTGATTTATCGGGGAATTGAACCATGTCACCATCAAGAATAGGTATCCTCACCTCGTATTGATGACTTGTTTGACCGATTGCAAGGAGCACAATTCTTTTCAAAAATCAATCTTCGTTCGGATATCATCAATTTGAAGATTAGGCGAGATATTCAAAGGCGCCTTGAACTCGAGACGGGCATTATGAATTCTTAGTCATGTCTTCGGATTGACTAATGCTCCTGCGGACTTCATGGATATGATGAACCGAGTATTCAAGGAATATTTGGATCGATTCGTTGTTGTCTTTATTGATGACATCCTCATATATTCTAAAAGTCATGAAGATCATGAGCACCATTTGAAGCTGGTACTCCAAAGGATTCGTGAAAATAAACTATATGCCAAATTAAAAGAATGCGAGTTCGAGCGAGGAAGTAGCATTCTTGGGCACGTGGTGTCAAAATATGGAGTATCTGTGGACGGCGAAGATAGAAGCAATACAAAGTTTAGGGAGCAACCAAGTCGGGTGACCGAAGACGTAGCTTTTACGGGCTTACATTGGTTATTATCAGAGAGATTCGTGGAAGGATTTTCTCGAATCGCTACTCCATTAACTCAGCTAACTCGAAAAGATATAAAATTCGTATGGAGCGAGGAATGCGAGAAGAGTTTCCAAGAGCTCAAGAGAAGACTCATTTCGGCACCTGTTCTAACAATACCATCTGGTATGGATGGATTTGTTATCTACAGCGATGCTTCAGGCAAAGGGTTAAGATGTGTTCTCATGCAACGTGGGAAAGTCATAGCCTATCCCTCGCGACAACTTAAAGAGTATGAGAGGAATTATCCTACTCATGATCTAGAGTTAGCCATGCAATTTTCGCATTTAAAGATCTGGAGGCACTATCTATATGGGGAGAAAGTGGAGATATATTAGGACCATAAAAGCCTCAAATATTTCTTCACGTAAAAAGGAACTCAACATGCGGCAAGAACGACGTTGGCTTGAGTTGTTAAAGATTACGACCACACTATTCAATACCATCCGGAAAAAGCGAACATGGTAAGTGGTGATCGTTGAGTAGAAGATCTTATGCAGGAATGAGTGCGATGATGTCAAGTATACGCATAGAGCCAACTTTAATAGAAAAGGTTAAGGTTGCTCAAGCCACCGACCCGGAGCTGATACGTATGAAGAAGAAAGTACAAGAAGGTGCTATTCCGGAAGCGAGAATTGATGAAGAAGGAATACTTCGAGTCCACTCTAGACTTTGTGTTCCTAACGAATCTGATTTGAAGTACAAGATTATGATGGAGGCACACAATACACCATTTTTAATCCATCCTGGAAGTAATAAAATGTATCGTGATCTTCGATATACATTTTGGTGGAACAATATGAAGAGAGAGATTGCAAAGTTTATCTCGATGTGTTTAACTTGTCAACGTGTAAAGGCGGGGCATCTAGTACCTAAGGGTCCGTTGCAACCACTTGAGATTCCGAAATGGAAGAGGGAACACATTACCATGGATTTCGTTATGGGTCTTCCTACGGTTTCTCAAGGCATCAATGCTATTGGGTTATTGTTGATAGATTAACCAAGTTTGCTCATTTCTTGCCGATACGGGAGACTTATTCCCTTGAACGTCTTGCCAGTATATATGTAAATGAGATTGTGAAGTTGCATGGCATGCCAGTATCCATAGTTTTGGATCGTGACCCAAGTTTCACTTCAAGATTTTGGGTTAGCTTGCAAAAAGCTATGGGCACGGATTTACGATTCAGTTTGGCATACCATCCTCAAACGGACGGACAATCAAAGAGGACTATTCAAACTCTTGAAGATTTATTAAGACTCGTGTCCTAGACTTCAAGAGGCGGTTAGGATAAGTATTTACCATTGGTGGAATTCTCCCACAACAACAGTTATCGAGCAAGTATAGGTGTGGCTCCATTCAAGCATTATATGGGACGAAAATGTCGCTCTCCGGTATGTTGGGGACGAGGTGGGTGAAGCAACATTGTTGGGACCCGAGTTGGTACGTATGACTACGGAAAAGATCCAAATGATTCGACAACGTATACACAAGCGACAGGATCGACAAAAGAGTTATGCGGATCTTCATCGAAAGGACGTGGAATTTAGTATAGGGGATCATGTATTGTTTGTGAGATACTCCATGGAAGGGAGTTACAAGATTTGGGAAGAGGAAAGCTCAATCCACGATTTATTGGTCCATTTCAAATTCTTGGACCGAAGTAGGAAATGTAGCCTATAGACTCGCGTTACCTCGAGTATGTCTCGTGTTCATAATGTGTTTCACATATCTCGTATTTAAATATGTGAAAGACCGAACCACGTTATTGAGTTAGAACCGGACGAGATAGCCAAAGACTTAACGTATGAGGAGGTACTGCCAAGATCTTGGATAGAAAGGAGCATGTCCTACATACGAAGGTCATACCACAAGTTAAAGTTTTGTGGAGGAACCATACTATAGAGGAAATGACACGGGAGTTGGAAAGCGAAATGAAAGCAAGGTATCCTCACCTTTTCAAACACCAGTACGACGTCAATTTCGAGGACGAAATTTCATAAGGAGGGAGGTTGTCAGAAGACCCCAACTTGTTATTAATGAAATTTAATTTTCTCTATTTATTATTTTGAAATAGTAAGGGTTGATTTGATTAATGTGGATAGTTATGGGTAAAATACGCAAATATTTCAAAATAAGCAAGTGGTTATAAAATATTCATTATTGTTTGGGAATATTCGTTTAGTCATGGAATATTAAATCTTTGTGGAAGGGAATATTAAATGCAACGACGTTATGACCATGTGTGGGCCCCATGTGAAAAACGATTGGAGGAAAAAACAACAAGAATAAGTTATTTATAAATAACTGCCAGTAGTTATTCTCAATTATTATCTTGTTGGAATACCCGGTGGTTAAAACATAGTAGCACACGGTATTGCACCAATTATTGATTCTTACGTAAGAAGGCACTACTCAATAATGGTTAGTAATTACTGTTCAATATTTTATTTTATGGATTCAATAATTGCTGCGTTGATATTTTATATTGCTGTTGTTTCAATAATTGTCATTACATAGTATTTTCCATTATCAAGCAATAATTCATATTATCTGAATAATATTATTAAATAACATTATTGGCAATGTCTAGAAAGTTCATCTCAAGGAGAGGTTTGGTCACCTAATTGCAAGGCCAAGAAGGAGAAATTCTTATTGGAAAGCCCTCTTTTCTACAAGGCGCCTAGTTGTCAATATTGTGATTCTGTAATATTATTTGTGAATAATTAATTATTGATTCATATGATGAGGAAAATATTGATTTTATGTGGATATAGATGGAGAAAATTTTTAATGTAACAATTGTTGAAAATTAAAATTTTATCTTTTTCTGATAAAATAATTCATTTAAATTTATTATTATATTTTTAATAATATAATAATGGTGATATTTTTTTACAATGAATGTAGGATATATGAGTATATGAGGAGAAAGAGTATTTTTATTACCAAAAATATTTAAAACATGTTTTTCATATCTGTGGACCCCATTTCTTGACTGAAATTTGATTATAGCCTGTAAAATCGCCCGTTTGTGGATTTCGGTCAATTTTTTTTTGGAATTTGGAAAAATTTTCTTCTGTAAAGTTGTAGAGAATTGAATTTTCTATAAAAACTCGCGAGATTCGAATTTTCTGGAAAAAGGACTATTTATTATGAATTATTAAAGTTCCGAAGCTCCGAAATAATTGATTTTTGGAAGTTTAAAATAATTTAAATAAGAAAAACGTTTTTTGTGTTTGGTGGGCATCTTTAACACATGCTAAGTTGCTGAATTCAGATGATTTTAAGTGGGCGTAGACAAATTAATATATATATTATTATTATATTAAATTTTCTACTTTAATGTTCTAAGCATTTTCCTATAAATAGGGTGTTTAGGTTAGAATTGAAAATCACATTTAAGCTCAGTTTTTTCTCTCTATATTATCGAAGCGTATTCTTGTGAGTATTTTGAGTATATTTTGAGTATTGCTATACTGGTGCAAGTTCAAGTCATAGCTTTATATCAGGTGTTTCAATTTAAGATCTTGATCTTTCGAGGTAAGGGATATTATTTTTTTAGTAATGATATTATTTCTTCAATATCATTATCTTTGAAATATTGATTTGAAGTTTTTATCAAATTTGGAACTTTTGGTGTCGGAGTTACTATTCACGATATCAAGACTTATTCACGTATTACGACTAATTATTCACGAATATACGGCACTATTCATGAAAAATGAAAATTTTTCCTTTTCGTCTAAAATATCTATTGTGGATACTAGCTTTGATTGTATCCATGTTTTGATAATTCTTAAATTTTACACCACTATGATTATTTTTGAGGTATTGTTGGACATGGATAAAACAAAGTACTGAATCCTTAATCCTTAATCCTTGTCATTTTGTTTCCTTTGGATTCGTTTTTAAAAATATTTTTCATCATCCTCTATCTTAAATGATGATATTATTGAATATCTTTGGCACGTAGTGCAAAGATGAATGATTTCGATGAATATCTTTGGCCCAGTAGTGCAAAAAGATGAGCAGTGTTTAGATGAACATGACCAGTGATGAATATCTTTCGGCTGTAGTGCAAAGATGAATATTTGATTTCGTATATATATTGATTGATGTTACGGGGATAAAAGATAGGCGATGAACTTTTAAATTCATACATAGAAGATAGTAGTTTGCATTCTCTACTTAACTCTTCTAATGAATTATTATTTCATTGCGAATATTGATTTAAAACTTGTTGTCTATTGTATTCTATTAGATTTTTCCTGTTGAAGACTAACGATAATTTGTTGTATATTATCTTAGTCATAATATTCTTTATTGGGCTAGTTGAGCTCACCCTTTTCCTTTTTGTTCCATTTTTCTTCTCGTAAGGCGAGAATATAATGAAGATGCAGTCGAGAGGTATGGAATAAAGGTTCTAGAGAGAGTTGTTTAGTAGTCCTCACCATTTTTGTAAAATAATGTATCAATAAATGTGATGAGGATTTATTTGAGTATAGATATTATCTAGAAGATAATATTTGTATTCAAACTCACAGTTTTACTATTGTAATAATAAAGTTGTAGTAGTTTCTGTACCATGTATTGACAACTCAGAATGGGTGATGTATACCTATTTTGGGGGAGTCACATCTTGAGTGCGTCAAGCTGGGTACGTTTATAGATTCCCACCAGTAATCTGCCTCTTCACGCAACATAAAGGTGGATAAGGAAACCTTTTGCTTCTCTGAGCATTCCAAGACATCAAATATCTTGGTAATCTAATTTATCCACGTCTCCACCTTAAGTGGTTCTGGCTTTCCCAAAAACTCTGGTAGTCCCAGCTCCTTGAACTGCTTAGCGGTGACCGACCGTGGGTTGCCATTATTTCCACCTACATTATGAACAGGAGTCTCTCTCGTTTGGTGTTGCATGAATTCTAAAAAGCTCCTTCACGTACCGTCGTTCGTCATTTGATCAGTGTTGTTTTTTATAGGAGGATTATCGCCTTCCTGTTGCACATTGTCCTAATTATTGATCTGTGGAGAATCAACGGTCTCCTGTGCTCCATTGCTATTCTCAACATTTTCATATGCCATTTTCAAATACTGCCACAAAACAAGGGTTAATTAACATATCACATATTATCCATATACTCTGACCCACCAATTAAATACCAAATAAACTTAGATAGGTCATAATAGTAAAGGAATTTCCCGTCTCTCCCCTCCTAGTTCTTGTCTCACATCTCAGCCAGGGATCATATCCCTAAGCTTTGATACCAACTGTGATGCCCCCAAAATAGGTATACATCACCTATTCTGAGTCGCCAAATACATGGTACAGAATACAAATACAATCTTAAATATACAACATGAGTTGTGAGTTTTAATACAAATATTGTCTTCAGAGATGTATTCAAACTCAAAATAAGTCCTCAATACATTTATTAACACACTATTTCATAAAATAGTGAGGACTACTAATGCTATCATTTGAATAATCATTCCGCTCCTCGACTAGTCCTCGCTACGTTCTCATTTCTCAAGAGAACAATGAAAGCAAAAGGGTGAGCTCAACTAGCCCAAGAAGAAATATTATAACTAAGATAATGCGAGAATAAATTATCGTTAGCCTTCAACAAATGTTAAAGCGATACAATATAACAAACATCAAGTTTAAGCTGCGGTGAACAAGCAATCTATTAAAAGAGTCAAGTAGAGAATAAAATCTACTATTTTCTATGATTTAAAAGGTTTTTCATCACTTTTATCATTTGAGACTCAAATTTCAATAAATAATCCACATCATCCCCGCAAGACTACGGCCGAGGATATTCATTAAGTATCACAACCACAAATTATCCATGCACTACGGGCCAAGGATATTCGTGTATTCATCAATGGTCATGATTATGCCAACAAATGTCCATCAATGCACTACGAGCCAATGAGGACTTTTACCACATCATTTATAACATTGCGGTCATGATTATACCGAATAATTCCTGGTCATAATCATACCAAGTCCATCTATGCACTATAGGCCACAGATGACTTTAAACATAATATAAACATGAGGATGATGACAATGACATAATAATTCAATAAAACAAGTTCAAGAATAAATTTTAAAGATTTATAAGTTAATATATCCTGAACTCAATAATGTCCAAATTATCAATATTATGCTGCTTTGTGGAGTAAAATTCAAGAATGCTCAGAAGAATATTTACATGAAAAGATACTGGATGAAACGCAAATATCAAGGATATTCCACTAATTTCATGGAGTATAAAAGCCAAAACTTTAACCAACTGAGTATAATAAAGAATGGAATAACAAAAGAAATCACCATGCATGCGATAGACCGCACAGAAAGGTTATTCCAACAGAATAATAAATAACAGAATTCAGGTCGTGCGAACGCATGCATATGATATTCCAATGTAATAATAAATAATGGAACCAGTCATGCAGAACGCATAGTATGGATATTCAACAGAATAATAATAAATAATAGAATCAGTCATGCGTAAATGCACACACACACAGGATATTCCAATGAATAATAAAGAATGGAATAATGTAAGAATTTCACCATGTATGCAGACTTCGTGACAGACAAAGTTATTCAAACATAATAATAAAGAATGGAATAACAAAAGAATTTCAAAGATGTATGCGGTCTTGCGATAGATAGGTTATTCCAACATAATAATAAAGAATGGAATAATGTAAGCTCTCTTCATGAATCTGAAAGAAATAATACCCCTTACCTTAGAAGAAACCGGATATAGGAGTAGTGAAATGTGAATACTTTTTTTTCTCTCTAAAGTTTCAAATTGAATTAAGTAAGAAATAATGAAGGAATGAGCTTTATTTATAGGAGAATGGACTGAATAAGTAACTAATTCATGAGCGGTCCAGATTGATTTACTTTTTAAGCAGACGGTCCATATTAATTTACTATGCAATTATTAATAAAATATTCTAATAAAACAAAATCTTTTAAACAAAATATAATATATTCTAAAATATTCTAATAAAATAAAATCTTTTAAATAAAATATAATATATTCTATTTATAATCTAATAAAATGAATAACTTTATAAAAGTATTACATTTTTATATAAAAAGATTTTACTATGCAAACACTATCGCAGTACTAAAAAAACACTATGCATAATAAAATATATTATATTCTATTTATAATCAAATAAAACAAAACTTTATAAAAAGTATTATGTTTTATATAAAAGTTTTTTGTTTTATTACATTTATAATAATAATAAAACAAACTTCATCATCATTATTATAAGTCACACTATTAATCGACTGTGTCGTTCCTGTGAAGCAGGGCTTTCCAATAAGGATTCCTCCCTATCAGTAGCCGTAATTAGGTGACCAAACCTCTCCTTGGCAAAACTTCTAGACATCGTTAATATTGCAAATAATAATATTAATAACTTTGTTATCTCAATTATTGATTTAATAATATATAAAATATCGACAATAATTGAATCAAATAACGTGAGATACTATGCACACCGATTACTATAAAGAATAATTGAACAAAACCGAGTGACTTTCTCACGTAAAGCATCAATAATCAAACCAGCAAGTGCTACTATGCAACCATGCGACATCGTACTTTTAACACTTTGGGTGTTTCAACAATTAACAGTAAAACTTCCGCCGTTATTTCCATAAAATATTTTTGTCGTTTTCTCAATCCGACAATAATTCCATATAGGGTCCACTAATGATTGTCTGTCGTCATATTGAATATTCCCCGACAAAAAGAATATTCCCCGACCAATCGAATATTATATAACAACTTGCATACTTTACAAAATTTATAAATATTACCCACAACTATAACATTATCTCAAATCCACACCATAATTTTGAAAAAAATATTTCGAGAAATTTAAATCTTTATTCATAAAATTTGGGGTATCATATTTAATGTCTAAACTTTTAGGGATTTGAGGATACATCTGTATGTATGTTACATATTGAGGTAGAATTGCTTCTAAAGTTTTAAATTGATAATATGATGAGTTTATTGAATGATAAGTTGATTTCAAATGATTTTTTATGGTAAAAAAATTATATGCGATATAGGCACAAGAAGATAGGTTGGTTGTGTGGGGTTATAAGGAGGCTAACATGGGTTTATAGCACAAGTAAATGACTATGATAAGGGTGAATTAAAACTGTGCACACCACATGTTTGTTAAAAGTCCCAAGTGGACTGTTTTGGCTAAAAAGAGAATTCTAGAGGGAATTAAAGTTGGGGTTATATATGTACATCCTATATAATATGAGGAGAGGTGTTTTGACATATTAAATGAAAATGAAAACAAATTTTTTAAACGAAAACCAAAAGAGGGATTTTGATATGTCAAGCAATCTTTGGCCACTATTTTGAGTAGCCTCGAGAATCTGAAATAGAGTGGTTATACCTTCTAATTACAGTCTTACATATGATATACAACATATATAAAGTTTGTTGCAATTTGGTATATGAACTAAATTAAACAAGACCTCAAAGTGACCACGGGAGGAAGAGAAGCTGCACTGCAGATTGGCATCGGCGATGTACCAAAGAAGCAAGAATAAGATTGGGATGAATGAGGCTGGGGGCTCTTTTGAGCTCTCAGTCAGAAGGGTTAAAGTTGTCCCAAATAAGTTAGCTAATACTTTTCTACAGTAGGTGAATGTGTCCTTTATTCAATATTCAAAATTTAACAACACATGGATCAAAGATGTGGGAATTAAAATTACTTAAGGCAAGGGGCAGGGAAAAAGAGACTGTTGCCTATAGGCAGTAGTGAATAGCCATGATCAGCTGATGTAGCAGCCATGGTGAGCTACACTTGGCGTTGGGTTGTAAATTGAGGGTTACCCATAAAGCTTAAATTCTGAACTCCTAAAAAGATAAGTGTAGTAAATATAATAAAGGGGAAATCATGTCATAAGTTTAGTTTAGGGGCTTCAAATGAGGCGAACAAAATAAGGGGATGCTGCCCATTGGCAGCGACAATTGTTTCAAATGGCAACAAAGAGCTGCTACGGTAAAAAATTGTGAATTATTAATATTTTGAATGTGAAATATTGTTTTAGTTATGATAGATTTATTTAGTAATAAGAATATTCTTTCATCACTGAATTTATTTTGTTTCACACTAATATATTTTTTCAATAGCGAATATGAATCATGAGGTCACCCTGTCCACGGGACCACCTTCTTATACTGTGTTTGGATATGTAAGTTCCTTTTTTAGTCTTAATGAAAATTGAACAGTTACTGCTCCTTTTTGAAATTTCTAACATGTTTTTCAATTTGGGACAGGAGGATTATCATTTACAATGCACGGTAAAATTATTTTCTTCTTTTATAGTAAACATGTTTTTTAATAGTTCTTTTTTTATTCTTTCTAGATTTAACCTTCTTTTTTCCTTTCTTTAATAGAGAGAGCATTACCGAAAAAAGAATATTGGCATTGTCATTCGAGAAGAATCTGAATTTAAGATTATGCGTAAGGCAAGATAAGATTACTTTTCCTTTTCTTAAGCTCATACTTTTTTCAAGACAAAACATCTTATATTTGTACGCTATCAGGAAAATTAAAGAAAACTTAGAGCAAAAGAAAAAGGGAAGGAGAATAAAAAAGGAAAAGAAAAAAAAATCATGCTCCCAATTTACCTGTGGTAAGTATACAATATTCCAGACATTTACGTTAGTAGTTACAAAGATTTGTTACACAAAGTCATATAAACAAAATATTTGAACCTAATTTATTAAAGACACTATGCCTTCTTAGGTTTATAATTATACATCTTTTTAGGGTTTCAATAATAATATCCTTTATGAAACTGCATTTCCTCAACGTAAAAGACAACAAACAGAAAGTGGTGAGCAATGCATATTGCACAGCGATTGCGTGTGAAATACAAAACCAAGCAAACTGAATATATGCATCCTAATCCGAAAAAATATAAAACAAGGGTTTTTTCCTTAAAAAAATACTACGACTTCTTATATTTACACTTAGATATCTATTTTTATTTATAGGAATTCAATAAAAATATCCTTGACGAAGCTCCAACTCCTCGACGTAAAAGACGAGAAAGGGATAATGGTGATGTGCGTCCAATACATATTGCTTAGTGCTTGCGTCGTGAAAGAGAGAAGCAAGCAAAAATAATACACTCTCAACCATATCCATTTCAACCAAGATTTTTCCCTGGTTTGAGACCCAGGCCATCCAAACGCGCAGCTTATGAACGGGATTGTATCGCGATCAAGAATCATTTTTATCAGCATCCATCATTATTAAAACCTCTGCCATCAGACTCTAATCAAATTCCTCCAGTTTCGATTTTACCACCTCAAGGGATACATTCAACTAACTCGAATTCAATGGGTGGATAAATCCTTCTTCCACCAAATAATATAGAGCATATACATGACTCCCGTAACATTATATCATCTTCCATGCCTACATCACCAACTTTTGGGTATGTTCAATGCAAATTATTTATAACTATATACCATAAGGAGTGTTATGATATATGTGAACTATTTAAAATAAGTTTATTTATTTTTTTAGGTTATTACCAATTATTCAGTCAATCCTTGATGAAGCTTGCGTACAAGAGGAGGCATTGCCTACAAATATAGCCCCTCGGCTGCATCCTATTTTAGGTAGACACTACCTCGATAAAATGAATATACAATGTCCTCACCATTTCAAAGATTACATTGGAAAGTCGAAAAGTTATCAAATTCATCATTCAACCGCCTTTCTTGTAACATGTTGTTTGCAAGGAAAGATTCGACTTCCACAACTATTAACACCTCCTTCAGAAATTCAATCATTATATGATGGCAATGATGATCAGTCAAAGTCCTTTCGAAGTTATACCCGACTGTACAATGCAGCTAATGTTTTTACAAGCTTAGGTGTACATATGGATGATAGAGTGGTTCCTGGTAGGGGTCCTAACGCATTTATAATCCATGGGGAATTGCGACATCGGACAGGGTTACTACAACCTCCACCCGGACAAGATCCAGTATATGCACAGTTGTATATTCACGATGCCACTGTTGCTTTAGAATATCATTCTCGAAGAAACCCGAAGCTGCGAGAGGATGTCCTGAGAACAATCCAGGATAGTCTTTTGAGTTACAACTCATTTTCAGAAAAGTTTAGACATGCAGCTGCAATTTTAAGCAGGGAACATCTGAACGATCACGACATCCCAACTTACCTTCATTATAGTGCAGCAAAAGACCGTCGAACTCATAATTTACCCACGTCAGATGAGGTTGTTGTCATATTACCTGGAGATGGTGCTAAATTCTCTACGATGAGGGATATTATTGTACGGTTAAGAGGGAGTGACCAGCTGATGCAGATAAATGAATGCCATCCAGCTTATTTACCACTACATTACGTATTGTTGTTTTCGTATGGTGAGCTTGGATGGGAACCAACTTCTAAGCAATGGGATGTCAATCAAGGTAAAGCTTCATCAAAAAGACTAACGCAATTGCAATATTATGGGTATCGTTTGTTTGAAAGACCTACTGAGTATTCAACTATCTTGAGGGGCGGAAGATTATTTCAAGAGTTTATTATAGATGCATGGGCAACAACAGAGCAGAATCGATTAACATATTATAGGCTCAATCAACAAAAATTACGATCTGATTTATACCAAGATCTGGTTGAGGTAGTTCCTGATGGGTTAAAGGCTAATCAAGTTGGTAAGCGAATAGTTTTGCCTTCTTCTTTTTTTGGGAGTCCAAGGCAAATGTTTGAAATCTTCCAAGATTCTATGGTCATAACTCGGTATAACCAACACCCTGATATTTTCTTAACTATGACGGCAAATTCGAATTGGCCCGAGATAAAAGATGCATTGTTACCACATCAAACGTCAATTGATCGCCCAGACTTGGTGGCCCGCGTATTTGAGTTGAAGCGACGAGCTTTGATGATGGAGATTGATAAGAAGAAAGTATTTGGTGCAAAGGTGGCACATGTTTTCACGATTGAATTCCAAAAGCGTGGGTTACCGCACATGCACTTGCTAATATTTCTTCAAGGGTCTGATAAAATACGAACACGTGAACAAGTAAATTGAGTTGTTTGTGCCGAATTCCCCGATCCAATTTCTGATCCACTTCTATATGAAACAGTTAAAACTTGCATGGTACATGCACCATGTGGTGTTAGAAATCTTAAATCACCATGTATGGAAGATGGTAAATGCACTAAGAGATGTCCTAAATATTGGGCAGAAGAAACTACAATGGGCGAAGATGGGTATCCGATATATCAAAGGCGCAATGACGGTCGAAAACATTCTCTAAGGTCTGGACATGAAGTTGATAATAGAGATGTTGTACCATTACCTCTCTAGATTTTTTAGTTGCCATATAAATATGGAAGTTTGTGCAGAAGTAAGGTGCGTAAAGTATATCAATAAATACATCTACAAGGGTTACAACTGCACAACTTTGGTATTGGGGGTTGTAGATGAGATTAAGCAATATATTGACTCAAGGTATATTGGACCTACAGAGGCGGCATGGCGGATATTTGGATATCATATGCATCAAGAGTTCCCTCCAGTTATACGTCTGGTAGTTCACCTAGAGGGGAAACATCACGTCTGTTATAACCCTTCTGAACCAATAGCTGCAATATTGAACAAAGCAGAGGATCAGCAGACAACTCTAATAGGATTTTTTGCATGCTGCTCTACTAATGCTTTAGCTTGAACTCTCACATACTAATAATTTTCAAAGCATTTCATTTGGCAAAAGAAAGAACAGCTCTGGACAGAGAGACAAAGGGGATTTGCAATCGAAAGAATGTATTTTGCCAGTCCAAATGAAGGTGAAAGGTTTTATCTTCGTCTTTTGTTGACGGTTGTAGAGGGACCTCAATCTTTTAAATGTTTAAGAACAGTTGATAATGTTGTACACCCCACACATAAGGCAGCATGTATTGCGAAAGGCCTTTTGGAAGACGATGAAGAGTGGATTCAATGTCTTAGAGAAGCATCAATAATAAGAACAGGGTCTCAATTAAGAAGATTGTTTTCTATTATCTTGACACAATACTTTCCTTTAAATCCAGAAGCGTTGTGGAACCAATTTTCTATGCATATTTGTGATGATTTATCACACAAAATAAGTACATGTTATGGCATTGATGTTCCTACTAATGCTCAAATTTGTGATTATGGTTTATACCTTATTAATCTTTTACTTCAAGAATCGGGCAAGAGCTTATCAGATTTCCCACCAATGCCACTGCCATGTGCTAATTGGAGGATTATCGTTGGCAATCGACTTATATGGGAACATAGGCAGTTCTAAATTGAAGTTGATCAAATAAATGTCCAGCAAAATATTGATCTACTGAATGAAGGTTAGCCTATGGCTTATAATGCAATCATTTCATCTGTTTATGAGAATAGAGGAACGACCTTTGTTGACTTATGTCACACTCCATGTTTTGATGATGACTTGATTATTTCTCTAATCAATGCTATATTATTTCAGGGAAAGATATGGAACTTCAGAAAACGTCAAGGAAGAAATCACAAAGCCAAGACATCCTTGGAGAAAGAAAAGCCAATTTGAGTCCTAGGAATATATGTAAGATCTTAGCATTTATTGCTTTCTAAAATAAGGCTCTAGGACATGTGCATTACATAATAGCATTCTCATGCTTAATGCCACCTGCTAATTCACGAGCACTAATATACACGGGCCGGCATCTCTTACCATATCATAAGAAATCAAATCTTGATACTTTTGGTAATCTGGAATAAGCTATCGATTTTTAGAAAATATCATACCAACTTGACATATCATAAATCATGCGAACTATCTAAAGAAACAAGTTGATTGAATAGCAGAAATTATGCCCCATAATCTTGCCTCATAGTTCTAGAAATCTAGTTGGGCTTAATCACTGATCCAAGATTTGTGGACACCCGCCAATAGATATAAAAGGTAAACATATATCATGACATTATAGATACTACTCTTAAATCACGCTGCACACATCATGCTAATAAATTAAACATCTTAATTCTAGGAAATTAATTAAGGTAACGTGTCAAGTGCGTGTATCAACAGATTCTGCAGAGATCATGGGTCATGATTTAAGAAATCCAATTGGTCAATTCTAACGGTCCAATGTATGCTTAGTAATATGGAAATATGCCAGCAAGTATTTATGGTAATCCTAGAAGTTGACTTCCGGCTTTTTAGAAATTGGACCGTGGAAACCTGCAAATAGAAATCGTGAAAGCCAGAAAGTTCTTGATAGCATGATATCTCAGAATCTCGTTATGGAAAAACAAATTAAGTATATCATGATTCACGAAGGACATCAAGATTCATGCAAAATGTTAGCAACGGAAATATTTGGGAGTCGTCTATATAAACTGAGCTCATTAACAAATACCAAAACGAAAAAAAAAACATACACAAAAGAATATAGCATACAAGTTACGAAATTGATAACTAATTACAGTTAAGTTCAAAGGAAGCATAGGTGCTTAAGTGTGCATAAGTGCACAGGGAACAAAGGTGTTCATCTTATTGGAACTTGTATTGTAATTAAAGAAGTTTAATAAAAGTGAGTCTCCAATACTAGTTAGTATTGGACGTGGACTAGACTACTATTCTAGAGGGTAGTGGTTGAACTACGTAAAAAATTTCGGTGTTGGTGTGATTGCTTTCTGTGATTCTATATTAACTTTACATTCAGCTACCTGCATCAGTAAAACTTGGTCAACTAAATAATATTCTGATTTGGTAATCCAACTTTCGTATTAGAAATAAAAGTTGGACATAGTTTTCAGCTTACACTTATTCAACCCCCTTCACAAGTGTATCTATTTAAATTTCAACCTTCTTTCTGAGTGGGGGTGCAGGAAGTGGAAAGACTTTTCTCTACAATACAATTGCCAAAAAATGTTGTTCCTTATGCGATATAGTAATTACAGTAGCATCCTCTGGAATTACTTCTAGGTTGTTACATGGGGGATGTACTGCACATTCAACATCCTGCATTCCACTTAACGTATTAGAAAATTCAGCTTGTGGATTCATGAAGCAATAATCACACTCGGAATTATTTCGGAAGGCTAGACTAATTATATGGGACAAGGTTCCAATGCAGCATTGTCATTGTGATGAAGCAGTTAATCAAACCTTACAAGACATTCGTGATAACTCACAACCATTTGGAGGTATTACTGTTGTTCTTGGGGGAGATTTTAGGCAGATTCTTCCTGTTATACCTAGAGGTCTTCGCGAGCATATAGTGGCAGCATCACTACGGTGTTCTTTGCTTTGGAAAGATATACATGTCTTGACTTTACAAGTTAACATGCGCTTACACGATGACCAATCTGTATTATTTGATTTCTCAACTTTTCTTAATAAGGTTTGAGTATTTGTATCTTTATTCATATTGACATCTATATATCAACGAGAATATTTGATAATTTACTAATACTTCATTAATGTGTAGATTGGGTCTAACCCTCAAGAATCTATAAAACTTTCAGATTCAATAAAAATGACTCAAAGTGTAGATAATCTTATCTCGACCATCTACCCAGATCTAGAAGTGCCAGGTAAGGTCACTCCCGAATTCTTAAAAGAGCGCACAATTCTATCTGCTAGAAATGATGATGTCAATGATATCAACCTAGCTGCGTTGGCGGTTTTTTCGGGAGAACTACATACATACTTTGCTGCAGACAAAATGGTTAAAGATGGCGACGTGGATCAGACTATTATGCATCGGTACCCGAATGAGTATTTAAACACACTCAATCCCCCTGGACTACCACCTTTCAAATTAGATTTAAAAGAGGGTTGTCCAATAATATTTCTACGGAACATTGCACCGAAAGATGGCCTTTGTAATGGTACTAGACTTATCATAGTCAAGTGTGGTGCTTTAGTACTTAAAGCACAAATTTTAACTGGTGATAAGCATGGCGACTTGGTATTCATTCCAAGAATTTCTTTGACTCCTTCTTCGTCTGAGTTAAGTATTAAAATGACAAGAAGACAATTCCCAGTGAAGTTAGCGTATGCAATGATAATGAATAAATCACAGGGCCAGTCTGTCAAATTTGTTGGGGGTAGATTTATGTACGCCAGTATTTAGTCACGGTCAACTATATGTAGCTCTGTCAAGATGCACAAGTTCTTCCCACTTATGCATACTTCTTCGTGAATTAACTGACAAGTCCACAACAAATATTGTCTATCCTGAAGTTTTGTTATAATTTGATATGTTTGAGGTACCATTTCTTTATCTCCGTGCATTATTGATCTTCTTACGATAAAAGTCTTGATATTTATTTTTTAAAAGACATATAACTAAACGATTCATTTCAATTTTTGCAGTCTTGGGATGATATTGCTATTGAATGGAAACGTTCATTCAATAAGAATTCGAGGGTGGAGAAAAGTTAACACGGTTATGTGTATTTCATAATTCTTAAATCGTATTCAATTAATCACGTAACAATTATTTCTTTCTTGTGATACTACTAACATTTTGCTTTCTCTTATAAATAATAGATTTTTGTTACAAATAATATTTATTGGTCGTGGACGTTGCCGATGGATAGCCTTTCTTTTCAAAGGTTTATGTACTGAAGACATGGAAGTGCTTGACAGATCTACAAGGTAACTGTTATTATATGTATTTTTTTAGAACATAGTTTATTAAAAGTGATAATATTTTTTGGTAGATGATTGGAAAATAGGTTGCTGTAAAATCATTTTTTTAGGTACATTTGGATGATGTTTATTATGGTTGATCAAGCATTTAGAGCTTTGTTTGTTTATTTGACATGATTAATGCAATTTCTAGAATGTCCAAATTCTCTTTTTGATAAAAGGTTTGCAGGTTTGTATGGAGCAGTAAATATCTTATTTTCCGTAAACTAATTTGCTAACTTTGTTGTTTATGGGTTTGCTAAAGTAATTGTATTAGGTGTTTTCATTTTTTTTTCTTAGCTAAATTATTGAAAGTAAACCAGATCTTTGATATGTCTAGCTGTGCTGTGATTTCTTCTTTTATATCTACTTGGGTTGCTTCTAGGAGCATGTATTCATGCTTTGGAATTGAATTTGGAGCAAAACTTTTCTTAGTTTTGAATTCGGATTTCAGTTGAGATGTGAGGGCATGGTTTTGTATCAACATGTTGTTTTCATGCTTCTGGTGGTTTATTTTCTCATAGGGTAGGTTTAGATCTCAGCTAAATTTTGTCAATAGTGGTGGCGACATGAGACTATATTTTGCTTAGTGCTGTCAATTTAATGTTTTAGGTAAATACTGAGCATGTAGCGAATTTTTTGATATACAAAGGGGTTTACCTTATGCTAGATATTGAGAATTACAAAGCTAAAGTAATGTTCTAACTACTGAATTTTTGTTTTTCTGTTACTTTCTGATAATTTGTTGTTCTAATTTTGGGTGTATTTTCTTGGTTTCATAGTATTGTGGATTTTTTCAAAGAGATTCCTCAGTTTGTTGTTTGTAAGGAGATTAATTTATTATTTTCTTTTTCCAATAAGTCTAATTATATATGCCCACACTTATCAACCTAAAATCATTGCATTTCATGTAATTTTGGTTCCCTTTGTGGCTTTTGTGGATGCTTATATTTTATCCTGTTTACTGATTTTGGTTTCCTGTTTATCTTTTGATATTGTCTTTAGTTTTATGCACTTGCTCTATCATCTATATAATATGTAGCTTATTCTTGAATTTATTAGGTGTTGGTTCAACTATTTATAAGGGAACTCATTCGTATTGAGGGGTGCTTTCCAGTTCTTCGCAACCTGTAAGTCAATGAAATTTGAACTACTTCAAATGATATTCACTTTGCCCATATAGTTATTTGTGGTTCGCCTTCAACTCAAATGTGTAGGTATCTAAATAATAATTATCTTACGGGAGGAATTCCTGCACAGCTTGCAAACTTGACAAATGTGAAAATTTTGTAAGTTCTGCATACACGTATATAATGTTCTGGAATTATATTCTTAGCATATATTGATGGCAATAAAAAGAGGCACATAAAATTGATTTTTTTTAATTGCTAAAGTCTCACGTGGAGTATCAAGGTACATTAAGAAGGCGTGGATTTCAAATTTAAAATTATACACAATTCACTTGAACAAATCAGTCATTGTAAATCATGGTAACTCAGAGAGGAAATTAGAAACGGTGAGAAATTTATAGAAAATCAAATTACTGTTTTTGTTTTTTGGTGACATAATGGGGACTTTGAATGAGAAAGATTTCTTTCCATTTCTGTTGATTTCTTTGGATTCCCTTTTGGATTTTTAGTATGGCCACAACTTTTCTTCTCTCTTCTTTGTGTTTGCTTTCTCTCTCTTTCCCTGTTTGTGGAATTCATGGTTGCTACTGCTGTTAGTTCTAATATTCCTCTACCAGGGTAATACTCTTCTTCTTTACGTTTTTAGCTTTTTTTCGGTTTATTGATTTTTTTTAAAAACCCTTTGTGTTGTTAAGGTTTTGTTAGATTTTTGTAGGTTTCATAGATTCTTGAAGCAAACCCCATTTTGTTTTAGCTTTTTTATAGATTTTTGAATCAAACCCATTATGTTTTGGCTTTTAGCTTCTGTTGGTTTTGTAGATTTTTGAAACAAGCCCCTTTATGTTTTTAAGCTTTTGTTATTTTTTGTGGGTTTTATACATGTTTAAAGCAAAACCCATTATTTTCACTTTTAGCTCGACTGGGTTTTGTATATTTTTGAAGCAAGCCCATTATGTTTTGCCTTTTACCTTTTGCGGGTTTTGTAGATTTTTGTACAATAATGTGTAATAATGTGTCTACACGACTCTATTTATGAGTTTGCACTTACTGTATATGGGTCTCTTAATTTTGCTAATCATATGGATTCACAACGTACCTGAAGAAAATGATCGTTCATAGTGTTTTTTGTGACATTCTGAGTTTTAGCTGATGGGTTTTTGGTTTTCCTAGAGACATATATTTATTTTTTTAAGTCTTCTATTTTTATTTCCTGTTTCTTAAAAATTTTAATTAGTAGTCAATGAGGCTAATGGTTTTGTTTTATCTAGACTTTGCACATTGGTGCAAACTGTAGATTTCTTTAGCATTTTCTATTTATGTTTTGTGTTTTTTGTTATTGTGGTTCTTTGAATGGAAATTTTACTTTACTTTACTTTACAGTTTATAAATCACATGGCTTGATTGGGGATGTCTGAATAGAACATATTATAGAAGTTTCACATTAGATATCGCTTATATGTATGCTTAGATTTTGTATTATTATGTCATATTAGTGGGAGTGTCAAGAGATTTTGGTACATGAGCACTGTAGGCTATCTGCTCTCCTACTCATATTTCGTGAGTTTTGACCAATTAATTTCCTGGAAATAGTATTTTAGGTGACACATAGTGTGAGACCCCAAATTTTATGAATAAAGATTTAAATTTCTCAAAATATTTTTTTGAATATTATGGAGTGAACTTGATATAATGTTATAGTTGTGGGTAATATTTATAAATTTTACAAAGTACGCAAGTTGTTATATAATATTCGATTGGTGGGGAATATTCGTTTTAACGAGAGAGAATATTAAAGACGACTAAGATAATCATTTGTGGACCCCACAATGGAATTATTGTCGGATTGAGAAAGCGATAAAAATATTTTTATGAAAATAATAGCGGCGGAAGTTTTACCGTTAGAATAGCTTTGAAACACCCGGTGGTAAAAAAATCTGAATACCATTGGTTACATAGTAGCACCGGTATTGATTATTGATGCTTAAGTGAGAAGTCACTCGGTTTTGTTCAATTATTGCTATGAAGAATTATTGCAAGTATCTCACGTTATTTGATTCAATTATTTTCGATATTTTATATATTATTAAATCAATAATTGAGATGATGAGTTATTAATATCATTATTTGCAATATTAACGATGTCTCAAAGTTCGCCGCGAGGAAAGGTTTGGTCATCTAATTGCGCCAATATAGGGAGAAATCCTTCTTTGAAAGCCCCTCTTTCACAAGAGCGACACAGTCGATTAATATTGTGAACTATAATAATGATGATAAATATTATTAAATATATTGAGGTGTCTTTTTATGAAGTCACGGAAGTTTATATATATATATATAAATTTTGTTTTATTAGTATTATTAATGTAATAAAATGAAAAGTTTTTTATATAAAAATGAATACTTTTATTAAGTTATTTGTTTTATTAGACTATAAATAGAATATATTATATTCTATTATGCATAGTGTTTTGTAGAGAGTAATTTTTTATATATAAAGCAGAATACTTTTAAAAAGTTATTTATTTTATTAGACTATAAATAGAATATATTATATTTTATTATGCATAGTGTTGCATAGTGTACGCATAGTGTTTACATAGTAAAATCTTTTTATATAAAACAGAATACTTTTATAAAGTTATTTATTTTATTAGATTATAAATAGAATATATTATATTTTATTTAAAAGATTTTGTTTTATTAGAATATTTTATTAATACTGTATAGTAAATCAATATGGACCGTCCATTTAAAAGTAAATCAATCTGGACCGTTCATGAATTAGTTACTATTCAGTCCATTCTCCTATAAATAGAAGCTCATTCCTTCATTATTTCTTACTTAATTCTTTGAAACTCTAGAGAGAGAAACTATAGAGAGAAAGAAGAAAAGTATTCTGCTACTTCACTACTCCTATATCCAGTTTCTTCTAAGGTAAGGGATATTATTATTGTAAGGGGTATTATTTCTTCTGTATTCATGAAGAGAACTTATGTTATTCCATTCTTTATTATTCTATTGGAATAACCTGTATACGCGGACTACCTTATACTTGGTAAAATTCTTACATTATTCCATTCTTTATTATTATCTTTGGAATAACTTTGCTCATGCGAAATACCGCATACATGGTGAAATTTTTACGTTATTCCATTCTTTATTATTACGCGGAATATCACATGCGTGCGTTTACGCATGACCGTTCCATTCTTTATTATTCGTCGAAAATATCACGTGCGTGCGTTTATGCGTGACTGGTTCCATTATTTATTATTCGCATTGGGAATAACTCGTCTGCGTGCGATCTATCGCATGCATGGTGAATTCTTCCGTTATTCCATTCTTTATTATTTTGTTGGAATAACTTTGCCATGTGGATTACCACATGCATGGTGAATGATCCTTTGTATTCATTCCTTATTAAATTGTGGAAATGATCTCAGATATCGTGGATTACCGCATGGCAGGTGAAAATCCATTTGCAGTTTCATATATTCTATTATACTCAGTTGGTTAAAGTTTTGGATTCTATACTCCATGAAATTAGTAGAATATCCTGGATATTTACGCTTCATTTAGTATCTTTTCGTGAAAATATTCTTCTGAGCATTCTTGAATTTTACTCCACAAAGCAGTATCATGTGGACAATTTGGACGTTATTGGTTCATGGATAAATTAATTATTGAACTTGTTTTATTGAATTCTTATATCATTGTCATCATCCTCATGTTTATATTTTGTTGAAAGTCATCTCTGGCCTGTAGTGCATAGATGGACTTGGTATGATTATGACCAGGGATTATTCGGTATAATCATGACCGTAATGTTATAAATGATATGGTAAAAGTCATCATTGGCCCTTAGTGCATTGATGGACAATTGTTGGCATGATCATGACCATTGATGAATACACGAATATCCTTGGCCCGTAGTGCATGGATAATTTGTGGTTGTGATACTAATGAATATCATTCAAGTAGTAGTGTGCGAGGATGATGTGGATTATATATTAAAATTTGAGTCCAAATGATAAAAGTGATGAAAAACCTTTTAAATCATAGAAGATAGTAGATTTTATTCTCTACTTGACTCTTTTAATGGATTGCTTATTCCGCTGCAGTTAAACTTGATGTTTATTATATTGTATCAGTTTAACACTGTTAAAGGCTAATGATAATTTATTCTGCATTATCTTAGTCATAATATTTCTTACTGGGCTAGTTGAGCTCACCCTTTTGCTTTCATTGTTCTCTTCAGGAAATGAGAATATATCAGGGACTAGTCGGGGAACGGAGTGATGGTCCAGAGGATAGCATTAGGAGTCCTCACTATTCTATGAAATAGTGTGTTAATAAATGTATTGAGGACTTATTTTGAGTTTGAATACTGTCTAGAAGACAATATTTGTATTAAAACTCACAGCTCATGTTGTATATTTAAGATTGTATTTGTATTCTGTACCATGTATTTGGCGACTCAAAATAAGTGATGTATACCTATTTTGGGGGCGTCACACACAGTATAATTTGGTAATGTGTTTTCAATGATTTTAGTTCATCTGATTTTGTTTCTTTTCCCTAGTTTTATCGTATATTTTTTTGTGAAACATGGATACTTTAAGATATTTAAAATCATTTGCAGTCATACTGTTTAGCATCATCAAGTAAAAATCAGTGATGTTTCAAAGATTTTTATAAAATCTGTACTTTTTGTTCGGTTATTTTAAAGGGTTTTACTGTTAGGTTTATGAGTGCTAATTATGATTATTTCATTAAGAAATTTATGCGATATGTTTTTTGAAATAAAAGGTATTTAATATAGCTTAAATATTTCTGCAGAAAGTTATTTGAGTAGTTAGGTCTGTGCACATGTTTTAAATGGAATAGTTGAATATTTTCTAATTGTTATAAATGAGCTAACAATTTCAATTTTTTTAACTTTATAAGTAGATGAGACTGATGCTTGAATAAGTTGTGGCATCGTTGTAGTTTTTAGAATTTTCTTAAAGCACTCGTAGGAGACAACAAATGATCTTTGTAGGAGACAAAGTATGAGAACGTGGTGAATATAGGAGTTAGGAGTTGCATGTGAAAGGAATTCTAGCTTTCTCTTTGCACTCCATAACTTATTAATACTGGTTGAATTGAGATTATATATGGCCAAGCTAAACGAACTGAGTCATCAATCTAATTAGCATGAGCTGGGATGCTGAGAATTCTTCAAGCACACCTAGCAAGAGCTGGCATATTATTATGACTCCAAGGATTTAACAGAGCTATAATATAAGGAGCAAGATATGGCAGTTTTATACAAACCAAACTTTCAGTCTCAATTTCCTTTATTTAGCCTAACTCTTGATACACTGCACTTTCAATTTCCTTCATTTAACCTTTGAGTTGTTGAGGAATAGACGTTGGAAGTTAAAGAAAATTGGAATCATCCTAAATCAAGAGGTGAGGAATACATCTGCTCATGATTTTATTAGATAAAGGTTATACATGAAAGGGGTATATGGCTATGAGTATTAGATGGTGCGATTGATTAAAAAATTCTCTGTATTAGTTTTATGTTGATTGAATTGGATGTTAGATGCTCAGAAAATGATTATGAAATTTGGGATTATAGTATATTAAAAGCTCTATAAAACTAAACTTATAAATTTTTGCCCACCAAATATGTGATATAATGTTTGAAAGAAGTTTACTATCTAAACCTTTGGAAATTAGAAGATACATAACATATGTATGTTAAGAATTGAAGTAGAGTTGTTTCTAAGAGTTTTGAATTGATAATATGGTGATTATAATTCATGATACCAAGTGTTGGTGTTGGAAATCCGAAATATGCAAAAAACAGAGTGTCTTGGTATGTTGTCGAAAGGCAAAACCAGCGTGGCCGCGTTGGTTCTCAAAAATTGAAAAATAATTCTTTTAGATTTTAAGCTTCTGAACAGGTGTAACAGGGCCATATATGTTTAGGAAGATGTCTACCATAATGTTCAAATGGTATAGGCATCACCCACTTCAATTTCAGGAGTCAAAACTGTGTAAGTTTTGGTGCAACTAGAATGTCATTCAAAGTACAGACAAGTAAATAAAGATCACCAAAATTTTGGTTTTATCATTTCAATGGTTTCTCTATAAGTGTATTACATAATCAATTATAGATAGGAAAGAAATCACTTGAAAGATTCCTATATAAATGTGGTAAATTTAGTTGGCATATAGGGTCTGTAAAGTACAAGGGCAAAGGTATGGTTCAGAAACACACATATACACATACATATATACACACACATACAAGTATATACATATATGTGTGTGTGTGTGAAGAACAAATTTGATAAGCTTGATCATCGCAGTTAACATATTAAGCTTCTCAATGTTGGCCGAGTTATAATATGCTTATTATCTATTTCTCCATTTGTGTAGAATTCTTATTGGATATATAACTTATGTTTCAGTTTTACTTGCACATGACTCAAACAATTTGTACATATATCCTTTTCAATACATTTTGTTGTCACTTTTCAAGTTGTTGATTTGATCTGTTGATATAACTAAACGATTCATTTCAATTTTTGCAGTCTTGGGATGATAAAGCTATTGAATGAAAACGTGTTCATTCAACAACAAGTCGAGGATGGAGAAAAATTAACACGGTTATGTGTATTTTATAATTCATAAATCGTATTAAAGTAATCACGTGTCAATTGTTTCTTTCTTGCGATAGTACTAACATTTTGCTTTCTCTTATAAATAACAATTTTTTGTTACAAACAATATTTGTTGGCCGTGGACGTTGTCGATGGATAGTCTTTCTTTTCAAAGATTTATGTATTGAAAACATGGTAGAGCTTGACAGATCTACAAGGAAAATGTTGTTATATGTATTTTTAAGAATATAGTTTATTAAAAGTGGTAATATTTTTTGGTAGATAATTGAAAAATAGATTGTTGTAAATTCAGGCATTTGGATGTTGTAAAATCAGACATTTGGATGTTGTAAAAATAGATTGTAGATAATTAAAAGTGGTAACATATGGATGTTGTTTGTTATGGTTGATCACACATTCAGAGATTTTTTGGGTACATGATTAATGCAATTTCTAGAATGTACAACTTCTCTTTTTGATAAAAGGTATACAGGTTTATATGGTATATGGTTCTGTTATCCTGGACAAAAGGTTACTGCACTTTATAACTAAATGTTGTTTTTATGCTTCTGGTGGTTTGTTTTCTCATAGGGTAGGTTTAGATCTGAGCTAAATTTTCTCAATAGTGATGGCGACAATAGACTATATTCATAGCAGATACTGTCAATTTAATGTTTTAGGTGAATAATGAACATGTAGAAAATTTTGATGGACAAGTACATAATGGGCATGTAGATATTGGAGTTGTCAATTTAATGTCTTAGGTAAATAATGAGCAAGTAGTTAATTTATGATATACAAATAAAACATAAGCATGTAGATACAATTTAAAGGCAAAATTCTTGATTTCTTTATTTTTTTTTTGGGAGGGGGGGTGTATTAGAAATTTTTTTATTTAGAACAAATAATTATAAAATTTTCTACTTCTTATCAAATGTATATTCTTTTTACATTGTCAATTCACATTTTTTATTTAAATTCATCTTTAGGTATTAAATAATTACACATGCCGGAGGCACGGAAGCCAAAGTGTAATTGTATAAACAAACAAAATGTCAATAAATATATTATCGGGGTTTTCCAGTTTCTTCCCCCACTCCTAATTTTTCCCCCAAATCCAGCTCCCTCTCTCCTCAAAATCGCCAGGATATCCCACAAGAGCTTTACCCAAGTAAGTTTCACGGAGCTTTCAATCCAATCGCCATGTCAATTCCACAAGAGCTTTACCCAAGTCAAGACGATCTCTTATACGAAGAAGAGCTTCTGCGAAATCCCTTCAGCTTAAAGCTGTGGTGGCGCTACTTAATTGCTCGAACTGAATCCCCATTCAAAAAGCGCTTCGTGATCTACGAACGAGCCCTAAAAGCTCTTCCCGGAAGCTACAAGCTCTGGTACGCTTATCTTCGTGAACGCCTTGAATTAGTTCGGAATCTACCCATTAATCACTCACAGTATCAAACCCTAAACAATACATTCGAAAGGGCTTTGGTTACAATGCACAAAATGCCTCGAATTTGGATAATGTATTTGCAAACCTTAACTGAGCAAAAGCTTGTGACCCGCACGCGCCGCACTTTTGATAGGGCTCTGTGCGCGTTGCCGGTGACTCAGCATGATCGTATTTGGGAGCCCTATTTGGTGTTTGTTAGCCAAAGCGGTGTCCCTATTGAGACGTCGCTTAGGGTTTATAGGAGGTATTTGAAGTATGACCCTAGCCACATTGAGGAATTTATTGAGTTTTTGGTGAATTCGGGGTTGTGGCAAGAGGCGGCGGAGCGATTAGCTGGGGTGTTGAATGATGATCAGTTTTATTCGATAAAGGGGAAGACAAAACATAGGTTGTGGTTGGAGTTGTGTGATTTGCTTACACAACATGCGAATGAGATTTCCGGGTTGAATGTGGATGCTATAATTCGAGGTGGGATTAGGAAGTTTACGGATGAGGTTGGCAGGTTGTGGACTTCGTTAGCGGATTATTATATTAGGAGAAAGTTGTTGGAGAAGGCAAGGGATGTCTTTGAGGAGGGGATGACTACTATTGTGACTGTTAGGGATTTTAGTGTTATTTTTGATGCGTATTCGCAGTTTGAAGAAAGTATGCTTGCTTTGAAGATGGAAGATATGAGTGAGAGTGAGGATGACGACGGAGAAGAAAACCTGGTTGAGGATGACGATGAGGATGAAGAGGATCGATTAAATGTGGCAAAGATTGTGGCAAAGCTTAAAGGATTTTGGTTGTCTGATGATAAAGATGTGAATTTGAGGTTAGCACGATTGGAATATCTTATGGATAGGAGGCCTGAATTGGCTAATAGTGTGCTTCTTCGACAAAATCCGCATAATGTGGAGCAATGGCATCGGAGAGTTAAACTTTTTGAGGGTAATCCAACAAGGCAAATATTGACTTACACGGAAGCGTAAGGACAATTGACCCAATGAAAGCTGTGGGAAGCCTCATACCTTATGGGTTGCATTTGCTAAATTGTATGAGACCCACAAAGATATTGGCAATGCTAGAGTGATTTTTGACAAAGCTGTACAAGTTGGCTACAAAGCTGTGGATAATCTTGCTAGTGTTTGGTGTGAATGGGCAGAGATGGAACTAAGGCACAAGAATTTTAAGGGTGCACTGGAGCTGATGAGGCATGCTACAGCCGAGCCATCAGTTGAGGTCAAACGGAGAGGTAACCTTTTACTTCCCTGGAGATTTATATTAGCTAGAGCAGTGATTTAGTTTTTTTTTCATTTTTATATCTTAGACATACCAAAAAACTGCCTGGAAATTTATCAGAGGTACTGATTAATTTTAAAAATAACTATTGGCCTTGTATGGACACCTTAAAATTAATAGCAGCATTGTGGGTGTGCTATAGCATTCATTGACCTTGCTTTATCCACCTTTCTTTTCCCTACATTGTTGAATAAGTTTTAAATTTTCTAGTCAGGAACAAAGGAGATTGTCTTCTTCCCCTTAACATCAGCCCATCCAAGTGTTTCATAAAATGGACTTTTTTCTTTCATATTTCTGAGCTGATTCAAGATAGAATTTTCCTCTTATCTCTTTCCAAATTATGATATTCCACTATTAAGACCGAGTTCTCATTGTTTGTGTGTTTTGCATAAAATAAATTTGAGTATGAACTTTTGCATGTGATTTCTCCCCCCCAAAACATAGGCTTGGCAATTTTAATTTCTTAATGGATCTTTTGGTTTCTCAATTCTGTTAAAACAAGAATCTCTTTTGTTAGCTATGTGTTTCTTAGTCTAGATCTGAAATTTAATACGATGTGTTGAAATCTGCACTAGAGATGAGCATCAAATGTTTCCGATCTCAAACAAGTACATCTCTAAGAGCTTAATTGTGCCAACTGAAGGTGTATAATTGGACCATATGTGGTCCTTGTGTACAGATCATTGTTGTTGAGTGAATTGCTTGCAACACCTTAACCCCATATAGACGGTAATCTTGGTGCAATTGCTCGCGTTCGGAAATTTGCGTTGAATGGACACCAACGACATCTTGACCCCTCGCTTATATTGAAGCGGTAATCTCGGTACAATCGACAATTGATGCGGTAGAAGACGCCACACACAACTATGAATTGTTGTATGATAAGTCAAATTGAATCTCAAAGAAATAACTAAGAAAATACTATTTTCTTAGGAATTCTTCAAAGAACCAAAAGTGGAGAATAACCTCACAAGTTTATTGAATAATGAATAATGTGTTTGATTACATCAACTTGGACCTCTATTTATATTACTCAAAACAATCCAAATTGTAATAGGAATTTATAAACTATAACCTTAATTTCTATAAGGAAATAGAAGTTAATTAAAAAAGAAATCCTAAAAAAAAGAAATCCTAATTACAATAGAATTTATTATCTAATAATTCTTACCACGCGAACTTGCCGTGTATAAGAAATCAATTTGCGAGTGGAGGCTGCTAAAAAAACCGTGTGAATTGATTTGCATGAAAGATTGCATGATCTAATGATCTAATGTAACTGCTGAATATATTAATCCATGTGACTCCTTTGCATGCCAACATCCCTTAATGTAATATATAGTCCACGTGTACATATATAATCTGGTGCTTGCTGAGATCAGCTCATTCCTTTAAGACTTGCCAATATCATCATATATCCAACATATGAAATTTGATAACTTAAAAAGGTCCGGCCCCAATGTTCAAAAAGGCGCTAGGCGGGAAGCAGGCGGCCGAGGAGGGCCTAGCGCCTAGGGGGCCTGGGCGGGGCCTAGGCGGGATTTTTTATTTTAAGCCAATTTTAATATTTTATCTTATATTTATCCAAACAAAACAATAATATAAAACAAAACAATCTATAACAAAGATAATAAAGACTTTTGCTTAAAGTTCAAACACATATCCATATTGCTAATGTCAAAGTTCAAACACAAACATGCAATTGTTCAAAGTTCAAACATATTTTTAACGTATTAGTTTTATTCATAAACAAGATTGCTATTAAATAATAAAATTTAAAATTTCAAGAATTTAATTCAATACTAAAACTTAATAAACTAAATATAAATTTAAGAATTATATTAAATTAAACTAAATATTACAAATGTATCATCATTTATATAATTTAAAGTTGGTACAAATTTAAAAAATTACAACTATAATAAAAGTATCTATTTTGACTTGATATTGTTCACTTTTTGTTGTGATTTGATATGCTACAACATGTATTACGAATATGGTAAATCATTAGAAAAATAAATATATTAAAATTTGGTTTGGGTAGTTATTAAAATAAAAAAATCTCTTCGCCTAGACCCCACCTAGGCCCCGCCTAATTTCTTGGAGGAATTTTTTGCCGCCTAGGTGAGGCGTCAGGGGGCTGCATGCCGTGCGAGGCGCCTTGAGGGGGCTAAGCGCTAAAGCGGACGCCAAGGAGAGAACTAGCGCTAAAGCGGACTTAGGTGGGATTTTTAGAAACTTTGTCCACCCCACGACAGCGGTTAATAAATTAATAAACCAACCCACATGAATAATAAACTCCCCTTGCATGTAAAATATGTTGACTTTGCTAAGAAGATTAGAATTTGGGCTTGTATTAAATTGACCCAAATTTGTGTCTCATGCTCTTTTGCCTCTTTAGTTTTCCTTGCGTTAGCTTCAGCCCAAACATCTTGGATCAATCCATTGAGACCTTATTTGAACATTTTAGTTCTAGCCTTGCTTGTTCCCCACATCCCTTTAGTCTTATTTGAGTCCACGCATGCCATGTTCTCATCATTCCTCTCCTCAAGGATTTGTCCTCAAATCGTCACCTACATCAAACAGACTTAGACCAGTTACGTTAAATGTGGCACTAACATTATACTCACCTAGCAAATCCAATTTATAGGCATTGTCATTGATACGCTCGAGAATTTGAAATGGACCATCTCCTCTCGGAAGCAATTTCGAACGTCTTTGAACTGGGAATCTTTCTTTTCTCATATGTAACCACACCCAATCTCCGGGTTCAAAGATCACTTGATGTCGTCCCTTGTTCGCGTGCTTAATGTACTGTTCCGTCCTCCGTTCATTGTTTAGTCTGGCTTTTTCATGAATCTGTTTAACAAGACCAGCCTTTTTCTTTCCATCCATGTTAGTATATTCAGAAACAAGTAATGGTGAATGATAAATCCAACGGAGTCAAAGGATTAAAACCATATACAATTTCAATTGGAGAAAAATTAGTACAAAATGAACAGAACGGTTATATGCAAACTCAACATGCGGTAAACATTTTTCCCATTGCTGGATATTCTTTTTAATGATAGCCCGTAATAATGTCGACAAAGTCCTATTTACTACTTCAGTTTGACCGTCAGTTTGTGGATGACAAGTAGTTGAAAATAACAGTTTAGTACCCAATTTACACCACAAGGTCTTCCAAAAGTAACTTAAGAACTTTGTATCTCTATCAAAAACAATAGTTTTAGGCATACCATGCAAACACACAATCTCCCTAAAGAACAAATCAAAGAACATGAGACGATCATCGCTTTTATGACATGGAATAAAATGTGCCATTTTTGAAAATCTATCCACGACCACAAATATCGAATCATGACCATGCTTAGACCTAGGTAAACCCAACACAAAGTCCATAGAAAGATCAATCCAAGGTTCATTAGGAATAGGCAATGGTGTATACAATCCATGGGTTTGAACACGAGATTTAGCTTGGCTATAAGTAATACATCTATCACATATTCTTTCCACATCTCGTTTCATATGAGGCCAATAAAAATGTTCTTTCAAAACTGCAAAAGTTTTATCAACACCAAAATGTCCTATTAAACCACTCCCATGTGATTCCCTAACTAATAACTCACACAAAGAACATGCAGGAATACATAATTTATTTTCACGAAACAAGAATCCATCAATTCTAAAGTATTTACCCACAGCATTCTTTTCACAAGTTTTAAACTCTTCACTGAAATCAAGGTCATTATCATATAAATCTTTAATTCGCTCAAACCCAAGCAATTTCAGATCAAGAGTATTTAACAAAACATACCGCGAGACAAAGCATCTCGTGAACGACGTTCTCTTTACTTGCTTATATCGAATAACATATGGAAATGTCTCGATAAATTCCATCCATCGCGTACCTTTTGTTCAACTTCAGGTCGACCCTTCAAATATTTCAATGATTCATGATCCGTGTGGATCACAAACTCCTTAGGTCACAAGTAATGTTGCCATGTCTCCAAAGCTCTAACCAAAGCGCATATCTCTTCGTATACGTAGGATAGTTCAAAGTCGCCCCACTCAACTTTTCATTTAAATACGCCCATTGGTTTCCTTTTTGCATCAACACAGCTCCAATCCCTAAACCTGAAGCATCACACAATCTCAAAAGTTTTGGCAAAGTTAGGCAAAATAAGTAAAGGAACATTTGTTAATTTATCCTTTATCAAGTTAAATGCTTTTTCCTGTTCATCACCCCACTTAAAGCCCACATTTTTCTTGATGACCTCGGTCAATGGTGCTGTAATCTCATTGAAATTCCGAACAAAACGTCGGTAGAAACTTGCGAGTCCATGAAAGCTTCGTACTTGACTCACATTGGTTGGACTTGGCCAATCCCGGATTGCACGTATTTTCTTATCATCAACTTGGACTCCCTGTGAACTCACAACAAAGGCAAGAAAAACAATTCTATCCGAACAAAACGTGCATTTTTCTATGTTAGCAAATAACTTTTCTTTCCTAAGTACATCTGAAACAGATTTTAAATGCAATGCATGATCTTCCAAGTTTTTGCTATAAATCAAGATATCATCAAAATAAACTACGACAAATTTTCCTATGAATGG
The DNA here is from genome assembly GCA_020205605.1 of Panax ginseng. NCBI lineage: Eukaryota > Viridiplantae > Streptophyta > Magnoliopsida > Apiales > Araliaceae > Panax > Panax ginseng. Next base: position 11,477,545 of record CM035128.1, on the reverse strand, counting down.
ACGCAAAACATGGTTCATTAATCTCATGAAAGTGCTGGGTGCATTAGTTAAACCAAAAGGAAATACCAACCACTCATAAAGACCATATTTAGTTTTAAACGCTATTTTTCATTCATCACCCTCTTGCATTCTAATTTGATGATAACCACTTTTTAAATCAATTTTTGAAAACATGCAAGATCCATGTACTTCATCTAACATGTCATTTAAACGAGGAATGAGATGTCGATATTTTACCGTAATGTTATTTACCGCTCGACAATCGATGCACATCCTCCATTTTCCATCCTTTTTCAGCACTAGAATTACCGGAATTGCACACGGGCTCATACTTTCTCTCACGAATCCTTTCCCCATCAGCTCGTTAACTTGTCTTTGTAACTCCTTCGTCTCCTCAGGATTACTCCGATAAGCTGGATGGTTTGGAATCGTTGCACCGGGAACAAAATCAATTTAATGCTCAATTCTCCGAATTGGTGGTAGTCCATGAGGAAGCTCCTCGGGAAATACATCTTTGAATTCGAGAGATGAAACAACACTAGGCAAAGATTCATTAGCGTTAGTATTCAAAAGCGCCTCTTTATACCGAAGTAAAATCATAGGCTGTTTAGAAATCAAAGCTCTTCTCACATTACACTTTTTTGCCAGTATATTTGTTTTTCTCTCTTTTTTTTTCTTGATTTTTTCTTTCTTCACTCTCTTTTCTTTGTACATAATCTTTCTGCAAATGAATTTGATCCTCATGTACTTGTTGTGGTGACAAATGACGCAAATAGATTTTCTTCTTGTTGTAAACAAAGGAATATACATTGGTAAACACATCATGTTGAACCCTCTTATCAAACTGCCATGGTCTACCCAATAACATATGCCCTACCTGCATAGGCACCACATCACACAATATCTTATCAACATACCGACCAATAGCAAATGGAACTAACACTTGTTTGGTTACTTTAATGTCTGCATTATCATTGAGTCACTGCAAACGATACGGCTGCGGATGTTTGGTAGTAGGTAACCCCAATTTCTCCACCATCGTAGTGCTTGTGACATTTGTACAGCTGCCTCCATCTATGACTACACAACAGATTTTCCCATTCACAAGACATCGAGTATGGAATAGATTTTTCCGCTGTTCACTGCTCTCCTCCTTAACATGCATACTAAGTGCTCTTCTTGTAACCACTAGAATTTCATCATGTATCGCATCCTCACCTATCTCGTTTAATGGTGGCATAGAATCAGTGTCGCTCTCTTCCTCCTCGGTCTCCACATCTCCATTGTCAAGCAACAACATTTTCCTCTGATTTGGACATTGGCAAGAAATATGTCCCCTGCCTTGACACTTGAAGCATACAATATCCCGATTACGCCCAAAAGAAGGTTGTTCATTTTTGCCTTGTATATCTCGGCTAGTCGATCCTTGCCAAAGGTTTGATTGTCTTTTCCTCTCACTTTGCCAAATTAGGTCTCCATGATGAACTAGCATTAGATTGTCCTTGTTTTCCTCCTCGCCTCTTGAGTTGTTTCTCTATCTTAGTAGCCATATGTACCAGTTCTTCTAACTCCAAATAATGTTGTCGTTCAACCAAGTTTGCAATCTCCCAGTTCAATCCCGCCGAGAACCTAGCCATCACTGTTTCATTATCCTAATCAAATTAGCCCGATCCTTCAACATTTCTATCTCCCTGTAATATTCATCCACACTCCGACTTCCTTGTTTAAGAGTTTGCAAACTACGAATGATCTCCCGTTGATAGTATGCTGATACAAACCTCTTTTTCATGATAGCTTTCATCTCCACCCAAGTTGTAATCGGCCGCTCTTCACACCTTCTCCGATTAGCTATCAACTGATCCCACCATATCAATGCATATCTAGAAAACTCCGTAACGACCAGTTTGACTTTCTTAAGGTCTGTATTGTTGTGACAGTCAAAGATTCGCTCCATCTTGGTTACCCAATCTAAATAAGTAAGCCTCAGGATCACCCGTGCCTTGGAAAGCTGGAATCTTCATTTTTATGCTATCCAAATTGCCATCTTCTCTGTCCCGACCTCCTCTTTCCCTAGCACCTCCGTGTCTTTGATGTCGAAAATTAGATTCACGATCTTCCGCCGCACCATCGTCCTCACCGTAGTGGTCTTCCATTCTCAGATCGCTTTGTTGTGTCTCGTCTTGTTTTGCATCCCATGAGTGGTTTGGGATAGCTCAGCCATAGACACCCTCATCTCTTCTAATTGTTCTTGCATTTGCTCCATAGTTTTTCTCAATCTTCGATCCCATTCTTTATGCATGACTTCCATCTCGAATTTCAATTCAGCTGTTGAGGGTTGTTCCTCATAAGTTCCTTTATCTAGACATATTTCCTGCAAAATAAGGGTTAGTAGAAAACAATTTCCTCACCACTCCTTTACGTGTTTCGCTCGAATCAATGGTTCACTCGTGTATATTCTCAATAAATTGGCTTTTACCCTCGATTAATCTCACCACTAAGCCTTTTATACCTCAAAATATTCTCTCTAATAGGTTCTTGAATTCCCCTAGCAAAATTCTTGGTTTTACTAATCGATTCAAAAATTACTTATCACGAAACAAAATTATAGATGGTGTGATTATCAAAATACCACAAAATCACCAATTGATTGCCTTGTACTCCTCTTGTATGCTTCGGATTTGTAAATTGTAGCTCCGTTTCAGAATTGATGATGATGGAATGATATGAACTCTTGGTTGGAATTTGATGATTTGATGGTGTGTTACAAGTTTGGTTAGCACAATGGAAATAAAATTTGAATTTTTTTTCCCTTTTTTTTATTTTACAATATATTTTGACAGAAAAATAAAGATAAGTAACTCGCTAGAAAGGCTTGGCTCTGATACCAAATGATAGACTCCACGACACGCTTGGGTGAGGTAGTCGTCACCCGAATCGTTTCTAGCACAGTTGTTGAGTGAATTGCTTGCAACACCTTAACCCCTCGTCTATATGTAGACGGTAATTTTGGTGCAATTGCTCGCATTTGGAAATCTGCATTGAATGGACACCAACGACACCTTGACCCCTCGCTTATATTGAAGCGGTAATCTCGGTACAATCAACGATTGATGCGGTAGAAGACGCCACACACAACTATGAATTGTTGTATGATAAGTCAAATTGAATCTCAAAGAAATAACTAAGAAAATGCTATTTTCTTAGGAATTCTTCAAAGAACCGAAAGTGGAGAATAACCTCACAAGTTTATTGAATAATGAATAATGTGTTTGATTACATAACTTGGACCTCTATTTATACTACTCAAAACAATCCAAATCTTAATAGAAATTTATAAACTATAACCCTAATTTCTATAAAGAAATAGAAGTCAATTTGGAAAAGAAATCCTAAAAAAAAAAATCCTAATTACAATAGAATTTATTATCTAATAATTCTTGCCACGCGAACTTGCCGTGTATAAGAAATCAATTTGCGCGTGGAGGCTGCTAAAAAAACCATGTGAATTGATTTGCATGAAAGATTGCATGATCTAATGTAAATGCTGAATATATTAATCCTTTGCATGCCAACATCCCTTAATGTAATATATAGTCCACGTGTACATATATAATCTGGTGCTTGCTGAGATCAGCTCATTCCTTTAAGACTTGCCAATATCATCATATATCCAACATATGAAATCTGATAACTTAAAAAGGTCCGGCCCACATGACAGTTAATAAATTAATAAACCAACCCACATGAATAATAAACTCCCCTTGCATGTAAAATATGTTGACTTTGCTAAGAAAATTAGAATTTGGGCTTGTATTAAATTGACCCAAATTTGTGTCATGCTCTTTTGCCTCCTCTTTGGTTTTCCTTGTGTTAGCTTCAACCCAAACATCTTGGATCAATCTATTGAGACCTTTTTTGAACCTTTTAGTTCTAGCCTTGCTTGACCCCCACATCTCTTTAGTCTTGTTTGAGTCCACGCATGCCATGTCCTCATCAATTGTTGAGTAATCTTTTGTTCTATCTGAATTGTTTATCATTTGTTCCTCGGTAGATTTATTTTAGATTATGGTGGCCATATTTAAACCAATCAGTTGAATTATTTGTGCAATTATATGCGTTTTACGTGCATGTCTGTTATTTTGTGTGCATGACAAATATTTGGTGTGGGTTAACTTTGTGTATATACATGTGCTACATTGTCGATTGTACATACAAGTGTAACATGCAGTTGAGGTCAAACAATGAGGTAAAGTTTTCCTTCATCTGTGAATTATCAGAATCAAATTATTGATTCTGAGTTTCTTTTTCCCAAATCTTAGAGCATTCTGGAATTACTTGATTCCAATACAATATCTTTTTGCCAGGTGTTAAGCATTTTCCATACATTAATACTAAATTATTCTATTTTAAGAAAACATTGCTAACTTGGATCAGTTATGTAGTTTGGAAATTCCAAAATGGCATTCTTTAACTATAAGTGATCAATATAGAGATTTAGTCCGGCAGCAATGTTTGTTTTCATCTTCTGTAGTTGTTTTATGTTTTTGCCCCCTAAACTATGTCCTGTGATGAAACCCCTAATGCATACATGTGCCTTAGCTCTAGGCAATTAACATGAATTGGTTTTAAAATTTTGATGGTACATATATATGCCCCTATAATATGAATCTAGATGTGTCTAATTGAAATTGGCATCATGGGCACTGTTTGATTACACTCTTTCTTGCCTTGTTTTGTAATTAGTGTGAGGCCGGAAAAGTAAATAAGTCACAATAGTTCTTTTTTTAAAATTTTTTGTCTAATATGATTGTCAATGTTTTCCTATCAGGACTCTCTGCATTTTAAATAAAATTGTAACAGTATGTCATATATTCTTCGATTTAAGCAATGAGAATATGTAATTGTTAAATTTAAGTACACAATTATGGCATATACCTAACCCTTAAATCTTTGGTTAAATGTGCAGTGGCTGCTGATGGCAATGAACCAGTTCAGATAAAGCTGCACAAGTCCCTTAGACTTTGGACATTCTATGTGGACTTGGAGGAGAGCTTAGGTACCTTGGAGTCGACGCGTGCAGTTTATGAGCGGATATTGGATCTAAGAATAGCCACACCCCAAATTATAATCAATTACGCTATGCTTTTGGAAGTATGCACATCACTTCAACTGCCTTATTCATACTGTTATTCCGTTCCTCCTTTTATTATGTTTCCTACTCCTTTCGACATTTCTTATTTGAACATCGATGTTTGTTTTTGATTTGTCCAGGATCATAAGTACTTCGAGGATGCTTTTAAGGTGTACGAGCGAGGTGTTAAGATCTTCAAATACCCACATGTTAAGGATATATGGGTCACTTATCTTTCTAAGTTTGTTAAAAGATATGGAAAGTCAAAACTGGAACGAGCTAGAGAGCTATTTGAACATGCTGTTGAAATGGTATGCACAATCTTTTCCTTTTATATTATTTCGTATTGATGTCTAACTCATCTTGTATATATTAGTCATCAATCACTTCTTTAATTTTGGATTTTTTGAAATATCCATGAGAATATCAGCTCCACATCAGGTAAATTATCCCATGGGTTGGTTACAAAATTAGATATATTTACTCTTAAGAGGCCAGATTATCTGCATAGAGGACTTACATTGGCAGTTAACATGACACAATCTACTATGCTCTACCCTAATGAGCTGAACCAATTTGAACAAATGGAATCTGATTTCAACTAAGACTCGAAATGGAAACAGTGAACAGAAACAGTAGCATAAATGAAAGAAAGCAGTGAGCAACAATGGAAATTAGCCAAGTATAGCAAGAAGTTTGGGAAAGAAAGCTTTAGAGCAAAGATAGACTAAGTCATATCCATTTTGTATATTCATATGAAGCCATACAATCTGCAACTTCTCTGTTTATAGAACTCCCCAACACGTGCAAGATTGCTAAATGCACAATGTGGTACTAACTACCCATGTGTTCTGCCATTTCTAGACGCGACTAATAAACAAATGCCCTTGCCTTCTATTTATCTGCTGGAATGGTCCATAGCCTTACATTTCCTTCCCCTCAAATGATCCATGTACATATGGGTCTTAAGCTTTTGTTTAGCATTCCCCCGGATCAAATTGTAAATGTTGAAATTTGTATAACTTCGCATGGGCTCTGCCATTTTTAGAAGAGACTAATTAACAAATGGCCTTAACTTGTACTTACTGCTAGATTTGGTCCATCGGCCTTCCCGTCAATGTCCATATGGATCTTAAGCTTTTGTTTAGCACTCCTGTATCAAATTGTAAGTGTTGAGATTTGTATAACTTCACTTTTGCATAGCCAATTCATTTGATGAAGAAATTTAGCTCAAAGCTTCCTTGGCAATGACTTTATTGTGTCTTGTATACTAGTATTCCTTGCTTTAAAAAGTAGCACCAGTTGACTTTGATCCTCATCTAAGTGTAGTTTTTGAACATAAGTTGCTTCTATTAATCTATCGCATGGATATTTTGGTACTTCTGCAACTGTTATTTACTTTTTAGTTTCGAGGTTGTTGATTGTTTAGTTAGAGATTCGGATAGTTCTTTTAAGTGTTTGCATCTCGTGTTTTATTTGGTTTAGGTAATCATTTTCCTTGTAGAATTTGAGGTTTCTTTATGTTATAGGATTTATATTCCTTCTCTTGGTAGGAAATGGTGTCTTTTGTTATATCCAATTAATATTTGTATTGACACTTGATCCATATATTTTTCAGCCTATTAGAGCATTCACAACAGCTTCCAACTCTCTATCCTCAACTTACTTTAAAGAATATATCAATAAATCATTATTCAACAATTTCTTTATCCTTATTTAACTCTCTATTTTAATCTTTACTCTCCAGCTCTATATATGCAAAATGACATTTCACATTCTTATTTAAGTGGACATCTTGACATTATTGTCACATGACTTCTTTACTACATTTTCAAATTATAAAATTAATATCGACTTATTTTTAAAAATTAATCTCAAACGTATTCAAATTTAAAATTGATATAAATTTATTTAATTTATGTCCATATAATTATAAATATTATAAAAGTACTATTAATTATAAAATTTATTATTTTCAAAATTTAAATTAAAAAAAATCATATTAATTTTAAATTTAAAAATATCACAAATTAACTTTTTAAAAGTTAATATTGATCTTATGTACATTTGCATCTACAATCTATTCAATACTCACCCCATAAATTACTTAAAATTTAAAATAAAATAAAAGTTATTTATAAAGGAATACAATTGATAAATTATACTCTCTTTTATAAATTATAAGATTATTATTAATTTTTATAAGTCAAATTCTCAAACTTAATAATTTTTTAAGAATTGAAAAATAATAAATTTTATAAGTAATAGTATTTTTTCTAAATAATTTACAATATGTATTGATTAAATTTATATTAATTTTAAATTTAAAAACATCACATACTTCAAAAAAGATTAATAAATTAATAGCTTATTTTATAATTAAAAACAAGAGGTTGTAGTATATTACATATATCATAAGTTTTAACGCATAAAACTAATACAAATGTCAAATAGTTACAATGGTCAAAACATGCTTTGACTGTTGGAACTTTAAAATTTAATTTTTAAATTTATTATTTAAGGAATCAATATAAGGAACCTATTGAGTTCATAGTGAAAAAATTGAAATCTTATCCTACAATGTCTCAATGACACTGCAGAGTAGGGATAGAGATAAAGAAACTATTGTGAATGCTCTTATGTTCTCCTTTTTTTTTTAATGGTGAGACCTATTATGCTTCAGTGTTGTTCATTCAGTTCTGCACAGATTTATAAATACACCATTCAACTCTTAAATCCCTAAACTTTGATCGCAGACCATAATTCTTGTCCATCTCATCCCTAGATGGGTCCTTAGCCTTTCTTTTCTTTAATCATAGGACAGTCCTGCATCAGTACATCAAGTAGAACCACCTGAACTACATACCCCAGGCAGGCTTTACCCTGGATCAAGATCAAAACAGTGTATATCTATAATTTTGAAGGTCAAGTTTTATAATTTGGTACTTTCTTCTGTTCTTTCCTCCTTGTGATATGGTGTGATGCTAATGTATGTACTTTCATTTGTCCATCAGGCCCCTGCTGAAGCAGTGAAGCCCTTGTATTTGCAGTATGCAAAATTGGAAGAGGACCACGGTCTAGCCAAGCGAGCTATGAGGGTTTATGATCAAGCGACAAAGACTGTCCCAGCCAATGAAAAGTTGAGCATGTATCAAATCTACATAGCTCGTGCAGCTGAGATATTTGGGGTCCCAAAAACTAGGGAAATATATGAGCAGGCGATTGAATCTGGCCTTCCAGACAAGGATGCAAAAACAATGTGTATAAAATATGCAGAGCTTGAGAAGAGTTTGGGAGAGATAGATCGCTCCCGTGGAATTTACAAGCATGCATCTGAGTTTGCAGATCCAAGATCTGACGCCGACTTTTGGAGCAAGTGGCATGAATTTGAGGTGCAACATGGCAATGAAGACACTTTCAGGGAGATGCTGCGTATTAAAAGGAGTGTTACTGCAAAGTATAGTCAGGTACATTTTTTGTATTTTGTCTTGTGTAAATTTCTACAGCTTTAGTAATCAACCGGACTGCCTATGCTCTTCTCTTTTCTTATATTTATTCTCTCGATTAATTGAGATTGAAAAGGGAACTTGTTAAAAAAAGGTTAAACCTTATTACATACTATGCTACAGTCTTTGTACTAGACTCTCATAGTGAAAACATTTTTCGTTTTGGGAATTTCTTACACTGCAAAGATGTAGCAATACCTTTGGTTGCTATAAGATTATCTCAGTTTAACCCCTATAATAAAACTGAAATGACTTTAGATTAGCCTATATCTGGAAATGCTCTTTGATTTCAGCTTAGAGTGTTTTCATGTGGAGATAGTTTTGGGTGTTATGGTTGATAATATCATGGTATCTGAATGAAAGTGATTTCATTGCATAGAATATTATTGGCTGCATCTGTTTGTACTCTAGTTTTAAAATTTTTGATTTCTTGTTTTTGATATAATACTAATAACTTCTTCGCGTAGACACACATCATTCTTCCCGAGTATATGATGCAAAAGGATACGAAGCCCAACATCGAGGAAGCAATGGATGCGCAAAAGAAAGATGGAATCCCTGGTGATGAAATGGCTGCTCTTGAAAGGCAATTAGTGCCTTCCTCCAATGATGCTGGCACCAAGGATAACACCAGGAGGCTAGGCTTCGTAAGTGCAGGAGTGGAGTCACAGACTGATGGAGTCCCGAAGGTCGGTGCAAATAACGAGGACATAGAGCTGCCAGATGAAAGTGACAGTGACGATGATGGTAGAGTTGAGATCACACAAAAAGATATTCCAGAGGCAGTTTATGGAGGTATCCGGAAAAGGAAAGGAGATGAAGATGATGATGATGATGCTGCTGCTAGTAAAAATAAAGAGGGTGACAATCATCTTGGAGCCCTTGAGAGGATGAAAAGAATGAGGCGAGGCGGGTAACGTTTTCATTGTGTTGTGCATATTTATAACTGATGTATACAATGTAGCTCTCAATCCATTTGTGTGCTTTGAAACATTAGCCTAAAGTTTTGAATTCATTATGTCTTTTTAAACTTTAACCAATCTTACTTTTTGGGAACACATAATCTGTTTTTCGGCTTTCCATTTTTCTTGTGTAGGAAATGACTTGAGCATGAAACTCTGTCCAGGGGTATAAATGGCCCCTATTCTCATTGTTGTGTCATGAAGAGGATGATTCCAGTCATGCTCTACTAAATTTTTGTGAAGATATTTTATAGTAAAATTGCTCATCTTGAGGTATTGTAGGACTTTTCTTTTTGTTTCTTTTTCTTTTCATCTCTCATGTCTGGGGTTTTTTAAGTTTTCAAGTTTTACAGGACACTTAATTTAGAAGTTTCGTTGTGCTTTATACTCCGGCTCATGTGCATTGGATAATAAAACTATACTCCCTCCTATTCAGATTAAATGACGTTTTAGGGAGTTTAATTTTATTCTATATAAGTGTCGTTTTGGAATCTCTATGCAATATTGTACTATTTTTTCCTAATTTACCCTTCTATTTAATATGCTTAGTAAATGCAATTGTGAAGAGAGAAATAATTAATTAGGGACAATTGTGGATAATGAGAAGAGACAATTGTGGAGAGAGAAGTAATTAATTAGGGATATAAAAGATATTTTGTGTTATTTCTTAATAAGTGTGCTTAACTTTAAAATGTCATTTAATCTGAATAGGAGGGAGTAGTATAACTTTCCTATCGAATTAATTGCGTGATTTGTAGGATATTATATTTACTATATAACACATTAGTGACAATTTTTTCCATAAAAGAATTCTCTATATTAATAGAGCATAGTTTTGAGCAAAATAACAAAACTCAATTTGATATATAACAAGACATAGCCACAGCCTCAACCCAAAAATACTTGAAAAACTATTTATTTAACATGGTACTTGCCATTTCTTGCAAGGTTCTACTATTCCTTTCTACAACACCATTTGACTGTAGTGTGTGAGGAGCATTGAAGTTAATTACTTATACAATGCTTGTCGCAGAATCTAATGAAATCAAATTGTCAAATTCCTTCACCAATCAAAATATCCACGTAAGAAAACCCCAACTTTAGATTCTGTTCCTATATCTCGGGATTCTATCAAAATGTCGAATTAAGAACAAAATCAATTTGTTTTCCCGAACAATTGTACAGTACAATCAATTTGTTCGCGCGAACAAATTCATTTTATTTTTTCGGTCCAATTTTTCTGTCCAAAATTCCTGGAGTTATTAATATAGTTTTCCCGTGTAACAATATAACTACAAATTCTATCACCCAACTGCAACCATACCCACTAATCAAATTTCTTAGATTTCTTGGGGTAAATAAAAAAGGCAAAGACCCCTCAAAACTTCATACACATCTTTAGGTATAAACAGCCACAATGAAAGGGAAAGGGACAACATAAACAGCCACCAAGTCTGCAGTTTACTCCAAAGTGTACACTAAGGTCAAAAAGCAATAAACAATACAAGAAAATAGTTATGCTGATAGTGAAAGTAAGAAGAGCAAACTGGAATGATCATAATTTTCGTTTCTCCGAAGTTCACTAACAAGTTTTTACTACTACAGTAATTAAATCATCTCAGTTAATTGATACATTATCTAAATCCAAAATATACACACAACAACAGCCCAGAAGAACAACTCTTTGACATTGCAAATGAATGCTGAAGCCTGCTCATCTAGTTATAATTTGTAACTACCTATTCAGTGTAGCCCATGTATCTATCTATATACCTATTACCCTGTATTCTTGAAAAAAGGTGGATCTTCTATTCACAAATCGCACTATATATAAATCCAACTGTAGCGGCTCCTCAAATGTCAGATCATCTTAATACACCAAAACAGCGAGAGTAAGAGAGAAAACGTTTCATCTCCATAACTTCATCCTCTGGTCATGACTTACAGACGCCATCAATTTACTCCGAGGAGAAGCTGCCAGTCCAGAGATCACAGCATCGTGGGCATTAATGCTCAAAGTTTCATTGCTCTCGGTTGGATTCCATATCTTGAGCAACTGCAATAAAACTCGAACAATAAGATTCCACAACAGAGCTTAAGATATTATACTACTCCCTCCATTCCACGACAACTCTCATTTGCCAATTTTTTTGTTCCACAAGAAGAGTCATTTTTATTCTTTATATTATAAAATGACACAACATGCTTAAGTTTAACATTGCAATTTCATTATCATGCCACCACCACTAAACTACACAATATTATATTCGGGGCAACCAAAAATGTAACCTTAAAGTCCGCAATTTTGCAAATGAGACTTTTTTTTTTGTGGAACGAAGACAATGTAACGAATTACACCTGGACAGATATTGCAGTATTAGATTTCAAAACTCCCTATTCCTATTAGAAAATTGGGTGTGTGTGTAGGCTTCCTTACCACCTCATCAGAATAAGAGTTTATGCATAGGCAAAAGTAGCGGCAACTATTCTCTTCATGACGACAAAATATAGGAAACAAAATTCATACCGGCTCTATCTAGTTTCCATTTGTTTGAGTGGAATATAATTCATATAAGAAAGAAATTGCACCTTGATTTAGTTAAACACAATTTGTTTCAGTGAACTAGAGTCCTAGAGAGAATAAATTCATAAAATTTTCTTTTTAAGCTTGGGATGATTAAATTAAATAAAAGGAATGCTAAATTTCTGAACAACAACAGCCCCGGAAAATTAAATGGACATGAAGAGTGATCTAGTAAAAAGGCATTACGGACCCCACATGAAAAGTGATGAAGATATAGATTGAAGACTAAATACCTTCTGAGAACCAATAACCAAGAGTTGTGAATTACTGGGATGGAATATGCATGATTCAAACTTGTTGCCACTGGAAGGCAGTTCAGAAATGCATTTTCCACCTGACACTATTGACCACACTCTCGCACCGTCTGAACTGACAGAGGCAATATAATTGCCAGTAGTATCTCAACAAATTGAGCGGATGTCTTTGACATGCCCCTAGAAAATAAAGAGACCATGAAAAACAGTTCAGAACATACAGGTTATATCATCAGGCATACCTCCAACCGATAGCAAACAATATTAGTCTCGAAATCTATAAGATTGAGAGTATTTCCTGCAGCAGCAGCCAAAAGCTTCCCAACTTCGGGTTGGAACCTAACTTGCCTGCTAGCACCCTGCAGTTATTTTACAGAATTGTCAATACATTTCTTTCTTCAGGAAGTTAAAAATTCAAGTACTATCTTCAAAGAAACAGTACATAAAGTACATTGACAACACAAAAACTGAACTTTGGACGAAAGTGACTTGATAATATAAATGGATAGATGGGCTATTTCTGACGCTTCAATCGCAATTTCTACACCATTTGAAGAGAGCTTCCTTATAGGAGGAGGACGATATCAAGATAACATAAGATTAAAAACACAATCAGGAAAGAAAGGTTTGTATCAAGTTGAAAGGTAATTATTTTCAGTCGAAGTTGGACAGTCATCTGCATATTCCAACTTTGACCGAGCAAAAAGAGAAATCTGTGGTTTGTGGACTGGATATATCCCCCAAGAGTATGTGCCATTCATATTATGATTTTATGGTATCCCCTAAAGCGTGCGTGCCTGCCTGCCTTTCATATTATGATTTTACGATATTCCAAGCATATATTTTAAATTCACAAGAGTCAAACCGAAAGGGATCAATAAAGACTACCATATGTTAAGCTAAAACCTGCACTCTCACCAAAAAAATGTGCTACTGGTAAATCAGAGTTTTGAAGGATGGTCCAAATTTACTAGTTAAAAAAGCAATTAAGAGTTTCCTCTGTGAACACAGCCTGACCTTAGATACGCGTATGCAAGCAACTTCATTGATATTCCATAGTCGGATCTCACCAGTACTATCGGAAGAGCATAGGAGATCCGCCTCTCTTGGGTGGAAATCCAGCGTCAACACTGGCTCAGTATGCCCTGAGAGCTTCATCAGAGATTTATATGGCTACAGTAACATGTCAGCAAACATGTAAGCAGTCTAATATAAGTAAAGAGAGGAGAACTAAACGAGAGAGAGAGAGAGAGAGAGAGGAGGACATTGAAATAATAGCGAATCAAATGTAGTTATCAAAAGCATATAAATAAATGCAATCAAGTAAAGCATAGAAAGGATAACAAGTCACTAGACTGCAATCTCATCTGCTAATTAAGTTATAACTGACAACACCATTTCCCTGTTTTCACTAAGTTGTTACGACGTAAGCTTATACTTATTTTCCATGTGTCAGGTTCGAGAGGATAAATCATGAGAAGTAGTGCAATTGAAAAATTACAATCCTATGATAATACTGCTACAAAATGGTCAACAGCTGTATACTTGGACATACTGGTGGAATGCAAAAATTTATACATAGGTCTTCCATGCCAACATGTGCTCCATGCAAGTGTCAGCATATTATGGGCATAAACCGTAAGCTACGAGGAGGAACAATGTCAAGTGTAACATCGGCTAAATAATTTGACGTCAGTGACACAAGTCCTTGCTCACATTGGGAAAATGAAGTCTTCTATAAACTAAAAAATAGAATTTTAAAGATATTTCTAAAGCAAAGGTAATAAAGGGCTATATAGAAGTAGGACAAAGGAAATACTTACTCTTTTTACATCCCATAATCTATTTCCATCCCATATTTGAACAGTTCTATCAAAAGAAGATGTTGCGAAGAGAGCTGAACTTGGTCTGAATCGAACATCCGTAATTATATGAAAATGCCCTTCCCGGTCATTAACAAAATCATAACTATCCATAATCCAAACCGTGATCTGGTACAGGAAAAATGCAATCAGTTCTTGGCTCATGAGAAAAACTCAATTGACCTTAACCAAGCATTGAGCTTAAGATTGAAGATTAATATTTAATAGGATCAAACCTTACTCTCACTTCCAACACAAGCTAAGAGGCTTCCCTCAGATGAAAAATGGCACCGCAGAATCTCTGTTTTACTTGCCTGGAAGCTGCCAACCTCTTCAAAACAGAAGTCTGTTTTAAATAATTAGTTGCAGAATTAGTTGCAAAAAATGATTAACATTAGGAGGGGAACAAGATACAAGGTACGGAGCATATCAACAGAACTTGTATATTTACATTGAAAGAGAATGGCATGAGAGAAACGAGCAACAAAATGGCAACAAAACTTTTGGAAACTGCAAAAATATGATCTGCACAGAATAATTCAATACACTAATAATTTCAACCAAAAGAGTAGCTGCGTTCATTTTCCAGCGTACCCAAGCAATCTCACCAGCAAGAAAATTGGATGGAGTCTCCCCTTTCCACAATTTTGATTCAAACATCAGTGTATCATAAAATTATGTGGAATGGTTGTATAAAAATTACACTCCAGTTTCTACTTAGTAAAGGAAAGATACAAATATGAAGTTCCTTCAGCAAAATTGATAGTCTAAATCATCTCAACTAACCTCAGGTAACTGGTGCTGCAACAGATCCTCCAGTTGCTTCTCTGCAGTTTGTGTCATAGGAGCCGTACTTTGATTCTCAGCTGTTTCTCTTGTAGGGGCACTGATCTGATAATCAATTTTGATTTAAAAAATAGTTATTATAAAGACAAGAAAAAATATATATATATATATATATATATGTGTGTGTGTGTGTGTGTGTGTGTGTGTGTAACAAAGCTGAAACAAAGATTTATGTTGCTACACATTATATACAAACAAATAACCCAATAAATCATTAATACTTGAAAGGTTATTTTTTACTGCTATTGCTTTTATTGAACTTCCATCAGTCATAGTAGATTTATCACTCAGGACGGAAAATAATATCTAATGACATGGGTAAAAAATATCCACCTATCACATAGGGACATGTGTACAAGCATACATGGCCCAAAGCTCTAATTCTGGAAGGAAAAATTAAGTCACTTTACAAGGGTACAGAAACCCCAATACCAAGATGACTCCAAAAAGGATTCTGTTGAACCCTACAATTATTCTTCAGGGACTCTCTTATTGGTATCAACCCATCAACAAAATATCCTACTCAGCCAAAGTAGTAAACTTCGATTAAACTGCATGAGTAGATTCCTTATTGGATTCTACCATAACCCTCTATAAATACCTTGCTCAAGCGTACCCTTGATATTTGCTAAGAATTTTTTAGTGGTGGTGTGATGATAGATAGGAAATCAAAAAATAATGCCAAATTAGGAACATCATACCATTTTATTGTCCTAAAATAGAAATGTATCCAATTTTGGGATGGACTAAAAAGGAAAATGTCTTTAATTTGAGGACGAAGGGAGTAATTTCTATAACCAAAAACAAAAGTAATTATAACTGTAACATGACATTAAACAGTCAATACTTTTCTTCTTCCTTTTTTTCTATGATTAAACTTTCATCAACTACTATGATATATTATTAATAGATTACCCCAATAAGTATTTCCTTTACACGCAAATATTGCACCACATAGTAATCTGGAGCCAGATGTATAGGAATGCATATGGAATCAAATCCTGCAATAACTACGCTATCATGCCTGTGAACTCATGACAGAATATGCAACAGAAGCAAAAAATGAAACTAGTAGCAGATGCGATGCCACTTACATTGAACGCCTCCCCTGGCGATGGCATTTGGCTGATCCCTTTGTCTTTCTCTATAAAGTACAAAATTACAACCAATAACACTCATAATTGTGAATATATATATATATATATATATATATATATATATATATATATATATATATCAGCGTAGAGATAAAAGAGGAAAAAAAGCACAATAGTAATCTTTTTCTTTCCTTTTTTTTGGATAAAAAGAAGAAATTCTATTAAATGGAAAAGAGAGTACGGGAAGGGAGTACGACTCCCCCAAATAAATCAAGTGTGAAAATAAGGAATAAATGATAAAGTGCTGCCACCAATCTATATGAACATCTGAAATAACACCACCTCTAAAAGCTCCTATGGTAAAAGCCTATAGCGATACTAGAAATTAAACCATGTCTGAAAGAAGAGAAGAGAGAAGAGAGAGATGGGTATCATTGGAAATTCTAACATTACTTTTCGTCCATATACTTTATAAATAGTAAAACAAACACATATTCCAAATTATCTTAGCATCCTTATATCTTCCAAAATCTCAACACCTTACACAAAAAGCAAACTGTCCAAAGAATAAAGGAACACCAAATCTTAATCTAATCTTGATTCAAGATCATTAATAATTTAAAGATAACAAGTCTTGTTGTTTAAATATAGTTATTTTAATACCACTTTCCAAAACCGTATGATATATATCTTTTTTCTACTCACCATAGTTGTTACCTCACCTAGGCAGTTCTAGGCGCACTTTCCACTATGGAGGCCACTCGATCACCGAAATTTTGTGACACGTAAAAGAAGAGATTTTTCTTAAGGAAGTTTATCAACAAAAGAAAAAATTGGAAGTTGATGAAAAAAGAGAAGAACATAGAAGAAAAAGGAGAAAGAGGAGTAAGAGTAGTATACTGAAAGCAAAGGTAAACGATCTACAATCACTTCCCTCTACAATTGACTTCTCTCTCTAATCGGGGTCCTAAAAGGTAATAAATCTTTAATTTAATTCCAAAACAACTGAGTGTGTGAGCACTAATCCCCACTTTCTCTTTTTCAGTGTTCTAAAGGGCACTAGGCGAACCTAGGCACTTTCGACTGCCTAGGCCTTGTAGGCGACAACCTTGATATTAAACCAGATCAAGCTTGGAATCTTCTTGGAAATGGAAAGATCTAGGAAAGGTGGACAACCTCCTGGAGAGAGCGATGTGCATGGAGCATGTGAGTACGGATGCAGCTCTGTGGACCGCTCGTCGGGCCTGACAAGTGGTGGTATTACACCCTTCTCAAAGGAATCATACGTGAGACTCTCGCGCCATACAACTCTGTCCAGGAATCAGGAGCTCCCCTGTCATCCCTTTTTATTGCTCAGTGAGTGGGTTTTTTTTATTAATTCAAGGTAGCTTTAGCTTTCTTCCAAGTCCAAGAGCTAGCAGTAAAACCTAGTCATCAGAAGCAAACTTTCGGTCGGAAAGGAGCCTAGGAGGTTTCCTAGGTGGCCCTAAGCAATATAATTTTCATATTTTTAATTAAACTAGGGCTATTCTTTTGTATTTATTATTTTAAAAATAATTCACCACAATAATGAGATGCATTTCAACTACAACACTAAATGAGTATCATTGTCTAAGAAGGAAATGAAAAATTATGAAACTAATAGTATACAAAGGAAATAAATAAAGGCTGAGAAACAGAGAAGAGGGAAGTAGAGATACCGAGACGAAAGAAATGAGACATATACTTTGTTTGGTAACTACAAGCGGGTAAAAATCTAAAATTGCATTGAAAAAAATTTAAATAAAGAGTTGGACCGCCTAGCCTGCCAAAGTCCTCTCCACCCAGAATACTTAGCCGCCCTATTAGCACCTAGCCATTATTTCCAAGATTAGGGGTGCCCAGCGCTATTTTTTAAACACTGCTCTTTTATTTTGAATCCATATTTACACAATATGTGACCGCTTAGGAGCACCCCAGGGATAAAGCCATTGCAACAACTCTTTTGCCACCCCACCCCACCCCACCCCACCCCATGCACAATTCGTTATCAATCTGGCACACCCAAGCTTCTTACCTTGGAACTTTAATTTTTTTAGAAAATTAAATAATTGTGAGCAAACAAAATTAGTTGTTATTTTGGATATTCTCAACTAGGTTTCACTTTCTTCTAATAATTCAGATAATATATTATCGTCTTTGGATTTTTCAGGTAATTTTTTTTTTTGCAAAACTTGTTTATTATTTATTTTATTCATATTCGATCCCAGTGATTTTCCTTAGCTAAATTTGGAAAGTCAGGGTAATCTCAAAATTAAGGCTTTTATTTGATCAATAATTTGCAATCATCTGAATACTAATTTGTTGTTGCAAAAGGCAAGGGCCACACAAATGCTTGTGCTCAGATATGTGTGTCTTGTGCAAGAAAATTAAGAGTGTTATGCGTTCTTTTTCTATTTTTTGTACTTTCATTTTTATTCATTGGGTTATAGCGTAGGTTATGGCATTTTGTTTTTAGAGTTTTTAGGAGGCTTAGGTGACCTTTACTGCTTGGAGAGTTTCCTTCACACAAAATTTGGGACTTTGGGAGGCACATAAAGTCCACGATTCATTAAAGGCGGTTCTTGTTTTGCTATTTTATTAGGTATATGAATTGAAAAAAATTGTAGACTAAGTTATATGAACTTGGATGGAGTGTGATCAAACACGAGTACTTTGAAGAGGGTGATGTGGATACTCTACAATTTCGCCAATTTTTACACTAAACTAAAGTGTCACCCATACCTTTGTTCGAAGGTTGATTGTCGGACACGGGTACCCATATCCTTGTTCGAGGGTCAGTGCTTCATTAGTTTTTGTGTATTTCTAAACTTAGTTTCATTGAAGGTCTCTTTGTCCTCCCTTTCTATACTCTATTCTATCAATAAAACTTCTTAATTTATCCAAATACAAAATTCTCTTTCCACATGATAGGTAATCCAACAATATACCAAACTCCCCTAACATTGTATCTAGAGCTTTTATAGGTAACTTATATCTTCATACATAAAAGCATTGATTTGCTTTCATATTCATGAATCATTCATTCGATTCACTAGAATTTGCACATATCTCGAAACCTACGAAAAGAAATCAAAGTATTAAATTTTTATTGCTTTTGCTGTAATCACCAATGATACCCTTACATACAAGGTTACCAGATACCCACCTTTACCATTTTGATGCCTTAATAATAAATGTTTATAGTACCCACTTTTGAGAATCCCCTCCCCATTTCTTCACTGCCACAATGACCCAATTGATTATCTGATACTAGATTACCAAGTAGAAAAGATTTCAAAATCATCACAAACCTCCATTTTTCTTTTCTATTGCAATTTCTAGATTTTTATATGATAGATTTGTGAATTTTCCCCAGATGTGTTGATATCAACGGCGACTCATTATTTGAGGAATCCTTTATGATGGATTTGTGAATTTTCTCCAGATGTGTTGATATCAACGGCGACTCATTATTTGAGGAATCCTTTCTTCGAAAAAAAGAAAATTATGTAAACACTTACTCGAAATCTCACTTATCAGATTCCATTTTCATTTTCAGTGTTTCATTTCCATTGTGGAAGACAACTTTTTATGATTTTGTTAAAAACAAACTACCCCCGGAAGTGCGTAAGCTCCGAAAATAAATTTACACTCCCATTTTAGCAATTGAACAAGGTTGGGGGAAAGGGAATGGGAATGGGAATTCACTTCCATTTTTTACTTTTAGTCTGGCTTAAGAAAGCAACAGATACATGGACAAACCTATCTTGCGCAGGTATCCATGTATAACTCAACATATTGGAGGCTCCCAATCGATTTGACAACTCCGAGTTGGAGAAAAAAGTTACCCCACTCAGGCAGAACACCCTTCTTCTGTTGTATTTTTACATCCCATAACTTCGACAGATCGCTCAACCCCGTTCATATACAATGTTATGATATGAACCATATGAAATTGAAAAAGATAGAAATTAAATGCTAATTACTAACATTTAAGCTTCAGAGTTGGTAATTCTATCTAAAGAAAAATAAAACGATAAGTTTTTCTTGGCTTATTTATCAACACAATAACCAAATAACTCCAAATTAAAACTGAGATTAATCTCAAGTGAAAAGTATTTATTATCATGATTTTTAGAGGAATTTGTATTAAGCAACAAGTATTTGAAAATTTTAGGAGCGTACTCGGAGCTATAAAGTGACTCTAAAGAGTAGAATGGACTAAGGATCAGAATTAAGTTTGAAATACGTAAGTTTCCGAATAAACTCATCAAGTGGCCAAAACTTTTTTAAGTATTGATTAAAGATTGAATTATGGTAACTCAATATCAGGGTAGAAGGCAATGACTCATAGGATGACAACACCACATCTCTTACCTTATGCCAAGCCCCTTGCATATTCCGAAGTTAATAAGTAGATTAAGAGCCCTCTGAGTTTGGATTTGAGAGAGGGAAAGATAAAGCGCCTGCCTTGACTCCAAAACTGGAGGGCCGACACCTACGTCTATTCTGTTCTCTCACCGGCCAGCTGATGGAAATGGACTTATTACCAGAGATATTCGTGTTACTTCTTTTGCACTGGTATCGAAATCTCATTATACAGTTACTAGAAGAAAAAGAAATAGGACAAACCATCCTTCAGTAATAGCTCATTTTGTCTCAACACTGGAATGCAGAAAGCAAACAAAAGTGGAAGAATATACAAAGCCGTTAAAGGACTGCCCTCCAGTCCCTCTATAAATCTCAAATATCAAACCGCTTTAATGCACCCACAGTAAATGTCCCGATGGACATGAGAAAGGACACTCAATCCCATAAAGATATTTAGGCATGAAAAAATTGTTGAATTCTTCTCCTAAAACCCCAAAAGAAATATCGAAGTTACCGAATCATCGACCAATGAAGAAAAAGGGTAAGAGTGAGTCTCGCTAGCCTGTGTACATAATGCACAAACATTTGGAGACGAAGCTACGTAAGACCTACCCTCTGAAGCACCTTATTGATACCAATGACCAATAAAAGGCCTAATACCATAAGGACTCTCTGTCTTCTAAACGTAAGAGCCTAATGGAAGCAAGATCAGGGAACAAATATTAAGGAGGAACGAAAAGAAAAAAGAACTGAAGAGAAAGTGATTGATAAATCCGAATCCAAGATTGCCAATTAAGGGAAGAGGAAAAACTGAAATAGCCAAGAATAATAAGATTGTGAGCACAATTCCCGGCCTACCTATCTGAGATTATAAAAAACAATGCACGAGTCAAATAGCTGGTGTCCATATGGCATATATAATGCACAACATGGAAAATTAGTAGCTTCACACTACCATACACGATCATCCAATCAGACACCATACTTATAAAAAGCTAAAAGGCAAAAGGGCTATTTAAATTTACCATATCAGATAGAAGAACCAAAATACTTTACGCTTTAACAGAGCGCAATAATCATACTCATTGAAATTCATAATACTGATAAATTATTTAGAGTCGAACAGATAAGACGAAGCCCCAAAGTTCTCTACAGACCAATTCCATAATCAAAAATATATATTCCAAAAAGTAAACAAACCCGCGTCACGAAGTTCTGTTGTTGGATTTATGGAACTCTGCCCTGCAGGAAAAGTTGGCTCTATTTGGGTACATCGTCCCAGAGAAATGCCATGCCTAGTATCCTGAAACAACAGTAAAACCCTTTAATCTCCATTCAGTAATAAAACCTATGACACTCCATAGAAATGTCTGTGTAGATGTTACCATACCCTCGCAACCTGCAATGGTGGAGACTGCGTAAAAGCTTGCCGCTGTAGGTGGCTGTGACACATGAATGCACATCAGAAAGATCAGAAACCTCTATCCATAAGTATCAAGGATAAAAATTGTTAATAGCATCATCCAACTACTTTAAAACAAACACAATGATCATTCCAGATTCTCTAATTAAGTGATCTCCTAATGCTATATCATGATATCACTGCGAAATTAATAGTTATGGATGCAATTTCCCAACTACTAATAAAACCGTACTACAAGATTCTTTGAGCGAATACTTTTTGAAACAATGATATCACTCTGAAAAAACAGGTGTATGAAACCATACTTTTCACTTGTTATTTAGTTCTACAGTACATCGCTTCACTTGATTGTGCACCCGAAGTGGTTCGGCTTTTGTTGTGCTTGTGATTGGATTAATGTTCTTTTTTATTTTTGAGTAAACATTGCAAAATATGGGGTCTATAAATATTAATCTGATTCACCATGTAAAGGTAATTATGACATTCAAAGTTTATGATTCTTACTAGCAATCAATCTCAAGTAGCAAGAGGAAAGATAAGTTCATCCATTTTGTGTCATACTCAATTGATTGCAAGTAAGCATCATAAGAAGAAAACACAAAGTTAAAATGTCTTTACTACTTTTACAATCTCAATCAGAATAATACTCATAGATCCCTCTTTTGTAATGTTTTCTCAAAATCCACAAAGAGAATTAATCCGCTCACAAGCACAATCGACCCCAAAAAACAAACTCCAAAGGCAATTCAGTATGATGGATAGAATAATTTGAAGTAAATTACCCAGCATTGCTTGAAGATGGCATTAAGTGAGCCCTATTATCAGCATCAAGAAGCTTTCCACTGGAATCCCTTTCCACATAAGGAATCCTAGGACGCTCTCCAATTAACAAACTTGCAGTTGTTGGTTGAGCCAGCGTATTATCAAAGTCAGGATTGATAGGACGCTTACCAGCCCTATGCTGGTTTATTCCAGGGGTTGGCAACAAACTTTCCGATGGTTGCCCCAGCACAGTACCAAAGTCAACAGCAAAATTACCAGCCCCCTGCTGGTTCATTTCAAGATCTGGCACTTCAGCACACTGTTGGTTCATTCCAGGATTTGGGAATGAACTACTTGATGGCTGCCCCACCAAATTACCAAAGTCGGTATGGATAGGGTAATTGCCAGGCATTTGCTGGCTTGGTTCAGGAGTTGCCACTATGGGGAATATGTTTTGTGACGTGGCCTCCATCATTATTTCCTGAGAATTGCCAGCACCCTGCTGGTTCATTTCAGGAGTTGGCTCTAGAGGGCTTATATTCTGTAACAAGCTCCCCATCAAGGAACCCTGAGAATAAATTGAAACATTTCTTAGATACATTATTACGAACAGGAACATACATAAAAGATGAGAATTTTAAGTTCATCAAACAAGACCTTTCCAGAATATTCTACCTTGTTCGCAGGATCGGCCGGATTCCTCAAGAAGTATGCGGCCCAGAATACTGCCCACCATTCAGCCAAAAACCCTTCAGGAGACATAGACACTACAACAAAATATACAACATTCAAATCAATAATCAGACGGATTGTAACAACTTCAGACATAACTATAAAATTACTATAAAATTCAACATGCATGAGAGACTTAACGCAGCATTCTTCAATTAATTAAATGACAAGAACATAATTGTGCGAACATCTTGACTGCATTCCAATATCAGACATTTAATTAGAAATCATAAAATTACAATTAATTAATTATATAACAAAAAGTCATCACTCATCAGATAATTATCAAGGCAAAATTCCAGCAATTAATTAACTGAATTATTTTCACAAGAAAATTTTGATATTTTCAGGCCTTACTCACATAAACTATTTATGTGACAACAGCATTGTGAAACTCTTGTGAAAAATTAAGAGCAAACCAGAAAAATAACTAATAACTCAAATTCAAGTGAGGAACTTTATGAATAAAACACAAATAATTGAAATTGATATTTTTAGAAGAGAAACTGATATTTTGCAAGACTCCTCCCATGTTAATAACAAATAGGACCTACATTCCTTTGAGTAAGAGCTTGTGGAAATATCAATTTTATCAAGTGGAAATAACAAAACACAAAAATAAACATGAGCATTACACAAGTTTCTTCTTTCATTGAAAGAAAACTATCCAAAAATAATGTGGAGAAAAAAGTACTAACCTCCTTCAAGGTCAAGATTTGCCTCTTTGGCAAATAACTCAGCAAGTTCATGCATGTTCTTTTTCTTCATATGATCATAAATGTACAGCGACAGCCTAAAAATCCCAAATCAAATAAGCACAAAAAAAGCAAGTAAAAATAAAGAAAACTAAAATCAAATGGATTTAACACGTAGTACAACTATAGCTCACATCTTATCAGAATCCCAGTAGTTCCCAAACGCCATTTTCTTCAAAAACAAACTTAACTCCACCAAAAATGAAAGAAATAGATTTAAAAGTAAGGAAATAAGGAAAGAAGCGAAACCCAGATGAAGATTAACAATCAAAAGCAAAGCCCTTTTGGGATTCCTCAAGAAATACAGAGAGAGATAGAAACAGAGAATGAGAGCAAATGAAGATAGAAAAAACAGAGGAGTAATGTATTATGTATATAGAGAAGAAGGAAAATTGAAGGTGCTAGCTCTGTTTGTTGAGAAGGAAACACCTTGCAGTGCCATGCAAAAGAAGACGAAGAATAGGGGGAAAAAACAAAGATTGTTTAATTGCGGAGCGGTGGAGAACGAGTAGAGAGAGAAAGAGTGCGTTTATCCATCTTTTATTACCAGCAGTGTGAAAATAGTGGACCGGCTTTATGTATAGCTATGAAGGGTAATTTTGAAAGGGAATTAAAACTTTGGGGCCGAGAACGAGAAGCTTGAAAGTTTTGTCATAAATTTAATGGGTCCAATTGAAAAAACAAAAAACAAAATAAAAAAATATATCTTGTGATTTTATATGCCTGCATTTTTTTGCCACGAATTACGTGAATAATAATATTAATAATATTTTCACGATATATTTAATATAAAAAGTGAACCATATATATAATCTTATCTAATCTCATTTATTAATATACGTCGCAATTATAATTTGATAAAATACTTTTATTTTTACTATAGATTACGGGACTCAAATAAAATATGCTTTTGAATATGAAGTTAATATTTTTACTACTAAAATTTAATATTAGGAATTGATATTTTTGTAAAGGATTTGATAGTTTCACAAGACTCTCATCACACAAGTAATAAATAAGACTTATATTTATATAAATAAAATCTTGTAAAAATATTAAATTTTACCTATAAACATAACAATTCCCTTAATATTAAATGAGATTTCTTTCATAAATATTATGGGGTCCGGTCATTATTATATAAGAAAAATATTGTTAAATTATTAATTCGCTTGCGGATAAATTAAATGAGACTTTTTTTTAAAAAATAAATAAATTATTGGTATCTAATTATTACCTACTCTATATTTTACAGGAAGGATCAAGAACATTTCATTTATCTAGCACTTCTATTTAAATAGCACTCTTTTATTAAAACTACGCCGTTTTGAAGATTCTTAAAAAGTGATCCCACTTATTTTCTTTTTATTTATAAATACGTCACCCGCGGCCTCACTTACTTTTTAAAAAATCTCCAAAACGACACAGTTTTAATAAAAGAATATTATTTAAGGAGAAATGTGAGATATGTGGAATGCTCTTAATCCTTCCTCTTATAACTTATCCCTAATAATAAATAATTTCCTCTCACTCCCAAGGAGTAATAAATTTTGATTCTTCATAATTAATTATTTCTGTCACAAAATTTTGTAGGAAACTAATATTTTCACATGTTAAAATAATATTTTTACATAAGTCTTTCTCACAGGAAGGTAGAACCTACTCACTATTCATGTGAGTGAGATCATGTGAAAATATCAATTTTTTATGTAGAAATATCGGTTCCTAATTTTTTAACTTCATAAAAACAATTTGTGAGATTATCATATGATTCATATTCAATATTACTACTCCCTACGTCTCAAATTAATTGCTCAGTTTTGATTTTTTAAGTCAAATTGATTATTTTTAAAATTAATAATTAATCATATATAAATATATTTTTAAAATTATAAAAATTGGGGTTAGTAATAAATTGTATATATATTTTTTTGGTTATAATCTCTTCACCTATATTTTAGTAAAAATAGTTAAAAGATTAATTTTAAAAATAGTTAATTTAATTTTAAAAAATCAAAATTGAATAATTAATTTGGGACGGAAGGAGTACGAAGTTATCCATTTTTGGTCAATGATGAAATTAATGCTTATTGTATTTCCTTTAAAACTTAAAAAATTCACATCAATACCTTATAATATATAAAGGCAGCAAAAGCGATCCCAATTATTTACGGAGTTGGTCTGATCTCTTCTTCTTCTGTTCCTCATAATTTCAGTTTCTTCCCCTTCCCTTCCCACCTAAATCGAGTCTCTCCATTTTTCTTTTGTTCTGTATCTCTCCCTCCTCCCACACGCATCTCAAATTTCTTCTTCTCTATCTCTGATTTATCCAAAACTTCTTTTGTAGGACAAACGAATACGAAGTCGATTTGGAGTTTTTTGACTCTTTTTGCGTGCGTGAGAGCGAGAGGATGGGAGAGGCCAGTACAACCACCGTCAACGATGAATTGCTTCTCAAAACTTTCTTCGCCGAAGTCGGCGAGGTTGAGCGTGACAACGAAGTCGCCATGTTCCTCTCTCTCTCTCTCTCTATATATATATATATATATCATATCTTTCCATTAGCCAAAGCTTCTATTTTCTAATTACCCTATTTTTATTTAATTTTTTTTGTTATTTTATCATCAATTTTACTTTAATATTTTGTTATACACGTGCAACCTGATATTTCTGCATAATTTTTTGATTAAACGTTTGTTTTATTTTTTTAAAAAAATTTCTGTTTATGTCCGTATGAAAGAATGGAGCATGATAGAAATGAAATGAAAATGCTATTGGTTGATTTATGATTTACTATGTGTTGATATAAAGTGATTCCAGTGGTATATCTTGAAAATTGAGATGGATGAGATGTACTATATTAGATATTCTTTTAGTCCCAATTGACTAAAAGTTGATCCAGTGAACTAAATAACTTAAATCCTTAATTTGATTGACTGAATAACACAAAGAGTAGTGCTTTTCTACTGATGTGCCTATATTTACTAAATATATATATATTTTTAAAATGGTATTAGTTTTACTGTACAAAATTCAGCAACTGATGTGGATGCAAAAGAGTTAGGAGAAGGGTGGGATAAAACATTAACTCTAGAATTGTGTTGGTCCATTTACAAGGAGGAACCTAATAGTCCGCAGGTTTGTTGTCTATTTCGGGGTAGTTTATCTGGTATTTGCCCTCTATTTGAATAGTAAATAGAAGGCCATTGGGGGCGGTGAGAGGTCTTTACTTCCCTAATTCGTTTTTCTTTTGTTCAGAACTGTATTGTTGTTTGAAACTAATATACGGAAAGGGATATCCATATTTTCATCAATTTCTGAAACTTCTATAAGATTTTCATTATGCTATGTTTTTACTTGGTATAACATATACGGCATTTGAGAATAAAATAAAATTTTGAACCCATTATTTGTTTTTCTTTCTCTCTAAAATTTTGAAACAAAGCTCCTTCCTGCACCTTGCTTGGCAAAGGGATGAAGAAATAGGGGAGAAACAGAGTATTAAAGGAGAAATAAATATGACATCTGGGGGTATCGTAGCAACAAAACAGAGGTGAGCTATTTTTCTTCTCTCCGATCTCCATATATTTTGATTTCTCTATCTGATTTGATTTGTATATCTATTTTTCAAATTCCTTTGCAAAGGCTAAAGAGCAATTGATTTGGCAAAACAACAATAGTTACGTCATGCAACTAAGGTGTTTGATAAAAGTTTCAGTCAAATCAGACGACCAATTCCAATTTATCCTCGACTGAAAATCATGATGCTATTAAAAGAATGGTAAGCAAAGTCTCTAGTTTAGGTAAGGTTTCTATGGAATAGAATTTATGTGCGCTACGGTGGATTATTCTCAGACTAGATGATTCATTTCATATAATTTTTTGAAATTATTTGGTCAGCTGATCTATGAATCATTCCATTCCAGGTACATCTCAATTTGTTTCTTACCTTTTGAAAACTTTTTATTCTAAAAAATAAAACCGGGCTCAATATTATCATCGTTTTAATGCCTAGGGGCTGGAACTGCATATTTTTATTAACTGTAGAAACTTTATAGCTTTGATATTTCATAAATCACATTAGTTTTAGTTTTCCTGCTGTTTTTTTTTTCTCCAATTGTACATGATATTACTTGATAATGATGGTATTGTACTTAAAATACGAAAATGTCTACTAAAGTCTAGATTTATAAAGCTTATATATACATCAGAACACACTTAATTACTATACAATTAATGTTTTTGACGCGATTTTCACCTTGCTCTAGCCAAAGCTAGCTAGAAGTAGAATCCTTACATGTATATCAGTTCAATCAAGTATAACACTTATTGGTGGAATAAGTAGTGGACACCTCGATTGGACAAGGGGGAGAGTCCCATGCCAAATTAAGTTTCCACACGTTAGGCAGGTTTGACGACAAAAATGAAAGGAAATCCTATTGGTTGGATGTTTCCCCGTTGGTTATTTCCATGTGTTGCACTACGAATCTTTGTCGAGCCTGCATCAGCCTCTTCTGTGCCTATGCTTCCTTGCATTTCTTCTGGTGAACTCATTGAGAAGTTGTTGAACTCATGTTGTGAATTATTAGAATCCCCAATTAAGGCAGGGGACAAATTAAAAAACATGGTATTAATATAAACTGTTGACTTAGTGCTTGGTCCAGAAAAATCAGGAGGAGAAAACAGAAGACTGTCTCCATTAGGGACGCCTACAGAAAATGGTTTATAAAATGTTGGGTTAATTGGTCTATATTAGCGAAAACTAGCCGTAGAATTCTGTTGCAGTTCGATACATAATTGGATGACTGAGCCAGTTTGCAAGACATGTTCTCTGAACTAAACTGAGTGGAGTGTGAACCTTGAGTAAACATATCAGATGTGATTATGATATTGTCATGTCTTTTGGCTCTTTTTATTTGTGTATTTTGCATATGTTCACGTGCTCTGCTATTGAAGCTCAAAATAGGGATGGGTTCAATCTCCAATAATAAGTTAGTAAAGTAGTTGAGTTTTGTTAATTTGAAAGGAAGGCTAAATAAATCAAATCAAACCAACCTCACCACCAAACAAAGTGGGACTGCGAATGATGGTGAGAGCGCCTTCAAGAAACTCAATGGTGGTCAAGATGAAAATAGATGGATCTTTCTTACTTTAAAATCTTGGGAAAAGTTTATCTTGGATTAGTTGCTGACAAAAATGCATAGTTGATTTGTTGGTTGCTTCTATTTTAAAATTAAATTAGATGTTTAATGTTAATTATATTGTTATATGTGGTGTTGTGCTAGCATTCTCTGTTGAATGGATGTTTCAGTGACTTGGAGTTTAAGGTTAAGTTACTTGATTATTGGTTTTGTCATTTTCAACAAGAATTAGTTTTACATTTCAGAATTGAGTATGATATGGGGGCTTAATTAATTGGCTATAGCATACATGATATCCCTTTTGCTGATTAATAATGTTACTTCCTTACTGATTGTTATTTAAGTTTAACTGGTACGGTTGTTTTGAGGAGTGAACAGTTGTCTGATCTCATTTCACAGCTGCAATAGTTGACCAAGGATGTCAATGAGGCTGGGAGCTCACCTGGGTATGATGGTGCTTTTTTACA
This sequence comes from Panax ginseng, assembly GCA_020205605.1. Lineage (NCBI taxonomy): Eukaryota > Viridiplantae > Streptophyta > Magnoliopsida > Apiales > Araliaceae > Panax > Panax ginseng. The sequence continues at coordinate 11,447,631 of CM035128.1, read as the reverse complement.
AAAGAAGAAAAAGACAGAATTATTTTAAAAAGTAATTTTCTTTTACGATTAAAGACAAGGTGTAAAAGTCAGTTTACTAATAAATGTTCAATGAATGCATTTCTTTTTAATTCTTTTCTCTAATATTGTCTGAAACAAATTATTAAATTTATTATTCAAACAAACAAACTTGTGCATTGCACGGGCTATTAACTAGTTGATTTTAAATGTAGGATTTTGTGAATTGATTTCTTAGTCAATGTGACCACTCTTTGTAAAAATAAATAGAGTAATTTTTTGGAACAAATAATCTTATAATTAATAACTTTTTGGTCTTCCGATATTATTTAATTATAAAGTTTACACCTACGATGTCCATTTATTTAAAATTTATTGCTTTCTCTCCATATATTTTTCTTTATCCAAAATAATTATGTTTTCGTTCAAAAAAAAACCTCATTTTAGTTTTTTGATATTTTAAATTCAAAATTGATTAATTAATTACTTTCAAATAATACAATTGTGTATATTGTAAACTATGTAAAGTATTATTAATTATCATAATAGATGAAAAAAGAAAATATGTAGCATGCTGCATGCCTAAGCAAGCTTGACTGTGAATTATTTTAAAAATAATATTTTTAAACATTTTCTATTAACTTTCAATTCTTTAGATGATAAGAACGTTAAGAAATAAAATAGTTTATCATTTTTCATGTAATTTTGTAAAGTGAAATCTTTTGATCTATGTAATAAAAATTTAGTATAATTTCAATAGCACAAATTTATTAAATTTCTTGATTATGAATGAGAGTCTCACATTATTAAATACCCTGAAAATTGACTAACCCTCTTATGCATGAAGAAATGAAATGGTATCATTTTTTATGTTTTTTTTAGGTTAAACTTTTTGATCTACGCAATGAAATTTTACTATAATTTCAATAGCACAAATTTAATGAATTTCTTGATTTTGAATAATAGTGTCCTACATGATTAGATTTCTTGAAAAGATTAAGGTGGTATTTGTTTACCTCTTAATAACAATTTTATATCTGATTCGGTGAGAGGATAAAGATGTTTGATAAAATTTTGTTTCTCTTATCGTTTCTTATCGGCAATAGTGCTGGAGATGCAACGGCGAAGATCGAAGACGGATAAGGAGACACGGAAAGGGAGGAATAGGAAAATGGTGAGGGAACAGATGAAGAGTGTCACGTTCTGGCCACCAAAATCTCATAGTATCATTGTAGTAATTGATTGGAGCTGGAGCACTCATGTGGTACGCTCCTGGATGAAGATAACACAACAAATCTGAACTTGTCATAGATTAAACGAGAAAGTAAAAAGAAGAAATAAAGGTAAGAAAAGATGAGGAAAATAAGAAGAAAAGTATATTCATTCATTCATTTTCCTAAGCAGCAATTGCAGTACATAGTCTTTATATATAAGGTCATAATCACCCTCTCACTCTAACTAAATTAACTTTGTATTTGGAGTAAATTACACCCATACAATTTATTAGCTATTGTGACAAAGAGCAGAGCAGTGGGAAGGAGTTTAAGCTCTTCTGCACAATTCCATACCACCCAATGAACATCTTACATAGGCATAATTGAATTAGTTATAGGGACATAATTGTCTGAGAATTTCATTAACCCAATCCGCTAGAATTTCTAAGGACGCCGATTTCATGTATTTAATGTGGGCCTCTGATAATTTAATAGAAGGTTAAGATGTTATATGCCAATATTTGATACATAACAAATAGATACTATGAATCAAGTATGTATGCATAGCAAATATATATTTATATATATATATATATATATATATAGAAAGGATAAGGAGCATACTATTTATCCAATCTACCTCAGATACCCCCTTTAAGAATCTGGATCGAAATGACAGTTCGATCATTTGTTGTTATATATTGTTCATCGCTAAAAGCTAAGACGACGGTTCTATATAGAGCGATGGATAGAACTTTCGTCGTCCGTCGCTAAAAGAGAATATGCAAGGTATGTTGGATAAAGGGTAATATTAAGATCCGGACTATATATATATATATATATATATATATATATATATATATATATATATATATATAGAGAGAGAGAGAGAGAGAGAGAGCGAGGATGAAGTGCATACTTTTATCTTACTCACTGTGCTCACCCCCTTTAGCGACGGATCCGTGACGGCTTTTCGATCATACAACCATAAATCTATACTTTTAGCGATGCAGACAACATATAAGCGTCACTAAAAGTATATACTGACGGATTGCCATATAATCGAACCGACACCAGTCCGGCTGCTAAAGGGAGGTGATGTGAGTAAGATAAGTATACACTTGATCCGGACTATATATATAGGGAAATGATCCATGAAAAACGTTAATTATGGACCTTTGTTTTCAACTAATCATATTATCAACCGTCCAAAATTAGAGTGAATGGTGAGATGAGGGACCAATCGCTACTCTCCTCTCTGGCCGGCCAAATTTTTTTACGTTGTCGCCATTTTTCTTTTCTGGCGGCTAGTCAAAACACCGTGTTTTGACTAGCCGCTAGAGGGAGTTGCGGCCAACATAAAAGAATTTAGCTTAATTACTGATTATAAAATGGACATAATTATTCTTATACATACTTATTTTGTTAATAAGTATAAGGATAAGTATAAGGATATGTATAAAGATAATTACTGATTATCCTTATAATTTTTTATTATTTTATTTTATTGATTAATAAGTAGTATGTATAAGAATAATTAAGATAATTAGTAATTGTTAAATTTTTTATGTTGTCGCTAGTCCCTCTAATGTACCAAATCAAAACAAATTCGTTTTGATTTGGCCGCCAGAGGAGTAACGACAAACATAAAAGAATTTGGGTAACCGCTAGAGGGAGTAGTCGCTGGGCTTTCATCTCGGCCATTCACTTTAATTTTGGAGGGCTTTTTCATAGATCATTTTTCATCTATATATATATATATATATATATATATATATAGTCTGGATCTTAATTTCATCTTATCCAACTCACTCTGAAGCTCACCCTCTTTAGCGGCGAAGCAATGGCGGTTCGGTCATACAACCGTCGTCTATACTTTTAGCGACGCTTATATGTTGTCCGTCGCTAAAAGTATAGACGACGGTTGTACGACCGAACCGTTGCTTTTGCTGCCGCTAAATGGGGGTGAACCCGGATGAGTTGGATAAAGGTGAGCTAAGATCCCGCCGATATATATATATAGAGAGAGAGAGCAAGGATCAAGTGCATATCTCTTTATCTTATTCACTCCCTTTTAGTGATGGGATTTATGACGATTTGGTCATATATAATCGTCTATACTTTTAGCGATTTTGACAATATAGCGTCGCTAAAAAGTATAGACGCAATTTATTGTGATGACTGAATCGTCACGGGTCCGTCATCAGTATGCATTTGATCCGGATATATATATATATATATATATATATATATATATATATATATATATATATATATATATATATATATATATGCAAGTTCAAGTATGTTTGGTTACTAAAGTAATACTATTATTATACATGCATGTAAAATCCATATATACGCAAACACCAATAAACTAAATTATAAGTGTTGTGATAGTTGAAATCTAATGAAAAACATGTAATCTGAAGGAACACAGGTCTGCAAAATCACAAAATTATAACTTTAATTTCCGTAAATATATTCTCTCCGCTTTATAACATATAATAAACTCTCTTTTTCTTTTCTATTACAATTTCTAAATTATTATATGATGATTTCCAAATTATTTGGATAAATCCTTTCTCCTGGCAAAAGAAGATTATTATGTGAACATTTACTCGAAATCTCAGTTACCAAATTTGTTTCATTTCCATTGCCAAAGGCATTTTTTTTCCTGATGTTGTTAAACAAACTACCCGGCGCCGGCATGTGTGTGTGCAAGCTCCGAAAATAAATCTACAGTCCCATTTTAGCAATCGAACAGGGGAGAAGTCACCCTCATTTTTTACGTTTACTCCAGCTTTTTGGCCTGGAGGAGAAAGCAACAGATACATGGGTAAACCCATCTTGCGCACATAACTACTCCTATTTTAGAATGTAATGCTCAATGTTTCTCAACTCACACTTTGTTAATTTTGATCAATAAAAATATTTACGGATACAACTAATTAATTACATTATACAGCTCCTGTAAACCTGTGCTCATTCTTCTATCCTTCAATCTGCATCACTCTGTTCCTACAAATTATGTAAGCATCTCCAAGGCATTGAGGTTGAACCATTGAAGATTGCACTACTTCCCCTACAAATGTAGATATATTCACTTGCATATATATGTAAAGACGAGTTAAACAAACAGAATTTGATACCCAAAACATGTAGAACCTCTCCTTATAATTAGAGATACATTTCTAAAACGATGACTTTCAGGGAAAACTTTAATTTTTCAAACAAACAAATCCTTAACATTTAAATGTTAGAAATGTAGTAGTGGTGGCATTTAGGAACTTCATATAACTTTATAGATTGAAAACAGAAATGTCTCTCTAATATTAGAATGGACTAAAAAGGAAAATGCATATCTAGTTTTAGAACAGGAAACAAAGGCAGACGTGCAGATTGTGAAATTCATGTACCTGAAATTAGTTCCCCATATAAGTTGGACCTCTCATTTGAGACTCGCGGTGCAGTTGCCACTCTCTGTCTTGGAGATACTGCAGAAGTGGTGGCTGCTCAGCTCTTAAGTCTGTCCCAACACCACATCCATAAGGGCTTGGTCTTTGGTAACCAAGAAAGTGCTTCTCCCTTCTTTGTTCGTCCGCGCCATAAACAGACGAGCTCTGATGCAATTGTGGGACATTGTCCAAGTATACCATCTGATTAGAAGCCAAAGGATTTCCCCACCTGTCAAAAATATCAAACCTTGAAGCATCATGCCTGTGGAAGTTTCCAAATTCTCCAGGTGTATTGAACTGAACTGGCCATGGGTGACCACCATAAGCTTGCTCGAGATTGTGATTGTTTCTATACTGATAAAGCCATTCAGAAGAACTCAGTCCAAGGAGCGGTGGGTAACCATCAATAAAACCTGGTAGACGCGGACTAAATGGTCCATGAGTTGGAGAGTATCCGCTAACGGGTGATGCACCTAGAATACCCTCGGCTTCTCTAATCCCAACACCGGTTTTAGACTCTGGAAAACTTGATGAATGGCCTCTAAACCAAATAGCATCAGCAGGTAATTGTGGGGCAGAAGGCAATGGAGCCACATATGGAGGAGACGAGTTATGGGTGGTTGCAGAGACATCCTTTTCATTTATGGAGAGACCAGCTAAAAATGCAGAAGGGATTTCCTCGATAGGGCTCAACTCATTTCTATGAAAATCCCTTTGTCCTTTCTCTCTCTCAACATGAATGCTTTCTCTATTGAGCACCCAACCACTGAGTGAGGGAGGCCCAACAGGATATGATGCTGAATCCTTCAAGAGAGGCTCCTGCTGCTTATATGGCTTGTTGAATCTGAAATTAGTGGTATCAGGATGGAAATTTGAAGAATCAAGCTGAGCTTGGTTTTGCGGGACAAACAAGGATGTTGCACGGCGTAAAATGTCATCAGAAGGAACTGTTTGGTCATTGTTGTCTTCGGAAGACATTGGATCTTTTGTGGTATTAGAAGCATATATTGGTTCTGAATTATGCCTTGTGATAGGCTTAAAGAGAATGACTTCTTCCTCTTCCGCGACAGCAGATTCGTCCTTCCCATGATGGTGAACTTGATTTTCCATAGAAGTTTCTTTCTCAAATAGGTTCTCATCTTTCACTTCAGTATCAGAACTGGACTCCATCACTTCTGCTTCTCTCTGGCATGTAATTTTTATCGGATCTTCTGCATAATATTTTCTTCCCAATTTATCATAAGAAATCCACTTCCAAGAATCTCTGGATCTCTCAACAATTTGCATAGCAGCATGAAGGATGCGATGAGCACGACTAACATATCTATTCTCACAATTTCCCATGTGTTCCCTGTGAGCTGAGAAATCCAATGGCATATGTGCATGGGCTAATGGTGAAAATCCCCTCAACTCGTAATCTTCCCACAATGCAGTATGATCTAGAAACTTGACTTCACCCTCTTTATTATCAAGCCGGTTCAGAAGGTTACAAAAAACACCAAAAAAGTATGATGTAGCACTCCTAACTTTTTCATGAGCACCATATGTTTCTGCTTTGTCAAGCATTCCAACCAACCACTCAACAAAAACAAGCACTGCGACTAACAGAGGGCAAGAGTCCAAGTGACTACCTTCCATACATCTCTCAAGAAGGCGACCCATGCAAATGAATGCAGCAATCCATACCAGTTGTCCCGCATCAGACTGCTCCATCTCATTTTTCTCTATTGGGTTTTTGACTTCTGGGCTCTCTGTCAGATTATGGATAATGAAAATGAGTATGGAAACAATTTGAAGGGATCGATAAGGGCCTCTTCTGGATGAATCCATACAATCATAGGACTCTAATGAGGCTTTTAGTTCTGTTTCACTGAATTCAAGCAAAGCTTCCAACCTTCTCATCATTGAAGAAAAAGTGCAATGAAAGTCCTCTGAACTGCATTGCATGAAACAAATTGTTGCTTATTATGTCAAAACTAGAGAAAAACTTAATAAAAACATCTCAGGCCTTAGTAATTTAAATGCAAATGTGGAATTGGAAACACCAACAATGCATAAATTAACAGCTTGTGTAGAATTGGTGCAAAATTGATTTTCCTAATCTGGAGTGATTTTGATTGCACTTATAAGGTCAAGATAAAAATCTTGCTAGCTTGGTTGAGTCAGACTTGGTCTAAGCCTGATTCTCTATGATAGAACAATAGAAGCAGGAGTTTCTTTTAAGGTCTGCATAAATTACTTTGACATTCCCCTTTAGAACACTGGCATCACAGTAGTCGGCCCTCTTCTCTCCACGGCTCCACCCCTCTGTTTTAGTTCTTTATCATTAGAAATCTGAGAGACATGGTTAAAATGCAACTTGGCCTACCTAAAAGGCCTCCGGGCACAACTACCTACTTGAAGTCTAAAGAGGAACCCCATGAGGGAAAAATAACATTGTTCAGTCCTTGGCTGACCATTGAAGGATCTTCTTCTGAATACAAGAAAAAAAAATCCAATAGAACTTGATCCGCTCTGTATAACAGCTATGAAAATAAACCCAGTGCTTGTTGGAAAGATCCTTCTTTCCGGTGCTCTCTCTTAGCAGCAGAAAGGAGTCTATCTATATATTCCTGACTTTGCAAGATCCCCCAATACACTACATAAAAACTAGTAGCTCTAGGGAAAAGGTTGATTAGGTATTAAGCTTTTGACAAGGAAAAGGTACCATGGAAACAACCTGACCACATCTACAATAATTGCAACACGAAGTAGAGGGCTTTTTCATAAAGATGCAGTTGTAGGGGATATGTGTAATCAAAATAAATTCAGCTTTTCTAAGAAGAAAGCATCAAGTTTATCTACATTTAAAAGTAATCCAATTTGTAGAGAATTTCACTGTTACTGATGATACAATCACATCAATGATCCAAAAATATCAAACCCATAAAAAATCACCTAAGTCAATAAAATTTTTAAAAGGTTTCACTTTGGGACGCCATATCAGCCATTAAAGTCCTTAAACCAAATTTGTTACTAGTTAGCAAATGAGACCCTTATAAATCACTTATCTTATTCCCAAATACTAGATGTTGGACAGGGGCATCACAGAGTTTCTAGATCTTTTAGTGCATGTCAGTCGCTAGATTATTAAATGAGGATGGTAAAAATGTCACTGAATGACCAGATATAACAGCTCATAAGCATTTCATCAACAAAATGGGTAAAAGTAAACTCCAGGAAAGCAAAACTATGATGATACCAAGATACAACAGCATATAAGAAATTTTCAAACACCAACAAACACTCCAGGAAAGCAAGATTACACTAAATAAAAAAAGAAGATAGCTGACAAGAAATATGACAAAACTTGATATTGAAAGGACAAATGCTTCACTAAATACCTGGATTTTACAAAAAAGAAACTTGTCATTCTGACAAAAAGAGGCCATAAATTAGTTATTCCAGATGAAACATGTTCAGTGGCTTCCAACTTCTTGTTATTTGAGGAACCATTGGGTACATATGACTTGGTCCGTGAGTAACTTCTTTCAGATGGTTTTAAAAGGTCAAAATGCACCTCACTAGAAAGTGAATGCAATGGATAAGACCTGTTCTGCAATATTCCAGGAAACAAATCAAACAATGAAGAACTACTGAGACCCAAGAGAAACACTCGGAAGAAAAGAGCTATCTAGGAATACAATTACCATTAGCGTGACTTTTCAAATAGTTGTTCTTACCTTTTCAAAGAGTAACATTAGGTTATCCCAAGCGTCGGGAAAAGGTTCTTTAATAGCCAGACTTCTAACACAGTGATACAAGGCAAGGAAATCATCGCCAACGTATGTTGCCAATAACGCCAACTGCAAATGGACTTAGATAGTTACATGAATTCTAAAACAGTATAGCATTAGGATACATTTCCAAACTTCACAAGTTATTTCCTCCAGGCAACTAGTAGAGTGAAAGACGATTATGTTATGATAAGACAGAAAATACCTGATTTTGGGGGTTTCCACTATCTGGACAAATGATTGCTGCTTCGAAGTAATAGCTGGCTGCAACAGACCACTTACAGTTTCGATTATCAGATTTTTGACAAAGTTCCCTGTATCTAGCAAGATCCCCAAGACAAACTAACAAACGATGGCAGGTATATTGGCATTTAAGAAATTTTGTTGGTTCAACCATAAAGGAGCTGTCATCCTTGTTATCCAGCAGCAGTTCCTCGTGAAGCCCGCAACTTTTTTTAATTTTTCTGATCAAATCCTTGTAAAATTCACTTGCCTCAGACAGAAAAGATTTAAATCCTTCCATATGATCGTCAATGCTGTTCTGCACACTAGCAACATCTTGTGGAGTTCCTGATTTTTTACTCTCTGCACTACCAGAAAATTGCCGTATTCTTCTACGAAATTCATCAATATGCTTGTAATGAAGCTTCCACAAACAGTATTCAACATCTTGAAGTTCCATCACCTCATGATCATTCAGGATCATGTCCTCATAACCAGAGCGAGCTTTACGATACAAGTCTTGAACGTCTATTCGCAATAATTCTTTAGAATGAATCAATGCCCACAACTGTTTTTCTGCATCAACAACCTGAAAAGAGAAAAGTCAATAGTAAGGAATTTTACCCGTGCATGATTTTAAGTTAGAAAGGAATGAAACTTCAAAATTACCTCAACAAATTTATTCTGCTTTTCCATATTATCTTCATCCACAATAGGTTCATAAGTTTTCATAATTACTGTGACAAATGTCTTCACTTGTACCCAATCTCCTAATGCAAGGAGCACCTACACCTGTGTTTCTGCCTTTCGGCAGTTAAAGCAATCCATCAGTACTTCATAAAGAAAGATAATGGGAAAATGGGGATAAGAAAAAATGAGGGGGCAGATTTCTTAGTGTAATTTAAGATTCTGTTCATTAAATTTTGGAATAAAATTTCATTTTAATAACTGTTATTATCATAAAGATGGAGAAGTGGTATGAACCACTAATTTGTTTTAGACATCATTGTTGTGTTGAAACTCTGTGGAGATTTTCTGAGTTCCATAAATATCTGATTGGATTCTGATCTCAAATAGGTCAGATACACTACAACAAAGTTCAACTTAAGGTAAACCAAACAAGACAAAGAGCAGATTTTAGTACGTTTATAGTTATAACGTAAGTTATGTAACTCATGATTGAGCTTCATCTGCCGTGTGATCCTTAAAATATACTACAACTGAGGCAATTACAACAAGAGACTTAACAACATTCATACAATAAGACAAAAACCACATTAGCATGCATGCATACATACATACATACATATATATATATATATAGTTCGGATCTTAAGTTCACTTCTTATCCAACTCACCCGAACTCACCCCCTTTAGCGACGGATCCGGCGACAGTTCGGTCATACAACCGTCGTCTATACTTTTAGCGACGCTATATGTTGTCCGTCGCTAAAAGTATAGACGACGGTTGTATGACCGAACCGTCGCCGGGTCCGTCGCTAAAGGGGGTGAGCTCGGTGAGTTGAATAAGGGGTGAGCTTAAGATCCGGACCGTGAATATATATATATATATATATATATATATATATATATATATATATATATATATTGTATTCTGTCAATCAATTGCGGTACTATAATTTATGGTTTGCCTCATAATACATTCACGTAATGGTGAATCCACATCTCCTCAATGCTTCATATATATGAATGTAGTCCCTAAAAGTTATTGTTCTTGGAATTTATGAGAGCACAATGTTTTACCCTTTGGCACATTATAGCATAAACTGAAATAGTCTTAACTTGTAGACAATTTCAAAATCCAAAAGAAACACTTATCTTCAAAGTCAATGGAAATTAAACTTCAAGTGACTCCTTAACTATCATTTCAAATTACCATCTTTAAAAAATGAAACAGAAAAAAAGGGAAATGAAGCCACATATGTAACCCCCAAGTAAAATCAAGCCAGAAGAAAAACAAATTTACAGTGATCATCATAAAAAAGTTTGTAACTTAAAGCCTGAAACAAACAGTAACTCAACTTACTTCAATCAAGTTACTAAACAGAATAATTAGGCAATTAATTATTAACAATTTCACACCAACCAGTACTATTTATGTCTTTAATTAGAAAATAATTGCAGGATATCATAAAGAAAAACAACCCAGATAAATTAACAGTGTGTTTAATAATCCATAACAAAACCCCCAACAAAGAAAATTCCAAAAACCCACATCAAATTTCACACAAAAGATCTCTAGGAAAAGGAAAAAAATTAAAATTAAAACCATTAATTTGCTATGATCAAAAATAGAGGTAATTGGTTGAGATGAAGCAGGCTACCTGAATAATCCACAGATCACACCAATTAAGCAAACAAAAGACCCATGAGGGTCCTTACTAAAACTTGAAGAGAGAGAACTGAGCACTGAACAAAGTTACACTTTAGAGTTTAGAGGTCAGATAGAGAGAGAGGGAGAACTGAGAAGTGCGGGGAAAGGGAGATGCTAGAAGAGAAAACAGGATTTGGCTAAACGTTACTCTTAGTTGTGAAACGGACAAACCAAAAGGTGGCTAATAAGTGGCTTGTCTTAAAGACATACGGAAAAAGACCGTCTTGCCCTTTAGGTGGAACTTTAATAAGTATGTATAGGACGTTCTCAGCTATTACAAATTTTTTAAAAAAAATTATCACTATTATTCTTTCACATAAATACTCGTAATATATATATATTAAATATAATATTTTTATTATTAAAATAACAATAATTTAGTAAAGTAGAGTTATCACCATTGTCATCTTATCTGACTAAATTTATGAGATCCCTTGTAATCCAATTTACACTGTCAAAGAATATATTCTCTACTTTTTAATCTTAATTTGGGAAGTCGTTAGTATGAAATTAATTTTATTCAATTGATCAATATAGTACACAGGTGGGAGATGATTGTTTTCACTGCGTGTCAGCACTATATTGATCAATTGACCAACTTATCATAAAATTAATTTCTGGATCTCCCAATTTCTATGTCTGCCTGACTACATAAAGAAATGTTTAGTCTGACAAGTCTAATTTTTTCTTTACCAACTCTAAAACACTTCTTAGTAAAAATTATATTAAATATGAAATTAAAAATTATTTGTGATAAACACTTGAGTAAAATACTATATATATATATATGATCATCTCCAAATATATAATCATTTATTTTTATATTTATAAATACAAATGAGCTTATATTTTTAAACAATAAATATAATTTTCTCTTAAAAACTCATAACTTTTTAAAAAGAAAATTCTATTAATCTTCTTAAAAGTACAAAATTAATATTTTCATACATATATTTTTTATATTTTTATAAGGTAGTCTCTCTGTATGGTAGGTTCACAAACATTAAAAAAGTGAGAGCAGATCTTATGTCTCTAATTTTTTTGTTCTTTTGTGTCCTTCCATTTAAATTTTGATACTTAATCTCTTATTTAATATTAATTAATTCTAAAATTAAATAAAAAAATACGTGTCAAAATTTAAGTAGGAGACACAAGAAAAACAGAAAATTTAAAGACAGATGATGTGCTCTCTAAAGAAGTGTGCATGTAGCAGTTGGTGGTTTCAACCTAGGAAATTAAATAGAGGACAACTGACAAGTGTGTATTTGGTAATTGGAGCAGGTGGGTTGGTGGGGGTGTTATTTAACTAACTTTCCTTCTAGCCTAGGAGGTCAAATACACGACATATCCTTTCCAAATCAAAAATAAAAAAATAAAAATTTATATTACAAAACTAAAGACTTAATTTTGTCTATATTTATACTTATATTTAACGAGTGTTTTGTTTAATATTAATAATAAAATTATAGTTATAAATTTGAAAGACAATGTACCATTTTATTTAATTAAAAACACTTTTTCTTTTTAAAAAAATAAACTTAAACGATCGGAGAGAGTGCTATTTATAGATAAAATTATACATGAATACGCGTTGACTGCGTAAATTATGTGAAGTAAACTAAATATTTTATAAATTTTAAATGATTAAATAAGAAAAATAATAAAATTAAAATTATAAAAATAAAAGATAAATAAAATAAAAGGCTTGACTTAAAATTACCAAAATAATTTAGAAACCCACTAGAGTCAAAAGGGTTAGGTCATGGATATGGCCCACATGGGTGTACGTGGTCGTTATTGAGCTGATGATGTGTCCCATGAACAATATTTTCAAAGATTAAAGATTGAAAGCACAATTCATTCCATGGTAGCATTCAGCTGTGCTTATCAGGCTGTCTGCTCCATCTTTTTCCACTCAATTTTTCATTTGACTCATATAGCCAATATTTAAAATTGTATTTAAGGCTTTTCTGTTGATGTAAAAATAATAATAATATTTCAATAAATACTCAACAAAATAAAAAACGAAATAATTATTGTTTATAATATTTTAATAATATATTTAATATAATGGGTTAAATTTATAATTTTATTTAAGTCTATATACAGATATACGTTACAATTTTAATTCAAAGAATTATGGTCAAAAATATTATAATCTTGATGTACATAATATGAAGTTAATAATTCAAATTTGAAACAAAATAGTTGTGATCTGACGGTCCAGAGTGGGGAGTTCATTGTTTTAAGTATAGGACAGCCTCACCATAACTCTTCCCTTTATTGAATTGGAGTATTATGAAGTAGTAGATGAGATGAGGATGAGATATTTTCTTTCTAGCTAATTTTCTGGTTGTTTGTTGGAAATGAAGAATGACACGTTTCAGGGCCCATAAATATGAGGATCGAGTAGCATATAATATGTGATTAGGACAGCTTCAACATTTACATTGAACAAAAGGACAAGTTACTAAGCCAGTAAACCAACCGAATAATATTTCGGATTTAATTCGGGCTCTGACTCGAAAAAATATAAATGAGATTCAAATTCGTTAAATATAATTTAAATTTGAAAATAAAAAATAGTTTTAAAAAAATATGAGTAGAATCTGAGCAAAGTTTTACTCGATTCGTTTAATATTCAGATTAAACTAGGTATCAAATCTGTATCAATCAAATAGGTATCGAATCACAATCGAAAATTTGACTAGTTTGAATTTTAAACGACTCTTCAAACTAGTCAAGTATAACCTTATTCAGATTTTACTCGTATTTTTTAATCAAACTATTTTTAAACTTGTAATATGGTACAATAGTTATAATTGTTAGAATTTGAGCCTAATTTAATATGGGTATCATTAATTAATTTTAATGATTTTATATATTAATGTGTTCTACTTCATGAGTATATTAAATTAAGTATTTGAAAACTCAAATCCATGGAATAATGAATGAGATAGTAACTCCCAAAGATCACACTTAAAAATGATAAAAGATAATAAATACATATGGAAAAAACCAAGTCCCACATAGGTTAAGAATTAAATATTTTATATGTTTATATACAATGAAAGTGCTCTTGGGTTTGGGCCCCAAGGGGCACCCCACTTTTGTGGAAGGGAGAGGACCTAGCAAAGGCTAGGTTTGAACTCAGACGACGCCAAATGACCTAGCTTGGGCTCGCTTTCAAGAGCGAGGGCTCGAGCATGTGGGTCCTGGGTTTAATTAAAATTTATTCAATTCTATTATCAAAACTGTGTCATTTTGAGAAGCAGTATTTATTATATTATCAAAACTGTGTCGTTTTGAGAAGCGGTATCTGCTGAAAGGGTATAAGTTTGAACGGATTTTTTCTAAGCCTAAAACTACGTAGTTTTGGTTCTGCTAATGCTTAAACTACGTCGTTTTAAGGGTCTGAATAGATGCGCTGTGACACCCCCAAAATAGGTATACATCACCCATTCTGAGTTGTTAATACACGGTATAGAAACAACTACAACTTTATTATTACAATAAGAAAAGCGTGAGTTTAAATACGATATTGCCATCTAAATAATATCCACATACAAATAAATCCTCATCATAATTATTGATACATTATTTTATAAAATGGTGATGACTACTAAACAACTCTCTAAAATCATCATTCCATACCCCAACTCGTATTCGCATTTACATTCTCGCCTCCCCGAGAAAAAAAATGGAACAAAAAGAAAAAAGAGTGAGCTCAACTAATTTAATAAAGAATATTATGACTAAGTTAATATATAACAAAATTATCGTTAGTCTTCAACGGAGAAAAATCTAATAGAATACAATAGACAACCGCTTTTAAATCAACAACTCATAGCGTGAAACAACAATTCATTAGAAGAGTTAAGAGAGAATGCAAACTACTATCTTCTATATATGAATTTAAAAGTTCATCGTCGATATTTTATCCTGTAACATCAATCAATAGATATCCTGAATCAAATATTCATCTTTGCACTACTGAGCCAAAGATATTCATCGATTAGTCATGTTCATCTAAACACTGTTCATCTTTGCACTACAAATTTAAAAGATATTAATCGATCGATCATGTTCATCTCAACACTGTTCATCTTCTGCACTACTACGGCCAAAGATATTCACCAAGAAATCATTCATCTTTGCACTACAGCCAAAGATATTCAAGAATATCATCATTTAGGACCGAGGATGATGAAAAATATTTTAAAGGAAACGAATCCAGTGAAACAAAAGAACAAATATTAAGGATTCGTATTTTAAACAATTCCCGTTCAAAAATACTTCATAAATAACCAGAGTGGGGTAAAATTCAAGAATGATCAAAACATGAATACAATCAAAGCTAGTATCCATAGTAGATATTTTGGACAAAAAGAAGAAATTTTATTTTTCGGTGAGTAGTGTCGTATTCGTGAATAGTAATAAATCAGAGATTTAGAACATATGGTAGCTGATAAAACTTTTCAACCATAGTTGCAGCGGAACGAACAATTTATTTTAATCACTTAATAAACTAATAATCTAATATTATTAATATTATAACAATATTTTAATCACTTCTTAAACTTATAAACAATTTATTTTAATTATTTACACTTTATCAAATAATGCATTTAATCATTCAAAAATGCCATACTCATAAGATTTCATCACCAATAATCAAATCCTTCATCAAAAATCTGCATATACCCTATATAGGATTCTCAAGCCATAAAATCCTATTTTCCAATTTTGTTACTTCACATAACATATTTAATTCATTTACTCATAACTAGTTTATTTTCATGAAAAATACCAAATCAGTCCCAAAAATATTTCTTTTCTGGGATTTAGCAGAATATAGTCCCATATTGAACATATATTTTTCTTGAAATTTTTAAAATTCATTTACTATTTTTCATATGGCCAAAACTGCCGAATATTTAGACATTTATCATAAATTGTACTTTTGTCCAAAAATTCCAAAATTTACAGGGTATACTCCTGTTATATACAATTACTCTTAATCTATACATAAAATTCATAACTCTTAATCTATACATCTAAAAATCGCCATTTTTGGACACAATATAGAAAACTCATCAAATTATCATTTCAAATTTTTCCAGAATTTTTGAGGGTCAAAAAAATTACGAAACTGCCCCTGGCAGAAACCCCTTTTGAATGAAAATACTATTCATATGAATACAAAGGATCATTCATCATGCATGCGGTAATCCACATAGACAGGTTATTCAACAGAATAATAAAAAATAGAATAATAGAAGAATTCACCATACATGTGAGAGACCGCACAGACAAGTTACTTTCAACAGAATAATAAATAATGGAACAGTCGCGAAACCGCATTGCATGTGATATTTCAATGTAATAATAAAGAATGAAATAACAACAGAATTCACCAAGCATGCGATAAACCGCACAGACATGTTATTCTAACAGAATAATAAAGAATGGAATAACAGAAGAATTTCACCATGTATGCGGTACTTCATATAGACAGGTTATTCCAACATAATAATAAGGAATGGAATAACAATAACACTCTTTATGAATACGAAAGAAATAATACCCTTTACTATAATAACAATATCCCTTACCTTAGAAGAAAACCGGATACTGGAATAGTGAGGTAGCAGACTTCTCTTCTTCTTTCTCTTTATAATTTCTCTCTATAATAATTGCTATATAACTTTAGTAAATTGGTGAAAAATAATGAAGGAATGAGCTTCTATTTATAGGAAAATATAGTTTCGATAATTGCACGTTTTGGGGCTCGAAATATTACAGTATAATACCTTTCTCTTTTCTTTTATTTTTAATTTAGTCATGCAAGTATTATCAAACTTGCACCACCTCCCCTAATAGTAAATCATGTAAATCAATAGTAAATCACGTGACTCAATAGTCCTAGACATGTGAAAATACGAATTACAGTATAGTACCTCCATCTATACCTCCATTTTTAACTTAGTCATGCAAGTATTATCAATCTTGCACCAACTTCCCTAATAGTACATGAATGTGAATCAATAGTACACACATGTGAACAAATAGTTATAATCATGTGAATCAATAGCAATTAATTGCTCATTTATTCGATTAATTACCCGATTGATTAATATAACCTCCAGACATCAATTATTATCGAAATAAATGTCGATTCCCACTAACACTAACAATCCCAACACAATGGAAATATTTTTCTCAAAAATTTCATTTTTAAAATTTCGAAGTTTGACTTTTTCAAAAAGTCAACTATTGATTTTTTTTGACCAAAAAGTCAACCAGATAAATTTTGTGTTTATAGTCTATTTCTACTAATTTCATCGTTCGAACTCAAATATCACGTTCAAGCGTCTCTAAATTCAACTCAGAACTCAAATTCAATTTTTAATAACATTCATTATTAATATTATAACTCACAATATTTAACAACCGTGTCGTCCTCGTGAAAGAGGGGCTTTTCGATAAGGATTTCTCCTTATTGGCGGCATAATTAGGTGACCAAACCTCTCCTTGACAGAACTTCTAGACATTGTCAATATTGCAAATAATATGAATAACTTTGTCATCTCAATTATTGATTTAATAATATATAAAATATTATGCAGATGATACTGTGACAATAATTGAATCAAAAATATGAGAGATATGATGCAGCAATTATTGTAGCAATAATTGAGTATAACTGAGTGACTTCTCACATAAGCATTAATAATCAATACAGGTATTTTCTTATGCAACCACAGCGTATTCTTTATTACTTTACTACCTAGGTTATTTTATGACAACTTGCTTACTTTGAAAAAAAAATTCAAATATGACCCTTAACTTTAAACTTTTATTAATTTAACTATTTACCAAAATAGAAAAATTGAATACTTTTATTTCATAAAATTCGGGATCTCACAAATACCAAGCAATCATTGAACAAAAACACACAAGAACACTCAACGCTTAACTCTACGATCTGAGAAAAAAAAGCTTTCAATTTACTCATTCTTTCGAACAAGTGTTTAAGCAATCGAAAGTAGCATCAATCACGAACTCAACAACTACCAACCAATCTGAAGTAAGAGTTCCAAGTCGGAAGGACTTGAAGAGTTCTAAGTGAATCGTGTGAAGAACCAAGTCTCTTTGGACTTGAAGAGTTCAAGAGTGAACTAAGAAGTGCCTGAGATGGCTTGGTGCAGAAGGAATCTGTGAGATTCAGAAAGTGTAACAGACATCCTTAGTGGATTTCCTACTCGAGGAGTAGAAGAGTGGATTAGGAGCTTTAAGTGCTCTGAACCACTTAAAACTGTTGTGTCTATTATATTTGTGCTATAACTGTTATAACTGCCATAACTGCCTAAATCTCATTAATTCGAGATATTTAAAAGGAGATTAAACAAATACTCATTCCGCTGTGTTTTAATCACTATCAAAACTAACTAGCTAAAACGAAAAGTTTTTTAATTATCTATTCAACCCCCCCTTCTAGATAACTATTGTGCTTCTGGGAACTAACAAATAATATAAAATATTGTGTAGATGATACTATGACAATAATTGAATCAATAATATGAGATACTATGCAATAACTATTGTGACAATTGATAAGTGGTATTTTTACCTACTTATTGAATACCAATTCACGCGAACTATGCCCATCTCAAGTGCATTTTATTGTGTTTTAGTTACATTTCATGATATTTTGCATTGCATTTACTTAAAACTCCTTTTGGTGAATAAGTGCAGGAATCGGCTTAATTTAGGTGGTATTGGAGGGCACGAGGCTAATGGATGCATAAAGGCGAGTCACAAGCGGGGATTTGCATGACATAAAAGTACTATGAAGCAAGGAGATCAAACATGGAAGAAAACTAAGCATTAATGAACAAGTCGCGATGGCAATGACATGATAGAACCCGTAACCGAACTTGCAGATTGCAGTCGCGCTGAATAAAAGCCTCGAGAAAGGCTACCGCCATGCCGAGGACTCGATTGGACAGGGCATACTTTCTGCAAACCTCTCGCCTAGCCATGAGAACGTCTTGGAGGAGCTGGGCTGCTTGTAGCGATCTTTGAAGTTTGTATTTATTTTATTTTAATTTTAATTAAATGAGTTGTAATTGGTTTTAAAATGATTTCGATCGGTGTCGGAACAAAAAGAGGATTGATACTTTTAGCATATTTTTCATATCGTAACTAGGTTTTTACCATTGTGAGGAGATTCCAACGTAGTAAACGAGGCCAAAGCGTCTACTTCTCCAATTCTTCTTGGGATTCTCTGTCATTGTGGTTCTTTATTATCGTTCTTTGGATTTTTATGAGGATTTGAATGTTATTATTGGTTCCAAATCTGCAATTGGGTTTGATCGTTCTATCTTTCATCTTTCAATTGTTTGTTTTGTAATCATGTTTAACGTTGATCCCATAATGGCTTTTGGTTCAGTCATGAACTAAACTCCATTATGGGATTCTAACGGATTTTAATATGTAGTTTGGTTGCATGCTTAAATGCTAGGGTTGTTTTTCATATCATATAGGAATTCTGTCATGATTGTTTTACATGTATGAATGCCTGATCACCATTCATTTCAATACTTGTATGGAATTGACAATGAACATACAAGTATGGATTGTAATCATGATAGCATGCAAATATGGGGCTGTTGTATATGGCTTGCATATTTTGTGAACCAGATAGACATATACTATTTCACCGTATGAGCTAGAGTAAGGGCTTGTGCTTAAAATTAATATAATTGCAATTTCACATAGACGTATAGTGATTTTTGTTGTATTGATGATTACATGGAGTCTATCATTTGTGGATGCTATGTAAGTAGGTTATAGTGCATTGAAAAATGGTTATAACTCTATTCGTGCTCTTGGCTATTTTCCTATGATATGTGAACACTTCTTGCATGATAGTGGCGATTAGATGAAATATTAAATGAAGTTAGGGTCCCATTATTTCCAGATTATATTCATTCCATTAGTATACTTATTTTCAGTTGTTAGTTACAATTAGTTTAAGTCAACAATTATATCCATTAGTCTAAGCATATAAATACAGTTAGTTAATTGATGCATAGTAGTTTAAATTTAACAACTTTCTTTGTGGGATCGATACTCTACTTACTCTATATTACTTGTTGACACATGTATGCTTGCATGAGTTAGAGCTCTTTTATCAGAACTGTAAAAGAGGCAACAAGTTTTTGGCGCCGTTGTCGGGGAAAGGCTTTGAATTTAAATAATTATCATTAGTTTAAAGCTATATTATGTGACTTAGACAATTCGATCGTTTCTCATTTCTATTTTTTGTTGCGGTTTTCGTTTGAGAATTTGTGGATTTTTATGCACACGCGATCATCCAACCTTTAACTAACACCGGTGATGCGAGGATAACATAAGCGGAAAAGGTTGGAAAGTGAGTGTCATGCGGAGAAATTTGCAAGTGTGATTAGATAATACAACATCCAAAATGGCAGAAGAACCGAGACTTGAGCAAAGAGAAGAACATCGAGCTCTAAGGGAGTATTCCATGCCAAACATAAACGAACTACAGTCGAGCATAGCCAGACCGACGATAGCAGCCAATACCATTGAAATCAAACCGGGCACTATTCAGATGGTGCAGAACTCAGTTCAGTTTGGGGGTGCTGTCACGGATGATCCGAATGAACACCTATTGAGCTTCATCGAGATTTATGATACATTCATATATAATGGTGTGAAGGAGGATGCCATTAGACTACGGCTATTCCCATTTTCATTGAGGGATAAGGCTAGAAGTTGGCTACATTCTTTTGCTGGCCGTGGTCGATCACTACACATGGGAGGACTTATACGAAATTCTTAGCCAAGTTCTTTCCAATGGCTAAGAGGCGCAAAGATGAGGACAGCTATCTCTCAGTTTGAGCAATAACAAGGCGAGTCCTTATATGAGGCATGGGAAAGATATAAAGAGATGCTTAGAAAATGTCCGCATCACGATATGCCAGATTGGATGGTGATCAACTCCTTCTACAATGGTTTGGGATGGCAGTCGAGACCGATTGTGGATGCAGTCGCAAGAGGGGCATTATGGGCAAAGAGCTATAAAGAAGCCTATACGCTTATCGAGACTATGGCTGTGAATGATTATCAGAATCCTATAGCTCGGATGCCACAGCCCAAGATTGCAAGTGTATTGGAGATAGATGCGATTACACAGTTGTCGACACATATGGCAGCTATGGCTAAGAAGATAGATACTTTGGCAGAAAGTAAAGTGAAAACAGTTACCTTCGTTTGTGAGATTTGTGTGGGGTCACATTCCACGGATAAGTGTCTTTATCACTCGAGTCGATCTGTATGTGAGCAACTTCTGAGGATGGACCAAGGTCAATTTCAGAACACATACCACCCCAACAACCGCAATCATCCAAACTTTAGTTGGTCAAATAACCAAGGACAACAGCAGAATCAGTTTCAGCCGAACCAATAGTTTCAACCATAGTCATCTCAGCCACAGTTTACACCAAAACCACCGTTCCCACCGGGATTCTCTCAACAACAACAACATCACACTCCAGCTTCACCACAGCTAGAAAAGAAATCAGAAATGGAGGAGATGATGTTGAAATACATGGCAAACACAGAGGTTATGATCAAAAGCCAAGCAGTGGCTATTAAGAATTTGGAGACTCAAATGGGGCAAATAGCGGGTATGCTTAACAACAAGCCCCAAGGTTCATTGCCAAGTAACACTAAGACAAATCCAAGAAGAGACGGGAAGGAGCAATGTCAAGCAATCACATTGAGACCAGGGAAAGATTTGACAGGTTCTGTAAGTCGCGCGCCCACGCCTGATAGTACTAAGGAGACCGCGCGAGGCAGAGTAGGTGGCTGGAGAGGAGGAAAATCTAGAAAATTCTGATGTTCAGCAGGAAGAGAAAGATAAAGCAGGTTCAGAAGAGAAGGTCAAGATTCTAGAGCCACTAATTCACCCTCAAGTACCGTATCCGCAGAGGTTAATTAAGTAGAAAGAAGACAAACAGTTCAATAAGTTTCTGGAGGTATTCAAAAAGCTGCATATTAATATACCTTTCGCCGAAGCCTTGGAACAGATGCCAAGCTATGCAAAGTTCATGAAGGGTATATTGTTAAGGAAGAGAAGATTAGATGAGTTTGAAACGGTAGCCTTGACCGAGGAATGCAGTGCAGTGCTTCAGTGCAAACTACCTCCAAAGCTGAAAGATCCAGGTAGCTTCACAATTCCGTGCACAATTGGGAAGATGAAATTTAGTAAGTGTTTATGTGATCTGGGAGCAAGTATAAATTTGATGTCGTTGTCAGTGTTTAACCAGTTGGGATTGCCAGCTCCAAGGCCGACAAACATTTCTCTCCAGCTAGCTGACAGATACATCACGTATCCACGGGGAATTGTTGAAGATGTGTTAGTTAAGGTGGACAAGTTTATTTTTCTGGCTGACTTCATCATTCTAGACTATGAAGAGGACAAAAGCATACCAATAATACTGGGAAGACCATTTTTATCCACAAGCGGGACTCGATAGATGTGCAAAAAGGGAACTCACGATCTGGCGTTCATGATCAAGAGGTCATCTTCAATGTCTTCAAGGCCATGAAATTCCCAACAGATGAAGAGGACTGTTTCTTAGTTGATTAGGTAAATCGGGTTCTAAATGATGACGTACAGAGTCTAGTGGATTATGAACCTTTGAGGAATATCACTGATGAGAACTCAGATTTAGAGGATGAGGAATTCGATGAATTTGTGCAATATTTGGATACCACTCCATAATTCAGGAGATATAGACCACCTGCAGAGCCATTGACACAAGTTGGGGAAGCCTCAGTAAAGTTAAAGCCATCTCTTGAGACACCTCTAGAGTTGGAGTTAAAACCACTTCCCGAACATCTCAGGTATGCATTTTTAAGTTCAGATTCGAAATTACCTGTGATTATTGCTTCTGTACTAACATCTTTTCAGGAAGAAAAATTGCTACGAGTGCTTCGAGAGTTTAAATCAGTTATTGGATGGACCATAGCAGATATCAAAGGGATCAACCCTTCATATTGCATGCACAAGATCCTGATGGAAGATGGTAGTAAGCCGACATTCGAGCAACAAAGGAGGCTTAATCCGATAATGAAAGAAGTGGTTAAGAAAGAGGTACTGAAATGGTTAGATACAAGAATAATTTATCCAATTTCAGACAGCTTATGGGTGAGCCCAGTACAACGTGTTCCAAAAAAGGGTAGCATGACAGTCATGACTAATGAGAATAATGAGTTAATTCCAACACGAATAGTAACGGGGTGGAGAGTCTGCATGGATTACCGCAAGCTCAACAAAACTACGAGGAAAGACCATTTCTCACTTCCGTTCATTGATCAGATGTTGGATAGATTAGCAGGTCATGAGTAATATTACCTTCTGGACGGATACTCGGGCTACAATCAAATTATGATAGCTCCAGAAGACCAGGAAAAGACTACCTTCACATGCCCGTATGACACTTTTGCTTTCAGAAGGATGTCTTTCGGGTTATGCAATGCTCCAGCCACATTTTAGAGATGCATGATGGCTATATTCTCAGACATGGTGGAACATAATGTGGAGGTATTTATGGATGACTTCTCAGTCTTCGGGGATTCATTTGATTTATGCCTTGAAAATCTAGTTTTGGTTTTGAAGAGGTGCGTTGAAACGAATTTAGTGATGAACTGGGAAAAATGCCATTTTATGGTCCAAGAAGGAATCATATTGGGACACAAAGTTTCGAAAAAAGTGACTTGAGGTGGATAGGGCAAAGCTGGAAATAATTGAGAACTTGCCACCACCTACTTCAGTAAAAGGTGTTCGTAGTTTTTTGGGACATGCAGGTTTCTATCGCAGATTCTTCAAGGACTTCTCCAAAATAACTAAACCACTATGCAGTCTATTGGAGAAGGATGCACAGTTTAGTTTTGATAACGCCTTCGTGTCAGCATTTGAGCACCTAAAGAGAAAGCTAACTTTAGCACTAGTGATTACTGCACCAGATTGGGCTCTGCCGTTTGAGTTGATGTGTGATGCCAGTGATTATGCCGTAGGGGATGTTTTGGGGCAGCAGAAGGACAAGATATTTCATGAGATCTATTATGCCAGCAAGACCCTCACGGATGCACAATTGAACTATACCACCACAGAGAAAGAGTTATTGGCAGTGGTATACGCTTTTGATAAGTTTCGAGCGTATCTGATTGGCACAAAGGTGGTAGTGTATACGGACCACGCGGCAATTCGATATTTAGTGGCAAAGAAGGATGCAAAACCTCGTTTGATCAGATGGATTTTATTATTGCAGGAATTTGATTTGGAAATCAAGGACAGAAAGGGGACTGAAAACCAAGTGGTGGACCACTTATCTCGACTCGAGAATCCAGAAAGGGAAGTAAACGACAACGTTATGATCAACAAATCCTTTCCGGATGAGCAGTTGTTTGTGGTGAAAGGGGAAGTGCCATGGTTCGCAGACTACGCGAATTACCTGGTAAGTAAGATGGTACCTTCTGAATTGGTGGGCTATCAAAAGAAGAAATTTTTACATGATGTCAAATGGTATATATGGGATGAGCCTTACTTGTTTAAATAGTGCTCCGATCAAGTGATAAGAAGGTGTATTCCATATAGCGAGACCGAGGGGATTTTGCAAGAGTGTCATTCTACGGTGTATGGAGGTCACTATGGTGTTGAAAGAACAGCAGCTAGAGAACTTCAAGCGGGATTCTACTGGCCAACAATCTTCAAGGATGCGTATAGTTTTGTCCAGCGGTGTGATAGATGTCAGCGAGTGGGTAACATCTCCAAAAGAAATGAAATTCCTTTGAATACAATCCTCAAAGTAGAAATTTTTGATGTATGGGGGATTGATTTCATGGGACCCTTAGTTTCTTCTCATGAAATCTCTACATCTTCTTTCATGATGGACTATGTCTCGAGAATGGGTTGAAGCTACTGACTCTCCGACTAATGATGCAAAGGTCATCCTCAGATTTCTACATAAAAGCATTTTCACGAGGTTTGGGACTCCAAGGGCTATCATTAGTGATGGCGGTCATTTCTGCAGCGCTTTCTGACTCTTTGCCAAGCTAAGTATATGGTGAACCATCCCATTGCTACAGCTTATCACATGCAAATGAATGGTCAAGCTGAAGTGTCAAATCGAGAAGTAAAGAGAATCCTGGAAAAAGTTGTGAATCCCACACGGAAGGACTGGTCGTTAAAGTTAGATGATGCAGTATGGGCTTATCGAATAGCATACAAAACTCCGTTGGGTATGTCGCCTTTTCAACTCGTGTATGGCAAAGCCTGTCACCTCCCTATGGAGCTCGAGCATAAGGCATATTGGGCAATACAAAAGCTTAATTTTGATTTGAAATCTGCAGGGGAGAAACTTCTACTCCAACTCAATGAGTTAGATGAATTTCGATTACAGACATATGAGAATTCAAGTTGTACTGAGGAGAAAGTGAAGAAATGGCATAATAGAAAGATCATGGAAAGGACATTTGAACAGGAAAAAGGGTTTTGCTTTATAATTCCGGACTTAAACTTTTTTCCCAAAATTTGAAATCGAGATGGTCGGTCCGATTTACGATTGAAGACTGCTCTTCCGCATGGTGCAATTGAAGTATATGATCAGTTTCCAGATAAGCCTTTTAAGGTAAATGGCTAGCGATTGAAGCATTACTTTGGTGGCGAGGTGGACAGACAGAACATCACCTCAATTCTCTCGTCAACATGAGATTCAGAGACAGTCAAGCTAATTGACTATAACTTAGCGCTTGATGGGAGGCAACCCATTATTTTTACCTATATTTTCTTTTCATTTCTTTAGTCGAGTAGTAGTCAAATCATTTCTATTTCATGCATGATAACTAATATGTGTGCCTTCATGTCCATGTAGGTGTTTTCAAATGCACTCATCACGATTTGCTGTTTGGGAGTTCAAAAAAAATAAAAAAATTTGCAGTGTAGAAAGCACATCGCGCGACCGCGCATGACACGGCCTAAAGAATCACGCGGCCGCTTAAAAGTCAGTAGCTTTTATCTTCTTCCCGCGCCCGCGTAAGAAGTCTTCTAAAGAGCCACGCGGCTGCGCGCGACGCCAAGCAGTGAAAATTTTTAAAAGTTTAAAATCCGATCCGTGGTCTACTTGGCCTCTTACGTGACCTAATATAAGCGTATTTCTCTATTCTCCCATAATTGGCATCAATCTAGGGTTTATTTTGCGTGGGTTGTGCACAAGCAAGTTTGGGGGTACTCTCATCTGTAGCAGAGCATCTATATTCTCAACCTATCATCTGCTCATGGGTCCAAAAAGAATACGTTCAATCTCTATCTCTTCATCATCAGACTCATCATCTAGTGATCACGATGAGGATATCATGGAATGCAAAAAATTTCTCAATTGGGAAGCCCAGCAAGAATATTATCACCTCGTGACTAAATCGTTTGTGAAGGAACGGGGATTTAAACTTGACAAGAAAGACAACCAATTATGGAATATGCTGCGAGAAAGAGGCTGGGTTAGCCTAGCCGCAACTTCTATGCCTATTCCCATGGGGGTTTTTCGGGAGTTCTACGCGAATGCGATGGAGGAGATGAGAGTAGAAATAATGCTGGTTCGACAAATACAAGTGGATTTTCACCCCCCAGCCATCAGAGCAATGTTTGGGACAGCTGATACACCACCGGCTGGGTCTGCGAACTGGGTTACAGGTGCACATTTGATGACAAACTTGGACGTAGTAATTTCAGAATTGTGCATCCCGGGAACCAAATGGAATTATAAGCCAGGGACGATTGAGCCAAAAAAATTTCCAGCGGCCGCCTTGAATCGTTATGCCCAAGCATGGAATCTGTTCATATGCACCAGATTAATTTCGTCAGCTCACAAGCACGAAGTACCTACTGAGTGAGCCATCATTTTATGGGGCATTATCAAAGGCAAGTATATTGACGTCGGCCACCTAATTCATCAGAACATTCTGCGTTATTGGCGGGGGAGCATGAATGGGAGTATTCTGCATGCATCTGTGGCAGCCATGCTTTGTACCCAACAAGGAGTCATGTGGAATGACGAGCAACTACAGAAACCGAGCCACGACATCACTCCTGCCATAATTGCCAAGTTCAAGGAGTGGACGGGTGGTGAACTGCATCCACGAGGATTGGGCTTTATCATTCAGTCAACTTTCTTAGAGCCTTCTCCGCATTCCCCTCAAACAGATGAGGCAGGCCCATCCACCCGAGCACACACCGTTCCTAACGATCGACAACTCCGAAGGTTAGAGCGCAAAGTCGACACCATGTATGACAATTTTGGAACATTTGCCACGGGACTCACCAGGGCCTTGGCCGAAGCCTTCGCGCAGCAAGGAACAATGCTTGAGTGGCCTCAGTTTGGGACCGCAATGCCATATCCACCACCAAATCCACCACCCGAGGAGGGTGTTCAAGCCGATCATTAGGGGAGTTTTCTGTACCCTTTACCTTCATTCAATGGGGCATTGAATATTATAAGTTTGGGGTTATTGGGGTAGTAGTGTAGTTTCATTTAGTTTTTGCATGTTTAGTGTAATTTTGCATGTTATAAATTTTGCTGATTTTTTTTAATTTTTAGTCATGATTGCTTGTGTTAGTATGTTTTAGTTTGCATGTCTCACAATGTTTAGCTTTATGGAAACTCTTGCCTAGCCAATGATGATAGTGAATTGTGAAGGATTCTAGAGTATATTGGATAACATAAACGTAGTTATAATGTTTCACACGATAAAATTCATGTTGCTGTTTAAATGCTTTCGGTTTGCACAAACGTGTTCACAATCACTTGTAGGTTTAAGAAGTATGTGTTGCATTGCTTGATAGAACATGTAGTTTTAAAAAGAGAAATATGTGGAAAGTGATCTTAGACTATATGAAACATGGACATGCAAACTTTGGGAAAACATGGGTATGCTATGTATAAAAAAAAATCAAATATAAATAACGTGGCTAGTCTTAATTCGGGGCCTTGGCTACTTGAGTAAGTACGCTCGAGGGGATTGTCTCTACACCTAGTGCCCTAAGGTCTTTCATGGTGTGAGAGTCGTTGGTTGAAAGCTCGCTAAGGGGTAGCAGTGTGCCTAATGGATTGAGACATTGCACAGTCGTGTGAAAAAAAAAGAAAAAAAGAAAAGAAAAATAGCAATAAACACCGCGGGAAAGTGCGTAAAACGCCCTCGTGAGTAGCAATAAAGAAATAAGCCCATTGTTGAACTTTAGTTTGTGTTGATATATTGAAACAGTCTATGTGGCATGAGTATACATGAGTCTTGATTTAGACTATAATTTTCTGTTTGGAGCAATGTGCATATGTATTCTTTGCTTAAATCAAGTTTTGGTGAACACCGCACACACACACAACATCTCTATAGCAGATATGAATTATTTGAGTGTATGATATTATGCCTGTAGTTTGGTGTGAAATTATATTCTCGGATCTGGAGAATTCACTGAGGTAATTTTAATGGAATTTCATATATTTTGGGACTATGTGAGACTAAGTTGCATCATAGATTAGTTGCGTAGTATTGTAGTTGTATTTTCATTGTTCATTAGTGTGCATTGCTTGAGGGCAAGCAACAGTTCAAGTTTGGGGGTATTTGATAAGTGGTATTTTTACCTACTTATTGAATACCAATTCACGCGAAATATGCCCATCTCAAGTGCATTTTATTGTGTTTTAGTTGCATTTCATGATATTTTGCATTGAATTTACTTAAAACTCCTTTTGGTGAATAAGTGCAGGAATCGACTTAATTTTGGTGGTATTAGAGGGCACGAGGCTAATGGATGCATGAAGGTGAGGCACAAACGGGGATTTGCATGACATGAAAGTACTATGAAGCAAGGAGATCAAGCATGGAAGAAAACTAAGCATGAATGAACAAGTCGTGATAGCAAGCATTTGACGTAACCGAACTGAACTTACAGATCGCAGTCATGGCATAAAAGCCTTGAGAGCACGCGCCCGCGCGAGGACTCGGTTGGACAGGGCATACTTTCAGCAAGTCTCGCTCGCCCGCGAGAACGATCTTGGAGGAGGCTTGCGACGCATGCGATCTTTCAAGCTGTGTATTTGTTTTATTTTAATTTTTAATTAAATGAGTTGTAATTGGTTTTAAAATAATTCTGACTGGTGTCAGACAAGGAGGATTGATACTTTTAGGGTATTTTTCATATCGTAACTAGGGTTTACACTGTGAGGGAGATTCCAACATAAAACGAGGCCAAAACGTCTACTTCTCCAATTCTTCTTGGGATTCTCTGTCATTGTGGTTCTTTATTATTGTTTACTGGATTTTTATGAGGATTTGAATGTTATTATTGGTTCCAAATCTGCAATTGGGTTTGATCGTTCTATCTTTTATCTTTCAATTATTTATTTTGTAATTATGTTTAACGTTGATCCCATAATGGCTTTTGGTTCAGTCATGAACTAAACTCCATTATGGGATTCTAACGAATTTTAATATGTAGTTTGGTTGCATGCTTAAATGCTAGGGTTGTTTTGCATATCATATGGGAATTCTGTCATGATTGTTTTACATGTATGAATGCCTGATCACCATTCGTTTCAGTACTTATATGGAATTGACAATGAACATGCAAGTATGGATTGTAATCATGATAGCATGAAAATACGGGGTTGTTATATATGGCTTGCGTATTTTGTGAACCAAATAGACATATACTGTTTCACCGTATGAGCTAGAGTAAGGGCTTGTGCTTAAAATCAATATAATTGCAATTTCACATAGATATATAGTGATTTTGGTTGTATTGATGATTACATGGAGTCTATCATTTGTGGATGCTATGTAAGTAGGTTATAGTGCATTGAAAAATGGTTATAACTCTATTCGTGCTCTTGGCTATTTTCCTATGATATGTGAACACTTCTTGTATGATAGTGGCGATTAGATGAAATATTAAATGAAGTTAGGGTCCCATTATTTCCAGATTATATTCATTCCATTAGTATACTTATTTTCAGTTGTTAGTTATAATTAGTTTAAGTCAACAATTATATTCATTAGTCTAAGCATATAAATACAGTGAGTTAATTGATGCATAGTAGTTTAAATTTAACAACTTTCTCTATGGGATCGATACTCTACTTACTCTGTATTACTTGTTGACACATGTATGCTTGCATGAGTTAGAGCTCTTTTATCAGAACTGTAAAAGAGGCAACAACAATAATTGAATAAAACTGAGTGACTTCTTAAGTAAGCATCAATAATAAGAGATACTGTATAATACCGTGTGATACTGTGCAACCACGCATATTACTGTACTTTTACCACCGGGTATTTCAACAGTTAACGGTAAAAATTTTGCCGTTATTTTTTATAAAAAGGTTATTTCTGTCGCTTTCTATATCCGACAGTTATTTCGTTATGTGGAGTCCATCAATAATTGTTAGATAAGGGATAAATTTAAGATTCAGACTGTATATATATATATATATATATATATATATAATTAATTTATAAGCAAATATCAAATTAGTAGTCTTTGTAGTTTTATTAACTACACAAAATTCATATATGTTTATCATAGAATTACATCCTTAATTTATAAAAGTTATTGAACTTTTATAAAAACGGTAGCGAGTCATATACGTCTTCTTATTTAAGAAGTATTCTATCAAAAAAAAAATCTGAAAGGTATTAGAGTTTGTTAATTTTTTGTATCTGTGAAAAAATAATAATCCTAAGATCAAGACCAAAGTCATAGAGAGGTCAATGGAAAGTTGAGTCTTTAGTGTACTTGTGAGGTAAGGGAATAAAAACTATAGGGCGAAAGGGAAATAATGACCGGTAACATATTGCACTTGATGTTACTGGTAACACTACTATTGTAATATGTTAAGGACAATAATAATAGTGTTACTAGTAACATCAAGTGTAATATTTTACCGGTCGCTAGACTGGTCACTAATTCCCTGTCGCACTAGAAAAGTTGGTAAGGGAAAGACTTTTGTTTCAAAATCAGATCAGAAAATAGAACAAAACTTTGGGTCAAAAGTGTAACTATGTTTGAGGAAAGAGAATGAAGCTGTCCAAAATAATTACTTGTGTAAAAGTTTTAAAGTTAAGCTGAAAACTTTTTAAATGTTTCAACGCCTATTAAATAAGTTGTTATTAATTGTAATAATAGGATCATAAATTTTTAAGAGAATGGAATTGTATGTAGCAACATATCGTAAGTGTACTTTGTGAACCAGCTAAATCATTGTTCATTTGTGTGATTGTTTTTATATCGGTTTAATTATCTTACAAATCACCTAATAAATATTTTGATTAATACTTTTTTATTAAAAAATATCAACAACAAATTTAAACAATAATAATTTATTCAACCCTTTTTAAAATTATTATTGTCCATTCAAATGGATTGGATGTCGTAGGTGTTAACTTGATAATTAGTAATAACATTGGAAGATCTGAAAACTATTAATTATAAGATGACTAGACACAAATCCGCGCATTGCGGTGTGATTATTCAATTTTTTAATAATAAACATGTACGTACAATTAATAAATCAAAATATAATAAAAAGATGGTAGATTATTGTGCGATGATCAAATTTTATATAGAAAAACAAATGAATATACATTGTATGGGGTAGTGGTGAGAGTTTACCGTGCATTACACTCTAAGTATGTGACTATTGCTTTTAGGCTAGTGGCAAAATAAGTGACCTCATGTAAAATCCCAAATTTTACGAATAAAGATTTAAATTTCTCAATTTTTTTTTGAATATTATGTTGTGGATTTAATATAATGTTATAATTGTGGATAATATTTATAAATTTTGCAAAGTATGCAAGTTGTTATATTATTCGATTGTTCGGGGAATATTCTTTGTGTCGGGAAATATTCGTATGACGGCACAATCATTGGTGGACCCCACAATAGAATTATTGTCGGATTGAGAAAACGACACAAAATATTTTTTTATGAAATAACGGCGAAAGTTTTCACAAGTTAATATTTGTTGAATTACTCGGTAGTAGTAAAAGTACGAAAGAATATGTGTGGTTGCATAAGTAGAGCACTACGGTATTGATTATTGATGCTTATGTAAGAAGTCACTCGGTTTTGTTCAATTTTTGCTACAAAGAGTTCTTTGCATAGTATCTCACGTTATTTGATTCAATTATTGTTGATTGTTATATATATATATATTATATATATAAGTTTTGTTTTATTAGTATTATTAATGTAATAAAATGAATTTTTTTTTATATAAAGCAGAATACTTTTATAAAGTTATTCGTTTTATTAGGCTAATAGTAAAATCTTTTTATATAAAACAGAATACTTTTATAAAGTTATTTGTTTTATTAGACAATAATTAGATTATATTATATTTTATTATGCATAGTGTTTGCATAGTAAAATCTTTTTAAAAGTTATAGATTATAAATAGAATATATAATATTTTATTGTAAACCAATCTGGACCGTCCGTTTAAAGTAAATCAATCTGGACCGTTCATGGATTGGTTACTATTCAGTCCATTCTTCTATAAATAGAAGCTCATTCTTTCATTATTTCTTACGAATTCACTGAAACTCTAGAGAGAGAAACTGTAGAGAGAATTCTTCTTCTATAATCTTGAGCATATTTCTTTAGCGTTTAAGAAAGCTTTGAGCGTAGTGCAAGTTTCTTCAAGTATATCCCTCGCCCTACCAGTGAGTACTCTTCTTTATAAGGTAAGGGTATTTTTTTTTTTTCATATTCATGAAGAGAACTTCATTATTCCATTCTTTATTATTACATTGGAATAACCTATATACATGATCACCCTATACTTGGTGAAATTCTTTCATTATTCCATTATTTATTATTACATTGGAATAACTCAGATACTGTGGCTACCCTATACTTGGTGAAATTCTCTTTGTTATTCCATTCTTTATCATTATATTGGAATAACTTCGCCTACATCAAGCAACCGCATACATGGTGAAATTTTTACATTATTCCATTCTTTATCATTATGTTGGAATAACTCATCTGTCTGAAGCACCGCAAACATGGTGAAATTCTTACGTTATTCCATTCTTTATCATTATGTTGGAATAACTTATATACATCAAGATACCGCATGCATGGTGAAATTCTTTAGTTATTCCATTCTTTATTATTCTGTTGGAATATCTTGTCTGTGCGTTTTACGTCGGACCTTGTTAAAATCTTTATTATTTCCGTTAGAATATCACATGCAATGCGTTTTACGGGACTGGTTAAATTTTTTTATTATTCTATTGGAATATCCTGTCTATGCATTTTACGCCGGACCTGGTTCCGTTATTTATTATTCTATTAGAATAACCTGTCTATGCGAAGTACAACATGCATGGTGATTTATGTTGTTATTTCATTCTTTATTATTCTGTTAGAATATCACATTCACATGCAAGGCTTTTTCGTGGGACACGGGTTCCGTTATTTATTATTCTGTTGGAATAACCTGTCTATGTGAAGTACCGCATGCAAGGTGATTTCTTTTGTTATTCCATTCTTTATTATACTCAGTTGGTTAAAGTTTTGACTTCTTTACTCCATGAAATTAGTGGAATATCCTTGATATTTGTGCTTCATCTAGTATCTTTTCATGGAAATATTCTTCTGAGCATTCTTGAATTTTACTTTATAAAGAAGTATCATGTTAACAATTTGGACGTTATTAGTTCCTAGATAATTTAATTCTTGAACTTGTTTTATTGAATTCTTATATCATTGTCATCATCCTCATGTTTATATTTTGTTGAAAGTCATTACGTGGGCCTGTAGTCCATAGATGGACTTGGTATGATTATGACCTGAGGATTATTCGGTATAATAATCATGACCATAATGTTACAAATGATGTGGAAAAAGTCCTCGTTGCCCGTAGTGCATTGATGGACGCTTTTTGGTATGATTATGGCTATGGATTTCTCTTGCCGAGGAGCAAAGATGAATTGTTTTATGGCATGATCAGACTGGTTGATGAAAACACAATTATCTTTGGTCGTAGTAGTGCATCGATAATTCGTGGTCGTGATGACTAAATAATATCCTTGGCTTGTAGTGCGGGGATGAATTGATAATGTGGATTATTTATTAAAATTTGAGTCCCAATGATAAAAGTGATGAAAACTTTTTAAATCATAGAAGATTGTAGATTTTATTCTCTACTTGACTCTTCTAATGGATTGCTTGTTCATTCTTGATTAAACTTGATATTTGTTATATTTTATCGGTTAAACATTGTTGAAGACTAATGATAATTTATTCGGATTATCTTAGTCATAATATTTTTCTTGGGCTAGTTGAGCTCACCCTTTCTTTCTTTCTTTGTTCTCTTGTGAAATGAGAATATAAATTTGGGATGAGTCGGGGAGCGGAGTGGCGGTCCGGATGATAGCATTAGTAGTCCTCACTATTACATTAAATAGTGTGACAATAAATGTAATGAGGACTCCTTTGAGTGTGGATATTGTCTAGATGACAATATTCTTATTAAAACTCTCAGTATATGTTTTGTCGTATTGTTTAGACGATAGCTGTATTATTAAGTTGTATTTGAATTTTGTACCATGTATTTGGCGACTCAAGATGGGTGATGTATACCTGTTTTTGGGGCGTCACAGTTGGTATCAAAGCTTAGGGATATGATCCCTGGTTGAGATGTGAGGCAAGAACTAGGAGGGGAGAGACGGGGAATTCCTTCGCTAGTATGACCTACCTAAGTTTATTTGGTATTTAATTGGTCGGTCAGAGTATAGGGATAATATGTGACATATTAATTAACCCTTGTTTTGTGACAGTGTTTGATAATGGCATCTGAAAATGTTGAGATAAGCAATGGAGCAAAACAATATGACCGTATCGCAGTACGAGGCTAAATTTGCGGAGTTATCCCGGTTTGCATCCCATTTGGTCGATAATGAGGAGCGAATAACGCGGATGTTTCTAAGAGGTTTAAAACCCGAGATACGTCAATACCTTATCTCTCATAAACTTTGTTTATATTCAGATGTTGTGAATAGGGCTCAGTTATTGGAGCGCGATAATGAGTCAGCACAACCAAAAGGCAATGACCAACAACACGATAATAATAAATGCAAATTGGCGGCGGTCGTGAACAATGATAACCATCGTGGTGGAAATTATCATGCCATGAATGGTAACCACTTGATTGGTAATCATGGCCAAGATAATAGAAGTGGAAATTTTAAGAAGAGAAGGTTCAATAATGATGGAAAGACAATGACACCAAAGACCGTTTCAAAGGAAGAAGAAACGACCACCGGTCAGATATGTTTCAAATCTTGAGACGAGGAGGACACATCAAAGTCCAAACTGTCATGTAACAATCCAAAGCATGTTTTAATTGCAGAAGAGAAGGTCACCTAGCTCGATTTTGTCGTATGGTGAAGTAAAGTCAAGCTGGGATGGTGATGCCAAAGGATGTCCCAGACAAGTCAAAGTCAGTAGTTTAAGTGAGAGGGTTTATCGAGAAACCCGAATGAAGTTATCACGGGTAAGTTAATCATAAACGTTTACGAGGTCTATACCTTATTAGATACCGGTTTTACCCATTCTTTTATCTCTCTTGCTTGCGTTCAACGTTTAAATTTGACTCCGGAGAAGTTAGACTTTGACTTATTGGTTGAAACTTCGTTAGTAGAAACCTTCGTTACCTCCATTGTTTATAAATCTTGTTTGATTCAAATCAACACTTTCACATTACCTGTCGATCTTATCTCTTTGAAAATACTTGCCTTTGATTTGATTTTAGAAATCGATTGGTTAACTACTCATCATGCTTTTCGTAAGGTTGTTAGCTTTCATATTCCTAACCAACCTGTTATGCGAATTCAAGCAACCAAACCACTAAATTCAATCATTGTCATATCAAGCCATAAGGCCCCGGTCCTTTCGTTGTTGACTTCCTTGTGTGGAATGCACCGAAGCCAGACTTTCTATAGGGGACGTTGTGAATAATGATGGCAAGTTGATAGGTATCAATGTGACGTGTTATCCAAGTCTTGGATGAGAGTCACAGTTGTGAATGATATTTCTATTGTTAATAAATTTCTTGACGTATTTCTGAAGACTTCTTGGCCTACCCCGGAGCGTGAAATCGAATTTTGTACTGACCCCAGTAAAAAAGCCATTTCTTAAACCCTCAAATATTTTCTTCACCCAAAATGAACGTAACATGCACCAAAGATGTTGGCTCGAGCTGTTGAAGATTACTATCATACCATTCAATATCATTGTGGAAGAGCGAACGTGGTAGCTGACGCGTTGAGTAGAGGATCATATGTGTTTACGAGTGCGATGTTGTTAACACAAAGACCCATTTCGTATAAATGATGAAGATAAAGTTAAAGACTCTACGGACCAATATGAAGATAACGAATATATGATTAGAATCGACTTTAGTCGATAAAGTTAAAACCGTGCAAGCTACATACTCAGAGCTGATGAATGTGAAGAAGAAGGTTCAAGAGGGCGTTATTCTAGAAGCAAGAATCGATGAAGAGAGGAAATCTCAACCCTCGATTTAATTGGCCCATTTAAAATCCTCGATCAAGTAGGAACGTGGCTTATAGACTCGTTTTACCGCCAAGTATGTCAGCGTGTTCATAACGTTTTTTCACGATCGATGTTACGTAAATATGTGGATGACCCGAACCACATTATTGATTTAGAACCGGACGAGATAGCGAATAATTTAACGTATGAAGATGTACCTGTTAAAATCCTGTAATGTATTCAACACTCAAAGGTTATACCTCAAGAGTTAGAATCGGACGAAGTGTGCTCATCTGTTCGGCATACCAGGTACGTACGTAAATTTCGAGGGCGAAATTTCATAAGGAGGGGAGATAGTAAAATCCCAAATTTTACGAATAAAGATTTAAATTTCTCGATTTTTTTTTGAATATTATGGTGTGGATTTAATATAATGTTATAATTGTGGGTAATATTTATAAATTTTGCAAAGTATGCAAGTTGTTATATTATTCGATTGGTGGGGAATATTCTTTGTGTCGGGAAATATTAAATTTGACGGCACAATCATTAGTGGACCCCCATTAATGTAATTATTGTCGGATTGAGAAAGCGACAAAAATATTTTTATGAAATAACGGCGGAAGTTTTCACGATTATCTTTGTTGAACTACTCAGTAGTAAAAGTACGATGTCTGGCGTGGTTGCATAAGTAGCACACTGCGGTATTGATTATTGATGCTTATGTGAGAAGTCACTCAGTTTTGTTCAATTATTGCTACAGTAGTTGCTGCATAGTATTTCACGTTATTTGATTCAATTATTGTTGATTGTTATATATATATATTATATATATAAGTTTTGTTTTATTAGTATTATTAATGTAATAAAACAGAAAAACTTTTTATATAAAACAGAATACTTTTATAAAGTTATTCGTTTTATTAGGCTAATAGTAAAATTTTTTTATATAAAACAGAATACTTTTATAAAGTTATCTGTTTTATTAGACAATAATTAGATTATATTATATTTTATTATGCATAGTGTTTGCATAGGGCCTGTATAGTGTTTGCATAATAAAATCTTTTTAAAAGTTATTCGTTTTATTAGATTATAAATAGAATATATTATATTTTATTGTAAACCAATCTGGACCGTCCGTTTAAAGTAAATCAATCTGGACCGTTCATGGATTGGTTACTATTCATTCCATTCTTCTATAAATAGAAGCTCATTCCTTCATTATTTCTTATGAATTCTTTGAACTCTAGAGAAAGCGTAGAGAGAATTCTTCTTCTATAATCTTGGCGTATTTCTTTAGCGTTTAAGAAAGCTTTGAGCGTAGTGCAAGTTTCTTCAAGTATATCCCCGCTTCTACCGTAGTGAGTACTCTTCTTTATAAGGTAAGGGTATTATTATTTTTCATATTCATGAAGAGAACTTACATTATTCCATTCTTTATTATTACATTGGAATAACTCGATTGTATCTGTGATACCCTATACTTGGTGAAATTCTTACATTATTCCATTATTTATTATTACATTGGAATAACTTTTGTATCTGCTGGCTACTCTATACTTGGTGAAATTCTTACGTTATTCCATTCTTTATCATTATATTGGAATAACACATCATGCCAAATACCGCATACATGGTGAAATTCTTATGTTATTCCATTCTTTATCATTATGTTGGAATAACTTTCTATACATCAAGTACCGCATACATGGTGAAATTCTTCGTTATTCCATTCTTTATTATTACATTTGGAATATCACACATGCATGCGTTTTCTGTGGGACTGGTTAAAATCTTTATTATTACTGTTGGAATATCGTATGCATGCGTTTTCTGGTAGGACCTGAATCTCGTTATTTATTATTCAATTAGAATAACTTGCATCATGCCAAGTACCGCATGCATGGTGATTTCTGTTGTTATTCCATTCTTTATTATTACATTGGAATATTATGTACATGCGCTTTTACGTCGGACTGGTTCCGATTATTTATTATTCTATTGGAATAACTTTATACATCTGCAATACCGCATGCATGGTGATTTCTTTTGTTATTCCATTCTTTATTATACTCAGTTGGTTAATGTTTTGACTTCTTTACTCCATGAAATTAGTGGAATATCCTTGATATTTGCGCTTCATCTAGTATCTTTTCATAAAAATATTCTTCTGAGCATTCTTGAATTTTACTCTACAAAGAAGTATCATGTTGACAATTTGGACGTTATTAGTTCCTAGATAATTTAATTCTTGAACTTGTTTTATTGAATTCTTATATCATTGTCATCATCCTCATGTTTATATTTTGTTGAAAGTCATCTGTGGCCTGTAGTCCATAGATGGACTTGGTATGATTATGACTGAGGATTATTCGGTATCATCATCATATTAGTAATGTTACAAATGATGTGGAAAAAGTCCTCATTGGCCCGTAGTGCATTGATGGACAGTTTTTGGTATGATTATGGCTATGGATTCTCTTCGGCCAAGGGAGCAAAGATGAATTGTTTTATGGCATGATCAGGACCATTGATGAAAACACAATTATCTTTGGCCCGTAGTGCATGGATAATTCGTGGTCGTGATACTAAATAATATCCTTGGCCTGTAGTGCTGGGATGAATTGATAATGTGGATTATTTATTAAGCTGAGTCCCAGCGATAAAAGTGATGAAAAACTTTTTAAATCATAGAAGATTGTAGATTTTATTCTCTACTTGACTCTTCTAATGGATTGCTTCTTCCGCTGCAGTTAAACTTGATGTTTGTTATATTTTATCAGTTAAACATTGTTGAAGACTAATGATAATTTATTCTGCATTATCTTAGTCATAATATTTCTTACTGGGTTAGTTGAGCTCACCCTTTCTTTCACTGTTCTCTTTAGGAAATGAGAATATAGCTGGGATGAGTCGGGGAATGGAGTGACGGTCCAGATGATAGCATTAGTAGTCCTCACTATTCTGTTAAATAGTGTGACAATAAATATAATGAGGACTCCTTTGAGTGTGGATATTGTCTAGATGACAATATTCTTATTAAAACTCTCAGTATATGTTTTGTCGTATTGTTTACATGACAGCTGTATTATTAAGTTGTATTTGAATTTTGTACCATGTATTTGGCGACTCAAGATAGGTGATGTATACCTGTTTTGGGGACGTTGGCGACGTCGGGATTTTTGGTGTCCCTTTTCGTTACTTGTTCTTTGGTGTTCTCATGTTAATGTGAGATTTGTTTGAAAAAACAAGTGAAAACTGTCTGACATGTATAATGTCGACGATTGACTTTAAGAGTCGCCGGTTGGTGTATTTAAGCTTGGTTGCACCAACGCAAAATAGAAAAGGTTAAGCACATTGACCCGGTGATTTGACATCGCTAAACGGGTCTATGAAACCGAGATTCATTAAGGGTTCGGGGGCTTGATTATGCGGAGGTAAGGTGTTAGGCACCCCCCGACATCCGTGTTACCACGGTGATCGCCACTCTTCAAAAAAATTGTTATATGAACGTGTGTGTGTGTATGTGTGTGTGGATCAATGAGCAATTTATTTGAAAGTAGTGTGAGGCCTCATTCGCACCTATATACACAAGGTTTGAATTTTATAGAAAAATTTAGTTTTACCCAAGATATAGAAATGAAGTTTTATAAAAGAGGTTTTTCAAACCCTGTGCTCAATAGGAATTGAGACCTTTTTATACTTCTATTTTATTAAATTTTCGGCTTGTTTGCTTTTATTTTTGAGATGTGAAGCATCCTCGAGAAAATAATATACAGCAGTGTTGAACTCCTTATGGGCATGACAGCCATCCAAGGAAACTCAGACACTGTAAAATAATGTACAAGCTACTTACAGCTAAAAATGTCCATAATGGGAACCGAATCTAGATTGAGAGATTTGAACACCGTGATCACATGATTCCTAGGCTCACATGATACCGCAATTTGTATGGAAAGCGATAGCGATTATATATATAAAAGTCAGTAAATATATATATATATATACTGATGGATCAATCACCACGAAAGCAACTCCATGGGGATCGGAAATGTAAATATATAAAAGCGGTAAATATATATATATATATATATATATATATATATATATATATATATATATATGAACATGATCAACATATACTTAAGTAAACTCTCAAAGGGACGAAATGTAAATAAAGTGTAAAAGCGATCAATCGCTACTAAGTAAACTCCAGGCGAGGACATAATGTAAATAAAAGTTGTAAAAGGCCACGAAGTAGACTCAGGAGCTTGTGAAATGTAAATATATATATGTACAAATATATATATAAAAGTAGTAAATGCAATTAGAATGTAAATCGGGCTCATCGGATATGTCAGACAACAATTATATATGTATATATATAAAAGCGAGTAAACGCATTCTAGGATGTAAAATCCGAGCTCATCGAGATATATACAGCAAACAATTATATATATATATATATATATATATATATATATATATATATATATATATAAAAGCAATTAAACGCTCCAGATGTAAAATCCAGGCTCATCAGACAAAGTATGACCACAGTTTATATATATAAGTATATATATATATATATAAGCAGATAAACGCTCCAGACCGAAGTCTAGGCTCAATCGAGGCATAACTCGATAATGTTAGTCCATATATATGAAATATATACATATATTAGTATATATATATGTATGAAATGAAAACCATGGATGAAGTAAAGGCAAAACACACTCACACGACTATCAACGTGTACAACAGTGTGTGATATATGAGAAAGAGGCTTTATATAATGTAAGAAGACTTACAGTGGGCTTCCAAAGTAGACTTCTTAGACTTTAAATGGATAAACACTCAGTATCCGCCGGATAAAAAGTAGCTATATGTGAGCTAACTAGTGTTTAAAGAAGAGGAAACACTCAAAAGATGTGTATGCAGAGCAAAATGGACAGGGCTTCCTCGCCTTTTTCCTTTTCTCTCTCTCTTCAAATGGCTGACCCAAGCCTTGTATATATAGACGGATGGTCGCAGGTACACCTGCGGCAGCTGCAATTGTACCTATGGCTGGTCGTGGTGGATCTGAGCCTCGCGGATCCCGTTGTCTCATAGTACGTGCAATCGTGCATTGTAATGTCCGCTCGAATTTGCAGAACTTTAATCTGAGCATCCGAACGAAGTATATCTGTACTTCTTCGGATCGCTTGTGTCGAGAGTTACGTAATGACATGGATTAGAGGCTGTACGAAGTCCGAAAGAGGGGTCTATGCCCATGGTCTTCAAGCTTTAAATTTTATCCAAAGTACTGCCACACGTAATAGTCACTCGGGATTGTCAATCTGCGGCTCTTGTGGGACATTGTTGTATGTATGTATGTATGAAGTGTTGAGACGACGTGTCATTTGTTGAAGGAACAAGATAATGTGTGACTCCTTGCCGGGGTTATCGCTGGTTTGAGTTGAAAGTAGACGTTGCTCAAGGTTACAACTGAGATTGGACCACTTGTAGGTATGCTATGATATCATCTTGTTGAGACAGTAAGATGACGTGTTGACTCCTCACCGGGGTTATTGCCGGTTTAAGCAGAAAGTAGACGTTGCTCAGTGTTACAACTGAGATTGGACTGCTTCTTTGTATGCCTCACTATCATCTGGATTGAAGCTGATTGCATGTGTTTGCAACAAGTATTTCCGGGGTTATCCCCGGAACTGCAATGGCATCCCTTGGGTTATCACCAAGGATGGGGTTGCTACTCCCAGTGTTGTCTTTGGGACTGGAACTGAACGTCGCGGTGTTATCACCGAGACAGGATTGTCCTCTCCGGTGTTGTTGCCAGTCTTTTGATCTGCATATCTCGGGGTTATCTCCAAGATTGGAAATGAAACTCCCGGTGTGTGTTCTGGATTTGAGATGATGTTCTCGGTTTGTGTTCCGGGTTGGATCTGAACTTCCGGTAGTATCCGGCATGGATGTAAGTTATCTTTCAAGGTTATCTCCAAACGACAAATCTACCCTCCTGCAATGTTAGGAATAGGAGTGCAAAAAATTTCGAGTGTCTACAGATGCCCCTCTTTATCATATTCATGCAATGCAAGGCATGGATAGGATAAAGAATCCTAGACACTTGAAAATGCAAGCAAGATAAACATGATGCTATATGCAGCAACATGATGCAAATGCATGATGCATGATTGTCATGTAATCCTGCTGGGATGACAATCAGTGATGGCTTGGACATGTGATCTAAGTCTTCAAGGATGTTGACGTTGGGACTACCACCAAAGTCTTGAATCTTAGACACTGGTTTATACTCCATAGAGGTACCTCTCGTGTGGAAGAGATCTGTGGGAATAAAGCTGTCTGTATTGAGGATGTGTATAACATGTTCCCTCATACTATCAGAGTTACTGCCAACAGTTTTGTTGCTGTCAGGGTTGCCTGACCTCCGTTGATGTGTGTATCACCAGATGAATCCCTACTGGGTGCATTGTCAAGGCTGTTTGACCTTTATTGATGTGTGTATCAATGGTTGCACTGCGTTGTAACCCCCGCCGGAGAGACATAGATGTTTGAAGGATGTGCGTTGTGACCCCCGTCGGGGAGGTGTAGATGTTTGATAACTTCGGCATTGTAACCCCCGCCGGGGAGGTTTGATATTTCGTGGTTTCGCGTTGTAACCCCGGTAGGGGATTGTTTAGGGTTGTAACCACGCAAAATGACAAGATCGGACCTGTGGGGTATTAGAGCATGGTTTATGAAAGTGAGCTCATTGGTATAGTATATCCCGCATCATCAATGAATACCATTGAGACGACGGGAGTTTAACTCGTAGATGAGAAACCGGATTTCAAGTGCATTAGTTCCATCGCGTAGCATTTTATTCTGATTTGGCCTTTTTGACGACATGAGACCTCCTTCTGCAACTCTAAGCTGAGCGGTAGGAGGTGTGGGACCTATGTAGGGATTCCACAAGTGTACCTGCAGGAGCCGCAGGTTAACCTGCGGCCAGCCATGCCTATGTATAGGTGGCTGGTCGCTTTCATAAGTCATTTTCAAGTTGCGCAGCGAAGGAAATCCGAGAACTCTTCTTCAGATCTGCTGAGTTCGGGCAACTTTCTATATATTCTGCCACCGTACAAGCGTTCTTCACTGTCCTGGTAACACACGCATGTATTTTTTCCAATTTCTGTCCGTTGGAAAATGACTTATCGCATGAAATGCATTTAGACACATAGTAGTGAATATGCATGCTGATATGACTTGATAAAAAATATTCAACATAGTAAATGTTAGTATTAAACCATGCTGAACACAATGATGTGAAAAAATATGACTTTTGAAGCAGTTAAATTGGTACCTTTTACTGTCATTTCTTATCCTATCTGAGGACAAATGAGTAAAGGTAGAATAGTAAAATAATCCTAG
The DNA here is from genome assembly GCA_020205605.1 of Panax ginseng. Taxonomy (NCBI): domain Eukaryota; kingdom Viridiplantae; phylum Streptophyta; class Magnoliopsida; order Apiales; family Araliaceae; genus Panax; species Panax ginseng. Next base: position 11,403,487 of record CM035128.1, on the reverse strand, counting down.
TAATTAGATTACACTTACGGATTTTTTACTATGATGTGATGAATCATCTGAGGATGTATATATGATTGTGTATAGGTGTCTTCTTGAATGGCCACCTAGTCATGCCTATGTGCGTGTGGATAGTCCCATTTACAAAGGGCTATGGCAAAATTCTCCCAAAATGTAGGCATTGAGTAATTATGCATTTTTAACTCTACTGTAGATGTATGTTAAAATAATGCATGTATGCATGTAATCAAAGAATGCATTTTGAAAAAGACTCAGTGCGAAATTACCACACCCTTTACGAGGTGATTTGGAGACTTCTTATCCGAGATATTATGGATCCAGATCGGTGAATGGCAGTTCCACAGGACCACTTACGGTGTACGGAGGAGGGCTTTTGAAGAGCCTCTCGGCCGTTTTTCGTGAGACAACCTCGTCTGTTTGGCGGAGGCGATGGTACGTCCCTATCCGGATTGAGGTGCCAAATGTCGAGGATGAGGAGGAGGATGTACTGATTCGAGGTTTCGCTCCCAGCATGCGTGTTCCCGTGAGGGAATTGCCAGTATTCAAGTAGCGAACCCGAGATCTTACGGGTGACTTGAGTAAAGCATCCTTGATATACACACGCATGAAACGAGGTATGAAGTTAGATCTTTAATCTTCCTTATTTCCTATTGATGAGGAGTCAAAGAGTCTGATGTTGATCTGTATTTGATATAGGTTCCGGATTTCACATGACCTCGAGGGAACTAGTTTAGCATTCGGGAGGTTTTTCTCCATTCTACCCCGTCGGCCGTCCCAAGGGTTACCTCGGGCATTGTTCGAACGGTGGTTCCCACCACTTCGATCACTCCATTTCTTTGATGCGGTGATGATGATCTTGCGATGGATTGGCGGTTTATCATAGGTATGGAGTTTGGAGGGGATCTGGTGCCTTGCACGGCGGATATCACCCCTACTGCCGTCAGATCCTTGTTGGGAGTTTCGGCGGAAGCACTCAAGGGCAGGACTGTTCGTACAGGTCTTTTGAGCATAGATGTTATGAGCGGGCTGTTGAGTAAGCCTATACCCGATGATGTGAGAGTCAGGGATCGCATTCTTCGGTGATTGTTCCCGATGATCATTAGGGGCTGCTTCATAGCAGATAATTCCTCTACGGTGTCCTTCGCTTTGATTAGCGCCACTCGACACGTGGACCATATAGGAGAGTATGATTGGGGTTCCTACACCTTTGCCTACTTCCTCAGGGGAATGCGCATGCGATCGCAGGGCTTGACTGAGGCGTGGTTAGGATTCTACCCATTTCTACTAGTGAGTGTTTCTCTTGTCCTTTCTCATGTGTGGGTTAAGAGTGTTGACTGACAACAGATGTTTGCCTTTGTGTTGGCAGTTTTGGGCCTATGAGAGGAATCCTTGTTTGCGTCCTGTGAGCGTGTTAGGTTTAGATACCTATCCACGAGGACGGAGATGGCATCATTCCATACTGGCAGAGGTCCCTGTTGTTGAGGGTTTCACTCATTATCGCCTACAGCTGGAGTTGTTGACAGCCGATGTCATCACATGGATTCCCTACTCTGGAGAGCATTTGGGAGTTGGCTTTGAGGATGGGCACCCGACTGGAGTAGAGTACATCATTTCCACCCGCAGGATTCCTCTCTTCACAGATGGAGGATGGGATTGACGGCTTTACATTATCAGAGGACCCCTGTTCTCAGGAGATGTTCCAGCATTGGTGGATCCCTCGTACGATTGGAGCTCAGACCCGCGCCATACAGTTTATGGGGGATATGGTTCCAGGATCCGTGATGATGACGGATTGGCTAGCCTATGTCAGAGATCCGACTCATGTGACACAGATTGACAGATTGACGCGGCAGTTAGACCGGTCACATCTTTTCATTCAGTATTTGGGCAGAGATCCTGTAGAGGTAGATACTTTTGATCCTTCCAGCTCTGGCGCTGGTCCCTCAGATGACCCATATGGTTTTGCCGGCGCAGATCCTCCTTTGTATAGGCCTGACATCCCTATAGATAGAGATCCAGTGACTCAGGAGGAGTTACATCAGATGGATAACATTGATGATGTGGACATCGACACCATTGACTTTTTCTGATGTATTTCTTTTGATAGGCCTCTGTTAGCTGTTGGGTAGCTTCGCCCCATTCTTGCTATATCTTTTGATAGGCCTCTGTTAGATATTGGGTAGCTTTGCCCCATTTCCCTGTATTTTAGCTGTACAAAGATGTATTAGATGATGATATACTTAGGAATGTATGCACAGTTTTCCATTCCCTATATCATATTGCCATCTATTATATCATGAATGTTATTGTTATGTATATGTATGTATGTCCATAGATATTCAGCATAGACCCCTGGATGGTCTTATAACACGGCCCATCTGAGATGTCTTCTTCTTAAACGATTAAGCCAGATTGATCATACCCCACCATTTGCGGTGGTATTTGGTATGCGATCATGGTATGATAGTATATCACCATCGATACGTGGTGATCGTAGAGATAATTTTCTGACAAAGATACTATGACCTTACCGATGTTTTGAGTTCCTCCAGATTTGTAGAGGCATGCTTTAGAAGCACTTAAATCTTGGGCATGTGTATTCCGCTTTGGGACTGTGAGTTAACTCCTACTTTGGAGGAGTATACACGATTGACGATCTTGCCCTGGGCGAGATGACCTTGCATGAACATGGCGACGGAGACATGAGTAGGCGATTCATGACTCTCATAGGATTGAGGCGCAGAGTGAGTAGATGCAGGATGAGATTACATCCGCCATGTTATATCCTAGCGTTTCTGTTTGTGCTTTGGCTCGAGGACGACTATACACGGCGATTCGGGATTTCACCACACCGGAGGATCATTGGCGTTAATTTAGAGTAGATGTATCGCTTCTATGCGCAGATTGTCATATGTATACATGCATGAGTACATGGATGAACCGGATATCAACGTCATTATGGCGGTGAGAGCTCTCGGGGAGGGTCGTACCATTGTCACCGATGATTATCGCGAGAGACCTTGAGGTTTGACTACACATCGCCGCACTTATCCGGCAGGAGTGTTCACAGTAGCTTCGGATCATCTTTGTATGTGTGGTTCATGTCACACTTGAGACCGATTAGCACATTTAGACATCATGGATTTTGTTCCACCCATGAGATAGTCATGTCATACTTCTTTCGACTGCTGGTATCTGAGATGTTTTATCTTGGTCCGCTTTCTTGGCAGAGATTGGAGATCCGTTTGATATATTGCCGTGTTCAGGGCTTAGCTCACCCTACAACTTCATGACTCATGCTCCAGGCATGGATTATCTCCCTCTGGCTGGTTTGAGGGGCATGATCACCTACCACCCACTGGCCGTGATGTGTCAGTTTGATCAGTTCTAGGATTTTCATCCGTATGAAGCGGGCGAGTGAGTCGGTAACTTCACATCAACCGTTTGTCGGTGAAAAGACAGATCCGAGTTGTATACTGCTTTGGGATCAACGAGAGTCGGTGAGTTTTCATCGATCATCCAGTTGTTCTGCAGAGTATTCCGCATGGATGGAGACAGATATTGCATTGGTTGCGGCAGTATCCACAGTGCAGGAGACTGATTCTGACGATGAGAAGACCATAGAGGAGGCTGTCATTCCCACCGATGACTTGACTATTGAAATTTGCCAAAGATTTGTGATAGATTCTCCCACCCCGAAAGTGCCATCGTTACTCAAAGATTCAAGACAAAGATTTGGAGCAGAGCTTACATCTGATGACCTATGACAGAGATCAAGCTAGGGCCACGATTTTGACAGCTCTTGATGAGAGAGATACCACTCTGTTAGAAAGGGATGAGGCTAGCTCAGCCAGGGATGCATTGATAGTTGAGCGGGATGCCGCCTTATCTGCTAGGGGTGTGGCCATTCGCAGACAAAGACTTGATGAGATCCCAGATGACGGTCAGTCTGGCCGACATGAGTGCTTACATTGATGAGCATTATGCCACCATGCAGTTAGCCTCTGATCTGCTAGCTCGTGTAGATACCCTTGGGCAGGAGCTTGCAGTGTTTCCTCCGTCTTCAGAGAGGGATGCTATGTTAGATTTGATAGCTCGCATATATACAGATCTGTAGATAGCTTTGTATTTTCCTGCACAGACTAGCTTAGCCATTTTATCATGTACAGCACAGATGTATATATCAAACAGTATTATGTATGGCAGGGAAATATATTTTGATTCACTTTCCTTTTAGTTATGCCTTGATACTTGCTTGATGCTTGCCTGTTTCTCCAGGGCCTTTGATCTTGATGCATTCTGAAATTATCCTTGATAGATGGACATTGAGACGTCGCAATGTCTCTCAGAACGGATCATTGATTACTGAAAATCCCTACAATCTTTGGTGTCTTGGGACTGGTATCTGTATGGAAAAATGGAGAGGAGGGTAGTTTCTTCCTCTCTGAGATTGACCGCACCACAGATGGTCGCCAGTACTTCTATTTGTGAGAAGCCTAGTTAATTCCATCTCTTATGGGTTGGTATTGCTTTTTGAGGCACGATCGTAGCTTAGATGGTCACCGAATCTTCTATTTGTGAGAAGAGGTTGGATAATTCCATCCCTTTGATCTGAAACCGATTTAGTGGGGCAATTTGAAGGTTGATCCCAGTACCGTGTGACAAGTATGTTTGTTCTAGTAGGGGTTAGACTACACCATGAATAGCTGCCTACGTACTCCTGTTGAAGAGGAGATCAAGTCTGCGTAGTTCGAACCTGGTGTATGAGGTTCAACGCTGAATGTGGAAGGCAGATGGGTGTAGAAGTATTTTTGTTGTTTTTGTGAAGAAAGGGCAGAAATGTTTTTGTTGTTTTTCTTTATTGCGACCGAGCCATATAGAATATCGTTGCCTACGTACCCCCAGGTATCAGGGAGATCAGGTCGACGTAGTTCGACCCTCGTGACTTAATCGCGGTGAAGAGAAGCGTAAATCCCACGCGCTTGAGCTATATCTTGCGGTGAGAAGAAAGTTTAATCCCATAGAGGGGATAAACTGCAAGTATGGAGAAAGTTTAATCTTATCTTGAGGATAAACTGCAGGGGTGAAAAGTTTAATCTCGTCTTCAGGAGAAGCAAGGGTGAAAAGTTTAATCTCGTCTTCAGGAGAAGCAGGTGTGAAAAGTTTGAAATGGAGTAAAACCAAGCTGCTGGCTTGAAGTGTATGTTTCCCTGAGGGGTAGAAGAGTTTGTAAAAAGGAGAGAGGGTTCAAAATCGGAATGACTGGTGATTGGATGATCAAAACCAGGATGTTTGTTTCGATAGTTACTTCAGACATAGTACCGTTTCACGGTGTCCAAGTTGATAAGCTGCGAAAATTCATCGCCATCCATTTTCTGCAACCTGAGAGCACCTCCTGTCAATAATTCTTTGACAATAAATGGGCCTTCCCAGTTAGGGGAGAATTTTCCCTTTGATTGATCTTGGTTGTCAATGATCTTCTTCAAAACCAAGTCATGTTGTTTGAATTGCCATAGTCGGACTTTTCTGTTGTAGGATCGTGCGATCCTCTGCTGATATAACTTACCATAGAAGATAGTCGCGGTTCGCCTTTCATCTATTAGAGACAATTGGTGATACCTGTCTTGTACCCATTGGTCTTCATCCAACTGAGCATCCATCAATACTATGAGGGATTCCATTTCCACTTCTATGGGGAGCACTGCCTCCATCCCATAGACTAACGAGTAGGGTATTGCCCCAGTGGAAGCACGCATTGAAGTTTTGTAGGCTAATAAAGTTAAGGGCAAGAGGTCAGGCCATCCTTTGTGATTGGCGGACATTTTCTGCATGATCTTCTTGATGTTTTTATTAGCCGCTTTAACAGAACCATTCATCTTCGAACGGTAGATGACAGAGTTGAGATGTTTGATGTGGAATTTTCTGCATAATTCCTCCATCATGTTGTTGTTGAGGTTGACCTCTGGTTGTCCATATCGACAAACAACATTATTTCTGATGAAAGCAATGATGACTTCTTTAGTAACCCTGGGGAAGGAAGCTGCTTCAACCCATTTGGTGAAGTAGTCGATCATGGTGAATATTAATCGATGTCCATTACTGGCTTTGGGCTCGATGGGCCCGATCACGTCCATTCCCTACATTGAAAAGGGCCATGGCGAACTCATATTGTGGAGTTCCCTTGGAGGGGCGTGGATAGCATTCCCATGAATCTGGCATTGATAGCACCTCTTGACATGATCATCATAGTCAGCTTTGAGTGTAAGCCAGTAATGTCCCGTTCTGAGAATTTTCTTGACAAGTAGGGGTCCGCTCATGTGAGGGCCACATACTCCACCATGGATCTCATCCATAAGTCGTTGAGCTTGGTCTTTGTCCAGACATCTGAGGGGACCTAATCCTGCATCTCTTTTGTAGAGTGCATCCCCGCTCAGGTAGAATTTCATAGCAAGTCGATGAATCCGCCTCTTCTCAGTTAGGCTCGCCTCAGCGGGTGTAGATCCATCTCGTAGGTACTCCTTGATATGTTGATACCAAGGGTTGTGGATGGGAGGCAACTCATCCGATACTTCTCAATGTAATTCCATAGATCGGGGCTTTCTGCATAGCAATCGTGATGTTTGGCATGCTTTCCTTGTCAGGTATGTAAACCAAGGAGGCCAACGTTGCTAATGCATCTGCAAAGTCATTCCTATTACGAGGAATGTGTAGAAAGGAGATTTCTTCAAACTCTAAAGCCATCTGTAGAACTTTCCGATGGTAAAGCAGTAAATGTAATTCTTTGGTTTGATAGATTCCTATGGATTGCTTGATTACCAATTGAATCCCAAAGACGATTAACGCTCGATAACCATTGAGAACGACAAGTTTGATTCCCATGATCTGACCTTCATATACTCGGTATGTTGTTGGTGTTGAAAACCGCAATTTTGACGACGACGGGATCGCCTCTCCCGTCAGGATATTAAACCGCCTCGCTCCAGAGCCTTCGAGTTAATGACTCCATCAAAATACATTTTCCACGAATGGCATGTATCGTACTGATGTGGTAGCTGAATTTTCATTATTCCTTCATCAGGAAAGTATGTTTCTAAGGGTTTGCAATCCCCTGCAGGTCAGCGGCCAATTGATCTGCAATTCCTTGACCTTTGATAGACTTTTGCGTCACGTAGACGATATCAAATTGCTGTAGGATCAACTGTCATCTGGACAGTCGATAATTTAGTATGGGTTTGCTGAACACATACTTAAGAGGATCCACGCGGGATATGAGATGGGTTGTGTGACCATGGAGATAATGCTATAATCTCATGGAAGCCCATGCTAAAGCACAACAAGTCTTCTCGATCAGAGTGTACTTGTGTTCACTGATGCTGAATCTTTTGCTGAGGTAATAGATAGCTCGCTCTTGGCCTCTATTGTCTTTACGCTTCAAAGATGCTCTGACCCATAGCATTGTTATTTATGGACAGGTACATGAACATGGAAACATCATCCCTGGGAGGTACCAAAACATGAGCGTTGATCAGTTGCTCCTTAATTGTGAGGAAGGCTTTTTGACACTCGTCATTCCATTTCATGGAGGAGTTCTTCCTTAACAATTTGAAGGTTGGCTCACAGGTCCGTGAGTTGAGAAATGAATCGGCTAATGAAGTTGATCCTTCCCAAAATCCCGTATTTCTTCCTCCGCCCGAGGAATGGGCATTTCTTTGATGGCACGGATTTTGGTAGGATCCGATTCAATCCTTTGTGGCTAACTAGGAAGCTGGCAGCAACTTGCTTCGACTTAACACCAAAGGCGCGACTTGGCGGGATTCAACTTTAAGTTGTACTTACGCAACTTTGTTGAGCGACTTCTTGAGATGGTCTAAATGGTCATCCTCCTTCTAGGATTTGACAATGATGTTATCCACATAGATCTCTATCTCTTTGTGCATTAAATCGTGGAAAAGAGCCATCATAGCACGCTAGTAGGTTGCCCCGGCGTTGATGAGGCCAAATGGCAATCGTCTGTAGCAAAAGGTCCCCCATGGCGTGATGAAAGCAGTTTTCTCACGATCTTCTTCAGCGACCATAATTTGATAGTACCATGAAAGCAATCAAGAAGGAGTACATGCCATAATCGAAGCGATGATTGTCAATGAGAATGTGGATAAATGGCACGGGAAAGCTATCTTTAAGGCAAGCTTTGTTCAAATCTCGATAATCCACGCAAACTCGCACCTTTCCCCCTGGTTTAGGCACGGGAACAATGTTGGATATCCACTCCAGATATGTAGACACCATGATGATGTCAGCTTGAGTTGTTTCATAATTTCTTCTTTAACTTTCAAACTCCACTCAGGTTTCAATCGCCTGAGTTTTGGCCTAACTGGCTTGAATCCTTCTTTAATGGGAAGGCGATGAAGAACAATGTCAGTGGACAATCCCACCATGTCTTCATGAGACCATGCAAACACATCCTGGAATTGGGCTAACAGTGCAACCATGTCATTCCGTTGATTTGTGGTAAGGTCTAAACCAATCTAGATTAGCTTAGGGTTGTCTAAGGTTTCGAGATTGAAAGGAGTGGTTTGATCAAGATTGGGTTTGGGTTTGTCGACGACCCATTCCTTAATCTCTTGAGGTGTCTCAATGTCCTCTTGGATGTCCATCAAGTCTAAGTCCAACTTTGCATCAAAGTTACAGCCCTTGTGGAGAGAAGGCACCTCCTCAGCAAGTGCAGACACATCTAAATTCAGAGTCCTGAAACAAAAATATGCTTTCACTTAATATATGCAACTGTTCAATCATACAAAAGTGTTAGCATATGACGTGATAAAATAATCGCTAGTCTTTATAAAGGAAAGCAAGCAATTAAAGTTATCTACAGGGCAGAGGGATTTTCTTCCCATTTTACCCTCGTCGACCAATGTATGGAGTGCTGCTCCAATTATCGAGGGAAAAGTCCTGATGGACTGCAGTGATAGAAGGATCATCAGTGTCCTCCTTTTCCCGAATGATAACCATGACATCTGGGCAATCATCGTCTGGGGTGTATCTGTTGGTGTGTTCATCATGAAAAATGATGCGAATGCCTGCCATCATCAAGGCAAGGTCATGTTTATGTTTTCGTTCCTTTTCTTTCGCTTCGGGATCAGGAATCAGCACCTCTTTAGCTTTGATTGGCACTGGTTTCGAAAACAGCATAGCCACAACATGGGCTGGCACCTTTACTGGAGACTGCATCAACTCATGCGATAAAGGTATAGAAAATCGCCGTGCGGCGGAAGTTTGAGGAACCTTCTTATGCTTGTGAGAATTCCTGTGAGTGGAACTAGCAGAATAGCCTATTCTGGCTGTCCCAATTTGATTGGACATTTGGATAGGGTGCTTAATACCCTGTTGATCCTTACCAAGCCCTTGTCCAGGTTGATAACCCAATAGCATCATTTCTTGAGTGGTTGACATAATCTCATCAGACATCTTGGGTACGGGAAGTGGCGCTCCAATAGAATGGTATTGCGTGTTACTCACTTCTAGAGTATGGAAACTGGTCGGCTCAACTTCTAAATTGAAGTTGATAATTGGTAGAGTTCTTGATCTAGGACATTCCAGCTTAGCATTGACAGTGACTAGATTGTTGTTGATGATGTATTTGAGTTGTTGATGTAAGGAGGAGGGAACAGCTCCAGCCATGTGTATCCATGGTCTCCCCAATAGCAGGTTATATCCTGAATCTATCTTGAGGGCGTGGAAGGATACATTGAATGTATTAGGACCAATCTTAATTGGCAATTCAATCTTTCCAACAGAATTTCGCCGAGATCCATCAAAAGCTCGGATGATCGTATGGCTACTTTGGATTCGATTGAGATTGATATTCATCTTCACCAAGGTGGCATAAGGACAGATATTCAGAGATGAACCTCCATCTATCAATACTCCAGCTAGCATGTACCCGGAATACAACACTGCGATGTGCAGTGGTTTGCAATGACCGGTCCCTTCGGGAGGTATGTCGTCATCAGTGAAGGATATCACATTGCTGTTGAAAATGTGATCAACCAAATGTTGAAATTTTTTTACATTCACTGATTTTGGCAGGTAGGCTTCTTCCAAAACCTTTAGCAAGATCTTCTGATGCTCCTCGGAAGAGAAAATCAGGTCCAGAATTTAAATCTGGTGTAGAGCTTCTCGCAAGCTTAAAACCACTTTGGCTTCATTATGGCCCATAGTACGGAGGAATTTTTCAATCTTCTCTATGGACAACTTCCCCTTTGCTTCGCAAGTAGGCTTGATAACCCGTTGAGGAAGGTACAGTGGTTTTTCTTTCGACACTGTAGTAGTAGTATGAGACGTGGATCCTTCAGCTTCTCCATAATTCCATGGAACTTTGTGTAAGCTGGCAACAGGATGTTATAGTCTGCAAGGTAAAGGAATTGGTTCTGGTGCGGCCACTTTCAAAGGATTGTCAGCTCCTTTGAGATGAATTGGTTGTATGGGAAATACTTTGACAGTCTCATCATGCACTTCGAATATAACTGCTACTGATCCCTTACATTGGGTAGGTCATGCATTCCCACCCTTAAGTTGCACAGTGTAATCATCCGCTATTTGCAAGACACCGCTATCAATAAGATTCTAAATGAGATGGCGGAGTGCCCAGCATTCTTCTGTGCTATGACCGCGAGAATGTGAATGATATTGACACATTTCATCAGGATTGAACCGCCCTGAGCGCGGATTGATTGGAGGTAGAAGGAATGTGATTCTTCCTTCGTTGATCAACATTTGAAGTATCTCCTCCATAGATTGGCCCAAATAGGTGAATTTCCTTTTATTGGCAAAATCCCGACTGGCTTTAGCACTTGCTCACTTTGCAACCTTATCCTCCATAGCTTCGCTTTCTGAAGGTGTTGATGAAGCATTCATAATAAATGGAAGGAGATAGGCGTGCTCCTGCCTGATTAATTGGCGTGTGACTTGATGATGGTGGGTCACCAGTTCTGCCAATTTCTCAATTTGTTTGCAAAGAGCTTTCATTTTTTGTTCCATGGTAAATTGGAACTTTGCATAATCCCATTTGTCAACACCGTCTTTGATGGGTTGGGATGATTCATCAGTAGAATTGGAACCATGTCCAGTGCTCCAACTGATCATGTTGACCTCTTCTTCTTTGTGTTGAGGAAGAGGGTTGTCTTGAACGTGAGGTTGATCGGGTTTAGTGACCACGATCTCACCATTGTCTATTAGATCTTGAATCTTATGCTTCAAGGCCCAACAATCTTGAGTATCATGTTCGGATGGCCCGGCATGGTAAACACACTTTCGAGTAGCATTAAAACCCTTCCCATTAGGGTTGGCTGGTGGAAGAAGATGTGTAATTTTCCTCTGAGTTGTCAGAAGATCAAGAATATTCTCGAGCGAGTCCCCTAAGGGTGTGAACGTTCGAGGCCGCTTCACTTATCCACTTTTAGGTAATGGAGGGTTTGAAGATTGTCTTTGGAAAAGGGAGTAGTTTCTCCTCCCTGCGTAGGCATGCTTGGATTGCCTTTTTGTCCTTGTAGTATCAAAAAACATCCTCCTCTTTCTTTTTATGGACCCTCAGGGTTGTTTCCATAAGATCCGGATTTGGATGTGCTTCAAATGACTTGACTTTAAAAGCGGCTAGGTCTTGAATCTTCTGGGACTTCAATCCCATTTCAAACCATCTCGCCATGTTTGATCATTTAAGAAAATGGCTTGCCAATACCAAATAGAACTCTTTCATAGAAAGGGGCTTCTGTATATCTATGAAAGTCATGACCATTTCGATTCATCATGGAAGGAATAACTTGAATGACAGAAGGCGCCTCCACCTTTGAGCATACTCTACGAATAACTCGTTAGACATTTCTTGACTTTGGTAATTTGGTACCGGTCAAGAGCCATCTGAGATTGAAAACTGTATTGAGTGAGGAAGGCGTGGGCCAACTCTTCCCAACTATGGATCTTAGAGTTGTCTAATCGGGTATACCATGAAGCGGGCTTCTCGAAAGAAGACTTTTACAAAACAAATTTGCATTCGAGCTTTTCATTCTCAAAGATAAGATCCGAAGTTCTCCAATGAACAATTTTAAATGTGTATAAGGATCCCCTAATCCGTCATACTTTTCAAAATCAGGGGCTTTAAATTTCTATGGATAATGAACACCAGGGAATATGCAAAGGTCTGTATATGAAACACTGCCATGAGTTCCAATCCCTTTGAGAACACGAATGGTTTCCTCCATTTGAAGGACTTTCTTCCCGATGTCATAGTTGTGCGGATCTCCTTGGAGATGGGTGCCTTTGATGTCTTTGTTGGTTGTATCCAAGCTGATGTTCGGAAGAATTTTTTTCTAGACCTTAAACTCCTTGTGTAAAGGGTTCTATATGTGTAGGTATCTTCGTACCCTGAGTAGACTGGTGTAATTCTTTCAGTAAAACAGCCAAGTCTGTGATTTGTTTACTCAATCCGTCAAATTCTTCTCGGGAAACAGGATTAGGCTGTTAGGGAAGAAGACATGATTGGGGTCAGAAGCTTGTGGCCTTTTGGATTTTGAGCGGTAACAGCCCAATTGCTTCCCTACAAAAGACTTACGTAGTTTAGTCTTAGGGTAATGTAAATGTTATCATAACATGTCCATTTTAGGAATTTATCCTGCAAAACTGGTTTTTTAATTAATAACATGTCATGCACAGATATTCTTCATATTTTCCATTACATATGGATGAACATGGAATAAAATTACAAGTAAATTCTTTTACAAGTGATTGAAAATGGAAAGAATGAAGAGACTTTCCTCCGCGTTTGGTTTATCAGAGGTTGACCTATCTTAGGGTTACTCTCGCGGCTTTTCGGCATGAAGGTTCCCAGATCATCGCAATCTACTCGACGGGAAGTTAATCCAGTCTTTCAACTGGAGCGAATCTGAGTGGTGCCTTTCCTGAGCCCCGGGGAATTATTCTTCCCATGGGTCCAGTAATCAAACACCGACAAGATAGCCTCCTGGTGGAGGGACCACACAACATACATTCACATACAACGTGTCTCACCGTTTATGCAAAATGATGACATGTGCGAAGCACTAATATCACATATAGATATTTAGCAGTGCAATAATTAAGATGCATTCGTACACATTCATCAGAAATATAAATGCAACAATCACACACAAGCATATAATAATTTTGAAAAGCTTGTAATAGCGGCTTAAGCCCTCTTACTGGAATCCCCAGAGGAGTCGCCACCTGTCGACGTTGGGATTTTTGGTGTCCCTTTTCGTTACTTGTTCTTTGGTGTTCTCATGTTAATGTGAGATTTGTTTGAAAAAACAAGTGAAAAAGGTCCGACATGTATAATGTCGACGATTGACTTTAAGAGTCGCCAGTTGGTGTATTTAATTGGTTGTACCAACGCTTACCCGGAAAAGGTTAACATTGACCCATGATTTGACACTGCTAAACGGGTCTGTGAAACCGAGATTCATTAAGGGTTCGGGGGCTTGATTATGCGGAGGGAAGGTGTTAGGCACCCCCCGACATCCGTGTTACCACGGTGACCGCCACTCTTCAAAGAAATTGTTATATGAATGTGTGTGTGTGTATGTGTGTGTGGATCAATGAGCAATTTATTTGAAAGTAGTGTGAGGCCTCGTTCGCACCTATATACACAAGGTTTGAATTTTATAGAAAAATTCAGTTTTAACCAAGATATAGCAATGAAGTTTTATAAAAGAGGTTTTTCAAACCCTGTGCTCAATAGGAATTGAGACATTTTCATACTTCCATTTTATTAAATGTTCGGCTTGTTTGCTTTTATTTTTCGAGATGTGAAGCATCCTCGAGAAAATAATATACAGCAGTGTTGAACTCCTTATGGGCACGACAGCCATCCAAGGAAACTCAGACACTGTAAAATAATGTACAAGCTGCTTACAGCTAAAAATGTCCATCATGGGAACCGAATCTAGATTCAGTAGACTGAACCTGCGATCACATGATTCCTAGGCTCACATAATACTGTAATTTATATGGAAAGCAGTAAGCAGTTATATATATAAAAGCTGTAAATATATATATATACTGATTGGATCAACCACACATGTAAGCAACTCCATGGGGATCGAAAATGTAAATATATAAAAGCGGTAAAATATATATATATATATATATATATATATATATGAACATGATCAATCGCCAATGAAGTAAACTCAAAGCGGGACGAAATGTAAATAAAGTTCAAAAGCGATCAATCGCCACAAAGTAAACTCCAGGCAGGACATAATGTAAATAAAGCTATAAAAGGCCACGAAGTAAACTCGAACTGAAAAAATATATATATATATATATATATATATATATGTACAAAATATATAAAAAGCATTAAACATATCGGATGTAAATCAGGGCTCATCGGATATGTCACAAAGAATTATATATATATATATATATAAAAGCGAGTAAATAACGATAGGATATAAAATTAGGAGCTCATCGAGATATATGCTCGACAATTATATATAAATATATATATAAAAGTAATTAAACGCTCAGGATGTAAAATTCGGGCTCATCGTATGTAGTCGACCACGATTTATATATATAGTATATATATATATATATATATATATATATATATATATATAAGCAGATAAATGCTCCAGGCCGAAGTCTAGGCTCAATCGAGGCATAACTCAATAATGTTAGTCCATATATATGAAATATATACATATATTAGTATATATATACAGACAGAAATGAAAACCACGAACCGAAGTCCGGGCAAACACACTTACACGACTATCAACATGAACAACAGTGTGTGATATATGAGAAAGAGGCTTTATAGAATGTAAGAAGGCTTACAGTGGGCTGCCAAAATAGACTTCTTAGACTTTAAATGGATAAACACTCAGCTCTCGCCGGATAAAAAGTAGCTATATGTGAGCTAACTAGTGTTTAAAGAAGAGAAAACACTCAAAAGATGTGTATGCAGAGCAAAATGGACAGGGCTTCCTCGCCTTTTTTTTTCTCTCTCTCTTCAAATGGCTGACCCAAGCCTTGTATATATAGACGGATGGCGCAGAAGTACACTGCTGGCAATAGCCGCATGATTAATACTACTTTTGGTCGTGGTGGATCCGAGCCTCGCGGGTCCCGTCGTCTCATAGTACGTGCAGTCGTGCACTGTAATGTCCACTCGAACTTGCAGAACTTCAATCCGAGCATCCGAACAAAGTATATCTGTACTTCTTCGGATCGCTTGTGTCGAGAGTTACGTAATGACATGGATTAGAGGTTGTACGAAGTCAGGAAGAGGGGTTTATGCCCATGGTCTTCAAGCATCAAATTTTATCCAAATTACTGCCACACGTAATAGTCACCCGGGATTGTCAATCTGCGGCTCTTGTGGGACATTGTTGTATGTATGTATGTATGAAGTGTTGAGACGACGTGTCATTTGTCGAAGGAACAAGATGATGTGTGACTCCTTGCCGGGGTTATCGTCGGTTTGAGTTGAAAATAGATGTTTCTCAGGGTTACAGCTGAGATTGGACCACTTGTTGGTATGATGTGATATCATCTTGTTGAGACGATGAAGATGACGTGTTGACTTCACAAGGGGTTATTCACGGTTTAAGCGGAAAGCAGCGTTGCTTTCGTGGTTCAAACCGAGATTGACCGCCTTGTTTGTACGCCTCATTGTCATCCGGATTGAAGTCGATTGCATGTGTTTGCAACAAGCATTTTTGGGGTTATCGCGGGCGAATCGCAATGGCATCCTTGGGGTTATCACCAAGGATGGGGTTCTTACTCCCCGATGTTGTCTCTGGGATTTGGAACCCGAAACGTCATGGTGTTATCGTCGAGAGAGGATTGTCCTCTCCGGTGTTGTTGTCGGTCTTTTGATCTGCATATCTCGGGGTTATCTCCGATATTGGAAATGACACTCCCGGTGTGTTCCGGATTTGAGATGTTGGAGCTGAACTTCCGGTAGTATCCGGCATGGATGTAAGTTGTCTTTCAGGGTTATCTCCAAAAGACAAATCTACCCTCCTACAATGTTTGGAATAGGAGTGCAGAAAATTTCGAGTGTCTACAGGCGTCACACCTCAACTTGTGGACAAATTATTTTTTCTACTCTTCTATTTTTCTATTTTTTTTCAATTTTTCTTGACCAAAGTGTAGCCAACTGATTTATTTTTCCCGTCCTTTACTATTTTTGTATTTTGTTTACTGCAAAGAAAGGGTTGCCTCAACTTAACTTTTTACAATCCATAACATAAAGAGAATAAAAGGGTATGCGAAGGTTTAAAAAATCTTTTAAAAATACAATTTTTTTGTATGTATTTCAGAAAAAAAAATTAAAAAAAATAATCCCAATACAATAGATTGGTAAAGAAAATAAGTATTGTTCTCTTAGTTTTCCATTGTATTTAGTTTTCTCATACTCTAACTAGTCAATACCGGTCAAAACATTATGTAATATTGGAACTTCTATCATTATGCTAAAATATTGATTATAGTTACCCAACATAGTTTTAGTAATTTAATCTCTCATATTAATTATAGTTCATTTTTATGAACCTGTGCTACTTCATAAAATTCAGATTATCAAACAAAGTACCAAATGGATCCAAATTTAATCTACAAACACAAGAAATCTAATCAGAAACGTAAATTAACATAGTAATAATTTGTTTAACTCACAAAAGTAATAATTTTTTGTTTTAAATTTAAAGATATAATTAGACTTTTAAATTCAAATGATGACGTATTAAATTAATGTGAAATATTTAATATCATGTAAATGTTTGCAATATGAACGGTCATGATCTATTGGATATGAATCAGTCCCCTTTTATCCAATAATATTTGCAATATGTATTTTTTTTTAATTTCTATTCAAAAAAAGTATTGCAATATTTAGTTATGTTCTCTATGTATTCAGTTGTAATTATTCCATACGTTTCCAAGACAAAAAAGGAATGTTTTTTGGTATGGTATGGTGTTGACAAATGTTGGCTGGACTTGTACTAAGATCAATAAAGTCATATTAGAAATTTAAGGAAACGTATTGCAAATCACTGCTATGTTATTTATTTGATTTCTTACTCTAATTTGATGTCAACGATAACTATAAATTTTGGCATATATAGTTCGCTATTAACTGCAACTCCATAGCACAAGCTCTTAATCCATTAATTGTGTGTAAAATTTTTACTTATAAATAAAAATATATGTGGAATTTTTAAATGAAAAACAATGTGTGCTGCAAATTATCCAAGCCTTCTTATATTCATGGTATCTGTAGGAAGTTTTGTTTGTCTTTGGTATCTAACTTTTCAAATTTCCACATACAAAATGTAGTTTATGGCAAAAAATAGTCGTGACAAATTCATACGTGTCATTCCTCAGCTATTGTATATGACAAAGCCTCTATCTGTTGTCATTGTTTGATGATTGGTCTTCCATTAATATTTCCCCTTTCAATGTTTGATAGAACTTTTATTTTCTTCTTCTTCTTCCTTCCTTTATTTATTTATTTTATTTTTTTCGCGCAAGGCATTATTTGGTAGTTGTTATAGAACTAATTTTGTTTGTCTTCTATCATGTGCTGCAGATATTGGCAGGAAATTGTAAAAAGGTTAAGAGTCGTCCAATTTACACGAATAGATCATGATTCAACGACAGAGACCAAAGAGATAACTCGCATGATCCCCAGAATTTAGAAAAGGAAATTGAGAGATGATGAAAATTTAGACCAGAATAATGATGAGAATTTTTATCAGGGGGTCCAAACGGTACCTTCTCTCAAGACCCTGTAATTGGCAAAGACGAAATTGATGAGAATATCTATAAACAATAGTTTCTCCTTATTCCTCTTCCTTTTCTTACAGTAAGTAAAGAAGAAAATAAAAGGCTCAGTAGGAAACTGAAACATAGAAATAATAGATTGTTTGTCCACAGATAGAGTGAAGTATCAACGTCAAGTCTCCGAAGTATACAATAGGCTCACAATTGTTGTTGCACCACTGGACCATAATTTTGTAGAGGGTGAGGTCTTCATAGATTGAGAGTTTGCATGTTTACTGTAGAAGTCGAGTCCAAGATAGAGTGAATCTTGATGAGGTGATCTAGATGGAAAAATTGTATCGTTTTGAAAGGACATCTGACGGGCTTAAAAGGCGTGGCGGTGCATAATCTGCTTTCGATTCAAAAAGCAGAGTTAAAACCTCTTTTTCTCTCTTCTCCTTCATCTTTTGCAACTTTCTGAATCTTTCCAGTCCAGGATAGAAATCATAGCCATCGCCTTTATTCATGTAATCACTGTCACTACCAGTAGTGCTACACACCCTCAAATACTTGTATCATCATTTCGCTGCAAGCATTTAAAAGCAAATAATTAGGCAAAAACATGTAATGACGCCAAGAAAGAAAAACGTGACTAAAACTCTTACCAAAGTAACTAATATCCATTATCAATAAGATAATCACCAAACTTTTCAACAACAATGTTGCAATGCCCTGGAGTCATTGGCTCATTGTAGATACCAAAAATCAAGGCCTTGGTGGTATTATTAACAGTGATACCTACACGACCCAGAAACCAAAATTTAAAAATGGTTAAAGGCAACTATTAAGAGGGTCGCATCCTGAATGACATGACATATAGCAACTACTCACGACCCACTCTACATTCCTTTTATGCTTTTTCAAGAACTACTCAGGAACCACAACAACTCCCTTCAATTCCATTTCACCCATTTTCTACATAGCATAGACAAAAATTAAATGCTACTATGAACATTTGAAACACACAGATTAAAGAAAAGGTGATTCTTTTTTAGCACTGTTCACACGAATTGTTTATTAACAAATTTTGGATCACAATGGACTTGTACCTACGACTTGGCTTCATTCACTTTACTAATCTAGAAACACGTACATATTCACGTCAATGGGGGGGGTGGCAAAAAGAGGTCAACCAATAAACGAAACTATGAGTAAAAGCTCACAAAGGAAATAGATTTGAAGCATCTTAAGCAGTCATGGTAATATCATCCTTCACAACATATAAGTCATATACCAAGTCATCTTTAGATAATGCGATTACAATAACCAAAACAAAAACATGAATAAAATTAGTGATAGGTTGGCTTAAGACCAAGAAAAGGGTGACAGTATGTCATATATATTATAAAATGATGCAAATTTCCACAGGTGTAATTATAGCCCACTCCTTGAAAAGGAAAACAGAAAAACTATACATTTTAAGTTTTTAATCAATCCAATTTTTTTATCGCCCAGCAGGCTGTTTCACGTGGTTACACCAAGCTAAAGCAAATTATTAGAGAAAGATTGCTAAACATAGAAAAGGTGTATTTAAGAATATCAATTTTTGATGATCCCAGACACAAAACAAAAAAAAAAGAAATGAAATAAAACATTATACAGGGATATACCTCCTTTGGACATGTAATCGTCAATTTAAGATTCTATTTCTGAAGCAGCACTTGGAATGAACTCTCTTAACAGAGGCAGAAAAGATGACATAATCATTTGATCCTCCAATTATGAGTCTCTGCAAAAAATTATTAAAAATTGGATAATTATCAGCAAGAAGTTTCAAGTAAAAGTAATAATTTAGATTATATCATTACATGTACTTACTCCTGCTCTTTCACCTCATTAGTTGTTTTCACAACATCAACACGAACAACATCTCTAAACAACTAATCAAAGCTCGCTCCCTAAAGAAAAATCCACAAAAGTGACAATAGTGTATACCTTCTTCAATGAAAATATACGACTAAAAAGGACAAATATACGGTTCTGTTCAGATGTCCCTACCTAGTACCTAGCTATATATTTAACATCATTACTCAAGCTATCAGAGCCATTTAAGAATATCATAAAGTTCATATTAGGGAAAAAAAACTAATGGTATGTTAATGTTATAACGTATTAACGTTTACAATAAACAAATCAAAACATAGGATCTTGAAATCAATTGATTCAAGCCAAACAGACATATCAGTACAGACGTGGAGCACTCTGCAGAAGGATTTCACCCCCAGAGACTACCCAATAGAAGCCGACCATCCACCAGATAAATGATACCATTGTATTCAAATATTCACATTTTTTAGCAAAACTGAAATGTCCACAAAGCCAGAATAGTAGAGAAAAATAAGTTTCTCACCACATCAAAACTTAGCACACACTTAATGCATCCTCAGGTATAATAATACGTTCGCTAGCTAAGTCCCCACTGCTTGTTGCAATGGGAACCATTCTACCAGCTCCAATTGTAGGCTTATCTTCATCAGTACAGATTTGAAATCTGTACTTTGGAAGGATACTGATATCAGCATCTGATGCACCTTCCTATATATTCACATAAGAATTAACGTCATAAAATACTAAAACAGCGCACAATAAACTCAAGATCATCGTATCTTACCTGCCCGACAACAGCATAAAGAATTGCAATGATGCACAGAAAGCAGCAACAAAGAGCAATCCCAATCAAAGAAGCCAAGACAACACAAAAGATGGCAAAGAACACATTGAATGCTAGAAATACCACTGTCAACTTGCAGAAATTCAACATAAGTGTTTTTGTCAGTAACTAACAGTTGTTTGCATTCATTTTAAAATATATTAATTTATAACTACAGCAAGAAAGGGCACAAGAGTGTGAATATAGATAGGCGTAATTTACGGATTTACTGAAGTGAAAAGGATATTAAACTTGCCTTCTGCTTCTTTAAGACGCATAAAGATGAGTTTTTTAGGATCAAACGGGGCTTAGGAGCTGAGAAACGGAGGGTTTGGGCTCAATATTTATGTCGATGATGATCAGAGGTATGAAGCCATAGTGAGTGACGACCTTGGCTTTCTTCAGGGTCTATGTGCTCCATTCCTTAAAGTACTTGATTGCACTTCTTTCACCTGATGATGATGATGCCTTTGAGCCCTTGCTGGATTTGCCTTTCGCCTTCAAAGCCACCTTCGACGCCATCTTTCTCAATTCAAGTTCAACCCTATTCTCTCTCTCTATTTTGTATGTAAAAAGTAGACGCAGTAGCCCTAAATTCCAAATTTGGGTCGGCTCATGAGATCAAGGATAATAAGAACTATTAATTAGGCAGGACATATGTTAATTTTTTAGAATGACAAATGTCAATTTATTATATTATGTATTGTGATTTAATATATATAATAGATAATAGATTTGTTCGAAAATTTACTGTACTTGCAAAAAGTGGTCCCGTTTTGACTAAATAATCAATTCAAAAAATATTACAATTCAAATAGTTGTAAATTTATTTAAGTTTTAAAAGTAATAAATTTTATAATAACATTAATTTTCACATAATTTACGAAATTAATTTTATTTTTGACTAAAAATAGATAACTTCATATTATACTGAATTGATAATCTCACAAATTGATTTTATGAAGTTAAACATTTTTGTAAAATGGAGAAAACATTAATTATGAAGTATCAAACTTAAATATTATAGAGAATTATTATTTTTACAAATAAAATTTGATATTTTCACAAGTTTTTTATTACATGAGTGTGAAATCTATTTACTATCTATGTGAGGGATCTTGTGTGACTATCATTTTTTACCTTTTACTTGTAGAAATATTAATTCCCTTATTATAAACCTCTTGGGTGTGAGAGGAAAATTATTTATGGTTAGAAATGCGCAATATGATTTTTAAAAATTACATTAATTCACATTCAGTAATTTATTTATTAGTTTTCTTGATAAAAGGAATAATTTTTCTTTATAATGTCACCTTTCTGAGTTTTAGAGTCAAAGTCTATCTGCTAGGAGTGGTTAGGAGTGGTTAGCATGAAGTTAATTTTGGTCAATTAATTAATACAGTGTCGACACGCAGGCAGGAGGTGATCTCTTTCTCTGTATGTCAATACTGTATTGGTCAATACTTACTATAAAATTAACTTCATGATAACCAGATCCATATATCCCTATATGCTATTTGTCTTTTTGGATATAAATAAATAAATTCAGTTTTTGAGCATTGTCATCTACTACCATCTTTTCTTTTTCCTAGATTGTTTAACAAATTTCTTATTCTATCAAAAATATTAAAAAAGAATTATATATCTAAAAATAATTAATAATTTCACAAGATTTTTTATGCAAAATAATTAATGAATAGGGACCCTAAAGATTTTGCCAAAATATTAAATTTTATTTATAAAAATTTAATTTTTTTAATTAAAAAAAGCAAGTTTATATTTTTTATTTTTCAATTTCACCCATTATTAAATTACGATAAAACTTTCAAAGTTCTCGTTTTCAGCCCCCTAGTTTTAAAATCCCCTTCATAGCAATCCATAAACGCACCGTACTCATAGCGCTGGAAATAAATCCGCAAGCGAATTAATAGTTTAATAATGACTGGACCCCATATTTATGAAAGAAATCTAATTAAATTATTAAGCTAATCCTTATTTTTATAGGTAAAATTTGATATTATCACAAGATTTTATTCACATAAATAAATTCTATCAAATTCCCAATATCAAATTCATGTGATGAGAGTCTTGTGAAACTATCAAATCCTTTGTAAAAATATCAATTCCCAATATCAAATTTTAGTAGTAAAAATATTAACTTCATATTCAAAAGCATAATTTATTTTTGAGTCTGGCTATGTATAGTAAAAAATTTATATCGAATTATAATTATAACGTATATCAATAAATGAGATTGGATAAAATTATATATATGATTGACCTCTTACATTAAATATATCGTGTAAATATTACTAATAATTATTATTTAGGTAATATAAAACCACATGATATATATTTTTATTTTATTTTGTTTTTTCTATTGCACCCATTAAATTTATGACAAAACTTCCAAGCTTCTCGTTTTCAGCCCCTGAGTTTTAATTTCCTTTCAAAATTACCCTATATAGCTATTCATAAAAATAATGTTACTATCAGATAAAAAGTAATTGCATAATACTCATATATATATATATATATATACGTGTATGTTACGGGCTCACATGTTAGATGACAATTCACAATATATATATATATATATATAGAGAGAGAGAGAGAAAGGATCAAGAGTAGAATTTTTAAATAGCAGAATGCCTTAAATAATAGAATTTTATCAAAACAACGTAGTTTTGATAAGATCTTGATGGCATTTTTGTAAATCTGGCGGTGGCATGGTATTTACAAAAATGCCACATCGCAGCCTTATCAAAACTACGCTGCTTTTGATAAAGTTCTATTATTTATTAGAGCTTCTACTATTTAAGAGTCTACTTCTTGATCATATATATATATATATATATATATATATATATATATATATATATATATATATATATAGGATCAAGTAAGGATTCTTTCTTAAAATGAGAGACTTTTTTTTTTTTTTTTTTTTTTAAAACAACTAAAAAAAAGTTTAATATTTTATGGAACTGAAATTTTTCATAATACAATGTTTTGGGTGTGATTTGAGTGCATTATAACAAACATGTATGTACGATGCAGCAGCATGTATCACCACCACTTTAGTATAGGTATTCAAAAGGCGCCCAAAATATTGTATTATGAAAAATTTCGATTCCATAAATATTAAACTTTTTTTTTAGTTGTTTTAAAAAAAAAAAAAAAAAAAAAAAAAAAAAATCCCTCATTTTAATAAAATAAAAGATCCCTTACTTGATCATTTCTGTATATATATATATATGTACGTGAGTATTATACGAGTTTTTTTTATGTAACTGTAGCGTTGTTGTATCCATAAAGCCGGTCCACTGTTTTCACACTGGTGGTAATAAAAGATGGATAAACCCACTCTCTCTCTCTCTCTACTCGTTCTCCACCGCTCCGCAATTAAACAATCTTTGTTTTTTTTCCCTATTCTTCGTCTTCTTTTGCATGGCACTGCAAGGTGTTTCCTTCTCAACAAACTGAGCTAGCACCTTCAATTTTCCTTCTTCTCTATATACATTACGTTATTCCTCTGTTTTTTCTATCTTCATTTTCTCTCATTCTCTGTTTCTATCTCTTTCTGTATTTCTTGAGGAATCCCAAAAGGGCTTTGCTTTTGATTGTTAATCTTCATCTGGGTTTCGCTTCTTTCCTTATTTCCTTACTTTTAAATCTATTTCTTTCATTTTTGGTGGAGTTAAGTTTGTTTTTGAAGATAATGGCGTTTGGGAACTACTGGGATTCTGATAAGATGTGAGCTATAGTTGTACTACGTGTTAAATCCATTTGATTTTAGTTTTCTTTATTTCTACTTGCTTTTTTGTGCTTATTTGATTTGGGATTTTTAGGCTGTCGCTGTACATTTATGAACATATGAAGAAAAAGAACATGCATGAACTTGCTGAGTTATTTGCCAAAGAGGCAAATCTTGACCTTGAAGGAGGTTAGTACTTTTTTCTCCACATTATTTTTGGATAGTTTTCTTTCAATGAAAGAAGAAACTTGTTCATGTTTATTTTTGTGTTTTGTTATTTCCACTTGATAAAATTGATATTTCCACAAGCTCTTACTCAAAGGAATGTAGGTCCTATTTGTTATTAATATGAGAGGAGTCTTGCAAAATATCAGTTTCTCTTCTAAAAATATCAATATCAATTATTTGTGTTTTATTCATAAAGTTCCTCACTTGAATTTGAGTTATTAGTTATTTTTCTGGTTTGCTCTTAATTTTTCACAAGAGTTTTACAAGGCTGTTGTCACATGAATACTATACGGGACCCAAATTTATGTGAGTAAGGCCTTGTTAAAATATCAAAATTTTCTTGTGAAAATTATTCAGTTAATTAATTGCTGGAATTTTGCCTTGGTAGTTATCTGATGACTTTTTGTTATATAATTAATTACTTGTAATTTTATGATGTCCAATTAAATGTCTGAAATTGGAAAGCAGTCAAGATGTTCGCGCAATTATGTTCTTGTCATTTAATTAATTGAAGAATGATGCGTTAAGTCTCTCATGCAAGTTGAATTTTATAGTTATGTCTGAAGTTGTTACAATCCGTCTGATTATTGATTTGAATGTTGTATTTTTTGCTGTAGTGTCTATGTCTCCTGAAGGGTTTTTGGCTGAATGGTGGGCAGTATTCTCGGCCGCATACTTCTTGAGGAATCCGGCCGATCCTGCGAACAAGGTAGAATCCACTGGAAAGGTCTTGTTTGATGAACTTGAAATTCTTATCTTTTGTATAAGTTCCTGTTCGTAATAATGTATCTGAGAAATGTTTCAATTGATTCTCAGGATTCATTGATGGGGAGCTTGCTACAGAATATAAGCCCTGTGGAGCAAACTCCTGAAATGAACCAGCAGGGTGCTGGCAATTCTCAGGAAATAATGATGGGGGACACGCCACAAAACGTATTCCCCCTAGTGGCAACTCCTGGACCAAGCCAGCAAATGCCTGGCAATTACCCTATCCATACCGACTTTGGTAATGTGGTGGGGCAGCCATCAACTAGTTCATTCCCAAGTCCTGGAATGAACCAACCGTGGGCTGAAGTTCCAGCTCTTGAAATGAACCAGCAGGGGGCTGGTAATTTTGCTGTTAATACCGACTTTGATACTATGCTGGGGCAACCATCGGCAAGTTTGTTGCCAACTCTTGGAATAAACCAGCGTAGGGCTGGTAAGCGTCCTATCAATCCTGACTTTGACAAGGCTCGACCAACAGCTGCAAGTTTGTTGATTGGAGAGCGTCCTAGTATTCCGTATGTGGAAAGGAATTCTAGTGGAAGGCTTCTTGATGCTGATAATAGGGCTCACTTAATGCCATCTTCAAGCAGTGCTGGGTAATTTACTTCAAATAAATTATCTACCCATCATACTGAATTGCATTTGGAGTTGGTTTTTGGGGTCTGTTGTGTTTGTGATTGAATCAATTCTCTTTGTGATTTTTGAGAAAACATTAGAAAAGAGTGAGAGTAATCTATGATTCTTATTCTGATTGAGATTGTAAAATTAGTTAAGACATTTTAACTTGATGTTTTCTTCTTATGATGCTTACTTGCAATCAATCGTGTATGACAATAAATGGGTGAACTTATCTTTCCTCTCACTACTAGAGATTGATTGCAAGTAAGAATCATAAACTTTGAATGTCATAATTACCTTTACAAGGTGAATCAGAATAATAATTATATACCCCATATTTTTGAATGATTTCTCAATAATCAAGAAGAACATAATCCTATCACAAGCACAACAGATGCTGAACCCACTTCAAGTGAAGCGAGTGAGCTGTAAAATTAGGTAACAAGTGAAAGCACAGTTTTCATACACTTGTTTTTCACAATGATATCATTGCTTCAAAAAAGTACTCACTCAAAGAATCTGGAAGTGCGGTTTTATTAGTAGTTAGGAAATTGCATCTGTAGCCATTAATTTGGCACTGATATCATGATATAGCATTAAGAGTTCGCTTAATTAGAGAATCTGGAATGATCATTGTGTTTTTTTTAAGGTAGTTGGATGAGGCTATTAACAATTTTTATCCTTGATACTTATGGATTGAGGTTTCTGATCTTTCTGATGTGCATTCATTTGTCACAGCCAACTACAGCGGCAAGCTTTTACACAGCCTCCACCATTGCGGGTTGCGAGGGTATGGTGACAACTATGCAGACAATTCTATTGAGCGTCATAGGTTTTATTAGTGAATGGAGATTAAAAGGTTTTTCTTTTGTTCCAGGATAATGGGCATGGCATTTCTCTGGGAAGATCCACCCAAATGGAGCCAACTCTTCCTGCAGGACTGAATTCCATAAATCCAACAACAGAACTTCGTGACGCTGGTTTGTTTGCTTTTTGGAATATATTTTTTTGATAATGGATTTGGTCTGTAGAGAAATTTGGGGCTTCATCGTATCTGTTCGCCTCTTAATAATTAATCAGTATTATGAATTTCAATAAGTTAGCTGATATCCACATTATGGTTATTGCGCTTTAACAAAATATTTTGGTTCTTTTATCTGGTAGGGCAAATTCAAGTAGCCCTTTTGCCTTTTAGCTTTTTATAAGTATGGTGTCTGATCTTGCTAGTACTGTTAGTTGCTGTTCACTCATTATATTATAAGTTTCCCCCTTGATGCACGCCTGATTGGATTATTTTGTATGGTTGTGCGAAGCTACTAATTTTCCAAGTATGTTGTGCATTATATATGAATACCAGCTTTTTGACTCGTGCATTATTTTTTGTAATCTCGCATATAGGGAGGCCGGGAATTGTGCTCACATCTTATTCTTGGCTATTTCACTTTGTCCTCTTCCCTTAATTTGTGCTCTTGGATTCAGATTTATCAATCACCTTCTCTTCCAGTTCCTTTTCTTTTCGTTCCTCCTTAGTATTTGTTCCCTGATCACACTTCCATTAGGTTCGTATGTTCAGAAGACAGAGACTCCTTATAGTTTTAGGCCTTTTATTGGTGATTGGTAATAATAATGTGCTTTAGAGGGTAGATCTTACAAAGCCTCGTCTACAAATGTTTGTGCACTATGTACACTGGCTAACGAGACTCACTCTTACCCTTTTTCTTCATTGTTCAATGATTGGCAACTTTGATATTTCTTTTGGGGTTTTAGGAGAAGAATTCAACAATTTTTTTCATGCCTAAATATCTTTATTGGATTGAGTGTCCTTTCTCATGTCCATCCGGACATTTACTGTGGGTGCATTAAAGGTGTTTGATATTTCACATTTACAAAAGGACTGGAGGGCAGTCCTTTAAGGACTTTGTATATTGTTCAA
Organism: Panax ginseng; assembly: GCA_020205605.1. Lineage (NCBI taxonomy): Eukaryota > Viridiplantae > Streptophyta > Magnoliopsida > Apiales > Araliaceae > Panax > Panax ginseng. The sequence continues at coordinate 11,375,659 of CM035128.1, read as the reverse complement.
CTTTTGTTTGCTTTCTGCATTCCAGTGCTGAATCTCTTGATTGGCAAAACGAGCTATTACTGAAGGATGGCTTGTACTTCCTTTTTCTTCTAATAACTGTCTATAAATCTTTCCTTAAAAGAAGAAGAATTCAAAAATGCCAAATTAGAATACTGTAAAGTTAAAAAATATGTTGATGTGGATGCCAAACAATTAATGAAAATTGTTATGCCCATGAAGTATATAAAGTATGCCCTTCCTTACTACCTAGGCCAATATTAAGGCGTACGAACCCTCATGGCTAATACTTAGTCCTACAACACATTGAATTGGTTGGAAAAGTTTGCTTTGCTAGATTAAACTCTTTTAAAAGGAAAGGGTTGGGGTCTCTTGGTAGTACTTACCTCTATTTCTAGAAGTGTTTATGCCCTCCACTCGTTGTCTACATAAAGTATTTTCTTTGACCTATGCCTTGAAGAAGAGCATTCTTTGTTCAAGCTTGAAGTCGTTACCTGGTGGGAGCCACCAAGGCGAGGAACTAGTTCTAAAATAATTAATCAATCAAGCCTAGACCCATGGAAAATTTATTTTTGATGAAATCAATAAGCATTATCCTACTTCAATAGTTCTTGCTATAAAGAACGCACCATCAACTCAAAATCTTATAGATAGGTTGCACATACGCCACCGGATCGCACAATAGAAGAACACCAATAAAGTTATGAAAGATTTCAATTTATTTATCTCTAACTAGTGTAGACGAAGTAATACGAATATCTCTAGTAGTAAATCCATTTTCATCAGTCAGCTAGTTGGAGCGCCTTTGGGGTCGGGGTGGGCCCTTTATCTTTCCCTCACTCAAATTCTAACTCTGAGCTCAGATCTGAGCTCATAATCTGCTTATTGACTTAAAAATATGCAAGGGGCTTGGCATAAGGCAGGAGATGTGGTGTCATCTTCTGAGTCATTGCCTTCTACCATGATATTGATTTACCATAATCCAATCTTTAATTAACTTCAATTTTGTTGGGCCTCTTGATGAGCTTATTCGGTAACTTACATCTTTCGAACTTAATCCTGATCATTAGTCCATTCTACTCTTCAGAGTCACTTCATAGTTCCGATTACGCTCTTAAAATTTTTAAATATTTATTACTTAATAACAAATTCCTCTAAAAAGCATGATAATAAATACTTCACTTGAGATTAATCTCAATTTTAATTTGGAGTTATTTTGTTATTTTGTTAATAAATAAGCCAAGAAGAACTTACCTATTTATGTTTCTCTAGATAGAATTACCAACTCCTAAGCTTAAATGTTAGTAATTAACATTTAATTTTTATCTTTTTCAATTTCATATGGAATCTCATCATCCATACATAACAAATTGGTGTGGCATATTTATATCATAACGTTGTATATGAACGGGGTTAAGCGATCTGTCGAAATTGTGAGATGTAAAAATACAATTGGTAGGGGAGTGTTTTGCCTTAGAAGGGCAACTCTTTTCTCAAACTAGGAGTTGTCAAATCGAATTGGAGACTCCTGTATGTTCATTTCTACACTGATATGTATCTGTCGCTTTCTCCTCCATGTCAAAATGCAAGAGTAAAAGTAAAAAATGGGGGTGACTTCCCATTCGACCTCCCCAGTTTAATTGCTAAAATGGGACAGTAGATTTATTTTCAGAGCTTGCACACATGTTGGGGGTAGGTTGTTTAACAAAATCAGAAAAAATTATGTCTTTCACAATGGAAATGAAACGAATCTGATAAGTGAGATTTCGATTAAGTTTTTACATAATAATCTTCTTTTGTCCGACGAAATGATTCATCGAAATAATAAGTCACCAATAATATCAACACATCTAGGGAAAGTTCAAAATCATCATATAATAATCCAGAAATTGCAATAGAAAAGAAAAAAAGGAGGTTTGTAATGATTTTGAAATCTTTTCTACTAAGTAATCTAGTATCTTTATGCATGAAGATAATCAATTCGGTCGTTGTGACAGAGTGGAAAAGGGGAGGGGATTCTTAAAAGAGGGTACTATAAATATTTATTATTAGAGCATTAAAATGGGGAAAAGTTGGGTATCTGGTAACCATGTATGTCGGGGTATCATCGGCGATTTGACAACAAAAGTAATAAAAAATCCAATACTTTGATTTCCTTTTCGTAAGTCTCGAGATATGAGCAAATTCTAGCATATCGAATGAATGTTTTAGGAAAATATGAATCATGAATAAAAAAAATTCTATCAAAAATTTAGACGCTACATGCTCAGGTAATGCGAAACATGCCTTTATTTCTACGAAAACACTTGTAAACATCATATAGATTAAATTTTGTAGTGATACTTGTCATAACCTTTAAAAGTTACCAATCCACCATTTTGTAGGAAAAAGAGATGGACGATGTAACTGTTTTGAGCAATGTGTTTTTGTAAACAAGAGTGTTGTATCGAGATAGAGTTACACAACTTTTTTGGGATAGGTCAATTTGGCGAAAAGAATTTCACTCAACATAAGATGTATAATTAAGGATTCATATTCAACATCTTTGCACTCTCATGACTTTGATGATAATTTCGCCTACATTGTTATGGTGCCATATACTACAACCATTGATTGTTTTGTTTTATTTTAGAAAATTAGAACAATAAATCATAACTCAATGCCTTATATAAAACTACTATATAGAAATAACACAAATGTTTCTATTATATTGGAAAAGCAATACTAAAATAGTTTTTGAAAAATTAAACAATCTTTGCCTCCAAAAAGGGAACAACATGAAACTTAATAGTAGAAAAATAAGGTATGTGCTTGACTATACTATGTAAAGAAAGATTATAAGGTCAATATCTAGAGAAATTTCATTTACCTGGAGTGGTAGGAGGGATAAATTGGATATGGTCCTCATCTTTGACGTATTTTTGTAAATGGTTACTCACAAAATCAAAGCAGCATTCTCACACTTGTCTACTAGAGTACTTTGACTTCAAACTAAATGATGGCTGTTTTTGATATTTAAAAAAAGGACCTTACAAATGGTATAAGTAACGACTTTGTTTTTATTACGTTGGGTTCTTTACTATGAACCATAGAAATTTCTATAGAGGTGTAAACGAGCTAATTATGGTTTATTATCTATTTCTTGTCATAGTTTTAGAAATTTGTTATTCACATGCTCGTTTCTCTCATCTTAAACAAGTTGAATAATTCACCTATAGAATAAGCGTGGGCAAAATGGAAAGAAAGATCATAAAACATGATTTGTTAGATCCTTTATATACTCTTAAAAAAGCTCAATAAGTTATTCAATGAGTTTGAGTGAAAGCTCAATAAATGGAAAATTTTAAAGCCCTTAATGTAGAGATATAAAAAGATGGAAGCAAATTAATGCTTTTATGTATGAAAATATAAGTTACCTATAGAAGCAATAAATTCTATGTTAGGGGAGTTTGGTATAGTGCAGGATTAACTATAATGTGGAAAGAGAATCTTTTATTTGGATAAATGAAGAAGTTTTATTGATAGAATAAAGTATAGAAAGGGATGACAAAGAAACCTTCAATTAAACTAAGTATAGAAATACACAAAAACTAATGAAGCACTGCCCCTTGAACAAGGGTATGGGTACCCGTGTCCGACAATCGACACTTGGACAAAGGTATGGGTGTGAGACACTTCAGTTTAGTGTAAAATTTGGCGAAATTGTGGAGTATCCACGTCACTCTCTTCAAAGTACCCATATTCGTCTGACACTCCATCCGGTCCATATAACTTAGTCTAGCATTCTTTTCAAGTCATATACCTAATAAAATAGCAAAACAAGAACCACCTTTAAAGAATCGTGGAATTTATGTACTTCCCAAAATCCCAAACCTTACATGAAGGAAACTCTCCAAGGAGTAAAGGTCACCTAAGCCTCCTCAAAACTCTAAAAAGAAAATACCATAACCTTCATGCTATAACCCAATGAATAAAAATAAAAGTATTAACAAAAAAACGCATGACACTCTTAACTTTCTTACACGTGACACATATCTGGGCACAAGTATTTGTGTGGCCCTTTGCAACAACACATTAGTATTGAGACAATTGTAAATTACCAATCAAATAAAATCCTTAGTTTTGAGATTACCTTGGCTTTCCAAATATAAGAAGCTAAGGAAAATCACTTGGAGATTGAATATGAATAAAATAAATAAATAAAAAAGAATTGTAAAAAAATTGCCTAAAAAATCCAAAGACCATAATATTTTATCTGAATTATTAGAACAAAGAGAAACCTGTTTGAGAAGAACCAAAATAACAATTAAGTTTGTTTGCTCAGGATTATTTAAATTTCTAAAATAATGAAGTTCAAGGTAGGAAGATTGGGTTTGCCAGATTGATAACAAATTTTGCATGGGGTGCGGATGAAAACGGGTTGCTGCAATTGCCTTATCCTTGAATTTTATTCTATTTTGTAAATATGGATTCAATATAAAAGAGCAGTGTTCTGAAAATTAGGTTGGGCGCCACCCCGCTCTTGGAAATAATGGCTAGGCGCCCAAGTATTCAGGGTGGGGAGGACTTTGGCAAGCTAGGCTAGGCGGTCTAACTCCTTATTTCATTTTTTTTGCAATGCAAATTTACATTTTTACCCTCTTTTAGTTACCAAACAAAGTATATCTCTCATTTATTTATTCTCGGTATCTCTACTTCCGTCTTATCAGTTTCTCCGCCTTTATTTATTCCCGTTCTATACTATTAGTTTCATAATTTTTCTCTTCCTTCTTAGACAATGACACTCATTTAGTGATGTAGTTGAAATGCATCTCATTATTGTGGTTAATTATTTTTAAAATAATAAATACTAAAGAATAACCTTAGTTTAATTAAAAATATGAAAATTATATTGCTTAGGGCCACCTAGGAAACCTCCAGGATCCTTCCCGAACAAAAGTATGATTTTGATGACTAGCTTTTACCGCTAGCTCTTGACTTGGAAGAAAGTTAAAACTTCCTTGAAAAAAAACCCGCTCACTGAGGAATAAAAAGGGAGGATAGGTTGGTTCAAGGACCCATTGGTTAATGGAAAGAGGACCTCCTAATTCCTGGACGGAGCCGTATGGTGAGCCTCTCCTTTGAGAAGGGTGTAAGACCACCACCTATTAGGCCAGACAGACGAGGGGTCCACAGAGTTGCATACCTACTCACATGCTCCATGCACATTGCTCTCTCCAGGAGGTTGGCCGCTTTCCTAGATCTTCCCATTTCCAAGAAGAATGGCTACCTCTGCTGCCCTAGGTCAAAGGTACCTAGTGCCTAGGTTTAGCCTAACACTGAAAAAGAATGAAAGGGGATTAGTGCTCACACACTCGGTTGTTTTGGAATTAAATTAATGATTGATTACCTTTTAGTACCCTGACAGAGAAGACAATTGTAGATGGAAGTGATTGTAGATCATTTACATTTGCTATATCAGTATACTTACTCCTCTTTCTTCTTTTTCTTCTATGTTCTTCTCTTTTTTCATCAACTTCCATTTTTTCTTTTTCTGATCTACTTCTTTAATAAAAATCTTCTTTTATGTGTCACAAAATTTCGGTGATCGGGTGCCTCCCTATTGCAAAGTGCGCCGAGAACTGCCTAGGTGAGGTAACAACTATGGTGAGTAGCAAAAAGATATCATACGGTTTTGGAAAGGGGTATTAAAATAACTTTATTTAAACAACCAGACTTGTTATCTTTAAATTATTATTGAATCTTGAATCAAGATTAGATTAAGATTTGGTGTACCTTTATTCTTTGGACAGTTTGCTTTTTGTGTAAGGTGTTGAGACTTTGGAAGATATAAGGATGCTAAGATAATTTGGAATATGTGTTTGTTTTGCTATTTATAAGGTATATGGACGAAAAGTATTGTTAGAATTTCCAATGATACCCATCTCTCTCTTCTCTTCTTTCAGACATGGTTTAATTTCTAGTATCGCTCTAGGCTTATACTATAGGAGCTTTTAGAGGTGGTGTTATTTCAGATGTTCATACAGATTGGCGGCAGCACTTTATCATTTATTCCTTATTTTCACACTTGATTTATTTGGAGGACTCCTACTCCCTTCCCGTACTCTCTTTTCCATTTAATAGAATTTCTTCTTTTTATCCAAAAAAAAACTGAAAGAAAAAGATTAGATCAATAACAGGTTGTTCACCTATGCTGCTTTGAAGGTGCTAGAAAACTTGTCATGTCTAGGGTAGTTCTCTCCTAAACCCTTGATAAATTTCTCTTTGTCAAGCTGAAGCCTAGAGGTATTTTTTTTACAGAGAAAGGTTTATATTAAATTGAGGAAGATTCTAAAATAGTATATATCTCGTCATACTATTTTAATCACTTTATGCAGTTGTGAATAATTTAAACTTAAATGAATAAGAATCTATCTAGAAATTATTTTTTAACAAAGTGCACTCACAGATTGTTTATATCTTGGTCATTTGTATCAAGCAACAAATTTCTTAGCCCCTGTTATTAATTTATTAATTACATGTTTTTAATATGTTTTCTTGAAAGAAATTCCAGGTGAATGCCAAAGTTGTTTATACATTTCTTTCATTCTTCCAGTTAATTTTGTTCTGCACAGTTTTATGTACTCCCTCAGTTTGAGTTCACTTTGCCCATGGAGGTATTCCGAAAGCCGAACGTGTAATCTTGTGTTTGTCTTTATTTGTTAGTAGACTAATTATTGTAATTGTGATGTTACTTGTGAATTTCCAGGAAGATTTATGTATTCCATGTGGTTTCAGTTCTTTGGTCATAAATCATAATGATTAGTATTGTGCTTCTTTTTTTTCCCTTTTATCTCAAAGCTGATATATATATATTCACAATTATGAGTGTTAATGGTTGTAATTTTGTACTTTATAGAGAAGAATAAAGGGAGCAGCCAAATGCCATTGCCAGGGGAGGCGATCAATGTAAGTGGCATCGCATCTGCTACTAGTTTCATTTTCAGCTTCTGTTGCATATTCTGTCATGAGTTCACAGGCATGATAGCGTAAAGGAAATACTTATTGGGGTAATCTATTAATAATATATCATAGTAGTTGATGAAAGTTTAATCATAGAAAAAAAGGGAGAAGAAAAGTATTGACTGTTTAATGTTATGTTACAGTTATAATTACTTTTGTTTTTGGTTACAGAAATTACTCCCTTCGTCCTCAACTTAAAGACATTTTCCTTTTTAGTCTGTCCCAAAATTGGATACATTTCTATTTTAGGACAATTTAAAATGGTATGATGTTCCTAATTTGACATTATTTTTTGATATCATATCTATCATCACACCACCACTAAAAAATTCTTAGCAAATATTAAGGGTACGTTTGAGCAACGTATTTATGGAGGGCTATGGTAGAATCCAATAAAGAATATACTTGCAGTTTAATCGAAGTTTACAACTTTGGCTGAGTAGGATTTTTTGTTGATGGGTTGATACGGATACCAATAAGAAGTTCAATATTGGAGAGTCCCTGAAGAATAATTGTAGGGCTCAACAGAATCCATGACTTAATTTCCCCTTCCAGAATTAGACCTTTGGGCCATGTATGCTTGTACACAATTCCCTATGTGATAGGTGGATATTTTTTACCCATATCATTAGATATTATTTACCGTCCTGAGTGATAAATCTACAATGACTGATGGAAGTGCAATAAAAGCAGTTGCAGTAAAAATTAACCTTTTAAGTATTAATGATTTATTGGGCTATTTGTTTGTATATAATGTGTAGCAACATAAAGCTTTGTTACACACACACACACACACATATATATATATATATTATTCTTGTCCTTATAATAACTATTTTTTAAATCAAAATTGATTATCAGATCAGTGCCCCTACAAGAGGAACAGCTGAGAATCAAAGTATGGCTCCTATGACACAAACTGCAGAAAAGCAACTGGAGGATCTGTTGCAGCATCAGTTACCTGAGGTTAGTTGAGATGATTTAGACTATCAATTTTGCTGAAAGAACAACATATTTGTATCAATATTTTACCTGAGGTTAGTTGACATGATTTAGAAACTGGAGTGTAATTTGTATACAACCATTCCACATAATTTTCTGATACACTAATGTTTGAATCAAAATTGTGGAAAGCGGAAGACTCCATCCAATTTGCTTGCTGGTGAGACTGCTTGGGTAGGCTATACTATATAACTCACGGGAAAATGAACTCAGCTTCTCTTTAGGTTGAAATTATAAGTGTATTGAATTATTCTGCGCATATCATATTTGTGCAGTTTCCAAAAGTTTTGTTGCCATTTTGTTGCTTGCTTCTCTCATGCCATTCTCTTTCAATGTAAAAATATAAGTTATCTTGATATGCTCCGTACCTTGTATCTTGTTCCCCTCCTAATGTTATTCATTTTTTTTAATTGAATTTCAGGGTGGGACCAATACTGATGGTTTTATATCCATTGAGGATCTGAAATCTTTTTTATTAGGCGATGATGATATGAGCAATTCTTTCAACGCGTTGAGACAAACTTCTTCTGCTAGCAACAGTATTGAACTTAAAGGTATATCATTAGTTCTTAACTTCCATGGTTCATATAATGGATGATTCATATCAATTCATGGTCTGAATTTTCGAAATAGAAGACTGTCATCTTCATTGTTCCCTTGGAAATATTATACTCCCTCCGTCCCAGGCAGTATTCTAAAAATCTCCGCCTAAGCACTAGGCCCCCCTTGGTGTCCCGCCTAGGTGCTAAGCCCCTCCTTGGCGCATCGCCTAGGTGTTAGCCCCCTGACACCTCACTTAGGCCCAAGGCGGCAAAAACACCCCTCTAGGAAATTAGGCGGGGTCTAGGCGGAGAGTTTTTTTTTTTTAATAACTATCCAAACCAGATCTTGATATATTTATTTTTTTAATGATTTACCATATTCATAATACAGATTGTAGCATATCAAATTACAACAAGAAGTGAACAATATCAAGTCAAAATGGATAATTTTATTATAGTTGTAATTTTTTGAACTTGTACCAACTTTAAATTATATAAATGATGATACATTTATAATATTTAATTTAATTCAATATAATTCTTAAATTTATGTTTAGTTTCTTCAGTTTTAATATTGAATTAAATTCTTGAAATTTTAAATTTTATTATTTAATAGCAATCTTGTTTATGAATAAAACTAATACGTTAAAAATATGTTTGAACTTTGAACAATTGCATGCTTGTGTTTTAACTTTGACATTAACAATATGGATATGTGTTTGAACTTCAAGCAAATGCCTTTATTATCTTTATTATAGATTGTTTTGCTTTATATTATTGTTTTGTTTGGATAAATGTTAGATAAAATATTAAAATTGGCTTAAAATAAAAAATTCCACCCAGGCCCCGCCTAGGCCCCCCTAGGCGCTAGGCCCCCTCCGGCCGTCCTTCTTTCCGCCTAGCGCCTTTTAGAACATTGGTCCCAGGATAAAAGTCCTGGTTGACTTTTTGCGCATATTAAGAAAGAGGATAAAATGACAAAATTGTCCATATTTAAATTCTCATTTAATTGCATAGTTTTTTGCACATTACTAGTGATGCTCCATAAATATGCATAGAGAATAGAAATATAACAATTAATAATAAGAGTATTATAGGCAAATTATTGTAAAAAATAGATCATTTAAGGAAAGTAGATATTTAACTTGAGACTACCTAAAATAGTAATAAAGACTTTTATCCTGGGACGGATGGAGTATATATAATCTTTTTTGATGGTATAATGCTAGTAAGAAGTGTGACCTTTGGAGTTGGCCTATAAATTGTGTAACCAAATATTTAAAACAGACTTCTGTTTTGAAGAGGTTGGCAGCTTCCAGGCAAGTAAAACAGAGATTCTGCGGTGCCATTTTTCATCTGAGGGAAGCCTCTTAGCTTGTGTTGGAAGTGAGAGTAAGGTTTGATCCTATTAAATATTAATCTTCAATCTTAAGCTCAATGCTTGGTTAAGGTCAATTGAGCTTTTCTCATGAGCCAAGAACTGATAGTATTTTTCCTGTACCAGATCACGGTTTGGAATATGGATAGTTATGATTTTGTTAATGACTGGGAAGGGCATTTTCATATCATTAAGGATGTTCGATTCAGACCAAGTTCAGCTCTTCGCAACATCTTCTTTTGATAGAACTGTTCAAATATGGGATGGAAATAGAGTATGGGATGAAAAAAGAGTAAGTATTTTCCTTTGTCCCACTTCTATATAGCCCTTTATTACCTTTGCTTTAGAAATATCTTTAAAATTCTATTTTTTAGTTTATAGAAGACTTCATTTTCCCAATGTGAGCAAGAACTTGTGTCACTGACATCAAATTATTTAGCTGATGTTACACTTGACATTGTTCCTCCTCGTAGCTTACAGTTTATGCCCATAATATGCTGACACTTGCATGGAACACATGTAGGCACGGAAGACCTATGTATAAATTTTTGCATTCCACCAGTATGTCCAAGTATACAGCTGTTGACCATTTTGTTGCAGTATTATCATAGGATTGTAATTTTTCAATTGCACTACTTCTCATGATTTATCCTCTCGAAACCTGACACATGGAAAATAAGTATAAGCTTACGTCGTAACAACTTAGTGAAAACAGGGAAATGGTGTTAATGTCACGGTCTAAACATAAAAAACTAGTAAACTTAACAAATCAGACAAGCTATTGAAATTATTTCACTGTGGCCTCGTGGAGGTAAACATACACATTTAACTGTATTTGAATACATATATATGATTTTTATACATCTCAATAAGTTTTTAGAACTAATATCTCTTTCTTGGCTTCTTACATTAATAATATCTGCTTATCTTTTCACAAGGTAACATCTTTCAAAAGAGCTCTCGTACATCTCTCAGTTATAACTTAATTAGCAGATGAGATTGCAGTCTAGTGACTTGTTATCCTTTCAATACTTTACTTGATTGTATTTATTTATATGCTTTTGATAACTATATTTGATTCGCTATTATTTCAATGTCCTCCTTTCTTTCTGTTTGAGTTTGACTCTCTCTCTCTCTCTCGCGTTTAGTTCTCCTCTCTTTACTTATATTAGTTGAAGATATAGTGCTTACATGTTTGCTGACATGTTAGTGTAGCCATATAAATCTCTGATGAAGCTCTCAGGGCATACTGAGCCAGTGTTGTCGCTGGATTTCCACCCAAGAGAGGCGGATCTCCTATGCTCTTCCGATAGTACTGGTGAGATCCGACTGTGGAATATCAACGAAGTTGCTTGCATACGCATATCTAAGGTCAGGCTGTGGTCACAGAGTAAACTCTTAATTGCTTTTTTAACTAGTAAATTTGGACCATCCTTCAAAACTCTGATTTACAGGAAGCACATTTTTTTGTGAGAGTGCAGGTTTTAGCTTAACATATGGTAGTCTTTATTGATCCCTTTCAGTTTGACTCTTGTGAATTTAAAATATATGCTTGGAATATCGTAAAATCATAGATTCATAATATGAAAGGCAAGCACGCTTCAGGGGATACCATAAAATCATAATATGAATGGCACATACTCTTGGGGGATATATCCAGTCAACAAACCACAGATTTCTCTCTTTGCTCGGTCAAAGTTGAAATCTGCAGATGACTGTCCAACTTTGCAGCTGAAAATAATTACCTTTCAACTTGATACAAACCTTTCTTTCCTGATTGTGTTTTTAATCTTATGTTATCTTGTTATCGTCCTCCTCCTATAAGGAAGCTCTCTTCAAATGGTGTAGAAATTGCGATTGAAGCATCAGAAATAGCCAATCTATCCATTTCTATTATCAAGTCACTTTCGTCCAAAGTTCAGTTTTTGTGTTGTCAATGTGCTTTATATACTGTTTCTTTGAAGATAATACTCTAATTTTTAACTCCCTGAAGAAAGAAATGTATTCACAATTCTGTAAAATAACTGCAGGGAGCTAGCAGGCAAGTTAGGTTCCAACCCGAAGTTGGGAAGCTTTTGGCTGCTGCTGTAGGAAATACTCTCAATCTTATAGATTTTGAGACTAATATTGTTTGCTATCGATTGGAGGTATGCCTGATGATATAGCCTGTATGTTCAAGCCTGCTAGAACTATTAGCAGAGTGAACTGTTTTTCATGGTCTCTTTATTTTCTAGGGGCATGTCAAAGACATCCGCTCAATTTGTTGGGATACTACTGGCAATTATATTGCCTCTGTCAGTTCAGACGGTGCGAGAGTGTGGTCAATAGTGTCAGGTGGAAAATGCATTTCTGAACTGCCTTCCAGTGGCAACAAGTTTGAATCATGTATATTCCATCCCAGTAATTCACAACTCTTGGTTATTGGTTCTCAGAAGGTATTTAGTCTTCAATCTATATCTTCATCACTCTTCATGTGGGGTCCTGTAACTCCTGTTTACTAGATCAATCTACTCTGTCCATTTAATTTGCTGGGGCTGTTGTTGTTCAGCAATTTAGCATTCCTTTTATTTAATTTAATCATCATAAACTTAAAAGGAAATTTTTATGAATTTATTCTCTCTAGGACTCTAGTTCACTAAAGCAAATTGTGTTTAAATAAATCTAGGTGCAATTTCTTTCTTATATGAATTATATTCCACTAAAACAAATGGAACCTAGATAGAGCCGGAATGAATTTTGTTTCCTATATTTTGTCCTCATGAAGAGAATAGTTGCCGCTACTTTTGCCTATGCATAAACTCTTATTTTGATGAGGTGGTATGGAAGCCTACACACATCCCCAATTTTCTAATAGGAATAGGGAGTTTTGAAATCTAATACTGCAATATCTTTCTAGTTCTAATTCGTTACACTGTCTTTGTTCCACAAAAAAAAAGTCTCATTTGCAAAATTGCAAACTTTAAGGTTATATTTTTGCTGCATATTTGCCGTGAATATAATGATTGTGTAGTTTAGTAGTGGTGGCAGGATAGTGAAATTGTGATGTTAAACTTGAGCGCATTGTGTCATTTTATAATATAAAGAATAAAAATGGGACTCTTTTTGTGGAACAAAAAATTTGGCAAATGAGACTTGTCGTGGAATGGAGGGAGTAGTATAATATCTTAAGCTCTGTTGTGGAATCTTATTGTTCGAGTTTTATTGCAGTTGCTCAAGATATGGAATCCAACCGAGAGCAATGAAACTTTGAACATTAATGCCCATGATGCTGTGATCTCTGGACTGGCAGCTTCTCCTCAGAGTAAATTGATGGCCTCTGTAAGTCATGACCAGAGGATGAAGTTATGGAGATGATACTTTTTCTCTCTTACTCTCTCTGTTTTGGTGTATTAAGATGATCTGACATTTGAGGAGCCGCTACAGTTGGATTTATATATAGTGCGATTTGTGAATAGAAGATCCACCTTTTTTCAAGAATACAGGGTAATAGGTATATAGATAGATACATGGGCTACACTGAATAAGTAGTTACAAATTATAACTAGATGAGCAGGCTTCAGCATTCATTTGCAATGTCAAAGAGTTGTTCTTCTGTGCTGTTGTTGTGTGTATATTTGGACTTAGATAATGTATCAATTAACTGAGATGATTTAATTACTGTAGTAGTAAATACTTGTTAGTGAACTTCAGAGAAATGAAAATTATGAAAATAGATGATTTCTTGCTTTTTGACTAGTGGTCTTAAGTATTGGAATTGCAATAATCAGGTGGTTTGAAATGGACAGTCTAATGTAACATTTTATGAATCTCAATTCTCAACCCCCTTCAAAGTACAAAGAGTTAGAGGAACCAAACTTTACAGTCCAGTATTACTATGGCTAGTTTGCTGCAGATTCAACCATTTTATTTTGACACCAATTGTAGATCAGTAAGGACAAATGTTGATCCAATAGGTCATGATTCTGCATTAGACCCTCTGCAACTATTGGATCCTCATTCTCTCCTCTTAACTCATCTAACTACCAACTATTTGTTCAAGTGGTGTAATATTTTTGGATGACTGTAATTGATAGGTTAATACTATTGGTACTAACAGTTGTTTTACAGGTACCCCTGTCCATAAATTTGATTCTTCTGCCTTTCTTTTTGGTGATGCCAAAAGGGAGAGAAGTAAAATATAAGCAGTGTAGCTTATATTATAGCTAAAAGCAGTTTCTCTATAAATGTCATGTAGTTGGACTACATAAACTGTTATAACTGCCATGAAAGCCATATAAACTGGTATGGGATTGTGGGTAGGTAATACAGCTCACAAATTGAATTTTTTCAAAAAATTTAAAAACAAGTTTTTCAAAATTTAAATTTAATGCATAAAATTGGGCACCAAAATGCAAAATTTACTTTGTGCCAATTTCTCTTTTAAACAAGCTTAAAGGCAATTTCTCTTTTAGACAAGCTCAAAAGAAATTTCTCTTTTTAACAACATAAAACACCAACTTCTCTTTTATGGTGAATAAAACAATTTCTATTATTTTTGTAGCAAAAATTTGGTTGAATCATGTCCATTGAATTCAAATTCAATTGACTTCATCTCTTTATTTTTCATTGGACCAAACTAGCCCAAAAAAAATAGTTTTTCCTATAAATCAGCCTTCATTCATAGCACTTCACCATTTTACAAATTCACAAACTTACAAAGTTAAATCTCTCCTTACCTACAATTTAGAAGGCTTCGAAATGCTCTTCTATTCTCAATTTAGAATTTCATCTTTTGAAAAGAAAAATTGGTTTACAATTATTTTGAGATAATTTATTGAATTTATATAACATTTATATCTCTCAACTGTTATAAATTCTAATGTAGATATTGTTCTACATTGTTATATTTTATAGGGCTAATTACACTTTTTTTACATGAATTATCATCAAATTCATAATTCGGCCCCCAAAAAATTTAGTCTTATAATTTACTACATCAAGTGCCTAATTTGATACAATTTAGCCCCCAGTTTCCGAATCGGCTAAAATTGGCCGGAATACTTGACCCGCACAAGAATTCGATCGGATTTTGTGTATTTAATACTAGTTGACCGTATAAATATACGGTTTGACTTAATTTAAAAAAGGACTATTTACAGTTCTGTTACATTAAGTACAATGATTCACCCCCCCCAAAAAAATTTGAAATTATAAATATAATAATTTTTAGCCCTTTAAAAAAAAGTAATTAATATCGTAGAAATACGGTATAAAACTATAAATACAATTTAAAATTATAAATATTTATAAATCAAATTATAAAATTATAAATACAATTTGTAAAATTTAAGTTGTGATATAATCAGTAAAACTTAAGATTTAAAATTTATAATTTATGATATAATTTATAATTTGCAAGATTTAAGTTGTAAAATTTATACATACAATTTATTAAGTTATAGATACAATTTTAAAATTAATTATTTTTTATAAATACAATATATGTATTAACTACTGTTTGTTTAAAGAATACAACAGAAAACGGATGGAAATAAAGTGTTGGATAAACTAATTAACTACTATTTGTTTGAAGAATCTTTTAACTAATTAAATAAAGAAAACTGACATTTTCACATGACTTTTTGATATTTTCACATGAAAATCGTTGCTATAAATCCTATAGCGACGATTTTTATCGTCGCCATACAACTATAGTGACACTTTTTATGTGAAAATATCAATTTCTTAAATAAAAACAACTCACTTCAAATCCAAAATACATTACCTATATCGTCTTATATACCTTCTCTCTTTGCAACTCATTTTTTGCACACCATCTCCTCTCCTTATTCAATGGCGATAATCAGCCTTTGTAAAATCCCAAATTTTACGAATAAAGATTTAATTTTTCTCAAAATATTTTTTTTATTATGGTGTGGATTTGATATAATGTTATAGTTGTGGGTAATATTTATAAATTTTGCAAAGTATGCAAGTTGTTATATAATATTCGATTGGTCGGGGAATATTCGTTTTAATAGGGAATATTCGTACGACGGCACAATCATTGGTGGACCCCACAACGAAATTATTGTCGGATTGAGAAAACGACAAAAATAGTTTTATGAAAATAACGGTGGAAGTTTTACCGTTAATACTGTTGAACTACTCGGTAGTAAAAGTACAGTAATATGTGTGGTTGTATAGTAGCACACGGTATTAATTATTGATGCTTACGTGAGAAAACACTCAGTTTTGTTCAATTATTGCTTGAAGAATTCTTTGCGATAGTATCTCACGTTATTTGATTCAATTATTTCGATTGTTATATTATATATATAAGTTTTGTTTTATTAGTATTATTAGTGTAATAAAACAAAAAAACTTTTTATATAAACAAAATACTTTTATAAAGTTGTTCGTTTTATTAGGCAATAATTAGAATATATTATATTCTATTATGCATAGTATTTTGCATAGTAATTTTTTTTTATATAAAATGAATACTTTTATAAAGTTATTTATTTTATTAGACAATAAATAGAATATATTATATTTTATTTAAAAGATTTTTGTTTTATTAGAATATTTTATTAAATCAATACAGACCGTCCGTTTAAAAAGTAAATCAATCGGACCGTTCATGGATTAATTCTTATTAGATCCATTCTTCTATAAGTAGAAGTTCATTCCTTCATTATTTCTTACGAATTCTTTGAAACTAGAGAAAAATTATAGAGAAAGAAGAAAAGTATTCTCGCTACTTCACTTTTTCAATATCCGGTTCTTTAAAGGTAAGTGGTATTATTTTTTCATATTCATGAAGAGAACTTCATTATTCCATTATTTATTATTACATTGGAATAACTTTCGTATATATGCGGTACACCCTATACTTGGTGAAATTCTTACGTTATTCCATTCTTTATTATTCTTGGAATATCACATGCAATGCGTTTTACGTGGGACACGGGTTCCATCTTTATTATTCTGTTGGAATATCACATACATCGTTTTTACGTGGGACACGAGTTCCGATTATATATTATTACGTTGGAATAAACTGTCTGCCAAATACCGCATGCATGGTGATTTCATTGTTATTCCATTCTTTATTATTACATTGGAACATCACGCCGATGCCGAATTTCACGACTGGTTCCGTTATTTATTATTCATTGGAATAACTTACATCTGACGTCGCATGCATGGTGATTTCTTTTGTTATTCCATTCTTTATTATTACATTTGGAATATCTGCTTCGGTCGGTGCGTATTACGCTGACTAGTTCCGTTATTTATTATTACATTGGAATAACACATACATGCTAATCCGCATGCATGATGATTTCTTTTGTTATTCCATTCTTTATTATACTCGGTTGGTTAAAGTTTTGACTTCTATACTCCATGAAATTAGTGGAATATCCTTGATATTTGCGCTTCATCCGATATCTTTTCATGGAAATATTCTTACGAGCATTCTTGAATTTTACTCTACAAAAAGTATCATGTTGACAATTTGGACGTTATTAGTTCTGGATAATTTAATTCTTGAATTTGTTTTATTGAATTCTTATATCATTGTCATCATCCTCATGTTTATATTTTGTTGAAAGTCGTATGTGGCTTTTGTAGTGCATAGATGGACTTGGTATGATTATGACCGAGGATTATTCGGTATAATCATGACCGTAATGTTACAAATGATGTGAAAAAAAGTCCTCGTTGGCCCGTAGTGCATTGATGGGCCGGTTTTTGGTATGATTATGACTATGGATTCTCTTGAAGAGGAGCAAAGATGAATTATTTTATGGCATGATCGGAATAGTTGATGAAAACACGATTATCTTTGGCCCATAGTGCATGGATAATTCGTGGTCGTGATCTTAAATAATATCCTTGGCCTATAGTGCGAGGATGATTTGATGATATGGATTATTTATTAAAATTTGAGTCTTAGCGATAAAAGTGATGAAAAACTTTTAAATCATAAAAGATAGTAGATTTTATTCTCTACTTGACTCTTTTAATGGATTGTTTGTTAAGATTGTAGTTAAACTTGATGTCTATTGTATTTTATCGGTTTAACATTGTTGAAGACTAATGATAATTTATTACGTATTATCTTAGTCATAATATTTTTTCTTAGGCTAGTTGAGCTCACCCTTTCTTTCAACATTCTCTTCAGAAATGAGAATATATATTTGGGACTAGTCGAGGGAAGCGGAGTGATAGTCCGGATGATAGCATTAGTAGTCCTCACTATTACGTTAAATAGTGTGACAATAAATGTAATGAGGACTCATTTGAGTGTGGATATTGTCTAGATGACAATATTCTTATTAAAACTCTCAGCTATGTTTTGTCGTATGGTATACACGACGTTTGTATAATTAAGTTGTATTTGTATTTTGTACCATGTATTTGGCGACTCAAGATGGGTGATGTGTGACGCCCCCAAAATAGGTATACAAAACTCATTCTGAGTCGTCAAAATACATGGTACAGAAACAACTACAACTTTATTAAAACAACACAAACTGTGAGTTTAAATTCAAATATTGTCATCTAGACAATATTCACACCCAAATAAGTCCCCATCATAATTATTGATATATTATTTTACAAAAATGGTGAGGACTACTAAAACAACTTCTAGATCCGTCATTCCATACCCCGACTAGTACTCATTTGCATTCTCGCCTCCCGAGAAAAAAAAATGGAACAAAAAGAAAAGGGTGAGCTCAACTAGCCCAGTAAAGAATATTATGACTAAGATAATATAGAAAAAATTATCGTTAGTCTTCAACAGGGAAAAATCTGATAAAATACAATAGACAACAAGTTTCAGATCAATATTCGCAGCGATATATTGACCAGGAACCGTTGACTTTGACTTTTCTGGGACAGCCTTTTGAGTCACCATCCTCGCTGGACTTGGTTTCGCTACAGTGCAATCTCGAGCTATATGTCCTTCCTTTCCACAATTATAACATACCTTAAACTTGTGACGCCCCCAAAATAGGTATACATCACCCATCTTGAGTCGCCAAATACATGGTACTAAATTCAAATACAACGTGATTATACAACAGTCGTGTAAAATACGACAAAATACATGCTGTGAGTTTTAATACAAATATTATCATCTAGACAATATCCACACTCAATTTAGTCCTCATTATATTTATTATCACACTATTTAATGAGAATAGTGAGGACTACTTAAGACACCATCTCGGACCATCACTCTGTTCCCGATTAGTCCCGGCCACGTTCTCATTTCTGAAGAGAACAATGAAAGAAAGGTGAGCTCCACTAGCCCAAAGAAGAAATATTATGACTAAGATAATGCGAGAATAAATTATCATTAGTCCTCAACGATGTTAAACCGATAAAATACAATAGACATCAAGTTTAAGCTGCGGTGAATATGCAATCCATAAAAGAGTCAAGTAGAGAATAAAATCTACTATCTTTTATGATTTAAAAAGTTTTTTTTATCACTTTTATCGCTGAGACTCAGCTTAATAAATAATCCACATCATCCCTGTACTACGGCCAAGGATATTCATTAGGGTCACGACCATAAATTATCCATGCACTATGGGCCAAGGATATTTGTGTATTCATCAATGGTCATGATCATGCCAACAACTATCCATCAATGCACTTCGGGCCAATGAGGACTTTTACCATATCATTTGTAACATTACGGTCATGATTACACCGAATAATCCCGGGTCATAATCATACCAAGTCCATCTATGCACTACAGGCCACATATGACTTTCAAAAATAATATAAACATAAGGATGATGACAATGATATAAGAACTCAATAAAACAAGTTCAAGAATTAATTTATTCAGGAACTAATAACGTCCAAATTGTCAACATGATACTTTTTTGTAAACTAAAATTCAAGAATGCTCAGAAGAATATTTCCATGAAAAGATACTGGATGAAGCGCAAATATCAAGAATATTCCACTAATTTCTTGGAGTGTAGAAGTCAAAACTTTAACCAATTTGAGTATAATAAAGAATGGAATAACAAAAGAAATCACCATGCATGCGGTACTTGTATAAGCAAAGTTATTCCATCGAGAATAATAAATAACGGAACTGTGTCAAAGGCGTAATACGACTTGCCAAGCGGGATATTCAATGAATAATAAAGAATGGAATACAATGAAATTACCATGCACGCGGTACTTAGCATGAGAGATAGGTTATTCCAACAGAATACTAAATGAGCGGAACTGGTCGTGAAATTCACACCAACAGGATGTTCCAGCGAGAATAATAAAGGCGGAACCGGTCCGGCAGAAAAGCAAAACATGATATTCCAGCAGAATAATAAAAGCGGAACCGGTCCGGCAGAAAGCATGATACAAGATATTCCAACGAATAATAAAGAATGGAATACGAAGAATTTCACCAAGTATAGGGTAGTCGCGTACAAAGTTATTCCAATGAATAATAAAGATGGAATAATAGAAGTTCTCTTCATGAATGAAAAGAAATAATACCCTTACCGTAAAAAAAAGCCGGATATAAGAGTAGTGAAGTGAAGAGAATACTTTTCTTCTTTCTCTCTATAGTTTCTCTCTAGAGTTTCAGTGAATTCGTAAGAAATAATGAAGGAATGAGCTTCTATTTATAGAAGAATGGAATGAATAGTAAATAATCCATGAACGGTCCAGATTGACTTACTTTAAACGAACGGTCCAGATTGATTTACAATAAAATATAATATATTCTATTTATAATCTAATAAAATGAATAACTTTTAAAAAGATTTTACTATACAAACACTATACAGGCACTATGCAAATACTATGCATAATAAAATATAATATATTCTAATTATTGCCTAATAAAACAGATAACTTTATAAAAGTATTCTATTTTATATAAAAAGATTTTACTATTAGCCTAATAAAGCGAATAACTTTATAAAAGTATTACATTTTTATATAAAAGTTTTTCTATTTTATTACGTTAATAATCTGAATAAAAAAAACTTCATGATCATTATTATTATTCACACTATTAATCGACCGTGTCGTTCCCGGGAAAGAGGGCTTTCAATAAGGATTTATCCCTATTGGCGCGCAATTAGGTGACCAAACCTCTCCTTGGCAGAACTTCTAGACATCGTTAATAATGCAAATAATAATATTAACAACTTCGTCATCTCAATTATTGATTTAATAACATATAAAATATCGACAATAATTGAATCAAACTGAGTGACTTCTCACATAAGCATTAATAATCAATACTGTGTGCTACTATGCAACCACGTGTATTACTGTATTTTTACTACCGATTAGTTCAACAGTATCAACGGTAAAACTTCCGCCGTTATTTTCATAAAATTTTTTTTGTCGTTTTCTCAATCCGACAATAATTCTGTTGTGGGGTCCACCAATGATTGTGCCATCGTATGAATATTCCCTGACTAATCGAATATTATATAACAACTTGCGTACTTTACAAAATTTATAAATATGACCCACAACTATAACATTATATCAAATTTATTCCATAATATTCAGAAATGATATTTATAAAAAATTCATTTTTATTCATAAAAATTGGGGTCTTATAAAAGCTGTGCAGGCGGTTTCAATGATATGTCCTTCTTTCTCGCATTTATAGTATCGTAGGTGGTGAATTCTCCTCCCTTAGAACCGATTCTTCTTTGGTCTTTGACGTCTTCACATTGTCATTGTTAAAACTCCTCTTTTTAAAATCTCCCCTCGACTCGCTTCTTCTATTTTCATGGCCATGTTTACCACCAAAGTGGTTGCCACTCTAGTCCGTATTTTTCTTTCTCCATTTGGTTATCGTTGTTACGATGGCTAGCACATCACTTGATATGATCTGGTTGTGGTCCCTCGGTTGAACATACTCGTTATCTCGCTCTAATAATTGAGCCCTGTTGACAACATCTGAATAGAGAGAAAATTTATAAGAAATAAGATATTAACGTATGCCAGGTTTCAAACCTCTCAGAAACATCCGCGTCATACGTTCCTCATTTTCCACCAAATGAGGTGCAAACCTGGATAACTTTGCAAACTTCGCCTCGTACTGGGACACCGTCATGTTGTTTTGTTCTAGTCTAATAAACTCTACCTCCTTCATATGACGAATACTTTCAGGAAAATACTTGTCATTGAACAATTTCTGAAACGTTTCCCAAGATATCTTTTGTCTGGTCTGGTTGGATGGTACGCTTCACTGATTCCCACCAGTAATCTGCCTCATTACGGAACATAAAGGTGGTGAATGGAACCTTCTGTTCCTTCGTGCATCCCAAGACATTGAATATCTTGGTAATTGTTTAACCCACGTCTCCGCCTTAATCGGATCCGGCTTTCCCCGCACTCGGTGGTCCCAACTCCTTGGCTCGCTTGCAATTTGTGACAAACCGTGAATTGCTATCATTTCCTCCTCGTATTTTGAACACGAGTCTCCTTCGTGCGATTTTGCATGAAGCGCAAAAAGCTTCTAAACATTACGTCGTTCATCGTCGATCAATGGTGTTGTTTACTGAGAGGAACATTCTTTGGCTTTGTTGACGTTTTCCTCATTGGTGAGTCTGAGCGTCTCCACGGGTCTCAATTACTCCATCATTAACATTCTCGGTTGCCATTCTCAAATCGCCCAAAAAAGGGTTAATTAAAGAAATTCACATATCACATAATATCCCTATATTATTAATGAGCCGACCAACAAATAAGCTTAGGTAGGACACACTTAGCGAAGAATTTACTCATCTCTCCCTCCTAGTTCTATTCTCCGATCTCCATGGAGACCATATCCCTAAGCTACGATATTAATCGTGACGCCCTCAAAATAGGTATACAACACCCATTCTGAGTCCTCAAAATACATGGTACAGAAACAATTACAACTTTATTAATACAACAAATAAACTGTGAGTTTAAATACAAATATTGTCATCTAGACAATATTCACACCCAAATATACATCAAATATTCATCTTTGCACTACAGGCCAAAGATATTCATCAGTTGGTCATGTTCATCTCAACACTTGTACAACTTTGCATTACAGCCAAAGATATTCATCATAAAATCATTAATCTTTGCACTACAGGCCAAAGATATTCAATAATATCATCATTTAGGACTGAGGATGATGAAAAATATTTTAAAGAAAACGAATCCAGTGAAACAAAAGAATAAATATTAAGGATTCGTATTTCAGTTTATCCATGTCCAAAAAGATCTCATAAATAATCATAGTTGAGTAAAATTCAAGAATGATCAAAACATGGATACAATCAAAGCTAGTATCCATAATAGATATTTTGGACGAAGAGAAAAAATTTCATTTTTCGATCAATAGTGTCGTATTCGTGAATAGTGCCATATACGTGAATAGTTCTGTATACGTGAATAGTAACCCCGACACAAAAAGTTTCAAATTTGATTAAAAGTTCAAACTAATATTTTGGCACAATGATATTGAAGAAAATAATATCATTTAAGAAGAAAATAACATCCCTTACCTCGAAAGAATAAGATACTTACAATTTGGACTCTTTGGATATAGTCTTTGAAGGAATATGCACCGTATAGCAACACTCAAAGTATTAAAATACTCACAAGAATACGCTCGATAATATAGAGAGCGAAAGAGAGAGAAAACTTTAGTTTCTAGTGTGATTTTTAATTCTAACCTAAGCACCCTATTTATAGAAAAATGCTTAGAACACCAAAGCAGAAAATTTAATAAAATATTAATATATTTATATAAATTTTCCTTAGCCCACTTTTTTGGTCTAGACATCAGCCACCAACCCACCAAAATCACAAAAAATGTTTTTATTAACAAAATTATTTAAAACTCCAAAAATCAATTCATACCAAATATACCGGAACTTCAATAATTCACAATAAATAGCATTTTTCAGAAAAAATTGAATCTTATATCCATTTCATAGGAAATTTAATTATCTACAACTTTTCAGAAGAAAGTGTTTCCAAATTCCAAACAGAAATTGACCGAAATCCACAAACGGATGATTTTACAGGCTATAATCAAATTTTAGTCAAGAAATGGGCCCACAAACATGTTTAACATGTTTTAAACAATTTTTGTAACAAAAATACTCTTCCCCTCATATACTCATATATCCCACATTCATTGTAAAAATATCACTATTATTATATTATTAAAATATAATAATATATTTAAATGAATTATTTTATCGAAAAAGATAAAATATCAATTTTTAACAATTGTCACATTAAAAATTTTCTCCATCTATATCCACATAAAATGAATATTTTCCTCATCATAAAAATTAATAATTAATTATTCACAAATAATATTACAGAATCACAAATCACAACAACCGAGGGTCCCAAGAAAGAGGGAGCTTTCCAATAAGGATTTTTCCTTATTGGCGTGCAATTAGATGACCAAACCTCTCCTTAGACAGAATTTTCTAGACATTGTCAATACTATTATCTAATAATATTATTCAGATAATATGAATTATTGCTCCGATAATGGAAAATACTGTGTAGTGACAATTATTGAAACAATAGAAATATAAAATATCAACGTAGCAATTATTGAATCAATAAAATTAAATATTGAACAGTAATTACTGTAACAATTATTGAGTAGTGTCTTCTTACGTAATAATCAATAATTGGTGCAATACTGGTAATCTTCTTGTGTTTTTAACCAATAAGGGTATTCCAATAAAGATATTAGCATAACAACTACACCGTTATTAATAAACAACTTATACTTGTCATTTTCTTCATCCAATCGCTTTCCGTTATGGGGTCCACACAAGGCTGCGCCATCGTACGAATATTCCACGACCAAACGAATATTCCCCAACAATAATGAATATTTTATAACCACTTGCTTATTTGAAATATTTGCGTATTTTACCCGTAACTAACCATATTAATCAAATCAACCCTTACTATTTCAAAATAATAAATAGAGAAAATTCAATTTTATTTATAAGAAGTTGGGGTCTTACAACCTCCCCTCCTTATGAAATTTTGTCCTCGAAATTGATGTACGTACCTGGTGTTTCAAAAAGATGAGGATACCTCGCTTTCATTTCCGTTTCTAATTCCCAGGTCATTTCCTCTATAGCATGGTTCCTCCACAAAACTTTGACTTGTGGTATGACCTTTGTGCGTAGGACATGCTCCTTCCTATCCAAGATTTTGACAGGTACCTCCTCATACGTTAAGTCTTCGGCTATCTTGTCCGGTTCTAACTCAATAACGTAGTTCGGGTCTTTCACATATTTACGAAGCACGGATATGTGAAAAACATTATGAACACGAGACATATTTGGAGGCAACGCGAGTCTATAGGCTACATTTCCTACTCGGTCAAGAATCTGAAATGGACCAATAAATCATGGATTGAGCTTTCCTCTCTTCCAAAATCTTGTAACTCCCTTCCATGGAGCAACTCAAAATAATACATGATCCCCAACACTAAATTCCACGTCCTTTCGATGAAGATCCGCATAACTCTTTTGTCGATCCTGTGTCGTTTGTATACGTTGTCGAATCATTTGGATCTTTTCCGTAGTCATATGTACCAAATTGGGTCCCAACAATGTTGCTTCACCCACCTCATCCCAACATATTGAAGAGCGACACTTTCGTCCATACAATGCTTCAAATGGGTCCACACCTATACTTGCCTGATAACTGTTGTTGTAGGAGAATTTCACTAATGGTAAATACTTATCCCAACTCCCTTTGAAGTCTAGGACACAGAGTCTTAATAGATCTTCAAGAGTTTAAATATTTCTCTCTGATTGTCCGTCCGTTTGAGGATGGTATGCTGAACTGAATCGTAAATCCGTGCCCATACTTTTTTGCAAGCTAATCCAAAATCTTGAAGTGAATCTTGGGTCACGATCCAAAACTATGGATACTGGCATGCCATGCAATCTCATAATCTCATTTACGTACATACGAGCAAGACGTTCAAGGGAATAAGTCTCCCGTATCGGCAAGAAATGAGCAGACTTGGTTAATCTATCAACAATAACCCAAATAACATTTATGCCTTGAGAAACCGTGGGAAGACCCGTAACGAAATCCATGGTAATGTGTTCCCACTTCCATTTCGGAATCTCAAGTGGTTGCAATGAACCCTTAGGCACTTGATGCTTCGCCTTTACATGTTGACAAGTTAAACACCTCGAGATAAACTTCGCAATCTCTCTCTTCATATTGTTCTACCAAAATGTATGTCGAAGATCACAATACATTTTGGTACTTCCAGGATGAATTGCAAATGGTGTATTGTGTGCCTCCATCATGATCTTGTACTTCAAATCAGAGTTGTTAGGAACACAAAGACTGGAGTAGACTCGAAGTATTCCTTCTTCATCGATTCTTGATTCTGGGATAACACCTTCTTGTACTTTCTTCTTCATACGCATCAGCTCCGGGTCTGTGGCTTGAGCAACTTTAACTTCATCGATTAAAGTTGGTTCTATGCGTATACTTGACATCATCGCATGGGTCCCCAGAGTCTTGAATTCTATCTTCATCTTTTGTAACTCACACAAAATGGGCCTTTGTGTTGACAACATCGCACTCGTTCTCGCATATGATCTTCTACTTAACGCGTCAGCTACCACGTTCGCTTTTCCAAGATGGTATTGAATGGTATGGTCGTAGTCTTTCAACAACTTGAGCCAACGTCTTTGCCGCATGTTGAGTTCTTTTTGAGTGAAGAAATATTTGAGGCTTTTATTGTCTGAATATATCTCCACTTTTTCCCCATATAGATAGTGCCTCCAGATCTTTAGCGCGAAAACGACTTCTGCCAACTCTAGATCATGAGTAGGATAATTCCTCTCATATTCTTTAAGTTGTCGCGAGGCATAGGCTATGAGTTTCCCATGTTGCATGAGAACACATCCTAACCCTTTGCCCGAAGCATCGCTGTAGATAACAAATCCATCTGATCTAGATGGTATTGTCAGAACAGGTGCCGAAATGAGTCTCCTCTTAAGTTCTTATAAACTCTTCTCGCATTCCTCGCTCCATACTAATTTTATATCTTTCTGAGTCAGCTGAGTTAATGGAGTAGCGATTCGAGAAAATCCTTCCACGAATCTCCGATAATAACCAGCTAAGCCCAAAAAGCTACGAACTTCAGTCACCATCTTCGGTTGCTCCCAACTTTGTATTGCCTCAATCTTCACCGGGTCGACAGATACTCCATGTTTTGACACCACGTATCCAAGGATGCTACTTCCTCAAGCCAGAATTCGCATTTCTTCAACTTGGCATATAACTTATTTTCACGAAGCCTTTGAGAAGAACCGACGAAATGGCGCTTTCATGATCTTCACGACTTTTGGAATATATGAGGATGTCATCAATAAAGACAACAACGAATTGATCCAAATATTCCTTGAATACTCGGTTCATCATATCCATGAAAGCCGTAGGAGCATTAGTCAATCCAAAAGACATGACTAGGAATTCATAATGCCCGTCTAGATTAGTTCCTCAAGGGTCTTTGGAATATTCTCAGTTCTAATCTTCAGCTAATGATATCCAGAACGAAGATCGATTTTTAAAAAGAATTGTGCTCCTTGCAACTGGTCAAACATGTCATCAATACGAGGTAGCGGATACCTATTCTTAATAGTGACATGATTTAATTTCCGGTAGTCAATACAAAGTCGCATACTCCCATCTTTCTTCTTTATAAATAAAATAGGAGCACCCCAAGGAGATGTACTAGGATGAATGAAACCGATGTCCAAAAACTCCTGTAGTTAGACCTTTAACTCCTGAAGTTCAATAGGAGCCATTCGATATAGGGTTTTAGAAATGGGCTTTGTACCAGGTTTAAGATCAATAAAGAATTCAACCTCACGTTCCGGGGGTAGACCGGGAAGTTCTTCAGGAAATACGTCAGGAAAGTCACTAACAACAGGAATATTATTCAAATCTGACGTGTCTTTATTCAAATCCATAACATGGGCTAAGAAAGCTTGACATCCATTTTTTAATAAATGAATGGTTTTATGGCTTGATATAACAGTGATTGATTTTAGTGGTTTAGTTACTTGAATTCGAACAACAGGTTGGTTAGGAATATAAAAACTAACAACCTTACGAAAACAATCAATTTTGGCATGATGAGTAGTTAACCAATCAATCCCTAAAATCACATCAAAAGCAAGTATCTTTAAAGAGATAAGATCAACAGGTAATGTGATGGTGCCAACTTGGATCAAACAAGATTTATAAATGTGGATATGATGAAAGTTTCTCTAACTGAGTCTCCACAGATAAGTCAAAGTTTAATTTCTCTGGAGTCAAATTTAAACGTTGAGCACAAGCAGGAGAGATAAATGAATGGGTAGCACTGGTATCTAGTAATGTATACACTTTGCAAGAATTTATGATTAGCTTACCCGTGATCACCTGGTTTGGGTTCCTTTCATTTTGACCAGTCACGACAAACACTCTTCCAGAAACCGTTGACTTTGACTTTTTTGGGACAGCCTTTTGAGTCACCATCCCCGCTGGACTTGGTTTCGCTACAGTGCAATCTCGAGCGATATGTCCTTCCTTTCCATAATTATACATACCTTAAACTTTTGTGGGCAGTTTGGACTGATATGTCCTTCTTTCCCGTATTTATAGCATACGACCGGTGGTCGTTCTCTTCCCTAGAACCAGTTGCTGCTGGTGCTGACGTCTTCGCATTGCCATTGTTAAATCTCCTCTTTTTAAAATCTCCCCCAACTCACTTTTTATATTTTCATGGCCATGATTACCACCAGAGTGGTTGCCGCTCTTGTCAAGTATTTTTTTTTCTTCTTTTGTTTATCGTTGTTACGATATTTCTTTGTCACCGAGATGATCTGGTTGTGGTCCTTGGTTGAGCGTGCAGTTATCTTATCTCGCTCTAATAATTGAGTCCTGTTGATAACATCTGAATAGAGAGAAAATTTATGAGAAATGAGATATTGACGTATGTCGGATTTCAAACCTCTCAGAAACATCTGCGTCATACGTTCCTCATTCTCCACCAAATGAGGTGCAAACCTGGATAACTCTGCAAACTTCGCCTCGTACTGGGACACCGTCATGTTGTTTTGTTCTAGTCTAATAAACTCTACCTCCTTCATATGACGAATACTTTCGGGAAAGTATTTGTCATTGAAACGATTCAAACGTTTCCCAAGACACATTGAGTGCGGTGGATGAGTACGCTTCACGATTCCCACCGAGAATCCGCCTCATTACGGAACATAAAGGTGGCGAAAGGAACCTTACATTCCTTCGTGCATCCCAAGACATCGAATATCTTGGTAATTTGTTTAACCCACGCCTCTCACTTTAATCGGATCCGACTTTCCCCGAATTCGGTGGTCTCAACTCCTTGAAGCGCTTGCATTTGTGACAAACCGTGAATTGCTATCATTTCTCCTATATTTTGAACACGAGTCTCCTCAAATCGATTTTGCATGAACTTCAAAAAGCTTCTAAACATTACGTCGTTCATCGTCGATCAATGGTGTTGTTTACGGGAGGAACATTCTTAGGCACTGTTACGCGCGTTTTCCTCGTTGGTGAATACAGGCGTCTCCACGGTCTCATTTACTCCACTGTTAACATTCTCAGTTGCCATTCTCAAATACTGCCATAAAACAAGGGTTAATTAAAGAAATTCACATATCACATAATATCCCTATATTATGACCGACCATCAAAAAACCTTAGGTAGAACACACTAGCGAATGATTTACTCATCTCTCCCCTCCTAGTTCTATTCCCCGATCTCCGCCAGAGATCGTATCCCTAAGCTCTGATACCAACTGTGACGTCCCCAAAATAGGTATACAACACCCATTCTGAGTCTTCAAAATACATGGTACAGAAACAACTACAACTTTATTAATACAACACATAAACTGTGAGTTTAAATACAAATATTGTCATCTAGACAATATTCACACCCAAATATACATCAAATATTCATCTTTGCACTACAGGCCAAAGATATTCATCAGTTGGTCATGTTCATCTTAACACCTGTACATCTTTGCATTACAGCCAAAGTTATTAATCATAAAATCATTAATCTTTGCACTACAGGCCAAAGATATTCAATAATATCATCATTTAGGACCGAAGATGATGAAAAATATTTTAAAGAAAACGAATCTAGTGAAACAAAAAAATAAATATTAAGGATTCGTATTTCGGTTTATCCATGTCCAAAAATACCTCATAAATAATCATAGTGGAGTAAAATTTAAGAATGATCAAAACATGGATACAATCAAAGCTAATATCCATAATAGATATTTTGGACTAAAAGGAAAATTTTTATTTTTTGATGAATAGTGCCGTATTCGTGAATAGTATCGTATACGTGAATAGTAACCCCGACACAAAAAGTTTCAAATTTGATTAAAAGTTCAAACCAATATTTTGGCACAATGATATTGAAGAAAATAATATCATTTAAGAAGAAAATAACATCCCTTACCTCGAAAGAATAGTACTTCTGGCTAGACTACTGGATATAGTGCTGAAGGAATTTGCACCGTATAGCAACACTCAAAGTATTAAAATACTCACAAGAATACACTCGATAATATAGAGAGCGAAAACTTTAGTTTCTGGTGTGATTTTCAATTTTAACATAAGCACCCTATTTATAAAAAAATTCTTAGAACACCAAAGCAGAAAATTTAATAAAATATTAATATATTTATATAAATTTTCCTTAGCCCACTTTTTTGGTCTAGACATCAGCCACCAACCCACCAAAATCACAAAAAACGTTTTTGTTAACAAAATTATTTAAAACTCCAAAAATCAATTCAGATCCAATATACCGAAACTTCAATAATTCACAATAAATAGCCCTTTTTTTAGAAAAATTCGAATCTTCTATCCATCTCATAAGAAATTTAATTATCTACAATTTTGCAGAAGAAAGTTTTTCTAAATTCCAAACAGAAATTGACCGAAATCCACAAACGGGTGATTGTACAAGCTATAATCAAATTTCAGTCAAGAAATGGGCCACAAACATGTTTAACATGATTTAAACAATTTTTGTAACAAAAATACTCTTCCTCCTCATATACTCATATATCCCACATTCATTATAAAAATATCATAATTATTATATTATTAAAATATAATAATATATTTAAATGAATTATTTTATCAAAAAAGATAAAATATCAATTTTCAACAATTGTCACATTAAAAATTTTCTCCATCTATATCCACATAAAATGAATATTTTCCTCATCATAAAAATTAATAATTAATTATTCACAAATAATATTATGAGAATCACAATCTTGTGACAACCGCAGTTCTTAGGAAAGAGGGCTTTCCAATAAAGATTTCTCCTTCTTGGTAGTGATTAGATGACCAAACCTCTCCTTGATGCAGAACTTTCTAGACATTGCCAATAATGTTATCTAATAATATTATTAGGATAATATGAATTATTGTCTCAGATAATGGAAAATCTTGTGTAGTGACAATTATTGAAACAACAGAAATATAAAATATCAACGTAACAATTATTGAATCAATAAAATAAAATATTGAATAATAATTACTATAATAATTATTGAGTAGTGCTTTCTTACGTAAGAATCAATAATTGGTGCAATACCGTGTGCTACTGTGTTTTAACCATCGAGTATTCCAACAATATTAACGGTAACAACTACGCCGTTATTAATAAACAACTTATACTTGTCGTTTTCTTCATCCAATCGCTTTCCGTTATGGGGCCCACATAAGGTCGCTACCGTCGTCATCGAATATTCCCTACGGTTAGAATATTCCACGATAAACGAATATTCCCAACAATAATGAATATTTTATAACCACTTGCTTATTTGAAATATTTGCGTATTTTACCCATAACTAACCACATTAATCAAATCAACCCTTACTATTTCAAAATAATAAATAGAGGAAATTTAATTTTATTTATAATAAGTTGGGGTCTTACAGATGAACACAAAAAAGAAGGTTCAAGAGGGCGTTATTCTAGAAGTAAGAGTCAATGAAGAGAGGAAATCTCAACCCTCGATATTATTGGCCCATTTGAAATCCTCGATCGGTAGGGCGTGGCTATAGACTCATTTTTACCGCCAAGTATGTCGCGTGTTCATAACGTTTTTCACGTATCGATGTTACGTAAATATGTGGACGACCCGAACCACATTATTGATTTAGAACCGGACGAGATAGCGGATAATTTAACGAATGAAGATGAACCTGTTAAAATCCTGGAATATATTCTACGCTTAAAGGTTATACCTCAAGAGTTAGAATCTGACGAAGTGTCCTCATCGTTTTAAGCATACCAGTGCGTCACGTAAATTTTGAGGGCGAAATTTCATAAGGAGGGGAGATTGTAAAATCCCAAATTTTAAGAATAAAGATTTAATTTTTCTCGAAATATTTTTTTTATTATGGCGTGGATTTGATATAATGTTATAGTTGTGGGTAATATTTATAAATTTTGCAAAGTATGCAAGTTGTTATATAATATTCGATTGGTAGGGAATATTCGTTTTAAAAGCGTGCCTTGCCTTTACGTTGCTTTCGTTGGGCTGAGTCGCTTTACGGGCTCTTCGATCCAACTTGGAATTGGGCATTAAGCATCATGGGAGTAGCGTTATCGTAATCATCATTTAGACTAAAAATTTGAAAATATCGAGCCGAACCTTTCATAAGATTAGGTGGGGCTTGGTCACGATTTGTCCTCCGTCCTCCTCGCTTATTCCATGGTCACGGGTTATTTGCGGCGACACAATCATTGGTGGACCCCACAACGGAATTTTTGTCGGATTGAGAAAACGACAAAAATAGTTTTATGAAAATAACAACGGAAGTTTTACCGTTAATACTGTTGAACTACTCGGTAGTAAAAGTACAATAATAAGCGTGGTTGCATAGTAGCACACGGTATTGATTATTGATGCTTATGTGAGAAAATAATCTGTTTTGTTCAATTATTGCTTCAGTAGTTGCTGCATAATATCTCACGTTATTTAATTCAATTATTGTCGATTGTTATATTATATATATAAGTTTTGTTTTATTAGTATTATTAGTGTAATAAAACAATTTTTTTTTTTATAAAACAGAATACTTTTATAAAGTTATTCGTTTTGTTAGACAATAATTAGAATATATTATATTCTACTATACATAGTGTTTTGCATAGTAAATTTTTTTTATATAAAACAGAATACTTTTTATAAAGTTATTTATTTTATTAGAAAATAAATAGAAGATATTATATTTTATTTAAAAGATTTTTGTTTTATTAGAATATTTTATTAAATTAATCTGGACCGTCCGTTTAAAAGTAAATCAATCTGGACCGTTCATAGATTAATTCTTATTCGATCCATTCTTACATAAATAGAAGTTCATTTCTTCATTATTTCTTACGAATTCTTTGAAACTCTAGAGAGAAATTATAGAGAAAGAAGAAAAGTATTCTGCTACTTCACTTTTCCAATATCCATTCTTCTAAGGTAAAGGTATTATTTTTTCATATTCATGAAGAGAACTTATGTTATTCCATTATTTATTATTCATTGGAATAACTTTGTATCTGTGATCTACCCTATACTTGGTGAAATTCTTACGTTATTCCATTCTTTATTATTACATTGGAATATCATGTCCATGCGTTGCTTTTGTACGGACACGTTTAAAATCTTTATTATTCTGTTAGAATATCCCGTCTGTGTGTTTTCTTGGGACTGGTTTCATTATTTATTATTCATTGGAATAACTTTATACATCTGAAGTCACCGTATGCAATAGTGATTCTTTGTTGTCCATTCTTTATTATTACATTGGAATATCCCGCTTCGGTCTTAATTTCGCTTTGACCTAGTTCCGATTATTTATTATTCTATTGGAATAACTTGTCTCATGACGACGCATCGTATGCATGGTGATGTCATTGTTATTCCATTCCTTATTATTCTCGTTGGAATATCTCATCGGTGCGTATTACGCTGACCGGTTCCGTTATTTATTATTTTGTTGGAATAACACATCTATCGCGATCACCGCATGCATGATGATTTCTTTTGTTATTCCATTCTTTATTATACTCGGTTGGTTAAAGTTTTGACTTCTATACTCCATGAAATTAGTGGAATATCCTTGATATTTGCACTTCATCCGATATTTTTTCATAGAAATATTCTTACGAGCATTCTTGAATTTACTCTCTACAAAGAAGTATCATGTTGACAATTTGGACGTTATTAGTTCCTGGATAATTTAATTCTTGAATTTGTTTTATTGAATTCTTATATCATTGTCATCATCCTCATGTTTATATTTTGTTGAAAGTCATATGTGACCTGTAGTGCATAAATGGACTTGGTATGATTATGACTGAGGATTATTCTCATATAATCATGACCGTAATGTTACAAATGATGTGGAAAAAGTCCTCGTTGGCCCGTAGTGCATTGATGGGATGGATTTTTGGTATGATTATGGCTATGGATTCTCTTGACGAGGAGCAAAGATGAATTGTTTTATGGCATGATCAGGACCGTTGATGAAAACACGATTATCTTTGGCCCGTAGTGCATGGATAATTCGTGGTCGTGATACTAAATAATATCCTTGGCCTGTAATGCAGGGATGATTTGATGATGTGGATTATTTATTAAGCTGAGTCTCAGCGATAAAAGTGATGAAAAACTTTTTAAATCATAAAAGATAGTAGATTTTATTCTCTACTTGACTCTTTTAATGGATTGTTTGTTCCGCTGCAGTTAAACTTGATGTCTATTGTATTTTATCAGTTTAACATTGTTGAAGACTAATGATACTTTATTCTTTATTATCTTAGTCATAATATTTCTTACTGGGCTAGTTGAGCTCACCATTTCTTTCACTGTTCTCTTCAGGAAATGAGAATATAGCTGGGACGAGTCGGGGAACGGAGTGACAGTCCAGATGATAGCATTAGTAGTCCTCACTATTCTGTTAAATAGTATGACAATAAATGTAATGAGGACTCCTTTGAGTGTGGATATTGTCTAGATGACAATATTCTTATTAAAACTCTCAGCTATGTTTTGTCGTATGGTATACACGACGTTTGTATAATTAAGTTGTATTTGTATTTTGTACCATGTATTTGGCGACTCAAGATGGGTGATGTATACCTATTTTGGGGGCGTCACAGTTGGTATCAAAGCTTAGGGATATGATCCCTGGCTGAGATGTGAGACAAGAACTAGGAGGGGAGAGATGGGGAATTCCTTCGCTAGTATGGCCTACCTAAGTTTATTTGGTATTTAATTGGTCGATTAGAGTATAGGGATAATATGTGATATATTAATTAAGCCTTGTTTTGTGACAGTCTTTGAAAATAGCATATGAAAATGTTGAGATCAGCAATTAAGCACATGAGATTGTTGAGTCACCAACGATCAATACCCAGGATAATGTGCAATAGGAAGACAAAAATCCTCCTGTAAACAACAACACTGATCAAATGACGAACGATGGTACGTTTAGGAGTTTTTTAGAATTCATGCAAACGAGAGAGACTCCTGTTCATAATGCAGGTGGAAACAATGGCAACCCACTAAGCAGTTCAAGGAGCTGGGACCACCGGAGTTTTTGGGAAAGCTAGAACCACTTAAGGCGGAGACGTGGTTAAAGCAGATCACCAAGATATTTGATGTCTTGGGATGCTCAGAGGAGTAAAAAGTTCCATTCGCCACCTTTATATTGCGTGAAGAAGCAGATCATTGGTGGGAATCAGAAACGCATCTGAAACTGGCGCGACTCAAGATATCTTGGGAGAAATTTCAAGAATTATTCAACGAAAAGTACTTTCACGAAAGTATTCGTCACATGAAGGAGGTGGAATTTATCAAGTCGAGCAAAAACAATATGACCATGTCGCAAAGACGAGGCTAAGTTTGCGGAATTATCCCGGTTTGCATCCCATTTGGTCGATAATGAGGAGCGAATGACGCGAATGTTTCTGCGAGGTTTAAAACCCGATATACGTCAATACCTCATTTCTCACAAACTTTGTTTATATTCAGATGTTGTGAATAGGGCTCGGTATTGGGTAGCGATAATGAGTCAAGACAACCAAAAAGGCAACGACCAACAACACGATAATAATCGCATCGTCTGGCAAGGGTGTAACGACCATCTGAACAATGATAATCATCGTGGGGGAAATTATCATGCCAAGAATGGTAACCACTTCGGTGGTAATCATGGCCAAGATAATAGAAGTGGAAATTTCAAGAAGAGGAGGTTCAATAATGATGGAAAGACAGCAGCACCAGCACCCGTTTCAAAGGAAGAAGAACGACCATCGGTCGTATATTTCAAATGCGGACAGGAGGGACACATCCGTCCAAACTGTACGCAGTAATCCAAAGCGTGTTTCAATTGCGGAAGAGAAGGTCACCTAGCTCGATTTTGTCTTGTAGTGAAGTCAATTCCAGCTGGGATGGTGATTCCAAAGGATGTCCCAGACAAGTCAAAGTCGGTAGTTTAAGTGAGAGTGTTTGTCGAGGAACCCAAACAAAGTTGTCACGGGTAAGTTAATCCTAAACGCTTACGAAGTCTATATCTTATTCGATACCGGTTCTACCTATTATTTTATCTCTCTTGCTTGCGTTCAACGTTTAAATTTGACCCCAGAGAAGTTAGACTTTGACATATTGGTTGAAACTCCGTTAGGAGAAACCTTTGTTACCTCCACTGTTTATAAATCTTATTTGATTCAAATCGACACTTTCACGTTACTTGTCGATCTGATCTCTTTGAAAATACTTGCCTTTGATGTGATTTTAGGAATCGATTGGTTATGTAAGACCCCGAATTTTATGAAATAAAAGTATTTAATTTTTCTTATAATTGTTATTCAGTAAATGGTTAAATTGATAAAAATTTAAAGTTAAGGGTGATATATGTAAAATTTTCAAAATACGCAAGTGGTTATAAAATACTCATTGTTGTCAGAAAATATTCGTTTGGTCGTGGAATATTCTTTTTATCGGGAATATTTGTACGATTTACGCAACAACATGGGCCCATATAATGAATAAGCTTTCGGATGAAGAAAGCGACAAGTTTGAGTTTTTATAAATAACGGCGTAGTAGTTCACAGTTAACCTTTGTTGGAATACACGGTGGTTAAAATACAAGTAATACGCGTGGTTGCTTAATAGCATTACGGTATTGCATGTATTTTTGAATTATTGATTTTTACGTGAAGGCACTACTCAATAATTGTTTATGTAATTATTATTCAATATTTTATTTTATTGATTCAATAATTCTTTGCGTTGATATTTTATATTATTGTTGTTTCAATAATTGTCACTTTGCATATATTTTCTATTATCGGATCAATAATTCATATTATTTGAATAATATTATTAGATAGAATTATTGGCAATGTCTAGAAAGTTACGTCAAGGAGAGGTTTGGTCACCTAAATTGCGGCAAGAAGGAGAAATCCTTATCGGAAAGCCCCTTTCTTCGGGAGCTACCGGTTGTCATAATTGTGATTCTATAATATTATTTGTGAACAATTAAGTATTGATTTATATGATAAGGAAATATTTATTTGATGCGGATATAAATGAAGGATTTATTTATGTGGTTATAAATGAAGGAATTAATGCTGAGGTGTTTTATCAGTATTTTTGTCGGAAAAGATGTATTTAAAATCAAATCAGTGTTCTTGTGATATATTGCGTGAGTTATAATTTTTAATCCGACCGTTGGATTGTTGTGATTTTTGGATATGTTATACATATTTAAGTTGAGTATATGTCCACAAATTTTGAACCGTTAAAATGAAGCGTATAAATTGTTATGAATTTTAAGAGGTGGTTGTTCGAGAAATTGTTGAAGTTTCAGAATTTATCATTTTGGTGGAAAATTCTAGAATGCATGGGCCCCACCTATGGTTGGTGAAGAAATGTGCTGAAATTCTAATTTAAATGTGGTGGGTGGCAATGGTAGCAGGTAAAGCCATCAGGTAACAGGTCAAGTCTGCTTTGGCGTGCTAACATTTTCCTATAAATAGAGGGCTAAGTTAGAATTGAAAAACACACCAGAAACATAAGCTTTCTCTCTTTCTTTCTCTATATTATTGAGCGTATTTTGTGAGTATCTAGATACTTTAAGAGTAGCTATTCAGTGCAAAATTTCTTCGGCTTTCCATTCCGGTCAGAAATACTGCTCTTTCGAGGTAAGAGATTGTAAGGGATTTTTAAGGGTTATTATGTTTTTCAGTTTCGTTATTTTTTCAGACCTTCAAAAATTCTGGAAAATTTTAAAATGATAATTTGATGAGTTTTCTTGATTGTGTCCAAAAATGGTGATTTTTGGATGTATAGATTAAGAGTTATGAATTTTATGAGAAAAGACTATTTTAAAAGTAAACTCTTATAACTCCTTGTGGTTAACTCCAAAATTGATGAAATTTTTATTGGGAGTACATCTATATAACATCAGTATATCCTATACATTTCAAAAATTTTGGATAAAAGTACAATTTATGATAAATATCTAAACATTATAGATTTTGGCCATATATGAAAATAGTAAATGAATTTTAAAAATTCTGAGAAAAATATATGTTCAATATGGGACTATATTCTGCTAAATCCTAGAAAAGAAATATTTTTGAAACCGATTTGGTATTTTCCATGAAAATAGACTAGTTATGAATAAATGAATTAAATATGTTATGTGAAGTAAGAAAAGTGGAAAATAGGATTTTATGGCATGGAAATCCTATAGAAGGTATATGCAGATTTTTGATGAGGGTTTTGGTTATTGGTGATGAAATCTTATGAGTTTGGCATTTTAGGATGATTAAATGTATTAATTGGTAAAGTGTAAACAATTAAAATAAATTATTTATAAGTTTAAGAAATGATTAAAATATTGTGGTAATATTAATAATATAAATTATGAGATTATTAAGTGATTTATAACATTTGGATTAAGGTGTTATGAAATCATTGATTTATGAATCTTACTCTTGAGATTAAATCTATATGTTGATTATATTATTTTTATTATCATATATAATATTTTTATAATCTCGATGATGAAATTTCTCTTTGACTTAAGTGTCAAGATGGGTAGATTATTGGTATGATCATGACTATAGGTTCTCTTTGGCCAATAGTGCAACGTTGAATCGTTGACTGGTATGATCATGACCATTGAATTTACAATTGAATATTTTTAGCTTAAGTGCAAAGGTAAATTGATCGACATGATTATAATTATTGTTTATATAACTTCTGAAATGATTATATATTTCTTAGAAATATTAATATCTTTGGCCTGTAGTGCGAAGATGAATTATTGATGAATATCTTTGGCGTGTAGTGCAAAGATGACCTGTTGTTGAATATCTTTGGCCCGTAGTGCAAAGATGACCTGTTATTGAATATCTTTGGCATGTAGTGCAAAGATGAAGCTCATTAATGAATATCTTTGGCCCGTAGTGCAAAGATGAACTTATTAGTATGATTATGAACATGAAGCTGTGATTTGGTATAACCATGATCTTTGATGTTTCGGGTAAAGACATGTGATGAAAAATATCTTCGTCTTGGATGAGTAAGAGAAAATTAGAACTATAATTATGATTATGAGTTATTCACATGACCGTGAACAAGATACATTGATTAATGTTCTGAGGTTAAAGCATTGTTGGTGGAATTTTAACATGGAGAAGATAATAGACTTTATGGTCTATTTGACTCTTCTAATGGATCGCTTCATTCATTTATGACTATGGTTGAAAAGTTTTATCATCTACCATATGTTCTAAATCTTTGATTTATTCTTGTGAAAGGCTATTGATAATTTAATTATCTTTAGTCATGATATTCTTTCTCGAGCTAGTTGTGCTCACCCTTTTGCTTCACAATTCCTTTCGTGTAATAAGAGTGTGGCATTTGGGTCGAGCGGGGATAATAGGGAATAGAGCGGTGGTCATATATCATGTTGAGGTTCTCCCTAAATAGTATGAAAATAATTTTATTGAGAACTTTAGGTAAGTGTGTATTTGTATTGTATCGTCATTTGATATTTAATTTTGGTGAACCAAGAATAGGGTGAGGTGAACCCAAGTTCGAAGAAGGTGTTTTTCCACTATCATACAAGATGTCTAATGACCTACGAGTTATCATAAGACATGGTTGTGCACATCCACTTGTTGAGTATATCTACGAGCACTACCTATATGATCTTGGAGTTTGGTTGAAACATAACGTTCAATTGCAGACAGTGGAGATAGTTATATGTCAAGAGAAGACTCACCATTAGAAAAAACATGATAGTAATCTTCACATTTTTCTTTGGGGTCTATTGGATCAACCAAGGATAATTCTCTGGACATATGATATCTATCATAACTTAGATTCATGGCCTCCTATGTACGAAGGTTTCCTTGAGCACTTTCCAAAGATTTTAATTTCTAAAATAGTTATTGACTGTACCTTTATGTAATGTATCAATGTGAGGTGTTGTCCATAGTTGGGACATGAGTAACAGTTGGTATTAAAACTCACAGTATATGTGTTGTTGTATTTTGCATGACAATTGAAGTAATAAAGTTGTAATTGTTTTTTGTACCAGGTATTTGGCGACTCAGAATAGGTTGGATAGAATGGACCTATTTTGGGGGCGTCACAGGTTAACTACTCATCATGCTTTTCGTAAGGTTGTTAGCTTTCATATTCCTAACCAACCTGTTATGCGAATTCAAGCAACCAAACCACTAAAGTTAATCACTGTTATATCAAGCCATAAGTAAAGAGCCCCGATCCTTTCGTTGTTGACTTCCTTGTGTGGAATGCATCGAAGCCAGACTATTCGTAGGGGACGTTGTGAATAACGGTGGAAAGTTGATAGATATCAATATGACGTGTAATCCAAGTCTTGGGATGAGAGTCACAGTTTTGAATGATATTTCTATCGTTAATAAATTTCTTGACGTTTTCCCTGAAGACTTCTTGACCTACCCTAGAGCGTGAAAGCGAATTTTGTATTGACCCCAGTACAAAACCCATTTCTAAAACCCTTAAATAATTATTTAACCAAAACGAACTTATAATGCGCCAAAGACGTTGGCTCGAGCTGTTGAAGATTATGATCATACCATTCAATATCATCGTGGAAAAGCGAACGTGGTAGCTGACGCTTTAAGTAAAAGATCGTATGCGTTTACGAGTGCGAATATACGAACCCACGTGAAGATAACGAATATATGAGTAGAATTGACTTTAATCGATAAAGTTAAAGCCGCTCAAGCTATAGACTCAGAGCTGATGAACACGAAAAAGAAGGTTCAAGAGGGCGTTATTCTAGAAGCAAGAGTCAATGAAGAGAGGAAATCTCAACCCTCGATTTTATTGGCCCATTTGAAATCCTCGATCGAGTAGGAACTGTGGCCTATAGACTCGTTTTACCGCCAAGTATGTCGCGTATTCATAACGTTTTTCATGTATCGATGTTACGTAAATATGTGGATGACCCGAACCACATTATTGATTTAGAACCGGACGAGATAACGGATAATTTAACGTATGAAGATGAACCTGTTAAAATCCTGGAATATATTCTACGTTTAAAGGTTATACCTCAAGAGTTAGAATCTGACGAAGTGTCCTCATCTGTTCGGCATAACAGGTACGTACTTAAATTTTGAGGGTAAAATTTCATAAGGAGGGGAGATTGTAAAATCCCAAATTTTACAAATAAAGATTTAATTTTTCTCGAAATATTTTTTTTATTATGGTGTGGATTTGATATAATGTTATAGTTGTGGGTAATATTTATAAATTTTGCAAAGTATGCAAGTTGTTATATAATATTCGATTGGTTGGGGAATATTCGTTTTAACAGGGAATATTCGTACGACGACACAATCATTGGTGGACTCCACAATGGAATTATTGTCGGATTGAGAAAACGATAAAAATAGTTTTATGAAAATAACGGCGGAAGTTTTACTGTTAATACCATTGAACTACTCGGTAGTAAAAGTACAATAATACGCGTGGTTGCATAGTAGCACACGGTATTGATTATTGATGCTTACGTGAGAAAATACTCAGTTTTGTTTAATTATTGCTTCAGTAGTTGCTGCATAATATCTCACGTTATTTGATTCAATTATTGTCGATTGTTATATTATATATATAAGTTTTTTTTTATTAGTATTATTAGTGTAATAAAAATAGAAAATCTTTTTATATAAAACAGAATACTTTTATAAAGTTATTCGTTTTATTAGGCAATAATTAGAATATATTATATTCTATTATGCATAGTGTTTTGCATAGTATATTTTTTTTATATAAAACAAAATACTTTTATAAAGTTATTTATTTTATTAGACAATAAATAGAATATATTATATTTTATTTAAAAGATTTTTATTTTATTAAATCAATACGGATAGTCTGGTTTAAAAAGTAAATCAACTGGATAGTTCATGGATTAGTTATTATTAGGTCCATTCTTCTATAAATAGAAGTTCATTCCTTCATTATTTCTTACTTAATTCTTTGAAACTTTAGAGAGAGAAATTATAGAGAAAGAAGAAAAAATATTACGCTACTTCACTTTTCCAATATCCAGTTCTTCTAAGGTAAGTGGGTATTATTTTTTCATATTCATGAAGAGAACTTCTATTATTCCATTATTTATTATACATTGGAATAACTTTGTGTTCTGTGATCTACCCTATACTTGGTGAAATTCTTACGTTATTTCATTCTTTATTATTACGTTGGAATATCATAAATAAAATGCGTTTCTGCTTGGGACGGTTAAAATCTTTATTATTACATTGGAATATCCCGCTCTCGTGTGTTTTACGTGGGACTGGTTCCGTTATTTATTATTACATTGGAATAACTCGCATACATCACAATCTAGTATGCATGGTGATTTCGTTGTTATTCCATTCTTTATTATTCATTGGAACATCCCGCCGGTGCTTAATTTAAATTCGACTGATTCCGTTATTTATTATTCTATATGAATAACTTGTCTGTCTGACGTCTATCGCATGCATGGTGATTTCTATTGTTATTCCATTCTTTATTATTACATTGGAATATTCGCCGATTGTGTATTACGCTACCGACTGGTTCCGTTATTTATTATTACATTGGAATAACTTGTCATCATGCAATCACCGCATGTATGATGATTTCTTTTGTTATTCCATTGTTTTTTATACTCAGTTGGTTAAAGTTTTGACTTCTATACTCCATGAAATTAGTGGAATATCCTTGATATTTGCACTTCATCCAGTATTTTTTCATGGAAATATTCTTCTGAGCATTCTTGAATTTTACTCTACAAAGAAGTATCATGTTGACAATTTGGAAGTTATTAGTTCCTGAATAATTTAATTCTTGAATTTATTTTATTGAATTCTTATATCATTGTCATCATCCTCATGTTTATATTTTGTTGAAAGTCATCTGTGGCCTGTAGTGCATAGATGGACTTGGTATGATTATGACCAGGGATTATTCGGTATAATCATGACCGTAATATTACAAATGATGTGGAAAAAGTCCTCATTGGCCCGTAGTGCATTGATGGACAGTTTTTGGTATGATTATGGCTATGGATTCTCTTCGGCCAAGGGAGCAAAGATGAATTGTTTTATGGCATGATTAGGACCGTTGATGAAAACACGATTATCTTTGGCCCGTAGTGCATGGATAATTCGTGGTCGTGATACTAAATAATATCCTTGGCCTGTAATGTAGGGATGATTTGATAATGTGGATTATTTATTAAGTTGAGTCTTAGCGATAAAAGTGATGAAAAACTTTTTAAATCATAAAAGATAGTAGATTTTATTCTCTACTTG
This sequence comes from Panax ginseng, assembly GCA_020205605.1. Lineage (NCBI taxonomy): Eukaryota > Viridiplantae > Streptophyta > Magnoliopsida > Apiales > Araliaceae > Panax > Panax ginseng. The sequence goes on along the minus strand of CM035128.1, from coordinate 11,331,750 downwards.
ACTCTTTTAATCGATTGTTTGTTCCGCTGCAGTTAAACTTGATGTCTATTGTATTTTATCAGTTTAACATTGTTGAAGACTAATGATAATTTATTCTGTATTATCTTAGTCATAATATTTCTTACTGGGCTAGTTGAGCTCACCCTTTCTTTCACTGTTCTCTTCAGGAAATGAGAATATAGGTTGGGAGACAGTCTGGGAGCGGAGTGTGATCCAGATGATAGCATTAGTAGTCCTCACTATTCTGTTAAATAGTGTGACAATAAATGTAATGATGACTCCTTTGAGTGTGGATATTGTCTAGATGACAATATTCTTATTAAAACTCTCATCTATGTTTTGTCGTATTGTATACACGACGTTTGTATAATTAAGTTGTATTTGTATTTTGTACCATGTATTTGGCAATTTAAGATGAGTGATGTATACTTATTTTGGGGGCGTCACAGCCTTTTTTCCGTCAGAAAAGTCTTTGAATTAACATAAAATTTCATGTTATTTTTTGCTTAAGTAGATCACAATTACTGGACATAATCCAAGGCGCTGAAATTTCTAAATTTGAAGGAACAAAACAATTTGAAGGATTAGAGAAGTTGGGAGAGAGAGCAAATAGGTCATTTTTTCTTTTTCAATTTTCCTCCTCCTTTTGTATGCTTTTCGCCTTTTCCAATATAAAAATGGTATTATTTAATTAATTAAATTTTGGGCACTTTTGTCATTGTTTAAAAGTTTAATGTTATTCGTGTTAAAAATATAATCTGTATGTTTAAAAGTTTATTAATTTTTTTTGGTAATTAAGTCTTTTTTAAAATTTTAAAATAAAAAAATTATATTTGGTAATCTTTGTATTAATATTTAATTTTAATAATTTAACATATAATAATTATTTTTAAGGATTTATACAGATTTAATATGTCCAAATAAGTATTTATACAAATTAGGTATTTGATGTAATAAATTATGAATTTGGTGGTACTTGATGTAACATAAGTGTTATTAGCCTGTATTGTATACGGTCAAACCGTATACAATTCTTATTTGACTGGAAAATTAAGTATTCTGGCTAATTTTGGTCGGATTCTGAAATTGGGGGCTAAATTGTATCAAATTAGACACTTGATATAATAAAGTGCAAGTACAAAATTTTTAAGGACCTAATCATGAATATGATGGTATTTCATTTAGTAAAATGTATTTAGCCCTATTTTATATCTATTTCATTTACACACAATCTTTTGAGAGACTAGATTGAAAGAATTTTGATTATTTATATATAAATATCTTCTCGGACTATTCTGAAGTGCAAGTGATCGTCAAAAACTTAGGTCATATTTGTTTCCAAAGATTATAATCTCAAACTATTAATCTTAGGATTAAATAGTCATATATACTCACATGTTTGTTTTTCATGGGATAACTTAAAATAATCCCATGTTATGTTTGTTTTTTTTAGGATTAATTACAGGATTGGATAAACAAATATCGTTTGGATTATTATACCCTTACTAATAATAATATATTTTAAACTACAATTTAAACTTATTTATACATCAAAAAATGATAGTAATAAATTAACAAAAAAAGCGATAGTAATAACTTATGGGCATTATTTAAACTATTATTACTGTTGTAAATGATGATTATTTGTTTATTAGTGTATTTATTTGTAAATGATGATTGTTAGATTTATTACTTTATTTATTTGTAAATGATAATCATCAAAAATGATGATTATTTGTTTATTACTGTATTTAGAAAAATGACTATTTAAATGTCAAGGCAATATTTTAGCATATTATTACTGTATACTAACATGGGATTGCTAGTAATAACATATTATTACTATATACTAACATAGTGAGTTATTTAACACAATAAAATCAAATATTGTTCCTACAAAAATAAACTGTATAAATAAAATAATTACAATTGTGAATTGGGTAAAAATCCACAATCTCTTTCCTTCTACCCAGTTCAAAATTGTGGTAATTTAGTTTGTCTCCAACGGTCTAATTAAGAGGAAAATTCTAACGGTCTGATATGCTTAGTCATATTAAAAAAAGTAAAGTTTAGTTTTGTCCAAAAAAATTTAATCCCTCATGGTGGGATTATAATACCTGTTAGACATGGTATTAAATAATCCCTCATTTCAAGTCATTTTATTATTCCGGGATTAATAATCTCAAGTTTAATTTTAAAAAACAAACAAGGATATATGGATTAATAGTCTAATCTCAAGTGTTATCATAGTAAACAAACATGGCCTTGTGATTGTATTTATATGCAAATCAGCGCTTAATTTAATCATCTTACAATATTGTTATCTAAGGACTAAGATCCGACTCTTAGTGGTTGATCCGTAGACTTGGCTATGTTTGTTTGCAAATATTATAATGCATGAGATTATAATCCCAAGACTATTAATCCTGGATTATAATCTCGGGATTATAATTATAATTACAAGACTATTAAGCCATTTTATAATCTCTAAACTAATAGTTCAAAATATAAATTTAAAAACAAACAAGACACTTGGAATTAATTAATAGTCTTATCTCAAATATAATCCTTACAAACAAACATAGCCCAGTGTTAAGACTAAATTGATCAAAGTAAAACTCGCGTGTAGTTTTAATACATATAACTATATATAACATTCGTGTTAAACGATCTTGCAATTGTGATTATATATATATATATATATATATATATATATATATATATGAAAAAATGTATATACACAGCTGTGTAGTACACAATCGCCTCTCAAAAAAACCGTCGCCATAGGCGACTGTGTACTACACACTTATGTATCAAATGTCACTTAACTAATTTAATTCTTTATACTTATTCATACATATTACAAGTATCTGTGCTCATAAAATTATTTATTTATACTTGTGATATAATATAAATGTTAGTTTTAATTTTTATTATCAAAGGCTCAAAGTGATCAGATTTTCTTAAATAATAAGCAAAATTATTTCTTTTATAAAAGTTAGTTTGACTTTTATATCTGAACTAAACTGGTATATCTGTTTATTTCAAGAAGCACATATCAAGCTCATAAAACTCACTGGACTTTTATAAATTACACTTTACTATATATGCTTAATTTAGAAGCACATATCAAATTAGTAAAGTCTTTGTACTTTTATTAACTACACAAAATTGCTCACACTTTGCTATATTGTAAATGGTCATGGTTGGTGTGGTGTGGTGTGTTTAACTGGTTAGCAATCAAACTCAATTGATCTCTTGATAGCTCAATGGGACTATACGGGAAAAAATCTTAGACACGTGGGTGAGGTTATTGGATCTGCTACACTTTGGTCCATATGGTTAGCAAGAAATCAGATGAATTTTAATGGGGATTATGTATGTTGGAAAGAGGTGGTGGTGATGATAAAATACAAAGCTTTCAAGTGGATAAATGCTCTACAGAAATGGAGGTGTAGCTTGTTAATCCTTGGTTGGTGAGTGTATGAGTCTGCATCATTCAAGAAAACCTTTAAGAAATTGTTTGCATTATGAGGGATTTATGCGAGAGTTTTTGGAATGAATCTCAGGTTGAAGTGCATGGACAGGGTTCATACTAGTGTTGAGAAAGTTAGTTTCAATGAAGGAAGCCATTAAAATGTGAAAGATCATGACATGAGTTCTGTATAGAGGAAAAGTTGAAAGGTGACTAACGAACAAGATGTAGCTAGCTAGATCAATGAGAAATGGTTTAGTGGAACTAGTAGTCAGAAGAAGAGAAGTTTAGTTGGACATATACACAAACACCTTGTAAGCATCATCACAAATTTCAAAGGGGAGGGAGGGAGGGAGGGAGGGAACGAAGATAATTGGATTCAAGTCTTTTGGATTATTTTTCTTTTTATCAGTAATAAAATTCTTTACCTTTTGCAAAAAAAAAACAAACACAAAATTCATATATGCTTATCGTACAAGTACATTCTTTATTTATAAAAGTTCTTGAACTTTTATAAAAAGTGTACTGAATCATATAAATCTTCTTATCTATGAAGTATTCAATCAAAATCTTTTTCTGAAAAGGTATTAGAGTTTTTTAATTTTATGTATGTCTGAGAAAAAGAGTAATCCCAATACCAAGATCAGAGTCGTAGAAATGTCAATGAGAAATTTAGTCTTTAGTGTACTTGTGAGGTAAAAGAAAGACTTTTGTTTCAAGCATAGTTATTAAATCTAGATTGGACCGCCGCTTCAACCGGCAGGCACTCCGGTCCGCTTTAGCATGATTTCATTGATTTGGTCAAAAACTGGTTGATTCGGTTGGCCATTGGTCCAACCGGTGGTTCGACCGATAAAACCGGTTAATTGACACAGTGAATTAATTTTTAATTTTTTTTGTGCCAATTTTTTTTTAATATTAAAATTAACTACTTTTATTAATATTGTAACTCAACTTTATTATGTTTTAGTTAATAAAAAATGAAATTATTTTAAATTTTATTAATTATTAATAATATATTTTTATATATTAATAACATAACTGTCAATAACGGTTCGATCACATGTTGAACCTGTGATCTATTCACTCGGTACTTTTTTGGGTTCGATAACTGGTCCATGTCTGAAACCTTCGTTTCGAGATCAGATTAGGAAATAAAACAAAACTATGGGTCAAAAGTGCAACTATGTTTGAGGAAGGTACGGGAGGCTCTTGTCCAAAATAATTAGTTGTGTAAAAATTTTAAAGTTAATGAGTTGTTATTACTTATAGTAATAGGATCATAAATTTTGAAAAAAAACTTGGAACGTAACGTAATAACATACTTAAGTTGTATGTTGTGAACCAATTAAATCAGTGTTCATTTATGTGATTGCTTTTATATCGGTTTAATTATCTTACAAGTCACCTAATAATTAATTTTGACTACTATTTTTTATTAAAAATGTCAAGAAAATTTTAAAGTGTTAATAATTTATTCAACCTCTTTTAAATTATTATTGCCATTCAAATGGATTGGATGCCGTAGGTGTAAACTTTATAATTAGGTAATAACATTGGAATATCAGAAAATTATTAATTATAAGATGATTTGTTCGAAAAAAATACTCTACTTGCAAAAAGTGGTCCCATTTTGACTCTAAAAAATCAATTCAAAAATTATTACAATTCAAATCCATTTGAATTTATTTCAGTTTTAAAAGTAATAAATTTTATAATAGCATTAATTTTCACATAATTTACAAAATTAATATCATTTTCGACTAAAAATAGATAACTTCATATTATACTGAATTGATAATCTCACAATTTGATTTTATGAAGTTAAACATTTTTGTGAAATGGAGAAAGCATTAATTATGAAGTATCAAAATTAAATATTATAGGGAATTATTATTCTTATAGGTAAAATTTGATATTTTCACAAGTTCTTTATCACATTAATATGAAACCTATGTGAGGGATGTTGTGCAACTATCATTTTTATCTTTTACTAATTCCCTTATTATAAACCTCTTGGGTGTGAGGAAAATTAGTTATTGTTAGAAATATTAATTCCCTCGTTATAAACCTCCCGTTAATATATATATATATATAACTGTGTAGTGCATAATAATTTATGATGGCGATTTTTTTTGTCTTTATAGCGATGGGTGCAAAGTCCATAATTCTATTACGAACTACGGACGGGTGAGTGAACCGCCATAGCCATAAAAAAATCGTCCGCCATAGTACCGATTATATATATATATATATATATATATATATCTATATATATATATATAATAGGTTTGATTTCAAGAAGTAAAAATAAGAATATTTTATTGTTGTTGTTGTAAGAAAAGAATAATAAAAATTTGTATTTGATACACTCCATATTCATAGATATAGGAAAATGTTATGTCCTACACTAAAACCATTCTAACACTACGTAAAATGTTTGGAAATTGATATTTTGGTATGACTTCTCCTTCTCTTTTTTTTTTTTTTTGTAAAAATAATATTTTTTAATTTTTTTTTATGCACATTTAATGCACAATATGATTTTTAAAAATTACATTAAATCACATTCAGTAATTTATTTATTAGTTTTCTTGACAAAACGAGCAATTTTTCTTTATAATGTCACTTTTTTTGAGTATTAGAGTCAAAGTCTATCTGTTATTTGTCTTTTTGGATATAAATAAATAAATTCAGTTTTTGAGCATTGTCTTCTATCATCTTTTCTTTTTTCCTAGATTGTAACGCTGGCGGTTGTTTTTTTATTATAATAAATTTCTTATTTTATCAAAAATATAAAAAAAGAATTGATATATCTAAATAAAATTAATAATATCACAAGATTTTTCACACAAAATAATTAATGAATGGGGACCCTACATTCATAATAATTTTTTTTTTGTGAAAATATCAAATTTTATTTATAAAAATATAATTTTTTTCAAAATTTAAAAAACATGTTTTTATATTTTTTATTTTTCAATTTCACGAATTAAATTACGAGAAAACTTTCAAAGTTCTCGTTTTCAGCCCCCGAGTTTTAATTTTCTTTCAAAATTACCCTTCATAGCTATCCAAAAAGCAGTTCCACTGTTTTCACACCGCTGGTAATAAAAGATAGATAAACCCTCTCTCTCTACTGTTCTCCACCGCACCGCAATTAAACAATCTTTGTTTTTTTCTCCTTTTCTTCGTCTTCTTTTGCATGGCACTGCAAGGTGTTTCCTTCTCAACAAACTGAGCTAGCACCTTCAATTTTCCTTCTCTATATACATTACGTTATTCCTCTGTTTTTTCTATCTTCATTTGCTCTCATTCTCTGTTTCTATCTCTTTTTGTATTTCTTGAGGAATCCCAAAAGGGCTTTGCTTTTGATTGTTAATCTTCATCTGGGTTTCGCTTCTTTCCTTATTTCCTTACTTTTAAATCTATTTCTTTCATTTTTGGTGGAGTTAAGTTTGTTTTTGAAGAAAATGGCGTTTGGGAACTACTGGGATTCTGATAAGATGTGAGCTATAGTTGTACTACGTGTTAAATCCATTTGATTTTAGTTTTCTATATTTCTACTTGCTTTTTTGTGCTTATTTGATTTGGGATTTTTAGGCTGTCGCTGTACATTTATGATCATATGAAGAAAACGAACATGCATGAACTTGCTGAGTTATTTGCCAAAGAGGCAAATATTGACCTTGAAGGAGGTTAATACTTTTTTCTCCACATTATTTTTGGATAGTTTTCTTTCAATGAAAGAAGAAACTTGTGTAATGTTCATGTTTATTTTTGTGTTTTGTTATTTCCACTTGATAAAATTGATATTTCCTTACTCAAAGGAATGTAGGTCCTATTTGCTATTAATATGAGAGTAGTCTTGCAAAATATCAGTTTCTCTTCTAAAAATATCAATTTCAATATTTTTGTTTTATTCATAAAGTTCCTCACTTTAATTTGAGTTATTAGTTCTATTTTTCTGGTTTGCTCTTAATTTTTTACAAGGGAATTTGATAGTTTCGGGAATTTGATAGTTTCACGAGGCTGTTCCATGAATAGTAAATGGGACCCAAATTTATGTAAGGCCTTGTGAAGATATCAAAATTTTCTTGTGAAAACAATTTGGTTAATTAATTACTGGAATTTTACCTTTTTTTTGTTATATAATTAATTAATTGTAATTTTCAGATGTCTAATTAAATGTCTGATGTTGATGACAAATAAATCCCTAAAATAGCTACCCAAAAGAAAGAATACTGGAATGCAGTCAAGATGTTCACAAAATTATATTCTTGTCATTTAATTAATTGAAGAATGCTGCTTTAAGTCTCTCATACATGTTGAATTTTATAGTAATGTTTTTATATTGATTTAAATGTTGTATTTTTTTCTGTAGTGTCTATGTCTCCTGAAGGGTTTTTGGCTGAATGGTGGGCAGTATTCTGGGCCGCATACTTCTTGAGGAATCCGGTTGATCCTGTGAACAAGGTAGAATCCACCGGAAAGGTCTTGGTTGATGAACTTGAATTTCTTATCTTTTTTATATGTTCCTGTTCGTAATAATGTATCTGAGAAATGTTTCAATTGATTCTCAGGATTCATTGATGGGGAGCTTGCTACAGAACATAAGCCCTGTGGAGCCAACTCCTGAAATGAACCATCAGGGTGCTGGCAATTCTCAGGAAATAATGATGGGGGACACGCCACAAAACGTATTCCCCCTAGTAGTAGCAATTCCTGGACCAAGCCAGCAAATGCTTGGCAATTACCCTATCCATACCGACTTTGGTAATGTGGTGGGGCAGCCATCATCTAGTTCTTCATTCCCAAGTCCTGGAATGAACCAACCGTGGGCTGAAGTGTCAGCTCTTGAAATGAACCAGCAGGGGGCTGGTAATTTTGCTGTTAATACCGACTTTGGTACTATGCTGGGGCAACCATCGGCAAGTTTGTTGCCAACTCCTGGAATAAACCAGCGTAGGGCTGGTAAATGTCCTATCAATCCTGACTTTGATAATACGCTGGCTCGACCAACAGCTGCAAGTTTGTTGATTGGAGAGCGTCCTAGGATTCCGTATATGGAAAGGAATTCCAGTGGAAGGCTTCTTGATGCTGATAATAGGGCTCGCTTAATGCCATCTTCAAGCAGTGCCGGGTAATTTACATCAAATAAACTATCTATCCATCATACTGAATTGCATTCGGAGTTGGTTTTTGGGGTCTGTTGTGCTTGTGATTGGATCAATTCTCTTAGTGATTTTTGAGAAAACATTAGAAAAGAGTTAGAGTGATCTATGATTATTATTCTGATTGAGATTATAAAAGTAGTTAAGACATTTTAACTTGATGTTTTCTTCTTATGATGCTTACTTGCAATAATTCGAGTATGACACTAAATGGATGAACTTATCTTTCCTCTCACTACTAGAGATTGATTGCAAGTAAGAATCATAAACTTTGAATGCCATAATTACTTTTACAAGGTGAATCAGAATAATAATTATATACCCCATATTTTTGAATGATTTCTCAATAATCAAAAAGAACAGAATCCAGTCACAAGCACAGCAGAAGCTGAACCCACTTCAAATGCACAATCAAGTGAAGCGAGTGAGCTGTAAAATTAGGTAACAAGCGAAAGCACAGTTTTCATACACCTGTTTTTCACAATGATATCATTGCTTCAAAAAAGTACTCGCTCAAAGAATCTGGAAGTACCGTTTTATTATAGTTAGGAAATTGCATTTGTAGCCATTAATTTCGCTGTGATATCATGATATAGCATTAGGAGTTCACTCAATTAGAGAATCTGGAATGATCATTGTGTTTTTTTAAGGTAGTTGGATGAGGCTATTAACAATTTTTATCCTTGATACATATGGATAGAGGTTTCTGATCTTTCTGATGTGCATTCACGTGTCACAGCCAACTACAGCGGCAAGCTTTTACAGAGTCTCCACCATTGCAGGTTGTGAGGGTATGGTGACAACTATGCAGACAATTCTATTGAGCGTCATAGGTTTTATTAGTGAATGGAGATTAAAAGGTTTTTCTTTTGTTCCAGGATAATAGGCATGGCATTTATCTGGGAAGATCTACCCAAATGGAGCCTACTCTTCCTGCAGGACTGAATTCCATAAATCCAACAACAGAACTTTGTGATGCTGGTTTGTTTGCTTTTTGGAATATATTTTTTTGATAATGGATTTGGTCTGTAGAGAAATTTGGGGCTTCATCTTATCTGTTCGCCTCTTAATAATTAATCAGTATTATGAATTTCAATAAGTGAGCTGATATCCACATTATGTGCGTAAAATATGTGGTTCCTTTTAGCTTTTTATAAGTATGGTGTCTGATCTTGCTAATACTGTTAGTTTCTGTTCACTCATTATATTATAAGTTTCCCCCTTGTTGCACAACTGATTGGATTATCGTGTATGGTAGTGCGAAGCTACTAATTTTCCATGTATGTTGTGCATTATATATGGATACCAGCTTATTGACTCGTGCATTAATTTTTGTAATTTCACATATAGGGAGGACGGGAATTGTGTTCACGTCTTCTTATTCTTGGCTATTTCACTTTGTCCTCTTCCCTTAATTGGTGCTCTTGGATTCAGATTTATCAATCACCTTCTCTTCCGGTTCTTTTTCTTTTTGTTCCTCCTTGGTATTTGTTCCCTGATCTCGCTTCCATTAGGTTCGTACGTTCAGAAGACAGATACTCCTTATTGTATTAGGCCTTTTATTGGTCATTGGTAATAATAATGTGCTTTAGAGGGTAGATCTTGCAAAGCCTCGTCTCCAAATTTTTGTGCACTATGTACACTGGCTAACGAGACTCACTCTTACCCTTTTTCTTCATTGTTCAATGATTCGGAAACTTTGATGTTTCTTTTGGGGTTTTAGGAGAAGAATTCAACAATTTCTTCATGCCTAAATATCTTTATTGGAGTGAGTGTCCTTTCTCATGTCCATCGTGACATTTACTGTGGTGCATTAAAGGTGTTTGATATTTCAGATTTACAGAGGGACTGGAGGGCAGTCCTTTAAGGACTTTGTATATTGTTCCACTTTTGTTTGCTTTCTTCATTCCAGTGCTGAATCTCTTGATTGACAAAACGAGCTATTACTGAAGGATGGCTTGTCCTATTTCCTTGTACTTCCTTTTCTTCTAATAACTGTCTATAAATCTTTCCTTAAAAGAAGAAGAATTCAAAAATGCCAAATTAGAATGCTGTAAAGTTAAAAAATATGTTGACATGTGGCTGCCAAACAATTAATGAAAATTGTTATGCCCATGAAGTATATAAAGTGTGCCCTTCCTTACTACCTAGGCCAATATTAAGGCCTACGAACCCTCATGGCTAATATAATACTTAGTCCTACAACACATTGAATTGGTTGGAAAAGTTTGCTTCGCTAGATTCAACTCCTTTAAAAGGAAAGGGTTGAGGGTCTCTTGGTAGTACTCGCCCCTATTTCTAGAAGGGTTTGTCCTCCACTCATTGTCTACATAAAGCATTTTCTTTGACTCGTGCCTTGGAGAAGATCATTCTTTGTTCGAGTTTGAAGTCGTTACCTTGTGGGAGCCCCCAAGGCGAGGAGCTAGTTTTAAAATAATCAATCAATAAAGCCTAGATCTGTGCAAAATTGATTTTCGATGCAATCAATAAGCATTATCTTACTGCAATAGTTCTTTCTATGAAGAACGCACCATCACTAGTGACAGTCATTACCAACAGCTCAAAAACTTATAGGCAGGTCGCACATACGCCGCCGGGTTGCAAAATAAAAGAACACCAATAAAGTTATGAAAGATTTCAATTTATTTATCTCTAACTAGTGCAGACATAGTAAAACGAATATCTCTGGTAGTAAGTCCATTTTCATCATCCGGCTGGTGGGAGCGCGAATAGGCCTAGGTGTCAGACCTTCGCCTTCAGGGTCGGGGCGCTCAAATTCGAACTCTGAACTCAGAGGGCTCTTAATATGCTTATTGACTTCAAAATATGCAAGGGGCTTGTCATAAGGCAGGAGATGTTGTGTGTGGTGTCATCCTCTGAGTCTTTGCCTTCTACCCTGATATTGAGTTATCATAATCCAATCTTTAATTAACTTAAAAATATTTTGGGCCTCTTTATGAGCTTATTCGGTAACTTATATATTTCAAACTTAATCCTGATCCTTAGTCCACTATACTCTTCAAAGTCACTTCATAGTTCCGATTACGCTCCTAAAATTTTCAAATATTTGCTACTTAGTAACAAATTCCTCTAAAAGGCATGATAATAAATACTTTTCGCTTGAGATTAATCTCAATTTTAATTTGGAGTTATTTTGTTAATAAGTAAGCCAAAAAGAACTTGCCTATATGTTTCTTTAGATAGAATTACCAACTCTTAAGCTTAAATGTTAGTAATTAACATTTAATTTCTATCTTCTTCAATTTCATATGGAATCTCATCATCCATACATAACAAATTGGTGTGACATATTTATATCATAACATTGTATATGAACGGGGTTAAGCGATCTGTCGAAGTTGTGAGATGTAAAAATATAATCGGTAGGGGAGCGTTTTGCCAGGGGTAACTCTTTTCTCCAACTAGGAGTTGTCAAATCGATTAAGAGCCTCCTGTATGTTCAATTCTACACTAATATGTGCGCAAGATAGGTTTACCCATGTATGTGTCGCTTTCTCCCCCAGGTCAAAAAGCTAGAGTAAAAGTTAAAAATGGGGGTGACTTCTCATTCTCCCTCCGCTGTTCAATTGCTAAAATGGGATTGTAGATTTATTTTTGGAGGCTGCACACGTCGGGGGTAGTTTGTTTAACAAAATCAGGAAAAAATTGTGTCTTCCACAATGAAAAATGAAACGAATCTGATAAGTTAGATTTTGAGGAAGTGTTTACATAATCTTCTTTTGTCCGAAGAAATGATTCATCGAAATAATAAGTCCAATAATATCAACACATCTGGGGAAAGTTAAAAAATCATCATATAATAATCCAGAAATTGTAATAAAAAAGAAAAAAAAAGGAGGTTTGTAATGATTTTGAAATCTTTTCTACTAAATAATCTAGTATCCTTATGCATGAAGATAATCAATTCGGTCGTTGTGACGGAGTGGAAAAGGGGAGGGGATTCTCAAAAGTGGGTACTGTAAATATTTATTACTCTCTGGGACAAAAGTCCTGGTTGACTTTTTGGGCATATTAAGAAAGAGGATAAAATGACAAAATTGTCCATATTTAAATTCTCATTTAATTGCATAGTTTTTTGCACATTACTAGTGATGCTCCATAAATATGCATAGAGAATAGAAATATAACAATTAATAATAAGGGTATTATAGGCAAATTATTGTAAAAAATAGATCATTTAAGGTAAGTAGACATTTAACTTGGAACTACCTAAAATAGTAATAAAGACTTTTATCCTGGGACGGAGGGAGTATTGGAGCATCAAAATGGGAAAAGGTGGGTATCTGATAACCATGTATATAAGGGTATCATTGACGATTTGATAGCAAAAACAATAAAAAAAATCAATATTTTGATTTCCTTTTCGTAGGTCTCGAGATATGTGCAATTCTAGCAAATCGAATGAATGTTTTAGGAATATAAATTACGAATAAAAAAATTATAGCAAAATTTTAGACGCTACATGCTCATGTTATGCGAAACATGCCTTTATTTCTATGAGAACACTTGTAAACATCATATCGATTAAATTTTGTAGTGATACTTGTCATAACCTTTATAAGTTATCAATCCACCATGTTGTAGGAAAGGGAGATGCACGATGTTACTATTTTGAGCAATGCGTTTTTGTAAACAAGAGTGTTATATCGAGATAGAGTTATGCAACTTTTTTGGGGATAAGTCAATTTGGCAAAAAGAATTCCACTCAACATAAAGACATATAATTAAGGATTCATATTCAACATCTTTGCAATCTCATGACTTTGATGATAATTCCTACATTGTTAAGGTGTCATACACTACAACCATTGATTGTTTTGTTTCATTTTAGAAATTAGAACAATAAATCATAACTCAATGACTTATATAAAACTACTATATAGAAATAACGCAAATGTTTCTATTATATTGGAAAAGCAATACTAAAATAGTTTTTGAAAAATTAAACAATCCTTGCCTCCAAAAAGGATATATGCTTGACTATACTATTTAAAGAAAGATTAAAAGGTCAATATCTAGAGAAATTTCATTTACATGGAGTGGTAAGAGGGATAAGTTGGATATGATCCTCATCTTAATTTGGCATAATTTTGTAAATGGTTACTCACAAACTCAAAACAACATTCTCACACTTGTGAGTACTTTGCCTTCAAACTAAATGATGGCTGTTTTTGACATTTAAAAAAAAGGACCTTACATTATAGAGGTGTAAACGAGCTAATTATTGCTTATTATCTAATTCTTGGCATAGTTTTAGAAATTTGTATTTCACATGATCGTGCTATCTCATCTTAAACAAGTTGAACAATTCACCTATAGAATAAGCGTGAGAAAAATGGAAAGAAAGATCATAAAGTATGATTTGTTAGATCCTTTATAAACTCATAAAAATCTCAATAAATTATTCAATTAGTTTGAGTGAAAGCTCAATAAATGGAAAAGTTTAAATCCCTTAGCAGTAGATATAAAAATCATGGAACAAATTAATGCTTTTATGTATGAAAATATAAGTTACCTATAGAAGCCCTAGATTCTATGTTAGGGGAGTTTGGTATAGTGCAGGATTAACTATCATGTGAAAAGAGAATCTTTTATTTGGATAAATGAAGAAGTTTTATTGATAGAATAAGAGTATAGAAAGGGATGACAAAAGAAACCTTCAATTAAACTAAGTATAGAAATACACAAAACTAATGAAGACAACCCTTGAACAAGGGTATGGGTGCCCGTGTGTCAACAAACAATCAACACTCGAACAAAGGTATGGGTGCGAGACACTTTAGTTTAGTGTAAAAATTGGCAAAATTGTGGAGTATCCACGTCACACTCTTCAAAGTACCCATTTTCGACTGACACTCCATCCAGTCCACATAACTTAGTCTAGCATTCTTTTCAAGTCATATACCTAATAAAATAGCAAAACAAGAACCACCTTTAAAGAATCGTGGAATTTATGTGCCTCCCAAAATCCCAAACCTTACATGAAGGACTCTCTCCAAGGAGTAAAGGTCACCTAAGCCTCCTCAAAGCAAAATGCCATAACCTTCATGCTATAACCCAATGAATAGAAATAAAAGCAAAACAAAAAAACGCACGACACTCTTAACTTGCTTACACGTGACACATATCTGGGCACAACACATTAGTATTGAGACGATTGTAAATTACCGATCAAATAAAAACCTTAGTTTTGAGATTACCGTGGCTTTCCAAATATAAGATATTAGGGAAAATCATTGGGCGATTGAATATGAATAAAATAAATAAATAAAAAATTGCAAAAATAATTGCCTAAAAATCCAAAGACCATAATATTTTATCCGAATTATTAGAAGAAAGAGAAACCTGGTTGAGAAGATCCAAAATAACAATTAAGTTTTTTTGCTTTGGATTATTTAAATTTCTAAAAAAAATGAAAGTTCCAAGGTACGAAGCTTGGGTGTGCCAGATTGATAACAAATTGTGCATGGGGCGCGGGTGAAAACGAATTGTTGCAATTGTCTTATCCCTAAATTTTATTTTGGTGGTGCACCTAGGCAGTTGCATATTTTGTAAATATGAATTCAATATAAAAGAGTAGTGTTCTGAAAATTGGGTTGGCGCCACCCCAATCTTGGAAATAATGGCTAGGCGCTAATAAGGCAGCCAAATATTCGGGGTGGGGAGGACTTTGGCAGGCCAGGCTAGGCCGTCCAGCTCTTTATTTTTTTTTTTCTTTTGCAATGCAAATTTATATTTTTACCCTCTTTTTAGTTACCAAACAAAGTATATCTCTCATCTCTTTTTTCTCGGCATCTCTACTTCTCTCTTCTCTATTTCTCCGCCTCTATTTATTCCTTCTGTTTACTATTAATTTCATAATGTTTCTCTCCCTTCTTAGTCATGATACTCATTTAATGATGTAGTTGAAATGCACCTCATTATTGTGGTTAATTATTTTTAAAATAGTAAATTCAAAAGAATTGACTTAGTTTAATTAAAAATATAAAACTTATATTGTCTAGGGCCACCTGAAAAACATCCTAGGTCCCTTCCCAACCTGGAAGTTCGCTTTTGACGACTTGCTTTTACCGTTAACGCTTGAACTTAGAAGAAAGCTAAAGCTACATTGACTCAATCAACGAACGAATGAAATAGACCCACTTACTGGGAAATAGAAAGAGGATAGGTTGGTTTAAGGACCAGTTGGTCAATGGAAAGGGAGCTCCTGATTTCGGAACAGAGCCATATAGTAACAACCAATGTCAAATTCCGAGTTCGAATCAAATCATAGCATAATAAAGGCCCAATGCACTTTCTCAATAGATCTTCTTGGATCATCTTAGCAAGGTCATGACGAAGGTATTATTGATTACAGATTAAGTCCTTATATACAAATCTAAGTATCTAAGTATCCCACTTAAATACCTGATGTCCCGTCAGGCTAAACACATAGCTACACAAGGCTCAGATCTTTGTGTAGTCTACCACAAGCTCATCCAAAAAGTCATAACTGAAGGTATTAACGATAACAACTTAAGTCCTTATATGCAATATACACATCCAAGTAACCCATACATGTTATGATGTGGGACTGTGGTGTTACACGTATGGCGCGTGACGGTTCCTTTGAGACACCACCACCTATCAGCTTGATGAGCGGTTCACGAAGTTGCATCTCAACTCACCTGCTCTATGCACATTGATATTTCCATGAGGTTGGCTGCCTTTCGTAAATCTTCCCATTTCCAAGAAGATTCCAGGCTCAAGGTTGTTGCCTACAAGGCCTAGGTACTTGAAGGTACCTCTGTTGCCTAGGTTCGCCTAATGCTCTTTAGGACATTGAAAAAGAAAGAGTGGGGATTAGTGCTCACACACTAAGTTGTTTTGGAATTAAATTAACGATTGATTACCTTTTAGGACCCCGATTTAGAGATAGGAGGGAATTGTAGAGGGAAGTGATTGTAGAGAGAAAATCTATTCAAAGTGATAACCTTTGCTATATCAGTATACTACTCCTACTCTTTAATCGTTTTCTTCTACGTTCTTCTCATTTTTCATCAAATTCCATTTTTTCTTTTGCTGATCGACTTCCTTAATAAAAATATCTTCTTTTTTGTGCCTCAAAATTTCGGTGATCAGGTGGCCTCCCAATTGCAAAGTGCACCAAGAACTGCCAAGGTGAGGTAATAACTATGGTGAGTAGCAAAATGATATCATACGGTTTTGGAAAGGGGTATTAAAATAACTATATTTAAATATTATTAATAAATCTTGAATCAAGATTAGATTAAGATTTGGTATCCCTTTATTCTTTGGACAGTTTGCTTTTTGTGCAAGGTTTTGAGATTTTGGAAGATACAAGGATGCTAAGATTATTTGGAAGGTATGTTTGTTTTTCTATTTCTAAGGTATATGGACGAAAAGTAATGTTAGAATTTCCAATGATACCCATCTCTCTTCTCTTCTATAAGCATGGTTTAATTTCAAGCATCGCTATAGGCTTATGCTATAGGAGCTTTTAGAGGTGGTGTTATTTCAGATGTTCATAGATTGGCGGCAACACTTTATCATTTATTCCTTAGTTTCACTCTTGATTTATTTGGAGGACTCTTACTCCCTTCCTGTACTCTATTTTCCATTTAATAGAATTTCTTCTTTTTATCCCCAAAAAAAAACAGGAAAGAAAAAGATTAGATCAATAACAGGTTGTTCACCTATGTTGCTTTGAAGGTGCTAGATAACTTGTCATGTCTAGGGTAATTCTCTCCTAAACACCTGAATAAATTTCTTTTTTGTCAAGCTGAAGCCTGAAGGTATTTTTTTTAGGTAAAGTTTATATTAAATTGAGGAAGATTCTAACAATAGTATATATCTCATCATACTATTTAATTCACTTTATGCATCATGAATAATTTAAACTTAAATGGATAACAATCTATCTAGAAATTATTTTTTAACGAAGTGCACTCACAGATTGTTTATATCTTGATCATTTGTATCAAGCAACAAAATTCTTAGCCCCTGTTATCAATTTATTGATTTCATTGTTTTTGAATCTGTTTACTTGAAAGAAATTCCAGGTGATTCCCAAAGTATTTCCATTTCTACCATTCTTTTAGTTAATTTTTTAATCACATGCTTTAGAAAACAATATTTTCTGTACCCTTCCAGGCAATGAGGATGAAATACTGGGGTATAATGGTTTTTCATCTCACATGTATAGTTTTTGTTCTGTATACCCTGAGCTCATATCCGGCTCAATCCAAGACCCAACCCGAAGTAACATCTGTGATGACCCGAAGGAAAAGATGCTTGAAGTCTGTGATGGATTAGGACCTATATACTGATGTATTACTTTAGATTAGAGTAACAATTTATCATGAAAGATATCGAGTGTAATCTAGGGACTAGGTTTCAGAAAGCTCTCAATTTGGAGTGTTCTGCACAGTTTTATGTACTCCCTCAGTTTGAGTTCACTCTTTCTTACCCAAGGTATTCCGAAAGTCGAACCGTGTAATCTTGTGTTTGTATATATTTTTTTAGTAGAATAATTATCGTAATTGTCATAATACTTGTGAATCTCCAAGGAAGATTTATGTATTCCATTTGGTTTCAGTTATTCAATCATAATGATTGCTACTGTCTTTTTTTGTCCCTTTCATCTATATGCTGATATATGTTCACAATTATGAGTCTAAATGGTTGTAATTTTGTACTTTACAGGGAAGGATAAAGGGAGCCGCCAAATGCCATTTCAAGGGGGTTAAATGTAAGTGGCATCCATCTTTTAGCTTCTGCTACTAGTTTCATTTTCAGCTTCTGTTGCATATTCTGTCTTGAGTTCACACGCAAGCTACTGTAATTCTTGCATGATTTCATTCCATATGTATTCTTATACATCTGGCTCTAGAAAAGTATTGACAGTTTAATGTTATGCTACAGTAATAATTGCTTTTATTTTTTGTTATAGAAAATTAGAAATTACTCCCTCCGTTCCCAAATTATAGACATTTTCTTTTTAGTCCGTCCCATAATTGGATACATTTCTATTTTAGGACCGTAAAATGGTATGATGTTCCTAATTTGCTGTTATTTTCTTACCATCATATCTAGCATCACACCACCACTACAAAATTCTTTAGCAAATATCAAGGGAACCGAGGTATTTATAGAGGGTTGTTGTAGAATCCAATAGAATCTACTTATGCAGTTTAATCGAAGTTTACTACTTTGGCTGAGTAGGATATTTTGTTGATGGGTTGATACCAATAAGGAGATCAATATTGGAGAGTCCCTGAAGAATAATTGTAGGGTTCAACATAATACTTTTTGGAGTCATCTTCATATTGGGGTTTTTGTACCCTTGTAAAGCGACTTAATTTCCCCTTCCAGAATTAGAGCTTTGGGCCATGTATGCTTGTACACATGTCCCTATGTGATAGGGGGATATTTTTTACCCATATCATCAGATATTATTTTCTGTCCTGAGCGATAAATCTACAATGACTGATGCAAGGCCAGTAAAAGCAGTAGCAGTAAAAATTAACCTTTTAAGTATTTATGATTTATTGGGTTATTTGTTTGTATATAATGTGTAGCAACATAAAGCTTTGTTTCAGCTTTGTTACACGCATCTATATACAAAATTTGGATATTTTCAAAATTTGTTGTTATATAATAAATATATTATATATTGTTTTAATAACTAACAGATGCATTGGTTCAATGGTAAAAGTGTGATTACTAGTTTGAATAGATGTAACGTCGAACCGGTGCAGTGGTTCAAATTGGGTTACTAGTTTAAACTCGTGTGATTGCTAGTTTGAACGGGTGTAACATTGAACCGGTGCAATGGTTCGATTTGGGTCACTAGTTTGAACCGCGGTGACCCTTAGAAAGGGTGTTTTTTGTTGGATATATATATATATATATATATATATATATATATATATATAAATGAATGAAATAAAATCAATAGGTGTGACCTTTGGTTCATACCTTTTCAAAGGGATGTACATTTTCAAATAAATGTAACTTTTCAAAGGGATGTAACCTTTTAAAGGGATGTAACCTTTTAAAGGTATGTAACCTTTCAAAAGGATGTAACTTTTCAAAAGGATGTAACCTTTTGAAAGGATGTATATCTTTAAAGGGGTATTTGGAAACCTATAAATAGGTTCCAAATCTACCCAAAACAATCACTTCATCTTCAACTTTAATCTTTCTTAAGTTCTTAAAAATTAATTTCATTCTTCATTCATATAAAAGTGATATAGAGTATTCATATAAAAGTCATAGAGAAAATTTTGTTAGTTCGTGGAACTCTTCTATTGAAGTGCTTCTTGTGAGAGTTGAAGACCATTTTATCCTGGGAAGTAGACGTTTATTGTTCCATCCGTAAGCACCGATAGCAGGGACGAAATATGCTTTAAGGAGAGACTATCCAACAGTTGACTTGATTTTAAAAGTTTGTCAATTACATCTAGTAAGTCATTTTTTATAAAATTGTTTATCTTTCTAATTCTGTTTATTTAATTAGTATATAATAATAATACTTTGGTATAATATGTTTGGTTCATATCTTTTCAAATTGAAAAAGTACATTTTCAAAGGGGTGTTTGGAATCTATAAATGGATTAGAAAACTCTCATTTGGGATAACAATTCATTCACAAGAAATGAATCCATAATTCTTTTAAAATAATTTTGGTGTTATTATTTTCTTTCCCTCAAATTGTAGTTTTGAATTAAATACTATCATACACATAGTATTTAATACAGATTAATTTATGGTTCTGTCTTATCTTGGGAGATGGATTCGTTGTAACATTGTTCAGTTTATATAGGAGGCGAATACTGTTTTAAGGAGAAAGTGAATTTCCATTCAATTCTAGCGGTACAATTATTATTTTTCAGAATTTCTGCAACGTCCTACGGCAAAAGTTCCAACATCTTGTCCTTATAATAAATATTTTTTAAATCAAAATTGATTATCAGATCAGTGCCCCTATAAGAGAAACAGCTGAGAATCAAAGTATGGCTCCTATGACAAACTCCAGAGAAGCAACTGGAGGATCAGTTACAGCTTCAGTTATACCTGAGGTTAATTTAGATGATTTAGACTACCAATTTTGCTGAAGGAACTTCATATTTGTATCTTTATTTATCAAGTAGAAACTGGAGTGTAATTTGTATACAACCATTCCACATTCTGATACACTGATGTTTTGAATGAAAATATAGGAAAGGGGAAGACTATCCAATTCGCTTGCTGGTGAGACTGCTTGGGTAGGCTATACTATATAACTCGCCGGAAAATGAACTCATCTTAACTTTTGATTGAAATTATTAGTGTATTGAATTATTCTGCGCATATCATATTTGTGATGTTTCCAAAAGTTTTGTTGCTATTTTGTTGCTCGTTTCTCTCATGCCATTCTCCTTCAATGTAAAAATATAAGGTCTGTTGATATGTTCCGTACCTTGTATCTTGTTCCCCCGCCTAATGTTAATTCATTTTTTAATTGAATTTCAGGGTGGGACCAATACTGATGGTTTTATGTCCATTGAGGATCTGAAATCTTTTTTATTAGGTTATGATGATATTTGCAATTCTTTCAGCGCGTTGAGACAAACTTCTTCTGCTAGCAACAGTATTGAACTTAAAGGTACATCATTACTTCTTAACTTCCATGGTTCATATAAAGGATGATTCATATCAATACATGGTATGAATTTTCAAAATAGAAGACTGTAATTTTCAATGTTCCCCTGTAAATATTATATACATAATCTTTTTTTATGGTATAATGCTAGTAAGAAGTGTGACCATTGGAGTTGGCCTATAAATGGTGCAACTAAATATTTAAAACAAACTTTTGTTTTGAAGAGGTTGGCAGCTTCCAGGCAAGTATAACAGAGATTCTGCTGTGCCATTTTTCATCTGTGGGAAGCCTCTTCGCTTGTGTTGGAAGTGAGAGTAAGGTTTGATCCTATTAAATATTAATCTTCAATCCTAAGCTCAATGCTTGGTTAAGGTCAATTGAGTTTTTCTCATAAGCCAAGAACTGATTGCATTTTTCCTGAGATCACGGTTTGGAATATGGATAGTTATGATTTTGTTAATGACTGGGAAGGGAATTTTCATATCATTACTGTTGTTCGATTCAGACCAAGTTCAGCTATCTTCGCAACATCTTCTTTTGATAGAACTGTTCAAATATGGGATGGAAATAGAATATGGGATGAAAAAAGAGTAAGTAATTCCTTTGTCCAACTTGTATATAGCCCTTTATTACCTTTGCTTTAGAAATTTCTTTAAAATTATATTTTTTTAGTTTAGAGAAGACTTCATTTTCCCAATGTGAGCAAGAACTTGAGTCACTGACGTCAAATTATTTAGCTGATGTTACACTTGACATTGTTCCTCCTCATAGCTTACAGTTTATGCCCATAATATGCTGACACTTGCATGGAGCACATGTTGGCATGGATGACCTATGTATAAATTTATAATATGCTGACACTTGCATGGAGCACATGTTGGCATGGATGACATATGTATAAATTTTTGCATTCCTCCAGTATGTCCAAGTATACAGCTGTTAACCATTTTGTTGCAGTATTATCATAGGACTGTAATTTTTCAATTGCACTACTTCTCATGATTTATCCTCTCGAAACCTAACACATGGAAAATAATCATAAGCTTACGGCTTAACAACTTAGTGAAAACAGAGACATGGTGTTGTCATGGCCTAAACATAAAAAACTAGTAAACTTAGCAAATCAGGCAAGCTATTGAAATTATTTCACTGTGGCCTCGTGTAGGTAAACATACACGTTTAACTGTATTCAAATACATATATATGATTTTTATACATCTCAATAAGTTTTTAGAACTAATCTCTTTCTTGGCTTCTTCATTAATAATATTTGCTTATCTTTTCACAAGGTAACATCTTTCTGAAGAACTCTCGTACATAATAACTTAATTAGCAGATGAGATAGCAGTCTAGTGACTTGTGATCCTTTCTGTACTTCACTTGATTGCATTTATTTATATGCTTTTGATAACTAAATTTGATTCGCTATTATTTCAATGTCCTCCTTTCTTTCTGTTTGAGTGTGACTCTCTCTCCCTCTCCCCCCCCCGTTTAGTTCCTCTCTTTACTTATATTAGTTGAAGATATAGTGCTTACATATTTTCTGTACATGTTATTTAGCCATATAAATCTCTGATGAAGCTCTCAGGGAATACTGAGCCAGTGTTGTCACTGGATTTCCACCCAAGAGAGGCAGATCTCCTATGCTCTTCCGATAGTACTGGTGAGATCCGGCTGTGGAATGTCAACGAAGTTGCTTGCAAAAGCATATCTAAGGTCAGGCTGTGTTCACAGAGGAAACTCTTAATTGCTTTTTTAACTAGTAACTTTTAATATAAATGACTTGATAATTTCAGATCGCAGTCTAGTGACTTGTGTTCACATAATCTTATGTTATCTTGATATCGTCCTACTATCCATTTATATTATCAAGTCACTTTCCTCCTAAGTTCAGTTTTTGTGCTGTCAATGTGCTTTATATACTGTTTCTTTGAAGATAATACTTGAATATTTAACTTCCTAAAGAAAGAAATATATAAAATAACTGCAGGGAGCTAAGTTGAGAAGCTTTTGGCTGCTACTGCAGGAAATACTCTCAATCTTATAGATTTCGAGACTAATATCGTTTGCTATCACTTGGAGGTATGCCTGATGATATAACCAGTTTGTTCAAGCCTGCTAGAGCTATTAGCAGAGTGAATTGTTTTTTATGTTCTCTTTATTTTCTGGGGGCATGTCAAAGACATCCACTCAATTTGCTGGGATACTACTGTCAATTATATTACCCGTCAGTTCAGACAGTGCGAGAGTGTGGTCAATAGTGTCGGGTGGAATATGCAATTCTGAATTGCCTTCCAATGGCAACAAGTTTGAATCATGCATATTCCATCCCAGTAATTTACAACTCTTGGTTAGTGGTTCTCAGAAGGTATTTAGTCTTCAATCTATATCTTCATCACTCTTCATGTGGGGGGTCTTGTAACTCCTGTTTACTAGATCATTCCTCTCTGTCCATCTAATTTTCTGGGGCTGTTCAGCAATCTAGCATACCTTTATTTTAATTTAATTGTCCCAAGCTTAAAAAGAAAATTTTACAAATTTATTCTCTCTGGGACTCTAGTTCACTGAAGCAAATTGTGTTTAACTAAATCCAGGTGCAATTTTGTTTCTTATATGAATTATATTCCACTAAAACAAATGGAACCTAGATAGAGCCGGTATGATTTTTTGTGTTTTATACTTTGTCATCAGTCATCATGAAGAGAATGTTTGCTGCTACTTTTGGCTATGCACAAACTCCTATTCTGATGCGGTGGTAAGGAAGCCTACACATACCCGAATTTTCTAATAGGAAAAGGTACTTTTGAAATCTAATAATGCAATAGCTTTCTAGTTCTAATTCGTTACGCTGTCTTCGTTCAACAAAAAAAGTCTCATTTGCAAAATTGAAAATTTTAAGGTTATAATGATTGTGTAGTTTAGTAGTGGTTGCATGATAATGAAATTGTGATGTTAAACTTAAGCAAATTGTGTCACTTTATACTATCAATACTAAAAATGGGACTCTTTTTGTATAACAAAAAATTTGGCAAATGAGACTCTTGTTGAAGAATGGAGGGAGTACTATAATATCTTAAGCTCTGTTATAGGATCTTATTGTTTGAGTTTTACTACAGTTTCTCAAGATATGGAATCCAACCGAGAGCAATGAAACTTTGAACATTAATGCCCATGATGCTGTGATTCTGTCTCTTCTCACGTTCTTTTGGTGTATAAGGATGATCTTACATTTGAGGAGCCTCTGTAGATGGATTTGTATATTCTGCGATTTATGAACAGAAGACACTCTTTACAAGAATACAGGGTACAGGTATATAGATAGATACATGGACTATTGAATAGGTAGCTAAGCCTACAAATTATAACTAGATGAGAAGGCTTCAGCATTCATATGAAATGTCAAAGATGTCTTTTTTTTGGGCTTTTGTTGTGTGTATATTTGGATTTAGATATTGTATCAATTAGCATTACAGTAAAGACTTAATTATCTTTAGAGTAATGAATTATTGTAATTATTCAGTTTGCTTCTTACACAATCACCACACATTCAGTTTTATTTAGCCTGTTATTTTTTTTTAAAAAAAATTGAAATTATTATTCTTATTCCATGCACAGAGATCAACTATATCAATACAAAGGGAAAGAACCACTGCGGCTTTTATACCTAAAGATGTGTATGAAGTTTTGAGGGGACTTTTCATTTTTTATTTACCCTAAGAAATCAAAGATCTTTGATTGGCGGAAATGGTTGCAGTTGGGCTAAGCTATTGTACCGGGAGGATGAATGTCTGGACATTCATTCAGTCACCCTAGGGCTTTCTCTGGCACCCTCACATTACTCCATTGTTTTGTTGACATGTTTTGTAATATGTAGTTCATGCTGTATAATCCCTCCTTAGCACCAGAATACTTATTTATAAACTTGTCAAGGCTCTCTTCAATTGTGGATTGGGCTGAAGAATTTACAGCTGAGAATTTTGAAATAGTGATCTAAGCCAATAATATGGTCCCTGATTCCAGACAGTTTGAAAAGGACAGTCCATTTGGACTGTAGAAACTGTTGCATTGATATAGCATAGAATTGCATTTCAGATGACTTTTATTATATAAAAGATATATTTTGCAACTCAAAACTATACAATGCAACTTGTTCTATAATAGGACTGTCCAAATGGACTGCCCAATTTTAACTACCTGAAATCCAAATCCCAATAACATTGGTTCAACATTCAGCTGTGCTAAAACATATCTAGTTTTGTGAAGTAAGAAACTTGCCAATCAGTATATACAATCATTAAACAGTGGCAAATTTTCATCATGTTGAGATTTGAGTCATGTATGAAGATGTCATTATCTTTTCTTGAAGTAATAATTTTAACAATAAAATGAATTCACAATTTCCTTCTGAAGAAGAATATTCTACAAAAATTGGGTGATAAAACTGGAATTTACATATGGAATCACTTCCATAGTTCTTCCATTGGGATCCCACGCTCACGAGCAACTTCACTGAACTGCCTCATTTGCTGCACGGCAACAACTGTGGCTCTTGCATTGTTGAGTGCATTGTTACTGCCAAGCTGTTTGCCCAGAGCATTCTCAACACCTGCCATTTCCAGAACAATCCTTACAGCACCTCCAGCAATCACCCCAGTACCAGGGGAAGCAGGTCTAAGCATCACCTTGGCTGCCCCATAATCCCCATCAGCTCTGCGATTTATGAGTTTAGCAGAATAAATAAGGGCCATTTTACATGAATCTAATGCAGTATATAAAGCAAAACTAATTGAGAACCACATTGTTTAATGCCTTTATAATCATGTGTCAGTTAGGTAGGGTTTCTAGCTCAGGAAGAAGGAATTGTATGTATTTTACTTCCCTGTATAAGACAGTATTAAGACTTTTGCATCAACCAAATGCATAGTATGTTTTGAATACTGATTAAAAGCTTTAGCTTAATTTATTTTAACAAAAAAAAACAAGCCTAGAAAAGAAGTTACCCATGACCCATGAGATCATTCCTACCAGGAAG
Source organism: Panax ginseng (assembly GCA_020205605.1). NCBI lineage: Eukaryota > Viridiplantae > Streptophyta > Magnoliopsida > Apiales > Araliaceae > Panax > Panax ginseng. The sequence goes on along the minus strand of CM035128.1, from coordinate 11,305,402 downwards.
TCAAAAGAGTCTGGAGTTCTTTGTGATCATTCTGCACAGAAATTTCAATTATGGCATAGCCAGTGACCTTGTGTCTATCCATAAATACAAATAGCTTTATACTGGTGATAAAGTTTGCTTATATATTTTTGACAGCAAGCATTACGAATGAAATTTACATTGCTTTTGTGAAAATGTAAAGAATAGGGGTTGGAGTAGGGTGAAGTAAAAGGTTGGTAGAGGGGAAAAGAGGATAAGTATAAGTGAAAGGATAGTCCAACAAAACTCTTCAGTCTCAATAATGGGAGAAAAAGAGGAAAGTGCAAGCATGGCAATAGACAAAGTAACCTCTTTGTCATATTTTTTTTAATACATCTTATGAAGGAGAAATGAGTAAGGATATATTAATAGAATTCCAAAAAAATTGGGTTCATCCCTAGATCCCCCTTTCTTTTACCTTCCACTCCTAAAAAATAAGAGGTTAATGCCTAGATCTCCCTTTCTTTTACCTTCCATTCCTTCTAATTGTAGTAAACAACATGAAGAAATCATAGGAGTTCCCTTTCCTTCTAACCCTCCCTTCTTCCCCTTCCTAGCCTAGTAATCTGAAACCGACAATAATTTATCTCCAACCTAGCATAGATGTCATGGACAATAATTTATCTCCAACCCTAGTAATCTGACGATTAAGTTTATCCTATAACAATGAGTAATAAAGAATCAGCATAAAAGTTTCCACTATTTTTTTTTCGAATATGCTCATCATGAATGCCTTATTTTAAGGACCTGCAACCTCTAACCTCCTTCAAAGAATCAGGCTTTGAACATTGAGGCTTTGAACAACAATTTTCAACATATTGTAGTTCAAGCCCTCTTCCAGGTCCAAACCTCAGCTTACTGTACTGCAGAATTCCAATGACAGTCGCTGGCAAAAGGCTAGTCATCATACCTGTTTACTCCTTGGAAAAAATACACACACCACATGTGAAACTTGTAAGTATTTTGCTTCATCTTAGCTTTAGCAGAATGTTGATAAAGCTCAACCACCACCAAACATAAAACAACTATAACCTACGAGAAAATAGCTAGCTGACATACCATTTATGTGTATAGATGACTGGAAAATGTACATTCATAGACAAAGTTCTAATATGCATATCAAACTCAAATCAGAATAATTTTTCACTATTGGTCTCTCACACAGTATACCCACACTCTCATCAATACTTAAAACCAGCATTCAGCAATAAAGATCCACACTTTACCTATGATTAGTATGTCAACTAAAAAAACTAACAATTTAACTATTAATGTACCAACAAAACAAAAATCAAAAGCAAGATTCAACAACAAAAATCCAAAAAAAATAAAAAATTACCTGTGAGGAAATGTGAGGTACTTAGTCATGGGCACAGTAATAATATTCCGGCGAGCATTGGTCGCCGACTTCTGAACGGCAGCAATAACCTCCTTGGCCTTTCCAACTCCAACACCTACTTGTCCCTTTTTATCCCCTACAACCACAATTGCCCTAAAATGCAATTGCTTCCCTCCTTTGACCACTTTCGTTACCCTTCTCACCTGAATCACTCTTTCGTCAAACCCATCCCTTACCTTTTCTTTCTTCACCTTCCCCAATGCCCCCGTCTTCTTCACCTTCGAATCCATTACATAAATGTCATTCCCCAATACTGAGACTCCACTGTAGGCCGGCCCGTAGAGTTCTTCATAGGCGGCGGCGATTTCGTCTTCAGATTCCGGCGGGCCGTCGTCGAAAGAGGGCGGCGGGACGAAGTCTTCTGGGGCTTCCGGTGGGTCGAAAATAATGATTGCATCTGGGTCAAAGTTGTCGAAGAAGATGGTATCGGAGTCGGAGGCGGTGGGCTCTAGCTCTAGCTCTTGCTCTTGAGCTCGGAGGGGTTTGAGTTTTGTGGAGAGGAAAAGGGGTGAAAAAGAAAGGTCAGAGGAGGAGATAGAAGGCAATTGGTTGGGGTTGAGAATAGAGAAACGAGGTGGAGGGGTGTGGAGTGAGAGGGAAAAGAATTTAGAGAGCGCAGTTGCAGAGACAGCCATGGTGGTGACCGGTGAGGAAGAAAATGAAGAGGAAGAGTGAAAGGGAAGATCAATAAAATTGGGAAGATAGGAATTTCATAATCTTATCCCGAACGAGTCTGATGGTGTTATAATATGGATGATGATAATGTACCTATAAGCTTTTATTTAAACTTTATTCTCCTTTTCCTTTTCTTTAAATAAAGCCATAAACGTATATTTTTGGTCCTTTTTTTATGAGGAGAAGGTTTAAAAATGCCCCTAATTTTTATCGCGATATCTATCGAATATTCTATATTTTTTTTTGTCCAAAAGTACCCCTAACGTTATATTTTTTGGATCGCTAGTGTCTCTTAGATTAACGAGAAGAAGAAAGCGGAGTTAAAATTCATTGACGTGGTGATGACACATGGATGCTTAAAGGGAGAAGGTTCAAAAATACCCCTGACATATATAAATATGTCATTTAATCAAAACAAAAAAAATATTAAAATTCAAAATAAAAAAAGCATAATATTTAAATCATTTAATCAAAATACTAAAATTCAAATTATTTTGTTAACTAATCAAAACAACTAATTAAATAAAATAAGTTGTATAACATATTTACATCATTTAATTAAAATACTAAAATTCAAAACATAACATATTTACATCAAATACTAATTAAAAAAAATACTAAAATACTAATTAAGAAAATACTAAAATACTAAAAATAATCAAATTAAAAAATACTAAAATACTAACATTCAAATTATTTTGCTATTTTTACTTATTAGGCCTCTTGTTATGCAAGAAGTCCTACATTTAAAAAATATTGTTACACGAGCACATTAATTAGTTGCACATCTATATTATAAAGCGTTCAATTTCGTTTTTAATTATTTTTGGTGTAACTGAATCGCACCTTATATCTTATTATTTTTATTATTAATTTCTTATCCTACATGGATTCAATGTACTAGAGTTTGAATCATCACATCAATCTGTTCTCTTTTTGTTTTCCTAATTTTTTTTCATTTGTAATTTATTTGTCACATAATTTTATTTTAAGTTTGTTTTTCTTCTGCATTTTTTTTTCTCACATGCGTGGAGACTAGTTATTAATTAAGAGATAAAAATAATAATCATCTTTTAAAAAATGTGTCAGTATTTTATATTTTTATATTTTATTCTTTTATTTCTATTTTTACTCTTCCGCTCTCTCATAATTTCTTTTCCTTTAACTCTTCTTTATTTTATATTTTTTTAAACACATTTAGTGTGTATGTCAAATTAACGAAAATATTAATGATGTAATTTGAATTTTTGTTATTTTGATTAATTAACAAAATAATTTGAATTTTAGTATTTTTAATTTTATTTTTTTTAGTATTTTTCTAATTAGTATTTTAGTATTTTTTAATTTGATTTTTTTTTAGTATTTTTTTAATTAGTATTTTAGTATTTTTTAATTAGTATTTGATGTAAATATGTTATATTTTGAATTTAGTATTTTAATTAAATAATGTAAATATGTTATACAACCTATTTTATTTAATTAGTTATTTTGATTAGTTAACAAAATAATTTGAATTTTAGTGTTTTGATAAAATGATGTAAATATGTTATGCTTTTTTTATTTTGAATTTTAGTATATTTTTTTGTTTTGATTAAATGACATATTTACATATGTCAGGGGTATTTTTGAACCTTTTCTCTTTAAGCCTCCATGTGTCAGCCACGTCAGCGAAATTTTAACTCCGTTTGTCTTCTGTTAACGGCAGGGGCATGAGCGACCCAAAAAATGTAACGTTATGGGTACTTTTGGACAAAAAAAAAGTATACGGTGCTCGGTAGACATCGTGGTAAAAGTCAGAGACATTTTTGAACCTTCTCCCTTTCTTTATGTGCAAGGCCACGATTTTTTTTTGAACTGTATAAAGTATTATTAATTGTCTGTGCCTGAAGGCATAACGAAATACTCTGTCTCTCCATTTTAACAATTTTACTTTCATTTTTTTTTCTCTCTCACTACCTTTTCTCGTCCAAATCAATTATAATGAATTTGAACTGTCCTTGTATTTTCCCGCCCAAATCGATTAGAATGAATCCGAACCGTTCTTGTGTATTTTCGCCCAAATTCAAAATGAGTTTTATTTTATTAATATAGATGCTCAGGCTTATGCGTCATGCAAGGTGTCACACGGGTAAAATCTGATCCCAAATTTTCTTCAAAATTTCACTCTGAGATGGTTTGATTTGCGTCTCATAGTCAGTCAGCCAACCCATATAGCATTCTGACGCACTGTTTAGACCAACAACGCGTGCACACACACACACACACACACACACACACTTACAATTGCATGTATACTGATTTGAAACAAGTTATATGTAAGCAAGCAATGGACAACTCACCAGGGGTGATCATTCGGTTATAACCGAACCGAAATGGCTATTCGGTTATAACCAAAAACTGAACTATCACTAATTCTACTATCCAAAATACTAACCGAAATTTGAAACTAACCGAATTACCGAATACCGAATGTACAATTTGGTAATTCGGGTAATAACCGAACCTGTGCTCAAAATTAAAATTAAGAATACAACAACAGATTACAAAGTAACTTAATACTTAACAGTTAACAACAACATACCAACATCCAACATCCAATATCAAACATGCCAACATAAACAAAGATGACACACCAAAGAACAAGCCAACATATACTGAGACAAATTATAGCAAGAACAACATGGTTGATTACTCAAAAATTTGGTAGAAGTGGAAAATGGGGAATTTGGAAGGCTAGAGGTAAAAGGTGTGGGGACTCAAAGGAGGGTTTTTTTTTGATGTCAAGGGCTTCTAAAGTGAGGCCAATGACTATGGTTGATTCGAGGCGAGGTCGGTTTTGGACCCTTTGGAAATAAAAGCGAGATATCATCAAGTATTTGGAAGCTCGTGGCAAAGCCATTAAGAAAGGTTGATATATTACCGGAGGATGTTTCTTTGGAGGCGCATAATAAACCTCTTTTATCGCCTTCTGCTGCATTGCGTCATAAATCACCTCTAATACATTCTATGTCTGCATTTCTTCAATACTTCGCAGATAAAGGTCATTATCGTAGAGATTAAGTCGGAGAGAGGCAGAGGGAGATGATGTAACGAGAAGCGAAGAAAGGTGAGGAATTGATTTGAGATCTCGGATCTGGGAGAAGCTGACAGGTAGCCAGGCAAAAAATAATGTAATGAATAAGTGATTAAGTAAAATACTCGTAGATATTAGATAATAGAATAAAATTATTATTTTTTAAATATTAATATTCGGATATTCGGGTACCCGAATTATCTGTTTTTTAAAACCAAAACCGAAACTGAATAATGAGCAATAAATCGGATATAACCGAAATGAGAAAAAAAAACTGAAAAATTGAAATAATTCGGTTAAAAAAATTCGGTTCGGTTCGGTAGTTCGATTTTATCCGCTTTTTGCTCACTCCTAAAATTAAATATTAAAACGCCCAACTTTTTATTACTCTCAATAAATTAAGAATCTGCCTAAAGACTTACAATACACACATGATGCGCTAAGCATTCACTCTTTTCGATTTCTCGGCCACACTTTGATGTCGCATCTAATTTCGTACTTATTTATGCCTTTAGTTATTTATAGTCTATCTAAAAGTTGACACCCTCAACTGTGAAGAGTTTTGCATTAATAAGATGTTGCCAATAAAGGGGCGGCAGTTCCCCAAAACTGCCCAGGACTATGTAACTGTCAGCAGATGACTCTAAGCCTGCAATTCACTCTCACATATGGGTCCCAGTTAAAATTCGCATATCTAACCACATTTCTCAATCTTGTTATCTATCTTTAACTGTAAAATCCCAACTTTTATGAATAAAGATGAATTTTCTATAAATAACATTTTTGAATATTATGGAGTGAATTTGATATAATATTATAGTTGTGGGTCATATTTATAAATTTTGCAAAGTACGCAAGTTGTTATATAATATTTGATTGGTCGGGGAATATTCGTTTAAAGCAGGGGAATATTAAATGACGGCAAGACAATCATTGGTGGACCCCACAACGGAATTATTGTCGGATTGAGAAAATGACAAAAATATCTTTTATAAAAATAATGGCGAAAGTTTTACCGATTTAGCTGTTAGATACCCGGTGGTTAAAAATATAATGTCTGGCATTGGTTGTATAGTAGCACACGGTATTGCATGCATGTATTTTGACAGATGCGATTCTTACGTGAAGACCACTACTCAATAATTATTACGGTAATTATTGCTCAATATTTTATGTTATTGATTCAATAATTGCTGCGTTGATATTTTATATTATTGTTATTTCAATAATTGTCACTGCACAGTATTTCCCATTATCAAATCAATAATTCATATTATTTGAATAATATTATTAGATAACATTATTGGCAATGTCTAGAAAGTTTGGTCAAGAAGAGGTTTGGTCACCTAATTGCGCACCAGTAAGGAGAAATCCTTATCGAAAAGCCCCCTTTTTCCTGGGAACGGTCTCTTTGTCATTATTGTGATTTTATAATATTATTTGTGAATAATTAATTATTGATTTATACGATAAGAAAATATTTATTTTATGTGGACATAAATGATGGATAGGAAAATATTTATTTTATGTGGTTATAAATGAAGGAATTAATGTTGAGGTATTTTATCGAATTGGAGGTATTAAAAAATCAAATCGGTGTTCTTAAAGCTCTATTGCGTGAGTTATAATTTTAATCCGACCGTTGGATCATTGTGATTTTTGGATATGTTATACATATATAAGTTGAGTATATGTCCACAAATTTTGAATCGTTAAAAATTAACGTATGATTTGTTATGAATTTTAAGAGGTGTTGAAAATTGTCCGTTTGTGAAATTCAGATATTTTCTGTTTAGAATTTGAAAAAACCTAAAGCTACAAAGTTGTAGAGAATTCAATTTCCTATAAAATCAACATAAAATTCGTATTTTTCTGATAAAAGGGCTATTTATTATCAATTATTGAAGTTTTAAAAATTAAATATTTTTATTTAAAAACATGGTGGGCCCCACTGGTGGTGGCTGAATTTTAGGTCAAAAATGTGTGCATAGAAATTTTGAAAAAAAATTATTATTTTATTATTTAGTCTCCTATGGCCTTTTAGCATTTTTCTATAAATAGACGCTTAAGTTAGAATTGAAAATCACACCAGAATTAGAGAATTTTTCTTCTATAATATTGAGCGTATTTCTTTTGAGTTTTAGAAAGCTTTGAGCGTAGAAAATAGTGAAAGTTTTCTTCAAGAATATCCCCGCTATACCAATTGGAATACTCTTCTTTTCAAGGTAAGGGATGTTATTTTTGTTCAATATTCGCTTGAAATAATATTTTCTTCCATACTCTGTATTATGTAAGTAATATTATTTTGTTTCAGATTTTAAATTCTATACTCGTTTTGTTAAATTTTTGGCTTCTATATTCCATGAAATTAGTAGAATATCCTTGATATTTGTGCTTCATCCAGTATCTTTTCATGAAAATATTATTCTGAGCATTCTTGATAAGGTTTAACTTTTTTATGCCATAGTACTATTCATGGGGTTACTATTCCCGAAGTACTATTCACGGGATACTATTCACTCGAGTACCATTCACCCGGGGTACTATTCATGATAAAAATTGATTCTTTTTTGGTCCAAATTATTTTTGGTACAATATTATTCTTGAATTTTACTCCACAAAGCAGTATCATGTTGATAATTTGAACGTTATTGATTTTTGGATAAATTAAATTATAAATCTTTAAAAATTTATCCTTGAACTTGTTTTATTGAATTCTTATATCATTGTCATCATCCTCATGTTTATATTATGTTGAAAGTCATCTATGGCATGTAGTGCATAGATGGACTTAGTATGATTATGACCGTAAATTATTCGGTATAATCATGAGTAGTAATGTTACAAATGATGTGGTAAAAGTCCTCATTGGCCCGTAGTGCATTGATGGACAGTTGTTGGCATGATCATGACCATTGATGAATACACGAATATCCTTGGCCCGTAGTGTATGGATAATTTATGGTCGTGATACTAAAGAATATCCTTGGCCATAGTGCAGGGGTGATTCGATGATGTGAATTATTTATTAAGCTAAGTCTCAGCGATTAAAGTAATGAAAAACCTTTTAAATCATAGAAGATAGTAGATTTTATTCTCTACTTGACTCTTCTAATGGATTACTTGTTCCGCTGCAGTTAAACTTGATGTTTATTATATTTTATCAGTTTAACACTGTTAAAGGCTAACGATAAATTATTCTGCGTTATCTTAGTCATAATATTTCTTACTGGGCTAGTTAAGCTCACCATTTTGCTTTCATTGTCCTCTTCAGGAAATGAGAACGTAGCCGGGACTAGTCGGGGGAGGAGTGATTCGGTCGATGATGATAGCATTAGTAGTCCTCACTATTCTATGAAATAGTGTGATAATAAATGTATTGAGGACTCCATTTGAGTTGAATACTATCTAGAAGACAATATTCGTATTAAAACTCTCAGTTTATATTTTGTCATATTGTACATGACAGTTGTATTTGAATTTTGTACCATGTATTTTGGGGGCGTCACAGTTGGTATCAAAGCTTAGGGATATGATCCTTGGCTGAGATGTGAGATAAGAACTAGGAGGGGAGAGACGGGGAATTCCTTCACTAGTATGACCTACCTAAGTTTATTTGGTATTTAATTGGTCGGTCAGAGTATAGGGATAATATATGACATGTCAATTAACCCTTGTTTTGTGGCAGTATTTGAAAATGACATCTGAGAATGTTGAGAATAGCAATGGAGCACAGGAGACCGTTGAGTCTCCACATATCAAAAATCAGGATAATGTGCATCAAGAAGGCAACAATCCTCATGCAAACAACAACATTGACCAAATCATGAACGATGGAATGTTCAGAGGCTTTTTACAATTCATGCAACATCAGACAAGAGAGACTCCTGTCCGAAATGCAGGTGGAAACACTGGCAACTCTCGAATGATCCTTCGCTAAACAGATTCAAGGAGCTGGGACCACCGGAGTTTTTGGAGAGCCAAAACCACTTAAGGCGGAGACGTGGATAAAGCAGATCAACAAGATATTTGATGTCTTGGGATGCTCCGAGGAGCAAAGGTTCCTTTTCCACCTTCATGTCATGCTTGGCGAACAGATTCTTGGTGGGAATCAGTAAAGCGACTCAACCGCCGCAGACTAAAGATGTCTTGGGAGAAGTTCCAAGAACTATTCAACGACAAGTACTTTGCCGAAAGTATTCGTCATATGAAAGAGGTAGATTTCATTAAACTGGAGCAAAATAACATAACCGTGTCACAGTACGAAGCCAAGTTTGCTGAGTTGTTCCTGATTGCGTCCCACTTAGTTGATAATGAGGAGAGAATGACGCGGATGTTTCTACGAAGTTTGAAACCCGAGATACGTCAATACCTTATCTTTCACAAACTTTGCTTGTATTCAGATGTTGCGAATAGGGCTCTGTTATTGGAATGTGATAATGAGTTAACCCAACCAAGAGAGAGCAGCTGACAAAATGATAATACCAGTGGTAGCAGTCATCGAAACGGTGACAACAAATGTGGAGGGAATCAATATGCCAGAAATGGTAACCAGTTCGGTGGTAATCATGGCCAAGACAATAAGAGTGGACATTTCAAGAAGAGGAGATTCAAAAATGATGGAAAGACGTCAGCACCAGCACCCGTTGTTAAGGAAGGAAGCGACCACTTATCATATGCTTCAAATGCGGAGGGGAGGGACACATCAGTCCAAACTGCGCGATGCAGTCCAAAGCGTGTTATAATTGTGGAAGAGAAGGTCACCTAGCCCGATTTTGCCGTGCACCAAAGACAGCTGGGATGGAGGCACCAAAGGCTGTCCCAGAAAAGTCAAAGTCGGTAGTTCAAGGGAGAGCGTTTGCCATGACCACCCAGAAAACAAGGAACCCGAACGAGGTCATCACGGGTAAGCTTATCACAAACTTTAGCGAAGTCTATACCTTATTTGATACCGGTTCTACCCATTCTTTTATTTCTCCTACTTGCGCTCAACATTTAAATTTGACTCCGGAGAAATTATACTTTGACTTATCTGTTGAAACTCCGTTGGGAGAAACCTTCATTACATCCACTGTTTATAAGTTTTGTTTGGTCCAAATCAGTACCCTCACATTACCTGTCGATCTTATTTCATTGAAAATACTTGCATTTGACGTAATTCTAGGGATTGATTGGTTAACTACTCATCATGCAAAAATTGATTATTTTCGTAAGGTTGTTAGCTTTCATATTCCTAACCAACCTATTATGAGAATTCAAGTAACCAAACCATTAAAACAATCACTGTCATCTCAAGCCATAAAGCTATTCGTTTATTAAAAAACAGATGTCAAGCTTTCTTAGCTCAGTCACGGTTTAAACAAAAATACGTCAGTTTTGAATGATATTTCTATTGTTAATAAATTTTCTGACGTATTTCCTGAAGAACTTCCTGGCCTACCCCCAGAGCGTGAAATTGAATTTTGTATCGACCTTGAACATGGTACAAAACCCATTTCCAAAGCCCCATATCGAATGACTCCTATTGAACTTTAGGATTTAAAAACCCAATTGCAGGAATTGTTAGACATCGGTTTCATTCGTCCTAGTACGTGTCCTTGGGGTGCTCCTGTTCTATTCGTGAAGAAGAAAGAAGGGAGTATGCGACTTTGTATTGATTACCGGGAGTTGAATCATGTCACCATCAAAAATAGGTACCCATTGCCACGTATTGATGACCTGTTTGACCAGTTGCAAGGCGCCAAATTCTTTTCAAAGATCGATCTTCATTCCGGATATCATCAGTTAAAGATTAGAAATAATGACATTTCAAAGACGGCTTTCAGAACTCGGTACGGGTATTATGAATTCCTAGTCATGTCTTTTAGATTGACTAATGCTCCTGTTGCCTTCATGGATATGATGAACCGAGTATTCAAGGAATATTTGGATCACTTTGTGGTCGTCTTTATTGATGACATCCTCATATATTCCAAAAGACGTGAAGATCATGAGCAACACTTGAGGCTGATACTCCAAAAGCTTCGTGAAAACAAGCTTTATGCCAAGTTAAAGAAATGAGAGTTCTGGCTTGAGGAAGTAGCATTCCTTGGGCACGTAGTATCAAGTCATGGAATATCTATTGACCCGGCAAAGATTGAAGCTATTCAAAGCTGGGAGTAACCTAAATCGGTGACCGAAGTACGTAGCTTTCTCGGCTTAGCTGGTTATTATCGAAGATTCGTAGAAGGGTTTTCTCGAATCGCTACTCCATTAACTCATCTGACTCGGAAAGATACAAAATTCGGTTGGAGAGTGGAATGTGAGAAGAGTTTTCAAGAACTCAAGAGGAGACTCATGTCAAGACTGCTCGACAATACCATCAGCTCGAGAGGGATTTGTCATCTGATGATGCTTGAGCAAAGGGTTAGGATGTGTTCTCATGCAACATGTGAAAGTCATAGCCTATGCCTCTCGATAACTCAAAGAATATGAGAGGAATTATCCTACTCATGATCTAGAGTTGGCAGTTGTCGTTTTCGCACTTAAAATCAAGAGGCATTACCTGTATAGGGAGAAGGTGGAGATCTTTACGGATCATAAAAGCCTCAAATATTTCTTCACCCAAAAGGAACTCAACATGCGATAACGACATTGGCTTGAACTGTTGAAAGATTATGATCATACCATTCAATACCATCCTGGTAAAGCGAACATAGTAGCTGACGCAATGAGTAGAAGATCATATGCGGGTAGGAGTGCGATATTGTTAACGCAAAGTCCCATTTTATATGACTTTCAAAGGATGGAGATAGAGTTAAAGACTCTAAGGACCCATGTGATGATGGCTAATATATGAGTAGAACCGACTTTAATCGATAAAGTTAAAGTTGCTCAAGCTACAGACTTGGAGCTGATGCGTATGAGGAAGAAAGTGCAAGAAGGTGCTATGCCGGAAGCAAGAATTGATGAAGAAGGAATACTTTGAGTTAACTCCGGACTTTGTATTCTAACGACCACGATTTAAAGTATAAAATCATGATGGGGCGCGACAATGCACCATTTGTAATCCATCTTGGGAGTACCAAAATGTATCATGATCTTCGACATACATTTTGGTGGAGCAATATGAAAGAGAGATAAGCGGAGTTTATCTCAAGGTGTTTAACTTGTCAACGAGTCAAGCAATGAGCATCAAGTACCAAAAGGTCCATTGCAACCACTTAAAATTCCAGATGGAAGTGGGAGCACATTACCATGGATTCGTTCATTGGTCTTCCCAAGGTTTCTCAAGGCATAGATGCAATTTGGGTCATTGTTGATAGATTGACCAAGTCTGCTCATTTCTTACCTATACGAGAAACTTATACACTTGAACGTCTTTCTCGTATGTACATAAATGAGATTGTAAGATTGCATGGCATGCCAGTATCTATAGTTTCGGATCGTGACCCAAGATTCACTTCACGATTTTGGGTTAGCTTGCAGAAAGCTATGGGCACGGATTTACGATTCAGTTCGGCATATCATTCTCAAATGGTCGGACAATCGAAAAGGACTATTCAAACCCTTGAAGATCTATTAAGACTCTGTGTCCTAGATTTCAAGGGAAGTTGGGACAAGTTCTTACCATTGGTGGAGTTTTCCTACAACAACAGTTATCAAGCAAGTATTGGCATGACTCCATTCGAGGCGTTGTATGGAAGAAAGTGTCGTTCTCTAGTATGCTGGGATGAGGTGGGTGAAGAAACGTTGTTGGGATCAGAGTTGACACATATGACTACGAAAAAGATTCAAACGATCGACAAAAGAGTTATGCTGATTTTCATTGAAAGGACGTGGAATTCAATATTGGAGAACATGTGTTGTTATGTGTTGCTCCATGGAAAGGAGTTACGAGATTTGGAAAGAGAGGAAAGCTCAATCCTCGATTCATTGGCTCATTTTTAATCCTTGAACGAGTAGGAACTGTGGCCTATAGACGGCCTATAGACTCGCCTTACCGCCAAGTATGTCTCGTGTTCATAACGTTTTTCATATATCTATGTTACGTAAATATGTGAAAGACCTGAACCACATTATTGAGTTAGAACAGGACAAAATAGCGGAAGATTTAACGTATGAAGAGGTTCCTGTTAAAATCTTGGATAAGAAGGAGCATATTTTACGCTCCAAGGTTATACCTCAAGTCAAATTTTTGTGGAGAAACTACGATTTTGAGGAAATGACATGGGAGTTAGAATCTAAAATGAAATCAAGGTATCCTTACCTTTTCGACATACCAGGTACGTTCCCTAATTTCGAGGGAGAAATTTCATAAGAAGGGGAGGTTGTAAGACCCCAACTTTTATGAATAAAGTTGAATTTTCTATAAATATCATTTTTAAATATTATGGAGTGAATTTGATATAATATTATAGTTGTGGGTAATATTTATAAAATTTTCAAAGTATGCAAGTTGTTATATAATATTCGATTGGTCGGGGAATATTCGTTTTAACAGGAATATTAAATGACGATGGCACAATCATTAGTGGACCCCACAATGTAATTATTTTCGGATCGAGAAAAACGACAAAAATATCTTTTATAAAAATAACGACAAAAGTTTTACCGTTAAGCTCGTTAGATACCCTGGTGGTTAAAATATATAATATCTGCGTGTTTAAAGCGATGGCACCAGATTGCACAATATTTTTAAATTATTGATTCTTACATAAGAAGGCACTTCTCAATAATTGTTACAGTAATTAATGTTCAATATTTTATGTTATTGATTCAATAATTTCTGCGTTGATATTTTATATTATTGTTGTTTCAATAATTATCACTGCACAGTATTTCCCATTATCAAATCAATAATTCATATTATTTGAATAATATTATTAGATAGCATTATTGGCAATGTCTAGAAAGTTCTGTCAAGGTGAGGTTTGGTCACCTAATCAATGCCAAGAATGAGGAAAATCTTTATCAAAAGCCCCTCTTTCTTTGGGAGCAATTTGGTTGTCATTATTGTGATTGTGTAATATTATTTGTGAATAATTAATTATTGATTTATATGATAAGAAAATATTTATTTTATGTGGACATAAATGATGGATAGGAAAATATTTATTTTATGTGGTTATAAATGAAGGAATTAATGTTGAGGTGTTTTGTCAGTATTTTATCGGATTGGAGGTATTAAAAAATCAAATCGGTGTTCTTAAAGCTCTATTGCGTGAGTTATAATTTTAATCCGACTGTTGGATCGTTGTGATTTTTGGATATGTTATACATATATAAGTTGAGTATATCTCCACAAATTTTGAATCGTTAAAAATTAACGTATGATTTGTTATGAATTTTAAGAGGTGTTGAAAATTGTCCGTTTGTGGAATTCGGATATTTTTTGTTTGGAATTTGGAAAAACTTAAAGCTATAAAGTTGTAGAGAATTCAATTTCCTATGAAATGGACATAAAATTCGTATTTTTCTGATAAAAGGGCTATTTATTATCAATTATTAAAATTTCAAAAATTAAATATTTTTATTTAAAAACATGGTGGGCCCCACTTTTGGTTGGTGTGGAAATCTAATTTTGGTGGGCCCCCATTGGTGGTAATTTGAATTTTGGGTCAAAAATGTAAAAAGTAGAAATTTTGAAAAAAAAAATATTATTTTATTATTTAGTTTCTATGGTATGTTCTAAAGATTTTCCTATAAATAGTAGCGCTTAAGTTAGAATTGAAAATCACACCGTAATCGAGAGAATTCTTCTTCTATAATATTGAGCGTATTTCTTTCGAGTTTTAGAAAGCTTTAAGCGAGAAAAGCAAGTGAAAGTTTTCTTCAAGAATATCCCCGCATTATACCGGTTGGAATACTCTTCTTTTCAAGGTAAGGGATGTTATTTTTGTTCAATATTCGCTTGAAATAATATTTTCTTCCATACTACGTAGTATGTAAGTAATATTATTTCGCTTCGCATTTCAAATTCTATAGTCGTTTTTGTTAAAGTTTTGGCTTCTATACTCCATGAAATTAGTAGAATATCCTTGATATTTCAAGGCTTCATCCAAAGATCTTTTCATGGAATTATTATTCGAAGCGTTCTTGATAAGTTTTAATTTTTTCATGTAGGAGTACTATTCACGGGGTTACTATTCACAAGTACTATTAGAAGTCTTATTCACTCGAGTACTATTCACCCGGGTACTATTCATGATAAAAATTGATTCGTTTTCGGTCCAAATTATTTTTGGTACGATATTATTCTTGAATTTTACTCCACAAAGCAATATCATGTTGACAATTTGGACGTTATTGATTTCTGGATAAATTAAATTTTAAATCTTTAAAAATTTATCCTTGAACTTGTTTTATTGAATTCTTATATCATTGTCATCATCCTCATGTTTATATTATGTTGAAAGTCATCTGTGGCCTGTAGTGCATAGATGGACTTGGTATGATTATGACGAGGGGATTATTTGTATAATCATGACCGTAATGTTATAAATGATGTGGTAAAAGTCCTCATTGGCCCGTAGTGCATTGATGGACAGTTGTTGGCATGATCATGACTATTGATGAATACACGAATATTCTTGGCCCATAATGCATGAATAATTTATGGTCGTGATACTAAAGAATATCTTTGGTCGTAGTGCAGGGGTGATTCGATGATGTGGATTATTTATTAAGCTGAGTCTCAGCGATAAAAGTAATAAAAAGCCTTTTAAATCATAGAAGATAGTAGATTTTATTCTCTACTTAACTCTTCTAATGGATTGCTTGTTCCGCTACAGTTAAACTTGATGTTTGTTATATTTTATCAGTTTAACACTGTTGAAGGCTAACGATAAATTATTTTGCATTATCTTAGTCATAATATTTCTTACTGGGCTAGTTGAGCTCACCATTTTTCTTTCATTGTCCTCTTCAGGAAATGAGAACGTTGCCGGGACTAGTCGGGGAACGAAGTAACGGTCCAAATGATAGCATTAGTAGTCCTCACTATTCTATAAAATAGTGTGATAATAAATATATTGAGGACTCCATTTGAGTTGAATACTGTCTAGAAGACAATATTCGTATTAAAACTCTCAGTTTATGTTTTGTCGTATTGTACACGACAGTTGTATTTGAATTTTGTACCATATATTTGGCGACTCAAGATGGGAGATGTATACCTATTTTGGGTGCGTCACATTAACTACTTTGTCTGTTGTGCCCACTTGTTGTCGCGTTTCCTGACACTGCCCCTTTGTCTTGTGCAATCTGGCATACCAAATTGCACCTCAATTTCTCTTTGATCCAGGCTTCCAACCCAAACAAATTGTTAATGCCAGCCCACTTTTGTAAGACCCCAACTTTTATGAATAAAGATGAATTTTTTTATAAATAATATTTTGGAATATTAAAGTGTGATTTTGTTATAATGTTATAGTTATGGGTAATATTTATAAATTTTGCAAAGTAAGCAAGTTGTTATATAATATTCGATTAGTCGGGAAATATTCTTTTTATCGGGGAATATTAAATGCGATTTATAATAATCATTGGTGGACCCACACAATGTAATTATTGTCGGAGTTAGAAAATGATAAAATTATCTTTTTATAAAAATAACGGCGAAAGTTTTACCGTTAACTATTGAAATACCCAGTGATAAAATTACAGTAATACGCGTGTTTGCATAGTAACACACGATATTAATTATTGCTGCTTACGTAAGAAGTGACTCAATTTTGTTCAATTATTGCTACAGTAATTGTTGCATAGTATCTCACGTTATTTGATTCAATTATTGTCGATATTTTATATATTATTAAATCAATAATTGAGACGATACAATTATTCATATTATTATTTGCAATATTGACGATGTCTAGAAAGTTTTTTCGAGGAGAGGTTTGTCCACCTAATTGCGCGCCAATAGGGAGAAATCCTTATTGGAAAGCCCCCTCTTTCCTGGGAATGATCTGGTTGTTAAATATTGTGAGTTATAATATTAATGATGAATAATTGTTGAAAGATTAAATATGTGTTGATTGAAGATAAAATGATTTGTGGTAATATTTATTCAATCTTTGATATAAATAAGAAGTCTGTTAGGAGACGTTTATGGTAAGTTTGGTTTATTCTATGGGGGCCCATATGTCATCATCTAAGAGTCACTTTCGCCAATAGTAATTGCCTTTACCAGACGTCGAACCACTTACCGTTTCATATTATAGGAGTCAAACTACTTGCCGTTTCATATTACAGGCGTCGAACCAATTGTCGTTTCACATTATAGGCGTTGAACCAATTATCGTTTCATATTACAGGCGTCAAATCAATTGTCGTTTCACATTATAGGCGTCAAACCACTTGTTGTTTCACATTACAGACATCAAACCACTTTTCTTTTCACATCACCAGTCGTCAAGCCACTTGCCTTTTCACATTGCAAGAGCTAAGCTAGAAATCTTCTATAAATAGAAGCCTATTTCTTCATTATTTTTCACCAATTCATTCAAACTATAGAGAGAGAAAGTATAGAGAGAATAAGAGAGAAAGAAGAAGAGTATTCTGTTACTACACTATTGCAGTATCCAATCTCCTACTAAGGTAAGGGGTATTATGTGACGCTCCCAAAATAGGTCCACACGACACATTTTGAGTCGTCAGATATCACTTTATAAAAATCAAATACAAACTTCATTTATACAACTGTTGAATCTGTATATAGATAAAGTCATGAGTTTTAATACAATATTATCTCGTAGATGATCCAAACTCAAATTGTTACAATGCCATATAAAATACAAAAATGACAAATATTTTAAGACCCCAAAGAAGAACTAGAAGATTACTATCATATTCATTTTAATGAGGTGCACTTTTGACGCTTTCAAAGTCGGGTTCTCATCACCCTATTGTTGTTCGCCAAAATCAATTATTAAGTGACGTATAAAATACGACACATACATCTTAGGTCCTCAATACAATTATCTGTTGCATGTCATGCCATTTTATAATGTATTGAGAAACTTCGACAGTCTCGGACCATCACACTATTTCCCTGTTATCCCCGCTCGATCCAGCTACACTCTTATTACGTGAAAGGAATTGTGAAGCAAAGGGTGAGCACAAATAGCCTAGTAAAGAATATCATGACTAAAGATTATTAAATTATCAATAGCCTTTCACAATAATAAATCGTGGAGATTTAGAACATATGGTAGATGATAAAACTTTTCAACCATAGTTGCAGCAGTGAACGAGCAATCCATTAGAAGAGTCAAATAGACCATCGTGTCTATTATCTTCTCCATGTTAAAAGTCCACCAATAATGTTTTATCCTCGTAACATCAATCAACAATTCTTATCCACAATCATATGAATAACTCATAATCATAATTGTGATTCTAAATTCCTCTTCTCACCCGGACGTAAGATAATTTTCATCACCTATCTTCATCTGAAACATCAAAAATCATGGTTATACCAAATCATAATTCCCCGCTTCATAATCATACTAATAAATTCATCTTTGCACTACTACCAAAGATATTCATTAACAATTTATTCTTTGTACTACGTGCCAAAGACATACTGGTTGTATTTTAGAAGAGTCAAGTAGAGCATGATATCTACTATCTTTTACGAATTAAAAGTGTATAATCAATATTTTATCGTTGAGACTCGGCTTAATATATAATCCATATCATCGAATCATCCCCGCACTAAGGCCAAGGATACTCATGTAATCATCAATGGTCATGATTATATCGAATAATCCCTGGTTATAATCATACCAATAACTGTCCATCAATGCACTACGGGCCAATGAGGACTTTTACCACATCATTTATAACATTACGGGTCATGATTATACCGAATGATCCCTGGTCATAATCATACCAATAAACAGTTCATCTATGCACATAAGCCAAAGATACTCATCAATCAATAGTTCATCTTTGCATGTAAGACAAAGATATACAATCAGTAAAAACCAATAATCAACGATCCATCTTTTCACGTAAGTTCAAAGTTATACAAATCAAAAACTAATAATCAACGATCCATTTTGCACGTAAGCAAAGATATTCAACTGTAAAACCAATAATTAATATTCCAACTTTGCACGTAAGCCAAAGATAATTTTCATCATAATATAAGCATGAGGATGATGACAATGATATAAGCATTAATCAAACGAAAACAAGGATAAATATTAAAGACTTTAAATTTATCCAAATATTATCAATCACTTAATAAATTTATAATCTAATATTATTAATATTATAATAATATTTTAATCACTTCTTAAACTTATAAACAATTTATTTTAATTGTTTACACTTTACCAAATAATGCATTTTAATCATTAAAAAATGCCATACTCATAAGATTTAATCACCAATGATCAAATCCCTCATAAAAAATCTGCATATACCCTATATAGGATTCTCAAGCCATAAAATCCTATTTTTTAATTTTGTTACTTCACATAACATATTTAATTCATTTACTCATAACTAGTTAATTTTCATAAAAAATAACAAATCAGTCCCAAAAATATTTCTTTTCTGGGATTTAGCAGAATATAGTCCCATATTAAACATATATTTTTCTCGGAATTTTTAAAATTCATTTACTATTTTTCATATGGCTAAAACTGCCGAATATTTAGACATTTCTCATAAATTGTACTTTTGTCCAAAAATTCTGAAATTTACAGGGTATACTCCTGTTATATACATGTACTCCCAATAAAAATTTCACCAATTTCGGAGTTAACCACAAGGAGTTATAAAGGTTTACTTTTAAAATAGTATTTTCTCATAAAATCTATAACTCTTAATCTATACATCCAAAAATTGCCATCTTTGGACACAATATAGAAAACTCATCAAGTTATCATTTCAAATTTTTCCAGAATTCTTAGGATGCATGGAGGAACAGAAAGTTCCATTCGCTATGTATTTTCAGAAAAATTACGAAACTGTAAATGAATTTTCACCCGTCATGCGGTAATCCACGTAAACAGATCATTTCCACAATTTAATAAGGAATGAATAAAAGGATCATTCACCATGCATGCGGTAATCCACATAGACATGTTATTCCAATGTAATAATAAAGAATAGAATAATAGAAGAATTCACCACGCATGCGATGTAAGCCATATGCATGCAAAAGTTATTCCCAACGTAATAATAAAGAATGGAACAAGGTTATGCGAATCCATACATATGATGATATTACAATGTAATAATAAAGAATGGAATAACAACAGAATTCACCAGGCATGCGATAAACCGCACAGATAGGTTATTCCAACATAATAATAAATAATGGAACCAGGTCATGCGTAATCCGCACAAACAGGATATTCCAACAGAATAATAAAGAATGGAATAACAATAGAATTTTACCATGTATGCGGTACTTCGCATAGACAAGTTATTCCAACAGAATAATAAAAATGGAACCAGGTCATGCGTAATCTTCACAGATAGAATATTCCAACATAATAATAAAGAATGGAATAACAACAGAATTTCACCATGTATGCGGTACTTCGCTTAAACAGGTTATTCCAACAGAATAATAAAGAATGTAATAACAAGAATATTTCACCATGTATGCGGTACTTGAGATGGCAAAGTTATTCCAATGAGAATAATAAAGAAGCTAAACCAGTCATACATAATCCCATGCATGTGGGATATTCAAATGTAATAATAAAGAATGGAATAATAGAAGAATTTCACCATGTATGCAAGATTATGCTTGTATAAAGTTATTCCAACATAATAATAAAGAATGGAATAATGAAGAATTTCACCATGTATGCAGCAGACGTCGATGACAAAAGTTATTCCAACATAATAATAAAGAATGGAATAACAGAAAAATTTCACCATGTATACGGTAGTCTGCGTATACAGGTTATTCCAAAAGAATAATAAGGAATGTAATAACAATAGCTCTCTTCATTAATACGAAAGAAATAATACCCCTTACTATAATAATAATATCCCTTACCTTAGAAGAAACTGGATATTGGAATAGTGAGGTAGCAAACTTTTCTTCTTCTTTCTCTCTATAATAATTACTCTAAAACTTTAGTGAATTGGTGAGAAATGAAGGAAGAATGAGCTTCTATTTATAGGAAAATATAGTTTCGATAATTGCACGTTTTGGGGCTCAAAATATTACAGGATAATACCTTTAAATTTTCTTTCATTTTTAATTTAGTCCTGCAAGTATTATCAAACTTGCACCACCTCCCCTAATAGTAAATAATGTGAATTAATAGTACAATCATGTGACTCAATAGTTATAATCATGTGAAAATATGAATTACAGTATAGTACCTCCATCTATACCTCTATTTTTAACTTAGTCATGCAAGTATTATCAATCTTGCACCACCTCTCCTAATAGTACATGAATGTGAATCAATAGTACACACATGTGAGCAAATAGTTATAATAATGTGAATTAATAGCAATTAATTGCTCATTAATTCGATTAATTACCCGATTGGTCAATATAACCTCCAGACATCAATTATTATCGAAATAAATGTCAATTTCCACTAACACTAACAATCCCAACACAATGGAAATATTTTTCTCAAAAATTCCATTTTTGAAATTTTGAAGTTTGACTTTTTTCGAAAAGTCAACTGTCAATTTTTTGACAAAAAGTTAACCTTAGCAAATTTTGTGTTTATAGTCTATTTCTACTAATTTTATCGTTCTGGACTCAAATATCACGTTCGCGTCTCCAAATTCAACTCCGAACTCAAATTCGATTTTTTATAGCATTCATCATTAATATTATAATTCACAATATTTAACAACCAGGTCGTTCCCAGGAAAGAGGGGACTTTCCGATAAGGATTTTTTCTTATTGGCGCGCAATTAGATGACCAAACCTCTCCTTGACAGAACTTCTAGACATTGTCATATTGCAAATAATAATATGAATAACTTTGTTGTCTCAATTATTTATTTAATAATATAACATATTATGCAAATGATACTGTGACAAAAATTGAATCAATAATATGAGAGATATGATGCAACAATTATTGTAGCAATAATTGAGTATAACTGAGTGACTTCTCACATAAGCATCAATAATTAATAGTGCAGCGCTACTATGCAACCACGCCATTATCGTTTCTTTTACTACCGGTTATTTTATGACAACTTGCTTACTTTGAAATTTTTTTAAATATGACCCTTATTTTTAAACTTTTATCAATTTAACTATTTACTAAAAAAAAAATTGAATACTTTTATTTCATAAAATTTGGGATCTCACATATTATTTCTTTCATATTTATGAAGAGAGTTATTTCTTTCAATACTCGTAAGGGTTGTTATTCCATTCTTTATCATTCCGTTGAATAACTCGCTCTACGCGGACTACCGCATGCATGGTGAAACTCATTGTTATTCCATTCTTTATCATTCGTTGAAATAACTCCGCTCACGCGACTCACCGCGTGCGTGGTGAAATCTCGTTGTTATTCCATTCTTTATTATTCGTAGGAATAACTTCGCTTATTAAACTATCGCATGCACAGTGAATAACCCTTCGTATTCATTTGGTATTAAATTATGGAAATGATCTGTCTACGCGGACTACCGCATGACAGTTAAAAATCCATTTGCATTTTCGTATATTGTTCATTTTAGATTCCTAACTCTAAACTTACTATGGTAAGTATTGCTTCTATAATTCCTGAAATGATCAGAAATTCTTTGATATTTCAAGGCTTCATCTAGTATCTTTTCATGAAAATATTATTATTCGAAAGTCTTGATAAGTTTTAACCTTTTCATACCGGGGTACTATTCATGACAAAAATTAATTTTTTTATGTCAAAATCATTTTTGATACGACATTATTCTTGAATTTTACCCCACAAAGCAGTATCATGTTGACAATTTGGACTTTATTGAATTCTTATATCATTGTCATCATCCTCATGTTTATATGGTTATGAAAGTCATTATAAATGAAATTGAATTTCCTCTATTTATTATTTTCAAATAGTAAGGGTTGATTTGATTAATGTGGTTAGTTATGGGTAAAATGTGCAAATATTTCAAATAAGCAAGTGGTTATAAAATATGCATTGTTGTCGGGGAATATTCGTTTGGTCGTGGAATATTCTTACTGTTGGGGAATATTCGTACGAAGGCGCAGCCATGTGTGGGCCCCATAATGGAAAGCGATTGGATAAAGAAAATGACAAGTATAAGTTGTTTATAAATAGCAGCCAGTAGTTATTCAAGTATTATCTTGTTGAAATACTCAATTGGTTAAAACACAAAGTAGCTTTGCGGTATTGCACCAATTATTAATTCTTACGTAAGAAGGCCACTACTCAATAATTGTTACAAGTAATTATTGCTCAATATTTTATTTTATTGATTCAATAATTGGTACGTTGATATTTTATATTATTGTTGTTTCAATAATTGTCAAGATACGATATTTTCTATTATCTGACAATAATTCATATTATTTGAATAATATTATTAGATAACATTATTGGCAATGTCTAGAAAGTTACGCCCAAGGAGAGGTTTGGTCACCTAATCAAGGCGTGATGAAGGAGAAATCCTTATTGGAAAGCCCTCTTTCCTCGAACTGCCCTCGGTTGTCGATGATGGTGATTACGTAATATTATTTATGAATAATTAATTATTGATTTATATGATGAGGAAAATATTCATTTTATGTGGATATAGATGGAGAAAATTTTAATGTGACAATTGTTGAAAATAAATATTTTATCTTTTTCTGATAAAATAATTCATTATTATATTATAATAATATAATAATGGTGATATCTTTTACAATGAATGTGGGATATATGAAAGAGTATTTTTGTTACTAAAAATATTTAAAACATATTTTTCATGTTTGTGGACCCCATTTCTTGACTGAAATTTGATTATAGCCTATAAAATCGTCCGTATGAGGATTTCGGTCAAGTTTTGCCTGAAATTTGGAAAAACTTATAACTACAAAGTTGTAGAGAATTGAATTTTCTATGGAATGGACATAAGATTCAAATTTTTCTGATAAAAGGGCTATTTATTATGAATTATTGAAGTTTCGGAATAATTAATTTTTGAAGTTTTAAATATTTTTTTAATAAAAACGTTTTTTTTTTCATTTTGTGGCCCTTAATAACATGTGCAAAGTGCTGAATTCAGTTGGTAAAAGTGGGCGTAGGAAATTTATATAAATATATTATTATTTTATTAAATTTTCTGTTTTGGTGTTCTAAGCATTTTCCTATAAATAGGGTGCTTACGTTAGAATTGAAAATTACACCAGAAACTAAATATTTCTCTCTCTATATTATCGAGCGTATTCTTGTGAGTATTTTGATACTTTGAGTGTTGCTATACGGTGCAAGTTCTTTCAGCGTTATATCTGATATTCCAGCCAGAAATACTATTATTTCGAGGTAAGTGATATTATTTTTTAAAAAAAAAATGATATTATTTCTTTCAATATCATTATGCCGGAATATTGGTAAAATTTTTCTTGTGAAATTCTTGTCTTTTAGTGTCGGAGTTACTATTCACGTATACGGCACTATTCACGTATACGACACTATTCACGAATACGACACTATTCATAAAAAAAATTAAATTTTCATTTTTTGTCCAAGATATCTATTATGGATACTAGCTTTGATTGTATCCATGTTTTGATCATTCTTGAATTTTACTCCACTATGGTTATTTATGAGGTATTTTTGGACATGGATAAACCGAAATACAAATCCTTAATATTTATTCTTTTATTTCACTGGATTCGTTTTCTTTAAAAAATTTTTCATCATCCTCGGTCTAAATGATGATATAATCTGAATATCTTTATTTCAGAAAGTGCAAAATTAATGATTTTATGATGAATATCTTTGGCCCGTAGTGCAAAGATGTACAGGTGTTGAGATGAACATGACCAACTGATGAATATCTTTGGCTTGTAGTGCAAAGATGAATATTTGATTCAGATGTATATTGATTGATGTTATAGGGATAAAATATTGATGATAAAAATTTTAAATTCATAGAAGAAAGTAGATTTCATTCTCTACGTAACTCTTCTAATGAATTATTATTTCCGCTGCGAATATTGATTTAAAACTTATTGTCTATTGTATTATATCATATTTTTCCCTGTTGAGGACTAACGATAATTTTTCTATGTTATCTTAGTCATAATATTCTTTACTGGGCTAGTTGAGCTCACTCTTTTTCTTTTTGTTCCATTTTTCTTCTCAGGAGGCGAGAATGTAGCGAGTACTAGTCGGGGTATGGAATAAAGATTCTAGAAAGTCATTTTAGTAGTCCTCACTATTTTGTAAATAGTGTATCAATAACTGTAATGAGGACTTATTTGAGTGTTGATATTGTCTAGAAGACATTATTTGTTTTTAAACTCACAGTTTATGTGTTGTCGTATTTTGCACGACAATTATATTAATAAAGTTGTAGTTGTTTCTGTACCATGTTTTTGGCGACTCAGAATGGGTGTTGTATACCTATTTTGGGGGCGTCACAGTTGATATCAGAGCTTAGGGATATGGACTCTGGCGGAGTTCGGGGAATAGAACTAGGAGGGGAGAGACGAGTAAATCCTTCGCTAGTGTGTCCTACCTAAGCTTATTGTTGGTTGGTCAGAATATAGGGATATTATGTGATATGTTAATTTCTTCAATCAACACTTGTTTTATGGCAGTATTTGAGAATGGCAACCGAGAATGTTAAAAGTGGAGTAAATGAGACCGTGGAGACACCTTTACCCACCAATGAGGAAAACGTGCAACAGGCCGGCAATGTTCTTCCTGTAAACAATACCACTGATAAGACGATGAACGATGGAATGTTTAGAAGCTTTTTGCAGTTCATGCAAAATCAGACGAATGAGACTCGTGTACAAAATACAGATGGAAATGATAGCAACGCACGGTTTGTCACAGTCAAGCAGTTCAAAGAGTTGGGACCACCAGAATTCTGGGGAAAATCGGATCCGATTAAGGCGGAGACGTGGGTCAAGCAAATTACCAAGATATTCGACGTCTTGGGATGCACTGTGATAACCCGGGATTTCGAATAATCCAAATGTTACGAATAATTTTTTTTTATATTGACTGTTAATATTGTACTGTATATCTGTGATACGATTATCGAGCAGTAGTCAATTTATGTATAACGGAGAATAGAAACCCTAACCCTAAGTCCGGATAGGGATTCGATTGAAAATATAATTTAAATAATTATACTTGATGAAGACGTGTTTCAGATTGTATGTAATGTTAATCAATGATTGGTCGGGTAGGGTACAATATTTATAAACCCTAATAAGGGATGAAACTCTAATATCAAGATTTGAAACCCTAACACGTAGTTAGGAACCCTAATCGAAAGCCGAAAAACCCTAATTTTTAATATGGGAATCCTAAACCCTAATTAGGAAACCCTAATCCTAATTAGTAAGCTCTAAAGTGATTAGTATACTTTAATGTGATTAGTAACCTTTAATATAATTAGGGAACACTAATTATATTTTTGAAAATCTTAATTTTCTATTTTAAAGATCCTAATTTAGAAAATCCTGAAGTTTAAAGTTGTAAAACTTTGGGTTTGAAAGCCTTAGGTTAAACCACAAGTGGTCAAACCCTAAGTGGTTTAGTAAATCCCATGTATGCCATTAAAATTTCATGTACAAAGTCCAAAGTACCCCTTACTTAGATATTTAGTTAGAAGATTTGCAAGATCTAATGAGTCATCACTTGATATTATCCCATGTGCTTAAATTCTATATCAAATCTTATCCATATCTTGCCAACTTGCACACTTAGATTCATTACATCTAAGATATAAGAGATCTAGGAGAGAGAAAGTTCACATATCAAGCTTATTAGCTATCTAACACCAACCCACTCTTTCTCTCACCTAAACCCACGAAATCACTAAGTGTTTCAGTCACTAACCAAGCCTTTAGATTATCAAGATCAGTGGAGAAGAGCAAGGATCAAAGATTGGACAAGAGAAGGTAAAACCCAAACTCAACCTAGATCTTGTATGCTAAGAAAATAATTGTGTTTAAGTGTTTATATTTGTGTTATATGATGTTTTTAGTTGATCTATGTTAATCCATCATGGATCCATAGCATCAAAGTGGGTAAAAATGCAAGTTTTCAAAATCTGTTCTTGAGAAATTTTTGTTGTCTAACAAGATATGTCAGTGGTCCTAGATCTGTCTATGTTGGTGATAATAGTTGTTTTAATGTTGTTATTGGTAGCTTGTTAGGTTGTCTTTAATCTGCAAGTGGTTGTATAGTCATTAGATGTCTGGATTCGAAGTTATTTAAGGTCAAAACCCATTGACCGACGTTGACCAAACACAAATCTGGGCAGCCCAGAATTTAAAAAGCAGCGTTTGACAATTTTTTAACGGCCCAGATCTGACAGCTTTTGATGTTGTTTAATGTTGTTGTTGTAACCATATGGTAGTATGTAATATGGGCTTTAGATCCGTGTATTTAGACCTTCCAAAACATCCTTCGATCGAGAGCACGGATTGGGCCGGTCAAAAGAGGCCACCGCGGTTACGGCCAGTGTTTCGGGAAAAACCCGTAAACGGATGAACACATGTTCGGCTGTGGTTTCAACCAAGCATATCTTGTGAATCTTTTGTTGTTAGACTCAGATCTCGTTATGTTGTTATTCTTTGTCATGTGTACTACGGTTATGAACCAAGAAACAACCAAAATGATTACCAGAACACTTAGATAATCAAGCTTGAAAGTCGATCGCCGAGTTTACGGGTTTCGGGAAAACCGTAAACCGTCGACAATAGGTTCAAGGCACCGAAAATTTTGTTATGATGTTGTATGACTTTAATGTTGATTGTTAATGGTAGTGTTACATGAGTATTACATGATTGAACTTTAAGGTAGCCCAGAAACGATTTTAAACCAAGATTAAAATTTGGTCAAAACGCAAGCACCGAACACGAAGTCGACGTTGTTCTTGAGATGAAGAACACCTAAGACGATGTAAAAGTGTCACTAAAGGGTTTTAGCGATTTTGATTAATTAATTTTAATTTTTGAAATTCTAAAAATTATTTAAAAATAGAAATAAATTCTAAAAATTACCAAAAATGGTTTTAAAAATTATTTTAAATTATGAAAATAATTTCGACTATTTGGAATATTTTCTTTAATATTTATAATTATTTAAATATTGAAGGAATTTAATTTATTTAATTAGTGTATTAAATAAATTTAGAAAAATGATTTAATATTATTAAAAATCATTTTAAATAAGAATAAAGTGTTAGAAAATATTTTGAATTATAAAATATAATTTTAATATTTTTAGAGAATTTTCATTAATAATTTAATATTAATGATATTAGATTTATTTAATTATTATATTAAATAAATGAATTAAAATGATTTTATTGATTTAAAAATCATTTAAAAATGATTTTAAAATATTTGAAGTTATAATTAATGAATTTTAATATTTTGATGATAATTTCATTAATATTTGATTATTAATGGTAATGATTTAAAAATAATTTTAATTACTTTAAAAATCATTTAAGTAGAATATTGATGATTTAAAATATTTTAAGTTATTAAAATAACTTTAATATTTTGAAAAGTATGTTATTAATATTTTTATATTATTAAATATTAATAATGATAAGATTATTTGATAATTAAATTATTTAAAAATGATTCCGATGTTTGAAAAATTATTATAAATCATAATAATTGCTTATAAATTATTAAAAGCTTCCGAAAAATATTATAAATGATATTTGACTTATTTAAAATTATATTGAAGCTTAGAGACCAAGTTTAATTGACAATGGCTGTGTTAATTGTCGGATAGGGTGACCAGATCACCAAGAATGGACCGAAGTCCAACCAGACCAAAATAGTTAGACTTGTTATATGTTTATATAGGTTATAAACACTGATGTGACTCTGTGGTAATGTGTCTAGGAGAAGTTTGACTGTAGAATACAGTGTTATGTGTTATAAATTATTGTGCTAATTGTGAGACCGATATTATTGGTTATAGGTCTTATGAATGCAGATAAGTTTATTGTGTAGCTGTAATCAGCGGAAGAGGTAAGTTCCCTAACTCAACCTTGAGTTATATTCATTCAATTATTACAGTGGTTAAATATTGCTAATTATACCATGTTCAGGGATTTATTGTTGATTATTCACATTTTAGTGCATGTTTAATAATTCAAAATGAATTACTAATTGAATATATACATTTGTAGAATAAGCGTTGTTGGATATACATATCCGTAGGTTTAGAATTGACAAGACAGATAATTTCTGCTATTATTGTCGAATTATGTTGAGAAATGTCTTAGCCAATTATTCTCGTAAAGATTTAACATTTGTTAGAACTTGGTAGGTTCGAGAAGAGAATTAAATTATTATCGATGATCGATGCCAATTATTTTTGCCAGATCGAGAAGTAAATAAATTTGAAATCACAAAGATTTCGTTGTAAAATCAAAATCTTGATTCTAAGACCTAGAAGAACAACCTTTTATATAAAGGGAATATTTTATCTATCGAGTATTCTACTTCTTATGCGATTAAGTATTATGCATAATATAAGATATACTAAAGCTGATCACTTTATATACTTGCAGAGCGGTATGATTTAATCTTTATGGTTATCTGATACACCTGGGTATATCAAAGTTTAACTTTGATAGTTACTCGAGAAGGGAAGTTCAAGATCCAATGGATCGCTCAGCATAAATCTGAAAAATATTCCACTTTGCTATTTCATAGAGTTAATTCTTGATTATTCATTTGAATATCGTAGAAACCTTGAAAGCGTTGTACTCTTTTATTATCGAATTATTGTTGCGTAGAATGTGAGAAGGTTTGATATTGAGTTTTATATCCTTATTGTATCTCTTAACTTGCGAAGCAAACTTGTTGCTCAGCCTTGTTATACATAAAAATTTTCTAATTTAGGACGAAGTCGGAAGGTCTTTGTGAAGAAGAATGCGGAAAAGGCATAGTAATAAATTAGTTATGATGAACATTATTATAATTATGTCGTATTGTAAACCCTTTTTGTATATCTAAAGGGGTATGTCTGTAATGTTAAGGTTAGTAGACCTGGGACTTTTGTATTAACAATCTATGTTAATGAGTTATATATTCCTATTTATATTAAAATGGGTAGTTAGATGGTATTATATTGTGGATCGTGAACACCAAATTCGGGGGTCAGGTAACCTGGATTTGGGGGTGTCACATGCACGGAAGAACAGAAGGTTCTATTCGCCATGTATTTTCAGAAAAATTACGAAACTGCAAATAGATTTTCACCCGCCATGCGGTAATCCACGTAAACAGATCATTTCCACAATTTAATAAGGAATGAATACAAAGGATCATTCACCATGCATGCGATAATCCACATAGATAGGTTATTCTAACAGAATAATAAAGAATGGAATAACAGAAGAATTCACCATGCATGCAATAGATCGCATGCATGACGTGTTATTCCCAATGTAATAATAAAGAATGGAACCAGTCACGCCAGAATCCGCATAAACAGGATATTCCAAATGAATAATAAAGAATGGAACTGTGTCATGCGCGAATCCGCATGCATGTGATATTCCAACAAAATAATAAAGAATAAAATAACAACAGAATTCACCAGGCATGCGATAGACCGCACATACAAGTTATTCCAATAGAATAGTAAATAAATGGAATAACAAAAAAAATTCACCATGTATGCGGTACTTCGCATAGACAGGTTATTCCAACATAATAATAAAGAATGGAATAACAACCCTTACGAGTATTGAAAGAAAATAACTCTCTTCATGAATATGAAAGAATAATAACCCTTACGAGTATTGAAAGAAAATAATTCTCTTCATGAATATGAAATAAATAATACCCCTTACCTTAGAAAAAATTGGATATTGAAATAGTGAGGTAGCATACTTCTCTTCTTCTTTCTCTCTATAATAATTACTCTATAGCTTTAGTGAATTGGTGAAAAATAATGAAGGAATGAGCTTCTATTTATAGGAAAATATAGTTTCGATAATTGCACATTTTGGGGCTCGAAATATTACAGTATAATACCTTCCTCTTTTCTTTTATTTTTAATTTAGTCTTGCAAGTATTATCAAACTTGCACCACCTCCCCTAATAGTAAATCATGTGAATCAATAGTAAATCATGTGACTCAATAGTTCTAGACATGTGAAAATATGAATTACAGTATAGTACCTCCATCTATACCTCCATTTTTAACTTAGTCATGCAAGTATTATCAATCTTGCACCAACTCCCCTAATAGTAATTGAATGTGAATCAATAGTACATACATGTGAATAAATAGTTATAATCATGTGAATCAATAGCAATTAATTGCTCATTTATTCGATTAATTACCCGATTGGTCAATATAACTTCCAGACATCAATTATTATCGAAATAAATGTCGATTTCCACTAACACTAATAATTTCAACACAATGGAACTATCAATTTCATCTTTTATCAACACGAACTTATTCATCATTAATATTATAACTCACAATATTTAACCAGGTCGTTCCCAAGAAAGAGGAGGCTTTCCGATAAAGATTTCTCCTTATTGGCGCGCAATTAGGTGACCAAACTTCTCCTTGACAGAACTTCTAGGCATTGTCAATATTGCATATAATAATATGAATAACTTTGTCATCTCAATTATTGATTTAAAAATATAAAATATTATGCAGATGATACTATGAAAATAATTGAATCAATAATATGAGAGATATGATGCAGCAATTACTGTAGCAATAATTAAGTATAACTGAGTGATTTCTCACGTAAGCATCAATAATTAATACCGTGTACTACTATGCAACCAGGCGTATTACTGTACTTTTACCACCGATTATTTTATGATAACTTACTTACTTTGAAAAATTTTCACATATCACCCTTAACTTTAACTTTTTATCAATTTAACCATTTACTAAATAGAATAATAATAAAAAAATTTGAATACTTTCATTTCGTAAAATTCGGGGTCTTACAATCTCCTCTCCTTATGAAATTTTGTCCTCAAAATTTACGTACCTGGTAGTTCGAAGAGATGAGAATACCTTGCTTTCTTTTCGTTTTGTACCTTCCCGGTTATTTCCTCTCTATCATGATTTTCCCATTTCTCATCTCCTCTATTTCAGATATCATTCTAGAATATAGATTCAAAATAAGGGTTAATTTATATGCCACATATTATCTCTATATTCTGACCGACCAATTGAATAACAAATAAACTTAGGTAGGTCATATTAGCGAAGGAATTACCCGTCTCTCCCCTCCTAGTTCTAGCCTCACATCTTAGCCAGGGATTATATCCCTAAGCTTTGATACCAACTTTGACGCCCCCAAAATAGGTATACATCACCCATCTTGGGTCGTCAGATACATGGTATATAAATCAAATACAAACTTTTTTAATACAACTGTCGTGTAAAAAATACGGCAAAACATAGTCGAGAGTTTAAACAAGAATATTGCCTTCTAGACAATATCCACTCTCAATGGAGTCCTCATTACATTTATTATCACACTATTTCACAGAATAGTGAGGACTACTAAAGCCATTTATCCTGGACCATCACTCCATTTTTCGACTCGTCCCAACTATATTCTCATTTCCTGAAGAGAACAATGAAAGAAAGGGTGAGCTCAACTAGCCCAGTAAGAAATATTATGACTAAGATAATGCAGAATAAATTATCCTTAGCCTTCAACAGTATAACAACCGATAAAATACAATAGACAACAAGTTTTAGATCAACAATTGCAGCGGAAATAAAAAATCCATTAGAAGAGTCAAGTAGAGCATAAAATCTACGATCTTCTATGATTTAAAAAGTTTTTCATCAACTTTATCGCTGAGACTCAGTTTACAAAAAATAAACCACATCATCGAATCATCCCTGCACTACGACCAAGGATATTCATTAAATCATCAATGGTCATAACTATACCTGTGACGCCCCCAAAATAGGTATACATCACCTATTCTGAGTCGCCAAATACATGATCATGTAAAACAAATACAACCTTAAATATACAATGATGAAATGTGAGTTTTAATACATATATTGTCTTCAGAGCATGATTCAAACTCAAAATAAGTCCTCAATACATTTATTATCACACTATTTCATAGAATAGTGAGGACTACTAATACTATCATCATCGGACCGCCACTCTGTTCCCCGACTAGTCCCTCGCTACGTTTCTTTCTCAAGAGAACAATGAAAGCGAAAAGGGTGAGCTCAACTAGCCAAGAAGAAATATTATGACTAAGATAATGCAGAATAATTTATCATTAGTCTTCAACAGTGTTAAACTGATAAAATATAACAAACATCAAGTTTAACTGCAGCGAAACAAATAATTCATTAGAAGAGTCAAGTAGAGAATAAAATCTACTATCTTCTATGATTTAAAATGGTTTTTCATCACTTTTATCGCTGAGACTCAGCTTAATAAATAATCCACATCATCCCTGCACCACGCCCAAGGATATTTATTAGTATCATGACCACAATTTATCCATGCACTACGGGCCAAGGATATTCGTGTTTTCATCAATGGTCATGATCATGCCAACAACTGTCCATCATTGCACTACGGGCCAATGAGGACTTTTACCACATCATTTATAACATTACGGTCATGATTATACCGAATAATCCCTGGTCATAATCATACCAAGTCCATCTATGCACTACAGGCCACAGATGACTTTCAACATAATATAAACATGAGGATTGTGACACCCCCAAAATAGGTATACATCACCCATTCTGAGTTGTCAAATACAAGGTATAGAAATAACTACAACTTTATTGTTACAACATATAAACTGTGAGTTTAAATACAGATATTGCCATCTAGACAATATCCACATACAAATAAATCCTCATCATAATTATTGATACACATTATTTTACAAAATGGTGAGGACTACTAAACAACTCTCTAAAACCATCATTCCATACCCACTCTGCACTCGCTACATTCTCGCCTCCCCGAGAAGAAAAATGGAACAAAAAGGAAAAGGTGAGCTCAACTAAAGACAAAGAAGAATATTATGACTAAGATAATATACAACAAATTATCGTTAGTCTTCAACAGGAAAAATTTAATAGAATACAATAGGCAACAAGTTTTAAATCAATACTGCATAATGAAAATATTAATTCATAGAAGAGTTACGTAGAGGATGAAATCTACTAATATCTATGAATTTAACGATCCATCATCAATATTTTTATCCCAGTAACATCAATTAATATATATCCGAATCATATATTCATCCTCGCACTACTGTGCCAAGGACATTCACCGATTGGTCATGTTCATCTAAACACCTGCTCATCTTTGCACTACGGCCAAAGATATTCATCGAAATCATTCATCTTTGCACTACAGCCAAAGATATTCATCGAAATCAATCATCTTTGCACTATGTGCCAAAGATATTCAATAATATCATCATTTAAGGTCGAGGATGATGAAAAATATTTTTTTTTAAAGAAACGAATCCAAATTGAAACAAAATGACAAGGATTAAGGATTAAGGATTCGTATTTTGTTTTATCCACGTCCAAAAATACCTCAAAAATAATCATAGTGTTGTAAAATTCAAGAATGATCAAAACATGGATACAATCAAAACTAGTATCCACAATAGATATTTTGGACGAAAAGGAAAATTTTCATTTTTCGATGAATAAAGGCAGATTCGCTAATAAAGACCAGATATCGTGAATAGTGCCGTAGATACGTAAATAGTAATTCTACACCAAAAGTTCTAAATTTGATAAAAACTTCAGATCAATATTTCAAAGATAATGATATTGAAGAAATAATATCATTACGAAAATAATATCCCTTACCTCGGAAAGACAAGATTTAACCGGAATCTTGGATATAAAGCTATAACTTGAACTTTCACCGTATAGCAATACTCAAAGTATACTCAAAATACTCACAAGAATACGCCGATAATATATAGAGAAAACTTCAGCTTCTCGGTGTGATTTTCAATTCTAACCCAAAGACCCTATTTATAGGAAAATACTTGTAACACCAAAAGCGTAAAATTTAATAAAATATTAATATTTATAAAAAATATTATCGTATTCCTTGAAATCTGAATTTCAAGCAATTCACACATGCCAACCTTCTAGAAAAAAAAATAAGAAAAATGTTTTTTTATTTAAAATAATTAAAACTTCCAAAAATCAATTATTTTGAGACTTTCAAACTTCAATAATTCACAATAAATAGCCCTTTATCAGAAAATTCGAATCTCGCAATTTTTTTTTATAGGAAATTCAATTCTCTACAACTTTTTAGAAGAAAGTTTTTTCAAATTCCAAACAGAAATTGACCGAAATCCACAAACGGGCGATTTTATAAGCTATAATCAAATTTCGATTAATAAATGGGGTCCATGAGACATGTTTAACATGTTTTAAACATTTATTGCAACAAAAATACTCTTCCTCCTCAGATACTCATATATCCCACATTCGTTGTAAAATATCATCATTATTATATTATTAAAATATAATAATATATATATTTAAATGAATTATTTTATCGAAAAAGATAAAATTTCAATTTTCAACAATTGTCACATTAAAAATTTTCTCCATCTATATCCACATAAAATCAATATTTTCCTCATCATATGAATCAATAATTAATTATTCACAAATAATATTACGGAATCACAATATTGACAACTGTGCAAAGGTTCCCAAGAAAGAGGGACTTTCCAATAAGAATTTCTCACTCACTTGGCGCAGATTAGGTGACCAAACCTCTCCTTGTACAGTAACTTTCTAGACATTGCCAATAATGTTATCCAATAATATTATTCAGATAATATGAATTATTGCTTCGATAATGAAAAATACTTGTGTAGTGACAATTATTAAAACAACGATAATATAAAATATCAAACAAAGAATTATTGAATCAATAAAATAAAATATTGAGCAAAGAATTATCGTAACCATTATTGAGTAAAGTGCCTTCACGTAAGAATCAATAATTGGTGCAACACATCGTCATCTTCGTGTTTTAACCAACCGAGTATTTTAACAAGATTAATTGTAATAACTACGCTCGTTATTTTTAAACAACTTGTATTTGTCGTTTTCTTCATCCAATCGCTTTCAGTTATGGGGCCCACACACATGGTTTTTCAGTGCATACGAATATTCCCCAAAGCAAAGAATTATTCCACGACCAAACGAATATTCCCCGACAACAATGAATATTTTATAACCACTTGCTTATTTTGAAATATTTGCGTATTTTACCCATAACTATCCACATTAATCACATCAACCCTTATTATTTCAAAATAATAAATAGAGGAAAATAAATTTCATTTATTAATTATTTGGGGTCTTACAAGGATGATGACAAGTTCAAGAATAAATTTTAAAGATTTATAAGTTAATTTATCCTGAACTCAATAATGTCCAAATTGTCAACGTGATACTGCTTTATGGAGTAAAATTCAAGAATGCTCAGAAGAAGAATATTTCCATGAAAAGATACTGGATGAAGCGCAAATATCCAGGATATTTTACTAATTTCATGGAGTATAGAAGCCAAAACTTTAACCAACTAAGTATAATAGAATATATGAAAGCTAGAATGGATTTTCGCCTCCATGCAGAATCCACGTGAGACGCATCATTTCCACAATTTAATAAGGAATGAATATAAATGATCATTCACCATGCATGCGGTAATCCACATAGACAGGTTATTCCAATAGAATAATAAAGAATGGAACTAGGTCATGCGTAATCCGCACAGACATGATATTCCAATAGAATAATAAAGAATGGAACTGTGTCACGCGTAATCCGCATGCATGTGATGTTCCAAATGTAATAATAAAGAATGAAACCAGGTCATGCGTAATCCGTACATACATGATGTTCCAATAGAATAATAAAGAATGAAATAACAACAGAATTCAGCAGGCATGTGATAGGCCGCACCGACAGTTTATTCCAACAGAATAATAAAGAATGAAATAACAGAAGAATTTCACCATGTATGCGGTACTTCGCATAGACAAGTTATTCCAACATAGTAATAAAGAATGGAATAACAACCCTTACGAGTATTGAAAGAAAATAACTCTCTTCGTGAATACGAAAGAATAATACCCCTTACCTTAAAAAGAAGAGTATTCCGACGGGTAGGGCGGGGATATACTTGAAGAAAACTTGCACTATTTTTTACGCTCAAAGCTTTCTTAAACTTTAAAGAAATACACTCAAGATTATAGAAGAAGAATTCTCTGAATTTCTGGTGTGTTTTTCAATTCTAACTAAGCATCCTATTTATAGGAGAATAGAAATGATACTATGCAATAAAATATAATATATTCTATTTATAATTATATAATAAAACAAAATTAATAATATATATATATATATATATTTTATTTAAAATTTAATAAAACAAATAACTTTATCAAAGTATTCTGTTTTATATAAAAAGATTTTACTATGCAAATACTATGCAGGCACTATGCAAACACTATACATAATAAAATATAATATATTCTATTTATAATCAAATAAAACAAAACTTTATATTCTTTATTATTCAACCTGTCTGTGCGGTCTATCGCATGCCTGGTGAATTCTGTTGTTATTTCATTCTTTTTTTCTGTTGGAATATCACATGCATGCGGATTACGCATGACCGGTTCTATTTTTTTAATATTTCATTGAAATATCGGTATGCATGCGGATTACGCATGATTCGGTTCCATTCTTTATTATTACATTGGGAATAACTCATCTGTGGTGGTCTATCGCATTTATAGTGAATTCTTCGTTATTCTATTTTTATTATTCATTGGAATATAACTTATCTATGTGGATTATCGCTTTGCATGGTGAATGATTCTTTGTATTCATTCCTTATTAAATTGTGGAAATGATCTGCTTACGTGGATTACCGCATGTGGATGAAAATCCATTTGCGCTTCGTAATTTTCCGACCTCAAAAATTCGGAAAAATTTGAAATGATAATTTGATGAGTTTTCTATATTGTGTCCAAAGATGGCAATTTTTGGATGTATAGATTAAGAGTTATGAATTTTATGAGAAAAGACTATTTTAAAAGTAAACTCTTATAACTCCTTGTGGTTAACTCCAAAATTGATAAAACTCTTATTGGGAGTACATATGTATAACAGGAGTATACCCTGAAAATTTTGGAATTTTTGGATAAAAGTATAATTTATGATAAATGTCTAAATATTCTGCAGTTTTGGCTATATGAAAAATAGTAAATGAATTTTAAAAATTCCGAGAAAAATATATGTTCAATATAGGACTATATTCTGTTAAATTCCAGAAAAGAAATATTTTTGGGACTGATTTGGTATTTTTCATAAAAATGAACTAGTTATGAGTAAATGAATTAAATATGTTATGTGAAGTAACAAAATTGGAAAATAGGATTTTATGGCTTGGGAATCCTATATAGGGTATATGCAGATTTTTTGATGAGAGATTTGATCATTGGTGATGAAATCTTATGATTCGGGCATTTTGAATGATTAAATGCATTATTTGGTAAAGTGTAAACAATTAAAATAAATTATTTATAAGTTTAAGAAGTGATTAAAATATTATTATAATATTAATAATATTAGATTATGAGTTTATTAAATGATTGATAATATTTGGATAAATTTAAAGTCTTTAATATTTATCCTTGTTTTCGTTTAATTAATGCTTATATCATTGTCATCATCCTCATGCTTATATTGTGATGAAAGTCATCTTAGGCTTACGTACAAAGATGGACTATTGATTATTGATTTTACAATTATATATCTTTGGCTTACGTGCAAAGATGGACTGTTGATTATTGGTTTTATATTTGTATATCTTTGCTTACGTACAAAGATGGACTGTTGATTATTGATTTTATAATTGTATATCTTTCGCTTACATGCATTGATGGATGATTGTTGGTATGATTATAAACGAGGATTATTCGGTATAATCATGATTATTGTTGAAAAACACGAATATCCTTTGCCTAGTAGTATGCATAGATAATTCGTGGTCGTAATACTAGTGAATATCCTTGGTCGTAGTGCGGGGATGATTCAATGATGTGGATTATTTATTGTCGTGAGTCTCGCCGATAACATATTGATAATACACTTTCAATTCGTAGAAGATAGTAGATATCATGCTCTACTTGACTCTTCTATAATACTGATTTGTATGTCTTTGGCCCAGTAGTGCAAAGATGAATTGTTAATGAATATCTTTGGGCGTAGAAAAAGATGAATTTATTAGTATGATTATGGCGGGAATTGTGATTTCATTATAACCATGAGTTTTGATGTTTGAGATGAAGATAGGTGATGAAAATTATCTTAAATCCCAGGTGCGAAGAGAAATTTAGAATCACAATTATGATTATGAGTTATTCATATGATTGTGGGATGAGGAATTGTTGATTGATGTTATAGGGATAAAAATTATTAGTGGACTTTTAATATGGAGAAGATAATAGATCGATGGTCTATTTGACTTCTTCTAATGGATCGCTTCGTTCACCGCAACTATGGTTGAAAAGTTTTATCATCTACCATATGTTCTAAATCTCGATTTATTATTGACGAAGGCTATTGATAATTTAATTATCTTTAGTCATGATATTCTTTATTGAAAGTTATTTGTGCTCACCACCGCTGGCTTCACAATTCCTTTCGGGTTAATAAGAGTAAAGGCGGGTCGAGCAGAGGATAACAGGAAATAGTGTGATGGTCCGAGACTATCAAGTTTCTCAATACATTATAAAAGCGGCATTTGACATGCAAATGATAATTGTATTGAGGACCTAAGATATGTGTGTCGTATTTTATACGTCACTTAATAATTGATTTTGGTGAACAACAATAGGGTGATGGGAACCCGACTTTGAAAGCGTCAAAAGTGCACCTCATTAGAATGAATATGATAGTAATCTTCGTTCTTCTTCTTTGGGGTCTTAAAATATTTGTTGTTTGTATTTTATATGGAATTGTAACAATTTGAGTTGGATACTCTCACGAGACAATATTGTATTAAAACTCACGACTTATCTGTTGTCGTACTTTGCACGCACGATTCAACGAACAGATAAATGAAGTTTGTATTTGATTTTTTTATAGAGTGATATCTGGCGACTCAGAATGGGTCGTGTGGACCTATTTTGGGGGCGTCACAAATGATGAAGTTGAAGATTGATAGAATGGTTAAGTAATGAAGTAATGAAGTAAAGATTGAAGTTGATGGATACCTGTATATTCTAAATCTACTAGCTATGCTATGGACTTTCTAAATTTATTGACTTCGTGCTAATGTTTGCACTTCTATTTTCTTGAAAAACATTGGATCAAATGATGAAACCAATGAGTTTTAAAAATAATACCGTTATTCGTATGTCTATGCTAATTGCATCGGCTAGACAAAAATGATTTGAAATATATCAAATGTATTTTTTATATCATCAACGATCATGTAACTCAAAGTAAAGAGATGATAAAATGATGGAGTCATCAATGCAAAGATTATTTAGTGTTGGATGTGATCTAAGGATCATCACCCCACTATGGTATGATGTAGTATGATAAAATCACCAAATGACGGAATCTTCAAAGCGATCAGTAAATATATATGCGGTATCATGACATCATAAAAAGATTTTTGAGATTTCTTTAAGATATGAGAATATATATATATATATATATATATATATATATATATATTTCGATTGATGTCCGAATTATTATGTAAGTCTATGCTATTTGATTCAAATTTAGACGATTATTGAAAGATGTTCATGAAATTCAAGCGTTTCTTGAAAAGTTATGCCAAACCAAATTGTTTTGGTGCAGATTCAGATGTTGAAAAGCTGAGATGAACAACCTTTGGGGATTACGCGGAGGCATTTAGATGTTTGTGCACAATACATTGTACGAAGGGCTGATCTGTGAGATTCTGAATTTTATGAAATAAAAGTATTCAATTTTTCTATTTTGGTAAATAGTTAAATTGAAAAAAGTTTAAAGTTAAGGGTCATATTTAAAAAATTTTCAAAGTAAGCAAGTTGTCATAAAATAACTGGTGGTAAAAGTACAGTAATATACGTGGTTGCATAGTATCACATAGTATTGATTATTGATGTTTATGTGAGAAGTCACTCAGTTATACTCAATTATTGCTACAATAATTATTGCATCATATCTCTCATATTATTGATTCAATTATTGTCACAGTATCATCTGCATAATATATATTATTAAATCAATAATTGATACGACAAAGTTATTCATATTATTATTTGCAATATTGACAATGTCTAGAAGTTCTGTCAAGGAGAGGTTTGGTCACCTAATTACGCGCTAATAAGGAGAAATACTTATCGGAAAGCCCCCTCTTTCCTGGGAACGACCTGGTTGTTAAATATTGTGAGTTATAATATTAATGATGAATGTTATTAAAAATAAAATTTGAGTTCGAAGTTAAATTTGGAGACGCGGACGTGATATTTGAGTGCGGAACGATGAAATTAGTAGAAATAGACTATAAACACAAAATTTCCGGGGTTGACTTTTTGGTCAAAAAAGTCAACAGTTGACTTTTTCAGAAAAAGTCAAACTTCGGAATTTCAAAAATAGAATTTTTGAGAAAAATATTTCCATTGTGTTGGGATTGTTAGTGTTTGTGGAAATCGATATTTATTTCAATAATAATTGATATTTGGAGGTTATATTGACCAATCGGGTAATTAATTGAATAAGTGAGCAATTAATTGCTATTAATTCACATGATTATAACTATTTGTTCACATGTGTGTACTATTGATTCACATTCATGTACTATTAGGGGAGGTGATGCAAGATTGATAATACTTGCATGACTAAGTTAAAAATGGAGGTATAGATGGAGGTACTATATATCAGAATTGTATTTTCACATGATTATAACTATTGATTCACATGATTGAACTATTGATTCACATTATTTACTATTAGGGGAGGTGGTGCAAGTTTGATAATACTTGCATGACTAAATTAAAAATGAAAGAAAAGTTGAAGGTATTGTACTAATATTTCGAGCCCTAAAACGTGCAATTATCGAAACTATATTTTTCTATAAATAGAAGCTCATTCTTCCTTCATTTCTCACCAATTCACTAAAGCTTTAGTGAAATTATTAAAGAGAGAAATTATAAAGAGAAAGAAGAAAAGAAGTCTGCTACCTCACTATTCCAATATCCAGTTTCTTCTATGGTAAGAGATATTATTATTTTAGTAAATTGGGCATAACTTTTTCATACAAACTCCGATTGAGGTGATTCAGAATGATTCGGAAAGATAACGAGTAGACCTATAACTTTCATTCTTTATGTTTTTTGATTTGAGGTCGGTATCAAGTCCTAAAATGGCTATTTTAGGGACTGATGTGCATTTAAAGGCAATCGGAGGACATCGGGCCTGCACGTATGCAACGTGTAATGTTTTCAACGATAAAGGTATTCAAGGTTATACCTTAAGAGTTGGATTATGAAATGAAGTCAAGGTATCCACACCTCTTCGGCATACTAGGTATGTAATTAAATTTTGAGGGCGAAATTTCATATGAAGGGGAGATTGTGAGACCTCAAAGTTTATGAATAAAGATTTAAATTTTTCAAAATATTTTTTTTAATATTATGGTGTGGATTTGATATAATATTATAGTTGTGGGTAATATTTATAAATTTTGAAAAGTATGCAAGTTATTGTATAATATTATTTTTGTCGGGAATATCCGCAATGACCAAGACAATCATTAGTGGATCCCATGAACGAAATTATTGTCGAATCGAGAAAACGACAAAAATATTTTTTATGAAAAATAAGCACGGAAGTTTTCTGCTATTATCTGGTTGAACTACTCGGTAGTAAAGTAAAAGTACGATGAATCTGGCGTGGTTGCATAAGTAAAGACACGGTATTGATTATTGATGTTTACGTGAGAAATCACTCGGTTATACTCAATTATTGCTACGAGAATTGTTGCATCATATCTCTCATATTATTGATTCGATTATTGTCACAAAGATTATCTCGCATTATATGATATATTATTAAATTAATAATTGAGACGACAAAGTTTTTATATTATTAAATTGCAATATTTACAATGTCTAGAAGTTACGCAAGGAGAGGTTTGGTCACCTAATTGCGCGCCAATAGGGAGAAATCCTTATTGGAAAGCTGTTGATCGATTTCACAATCAATGAATACGTGCAAGTATACACGGTCAACAAGTAATAAAGTGAAAGTAGAGTATCGTTCCCACGAAGAATTATTTAATAAAAATTACCAATTACTAACTCTTAACCAAATCAATTTTATTTAAACAATCGCAAATCGCGATTTTTCTAATTAATAAAATTAAATTAAAACAATTAAAAGAGATTATTCTAAAAAAAAGCAAATAAACAAAACTAAGATTTGATTAAATTCAGATAAATAAGGATTAAGACTCCAATATCCCCAATTATGAACTATAAACCAATTATCCAATTATCCCAATTATTATGCCTACTGAATTGTTAACAGGAATTCTCAAATGCCAAAAGCCCTTTCTCAAGTGATCATTTGCCTTCTATTTAACTCAGATTAATTTTGCTATATCTCTATGCAAAATAATTGAATTAAACTCACTACAATCCCAATTCCTTATGTGTTACAT
Source organism: Panax ginseng (assembly GCA_020205605.1). Lineage (NCBI taxonomy): Eukaryota > Viridiplantae > Streptophyta > Magnoliopsida > Apiales > Araliaceae > Panax > Panax ginseng. The sequence goes on along the minus strand of CM035128.1, from coordinate 11,261,321 downwards.
GCGGCAAATAGTTATTTTCATGCTATTCACAAACCTAATTTCACTGTGCAAATAACTAAGTCACATGTCACCATGTCCAATTCTAACCCTAGAATTCCTTTCTCAATTCCTTCTAGAGTAACAAGGTAATTACTGACCAGATAATTAATCAATAAGCACAAAGCAAGATGAACAATTCACTTCAACATAAATAATTAGAATAAATCAAATAATCAATTCATAATCATAAAAAGTTCAATTGAAATCTTAATGAAAGAGTTAGTTCATAATTAATGAATTAAAATCAAGAATCCACAATTGAATAGACATTAAAAGATAAAAGTAAGAGAAGAGAAGAGAATATAATCTATTGTCAAGTGGCTTGAGACTCCTCTTTCGCTCCCCGCTTTGAATCTTCAATGGTCTCCAAGTTGCTTCAATCTCCAAAACTAATAAGAACTAGGGTTATGTTCTAATCTAAAGGAGTGTTTAATCTAGTCTAATCTATTTAATCTCCCTTTATTTTATGCCTTACATCATGTATTTATAGGTTACAAGTCCAATTTTGAGTTTAGGAACAAACCCAATCTAATTTGGAGTCAAAAAGGTGTCAAAATTCGCCCAAAACGTGTCCAAAGCCGCACTAACCTCTTCCCATACCAAGTATTTGGGCACGATGTTTCAGACAACGCCTTATAGCGCCAGACGCAAATAAGCCTAAAATTAGCGCCCCGGCGCTACCACTTTTTCTGACATTTTCTACTCCGACGTCCTTTGGGAAAATGGCCATAACATCTTCGACCGAACTCCGATTTAGATGATTCAAGATGATCCGGAAAGAGGAAAAGTAGATCTACAACTTTCATTCTTTAAGAGTTTCGAAATAAGGTCTTTAGAAATACTCAAATGGGCTCTGAAGTTACTGCTATGTAAATGGCAAGCCGAAAACGCGAATCTAGCCACCCCGAACGTCGATCCATGTAACTTTTGTCCCAATTCCTACAAAACAACATAAAACATGCATGAATAGACATAAACACATAAAAACATCCTAAAAGACTTGAGAACAATAATAAATTAAGCCCGAATGTATCCAATTCATGTGTATAAAACTCACTCATCAAAAGCCCCCTCTTTCCTGGGAACGACCTGGTTGTTAAATATTGTGAGTTATATTATTAATGATGAATAATTTCGTGTTGATTAAAGATGAATTTGATAGTTCCATTGTGTTGGGATTATTAGTGTTAGTGGAAATCGACATCTATTTCGATGATAATTGATGTCTGGGGGTTATATTGATAAATCGGGTAATTTATCGGATAAATGAGCAAATTAATTGCTACTAATTCACATGCTTATATAACTATTTGTTCACATGTGTGTACTATTGAGTCACATTCACTTACTATTAGGGGAGTTGGTGCAAGATTGATAATACTTGCATGACTAAGTTAAAAAAAGAGGTATAGATGGAGGTACTATACTATATTTTGTATTTTCACATGATTATAACTATTGATTCACATGATTGAACTATTGATTCACATTATTTACTATTAGGGGAGGTGGTGCAAGTTTGATAATACTTGCAGGACTAAATTAAAAATGAAAGAAAAGTTGGAGGTATTGTACTATAATTTTTCGAGCCTCAAAACATGCAATTATTGAAACTATATTTTTCTATAAATAGAAGCTCATTCTTCCTTCATTTCTCACCAATTCACTAAAGCTTTAGAGCCATTATTATAGAGAGAAATTATAAAGAGAAAGAAGAAGAGAAGTCTGCTACCTCACTATTTCAGTATCCAGTCTTCTTTTGAGGTAAGGGATATTATTTGTCATACTCGTAAGGGGTATTATTTCTTTCGTATTCATGAAGAGAACTTTTGTTATTCCATTTTTTTCATTATTCTCATTAGAATAACTTTGATATCTGTGATCACCCTATACTTGGTGAAATTCTTACATTATTCCATTCTTTATTATTCATTGGAATATCCCATACTGTGTGTTTTACGCTTCGGACCGGTTCCGTTATTTATTATTCATTGGAATAACCATGCATGTGGATTATCACATGCATGGTGAATGATCCTTTGTATTCATTCCTTATTAAATTGTGGAAATAATCAGATATCGTGGATTCTGCATGGCGGTGAAAATCCATTTACAGTTCAGTATATTCTATTATACTCGAAGTATTTGGGCACTTTTCGTGTTGAAGTACTATTCATGAGTTACTATTCAGAGTTACTATTCACCCAAATTACTATTCACTCTATTATTATTCACTCGGGTATTCGTGGCACTTTTTAGGTGTTAGGGTACTATTCACGAGTTCTTATTCACCAAATTACTATTCACTCTAGTATTATTCACTTTCGGGTATTGAGGGGTACTTTTCGTATTGTGGGTACTATTCATTTAGAAGTAATATTCACAGTGGTACTATTCACACGGGTACTATTCACCCGAAAAATATATTTCTTTTCTGTCCAAATTATTTTTGATACAGAAATATTATTCTTGAATTTTACTCTATAAAGCAGTATCATGTTGACAATTTGGATATTTTTAAACTCTGGATAAATTTAAAGTCTTTAATATTTATCCTTGATTGCGTTTGATTAATGTTTATATCATTGTCATCATCCTCATGCTTATATTGTGATAAAAGTCATCTTTGGCTTACGTGCATAGATGGAGTGTTGAGTTTATGGTTGTATATCTTTGGGTTACGTGAAAAGATGGATTGTTGATTATTGATTTTATAATTGTATATCTTTGGCTTACGTGCAAAGACGAATTGTTGATTGAAAGCTTTGGCCCGTAGTGCAAAGATGGACAGGTGTATGACATGATCATAACCACTGGTGATAATAACGAATATCCTTGGCCCGTAGTGCATGGATAATTCGATGATGTGATTGGGAGGATCATGACCACTAGTTAACAGTCGAATGTCTTTGGCCGTGGTGCACTGACAGACAACTGATTGGTATGATCATGGCCATTGGTTTTATAGTTGAATATCTTTGGCCCGTAGTGCTAAGGTAGACAACTGATTGGTATGATCATTGTTATTACATTTGAATATCTTTAGCCTTTGGGGTAAGGATATTGAGTAAACATTCTATTAAGCCTTTGTGGCAAGGAGAAACTGTTGATTTACATGATTATAAATATGAATTGTGGATTTAACTATAATATTTGGTAGTTCGGTGAAGGCGGTGATGAGAGTTCTTTTGTCTTGGGTATAATTTATGGGTATGATTATGACCGAGGATTATTGATTATAGTCATGACCATTAATGATTACATGAATATCCTTGGTCCAGTAGTAATGCAGGATGATTCGATGATGTGGCTTATTTATTGTCGAGTCTCAAATGATAAAGTTGATGAAAAACTTTTTAAATCATAGAAGATAGTAGATTTTATGCTCTACTTGACTCTTCTAATGGATTGCTTATTTCCGCTGCAGTTGTTGAACTAAAACTATTTGTCTATTGTATTATATCAGTTGTTATACTGTTGAAGGCTAAGGATAATTTATTCTGCATTATCTTAGTCATAATATTTCTTACTGGGCTAGTTGAGCTCACCCTTTTACTTTCATTGTTCTCTTCAGGAAATGAGAACGTAGCAGAGACTAGTCGGGGAACGGAGTGACGGTCCAGATAATAGCATTAGTAGTCCTCACTATTCGGTTAAATAGTGTGATAATAAATGTAATGAGGACTCAATTGAGTGTGGATATTGTCTAGATGACAATATTTGTATTAAAACTCGCAGCATATGTATTGTAGTATATTACACGACGGTTGTATAATTAAGTTTGTATTAGTATTCTATACCATGTATTTGGTGACTCAAAATAGGTGATGTATACCTATTTTGGGGGCGTCACAAGTAGGAAATATAAAATCTATATTATGGTAATGTGTTGAAGATATTCAACGATAAATTTTTGAAAAGAGATTTGGTGAAAACCGAGTAAGGGAGGTTTCGTTGATTCCGAGGACGGAATCCTTATAAGGAGGGAAGGATGTGACAACCCGAATTTTCATAACTTATTAAAATAAGAATTTAATAATTAAAATTATTATTACGGTGTGATTAAAGTAACAATCCAGAATTTTAATTGTAATTATAAATATTTATTGAATTATATAAATGTTTAATGGATGTGTGTATTGTTGAATAAATATTTGTTTATTGTTGAATAAATATTTGTTTAATTTGATTTGAGTTGATTTGGTTAATTATTTGTTTAATAAATAATTAATGGGCTAAGGAAATTAATTGTTATGAGATAATATTCTAATTTAATTTAATAATTAAGTTAGAGAGTTTATAATGATTAAATGATTTATTCAATAAATTGTTATTAGAATTAAGTATGACAAATAACTATATTATAAAGGAGTTATTAAAATAAATTAAAGGAGTTTAATTTAGTTTTTGCCAAACAAGGCTTAAATATATTAAGTCTTTAGTTTTTAAAGCGTTTTGCCAAACGGAGCCTTATGGCTTTTGAATTTTTAAAATTTAAATTTTAATAATAAACAAAATATAAATAATATATAATAATTTTTGGTAACCGCTGATTTAATAAGGTCATTAGTAGCGTCGATTTTTAGACGTTTGTAGAATCATCGTTGGTTTTGAGTTTATTTTATTTTACATATATAATGTATTCATTTGAAGCTTAAGAAGGAAAAGAAGTTGTTGAGAAGTTTTCAGAGAGAATTGAGAGAGACTAGAGATAATTGAGAGTAGAAAGGTTTTGTGAAGTTCAAGCAAGTACGTTGTCTTCTAACAAGGATTTCTTAAGCAACAAAAGGTATGTCTTTACCATATATGTTTTACGCCAAATTTACTGTGAATTTGAAGTGTTTCTAAATTTGACTGAAGTATAAAAATTCTTTATAAAAAGTATCTGTAATCCATATATTTTACTAATTGATTATGGAATCATGTGTTTTGGTAATAACTAGCATAGATATATGACTGTAGTTTACATGTACGTTCAAAAATAAGAAAAATGGTTTTACAGTAATTACATGTACATGAACATGTTTTGTAGGATAACAAAATTAGTATGTGATTGTATGCTAATTGTGAAATTGAACCTTATGTATGTTAATTGGGTAAGAACTTAATGAGAACGTAGTTGAAAGGAATGAATTCATTGGATAATTGTGGTTTACAGTGTTAAACCTTGTAAAACGTCAACAATGGAGTTTTGTTTTAAAACAGTGCTTTCAAGGATTTAAGTTTTCTAATATTGTTGTTAATTTGTGCTAAATTAGTATATGTATGCTTGTTAATGATTTACATAAATTATATATGTTAAACTTCATTTGTAGAAGCCATTAAACCGTTAAAAATTCTTTGGATTTTGTTCTTCGTAAATGCGGTGTTTTTTAAGTTTCGCTACCTAACGCCAAAATTAGAGCCATGAATTTTAAATTTGCTTGATGCCAATTTCGCGGCCCAACGCCACTGTCTGACTTAGTTCTCGTGCCCCAAAGGATTTAGGAGCAGTGAAATGCAGGTTGAGACGATTTTGACCTCTTGTAGTAAAATGGCCATAACATTTTCATACGAACTCCGATTGAGGTGATTCAAGATGATCCGGAACGAGAAAGAATAGACCTATAACTTTTGTTATTGAAGTTTTTCAATTTGAGGTTGGTAACATGGGTCGAAATGGTCATTTTTGGGACTGATATGTATTAGGAGGCAATCGGAGGGCGTCGGGAATGCACACATGCAAATGTAGTGCTCCTGACGATAAAAGATGTTGTTTTAAGTTATAAAACATGAATATTAGCCAATATAGTGATTCTTAACATTAATAAATGATGTATTAGATAAGTTGTATAATCACACACAAGAGAGACGAATCGGGCGTGCGACGAATGAACGTCGAAACGCCGTGCCAAGTTTTAATGAACTTAAAAAGTGTTCCAATTCAATTGAAATGAATATTATAAGATATGGAATGGATTTAATATAAAACCAATAAATAGTCCTAGCAAGACTTAAGCACTTGAATGAACTTCGAGTTTGACTAAGAAGAAATATAGTGAGTTATAAGTCTAAAGTTAACACAATCAAATTGAACATTATGTATTGATTAATAGGAAGAGTTATAGGATGTAAATTAAAGTTTACATTATAACTACTATGCATTGCTATATGACTAATAGTTAATGTGAATGATTATATAATTGTGTAGGCACGTGAAGTACAAATAAACTGTAAGCTGTTAAACTGTTATTGGTAAACAACGATCAAGGCAAGTCTTTCAGTTCCTATTTGCTATGTGAACTTGATGATTAACTATTTTAAATCTTTATTGCAAAGATCATGATGTGTTATATATATGTTGAAAGTATGAAATGTTAAAGTCAATTTATGACTATGTTAATTGATTAAAGCATGCTAATTGAGTAAGGATTCAATCTTTATAATTGTTATATGAACTGTAGCATGTATGTTATATGTCGAACATGTTATTATGTGTTATGTGATGCATGAAAACAGTTAGATTGTGCTGGGCTGTCAAGCTCAACCTTGCAAATAACCACTTTTGTAGGTTCAAGATTCAAGATAAAGTTATGTGTTACTTGAAAGATATAAATCAGATGTGATACTTGAAGATTTATACACTTTGGTTGTGTTATTATTATTTAAAAAATGTTTAAGGTTCTGAATAATGTATTAATGTAGAATTATAATGTGACGCCCCCAAAATAGGTATACATCACCCATCTTGAGTCGCCAAATACATGGTACAAAATTCAAATACAACTTAATTATACAACAGTCGTGTAAAATACGACAAAACATAATCTAAGAGTTTTAATAAGAATATTGTGTTCTAGACAATATCCACACTCAATGGAGTCCTCATTACATTTATTGTCATACTATTTAACAGAATAGTGAGGACTACTAATGCTATCATTTGGACCGTCACCCGTTCCCCGACTAGTCCCGCCACGTTCTCATTTCTCAAGAGAATAGTGAAAGAAAGGGTGAGCTCAACTAGCCCAAAGAAGAAATATTATGACTAAGATAATGCGAATAAATTATCATTAGTCTTCAACAATGTTAAACCGATAAAATACAATAAACATCAAGTTTAAGCTGCAGTTAGAATAAGCAATCCATTAGAAGAGTCAAGTAGAGCATGATATCTACTATTTTCTATGATTTAAAATGTTTTCATCAATTTTATCATTGAGACTCACGACAATAAATTAACCACATCATCGAGTCATCCCCTTTTTCACGGGCCAAGGATATTCATTAAATCATCAATGGTCATGACTATACAAGAATAATCCACGGTCATAATCATACCAAAAGCTGCCCATCAATGCACTACAAAGCATCGAGAACTTTTACTACATCATTTATAACATTGCAGGTCATGATTATACCAAATAATCCCTAGTAATAATCATACCAAGTCCATCTATGCACGTAAGCCAAAGATGACTTTCATCACAATATAAGCATGAGGATGATGACAATGACATAATAATTCAATAAAACAAGTTCAAGAATAAATTTTAAAGATTTATAAGTTAATTTATCTTGCAATCAATTACGTCCAAATTGTCAACATGATACTGCTTTGTGGAGTAAAATTTAAGAATACTCAGAAGAATATTTCCATGAAAAGATATCTGATGAAGCGCAAATATCCACGATATTCTTTTAATTTACATGGAGTATAGAAGCCAAAACTTTAACCAAATGAGTATCATAGAATATATGAAACTGCAAATGGATTTCCACCCGCCATGCGGTAATCCACGTAGACAGATCATTTCCACAATTTAATAAGGAATGAATACGAAGGATCATTCACCATGCATGTGATAATCCACATAGGTAAAAGTTATTCCAATGAATAATAAAGAATGGAACCGGTCATGCGTAATCCGCATGCATGAGGATATTCCAACAAAATAATAAGGAATGGAATAACGGAAGAATTCACCATGTATGCGATAGACCGCATGCAGACAAGTTATTCCAATGAATGAATAATAAAGAATGGAACCCGTGTCTAAGCGTAATCCGCATGCATGTGATATTCCAAATGTAATAATAAAGAATGGAATAACAAAATATTCACCACGCACGCGATAGACCGCATGCATAAAAGTTATTCCAATGAGAATAATAAAGAATGGAACCAGTTCAGCGTAATCCGCATGCATGAGGATATTCCAACAAAATAATAAAGAATAGAATAATGAGAAGAATTTCACCATGTATGCGGTATTGCTAGATAGCATAAAGTTATTCCAACATAATAATAAAGAATGGAATAACAGAAGCTCTCTGCATGAATACGAAAAAAATAATATCCCTTACCTTAGAAGGAACTAGATATTGGAATAGTGAGGTAGCAGACTTCTTTCTTCTCTCTCTATAATTTCTCTCTATAATAATTGCTTTAAAGCTTTTTTAGTGAATTGGTGAGAAATGAAGGAAGAATGAGCTTCTATTTATAGGAAAATATAGTTTTGATAATTGCGAGTGTTTTGGGGCTCAAATATTCTGAAGACAATACCTTCAACTTTTCTTTCATTTTTAATTTAGTCCGCAAGTATTATCAAACTTGCACCACCTCCCCTAATAGTAAATAATGTGAATCAATAGTTCAATCATGTGAATCAATAGTTATAATCATGTGAAAATACAAATTACAAAGATAAGTACTTCCATCTATACCTCTATTTTAACTTAGTCACGCAAGTATTATCAATCTTGCACTAACTCCCCTAATAGTACAAGAATGTGAATCAATAGTACACACATGTGAACAAATAGTTATAATCATGTGAATTAATAGTAATTAATTGCTCATTTATCCGGTTAATTACCCGACTGGTCAGTATAACTTCCAGACATCAATTAATATCGAAATAAATGTCGATTTCCACTAACACTAATAATTCCAACAAAATGGAACTATCAATTTCATCTTTAATCAACACGAACTTATTCATCTTTAATATTATAACTCACAATATTTAACAATCAGGTCGTTTCCAGGAAAGAGGGGGCTTTTCGATAAGGATTTCTCCTTATTGGCGCGCAATTAGATGACCAAACCTCTCCTTGACAAAACTTCTAGACATTTTAAATATTGTAATTTAATAATATGAATAACTTTGTCGTCTCAATTATTGATTTAATAATATAACATATTATGCGAGATAATCTTGTGACAATAATTGAATCAATAATATGAGAGATATGATGCAAAGAATTACTATAGCAATAATTGAGTATAAACGAGTGACTTCTCACGTAAGCATCAATAACCAATACCATGTGCTACCATGCAACCACAGCGACATCAGACTTTTACTACTAAGGGTAGTTCAACAGTTTTAAACGGTAACACTTTCATTAGTTATTTTTATAAAAGATAATTACATTGCGTTTTCTTATTACGACAATACTTCCATTGTAGGGTCCACCAATGATTGTGTCGTTGTACGAATATTCTCTGTTAAAACGAATATTCCCCGACCAATCGAATATTATATAACCACTTGCTTACTTTGCAAAACTTGTAAATATTACCCACAACTATAACATTATATTATATCTACACCATAATATTCAAAAATATATTTCAAGAGAAATTAATCTTTATTCATAAAAGTTGGTGTCTTACATGTAATATCATTTTTTGATGTAAACTCTTGTAGTATTACAATGATTCTGAGATATTTAGATGTAAAGGTTGAAAGTTCTGGGAACGAGAATAGTTTGTAATAAAAAAATTTAATTATTTCGCAAATTTCAATGGTTGTATTATCGTTTAATGATATAAAATTAGAGGTTGAATGTATTATTAACGACCGAAGTCGAGAATTAAATTGTATGAATTTTTGGGGTCGTTACAGAAAATTCCCCCAAACATAAGAAACCAACATCGAAATCTACCCAACTGAAGCCATCTACTAAGTGCCTAGTTGGTACTGAGCAAAATGAAAAGGATTTAGGGAAAAAGAAAAGTAAGGTCTCGAACGGGGATGGGGAGGATGGTCCAATCGAGGAGAAAAAGTTTGCAATTAATCGGCTATGGAGCGAAGACAATGAAATTGCGATACTAAAAGTTTGTAGAATTCAATTTATTAGTTTAGTTGGTGTAGTATATATACAGATGTAATCCCCTCTTTTGAAGGCAGAGAATTATTTACGACTTTTGAACTTGTATTGATTTTGTGTTTTTTGTGTTATTTCCCCTCTTCTAACCTAATTCTCTTCCTAATTCTCCACCAATTCCAAACTCGAAATTATGTACCCATCAGTGTCTATTTATTTTTTTATTGACAAGTCCTTCAACCTTCTACATTGTGTTAATTGCTACATTCTCTAGCTAAAGGAAGCACTACATCTCTCTAGTACTCTTTTATTTATTTACTTATTCATCATTTTTTATAATTCTCTTTAATAGTGGCCAATGGGTGAAATATATGTTTTAAGACCTATCTTTGTATGCTTGATATTCACTTATCGATAATGTTGTAGTTTTTATGCCTCATCTTTTTATTTTTATATTTTTCTATTTATCTGTCATTAAACCTAGTAATGGTGGTCTAATTTCTCTTGTTGTTCGTGTATGATGGAAAGCGGGATGTTTAAAGTCTGAGGAAGAGCTTGGCCATTCTTGTTTCTGGTTTTGATGTTCCAAGACCCATTAAGACATTTCAAGACTGTGGATTTTCAGTGGAGCTAATGAAAGCAATATCAAAACAAGCATATGAGAACCCTACATGAATAGTGTCAAGCTCTGCCAATTATGCTTTCTGGGAGAGATGTCATTGGAATAATAAAGACTGGTTCAGGAAAAACTGTTGCTTTCGTGCTTCTTGTGATTATTGATCAGCCTGAACTTGAGAAAGAAGAGGGTCATGTTGGAGTTATTTATGCACCTACCAGAGAGCTAGCTCATCAAATATATTTGGAGGCGAAGAAATTTTCAAAATATAAGAAGGATGGTAAAGTGGTTAACAATTATGTGGTGAAACTGATGAAAAACAAGGAGGTTGTGTTGCAAGAGGTAGTTAAGGATGAAAGTAAGGAGGAAGAGAGAAAGGATAATTGGCTGAATGAGGTTGTGTTTCAAGGGGCAGTTAAGGATGAAATTAAGGGGGATGAGGGAGAGGATTTTTGGTCAAAGTATCTGTTAATCGATTTCTCAATCAAATATATGTGCAAGTGTACACAGTCAACAAGTAATAAAGTGATAAGATAAAGTGTCGATCCCTCAAAGAATTCCAATTAATAAATTCCAACTACTAGCACTATATCAATTCAATTTTATTTAAACAACCAATAAGTGTGATTTTTCGAAATAAGAAAACTAAATTAATCAATTAAAAATATATTATTCTAAAAATTAAATCAACTAAATAAAAATTAAGATTTGACGAATAAATTCAGATAAATAAGATTAAGACTCCAATATCCCCAATTATGAACTATAAACCAATTATCCAAATTATTATGCCTACTGAACCGTTAACAGGAATTCTAAGTGTCAAAAGCCCTTTTCCAAGTGATCAATTAACTTTTATTTAATCCAATTAATCTTGCGATATTCCTATGCAAAATAATTAAATTAAACTCCTTCAATTTCAATTTCCAAATTTGTTACATGCAGTGAACGGATATTCCTATTCAATTTGTGACGCCCCCAAAATAGGTCCATTCCATCCAACCCATTCTGAGTCGTCAAATACATGGTACAGAAATAACTACAACTTTATTAATACATTTGTCGTGCAATATCCGACAACATATATATTGTGAGTTTAAATACAATTATTGTCTTCTAGACAATATACATACCCAAATAAATTCTCATCACAATTATTTATACATTATTTTACAAAAATGGTGAGGACTACTAAACAACTCTCTCTATAACCATCATTCCATACCCCAGACTGCATACTCGCTTATATATTCGCCTTTATACGAGAAGAAAAATGGAACAAAAGGGTGAGCTCAACTAGCCCGATAAAGAATATTATGACTAAGATAATATACAACAAATTATCGTTAGTCTCAACAGGGAAAAAAATCTAATAGAATACAATAGACAACAAGTTTTAAATCAATATTCGCAATGAAAATAATAATTCATTAGAAGAGTTAAGTAGAGAATGCAAACTACTATCTTCTATGTATGAATTTAAAAGTTCATCGCTCATCTTTTATCCCCCGTAACATCAATCAATATATATCCGAATCAAATATTCATCTTTGCACTCTGAGCCAAAGATATTCATCATTGGTCATGTTCATCTAAACACCTATTCATCTTTGCACTACGGGCCAAAGATATTCATCGAAATCATTCATCTTTGCACTATGTGCCAAAGATATTCAATAATATCATCATTTAGGATTGAGGATGATGAAAAATATTTTAAAGGAAACGAATCGAAAGAAACAAAAGAACAAATATTAAGGATTCAGATTTTAAAAAATTCAAGTTCAAAAATACTTCATAAGTAATCGAGTGGAGTAAAATTCAAGAATGATCAAAACATGGATACAATGAAAGCTAGTATCCATAATAGATATTTTGGACAAAAGAAGAAATTTCATTTTTAGGTGAATAGTCTTTGTATTTCGTGAATAAGATCAGTATCGTGAATAAAGGTCGTATCGTGAATAAGTAACTCACACCAAAAGATAGAAATTTCACAAAAAAAAACATCATCACGCTTCATGAATAGTACTCGTGAATAGTAACTCGTGAATAGTAACTCATGAATAGTAACTTCATGAATAAGAACTCATGAATAAGTAACCCCGACATGAAAAAGTTCCAAATTTGATAAAATTTCCAACCAATATTTCAATTATAATGATATTGAAGAAATAATATCATTTTTGAATAAAATAACATCCCTTACCTCGAAAAAGACAGATTTCTAGTTGAAACAGGATATAAAGCTATGACTTGAACTTGCATCAGATAGCAATACTCAAAGTATACTCAAAATACTCACAAGAATACGCGATAATATAGAGAGAAAACTTCAGTTTCGGTGTGATTTTCAATTTAACCTCAAGCACCTATTTATAGGAAAATGCTTGTAACACCAAAGTAAAAAAATTTAATATAATATTAATATATATTTTCCCAAACCTCATACGCACACTTGCCAAATGAATTCAGCTCCTACACATGTTAAATGAGGCCACCTAAACATTCCAAAAACGTTTTTCCTATTTTAAATATTTTAAACTTCCAAAATCAATTATTTTGAGCTTTGAACTTCAATAATTCATAATAAATAGCCCTTTTATCGTAAAAATTGAATCTCGCCAATTTTTATAGGAAATTCAATTCTCTACAACTTTACTGAAGAAAGTTTTTCTAAATTCCAAACAGAAATTGACCGAAATCCATAAACGGACAATTTTACAAGCTATAATCAAATTTTAGTCAAGAAATGGGGTCCATCGACACACAAAACATGTGTTAAACAACTTTTGCAACAAAAATACTCTTCCTCCTCATATACTCATATATCCCACATTCATTGTAAAAATATCATCATTATTATATTATAATAATATAATAAAATATTATTTTATCAGAAAAGATAAAATATCGATTTTCAACAATTGTCACTTTAAAAATTTTCTCCATCTATATCCACATAAAATCAATATTCTCCTCATCATATAAATCAATAATTAATTATTCACAAATAATATTACAGAATCACAAGATCTTGGCAACCGGTAGTTCCAGGAAAGCAGGGCTTTCAATAAAGATTTCTCCTATCTTGGCGCAATAATTAGGTGACCAAACCTCTCCTTGATGTAACTTTCTAGATATTTCCAATAATGTTATCTAATAATATTATTAGGATAATATGAATTATTGCTCCGATAATGGAAAATCTTTGTGGAATGACAATTTATTGAAACAACAATAATATAAAATATCAATGCAAAGAATTATTGAATCAATAAAATAAAATATCGAATAAATAATTATCAGAACAATTATTGAGTAGTGCCTTCTTATGTAAGAATCAATAATTGGTGCAATCTGCGTATCTCATCTTGTTCAACAACACGTATGTATTATTGTTTTTAACCACCGGGTATTCCAACAAAGATAATTGGTAAGAATAACTACGCCGTTATTTATAAACAACTTATATTTGTCGTTTTCTTCATCCAATCGCTTTCAGTTATGGGGCCCATTAAAGATTTGCCATGGTTATGCGAATATTCCCGACAGCATTAATATGAATATTCCACGACCAAACGAATATTCCCCAAACAATAATGAATATTTTACAACCACTTGCTTATTCGAAATATTTGCGTATTTTACCCATAACTATCCACATTAATCAAATCAACCCTTACTATTTCAAAATAATAAATAGAGGAAAATAAATTTCATTTATTAATAATTTGGGGTCTTACACAATTCATGACCCTAATTAATTGTCATGCAACTAATTAAGCATACATGTTATCATGTCCAGTTCTAACCCTAAATCTCCTCTCCCGAATCCTTCTAGAGTAACAAGGTAATTATTGGCCAAATAATTAATCAATAAGCACAAGGCATAATAAACAATTCACTTTGACATAAATAATTGGAATAAATCAAATAATTAATTTATAGACATAAAAGGTTCAATTGTAGTCTTAATAAAAGAATTAGTTCATAACAGAATTTAAAACCAACAATCTCTTGAAAAACATCCTTAAGGAATTACACAAATTAAAAATAAGGAGAAGAAGAAACTCTAAATTAAATCCTTCAATCATCAAGTAATCCTCGCTCTCGACCTTCAATTATGGTAGATCCTTATTTTTGACCAATTAAGATATACTCTTTGCTATCTCACCACAATCCTTTTCCAAATCAACATCTCAATCAAATCCCCAAATTCAAGTCAAACTTCAGTCCACGCGTGTAAATAGTCAACTGAGGCTAGGCTTCAGCGCCCCGGCGCTGAGAATAATACTAGCCATAGGGCCCCGGCGCTACTCTTCGCGTTATTTACCAAAATGCCATTAAACAGCTCAAAATTCCCAAATTGCCCCTACAGCTCCCGAATCTGCAAAATAACCACTAGACATAGTAAAAATGCTTCTAAAAAACTCGAGAATACAACAATTTAAGCCCACGTGTATCCAATTCATGGGTATATTACCCAATCATCAGTATCCTCGATTGAGAGAGTCGTTGGAGTCAGATACATCTATCTATTTATCATTGCCAAAGGATACAAAGAATTTTGTGAAGGAAAGAATTAGCTTGATTGGGAGAGACAAGGCGAGTCAGTTAGAGGAGAAATTAAAGGATATTCGTGTAATAGAATATAAGTTGTACGTAAAGCGGATAGAGTTGATTCATGAGCAAGGTCAACTGGTGGTGGACAAGATGTAGCCTTCAAACTCTTAGGATTTCGTTCTGCACTGACTCCGCCGTTGACTTAATGCTGAAATCAAACGCTAATCAGTACATGGAGTTCAAAAACACTGACGACAACAGTGGAGTTTGCGGCCACAACAGGAAGGAAAAGTGGTGTTTTGTGTCAAAGCTGGAGTATTGGGAGAAACTTAAAAACCAATAAAAATTTATTTTGATTAAACAGCAATGGCCCTCTTCCTCAGTTTTTAGAAGAAACCACAGTGTTTGATAAAGAAATTGAGGCTCTAAGGTATCAATAAGGGGACTTAAAATCTCAGCTATCTAATCTGCATAAAAAGCATATGGAGGAAAGTATGGAAGTATGCAAAGAGAATATAATTTAGTATCACCTCTTAATGTTTGAATATGTTAAGGGGTGATATGGTGGTGCTCAGAAGCAGATGAGATTTCTATATTGCTTGAAAGGAAATTACTGAAGCTAGAAAGCTGCAGACATTAATTGGGACTCAATTTATCTGAATTGGAAGAAGCTCAACTAAGATATTTGACTGAAGCAGGAGGGTCAAGCCGTTTGGAAGCTCCCATTCAGAAATGAATCTTCAGGAAAACACTAACAAATCTTTTTAACAAAATAGAGGCACAAAAACTTGATAAGGGAAATTAGTTGAAGGACAAGCAAAAGCGGTCATTAGAAGCACCAAAAGAGTGTGCGTCTGAAAAAAGCGAATCCAAAATTCCAGACCACAACAGAAAGTCTTCTCAAACATTACTTTCCTTAGAAATTCAAAGTGAAAATTAAGGCAACAGAGATTAGAACTGCAGAAACACTCAGTTGGTGGTGGAAGCAGAACTGGGGGAATCACAATATAAGTTTGTTGGGATTTCAAGAAAGATTAAAGCTTTTGAAGCAAAGTTTTCCTCAATACTGATGCCTCAACAGAAAAAACTTTGACCAGTGGGGAACGGACTAGCGTAGGCAGCCGCTGCGGAAGAATTGGAATTGGTGGAGGTGGGGAATGGACTAGCGAAGGCAGCCGCCGCGGAGGAATTGAAATTGGTGGAGGTGGAGAAGGGACTAGTGGAGGCAGCCTCCTCGGAATAGGGCGCGAGTGAGGAGTCGGGTGAATGGGTGATGGGTTAAAACGAGGTTTGTTGGGTGATGATCCAGTTCCTCCGCGTCCTGATCTTCTGCCACGACTAACATTAATTATGCTTCTTGTTCTACAACTAGTAAGCATAGGTTGTTTATGGATGTAAGTGATTCCGATGATGGGGGTTGTATTTTCGGCGACAGTGGTGGTGGCCGCCGCGGCGGAGGCAGTGGCGGTGGTGAGGAGAGAGAAAAAAAAGGAGAGAGAGGGGAATAAAAATCATTATATGTTTCTTGAGAGAGAAAAACATTGCTTGATTTAATGTGAAAATGGGTTTTCTGTGAGGGAAAAATAAAAATTATCAAAAGTACTCCTCTGTAATAAACATTGCAGGCTTAGTCGGTCACTTTTTGAATAAGTTAAGTCAAGAAAAAGTGACTTTTATTAAGTATAATCTGAAGTTTGGGGTGTCTTGAAGCCACACCTTTTCGATTTGGGACTTAAAAATTAATGATAGAATGTAAAGTTTGGGGTGCAAATTGTCTTTTAATCTAGAAACAACAGTAAAGTTAGCAAAATCCCCTCAATCCTCTAATTCTTCTTATATCCCTCCAAAAATTTCTAGAGTTCGCTCCAGTTACGCATCCAAATACGAAGAGATACGTACGTTTAGCTTCTTCTCTCTTTTACAATTAGTTATAGAACTACAATTATAATTCGATCCATAACTATAAATAAAGATAATGGACACAGCCAATAAAAAATTTCAGATGCAACTTTTACATTTGGACTTTGGTATAGCAAAAAGGTTGCATTTTTTGTATATATATATATATATATATATATATATATATATATATATATATATATATAATACTTAAGTTATAACGACAATTTTTAAAATTCTTATAACATAAAAATCGGCTTTCTATGCTATTGTGACGGAAAAAAACGTCGCTATAAATGGATTAGTTATAATTCATTTCCTTTCGATTCATTTGGAGAGACGGAATATATATATATATATACGGTCTGAATCTTAATCTCACCCCTTATCTAACATACCTTGCTCACTCTCTTTAGCGACGGATCGGCCGACGATTCAGTCCATCGCTATATATAGAATCGTCGGTCTTAATATTTTCACATGATTTTACATAAACATACAGTCGGTTCTACCTTCACGTGAGAAAGAATTATGTGAAAAAATTAAAAATATATGCATGTGAAAATACATAATTTCCATATTTTTCATCATTTAAAATGACACTTTTTACTTTTTTAAATCAAGCAATGTCTACGTAAAAATGAAATATTTGATTCATACGGTCAAAAATCTGTGATGGTCAAAAACATGACCAAGAAAAAAAAAAAGATGACTAAAATACACTTTGCATTCTAAATTTTAGAGGCATGTTGAGGTTTGCATCTTAAATTTCCAAATGTGCCTATTTGTACCCTAATATTTAATTTGCGTAACAAAAAGCACCTTTCAAACTCTCAACCGGTCAAAAATGACTGGGAGTTAAGGTTCTATTTTTTTAAGGATAAAATAAATAAACTATTAACAAAAATAATATAACAATATTAAAACTAATAAATAAAAATAAAAATTAATTAAAACTAACACCACCACTCTTCTCTCTCTCCCTCTTTTTCTTCACTCAGTTCATCTTCGTCAACCATGAACCATGGTTAGCAACATGATATTTACAGAGCAGCGGCATAATCAATTGATTGCGACTTTAATTAATTGTTACATCCCCGATAAAAAAATTAAGCCAAGTCCATTTTAATGATCAATGAGTAAAACCTTAACCCACACCAACCCCAAATTGATCTAAAAATTTCTCACCCAATTAATTAAAAACATCAATAAAATCTAATTTGGGTTTAGATTTTAGGTTTAAGATTATTGTTGTGAAGATGAAGAAACGGAGCAATTTGATGCAAATTTTATTGAGTATGAGATTAGAAATTGGAGTTAAAGTTAGAGATCAAAATTAAATGAAGGTTTAAGGTATTTATGGAAGTTCAATCTGCAAAGAAACATCAAGATTTATTTTCTCTCTTTGTTTTTCTCTATATTGTGGGATGAAAGAGAGGAGATGAATTTTTCTTTTCTATCTCTAATCATGCATATCTCTTTACTCTATTTTTATTGGATGAAAGGGTGAAGGAGATGTAATAGTGATGATAAAACTGTGATGAAAAGGAAAGGAGATGTACAAATTGTGACGCCCCCAAAATAGGTCCATTCCATCCAACCCATTCTGAGTCGCCAAATACATGGTACGGAAATAACTACAACTTTATTATTATAACATATAAACTGTGAGTTTAAATACAGATATTGCCATCTAGACAATATCCACACGCAAATAAATCCCCATCATAATTATTGATACATTATTTTACAAAAATAGTGAGGACTACTAAACAACTCTCTCTAGAACCTTCATTCCATACCCCGACTAAGACTTTCGCTACATTCTCGCCTCTAAGAAGAAAAATGGAACAAAAGGAAAAGGGTGAGCTCAACTAGCCCAATAAAGAATATTATGACTAAGATAATATACAACAAATTATCGTTAGTCTTCAACAGGAAAAATCTAATAGAATACAATAGGATGACCGCTTTTAAATCAACAATCAAGAAGCGGAAACAACAATTCATTAGAAGAGTTAAGTAGAGAATGCAAACTACTATCTTCTATATATGAATTTAAAAGTTCATCGTCGATATTTTATCCCTGTAACATCAATCAATATATATCCGAATCAAATATTCATCTTTGCACTACTGCCAAAGATATTCATCGATTGGTCATGTTCATCTAAACACTGTTCATCTTTGCCTCTGGGCCAAAGATATTAATCGATCGATGGTATGTTCATCTCAACACTGCTCATCTTTGCCTTCACGGCCAAAGATATTCATCAAGAAATCATTCATCTTTGCACTACAGCCAAAGATATTCAAGAATATCATCATTTAGGGTGAGGATGATGAAATTTTTTTAAAGGAAACGAACCGGTGAAACAAAAGAATAATATTAAGGATTAGTATTTTAAACAATTCAAGTTCAAAATACTTCATAAATAATCGAGTGGAGTAAAATTCAAGAATGATCAAAACATGGATACAATCAAAGCTAATATCCATAGTAGATATTTTGGACAAAAAGAAAAAATTTTATTTTTCGGTGAATAGTGTTGTATTCGTAAATAGTGCAGTATACGTGAATAGTGTCGTATACGTGAATAGTAACTCCGACACCAAAAGATATAAATTTCACAAAAAATATCTTCACGATTCGTGAATAGTACTCGTGAATAGTAACTCATGAATAGTAACCCCGACATGAAAAAGTTCCAAATTTGATAAAAATTTCCAACCAATATTTTGGCATAATGATATTGAAGAAATAATATCATTTTCAAATAAAATAACATCCCTTACCTCGAAAAAGACAAGTCTTTTAGTTAAAAACAGGATATAAAGCTATGACTTGAACTTGCACCAGTATAGTAATACTCAAAGTATACTCAAAATACTCACAAGAATACGCTCGATAATATAGAGAGAGAAAACTTCAGTTTCTGGTGTGATTTTCAATTCTAACCTAAGCACCCTATTTATAAGAAATTACTTAGAACACTAAAGCAGAAAATTTAATATAATATATTATTAATAATAAATTCTCCTACGCCTCTTTGGAAATCAGCTCCTAACATTTTCCACATGCCAACCTTCTAGAAAAAGTAATAAAAAACGTTTTTCATAAAATAAATAATTAAAACTTCCAAAAATCAATTATTTCAGAACTTCAAAACTTCAATAATTCATAATAAATAGGCCTTTTATCAGAAAATTCGAATCTTGCGACTTTTTATAGGAAATTCAATTCTCTACAACTTTTCAGAAGAAAGTTTTTCCAAATTCCAAATGAAATTGACCGAAATCCACAAACAAAGCGATTTTACGATACTATAATCAAATTTCGGTTAATAATTGTGTCCACCAACACACAAAATATGTGTTAAACATTTAATGCCACAAAAATACTCTTCCTCCTCATATACTCATATATTCCACATTCATTATAAAAATATCACCGTTAATATATTATTAAAATAATATATTTAAATGAATTATTTTATCAGAAAAAGATAAAATTTCAATTTTCAACAATTCTCACATTAAAAATTTTCTCCATCTATATCCACATAAAATTAATATTTTCCTCATCATATGAATCAATAATTAATTATTCACAAATAATATTACAGAATCACAATATTGACAACTGTGCGTGATTCACCAGGAAAGAGGGGCTTTCCAATAAGAATTTCTCTTCTTGGCGCAATTAATTAGGTGACCAAACCTCTCCTTAAGCATGTAACTTTCTAGACATTGCCAATAATGTTATCTAATAATATTATTCAGATAATATGAATTATTGCTTCGATAATGAAAAATCTTGTGTAATGACAATTATTCAAACAACAGCAATATAAAATATTAACGCAATAATTATTGAACCAATAAAATAAAATAGTGAACAGTAATTACTGTAACCATTATTGAGTAGTGCCTTCTTACGTAAGAATTAATAATTGATGCAATACACAGGTGTCTTTACCGTGTTTTTAACCAACCGAGTATTTTAACAAGATAACTGAGAATAACTACGCCGTTATTTTTAAACAACTTATATTTGTCGTTTTCTTCATCCAATCACTTTCCGTTATGGGGCCCACATATGGCTGCGCCGTCGTACGAAAATTCCCTGACAGTACGAATATTCCACGACCAAATGAATATTCCCCGACAACAATGAATATTTTATAACCACTTGCTTATTTTGAAATATTTGCGTATTTTACCCATAACTATCCTCATTAATCACATCAACCCTTACTATTTCAAAATAATAATTAGAGGAAATTAAATTTCATTTATTAATTATTTGGGGTCTTACAACCTCCCCTCCTTATGAAATTTCGTCCTCAAAATTGACAAACGTACCTGGTGTTTCGAAAAGGTGAGGATACCTCGCTTTCATTTCCGTTTCCAACTCCTAGGTCATTTCCTCTATAGTATGGTTCCTCCACAAGACTTTAACTTGTGGTATGACCTTCGTGCGTAGGACATGCTCCTTCCTATCCAAGATCTTGACAAGTACCTCCTCATACGTTAAGTCTTCGGCTATCTCGTCCGGTTCTAACTCAATAACGTGGTTGGGTCTTTCACATATTTACTAAAATACGATATGTGAAACACATTATGAACACGAGACATACTTGGAGGTAACGCGAGTCTATAGGCTACATTTCCTACTCGGTCAAGAATTTGAAATGGACCAATAAATCGTGGATTGAGCTTTCCTCTCTTCCCAAATCTTGTAACTCCCTTCCATGGAGCAACTCGCAACAATACATGATCTCCTATACTAAATTTCACGTCCTTTCGATGGAGATCCGCATAACTCTTTTGTCGATCTTGTGCCGCTTTGTATACGTTGTCGAATCATTTGGATCTTTTCGGTGAGTCATACGTATTTAACTTCGGGTCCCAACAATGTTGCTTCACCCACCTCGTCCCCAACATATCCGGAGAAACGACAT
The DNA here is from genome assembly GCA_020205605.1 of Panax ginseng. Classification (NCBI taxonomy): domain Eukaryota; kingdom Viridiplantae; phylum Streptophyta; class Magnoliopsida; order Apiales; family Araliaceae; genus Panax; species Panax ginseng. Next base: position 11,239,142 of record CM035128.1, on the reverse strand, counting down.
TTTCGCCCATATAATGCTTGAATGGGGCCACACCTATACTTGCTCGATAATTGTTGTTGTAGGAGAATTCCACCAATGGTAAATACTTATCCTAACGCCCTTGAAGTTCAGGACACGAGTCTTAATAAATCTTCAAGAGTTTGAATAGTCCTCTCGATTGTCCGTCTGGTTTGAGGATGGTATGTCGAATCGAATAAATAAACCGCATCCATAGCTTTTTTGCAAGCTAACCCAAAATCTTGAAGTGAATCTTGGGTCACGATCTCAAACTATAGAATCTTGGCATGCCATGCAACCTCACAATCTCATTTACATACATACTAACAAGACGTTCAAGAGAATAAGTCTCGTGATCGGCAAGAAATGTGCGAGACTTGGTTAATCTATCAAAATAACCCAAATAACATTTATGCCTTGAGAAACCGTGGAAGACCCGAATCGAAATCCATGGTAATGTGTTCCCACTTCCATTTCGGAATCTCAAGTGGTTGCAATGGTCCCTTAGGCACTTGATGCTCCGCCTTTACACGTTGACAAGTTAAACATTTGGAGATAAACTTTGCAATCTCTCTCTTCATATCGTTCCACCAAAATGTATGTCGAAGATCACGATACATTTTATTACTTCCAGGATGGATTGTAAATGGTGTATTGTGTGCCTCCATCATAATCTTGTACTTCAAATCAGAGTCGTTAGGAACACAAAGTCTATAGTGGACTCGAAGTATTCCTTCTTCATCGATTCTCACTTCCGGAATAGCACCTTCTTGTACTTTCTTCTTCATATGCATCAGCTCCGGGTCGGTGGCTTGAGCAACCTTAACTTTTTCTATTAAAGTTGGCTCTATGCGTATACTTGACATCATCGCACTCATTCCTGCATATGATCTTCTACTCAACGTCGCGTACCACCACGCTCGCTTTTCCGGGATGGTATTGAATAAGTGTGGTCGTAGTCTTTCAATAGCTCGAGCCAACATCATCGCCGCCGCATGTTAAGTTCTTTTTGAGTGAAGAAATATTTAAGGCTTTTATGGTCCGAATATATCTCCACTTTCTCCCCCCATAAAGATAGTGCCTCCAGATCTTTAAGCTGAAACGACTTTGCCGCTAACTCTAGATCATGAAGTAGGATAATTCCTCTCATATTCTTTAAGTTGTCATGAGGCATAGGCTATGACTTTCCCATGTTGCATGAGAACACATCCTAACCCTTTGCCCAAGCATCGTCGTGAGATAACAAATCCATCCGAACCAGATGGTATTGTTAGAACAGTCTTGAAATAAGTCTCCTCTTAAGCTCTTGGAAACTCTTTCTCGATTTTTCACTCCAAACGAAATTTGTATCCTTTCGAGTCAACCGAAGTTATCTGAGTAGCGATTCGAGAAAAACCTTCCACGAATCTCGATAATAACCAGCTAGACCCGTAAACTTATGACTTCACCACCGTCTTCTGGTTGCTCCCAACATTGTATTGCTTCAATCTCCGGTCAACAGATACTCCATGTTTTTGACACTGACGTGCCCAAGAAATGCTACTTCCTCAAGCCGGAGCTCGCATTTCTTTAACTTGGCATATAACTTATTTTCACGAAGCCTTTGTAGTACCAAGCTTCAAATGGTGCTCATGATCTTCACGACTTTTGGAATATATGAGGATGTCATCAATAAAGACAACAACGAATCGATCCAAATATTCCTTGAATACTTCGGTTCATCATATCCATGAAAGTCAGCGAGGAGCATTAGTCAATCCGAAAGACATGACTAAGAATTCATAATGCCTGCATCGAAGTTCAAGGCGTCTTTGGAATATCCTCGATTCTAATCTTCTTGGTGATGATATCCGTAAGCTAAGATCGATCTTTGAAAAGAAGAAGGTTCCTCTTGAATCGGGTCAAACAGTCATCAATACGAGGTAGAGGATACCTATTCTTGATAGTGACATGGTTCAATTCCGATAGTCAATACAAAGTCGCATACTCCCGCTCTTTCTTCTTTACGAATAAAAGCAGAGCACCCCAAAGAGATGTACTAAGACGAATGAAACCGATGTCCAACAACTCCTCGTAGTTGGACCTTTAACTCTGAAGTTCAATAGAGCCATTCGATATGGGTTTTAGAAATGGGCTTTGTACAAAGTTCAAGGTCAATAAAGAATTCAACTTCACGTTCGGGGGTAGAGCGGAAGTTCTTCAGAAATACGTCGGGAAAGTTAATAACAACACGAATATTATTCAATTTTGGCGTGTCTTTATTCAAATCCATAACATGGGCTAAGAAAGCTTGACATCCGCTTTTCAATAAACGAATCGCTTTATGATTAGATATAGCGGTGATTGATTTTAATGGTTTAGTTGCTCGAATTTGAACAACAAAGTTGATTAGGAATATGAAAACTAACAACCTTACGAAAACAATCAATTTTGGCATGATGAGAAGTTAACCAATCAATCCCTAAAATCACATCAAAAGCAAGTATCTTTAAAGAGATAAGGTCAACAAAAAGATAAGGGTGCCAACTTGGATTAGATGAAGAATATAATGAAAAATACGTGTAATGACAATTATTGAAACAACAATGAATATAAAATATTAACGCAAACAATTATTGAACCAATAAAATAAAATCTTCGAACGGTAATATTATCGTAACCATTATTGAGTAGTGCGCCTTTACGTAAGAATCAATAATTGGTGCAATCTACGCAGTGTCTTCTTGTGTTTTAACCACAGAGTATTTTAACGATAATCAGAATAACTACTCTGTAGTTATTTTTAAACAACTTATATTTGTCGTTTTCTTCATCCAATCGCTTTTTACTGTATGGGGCCCACATATGGTTGTGTCGTCAGTCATTTAATATTCCCAGACAAGATTTAATATTCCACGACCAAAACTAATATTCCCCGACAACAATGAATATTTTATAACCACTTTGCTTATTTTGAAATATTTGCGTATTTTACCCATAACTATCCACATTAATCACATCAACCCTTAATATTTCAAAATAATAATTAGAGGAAATTAAATTTCATTTATTAATTATTTGGGGTCTTACAACATCGATGAAGAAGGAATACTTCGAGTCCACTCTAGACTTTGTGTTCCTAACGACTCTGATTTGAAGTACAAGATTATGATGGAGGCACACAATACACCATTTGCAATCCATCCTGGAAGTACTAAAATGTATCGTGATCTTCGACATACATTTTGGTGGAACAATATGAAGATAGAGATTGCAAAGTTTATCTCAACATGTTTAACTTGTCAACGTGTAAAGGCGAGCATCAAGTGCCTAAGGGACCATTGCAACCACTTGAGATTCCGAAATGGAAGTGGGAACACATTACCATGGATTTCGTTACGGGTCTTCCCACGGCTTTCAAGGCATAAATGCTATTTGGGTTATTGTTGATAGATTAACCAAGTCTCGCACATTTCTCGCCGACACAGAGACTTATTCTCTTAAACGTCTTGCTAGTATGTATGTAAATGAGATTGTGAGGTTGCATGGCATGCCAAGATCTATAGTTTCGATCGTGACCCAAGATTCACTTCAAGATTTTGGGTTAGCTTAAAAAAGCTATGGGTATGATTTACGATTCGATTCGCATACCATCCTCAAGCAGACGGACAATCGAGAGAGGACTATTCAAACTCTTGAAGATTTATTAAGACTACGGTCCTAGACTTCAAGGGCGGATTGGGATAAGTATTTACCATTGGTGGAATTCTCCTACAACAATGATTATCAGCAAGTATAGGTGTGGCCCCATTCAAGCATTATATGGGACGAAAATGTCGTTCTCGGTATGTTGTTGGGACGAGGTGGGTGAAGCAACATTGTTGGGACCCGAAGTTAAGACGTATGACTCACCGAAAAGATCCAAATGATTCGACAACGTATACAAAGCAAGCACAAGATCGATAAAGAGTTATGCGAATCTCCATCGAAAGGACGTGAAATTTAGTATAGGAGATCATGTATTGTCATGAAGTTGCTCCATGGAAGGAGTTACAAGATTTGGGAAGAGAGGAAAGCTCAATCCACGATTTATTGGTCCATTTTAAATTCTTGACCGAGTAGGAAATGTAGCCTATAGACTCGCGTTACCTCCAAGTATATCTCGTGTTCATAATGTGTTTCACATATCTGTACTTCGTAAATATGTGAAAGACCCGAACCACGTTATTGAGTTAGAAGCAGGAGGAGATATCGAAGACTTAACGTATGATGAGAGGTACTGTCAAGATCTTGGATAGGAAGGAGCATGCCCTACGCACGAAGGTCATACCACAAGTTAAAGTCTTGTGGAGGAACCATGCTATAGAGGAAATGACCTGGGAGTTGGAAACGGAAATGAAAGCGAGGTATCCTCACCTTTTCGAAATACTGTAGACGTATGTCAATTTCGAGGACTAAATTTCATAAGGAGGGAGGTTGTAAGACCCCAAATAATTAATAAATGAAATTTAATTTCCTCTAATTATTATTTTGAAATAGTAAGGGTTGATGTGATTAATGTGGATAGTTATGGGTAAAATACGCAAATATTTCAAAATAAGCAAGTGGTTATAAAATATTCATTGTTGTCGGGAATATTCTTTTGGTCGTGGAATATTAAATCGCTTGTCGGGAATATTCATTGACGACAAGTAGCAACCATGTGTGGGCCCCATAACGGAAAGCGATTGGATGAAGAAAACGACAAATATAAGTTGTTTAAAAATAACGACGTAGTTGTTACCGTTAATACTGTTAAAATACTAAATTGGTTAAAACACAAAGAAGACACCGGTATTGCACCAATTATTGATTCTTACGTAAGAAGGCACTACTCAATAATGGTTACAGTAATTACTGTTCAGTATTTTATTGGTTCAATAATTATTGTGTTGATATTTTATATTGTTGTTGTTTCAATAATTGTCATTACACAATATTTTTCATTATCGAAGCAATAATTTATATTATCTGAATAATATTATTAGATAACATTATTGGCAATGTCTAGAAAATTCTATCTAAGGAGAGGTTTGGTCACCTAATTACGCGCCAGTAAGGAGAAATTCTTATTGGAAAGCCCCCACTTTCCTGGGAACTGTCTGGTTGTCAATATTGTGATTCTGTAATATTATTTGTGAATAATTAATTATTGATTCATATGATGAGGAAAATATTAATTTTATGTGGATATAGATGGAGAAAATTTTAATGTGACAATTGTTAAAATTGAAATTTTATCTTTTCTCGATAAAATAATTCATTTAAATATATATATTATTATATTTTAATAATATAATAATGGTGATATTTTTACAACGAATGTGGGATATATGAGTATACGAGGAGGAAAAGTATTTTTGTTGCAATAAATGTTTAAAACATGTTAAACATGTCGGTGGACCCCATTTATTGACTGAAATTTGATTATAGCCTCTAAAATCACCCGTTTGTGGATTTCGGTAAATTTTTGTTTGGAATTTGGAAAAACTTTCTTCTGCAAAGTTGTAGAGAATTGAATTTCCTATAAAAATACGTGAGATTCGAATTTTCTGACAAAAAGGCTATTTATTATGAATTATTGAAGTTCAAGTCTTCAAATAATTGATTTTGGAAGTTTAAAATATTTTAATTACAAAACGTTTTTTTCATTTTTAAACTCATTTAACATGTGTGGTGAAGTTTGGACCAGATTTGTGCGTAGAAAATTTGATTATATATATTATTATTATATTAAATTTTCTGCTTTTGGTGTTCTAAGCATTTTCCTATAAATAGGTGCTTAGGTTAGAATTGAAAATCACATTTAAATCCAAGTTTTCTCTCTATATTATCGAGCGTATTCTTGTGAGTATTTTGAGTATACTTTGAGTATTGCTATCGATGAAAGTTCAAGTCATAACCTATATCCGGTGTTTCAATTTGTAAGTACCTATTTTTCGAGGTAAGTGGATATTATTTTTTTCGTAATGATATTATTTCTTCAATATCATTATATTTGAAATATTGATCTGAAGTTTTTATCAAATTTAGAACTTTTGGTGTCTCTGAGTTATTTATTCACGATACTCAAGACTATTCGGCAGATATCTGATTATTCACGAATACTAAGACTATTCATCTAAAAATGAAAATTTTTCTTTTCGTCAAAATATCTATTGTGGATACTAGCTTTGATTATATCCATGTTTTGATCATTCTTGAATTTTACACCACTATGATTATTTTTGAGGTATTTTTGGACGTGGATAAAACGTAAGTACCTAATCCTTAATCCTTAATCCTTAATCCTTAATCCTTGTCATTTTGTTTCCTTTGGATTCGCTTTCTTTTAAAAAAAATAATATATTTTCATCATCCTCGGTCTTAAATGATGATATTATTGAATATCTTTGGCACAGTAGTGCAAAGATGAATGATTTTCGATGAATATCTTTGCTTTGTAGTGCAAAGATGAATGATTTCGATGAATATCTTTGGCCCGTTGTGCAAAGATGAGCAGTGTTTAGATGAACATGATTAATTGGTGAATGTCCTTGGCACGTAGTGCAAGGATGAATATATGATTCCGGATATATATTGATTGATGTTACTGAGGATAAAAATATTGATGATGGACCGTTAAATTCATAGATATTAGTAGATTTCATCCTCTATGTAACTCTTCTATGAATTAATATTTTCATCATGCAGTATTGATTTAAAACTTGTTGTCTATTGTATTCTATTAAATTTTTTCCGTTGAAAACTAACGATAATTTGTTACGTATTATCTTAGTCATAATATTCTTTATTGGGCTAGTTGAGCTCACCTTTTTCCTTTTTGTTCCATTTTTTCTTCTCGGGGAGGCGAGTGTAGCAAGCAATTTAGCCTGGGGTATGGAATGATGGTTTTAGAGAGTTGTTTAGTAGTCCTCACCATTTTTGTAAAATAATGTATCAATAATTATGATGAGGATTTATTTGTGTGTGGATATTGTTTAGATGGCAATATCTGTATTTAAACTCACAGTTTTACTGTTGTAATAATAAAGTTGTAGTTGTTTCTGTACCGTGTATTGACAACTCAGAATTAGTGATGTATACCTATTTTGGGGGTGTCACATATATTCCCATTTTCTGAAGAGAACAGTGAAAGAAAGGGTGAGCTCAACTAACCCAGTAAGAAATATTATGACTAAGATAATGTAGGATAAATTATCATTAGCCTTTAACAATGTTTAACTGATAAAATAAAATAGACATCAAGTTTAAATGCAGCGGAACAAATAATCCATTAAAAGAGTCAAGTAGAGAATAAAATCTACTATCTTTTATGATTTAAAAGGTTTTTCATCACTTTTATCATTTGGGACTCAAATTTTAATAAATAATCCACATCATCGAATCACCCCTGCACTACGGCCAAGGATATTCTTTAGTATCACAACCATAATTATCCATGCACTACTAGCCAAGGACATTCGTGTATTCATCAATGGTCATGATTATGCCAACAACTGTCCATCAATGCACTACGGGCCAATGAGGACTTTTATCACATCATTTATAACATTACGGCCATGATTATACCTAATAATCTCTCGGTCATAATCATACCAAGTCCATCTATGCACTACTGAGCCACGATGACTTTCAAAAAAATATAAACATGAGGATGATGACAATGATATAAGAATTCAATAAAACAAGTTCATTTAATTAATTTTTTCTAGAACTAATAACGCCCAAATTGTCAACATGATACTTCTTTGTAGAGTAAAATTCAAGAATGCTCGTAAGAATATTTTCATGAAAAGATATCGGATGAAGCGAAATATCAAGGATATTCTACTAATTTCATGGAGTATGAAGTCAAAACTTTAACCAACCGAGTATAATAAAGAATGGAATAACAAAAGAAATAATCAAGCATACGGTGAGATCATGATGAGGCGAGTTATTCCAATGTAATAATAAAGATTTTAACTAGGTTCTACGTTGATTTTCCAAAAAAGTCAACTGTTGATTTTTTGACCAAATAGTAAAATCCGTAAAATTTTATCTTTATAGTCTAATTTTATTAATTTCATCGTTCGCACTCAAATATCACGTCCGCGTCTCCAAATTCAACTCCGAAAGCACAACTTCAATTTTAATAACATTCATCATTAATATTATAACTCACAATATTTATCAACCAAAGTTATTCCCTAAAAGAAGGGCTTTCAATAAGGATTTCTCCCTATTGGCGCACAATTAGGTGACCAAACCTCTCATTGATGTAACTTCAGACATTGTAAATATTGTAATTTAATAATATGAATAACTTTGTCGTCTCAATTATTGATTTAATAAAATAACATATTATGCAGATGATAACGTGACAATAATCGAATCAATAATATGAGAGATATGATGCATCAATTCATCGTAGTAATAATTGAGTATAACCGAGTGACTTCTCACGTAAAGATCAATAATCAATACCGCGTGTGCTCTTACGCAACCACGCCAGACATCGCATTTCTTTACTACCGAGTAGTTCAACAAAGATTAACTAGTAAAACTTCCGCCATTATTTTCATAAATATATTTTTGTCGTTTTTCTCAATCCGACAATAATTACATTGCATAGGGTCCACCAATGATTGCTTGTTGTTATTTAATATTCCTCGCTAAAATGAATATTCTCAGACCAATCGAATATAATATAACAACTTGTATACATTGCAGTAATTTATAAATACTACCCACAACTATAACATTATAACAAATTCATTCCATAATATTTAAAATGATAATTATAAAAAATCATCTTTATTCATAAAAGTTGGGGTCTTATGTACCATATAAATCATTTATGTAATATACAATCATATATATATATATATATATATATATATATATATATATATATATATATATAACCATATATACTTATTATTTTATTTGGCTTATTACATCATCTCTAAGTATTAGTTGATTTAAGTGAATATTTTTTATTTTTTGGTTTTTAATTTAATATTGTGCAAGATTTGAATAAAAAAATTAAAATTTTTAAAATTTTATTTTGAATGGATGCGGATACAGATTATAATTTATACGGATATGCGGATATGTAGATATTTGATATATTTATTCATATTATATTGTATAAAACGGATACGAATAATATTTGTCGAATACAAATATTTTATTTGTATATTCCCTGGATATGAATATAAATACTAATACTAAAATTTATTTTTGGATACAGATTAACGAATATACCCGTATTTGCATTCAAAAATATTCGTTTACAACCCTATCATATTGGGAGGGTATTGTTACTTTGGGTAGCGAGATTGGAGGTTATATCCATTCAATAATGTTACTATCACATAAAAACGTCACATATCGTTGACTTGACACTCATGAATTTGTTGTTGACATGATTCACTTAACTTAACAACAAATTTATGGATGTCACGTCAGCAGTATATAAGCGGTATGTGATAGTAGCATTTTTATATAACCCTTTTGTCATGCAGCACCCAACAGATGCAAACAGATCCGGTTAGTGTAAAGTTAATTTTTTGGTAAGTTGGTTAATTAGCCAATAGAATAATAGAATGTTGACATACATAGAGCCTCGTCTGCATGTTAACACTATATTGATTAATTGATCAATTTATTCAAAAATGAATTTCATGTTAACCACTTCCGATGCAAACGTAAGTACGTCACCCAACAACCCAACCCATATGTCACGTGCCTCTCCAATACGTGGCTCTTTCACGTGTATCACCTCCATAATGCAAAATGAGTTTTTAAGTTGAATATTATCCGCCTCGAAATGGGCTCATTTAGTGTTTAATTAAGATAACATAATTAATATTACATATTATACATAAAATATAAGAATACATAATTTTTTAATAATTATTCAAATTTGAGTTAACTTGACTCGAACTCGTTAGGTTGGTCGAATTTAAAGAACACATTGAATTAATTTAATAATTAATCAAATTCAAACTGAAACTGGACAAGTAAAAGGTGAGTCGACTCGTTTACAATTTTTCTTTCCAGACATGTATTATCTCAAACACATTCAAAGAGACATTAGCTAATTATCTTAAATTTATTATTTTATGTTGTCTCATCAGACCATATATTATGTTGAATAATCTTAATTTATTCGCAAAGTAGATTTAGAGTAGACTGCTCCGCAGAGAGATGAGAGAGACAAGATATAGACAAATAGAGAAGAGAATTATATCTTAGAGAGAGAGAAAGAGAAGCAGAGAGAGAGGTCAGTCTGACACAGCCATCAACCCATTAACGACCGCCACGCCACCCTGGCGGGCCGCGCTGCCGCCGCCTCTGCAAACACCAAGACCCCTTCATTCCTTGTGGTCCACACCGCCACTTATTCACCATCCCATTACCATTACATGATCTCTCTCCTCCTACCTACCTATTTCATCATCTTATTTGCATTTGTTTTCCTTTGATTCTTGGAAAAATCGATCCGAAGTGGGGTTTTTACAGCAATTAATTTAATTAGCAGTTCATTGTTTACCCATTTTCATGTTAACTAGTTTTAGGCTTTTAGGGCCCTCTGATCAGAAGCAGTTGAACTGAAATTTTTTGATACGTTTTATTGAGCCTAGCTAAACAAACCCATTTCTCCATGCTTCCTCTTTTGTCCCCTGTTCAACACTCTGTAGTAGTCTATCTATATGTGCAAACACTCTCACTCTCTTTCTTTCTATTACAGGGAAAAAAGTGGGGTTTTATACGAGGTTTTGTAATCTACTAATTTCTCTCTCCTCATTTACTAGTGAAATCTGATACAAATATCAAAATCCCTTAGAGATAGATTTACAGATTGAATAATCTTGGCTTTTTATTAATTGAAAACAGCGGATTTTCTTCCTGTGGGTAGGTGAATTAAAATCTTGTTATCTGCATGCTAGATTATAATTCCCTCCTAATCTAATCAGATTTCATATCCGGCCCCTTATATATAGAGGAAAGTTGGTAGAAATCTTTTACAGAGAAATAAAGGAAAAGAAAATTGAAAGGGAAGAAAACCAAAGAGAGAGAAAAAAAATGGAGGGAGAAAACAGGCAGCAGCAAGATCATCAGCCACGCCCTATGAAGCAGGCGGTAGCAGAGAATAGGCCACTGCCGAATCAGAAGTGTCCGCGGTGTGATTCAGTGGAGACTAAATTTTGCTACTTCAATAACTACAATACTGCTCAGCCGCGATACTTCTGCAAGAACTGCAGAAGGTACTGGACTCAGGGTGGGACGTTGAGGAACGTCCCTTTCGGCGGTGGATGCCGGAAGGGGAAGCGCGCCAGGGATTCCTCCTCTTCCAGTGGGGAGAATTTCAGAACTCTTCTATCATCCCCACAACATCCGCAGTCTCATTCTGGTGGTAATTTTAGTGGCTTGCCAGTAGTGAATATGCCACAGGCAAGGCCATACTTTTCTGGCGGGGGTGGCTTCATGGCTGCTATGCAGTCTTTCAACCGCCCGCAACAAGCTACTTATAATCAACCGCCACTAAATTTCGGCGGTGGTGGTTCGAGTAACTTGGCTATTTTACAAGGGTTCAACAATGTCATGAACCCTTTCATGGAATCTCAGAATCAAAGTCATCCGGCTACACAGCCGAATGGTCAGTTTTATCAAATAGGTAATTCTGACCAAGGCATGTTGGCTCATCAGCAGCCAAACAGGCCTTTAGGCTCATGGACGCGAGCCTTCCTTAACCACAACACCAACAGCAACCCTTTTTCTGATGCCAACACCACCGTTTTTTGGGACAGCAACAACTCCATCAATGGCGCTAGCGGCGCTGCGGTCTCTTCCTCTGCTGAATGGCCTCGCCAGCTTCCTGGTTATGGTCCTCCGGCTTGAGTTCATTTGGAAATTAATTGGTATATAGAGGATTACATTGATTTTTTTTTTCTTTCTTTCTGGTTTTAGTATTTTCATTATGTACTTTTTTGATTTGGGTTTGGGGTATATGGTCTATATATATATTGAGCTTAATTCATGGTGGCCTGAAATATGTTGTAGAGCCAGCTTCTTTATAAAAAAATTTCTGGGTTTTGGGAGTTTACTTAGGTTTTTGTGTCTTATGTTTTTAATTACAGATAAATGAAAATTTAGCATTTCCTTTAATTTTGTTGCGTTATTTATTTATTTGTTATTATCAATATTGCTTTGTTACTTTGAAATAGGGCCTTGAAGTGACTGAAAGAGTCTAAAAGGAAACATGTTATGTGCATGGATGGTTCTTACACGATTTTAGTGATTTAATCCTCATCCTCACTTTTCATTCTCCCTTCCATTAAATTACACGATTTTCAAACTATGGGAAATCGTTGTAATAGTATGTTGGTTCTCAATTCTCTCCGTTAAATTTGTTATATATATACGGTCCGAATCTTAAAATCACTCTTTATCTAACATATCTTATTCACTTCTTCGACGACGGATATTAGATTTACGATTCGATTCGACATATTATATATAGTAACCGCTGCCTTTACCTTTTAACGCTTTTTGACAACATATATAATGACGATTCTATATATAACAACGGACCGAATCGTCATCTGGTTCGTCGTTGAAGATGGTGAGTAAGGTATATTAAATAAGGGGTGAGTTTAAAATCCGAATCATATATATATATATATATATATATATATATATATATTAAAAATAATTGATATTGTCACAACATATCAACTACAAAGACAAATACTCGATCTTATATGTTTAAGTAGACATTATATGTCAATAAATACGCGTCAGTAGATACGTTAATTAAATGTCTTTAGATTTATAATTAATATATATGACAAAATAGTTACATATTTTATGGTTGTATTTAAAATCCGGGATTTTGATATCCTAACTACGTATTTCATTTATACAATAACTGTATCGTTTTTAGAACACACAAAGCAATTCTGTATTGCAACATTTGCGTTGAAAAATAAATAAGAGTGCATAAAATATCAAAATCCTAATATGCAACACACGTACTTTTTTTTTTCACCGTCACTTGAAATGAATCCATTGTTGACGTACAAATCAGAACTGCTTAATGCATGATGACATGCATGGTTTTTGTCTGTTCATCACTTCCACACCTATATATATATATATATATATATATATATATATATATATATATCCGTTTTTCGAACGAATTATAGAAAACGAATTAAAAACGAACCTACTATAACGACGGATAAAGTTTTATCCATCATAGAAAACCGATTTTCTATGCTGTAGCAACAGATAAAATCGTTGTTATAATCAATTCATTTTTAAGTCACTTCCTATAATTGGCTAGAGAGAATCGGTCTCTATATATATATATATGATCTACGGTTTAGGTTGATATTTGATGAGATATATATAGTGGGCACAACTGAACCAAAATTGAAGTTGAACACGTCTTGATGCAAATGTGATCCGTTCACATAATAATATATGCTGAGGGAAGATTTTGTGTAAGAGTATATTATAAACAACATAAAGTTAATTACCGAATACAATTTAAAAACATAAAGTTAGAGAGATTAATGAAATTTTGAATTAAGTATTATTTGTGTACGTAAGGAATTTGATTTGGTGAGGGGGAATTAAGTGGGGAGAGCGTGGAAGTGGAGGCTTCGGTTATCGAGCAATTAAAGTAGTAAAATCTTTGGTCTGCCATAGTTAGATTTTCCTCTACAGAAGAATAAATAAATAATTAATTAATTAATATTCCAGCATCAGATTCCTATTGGACCCAGTGAGAAAATACAACATGAGAAGCATATATACAAGGTTTTCAGTCATTCAATCGAAAAAAATATCGGATGAATTGTTGATTAGTATAATAAGTGGTCGGATCGTTATTCAATAACGTTATTAATATATAAAAATATATATTATTATTAATTAATAATTTTTTTAAAAAATTTCATTTTTTATAAACTAAAACATAATAAAATTGAGTTACAATATTACTAAAAATGATTAATTTTAATATTAAATTTTTTTATATAAAAATTAAAATCAATTCACTGAGTTAATTAATCAATTTTATCAATTGAACCAGCTATTCGAATCAACCGATTTTAATCAAAAATAATTTATTAATTCAAATCGAACTAAAGTACCAACCGATTCTAATTTTAATCAATTGAACCGATGATCGTCGATCCAAATTTTAAAACTATGCATATATTGCTCGAGGGTCATCAGGTGAGTTGACTATGGTGCCACTAAAGACCTATATATATATATATATATATATATATATATATATATATATATATATATATTTGCTATTATATTATTTAATATTAATATTTATAAGGAGAGGTCTTTAGTACTCAGGATAACTCGGGACACGAACTCATCATCGTGATTTTATATATTTATCATAATATTTATTACACTAATTTAGGAGCAAATTTAAAGTATTTTTTTAATATAATGAGAGACAAATTTATATACTAGATTAATAATTTATGCAAGACACGGACTAATTCTAAAAATGAATCCGGATTCTCTATGAGGATTTTTCTGTGAGAATCTTATAAGGATTTTACTGTGGAGTTGACAACACATTAAAAATGAGATCTAATTGTGACACTCCCAAAATAGGTATACATCACCTATTCTGAGTTGTCAATACACCAGATCTGTAAACAACTACAACTTTATTATTACAACAAAGAAAGCTGTGAGTTTAAATACTGAGATATTGCCATCTAAACAATATCCACATACAAATAAATCCTCATCATAATTATTGATACATTATTTTACAAAATGGTGAGGACTAATAAACAACTCTCTAAAACCATCATTCCATACCCCGACTGCGTACTCATTACATTCTCGCCTCCCGAGAAGAAAAATGGAACAAAAAGGAAAAGGGTGAGCTCAACTAGCCCAGGTAAAGAATATTATGACTAAGATAATATACAACAAATTATCGTTAGTCTTCAACAGGAAAAATTTAATAGAATACAATAGACAACAAGTTTTAAATCAATACCGCACGGAAAATATTAATTCATGAAGAGTTACGTAGAGGATGAAATCTACTAATATCTATGAATTTAACGGTCCATCATCAATATTTTTATCCCAGTAACATCAATCAATATATATCCGGAATCATATATTCATCCTCAGACTCTGTGCCAATGACATTCACCGGTTGGTCATGTTCATCTAAACACTGTTCATCTTTGCACCACGGGCCAAAGATATTCATCGAAATCATTCATCTTTGCACACTCTGAGCCAAAGATATTCATCGTAAATCATTCATCTTTGCACTACAGCCAAATATATTCCATAATATCATCATTTAAGACCGAGGATGATGAAAATATTTTTAAAAAACGAATCCGGTGAATCAAAAAATGACAAGGATTAAGGATTAAGGATTCAGTACTTTATTTTATCCACATCCAAAAATACCTCAAAAATAATCATAGTGGTGTAAAATTCAAGAATGATCAAAACATGGATACAATCAAAACTAGTATCCATAATAGATATTACAGACGAAAAGAAAATTTTTTATTTTCGATGAATAATCTTCAGATTCGTGAATGAAAGATCAGATATCGTGAATAAGGTCAGTATCACGTGAATAAGAATCTCAGACACCAAAAGTTCCAAATTTGATAAAAACTTCAGATCAATATTTCAAAGATAATGATATTGAAGAAATAATATCATTCTGAAAAAAAATATCCCTTACCTCGAAAAATCAAGATTTCAAATTTAAACACCTGGGATATAAAGGCTATGACTTGAACTTTCACCGTATATCAATACTCAAAGTATACTCAAAATACTCACAAGAATACACTCGATAATATAGAGAAAACTTTAGTTTTCGGTGTGATTTTCAATTCTAACCTAAGCACCCTATTTATAAGAAAATGCTTAGAACACCAAAGCGTAAAATTTAATATAATAATAATATATATATAATCAAATTTCCTACTTACACAAATCTGGTCCAAACTTCACCACACATGTTAAATGAGTTTAAAAATGAAAAAACGTTTTTGTAATTAAAAATATTTTAAACTTCCAAAAATCAATTATTTTGAGCTTCTAACTTCAATAATTCATAATAAATAGCCCTTTTTTAAAAAATTGAATCTCGCGACTTTTATAGGAAATTCAATTCTCTACAACTTTGCGTAAGAAAGTTTTCCAAATTCCAAAGTAAATTGACCGAAATCCACAAACGAGTGATTTTAGAGGCTATAATCAAATTTCAATCAATAAATGGGGTCCAACCGACATGTTTAACATGTTTTAAACATTTATTGCAATAAAAATACTCTTTCTCCTCAGTATACTCATATATCCCACATTCATTGTAAAAATATCACCATTATTATATTATTAAAATATAATAATATATTTAAATGAATTATTTTATCGAGAAAAGATAAAATTTTAATTTTCAACAATTCTCACATTAAAAATTTTCTCCATCTATATCCACATAAAATTAATATTTTTTCTCATCATATGAATCAATAATTAATTATTCACAAATAATATTACTGTAATCACAATATTGACAACCGTGCGGCTCCAGGAAGAGGGGCTTTCCAATAAGAATTTCTCCTTCTTTTGTGCGCAATTAGGTGACCAAACCTCTCCTTGAGCGAGAACTTTCTAGACATTGCCAATAATGTTATCTAATAATATTATTCAGATAATATGAATTATTGCTTCGATAATGAAAAATCTTTGTGTAATGACAATTATCAAACAACAAAGAATATAAAATATTAACGCAACAATTATTGAACCAATAAAATAAAATACTGAACAGTAATTACTGTAACCATTATTGAGTAGTGCCTTCTTACGTAAGAATCAATAATTGATGCAATACCGTGTGCTACTGTGTTTTAACCACCGAGTATTTTAACAAAGATTAAACCGTAACAACTACGCCCGTTATTTTTAAACAACTTATATTTGTCGTTTTCTTCATCCAATCGCTTTCCGTTATGGGGCCCACATATGGCTGCGCCGTCGTACGAATATTCCCCGATAGTACAAATATTCCACGACCAAACGAATATTCCCCAACAACAATGAATATTTTATAACCATTTTGCTTATTTTGAAATATTTATGTATTTTACCCATAACTATCCACATTAATCACATAAACCCTTACTATTTCAAAATAATAATTAGAGGAAATTAAATTTCATTTATTAATTATTTGGGGTCTTACAACCTCCCCTCCTTATGAAATTTCGTCCTCGAAATTGACATACGTATACTGGTGTTTGAAAAGGTGAGGATACCTCGCTTTCATTTCCGTTTCCAACTCCGTGTCATTTCCTCTATAAGCATGGTTCCTCCACAAGACTTTAACTTGTGGTATGACCTTCGTCACGTAGGACATGCTCCTTCCTATCCAAGATCTTGACATGTACCTCCTCATACGTTAAGTCTTTGGCTATCTCGTCCGGTTCTAACTCAATAACGTGGTTGGGTCTTTCACATATTTACTTAAGTATGGATATGTGAAACACATTATGAACACGAGACATACTTGAGGTAACGCGAGTCTATAGGCTACATTTCCTACTTTCGGTCAAGAATTTGCAATGGACCAATAAATCGTGGATTGAGCTTTCCTCTCTTCCCAAATCTTATAACTCCTTCCATGGGGCAACACTTAATAATACATGATCCCCTATACTAAACTCCACGTCCTTTCGATGAAGATCCGCATAACTCTTTTGTCGATCTTTGCCGTTTGTATCGTTGTCGAATCATTTGGATCTTTTCGGTAGTCATACATCTTAACTTCGGGTCCCAACAATGTTGCTTCACCAACCTCGTCCCCAACATCTTGAGAAGCGACATTTTCGCCCATATAATGCTTGAATGGGGCCACACCTATACTTGCTCGATAAGCTGTTGTTGTAGGAGAATTCCACCAATGGTAAATACTTATCCCAACTGCCCTTGAAGTCTAGGACATAGAGTCTTAATAAATCTTCAAGAGTTTGAATAGTCCTATCCGATTGTCCGTCTGTTTGAGGATGGTATGTCAATCAATCGTAAATCAGTATCCATAGCTTTTTGCAAGCTAACCCAAAATCTTGAAGTGAATCTTGGGCCACGATCCAAACTATAGAATCTTGGCATGCCATGCAACCTCACAAACTCATTTACATACATACTAAGAGAGGCGTTCAAGAGAATAAGTCTCCAGATCGGCAAGAAATGTGCAGACTTGGTTAATCTATCAACAATAACCCAAATAACATTTATGCCTTGAAAACCGTGGGAAGACCCAGAACGAAATCCATGGTAATGTGTTCCCACTTCCATTTTGGAATCTCAAGTGGTTGCAATGGTCCTTAGGCACTTGATGCTCCGCTTTACACGTTGACAAGTTAAACATGTTGAGATAAACTTTGCAATCTCTCTCTTCATATTGTTCCACCAAAATGCATGTCGAAGATCACGATACATTTTGGTACTTCCAGGATGAATTTCAAATGGTGTATTGTGTGCCTCCATCATGATCTTGTACTTCAAATCGTAATCGTTAGAACACAAAGTCCAGAGTGGACTCAAGTATTCTTTCTTCATCAATTCTCGCCTTAGGAATAGCACCTTCTTGTACTTTCTTCTTCATATGCATCGGCTTGCCTGGTGGCTCGAGCAACCTTAAATTTTTCTATTAAAGTTGGCTCTGTCGTATACTGACATCATCGCACTTTCTCCTCGTGATATGATCTTCTACTCAACGCGCGTCCTACCACGCTCACTTTTCGGGATGGTATTGAATAGTGTGGTCGTAGTCTCTTCAATAGCTCGAGCCAACGTCATTGTCGCATGTTAAGTTCTTTTTGAGTGAAGAAATATTTAAGGCTTTTATGGTCCGAATATATCTCCACTTTCTCCCCATAAAGATAAGTGCCTCCGGATCTTTAAGAAAACGAGGGCCGCTAACTCTAGATCATGAGTAGGATAATTCCTCTCATATTCTTTAAGTTGTCGCGAGGCATAGGCTATGACTTTCCCATGTTGCATGAGAACACATCCTAACCCTTTGCCTCAAGCATCATCAGAGATAAAAAATCCATCCGAACCAGATGGTATTATTAGAGCAGTCTTAGAAATAAGTCTCTCTTAAGCTCTTGGAAACTCTTCTCGATTCCTCGCTTCCATACGAATTTTATATCTTTCCGAAGTCAACTGAAAGTTAACGGAGTAGCGATTCGAGAAAACCCTTCCATGAATCTCCGATAATAACCAATTTAGACCGTAAAGCTTACGTCTTGATCCACCGTCTTGGTTGTTCTAACTTTGTATTGCTTCAATCTTGGCCGTCAACAGATACTCCATGTTTTGACACTGCGTGCCCAAGAAATGCTACTTCCTCAATCCGGAACTCGCATTTCTTTAACTTGGCATATAACTTATTTTCACGAAGCCTTTGTAGTACCAGCTTCAAATGATGCTCATGATCTTTCACGACTTTTGGAATATATGAGGATGTCATCAATAAAGACAACAACGAACTGATCCAAATATTCCTTGAATACTCGGTTCATCATATCCATGAAAGCCGCAGGAGCATTAGTCAATCTGAAAGACATGACTAAGAATTCACAATGCCTGTACCGAGTTCTGAAGGCAGTCTTTGGAATATCCTCAGTTCTAATCTTCAGCTGATGATATCCAGAACGAAGATCGATCTTTGAAAAGAATTGTGCTCCTTGTTGGGGTCAAACAGTCATCAATACGAGGTGAGGATACCTATTCTTGATAGTGACATGGTTCAATTCCCGATAGTCAATACAAAAGTCGCATACTCCCCGTCTTTCTTCTTTCTGAATAAAACAGAGCACCCCAAGGAGATGTACTAGACCGAATGAAACCGATGTCCAACAATTCCTATAGTTGGACCTTTAACTCAAGTTCAATAGGATCCATTCGATATGGGGTTTTAGAAATGGGCTTTGTACCAGGTTCAAGGTCAATAAAGAATTCAACTTCACGTTCTGAGGGTAGACCGGGAAGTTCTTTAGGAAATACGTCAGGAAAGTCAATAACAACAGGAATATTATTCAAATTTGACGTGTCTTTTTTCAAATCCATAACATGGGCTAAGAAAGCTTGACATCCGTTTTTTAATAAACGAATAGCTTTATGATTAGATATGATGTTGATTGATTTTAATGGTTTAGTTGCTTGAATTCGCATAACAAAGTTGTTTAGGAATATGAAAGCTAACAACCTTACGAAAACAATCAATTTTGGCATGATGAGTAGTTAACCAATGAATCCCTAAAATCACATCAAAAGTAAGTATCTTTAAAGAGATAAGGTCAGCGGGTAAGGTGATGGTGCCAACTTGAATCAAACAAGATTTAAAAGCAGTGGATGTGATGAAAGTTTCTCCTAACGGAGTTTCCACGAGATACAGTCAAAGTCTAATTTCTCCGAGTCAAGTTTAAACATTGAGCACAAGCATGAGAGATAAATGAATGGGTAGCACCGGGTATTCAGTAAAGTATAAACTTCACAAGAATTTATAAATAGCTTACCCGTGATCACCTCGTTTGGGTTTCTCGATTTTGACCCGATCACAACAAACACTCTTCCGTAAACCATCGACTTTTGACTTTTTCGGGATGGTCTTTTGAGTCACCGTCCTCATTGAACTAGGTTTCGCTACTGCAGTAATCTCGAGAGATATGTCCTTCCTTTCCACAATTATAGCATACCGAACTCTGTTGGGGCGATTTGACCGATATGTCCCTCTTTCCACATTTGTAGATATGACCGGGTGGTCGCGTTCCCTCCCTTAGAACCAATTCTTTAAGACTGCTGCGTCTTCACATGGTCGTTGTTAAATCTCCTCTTTTAAAATCTCCTCCGACTCGCTTTCTTCTATTTTCATGGCCATGATTACCACCAGAGTGGTTACCATTTTGTCCGCTTTTTCTTTTCACTTTGGTTATTGTTGTTTTGTTGACCGCTTATCTCCTAGTATGATCCTCGATTGTGGTACCTCGGTTGACCGTATTTCGTTATCTCGCTTCTAACAATTGAGCCCTATTAACAACATCCGAATAAAGAGAAAATTTATGAGAGATGAGATATCGACGTATCTTGGGTTTCAAACCTCTCGAAACATCCGCACATATCGTTCCTCATTCTCCACCAAATGAGGTGCAAACCTCGATAACTCTGCAAACTTCGCCTCGTCTTTGAGACACCGTCATGTTGTTTCGCTCCAGCCTCATAAACTCCACTTCCTTCATATGATTTAACACTTTCGTGAAAGTATTTATCATTAAATAGTTTTCAAACGTCTTCCAAGACACGCCGAAAGTCTGTTGGATGGGTACGCCTTGAGACTCCCACCGTAGTCCGCCTCGCCACGGAACATAAAGGTGGCAAATGGAACCTTCGTTCTCCGTGCACCCCAAGACATCGAATATCTTGGTAATTTGCTTGACCCATATTTTCGCCATGATCGGATCAGCTTTCCTTAAATTCGTGGTCCCAACTCTTTGAATCGCTCATTCGTGATAAACCCGTGAATTGCTATCATTTCTCCTATGTTTTGAACACGAGTCTCCTCGTCTCGATTTTGCATGAACCGCAAAAAGCTTCTAACTATCCCTCGTTCATCATCCGCTTTCAAGTGGTGTTGTTCATGGAGGAACATTGCCACTTTCAGACGTTCTCCTCGTTGGTGAGTACAAGCGCTCCACGGTCTCATTTCCATTGTTAATATTCTCATCGACATTCTCAAATCATCGTCATAAAACAAGGGTTAATTAAAGAAATCAATATATCACATAATATCCTATATATCTTGACCAACTAACAAATAAGCTTAGTAGGACACACTAGCGAAGGATTTACTCGTCCTTCCCTCCTAGTTCTATTCCCGATCTCCGCCAGAGATCATATCCCTAAGCTCGATACCAACCGTGACACCCCAAAAATAGGTATACATCACCCATTCCGAGTCAGTAAAATACAAGGTATGTAAATAACTACAACTTTATTGTTACAACATATAAAGCTGTGAGTTTAAATACGATATTGCCATCTGACAATATCCACATACAAATAAATCCTCATCATAATTATTGATACATTATTTTACAAAATGGTGAGGACTACTAAACAACTCTCTAAAACCATCATTCCATACCAGACTGCGCACTCGCTACATTCTCGCCTCCCCGAGAAGAAAAATGGAACAAAAAGGAAAAGGGTAAACTCAACTAGCCCAGTAAAGAATACTATGACTAAGATAATATACAACAAATTATCGTTAGTCTTCAACATGGAAAAATTTAATAGAATACAATAGACAACAAGTTTTAAATCAATACTCGCAGCGAAAAATATTAATTCATAGAAGAGTTACGTAGAGGATGAAATCTACTAATATCTATGAATTTAATAGTCCATCATCAATATTTTTATCCCTGTAACATCAATTAATATATATCTAGAATCATATATTCATCCTTGCACTACAGGCCAAGGATATTCACAAGTTGGTTATGTTCATCTAAATAAATTTGCTCATCTTTGCACTACGGCCAAAGATATTCATCGAAATCATTCATCTTTGACTACTGTGCCAAAGATATTCATCGAAATCAATCATCTTTTGCACTACACGTGCCAAAGATATTCAATAATATCATCATTTAAAAAGTGAGGATGATGAAATTTTTTTTTTTTTTAAAGAAACGAATCCAATTGAAACAAAATGACAAGGATTAAGGATTCAGTACTTTTGTTTTATCACGCCCAAAAATACCTCAAAAATAATCATAGTGGTGTAAAATTCAAGAATGATCAAAACATGGATACAATCAAAACTAGTATCCACAATAGATATTTTGGACGAAAAGAAAAATTTTCATTTTTGATGAATAAGTGCCTAATTCGTGAATAAGATCAGTATACATGAATAGGGCCAGATATGTGAATAAGAACTCAGACACCAAAAGTTCTAAATTTGATAAAAACTTGGATCAATATTTCAAAGATAATGATATTGAAGAAATAATATCATTACTGAAAAAATAATATCCCTTACCTCAAAAAATCAAGATTTCTAAATTAAACACAGGATATAAAGCTATGACTTGAACTTTCATCGTATAGCAATACTCAAAGTATACTCAAAATACTCACAAGAATACGCCGATAATATAGAGAGAAAACTTGCTTTTTTCGGTGTGATTTTCAATTCTAACCTAAGCACCTATTTATAGGAAAATGCTTAGAACACAAAGTTAGTAAAATTTAATATAATAATAATATATATAATCAAATTTCCTACGCCTTTACAAATCTGGTCCAAACTTCACCACACATGTTAAATGAGTTTAAAATGAAAAAACGTTTTTTAATTAAAATATTTTAAACTTCCAAAAATTAATTATTTTGACTTGAACTTCAATAATTCATAATAAATAGCCCTTTTGTCGGAAAATTCAATCTCGCGCATTTTTATAAGAAATTCAATTTCTACAACTTTACTTAAAGAAAGTTTTTCCAAATTCCAAATGTAAATTGACCGAAATCCACAAACAGGTGATTTTAGAGGCTATAATCAAATTTCAAATAATAAATGGGGTCCACCACACATGTTTAACATGTTTTAAACATTTATTGCAATAAAATACTCTTTCTCCTCAGATACTCATATATCCCACATTCATTGTAAAAATATCACCATTATTATATTATTAAAATATAATAATATATTTAAATGAATTATTTTATCGAAAAGATAAAATTTCAATTTTCAACAATTCTCACATTAAAAATTTTCTCCATCTATATCCACATAAAATTAATATTTTCCTCATCATATGAATCAATAATTAATTATTCATAAATAATATTATAGAATCACAATATTGACAACCAGGCAGTTCCCAAGAAAGAGGGGGCTTTCCAATAAGAATTTCTCCTTACTAGTGCGCAATTAGGTGACCAAACCTCTCCTTGATGTAACTTTCTAGACATTGCCAATAATGTTATCTAATAATATTATTCAGATAATATGAATTATTGCTTCGATAATGAAAAATATTGTGTAATGACAATTATCAAACAACAAAGAATATAAAATATTAACGCAACAATTATTGAACCAATAAAATAAAATACTAAGCAAGAATTACCGTAACCATTATTGAGTAGTGCCTTCTTACGTAAGAATCAATAATTGTGCAATGTCAACCGTATCTTCTTGTGTTTTAACCATCGAGTATTTTAACAGATATTACACCAGAATAACTACGCCAGTTATTTTTAAACAACTTATATTTGTCGTTTTCTTCATCCAATCGCTTTTTTTCGTTATGGGCCCTACATATGTATTCGCTACTCGCATTTAATATTCCCACACAAGATTTAATATTCCGGGACCAAACGAATATTCCCAAACAACAATGAATATTTTATAACCACTTTGCTTATTTTGAAATATTTGCGTATTTTACCCATAACTATCCACATTAATCACATCAACCCTTACTATTTCAAAATAATAATTAGAGGAAATTAAATTTCATTTATTAATTATTTGGGGTCTTACACTAATAGATCACAACTCATTTTCTTGTCTGTGTATCAAAACGACGTCGTTTTGATAGGAATTTTTTTTTATAAGTTGATAGAAAATTAAAAGCCACCAAACGCGATTTACTTCGTTTGTTTGTTTCGTTTTTCTGTTTTCTTCTCATTTCCTTCTTTGCTTCGTTTTTTATTCTTCCCAGAACACGTCAAGGTTTAGCCAAATTTCATTTGTTTTTTTTCCCTTTATTCAAATTTTACCCATATTATTTACCCCAATTTTTTTTCTTTAATTTTTTTCAATTGGCTTAGAGAATCACAATGGAAACTCATTTTTTTTAATAAGATAAAAATTATTCGTTGGATTTATTTTTTTTAAGAGCAAAGAATAATATTATTAGCCTTTGACAAAGATACAAAGATTAATAACCTTATTGATTCCAAAGCGCAAAAAAAATAAATTAATAAAATGTCCCAATTAGATTAACACTCAACCCATTACAATCATGAAAAAAATCATGCCACTCATAACTAAGAAGAATTAGCGATACTAATGCAATAAAGAGAATTAACATTCAAAACTTCATTAAAGTTCACAATCTAATTCATGTCCAGCGCACATAGATCAAAAGTTCTATGAAGGCCACTCTCCAACTGTTGAGTTACCACTGTCCAAAGTGGATGGCATTTGGCATGTATCCAAATTGCTCAGAATTTAAAGTTCCAGCTACTAAGCTATTTGAGCATTGACTCGTACTTAATTTGAATTTCCTCCTTGAAGCAAAGCTTCGAAACCTTAAAGTTTCACAAACAAATGAAGTAAACGGTGTTTGATGGCTTTCAATTCTCTGTCAATTTGTATAAAAAAATTTATATTAAAACGACGTCGTTTTGATACACAGACAAGGAAAGGAGTTGTGAGCCATTGGATCTCCTTTTTAATGTGTTGTCAACCCCACAACAAAACTCTAACAAGATCCTCACAGATCGTGATATGTACGGTAGCTATGACATAAAGTACAACAAATTTTGATTAAAATAATGTTACTCTTAAACTCATAATAGAGCTTAAATTAATCCTAAATAATAAAATGAGTACCTATAATAGTTGGAATATTTCACATAAATTTCACACCGGATAAATTCAAGAGTGTAGATAAATTAATAAGTACATGATGGAACTCAACTTAATAGGTTTACCTTTTAGTAAGGATGTAATGGGTATTCAAGTGAAATATGGATATTGTTGGGTTGGGATATTTCACAACAATAAGTATAGATGAATTAATAAGTATTGAAATTTATCTAGGCACACTTAGAAGGGGGAGTTGAATAAGTGTAGGAGCAATCTATGACTAATTTTTAAACTTTAAGTTAAATTATTAAGTTCAGGCTATTATAATGATTGAAATCAGTTTACTGAATGAATATAGCCTATTAAAGAAAATATCCTCCTGAATTTATATCTTAAGTAAAATACTTGATATTAAAAATTATATAAGTATTCAAATTTTAATTATTAAGATAATTAAAATTGCTTATGTGATTTTAAAGTAAAACAAATAATAAAATCAACACCAAGATTTTTTACGTGGTTCAGCTATTACCCTCTATAATAATAGCCTAGTCTACGTCCAATACCAACTAGTATTGGAGACTCACTTTATTTATTTCTTTATAAATAAATACAGATTACAAAACAAATTCTAACAAAAATTAATTAACAATTAATTTTCCTTGAGCTCTCTTGCTCCTTGTGCACCTATGCACTCTTCAAGCACCATTGCTTCCTTGAACCTATTTGTAACCATTTTCTCTAATCCACTAGGATTAAAACCTTTAGACTACACTTAGTCTAAAACAGAAAATTCAATACAAATATAGAGGTCTATGATCAATTCAAGAATAATCAATTTAACAATTAAAGGCTCAATTATATGCAATGATCAATTAGCACACAATAGATAAACAATTAATTTTTTACCGAATACCAGTCCAAATAATACCAGAAAATTAATTGCTTAGCCTTTCAAAAGTTTTCACTTTGACAAAATCAGATTGCTCGATAATAATAAGTGCAAGTAATAATTTCGTGAGTTGTAATTTTTCAATCATGCAAACACTAATTTATAGCACACATAAAATTACCGTTAATAAAAGATAAGTTCAATTTGTTCAAATCAAACGGTAAGAAGTAGTCAAAGAGTTCAACAGTACTATAGTCAATTGTTATCCAGCAAAACAAATTCTCGGTAGTTATTTAGTTTGAATAAATCAAAAGTCCCTTTAAGAGATAACAACTCTGACTCTTCTACTTCATAAAAGTGGCGTGTATCAGTGAACAATAAATTCTTCTCTATCTTTCCCATTATCAAGGAAACAAAGTCCAACTCTTTCATAATTGCATTTCTTAAAAATCGCACACTCAAATATAAATATATAGCTGGCATGCACACAACTTAAAAAATCAAATATCCAATATTTATGCATGAGAGCTATTTATTCCTAGAAAACCGCACATGCAACAAATAGAAATATTGCTTCTGACTTTAAACACTCTAGACAATTCACAATACTTCATATGTAGCTAACAAGACACACTGATAAATATATCCACGTGTGTGAATTAAATATAATTTGCATGCTAAACATGTAACACTGATAAAATATTTTTCATAAAATCATTTAAAAACATTTTTCATTTAAGACATGAAAAAATAATGTCTTAGAGCCTTTAAATGAAAAATCAATTATTATGCAATTGACCTTACATTTGTCTTCCTAGAAAAGAAAAACATCTTCATCCATTAGGAGATCTCACAATTGTTCTTTCATCAACGAATTCCTGAAACACCATAAAACAATTTAGTATATGAACATTTCATCATCAAAACTTAAGGATGGAATATGACAAAGTCAACATTCTCTCCCTTTTTGATGATGACAACCCAAAATTGTTTAACTCTCATAAACTCCCCCTGAATATATGTATAACATAAATAGCTCCCCCTAAATCCATGCAATACTATCATTTCAGGGTACTGAAATTTGAAATTCAATTTTCAGTAAATTTGTTATTTGCAGTAATTGTTAGTTCATCAAATATCAAAATATTTACTGCAAATATATCAAATATTTAAAATCCCAAATTAAAAATAAGTCTTTTGGTGATGCACACCAAACCAAAAACCAACATTTTTAAAAATCCGTCCATAATCAACCAAAATAAACATTCATAAAAAACTCTCCCTCTTTATCATCAAACAAAAAGGAAGCAATTCATTCGTCGAGCTCTACCACTGCCGCACGCTGAGCTGCACGCTGAGTGAAATATGGGCGATGATTGGCTCGGTGGACCTTCTCAGCAACGCTTAAATCCGCAGCAAATTGGGGAGGCCTGGGAATGACAGTTGTAGGTGGTAGAGGGACATCTAGAAATTCTCCTTGATACTCGGCCAACCAATTGCAATGTACCCATTCCGGAATCGTTGAATGCTTACGCGAAATAAGTGGGGGTGTAACCTCCGGCTTAAACGATGGAGTCGTTGGTTGACGTCGTCGAGAGGGTCCAGTAGATTTCAGCAAAGAAGGACCGAACATGGACTCATCAGAAGATAAAGAGTCAACGTACTCTGATTCCTCAGATATGACTTTCTTCAGTTTCTGTCATTTACGTGAGGGTCCTGCTGTTGATGGGGGTGGAACCGGTGCCTGATCGTCGTCGGAATCCATCATCGATCTCTTATGCGTATGAGTTCTCATGGCAATTGAAGATTTTAGATACAGAACAAAAGGAGAAAAAAATATATAAGATGTATTTGGTAAAGAGAATAGAGAAATAGATAAATAGACTTACCAAATGCATGTACTCCTACACGCTTACGTCGCCCAAGAAACCCTTCTGTCGTCCGGTCTTTTCGATTTTCAAAAACACTTAATAGATAAAACACATGTATGCATACACACTTACGTCTCCCGAGACTCCTTTTTCCATCCGGTCTTTTCAGTTTTCATAAACAATTATGATAGACTCCTTGATTGACGTGTTCATTAATTAAGTAACCAACCGAAAACATAATTATCCTAATTAATAACAGTTAATACGATATACATGCAATATTAGGATAACACTAATACAGATATTTAAAAATCATGCAGTACACATCCCAAGTTCTCTTCGCAGCATGCAAAATCTATCTTCACTTAATGGTTTAGTAAAAATATCTGCAATTTGATTTTCAGTTGGAATAAAAATCAATTTATTAAACCTTTTGATACATTGTCTCTTAAAAAATGATGCCTAACTTCTATATGCTTTGTACGTGAATGTAACACAGGATTTTTAGATATATCTATAGCACTTGAATTATCACAATAGATAGGCACACAATCACATAATATATCAAAATCACATAGAGTTTCACGCGATCCATAATATTTGAAGCAACAACTTCCTGCAGTTTAGGTATTCACCCTCGAGAGTTGAAAGAACCACCGAGGTTTTTTTTTACTATGCCATGACACGAGACTTTGTCCCAAGAAAGTACAAGCACCACTCATTTTTTTTCTATCAATTTCACATCCTGCGTATAACAAGATCCGAATAACCAATTAGTTCAAAGTGATTGGAAATTGGATAGAATAACCCTAAATTAATAGTACCACTTAAATATTTCAAAATTTTTTTAACAAAGATTTAAGTGTGATTCTTTTGGTTTTTTGCACGAAATCTTGCACATAGACAAACACTATACTTTATATCGTGTCTAGAAGCGCTAAGTATAACAAGCATCCAATCATACCTCGATATTTTGTTATATCAACATCAATACCTTTGTCATCAATTTGTGAGCTTTATTGATGTGCTCATAGGTGTACCTTTTGAGTTAGATCCTTCAAAGCCAAATCGCTTGAGTAATTCTTTTGTGTATTTGGTTTGATGGATGTAAATTAAAATCTTCGTTTGCTTGATTTGAAGTTCCAAAAAAGTAGTTGAGTTCACCCATTAAGCTCATATCAAATTCTTTATGCATGCACTTGGAAAACCACTCACAAAGATGATCATTAGTAGACCAAAAATTATATCATCTACATATATTTGAACAATAATGATATCTATATTTTTATGCTTAATAAATAATGTAGAATCTATTTTACCTCTAATAAATCCATTTGACAAGAGATACTTACTTAACCTGTCGTACCACGCTCTTGGAGCTTGTTTCAAGCCATAAAGAGCTTTCTTTAATTTGTAGACATGATTAGGATACTTTTCATGCTCGAATCCAGGAGGTTGCTTTACATACACCTCTTCATTAATATATCCGTTGAGGAAAGCACTCTTTACGTCCATTTGATACAGTTTAAACTTTTTGTAGCATGCAAACGCCAACAAAATTCGAATTGATTCTAGCCTAGCCACTGGTGCATAGGTTTCTTCATAGTCGATCCCCTCTTGTTGGTTATACCCTTGGGCTACTAGCCTTGCTTTGTTTCGAGTGATTTTTCCGTGCTCATCAAGCTTATTTTTAAATACCCATTTCGTACCAATGATGAAAACATCTTTTGGAGGAGGCATGAGTTCCCATACTTGGCATCTTTCAAATTGTTGAAGTTCTTCTTGCATTGCTAATAACCAATTTTCATCAAGGACTGCATCCTTTGCATTCTTTGGCTCAACCTGTGACAAAAATGCAGAGAATGCACAAAGATTTTGTAAACCTCTTCGTGTGGTTACACCTTTGTTGATATCGCCAATGATATTCTCCGGAGGATGATTCTTGACATATCTAGCTGTTTTTGGCATTTAAATATCATGTAGAACTTCCTCTTGATCATGAGACTCATCTTCAGCATCTTGCAAATTCTCAGGTTCATGTTCCTGCTGGTTGTTCATTTCAGTTTCCTGAAACTGTTCATTCTGTGACGCCCCCAAAATAGGTATACATCACCTATCCTAAGTCGCCAAATACATGGTACAGAATACAAATACAATCTTTAATATACAACAAAAGAGCTGTGAGTTTTAATACAAATATTGTCTTCTAGACAATATCCACTCTCAGAATAAGTCCTAATTACATTTATTGTCACACTATTTAACAGAATAGTGAGGACTACTAATGCTATCTTCTGGACCGTCACTACGTTCCCCGATTAGTCCCCGTTACATTCTCATTTCCTGAAGAGAACAATGAAAGCAAAAGGGTGAGCTCAACTAGCCCAGTAAAAAATATTATGACTAAGATAATGCAGAATAAATTATCATTAGTCTTCAACAATGTTAAACCGATAAAATACAATAGACATCAAGTTTAATCTGCAATGAACAAGCAATCCATTAAAAGAGTCAAGTAGAGAATAAAATCTACTATCTTTTATGATTTAAAAGGTTTTTCATCACTTTTATTCATTGGGACTCAAATTTTAATAAATAATTCACATCATCGAATCACCCCGCATTACTACGACGAGGATATTCTTTAGTATCACGACCATAATTATCCATGCACTACGGGCCAAGGACATTCGTGTATTCATCAATGGTCATGATCATGCCAACAATCGTCCATCAATGCACCACGGGCCAATGAGGACTTTTATCACATCATTTATAACATTACGGCCATGATTATACCGAATAATCCTCGGTTATAATCATACCAAGTCCATCTATGCACTATGTGCCACGAGATGACTTTCAAAAAAATATAAACATGAGGATGATGACAATGATATAAGAATTCAATAAAACAAGTTCACTTAATTAATTTTTCCAGAACTAATAACGCCCAAATTGTCAACATGATACTTCTTTGTAAAGTAAAATTCAAGAATGCTCGTAAGAATATTTCCATAAAAAGATCTTTGGATGAAGCGCAAATATCAAGGATATTCTACTAATTTCATGGAGTATAGAAGTCAAAACTTTAACCAACTGAGTATAATAAGGAATGGAATAACAAAAGAAATAACCAAGCATGCGGTAGACTGCACATGCAGATTATTCTAACAGAATAATAAAGACGGAACCAGTCCATTTAAAACGCATGCATGATGAGGATATTCCAATGAATAATAAAGATGGAACTAGGTCCGGCGTGAAATGCATGCACGTGATGTTCCAATAGAATAATAAAGACGGAACCAGGTTCGGCGTAAAGCACAGACAGGATGTTCCAACAGAATAATAAAGACGGAACCAGGTCACAGTAAAGAAAGCATGACAGGATGTTCCAAATGAATAATAAAGAATGGAATAATGTAAGAATTTCACCATGTATGCGGTACTTCGCATAATCAGGTTATTCTAACATAATAATAAAGAATGGAATAACAGAAGTTCTCTTCATGAAGACGAAAGAAAGAAATAATACCCCTTACCTTTGAAAGAAACTGGATATAGGAGTAGTGAGGTAGCAGGTTTCTCTTCTTCTATAGATTTTCTCTCTACAATTTCTCTCTATAATAATTGCTCTATAGCTTTAATGAATTGGTGAGAAATGAAGGAAGAACGAGCTTCTATTTATATAAAAATATAGTTTTAATAATTGCACGTTTTGGGGCTCGAAAAATTACAGTACAATACCTCCAACTTTTTTTTATTTTTAATTTAGTCATGCAAGTATTATCAAACTTGCACCACCTCCCCTAATAGTAAATAATGTGATTCAATAGTAAATCATGTGAAATAATAGTTATAGACATGTAAAAATACGAATTACAATATAGTACCTCCATCCATACCTCCATTTTTAACTTAGTCATGCAAGTATTATCAATCTTGCATCAACTCCCCTAATAGTAACAAGAATGTGAAACAATAGTATACACATGTGAACAAATAGTTATAATCATGTGAAATAATAGCAATCAATTGCTCATTTATCCAGTTAAATACCCGATTTGTCAATATAACCTCCAGACATCAATTATTATCGACATAAATGTCGATTTTCACTAACACAAATAACTCCAACACAATGTAACTATTTTTATCAAAAATATAAATTTTAAAATTTTAAAGTTTGACTTTTCCCGAAAAAAGTCAACTGTTGACTTTTTGATCAAATAGTAAAACCCGGAAAATTTTGTGTTTATAGTCTATTTTTACTAATTTCATCGTTTCGGACTCAAATATCACGTCCGTGTCTCCATATTCAACTCCGAGCACAACTTCAATTTTAATAACATTCATCATTAATATTATAACTCACAATATTTATCAACCGTGTCGCTCCTCGTGAAAGAGGAGCTTTCCAATAAGGATTTCTCCTATGGCGAAAGCAATTAGGTGACCAAACCTCTCCTCGATGTAACTTCTAGACATTGTAAATATTGAAATTTAATAATATGAATAACTTTGCCGCCTCAATTATTGATTTAATAAAATAACATATTATGCAGATGATACTGTGACAATAATCAAATCAATAATATGAGAGATATGATGCAAACAATTATTGTAGAAATAATTGAGTATAACGAGTGATTTCTCACGTAAAGATCAATAATCAATACCGTGCGCTACTATGCAACCACGTAGACATCGCATTTCTTTACTACCGAAGTAGTTCAACAAAGATTAACGGTGAAAACTTCCGCCGTTATTTTCATAAATATATTTTTGTCGCGTTTTCTCAATCCAACATTAATTACATTTGTGGGGTTCACCAATGATCATGCCATTGCATTTAATATTCCCTCGCTAAAACGAATATTCTCCAAACCAATCGAATATAATATAACAACTTGCATACTTTGCAGAATTTATAAATACTACCCACAACTATAACATTATAACAAATTCATTCCATAATATTCAAAAATGATAATTATAGAAAAATTATCTTTATTCATCAAAGTTGGGGTCTTACACATTCGGTCTCCCATTTTGTTCTTTTCGGTTTGCTAGAATTCTGATTGTCTCTAAATTTCCTGCATCATCCTCACTCTCTTTTGGAAGATCATTGTTAGTCTCATTGAAAGTGATATAAACAGATTCTTCTACACATGATTTTCTAACATTAAAGATACGATAAGCCTTACTATTTTGGGAATAACCAATGAAAATTCCTTCATATGACTTAGCATCAATTTTCTCAAATTATCACTTGTATTTAAGATAAAACATTTCGAACCAAAAACTTTGAAATAACTTATATTTGGAATTTTATTATTTAGAAGTCAAGATAAGGTGTTTTCAAAATAATAGACGAATGAGTACCTATTTAAAACATAACATGATGTCATTTTACGGCTTCGCCCAAAATTTCTTTCGAAGCTTACTTTCTTTGCGAAGAGAGTTCTCGCCGTCTCTCAGAGAGTCCTATTCTTTCTTTGCACCACCCCGCTTTTGTTGAGGAGTCCTCAATGAAAATTCATAGCTAATACCCCTTTGATCACAAAAGGTTATAAAATCTTTTTGAAACTCAGTACCATGATCACTTCTAATCTTAATAAGTTTATAGTTATGCTTTGTTTCAAGACTTCTTATTAATTTTTTAAATTCTTTAAATGCTTCATCCCTAGTTCTCAAAAATAATACCCATGTGTATCTTGAAAAATCATCAACTATTATAAAAGCATAGAATTTACCATTAATGCTTGAATGCCTTTCCGGACCAAATAAGTCAAGATGAAGTAGTTGCAATGGAGACGAAGCTGATACCATATTCTTTGCTGTAAAAGAAGTTCTTACTTGTTTTCTAGTTGACAAGGAATACATATTTCTTTCTTTTCAAACCTGATTCTTGGCAATCCTTTGACGAGATACTTTGAGGATAATTTCTTGATTAAGTCCATGTGAACATGTCCCATTTTTTTATGCCACAGATAAGCTTCATCTTGTACTGAAGTAAGACATAGTTGTTTATCATGTTGCTCAAAATCAAGAGTATATATATTTCATTCTCTTTGTGCAACTAGAGTAGTATTGTTAGTACTATGAAATATTGTGCATTTATCTTTTTCAAAGTTAATTTGATGGTCATTATCCATTAATTGGCTAATACTAATTAAATTGAATTCAAGACCATTAACAAGATGCACATTATTTATACTTACCTTGCCATTACCAATTTTACCTTTTCCAATTATCTCGCAGGTTTTGTTGTCTCCAAAAGTGACCGTTCCATTCTTCTTCTTAATATTTAGTTCTACGAATTTTGACTTATCACCTGTCATGTGCCGAGAACATACTCTATCGAGAATCCATTTTTGAGATGGAACTCTTGCCTTTAAGCATACCTGTCAAGAAAGAATAATTTATCCTTTTGGTACCCATATCTTTTTGGGTCCACTTATGTTAGTAGCAAGCAAATCATTCTTTTTAATCCATACCTTTTTAACCTTATTTCGTTTCTTAAAACAATTTATATCTAAATGACCTTTAATACCACAATGCTTACAAGTCGTGAAAGGAGAGCAATAATTTAAACTAAATCGTGACTTTGATTTTAACATTTTTATATTACTCTTTTTATGCATAAGGTCATAACCAATTCCTTGTCTTTCAAAACTAGGTCTTTGTTTACCTAATATGACATTCAAATTTTCTTCACATTGGACAAATTTAGCAAGAGATAATTTTAATGAAGCTATTTCTTTTTGAAGCTCGTTTTCAGGAAAGGTTTTATCAGGAGATTTATCACTAAATGCATCAATACACACATCTCTCATTTTTAACTTATTAGTCAATTTTTGGACTTCATTATTCAAGAAATTTACCTTATTGAAAAGTATTTTGTTATAATTATCTAAATAATCAATCTTAGCAATCAAAATCTTTTCTTCTTTACAAGTAGATTCCTTTTTAATTTCTTTCTTTTCATCTATTAGTGAATCCATCTCACTCATTAAAGTATTAACTAAACCTTTTAAGCATGCATTCTTTTCGTTTAACTTCTTATTTTCTTGTTCTAATGAGTTCAAATCATTAAATGATACCTGATTAGATTCACCTTCAATTCCTACGAAGCATACTTGTGCTATCTCATCTTTGGCATCGATCTCCACTTCAGATTCCTCATCACTCCAAGTTACAAGAGCTTTGTTCTTCTTGTTGTCTTTGTAGTTTGTCTTCCCTTTGTTCTTCAATTGAAACAATCTTTCTTGAAATGACCAGGACGTCCACATTCAAAGCATGTCTCTTCAGTTTGATTTCCTTTGGACTTATTTGAGTTGAAAGTATTTCTTCTCTTGTTCTTCCTTTGTAGTAGTCCTTTGAGTCTTCTTGACATCATGACTATTACTTCGTCTGAGTCATCTTCTAGCTCCTCTTCATTATCTGCAGTAAGAACTAAGACCTTTCTTCGAGGAGTTTCATCCTCCTCATCATATCTCTTTAACTGATGTTCATATTCTTCTAATTCACCAAACAGAGTTAAAGTATCCATGGATGAAATAGTTGCAGAATCTTGAAGAGTAGTGATTTTAGAAGCAAACCTTTTGGGCATAGCCCGAAGCAACTTACGGTTGATCTCACTTTGAGGAATAGTCTTGTTTAGTAATTTCAAGGAGTTTATGAGGACTAGGAATCTTGCTTGAGCTAGCTTGATGGTTTCATCTTTTTCGAGCTTGAACATTTCATAATCATGCATGAGCATACTCAGTTTGACTTCTTGTACTTTGGAAGTACCTTTATGACTTACCACTAGAGTATCCCAAATTTCCTTAGCTGTGTTGCATGAGGAAACTTTGTCTATCTCGGATTGTACCATGCCGCTGAGAGGTGTGTTCATTGCCTTTGAATCATATGAGACCATGTAGATTTCGGTTGAATCCATTTCTAGTAGAATCTTTGGTGTCCCATCATCTCTTCGTGGAATAACTGGCCCGTTTTCCACAACCCACCATTCCCAAGGATCTCTTTTCAGATAGATCCTCATTCGGAACTTCCAAAGTTATTCTAGTGTTCGATTCAACAAAGAACGGAGGTCTATCGTCGATTGTCCTTTTTGATTGTTGTTCTTAATGCCGTATGCCGTCGTAATCTTTCCCTACACGTCACCTTTAAGACCAAGATAAGTAGAGCCAAGCTCTGATACCAAATGAAATTTATCTAGGCACACTTAGAAAGGGGGGTTGAATAAGTGTAGGAGCAATCTATGACCAACTTTTAAACTTTAAGTTAAATTATTAACTTCAGGCTATTATAATGATTGAAATCAGTTTACTGAATTAATATAGCCTATTAAAGAAAATATCCTCCTGAATTTATATCTTAAGTAAAATACTTGATGTTAAAGAATTATATAAGTATTCAAATTTTAATTATTAAGATAATTAAAATTATTTATGTGACTTTAAAGTAAAGCAAATAATAAAATCAATACCAAGATTTTTTACGTGGTTCAACTATTACCCTCTATAATAATAGCCTAGTCCACGTCCAATACCAACTAGTATTGGAGACTCACTTTATTTATTTCTTTATAAATAAATACAGATTACAAAACAGATTCTAACAAAAATTAATTAACAATTAATTTCCCTTGAGCTTTTTTGCTCCTTGTGCACCTATGCACTCTTCAAGCACCTTTGCTTCCTTGAACCTGTTTGTAACCCTTTTTTCTAATCCACTAGGATTAAAACCTTTAGACTACACTTAGTCTAAAACAGAAAATTCAATACAAATATAGAGGTCTATGATCAATGCAAGAATAATCAATTTAACAATTAAAGGCTCAACTATATGCAATGATCAATTAGCACACAATAGATAAACAATTAATTTCTTACCGAATACCAGTCCAAATAATACCAAAAAATTAATTGCTTAGCCTTTCAAAAGTTTGCACTTTGACAAAATCAGATTGCTCGATAATAATAAGTGCAAGTAATAATTTCGTGAGTTGTAATTTTCCAATCATGCAAACACTAATTTATAGCACACATAAAATTACCGTGAATAAAAGATAAGTTCAATTTGTTCAAATCAAACGGTAAGAAGTAGTCAAAGAGTTCAACAATACTATAGTCAATTGTTATCCAGCAAAACAAATTTTCGGTAGTTATTTAGTTTGAATAAATCAAAAGACCCTTTAAGAGATAACAACTCTAACTCTTCTACTTCATAAAAGTGGCGTGTATCAGTGAACAATAAATTCTTCTCTATCTTTCCCATTATCAAGGAAACAGAGTCCAACTCTTTCATAATTGCATTTCTTGAAAATCACACACTCAAATATAAATATATAGCTGGCATGCACACAACTTAAAAAACCAAATATCCAATATTTATGCATGAGAGCTATTTATTCCTAGAAAACTGCACAGGCAACAAATAGAAATATTGCTTCTGACTTTAAAACACACTAGTCAATTCACAATACTTCATAATGTAGCTAACAACACACACTGATAAATATATCCACGTGTAATGTAATCCAAGTGTGTGAATTAAATATAATTTGCATGCTAAACATGTAACACTGATAAAACATTTTTCAAAAAATCATTTAAAAACATTTTTCATTTAAGACATGAAAAAATAATATGTCCTAGAGCCTTTAAATGAAAAAGCAATTATTATGCAATTGACCTTACATTTGTCTTCCTAGAAAAGAAAAACTTCTTCATCCACTGGGAGATCTCACAATTGTTCTTTCATCAACGAATTCATGAAACACCATAAAACAATTTAGTATATGAACATTTCATCATCAAAACTTAACGATGGAATATGACAAAGTCAACACGTATGATAATAAGAAAGTAGTCCAACATACTTATTAGAACATTCTACACAAATATTCTATTGTAAATTATATTTTTTATTTGGCATATTGCATGACATTTTAAAAGGAAATCAAGGGGTATGTGTAGTAAATATGTTGTATAAAAGAGGTTTATCATCTGGGACTCGTCAATAACAGTGTCATTACTTACATGCTTGCAAATGTCTTGCTTATTGAATTAGTAAAAATCATGCATGCACACATTTATTATTAACAGAAAGTCAAAAGATACTATAGATTAGTATTTACTTTGCAAGTAAATATAATGAAGAGAATTGTTAAATCTATAACATTTTTTGTTATTTTCACAATAAAAGTGTCGCTATAGATATATAGCGACGGTGAAAATCGTAGCTATAGAATCTAAAGTATCGTAAAAATAACATTTTTTGTTGTGAATTTAACAGTTCCCTATAATGAATCATCCAAATCAACTCAATTTGAATTATGAGTCAACTCGAATGTTGATCATTATACGTACGAGTCAACTCATTATACTTGGAAACTTTCTTTCTAAAGTAATTACACTATAATACATGTGCCTACTAGCTATTTTTTAGGCAGGCATGCATGAATGGTTCGGTTTTCAGATTACTTCGGCTTTGCTTTATCTTCTTTTAAATTAAATTGAAGCAACTTAGAATAGTCATAACGGACGGATTCAAGATCTGCTCCCAGCAGGACATATTTTTCTGGGCTAAAAACTAAAATGAAAGGTTGAAATTTAGAAAATTAAAGAGCGAGAATTTGAATATATTGTACACAGTGCGTTTAGTTCTTTTTATAGTAATAAGTTTTTTTGTCCACTGTAAGTTTAATTTTTTCATAAATCTGTCCGCTTAAATTTATTAAGTTTTATTTCTACCATTGTCCCTATACCTATAAAAATAATAGAGCATAGCCAGATACTTATGTTGCCCTATGAATAGATCCGCCCTTGATCATAATCATATTTGTGTCACAAAAACTTTGAAAAGGTCGATTTGATTCTATTTTATAGATATTCTTTTCAATGATGCATGGGATGATGAATTGATAAACACCAAATTGCATTTTTTTTCAGTCCAAATCTTGGAGAGCATTAATTTAGATCGAGGTATCTAGCAATTATAAAGATTTTGTTCGAAAGAAAAATTATATATTTAGTAACGTGCATGGAGCATGCATGTGGATCGCTAATTATCTACTTTAATAAACATAAATGTATTTAATTTAAAAAATTAAAATACAATAAATAGAGTTTACAATCCTCTTTCTATTTAAGAGAAATAGATGGGAGACCTCTTCAAAAACAAAGAATATCTCTTTGGTGGGGAGGTGAGATTGCAAATTTACAATGACTAGCTAGCTAGCACCA
The DNA here is from genome assembly GCA_020205605.1 of Panax ginseng. NCBI lineage: Eukaryota > Viridiplantae > Streptophyta > Magnoliopsida > Apiales > Araliaceae > Panax > Panax ginseng. The sequence continues at coordinate 11,199,401 of CM035128.1, read as the reverse complement.
AGGACAAATTAATTAATTAATAAGTATAATTATGAGTGGGAATTGTGGGTGGGCAAACCTTCATCCCCTTATAAGTTTTTGTAATTTTCCTACTTTGCAAATTTAATTTAAATTTTTTTTTAAATATCACTACTTTAATCTTTTCTTGCCCTTTTATGACAAACGCTTGGAGGAAGAATCCAGTGTCCCGCTTTTACACCACATCTCTATGCACTAGGACATGATGATCAATTTTAGGGTCCCATCTCCACCAGACATTCCAATATTTGACAATTGATATGGACTTGTGGACCCCCAACCAGAGCATCATATGGTCGGTCATAATTATGAGTCAATTTTGACTAGTCACAATTGCTTTTATTTGCATGATTGTTATGAATGAATACATGCACAATATACGTATCTCAATTGGCTCGGAGCATTTTAGATTTTGAAAGCCTCCCAAGGGCATGGGTGCTTGGCTAACTATTTGGAAGATCTAGTTATCATAAAATTAATTTTATAATAATTATAATTAATAATTATTATTATATTCAGTTATTTAGTTTGTGTATAAATATTATATTGGTCAATTAACTAAAGTTAATTTTATACTAACCACTCTTATATTTGGACATCATATAAATCAATATATTTACATATTTGAATTCTTAAGGTGATTATTATTAAATATTTAAGGTGGCGAGCATTTGGGAAAGTCAGGTCGATCGGGTATGAAATAAAATGAAATAAAACGAAACGAAATGAAACGAGAAGGTCGGGAACAGAAAAAAGAGGATCGATTCAGCTAGTCAAATCGTACTGATGCGATTCTTAGTTATTGAAATTAACTTGGAGGATACTTTTCACCTAGCAAACCAATGATGTTTAGATTCTTTAATACACGTGTTTTGTTATTTCAGTCTATCTTCAAATATTATATGAACAACAGAACAAGCGCGCGCGCACACAGAGCCATGATTATAACAGCAGCCTGTATTCTATTATGATGGCTACAATATTAAGTGGGTGTTTGTTTAGAGTTGAATGACTGAAAAATTGAATGAATGAATTGGTCAGTGCGTTTGTTTTGGTCTGAATGGCTGAATTGGTAAGATGGACGAGTTGAATGGCTAAGTCAAATTTTTTTAGCTGAATGAAGTAAAACATAATTAAAAAATTTTAAAAAATATCAACTATTATATTAAGTAATATTAAATAAATTTACAATAATTTTAAATTTTTTCAGAAGGGTAAAATAATAAAGTTTTGTCATTCAGATGTTTCAGACATGTCAATTATCAAACAATTTTTTTTATTCAGATTCAGATTCAATTCATTCAGATTCAGATTCAGATTCAGATTTTCATTCATTTTTTATCAAACACGGCCAACACTTTTCAGGGAATGAGAATTCTCTCTTTTGTCTAAAAAAAATAAGAAAAAATAAATGCCAAAATTTAAACATTACTTGTTCATAATTTAGAAGACAAAAGTTACATTCTTTTGACTGATCATAAATATTTTTTCTTTAATATTTACCTTGTTTCAGAAATTAAAGATACGTTTGAATTCTTGACCATATTAGCCTTTGAATGGCTACACCTAACCCTTTTCAGCTTTATGTTATTCTTTTTTGGGGGCTTTTAGGGCCATTATTATACTTCCTATTTGATCTTCTTCTTACTTGTTAGCACTTGGCATGCTACCTCCATTGTACCATCATTTGAAAAAATTATTCCTAACCCAAACTAGAAGTTAGTGGTCCTACTTGTTCAAGTTATGGATTCAAAATTTGGAGAGAACATTAATTATTTTTTGGAGCCAATTGAACAAACTTCCTCCTTTTTGTCCTTAAAAAATGAAATAAAATACATAAAATAAAGAATAATTATATCATTTAGTGGAATTTATTAGTATAAAAAATAAAAGTACTGATCACTATAAGAAGAAATTTGAAATTTTATTTCCTTTCTTTTCTCTATTTTTATTTTACTTAATATATATGTGTGTAATTTTGAGTATGAAGGGAGTACATAGTTTACTTTATATACTACTTTTGTAGAAGGTGGTTGATATTACATTATTACTAGAGCAAAAATGTTATTATATAAATAACTATTGTTTAAAATATTAAATATTATTAAAATAATTATAAAAGTGTCGTTACATTACATGTATATTTACTCTTTCCCCATCATTTGCGCTCCAATAATATCAATGCCCTTTGTAGAACTGAAAATGTTAAAACTTTTAGCAGTTGCTTCGACTCTTGATCAAGTAATAATTAAGTTTGGGATAATGTGAAAAGGGATCCAAGGCTCATGATTGAATTTCTAAATAACTAAATTAATAAACCATCCATGTGTTAGATTTAGGATCCAATATTGAACACAATCACACAAAAATTAGGAAAGAATAAAAAGAAAACAACACACAATATATATATATATATATAGACAGGTTAATTAAACTGTGATTAGTTATGTATGTCTGACGTATTTATTGATGGGATAAATTAATTTTTGATGTTTATATCAGGATCCGACTTTCAAATTGGTATCTCAATTGAAAAACTAGAAAAAAAATTTAAAAGTTGGTGATTGTACTTAAATATTTATGTAAAATCACTGACTGATATGACGGAAAAGTCTTAGCAGGCTAACAGATCCTACGTGGATAATGACATTTGTATTTAAAACCTATCAGAAGTTAAAAATAAGGACGAAGGAGGCAAAATAAGGGGAATTAGAGCTCAATGGTCATCCTCAAGTGAGTCATGTGAAGTAACTAGCTAGGAGGGAGATTTCTCTCCACTTTCGATCTCTGTTGGGTCTCAAAATTATCCACGTAGGATCTGTTAGCCTACTATACAACTTTTCAATCATATTCGTTAGTCAAACTTAACGATTTTACATAAATATTCAAGTACAGTACTCACCCAACTTGTAAATTTTTTCTAGTACAAATTAACACCAGTTTGTTATTTTTTTTCAGTTGGAATACCAACTTGTAAATCGAGTTCCAGTACAGACATCAAAAATTAATTTATCCCATTCATTAATATATGGTTCACACACTACAATTTCCACACAACAAATATCATTTCTATAAAAACTAAAAAAACCCAAGTTGCTAGAACATGGATTCAAATCTACGAGACCAAAAATATTAGACAAACTCCAAGACTGCTAGTAAATCTCCAAACCCAAATATACATAATTATTAACTTTCAAAGAGCGTTGAAGTATGAATCAATTCCAACACCATACATTATTATATATATATATATATATATATATATATATATATATATATATATATATATATATATATATATATATATATATATTTCAATCTTCTGATTTAATTGCAGCCCCCAAGTAAAGGGATTTGAAATGCTTTACTATGAGTTCCAGCACCAAATATTAATGAAAAGAAAGAAAACTACATGTTTCCTTTTCTAATTAATTACTCCCTCTGTCCCATGATAAAAGTCCTTATTACTATTTTAAGTAGTTTCATATTAAATGTCTAATTTCCTTTAATAACCAAATTTGTACACATTTTTTCCTATTATACCCGTAACATTAAATATCTCATACTTTTCTTATTCTAATTCTCTCTCCATAATTAATGACATATTATTATGGGTAATTTTGTTATTTCATTCCTCTTCTTAATATGCGTGAAAAATCCACCAGAATTTTTATCTTGAGACGGAGGAAGTATGTGTTAATATCTACATGCATGTTTCCCTTTCTAACTTTGAATTAGTATTACTTAAATGTCCTAGATTAGTTACCAACCAAACGTATGTACAACATAAATAATATGATAGCTGCGTTTTTCTAATTTAATTTATACTATGAATTAACTATGAAGTTTCATAAATAAATAAATAAATAAATAAATTAATTATGTTAGCTATCAACCTCATGAAAGATTTTGAGAATCACATGAAATAGTATATATATAGTAGCGTGCATGGGAAGGGAATAGCTCCAGACTCCCGCATAATCATCAATTTCATTCTGAATAAGGGGTGAAATCAGGAATCAAAACTGCGGGGCCCAAAAAATAAATTATATTAAATAATTTCATTAAAACTAAGACTAGAAAAAATAAATGATTTTCAACAAGAAGAAAACACTCTTTTTCAAATCGCGAAGTAAAAAAAAATGAATATTAATAATCATTTTGAGGTGGGAAAATTAGTCAATCGCAAGTTGGGATATTGTACATATCAAAAATAAAAATACTATGAAAATATATATTTTGATTTCCATCCAAATTAAAATGCAAATGCAAATGCAAATTATAGTTAATGCAATTAAGTAAAATCATGTATACACACATACACTTAATCATTTAAAATACCAAAAGTTACACGGTAAAATTAATCACTTATTAATACATCGATCTGTCTATATTCTTATTATCATTTTTGTTGCTAGCTCATTGACCTAATAATACAACAATACTCCATATATCTTTCCAGGAAAAAAAAGAGAGGGAGTAATATTAACTAGAATAAGGTAATTATTAGTCTAGCTAGCATACAGAAACAAGTTCAATGTTAATTATAATGGTAGCCTCAGCAAAAATTTTACTGAAATGTAATAAAAATGGCTAGCACCTTAAGAGTTTAGTAGAAGAGCGGAGTTAGATTCCAGGAAGTTTAAATTGGACAGTTAAAAATGAGTTGCATTGGATAAAAAATTAAGGGCTAAATATGAATTAATCTCCTAAACTTTTAATGTTTTTTACTTTGGGATTGTCTTCTTAATTTTTTCAATTAGAGGATTAAATTTTTAATTTTTTTTCACTTTGAGAATTGTCTTCTCAACTTTTTCCAATAGAGGATTAAACTTTTAAATTTTTCTGATTACGTCGAAATTGATAGTGTCATATCAGAAAATTGATGACATGACGCGACACGTGACTAAAAAAATACTTATGTATAATATTGAGTCTCATTTTAACATTTATGCAATTAATTTTTTGTACCAAAAAGGATAAATATAATACCATTATTAATTTTACTTTAAAAATTGTCATTAAATTTATACTTTAAAAATTAAATTTACCAAAAAAATTAATAATTTTCCAAAAGGGTAAACTTATCATTAAATTTACTTTAAAAAGTAATAATAGTTTTATATTAAAATAATAATAATAATAATATTTTACTTTAAAATTAATAATATTCATATATTTACCCTTTTTGGTACAAAAAATTAATTGAATAAATATTCAAATGAGACTCAATATTACACATAAGTATTTTTTTAATCGTGTGTCGTTGTTATGTTATCAATTTTCTGACATGATACTATCAATTAGACGTAATTATAAAAAAAATAAAATTTTAATTCCCTAATGAAAAAAATTGGGAAGACAATCCCAGAGTGGAAAAAAATTAAAAGTTTTATCTCTTAACACTACAAGAAAAAGGTTTATCAAGAATCGCTTTATCAATGATCGCAGACGGTCATGAGATATCCATCGCCGATCGCGATGCGGTCGCCGATAATCGTCACAAATTCTAGTCATTTGGGATGCATATTAGCGTAATCATATATCCGCTAAACCGATATGAGCGACTGAAATGACAAATTCGATCGATAAGCTGAGTCAGCATGGTCCAGGGCCAAAGCTGACGTGGTCCACGTGGCAGCGACCAGTATCAGCGACCGCTTCCGGTCGCTGATAGCCTCAAATATTTAGCCGTCGCTAATATGCGGTCGCTGATATGGAAAAAATAAAAAATAGATTTTTGCTGTTTTGCAGAATTCCCAAAAACCTCTACCTGCTTTGTACCTGCTTTATCCCAACACACATACCCAACAACATCATACACAACAATATAAACATCCATTGTCCACCAACACATACACCAAACTAGTATATAAACCTTTAAAAATCAATATGATTTGAATAAATATAATAACATTTCAAAACTTGTTTAAGTAACATACAAACATCCAAAGAATGTATATACAAGTACAAGCTTATACTATAACTACAAAACTAATCTAAAGCAGGTACGTCAAGCATCATCGCCTCCTTGATCACCCTGTAATTAACAAAATAATAAAAACAAGTTACAAATATATACTATGTTAATATTGGTATATTATGACAATATATACAACAAATTGATTTTATACCTCGTCGACATCCCCGTGTTGTGATGTTGTTGTCATTGCCATCGCTTGATTTAACTCCTCAAAGACTCGAGAGCCCCAGATGCCGCCCAAGATCTTCTTGTAAGATCGCGATCTCGACATATAGCTCTCACACAACGGTAGGAGTATGAACGGATGGATGGCTCGAACGATCGTAGACTGGGTAGAAGATCAGCCTGAGCCACTGAATGATGGGCGTCGTCGTTGTCCTTGACCTTTAATGTAGTTCTTCTTCACAATGACGCTCTCTCCCACACCTCTTGATCAATAGTGGACGTGGAGTGTTTTTAGGATGGCGTTTCATTCAATAAACGCGCCATGAGTATCCCGTCATCATGTTAACAATTAAATAGTTAAAATAAATTAATTTCGTATGCATTGATAAACAAGATCAAGTTGTTAAAATTTATTATCGCTATCTGGATAGCCTCAGTGTACCATCATCACGGGTGTAATACGTGCACACATCAAACCAAATGGATAGGGTGACCTTGAGATCTGAGACTCTATATACAAAAAATAGCATAATATTACTAAGTAAAAATGTGATATATTTTCTATAATTCATGATTGTAAACATATTAAAACTTGTAAATACGTACCCTGGTAGAGATATATCTTGAATCGTGAAATACTACTACGCCCTTGTATGTCCTCTTTTAGCCTTTTCACCATCGAAAGTACACCCGAGGATCTGTTGGTGGCGGCAGTCTTTCGTCTTTTCACCCAGCTCTCAGCTCTCCATTGGGCACACATCTCAACCCATATGGCCTCGGTGCACCACCAGGGGCTATGCTCGTGCATGTAATCTTCTCCCTGTCCTAGATAGTCGATCTCGGCATTGTGAAGGGCTTTTTGTCTTTCTTTATTCAAATTGTCTTTTTGTACGGACCGCAAGACTTACGCCAAAATAATGTACGTCAGATTAAAGCTCAAGCCGCGGCCTCCTCCCATCTATCGTTTTCGCAAATAAAACAACAATAATAACATTACTAAATAATTATCCTTTGAATATTATATTAATATTATACATCATAATTAAAAAAACATACCTAAAATTACGCCCCAAACAAAGATCCTTGTGGGCAATAGGTGTGTTTCGCCCACGTAATCACAGTGTGTAAGCCAATTACGTAAACACAACTGTGATATGCACTTGACGATCTTATTATCTGAAAAATCACTATAATATACAACATCAATTAGCATATATTAAAGCAATTTACATCTAAGTTATAATACTTATGAACATTTTTCAAACTTATATTTATAATACTTAAAAAAAATTCGCCAGAGTCTCCCCTACAATATAGACTAGCCACATGCACGACGACATGCATATATTGACATTTCTAGGCACCCAAGACACAAACCAAGAGAAATATACAAATTTTCAATACAATAAGACCAAAACAATAACGATTAAATGCAAATTAAAGCAGTAAAAAATTCAGACCCATATAAATTACCAATATAATATCAATCAAAATATTACAAATATACAATAAATGGAATCTTAAATGCTTATATATAAATGATATATGCGGGACGTACATGCTATTCGGAAGAGGGCGAATCTGAATAAAAATCCGATCATCCGGATTAGTAGGGGCCTTGGGCACATGATTAGGCCCCCTACCCAAGCTTTCAAAAACCATCTGTATATTACAAATTTCAAGATGTTATTATGAGTCATGTTTGATTACATGTATATATGACAATAAATAATATGATGATGATATAAACATGTATATATATGAATATAAAATGACAATAAACAAAAGTTGCATTTAAATAGTTTAGTACATAAACATGACAGTGATATAAACATGTATATATATGAATATAAGATGACAATAAACAAAAATTGCATTTAAATAGTTTAGTACATAAACATGACAATGTTATAAAAAACATGTAATTAATGCTAAACATACATTTCATTTGTTCAAGTGTCAATGTCTGATTCAGAATCATCTTGTATACGTGTTGCAGATTCATAACCATCATCCGCTTCTTGATTCAAGGTCGATTCGATTCAATAACTCTTCCTCCTCAGTATCAATGTCATCTGACACAAGTATTGACTCAGGATCTAATTCATGTGGTTCATCTCCACCATCTAACTGGATGACTTTATTGTCGTTCTCCACATTTATTATAGTTTGACTATGAAGCATCTGCTCTTGGTAAATCTCCCTATCAACTAATTCTACATGACTACGCTACGAGTATGAATTACAACTTGCCAATCAGAAAGCGATCTATCCATTTTCCTAACGGAGACTAGGAGTGTAGTATACTTGTCTTTGTTTGAGTTGGTAAAACAAATGGTTTGTTGAAACGCAGACCTATGGAGGTCAATATCGACGATTCCATGTCCGCCAACACGTATCCCTTTTACGAATCAAAACAACAAGACTTGAACAAGTGAATATGACCCCGTGCGTGCCTCGCATTTAAAACTCTACGATTTCCTCCAACTCCCCATAAAAGGCACGACCTAGCTCATTGTAACAATCTCCTTGGACACACACTCCGAGTTTGTTATTCTTTACCGCGCCCATATGCCTTTTGTGTGAAATTCACAACCATTTATTTTGTAACCATTCTGGTGACTTGGTCCATGTACGGTCCCATAGCTAGGACTTGTACATTATTTAATCGTTGATCTCTCAGTCAAAGCCTACAAAAACTCCATCTTATTAAATGAAGTCATAGTTAACATGGAGTATATATATATATATATATATATATATATATATATACTACGTGCTTAAAAATTGAACTTACTTTGTCCTTTAGCCAAAGTGCAATTTTTTTATCCCGATTGATTTGAATATCTTTATCAGTTATGCCAGGATGCTTCACTTTTAACTCGTCATCGTACAATCTATACCATGTTATAAACATTAACATATTGGAATAAATTTTTAACTTAAAAGATAAATTATCAAGTTTACATGTGTACCTCACAAATTCGTCAATCTCTTCGCAATTGAGAAGAATGTAAGTATGCCAATAAAGATGTAATTCTTGCTCGAGAGGAATATCGCGCTTCCTTTTTCCATAAGCCACCGATAGACAAAAAACAGAGAGCCTATCATTTAGTTCAACATTTCCCCATCATCATGTCTCGATACTCGATTGGCCTTTTGTCAAGACTTCGTCCAGGAAAATATGTCCGAGACAAACGTAGATATCTCATCGAAATCAGATGCCTCATATATCGACCCCTCGACATAAGCTCTATTCTTCACCTTCCTCTTAAGGTTTCCCATCACCCTCTCGAAAGGATACATCCATCTATATTGAACTGGACCCCCAACACGAGCTTCATAGGGAAGATGGATTTGCAAATGCTCTATGGAGTCAAAAAAACTAGGTGGGAATATTTTTTCCAGTTTACACGTGATCTCTATGATGTTCTTCTCAAGTACAGACATGTCCTTCTCATTTAATGATTTTGAGCATAAGTCTTTGAAGAAACGACTAATATCCGTCAAAGCATCCCATATTGGTTTATCAAGCAGATCCCGAAATGTTATAGGCATGAGTCTCTCCATGAACACACACTACAGCAAAAAGGCTTATTTTCGACGGAATGTTCCGTCAGTACTAAGACTATTCCGTCGAGGGTAACCTCATCTCCGAAGAAAAATTCGATCGGAAATTCGGTCGTATATAAGCACATCGAAAATAAGTCCGTCGATTCTTCGGTCGGGAATACTTAAAACCGACAGACCTATTTGCGACCGAACATTCCGTCGGCGTTAATTTATCCCCGATTGAAATGTGTCTGTCGAGGATATTCGGTCGATGATAATTATGCCACGTGGCACCCTGACAAAAATGGGACATCACCTTAAGAGCGACGGAATTCCGTCGACTTTATAACGCGTCCGTCGAGGATAGTCAGTCGAGGATATTCGGTCGAGGCTATGCATGCCACGTGGAACTATCCCGAAAATGGAAAGAAACTTAACCTCGAGATTACTGTTTCTTTTTTTAAAATATTTTTTTTGTTTTTGCAATATCCAGGGATTTAACCCACATCTTGTACTTGTACATGTACCTGTACCTGTTTTCCCAACATCACATACACAAGCTAAATTAAGCTAAATGTCAAAAACATCCCATTACTACAACTAGCATAATCGCAACAAACCAAAGTAATGAAATGTAAAATCGCATTAATCAAAGTAAATTAAACTAATGTAAATTACTAAAGATCCCACATCCCATTAAGCTAAGTGTCAAACCACAACAAAACCAAAGTAATTAATGCTAAGGTACTTTAAACTACAATATATACGTCAAAAGTTATGTAAAATTAATACAAAAGAATTTAAACTACAAAAGAATGTAAACTAAGTCAAGTTAAGAGAGCCCCCGGTAGAGAAGGATCATCGGTAAGCAAGGCCGACGCGCTCGAGTATGAAAATCGTCATCCCATTCGTCGGTCGCCGTCAACCTGTTGATGATACAATATAATGTAACTCATTAGTCCATATATATGATTAGATTAAAAATAACTAAATGAAAATTAAATAACATACGAGAATATATATTTGTATTTAAAATGAAATATACCGAAGCAATGAGAAATGACTCAACATCTACCAAACGCTGCCGTCCTCGACTAAGGTAACCACCATCCAACAACAATCTCAAATGTATCGCGCCCAACTTTCCGGAGGAATACCCGCATACTCTCGTGGTGGCACCAGATCTAACGTCCTGCGCGCAAGTGATGGAGGTGAGAATCGGTGGGGGGTCTCGACGATGGAACATCGGACGGTCTCAAACCTCTCCGACACATGCCCATAATAACACTGGAACAAAGCATCATCTAAGCCAAAGCGCCAGTATGTGATGGTCCCACGGGCTTTTCTAACGCAAACGCAACGGCTAGAGCTTCATAAAAATAAATATAACATGAATAATATTACAAGTTTACTTTATTCATAAACACGAAATAAACACAAATATTATACCTCTTGGCAGTGTATAGGCTGGTATCCTCAGTAACCCTAGCACTCGATAACATACGGACTAACAACCACATCTTCCTCCACTTCGTCAACATCGAGTATGTCAACGACATAATCACCCAACACATCGTCATCATATACCACAACGTGGCTGGGATAAACTAAGCAATTATGGTATTTGATTTATTTTACCAATGAAAAACGAGGTAAATGTTACCCAGCCAACATATATTTTATTTTATTTATTGAATATGTAGACAACTTATTATTCAGTTACTTTTAATTGTAGAAAACTAAGCAAATTCTACTTAGTTTATTATTTTATTCGATTCTTGCTTTTTTATGTAATGGAAAACTAAGCAAATGCTACTTAGTTTAAGATAATTATTGTATTTTATTTTATTTTACTATATTTATTTTATATGTTATTTTTTTATTATAATATATTATTTAAATTAATTAATTTTAATATATTCTAGTTTATTATTAAATTTATTTTAAAATTAATTTATTATTATAATTTTATTTATTTATGTATTTTATTTTATTTTATTTTATTTTGTATTATTTTATTTTATTTTATTTTACTATATATGTTTTACTTTAATTTAATTTAGTTAAATTAAATTAAATTTATTTATTTATTTAGATTTATTTTATTTTATTTTAAAGTTTATTATAATATATTATTAAATTATAATATATTATATTATATAATTTATTAAAGTTATTTAAAGCTCCTAGTATTTTTTTGTATTAATTTATTAATTTATATAAATATTTATTTATTATATTATAATATATTGTCTTTTATATAGTTAATTAAATATTTATTTATTACCATCTATAACTTCCACAGAAATTCAGTCGGAAATTCCGTCGGAATTAATACTTAACACCAAAATAAGAGAAGTCTTCAATTGATTCACAAACCTGAAAAGGCGTAAATCGTGAACAATCGCAAATTAAGTTTATCACACTGCATTATAACTACTCAATATACACATTATATAACTAGCTGGGCACAAATTAAACACCAATATCAGTAAACCAATATCAGTCACCGAGCATTAGCAACATCTCAGTCTCAAAATCGGGTTTCATACCGATTTTGAATTTAGCAAACTATCACGAGAAAATCCCAATTTCAACAACAACACGTGTGTCGGAAATTTAGGGTTTAAATGTACATTTCAATAGAATATTTCAACACTATCAACAATATTTCAACACTTTGAACAACATTTAAACAGAAAATTTAGGGTTCAAAGTACTTATACCCAAATTCATGCATAATCATATATATATCTGAAAATTAAGGGTTCTAAATTTAAAATTAATTGAAAAACTAACCTTAAATTGAGAGAGAAGGAGGAGCAGAGAGGGACTAGAGAGAGAGCACCGAGGAGGAGAAGAAGGTGAGGTGCCACGAGGACAAGGAGAGAAGTGCTCACGAGAGATGAAATTTGTGTGACGAGAGAGAGGCAATGGCCGTGAGAGGAGAGGGACGGGAGGAGGATGAGAGAGAGAAAGGCAGATGAAGAGAGAGAGAAAAGAGAGAGAAAAGAGGAAAAAGAAATGAGGAGAAGCTGAAGTGAGGCTCGCATCTGTTAGTATTTTAAGGACTATTTCCGACGGAACTCAGTCAGTATTACTTCAGTCGATGATAAAGTATCCTCAACGGACACTCAGTCGATATTAATAGTTCTTCCGTCGAGGTTGTTTTTGGCACTGGAGGGAAACTTTCGCTCCACAGGCATGGTATAGGATGGACTGAATTCAGTCGAAGTAGTATTATTATCGAGGGAATTATGAGCGACTGAATATTCCGTCGGCACTAAGTTAATCCCGAGCGACGCCATTCAGTCGACCTTTATTCCATCGTAAATAGTCATATTTCTTGTAGTGACATGACAGTCATGACTCTTCATCCCTTGCAATTTCCCACCCGTAACACACCTTGCAATGTTTGACGCATATCCATCTGGTAGTTTCAGAGACTTAACTCATGTTCACACATCTTCAACTTGCTTTTTGGACAATGTGTACCTTGCATGCGGTTTGACAATCTTACCATTAGGAGATTCATAAAGTTCTAATCCAGGATGCTTACAAATATCTTTCATGTCCAAACGTGCCTTATCGTTATCTTTTATCTTCCCCGTAATATTCATCACAGTGTTAAACACATTGTCAAACACATTCTGAGTCGCCAAATACATGGTACAGAAAGCCAACTACAACCTCAATAATATGATTGTCGTGCAAAATAAGACAACACGTACTGTGACTTTAAATACAAATATTGTCTTCTAGACAATATCAACACTCAAATAAGTCCTCATTACAATTATTCATACACTATTTTACAGAAATAGTGAGGACTGCTAAAACATCTTTCTAGAACCATTACTCCATACCCCGACTCGATCCTGCTATGTTCTCACCTCCTGAGAAGAAAAATGGAACAAAAAGGAAAAGGGTGAGCTCAACTAGCCCAGTAAAGAATATTGTGACTAAAATAATATACAACAAATTATCATTAGTCTTCAACAGGGAAAAATCTGATAGAATATAATAGACAACAAGTTTTAGATCAATATTCTACAGCGGAAACAGCAATCCATTAGAAGAGTCACGTAGAAAATGAATTCTACTATCTTCTAAGATTTAAAAGTTCATCATCAATATTTTATCCCTGTAACAACAATCAATATACATCTTTAATCAAATATTCATCTTTGCACTATGAGCCAAAGATATTCATTTCATATCACCAGTTGGTCATGTTCATCTCAACACCTGTTCATCTTTTCACTACGGGCCAAAGATATTCATCAATTAATCATTCATCTTTGCACTAAAGGCCAAATATATTCAGTAATATCATCATTTAGGACTGAGGATGATGAAAAATATTTTAAAGAAAACGAATCCAGTGAGACAAAAGGACAAATATTAGGGATTCGTATAACAGTTTATCCAAGATCAATAATACTTCATAATAACCAATTTTGAAGCAGAACTCAAAATAAAGATCAAAACATGGATACAATCAAAGATAGTAACCATAATAGACATCTTGGATAAAAAGGAAATTTTTTATTTTTTGGTGAATAGTGCCGTATACGTGAATAGTAACTCCGACACAAAAAGTTCTAAATTTAATTAAAAAGTTTACCAATATTTTGGCATAATGATATTGAAGAAAATAATATCATTTAAGAACAAAATAACATCCCTTACCTCAAAATAACGGTACTTCTGATCGGAATATCGGATAGAAAGCAGAAGAAAACTTGTACCAAACAACAACTCTTAAAGTATCAAATTACTCACAAAAATACGCTTGATAATCTAGAGATAAAGAAAACTTGTTTCTGGTGGGTCCCAGCCATCTTTGTACAAAATTTTGCAGCTTTGAAACAAAAGTGGGTCCCACCCAATTATAATAAAAATCATTTTATTTTCTGAAACTTTAATAATTCATAGAAAATATCCTGTTTATCAGAAAAATATGAATTTTATTTCCATTTCGCATGAAATTGAATTCTCTACAACTTTGTAGCTTTGAGTTTTTTCAAATTCCAAACCAAAAATATCCGTAATCCACAAACGGATGATTTTTAATACCTCCATTCTGATAAAAATACTGATAAAATACCTCAGCATTAATTCCTTCATTTATAACCACATAAATAAATTCATCATTTATATCCACATCAAATAAATATTTCTTTATCATATAAATTAATAATTAATTATTCACAAATAATATTACAGAATCACAATTATGACAACCAAGCCGTTCCCAGGAAAAAAGGGGCTTTCCAATAAGGATTTCTCCTTACTGGCGTGCAATTAGGTAACCAAACCTCTCCTTGACAGAATTTTCTAGACATTGCCAATAATACTTATCTAATAATATTACTCAAATAATATGAATTATTGATCTGATAATGGGAAATACTGTGCAGTGATAATTATTGAAACAACAATAATATTAAATATCAACGTAGCAATTATTGAATCAATAAAATAAAATATTGAACAATAACTATTGTAACAATTATTGAGTAGTGCCTTCTTTACATTTAATCAATAATTCAATAATCTTCGTGTAATACCTGGTGTCTTCTTTGTCCAACCACGCCAGACATCAGTATTTTAACCACCGTGTATTCAAACGATGTTAATTACGGTAATAACTACGCCTGTTATTTATAAAAACTCGTATTTTTCGTTTTCTTCATCCAAGCAGTTATTTACATTACGAGCCCCATGAATGGTCATACGCATTGCATTTAATATTCTCTCCAAAAAAGAATATTCCACGACCAAAAGAATATTCCCCGACAAAAATGAATATTTTATAACCACTTGCTTATTTTGTAAAATTTGCATATTTCACCCATAACCAAAGCATTATATCAAATTAACACCTTATTAATTTAGAATAATGAATAGAGAAAATTCAATCTTATTTATAATAAGTTGGGGTCTTACAGCAGTTCCCAGAAGATGCTTCTCCGAACCCAGTTATGAGATTCGCCAAACTCATTGATTATGTTTGTGGCATCAACCTTACCAAATGGGATAACCGACAATCTCATCACACGATCTCGCATCTCCGTTCCCGACAATCGCGGTGCAGACATATCATTGTCTACTTTCCCTTTCCTGAAGTGTTCTCTATTTCTTCGAAACGGGTGATCTACCGATAAAAACCGACGATGACAGTCAAACCAACAAGGCTTTCGACCTTTTGATAGATTAAACAACTTTGTATGCTCCATTCAATACGGACAAGCCAACTTCCCGTGTTTACTCCATGCAGCTAACATACCATAAGCTGGGAAGTCACTTATAGTCCACATAACCGTTGCCCTAAGGTTGAAATTTGTTTTCTTTGCAACATCCCAAGTCTGTACTCCATCCTCCCACAATACCTTCAAATCGCCTATAAGAGGTCTCAAGTAAACATCTAAGTTCTTTCCGGGACTCTTAGGACTGGGGAACCACAGTGAAAGAAACAAGTATGGTTGTTTCATACACATCCAAGGAGGAGCAAGTCAGACGGAGTAACAATCACAAAGCCAACATGAGTACGGTATATATTTGAGTGGCCAAACGGATTGAAACCATCGGTGGACAATCCAAGCCTCACATTTCTAGGTTCCAATGCAAATCCAGGATGTGCTAAGTTGAAATCTTTCTAAGCCCCGCCCATCTACTGGATGATTTAGTTCTCCATCTTTAGTCGGCAATTTCGCATGCCAACTCATATGTTCAAATTGCTTCAAGACATGTACAATCTTTTTAGCCGATGTGTTATTGGAAAATACCTTAGAATCTTAAACGGTATACTTGATTTTTTGTAGTCACACACCTCTTTATTAGGCCTAAATGGGCCATGATTGCAAAACGTGCACCTCATTATCCTGCTCATTTTCCTTATAAAACAACATGCAATATGTAAGACCCCGAATTTTATGAAATAAAAGTATTCAATTTTTCTTATAATTATTATTCAGTAAATGGTTAAATTGATAAAAGTTTAAAGTTAAGGGTGATATATATAAAATTTTCAAAATACGCAAGTGGCTATAAAATAATTATTGTTGTTAGGGAATATTCGTTCGGTCGTGGAATATTCTTGTTGTCGGGGAATATTCGTACGACCAGGCAAACCCATTGTGAGCCCCATAATGTAATAAGCGCCGGATGAAGAAAATGACAAGTTTGAGTTTTTATAAATAATGACGTAATTGTTACCGTTAACACTGTTGGATTACCTGGTGATTAAAATATAGTAATACGCGTGGTTGCATAAGTAAGACACCAGATCGCATGCAAGATTTTTGAATTATTGATTCTTACGTAAGAAGGCACTACTAATAATTGTTACAAAGAATTATCGCTCAATATTTTATTTTATTGATTCAATAATTTCTGCGTTGATATTTTATATTATTGTTGTTTCAATAATTGTCACTGAACAATATTTCCCATTATCAGATCAATAATTCATATTATTTGAATAATACTATTAGATAGAATTATTGGCAATGTCTAAAAATTTCTGTCAAGGAGAGGTTTGGTCACCTAATTGCGCGCCAGTAAGGAGAAATCCTTATTGGAAAGCCCCATCTTTCATGGGAACTGCCTGGTTGTCATAATTATGATTCTGTAATATTATTTGTGAATAATTATTTATTGATTTATATGATAAGGAAATATTTATTTTATGTGGATATAAATGATGGATATATTTCTGTGGATATAAATGAAGGAATTAATGTTGAGGTGTTTTTTAGTATTTTGTTGAAATGAAGAACGAAATTTAGAAATTTTTAGAAAATTAGTTTATTACTTGATTTTGTAAAATCTATAACTCTTTGTGTATAATGAGTTAGGGGATGAGCCATATATCAAAAGAAAGCCCTTGAAGTAGGCTAAACGTAGAAATTTGAATCACCCAAAAATCCTTTGTAGATTTATCGTGGTGAATTTTTGAATGAAACTGGTACGAAGGACTCATAATCCGAAAAATCAGTGTTCTTGAAATATATTGCGCGAGTTATAAATTTTGATCCGACCGTTGGATCGTTGTGATTTTTGAATATGTTATACATATATAAGTTGCGTATATGTCCACAAATTTTAAACCGTTAAAAATTAACTTATGATTTGTTATTAATTTTAAGAGGTGACTGATTTAGAAATTGTTTTTATAAATAATTTTGGTGGATATTTCTAGAAGGCGGACCCCACTTTTTGGTTGGTGTAGAGAACATGTGCTGAATTATTCTTTCAAGTGTGGTGGGCTAAATTCAAAGGTGGCGTAGAAGGAAGATTAATAAAAATATATTATTTTATTAATTTATTAATTTAGTCTCCTTTGGCGTTCTAGCATTTTTCTATAAATAGGCGCTTAGGTTAGAATTGAAAATCACACCAGAAACAAGTTTTCTTTCTCTCTATATTATCGAGCATATTTTTGTGAGTATTTAGATACTTTGAGAGTTGCTATTCAGTGCAAATTTGAGGTAAGGGATTTTAAGGGTTATTATGTTTTTCAATTTAATAATTTTTCCGACCTTCAAAAATTTTGGAAAAATTTGAAATGATATATTGATGAGTTTTCTAAATTGTGTCCAAAAATGACGATTTTTGGATGTATAGTTTAGGAGTTATGAATTTTATGGGAAAAGACTATTTTAAAAGTAAACCCTTATAACTCCTTGTGGTTAACTCTAAAATTGATAAAATTTTTATTGGAAGTACATCTCTATAATATCAGTATACCCTGTAAATTGCGGATTTTTGGATAAAAGTACAATTTATGATAAATGTCTAAATATTCTATAGCTTTTGGCGTATATGAAAAATAGTAAATGAATTTTAAAAATTTCGAGAAAAATATATGTTCAATATGGGACTATATTCTCGCTAAATTCGTAAAAGAAAATTTGTTTGACTTGATTTGGTATTTTTCATGAAAATAGACTAGTTATGAGTAAATGAATTAAATATGTTATGTGAAGTAACAAAATTGGAAAATAGGATTTTATGGTTTGAGAATCCTATATGAGGTATATGCAGATTTGTGATGAGGTATTTGGTTATTGGTGATGAAATCTTATGAGTTTGGCATTTTAGGATGACTAAATGCATTAATTTGTAAAGTGTAAACAATTAAAACAAATTATTTATAAGTTTAAGAAATGATTAAAATATTATGGTAATATTAATAATATTAGATTATGAGATTATTAAGTGAATTCTAACATTTGAATTAAGGTGTTATGAAATCATTGATTTATGAATCTTACTCTTGAAATTAAATGTAGTTGTTGATCATATTGTTTTTATTATCATATATAACATTTTATAATCCCGGTGATGAAATTTCTCATTGACTTAAGTGTAAAGATGGGTAGATTATTGGTATGATCGTGACTATGGGTTCTCTTTGGCCAGTAGTGCAAAGTTGAATCATTGACTGGTATGATCATGACCATTGAATTTACAATTGAATATTTTTAGCTTAAATGCAAAGGTGAATTGATCAACATGATTATAATTATGGTTTATATAAATTCTGAAATAATTGTATGTTTTCTTTGAGATATGAATATCTTTGGCCTGTAGTGCAAAGATCAATTATGGATGAATATCTTTGGCCCGTAGTGCTAAGATGACCTGTTGTTGATTATCTTTGGCCTGTAGTGCAAAGATGAACTGTTGATGAATATCTTTGGCCCGTAGTGCAAAGATGACCTGTTGTTGAATATCTTTGGCATGTAGTGCAAAGATGAACTGTTGATGAATATCTTTGGCCCGTGGTGCAAAGATGAATTTATTAGTATGATTATGAATAGGAACTGTGATTTGGTATAACCATGATCTTTGATGTTTCAGGTAAAGACATGTGATGAAAATTATCTTCGTCCTGGATGAGAAGAGGAATTTAGAATTACAAATATGATAATGAGTTATTCACATGATTGTGGACAAAAATTATTGACTGATGTTACAGGGTTAAAACATCGTTGGTGGACTTTTAACATGGAGGAGATAATAAACTTCATGGTCTATTTGACTCTTCTAATGGATTGCTCGTTCCGCTGCAACTAAGGTTGAAAAGTTTTATCATCTACCATATGTTCTAAATCTCTGATTTATTACTGACGAAGGCTATTGATAATTTAATTATCTTTAGTCATGATATTCTTTACTAGGCTTGTTGTGCTCACCCTTTTGCTTCACAATTCCTTTCAGGTAATAAGAGTGTAGCTGGGTCGAGCGGGGATAACAAGGAAATAGTGTGATACTCCGAGATTGTCGAAGTTTTTCAATACATTATAAAACGGCATGACATGCAATATATAATTGTATTGAGGACCTAAGATGTGTGTGTTGTATTTTATACATCACTTAATAATTGATTTTGGTGAACAACAATAGGGTGATGAGAACTCGACCTTGAAAGCGTCAAAAGTGCACCGCGTTATAATGAAGAGAACAAAAATCTTCTCGTGTTCCTTTGGAGACTTGAAATATTTTCTGTTGTACTTTATATGGCATGTAATAATTTGAGTATGAATATTGTCGTATTATATACATTACAATATTTGTATTGAAACTCACAGTATATATGTCTTTGTATTTTGCACGAGAGTTGTAGTAATAAAGTTGTAGTTGTTTTCTATACCATGTATTTGGCGACTCAAAATAGGTTGGATGGATTGGACCTATTTTGGGGACGTTACACAATTGTTGGGACATGCATCGATCTTTTGGTATCCAAGACCCAACTTCTTCACCATTTTCTTACAAAAATAATAGTTACTGTGTAATTTCTCACCGTCAGCAACATATCTTTTAATGGCCTTCAAGAGTGACTCAAAACACTCGTGGCTCATGTTGTTATCGACCTTGATGTTAAGTAATGTAAATCATTTCTGCAGCACAATGTAGTCCATTTGGTGCAACCATGCCACAATGGCTCATTACCCTCCTCGCCTAACAACTTAAAGAAGTCTTTGGCATCAAAATGCATAGGTTGCTCTCTGCCTTATTCCCAATCAAAATCTGGCCCTGCAATATCATGAACCATTTCATTCATACGATGAGTACTATTGCCCAAATTATGTACTTGTGTGATGCCACCATCTCTTCTCTCGCCCATGTGCCCACCAAAGATTCTTCGTAATTTCTCATGAACCCGAAACAAGTAAATGACGGTTTACCATGTCTCTATCCATATAATTTACATTCTTACACTTCAAACATGGACATCGATTCTGCGATTTACCATTCATACATTTAGGGTGACTATCGCGATACTCCAAAAACACTAGCTCTAAATTCAACAGAAGATTTATATTCAGGCACTTGACTTTCGTCGTGCCATCCAACTACGGTCTGAATAGAGGTCCATGATTCCACGGTACCTACTACAGACAACATTATAAATGTTAACATATGACTTGAGCATACTTGTAACCATATAACTTGAGCATACTTGTAAGCATGCATATGATTAACATTTAAGCATATGACTTAAGCATACTTGTAACCATATGACTTGAGCATACTTGTAAGCATATGATTAACATTTAAGTATACTTGTAAGCATATGTGTGACACCCCCAAAATAGGTCCATTCCACCCAACCTATTCTGAGTCGCCAAATACATGGTACAGAAACAACTACAACTTCATTATTATAATTGACGTGCAAAATACGACAACACATACTGTGAGTTTAAATTCAAATATTGTCTTCTAGACAATATCAACACTCAAATGAAGTCCTCATTATAATTATTGATACACTATTTTACAGAATATTGAGGACTACTAAAACAACTATCTTGAACCATCACTCCATACCCCGATTAGTTACCGCTATATTCTCGCCTCCTGAGAAGAAAAATGGAACAAAAAGGAAAAGGGTGAGCTCAACTAGCCCAGTAAAGAATATTATGACTAAGATAATGTACAACAAATTATCCTTAGTCTTCAACAGGGAAAAATCTGATAGAATACAATAGACAACAAGTTTTAGATCAACAACTGCAGAGGAAACAACAATTCATTAGAAGAGTTAAGTAGATAATGAAATCTACTATCATCTATGAATTTAAAAGTCCATCATCGATATTTTGACCCTGTAACATCAATCAATATACATCTTGAATCAAATAGTCATCTTTGCACTACAGGCCAAAGATATTAATCAATCGGTCATGTTCATCTTAACACATGTTCATCTTCAGCACTCTACGGCCAAAGATATTCATCAAAAATCATTCATCTTTGCACTACGTGCCAAAGATATTCAAGAATATCATCATTTAGGATTGAGGATGATGAAAAATATTTTAAAGAAAATGAATCCAGTGAGACAAAAGAACAAATATTAAGGATTCATATTTTAGACAATCCACGTTCAAAAATACTCCATAATAAACTATTGTGGAGCAGAATTCAAAAAAATGAAGATCAAAACTTAGATCCAATCAAAGATAGGAACCATAACAGACAATCTTGGACACAGAAAAGAAATTTTAATTTTTCTGTGAATATTGTCGTATTCGTGAATAGTGCCGTATATATGAATAGTAACTCCGACACTAAAAGGTAGAAACTCCACAAAAAAATCATCATGCTTCGTGAATAGTACTCGTGAATAGTAACTCATGAATAGTAACTCGTGAATAGTAACTCATGAATAGTAACTACGAAATGAAAAGATCAAAATTCACAAGAAAAATCATACCAATATTACGGAATAATGATATTGAAAGAAATAATATCATTTTTTAAAAAAATAACATCTCTTACCTCAAAAGAATAGTACTTCTGGTTGTAATATCAGATATAACGCTGAAGAAAACTTGCACCGTATAGCAACACTCAAGATATCAAAATACTCACAAGAATACGCTCAATAATATAGAAAATTTTCCTTAGCCCACCACATCAAAAACACATTTTCCACACAAAAAAATGAAAAACATGTTTAAAACAACTTTTGTAACAAAATCAATTCAGACTCAATATTCCGGAACTTCAATAATTCATAATAAATAGCCCTTTTATCAGAAAAATTCAAATCTTATGTCCATTCCATAGGAAATTCCATTCTATACAACTTTGCAGAAGAAAATTTTTCCAAATTCCAAACAGAAGTTGACCGAAATCCATAAACGGGTGATTTTACAAGCTATAATCAAATTTCAGTCAAAAATAGGGTCCACAAACATGAAAAACATGTTTTTAATATTTATTGTAACAAAAATATTCTTCCTCCTCATTATTCATATATCAAACTTTCATTGCAAAAATATCACCATCATTATATTATTAAAATATAATAATATATTTAAATGAATTATTTTATCAGAAAAGATAAAATATCAATTTTCAACAATTGTCACATTAAAAATTTTCTCTATCTATATCCACATAAAATAAATATTTTCCTTATCATATAAATCAATAATTAATTATTCACAAATAATATTACAGAATCACAAAACTGACAACCAGGCCGTTCCCAAAAAAGAGGGGGTTTTCCAATAAGGATTTCTCTTTACTGGTGTAAGACCCCAACTTATTATAAATAAAATTGAATTTTCTCTATTCATTATTCTAAATTAATAAGGTGTTAATTTGATATAATGCTTTGGTTATGGGTGAAATGTGTAAATTTTACAAAATAAGCAAGTGGTTATAAAATATTCATTTTTGTCGAGGAATATTCTTTTGGTCGTGGAATATTCTTTTTGTCTGAAATATTAAATACGATTTGGTAGCGTGACCATTCGTGGGGCTCATAACAGAATAACTGTCGGAAGAAAAAAATAAGAAAGTATGAGTTTTTATAAATAACGACGTAAATGTTACCGTTAACACTATTGGAATACCTGGTGGTTAAAATACGAATACGCTATGGTCGCACAAAGAAGCATTACAGTATATACGACAAGATTATTGAATTATTGATTCACATGCGTGAAGAAGGCACTACTCAATAATTGTTACAGTGAGTTATCGCTCAATATTTTATTTTATTGATTCAATAATTCTTTGCGTTGATATTTAATATTATTGTTGTTTCAATAATTGTCATCGCACAATATTTTCCATTATCAGATCAATAATTCATATTATTTGAATAATATTATTAGATAACATTATTGACAATGTCTAGAAAGTTCTGTCTAAGGAGAGGTTTGGTCACCTAATTGCGCGCCAGTAAGGAGAAATCCTTATTGGAAACCCCCTCTTTTCTTGGGAACGGCCTAGTTGTCATAATTGTGATTCTGTAATATTATTTGTGAATAATTAATTATTGATTTATATGATAAAGAAATATTTATTTGACGTGGATATAAATGATGGATTTATTTATTTTATGTGCTTATAAATGAAGGAATTAATGCTGAGGTGTTTTATCAGTATATTTGTCGGAATGGAGGTATTAAAAATCATCCGTTTGTGGATTTCAGATATTTTTGATTTAGAATTTGGAGAAACTCAAAGCTACAAAGTTGTAGAGAATTCGATTTCAGGCTGAATGGATATAAAATTCGTATTTTTCTGATAAACGGACTATTTTCTATGAATTACTGAAGTTTCAGAAAAATAAAATAATTTTTATTAAATTATGGGTGGGACCCACTTTTTGGTTGGTGTTGAATACACATGTGGGCTGCTGATTTTTTTGTCAAAGATGGTTGCTAGCTTGCATGCGTAGGAAATGAGAATTGAAATAGACGCTTAGGTTAGAATTGAAAATCACACCAGAAACAAGTTTTCTTTATCTCTAGATTATCAAGCGTATTTTTGTGAGTAATTTGATACTTTAAGAGTTGTTGTTCGGTACAAGTTTTCTTCTGCTTTCTATCCGATATTCCGATCAGAAGTACCGTTATTTTGAGGTAAGGGATGTTATTTTGTTCTTAAATGATATTATTTTCTTCAATATCATTATGCCAAAATATGGTGAACTTTTAATTAAATTTGGAACTTTTGTGTAGATTGAAAGTTATTTATTCACGATACTATGACTATTCACCAAAAAATAAAAATTTCCTTTTATCCAAGATGTCTATTATGGTTACTATCTTTGATTGTATCCATGTTTTGATCTTTATTTTGAGTTCTGCTTCAAAATTGGTTATTATGAAGTATTATTGATCTTGGATAAACTGTTATACGAATCCCTAATATTTGTCCTTTTGTCTCACTGGATTCGTTTTTTTTAAAATATTTTTCATCATCCTCAGCCCTAAATGATGATATTACTGAATATATTTGGCCTTTAGTGCAAAGATGAATGATTAATTGATGAATATCTTTGGTCCGTAGTGAAAAGATGAACAGTGTTGAGAGATGAACATGACCAATCTGGTGATATAAAATGAATATCTTTGGCTGTAGTGTAAAGATGAATATTTGATTAAAGATGTATATTGATTGTTGTTACGAGGATAAAATATTAATGATGAACTTTTAAATCTTAGGAGATAGTAGAATTCATTCTCTACGTGACTCTTCTAATGGATTTCCGCTTCATTGCAGTAATATTGATCTAAAACTTGTTATCTATTATATTCTATCGATTTTTCCTGTTGAAGACTAATGATAATTTGTTGTATATTATTTTAGTCATAATATTCTTTCTTTGGGCTAGTTGAGCTCACCTTTTCCTTTTGTTTCATTTTTTTCTTCTCGTGAGTCGGTAACATAGCAGGATCGAAGTCTGGGTATGGAGTAATGGTTCTAGAAAGATGTTTTAGCAAAATCCTCACTATTTCTATAAAATAGTATATGAATAATTGTAATAAGGACTTATTTGAATGTTGATATTGTCTAGAAGACAATATTTGTATTTAAACTCATAGTATGTGTTGTCATATTTTGCACGACAATTGTATTATTGAAGTTGTAGTTTGCTTTCTTGCATCATGTATTTTGGCGACTCGTAATGGGTGTTTTATACCTATTTTGGGGTGTCAGTTTGGTATCAAAGCTTAGGGATATGGTCTCTGGCGGAGATCGGGGAATAGAACTAGGAGGAGAGATGAGTAAATCCTTCGCTAAAGTGTGTCTATCTAAGCTTATTTGTTGGTCGGTCATAATATAGGGATATTATGTGATTTGTTAATTTGTTTAATTAACCCTTGTTTTATGGTAGTATTTAAGAATGGCTGTTGAGAACGTTAACAATGGAGTGTATGAGACTGTGGAACAACCTGTAGTCACAAACCAGGAGAACGTGCAACAGGAAGGCAATATTCCTCCTGTAACCAATGCTACCGAGCAAACGATGAATGATGGAATGCTTAGGAGCTTTTTGCAGTTCATGCAAAATCAGACGAGGGAGACTCGTGTACAAAATACGGGTGGAAGTGATGGCAACACGCGATCTGTCACAGCCAAGCAGTTCAAGGAGTTGGGACCACCAGATTTCTGGGGAAAGCCCGATCCAATTAAGGCGAAAACATGGGTCAAGCAAATTACCAAGATATTCGATGTCTTGGGATGCACGGAGGAACAGAAGGTTCCATTCGCCACCTTTTGTTCCGTGGTGAGGCATATTCTTTGGTGGGAATCGTGAAGTTGCACTCCGGTACCACCACACTTAATATGTCTTGGGAAAGATTTTGAATCGTTCAATGACAAGTACTTTCACGAAAGTATTCGCTATATGAAGGAGGTAGAGTTTATTAGACTGGAACAGAACAACATGACGGTGTCTCAGTACGAGGCAAAGTTCGCGGAGTTATCCAGGTTTGTACCTCATTGGGTGGAGAATGAGGAACGTATGACACGGATGTTTCTGAGAGGTCTAAAACCCGAGATTCGTCAATACCTTATCTCTCATAAATTTTCTCTGTATTCAGATGTTGTCAATAGGACTCAATTACTAGGGCGAGATAATGAGTATACTAAACTGAGGGATCACAACCAGGGTCATACCGTTGACAGCAATCATCAGAGCGATGATAACCAGCAAGGAGGGAAGAATACGGACAAAAGCGGTAACCACTCGGGTCGTAATCGTGGCTATGATAATAGAAGAGGTGAGTCTAGTGGAAATTTCAAAAAAAGGAGATTCAACAATGACAAGAAGACATCAGCAGCAGGACCAGCACCAACAACAAATTCTAGAGGAGGAGAACGACCGCCAGTTAGATGTTACAAATGCGGGAAAGAAGGACATATCGGCCCAAACTGCCCACAACAATCCAATGTATGTTATAACTTTGGAAAGGAAGGTCACATAGCTAGGGATTGTTCTATAGCAAAACCAAGTTCAGCGGGGATGGTGACTCCAAGGGTTGTCCCGGATAAGTCGTAATCAGCGGTTCCTGGAAGAGCTTTTGTTGTGTTTGGCCAAAACATGAGGAACCCAAATGAGGTGATCACGGGTAAGCTAATCTTGAATTCTTGCGAAGTTTATACTTTACTAGATACCGGTTCTACCCATTCTTTTATCTCTCCTGCTTGTGCTCAACGTTTAAACTTGACTCCGGAGAAATTAGACTTTAACTTATCTGTTGAAACTCCGTTGGGTGAAACCTTCGTTACATCTACAGTTTATAAATCTTGCATGATCCAAGTTGGCACTATCACATTACCTGTTGATCTTATCTCTTTAAAGATACTTGCTTTTGATGTGATTTTAGGAATTTATTGGTTAACCACTCACCATGCCAAAATTGATTATTTTCATAAGGTTGTTAGTTTTCATATTCCTAACCAACCTCTTATGCGAATTCAAGCAAATAAACCACTAAAATCAGTCACTGTCATATCAAGCCACAAAGCTATTCGTTTATTGAAAAATGGATGCCAAGCTTTCTTAGCCCATGTTATGGATTTGAATAAAGACAAGTCAGATTTGGATAATATTTCTGTTGTTAGAGAATTTCCTGATGTATTTCCTTAAGAACTTCCCGGTCTACCCCCAGAACGTGATGTTAAATTCTTTATTGACCTTGAACCGTGTACAAAACTCATTTCTAAAATCCCATATCGAATGGTTCCTATTGAACTTCAGGAGTTAAAGGTCCAACTACAAGAGTTGTTAGACATCGGTTTCATTCATCCTATGACATCTCCTTGGGGTGCTCCTGTTTTATTCGTAAAAAAGAAAGACAGGAGTATGAGACTTTGTATTGACTACCGAGAATTAAACCATGTCACCATCAAGAATAGGTCCGCTACCTCGCATTGATGACCTGTTCGACCAGTTACAAGGAGCACAATTCTTTTCAAAGATCGATCTTCGTTCTGGATATCATCAGCTGAAGATTAAAACTGAGGATATTCCAAAGACTGCCTTTATAACTCGGTACGGGCATTATGAATTCTTAGTCATGTCTTTTAGATTGACTAATGCTCCTGCTGCTTTCATGGATATGATGAACCGTATATTCAAGGAATATTTGGATCAGTTCGTTGTTGTCTTTATTGATGACATCCTCATCTATTCCAAAGCCGTGAAGATCATGAGCACCATTTGAAGCTGATACTTGAAAGACTTCGTAAAAATAAGCTTTATGCCAAGCTAAAGAAATGCGAGTTCTGGCTTGAGGAAGTAGCATTCCTTGGGCACGTGGTGTCAAAACATAGAGTATTTATTGACCTGGCAAAAATTGAAGTAATACAAAGTTGGGAGCAACCAAAGTCGGTGGATCAAGATGCAGCGACTTTCTCGGGCTTAAATTGGTTATTATCGGAGATTCATGGAAGGATTTTCTCGAATCGCCATCTGATTAACTTAGCTGACTCGGAAAGATACAAAATTTGTATGGAGCGAAGAATGCGAGAAGAGTTTCCAAGAGCTCAAGAGGAGACTCATTTCAGCACCTGTTCTGGCAATACCATCTGATTCGGATGGATTTGTTATCTACAGTGATGCTTCAGGCAAAGGGTTAGGATGTGTTCTTATGCAACATGGGAAAGTCATAGCCTATGTCTCGTGACAACTCAAAGAATATGAGAGGAATTATCCTACTCATGATCTGGAGTTGGCAGCAGTCATATTCGCGTTGAAAATTTGGAGACACTACTTGTATGAGGAGAAAGTGGAGATTTATACGGACCATAAAAGCCTCAAATATTTCTTCACCCAAAAGGAACTCAACATGCGGCAACGACGTTGGCTCGAGCTGTTGAAAGATTACGATCACACTATTCAATATCATCCTAGAAAAGCGAACGTAGTAGCTGACGCATTGAGTAGAAGATCATATGCGAGTACGAGTACGAGTGCGATATTGTCAACACAAAGACCCATTTTGTATGACTTGCAAAGGATGGAGATAGAATTAAAGACTCCATGGACCCACATGATGATGGCGAATATACGAGTAGAACCGACTTTAATCGATAAAGTTAAATTTCGCTTCAAGCTACGGACAAGGGTACGTCGCGTATGAAGAAGAAAGTGCAAGAAGGAGCTATTCTAGAAGCAAGAATCGATGAAGAAGGAATACTTTGAGTCAACTCTAGACTTTGCGTTCCTAACGATTCTGACTTAAAGCATAGAATCATGATGGAGGCACACCACACCCCGTTTGCAATACATCCTAGGAGTACCAAAATGTATCATGATATTCGACATACATTTTGGTGGAACAATATGAAGAGAGAGATCGCGGAGTTTATCTCGAGGTGTTTAACTTGTCAACGTGTAAAGGCAGAGCATCAAGTGCCAAAAGGTCCATTGAAACCACTTGAGATTCTGAAATGGAAGTGGGAACACATTACCATAGATTTCGTTACAGGTCTTCCCAACGTTTCTCAAGGCATAGATGCGATTTGGGTTATTGTTGATAGATTAACCAAGCCTGCTCATACCTTGAACGTCTTGCTCGTATGTACGTGAATGAGATTGTGAGATTGCATGGCATGCCAGTATCTATAGTTTCAGATCGTGACCCAAGATTCACTTCAAGATTTTGGGTTAGCCTACAGAAAGCTATGGGCACGAATTTACGATTCAGTTCAGCATACCATCCTCAAACGAACGGGCAATAGGAAAGGACTATTCAAACCCTTGGAGATCTATTAAGACTATGTGTCCTAGACTTCAAAGGGAGTTGGGATAAGTATTTACCATTGGTGGAATTCTTCTACAACAACAGTTATCAAGCAAGTAAAGGCATGGCTCCATTTGAGGCGTTGTATGGATGAAAGTGTCATTCTCCAGTATGCCGGGACGAGGTGGGAGAAGCAATGTTGTTGGGACCAGAATTAGTCCGCATGACTACAGAAAAGATCTAAATGATTCGACAACGTATTCAAACCTCACAAGATCGACAAAAGAGTTATGCTGATCTTCATCGAAAGGACGTGAAATTTAATATTGGGGATCATGTATTATTACGTATTGCTCCATGGAAGGGAGTTACAAGATTTGGAAAGAGAGGAAAGCTCAATCCAAGGTTTATTGGTCCATTTGAGATTCTTGACCGAATAGGAAATGTGGCCTATAGACTCGCGTTACCTCCAAGTATGTCTCGTGTTCACAATGTTTTTCACATATCTATGCTTCGTAAATATGTAAAAGACCCAAACCACATTATTGTGTTAGAACCAGACGAGATAGCCGAAGATTTAACGTACAAGGAGGTACCTGTTAAGATCTTGGATAGGAAAGAGCATGTCCTACTCACCAAGGTTATACCACAAGTTAAGGTTTTGTGGAGGAACCATGCTATTGAGGAAATGACCTGGGAGTTGGAATCAGAAATGAAAGCGAGGTACCCTCACCTGTTCGAAACACCAGGTATGTATGTTAATTTCGAGGACGAAATTTTATAAGGAGGGGAGGTTGAAAGACCCCAACTTATTATAAATAAAATTGAATTTTCTCTATTCATTATTCTAAATTAATAAGGTGTTAATTTGATATAATACTTTGGTTATGGGTGAAATGTGCAAATTTTACAAAATAAATAAGTGGTTATAAAATATTCATTTTTGTCGAGAAATATTCTTTTGGTCGTGAAATATTCTTTTTTGTCGGGAATATTAAATGCATTTACCAGCTGCATACCATTCGTGGGGGCTCATAATGTAAAAACCGCCGGATGAAGAAAACGACAAGTATAAGTTTTTATAAATGACGGCGTAATTGTTACCGTTAAAACTATTGGAATACCTGGTGGTTAAAATACAGTAATACGCGGTGGTTGCACAAGAAGACACCAGATTGAATAAGATTATTGAATTATTGATTCATGCGTAGCAAGAAGGCACTACTCAATAATTGTTACAAAGTGAATTCTTTATTCAATATTTTATTTTATTGATTCAATAATTGTTTGCGTTGATATTTAATATTATTGTTGTTTTAATAATTGTCACCGCACAAGATTTCCCATTATCGATCAATAATTCATATTATTTGAATAATATTATTAGATAACATTATTGGCAATGTCTAGAAAGTTACATCAAGGAGAGGTTTGGTCATCTAATTGCACGCCAGTAAGGAGAAATCCTTATTGGAAAGCCCCCTCTTTCCTGGGAACGGCCTGGTTGTCATAATTGTGATTGTGTAATATTATTTGTGAATAATTAATTATTGATTTATATGATAAAGAAATATTAATTTGATGTAGATATAAATGATGGATTTATTTATTTTATGTGGTTATAATTGAAGGAATTAATGATGAGGTGTTTTATCAGTATTTTTGTCGGAATGGTGGTATTAAAAATCATCAGTTTGTGAATTTCGGATATTTTTGGTTTGGAATTTGAAGAAACTCAAAGCTACAAAGTTGTAGATAATTCGATTTCAGGCAAAATGGAAATAAAATTCGTATTTTTCTGATAAACAGGCTATTTTCTATGAATTACTGAAGTTTCAGAAAAATAAAATAATTTTTATTAAATTATGGGTGGGACCCACTTTTTGGTTGGTGTTGAATACACATGTGAGCTGCTGATTTTTTTGTCAAAGATGGTTGCTAGCTTGCATGCGTAGAAAATGAGAATTAAAATAATATTATTTTATTATTTTAGTCTCCTATGGCGTTCTAGCATTTTTCTATAAATAGACGCTTAGGTTAGAATTGAAAATCACACCGTAAACAAGTTTTCTTTTCTCTAGATTATCGAGTTTATTTTTGTGAGTATTTTGATACTTTGAGAGTTGGTGTTCTACAGATAAGTTTCCTTCGCTTTCATCCAGATATTAGATCGTAAATCTAGTTATTTTGAGGTAAGGGATGTTATTTTCTTCTTAAATGATATTATTTTCTTCAATATCATTATGTCGAAATATTGGTGAACTTTTTAATCAAATTTAGAACTTTTTGTGTTTGGATTACTATTCACGTATACGGCACTATTCACCAAAAAATGAATTTTTTCCTTTTTGTCCAAGATGTCTATTATGGTTACTATCTTTGATTGTATCCATGTTTTGATCTTTATTTTGAGTTCTGCTTCACAATTGGTTATTATGAAGTATTATTGATCTTGGATAAACTGTTATACGAATCCCTAATAATTGTCCTTCTGTCTCCCTAATATTGATTTTGTCCTTCTGGCGCGCAATTAGGTGACCAAACCTCTCCTTAGACAGAACTTTCTAAACATTTCCAATAATATTATCTAATAATATTATTCCAATAATATGAATTATTGATCTGATAATGAAAAATACTGTGCAGTGACAATTATTGAAACAAAAATAATATAAATTATCAACGTAGCAATTATTGAATCAATAGAATAAAATATTGAGCAGTAATTATCGTAACAATTATCGAAAAGGCCTTCTTACGTAAGAATCAATAATTGGTGCAATACTGGTGTGCCATCGTGTTTTAACCACGGATATTTTAACAAAGATAATCTTGAATAACTACACGCTCGTTATTTATAAACAACTTATACTTGTCGCTTTCTTCATCCAATCGCTTCAGTTATGGGGGCCCACACATTAGTGTTGCTACTGTCGCATTTAATATTCCCCGACAAAGAAGAATATTCCACGACCAAACGAATATTTCCCGACAACAATGAATATTTTATAACCACTTGCTTATTTAAAATATTTGTGCATTTTACCCACAACTAACCACATTAATCAAATAAACCCTTACTATTTCAAAATAATAAATAAAGGAAATTCTATTTTATTAAATAAAAAAAAAATCGAGGTCTTACAATATGACTTAAGTGTATACGTGTAACCATATGACTTAAGCATACTAGCTAGTAAGCATATAAATTGAGCATACTTGTAAGCATATGATTAGCTCGTTAATATAGTACCATGTTCGCAACTACCCGACCAAAATAAATTCGCCAGAGTCTCCCTTATAATATGAACTAGCCACATGCACGACGACATGCATATATGGTCATTTCTAGGCACCCAACACACAAACCAAGAGAAATATACAAGGTGATGTTTGAGTATTTGATATTCAATTATATATTGGGATTTTATTTTGTATCTCTGCAATACTTTCAAGATTATTCATAGATTAATTAAGATGATTATTATATTATTATATTTTCGTTTATCAGTCTTATTTTATGATTAAGTTATGAAAGATCTTGTATTTCTCATGGTTAAAGGTAGGTTCCACCTGTTTAGCAGTCTTATTTTATAACTAAGAATTAAATTAATGATTATGTCATTATTATGATTCTGTTATATATGGTTATGTTAGGAAAGCTTATTGTTAAGAAAACTAGGAAGTGTCTAAGAGGACTTACACTAATTATGTAACTAAGGCTGCTGAGATCTTTGACTACTTGCTGAAAATTAATTCAATTAAGACGTAACAAATAAAGAAATTAATTGAAGAAATTATAAGTAGCTTATTGTTTGTCTTGCGCACGAATTACCCGGAGAATATCACTATTCCTGAGGATCAACTACTACTTGAAGGAACTAAAGACGACGGTCAACAAGGAAGCAAAATTAATGTGATAGGTAGCTAGCAAAGTAATATGCTCTGCCGAAACAGTTTCGAATCTATACACCAATAAGATTTTTACTTTGAAACAGACTTCCAGCCACACTTACAATATGAAGGATACCTTACTCACTACAGTACCATGTATACTCAATAACATATAGAGTATACTCACTACAATACCATGCACCAATATGATTAATGTGATAGGTAGCTTATACAAAACATTTCATGTACTCTATAACATATATGAAGAATACCTTACTCACTACAGTTGTGACGCCCACAAAATAGGTATACATCATCCATTCTGAGTTGTCAATACATGGTACAGAAACAATTACAACTTTATTAATACAACAGTAAAACTGTGAGTTTAAATACAAATATTATCTTCTAAACAATATCTATACCCAAATAAATCCTCATCACAATTATTTATACATTATTTTACAAAAATGGTGAGGACTACTAAACAACTCTCTCTATAACCATCATTCCATACCCCCGAGCTGCACTGCGCTTACATTCTCGCCTTTACGAGAAGAAAAATGGATCAAAAAGGAAAAGGGTGAGCTCAACTAGTCCAGTAAAGAACATTATGACTAAGATAATATAAAATAAATTATCGTTAGTCTTCAACAGGAAAAAATCTGAGAGAATATAATAAACAACAAGTTTTAGATAAATATTCGCAGCAGAAAATAATAATTCATAGAAGATTTACGTAGAGAATGAAATCTACTAATATCTATGAATTTAACAGTCCATCAACAGTATTTTTATCCCTGAAACATCAATCAATACACATCTTGAATCATATATTCATCTTTGCACTACAAGCCAAAGATATTCATCAGTTGGTCATGTTCATCTCAACACCTGTTCATCTTTGCACTACGGCCAAAGATATTTATAATAAAATCAACCATCTTTGCACTACAGGCCAAGGATATTCATAATAAAATCAACCATCTTTGCACTACAGGCCAAAGATATTCAGTAACATCATCATTTAGGACTGAGGATGATGAAAAATATTTTAAAGAAAATGAATCAAATTGAAACAAAAGAACAAATATTAAGGATTAGTACTTTAAACAATCCGAAGTTCAAAATACTTCATAAATAATCATACTGAAGTAAAATTCAAGAATGATTAAAACATGGATACAAACAAAGCTAGTATCCATAATAGATATTTTGGACGAAAAAAAAAAATTTTATTTTTCGATGAATAGTGCCGTATACATGAATAGTGCCGTATACGTGAATAGTAATCCCGACACAAAAAGTTCCAAATTTGATTAAAAGTTCAAACCAATATTACGGCATAATGATATTGAAGAAAATAATATCATTTTAAAAAAAATTATATCCTTTACCTCGAAAGAATAGTACTTCTGGCTGGACTACTGAATAAAGTGCTGAAGAAACTTACACCGTATAGCAACACTCAAAGTATCAAAATACTCACAAGAATACGCTCAATATATAGAGAGATAAAAAGAGAG
Organism: Panax ginseng; assembly: GCA_020205605.1. Classification (NCBI taxonomy): domain Eukaryota; kingdom Viridiplantae; phylum Streptophyta; class Magnoliopsida; order Apiales; family Araliaceae; genus Panax; species Panax ginseng. Next base: position 11,164,245 of record CM035128.1, on the reverse strand, counting down.
AAAACTTCAATTTCTGGTGTAATTTTCAATTCTAACCTAAGCACCCTATTTATAGGAAAATGCTTAGAACACCAAAACAGAATATTTAATAAAATATTATAATAATTACAAAATTTTTCTACGCCCACTTTTACTAATTGAACTCAGCACTTTGCACATGTTTGTGTAGCCCACCAAACACAAAAAACATTTTTCTTATAACTTTGTAAGAAAATCAATTATTTTGGAATTTCAAAACTTCAATAATTCATAATAAATAGCCCTTTTATCAGAAAAATTCGAACAACATGTCCGTTCCATAGGAAATTTCATTTTCTATAACTTTGTAAGTTTAAGTTTTTCCAAATTCCAAACAGAAATTGACCGAAATCCACAAACAAGCGATTTTATAGGCTATAATCAAATTTCAGTCAAGAAATGGGGTTCACAAACATGAAAAATATGTTTTAAATATTTTTAGTAACAAAAATACTCCTCCTCCTCATATACTCATATATCTTACATTCATTGTAAAAATATCACCATTATTATATTATTAAAAATATAATAATATATTTAAATAAATTATTTTATCAGAAAAAGATAAAATATTTATTTTCAACAATTGTCACATTAAAAATTTTCTCCATCTATATCCACATAAAATTAATATTTTCCTCATCATATAAATTAATAATTAATTATTCATAAATAATATTACAGAATCACAATACTGACAACCAGGCAGTTCCCAGGATAGAGGGGGCTTTCCAATAAAGATTTCTCCTTACTGACGCACAATTAGATGACATAACCTCTCCTTAGACAGAACTTTCTAGACATTGCCAACAATGTTATCCAATAATATTATTCAGATAATATGAATTATTACTCCGATAATAGAAAATACTGTGTAATGACAATTATTGAAACAACAGTAATATAAAATATCAATGCAACAATTATTGAATCAATAAAATAAAATACTGAACAGTAATTACTGTAACAATTATTGAGTAGTGTCTTCTTACGTAAGAATCAATAATTGGTGTAATACAGTGTGTTGGTGTGTTTTAACCACCGAGTATTTCAACAGTATTAACGGTAACAACTACGCCGTTATTTATAACTAACTTATTCTTGTCGTTTTCTTCATCCAATCGCTTTCCGTTAGGGGGCCCACACAAGGCTGCGCCGTCGTACGAATATTCCCTGATAGTAAGAATATTCAACGACCAAACGAATATTCCACAACAACAATGAATATTTTATAACCACTTGTTTATTTGAAATATTTACGCATTTTTACCCATAGCTAACCACATTAATCAAATCAACCCTTACTATTTCAAAATAATAAATAGAGGAATTTAAATTTCATTTATTAATAATTTGGAGACTTACAACAGTACCTCAATTGCTCATTTTAATCTTGACAGTTCTATGAAACATACAATCAAACATGTCATATATAGGCACAAACTTTATGGACAAACTTCATAAACCTTTGCACATGTTTTAAACCACATTCTCCTCCCTTATTTCTCCTAATAACAACTAAACTCCATCTAACATAAAACCCAATTAGAATAATTATAATACTCTAAAAATTATATAAAACAGTTAATTTTTGCTTCAAAAATCAAGATTTAAAACCTATCTTGCGTTAACAATTTAATAAGCTGAAATTGACACTTATGATTCAGTTAGAACCCCTTCTTTTTGTTGCCTTGCTATCCAAATTTAACATGGGCCAGTCTATACTGCTATCAAGTTTGTTATACTATCACTATCACTATCACTAGCACTAACACAACAATGGTAAGCAAACAATAATAATCAAATTCTATTTGTGGAGTAATTATGATACTAAAAACAAATTACAACAAAAACCTAAACGAATTACCCAATACCCAGATTAGGGTTACCAGATTTGATGACAAAAACCTACTTTAAAACAAAAACAAATTACCCAATTCGATAGGTGACTAAACAAATTACCCAATACACACCAGATGCATTAATAATCGCGCTAAATCCAAAGAATTCACATACAATTTCAAACACGATTCAAGAAATTACAATGAATGAAGATAAATACCTATTTAGAAGATTCTTCTTCCTCTCCCCCCTTTCTCCCTCTTTGAAACCCAACTCGTTTAAAAATTTTGATCTCCTTAGGCGTGGCGGTGGTAGGTGGTGTGAAAGGTGGTGGTGGCATGACAACTCCTCTTCCTCTCCCCCCCTTTCTCCCTCTTCTCTCTATTTTGGGGCTCCCTCTTTTTTTTTCTTCTCTGCTCAGGTCGGCGAATGCCCGATCATTGGTCAACGATTTTAATGACATGGACTCATCAAAGAATGGGATGCGATTCATTGATTATAAAATGATCATAAAAAAACTACGCTACCAACATTTTCTCGCCAAATTTTGGGTGGAAAATTTATTCTAATGACCGATCAATGATCGCGATTTGATTGTTGATATATCAATCTTACTAGAATATATGTTGATCGCTGATATCGGTCGCTATTAAGAATATCAGTGATCGGATATGCGGTCGCTGATAGACCTTTTTCTTGTAGTGTAATTGAAAAAATTGAGAAGATAATCCTCAAAGTGAAAAAAATTAAAAGTTTAATCCCTTAATTAAAAAAATTTAAAAGACAATCCCCAAAATGATCAAAAAATTAAAATTTCAAGAGTATTAATCCATATTTACGTCAAAAATTAATTAGAATCATATTACTCGTAAAACACAAATCAATCAAAATACAACTATATATATATATATATATATAATTTAGATTGCTTGGAATCAGGATCGAGTACACTACAAAAAAATAGGTCATGGCGGCGATAAGATCATTAGCGACGGCGATATCCCGTCATAATAACCTTATTCTCGATGGCAGATAATTGTCGCTAATGATGGCCCCGTCAAGAATGACCCTTCCCGAGCCTAGATTTGGTGGGAATTTTTTGGCGGTGATGGGAAAAGGACATAAGCGACGGCATGTGCCGCTTCAGATTGAAATTAATCGTCGAGAATGGGTTTTATTTAATTTCGGTAACTTAGATTTTTTTCATTCTCATTGTTCATTTCTCCTTTCTCCTTCCTCGCCATTGTCGCCAATCGCTCGCTTCTGCTCCGTCGCCCATTTGGTGCTCTCTCTTCGCAATCGCCACCTCTCTTCCCGTTGTCATCTCTCGACTGAGCAAGGTAATGTCTTCCCAATTTCAATTTTCCCCCAAATATAACCTAATAATCTCTTCATCTACAATTTCACTCTATTTTCCCCAAATATCAATTGCATTGCAGTGTATTACTATTTCAAATGTTTGCTAGTTTACATGAAAATTTTAAGTCAGAATATTACAGTGTATTTGCAATGTACAAGACCTTACTGCAATTTCAAATGTTTGCAAGTTTAATTTACATAAAAATTATATTGCAGTGTATGTATATATATTGCAGTGTATAAATTGCTCAAACTCCATTGCATCTCGGCGCTTTTTCTTTTCGGTCTTATGATATCTTTATTTGTTTGATTTTCACTTTGAGTCCATTGTTTAATTTTCTTAATTCCATTACAGCTGCTTTCATGATTTCTTATGTTATGTTAGGATAAACAGCATAATGGGGGAAGTGGAATTTTTATATGCAAACTTGAGGTCACATAGAGAATAAGATATAGTATTATTTAAGTAACTAACCCACCCCCTACTTTATCATTACTTATTTAAGATTTATTAAAAGTATTTTTTTCAATATTTATTCTTAAATATAGTTAGTGTTTAGGTTAGTGGTGGTGACATGGTATTGAAATTATATTATTATATTAAACGATATTATGTCATTTTGTTAAACGCATGATGTTATTTCAGTTAAACGTATCATGATGCTAAAGCACGATCTTTATTCGGTCTTACGATATCTTTATTTGCTTAATATTACTAATCATAGATGTGCAATCTTTGTAATATTTTTTTCTTTCCATTTTAGGTTTGTGTGGCTATTTTGTTCTTGCTTTTGTTAATGTGACTTGTGAGAACCATGTGAGTTAGTGGATCGAAGCTGTGGTTATTATTATTTTTAATAAATTGGTCAATATCCTAATTTTACCAACAAAAAGAGTTTCATATACTCTGTTTTTTCATAATTTTTATTGTATTAATAGTACTACAAAGTGACATATTGTTCTCAAGTTTTGTCATGCCATTATCATTAGCATTCCACCACTCCTAAATTGACAATTTATTAATTTTAAAAAATAAATAAATATACATTTTAAAAAAAGATTACTATCTTAGAAATTATATTGCAGCGTATAAATTGTTGTTGTGGGGTGGGTTGGGCTGTGGGTGAGTTTTAAAAAAGTTTAATAATAGTTTGTGACCTGATAAAAAGCTAGTATTCTTTTTGTTATACAAAAATAATCCTTACTTTGACACGTGCATATTTTCATATAGTTTAGGAAGATTAGAAACCCGTTTGAGATTCACTTAGTAGGAGTGAATCTCAAATAGTCCCCGTTTTGGGATCGCTTCTTGTATGTTTCGATCCCACTTTAGGTTTGTTAACGACTTGAGCACGTCTTTATATTTTTAGAATTTTGGTCAATATATATCTCTTGGCGTTCTTGGTACACATATTTAGACTACGATGTGTTAGTCTATTTTGTGTACTTGAAGACCATGGGGAGGTGCTGCCGAAATTTCAGAAAAATTTAAAGATGTGTTCAAGTTGTTGGCATCGATGAGGCGACACATCCGGAATGGGATAAGCTGACGACTCGTTAGAGTGGGAGATGAAGTTAGAAAACTCATAAGCTTGCATATACATTAACATGGAGACTTGACTTGATTATGTTTGTCTAACTTTCCATATATATAGCAGAGAGTTGTCCAAGATGTCTGTTGATCGAAGTTGGATGGAACGTAGGGTAGCCATTGATAAGAGTGGGCTTAGCTCTGAGTACCATAGTGGGGTTGAACAGTTTCTCAATTTCGCGTTTGACCAAGTCAGCGGCAATGAGATTAGATGGCCTTGTAAGAGGTGTGTGAATGAAGTGTGGAAGGAAAGGAGTGATGTCATATGCGACTTATTTGCGTATGGGTTCAAGCAGGATTATACGACATGGATCTATCATGGGGAAACCTGGTTGGATGAACATGAATCAGAACCAGAATCTAGAGGTGACAAAACCTTTGATTGTCTTAACATGATAATCGGTTCTTTGGTTCATACTTTCGATTGGAATCTGAGACGGGGATGATGATGGCGTCGAGCGAAGCAAGAGCCGAACGACGGGCTAAGGGTTTTATGAGTTATTGCATGAAGAAATGACGCCATTGTATGTATGGCATGAAAAGCACACCGTCTTATCTGCCGTGACTAAGTTTTTACACTTCAAGAACGAGCATGATTGTAGCGATAGGTTTTAATGAACTGTTAAGCATTGTGAAGGAGTGCTTACCTGCAGGCAATAAGTTACCGGAGTCGTACTATGATGTGAAAAAATGGTCAAAAGGCTCAATCTAGGGTATGGGAATATTGATGCTTGTGAGAATGATTTTATGTTGTATTACGGTGATGTTAATAAAGATAAGAGGTCGTGTGATATTTGTGGTACAAGTAGATACCGTGAATAGCGCAAGAAAAAGGGAAAAGAAGTGCCGAGAAAGATCTTACGTTACTTTCCTATTGCCCCGAGGCTTCAGCGGTTGTTCATGTCAACACATACCGTCGAGGATATGAGGTGGCACTCTACACGGGACATAGTCGAAGGTCAACTGACGCACCCGACAGATGGGTTTGAGTGGAAAAATTTTGATAACAAGCCCCCCTCGTTTGCTGAAGAGGTTCGCAATGTTAGGCTTGGACTTGCTACGGATGGGTTTAATCCATTTAACGGGCCTTACACAAAGCTCTACTCAACTTGGCCGGTGATTATTGTGGTGTATAACCTCCCGCCTTCGATGTGCATGAAAGATCCCTACATGTTCATGCCTTTACTGATTCCGGGTGATAAGAGTCCGAGTAAAGACATCAATGTATACCTCGGTAGTTAGTTGATGAGTTAAAGATGTTGTGGGAAAAAGGGTTCAAACTTATGATGTATCTCTTAAGCGAACTTTGACATGAGGGCGCCATTGTGGACAATAAATGACTTCGGCATTAGGAATGATCGGTGGATGGTTGACTCACGAGAGCTTGTCATGTCCCCATGCGTATGGGGTCGATTAAAAGGCATGCGGCTCAAACATGGGGAAAATGAGTTTCTTTTCAACATCCGATAGTTTTTTTGCCGATTAAACATCGTTATCGGCGGACGGATGAGTAGACAATTCAATCAAAAAAATAGAAACGTCAATTTACGGGCGCGTCTTTTCCGGGTCGGCAGGTGTTGAGTTGGATTAGTCATTTGAAGTTTCCACCTCCGGGGAAGAATCACAGATTAGAGCGAGCTTATGGTTACGATAAGGTTCCAATGGACACACAGATCCATGTTCTTTCGACCGCCTTTATTGGGATACACTCTGCATCCGCTATTGTATAGATCCGATGCATACCAAGAAGAAGAGCGTGATTTGATAACATTTTTTATCTGATCCTAGATGTCGTTGGTAGAACAAAGGACAACAACAAGTCGAGGCTTGATTTGGTAGAAATGAACATTAGGGAAGATCTGGGTCATGATCGGGAGGGTAGTAAGATGGTAACGCCTAAAATTTGAATATACTTTGACGAGAGAGGAAGTTGATATTGATATGTAATTGGATCGATGGATTTGAAGCTCCCGAAGGATATTCTTCAAATATAGCAAGGTGTTGTAAAGTCGAAGAGTTGAAGTTTGAGGTCTCAAAAGTCATGATTATCACGTATTCATGCGAAGTTGATCCACGTGGCATTTATCGATTTATTACCGAAATGAGTGGTTGAAGCTTGTGAGCTTTTAATTTCTTGAGAGATCTATGCTTGGCAGAGCTTTAGCTCAAAGACATAGATAAAATGGAGATGAAAGATAGTGGAAATAATGTGCAAGTTAGAAATGATCTTCCCCCCATCATTTTTTGATTCAATGGAGCATTTGCCTATTCACTTGCCATACGAAGCTAAGTTTGGCGGTCCCGTACAATATTGATGGATGTATCCATTTGAGAGGTAATGACATTAATGTTTTTAATACGGTAAAATTTTCATTCTTTTTTGCTAATCTATATATCACATAGGTATATGCGACGTCTAAAGCACAAGGTAAAGAATAGAGCCCGTGTAGAGGGGTCAATTGCTAAAAGTTATGTTATTAAGGAACTTGTTAATTTTTGTTCATTGTACTTTGAGCCGAATGTTCAGACGAAGCATAATCGCTTGCGTCGAAATTAGGCTGTTGCGCACGAGGAAAATAGAGAATTAACGGACTTTAGTCATCCTGTACACCCATTCGGTGGTAAAAAAAGGCACTTCTTGACCGATAGTGAGTATGCAGCTGCCACATTATATGCACTTGTCAACATGAATGAAGTAGCGCCATACATTATGTAAGTAATCATAACTATATATGTCTGGTATAATTGTGTCAAGTTCCTTTATAAACACATTGAGTATATAAACGTCTTTGCTTGATCATAATATGATCTTTCAAATCGTGAAACGAATCCGAGTATATCGGACGGGTATTTGCAAAATTTGAGAAATGAAGAATTTGTGCAATGGTTTAAATATCATGTAAGTTTAACCTTTACAAGTTCAATGAATCTACCATCATAGATTTATTCTTATGGCGTAATTAACTTTAGAATATGTAATGTTAATGTACATTAGGTCCTCACAGATGAGTTAGCTGACAATCGGCTAAAGCTTATAGCCGATGGCCCTGAAAGATCTATAGATACTTATACATGTTGCATTGTCAACGGTTACAGATTTAAGTGTTGCGATATTGAGGAAGTAAACCTGCTTTGATTACGGTGTTGTGGTGAAAGGTATTGCTACACGATAACATTTGGGATGGTGGTATGGACGATTGCTAGAAGTTGTCGTGCTCAAATATTGGGGTCATAAAGAATTAGTTTGCTTCAATTGTCATTGGTTTGATGTTGAGAATGGAATTAAAGTAGATAAAAAATCAGGACGAGTGACTGTTAACGTTAAGTCAAAACTAAGACTGATGAGTGGAATGGACGAGCCTTTTATTTTAGCAAGTCAAGAAACACAGGTGTACTACGCGCGGAGTGTTAAGACCCCTGCAAGCCCATGGCATGCTATTATAACCACCAGTGCCTGTGGTTTTCAATGCACAACTCCTCGTCCAGACGATGAACCTTTACAAGTTGAGTCTACTAGTGTCACACCTACTGATGTAACAATTATTAGTGAGTCTAGTGAAGAAGAGGATGATGTTGTCGCTGTCGAAAGTGAAGACGATGTTGTTGAGGAGGTAGATGATGTTGAGGAGGTAGATATAATTGAAGAAATCATTGAGGACGACGAAGATGGTGATGACAATGATAGTGAAGATCTGATATTGATGGCTTTGACGATATAAATGATTAGAAGTATGTACTCTTTGTGTCCTTTTAGTTGTATTCAAATGTAATAGTTTATAGTAGTGCAATCATTATCTTCAACTTATATTAATCTACTAAAGGTGTTACTATTTATGTTGCATTCTTTTAGTTGTATCTGTATGTTATCCTCTTTGTTATTATGCTGAAATATAGTATTTACGAATGTTTAATAATATAGTTGTATGTGTATGTTATCCTCTTTTAGTTGTATTCAAATGTAATAATATTTTTTATGATTTGACAAGATATATATACATATACGGGCGCAAGCACCACATGGTGATCGTGGGTGGCGTGCGAGGCGAGCGTGGGAAACCATGGCGATTCTACGCGTGATGATCAGGCTGGATCGTCAGGTATAATTACATATTTTATTGGGATACATCTTATTATTTTTTATTTTATATTGTATTGACATTATATTCGTTTATATAAATATTGATATATTTCACTACATAGGTGATCGACGTAGGCCTCACGGGGGACTAAGACGTGGCTTGCTTTGCTAGAATCCCCCAGCGCCGCTTATATGTCGTGTTGGGACTCATAGGTAATTAATTTCATAATCCTATATAGTATTACTATAACAAAAGTATTTAATATTCTTTGTAATTTGAAATGTATTAATTTCAATTGTAGTATCCTTGACGCCACGCCAAGGAACACGTTGCTTTGGGATCATCCAAGCCAGATTCTCAAGCCAAGTAGATGAGGTGGGCGGATGTGGATGATCGCATTGCTGCGGTTGATTATTGATGAGTTTAAGGTAGGATGTCAATCATTCATATGCTAGTTTTATATTCCATTTGAATATACTATTACCTCTTTGATTTATGTTGTCTACTAAGCTTTTTAATGTGTAATGTGCAGAGATATTATCGTTTTGAGGACGGGCAGGAAGCCCATGGCATGACTATTCTGCACAGATACCTAGAGATGAATTGGCACAAGTGGGTCTCTACGTTGGAAGAAGAAGGCCAGACGAAGATGGTGACAGACGGAACACTTAAGGATGTCGGCCAGATTTTATATCACTGCGGTGTGGGACCGGATATGCGACATTTGGGATGGAGAAGCCTTCAAGAAGATGTCGACACTGACGTTCAATGCCTCGACAGCGAGTAAGTCTCTCCCACAATGCTTTGGGTCTTAGTCGACGACTGTTGATGGGAGAGACTCGAGGTGAGTTTAAAGCATGCACCTCTCCGCTTGAGTTTTGGTGGCACGCCCACCAAAAGAAAGGTGATGGTGGTTATATCTCACCGAAAGTAACGCATTGTTGTAAGTTATGTAATTATCTTATTTAGTATGTATGTAAAATTGGAGAGATTTTTGTATTATTTTATTTTATTCTTTGCGTATCATTTACTAATGTGTTTTTTTTCAGCAACGATTCGAGGATCTTGCAGTGGCCCGGAACAGCCAGAGAGGCGACACTCCAGTAGACGAGTCTACGTGTGCCGACGAGGAGATAGAGGACTAGCTACAGGGGGACCAAAGAAGGGTAGAATTGTGGGCATTCCCCATGTCCCAGCTTACACCCTAGTCCCTGCTGCGAGATCTCGGACGGCGCCCACCCTGGAGGTAGTGGTGCGAGCGAGTGGATCGGGTCTTCGGCCCTTCATTATCAAGCGACTACTTCTAGCGGATCATAGGGGTGCATGGAGAGCAATGTTGTGCGATCAAAGCGCACCATCACGCGAAGCAGATCTACCGGTGGCTCGGGAGGTTGTCCACGACTTTATAGATCCTACGGTGCCGTCGTTAGCGACCTCATGGGGTGTAACGGGAGGAGGCCATCCGCGTTTGGCGATTGTCTTAGCCAACATCTTCCCACCACATATTGACGGTAAAAATAATTAAATTCTGTATTTCTTTATTTAATTTATGTAATTTATAATTGTAATTTGTAATTGTATTTCTATGACACGCAAACACACACATAGCATCGCGTAGGTATTAGACACGCGTTAGAACTTACGGGACTCAATTCCGACATACGGAATCTGAGTTATCCTCCAGTTTACAAAACTCGCCAACACTTAGGCAAAAAGCCAAAAAATAGCCCAAAACCCGCATCGACCGTCCAAATGCCACGCAAACACACACATAGCACCGCGTAGGTATTAGACACTTGTTAGAACTTACGGGACTCGATTCTGACATACGAAATTCGAGTTATTGTCCAGTTTACAAAACTCGCCAACACTGAGGCAAAAAGCCGAAAAACAGCCCAAAACCCGCATCGGCCGTCCGAATGCCACGCAAACACATACATAGCACCTAGTAGGTATTAGACACGTGTTAGAACTTACGGGACTCGATTCCGACATACGGAACCAAAACCCGCATCGGCCGTCCGAATGCCACGCAAACACACACATGGCACCTCGTAGGTATTAGACACGTGTTAGAACTTACGAGACTCGATTATGACATACGAAATCCGAGTTATTATCCAGTTTGAAAAACTCGCCAACACTTAGAAAAAAAGTCGAAAAAAATTTCAAAACCCGCGATCGATCAGTCGAATGCCACGTGAACACACACATATAAGACCGCGTAGGTATTGAACACGTGTTAGAACTTACGGGACTCGATCTTCGACATATGGAATCCGAAAGTTATCGTCCGGTTTGCAAAGCTCGCCAACACTTAGGCAAAAAGCCAAAAACAACATTCTAAAAACCCGATCGGCCAGTCCGAATGCCACGCAAACACATACATAGCACCTCGTAGGTATTAGACACGTGTTAGAACTTACAGGACTCGATTCCAACATACGGAACCAAAACCCGCATCGGTTGTCCGAATGTCACGCAAACACACACATAAAGACCTCGTAGGTATTGACACGTGTTAGAACTTACGAGACTCGATTCGACATCTGAAATCCGAAAGTTATCGTCCGGTTTGCAAAACTCGCCAACACTTAGGCAAAAAGTCGAAAAGCAACCCAAAACCCGATCGGTAGTCAATGCCACGCAAACACACATATAGCACCAGCGTAGGTATTGAGACAGCGTTAGAACTTACGGGACTCGATTGAGACATACGGAATCCGAAAGTTATCGTCCGATTTGCAAAACTCGCCAACACTTGGCAAAAAGTCAAAAATAGCCCAAAACCGCGATCAACCAGTCAAATGCCACGCAAACACACACATAGCACCTCGTAGGTATTAGACACGTGTTAGAACTTATGGGACTCGATTCCGACATACGGAATCCGAGTTATCGTCCAGTTTGCAAAACTCGCCAACACTTAGGCAAAAAGCTGAAAAATAGTCCAAAACGCACATCGGACGTCCGAATGCCATGCAAACACACACATAGCACCGCGTAGGTATTAAACACGTGATAGAACTTACGGGGACTCGATTCGACATACGGAATCCGAAAGTTATAATCCGATTTGCAAAACTTCGCCAACACTTAGGCAAAAAACGAGAAAAAGCATTTCAAAACCCGCGACGGTCGTCTCAATGCCATGCAACACACATACATAGTACCGCGTAGGTATTGAGACAGCGTTAGAACTTACGGGACTCGATTAGACATACGGAATCCGAAAGTTATCGCCCGATTTGCAAAACTCGCCAACATTTAGGCAAAAGCCGAAAAAGCATTTAAAACCCGCGACGGTGGTCATTCAATGCCATGCAAACACACATAAAGACCGCGTAGATATAGAACTTACGGGACTCGATTCCGGCATACGGAATCCGAAAGTTATCGTCCGATTTGCAAAACTCGCCAACACTTAGGCAAAAAAAGAAAAAATGACCTAAAACCCACATCGATCGATTCGAATGCCATGCAAACACACACACATAGCATGCGCGTAGGTATTGAGACACGCGTTAGAACTTACGGGACTCGATTCCGACATACGGAATCCGAAAGTTATCGTCGATTTGCAAAACTTCGCCAACATTTAGGCAAAAAAGCGAAAAAGCATTAAAACCCGATTACCGTCCAATGCCGTGCAAACACACATAGACCGCGTAGGTATAGAACTTACGGGACTCGATTCAGACATACGGAATCCGACACACATAGCACCGCGTAGGTATTAGACACGCGTTAGAACTTACGAGACTCGATTCCGACATACAGAATCCGAGTTATCGTCCAGTTTGCAAAACTCAACACTTGACGAACACAAACAAAACTAATTTAAATATGCTCTATTTTGAATTCGTTATTAATATTTTATTATTAATTGTAGGGTCTTATTCATTGAGACTTCGGGTTGGTGGAGGTCGCTGGCACAAAGCGATGCCCGTGGTGGAGATGGTGATGACCGCCCGTCTTGATCTTGATGAGACTATTGAGGTGGGGAAAGTGATCGGGAATGGCGGTGGGTCCAAGAGGGTGGGACCAAAGAGTGGGGCCGTGGCGATGGTGATACCGACATTCCTGATCTTGGATTGTAGTACCCATTATATTTATATTTTGACTTTCATATATGTATATTTATATATATATATGGGATGAGAATTAGATTTGCAGCCGGTACTATTCCTCCTATCTCTCTCCCTCTCTAATATGCACAAAAAAACAATAGGCAACCAGCATTATACTAAACTCCAAGTTTAGATTTCATATATAGTGCTAGTCATTGTTTTTGTTTGGATCAAATGTGTCAGTCAGACTACGCATGGATGTACTACTAGCTAGAGAATGAACTACATGTAACGCAGCCAGAACAATAAAATCCAAGCCTAACTTCAGGTACATTTTAATGTCTATTCTTGCCTGGATGCATGTGATTTAACTAAACACAACTCTGATCTCTCTCTGCGTGTGTAAGAGAGAGACAGCTCGAACATCCAAAATTGCATGCATATGATATCCGAGCTAATATACTCTCTCTGTTTCTAATAGATTATCGTTTTAAAAAAAAATTTATTTTAATTTTTTTATCATTTACAACTTTCTAGGAGAATAAATTATTTACTTTTCTATATCACCCCTACCTTCTCTCATTATCCCAAAAAATTCTTTCACTTGTATTAATAATTTTCAACTTTCTATAAAGAGATATATAGTGATGAAATTTCAAACAAATTTTAATTATTAAATAATAGTATTAAATAAATTTCTCAATTTATGTGCAAAAATCTTAATCGATAATCTAAGGAGGTAGTATATAATTAAACAGTTCACATATGTATCCTCCTTGGTAATTAATATATATATATATATAGCATGAAAATATGTTAATCAACCCTAACAAATGCATTCCATGATAATATATTTCTTAGAACAAAATAAATTTGTTACCATTCATTGCAAATCGATCACTCTCTTCTATACCATTATACCCAGTCCTTTGCCCTCTTAATCAAAACCAAAACAAGAAAAAAAATAGAGAACTAATTAATTAAAAAGTACTCCTAATAAACATGTATTCTCTCAATTTAAACCACCCCCCCAAACTAATACAAATATACTAGATCGAATACATGCACAGATCAAACATGAGTGCCAATGCACATTAATTTATATATACAAATAAAGATGAAAAAAACAAACTCACCAGACCAATTAAGATCTTGTGTGCCCAAAAGCAGCAGCTCTTCGAATCTTGTAGTACTTGATGATGATGAGACGAAGAGGATCCGAGGTTCCTCTCAGAGCAAACGAATTAATTTTCTCAACCTTGATCATAAAAACTAGCAGGTTGAATTAATTTTGCACCTGACATGATCACTCCGATCCCAACTCCTCCCATCCTTCCAATTTTAGCTTCATCTTTTTTTCCCGTAATTGTTTCTCTCCGTGGCCATAACATGAACCAACAGAAATTAAAGCCAACTAGCTAGCAGCTATTTAATTTTATTTTTTTTAAAAAAGATGACCAATTAAGTTAATTAATTAACTAAAAAGAGGGAGATGAGATGGATCAAATAAAAATAAAATGGTGCATGCATATTGTAGCTAGCTAGATCAAAGAAGGGACTGAAGAACCAATATTTGGAGGATCAAGCCAATTAGCACCAACACCGGTTGCATTCCAAAAGAGAGAATTAGGGTCCGGTGATATTGCTCCGATCTGTTCCATTTGATTATTCCCTTGCATTTGCATGTGATCTATTTCATAGTGTGAAAATCCATGAAAATTGTTGGCTCCTCTCGAACCACCACCAGGTATAAACTTTTGATGTTGTTGAAGGTTAGACGACGCGATGAGCGAAGCCATATTTGGAGAATCAGAAGCTGAAACTGTAGTCGAATTCAAAGATCCGAAAATAGGAGCAAGAGGATGATTTAAAAGAAGTGCAGATTTTGAAGTAACATCATGAGTGCTAGCCATTAGGGCAGATGATGAAAACTCTAAACCATTCACTTGCGGTTGATCAAGATCATATTCATACACCGGAGCCGAAGTATCATGAGTCCTAGAATTATTATTAAACCTAGGAAATGAAAGACTTGATGAGTGTAAGCCATAAAACAAAGGGTTTATATGGTCCATTTGGGAATGACTACTAGGGTTTGCGGTAACCAATGGAGCAGATGATGAAGGAGAAGAAGAATCAATGGCCGTTGCTGCCGACGACGACGACGGCGGCTTTTTAACCCTCTTGTTCTTCCTACAACCACCGCCTACCGGAACATTTCTTAGGGTTCCGCCGCGAGTCCAGTACCTCTTACAAGCTTTGCAAAAGTGTCTTGGCTGTGACAAACTGTAGTTGTTGTAATAACAAAACTTTGTGTTGGATGAATCACAGCGAGGGCACTTTAGCGCTTGCTGTTGATGTTGCTGTTGCTGTGGTTGTTTCTCCATAGCCATATTAGTTGTTGATGCCATCAAATTCTGATTATTCTGCACGGAAAGGGGGGGAAAAGAATGAAAAGAGGAGGTCTTTCGGCTAAAATAAATAAATTAATATTCGCTTCCAAGAGCTAAAAAACAAGAAGTAATGGGGTCGTTGTCAAAATAATTGAGAAGCTGTGGCCATTCGTTAGTTATAGTTGAAGAGATGAGTGCCATCTTCTCAAAGTTATTACCCACCATTTTCCTTTCTTTTTGCTCTCAAAAGGAATCAAGAGAAACAAACAGTAAACGGACAAAGAGCAGGTGGCTACTTGATCGAGTCCATCTTATTAATTTCTTAGATGGATCGGATGGATATATATAAATATCCTCGATCTCTGCACGTTTAGTGATACCAATATTATACTACTACATTTAGTGACACTTAAATTTCCGTAACAACGAATTTTATTTTATTGTGTGGTAGTATGAATTTGCATCTGCCCGCCCATTTTCTTATAAACTGTCATCTAACGCAAAAGAGATGCAACCATCATCTAACTACGTACACTGAATTAATTCTGATCAACCACGATAATAAATTTAATGAAGTACTATATATATATATATATATATATATATATATATATATATATATATATATGGGTTTCAATTCATAAAATCATTTGCTAAGATAATTATTCCAATAACAATCATCTCCATCGTTGATTAATTAATATATTTAATGGTTCTTGAGATTGAAAAGAATCAAGTTACAGCGGCGAGAATATTTTATTATTTGACCATTGAACAAGAAATTAGTAAATATTCCCGCCGCTATAATTTGTAGCGGCAACGCCTTTATTTTTAATTAACAATGGAGAGATAATGGTTGTTAGAATAGTTCTCCTATCAATCGATAGTTGTAGATTGGAACCCTATATATATATATAAATTTCACGTGACAGGCCTGGTGTAAAATGAAGATAAATTAATTGTTTAATGAAAAAAAATTGAAAAAGAAAAGAATGAAGGGTATTTTTCACCTAGTGGTCCAAGAACAGGACATGAGAGAGGTAAAGCAGTTAAAGATGAATCTTGAGAGGTTCAAGAAAAAAAGGAAGATCGAGAACATTGCAGAGACCCCAACAAACAAGACTTTGATCACTACGTAATCCAACTATTATTAACTTACATACATTCCCGTTCCTTTGCTACAGATACAAATCAATTTAGATAAAAGTGAATCCCCAGAGCTCATTACCCGAGCTATTCACTCATATATTGACAGCAAATCCCAGTCACACTCAGTATTATTAATAATTTTTATTATATACTACTATTATATAATTATAATAATTATATTAATTATATTAATTAAATAAATTCACATTAATTTAAAATAAAACCGACCCTATACTGCATGGTGCAATACATCCCTATCTCTGATCATGATCCCACGTATCTGTCTAAGATGGACTAGCTGTCATCAAGTGGCACAATGTCATGATTATGTTTTTTTTCAAAAAAAAAATAAACTATTAAACCAATTACATCACATTTTTAATTTTATGTAAAATGAAATGAGATCTGAACTAAAAAATTTACAGTCGACTAGCTTTCCATTAGACTAATGACAACTGCAGTAACATGCATAATAACTTAAATTGGGGGCGGTCCGGTACACAGTTAATTTTTTTTTATTTTTTTTGGCTTTTTTACCACAATTATGAAAAAAAAAATAATAATAAAGCAAGTTTGAACAAAAAATTATAAAAGGAAGTACATTTTTTATTGAAAAAATACTGTAAGTTTACAGTGTTTTTTTAATAAAAAATATACTTCCTTTTATAGTTTTTTGTTCAAACTTACTATATTATTTTTTATTTTATTTTTCATAATTATAGTTTAAAAAAAAAAAAGAGATGCACCGGTCATACCGGTTGTTAAGGATACCGTACCCCCCTCAACCCAATTTAATAACTTGTGCTATGTTATGGCATGATTTTGAGTCAAATATTTACAATAGCGAAGCTGGAATTTTTATTTAATGGAATTAAAATTATATGATAATCAGGTACGGATTCAGAATCTGTTTTCAATAGAACGAATTTTTTTGAGCTTAAAACTAAAGTAAAAGGCCGAAACTTAACGAGTTAGAGAGCGAGAGTTAGAATACGGGATAAATCAATTTTTGGTGTCTGTACCGAGACACGACTTACAATTTGGTATCCGAAGTAAAAAAAATTACAAACTGGTGATTGTACTCGAAAAATGTTATACTCTGTTAAACATTAGGGACACAACTTACAATTTGGTACCCGAAGTGAAAAAAGTTGTTGATGATTGACTCAAAAAATATTACATTCAGATTAAGCAAGAGGGTTTCATCTTTATTCTGTTTGAAAATTAGGGTTCTCTTCTTCTGTCCTTCTTCTTATCTCATTCTTCTTGTCTCGATTCTCCATTGATTACTGGTTCCTTATATTTATTAAAGGGTTTTCAATATTTAATTGAAAGGATGAGTTCGTCTTGGAGTGGAATCGTAAATGAAATCGGGGAAGAAGATTGTAGTTCATGCAATAAAAATGAATGAATTACACCAGAGTTCCCAAGTCGATGTCACTGTGGAGCAATGGTGCGAATGTGGGAGGCAAGAAAAAATGGAACAAAACATTGAAGATCTTCTTCGCGTCGACTTCGCTTCTCTCTCTGTATGTTTGTCTCTCCCGTTGGATCAATTTTAATGATTATATAAAAATTAGAAAGTACAAGCACTAAATTTTAACATTTTTCGAGTATAATCACCAATTTGTAATTTTTTTCACTTCGGGTACCAAATTGTAAGTCGTGTCCATAATATTTAACGGAGTGTAATATTTTTCGAGTATAATCACTAGTTTGTAACTTTTTCACTTCGGGTACCAAATTGTAAATCGTGTCTTAGTGTAGGTACCAAAAATTAATTTATTCCGTTTGAATACATTATACATTATACAAGTTATACATCAAAATGGTGTTCAAACTGCTAGTGAAACATGAAATCCACCAAACTTATAACATTATAGTGTATGAATAGCTATTAATTACATGTTTGGACGGTCCATTTGATGCAAAAGAAAAAGGAAGATGGATGGATATATATAGTTTGCAGAGAGCATTAGTCCATCAACTTGGTATATAGTGCCTATATAGTGGAGTAGTATAACTGACTAATGAATGTGTGTATACTGAAAAGTCCAAGAGAAAGGGACAAGAGATAGCATGTGGAATTAAGTATTCCCCAAATCTCCATACACTAACATGGTAAGACTACCTTTATTCCCAAGGGCTCGTTGGTGTGCTTGTTCCCACATTCTATCTTCCCTTCCCTTTAAAAAATGTTTTTTTGCCCTTTTATTCTTATTTTTTTGAAACCACGTCTTAATAAAAAATAATATATATTGTGAATGTTTATGTCGATTTTTTGATTATCATGTACGTGAAATGATAACATTTTTAGAGAAATGTGTAATAAATGAGGACCCACCTGTAATTTTTATTAATTTCATGTATTTTAATAAATTTTGCAATTATAATTCGGTATAAATTATAGATGTATAGTAATCATGAAAACTGTCGCTATAAAATCTATAATGATAATTTTTATAATTTTTTATTATGAATTTATCAATTTTTAAATTTATATATAGGAACCACAAAAGCTAAGCCTCACAAAGACCCATGTGGAAGGCAATTAACCGGCAAGGCAAATTAAAGTGAAGCATATATATAGTGTTAGGGGAACAAATGGATTTTGTAGTTTTCCAAAGGATTTCCTCATTCTCCAAACATCCCATCTTAATCTATAACTCTGATCAATTATTGTTCTAGTAGTAATAGTACACATTAACCATATACTACTAGTACTATACTATTAATTAATTAATTCATATAATATTATAATATTTGTAGTAACCTAACTAGCTAATTAAATATATATATATATATATATATATATATATATATATATATTTAATTTGTGGTAATGGTACTGCTCTCTTGTATACGTTTCAAATCTTTAGTTTGCACTGGTGGAGCCCATAGATCAAGACAATATCAAGTTATCAACACACTCCGATTTTAGGCATGCACTGTCATCTTAGTCAAATTTGTGTCTCTACCGTACGCATAAATCTTAATTTATGTACCAAGTTCTACGGTAGGCAACGGGTAATCGGTATTGAAATCGATTAAATTTTGATACTGATTAAATTTTGATACTGATATCGGTATCGGTTAAATCGATATATCGTATTGATTTATTAGTTCGATATCGATTCGGTATCAATTTTCACCGAAAATTAATATAATTATTATTATTTTTATTATTATTATCATTATTTCATTATTATTATTATTAATTATTTATCAATAATAATAATAAATTAGAAAACCGGTATATACCGGTCCGGTTCAGTAATATCGAACTATAAAAACGCCAGTATATACCGTTTTGTTTGTATCGAAACCAGATCAATTCTTTTTGCACCGAACCGGCCGGTCCGATCTGAAAAAACCGAAAGATTTGCCCAATCCTACCAAGTTCAACAAAAATAAATAAATAAATAATGTAACGAGATAATAAAATCTTCATTTATCTTTATTTCAAACAAAAAAATTAGTCTAATAACATTTTTTTAAGTCATCCTAGTCCACCACAGAGTTACCAAAAAAGTTATGACATATATAAATATTTCACATACTACATATGAAACTGGAGTGTTACAATTTACACACCCCTCTCCAAAATTACTAGCTAGACCATGTTTTCTTGTTTAATTCCTTAATTTTTTTGGATGCTCCAAACAATATTATCACAATTAAGCTTATTTAAACATTAGATTACAAATTAATTAAGATCAATGAATTCCATTAAGGTAACTTTTGATATACATATATATATATATATATGTATATATATGTAGGCATAATTTTATAGAGATACAGAGAGAGAGAGGATGTGCGTAGGGGTCGGGACCAGAGAGATGGAGCATGCATGAAATGAAAAATGAAAGCCATTAACCGTAACCCTCAAAAAGGCTGAGCGGCCGCTCACAATATCCGCACCCAAAAGAATGTGCACTCCCATCATTTGCTTTAATATAATTTAATTTTAATTTAATATATATATTTAAAAGAACACTATTTTTATATGTATTTTTGATATTGTCATATAATTTCTTCTCACATGAAAATGAGACTCAGTGTATATTTATACGAGAGAAGATCACATAAAAATATCAAAAATAAATATCGAATTATCTGTTCCCTATATCTATCTATGTTCACTCGCTCATCTCATACAAATTTTGATAATTAATAACACCATTTTTTTCGGTGCAAAATTAGATGAGATTGAGTAATTTAATATGCCTATTTAGTTTTTCTTTTATCGTTTTAAAAAATTATATATATATATATATATATATATATATATATATATATATATATATATCTATGGTCCGGATCTTAAATTTCACTCTTATCTAAATTTCACCTTGTTCAATCTCCTTTAATGATAGATTAAAGTGACGATTCGGTCCGTCGCTATATGTTGTCCGTCGCTAAAAACTAAGACGCCGGTTTATATATATAATGACAGACCAATCGCCGCTTGGTCCGTCGAGGTGAGTAAGGTGAATTTGGATAAAAGTGAATTTTAAGATCGGATAGTATATATATATATATATATATATATATATATATATATATATATATATATATATATATATATATAGTCCATTTTTCCAAATGAACCTAAAAAGCGGCCAAAAAACTAACTAAATTTATAGTGACAAATTTTTCCATCGCTATAACATAAAAAACCGTCGCTATAACCAGTTATATCTAAAGTGACGGTTTAAACCGTCGTTATATCTCAAAAAACTGTCGCTATAACCCGGTTCGTCTTTGATTCGTTGAAGAAAATTTTCATATATATATATATACATATATTATTATTATTATTATTATTGATCATAGTATATAATATATAGAAAATATATAATTCATATAATTTATAAACTCTCTAAGTGTCGGATGGTGGAATTTACATTTTTGAATTTAAATGGACCAGAATGGCACCTAGGCCCCCTAAGGATATACTAGTATGTAGGTACTAATTACTCCCCTTACATATAACATATGTCCGTCCACTAAACAATACCTATTTGAAAACAACTTAACATAATAAAAGCTGTCAAATAAAAAATTGAATTGGGATCTTAATATTCCACAATTGGTCTTGTACGTCCTCGTGGAAAAATTCTAATAGTACATCTTACAGATAAGAATTGATGTACCATATATTCCTTTAAATCTAAATCTTCCAATTATTTATTTTGTAGCTAGAAATCCTACTATATATTGGTTTATAAAATGATATTGTTATGGAATTAATTTCCAAGCTATCTTTTGTGAGGTGGGGTCATTAGAATTATGGGTAACAATCTTTGTGTGTGTCTATATATATATATATATATATATATATATATGGGGAAAATGTAAAGTATGACAAATGCAAAGCACTTTTTTTTACATGGTAGCCTAGAAAAGCACGTCGTTTTATTTGACTTGTTTTACTTGCTTGTTGGTCTGGGAATATTAAGCTTTTGAAGCAATATTAAGCTTTTGAACAACCTATACATTTATCCTAGCAAACTTCTTGCTACATGTTGCTCATCCTCTTCCACATATGAACATGCAATAATTATTGCTCTCACCAACACACACCTAACACATGACATCCCAAATAAGAGATATAACTGTCTTAGAAATATTTACAACCAATACATGGTTGTGGTATGAAAGACACATAGAAATTCCACACACATGATTCTGGAGTGAAGAACACATACAGAAATTCCACATACGCACCCACAAATGTGTGCTTACACCAACACAAAACTAATCCTTAGAATTTTTAACTACGGTTGTTATTAATTATTTGAATAAGTAACTTTTAGTACATTATCTCCACAAAAACCCTTCAAATAAGTGCTTATAATATGAAAATAGAATATGAATGATTTTACTCTCGAAAACAATCAAATCACATATTTGCACACAATTTTAAACATACTCAACTAAACTATGACAACACAGTTGGGCTATAACATAAGGAATTATGCTTTTCCTACATAACCAATTTAAATTATTCTCCAAAATCCAAACTATTCATTAAATGAACTAAAATAAGCACAATTAGAGTACAAGAGAGTTTTCGAAAAAAGAATGCCCAAAAAACAAATTAAGAAAAATGTGAAATAATTTACCGCTTGTTGGTGCAGGAATAATCAACCATATCTTCATAAGCATCCTTTGAGCATTAATTCTAGTTTGATCCCTTCCATCAAGCCTTGAGGCATCCATTACAATAATCGCATCCCCATACATCTTCCCTGCATCATTGTACGACCTTAAAGGTCTTGCCGAAGCGTGCGTGCACAACCATCTTGAGAAGCGCGAGTGCGGAGATCTCGACCCTCTTGAAGAAGTGAGTGTTAGTCACCCACGGCTTCTCCTGCTGGAACTCTGCTAGCGCTCCCTCGTCATAGTAGAAGATTTGTGCTATTGATGATGAAGTAAAAGGATCTATTGGAATTCAAAAAAAGGTGGAGTGAGAGGAAGAAGGAAAAAAAGTGACAAAAGCCCTGATTTGGTTTGGGAGGAAAGAATGCGTAAAAAAAAACAAGTCTCCAAAACAACGTCGTTTCGAAGACTGTGTACAAACCAAAACTTGCACGGTTGTGTATAGTCATTTTCCCCATATATATATTTACACACACACACTTATATAGTACATAGTCGTATTATACACACACTTATATAGTACATAGTCGTGAACCGTCGTCATAGCCCAAAAAAACAATCGTCATAGATAATTACTGTGTACTACACAGCTATATATATATATATGTATATATATATATATATATATATGGGAAAATGACTATACACAGCCGTGCAAGTTTTGGTTTGTACACAGTCTCCGAAATGACGTCGTTTTGGAGACTTATTTTTTTTACGCGTTCTTTCCTCCCAAACCAAATCAGGGCTTTTGTCACTTTTTTCCTTCTTCCTCTCACTCCACCTTCTTCTGAATTCCAATAGATCCTTTTACTTCATCATCCATAAGCACAAATCTTCTACTATGACGAGGGAGCGCTGGCAGAGTTCCAGCAGGAGAAGCCGTGGGTGAATAACACTCACTTCTTCAAGAGGGTCAAGAAACTCCGACTCAAGGCTTCTCAAGATGGTCAGCAAGACGCGTCTTTTCGGCGGCACCCTTTAAGGTCGCCACAATACGTCACGAGGAAGAAGACGGATGGGGATGCGATTATTGTAATGGATGCCTCTGCGTTCTTGGATGGAAGGATCAAAACTAGAATTAATGCTCAAAGCGGATGCTTATGAAAGATATGGTTGATTATTCCTGCACCAAATGTTAGGTAAATTATTTCACATTTTTCTTAATTTGTTTTTTGGGCATTCTTTTTCGAAAACTCTTGTACCCTAATTGTGCTATTTTAGTTCTATTTAGCGAATAGTTTGGGTTTTGGAGAATAATTTAAATTGGTTATGTAGGAAAAGCATAATTCCTTATGTTATATTTCAAATCGTGTGTTGTCAGTAGTTTAGTTGAGTATGTTTAAAATGTGTGCAAATATGTGATTTGATTGTTTTCGAGAGTAAAATCATTCATATTCTATTTTCATATTATAAGCACTTATTTGGAGGGTTTATGTGGAGATAATGTACTAAAAGTTACTTATTCAAATAATTAATAACAACCGTAGTTAAAAATTCTAAGGATTAGTTTTTGTGTTGGTGTAAGCACACATTTGTGGGTGTGTATGTGGAATTTCTCGTATATGTTCTTCACCCGTAACCATGTGTGTGGAATTTCTATGTGTCTTTTCATACCACAACCATGTATTGGTTGTAAATATTTCTAAGATGCTTATATCTCTTATTTGGGATGTCATGTGTTAGGTGTGTGTGGGTGAGAGCAAGAATTATTGCATGTTCATATGTGGAAGAGGATGAGCAACATGTAGCAAGAAGTTTGCTAGGATAAATGTACAGGTTGTTCAAAAGCTTAATATTGCTTCCAAAATTTTTTTCCCATATTTTTTAAAAAAAGGAGAAAATTTTAATGCTTGAGGTTGATTGAACTTGGCTATTTCTTGGGTTATTTCATCTTTGTATTTTTTATAGAAGCATATGTTAATTTATTCTACGTCATGTTTCTGATTGTTACCGGTTCCTCTGTTTCTCTTTGCACCAGATAAAATTCACAGTAAGATGGGCGAAGGTATATTCTCATATAACGTCCTTGATGTAGTAACATGTAATTATTAGTTTATTTTATTTTTGTTTACAATCCTGTCGTCCTTTTATACAGGGAACCTTTGGTGGGGTTTTAGAATGCTGGGACAAGGAGAGAAAACAAATGGTTGCCATTAAAATAGTTCGAGGTATTAAGAAATATGGTGAGACAACAATGATTGAAGTTGATGTGCTGCAACAGCTTGGTAAAAATGACAAAGGTGGCAACCGATGAGAACCACTTTATCAATTTTGACTCTTGTTAACTCTTCGATCCACTTATTCGCCTTTTGTAAATTGTTAGCTGTTAAATTGGTTTATTCCTTGCAGTTGTGTGCAAATAAGGAACTGGTTTGACTATCGTAATCATATCTAATGTCCCCAGTTTGAAAAATGTTATGGGGGTTTGAGATATTTAGAATTTAAATGGTTTTAACGAGGTTTTGAGAAGCTTGGACCAAGCTTATACGATTTTCACTAAAAAAAACAATTATCACTCTTTTTCCTATTGTTCTTGTCCATGAGATCGATGAATATTTGTTGGATCTGTCACGTAGCATGTGTGTAGTAAATACTTGTGCTAGTTTTCTATTTATCTTTGTTTTTTGTTCAAGTACTTTTACAAATTTATATGATAGATCATAATCGATGTAGATATATGTTATTTTGTTAATTAAAAAGTTTATCTCGAGCAAAGTTTTCGTAATTGAGTAGGTTTACAACCTTTTTACGAGTTTGCCATTTTTCTTGGATAATAATATTGTTTGCTTACACATTTGCAGTCATGCATGATTTGTGCCTCATATACACTGATTTAAAGCCTGAGAATATACTTCTTGCATCTCCAAAGTATGTTAAATTTCCAGACTACAAGGTAAAATTTTAACAAAGTTAAAGTTCCAGAGTATGTTAAACTTCATACAAAGAACTTGTATTTTTCCAAGTTAAATATTTATTGTTTTTTGGTGTTATTTTGTTTTCAGGGTTCATCAAGATCCCCCAAGGATGGTTTATATTGCAAGAGGATTCCCAAATCAAGTGCCATTAAAGTTATTGATTTTGGTAGCACAACATGTGATCGTCAGGATCAGACTTGCATTGTAATTTTTTTTGGATTTGGATTTGCAGATTATAGTTTTTTGGAACTCCCACTTTGGGTGATGTCAATATAAATACAAATGAATTCATAGGCTACAAGCAAGGCCTGAATGTTGTGGACAATGTTGTTGGACGAATATGACATTTCAAAGATTAAAAGTGTCTGTTTTGGACAATTATTGGGGACAAATGCTTCACATGTTGAAAGTGATGTTTTAAATGTAATGAATTGATTGTAATGAAGCAAAGTATTACACTCTGTAAACTTCAGTGATGAATGATTTTTTGCCACAAAATTGACTGTTCTTTTCTTTGATCTGTTGTCCAGATTTCACAGGCTTTAATAAAGCTATGTTCGCAAATTTAAACAAACGAAGTCTTGAGCCAATAGTTTCTTGAAAACTTAAAGCCAACTGATCTCTTATGTTGCTCAAAAATTAAAAATTCAGCCTACAAATGCATAGCAACATTTATTCCCCTTCAAAGTGAAAATCTCTTTTGAATGCTTAAAGGGGGATGAGAGTCCAAATTAGAAAAATTTCCCAACACTGAAGTTATGAAATGACCAATTCATATATCTAAAAGATATTCATTACTCAAGTATTTCAATAACCAATATTTAACAACGATTGCTCACCTAAACCGGTATTCTCTCAATGGTCTCATCAACCAACTTCATATCAAACTCACATAAATGTGCAATCACACCATAAATTGCAAGCTGCTGCAGTTTTCATATAGAAATATAGAAACAAGGCCTTGTACACATTTTCATATAGAAACACCACTATAACTTTTAGAAAATTTTCTTAAATTGTATCACATAATACAATTACTAATTAGAACTACTACTCGAGCAAAGCAAAGGTGGTGAGGTCTGATCCTCCTATTCCAGAATGAAGATTGGGCTGATTCGGCTACAAGCAAAAAGCTAGTATCCTGTCAAAAAAATCAGACCTTAAGAGATGCTACTAGCCTAGCCTAGCTCCCCCATTACGAAATAGATAGATAATATCTCCTTATTTTCCAAATATTGTTATAATAACAAGCTTGTTTAATTAAAATACTACAACCATACTTACAAATTTATGTAGGAGATTTTTGTGAATTTCTTCCCCATTCCTAACCTGCAACAAATTAAGAAAGAATTGAATTTATCAAGAGGTGAAAAGAAAAGGATTCAAACAAAGAAACAACTCATAAGATATGAAATTTATGGTGTTATTTTCGTAAATAACACCATAACTTTAGAAAAATTTTCATATAGAAACAAGGCCTCATACATAGATAATAGCTATATTCTTTGGGATTTACTTGACAAATGTAAATTTACTTCACCAAATTCAACCATAAAATGCATATTGTATTAAGATTATTATTCTCAAAACAAACAAAAGGACAAATACTAAATTTCTAAGTTTAATCTATCTACATCATCAATCAAAGACTGTAAAGTCTTACACCAGATCTTAAAAGTAAAGTTAAAAAGAAATGGATTCGGATTTTAGACAGTTTAAATTAGACCATCCATTTCATGAATTGTGTTTGCTTAGCAAGAGAATTTTTTTTAAATAATACTCATATAACAAATGTTATCTAAAATACAAGTTTTTGTTATATTATACAAAAATAGAATACATTTGTATAATCTGATACAAGGATCCATAATAGCAAGAATAAAGTTTTGAAACTATAATCTGATAACAAAGCTTAAAGAAAGAACCAAACAGATAGAAAAGGAGAGTGAAAATGGATATTCATTGACATAGTTAATTCAACAACTTTAAGCCCATTCAGAAAACAGAGTTTTCCAAATCTCAATAAATACTTATGAGAAATGGAGTCAAAATTCATACACTTTCTGACAAAGGAACTCACATTGGCCCCACAATGGTATTAAAGCTAAATAACATTAACAACAGAGGAACAATTTGACTGCCAAATCAACTGAATAAATTTCAAATCGAAAAAGGAAAAGAAATCATCCGAGGTCAAGCACTTACCGAATCGAAGTGTGGAACAAGGAGATCGAAGTGAGGGCTTCCAATTCTAGGGCTTGAGGGGATCAAACTGAGGGCGCTTCCGATTCTAGGGCTTGAGGGGATCGAACTGAGATTTCAAGGGCATCGATTTTCTGAATCCCAAGTTGAAGATTCGGAACGAGGCTTCGATTTTGTGGGTAGCAATCGATTTTTCGTGAAGGTTTGGAGTTCCTCTCAGTCGAAACACCGGTATATATAGTAATGCTCGATCTTTAAGAGAAGCTTAGGCCAGATATTTATTTTGCCGAATTCGAAACTTTGGATTAGAAAATTTTGATTTGGCCGGAAACAGCAAGTGAAAAGGGGAGGATGAAGCTCTTGTGGAGAGAAGTCATGTGAGAGAGAAGCGTTGTTTTGGTTTTAAAACAAGTCAAATAAAACGACGTCGTTTTCTAGCTGCTGTGTAAAAAATAAGTGCACGGCTGTGCATACCTATTTTCTTCTATATATATATATATGTGTGTGTGTGTGTGTGTTTGGAATCATGAAGTTTGGTGGAATTTGAGTTTAAAGAGGAAATATATATACTTATTCGGAATATTAGAAAGTTAAATTGAAATGAAATTTGATTGAAAATTTAACCAAATTTAGCTTATGTTTTGAAATTGGATCAAAAAGTCCCATGCTATAGAATTCAAAATCCAAATCCTAGAATTTTGGTTTGAGAATATTTTTTTCTCAGAGAAAAATATCTTTCCATTAAAACAACGGTCCTTCTAGTATGACAGCGGTGGTTTGACGCCTTGAAGCAAAGAATCGATTTTTTTATTTTATTTTTATGACTCCTAAATAATTTATAAAATTTATTAAAATTGAAATTTTTATAAAATTCAGTAATTTGGGTGTCATTTGGATACATGTAAAAATTTGGATTGTACCGTCTGTAAAGCCCTATTTTATACTTGTATCCAAATGCGTGACACCCAAATCACTAAATTCTGTAAAAATTTTAATTTTAATAAATTTTATAAATTATTTGAGAGTTATTAAAAAACAAAAAAACAAAACCGGTCGCTGCCGCTGTCGCCAAAACCTGCTCCCCCTAGCATTTTTGTTAAAACAAATCAGTTACGAGCTCCTTCAACTTCACATTCTTCTTACTTACAAGAATCACATCTTCTTACAGTACCCTATTTATGAGTTTTTATGGTTGCAAGAGAAAATAAAATTTAGTTGAAATAAAAAAAAATATTTGCTTATTCCTTTATTAATTGTGAAGTGCGAAATAAGTGAAAAATATTGTAGAAAAAATAAGAATAATGTAACATTTCAAATCTATCAAAAAAATTGCAGAATAGTAACATTAATCTAAATGGGTTTAATTTGTCATATAATATTTATTTATTTAATTACCACTATATTATGCTAAATTACATTAATATTTTATTATTTTTATTAGATACCGTAACAAAGCCACCACTATGCATAAATCCAACGTTTGTCCCTAAACAAAGAGAGTAAATTATTTATTATTATAATTCATTGCAAAATAAAATTAAATATAACTATTCTATTTCTTTTTCCTCTATAATACTACCTACGTTTCAAAATTAAAGATACATTTTGACTTTTTATAATTAATTTTTAAAATCTTAAAATTCATATAATTTTATTCAAGTTTTGAAAACGACAAAGGTGATAATTAGTAGTAATTCATAGTTAGTTTACAATTGTTATATTTGTTTGTATCAAAATTAAATAACTTCATATTAATTTTAAATTTCAGATTTTCGCAAATTGATTTTAGAAAGTAAAAATGTATCTCTAATTTCTAATTTTGAAACGGATATAGAATAATGTTCTTGAGAACCTTATCAACATGTTATAATAACTCTACGTTTGGATTGTACGAATGAATGTGAAAAATAGAATAACCTATTTTTATGAAATGAAAAAAAAAAAATTTGTTTGGTTGTTTTATTTGAATGAAATGAACCACTCATTTCTGTCAAATTTATGAATTTTATTCTTTGATGAAAAGTATAGAATGACTCTTTCCACTCAAAAACGAAATAAATCATTCTACTTTCCATTCTTTCATTAATTATATGCTTTAATAAATATACTTTATTCTTAATTTAAAAATTATATGCTTTAATAAATATTAATAAATATGCTTTATTCTTAATTTAAAAATTGATTAATTTGATCTGAAGAGTCAAATTAAGCCAGGTTTTGTAAATAAAAATTATATTATTTTCTTGTAAATATGCTACAACAATCTATATAAAATTTCTTGATAAAACACCATTAAATAACTTATTCAACTGGAAAAATTGAAAAAAACAAATATGAAAATAAATAAATGAAGATGGGGAATTCGGCTTTATGTTATGTGTTGAAAATGAAATATAAGGTGGTCTGTCTATTTCAACTTTGGAATGGGCTGTAACGCACATAAAATGCATTGGCCCACCTTGTTTGTATTTCTCTCTCAAGGCTCTTGTCAAACTCCAGACACAATCTAATTACAATAGGCCCATGCATAGTACGTACATTAGGAGATATAGTAAAATAAATCTTTTTAATTTAACCGAAAAAATGGACTTCCCAAACCTTGAATTAAATAAAAATTTAAATAATCTTTCCTAAAATACAAGTAACAACATAACGAAACTAACATTGGCTATAACCGTAATGTTATGTTTGGATTTGAGGAATAAAACTAATGAGCGAGTAAATGAATGAATAAATAAATAAAGAAGGGAAGGGAATGGAATGGAAGGGTGATTCATTCCATTAATGGCTGGAACGAAACGAGTCATTCCATACCTTTCCTGAAAGAATAAAATTTTAAAATTTGATAGAAATGAGAATGGTTCATTCCATTCAAATAGAACCACCGAAACACAATTTTTTTCAGAACAAGTCATTTCATTCCTACTATCCAAACATAGCATAAATGCATAAAGAAGATGTTGATGTTGAAGTACAAGAAAGAGCATAAAGAACAATGACCAACAGTTCAATTTTACTTTCTATTTTTTTTTTTCATTTTGGAATGGAATATATTTTTCATCCAAAATATTTTTTAAAAGTTGAAGAAGAAAGAATACAACTTGATAGGGTATATCTTACAAAGGGGTACCAAAGTTCCAAACTAATCTATCTACTGTGGCCCTATTTGGTTATAGATAGTACTATCAAGCACAAAGTTAGTGGCCAAGTTGGTGCATATTGATTGGCCAGGCTGAAAATAGTATACCAAACCAACCAACAATCATGAAGGAGAAAAATTATTATGTGCAAGGACATAATAACCAGCCATGCGTATGACAGATGTCTAAGCAGGACTGGCTACCTCCTTGGATAAAAGGACCTTACGAACTTTCTCCTTTCAATTATATAGAAGGACAAGGACCATATATATATATACATCTCTGGAAAAGGACTAGCAATTGAGAGAATCAAAGAGAGTAGATATGCATGTAGGGGAGAATTGGAACTAATAGTGTTTCTATGTTGATCTTTTTCTAACTCAAATACAACTTGAAGCCAGTCCAGTCCAGTCCAGTCCAGTCTGGGAACTGATGCTAATAGATTTTGATGGATGGTTTTCGGAGGAAGGGAAAGGATGGAAAAGTTGTTCCTTCCAAAAGGATGCCTAGTGTACGGTCTAGTAAACTGTTCATAAATGCTAGTGAGAGTCTTAACAACTAGGCAGTTGCAACAACAAAAATCCTCAACTTCACAAGCGGTAAGTCTAAATAAAATACAGATATGGGCGTCCGTTTCTAACTTGAAATAAGATTGATTTTTGGCAGCTCAATTCCAAACCTTGGGATTGGACGGCGAGTGCCAAATTATAACACTAAATTTCAACTCTATGGACTTGCAGCAAATGTGATTCAAATTTCTGATTCCAAACAAAGTGTAACAAGATTACATCTTGAAAGGACATGAACAGCAAAGACGATAACATGCATTTTTTCCTGGAACTAGAAGATGAAAGGCAGAAAAGGTTTATGTCAAGACTTGTGTGTTTTGTCAAAACATGATTAAGCAGACGATACAAATAACATTGTCCATATTGTCAGTGTTAGTATTGACTAATTAGTGACAGGTTTGTTGGATATAACCACCTCCCCCATAAAGAGAACTGTGAAGAGACACTTGATATAGATGGTAGAGTGTCACTATAAATGCTTACCACAGACTCTTTGTACTATGTTATTTATGTGGATTATTACCTAATAGTACAATGAATTCTAACATATAAGTGTAGCTTCAATACATGTGTTCTTGTTGTACTCTACGTCTACACCTATGAAAATGTAGAGTACATGAGCTAGTATTAAATTCAGCATCTTACCCTCCCCTTATTTCTTTTCACATAGAAAGAAAAAGGAATGGAATTTGTGGTCCTCACAAACTATTGTTATCTTTTTCACCTTCCTTTCAAACATTCTCTTTCTTCATCTTCTTCCCCATCTCTCCTTGATCCTTTATTTGCAGATATGGATATAAGCAAGGCTGAAGGGAAGAGGAGCATGAAGGATAGGATGAAGGAAGATGTTGTGAAGGAAGAAGACGAGGAAAATGAAGATACCGAAGAGGATAACAAAAAGAAAAGAGCAACGACTCACTCTGGTAGGAAAGTATCCGGAGGAGGGTCGGCGACACTTTGTTGCCAGGTTGTGGACTGCATGGCAAACATGAGCAACGCCAAGGCATACCATCGCAGGCACAAAGTCTGTGAGTTTCATGCTAAGGCTCCAGTTGTTCGAATTGCTGGACTCCAGCAGCGTTTCTGTCAGCAATGCAGCAGGTTAGGAAATTGTTGTACTTTATTTATGTTGTTTATCCATTATTTGTGAATGATACAGTTTGATGAACAATGTAAAAGGAAAATGCAACTAGCAAGCACACTTAAGATCAAGATAAAATACAAAACAGAGATTGATTACATGGACATTCAGACTAATGATTTTTCTTCATAAAATATAAGTGAAGTAAAACATTTCATTCTATACAACAGATGCCCAAGTAAAAGTACATAACAGGAAAAGCTAATTTCCTAAAATCAGACGAGTGTTGTTGATATATAACAAAATGATGTTCAACTGATAAAGAGAACTTTTGTCAAGGGTCTGTATCATATGGAAATGAAGCCATTCAATTACAATTAGGTAAAATATGATCAAGGTCAGTTTGTGTCATAGCACTTAAATTGGATCAAAGTTGCTGGTAGAAGACCACATTTAATAATATTAACATGACAACAATAGGCGTTTTTCAAGTAAAAAAATATCTAGCGATCTGTTTTTCTTGTTTTTGGTCATAGCCGGGGTCCATGACAGACTGTTCTACAACTAATATGATAAAAGACTTTTGAGACACATTTATTGCCAACCGCAGAAGGCACAAATAAATTTAACTAATATGGGATAGCCAAGCTACCACTGAAAACCCAATAATTTTACTGTGCAATCATACCAAACCTTTACTTTTACTAGCAAGTAAAAGTTGTGTTCTTCGGAGATTATCGAGAGGATAAGGATTCCATTGTACTTTCATTCTTTATTCTTACCAGATCTTGAACTCAAGGAATGGGCATGGTACTTGGTATCCTTTTGAGTTCTAAATATAAAAACCATGAAAGTCAACAATTTCAACAAAAGAAATAATTGATTAGAAGTGGTGCTCAACAGAGAGATGATGAATTGGCCTACACAGGAAAGGACAATATAGTTTCCGTTTACTCTAGCTTTGATTTGTGTAACCTCTGTTCTGCAGGTTCCATGAGATATCGGAGTTTGATGATGCCAAAAGAAGTTGCCGCAGGCGTTTGCTTGGGCATAACGAACGTCGTCGCAAGAGTTCATATGACTTTCAGGGAGAAGGGTCAGGTTGACAAGAAGAAATTAGTAGAATGTATATCTACTATCAGCAAGTTGAAGAAAGGAATTCAGATGATTCTCTCATGAAGGGCCTCTTCCCATTCAGACCAAAATAAGATGTAATATGATGATCACTAGTATGCTCTCTCTCTTCTGTCAACCCTTGGGTGTCTTTATAATTGTTCCTCTTTATATGCAAAGAAGATCATATGTATTTCAAACATATAAAGCCTAACAGCATAATGACTGTTATTTTCAGTTCTGCCTACTATAATAGATGTTATTGAAGTAATAGATGTGACTTTGGCTTACTAAGTATATGCTTTTCTATACAAATAGTATGTGTTGTTCTATCTATATGCATCTTTTGTCGCTGAATGATCACTTGCCATATTCTTTTCTTGTACAAAAGGTGTTCTGGAAGTTATTGGAGATGAACAGTTAAGTGGGTCGAATTTCCTGCAACATATTTTATTTGTTCTACTCATCATAGACCTAATTATTGACTTTTCCCTTTTAAGTACATAAATGATACCCATAAAGTATTTGTTTATTTGACACGTTTTTCTTTTCCTTCTAGATATTTCTTTTTCACTGTTCAATACTTCAAACTTAAAGGTCATTTGTTCCTATTGGCCAAGCAGCTGATATGTTTAGATACCTAGCTTACAATCTTTAGCTACTGACACTTTTCTAGCATATATCTTTGTTTCTTTAACAACAATATTTCTAACTGAAACCTCAACAAGAATGTGTCAAATAACTCAACAATCAATGTTCTCTGAATGTAAGATCAGAAAACTGAACAGAAATTCAAGAAGCCGTCAAAACAGCCAGCAGCAAGCGTGAGTAATCGGAACCAAATACCGACAAAATATGAAACAAAGCATGAGAGAAATGGAAAGTAAGATGTTTTCTTTCTATTGCCTTTCAAAGTAAGAATTTGAAATTTTGATCATCAGAGATGGGGTCCATGGGGACATGGACCCACAAATACAAAACAATCAATGCAGACAACTTCTCTGTCAACTATGGAAGGTTTAGATAATCTATGTGCTTTAGACAATAAATATCAAGTTTTGAAGGTTTCCAAATTTTCACACAAGTAATTGAGTAAACTTCAGGTCCTACACCAACAGAAAAGAAAAGTCAAGTGGTTTTCATGCTCTTTTTGGTCATAGATTAAGTTATGGTTAGAGCCAAATAATGGTTCTGCTCCACCACACTCTGCTTCCTGACCAACATCTTTCAAGATAAATTAAATCAGGTTCAATCTAGCATAGACATGCAAAAGCAAACACAAACACAACCGCAAGATGTAAGCATCACTGTATCATGATTTCATATGGTGAACCATGTCATAAATAATTAATGGATGAGTTTTGAAAGTGTTAAATATATTTTTTGTTACCTATAAACAGTGTTTTATAAGACGAGTGAAAATGGGTAGTAATATTCATAAACCAAATAGTCATATTAGCAATTCTCGGTCAAATGCCCATAAAACCACATCAACTTTTAATTATAATCCCTGGTATATAGTATACTTGTCCAGCTTGAAGCTGTCCACAGACAGCAGATCATATACAACAGTAACAATCATATTCCTAAGCTCTCCAGAATTTACTGAACATGTTTCAGCAATGCCGTTGACCAGACTAACTAGTCTGAGTCAGTGATTCTTCAATCCTTCCAAAACAAAAAGGGGGAAAGGAGACTCCAAAAACAAAACATTTCCAACAAAAGCAGTCATGTTTGTTTTGTCAATTGCACTAATTTTGGAGTGTGAAGTACGCTGATCTCCCAAAGAATGTGTGAAGCTTTTGTATCATAGTAGTAAGATTTCTGGCAAGCATGTAAACTATGTGGATAATCTGGATGGCTTGACGACCACAAAAGCATATGGCAACAGCAATGATAAATATATGATTAGCAGCGCTATGAGTCAAATGGCGCACCATTGTTAGTCCCGCTTATTCCAAGAATTTTTACAGCTAGCTCCCATGTGACAATTGCAGCGGCATTAGCAAGAAATGCCCGTACGACTGTAGGACCTAAACCAGCATAGCATCCTCTTAGTCCAGCCCTACTGTATATCTGTACCATAAAGAATCCAAATAAGTCTAAATCTGGCATTTTATTTTTCTCTTTTCATGTTAGCAAATTCATTACCAAGTTTAGAAACAATAAATTTGACTAGAATGTCTTACCGATTTCAATATCCTGAAAGGATTTCTAGCTGAGCTCTTATTTGGCGTAGTTTGGATTATGGTTTTGGCAACATCCAACGGCAAAACAGCAGACCAGCACTGGAAATAGTAAGTTGGAAGAAATATGGATTAAAAAATACTACCACTATCCCATAATTATTGAAACACTATTTTTTTTAGTATGTGTGGCACAGATTTTAAGACATGCCAAAATTACAGTTAAATATTACGTTATTAAAAAAATTGTAATATAACATCAAAATATATAAATATACATAAAATATAATATCTAAATATGTTTTTGGTTCATCTTAAACTCCGTGCCACACACCCAAAAAAAGTTTCAATAATTCAAGGACGGAAGGAGTACAAGAATACCAAAAGAGGAGACTTTTTCCAAGAAGATGGATACATGAGAAACAGGGTAAATTGAAATAAGTGGAATGCAGTCGGTAAACTTCAGAAAATGCTAAATAATCAAAACACTTACAGCTATACCACCTAGACCACCACTCACTACTCCAACTCCGATATCAAACAAGTTGGTTGGATCAGATGGATCATCTTTTAATTTTGTGTGCATGTAATATCGTATATGCTCGTAAGTGCTAAAGAAGACTGCATTTCCAATAGATTCCCTTAACAAGGTCGTGAAACCTCCATGAAAAATGCCTGTAACCTGAAAAGGTAATCATATCAGCTTGAAACTACATCAGATACCTAAATGAAAGTGATCATAGATTTTACCCCATCGCTTTTCACAGTTCTAATCGCACAATCAAGAGGACTGATGTATCTACTTGAGTTTGGAACCAAAGAGTCAGTGCCTTGAACTTGCATCCTACACTGGAGAAGCTCAGTGTCATAAGCATGATATGGGAACAATGGTCCAGTGCATGAGCTCTCAGACACTTACCTTCACCAGCTCTGACGGGCATAATACAAAGCTGATAATTGCTCCGCCAAAAGCTGCTGAAGGAATTATAACATGGGGCTGCGGCTTGTCACTTTGGAGGCCTCCCTTCAAGTAGACAAAAAATTGATTGTATAGTAGATGTAATATGCAGAAGCAAAATTAGATCAATCCCAAAATGCAGTTTCTGCAGATAAATAAGCAAAAAATATATCAGCAGAAATTCACCAAACCTGAAGCGTCTTTTTAGTTTGGGAATATATGCCAAAAATAAGTGAACTTTCAAAGGCCACTCCTATGAAAGAAGATGTAGCCCCTCGATAAAGTCCTTTCACCTGTTAGAGACAAACATTACTCTTATAAGCAACAGAGGGAAAGAAAATAGACACAGAGAATACATATTTCTGAGGCTTAAATATAAATTACTACTCTAAACTATTGTCCTTTATCCACTTTGATGATCGACCTTTCAATTTTTTCAATTAAGTGATTAAACTATCAATTTTTTTTCACTTTTATTCAATTAATCATGCCACATCATAAATTGAGGACATTGGTTCATGACTAGGCCTGAACATGCTTATGTGTAATTAAAAAAAGTTATTTTAAATATTTTTCACATACATTATACATTGGAAGGTAAATATGTCAAATCACCTTAAAATCACTTCCTTACTAAAGCAACAAACGATAGATCTAATCCTCTCCCAAACTGAAAAGCCCTAAATCCATCAAAAGCCCTAAAATGATCTACTAAAAAGATGTGATGTGGAAGCAACATACCAATGGGTAAGGCTGTAAAATGAGCAAACAGTTCGGGCTCGATTCGTATTCGCTCGACTAAAAGTTCGATTCGAGCTCGACTCGAAATATAAATGACTCAAATATGAGCATATTTTAAAGTTCGATAAATTACTCGAACCTCCTCAAATTATAATTTTCTATTGATATTCGGATCATATTCGTTGGAAAAGTCCAAACTGCTCGGGCTCGATTCGAAATTGTGCTCGACTCGGTAGCTAAATGAGCCTCAATCAAACCTTATTTTATACTCGATAAATTTTGTGAACCAAATCTGAGCAACTCAATACTCGGATCGGATCGACTTGGTTCGTTTACACCCTTACCAATGGGTGGCGCACTTGGAGACGGCGTAACGGAATCTAGAGCAAGGGGGTAGTTTCGAATTGAAGGTGTAATCAAACATTTTGCAGTATTTGACTTAGTAGTACTTGATGTGGGAGAGGTTTGAGGTGAAGATGGGGGGGATCAGATGGCTTCGAAGAGGCGGAGGGTGTCGATATACATGTGATTGATGCGGTTGTTGAAGCTTGAGGAGTGCCGGATCAGGCCATGTACCTCAATTTTTTTAGTGGACTTTCTTTTTTGTTGATGTAATGTTGATGATGATGGCAGGCAAGTGTGATGGTGATGGGGAAGATGATTGCCCAAGACAAATTTAATTGGTTTCTTCAATCTTTCAATTTCAGCAAAGTGCAAACAATAATTTGGCTTCTTCTTTTTCGTTAATAGATTTGCATTTGATTGTTCGATTGAGTTTACAGTTTGACCTTCTTTGACTGATAAGAGTGTTATTGTAAATGATATATAATTATTAATTTACATTTTTACCCTTAGTTTAAATATATAAAAGAATTATGATTTTTAATACACCCTGGCACTGTTTGTCTCTGTCATTCTATCACATCATTAATTTATGACGTGGCAGGTTTAATTAAACAAAAGTGAAAAAAAAGATAGTTTAATCATCTAATTGAAAAAATTAAAAGAACGATCACCAAAAACGGAAAAAGGGTAATAGGTTAAGTTAGTAATTTATATTTAAGCCTTTTTATGGTACTATTATTATATTCCCGTGCAAGAGCTTTTTTTCCTGTGTGACTTAGGATGAGACGTACAAGGAAAAACTCAATTACTCCAACAATTGCAATTTTTCAACAAAATAAAGAGGAAGATATGGTTCTTGGTATCCCTTGTTTTTGCATTAATTTTACATCCAAACGATTCTTCACAATGCAGAAAAAATGTAGTTGGAATATATTTTGGTATAGCTGATCAATAAACAAATATATATATATATATATGGATAAAACTATCAACTAAGTCCAACAAAGTGGTCTTTGTACAACATTTTGCAGGCAAAGGAAAAGGCTTCTGCCTATTCTGGTATTGGCCATCCCATAGGCCATACGTATGATACAGAAAAAAAAAATTAGTTTCAGTCTGAGTGCTGAAGTAACTACAATGGAAAATGACATCTAATTTTCAAAGACTGGAACTAGGACATCCTTAGAAATCCATGTTTAAGAAAGTGTCACCAAAATAATAATGAGGGGGCCTTCTGAAAACGAAAAATTAGGGTTGG
Organism: Panax ginseng; assembly: GCA_020205605.1. Classification (NCBI taxonomy): domain Eukaryota; kingdom Viridiplantae; phylum Streptophyta; class Magnoliopsida; order Apiales; family Araliaceae; genus Panax; species Panax ginseng. Next base: position 11,125,068 of record CM035128.1, on the reverse strand, counting down.
GGTAACACGATAATTTTGTTTTATTTGTGTCTATCTTCATCAATTTTGATACAAGCATTACCATACAACTTTATTTAGGATTTTCACTACTGAAAATCCACCTCTAGAGTGTCTACAGAGTCAAAATTTTAAACATCTTCTATATGTACCTATATATGATGTCATTTGCCATAGACGCCATGTAACTAGAAGAGTACAGAAGGATTATGAATATATATGTATATGTGACTGTACAAAGATGGAGGGAGCTAACATCTGAAGGGGAGGAAACATGTGTATCTGTACTAGCTGTACTAATGGCTAATCGGTGATTGATTTTCTCCACCCCCAATTTTGTTTCTAATGTTACTAAAGTCATATTCCATATATTCACTTCCTAAACTAATGAGCAATGCTTTATAATCATTACAATAATTATTGTCAACTTTCGTAAAGGGCACAAAGGACATAACCACGAAACCAACTTGGACATAATGATGCCCTCACTGAGGCTAGATCAAATAATGCCTCATTGAGGCTCGATCCTTTTAACACTCCCATGTAAGAGAGGGTCTGATACCACTTGAGCTAGAGCTTGTGTTTGCTATATATAATCGATCTTGAAGTTAGGTCTATGCGAAAACAAAAGACGCCAGAAAGCCCAGAAAGAATTCTCTGATCTATATGCAAAAAAGAGTAACACCTTAAAGTTGGGTGTCACAAGAAGTTTAAGAAGCATACTCCTTCAGTCTTTAGTATTCTAGCAGTACAATGTAAGCCACTCTTGTACTTGATTCCATCAGCTGCAGTATTGTGCTTTTGGAGCTTCACCTGATAAATTAATATTGTCATGTATAAGAACCACAAATTTCAGAGCTTCCAAATTGTCACACTAAGTTGACAACTAATTCTCTGCTAAAGAAGGAAATCTAGTCAGGTATTTGATATTCTCATTTCTCAATTTCATATATGGAATTTGGAAACTCAACATCTCAAAACCAGGAGCAAAAAGGAGTCGAGCCATAGAAAAGCAAACGAGTAAACTAAAATTTAAGTCAGCCCGCAATAAAGATTTGTCATCAATTTATTCAGTTGATCACAATTCTTTATTAAAGTATTGCCTTTTATGAAGTTATAATTCATGTCAACATAAAAAACTAGCTAACATACTCTTTCTCATTTCTCAGTTACATATATAAATTACTGAAGGGAAAGGATGGTATTAGCGTCAAACATAGTAAGACAATTAACTAAAAAAATTGCAAGCCTAGTTCATAAAACAGATCAACCACCAACTTATTTTTTATTTTAACTGTTTTATCGCAGTTTGTAATTTTTTGGTCGTACCTTGGCATCTAGCATTTAAGTTGTGTTATTCATAATCTCAATGATTTTATGTACTTATGAGTCACAGTTTTTAACCTTTTGTTGTTTTTTCCTTCTTTCATTATGGCTATAAGAATTAGCAATCTGAAAAAGACAAAAAAAACTCAATGGTGACATCAACACATTGGGCAGAGAGACTATTAAATGAAGCTTTAATGTAAGAAGTAAAGCTACTTCCACTCACTGAGAGTATTTTATAAATCATGTTGGTTGGAACAAAGACGGAAAATCATAGGGATACAGATGAATCTATTGCTTGCTTGAACCTTTAATCAATGAACGCCACTCTCTCTGAATACCTGTGATTTCTTATAAATTTTAGCTTCCCGGTTTTTCTTCTGTTTTTTATGCCCACACGCATATAACTAAAAATAATTCATAACCTTCAATGGGCAATAGACTATTATAATCCCATTACTCTTACCCCGTCCCTATTTCAGTCTATTACTTCAATAGACTATTCAACATGATTGAAAATCAAAAGCACTACCTCCTTGAAGAAATTAATGTCAGTTAAATAAAATTAAGATGTGCATGATCTACTTCTTAAGCTAATTAGTAGTGCTTAAGATAGTTTCTACTCACTCCAAATGGGAAAAATATGAAACAAGGATTGAAGTTGAGGAAATAAACAATCACCTTTCCTTACATTTATTACATATGTAATCAAGGTACTTTAAAAAGGTTCACTTCATGTATGGTGATGATATAAAACTGCATATCAAACTATATAATCAGAAAAAACTCTGACCTTTGTCCACCCTTGAGGTGAGGGTTTATAATATATGAATCAGAAAAACTCTGACCTTTGTCCACCCTTGAAGTGAGGTTTTATAATATATCCTAGTTATATATGGATCAGTAAAAGGGATGCTCTAGATGAGTGGGAAAATTATGCTAAAAGTTAAATGAACCACCTTTTAGAAGATACAATGCACATATTAAATCATTGTTAAAAGTTATAGTGGAAATTTTAATTTTCTTTCACTCAAAATAGAAAAGGTTGTGATCATTTTTATAGTACAATAGTTTCTAAGAATCCCACTAGTTAATATACAATTCAATTTTACAATTTCAATCATAAAGCATCATTCTTGGTGCAAAGGTGAAAAACCTGAGCTATAAAGTTCTAGAACAACATATCAAAAAGAAGAGAAGAGCATCTCCATTGGACACATTGGCAGGATCCCATAGGAGATTATAGTTTAATTTTATTAATTTGTTGTTTAAGCCCAGTCCAAGGTTAAATTGTCTCCTACTCAATATAACTATTAAATATCCCATTTTTATCTCCCAATATCTGCTCGAACTCTGAAACAATGCCACACTTTTTAACAGTTCGTACCAGCCTACCAATTCAGATAATATCTATCTATATTATAAAGCGGGAGCAAAAATTGACAGTTAATTTAGAGTAAACAAAATACTGAAACCTTTTTAACTTTCCTATTTTACACTTTAAATTTAGTTATCTATTAGGGAGAAAGGCGAGGTTAATCTTGGACTCCTGTAACCAAAAATAACCTGGTGAAGAGGTGGAGTCATGGAGATAAAATCGTTAGTTTTGTGGACGAACGTGTGCTAAATTAATGAGAGAAAATAAAGTAGATAAGGTAGGGTAATAGGATGAGCAGGGGAGTTGGTTTTTCTTTGGGACAACTCTACACACCAAAAACCATCTTTTTTCCATTCCAGGTACCTATACATCCTCCACATTTTTGCTCTTTTTGAATTAAGCATCAAAATAAGTTTTATAGTTTTTCAAATATAATCTTGAAAATAAAATTTCATATTGGCTTTAATACTTATTTTTTTTGTTTTGCATTTTCTTTTTCACACGCATTGCATGTGCAGCGGATACTAGTTATTATAATTTATTAGGTATTCATGTCCAATATCATAAGAAGTTGGAATTTGCATCTTATACCAAGTCTATGTAAGAAGCTAACACATGCTCAAACTGTAACCTTTATACATTGTCATAATAGTTTTTACTACTCTTAACTAATACAAGCTGATACCCATATGTACCCAGCAATCTACTCTAGCTCAGTGCTATCACAATAGAAGCAAGATTCCCTAATTTGAAAATATGAATCATACACAACCTTCAAACTTCAAAGTGAATACATGTTTAAGAAGCAAAATTATCAAATGGTTTTCACTACTCTTAAACTAATACAAGCTAATTCCCACTTTGTTTCAATCAATACACTAGCTCAATTATATCAAATATCACAACAGAAGCCGTATATTTATCCCCAATTTGAGAATATATGGATTCATGTTTAGGGAATTTTTAAATAAATGAAAAGGAAGAAAAATGTATCAAAGTATTATAGAAAATGAAATAGAAGGGGGAGGAAATGGGTTGACCTTCACGGTGTCGAAGGGATGGCCGATGATGACAGTGGCTACGCCGGCTAGTAAACCGGCGACATAATCCTTGTACCCTGAACTCTCTTCCATCTCAACCTTTCTCTCTTATTCTATTCCTTGACAAAGATCATAATACCGATCATAATACCCTTCTCTTTCTGGTTCTCTTTTTCAAGTTTTGAGATTTGGTAAAGGGTTCTATAGGGTACAAGTATTATTGCATTTTCTTTTTTATAACTGTTTTTCAATTTAATTTTCTTAATGGGGATTATCATTTTTTGGGCATCCAATTGTGTTCGATAGAGTCCAAAAAATCAAAATTGGTGTTATGTTAAGCAGTTATGTCCAATTAACTCGCAGCGGTGTTAGTCGAGTAGAGTAGTTCGATACTCGATTCGAAATCGATTCGAAAAATTCAAAGCTTAAATTCGAAGTTGATTCGAATCGAATACGATCGATACTCGCTTTCTGTTTAATGATACATAGGTCAAATTTGAGTATACTAGTATTCGCTCAGATTAGATTTCGAGTATTTTATTTTTTTTTCGAACCATACTCAATAGATGAATCATATTCGAATATTGGTCTGATTCATACTAATAAGCTAAATATGTGATACTTGTATCAATTTTTATAATTTATAAAGTGTAATATTAAATTGTATAAACTTGTACTTAAATAAATCAGTGAATTGATTGTCAATTCGTATTACATTCTTGGTAATTTCTTTACATAAATAAAATTAAAAACTAATATATAAACATTAGTTCAATAATCAATTTAGTATGTAGTGGTTCAGTATTAAGCGAAATGATATCGAAACTCGATTTGAAGGTTCAAGTGAGTAACTCGTTTTGTAAACGAAGTCGAGTACTTTATCTGAAATGAAAGACGTCCGAATAATGATCCAAGTCGAATCTGGCGCAAAATTATAAATTCCTTATCGAATACGAGCTCAATTTTTTTGAGTCGAGCTGAATCTGAGCATTAGAGTGTTCGTTGAGATTCGACTCGTTTTCTGTAAGACCCCAACTTTTATGAATAAAAATGAATTTTCTATAATTATCATTTTTTGAATATTATGAAATGAATTTGATATAATATTATAGTTGTGGGTAATAGTTATAAATTTTGCAAAATAAGCAAGTTGTTATATAATATTCGATTGGTCGGAAAATATTCGTTTTAACAGAGAATATTCGTACGACGGCACAATTATTGGTGGACCCCACAACGAAATTATTGTCGGATTGAGAAAACGACAAAAATATTTTATGAAAATAACGGCGGAAGTTTTATCGTTAACTGTTGAAACACCCGGTGTTAAAAGTACAGAATACGCGTGGTTGCAGATAAGAAGTAGCGCATGGTATTGATTATTGATGCTTACGTGAGAAGTCACTCGGTTTTATTCAATTATTGCTTCAAAGAATTGTTGCATAAGATCTCACGTTAATTGATTCAATTATTGTCGATACTTTATATATTATTAAATCAATAATTGAGACGACGAAGTTATTAATATTATTATTTGCAATATTAACGATGTCTGTAAGTTTCGCCAAGGAGAGGTTTGGTCACCTAATTGCTACTAATAATAGGGAGAAATCCTTATTGTAAAGCCCCCTCTTTCTCGGGAACGACGATTCGGTCGATTAATAGTGTGAATTATAATAATGATGATGAAGTTTTATTTTATTAGTATTATTAATGTAATAAAAACAGAAAAAGCTTTTTATATAAAACAAAATACTTTTATAAAGTTATTCGTTTTATTAGACTATAAATAGAATATATTATATTCTATTATGCATAGTAAAATCTTTTTATATAAAATGTAATACTTTTTTATAAAGTTATTCATTTTATTAGACTATAAATAGAATATATTATATTTTATTATGCATAGTGTTTTGCATAAGTATTTGATATAGTATATGCATAGTATTTTGTATAGTAAAATCTTTTTATATAAAATGTAATACTTTTATAAAGTTATTCGTTTTATTATATTATAAATAGAATATATTATATTTTATTTAAAAGATTTTGTTTTATTAGAATATTTTATAGTAAACCAACTGACCGTCTGGCTTAAAAGCAAATCAATCGGGACCGTTCAGAATTAGTTACTTATTCATCCATTCTCCTATAAAAATAAGCTCATTCCTTCATTATTTCTTATTTAATTCAACTTTGAAACTCTAGAGAGAGAAACTATAGAGAGAAAGAAGAAAAGTATTCTGCTACTTCACTACTCCTATATCCAATTTGTTCTAAGGTAAAGTGTGACGCCCCTAAAAATAGGTATACATCACCCATTCTGAGTCGCCAGATACATGGTATAAAATACAAATACAAACTAATTATACAACAGTCGTGTAAAATACGACAAAATATATATTGTGAGTTTTAATACAAATATTATCATCTAGACAATATCCACACTCAATGGAGTCCTCATTACATTTATTATTACACTATTTCACAGAATAGTGAGGACTACTAATGCACCATCTAGGACCATCACTCTGTTCCCCGACTAGTCCCAGCTACGTTTTCATTTTCTGAAGAGAACAATGAAAGAAAGGGTGAGTTCAACTAGCCCAGTAAGAAATATTATAACTAAGATAATGCAGAATAAATTATCGTTAGCCTTCAACAGTGTTAAACTGATACAATATAACAAACATCAAGTTTAACTGCAGCGGAACAAACAATCCATTAGAAGAGTCAAGTAGAGAATAAAATCTACTATCTTCTACGAGTTAAAAGATTTTTCATCACTTTTATCGTTGAGACTCAGCTCAATAAATAATCCACATCATTAAATCATCCCTGCACTACAGGCCAAGGATATTCTTTAAGAATACACGACCAATTAATTATCCATGCACTACAGGCCAAAGATAATCGTGTTTTCATCAACGGTCTTGATCATGCCATAAAAAATTCATCTTTGCTCCCTTGGCCGAAGAGAATTCATAGCCATAATCATACCAAAAATTGTCCATCAATGCACTACGGCCAATGAGGACTTTTTCCACATCATTTATAACATTACGATCATGATTATACCGAATAATCCCTGGCCATAATCATACCAAGTCCATTTATGCAATACAGGCCACAGATGACTTTCAACATAATATAAACATGAGGATGATGACAATGATATAAGAATTCAATAAAACAAGTTCAAGAATTAAATTATTCAGGAACTAATAACGTCCAAATTGTCAACATGATACTTCTTTGTAGAGTAAAATTCAAGAATGCTCAGAAGAATATTTCCATGAAAAGATACTGGATGAAGGGCAAATATCAAGGATATTCCACTAATTTCATGGAGTATAGAAGTCAAAACTTTAACCAACTGAGTATAATAAAGAATGGAATAACAAATGAAATCACCATGCATGCGGTACTTCGCATAAACAGGTTATTCCAACAGAATAATAAATAACGGAACCAGGTCAGGTGAAATTCGCACCGATAGGATGTTCCAACATAATAATAAAGAATGAAATAACAACAGAAATCACCATGCATGCGGTACTTGCATAGGCAAAAGTTATTCCAATGTAATAATAAATAATGTAAGAACCAGTCCAACAGAAACGCGCATGTATGTGATATTCCAATGTAATAATAAAGAATGTAATAACAACATAAATCCCCATGCATGTGGTATCAGATATGACAAAGTTATTCCAAAGAATAATAAATAACGGAACCAGTCCCGTGAGAACGCATACAGCATGTGATATTCCAACATAATAACAAAGAATAGAATAATGTAAGAATTTTACCAAGTATAGGTAAATTGCAGCATATCACAAAGTTATTTCAATAGAATAATAAATAATGGAATAATGAAGAATTTCACCAAGTATAGGGTAGATGGCAGATACAAAAGTTATTCCAATGTAATAATAAATAATGGAATAATGTAAGAATTTCACCAAGTATAGGGTAGGCCGTGTATACAAAAGTTATTCCAAAGTAATAATAAAGAATGGAATAATGTAAGTTCTCTTCATGAATATGAAAAAAATAATACCCTTTACCTTATAAAGAAGAGTATCTGACGAAGAGTAGGCGGGGATATACTTGAAGAAACTTGCTTCACGCTCAAAGCTTTCTTAAACGCTAAAGAAATACGCCAAGATTATAGAAGAAGAATTCTCTCTACAGTTTCTCTAGAGTTTCAAAGTGAATTCGTAAGAAATAATGAAGGAATGAACTCTATTTATAGAAGAATGGACCTGAATAAGAACCAATCCATGAACGGTTCAGATTGATTTATAATAAAATATAATATATTTATTTATTTATAATCTAATAAAATGAATAACTTTATAAAAGTATTACATTTTTATATAAAAAGATTTTACTATGCAAATACTACTATGATAATAAAATATAATATATTCTAATTATTGTCTAATAAAACAAATAACTTTATAAAAGTATTATGTTTTATATAAAAAGTTTTTACTATTAGCCTAATAAAACGAATAAATTTATAAAAATATTTTGTTTTATATAAAAAAAATTTCTATTTTATTACATTAATAATACTAATAAAACAAAACTCATATATATATATATATATATATATATATATATATAACAATCGATAATAATTGAATCCAATAACGTGAGATACTTGCAAAGAACTCATCGTAGTAATAATTGAACAAAATGGTGAGTGACTTCTCACGTAAAGCATCAATAATCAATACCGCAGTACTACTATGCAACCACGCAGACATCGTATTTTTTACTACCGAGTAGTTCAACAGTTTTTAACGGTAAAACTTTTGCCATTATTTTCATAAATATATTTTTGTCGTTTTCTCATTCCGACAATAATTCTGTTGTGGGGTCCACCAATGATTGTGTCGTCGTAAGAATATTCCCTGTTAAAACAAATATTCCCCGACCAATCGAATATTATATAACAACTTGCAAACTTTGCAAAATTTATAAATACTACCCACAACTATAACATTATCTCAAATCCACACCATAATATAAAAAAATATTTTGAGAAAATTAAATCTTTATTCGTAAAATTTGGGATTTTACAATCTCCCCTCCTTATGAAATATCGCCCTCCAAATTTACGTATCGTACGGTACGCCGCGAATGATGAGGACACTTTGTCAGATTCTAACTCTTGAGGTATAACCTTTAAGCGTAGAATATATTCCAGGATTTTAATAGGTACATCTTCATATTTTAAATTATTCGCTATCTCGTCTGGTTCTAAATCAATAATGTGGTTCGGGTCGTCCACATATTTACGTAACATCGATATGTGAAAAACGTTATGAACACGCGACATACTTGGCGGTAAAACGAGTCTATAAGCCACAGTTCCTACTTGATCGAGGATTTCAAATGGACCAATTAAATCAAGGGTTGACATTTCCTCTCTTCATCAATTCTTGCTTCTAGAATAACGCCCTCTTGAACCTTTTTTTCATATTCATCAGCTTCAGGTGTGTAGTTTGAGCGACTTTAACTTTATCGATTAAAGTCGATTCTACTCGTATATTCGTTATCTTCACGTAGGTTCGTATATTCACACTCATAAACGCATACGATCTTCTATTCAACGCGTCAGCTACCACGTTCGCTTATCCACAATGGTATTAAATGGTACGATCGTAATCTTCAACAGCTCGAGCCAACGTCTTTGGCGCATGTTACGTTCTTTTTGGGTGAAGAAAATATTTGAGGGTTTAAGAAATGGGTTTTGTACTGGGTTCAATACAAAATTCGATTTCACGCTCTAGGGGTAGGCGAGGAAGTCTTCATGAATACGTCAGGAAATTTATTAACGATAGAAATATCATTCAAATCGTGACCTCATCCAAGACTTGGATAAGACGTCATATTGATACCTATCAACTTGCCATCTTCATTCACGATGTCACCCATGTAAAGTCCGGCGGTGCATTCCACACAAGAAAGTCAACAACGAAAGGATCGGGCTCTTTACTTATGGCTTGATATGACAATGATTGACTTTTAGTGGTTTGGTTACTTTGAATTCACATAACAAAGTTGGTTAGAGTATGAAAGCTAACAACCTTACAAAAAGCATGATGAGTAGTTAACCAATCGTTTCCAAAAATCACATCAAAGGCAAGTATTTTCAAAGAGATAAGATCGACAGGTAACGTGAAAGTGTCGATTTGAATCAAACAAGATTTATAAACAATGGATGTAACGAAGGTTTCTCCTAACACAGTTTTAACACATAAGTCAAAGTCTAATTTCTCAATAGCCAAGTTCAAACATTGAACACAACTAGGTGAAATACAAGAGTGGGTAGAACCGGTATCGAATAAGATATAGACTTCGTAAGCGTTTATGATTAACTTACCCGTGACAACTTCGTTCGGGTTCCTCGACAAACACACTCACTTAAACTACCGACTTTGACTTGTCTGGGACACCCTTTGATGCCTCCATCCCAGCTGGACTTGACTTTGGTGCACGATAGAATCGGGCTAAATGACCTTCTCTTCTTTAAATTTCCACTTCTATTATCTTGGCTATGATTACCACCGAAGTGGTTACCATTCTTGGCGTGATAATTTCCCCCACGATGGTTATCATTGTTCACGGATGGCCGCAATTGCCATAGAAGACGATTATTATCGTGTTGTTGCTCGTTACCTTTTGGTTGAGCTGACTCAAGGGTCTCATGTGCTTCATTGCTTATCTCAATATTTTCAGATGTCATTCGCAAACACTGTCACAAAACAAGGGTTAATTAACATATCACATATTATCCCTATACTCTGACCAATCAATTAAATACCAAATAAACTTAGGTAGGTCATACTAGCGAAGGAATTCCCCATCTCTCCCCTCCTAGTTCTTGTCTCACATTTCAGCCAGAGATCATATCCCTAAGCTTTGATACCAACTATGACGCCCCTAAAAATAGGTATACATCACCCAATCTGAGTCGCCAGATACATGGTACAAAATACAAATACAAACTAATTATACAACAGTCGTGTAAAATACGACAAAACATATGTTGTGAGTTTTAATACAAATATTGTCATCTAGACAATATCCACACTCAATGGAGTCCTCATTACATTTATTATTACACTATTTCACAGAATAGTGAGGACTACTAATTCACCATCTAGGACCATCACTCTGTTCCCCGACTAGTCCCAGCTATGTTCTCATTTCCTGAAGAGAACAATGAAAGAAAGGGTGAGCTCAACTAGCCCAATAAGAAATATTATGACTAAGATAATGCAGAATAAATTATCGTTAGCCTTCAACAATGTTAAACCGATACAATATAACAAACATCAAGTTTAATTGCAGCGGAATAAGCAATCCATTAGAAGAGTCAAGTAGAGAATAAAATCTACTATCTTTTATGATTTAAAAGGTTTTTCATCACTTTTATCGTTGAGACTCAGCTCAATAAATAATCCACATCATTAAATCATCCCTGAACTACAGGCCAAGGATATTCTTTAGTATCACGACCATGAATTATCCATGCACTACAGGTCAAAGATAATCGTGTTTTCATTAACAACCTTGATCATGCCATAAAACAATTCATCTTTGCTCCCTTGGCCGAAGAGAATCCATAGCCATAATCATACCAAAAATTGTCCATCAATGCACTACGGCCGATGAGGACTTATTCCACATCATTTGTAACATTACAGTCATGATTATACCGAATAATCCCTGATCATAATCATACCAAGTCCATTTATGCAATACAGACCACAGATGACTTTCAACATAATATAAACACGAGGATGATGACAATGATATAAGAATTCAATAAAACAAGTTCAAGAATTAAATTATCCAGGAACTAATAACGTCCAAATTGTCAACATGATACTTCTTTGTAGAGTAAAATTCAAGAATGCTCAGAAGAATATTTCCATAAAAAGATACTGGATGAAGCGAAATATCAAGGATATTCTACTAATTTCATGGAGTATAGAAGTCAAAACTTTAACCAACTGAGTATAATAAAGAATGGAATAACAAAAGAAATCACCAGGCATACGATAAACCAGACAAACAAAGTTATTCCAATGTAATAATAAATAACGAAATCAAAGTCGGCGTAAATTCATACCGATAGGATATTTCAACAAAATAATAAAGAATGGAATAACAATGAAATCACCGTGCATGCGATAGATCGCATGCATGTGTTATTCCAATGTAATAATAATTAATGGAACGAGTCAAAGCGTAATACGCATGCCGGATATTCCACCGTAATAATAATTAATCGGAACTAGATCATACGTAAACGCATATGGGATGTTCCAATGTAATAATAAAGAATGGAATAATGTAAGAATTTCACCACATATGCGCAGACTTTGTATGATAAAAGTTATTCTAACATAATGATAAAGAATGGAATAATGTAAGAATTTCACCAAGTATAGGGTAGCGTGCATATACAAAAGTTATTCCAATGTAATAAAAAATAGAATAATAGAAGTTCTCTTCATGAATACAAAAGAAATAATACCCCTTACCTTAGAACAAACTAGATATAGGAGTAGTGAAGTAGCAGAATACTTTTCTTCTTTCTCTCTATAGTTTCTCTCTCTAGAGTTTCAGTGAATTCGTAAGAAATAATAAAGGAATGAGCTTCTATTTATAGGAGAATGGGTTGAATAGTAACTAATTCCTTAACGGTCCAGATTGATTTACTTTTAAGCAGACGGTCAGTATTGGTTTACTATAAAATATTCTAATAAAACAAAATCTTTTAAATAAAATATAATATATTCTATTTATAATCTAATAAAACGAATAACTTTATAAAAGTATTCTGTTTTATATAAAAAGATTTTACTATGCAAAACACTATGCATAATAGAATATAATATATTCTATTTATAGTCTAATAAAACGAATAACTTTATAAAAGTATTTTGTTTTATATAAAAAGTTTTTCTGTTTTATTACATTAATAATACTAATAAAGCAAAACTTCATCATCATTATTATAATTCACACTATTAATCGACCAGGTCGTTCCCAGGAAAGAGGAGGCTTTCCAATAAGAATTTCTCCCTATTGGCGCGCAATTAGGTGACCAAACCTCTCTTTGGCAGAACTTCTAGACATCGTTAATATTTCAAATAATAATATTAATAACTTCGTCGTCTCAATTATTGATTTAATAATATATAAAATATCGATAATAATTGAATCAATTAACGTGAGATACTATGCAACACCATCAAGCAATAATTGAACAAAACCGAGTGACTTCTCACGTAAGCATCAATAATCAATACCGCGTGCTACTACTATGCAACCACGCCAGATTCTCAGCATTTTTAACACCGTGTTTCAACAGTTAACGATAAAACTCCGCCGTTATTTTCATTAAATATTTTGTCGTTTTCTCAATCCGACAATAATGTCCACCAATGATTGTGTCGTCGTACGAATATTCCCTTTTAAAACGAATATTCTCCGACCAATCGAATATTATATAACAACTTAAGTACTTTGCAAAATTTATAACTATTACCCACAACTATAACATTATATCAAATTCATTCCATAATATTCAAAAAATGATAATTATAGAAAATTCATCTTTATTCATAAAAGTTGGGGTCTTACAATCTCCCCTTCTTATGAAATTTCACCCTCGAAATTAAGGTACGTACCTGGTATGTCGAAGAGGTAAAGATACTTTGATTTCATTTCAGATTCTAACTCCCAGGTCATTTCCTCAACATCGTGGTACCTCCATAAAACTTTGACTTGAGGTATAACCTTGCAGCGTAGAATATGTTCCTTCTTATCCAAGATTTGAACAGGAACCTCTTCATACGTTAAATCTTCCGCTATTTCGTCCGATTCTAATTCAATAATGTGGTTCGGGTCTTTCACATATTTACGTAACATGGATATATGAAAAACATTATGAACACGAGACATACTTGGCGGTAAAGCGAGTCTATAGGCTACAGTCCCTACTCGATCGAGGATTAAAAATGGGCCAATGAATCGAGGATTGAGCTTTCCTCTGTTTCCAAATCTCTTAATTTCTTTCCATGGAGCAACACGTAACAACACATGATCTCCAATATCGAATTCCACGTTCTTTCGATGAAGATCAGCATAACTCTTTTGTCGGTCTTGTGAGGTTTTTATACGTTGTAGGATCATTTGAATCTTTTTCGTAGTTATACGTATCAACTCTGGTCCCAACAACGTTGCTTCACCCACCTCATCCCAGCATACTGGAGAATGACACTTTCTTCCATACAACGCCTCGAATGGAGCCATGCCAATACTTGTTTGATAACTGTTGTTGTAAGAAAACTCCACCAATGGTAAGAACTTGTCCCAACTTCCCTTGAAGCCAAGGACACAAAGTCTTAATAAATCTTCAAGAGTTTGAATAGTCCTCTCTGATTGTCCGTCCGTTTGAGGATGATATGCCGAACTAAATTGTAAATTCGTGCCTATAGCTTTTTGTAAACTAACCCAAAATCGTAAAGTGAATCTTGGGTTTTGATCAAAAACTATGGATACTGGCATACCATGCAGTCTTACAATCCCGTTTATGTACATACGAGCAAGACGTTCAAGTGTATAAGTTTCTCGTATTGGTAAGAAATGAGCAGACTTGGTCAATCTATCAACAATGACCCAAATTGCATCTATGCCTTGAGAAACCTTGGGAAGACCAAGAATTAAATCCATGGTAATGTGCTCCCACTTCCATTCTCGAATTTCAAGTGGTTGAATGAACCTTTTGGTACTTGATGCTCTCGCCTTGACTCGTTGACAAGTTAAACACCTTGAGATAAACAAATATTATCTCTCTTTTCATATTGCCCCACCAAAATGTATGTCAAGATCATGATACATTTTAGTACTCTGTGATGGATCGCAAATGGTGTGTTGTGCGGCTCCATCATGATTTTATACTTTAACTCGGGATCGTTAGAACACAAAGTCTGGAGTTGACTCAAATATTCCTTCTTCATCGATTCGCTCTTAGATATAGACCTTCTTGTACTTTCTTCTTCATATGCATCACCAGTGTCCAGAGCTTGAAAGCAAATTTTTAACTTTATCGATTAAAGTCGATTCTACTCGTATATTCACCATCATCACGTAGGTCCCTGGAGTCTTTATCTCTATCTCCATCCTTTGCAAGTCATACAAAATAGGCCTCTGCGTTGACAATATCGCACTCGTACCCGCATATGATCTTCTACTCAATGCGTCAGCTACCACGTTTGCTTTTCCAGGATGGTATGATCATAATCTTTCAATATGTTCAAGCCAACGTCGTTGTCGCATGTTGAGTTCCTTTTAAGTGAAGAAATATTTGAGGCTTTTATGATCCGTAAAGATCTCCACTTTCTCCCCTTACAAGTAATGCCTCCAAATTTTAAGTGCGAAGACAACAGCTGTCAACTCTAGATCATGAGTAGGATACTTCCTCTCATATTCTTTGAGTTGTCGAGAGGCATAGGCTATGACTTTCCCATGTTGCATGAGAACACATCCTAACCCTTTGCCTGAAGCATCACTGTAGATGACAAATCCCTCCGAGCAGGATGGTATTGTCGTAACAGTCTTGAAATGAGTCTTTCTTGAGTTCTTGAAAACTCTTCTCACATTCCTCGCTCCAATCGAATTTTATATCTTTCGAGTCACAATTTGAGTTAAGGGAGTAGCGATTCGAGAAAACCTTCTACTGAATCTCCGATAATAACCAGCTAAGCCGAGAAAGTTACGTACTTCGGTCACTGATTTAGGTTGCTCCCAGATTTGAATAGCTTCAATCTTTGTTGGGTCAACGGATATTCCATGACTTGATACCACGTTCCCAAGGAATGTTACTTCCTCAAGCCAGAACTCGCATTTCTTTAACTTGGCATAAAGCTTATATTCACGAAGCTTTTGAAGTATCAGCCTCAAGTGTTGCTCATGATCTTCACGGCTTTTGGAATATATGAGGATGTCATCAATAAAGACAACCACAAAGTGATCCAAATATTCCTTAAATACTCGGTTCATCATATCCATGAAGGCAGCAGGAGCATTAGTCAATCCACCAATGGTAAGAACTTGTCCCAGCTGTTGAATACTCGGTTTGATAACTGTTGTTGTAAGAAAACTCCACCAATGGTAAGAACTTGTCCCAACTTCCCTTGAAGCCAAGGACACAGAGTCTTAATAAATCTTCAAGAGTTTGAATAGTCCTCTCTAATTGTCCGTCCGTCTGAGGATGATATGCCGAACTAAATCGTAAATCTGTGCCCATAGCTTTTTGTAAACTAACCCAAAATCGTAAAGTGAATCTTGGGTCTCAATTAGAAAGTATAGATACTGGCATACCATGCAGTCTTACAATCTCATTTATGTACATATGAGCAAGACGTTCAAGTGTATAAGTTTCTCGTATTGGTAAGAAATGAGCAGACTTGGTCAATCTATCAACAATGACCCAAATTGCATCTATGCCTTGAGAAACCTTGGGAAGACCAGTAACGAAATCCATGGTAATGTGCTCCCACTTCCATTCTGGAATTTCAAGTGGTTGCAATGGACCTTTTGGTACTTGATGCTCTACTCGACTCGTTGACAAGTTAAACACCTTGAGATAAACAGCGTATCTCTCTCTTCATATTGCCCCACCAAAATGTATGTCGAAGATCATGATACATTTTGGTACTCCCAGGATAGATTGCAAATGGCGTGTTGTGCGTCTCCATCATGATTTTATACTTTAACTCAGGATCGTTAGGAACGCAAAGTCTGGAGTTGACTCAAAGTATTCCTTCTTCGTCGATTCTTACTTCCGGCATAGCACCTTCTTGTACTTTCTTCCTCATATGCATCAGCTCCAGGTCTGTAGCTTGAGCATCTTTAACTTTATCGATTAAAATCGGTTCTATTCGTATATTCGCCATCATCACGTGGGTCCCTGGAGTCTTTATCTCTATCTTCATCCTTTGCAAGTCATACAAAATAGGCCTCTGCGTTGACAATATCACACTCGTACCCGCATATGATCTTTTACTCAATGCGTCAGCTACCACGTTTGCTTTTCCAGGATGGTATTGGATGGTATGATCATAATCTTTCAACAGTTCAAGCCAACGTCGTTGTCGCATGTTGAGTTCCTTTTGAGTGAAGAAATATTTGAGGCTTTTATGATCCGTAAAGATCTCCACTTTCTCCCCATACAAGTAATGCCTCCAAATTTTAAGTGCGAAGACAACAACTGCCAACTCTAGATCATGAGTAGAATAATTCCTCTCATATTCTGTGAGTTGTCGAGAGGCATAGGCTATAACTTTCCCATGTTGCATTAGAACACATCCTAACCCTTTGCTCGAAGCATCACTGTAGATGAAAAATCCCTCCAAGCTAGATGGTATTGTCAGAATAGGTGCTGAAATGAGTCTTCTCTTAAGTTCTTGAAAAGTCTTCTCACATTTCTCGTTCCAATCGAATTTGTATATTTCCGAGTCAGCTGAGTTAATGGAGTAGCGATTCGAGAAAACCCTTCTACGAATCTCTGATAATAACCAAATGTAAAGTAGAAAGCTACGACTTTCTCACCATCGATTTAGGTTGCTCCCAACTTTGAATAGCTTCAATCTTTGCTGGGTCAATAGATATTCCATGCCTTGATTCTACGTGCCCAAGGAATGCAACTTCCTTAAGCCAGAACTCGCATTTCTTCAACTTGGCATAAAGCTTATATTCACGAAGCTTTTGAAGCATCAGCCTTAAGTGTTGCTCATGATCTTCACGGCTTTTGGAATAAATAAGGATGTCATCAATAAAGACGACCACAAAGTGATCCAAATATTCCTTGAATACTCTGGTTCATCATATCCATGAAGGCAAAGAGGAGCATTAGTCAATCCAAAAGACATGACTAGGAATTCATAATGCCCGTACCGAGTTCTGAAAGTCGTCTTTGGAATGTCATTGGTTCTAATCTTCAATTGGTGATATCCGGAATGAAGATCAATCTTTGTCCTTGCAACTAGTCAAACAGGTCATTAATGCGAGGCAATGGATATCTATTTTTGATAGTGATATGGTTCAACTCCCGATAATCAATACAAAAGTCGATACTCCCATCTTTCTTTTTTCACGAATGTAATGAGAGCACCCCAAGGAGACGTCTTAGGGCCTAATGAAACCGATGTCTAACAATTCCTCGCAGTTGGGTCTTTAACTCCTGAAGTTCAATAGGAGCCATTCGATATGGGGCTTTGAAAATGGGTTTTGTACCGGGTTCAAGGTCGATACAAAATTCAATTTCACGTTCTGGGGGTAGGCCAGGAAGTTCTTCAGGAAATACGTCAGGAAATTTATTAACAATAGAAATATCATTCAAAAGTGACGTATTTTTGTTTAGATCCGTGACATGAGCTAAAAAAGCTTGACATTCATTTTTTAATAAACGAATAGCTTTATGTCTTGAGATGACAGTGATTAATTTTAATGGTTTGGTTGCTTGAATTCGCATAATAGGTTGGTTAGGAATATGAAAGCTAACAACCTTACGAAAATAATCAATTTTTGCATGATGAGTAGTTAACCAATCAATCCCTAGAATTACCTCAAATGCAAGTATTTTCAATGAAATAAGATCGACATGTAATGTGAGGGTACTGATTTGAACCAAACAAGACTTATAAACAGTGGATGTAATGAAGGTTTCTCCCAATAGAGTTTTAACAGATAAGTCAAAGCCTAATTTCTCCGGAGTCAAATTTAAAAGTTGAGCGCAAGTAGGAGAAATAAAAGAATGGGTAGAACCGGTATCAAATAAGGTATAAACTTCGCTAGAGTTTATGATAAGCTTAACCGTGATGACCTCGCTCGGGTTCCTTGTTTTCCGGGAGGTCACGACAAACGCTCTCCTCAGACCATCGGGCTTTGACTTTTCCGGGACGCCCTTTGGTGCCTCCATCCTATTGAACTTATCTTCTATGAACGATAAAATCGGGCCAGTGACCTTCTCTTCCACAATTATAACATGCTTTGACGGACAAGATCGCACGCTTTGATGATGTGTCCTCCCTCCGCATTTGAAGCATATGATAGGTAAAAGTTCTCCTTCCTTAACAATAAGTGTTGATGTCGACGTTTTTCCATCATTGTTGAATCTTTCTTCTTGAAATTTCCATTCTTATTTCTTTGGCCATGATTACCACCGAAGTGGTTACCATTTCTGGCATGTTGATTCCTTCCACGCTTATTGTCACTGCTTCGATGACTGTTATCACTGGTATTATCATTTTGTCGGCCGCTCTCTTTTGGTTGGGTTGACTCATTATCGCGCTAATAATCGAGCCCTATTAACAACATCCGAATACAAACACGCTTTATGAGAGATAAGATATTGACATATCTCGGGTTTCAAACCTCTTAGAAACATTCGCCATTCTCTCCTCATTATCAACCAAATGGGACGAAACCAGACAAATTTCTAAGCAAACTTGGCTTCATACTGCGACACAATCATGTTGTTTTGCTCCAGTTTAATGAACTCTGCCTCTTTCATGTGACGAATACTTTCGGAAAAGTACTTGTCATTGAACAGTTCTTGAAACTTCTCCCAAGTCATCTTCAGTGCGGCAGGTTGAGTACGTTTTATAGATTCCCACCAGTAATCTTCCTCTGCACGCAACATGAAGGTGGCAAAGGGAACATTTTGCTCCTCGGAGCATCCTGGGACATCAAATATCTTATGTGATCCGCTTTATCCACGTCTCGCCTTTAAGTGGTTTTGGCTCTCCAAAAACTCCGGTGGTCCCAATTCCTTGAATCGCTTATGCGGTGACTGCTCGAGAGTTGCCAAGTGTTTCCACCGCATTTTGTATGTGAGCCGCTCTTGCTCGATGTTGTATGAATTGCATAAAGCCTCCGAACATTCCATCGCTCATCCTCAGTCGGTGTTGTTGTTTTCACTCGAGGATTGTCGCCTCGATGCACATTATCTTGATTATTGATCCGTGGAGACTCAACGGTCTCTTGTGCTCCATTGCTAATCTCAACATTCTCGGATGCCATTTTCAAATACTGCCACAAAACAAAGATTAATTGACATGAAATATATTATCCTTATACTCTGACCGACCAATTAAATGCCAAATAAACTTAGCTAGGTCATACTAGCGAAGGAATTCCCCGTCTCTCCCCTCCTAGTTCTTGTCTCACATCTCAGCCAGGGATCATATCCCTAAGCTTTGATACCAACTGTGACGCCTCCAAAATAGGTATACATCACCCATCTTGAGTCGCCAAATACATGGTACAAAATTCAAATACAACTTAATTATACAACAAATGTAAAATACGACAAAATATATGTTGTGAGTTTTAATACAAATATTGTCATCTAGACAATATCCACACTCAATCGAGTCCTCATTACATTTATTATCACACTATTTAACAAAATAGTGAGGACTACTAATGCTATTATCTCGGACCGGTCACCCGCTTTCCCGACTAGTCCACATTACGTTCTCATTTCTCAAGAGAACAATGAAAGTAAAAGGTGAGCTCAACTAGCCCAAGAAGAAATATTATGACTAAGATAATACATAATATATTATCGTTAGCCTTCAACAAAGTGTTAAACCGATACAATATAACAAACATCAAGTTTAATCTGCAAATAAACAAGCAATCCATTAAAAGAGTCAAGTAGAGAATAAAATCTACTATCTTTTATGATTTAAAAAAGTTTTCATCACTTTTATCGCTGGGACTCAAATTTTAATAAATAATCCACATCATCCTCGCTACTACGGCCAAGGATATTCATTAAGTATCACAACCACAAATTATCCATGCACTACGGGCCAAGGATATTCGTGTATATTCATCAATGGTCATGATCATGCCAACAATCGGTCCATCAATGCACCACGGGCCAATGAGGACTTTTACCACATCATTTGAAATATTACGATCATGATTATACCGATTAATCTCTGGTCATAATCATACCAAGTCCATCTATGTACTACAGGCCACAGATGACTTTCAACATAATATAAACATGAGGATGATGACAATGATATAAGAATTCAATAAAACAAGTTCAAGAATTAATTTATCCAGAACTAATAACGTCTAAATTGTCAACATGATACTTCTTTCAGAGTAAAATTCAAGAATGCTCAAAAGAATATTTCCATGAAAAGATACTTGGACGAAGCACAAATATCAAGGATATTCCACTAATTTCATGGAGTATAGAAGTCAAAACTTTAACCAAATCGAGTATAATAAAGAATGGAATAACAAAAGAAATCACTGTGCATGCGATAAATCGTCAAACAAAGTTATTCCAAAAGAATAATAAATAACGGAACTGTGTCAAAGTAAATTCAAGACCGACAGGATATTTCAACAAAATAATAAAGAATGGAATAACAATGAAATCACCATGCATGCGATAGATCGCATGCATGTGTTATTCCAATGTAATAATAATTAATGGAACTGTGTCAAAGCGTAATACGCACCGTCAGGATATTCCAATGTAATAATAATTAACGGAACTAGATCATGCGTAGAACGCATGATGAGGATGTTCCAATGTAATAATAAAGAATGGAATAATGTAAGAATTTCACCATATATGCAGGTACTTCAGATGCATGAAAGTTATTCCAACATAATGATAAAGAATGGAATAATGAAGAATTTCACCAAGTATAGGGTAGGCACAGATATAAAGTTATTCCAAGAATAAAAAAAATGGAATAATGTAAGTTCTCTTCATGAATACGAAAGAAATAATACCCTCTTACCTTGAAACAAACATGATATAAAGTAGTGAAGTAGCATAATACTTTTTCTTCTTTCTCTCTATAGTTTCTTCTCTCTAGAGTTTTAGTTGAATTCGTAAGAAATAATAAAGGAATGAGCTTTATTTATAGGAGAATAAATTTGAAGAATTAACTAATTCTTAACGGTCCGTATTGATTTACTTTTAAACGAGGATTATCCTGCATTGGTTTACTATAAAATATTCTAATAAAACAAAATCTTTTAAATAAAATATAATATATTCTATTTATAATCTAATAAACGAATAACTTTATAAAGTATTCTGTTTTATATAAAAAGATTTTACTATGCAAAACACTACGCATAATGTAATATAATATATTCTATTTATAGTCTAATAAACGAATAACTTTATAAAAGTATTTTGTTTTTATATAAAAAGCTTTTCGTTTTATTACATTAATAATACTAATAAAGCAAAACTTCATCATCATTATTATAATTCACTTTATTAATCAACGAATCGTTTCCCAAGAAAGAGGGCTTTTAATAAGGATTTTTCTCCTATTAGTATGCGCAATTAGGTGATCAAACCTCTCCTTGGCAGAACTTTTAGACATCGTTAATATTACAAATAATAATATTAATAACTTTCTCGTCTCAATTATTGATTTAATAATATATAAAATATCGATAATAATTGAATCAATTAACGTGAGATACTATGCAACAATTATAGAAGCAATAATTGAACAAAACTGAGTGACTATTGAAAATAACGGCGGAAGTTTTATCGTTAACTATTGAAACACCCGGTGTTAAAGGTACAGGAATACGCGTGGTTGCATAGTAGCACACGGTATTGATTATTGCTTCAATAATCAATAATTGTTGCATAGTATCTCACGTTAATTGATTCAATTATTTTCAAAATTTTATATATTATTAAATCAATAATTGAGATGACGGGTTATTAATATTATTATTTGCATTATTAACGATGTCTGTAAGTTCACAAGGAGAAGTTTGGTCACCTAATTGCTACTAACACGGAGAAATCCTTATCTGAAAAACCCTCTTCCCGGAATGACCTCGGTCGATTAATAAAGGTGACTTATGATAATGATGATGAAGTTTAGTTTTATTAGTATTATTAATGTAATAAAACAGAAAAGTTTTTTATATAAAATGTAATACTTTTATAAAATTATTCGCTTTATTAGCTAATAGTAAAATCTTTTTTATATAAAATGTAATACTTTTATAAAGTTATCTATTTTATTAGACAATAATTAGAATATATTATATTTTATTATGCATAGTGTTCAGATAAGACGCGTGTATAGTGTTTGCATAGTAAATTTTTTTAAAGTTATTCATTTTATTAGATTATAAATAGAATATATTATATTTTATTGTAAACCAAACTGGATCGTCTGCTTAAGTAAATCGATCGACCGACCGCTCATGGATTGGTTATTATTCATCCATTCTTTTATAAATAAGCTCTTTCCTTCATTATTTTTTACTTAATTCACCGAAACTCTAGAGAGAAATCAGTAGTGAGAATTATTCTTCTATCTCGAGCGTATTTCTTTAGCGCTTAAGAAAGCTTTGGCAGAAGGCAAGTTTCTTCAAGTATATCCCGCCTCTACCATGAGAGTACTCTTTTTTATAAGGTAAGGGGTATTATTTTTTCATATTCATGAAGAGAACTTCGTTATTCCATTCTTTATTATTCGTTGGACTAACTCAGTATACGCTGGCCTACCTTATACTTGGTGATTTCGTTGTTATTCCATTCTTTATTATTTCGTTGGAACATCCTGTCAGGCGCTTTTACGCCGGACCGGGTTCCGCTTTTTTATTATTGTTGGAACATCTTGTCGCATGCGCTTTTCTGTAACCTCGGGTTCCGCCTTTTTATTATCTGTTGGAATATCATGTCTCGTGCGCTTTACGCCGGACCGATTCCGTTATTTATTATTCGTTGAATAACCTATCTACGCCAAGCACCGCATGCATGGTGATTTCGTTGTTATTCCATTCTTTATTATTCTCATTTGAATATCCCGTTGGTGCTAATTTCACTTTGAATTCGATTCTCGTTATTTATTATTCATTGGAATAACCTGTCTCTGCGAAGTACCGCATGCATGGTGATTTCTTTTGTTATTCCATTCTTTATTATACTCAGTTGGATAAAGTTTTGACTTCTATACTCCATGAAATTAGTGGAATATCCTTGATATTTGTGCTTCATCTAGTATCTTTTTATGGAAATATTCTTCTGAGCATTCTTGAATTTTTCTTTACAAAGAAGTATCATGTTGACAATTTGAACGTTATTAGTTTTTGAATAAATTAATTCTTGAACTTGTTTTATTGAATTCTTATATCATTGTTATCATCCTCATGTTTATATTTTTTTGAAAGTCATTTGCAAACTTGTAAAGCATAGATGGACTTGGTATGATTATGACTAGGATTATTCTTAATTGTAATCATGACCGTAATGTTATAAATGATGTGGTAAAAGTCCTCATTGCCCGAAAGTGCATTGATGGACAGTTGTTGGCAAGATCATGACCATCGATGAATACACGAATATCCGGCCCGTAGTGTATGGATAATTTGTGGTTGTGATACTTATGAATATCCTCGCCAGTAAAGGTGGATAAGGTGGATTATTTATTGTCGAGTCCCGCCGAAAAAAGTGATGAAAAACCTTTAAATCATAAAAGATAGTAGATTTTATTCTCTACTTGACTCTTTTCAATGGATCAGATGTTCCACCGCAGCTTAAACTTGATGTCTATTGTATTTTATCGGCTTAACATCGTTGAAGACTAATGATAATTTATTCTCGCATTATCTTAGTCATAATATTTCTTCGGGCCATTGAGCTCACCCTTTCTTTTCATTGTTCTCTTTGAAAAAATGAGAACGTAATGGACTACTTGGGAACCGGAGTGACAATCCAGATGATAAGATTAGTAGTCCTCACTATTCTCGTTAAATAGTGTGACAATAAATGTAATGAGGACTTATTCGAGAGTGGATATTGTCTAGTAAGACAATATTTGTATTAAAACTCACAGCTTTCTTGTTGTATATTAAAGATTGTATTTGTATTCTGTACCATGTATTTGGCGACTCAGAATAGGTGATGTATACCTATTTTGGGGGCGTCACATATAATCCCTAAAGAACTTCCTGGCCTTCACCCAGAGCGTGAAATTGAATTTTGTATCGACCTTGAACCCATACAAAACCCATTTCCAAAGCCCCATATCAAATGGTTCCTATTGAACTTCAGGAGTTAAAGACCCAACTGCAGGAATTGTTAGACATCGGTTTCATTCGTCCTAATACGTCTCCTTGGGGTGCTCCTATTCTATTCGTCAAGAAGAAAGATAGGAGTATGCGATTTTGTATTGATTATCAGGAGTTGAACCATGTCACTATCAAAAATAGATATCCATTGCCTCGCATTGATGACCTGTTTGACCAGTTGCAAGGCGCCAAATTTTTTTCAAAGATTGATCTTCGTTCCAAATATCACCAATTCAAGGAATATTTGGATCAATTTGTGGTCGTCTTTATTGATGACATCCTCATATATTCCAAAAGCCGTGAAGATCATGAGCAACACTTGAGGTTGATACTTTAAAAGCTTCGTGAATATAAGCTTTATGTCAAGTTGAAGAAATGCGAGTTTCGCTCGAGGAAGTAGCATTCCTCGGGCACGTGGTATCAAGTCATGGAATATCCGCTGACCCAACAAAGATTGAAGTTATTCAAAGTGGGATCAACCTAAATCGATGTGAAGTATCGTAGCTTTTCGGCTTAAATGGTTATTATCGGAGATTCGTAGGGTTTTTTCTAATTGCTACTCCATTAACTCAAATTGACTCGAAAAGATATAAAATTCTTGTTAGAACGAAGAATGTGAGAAGAGTTTTCAAGAACTCAAGAGAAGACTCATTTCAAAGACTGTTAATAATACCATCCGGCTCTTGAGGATTTGTCATCTACAGTGATGCTTCAGGCAAAGGTTTAGGATGTGTTCTCATGTAACATGGGAAAGTCATAGCCTATGCCTCTCAACAACTCAAAGAATATGAGAGAAATTATCCTACTCATGATGTAGAGTTGGCAGCTGTTGTCTTCGCACTTAAAATTTGGAGGCATTACTTGTAAGGGGAGAAAGTGGAGATCTTTACGGATCATAAAGTCTCAAATATTTCTTCACTCAAAAGGAACTCAATATGCGACAACGACGTTGGTTTGAAATATTGAAAGATTATGATCATACCATCCTGGAAAAGCGAACGTGGTAGCTGACGCATTGAGTAGAAGATCATATGCGGGTACGAGTGCGATATTGTCAACGCAGAGGCCTATTTTGTATGACTTGCAAAGGATGGAGATAGAGATAAAGACCAGTGGACCCACGTGATGATGACGAATATACGAAAGTAGAACCGACTTTAATCGATAAAGTTATATACTGCTCAAGCTATGACACTGGAGTTCGATGCATATGAGGAAGAAAGTACAAGAAGGTGCTATTGGGAAGCAAGAATCGATGAAGAAGGAATACTTGAGTCAACTCCCGACTTTGTGTTCCTAACAACTCGAAGTTAAAGTATAAAATCATGATGGAGACACACAACACACCATTTGCAATCCATCCACGAGTACTAAATGTGTCGTGATCTTCGACATACATTTTGGTGGGGCAATATGAAAAGAGAGATAATATTTGTTTATCTCAAGGTGTTTAACTTGTCAACGAGTCAAGGTAGAGCATCAAGTACCAAAAGGTCCATTGCAACCACTTGAAATTCCGAATGGAAGTGGGGAGCACATTACCATGGATTTCGTTCATCGGTCTTCCCAAGATTTCTCAAGGCATAGATGCAATTTGGGTCATTGTTGATAGATTGACTAAGTCCGCTTCATTTATTACCTATACGAGAAACTTATACACTTGAACGTCTTGCTCGTATGTACATAAAAGAGGTTGTGAGATTGCATAGTATACCAATATCCATAGTTTCTGATCGAGACCCAAGATCACTTCACGATTTTGGGTTAGTTTGCAAAAAGCTATGGGCACGGATTTAAGATTTAGTTCGGCATATCATCCTCAAACGGACGGACAATCAGAGAGGACTATTCAAACTCTTGAAGATTTATTAATACTCTGTGTCCTTGACTTCAAGGGAAGTTGGGACAAGTTTTTACCATTGGTGGAGTTTTCCTACAACAACAGTTATCAAGCAAGTATTGGCATGGCTCCATTCGAAGCATTTATGGAAGAAAGTGTCGTTCTCCAGTATGCTGGGATGAGGTGGGTGAAGCAACGTTGTTGAGACCGGAGTTAGTACGTATGACTACGAAAAAGATTCAAACGATCCGACAACGTATAAAAACCTCACAAGACCGACAAAAGAGTTATGCTGATCTTCATCGAAAAGACGTGGAATTCGATATTGGAGATCATGTGTTGTTACGTGTTGCTCCATGGAAAGGAGTTGCGAGATTTGGAAAGAGAGGAAAGTTCAATCCTCAATTCATTGGCCCATTTTTAATCCTCGATCGACTAGGGACTGTAGCCTATAGACTCGCTTTACCGCCAATTTTGTCTCGTGTTCATAATGTTTTTCATATATCCATGTTACGTAAATATGTGAAAGACCCGAACCACATTATTGAGTTAGAACCGGACGAAATAACGGAAGATTTAACGTATGAAGAGGTTCCTGTTCAAATCTTGGATAAGAAGGAACATATTCAACGCTCCAAGGTTATACCTCAAGTCAAAGTTTGATGGAGGAACCACGATGTTGAGGAAATGACCTGGGAGTTAGAATCTGAAATGAAATCAAGGTATCCTTACCTCTTCGACATACTGTATGTGCACTCTAATTTCGAGGGCTTAAATTTCATAAGAAGGGAGATCAGTAAGACCCCAACTTTTATGAATAAAAATATATTTTCTATAAATATCATTTTTGAATATTATGGAATAAATTTGATATAATTTTATAGTTGTGAGTAATATTTATAAATTTTGCAAAGTACGCAAGTTGTTATATAATATTCGATTGGTCGGGGAATATTCATTTTAAACAGGGAATATTCGTACGACGACACAATCATAGAGAGAGAAACTATAGAGAGAAAGAAGAAAAGTATTCTGTTACTTCACTACTCCTATATCCAGTTTGTTCTAAGGTAAGGGGTATTATTTCTTTCGTATTCATGAAAAGAACTTCTGTTATTCCATTTTTTTTATTCTGTTGGAATAACCTGTATACGCGGTCTACCCTATACTTGGTGAAATTCTTTTGTTATTCCATTCTTTATCATTATGTTGGAATAACTCGCTCATGCGCAATACCGCATACATGGTGAAATTCTTCTGTTATTCCATTCTTTATTATTCTGTTGGAACATCCTGTCTGTGCGTTTACGCATGACCTGGTTCCGTTATTTATTATTCTATTGGAATAACTTGTCTGTGCGGTCTATCGCATGCCTGGTGATTTATTTTGTTATTCCATTCTTTATTATATTCAGTTGGTTAAAGTTTTTACTTCTATATTCCATGAAATTAGTGGAATATCCTTGATATTTGCGCTTTATCCAATATCTTTTCATGGAAATATTCTTCTGAGCTTGCTTGAATTTTACTCTACAAAGAAGTATCATGTTGATAATTTGGACGTTATTAGTTCTTGGATAAATTAATTTTTGAACTTGTTTTATTGAATTCTTATATCATTGTCATCATCCTCATGTTTATATTATGTTGAAGTCATCTGTGGCCTGTAGTGCATAGATGGACTTGGTATGATTATGACCAGGGATTAATCGGTATAATCATGTCCGTAATGTTACAAATGATGTGGTAAAAGTCCTCATTGACGTGTAGTGCATTGATGGACGAGTTGTTGGCATGATCATGATTATTGATGAATAAACAAATATCCTTGGCCCGTAGTGCATGAATAATTTGTGGTTGTGATACTAATGAATATCCTTCGTCAGAAAAGCGTGGATGATGTGGATTATTTATTGTCGAGTCCCAAATGATAAAAGTGATGAAAAATCTTTTAAATCATAAAAGATAGTAGATTTTATTCTCTCTTGACTCTTTTAATGGATCGCTTGTTCGATTGCGCTTAAACTTGATGTTTGTTATATTGTATCAGTTTAACACTATTGAAGGCTAGCGATAATTTATTCTATATTATCTTAGTCATAATCTTTATTACTGGGCTAGTTGAGCTCACCCTTTTACTTTCATTGTTCTCTTCAAGAAATGAGAACGTAGCAGGGACTAGTCGGGGAACAGAGTGACGGTCCAGATAATAACATTAGTAATCTTCACTATTCTGTTAAATAGTGTGATAATAAATGTAATGAGGACTCAATTGAGTGTGGATATTGTCTAGATGACAATATTTGTATTAAAACTCACAACATATATTTTGTCGTATTTTACACGACTGTTGTATAATTAAGTTGTATTTGAATTTTGTACCATGTATTTGACGACTCAAGATGGGTGATGTATACTTATTTTGGGGGCATCACATTTTCACCCTTATTAACGCGTAGAAGAGCTTTTGAAAAATTATCTGAATTTGGTTTCAGTGGAGTTATATAATTTATAACTTATTTATTAACTTGATTTAATCAACTTAAGCAGTAAGTTGAAATATTTAATTTAGCACTGTAACAACTTATTACAGAATAAGTTGTTATATTTGATAAATAAATTTAAAATGTTTACTTAAAATTATCAAATAAGTTAGAAAAAAATAGAACCAGATACCGACTTTTTTTATATACATTGAAAGTGTTTAACTCGAATTATAAGTTTATAACTTATTATAAACTATGTCAAACATAACTTTTTGAGTTTATACTAAAATAAGCTATAAGCTGCTTGAAATAAGTTGCAACAAATAATATCGTTATTTATTTGAGAAAATTTGAGTGAGAATGCTTAATAATTTTTATGTACAATAAGCCCTACAATTAAACCGGTAGTTAATCAGTTTATGTTTTCAAATCCTAGTGAACTAGTATATTCTTTCAAAAAGATACCAAGTATATATATATATATATATATATATATATATATATATATATATATATATATATATATATTCCATTCACACCAATCGGTTGCTAAAGAGCAACCTTTTTAGTCCAAATTGCACAACACGTAATGGCTTTTCTTATATTTTTTTTTTGCTCCAGCCGTTACAATATGGGGCCAAAAAAGAATTACTCCCAACAACTTGTTGTTGTTGTAGATAGAATCATATATATACTACTATCACTTTCGTTTCACGCACAAAAAAAGAGTCATATTTTTAAGTTTAGGGATATACTTTGTTCTATATTTACCTCCAAGTTTATTAAGTCTTTAATTTAGTTATAATGACAAATTAATATTATTTTATACTAAAAGTAAAAGAAATAATTGTTTTTCTTAAATAAAAATTATTAAATGAAACTAGTTTTTTTTATTAAACTGAGGAACTAACTAGCATCTAATGGTAAACCCATTAACATACATAAAATGAAAGGTGGATAAAATTGTTATCCGTAATATATAGTATTATTTAATATGCATATAGATATAATAATAATAAATTATGCAAAACAGAAACATATTATAAAATGAATAATATATATATATATATATAAATCCGAGTCCTTTGAATTCACAAAGTCTCCTTAAAGTAAATTTATTCCCTCACTGGTGCTAAGGATTAAATGAATAATTGCTTCCCAAGATAAAACGGATTTCCAGTTCTTAATTGGAAGCACTTCAAAATTAAGAACACAATGAACACAACTTTATGTTATGTACCGAACTATATGAATAATAATGATGCATGCATGAAGAAAAACAGAAAAAAAAAAACTTACTACACAATTAATTGCATAAACGGAAAATAGTGCGTAATGTAATCTAAACTATCGCAGTAATCGGGTGATGTAAACGGAACGGAAGGTATTCCGCAAACGGATTTTGCGTAAGGGAACGGATTTTTGCGAAGTTAAGGAACGGGAATTGTAGAAGGGAAGGAACAGAAAAATACGTATGTATACGGTTAATTATTACCGTTGGGTGCAACTGTCATCAAAACTACATAGTATCATGATAATAATTAAAACAAAATCTGATAAATTATTAAATAAATTTTGTCCAAAAATTATATATTATGACCCATACTACACCTGCAGGCGAGCCCGACTGACCTAATCGGACGACGACGATGACGGCATGACGCATGGCGTGTGGGTTTGAACCATGCCTTGGCTAGGTCCTCTCCCTTCCACAAAAGTGGGGTGCCCCTTGGGGCCCTTCCCATTAAGCAAATATCCCATATATATGTTCTTCATTTTTCCCTCTAATGCCCTATGTGGGACTTTTGCAATTTACAACATTCAAGTAGGTGACTTTGGAGTCAATTTTCTCATTCAATTCTTAATGGATTCGAACATATAAATATACCAAGTTATACTTCTCATGAAGGAGAACACATTGGTGCAAAGACCTGAAATTTTCGGAATGTGGGTCCCTTATTTAATTGAGTCTCAAAATGCTCTAATATTTAATATTTCAAATCCCATTTCCAACAATCCCCCACATGAATGTAAAATTGGCTTTACAACACGTAAAATATGTTATGAATATGCGGACACTAGTTCGAAAGAGTACATGAGAAAAGATATTTCATCAGGTTAAGTAGCCTAGTGGCTTTGAACTTGCCCTAGTAAAATCTATCGGATTTACTTGCCTAACAGTAGACTTGATGTCTTTGAACTGTCAGCTTTTCGTGTAAACCAAGATAATAGAATTCATAAAATATCTCTTCAGACATAGTTGGTTCTCACGTTTGTGTTCATTTTGGCCTTGAAACACCTCTTGGTTCCGTAAGTATATTAGAGAATTCAGCCTTCAAAATTCTCAAAGAAGTGGCCCCCTTCTTACTCACGTAGGTGACTTCTATCAAGAGTATCCTACAATACCCCACTTGAAAATATTTCAAGATATAAAAATCATTAAAAGCGTATCTTATCCTGATTCTCGCGGCAGATATGCACTGTCTCATAATAGGAATGGTTAGGATTAAATATCTCTTCAGTGCTTTACTGAGTACTATATAGTTCGGTTTGCCCATTGAACCTAGATCTTGGGATCTCCAGTCAGCTAGGTTGGGTTGCCACTATGACGACTCTTATTTAAACAGTAGGCTTTAAACCCATTCCCTTCGATGATTTTTCCACTTGCTCTCTTGTTAAACCTTTTGTAAGCGGATCCGCAATATTATCTTTTGACTTTACATAGTCAATTGAGATAATTCCATTTGAGAGCAATTTTCTAACGGTATTATGTCTTCGTCGTATATGAAGTGACTTACCATTATATAAATGACTTTGTGCTCTTCCAATCGCTGATTGGCTATCACAGTGTATATATATAGCTGGCACAGGTCTTGACCAATTTGGAATATCCTCTAAAAAATTACGAAGCCATTCCGCTTCTTCTCTAGCTTTGTCTAAAGCAATGAATTCTGATTCCATTGTAGACCTTGCAATACACGTTTGTTTTGAGGATTTCCAAGATACCGCTGCACCTCCAAGGGTAAAGACATATCCACTTGTTGATTTCAAGTCTTTATTATCAGATATCCAATTAGCATCACTATATCCTTCTAATACTGCTGGATATCTTGTATAGTGCAGTCCATATTTTTGAGTATGTTTTAAATATCCCAAAACTCTCAAAATTTCTTTTCAAAGTGATCTTTACCTCGGATTACTCAGATACCTACTTAGCTTACTTACCGAATAAGCTATATCTCGGTCTAAGATGCTTCATGACATACATTAAAGCACTTTATTATACGAGAATATTCTAGTTGAGATATCTTTATCACCTTCATTTTTAGCTAGATGAAGATTTATATCAACTGGGGTCTTATTTAGAATTATATTATACTTGTTAAAATTTTCAAGTATTTTTTCAATGTAATGAGTTTGAGATAATATAATTCCATCAGATGTTCTAGAAATCTTGATTCCTAATATTATATCGGCAACCCCCAAGTCTTTCATATCAAATCTATTTGACAACATACGTTTGGTAGAGTTGAT
Source organism: Panax ginseng (assembly GCA_020205605.1). NCBI lineage: Eukaryota > Viridiplantae > Streptophyta > Magnoliopsida > Apiales > Araliaceae > Panax > Panax ginseng. The sequence goes on along the minus strand of CM035128.1, from coordinate 11,092,275 downwards.
AACTTCATTGTTACTACCCATGATTAACATATCATCTACATAAAGACAAACAATGACATATTCCTTTTGAATGCTTTTGACATAAACACATTTGTCACACTCATTGATTTTAAATCCATTTGATAACATAGCATTATCAAACACAGTCAATTGTTTTTGGTCCTATCTTAACCTTTTTAGGTTTAGGAACCATCACTTTTGCTAGAAACCCCCACACTCTTAAGTATTTATAGCAAGGTCTATGACCTTTCCATAATTCATAAGGTGTTTTATGAGTTTTCTTATGAGGCACTTTATTAAGAATATAATTGGCAGAAAACAAAGCTTCCCCCCACAAATTCTGGGGTGCTCCAAAATTGTTTAAGATAGCATTTAACATTTCTTTCAATGTTCGGTTCTTGCGTTCAGCAATACCATTAGATTGAGGTGAATAAGGAGCGGTAGTTTGGTGAATAATACCATGAGTAGAGTATATCTCTTCAAATGGTGATTCATATTCACCACATCTATCGCTTCTTATTGCTTTAATCTTTTTGCTAAGTTGATTTTCAACTTCATTTTTATAAAGTTGAAACATTTCTAATGCCTCGTCTTTGCTTCTTAGCAAATATACATAACAATATCTTGTGCAATCATCAATAAAGGTAATGAAATATTTTTTCCCACCTCTTGTTTGCACAAACTTTAAGTCACATATATCAGTGTGAATTAAATCTAGAGGTTCAGTTTTCCTTTCAACAAAATGAAAGGGTAATCTTGTCATTTTTGATTCCACACATATTTCACATTTATGTTTTTGATTAATATCAAATTTAGGCAAGAATTCTAAATTAATTAATCTACGCAAAGTATTATAATTAACATGTCCTAATCTAGCATGCCATATATTTGAAGATTCCAACAAGTAAACAGAAGAATTAATTTTATTATTATCTGTAATAACCCGAGATTTTCTATATAAAATAAATAAGAAATTTTGCGTATAAATTTTTTTTTTAATGACGAGACTAAGTGTCAAGTAAAGTGAACGATAAATGCGAATACATTTATTACTTGAAAAATTAGAAATAATTTTGGAATTATTAATTACCACAAATTATACGGTAATAAATTTCGTAGTTTAAATATTTTTATTAATTATTTTCCATGAAAACATGATTGGAAATAATATATGAAGTGATAATTAGATTTATATAATAAATATTTTATTATATGAATTGTTCGTAATATTTAAGTTAATTATTTTAACTTGATTATTGATGTTGTGTACGAAGAATAAGTCGTATACTTGAGATCCAAACCCCGGATTGGGATTGTGATCAAGAGATGAGAATAATAATATTATATTATTTTACAAAGACCATAATTATGTAATCGGGTATGCGATGACAGATAATATCGAGTAAATGACGGCCAATTAGGTCATAACATATTACCGCGTCTTTGTGAAACCCTAATTATTAAACTCGCTTATGGGGTATTTCGAGTGGTGACCGTGTATATGAAGTTATCGTGAATAAGAATATCGGTAATTAGAAGAAACCCTAATTATCGTTGTACATCGATAATTAGGACAAACCCTAATTATTATAACCCCTAACAGGTTGAAATTAGAAAGCCGTAACGATCGTGTTAAGAATATACACAGATAATTAAAGAACCACTAATGGTCAATTGTAAACCCTAATTGATGACGTTGAGAAACCCTAATTTTAATTAATGAAGTTTAATTTCGATGTTATTCAGTATAAGTGTTTTAATTTACCAAAGGATAGAAGTTAATTGGTAAATTATAAGAATTAAATCTAGTAATTAAATATTACATTTAATTGCTTTGTACAAGATTGCCCATACACTCTTAAACAAAGCCCAACCATCACCCATAACAAATCAGAAGCAAGAATCAAGAATTTTTGGCAAAAAGGGTATAAGAACACTAAACCTAGAAATCCTTTAATTCGATGTTATTTGATACAATTGATTGTTTAAAGTTGTGTAATAGAATGTTAATTGATGATATGGGTTGATAAATCAAAGACCCATAACATCAAAGTGCACGAATTTGAAGATTTAAGCAAGTATCCTACCTTTGCATTTTCTTTATGCAATGGACATGAGTAAGAAGTTTCGTAATTATTCTATTCTCGCATGCATTATATACGCTTTGATTATCAACATGTTAGCTCGATATATATTCTCGTTAAGTTGATTTCTAAATGGTTATATAAGTGTCCCCACTTGGATAACCATGGCATTTATTCACATGTTGATATACCTCTGTCAATTACCCGTATACATATATGTTGAATTACATATTATTGTTGAAGAAGATTAAAACCTTGGGTTTGGAACCGTGCATGTATGAACATCCCTATATGGGAAGATTTTTTTTGCCAAGGCGGATAGAGTGAGCGATGAATTTCGTTCAAGTTATGTAGTATTGATCAATCTGTGGTACAATCTGGCCGATCACCCTCCGTGTCTCGTAAGTTAGAAAGCGGTTTATGGATGGATTTCGCCAAACCTTTTCGAAAATGAAAAGAATGTTCATAGTATGATTCTTAAACCCTATTTATGGGTAGAGCAGAGCCAAATTTAAATAATTTGGAAGAGATTTGTTATGTGAATTTTTATCAAGATCAGATTACTTCACAACTTTCGATTCGTTGTAGAAGTGTTATGTAAAGAGAATACTTATATTCTTTCAAATTTATATATATAATTGCTATTACTTGTTGGGCACTCAAATGCTCATCCTTGCTTAAATTAAATGTTTTCGATTATGTATGAGCAACTTTCAAGGCTCGTGCACCTAACAAAGGAAAAGGAAAGTCGATCGAATAAGTGTGTATCATGAGTTAATGGTTATAGTTGTATTGGTATCTATTCAAGTATTATAAGGAATGTATTTGAAGGTCACGTGCACTGGGAAGTAAACTTTGATGTATGTAAATTAAGTTCGAATGTATTATTATTTTAGTATTATTCAAATTTTAAAGAAATGGTATCGTGGAGAACCGAAGTTCGGGTTTCAAGTACACCGGATTTGGGGTCGCCACAAAGTTGGTATCAAAGTCGTTGGTTATGAAGCTTAGTAGAAATACCCGAGACTAATAACCGCAATGATTAGGATAAGTATTAACTCATCTAGAGTTAGTTGGTCGATAAGATTCAAAGATGAATCTGCATGAGTGTAAAGACACAAAGTTCCCTAACTCGATTATAAAGTTAAATAGTAGTGGGGAATAGATTGAGTCTAAAAGACCGAAAGTGCAGATTATGAGAGATCGTAAAATAAAAACGATCAAGATATAGAACTAAATCGTAATATATACGATGAGATCACCCGTGATCCGATAAGGCTATGACAATGACCGTAAGGAATCAATCGATGATTGGAAAGTTTACAAAGAAGATTGTTGTGTATGAATTGTAATATCAATTGCATGCATCCGTAAGAGAATTATAAATATGTAATAAATTGTATGGAGAATGGGGTTAGTGTTAGATGGGGATTCAATTGAGGACTCATGCTCAAGAAATTGAGTTGTATGATTCTTCAGATGGGAGCCGAATTGTAGTTGGTGTAAAACCACTTAGTTTTCGCAATCGATAATCATTGAAATGTCGTGTGTGTCGCTATTTGTTATATGCACATTAAGAGGATGACTCCATTCTCGTGTGTATAATGGTGAGACAGTCATAGATAGAGAATATAAGATTAAGTTCGAGTTTTAAAACTCATACCCATGAGACATTCTCGACTCATAATTATATGAAATGTTTATGAACCCTCAAATGAATGGACGCCAAAGGTCCGACTAGGATAAGTTCTTAAACTCATATGATTGTGGCAATTTATGAACTCATAAGTGTGGTTTGATGAACTGGGTATAGTTTTGTGTGAATGGAGTGTTATGGATTACGAGTGAATGATAGATTGTTAAGTAAATGATTTTAGTGAAGGTGTTAGGTTTTCCTAAACTCCTAGCTATGCTAAACTTCAAAATTTTTGACATCAAGCTAAACACGACTATGTGCTTTTGAAAACAAAAATGTAGACTCGTAATCATTTTTGAAAACGGTTTAAAGTACTATTTATGCTACTTATTTTGGCCAGACGCAAATGATTTGAAATATCAAAATTGTTTTAATTATCACCATGTACCATGTAACAAAGTGCAGAGATGATAAAAATGTGATGGAGTTGTAAATACTGTGAATACTTTAGTGTGAATTTGACTCAAGTCGCTGCTCCACTATTGTATGATGTGTTATGACAAAGTCATACAATGACCAAGATCCTCAACGGATTGTTAATACAAAGACGCGGCATCATGACGTCATTCTCTAAAAATGTTTTCAAAAGTTTAATTTGCCAATCTGGTTTGGCTACATCTAAATAATTGATTGAATTGAATTATTGATATGAGTCTATGCTATTTGAATCGCCTAGACTAATGTTTATGAAAACTCTAAGTGTTCATTAAAGAAATTTCCCAACCAAATTGTTTTGGTGCGGAATCCTATGATAAGACCGAGGTGAACGATGTTGTTTGGATAAAATAATCCAATCTAATAGCGTAAATATTCGCTAGGCATGATTAATAACGTTATGCATGACGTAGGGTACAATAGGCTAATCACCCTAAAGTACTATTAATGGTAGTTTACCTTCTTTGTGATTGTAAACATAATGTAATGTTTTGCATGTATTAATACCGTTAAAACTATGTGTTCATGGTCTATATGACCCTCAAAGACAATTTGAAAACTTTTACTCTTGTGAGAGGTGTATTGGGTAGCATGTGATGATATGTGTGAATGTTGTAAAGCACGAGATAAGCGTTAGAAAGTTATGAGGAGAGGTGGAGCAGAGGAGATATTCAGACAGACGGTTGAAGGTTTAAATAGAAGCCAAAGACACTAGATAAATACCTTGGACCAAAGCTTTAGTCATCACCTTCATGCGATTCGATGCAGAGTGGATGGAGTCGCTTTCTACAGAGAGATAGGCGTTGATGAGAATTGAATAAATTTATCGTCAATCAAAATAAGAGACAACGATATAGAACTCTTGATTTCTTTGTGTATATATACTATATGTTAATCGTGGTAACTTATGTTTGTAGATGTCCGGTGAGAAAGATATGTGGAATAAGAAGGATCATATTCACACCCAGAGCTAATATCAAGGCCAACAGATGAAATAGAAGCTCACTAGAACCCAAATCGGACGAGGTGGCTATCGTGGAAAAACATAGCATCGATCCGTAAATGTTGGATTTGATGAGAAAGTGATTCGTACACTAAAGTTGAAGGTGTTCAAGCATCAACGGAGGTGCAGGATTTGGAGAACAAGGTTTCTTCATTGAAAAGGTTGTGGGAGATAGAAAAGTTGATGCGTCAGGCGTTAATGGAAACAATGGAAGAGCGGGATAAGCTCAAAATACAAATTGACCCGATGGAACCTCAACCGACACATTCGTGAAGGACACACCTCTCCTCGTTGCCCCGACTATAAGAAAGGTGGATGTTTTAATTGTGGAATGGAAGGACATCGAGCGAATGAATGTCCGAGAAAAAGGTTTGGTAAATAAGTAGTATGGGTTATGTTGTGTTTATGTAATGTGTATGATAAGTAATGAACTATTTTCAACTTTTATGTTGGTCAAGATTTTAAACCCGACTTTCGTAGTCACAAAGGATATTTGTTGATTAAAGCGAGAATGTCTTTGTGTAAATATTCGATAAATGAATATGAATCTAAGTTTGAGAAATGAAACGAAGTTTAATACATTAATCTTATGCAATAAGGTTTAAAATGTAAGGTATAATTTATGGTTTTATTTAACCAGATAATGCCACCAAGACGTCAAACTCGAAACCAAAGGGTAGAAGAATCTACTAATGCCGGAGAACGACATAATTTTAATCGATGCAAAATTTTGCAAACATGGTAGCTCAAAGCTATGCAAATAGGAACACCATTATGGAAACCAAATGCATAATCGCTTGGTAAAATTCAAAGACTTCAAAGCCATAGGACCACTGTAATTCAGAGGATCACCGACCCTATGTAAGCCTGAGACTTGGGTGAACGAGATAGAGAAGCGTTCAGAATCGCTAAAGTAGATGAGGGGCAAAAGACCGCTTTTGCCACTTATATGATGAAAGGGAAGCTAACTTTTGGTGGGAGGCAAATAAGACTCAAAGGAGAAAAGAAGAAATTACTTGGGATAGGTTTAAGGATTTATTTTTCAAAACTATCTCTCTGTTAGATGCGATCTAGAATGGAGGTGAGATTCCGGAGTTAAAGCAGGATAATTGATCGCTATGTGAGTATGCCGCAAAAATTTAATGAGTTGGCTAGGTTTGCTCCACATCAAGTGGATACAGAGGCTAGGAAGGCAAGGAGATTTGAAATGGGCTTAAAACCCCGGCTCTCTGATAAGGTGTCAAGACTGCAAATCAATACTTTTGCAAAGACTCATGGAGAAGGCTATCATCTTTGATCAGGAAGTGAGGCCATGAGCCTCTACCATAAGGAGAAGAAGAATAAAAGCAAGTCGGAAGGAACAATAAAGATAGAAAGTAGTAGTGGGAATAGGGGTGAGAAAAGAATGAGGATTTTTTCGAGAAAATGCAAGTAAAAAAGCGAGGTTGGTATAAAGAAGAGGAAAGTGCAAAGGCAAGAATTATGGGAAGAATCACTCTAGCGAAAGTGTCTCAAGGGCAAGTTTATATGCTACAAGTGCGGCAAGAGGGTCATATCTCTCCCAACCGCCCCCAACTCAAGGATGATCAATGGATGTTTTATATGTGGATCGACCGAGCATAAGGTAAGGAACTGCCCATGAGGGGAATGGAGGCGGGAACGAACCACGGGGAGAAGCGATGGGACGTTAGCAATTTAAGGACCAAACTCAACCAAGAACTCCAACGAAAGCAACTCGAGGGTTTACAACACATGACGGTCCAGATACGGTGGTACCGGAAATGTAACTCCAGTCTATTTGAATAACTTATATATCTTATATTTCGCTTAATCGGACAGACAAGTGTTATGATGAATAATTAAAGATCGGTTCGATCAAGTATGATCGAGATCTACGTACAATGATTATATGCTATGTACCCTTCTCGCGATATGAGTTTTTAAAGCGGTGATTAGGGGCGGAATCCTTATAAGTGGAGGTGAATGTAATAACCCGAGATTTTCTATATAAAATAAATAAGAAATTTTATGTATAAATTTTTTTTTTTTAATGACGAGACTAAGTGTCAAGTAAAGTGAACGATAAATGCGAATACATTTATTACTTGAAAAATTAGAAATAATTTTGGAATTATTAATTACCACAAATTATATGGTAATAAATTTTCGTAGTTTAAATATTTTTATTAATTATTTTCCATGAAAACATGATTGGAAATAATATATGAAGTGATAATTAGATTTATATAATAAATATTTTATTATATGAATTGTTCGTAATATTTAAGTTAATTATTTTAACTTGATTATTGATGTTGTGTATACGAAGAATAAGTCGAGATATGAGATCCAAACCCCGGATTGGGATTGTGATCAAGAGATGAGAATAATAATATTATATTATTTTACAAATTACCATAATTATGTATCGGGTATAAAGTGACAGAGATAATATTGAAGCAATGACTACCAATTAGGTCATAACATATTACCGTCGGTTGTGAAACCCTAATTATTAAACTCGAGTTATGGGGGTATTTCGAGTGGTGGTATTTGTATATGAAGTTATCGTGAATAAGAATATCGGTAATTAGAAGAAACCCTAATTATTGTTAGACATCGATAATTAGGACAAACCCTAATTATTATAACCCTAACCTAACAGGTTGAAATTAGAACCGTAACGATAACATCGTGTTAAGAATATACACGTATAATTAAAGAACCACTAATGGTCAATTAGAAACCCTAATTGATGACGTTGAGAAACCCTAATTTTAATTAATGGGTTTAATTTCGATGTTATTGTATAAGTGTTTTAATTTACTAAAGGATAGAAGTTAATTGGTAAATTATAAGAATTAAATCTAGTAATTAAATATTACATTTAATTGCCTTGTACAAGATTGCCCATACACTCTTAAACAAAGCCCAACCATCACCCATAACAAATCAGAAGCAAGAATCAAGAATTTTTGGCAAAAGGGTATAAGAACACTAAACCTAGAAATCCTTTGATTCGATGTTATTTGATACAATTGATTGTTTAAAGTTGTGTAATAGAATGTTAATTGATGATATGGGTTGATAAATCAAAGACCCATAACATCAAAGTGCACGAATTTGAAGATTTAAGCAAGTATCCTACCTTTGCATTTTCTTTATGCAATGGACATGAGTAAGAAGTTTGTAATTATTCTATATTCCCGCATGTATTATGTACGCTTTGATTATCAACATGTTAGCTCGATATATATATTCGTTAAGTTGATTTCTAAATGATTATACAAGTGTCCCCACTTGGATAACCATGGCATTTATTCACATGTTGATATATACCATCAATTACCCGTGATACATATATGTTGAATTACATATTATTGTTGAAGCAAGATTAAAACCTTCGGGTTTGGAACTGTGCATGTATGAACATCCCTATATGGGAAGATTTTTGCGCCAAGGCGGATAGAGTGAGCGATGAATTTCGCTCAAGTTATGTAGTATTGATCAATACAGGTACAATCTGGCCGATCACCCTCCGTGTAAGTAAGTTTCAGAAAGCGGTTCATGGATGGATTTCGCCAAACCTTTTCGAAAATGAAAAGAATGTTCATAGTATGATTCTTAAACCCTATTCATGGGTAGAGCCAGAGCCAAATTTAAATAATTTGGAAGAGATTTGTTATGTGAATTTTTATCAAGACAGATTACTTCACAACTTTCGATTCGTTGTAGAAGTGTTATGTAAAGAGAATACTTATATTCTTTCAAATTTTATATATATAATTGCTATTATTACTTTGGGCACTCAAATGCTCATCCTTGCTTAAATTAAATGTTTTCAATTATGTATGAAAGCAACTCAAGGCTCAGCACTAACAAAGGAAAAGGAAAGTCGATCGAATAAGTGTGTATCATGAGTTAATGGTTATAGTTGTATTGGTATCTATTCAAGTATTATAAGGAATGTATTTGAAGGTCACGCACACTGGGAAGTAAACTTTGATGTATGTAAATTAAGTTCGAATGTATTATTATTTTAGTATTATTCAAATTTTAAAGAAATGGTATCGTGGAGAACCGAGTTCGGGTTTCAAGTACCTGGATTTGGGGTCGTCACATTATCAATAGACTTCGGTACAACAATCATAACATTCATCTTAAAGAGCCCATCAGTCATATAGCCCTTTCCTACAAATATATCATTTTTAGTAAGTACAAATTTATCAGACACAAACACCAAATTGAAACTATTCTTGCTAAGTAGTGACCCAGAAACTAGATTTTTACGAATATCTGGCACATGAAACACTTTGTTCAAAGTCAGTTCTTTGCCAGATGTCATCTTCAGTACAATCTTTCCACGTCCTTCAACCTTTGAACTTGAGGAATTTCCCATGAATAGTTGATCATCATTTTCTACTAGTTTGTAAGTAGAAAACATCCATTTGTTGGAACAAATGTGGCGAGTAGCCCCAGTGTCCACATACTATTCTTTAGGGTTTCCTACCAAATTACACTCAGATACAACTGCAGAAAGATTAATGTCTGAAACATTTTCAGAAAGCTTTTTCAGTTCTGTCACATTTTCTTGAGGCTTTTGTTCTTTCTTCAACTTCTTTGGCTTGCGACATTCACTTGATTTATGTTCTTGGATGCCACAGTTGAAGCATTTGCCTTTGAATTTCTTTTTGGCCTTGAAGGTATCTTTGCCTTCACACTTTCTTTTGTTGTTGTTTGGCCTTTGTTCTACCACATTTGCCTTTGCTTCAATGAAATTCATCCCACTCTTCTTCTCAGATCCTTGATTGTCCTCTTCAATCCTAAGTTGCACAATCAGTTCTTCAAGATTCATCTCTTTGCGTTTATGCTTCAGATAATTCTTGAAGTCTTTCCATGATGGTGGAAGTTTCTCAATCATTGCTACAACTTGGAATGAGTCACTTAATGACATTCCTTCAGAATGAATGTCATGTAGAATTACTTGTAATTCTTGAACCTGAGTGATAACTGCTTTAGAATCTACCATTTTATAGTCAAGAAATCTACCAACTATGAATTTTTTCATGCCAACATCTTCAATTTTATATTTCTTGTCTAAAGATTCCCAAAGTTCTTTTGCAGTTTGAATTGTACAATATACATTATATAATGTATTATCTAAACCATTCATTACATAGTTCCTGCAAATAAAATCTTCATGTTTCCATGCATCAATAGCAACCACTTTTTCCTTATCAGTTTCCCCTTCAACAAAAGTAGGACAGTCCTCTTGTAGAAACCTTGTCAAGTTCAGTGTTGTGAGATAGATGAGCATCTTTTGTTGTCAACGCTTGAAATCCATTCCATTGAACCTTTCAGGCTTTTCTCTATGAGACATACTCACCAAGCGAGAATGGTGCTTAGTAGATGCCATTTACATTACTACAGAAAATAATTATTAATAAACAAAAACAAATTTCTGTTGTACAAAGATTTAACAGAATTTAAATAACAAATTTTGTTTGAAAAATTCAAACAACAATTTTGTTTTACAAATTCGTATAACACAAATCCAAATTCTGTTTACAAATTCAATTTACAAACTTCTTTGTTTAACTGATTTATACACAATTTAAACAAATAACAGAATACTATTTATATTACTCATATATATTAAACAATAATTACAGTTTGGAAATATATATATAATAACATAATATAAATCACTTAACGAGTAATATATATAATATTCCTGTTTCAACATATTTATAAATATGAACAAAAATATATAACATAACTTATTCTGTTTATACTAATATATATAAAACAGAATCTTTCCCCGAATCAGTGTAATTTGGTTTTATGGTCAATTCAATTTTGTAATATTTACAAATAATGCATGCAATGATACTTCATTGGATTATATATGTGACGCCCCCAAAATAGGTATACATTACCCATTCTGAGTCGCCAGATATCACATTATAAAAATCAAATACAAACTTCATTTATATTAATGTTGAACTCGTCAGATAGAATACTTAACCACGATTAATCGTGAGTTTTAATACAATATTGTCTCATATGCGATGATCCAAACTCAAATTATTACAATGCCATATAAAATAAAGCAAAGAATATTTTAAGACCCCCAAAAAGAAGAACGAGAAGATTACTATCTTGTTCATTCTAATGAGGTGCACTTTTGATGCTTCCAAAGTTGGGTTCTCATCACCTTATTGTTGTTCGCCAAAATCAATTATTAAGTGGACGATAAAAATACGACACACACATCTTAGGTCCTCAATACAATTATCTCCATACTATTTAGGAGAACCTCAACAGTATAGACCACCGTTCTATTCCCCTCGTTATCCCTCTTTCGATTCCAAACCTACACTCTTATTATTACCGAAAGGAATTGTGAAGCAAAAGAGTGAGCACAACTAGCCCAAAGAGAAAGAATATCATGACTAAAGATAACTACATTATCAATAGCTTTCATCAATAATAAATCAGAGATTTAGAACATATGGTAGATGATAAAACTTTTCAACAATAGTTGTAGCGGAACGAGCAATCCATTAGAAGAGTCAAATAGACCATCAGATCTATTATCTTCTCTATGTTAAAAGTCCATCGATAATGTTTTATCCTCGTAACATCAATCAACAATTCCTGTCCACAACCATATGAATAACTCATAATCATAATTGTGATTCTAAATTCCTTTTTCGCACCCAGGACGAAGATAATTTTAATCACCTATCTTCATCTGAAACATCAAAAATCATGGTTATACCAAATTACAATTCTTTCTCATAATCATACTAATTAAATTCATCTTTGCACTACGGCCAAAGATATACAACTGTAACAAATAATGCTGAGACTCAGCGTAATAAATAATCCACATCCTCGAATCACCCCTGCACTACGGCCAAGGATATTCGTTAATATCACATCCATGAATTATCCATGCACTACGGCCAAGGATATTCATTATTATCACATCCATGAATTAATATTTCATTCACGAGACTCAAATTTCAATAATTAATCCACATCATCGAATCATCCCCGCACTACGTGCCAAGGATATTCTTTAAGATCACGACCATGAATTATCCATGCACCACGTACAAAAATAATCGTGTTTTCATCAACGGTCCTGATCATGCCATAAAACAATTCATCTTTGCACCCTTGGCCGAAGAGAATCCATAGCCATAATCATACCAAAAACTGTCCATCAATGCACTACGGGCTAATGAGGACTTTTTCCACATCATTTGTAACATTACGGTCATGATTATACCAAATAATCCATGGTCATAATCATACCAAGTCCATCTATGCATTATAGGCCACAAATGACTTTCAACATAATATAAGCATGAGGATGATGCCAATGACATAAAGAATCAATCAAACGAGATAAAGGATAAATATTAAACTTTTATAATACAATTTATCCAGCGTTCAATAATAACCAAATATTATCAATCACTTAATAATCTCATAATCTAATGTCATTAATAATATTTTAGTCATTTCTTAAACTTATAAACAATTTATTTCAATTGTTTACACTTTATCAAATAATGCATTTAATCATTCAAAAATGTCATACTCATAAGATTTCATCACCAATGATTAAATCCCTCATAAAAAATATGCATATACCCTATATAGGATTCCCAAGCCATAAAATCCTATTTTCCAATTTTGTTACTTCACATAACATATTTAATTCATATATTCATAACTAAACCATTTTCATGAAAAATACCAAATCAGTCCCAAAAATATTTCTTTTCTGGGATTTAGCAGAATATAGTCCCATAATGAACATATATTTTTCTTGGAATTTTTAAAATTCATTTAATATTTTTCAAAAATCAATTTCTAATTAATTCCTTAAGAAATTAACTACCTCAAGTTTAACTCCAGAAATTTCCAAATCTTGGCAGGATCTTACACATGTTAACGTGAGCTTCTAGTTTAAATTTCATGGTCATCGGAGTTATAGAACTCCGGTTGTAGCATTTTTCGTTGGAAAAACCTAAATATTAAAATGGTCATAACTTGCTCATTTTAAGTCGGAATGAGCTCATTTTTGGACAGGAGGTACTTTATACCATATACTTTCATGTCCCAAAAGGCCAGAATTTTTCTCATAAATTAAGTTGCCGAAACAGCCCTTTTAATTTCTGGACAGTAGCGTTTTTCGATTTTTGCAGCTTTTGACTCCTTTGCTAAAATCAGTCCACACGAAAATGTACAACACCTTTTACAGTGATTCCACTTGGATAAGTTACAAAACTCATAGATCTAACTCTAGAACTTGACCTCACTCAAAAATTTGAAATATAATAGGAGATATGGTCAATTGAATTTCATATTCCGTTTTCACCAAAATCTGATTTTCAACTCTTTGTGATTTCTAAGAAACTTTCATGTTTTCACATAATAACCAACATAACTCATCATAACACTTACTAATACTAAAAACATATGAGGACATCATGTATACAGATCATTTCCACAATTTAATAAGGAATGAATACAAAGGATCATTCACCATGCATGTGGTAATCCACATGTATAAAAGTTATTTCAATGTAATAATAAAGAATGGAATAATAGAGAAATCACCACGCATGCGATAGATTGCACCGCAACAAAGTTATTCTCAATAGAATAATAAATAATGGAACTGTGTCAAAGCGTAATACGCACCTAATGTGATATTCCAACATAATAATAAAGAATGGAATAACAACCGAAATTACCACGCACGCGATGTAACGCACATGCATAAAAGTTATTCCAACAAAATAATGAATAATGGAACCAGTCGGATAAAATTATGCGCACCGGCTGTGATATTAAACGTAATAATAAAGAATGGAATAACAACAGAATTCACTGTATACTAGAATCACAGATACAAAAAGTTATTCCAATGTAATAATAAAGAATGGAATAACAACAGAATTCACCGGTATCTGGTGAATCAGCAGATACAAAAGTTATTCCAACAAAATAATAATTAATAGAACTAGGTCAGCGTGGTACCTTACGACCGATGTGATATTTCGATGTAATATTAAAGAAGCGGAATAATAGAAGAATTTCACCATGTATGCGCCAGCTTCGATAAACAAAGTTATTCCAACATAATAATAAAGAATTGAATAATGTAAGTTCTCTTCATGAATACGAAAGAAATAATACCCATTACGAGTACAACAAATAATATCCCTTACCTTGAAAGAAGAGTAATTCGACCGGTAGTAGGCGAGGATATACTGAAAAAAAAACTCAGACTATGCTCAAAGATTTCTTAAACTCTAAAGAAATACGCTTCAAGATTATAGAAGAAGGTTAACTCTCTATAGTTTTCTCTCTAGAGTTTCAATTGAATTCTTAATAAATAATGAAGGAATGAACTTTATTTATAGGAGAATAGATCGTATAAGAACTAATTCATGAACTGGCCAAGATTGATTTACTTTTTAAACAGACTGCCTAGATTGATTTACAATAAAATATAATATATTCTATTTATAATCTAATAAAACGAATAACTTTATAAAAGTATTATGTTTTATATAAAAAGATTTTACTCGCAAACACTATGCAGCCTTTATACAAATACTATGCATAATAAAATATAATATATTCTATTTATAGAATAACTTTATAAAAGTATTATTTTTTTTTACAATGCATAATAGAATATAATATATTCTATTTATAAAATAACTTTATAAAAGTATTATGTTTTATATAAAAGCTTTTTCGCTTTTATTACATTAATAATACTAATAAAACAAAACTTCATCATCACTTACTTTGAAAAATTTTCAAATGTCACCCTTAACTTTAAACTATTATCAATTTAACTATTCACCAAAATAGAAAAATTGAATACTTTTATTTCATAAAATTCGGGGTCTCACAATATATATATAGAATATGACTTGATACAATCATACCAACTTCCTTTTATAAAAATTTTGTTCAGAAAACCTTTGAAAATTTCCTCCAGTCTAACGTAATATTATAAAACTTCCTTTTTATAAAAACTTCAGAAAGCCTTTGAAAACTTCCTTTTATAAAAATTTCCTTTTATAAAAATTCATTGGAATGCATGAATGTAATATTACGTAATATAAAAAATCGGATATTTTGTTCACATAAATAAATAAACCAAATAATACTACAATCACAGAATAATAAATTTGCTTTAAGATTGTTATCTATAATATATAGTATTATTTAATATGCATATAGATATAATAATAATAAATTATGCAAAATAGAAACATATTATAAAATGAATAATATATATATAAATTCGAGTCCTTTGAATTCACAAAGTCTCCTTAAAGCAAATTTATTTCCTCAATGGTGTTAAGGATTAAATGAATAATTGCTTCCCAAGATAAAACGGATTTTCAGTTCTTAATTAGAAGCACTTCAAAATTAAGAACACTATGAACACAACTTTATGTTATGTACCGAACTGTATGAATAATAATGATGCATGCATGAAGAAAAACAGAAAAAAAAACTTACTACACAATTAATTGCGAGAAGCAGAAATAAGGCGTAACGTAATCGGAACTCATCGCAGTAATCTGGTGATGTAAACGAAAAATGGGAAGGTATCTACAAACGGGATTTTGCAGAAGGGGAACGGGATTTTGCAGAAGTTAAGGAACGGAATTTGCAGAAGTTAAGGAACGGGAATTGCAGAAGGGAAGGAACGGGAAAATACATGTCTTGAATGTGCGTCCAGATGTTATATTTATAGAATAATTTCGCGGTTAATTATTACCGTTGGGTGCAACTGTCATCAAAACTACGTAGTATCATGGTAATAATAAAAACAAAATCTGATAAATTATTAAATAAATTTTGTCCAAAAATTATATATATCACGACCGCCTGCACTCAAACGCATTTACGCTGCCGTGTGGTTGAACCATTCCTTGGTTAGGTCCTCTCCCTTCCACAAAAGTGGGGTGCCCCTTGGGGC
Source organism: Panax ginseng (assembly GCA_020205605.1). Classification (NCBI taxonomy): domain Eukaryota; kingdom Viridiplantae; phylum Streptophyta; class Magnoliopsida; order Apiales; family Araliaceae; genus Panax; species Panax ginseng. The sequence goes on along the minus strand of CM035128.1, from coordinate 11,076,025 downwards.
CCTTCTCATTAAGCAAACATCCCATATATATGTTCTTCATTTTTTCCTCTAATGTTCTATGTGGGACTTTTGCAATTTACAACATTCAAGTAGGTGACTTTGGAGTCAATTTTCTCATTCAATTCTTAATGGATTCGAACATATAAATATACCAAGTTATACTTCTCATAAAGGAGAACACATTGGTGCAAAGACTCGATATTTTCGGAATGTGGGTCCCTCATTTAATTGAGCCTCAAAATGCTCTAATATTTAATATTTCAAATCTCATTTCCAACTAAAATATCTCAAAACTTGTAGTAAGATATTAGGGTGATGTTTGATGAAATTGAGTAATTAAAATTTAAATGGTTAATATATCTTAATGAATTAAATTATCTGAATGAAAAATATCTGAATTGTTTGTTAACTAAAAAGTGTAAAACATCTTAATGACACTATTTTATTATTTTAACATTTGAGTTATTTAAAAATTTTATTTGAATGATCATAAAATTTGAAATTAAAGGAGTACAATATTTATTGGGGTTATTTTTATAAAAAAAAAAAAAACTATTAAGAGGCAGCTCTTAATAGTTAATATTTGAGTTTCTGTCTTCACGATTAAGAGACAAAAAAATAATCAAATAAAAATTTTTTCTAGTCGAATCTGAGACGGATCAACCTCTAAATATATTGCAACGTGTTTAGTGCGTTACGCTTTCCAAATATTTAATTTGTAAGTTAAATAGTTTATGAATATTAATTTTATAGACCAACAAGATTTTGATGTGTTTTTATACAAACTTAATTTTATTTATTTTTAATTTTTGTGAGTTAAATTATTTTAAGTTATTAATAATTTTAAAACAGTAATTATATTGTGAAAAAATACTAAATATAAGAAGTGTAAAAATTTTATTATATATAAATATTGCTACGATATTATCAACAACTATTTTTACCGTTAAAAGTTTTTTAATTTTTGGTTTCACCAAAATTACTGTGGAAAAAAGAAGAAAAAGAAGAAGAGACATTCTCTTTTATAAATATCGATCGATGGACAGAAATATAGCAATAAAAATTCGGCAACACCACGAGGCAGAGTGCCTCTACCCATCCGCCTCTCTCTCCTCGGCTGGACGGCCGGAAGCTCAACGCTAAACCACCTCCGCCTCTTCCTTTCTCTCTCTCCTTCACCGTCCGCTGACCCAACAACCGTCATCGGCTTTGCCACCGGTTTCAGCAAAGTATCATCCACAAAATACGTCGACAATGCCTGCACAGAAGCGTTCTCACGACACTCCTCCTCGTTCGGAAGATGATAATTCTTCTATCCAACACAATCAAAGCCTTGACGAACAGCCACAAGAAGAACCAACCGGTACGTACCTGTATGGATCGTTTTACCTCTCAGATTCAGATGGAAGCCCTTCTTCAAGTATCGGTGACAAAGACGAGTAAGCTCTTCCTCTTCCTCTTTATCTCTACATATAATCTAGATATGTTACTGCCTGTGTATTACGGTCCATCCTATTGTCATGATTTTTGATTAGATCAGTGTTGCTCGGGATCTGCATGCGGTTTGTATTATCGAGTAATTTGCTACATTTTTACGGCCACTGTTAAAGACGAACTCTATACGTTCTTTGTGGAGAATTTTGAGTGGTCTCATTATTTTCTGCTGGGATTGGATTTCTGTGTTTGGGGATTGTTCATGGGAGTGAAAGATGAGCCAACTTTGTCTTGAATTGCCTAAATTGTCGGGATTGTTTTGGTTTATTTTATTTGAAGTTGTTGGAACATCTGCTTGAGCTAAGTTCATGGTTGTAACAAAGTAATTCACTATGTGCGTTGGAGTAGTATCATTTACTTACTACCTGCTTTCTTGAATTTATTCATGGTTTTGTGTTTGCTTTTTTATTGGTTGGGTGGTAGCAGATTGGTGTTTGAATTGCTTATGTGGTTTGTCTTTAAAAGATAATGCTGACAAATTGTTTCGTCTAGTTTTTTTTAGGCAAACTAATTTCTTCAATGAGGTTTGGGTCGGGTATTTTCAGACTTGGGTTGAACCAACTGGCTTGTTGTAGGCTGAGTCTTAACAATGTAGAGAACTGATCTGATTCATTGAAAAAGACTGTGAAAGTAACTCCTTTCACTCATAAGATGCTGTTATGTGTATGAGAAGTCAATTCAGTGTATTCTTTGAGGTGCTGTTTTCAGTTTCTCCACCTGCAGCGGACTAGCCTGTGGAAGTACATGAATTTTATAGGGTAGTATAACTGATTTAAATTTATTACACATGCAAGCTATGAATTATGGTGAAATGGTATGTGATTCACTAAAATCATTGTCCTAAGTTGTTGGCATGCCATTGTACATGCTCTTTGAACTATTTTCATGCATATCTCTGCACGTGCAATTTGTATTTATGTGCTGATCAGGTCATTGTTTCCTTGGTGTTACAATCTCAAAGATAACTTACTTTGATCCACTTATTTCCTATCCATTGAGACACTTATGGGAATCACTTTATAAAGTTTTAGAATACTGCAATATTGCTATCTGCTAGTGGTGTTTTATAATTTATACTTCAAGATAGACGTGCATGGTAATTTCTGGGTAGTTGGTAGGAGGAATAGAAAACAAAGATTGGGATAGGAGGAACAGGGGAGATGCCCCTATGGAAAGGAAGCTGTATTTCCTTCATTGTTTCCTTCCCTTTTTCCTCCCACCAGTCAAACCAATAAAAATACAAAAAATTTTATTACTAGATAGGGTTGTAGTCTTACAGGTCCTTATGAATGTGCCATCTGGGTCTGTCATTACCCTAAATGGTGTGTAATAAAAAAATATTGCCAGTAGAAAGTTGATTAACTAGCAAAATTCTTGACCTGTGAACTTCAATTCTTGTTGTATTATCTTGGCTACAATACTTTCTGTATATTCATGTGTAACTAAAAGTCATTATGTTTAGCAACGTGAAACAAAATTATTGGCAATATAGGGCTTAAAAAGGTAACATAGCACTTACGTTATTTGTTTTACGAAACAGTAGTAGTTGAACACCATAGAAAACTTATTAGAAAAAAAAGTTGACAGTCTTGAATCTTCAGTGTAATATTTGTGTCCCCAGTGCTCCTTACGTGACAGAATCCAGTTCAATGGCATAGTTGCTTACTTCTGTAGTCCAGAATGTATTTGCTTATTAATCTTACTTTAACTTCTGACACAGGAAATCATTGTGCAAGTGTTTTCCATATTTGACCTTAATGTTGGGTGTTAAGTTTTTGTTGTTCATTAGTAGGGTAAGGTGGGGGGTGGGGAGATTCTGTGTTAATATGTGAGTGTGTATGTGAACCCGAGGGAGTCTCTATGTTGTGCTCTTATTTATCCTCCACGAGATGGAGTATCTTCCATCATTAGATTGGAATTCCTGAGTTTAATTTTTTTGATACATTATATTTGACCTATTTGCCAATACCAATTTGCTTATTTATTTATTTTAAAGTAAAGCGGTTGCCAATGCGTATTGAATAATATGCTCTCTCTTTTCTTGGCTGCGTTCTTCAATGCAGATTCCTCACTGTGAGATTGGCTGAAATACGGAAGGAAGTACAATGCCCAATTTGTTTAGGTACTCTTTTGGGACTTTAGTTTCTTAAAGCTAATTTATGTATTTAGATACTTGATTGGAAGGGGCCATAATTTTTCTGCTCATTGTATGTTCTACAAGTACTGGGATTTTAGTTTTTTCTAAGCTGTTCTGATAATTTGGAACATTCATGCAAAGGAGCATTACTTTTTTCTTTTCTTTTTTATTCATTCTGTGTTCTACAAGGATAAGTTATTATCTGGGATGAGTTATATTTTTTGGTATTAATTATATGTTCTCATTGATTATACTTTTGTTGCAGAATGTGGTACAAACATGGCTTCTACTTAATAAAACTATATCTATTATGGAAATAAATCTATTTGAAAGTTTAGTCTTCCTAAACTGCAATTATTTATGATTTCGAGATATGTAAATGTTTCACCGAGTGCTTTATACCAAATACTTTTATACTTCATAAGTCAAGAAGCTGTTCATTTCTAACTCTTTGAGTCAGAATTGATGAAGAGATCTAAAGCTATCCTTCTTTTTCTAAAAGTAATTATTAAAAAATATTTCCATTGTTGTTAGGGTAGGGGCTCTAAAACTTCTTGGTTAAACTCAATATTTGTCTCTCTTCAAAACATATGAGTGAAACCATTGGAGCATTTGGAATATGAATAAAGTTTTATCAAACCAGAGTCCATCGAGTCCATCAAATCATATCCTTGCTTAACTGGTTAACTGTAGTTTTATCAATCCGAGTTTTCTAGAGGCAACTTTGTTACCATTTGTAATGACCCGACCCAAACCGAGTCTAAAGTAACGCTCAATCCATAACTGAATAGTATCAACTTGGGTCATCTTGGTCCACCACATGTCCACCAAAAAGGATATGACTGGTGGTACTATTAGTAGTAGAGTTAAGTCTTATACACACACTTACCAAATTCACATTATCCGAAGTGGACTAGGGTTATTACAATTGGTATGCTTATGGAATTGGAATATTACTTGCTATCTCTTATTCTAGTTGCATCATAGTCATCATGGCGTCGCCTAGTCGACGATTAGGCGTCTTGGCATTGGAGAAGGGCAAAACAACGCCTTGGATGCTGAGCCGTCAAGCCTCACGCATTGGTAACGGTTCCAAGTTAAGTGATTAAGTTATTTTTTATCATGATTGATCATAACTCATAACTCATGACTTTTTTAATTACTCAAGTAACTCAATCCATAACCGTAACCTAACCCATGACCTACTCCTTTGAATGAGAGTAATGCTCGAGATGAAAATGACTTTATAGTTGATGATATTGCTTGAGCTATGACTAGAAACAGAGTAGAGAGTGGAGATTTTTTATAGTGTTAGTTATTATGTTTTGGGCTTTAGTGTATATAAAATTTTATTGTGCAATATATTTTTGAAATAAAATAAATAATATATAAATTGCACATTGTTAACGCCTTATCGCCTAGGCGTCCTGGCGGTCAACTACCGCTGCGTCCCGCCTTGGCGCCGTGACAACTATGAGTTGCATGAAACCCATGGGTATGTGTTTTGACTTTATGATCCTTATCTAGCAAAATTAGATGCCACCAAAATATCATTTACTCCTGAAATTTATTGGTGGTTGTGTTGTTTTTTTTGGTGTGTTGGAAGATTGATAGGTTCAACCCTCTATGGTGAAAGATCTTCTCCTTTGCATCTTTAGGGAATATGATGGAAGGAAGGATAAGAGGATCCTATAAGATATGCTTGTTTGCTATCTCGTGGGGAATATTGGACCGAGAGAAACCCTAAGATTTTCTTGTTAGCGATGCATGTTTGTTTAATTTGGGACATAATCTCTTTCTTTGCTTTTATATGGGCGCACTAAAAGGGAGCTTTTAGAGGAGTTCCACTGGCAAATTTTATTAGGAATTGGAGGCAGTGCTTCACTAGTTCCTTGATGATGTTTCCAATTTCTTTCTTTTGTATTTTTATGGGAGGACTTCTTGTCATCCATCTGCTTTCGAGAAACCCTAATAATATCTTCTTCTAATATGTATTTATGTTTTAAAAAAATTAGTAAATAATGATTTCTTGAAAAGAACCAAACTAAAAGAACTTTTGTTGATAACTAATCTAAAACAAAATCCCTTCGACCTTGGGAATTAGGTTGTAGAGAGAAGTGAGGAAGCGAGGAGCATGTATATAATGCAATCGCTTTTTGCATGCTCCACTGCTTGGTTACAGGTCAATAACCTGAAGTCCTTGAGCTGATTTTCTTCCAAGAACTTTGCACCTTTTCTCCCCATACTCGTTTGTTTATCAAATTTTTTTGAAAACAACATTGTTTTCGACAACTGATAAATAGGGATTATACGGAAGACAAGAACTGTCATGGAGTGCCTGCATCGCTTTTGCAGAGAATGCATTGACAAATCTATGAGGCTGGGGTAAGTAATGAAGCTAGTGCATGCCGATCTTACATTGATTGACTTGGGCTATGATTCCTTATTCAAATTTACTATGACCTTTATGCAGGAACAATGAGTGTCCTGCTTGTCGCTTTACATTGTGCTAGTCGCCGTTCTCTGAGAGATGATCCAAACTATGATGCCCTTATTGCTGCTTTATATCCAGATATTGATAAGTACGAGGAGGAGGTAAAACTTGACTGGTGCTTTCCGTCTTATAACTAGAAGTGCTACTGTGACTATTATTGCTCGTCTGTTAATCTTTGTTTACGTCTGGTTTAGGAATTGGCTTTTCATGAAGAGGAGAAAGCCCGTAATAAGCAGGTGAGAGTTCTCATATTTGGGTTCCTGCGTTTGTGAGACAAGCAAACATATTTTTCTGTTCTTTTTTTTTTGTTAGTTCCGGGATCTTGTATGTTCTTATATGTGCAGTTTGTAAAAGGTTAGAAGACTGTTCATATCACTTTTCTAAGAATGTCTTATCAGCTGAATTAAATGACACCCTTCAGTGAAATCAAAATCTTTTAGTTTTGCTGAACTTTAATTTTTTTTGGAGGGTGGGGGGAGACCCTTCTCTTGTTACTTACACATGTCCCTATGTAATGTCTTTAGATAATCCTGAAGGGACACTGAATCAATACCTAAAGTTTGATTTTGGTGAATTGTATACACTTGTATCTCCTTTTCTTTACTTTGTGCTCTCGTGTGTAATTTTGAACATGCTTGGGCAGATCCAAACTTTAATTGCCCAGACTATATACCGACAATCAGAAGCACTAGGGAAGAAGCGCACAAGTGCTAGAGTCACAGCTGCTGCATTTGTGAGGAGGTCACAGGAAATTATAGAATTTCTAGAGGAAGAAGAAACCAGAGAGCTGGTGAAGTGGAAGGATCTGATGACGAGGAGGATGTGAATGGTCATGATGAAGGTAAAGATTCATCTTCTTCTGATGAGCAGGTGACAGAAGTCAAACCAAAAAGGTGTAAGAGATGGGGAGGAGCTCGGTGTTCTCAGACTTATTTAGCAGCAGGCAGTGCAAATGGAGGCGGTGATGGAAATGATTCCGAGGTTAACAGAGATTCAGTGGGTGCAGCAGCAGGGCTTGTTGGAAGCTCCGAAATGCTTGCTTGGGGGCGGAGGCGGTGTGTGGAGCAACACACGACATGGTAGTCTGAGTGCTGGAAATGGAAAAAATGCCAGGACCATCCGAGTCTCTAAGCTGCTTGAGAATCTCCGAAATTCAGTTGAAAATGAAGGGGTAATAGTGAAATGCATAACTGGGGTAGCGATTGCTAAAACCACTGTCATAAGGTGTGAGTTACTCATATTTGGTTGTGAACTGGTAAACGTGAGTATCCTAAATGAATCTCGTAAAAAAAGAAAAAAGAAAACAACCAAATAAGGAGTTTCACTCTCTAATGACAGCTGTTTTTTTTTGAGCTCCTATGGTACCTTTTCTATGGTGTGCTCCTTGGCCTTTAAACTAGAATGCACCTACTTATATAAAAGTTTGCTTCTTATTTCAGTTGGATATTAATCTCATGCTTGTGTCCTTGGACGAAGAAAGAATACCCAGTCTGCAGTTCCCGAAAATTTGCTGCAGGCCCACATTGTCAATTAGTCACCTTTGTCAAGTAAGATCTATATGCACCCTACCCCAGCCTGTCTCGTTATTCTGGTTTAGCTAGTTATTTGTCCAAAAACAATCTGATTAGCTAAATCTCATTTGATGATAGTTGATTTACTTTCACAGTAGCTTCTGTCATTAATACGTGAAATTGGTCTCTGTTTGAATTTTTTTGGGTAGTATGTTGCCATGAAGACTTGTGTCCAGGCTGATGACGTCGAAATGTTGCTGGTTAAAGAGATTCATTCCAAACCTGATCCTACAGCCTCCCCAGGTGTTTCGGTTTCTGCATGCAGAACTATAGACCCGTGCCGAGATGAGTTGCATATACTGGAGGATCATGAAACATTGGCGGAACTTCAAGCTACGAACAATTTTAGTCAGGCCCCTCTGGTGAGCTCTCTCTCTCTCTCTTGTGAGTCGATTAAATTTATTTATAATGCAGGAGCACAAACACAATCAACTTTTTTTTAAATAGTTTATATTGTTTGGGTGCTGTTTTCAGCTTCTCGCGTACCGGCAGAAGTTGCCAGGTTTGGTAGACTACTGATGAATTGGCTATATGTTTGTCCGAGCTTCATGAAAATTACAACATTTCCTATGTAAGGAAGGTGGTAGGTTTAGTTTCTGAAAGAAGTTTGTGTATTTTGTCTTTAAAGTGGGTGTAAGGTAATTATATAAGTACAGAAGAAATGTGTTCACTAGTTGGAGGTGTTTAAAATAGGTTTGCTTGCTATCTCGGTACAAGTTATGTTAAAATTATCAACTCATAGAAAGCTGCAAGTATGGGGTATGCTTCTGACTGTTGCTTAGCTTAAGCAATTTTTGTTCCTTCATAATATAAAAACTGAAAGGCCTCTTCTGTGCAGTAGCCGGGCTTAGTTTTGATTCTCTGTTCCTTAACTCGATATTTCCTAGGTTTCTTCAGTAGACTGTACTATGGATCCAAGATTTCATGATCTTTTAATTTTGTTGTGTGGGTCAAAATTAGGATTATATATTAGTCGATCGACTAACTTGACAATACTATACCCATAAAATTAACTTATTGACAAGCAGATTTTTTCTTTTTTAAAACATTACTGTACTATAATCAAATTAACAAACAGCAACGCTACTCGCATTCCATTTTATTTATTTAAGGTAAAATTAGAGTGTACCGTCCATGACATAACATAACATAACTACTTGAGGTAATAACAAACAGAAACACTAGTTACTGCTGCACAAATATATACACAAACATCGACTTATTAAATTAAGGGAAATGATAAAACACGCTATTTACATGCAACCATCGGTGGTGACAAAACAAAACAAAACAAAACCAAACCAAACCAAACCAAACCAAACTACGGGCCTCGGCTATCCTCTCCTCTCCTCCTCAATGATGGTGCTTGCTCCTAGTCTCCCCACTGTAGAGCCTGCAGTGTCGCACAAACAAAATAAGTTGTATTTTCATTAATACTACATTACAGTAATATACATGATGTATATAGAGGTTGATATATACGTACGTACCAGTCATAAACAGTGGGAGAGTTGGGCTGTGGCTTGTCAAACACCTGGGAGCCCATACCCCTGCTTGCAAGGTTACTCCCCGGGTTGAACACGCTCCTCCACACGTTGTCGGCCTTGCGCACCGCCGTTGGAGATGGAGTCGTCGGTGATGCCGGTGCCCCCGGGCTCGACGGCATCGACAACGACCTCTGGTTGCTACTACCCACATCTCCCTCTACAAACAGTATTTATTCATTATACGTACATAATATATATATACATGACAATAAATTATACCCCGTCCGACGCTTACCACACTCCGACAAAGGTAAGAGTCCAAGGATTTAGCATGAAATTCAGTTTACTTTATCTAATACATTATCATATACAGTTCTGACACAGACAAATTAAAAAATAATCTATACTGAATTGGTCAATCAACGAAGTCAGTTCATGCTATATACCCCACCCCCATAGTCCATACACTTTATTTAAGTATAAAAAATTTAACAAAATTGAGAAGTAACTTGTCACTGAAATCCGAGTTCATAACTTAGATCACTACATATATATACTACATACATATATATATATATATATATATATATATATATATATATATATATATATATATATATATATATATATTGGTCGTCTAGAGATGTAATATTTACTAGGTAATAATTAACAACTAGAAGAACATACATATACAAATTAATTTTTATATTCAGCAAATTAAAAAAGAGGAAGTTTAACCATTGTTGGTGCTGACAGAAATATTATTAGTATTCATCTTTCTGAACTTGCCAAGTCCACGTTGAGGGTGAGGGCCGGCCAATACATCGTCCCATAGCTTATCCAACATATCTTTCTTTCTATTACTCCTTCCTTCCGAGCTATTTACTCCCTCACAACCGGTTGTGCTTGTCAAGCTTGAAATATATAAATAGGGGTTTGGTTGGCGTGCTAAAATATCTCCTTCTCTTTCAGCTGATATTTGTTATTTCATCTATTTTATAATTATTAATTAATTTTTATTATTATTATTTTCTTCATTAAAAATACAATTTTTTTTTTATTTTCCAAAAATCTGAGATAAAAGAAGTAAAGATAATTCAGAATATGTGTGTTTTACTTTTTTAAAACAAATGTAATATATATATTGTATGAAATACTTGGAGTCGAGGTGGGGGAATAAGAAATATGGAAGTGGAAGTATAGTTAATCACTTTGGATAAGGATGAAATACTACGGGCAATTGTGGGACCCAACGTTATAAGTAGTATAGTAAGTACTCCTCTGAGTTGATGGGATGAGGGTAGGTTAAGGGCTTTTGTCCAAGTGAAAAAGTGGGGTCCATATATATCTAATAATTTAGTGAGAATTATTATAAGGGTTTCAAAATTGGCAGGCAGGCAGACAAGGACACGCGGGACCCATACCTTTGATCATAAATATCTTGAATGGGGTTGCATTGCATATATATATATATATATATATATTTTAAATGGTTAATTAAGGTGACGGTGTCTATTGTTGAGTGGACAAATAAATAGGAGTAAGATTCTTAGTTGGGAAGTTTATGTGGGCTTTTATTTCATATGGACTGGAGGGCTAAGGGTTTCTGTGGGCTTTACAGATCCTTTTCTATAAATATACCAAATCCAAATAAAAATATAAACAAAAGTTTAAATATTGCTGCTTTAGAGAGGAGATTCTTTGTCTTAAATTTTGAATTTTATAAATGGTTGAAATTTAGGGAAGAGGATGGAGGATAAAATTTCAATTTTATACCGATTTACAATTGTTAGGTACCTATAATAATTATACGGTTAATAAAAAAATCGATATATAAAATTGTATGATATATTATTTTCTTCAGTAATAAATCTGAATAGACCGAAATAATATCTGAATATAGTCAACTTGTTTATTTAGGGGTCTTTAACTCAAAATCATTTTAAAACTATTAATTAGCTATTGGACTATTATGGAATGGATGTAAAAGATAGCACTTTGTCCATCAGATTCCTTAAGACTCCAAATTTATTTATTTGATTTGGAGTCAAATATTTCTAGTAATTTATTTAATCATCAAAGATATTTTCTATTACATTTTAAAAAATAATTACAACAATAGTGCACTCATAAAATATTTATATAGTTAATACACTTTATATATTTATTTACAATATTAGTGCAATTAGGATTCTTTAATTTAAGGAATTAGTATGCAATTAGGATTCTTTAATTTACAACATCAATCATCTCCTTGCTCGCTACTGGAAAACTAAAGATTTCTCTCACACACGGCTTTGTCCCCAAAATCCACAACACATCTCATCCCATTTTCCTTCAAATACAACAATACACACCTAATCACATATTCAATCTTTCTCTCTCCTCCAAATCCCCCATATCTTTTCTTCTCATTTTGTATACTTCTGCAATTTCTCAAGAGAAAATTTTTTCCATTCAAGTGCAAGTTCGGTGCAGAAGATTGAACATTTTTCTCTTTGCAACTCCTCCAAATCCCACAGATTGAACATTTTTCCACCGCCCAAACAATGAAAGCCCTTCTCTCTCTTCTTTATTTGTATGCCATCCAAACCCAACTCTGCTTCTGTTTTGCTACTCTTCCAGATTCACAAAATGCTGGTTTTTCCCCTCAAAATCCAACAAATCCCATCTAGGTCTTTTCCAGGATTTTCAAACAAGCTCCCCTTTCACCACAATGTCACCCTCACCGTTTCTCTCCCAGTCGGAACACCCCCATAAAACGTTATCATCGCTCTGTTTCTGCAGTTTTTCATAGTGCAGTTGGTAGCTAATCCTTCATACCAAGGTAACCAATTATGTTTTATTAAGTTACCAAATTATTTTGAATGTAATACAGTTGGTAGCCAAACCTTCATGCAGTTGGTTGCCAAACTTTCAGACCAAGGTAACTAATTCATACTGCAGGTATCGAGGTAGATTGGTTACCTTGGTATAAATGTTTGGTTACCTTGGTATAAAAGGTTGGTTACCAATTCAGTTTTATTAAGTTACCAATTTCGTTTGAAATGATGATGCGATTGGTAGCAAAACCATTCATACAAAGGTAACCATTTTAGTATTTATGAGTAACAAAATAGTCATAAAAAAATTTCAGAACAATAAAGGTTACATCTATTTATTTTTAAACATTTTGTAGGACGAATCTTCTTCTTCTTTTCATTGACGTTTTGGACAATGGAGATCGTGGCAGTGTAGCAGCGGAGTAGTGGAAGAGAAGCCGGCGGGAAGAGAGAACTAAAAAAGTAAAAACTGAAAGAGTTAATGATCTTTTATGTGGGTATATAGTTTGGTTTTTAGGGATTTGATGATATGATTTGATCGAAAGTGATGATGAGCGAATGATCCAATTAGGAGGGAGAGGAGAACATTACGTGCGTCATGTGGTGGTTGCTGCATTTTCATGATCAGTTATGGAATGATCGATCGAGTAATTTTAGGAGCCCAAATATTTGTTTTTGTTGTTAGATCCCAAATATTTGAATTTGAATTTGAAATTATGGCAGTTATTTTCCTTGATTTTAGGTTTCTTTATTAATGTGAATTGTACTAGTTTTTTGTAATATGAATCCTAATTACACTCTTTTTATAATTATTTAGTTGATGACTTTTTCAGTAATTACTTTTTTATTTGTTGTATACTTATGTAAAGGACCCTTTATTTAATCATCAAAGATGGGCCAGATTTGCTGAAGGACGGGCCAGCAGGTATCAACAATGAGGCCATCCCATCCATATGAAACAAATTAAAGGGATATGTTAATATATTATCCTCCAATAAATTTGAGGGTTTTAATGTTTAATAGTATTTATTATGATTGGAATGCCCACCCAAAAATGGTACTACTCGTCTATAGTTTGCTTAATAATTGTAACAATATCGCCAACACTAGCACCAAAATAACAGTCTTTTGTTGGTGTTAATGTAAGAGCAGCATAATATATATCGACTTGGCTAATTAGACACTGTTTGGAAGTGCATCAGCAGATAATATTCCTAGCTTTCCTTCCAAAAATTAAAGTACATTTGAATAATTTATACTTTCAAATGTAATAGTAAATTAAGAATCAAATAAACAATAAAAAGAAAAATAGGAGATAAGTTCCCGACATAACATGACATATTACATCTATAACAACTATAATCGAAGTTCGTTTTTGAGTAAGTTGGTTAATCGAGAATAGAATATGACACGTCATGTGAAAAAAATGGTAATCAATAAATTTACCTAAAAATAAACTTCATGCTAACAGGATTCTATAAATGCACATATGTCGAGGCAAAAATTTTGTCATCGGTAATTTCGTCTCGTAGAGTTTTCACTATTTCTTCACTCTTTTCATTATACATAATGAAAAATGGTTCTCCAACCAAAGGGACGAACGCAACAAGGAACAATACATCCAAGTAGACTAGACGGCCAAGGCTAAAAGTGAAGACAAATAGAAAACACATGCATGCTATTAGCTAGCTGTGTTGTTGTGTGTGCGTATATAATAAATAGCCTATCTACTGCTTTAACATATCAAACCATGACGAAAAACAAGTCTACGGATGCTGCAGCAGAAAATGTTTCGGCTGATTCACTCTCCTTCGCAGGCCTGATATGTATCGAAGACCAACAATCTAAGTCCCAAAACATTCATCCACCTCCTACTAATAATTCTGCCAATAGTCCAAAATTACAACAAGATCTGGATTTCGAGTTTAGTTCTACTGTCTCCGGATCAACTGGTCCTCCTGTCAACAACTCCCTAGCTGATCATGTATTATTGATCTCCAACGGTCAGCTCGTACCTGCACAAGCCATAACAAGTCAATCCCAATTAGCTAATTCTTCGTGGAGGTGCAACAACAAAAGAGCAAATGAATCTGCCAAAAAAACAAATACGAAAGTAAGAAATAAAGGGGCAACTGTAAGCCAGTGGTTCGGCCAGAAAATAATCCGGTCATTCGCCACCCCCTGCAGAAACTGTCGTGCCATTCAGCCATCTCCGTCCATGAAATTAAGAACAGGCAGGCATTTCGGCAATGAAAATTAAGTAGCTAGCAAGGAGCTGGCTAATTACATTACAGTAACTAAAGGCTTCATTTCCTGGTAGCCACAATTAGTTTTAGTTTATTTTCTTTCTTACAAGATATTAATTTTAGATTTGTAATTCGTTGACTAAACAAACCAAACTCACCAATATTACCTTTTCAACACACATTTTTTTTATCAGTTGAAATTAAAAGCAGAAGTTGGGACAAGAATCACATGCATGGATTGATTGCATGGGTATACTTGTTCAGTTGTGGTCAAGGGATACTATGAAATCATTGCTGCTGCCTGCAGCATGGGGAGCATCGGGAGCATGGGGAGGGAGTCTTGTTGCACTCCCATCCATCCATCCATCCATCCATCCATCCGGAAACAGGAATAAACATTCAAAATATTGAACAAGCATATTAAGTTGTTGATTCATACGATTATGTTATAGACCATTAATACTATACAATCATTTTATTTTATGTATAATTCTAAAAAGTCGTCATAATATATGTGACGGATGGAGTAACAGAGAACAAGTTCGGCAATAAATCACATAAAATAATGTCTCTTATGGATAAGCAGTTTATATACACTCGCAATAAATAAATATTTTGATGATCCACGTGACATTGCTCGCAAATATGGACTGCATGTGAGTGTATGTGATAATTACGAGTATGAGAATTTTGTTTGTTAAAATTAAACAATTAATTAATAATTACAATCGCAACTTATTTTATTTAAAAATATGAAATATAAATGCTACGTTGGGCTGACCCATATGATATAGACGCGAGTCAATCGCGATTTGTGTTAGTAGGATCAGATTAGTATGAAATTTATTTTTTGATAAGTTAATTAATTAATCAATAAAATATTTATAAAATCTCTCTTGCGTGTTAGTATTGTATTGACAAACTTGGACCGAGACTCCTGCGGTGATGGCGCAGTGGATCTTGCGGTCACTGGCTTTCACATCAAAAACTCAAAAAGGAGTCCAATTAAAGAATAGATAGAGATTGGTTAAGTATAAATAAGCTTTTTCAACGTCCTTTTCAGGGCATTTATGTCAATTTAGTCTTCTAACTACTCCCATAATAATAGATTTTTTAAACAAAAAAAAATGTATTTATTTGTGTTGAGAATACATTATTTATTTTTTTATATCACTTTAACTTCTTTCATTATTCTAATTTTTTTTTATTATATTAACAATTCAATTTTTAATAAAAAAATATTAATAAAATTTATACAAATTTTAATTATTAAATAATAATATTAATTTATATGTAAAAAATTAAAAATACGACTAATATTACAGAACAGAGAGACTTGTATTAAATCCATTGCCCAAGTCATCTGTCACGCCGCTTTTTGTCGTGACAAAGTCATAGTGTCGATTAATAGTAGTAGTAGTATACTATTTGTGTAGCTTCCTACTCCAAAATATATGTAAGATTTGGACGCCCTAGAGCCACGTGTACGGTTGGATATGTCGAAGCTCTATTGGCTTATACAGCCTCAGGAAGCATATTAATGGAGTGATATTTTTGATAATAATAATTCTAAAGTTAAATTATTTATAATGCTGCTGCATCTTCCTCACGGGTCAAATTATTAGTCCTAACGAAGCTACTAATATATGAAAGAAAATTGATTTTCACCTGTCTGTCTTTACAGTGGACCTGAATTCACGTCCCCAAAAACACTCCCCACCCCACTCTTTCTCTCTCTAGATTCTCTCTCTAAAAAAAGCCCAAAAGAAGATCGGATGGAATGTGAAATGAAATGAGGCTGCAGCTTTAGAGGGAGAAAGAAAGAAAGAAAGAAAATCCAAGCAATTCGAGCAAAGCAGCAGCAGCAGCAGCAGGATGCTCAAACTCCTCTTGCTCTTTTTCATCTTCTCCTTAGCTACCCAACCTTCCCATACTAGACATTGTTAGTTCTCTCCCATAATTTTACTTGTTCCAATTTATGTGGTTAATTGTTAATGTTTCCTGATTGACTTGAGTTTTGGAAGTTCAATTTTTGTAGTAATGGATTATAATCAGTGATTTTGAATTGTTTTTGTTTGTGAATTGATGCTTCAGGTTCTTTGGTTGTTGAATTTATCAAATTTTAGTAAAGTCGTAATTTTTTTGTGCTTATGTATGGTAAGAGTGAAGATTAGTGGTGCTATTATAGTTTAGAAGAGCGTGATTGCGAATTTACTTGTGTTTGTTTGGGGCTATATGACAAAATTGAGTAGTAAGGGTTTGTTTGGTTGTGGATGAAATGTATTAGGATTAAAGAATATATCAAATATTGGATCTGTACTGTATTTATTTGCTTAGGACATGATAAAAAAACGGAATAATTAAAAGAGAAATCGGAGAAACTGGCAGCTGGGATAAAATAATTATTTGTTTCAGCATTTTCTTTTTCGTTTCCTTTCTGATATGTTATAATACATAACAACATTTTTACTTTGATTCTTGGTATTGTCCTCTAATCTGTTAACAGGACAATGCTTAAGGAAATCCCATATTCGTAGCAGATTCAGCGGTATAGCTATAGCCTGAAGCTTTTCTTTATAAGAACACAGGAATTTCGTGTCCTGTTGACTATTTATCACGAAATTACTGATGGATTTTTTTTGTTTGTTTTGTTTTTGCTGTTGTTGTTGATGATTTTGAAGTAATTAACTGAGAGTTTATAAAGATGATATTTTAGTCTACTTGCCATGTTAACTAAAGACATAAAATGCATTCTTAAAATTCCAATCACAACTGGTGCATTTACTTTGTCCGTAAAATGATGTCATGTATGAGGATTAGGGGAATTCATATAAATCAGTGGGACTTTCTTACTTAAGCTACATTTCCTTTTTTGCACACTGTAGCACCTTATGCTTTGCGAATAAGCTGTGGAGCACGCAAGGATGTTCATACTCCGCCAACGAATACACGATGGTTTAAGGATTCTGCATATACTGGAGGAATGTTTACTAATGCATCCCGCCCAAGTTTTATCACTCCACCACTTACTACACTTCGCTATTTCCCTCTATCTGAGGGTCCTGAAAATTGCTATAATATCAGAAGAGTGCCTAATGGTCACTTTTCAGTGAGAATCTTTTTTGGGTTGGTAGCAGAACCCAGTTTTGACAATGAACCTTTGTTCGATGTCTCAGTTGAAGGAACTCTAATTTATTCTTTGCCATCTGGTTGGAGCAACCATGACGACGGAGCATTTGTTGAAGCCCTTGTATTTCTTACAGATGGCACTGCTTCTCTTTGCTTCCATAGCACTGGTCATGGAGACCCAGCTATCCTTTCTATCGAAATTCTTCAAGTTGATGATAATGCGTACAGCTTTGGCCCACACGTTGGCCAAGGAACCATCCTAAGAACTGAGAAAAGACTGAGTTGTGGTGCTCAGCAACCAAAATTTGATGTGGACTATAGTGGAGACCACTGGGGTGGGGATCGATTCTGGAATTTCATCAGTACTTTTGGTCAACATTCTGATCGTGCCATATCTACCAAAAATAGCATCAAGCAGGCTTCACATACGCCAAACTTTTATCCAGAAGCTCTATATCAGACTGCTCTTGTTAGTACTGATAATCAGCCTGATTTATCCTACACACTGGATGTGGATCCTAACAGAAACTACTCCGTTTGGTTACACTTTGCAGAGATTGATCCTTCAGTCAATCAGGTAGGACAAAGGATTTTCGACATTGTGATAAATGGTGATAGAGTGTTTCAAGATGTTGACATTGTGAATATGACTGGGGATATTCACAGTGCTCTTGTATTGAACACTATTGTTCCTGTTAATGGAAGGAGTTTGGCGATAACTTTGCATCCTACAAAAGGCAGTCATGCAATAGTCAGTGCTATTGAGATCTTTGAGGTTGTCATGACCGAGTCCAAAACCATGATAGATGAAGGTATACATACTCATGTGCCTTTATCTGGTAATTTTTTCATATTTGGTTCTATATCCTGTCATCTTATTGCAGCTTCCCTGATCAATGGATTACACTTCCTCCATTGAGTAATGAGTGCTGACATTTTGATTCATTTTTACAAATAAGATTTGCGTAGGACACACCTAAACATAACATTTTTTTTTTATTTCTTTCACACCAGCTAATTTTGTTTTAAAAAATCATATTGAAAAATATCAAAAAAAGGCAAAAATATTGTCTTTATGTGTGTGTCCAGAAAAATCTTTTGTAATAACCAGTTAACCCAAGGAAACCTCGAAGAGCCTTTACTGACTTTGGTTCTGGCCAATTTACCGCACAAGCAATTTTATTTGGATCTGCAAAAACACCCTCTGCAGATATTATGTGACCCAAGTATTCCACTTGAGATTGAGCAAATGAGCACTTAGAGAGTTAATGCAATGGTCAGGTGTTTGATTGTGATATTATTCAATTCATGCAACAGAAATGGTTAATTTTTTTACGGGTCTTCAATTGCTCCTTACTCCCTGGTCTCCAATTCTTCAAGATAATTCTAACTAATCTTACATAAACATTAATTTTTTATTTAATTTCTAGTGCTCCTTGGTCTCCAAGAAATAATTTAACTAATCATTACATAAACTATTTAATTTAAATAGAAACCTTGATCATCAGTCAAAGGGAAGTACATAGGAGGGAGATAGAAATTATATCAAGAAAAATTAGAAAAGACGAGGTATGCAGACTCCATTTAATAAAACCTATACACTCATGCATCCAACTAAAATAAAATCCAATCACATTGGTCAATAGTCCATAATCAATCCCATTTATTATCATACATATCATCATATGCATCAACAAATAAAACATTCAATATATACATTAATATCAATTTAATGGGCAATAATAATTAGTTTGAAATTCAATTTCAACTCTAATTAGTTAGCATGAAATCCAATTCGTATTAAAATAAACATCTTTATTTCAATCTAATTCCAAGTCAAATAAACTCCTTTATTCATTTAGAATTACAGAAAAACATATAATTTAATTTTAATGAAAATAAACATTTTATCTTAATTAAAAATAAAAAAACTAAATTTTTGTTTCTAGAGAGTGGCGCTGCGGGGCCGCTAGTGAATTAGCATCAGGTGCTGCGGCGCCATATCAACAGTGTCAAGAACACAGAACTCGCGCTACAGCGCACCAATTGAACTGGCTTTGGACGCTGCAGCGCCACATCAGCGTTTTTCAGAACACATAGCATGTGACTAACTAAGACTTTTACTGACTCGTGATGTGCAAACTTGATAAGACTTGTATGGATGGTTTTCTTGGATATTTACTACATGATCTGCTTCAATGTTAAATTTGTGAAAATTGTTAAAGACTTGTGTTATTGTTTAGCTAGAACTGTACGAGATTATTTTTTTCTATGTTACGTTCAGTACACGTTCACCAAAAAAGTGGGCAGTTTGTATTGGAACAGTAAATGAACAGTGAAGTAATGCTTTCCTTCTTTTTTTCTAGTTAGGGCTTTACAAACTTTGAAGAGTGCACTGGGACTTCCACTTCGTTTTGGGTGGAATGGTGATCCCTGTGTCCCACAGTTGCATCCTTGGAGCGGAGCAGATTGCCAATTTGACGAAAGTAGCAATAAATGGGTCATCGATGGACTGTATGGATCCTACGCTTCAATATAACTTCTTTGACATATCATTTTTCCATTATTAAATTATTCAGTGTTTTCTATATCATATCATATTCGTCTATCAAAAAAGTACATTGGCAAAACGTATAATTCAATAAATTTACCTAAATTAGCCATCAATAATAGACTTGTCAAAAAAAGAAAAGAAAAGAGCAATCAATCAATCATTAACAGGATGTTGCCTGAATACAAATGCTTGATTGTAGAATTGCCGCCTCCTTGTCATTTGTATAATCCAGTAGTTTTTTTTTGGTTTGATGACTGTATTTATACAAGTTTATTTCAGTTAATATATTTCTTATACTTTAATTTTCTGCGATTTAATTGCAATTTTATTCTCATACCCTTCTGTACGAATAGTGGTCTTGACAATCAAGGCTTGAGGGGTTTGTTACCAAATGACATGTCTCGACTGCGTCATCTACAAAGCATGTAAGTTCTTATTGTGGCCTTCTTTACTCTATTTTGGAAATTATATTGTTGTTGTAGTTTCTTTTTCTGGTAGGATTCTGCTATGTTTTCTGTAACCTTTTTTTTGTTTAATTTTATTCTGCTCAGCCAAATTTAGTTGTGAGATAAAGGCCTCCATAATGTTATCAGAGCTTAATTTGACCTTGATGAAATAATTATAGTTGGTACATTACATTTCGGGGAAGTAAATGACTACATATATGGTTAACTGAAAGCTTATGTGATTAACCGAAAGCTTGAATCTAGGTACTTATCGTGTTTTTTATGTATGTTTAATTTGTGTGTTTGCAGAAACTTGAGTGGAAACAGCATCCATGTGACCATACCTTCTTCACTTGGAACAGTTACCAGCCTAGAAATACTGTAAGATATATACATTCGATCATCTAATTGAGAAATTTTAGATTTTTTTCATTACTGTTTTATAATGCAATTGTTATAAATGTTCCATTTCTGGAATGTCTATGTTTCAAGTTAAAAAGGGAACTGCACTGGAACAAAGACACATCTATGCCAAAAATAGAAGTTAATCTTACACTAGTGACACCTGTTCTTTATTGGCTTAAACTAAAATGCTGCTTGTGTTTTATTGATTCAGTTGTCTATTTTTTATATTTGAGGAATATGAATGATTGATAGTGAGAGAAAGTAAGCTTCCGTAGATGCTTATAATAGCTTTAAAAAAAATCATTCTCCCTTCTACTTTTGGGGTCTATAAAAACTCATGCAGTGTGATTAAATAAACTGGATCATTAAACTTCTTTAAGGCTTTAGCATAGAATCCTATAGTTTTATTTATACTTCATAAAGCCTCTTAAGTTAAATGCTTTTATAAGAATCACTGGAAAGTGTAATAGGAAGAAAGCAAACTTAGGGCAATTGCTGCTGAGACAGAATTTCTACAATAATCTGTCAAGGGAGTATAAGAATCTTAACTAACTAAACCTCCGCAGTTCTATGCTTGATTTTTACACGTGATAGTCTTGTTTTGAACTTTTTGACTACTATATCAATCTATTAATTCTGAACCTGTTACTTGGCATTGGCGCATTGCACTACAGAGATCTATCATACAATTTTTTCAACGGCACAATTCCTGAAAGCCTTGGACAGTTGACATCATTACGGAGACTGTAAGATCTGTCAAGATGTCAAGAATCTTATTAGCATAACAAATGTAAATATGCAACTTATAATGCTAATGTATGTCATTGTGGTTCAGGAATCTCAATAGTAACTCTCTCTCTGGAAGAGTCCCAGCTTCACTAGGAGGAAGGCTTTTGCACAGAGCAAGCTTTAAGTATGTTCTGATTCATGTCATTCTGAAAGTACGAAACTTTAATCCTGCTGATGTTACAGATTATTTTAAGTGAGGAGGTGATCCATGTAAGTGGGTACCTCATGAAATGTAGCGGATAGAGGCGTCCGGTGAGGGAGTGAGCTAGGAGAGAGTAGTAGTAGTCCAAACGATTTAAAGAGTCCACGTATATATTTTCCAGTTAACTAACTGTTTGACCTTAATTTAGGTTTCCCATGAATGCAGGGGATTACTGGTATACATGATCAATAATTGATCAATGTGCACCTGTGACTTACATCCTGCATCACTGGGTGGGCTATAGGCTTGGTCCATTAGTGTGGTTATTGGACAAGGCATTGTGAGGTTTGTAAGGAAGTGCAGTGGGTGCCATGTTGTATGAAATTGGTTATAGTGTTCCCTCGCTGTATTTGGTAGACTAGTACTGCTACCATGGCCTGCCTGCGGTGAATTCCAACACAACCACCTTCCCGCTGGGGGGTTCTGCTGCTGTTGGGCCGTTGATCCCCTCTATAAAGATTCCTAGGATGGCTGGATCTTGATAGGTGTGCAGCAGGGTAGTTTGTGTCAGAAGACTTAGAACTGACTACCGAGTATGGTTGACTGTAGTCTAGAAGTGCATTCCTCCCACGCCTTAAAAGGGATGTTTTGTAGCTTCGTCTTTTGCAATAATGTGCTGTGTTTAAATATCTAGTCGACTAGCATAAATCAGATTGTAGGATTTACTGAAATCTAGGGGACTGTTCATTGGCGCTATTATGTTGGAACAATGGAATTTGTCAATTTATTTTCACTTTATTATATGTATATTTATTTAGTGTTGATGTTTTCAGTTTCACCGATAATGCTGGTCTTTGTGGAATACCTGGTTTGCCAACATGCGGGGCCCATCTGTCTGCTGGAGCGAAAATTGGCATTGGGTTAGGTGCTTTTGCAGCAGTCCTACTGTTGGTTACCTGCTTAAGTTGTTGGTGGAGAAGGAGGCAGAATATCCTCCGAGCTCAGAGAATTGCGGGTAAGGGCATATATCTGATAATACCAAAGATTTCCAGTTGTTAGTGGAGAATGGATCATTAGTATAAAGTGAATTTAGGGGTTTACAAAACTCATTCTGCCATCCGTTGTTGTAATTGATTTATGCTTTTTATATTTGTTACTTGCAGCAAGAGATGCTCCGTATGCAAAAGCAAGGACCCATTTCTCTCGTGATGTTCAAATGATCAGGCATCACAACCATGAGCATACTCGGACTGCTGCTGAGAATGGACCTAGTTTGCTTTCCTGATGCTAACCGAATAAAGTTTTGTAATGCATGCCCAGGTAAGGTGGTATTATATCAATTCATTTGATTCCTGGACTTTTAGCATCATCCCTTGTTCTACTTAATTTAGGGATCCGGTTAGATTTACATGAAGGTCAATATTTTCCGGGAGGTAATCTTCGCAAGGTACTATATTATTCATTTCATGCTAACTATTCCCCCAATTTAGTATACCACGGTTTTTTTTCCTTATTAGCAAGGTAGAATTAATTATTTAAGATCCTCCTTAAACATGATAGGATAGGATAGGAAGCTGGACTGGACTGAAGGACCTTGTAGTATATTATTCCCCCCTCCTCCTCCTCCTCCTCCTCTTTTTTTAAGTCGGGGAAATAAATCCTTTGTAACACTATGGAAAGTAACAAGGAACTAGTGTAGTGTAGAATATAGATATACTACTTTTGTATCTTAAATTGTTCATTCATTTAGTCAGTCAGTAAAAAGTTATGTAACCGTACATACTACCCATTTGACATAAATGGATGTGACTGTAAAATTGATCAATATTTTGAACAAAGTTTTTTTTTTAATTTTCAAGTAAATAAAAAAAATGTGTCAGTGTCAGTGTGATTCAGGCATTAGAAGCGTGTAGTCATATTCAAAGGGGGCAGAGGAGGAGTGATGAGATTCTGTTTTTCACCATATGGTTAAGTGTAAAAAAAAAACAGAATGAGGCAGGCAGTAGTAAAGGAGAGAGTCAACAACTCGGAGCTGTCTTCTAAAACTATGACACTACGTAATCTACTGTCTCACCACGTGGGAACTCACCACCTGGGCTGACAATTATCACTAAGGACTACTCCTACATTTTAGTAGTAGGACTCATTTTTTTACAGGAATCCCTCCAATCCCCTCACCACACATGTTCCTGCAATTTTGATTGCCCACTAACCTGTACATACTCCTATTCCTATTCCTATTCCTATATAGGCCACCAGTCCACCTATATCTGCTCGTAGCAGTCAAAATTTAAAAAATCGAGTTTTTCTAAATGTATTTTTACGATCATCTCATCAAATTATATATTTTTAATTTGATAACACCATATATATATATATATATAATATACTTCGAAATAAATTAATTAATTTAAATCAGGTATTATTTTGATTTTGAGACTTGAGAGTATTTTAGTGCTCCATCGGTTTTAAATTAAAGATATAGGAGTTTTTTTTCAGGTCCTTTTAAGAATTAAGAAATGTAGTTTCATTTAACAGGTATATAAAGAATTAATTAATGTAAATGATAAAAGATGCTGTTTGTTTAATTTTAATTTTGATAAATAATTTTTATAGTAAATGATAAAAGATGGTGTTTGTTTATTATTTTTGTTTTCCACTTAAATATATTCGTAAAAAGGGCTGCCGGCAGGCATGCAGGCAGACGCGGCTAAGCAGCGCCGTACAAGAGAGGAGGGATAGGGCATACGTAAGCTTAGCTATAGTTTTGAGTAGTCAGTCAGTCAGTCACATGACTAAAATGTGAAAAAGGCAAAAACCCCGCAAAACACCACTGGCCACTTGGATACGTCTAATCACCCGGCGGCTCTCTTTTTGCCCCCTCCCCTCGTTTTGCGGGCCCCACTCAACTCACAAATATAGACTTATAGTACTAGTTGTATTAACTCCGTACTAATTTTTTTATAAAAAATATTATATTTCTATATTAGTAATTATTTTTATCTTATTTTTTCATTTATACTTTCATAATTTTTTTAATCAATTTTTATTAGAAACTTAAAAAAATGATAAAAAGCTTACATTAGAAATTAATACCAACAAATATGGCCAGTTTTCATGTATGGACGGACATATATGCATATAATTAGCAGGTGGATTTAGAGAAGAAAATATATTTATTAGAATGTGAGAATAACAATAAAAATAATTTAAAGATGTTGAGGTCATAAAAATATAAATTGATAATTCAATTAATAAATAATTTAAAAGAGACAATTTAAATAATAAAATATTGTTAAAAGACTGTCGTTTTAAAAAAAAATTGTTTAAAAATTTAATAAATAACTTTTTAGAATAAATTATTTATTTTTTATATTATTCTTACTTTTTTTTATTATTCTAAAAAATTCTCTTTTTTGTATTAATAGTTTTTAACTTTTTATAAAGTGATTGTGATAAAATTTTAAATAAATTTTATTTTAAACAATAATCTTTTTATGAACGGTGGTAGTATTAATTAACGTGTCAAAATCAATTAATACGTTTAATCCTGGACGGATGGAGTAGCATACACGTATGTAGTACGTACGTCCATCAACCTAAGACAGACGGACGGATCACGGACCGACCGACCTTGTTCCATTTACATTTACTCGCCCACTCACTCACTCACTCACTCACTCACTCCTGTCCATATAGTTTTCCTCAGACTCATTACTCATGCATCAGTAACCTCGTAATATTAAGAAGACATATATATTTTATGTACACACAACCCCTATTAAATTTCCCTTAGATCACGTGCTATTATCTGTTTTTCTTAATAATAATTGTGCTCACGTAACAACTAATTTTTTTTATTCTTCTTTAAAATAAACTTCAATAAATAAAAAAATCAGGTTCAATTCGGACTCGTTTAATTAAAAATTTGATTCGAACTCGGCCCGAAATATAAATTAGTCAAATATAAATAAATTTTAAAGTTCGAATTGTAATTTTCTATTGATATTCGGATTATATTTAATCGGAAAATTTAAATTGTTCGGGCTCGATTCGAGATCGTGTTCGATTCGGTAGCTAAATGAGCATCAATAAAACTTTATTTTATACTCTATAAATTTTGAAAATCAAATCTGAATAACTCAATACTCGACTCGATTTATTTACACCCTTACAGAAAAGGCATAATGGTACTGCTTATAAAAACTAACCAATATATATATTCTTGTAATTTATATAAAATAATGATTCATAGCAAGTCTTTACTATGAAATTAAAAATGAGCAAACACAATCAAAACAAAACCAACAATTAAAATTAGAACAGAAAAATTCATGTCTGATAATTAAAATTAGTCAATGCAAAATAAGCCCTCTGTTATAAAAAAATTTGAATAATAATCTTTTATGTGACATTTGAGTATTGATTATATATCCTATATGACAATAATGATATGTAAATAAGTCAAATAATAACTTGGGAACTATCAAACCGAGCTATATGACTAAGTTATAAATAAGAGAACATAAATTATATTTATACAGACTTCTCAATTTAAACTAAAAACAAAGATAAATAAGTGGATAAATCCCTGTTTGTTGATCAACACAAAAATAATAAATAAATTTAGTACTATGACTTAAATTTTATTATTTTTAAACATTTTATTATACTTTGTACCTTTTGGCATTATTTACGAAGTTTAATTTCACAAGTCTCCTCTGGTAATCACATGTATTCCTCTTTGACTTGTTTTTCTAAATATATTTATGACACAAATTTAAAACGTGCAATTACTAGAAGAATCATTCACAAATGAGAAACGAAATAAGTATCAGCGACAATGTTGCTTTCACTTTGGTTGAAATTTTCACACTAATGTTTTTGCACGTTTATAATTTAATTATCTTCAATATTGTCTTTTATTTCGGATTAGGACTTCTTCCATTTAATTTATTTTTTATTTTTTCTTAATATACATTTAACAAATATAAATATTATTTTTAACAATACTTTGAGTTGAAACAAAATATCATTGTGTTGCTAATTATTTCCGACGAATTTAAATTGTCGTTAAAAATAATATTTGTGTCGTTTATCATGTATTGAAAAAGAACAATTTCACGCTTGTCGTGAGATAGCATTTAAAATGACATAATTTTATATAATTGAATAATTTTTTAATATGTTAATGAAATTATTACAATTTATCTTGTACTACTATTGTTAAAAATAGACTAGAGACTATTATTTTTTATAAATAATAAAAACAGATAGGGTAATAAAAGTATCTATTCAATTTTGCTTCAAATTCTATTTGTAAATATAAAAAAAAATTGATAATAACATATAAATATGTATATTATCAAAACAAATAAATATTTGACGCTATTTACACTTGTTATAATGATAGAGTAATATTATAAAAGATAAAGCTATTTATATTGGTATGATCCATATATATTTGACGTTTTTTATATGATAATAAATTTATTGATAATTATATTTTGTATTTTCAACGATAGTAATTGTTTTGATATCATAATTTGTGTTAATATTATCAGAACAAAAATTATATTATCGGAATAATAATTATCATTTAAAATGTTTAATGTTGTTAAAATAATTATGAAAATGTAATTAAATATGTATTTATTATGTGAACATAATTTATGCTCCGATAATAGTAAAAAAAATTGTATCTAGCCCATGATGAGAATAGATCCAACGGTGAAGATGTTATATATAAAGTAGACCAAGCCATTGGGTGCACGTATAATACTTTAGAGACTTGTCTCTATAAATAAGGAGAAGGAGAGAGGTGTTGCCGTCCAGCCGACGATTACGGGTGACTTGATGGGTCCCTTTTAACTTTTTTTATACCGCCCAATTCTCACTCTCTTTAAGCTTCTCACTCCCCCTTCTGTCTCTCTCCTCTCCAACAAAATAACACCCATTTTCTCTCTCTAAAAAACACTCATGGCGTCCGCAAGAGAGGGACACTACAGAGGAGTGAGAAAGAGGCCGTGGGGCCGTTACGCCGCCGAGATTCGTGATCCTTGGAAGAAAACCAGGGTTTGGTTGGGCACTTTCGATACCCCGGAGGAAGCAGCTTTAGCGTACGACGGCGCCGCCAGGTCACTCCGAGGTACCAAGGCCAAGACAAACTTTCCGCCGCCGTCTACTGCGTTGTCTCTCGATCTCAACCTCCCCTCCGACCACCGTTGGGCTTCTCCGTCCGGCCGTCTCGTCATCGGGGAGTTTCTTCATACTCCGGTCCTCAGAGACGTGGATCATTCCCCCTCCTCATCCGGGTTTATGGACCAGCGTGCCGTGGCTGTTTCCGGGGAGGCGCCGGTGCCGGAGAGTTCGGGCACAGCGGCGTTATTTGGGATTGTGCGAGGTGGCGGCAGACGTGGGTTGTCCATTGATTTGAATGAGCCTCCACCTTTTTGGCTGTGAGTTTGTTTTTGAGAGTTCGGGCACAGCGACGTTTAGTATGATCCATGGGAATGTTGTTTTTTATTTCGGTAGTCTCATTAATTCTCCTGCTGTGTATGATTTGAGGATATGATATGTATATATAGGTGGTTTCTTAATCTTAATTAATTATGAGACCAGTAGGTGAAAATGAAATGTTTTCAGATGAGCAAACGTATAAGCAAGCTGTTTGGTTAGTTAATTTGTTAATTTCATGTCCGAAAATTGTAGTCCTTTTTTTATATTTATGTAGTTGCAATCAATCACATTCCAAATTTAGGACAATGATAAAGATGGGAGTCGTCAGCATGAAATGAATTTTATAATAAATTTATTTTATGTTCAATAAAATGTTAACATGCAAATAGAGAAATTACTTTTTCGATCGTGTTTTCGGTTGGAAGTATGAATAACACGGATCCGGTTAGTATGAACTTATTTTTTTGGTAAGTTGGTTAATTGGTCAATAGAATTCTGACACACATATGTCAATATTCTATTGATCAATTAATCAACTTATCTCAAAATAAACTTCATACTAAATACTTTCGAATAACACGTAAGAACTTGAACTTAAATTTAGAATAATATATTGGGGTGAAATAGAGAAATTTTAAGTGCATGTCACTTGTAGAATTCATTCTAATTATGTAGTAAATAAAAAACATAAAGGATAAGGGCATTTGGGTGGATGTATACTAGTACTATAAAGTTAATAGACAGACCCACTAAATCCAATATTACGTAATCCTTGTTATATAATGTATTAATTGACAAATTTGTAAACTTATCCCGGAACTTAGGAGAGAGAAAGATGTATATGCTCCAAATGAATAATAATAATAATAATAATAATAATGTAATAGTAGTAAAATAAATTTACTGCTAAATTTTCCCCAAGTGTGAAACAAACGTGTGCAAGTACTTGACTCTCTTTTCAGCTTGACGGTGAAAAAGTTTCCATTTTTTAGGGGTTCATTTTTTGTTGCTTTCTAATTGCATCAAATACTACCATCTTCACTCGCCTTCTATCGCGTGTGCCTACATGCAATTAGGGCCTAGGGGGGTGTATGCAAATAATACTCCTTCCGTTTCTTTAATATAAAACATTTTAGAGTTATGCATAATAATTTTAAAAAAAATAAAAAATATTAAATATAATATTAATTGTCTATATTATTATTGTATTAAAAAAAAAATTATTTATTAGATAAAAAATAATGAGAGAATCAAAATTATATTTAATATTTGAATGAGAGGGCATTTAAATTAACATAGAATTTGGAGGGGTCGCCGCCCCCCCCTAAGGTTTGAAAAATTTATAAGGTCCGCCCCAAGATTTAAAAATGTATCATTATTAAATGTATTATAATTCTAAGTTTGTATATTTAGAGCATAATATTATATATGTGTTATTCTAATTTAATGATACATTTGTATTCAGGTAACCAACTTAAACCCTTATTTAATTTTTTTTTATTCTTTGTTTATTTTATGAAATTTGATACTTTAATTTTTAAAAATTTAATTAGTGATCATAATTTTGTATATGTTAATTCCAATTGCATATTTAATTTATTTTTCGGTAACCAACTAAAACCTTACTTATTTGATTGCAAATTTATAAAAAAAAATTTATTAAAAAGTTCAATAAATGGTCTAATAATATTGATTAACTCATTCTTGAAGTAGTTAATTGAATTTTTTACCTTTTATTTTATAATCATGGGAAAATCACATATTATTTATTCATTTTTCAAGAGAAAACAATTAAATCATGTTGACATATCTCTGCTTACCCCTGAGCCTAATGTTCAAACATCTCTGTCTACTTTTGAACAAGAACAATATTTTTTAAAATCACCAAGAATTGAAGGTAAAAAATGGACTATTAATTATTTAGAGTGTAATCCTGAAAAAAGTATTAAAATATGAAATATTGTGGTGTGATGAAGTTCGACGAGTTTACATCAATTACGGTCCATATCAATGCATTCTTTCTGAGTATCCTTTTTTTGAATATATATTATATTGTTAAAAAAAAATTTGGCCCCCTTATAAACAAATCCTGATTTTGTCCCTAACTTGGAGTAATATTAGAAATTAAATAATCAATATTTATTTAAAATTTTCAAATAATATATATTAAAAGATAAATATTTATATAAAATAACTTATATTAACTTATAGCTGTTGAGGTTCTCCCTAAATAGTATGAAAATAATTTTATTGAGAACTTTAGATAAGTGTGTCATATTGTATACGTCATTTGATATTTAATTTTGGTGAACCGAATAGGGTGAGGCGAACCCAACTTTGAAAGGGTGTTTTGTCACTATCATACAAGATGTCTAATGACATACAACCTCGTGTTATCATAAGACATGGTTGTCTTGGCACATCCACTTCTTTGAGTATATCTACGAAAGACTACCTATATGATCTTGGAGTTTATTTGAAATATAATTTTCACTTTGAGACAGTGGAGATAGTTATATGTCAAGAGAAGACTCACCATTGGAAGGAACATGATAGTAATCTTCTCGTTCTTCTTTGGGGTCTTAAAATTTTTGCTGGTGTATTTTATTATTTTATATGGCATTGTAATAATTTGAATTTGGATACTGTCTACGAGACAATATTGTATTAAAACTCACAGCTTAACTGTGGTCGTATTCTATACGACAGTTCAACAGTTGTATACATGAAGTTTGTATTTGATTTTTATAGTGTGATATCTGACGATTCCAAATAGATCATGTATGCCTATTTTGGGGACGTCATAGTATAGAGATAATTGTGGCTTATTTTATTTTGGTATTGATATTAGGATTCTATGCATTAAGACATATCACCACTTCTGGATCTGGTTGTGGGGTACCATATGCTGCAACATATCTTCCAAAATTATTTTATACTAAAAATATTAAATTTTATATTGAACTGGGGACCTTTTCCTCTGAAAGGGTGAATCAATAATTCTCATAGCCATAGGTAAAAAAAATAATAGTAATTAAAAAACTATTATTATTATTATTAAGAAAAGTAAAGAAATTTGATTGTGGTCCTCTTTATTAGTAGTGAGAACGGGACATTAAAAAAATAAAAAAATAAAACAGTAATCTTGTATATCATATATAAAAAATTGGACTATAGGGATCTCTTGCCGGCTTTCTCTCTCGAATCCTGAATATTTTTTTATCATTTGGTTAAGATATGAATTTTAGATATTAATGACTTAAAAAATTATTTCTAGACATAATGCATACTCTCTCCTCTTAATATAAGTTGTTTTAAAATTGTGTATAATATTAAAAAAATAATTATATAATATTGAATATAATATTAATTATTTATATTATTCTTGTATTGAAAAAAAGAGAGTTATTTATTGGAAAAAAAATAATGAGAGAACCAAAGTTATGTTTAATACTTGGAATAATATTAGAAATTAACCAATTAATGTTTACTTTAAATTCTCAAACGACATATATTATGAGACAAATTTTTTTTCTAAAACGATTTATATTAAGGAACATATGGACTGATTGGGATCCGGTTATCATGAAGTTAACTTTATGATAAGTTGGTCAATTGACCAAATACAGTGCTGACATACAGAGAAAAAAATCATCTTCAATTTGCATGTTGATACTGTATTGATCAATTGAACAAAATTAATTTCATATTAACCACCCTCAGCTAATCGATAAGTATTGATAACATCACTATCAATGACAACATGCAGTAATATATACGAGATATAGATATAGGTATGTATATATATGGTTGACATAACCATTAATATAGTTTAAGGTCGGATAATATGAATGTGGGCTGTGGCTGTACCCATCTTTTTATTTTATTAGAAGGTCACCACACCATAATCTGAATTCATCTAATAATTAAAAATTTGGTTAAACTATATTATTAATTAATTACTATGTTGATTAAGACTGTTAAACATGTGAAAAAAGGGTCGCGACGGCCATCATCTATAGGTCAATTATTAAAACCATTTAATTTAATTAATTAAATTGTCGGACTAAGTCACACTCTTTGTATCAAGAATATAAACGTACGGGGAGATGCATGTATTTTGCTGCTTTACGTATAAACCCACAATCACATTCACATACATCTGCGAATGGGCCAAAAAACAGATTTCTTCTTTCTTTCCTTTCTGATATAAGATTTTTTATTTTTAAAAGTTAAATAAATTACGTTAATTTTAAATTTAATTTATAAAAAATTAATCTTACAACTTAAAACGAATAAAATACGGAGTACTTTTTAGCAAAGTT
The DNA here is from genome assembly GCA_020205605.1 of Panax ginseng. NCBI lineage: Eukaryota > Viridiplantae > Streptophyta > Magnoliopsida > Apiales > Araliaceae > Panax > Panax ginseng. Next base: position 11,043,525 of record CM035128.1, on the reverse strand, counting down.
GTTTTTATTCCTTTAGATTTTGTGTTTGCTTCTTCTTGTTTTTTTTTGAAAGTTTCACTTTTTAGTGAATACAATAAAATTTATAAACAACATAATATTATTATTATTATTATTATTAAAAATCAATCAAGTTTCATTGAAATTTGAGATTTAAAGATCAGAATAACTAAGCTAAAACCTTATTGTTGGTTCAATTTTATCAAATCTCAAGTGACAAAATTGATCTTGCAAGAAATAATATAAAATTTTATTTAATAACCCACATTAAAAAAAAAAAAGAACCACTAAAATTATTTGTTTTAAAAAATAATAAAAGAATAAAAGTGAGATTATGTAACACCCAAGTTTTACATGAAAAGATATGGAAAGAATTTATGTGTATATAAAATATTAGGTTACTAATAATAGTTTTTTCAGTCATTACCTTTTGAATTTGCCTCCAAGAAGATATTATTGTGTTAGTGGTTTAAAATCTTATTCGAATGAATTTGATTTGATTCAAACTTAAGGTCTTATTTTGATATATTTGTTCTATACTTAGAATTTGACAATACTTATTTAAGATTAAGATGTTGAGAATATGTTGTACTTGTACCAAAGAAAACTTTAGTAATTGGAATATAAGATTGATATTAAATGGTGTGGTCCATGTACGTTTAAATAAAGTGTAGGGGGCTATTGAAAAATGTCAGAAAGACCTTACGCTGACATGAATAGGTGAGACTGAGAAGAAAGAGAGAATCCAATCAGTACTGTACTCTACTCGAGAGAAGAGAAGAGAAGAGAAGAGAAGAGAAGAGTGAAACACGCAAAGTCCCCCTACTTTTCCTTCCATTTCTCTTCTACCTAATAAGCGTCAGCAGTACCAGCAAACAGAGGTTCTTCAGATTTTGCAGCCACCTTGCCCGGCCGTCTTTTCCTCTCTCTCTCTCCCCCTCTATAATATTCATTTGCAATAATATATACGTATTAATTGTGGAAATAATCGGTATAAAATTAATTCAAAGATAATCAACATAAAATAATGTTAAATATATAGTAATTTTAATTATTCACTGAATTAGCAACTAATTCAAGGAGTCAATGCACTAATAAAAACATTTGACAAAATGATTTTACATAAATGCCGAAAGAATGATGCTCTCCATAAAAGGGCATACACATAGATAGAGATGTCACGTGGGACCCACGAGAGTAAGTATAATGGTCCCCACCAACCCCCTCACGAGCCAATATGTCGGCAGCAGAGGCATCACTCACATACTCGGTCATACGTTTGCGTTTTGTCGTGCAGTGGTGGCTCCGTCACTCGTGTCTGTGACGGCGGCAAACGTTATCACGGCGTCACGTTCACGGTCGTCCAATTAGGGTGCATCTCCAATGGACCCGGACTGTAATCATTTTCACGGCGCAGTTACGTAGGACTTTATGTGCTTAAGGTCAAAATGTTTGATCATAAGTTTGGTACAATAGTCATGGGCTTATTGATTGTTAAATTTACAATCTTTAATTTTTATTTTTTATAATAAAAATATTACTATAATATACAACGTCGTCGTTATATAATTTATAACGATATTTTATTATAAAAATATTATTTTTTATAATAATTTTAATAATATTATTATGGGGAATCATTTGGACGGTCTTGGACATGTTCATTAGCCTTCTAGATATATGGTAGAACTAATTTTAAAAACAAGGGAATTTTAGACTTTTAGTTGACAAAAATGCTATATTGTTTATTATATTAAACTCTTTATTCTTTTTTACTTGTCATATTAAAAAGTGATTATTATTTATTTTAATAAATCTCAAAAAAATATTAATGACTTAATTTTTTTATATTATCCTTATATTAAATACCAACTTGTTTCTCTTTTATTTTAATGAATTTTAAAAGAATAGTATTTAAATTCTATAATTATTTTGGTCAATTAAATAAAGTATTAATTATATTTTTTTAATTTTTGCGTTATTTTTAAAACGACAAGTAAAAAAGAACTAAAAGAGTTGTTACTTTTAAAAAATTATAAGCACGACTTTATTAAATAAGTTTAATTCTTGAGAAAAATAAGTGTAGTATTACTTTATAGGATAATGGCTGCGAATTTCTCAATTAAAGAATTATATAAATAACGGTTATTATACTAAGTGCGTATTTATACAAAATATAATGACTGATGTTATGGGCAAAAAATATTACATGCAATGTTATTATCTTAATACCGTTGATCTTCTAGCTCGGTCATAATTATAACTATAGTACATTAATCAAAAAGTACTATTAATTATTAAATTTTTTAATTTTAAATTTAAATGAGCTTGTATTAGTTTTAAATATTAGCTTTAAAACCTAAATACAACTTTAAACTGTTTAATTTAATATGTATAAATTATGGATGAAATATATTTGATATTTGAATATTGCTATTACGTACTTATTTCATTACTTCAATAAGTTTATAGTACATAATTGGTGTTCAAATATATTGGTTGATACTTATCACCTAATATATGTGAAATAAGTAATTGATTTTTATAAGTATTGTTAAGTTAATTGACGATAATTATTTGTATATGTAATAAAACTCTATTCTATGTGAAAGTTATCGTCTAATTCTAATCAAAATGTAACAAACAATGTAAAAATTTACACTATTAATTTTTTCTATTAATTTAAATATGAGATGATATAGCCGGCTATAGCAACGAAAAAAATCGTCGTTATAGTCGATTCGTTTTTAGTCTTTTTTTTTTGTTGCTAGAGAAGCTAACTCCGTATGTATATACATGTTTGTGAATTTCAATATTTATGTACTTAATTTTTTAAGGTTTTAAGTAATTTCCCCAAATTAATAAAATGGGTATTTTCCGAACTTTTTATTTTTATAACATTTCTGCTGAAATTAAATATAATGGGTGAGTGATTAAAATGATAAAATATTATTATTCAAATAACATTTCTTTATTCAATATAATTCTAAATATATACTCTATATTATTTAAACCTTAACATTTAATTTTATTAAACACAACCAAGGTATAACTCTAACTCAGAGCTCATATGATGAAAAGGAACGACATCCGTTATTAGGAGTGGGACCATAGGGCGTGATGCACCCTCTTGGATTGTTTGTAACAAAAGAGTTGGTCAAAGAGGAGGACCACAACGGATTTGATAGCTTCTGTTTTAGAATTTCAAAAGTAAAAACATGTTGGATGAAAATGGATCGGAACGTAGCATACAAGGCAGCCAGCCGGCAAGCAGCCCATTCCGCCCAAGGTTTACAAGACTACTAGACTAGCTAGCTGGTTTTATCTAGACAGCACGAATATCTTTATTGGATATATATATATATATATATATACGCTCCGGATCTTAAGTTTACCCCTTATTCAACTCATTCGAACTCACTCTCGCTTTTAAGAGGCGAATTGATGAGCCAGTTCGATTATTCATCCGTCATCTAAAAATATACGAGCGATGGTTGTATGATGAGGCCGTCACGAATCCCGTCGCTAAAAGGAATAAGTTTGGGTGAGTTGAATAAGGAATGAACTTAAAAGTCGGACTATATATCAAGACACGTCAAAGTGTAAAATATTAATAAATGAGTAGAAAAAAAAGTATTGTTTTAAAAAAAGAGATAAATGTTTTAATACTACTGCCATTTTACACTTAATATGTATTAAAATGTATAATTTAGATGTATAGATAAATATATCCATCATCATTATTTTACCACGGCCCACGCATTTCCATCTCAACTCCCCCTCTATCATACCTATTTATACAACAATCAACTAATTGATTTAACTAATTTTTTTTATAAAATTTAAGTTTATTTTATTTAAATTCAAAGAAAATTCATAACTATAACTTATATAAAAATACTATAGCGTACTGCATTTTAACAATATAACATATCACGTATCCGTATTTATACTGTATACAAAATGAATCACGTTCCAAATAGCACTTAGTGTTAGGGTATGATTTCATGGACCCGATTGTTTCGGTAGGATCTATTCCACGTGGCGGATTTTTTCTACGTGATGGTGTATTTGGGTTGGTTGGGAGACTTGACTCGTAAAGAGTTTACAACCCTTTGTTTAATTTCCTACTTTTATATATAAAAATAATTGTGATTAACTTTGACTTTCCATATTTGAGAAAATTGAGTTTCAACCATATATAACAACTGACGTAATAATGAGTCATATTATTATTTGGGGACAGGAGTGATCGGGTGGTGTGGAAAAATTATAAATACACGAATAAACTTTAAATTGCAGGTAACGACTCTTATTTCACATAAGCATAAAAGTAATAACGCGTCTTTACTTATTTTTACACCGAATTATTCTCCGTCCGACTCCTTAGTATGTTTCTGTTTTTATTTGACTCATGATTTTTTCACACGTTCCTATTTTAATTGATTTGAGTAGTAGAATTTTGTGGCTGACAAACTTACGTATGTTCATTCTTGTGAATTGGCGTATACTACATTGCATAATTAATTTTACTATGAATGTTGTACCGGCCACAACTTAACTAGCTTTGGAGTAAAAAACTATTTACTATAAAACAATAAGTAATTTTAGTTTTTCAAGTTTAGGTACGTACGTATAAAAAGAAAAAAAATGAAACGAAGCGAGCGCTGATTTGGATTCGTTTGACTAAAAAATTCGATTCGGAACTTGACCAAATATAAATGAGTCAAATATGAGCACATTTTAAAGTTCGATAAATTACTCGAACCTCCTCAAATTATAATTTTCTATTGATACTCGGATCATATTCGTTGGAAAAGTCCAAATTGTTCGGGCTCGATTCGGAATCGTGCTTTCGACTTCGTAGAATTGAATGAAGCCTCAATCAAACCTTATTTATACTTTCGATAAATTTTGTGAAACCAAATAAAAGAACTATAAATCTCGATCGACTCAATTCGTTTACACCCTTATCGAAAATAATAGCGGCCCAACACAAATTCTGGCCCAATAACTCTTGACCTGAATTCAAATTTTTTTTATAATAGCCACAGTCCAGTGTCCGTCCGTCACTAGTAATATCTCCATAACGTGGATGCCGGCTCAAATTACATGTTTGGAAACAAACATACAATACAAGTGATATTAACTAAGGGAACAACTAATTTCTTCCTCAAGTTTTATAAAATACCTCCTAATTATTAATTTAAAAAATATCACCCAATAACACCTCAATACGTGTCTATTTTACTTGGACGGACTCCCATCCAAGGCTTTTCAAAGAACAATTTGGACATCTCCTACCCCTCTCAAATGGCAACCTGGGAACCCTATAAAGGGCAAACAAGTCATTTTGCCATAAATAGAGGTCTTCTCCCTGTTTTTAATTACAATAAGTTCTCTCATTTGTATATCGTTAAATTTAAAACTCGGACACGTGAAAATCGGAATCGATCCGCCTTCCAGTCTGATTGAATTAATGACCCAGTTTTAGTTAAAATTCGGGTTGACCCGTTGATCACCGGTCCAAGCGATAAACCCAATTGACCCGGTTTTTATTTTTTTTACCAAAAAATTTTAATATTAAAATTAACCTCTTTTATTAATATTGTAACTCATCTTTATTATGTTTTACTTAATAAAAAACAAGATTTTTAAAATTTTTATTAATTACTAATAATACATATTTTTTATGTATTATTGATGTCACTTGGTCAATAACTTTTCGACAACGAGTTAAATTAATGACTCATCTATCCGATATTTTTTTCGATTAGATGAAGTACGGTGCGATAATGAAAACCTTGCTTAAAAGAGTAGAGAACCAACTCTCATGTCATGTTAACATCAAATAATATATATATATGAAAAAATGTATGTACACAATTGTGCATTACATATAAGAGTATGGCATATGATATATATATATATATGAAAAAATATATATATACACAATTGTGTATTATAGTAAGAGTATTTACACGACGTTTTTGAAATTTATAGCGACAGTAGTAGCTATTTCAGGGATATAATGACGGGTGACCCGTCGCGATAGTCTAAAAATTCGTCATTATATCCCATCTCAGAATACACAATCAGATATACATATATATAGTCCTATATATATATATATATATATATATATATATATATATATATATATATATATATGTTCAATCCAAAAACAAAACTTTTAATTAAATAATTAATATATTAAATTACACACAAATATACTTGGGCTGCTATAATGCACATTTCCGGTCATCACACGTTGTTTTTGAAGTAAACGCCTGAAGCATAGAAACAAATACAATGTTCTCTAGCTATTGGCTGAGTCGGGATCATTTACCAACAAACAAATACAATAGTAGTCTATTATTTGATTTTATGAGTGAGTAAACAAAAATCATAATAAAAACCTTGTGTCGAATTATAAGAGAGTCTAACTTATTAATATATTCGATTAAATATAATTATAAGAGTCTTATTTATTATATATCTAATTAAAAAAATTACTACTGATATTTTTTCAAATATCTGACAATTAAAAAGTTGATAGAAGTATTAGCAATATATACTCCCTACATTCCAATGTATTAGAAGTTATTTAAGATACTTATTCCAATCATTTTGTCAGTAAATATAGTGTGAAAATAACACAACGGGCCCTACCGCCATGCAGCCACAATAAAGCGATGCCACTAAGCCTTCAAACGAAATGAACTGTTCGCGATCATATTTGTTTCGATTTGATTAATTTATCGAGTTGAGTCGAATTTGCGTATGGTATCACGTTCGATTAATTGCTCGATCGAACATGTTTGCGAATTATAATTTTGTTCGCGAACAGTTCGGGTTCGGTTCAATTAGTTTGTGATTGCTCGTGAGATGCTCGAGTTCGAATTGTATTTCTTACATGTTTAATGTTTTTAAATTCGAGATACAAATAGTTGGTTATTTCATATTAAATTCTAAAGTTTGTCATATCAATAATTAATAAATTTGTAGTAATTTTTTTTATTACTTAAACATCTTTTTAGTTTTTTAATAATTGATTATAATTAACATTTTTATTAAATAATTAATAAATAATAATGTGTACTTCTTCATCTCTAATTTAATTAAAATATATTTAATATTAATTTTCATATATAAAATTTTTAACAATTATTGTTAGATTATTACGATTTACATAACTAATAATTTAATAAATTATAACCCATGTCATAAATCACATAAATAAATAATAGTTTAGATCGATGTTCGCGAACATGATAATGTTTAACTATGTTCGCAAACTCGAACATGTTCGTGAACAGTTAATGATCTGAACTCGCTCGTGTGTGTTAATTAGATCATGTTATACATACATGTTCAAGCTCGACTAATAGTTCGGATCGGATAGTTAGTTTGCAGCCCTAGCTGTGACCTTGGGAATAAGTGAAGGGAAAACTAACCATTAAAGACATTTTGGGAAATAATACTTCTTATCTACTTAAAAAACCTCAAACAAATTAATATTGTGGAACAAAAAGAGTATCATTTTTCAAACTTTCCAAAACATAAATAGTTACCAAACGTTTTTTTTTAGTAGAGGAAACCTAATAAAGATGGAAAGATCCTTTATATATTTGACTAATCCGCGTAACCATGTGCTTTTATATTTGACTTATTAATTAATTTTCATTGTTTGCACCCCATGATTTTCAATAAAATTTCAATCTGACCCTCCAAATGAGGGTCACATATATAATTGAAATTGTCAAAAGGATTGAAATTGTCTTCAAAATCAAAATCATAATTTTAAGGGTTGCAATTTGAAAACAAAAATAATTCCTCCTGGGACCTCCTCCTCCTTCACTATATCCTTTAATTCTATGAAGCCAAGTCCTCCCAAATTAAAACATATAAAATTGCATCCTTCATAATCTCATCAAAACCCCAACTACTTCACCCAAACAATGACATTTTATATTTAAAATAATCCCTCGATTACTTGTTTTTTAATTCAATGGCAAAATGATCTAGAAGACAACAATATAATTGTTAAAATTTTAGCCTTTTTTCTAATAACATATTCAAAAATTAGATAAAATGGGAATTTTGCAAATCTTAAAAATTTAAACAATCAAATTTTGTACTTCAAATAAAAAAATATAATCATGAGTACAAAATATAATGTATAAAATAGAATTATTGACTATTTTTAATTAAAATTGCAGAGTTGGTACGACTAAAATTATGTATAAAGGTTTAACAAGGTTTAAAATTCGTGTAAATATTTTTATGTATTTTCTGAGTCTCATTTTATTTGATAAAAAAATGTTTTTGTAATCACATTAGTCATTTATTAAATTAATAAATTATAAACTTTTTTTTTTTTTTTTTTACAAAAATATCAGCTAGGAGAATACTTATATTCGCTATTAATCACAAGCTTCAATATTTCAAAAATCAAAGCAAACTGAATTTGGACAGAGTAATAATACATGTAATTTAACGAACTAATCTGGCACGTTGTTGCCGTATAAAACAAAGTCAACTATTCAACTGTAAATCTCCACGTGGCAACTGTTCAGGCAGCCGCCAGCCGCCATCTTTTAACTAGCTCCGTTCACATTGTCGAAACACAAAATCCAAATCAAAATTCAACCCTCACTTTCTCTCTCACACACTCACGGGGAAATTACTGTGTCTGAAACCAGAGACCAGTATTGTAATGCAATAATTTCTCAACTAAAAAAAGTCTAAAACCCTAAAATACTCCATCCATCCATCCATGGGGGAGCCCTGGTTATAATAATAAGTTGATCAAATTGTTGGATAATTCGATAAATCAATGGCGAATCTGTTCGACCCTCAATCGGCGGCAGAAAAGGCCGTATCGGCGATAGGATCGGGGTACGATTTAACGGCCGATATTCGTTTATCGGCATGTAAACCGGGTCCGTCCGGTTCAGGGTTGATTGAGCTCGACAGAACCCTAACTAAAGACCTGGATTTGCCGTGTGGGAGAGTTGTAAGGAATGTATCGCAGTCGATTAAGTGCGGTAAAGGCGAGCGGACTAGGTTTCATTCCGATGTTCTTACTTTTGTTCAGGTGAATCTTCCTTTTGTACTGGGAATTTAGCTTATAATAAGGTCTGATTGTTGGCTGTGAAAAAACAGTAGCAAAATTGGTGGTAAATTCCTTTTCCTTTTGGCAATTTTTAGTGCAATTCGGTTCACCTCAAAAGGTAATTGAGTTTGGAAAAGTAGTTTTTTTTTTTTTTTTTTTTAAAAGGAAAAATTTAGTTTGAACTCCTGCCTACATGCTTGATTATGAGATAAATTGTTGTTTAACCATATCCACCTCTGTCAACTTCAACTTCCGGGTTGCTTTTTTAATGTTTCCAAGTTCTTATGAGGTGAGATATATGTTTAAATGTGAGACCTCCAACAATCAAAGTAGTAGTACTTCCTCTAAACTATATCAATATGGCATTCAGAAGTCCAAGTCCTACTTGTGATATTGGAGATTTTGTTGTCCGGAAAATTCTGTTTTTACGACACGGACTTGGAGAAAACGAGTATGCTTCCTCTTGCAATTTGCTTATTTACTCTTTGTGGAATTTCTAAGATTTTCAGATTTCCTAACCTTAGAAGTGACTGGTGTTCTTAGTTGCTTATTGCTCAAATAGAGATAGAAAGTTCTTTAAATTTACAACCACCTATAGAACTTTCTCAGACTTTTAATCCTCTGTTTGACTGTTTCACTTACGATTGACGCTACGAATTTCAAAATGATGATAGTATTACATCTACCCATGCTGGCTGTTGCTTTCTCTAACCTTCCATTTATATATAGATGTCAGAGCAATTCAATCAGGATATATCCTTATCTGGTAAAATACCTTCTGGTCTATTCAACATGATGTTTGGTTATAAGGGCTGCTGGCAAAAGGACGCAGCTACCACAAAAAGTCTCGCTTTTGATGGTTGGTTTTTTTCTATGTACAATATTGAGTTGGCGAGATCCCAGATAACACTATCAGAACAAGTGAAGAAAGAAGTGCCTTCTTCATGGGATCCTGCTGCACTTACTGAGTAAGATCCTTAGCCTAAAATCTAGAAATCACCAAATTTTGTTCACTAATGCTACATTAGGAGCTCTTTCAACCTAAACTACAAAATTTTGAGGCATTAATGTGTCGTTAATTATTAGTTCTGGATTTCAGTGATGTGCATATTAGACATTTTTAGGAAGTTTATTTTATATTTGCTGTCAGAATGTCAGTTCATGTCCAGTAAGCATGCCCTATCACCAAACCACATATCCACATAACAACAAATTCTAAAGATGGCACTCAGAATTTTGCTAGCCAAATGAAGCTACAAATATCGCCAATGGTGAATGCCTTATGTACTGATTCCAACAAGCACCACTAGATCTGTATTACGCTGTCTAACAGCCCAAAATAAAATGATGAAGTGTTGTAAAGATAAGCTGTCCTGGAAAGTCAAACTGTGGCAACATGTTTTTGCTTTTAGTACAGTTTAACAATTTTATTTTAAGATGAATTTATCTATTCATGGAATGGCTTGCAAACTGTTAACAGTGTTATTTACATCTTTTAATGTTTCTTTTTCATATTTTGGGGGTTAATTTTTTACTTTTCCTATGATGTATGAAGGCCAGCTTTGGTTATTATAGAGATTATAATTGCATTAATTTCCAGGTTTATTGAAAAATATGGTACTCATATTGTTGTTGGGGTAAAGATGGGAGGTAAAGATGTAATTCACCTTAAGCAGCTACAAAATTCAAATCTTCAGCCAACTGAGGTGCAGAAATTGTTAAAGCAATTAGCCGATGAACGATTTTCTGAAGATGTAAATGGAAGCCTCATACCAAACCCTGAAAAATCATCTGGAAAACAGAAGGTACATACAATCTCAGAATCACAATCATTTGGATACAGTTCAAATCCTTCATGCCATTCTTATATATTCTATTCTCTATACCAATTCAACTTTAACCATGACACTGCACCTATTCTATATTTAAAGTGATGATAACAATTAACATATAAGTTCCAGAATCTGCAAGCCCAACTCATAATATGAGTTAGACTCTACCTTGCATATTACTTTAATAAATCCTCGTCTTCTTTTTTCATGTTTGTGTGTGTGTCAGTTAGTGCTCGTGGGTTAATATAATATGAAAAGTTAATATATCAAAAAATCATATGTAAATTTGTCTTAAGTCAGATGTGGCAAAGACAACCAGTGAGAACTCCACTAAGCAAGAGTTCCACCATACAAGAATTAGCCACTCAAATCTCGAAGTTCCAAACCATACAGGCATCTAAACACGCATTTCACGTCCTTGGAACTCTTTATTAAAGATTCAATCATGATACAAAAATGATATACAAATTTTTGCTATGGAGTATGTCAAACCCCCTCTTCCCCCTTTTGAGTTTTGAGGGGGAAAGGGGGTTAAGCATGCCTTCACAAACTCCTAGAACCTTTTAAAATGATTCCACTAACAAGTGGGTCAAAATACTCTTAAAAGGGGCTAGAGAATATGAATTAATTAAACTGAATTCTGGACCATCATAACAATTGGTGTAAAACCTAAATGAATTGATTGTAAAGATCTTCTGGAAAAAATTTGACATATACAAAAGGATCTCATGGACAAAATGACTATGTATAAAATGTAACTAGTATAGAATGTAATAGGCATTAAATAATTATCAGCCAAGTGCAATTGATCCATAGTGTTCTGAACTTGAAATAGAACGATCTTGCTCTACCTGATTTTTCTATTCTCATTACAGGAGGATCCACCTTTTGTCTGGGATCTCAATCTGCCATTTGCAAACTCGCTAAGATCACCTGTTGTTTCTCACCGAAAAATGATGTAAGCTTCTGGATATTCAATTTAGTTTTTGTTTCCTGAATGCATCAACCTTATTTTATTTTTTTTTTTTTGGGTTTGGGGTGGGGGTTGTTGCTAATTCTTGGAAGAATGAATATAAGCAAAATTATATTTATTCTGCTGCAGGATCTGTTAAGCATCCGTATCCGCCGGGGAGGTTTTGATACTGGCCAAAGTCATAAACAGTGGCTTTCAACTGTTTCACAGTTTCCTAATGCCATATCGATGTCCTTCGTGCCTCTTCTTCACTTTTGAGTGGTATCAGGGGCAGTGGATTTTTAAGCCATGCAATCAATCTCTACCTTCGATGTGAGTATGCTTATCTTTCTATTGTCATCTTGGTTTCTGTGGGTTGATTTTTGGTGGTGGTGTTGTCCCATGAATATTAGACAACATTAACTAATTAGCATCTAATTTTCTTGGGTTTTTCCGCCAAATTATGCTAACAAAAACAAAAGGTCCCTTCAGCATGGGTCTTAAAAATAATTTCTAGAATGTCCCCTGGGCATATGTTAGTGAATATCAACACAAGGCGTGGAATCATCTGGTGAGATGGAAATTTGATCTGCATTGTACTGAACTTGATAGTGCATGGCTCCCGAAATTTTCATTCTCTCTCATTTTGTGGGGGTTGGGACTTGGGAGAGGGAGAGGGAGAGGGAGAGGGGTGGAGAGGGGGGTGCGGGGAAGAAGGTAGTATGCATGCCTTCACAGCTATATCTTAGTGAAAAAGAAGGAAGGTTCAGATTCAATCTGCATGGAGATGAAATAGTTGATTTGTAAGCATATTCTGCTCTCATATGATAATCTTTGGAAAACATTAATGCCACTCGTCCAGATTCATCCCACTCATTTTTAGCCATCACGACTTGGTAGAAGCAAATTCTCTCAACTTTTGTAAAAATGCTAATTTTGGGTGCAAAAAACATGGCTTTTGTCTTTGCACTATTCAGTTCACCACATATTTGTGTTCTTTGCTCCTGGAAGTGAAGTGCACCTGAGAGTGCATGTCTTGAATAGGGATGGTACAATAAACCATTGTTTCCGTTTTTTATATTCCACGCTTCACTGCTGTTGTCCCTGATAGCAGATCATTATGCAGATAAACCACCTATGGTGGAGCTTGAACAATTTCTAGAGTTTCAAGTACCTCGACAGTGGGCTCCAGCGTATGGTGATCTTCCACTTGCTCCTAGACGCAAGAAACAAGCATCACCATCACTTAAGTTCACCTTTATGGGCCCTAGACTTTATGTCAACACTATAAAGGTATAAATTCTTGGTGCTCCATCATATACAGCATATCAAATATCAATTTGTTGTACTACAAATGCTTCGTAGTCAGGAAAAGTAATTAGTTTCTTTTTGAATGACCAAGTACTTGGTGGGGCATTTAAAGCCTTCATAATGGAGTGGATATAATCTGAATTCATTTCCCTTTTATTAACAAATAATTTGCAGGTTGACTCCGAAAATCGGCCCGTGACTGGAATCCGCTTATACTTGGAAGGTAAGAAGAGTGACCACCTGGCTATCCATCTACAACACCTATCAACTCTTCCAAAGATCCTACAGCTCTCCGACGACCTAAGTTATGAGCCAATCGACGAGCCAGCAGAAAAAGGTTACTTAGAGGCTGTCAAATGGAGCATATTCTCACACGTATGCACTCAACCAGTGCAATATAATGGAGCACGGATCGATGACTCTGCTTCTATTGTGACAAAGGCTTGGTTTGAGGTAAAGGGTATTGGTATGAAAAAAGTCCTCTTCCTGAGACTCGGGTTCTCAACAGTGGCATCTGCAGTGATCCGAAGATCCGAGTGGGATGGTCCGACAATGTCGTCGCGAAAATCAGGATTGATGTCGATGTTGATCAGCACACCGTTTAGCACTGGCCTGACTGAAAAACCAGAGTTGCCAAAAAAGTTAGATTTGAATTCAGCAATTTATCCTGGGGGCCCGCCTTTGCCAACAAGAGCTCCAAAAATGTCATCTTTCGTGGATACAAAAGAAATGGTGAGAGGACCGGAGGATCCACCGGGGTATTGGGTGGTCACTGGTGCAAAGCTGTGTGTAGAGGGTGGTAGGATCAGAGTCAAAGTGAAATACTCCCTTTTGACAATAATGTCAGAGGACTCGCTTGTTCATATGAAGAATCCGGTAGAAATATGAATGCCTGCAATTGTATGTTGTTGTATATGTTGTCATGTACATTATCAGTTCATCTCTGCATCAGTAGGTCTTAAATGGCTCAAAATTAGACCCAATTCAGCCACCATACTGCAAAAATATTCTTACGTATTGTATCAATTTTTTTGTTCTTGATACGTATTGTTTTGTAACTGACTACTGTATTTGTGATTAAATGGGTTTTTAATTGTCTTCTGTTTTCTGGTTCTGGATTCATTCTTACTGCATAATTTGTATAATAATATCAATGCTAATTCAGATTTTCCAATTTCCAGATGGCAAATTCCATATTCTCCTGGCACCAAAAAACATAAAAATAAAAATAAAATGAAAAATGAGTATAAATAACAAGTGCATTGATTTTTCAGTAATGAACTTGCATGAAGTATTTATAGTTTACACAGATTCGAAGGTTCTTCACCCTGATGGGAAACATCTATTTTGCACAAGCATATAGAACATAAATTGGAGTATTTAGTATCTGTTTTCCCTGTTCATATGCAGTTAAATATGCACTAGCATATAGAAGAGAAACTACAATCAAATTAATCCGCCTCAGTGCTCCATTTCTTGCAATTTCAAACGTAGCTTTAGAGACTCTTCCCCTTTTCCTTGTTGATCATATACACTTGCAGATGTAAAAACACCAAGGACATGTTTGTTTGCAAGGAATTATAATCCACCAAGATTATTAATCCTAGGATTATAATCCCGAATTATAATTATAATCTAAAGACTATTAAGATTATATTATAATCCTTAGACTAATAGTCCCAAGTCTAAATTTGAAAACAAACAAGACACTTGAGATTAATAGTATTATGCCAAGTATAATCCTTACAAACAAACATAGCCCAAGTCTTCTATTGGGGATTCTTCAAATATTGTTGCAGCTTCATCCAAATGTCACATTTTCCGTATGAATCAATTAGGCTGTTTAAGACACAAATATCAGATTCATACCCTGATTTCATACACTGGAAAATTGCTTCGAAAGGATTTTGCTTGAAATATAAAATTATCTCATAAAGTGAAATTCTCATATAATTAGAAGATTATCTTTTCTTCCAAAAGTATTAATGCAATACAACTCGAGTCGAGCTGAAAAGTATGGACTTTCTGATGATGCTCTTGAACTGCTCCTTAGAAGCAACCAAATGAGGGCTTTGATTGAGTTGTTAACAACTGTGAAACCATTATAGTCCATCCAATTGCCCCTTATCCTAACATACCACAGAATAACTCAACCTAACATCATTTTGCAATAACTTACTGCTTTCGGCTACTCGGACAATAGAGTTTAGAAAAACAAATCTTGCATAAAAGCCGCTTTTCCAGCAGCCTGTCTCAGTCGTTTCTCCCGCTCTTCAATACTTAATGATGGATCAAAACTGTAAGGTGGAGAAAGGGGGACAATGTTAAAAACTAAAGTTAAAGGGCAAGGCCTCGGGTAACACAAGGAATTGCCTGAAAATTAAAAGTAGCGACTCAGTTGTTATAATTGCTCTAGTAGCCTGTCCAAGATGCATGCAAAATGATGGATCCTGTCTAAACTCGCATGGCAGCAGATATTATAAGAAGCAGAACCTCTAATTCATTAGCAAAGTTGAAAACTTCAAAAACACTATACTTTTTCATGAGTAGAGTTGAGCTCCTACTAACTACGAGAGAGTTCAAATACAAATGATTGTGTGCTAGAAATTTTTAATTTTTTTTAAATATTGAAGAGTAGGAGAAATATTAATATGCAATTTTGGCCTTTAATATGGGGACTAGAACGAGCAACCTTGAGGTTATTCCTCAAGGACTCTGCTGTTTCTCCCATCCCTTGGGATGTAAAACAAAGAAGGCTAAGACATTACATTTTAAAGGGGGATGAGATGAGATTTGAAGTACAAATCTCTAGCATAGTTTTTTTTTTGGGTTGGGGTAAAGGTAATGGATTGATGCTCCACTGAGTTACCACCTCATCTCAATGAAGTGGTTCACTTAAGTCCCATTCTTCAGCTTATTTTTGTCCATTACAATTACTTTCAGACTTACAAGCTTCGCCTATGAGGCTATGATCCAACCAAGCAAGTACTTGAGACCATAAGCTGCTAAATAAGGAATGAGAAGAAAATTTCTATATGAAATAAATATTTTAAAAATTTGCAATATACATATGAAATTTGTTCTACCTTGATTTCCATATATGTTGTGATATCACACTCTTTGTAGACAAGTCCTCAGCACAGGATACAACAGCTTTTGAAATTTCTTCTGCTTCAGAAGCAGGGAAGTTCAGAACTAGCGATGAAAGTAGGGGATCAATTATTGCATTAGATGAGGTCGCACTGCTTGACCGATGCCCAACACCTCCTAAAAGCAGCTGCAGATGGGCATCACGAAGATCCCTTCCCAAAATAGACGGTGTCTGACTGTAGGGCATTGCAACTCTACGTAATCTACGACGTCTATGCAAGTAATCTTCAGTTAAGGAGAAAACTTCATAAAAGGAAACGGAGATGGATTAAGATACCAATGTGCTGCTATTGTGCATACAGCTCAAACTATAAGGAGAAGCTACAGAGTAACCATTTTTTCATTTCAAAGGATATCTTGAATAAGTGCCCATGTTGCAGTGTAATATGACTTAACATGTCCCTTGCGACTTTAACAGCACAGATGGGACAAACCTGCACGAAAGAATTGATGCAATGTAAGATTAGCATAAATAGAAATTGGTTCTAATACCACTCAATCTTAGGGAACACCAATGAAGACGTTTTCACTGAAAAATTCCCTCCAATTCTCTTTCTGTCTCAAGATGATCAGAATATCATAATTTTGTTACACCTAATAATAATTGGGGACGTCGATTACAACTGCAAATGCTACAAGCATTTTCTTACTTTCATTGATAAGTCTATATTGCCTTATTTCATTCAGTAAAGAGCAGACCAATCCAAGTTTCCCCCTGGCTGCTTCCCCAGGTTCCCACCTAGGCCCTAGAATGAAATGTATCCCTAGAACTGATTAACTGAAATTATAATAGAATACGTTCTCAAAAAAGAAAGAAAGAAAGAAAGTAAATAACAAGATGAACCTCGGGATGGCATGAAGTAATATCTGGAAATATTGAAAAGATCGTCTTCAGAGAGGTTCACCTACTGGTACTCAGGCATACTACTAGAAATTCCTTTGTAAAAAACTTTTTTTTTTTTTTTGGGGCGGGAGGGGGGTAGTTCATCACACAATTGGAATAGCTATTTCAACTTCAATATCAGTACATGGTGAGAGTTAAAGTGTTCAATGGTCAGTGAAATTAATCAACATAACAATCCCCAACTGATAATACTTCAATCAATGATTAAAATGATATGAAAGAACTTTCTTATTTTCATTTCTTCACCAAAAAAATAGAATATGAATAGGTAAAAGAGAGACATCCCTTATTACTTATCATCCTCTCACCGAATCCTAACTATCAAGGGTAACTTTTCTACCATTTTCATTTTTTCTCATTTTGCGTAAAAACATTTAATTCTAACAAACAACTAAAAAGTGAATGTTGTGAATCCGCCCATGATAAATGGGTTTGAGTTTCAAATAATAAGGTAAAAAATATAAATGGTGTTACCCATATCCACCTACATATTAGATGGGTGGGTGTGGGCTGCCGGTGGGCCCCATTTATCTCTTCACTTGCTAAAAAAAATTAACTCATTTCAAAACTATTACTTACTTTTCACACCCTAAATTTTTTCATTTTCTCTATCTAAAATTTTTAGTTATTCTCATTATAAATTTTTTTGTCTAAAACACATTGTATAATTAGAATGATGAAAATTAATAAATGATGTATTGTTCAAGAAATAACGATAATAAAGTTATTTAACGATTCAAAATGAAATAATTTTTATTTTAATTAAATGATGAAATAACATTACTAATGAAATTAACTGAATGACAAAATTATTCAATTTTTAACCTTTGGTTAAGGTTTGTGATCGAGGCTGGTTGGCGTTGGTGAAGAATTAATTTTCAAATAATAAGATAAAATAAAATTAAAGTCAAATTTGATACTTTTTTTTATTTTTTGGATTAATGAACTTTGTTACTTGGCAGTAATTAAGTTGAGATATTTTTGTATAGACATTTTTTGCACAGTTTTTTTTTTTGAATTAATGAACTTTGTTACTTGGTAGTAATTAAGTTGAGATATTTATGTAAGTAGAAGAGTCGCCATTGGTTCATCATGCACATATAATACTTTCATCAAATCAAAACAAAACTCAATAAAGTTATCCATATATAGTCATTTAATAAGTTTTATTACTTCCGTTCCAAAATTAGAGATACATTTGACTTTTTAGAGTCAATTTGCGAAATCCTAAAACTCAAAATTGATATAATTTCATTCAAGTTTTGAAAACAACAAAGATATAATTAATAGTACTTTATAATTAGTTTACAACTGTTATATTTGTTTGTACTAAAACTAAATAACTTCATATCAATTTTGAATTATAAGATTTCGCAAATTGACTCTAAAAAGTCAAAATGTATCTCTAATTTTGGAAAGGAAGGAGTATAATTTAAAGAGAGAATTTAAAAGATGGGATATTTGCATAGAGACTATGAAAGTCATATATATATATAATTATAAATCTATATTTATACTCAAATTTGATATATAGGCTAACCCATATCCACCCATATATTTATGATTGTCCATTTACAAACCACTTAATTTTCAACCCATTAAAACCCAAACTCATTTATACCCGCCCATTTGTCGGGTCTAGCTACAGCTAAGGCTATGCCACAATACCTCATGTGCCATAAATTTAGCATGCCATTGGACCGTAACTAAGCGGATATTAGGAAGAAATGATTAGGTCATAGGTGTTTTGCAAAATAATTTTTTTCACAATGAATCTTCTCGCCTGTTTTAACTCTTACAAGCTTTTGCCTCGTTCAGTAATTTCAAACATTTGTAATCATGTCCATCCAACAAAAAGTTTTGCAAATAACAGGAGGCAGGCTATGATTTACATAGCCTCCTACTTAAGGATGTACCTAATATCTACTGATTAAACCAATAATGATTAGAGTATGCTTTTGTTGTGAACATGCTTCCATCTTATAAGCAAAAATCTCTAGTAATATTAACATAACCAGCAACTTCAGATGGAATAGCAGAAATGGTATTTGCTTGTTAATTCCTTAACCTTAATCTCCATCTATCGAACTATAATACTTGTTTTTTTTGGGAGAAAAACTATAATCCTTGTTTCAGCCAAATCAACCCCCCCCCCCCCCTCCTCCTCCCTCCCCTCCCTCCCTCCTCCTCCCAACAAAACACACACACAAATAAAATAAAAACACCCTCACCCTTCAAGTTACTTTAAGCTGGAACTCTGCAGACAAAAGTTGCCCTACCTATGACCAACAAAACACCAAGGTGGTGACTTTTCAACAAACCCAAACAGTAATTTTTCCTTATCTCTTTTACCTCGTTTACTCATACATGGAAATGGAAAAAAAAAAAAAAAAAACAGACTTGATCCTTAATTTAAGCATTCGACCCTAAGAATTATCAAACAAAACATCTGACGAGTGACAACAAAATCAAATGATAGCTAAAAAAAAAAAAAAAAGGCAAATCAAAACATTTCCCAGAAAGGAAACTGTTGATAGATTTGTGCAAACATAAATATAGAGAGGGAAACTCACGGTGACTCTGGACTCGCCCGAGTGCTCATCTTCAAGATGCGAGCAAAGAGAAGCTATATCAAAATCCTCATAACAATAAGGGCATGGAAAATCTGTCCTAGGCTCTTCTTCCACCTCGAAATCATCAACATTCAACCGATCTGAGAAATCAAAAACACCTTTTTTTTAAAAAAAACATATTTTTCTCCATATGAATCGATTGACATCAAGAAAAGCAAATTCGAAACGAACCCAGTTGGGAATTGAGATGGTTGTTGTGATGGTGGATAAATTGCCGCTTAGCTGCCGCAAACCGAGAGGCCCAAAAATCAGAATCCATGAGAAGAGAGAGAATTTTTTGAGAAGTTTGAATTAATGAATTGGGCAAATAAATGGAAAACAAAAGTGTTTGCTATGGATACTTTTAGCTACTACTAGTATTTAATTGTTTTGTAATTTTGAATTTTGGGTTTTGGAAATTGTTTCTTCGACAAGAAAAAGAAACGATGATTTTGTATTTGCAGGGTAGAGAGAGAAGTTATGTGGTCGTGTCGGGAGGTGACAAAGTGAGAACATGTCGGATTTCTATTTGTTTTCTCTTCTTCATTTTCTCACCCACAAAATAAGCACATATACGTGTTGTTTTAATTAATGGTTTCGTTTTTGCAGGCCAAAAGAGAATCAAGACTCGCAAAACACATATATATATATATATATATATATATATATAGAGAAGATCATTATTGAGTGATGATACTAGATAAATTTTATTTTAAACAAGATATTCATCCCATTGTGTGTTCACTTTTAAAAAATTTTCTTTAATGACGGATTAAAAAAAGTGACGATTTCGATTATACTGACTTTAAATAAATGTAACCGTATATGTATAATATTAATAAAAAATGATATTATAATATTTTTTATGTATGTTTTATTTTAAAAATAAAAATACTTTTATGTTTTAAAATACTTATAAAAATTTTAAAAATAAAAATATTTTTATATTTTATTTTCTTTCTTTTCTTTACCTAAATATTTATAATATTTTTTTTCTTTTTCTTTTCCTTTTATCTCTTTTCTAAATAATACAAATTATATATTAAAATTTTTGTATCAATGAGAGCATTAATTCGTGCAAAAAATAATTAAAATAATAATAAAATTAAAATAAATATTTTAAAAATTATTTTCTTTTTCCTTTCCTTTCTTTTTAATAATTATTTTTATAAAATTAATACTAATATATATTTTAATAATATAAAAAGTAACATTAAATAGAAAATTTGATCCAATTAACAAAAAATTAGTTAAACAAATAACATAAAAGCTTATCTTGCATTTTAAATACAAACCCCTTCTTCGTTATCAACAAACAAACAGAGCAAAAAAGCTTTCACCATTATTTACTTACAGAGCTATATTACATTACACCCAAACCATAATTTACTTACTTCTTAATAGATCCTGCAAGAAAGTCTTCCTCCTCATCTCCTCCGCCGCCGCCCGGTCCACAGTATAATGCCACTGAACGGCTCGACATAGAACTGTCCGTCGAAAAATGAATTCCTCACAATTCTGATTCTTCTTAATCGACGCGCTATATATATATAAGAAATTATTATTCCACCATTATTTAAATAAAGTAAGATATTATCATTCATATGTACAGTTTGACTGGTATATATATCATTTATTATAAAATGTGCGCCATTTAATATTAGTATAATGAAAAAATTAATTGTCATCCGTTAATTATAAATTTGTTTGTAAACAGTTGGTATGCAAAAAATTATTCTTTGGTGTATTCACTTGTCCTCACTCCTTTAATGGAGTATTGTGTTTATGAACTTGCAAAAGGCGAATTATGATATTATTTTTATAAATAGTAAAATGTTTTTTTTCTTATGAGAATTTTTCATTTTAAAAATATGTTAATTTTTTGATATTTTCATATAAAAAATATTATAATAGATACGTAGTTACGGTACTAAAAATTATCGTTATAGATTTTCACCACTTTAAAAATGAATTTTTAACTTGTCGAAAATGAGGCCGGATCGGACCGATCCTAGACCGCACCTAGGCGCTGTGGTTCAGTCATGGTTGGTTCCAAAGTCATGAGTCGTTGAACTCTACCTTTTGCGAGTTACGTAGGTAAGCTGCCGTTTCATTTTCGCAATTTTCTTTCTTTTGGACTCCTCATTTTCATTTTGGGGCGTTAAAATTAGGGTTAGGGTTTCAGATTCTAAAAGACAAAAACAATCCTTCATTCTCCTCTTAGCAAAGCATTTCAATGGCGACCACCAACACCCAGAAACAAGAAGGAACTGGAAGCGGGAGCGGGAGCGGGACGGTAAAAAGAAAGCCGGTTTTTGTGAAGGTAAATGAGCTCAAGCCGGGCACCAAAGGCCATAACCTCACGGTCAAGGTGGTGTCTTCCACCACCGTTCTCGATAAGAAATCCCTCCGTAATTCCGGGAATACTCGCATCGCCGAGTGTCTTATCGGCGACGATACCGCCTCCATCCTCTTCACCGCCCGTAACGACCAAGGTCTCCCTCTTTCTCCCTCTGATTATGGATTTCTAGATTTATATTTTCACTTTTGATCTATTATTATTGGTGGATTCGATAAAGTCTTTCGAATCTGGGTCGCGATGAATGCGGGATTTTGAGGTTTTATCACCAATTTGGATTATATACAATTCCTGGGGAAGTTCTATTATTTATTTATTTTTATCTGAAAAGCAAATTTAGAGTTTAAGTACTACCTCAATCCCCAACTGAGTGTATATATACCCCAAAAGACTCAGAAAATTTAGACAAGGAAAGTATTTCTGTTCAAATTATTTTGCAACTCTTGGTTGTTAGTTTAGTGACATTTATTCAATTTGCAAAACCTCAGTCCTGGGTAGACTAGTGTTCAACAAAGGCTGAAAGTTCAGTTATACAAAGTGAAAGATATCAGTAGTAGAACTCAATTTGGTTTGTGGTTTGGGGGGGTTTAGAACCCAAGGAAGTATATAGTGTGTGTATATGTACTACTACATTCTAGACAATCTTTTAAAGCTTTTGGCTGCTTTCCGATTCCATGAATTTAAATATCTTGGATTTGTCTATGTAAGCTCTTAGTTAATGTAACCTTTTGCAACTGAAATACATGACAGTGTTTTAGCCTATCTTTTTTTTTGCAAATTCTTGGCTTTGTATATCGTTTCTTATATTTGTAGTATATATTTAGTTTTTTTTTTGCCGTCCATTTGAAATTCTAATAATAACAAAAATATTTATTTTTTGCCGTTCAAATAAAAAAAAGAAAGATATTTACCTAAAAATTCACAGAGATGATTCTTCACCTTCTGTTGGCTTATAGGTGATTTCATTCCAATATATATTTTTCTTTTTTTTTTGAGTTTGATTTGTGGGGGTTTGGTGCAGTTGAGTTGATGAAGCCAGGAGCAACTGTAATTATCCGGAATGCTAAGATTGACATGTTTAAGGGTTCAATGAGGCTAGCTGTTGATAAATGGGGCCGCATTGAGGTGACTGAACCTGTGAAATTTGAGGTTAAAGAAGATAACAATCTGTCTCTAGTTGAGTATGAGTTGGTAAATGTTGTTGAAGAATAATGATTAAGATCCCTTGCAGGTGATCTCCGTCTCAGTCTTTGCCATAAGATACTACTGACTTACAATTTCTCTGTTATAAATGGGTTTGGCATACAAATCTCACTTGAATCAGTTAGTCTTTCACTTGACATTATTATTGGGACTAATCTAATGTTGGTAGTTGGCGTGTAAAAAGGATCCTAATTTGATTTCACTTGCTTTCAAGTTATGCTCATAAAGAGCTTGTCGAATGGGAGAGGGGATATATCCTAGTCTTAATATTATTATATCATGGTTTGCTGTTAAAATGCCCCTTTTGCCTCCAAAAATGGCAGAATATTTATGATTTGATTGTTTTAAGTTGTGTATGGCTGTGGCATAATATTTTATGTAAAATCTCAGTGAAGTATGAATGTTAAAGAAAGAAGATGATATATGCTTGGAGAAACTTGTCGATTAAAAAAACTCCCTACTGAATTGATTATAAGACGGCCTTGAAAATTGCACACAACTTTATGTAGGATTGTGTATCTACTTATTATTGATGAACAAAAACTATAATAGAAGCTTACCTTTTATTTGCAACCAGAACACATTTGAGGATCATTTTTAACTAATGTCAGAATTGATTGCAAAAAGAAGGGATAAACTTTACACTGTTTCTTTACCTATCTAGATTTGATAAACTTTATGCTGAAATTATCATTTCCCAAATACTAAGTGTGCATATTAGAGATTAATTTATTAATATTAGAGGGCCTTGAAATGCTGATAGAGATGCAGGGGGACGCTTTATGCTGATTGAATTCATGCTCTTAACGAATTCAAACAAAAGTTCAACTGCACTCAGAGCAGTCCTCCAAATGTAATGAATTCAATTTTTTATTTTGAATGGCGGCCAGGCCAGGCCATGTTGGGTGCTCGTGTCGGCAATCTCTTTTTATTTCTTAAAATCGTTTAAAGCCAAGCTTTGGAATTTATGTCATGGTTGGTTGGTAAACACTAAACACTGCAAATGCTTATACTACCTAGTAGAAAGTTTTTACCAAATCAAAGTGAGAGAAGTTGGAAAATAGCATCCTCAGACTTGAACAATGCTTATTTTGATCCCAATGGAGAGAGAATTAACAAGTTTTGGGTCGCACCAGAAGCACTACTATTTTACAAAATCTTGGATAAATTCCAGCTATGAGAAAAATATAACGTGACCGTTGGAATTCATATTTAAGCAGAAAATATAGCCTCAAGTTGAATCATTACAATGCCCTCCGACATCCACCAAGGTACGACCAAATGCACCACATCCCGATACATAAACAATCATCCATCTACAATAAAAGAGCAGAACACAAGTAAAAATTAGAAAATATATAAGCAAGCAACAACCCATGGATCCATCTACAATAAAAGAGCAGAGTACACTTGTGAAGAGTAAAAATTAGTAAAATTATATGAGCAGGCCAATGGGGAAGAACAAAGTAAACAAGGAAAAAAGATTTTGATCTTGGATGGATATGCTGTGCCACTAGCTGGGTAAACATTCAAAAAAACTAAAACAAAGATTTAAAAATAATAGGCATAGCACAAGGAATGCATCTGTTTCTGAAAAGAAAAAGGTAAAGCTCAGAGCTAATTTACTTGAAGAGTGTTTTTCTCAACTTCTCCCAACACCTGGTTAAGAACTATGTTCTTTGTTATGACTCATTATCTCCAGAAAATATTGCCGCTCAGATATAGGCATAGGGAAAGTATTGTGACAGCAGTAACCTATAGATATAAAGTATTGTGACAGCAGTAACCTATAAATAAGAGTACATACTTGGATTTACACCCTGATTTGACTCCACAGCTCTCAGTAGCTGAGAAATCTCCTGAATTTCTATTATCAAACTTCTCTAAATGAAACATCTTAGTATTTTAAATAATCCAAGTTAAACTCCATAATCTGAAATCAAAAGGAACACATAATCTGAGCGGCAATATGGGCCAATGAGTCTTAACAAAGAAACTTAACCAGGTGTTGGGTTCAGCCAATTCTCTTAGGAGGGTGCATGTACATACAACTTTGCCCGAACCTCTCGTCATTCATCATACATCATCGTTGCAATCTGATTGAATACAGCGTATCAGCATGATCCTTGCACCATCAAATTAAATTCAAATTACTGGAAACAAAAAATGTATAATCTAATTGCTAATCTATGATCTAATATGGTACCTAAGATACAGAGTTCAGGTATCTATCGGCTCAGTCAATAGATTTACACATCAACTAACTGATTGTACATTAATAAATATGCACACTTCATTCTCTGTTATTTTCTGTTGCAACAGAAGTATTAATATTTAATTTAATGTCTGGTCAAAAGATATAATGTGAATGTAGTTACTAATAAAGTTAAAGAAACTAACAGAAGGATGATAATCAAGTTCAGTATGTTGTGGTGTTTGCTTATCATCTAATAAACTCACAACCTATTGTAGTAGCATATTTTGAAAGGGTGAAACATCACTAATACAATAGGTTGGAGCATGAGTATAAATTTAAATACTCCGTCTTCTACTACACTCAAAACACTCAAAAACTGTTGCCAGGTCATGGTTCCTGTTATTCTTCTAAATCATTGTGTCCTCTTTCAAATATGTATATTAATCATTCATTTGTCCTACCTAAAATGGGCACAATTCCAAGGATAAGGGCTTAACCACATAGATTTACAACTAGAGAATTGCAGTTCGAAACATAATACCTTTGTGGCACTATTTAACTCTTATATAAAATACTAAATCACAAACAAATGATGGATGTAATTGGAGGAGCTCATAAAAGAAGAGAATTAATTTGTCAAGAAATCCTGTTTGGAAAAAGCATCATTTAAAATCGGCTCTTTGTGATGATTGTCAGAAAACCAATTCATTTCATGGTTAATAGAAAGTAATCATATTGCATAGTTTCTTGACAACAATCTGAGTATGAGCCAGACTCTAGAAGTCTCTATAATGTTCTTCCAATGGGCTTTTAACATAAACTTTGGATTATATAGAATCTAACAAGTAGAGGAAATCCCAGCAAAATTTGTAATTGTAACAAAAAAAATAAATGAAAAACTGAAGCCTAAGAAACATTTAAGAGAAAGGTTTAAAGCATAGGAAACTAAATTATATAGATCCTAACCACTGTTTTGCACTTGTTGCTAGCTCCACTGCCTAAATATGTGTATTAATGTCATAAAAAGACATTTATGTATTAAGAACTGAAGTGAGAGGTTAACTTTTTAGACATAAAGGTACAATTCAAAGAACCGATAGATATTTGTTTATTGAAAAAGTTCCAAAATTAACATTAAATAATAAGAAGCACACCCTAACAGAATACTAAGTGCTCATATTTAATCTAAAAAGACAGATCTCTCACATAATCTACCACTTATGAAACTTCATAACAAAAACAAATCCATGTCACCGGGCCTTGTTTCTGTGATCTTCAACTAGTCTTGTCTTTCCCTACAAGAGGAAAAAGAATATGCAGTTTCTATTGAGAGAGATGAGGGCCGATAGGAGAATAAAATAACTAGGAATAAAGGGGACTAAATCTAGGAAATTTAGCTTCAGATTCAAAATCTCGGCCCAAGAACTTGCAGTCACTCCCAAACGCCACCCCCACCCCCACCCCCCACCAAAAAAAGAAAGAAATAAATACTTGAAAAAGAATATTATATCACAGACTAATATAAAAATTAAATAATCACAATATTTGACTTAAGGTAAACAGGGGGCAACATTAATTAAATCATTACTACCTCATTTATTAAAAAAATTAGAAAAATTATTACTTAGATAGTTAGATTCGACTTACTTGTCCCTCTTTTCTTTACTATGTTTAGCATGCATTTAAGATGCCAAAAAAATGATTTATGCAAAATATATTGAAATGTTTTTACACTTCTATATATTTTAAAGTTTCATACTTTGACTAGATTTAAAAAAACAATAAAAAAATAAAATCTATACATATGTTTTCATGATGTCTGAAAATCCATGCCAACCACTCAAAAGAGGGGACAAGAAGAGCTTGATGGAGGGAGTAATATAATTAACGAAAAAAGGTCCTGCAGTTCATATCTGCGCAATGAAAAGGACAAGACTTTTTTCTATCAACCCTTATTCTAATTTCTAAGTAAACATTTTATTGGCGGGACTTCCTCGATGTATGCTGTCCATTTTGAACAAATTCCTTGACTTGGGATTCTTTGTTTTGCAAATGCAAGAAGAAGCCAGGGTGTGTGACATGATATACATGTAGTGAAATTGTTTAATTAACAAAATAAATGGTGGAAATGGGGAGTGGCAACAGTGGCAAGAAAATGAGTGAGGATAAACTTGAAAATAAAAATGAATTTGCAAGAAAGTAAAAGTCGAATATGGTTGTTTTTTATGTATTCACTATTCAAACCGGAAAGGTATTTAATTTTCAATGAGTTACTTAAACCGGTAAGAAATTTTATGTTTGAGCCGAAGGAAGCAATCATAAAATTGAGATGGTGGAAAGGAAAGTAGGATAAAACAGATAGAAGACATTAAAACCTCCAACATAATGGAAGATATGACCATAAAAAGAGTGGATCAGCAAAAATATACTATAGTCTGGATGATCTTAAGAAGAAAGAACATGGCCATGTTGGTTTAAAGTTATTACAATGATATATATTATCTTCGTAAGTTTACTTGAAACCAAATTATATAAAAGAGAGGACACAGCAAATATAGAAAAGAAAAACAAAATCAAAACCAAGAGATGATCTATCATAAGTGCTACCCTATACAACACACTACAATAAATATAACCATATAACTGATGATGTTTAATAACACAAGGATTGTGAGTTCCTCTCTGCTCATCATTATCATTCAGAATTAACCATGTTGTTAAATCTTCTCATTTTGGGTAATAATCTTAAAAAGCCTATGTCACTTAGGCCCGAGAAGTATTTGGAAAGAAGTCTAATCCTCTAGGCCTATTTTATAAGGTATCACAAAATAAAAAGTCAACATAGTTTTGGAATTAATCCTTTTAACCTAACTATTTCTTGATATATGATAACTAATGATTTCACATATAGTGAATGAGTTAGCTCTTCACTCAGAACTAGAACTAGAAATAGAAATTAACACTATTGAGCATTAATTTTTTAAACTTTTCCCAATCAACTCTCTATCCCCAACTTTGAAGAATATATCAACAAATCAATTTTAACCTTAAATTTTATGTTTATCCTTATTTAACTCTATATTTTAATCTATATATAGAATTTTACTCCTTAGGATGATGGAGTATAAAAAAACTAATCGTTCTATATATTTAAAATGACATTTCACACACTGTTTTATTTAAGTGGACAACTTATCAATCGGATACATGACTTTTTTACTACTTCATTTTCAAATTATAAAATTAATATTGATTTATTTTTAAAATTAATTTAAAATATTATTCAAATTTAAAATTGATATAAAATTTATTTAATTCACAACAATATAATTATAAAATTATAAAAGAATATACAACTAATTATAAAATTTATTATTTTCAAAATTTAAATGAATTACATTAATTTAAAATTTAAAAATATCACAAATTAACTTTTTAAACGTTAATATTGATCTTATGTACATTTGCAGCTACAATCTATTCAATACTCGCTCCATAAATTACTTGAAATTTAAAATAAAATAAAAGTTTTTTCACAGTTGAATACAATTGATAAATTATATTCTCTTTTATAAATTATATGATTATTATTAATTTTTTATAAGTCAATTTGATGCATTCTCAAACTTAATAATTTTGCTAAGAATTGTAAAAATAATAAATTTTATTAGTAGTATTTTTTCTAAATAAGTTACAAAATATATTGATTAAATTTATATTAAATTTAAAATTAAAAATATCAAATAATTACTTCAAAAAAGATTAATAATTAATAGTAATTTTATAATTAAAACACAAGAAGGTGTAGTATATTACATCTATTATAAGCTCAAACGCGTGAAGCCAATACAAAGTTCAAATAGTTACAACGCTCAAAACATGTTTTGACTGTTGGAACTTTCAAATTTTAACTTTTAAATTTCAAATTTCATTATTTAAGGAAACAATATAAGAATCTGTTGGGTATATAGTGAAAAAATTGAATCTCTATCCTGCATAATAACCCAATAGCACTACAGAGTAGGGATAGAGATAAGTAAACTATTGTGAATGCTCTTAATCACCCACTACCAAGCCGCAGTAGAAACGTGATCCAAAACACAAGCACACATCACACATACAGAGTTTTAAGAAACAAACATTGTACTTTGAAAATTTCTATCTGAAAACACATCAAACGAACAACCAATTTACGGAGTATATTAAACTTATAATAAAAACTAGGGTTAAGTTCAGATGACCACCTGGGGTTTAAGCGGTTTCCCACTTAACCACCTGTAGTCAGTAAAGCTACATTTAAACTCCCAACCTTTTGAGTTAAAGTGAAAACGTCACATTTTCCATCTAATTTAACCATGCGTGTATGTCAGACGCCAAAAACGCGTGAGAAGGGACTATAACAGTAAAAAATACTCTTAAATGTCTGAAATACCCCTTCTTCACATTCCTCTCCACTTATTCTCCCTTCATCAACCTTCAAACCCACCACCGCCACCAACAAACCCTTAATTCCTTCCCCAGCCCTAGAACTTCTTACACTAATCAGCTCACTAATGTCATCATCCCTCGAAGTCTCATCCCAAACTTTAGTCTCGAAAACTAGTCCGGTTGGAAATTGGGGGAATTTCGACCGATCGAGTCGAGCAATCAATTGAGGACCATTTGATCAGGTTTTGATGGGTAAGAGAAAAAGATGTTCCGAATTTCTATGTCGCCCTTTATTGTTTTTTCAACCATGAACCCTTTTGGGTCCTCGGGGAATGACTGAGTTGGCTCGGTCGAGTCGCGAAGTGGGTTTCTCAAGGCCATTGCCGCCGCCCTCCGCGGGGAATCGGGTTACATTCGGGGAAAAAGTGGTTATTCTGTGGCGGTGCCACCAGGGAGAAACTGGATCTAAAGAAAATGGTTGAGGGGCTGGATTCAATTGAAGTTCCATCTGTGTTTATTTGCCCCAATGCAAGATCCTGTGACCCTTTGTACGGGGAGACCTATGAAAGGGCCAATATCTTGAAATGGTTCTCTTTAGGGCACTTTACTTGTCCTACCACAATGCAAGAGCTTTGGGATGATTCTGTTACCCCAAACACGACCTTGTATCAATTGGCTTATAGTTGGTTTTCACAGAAATATATAGCTATGAAGAAAAGATCAGAGGATGTGCAGGGTAGAGTATTGGAGATTTTGGAGAACTTGAAGAAAGTTAAGGGTCAAGCTAGGGTTCAATCATTGAAGGTCAAGCTAGGGTTCCATTCTATTATCTCTATATTGCATTAGTGAACTTTTGTTATTTGGGGAGAAGAACCTCTGGATACTTGTTACTGTATTTTGTTGTGCATACTGCATACTGCATACTGCATAATTTTATCTCTATACTACCTGGTCTTTTGAACATGAAGATCAACTGAGCGGAAGTAGGACTAGCAAAAATCCCACTATATGACTTATATTACCTGAACCACTATTGCTTCTTCTCTTTTTGTTTGGAATTGGGTCATGTCCTAACTTTGTGATTTGGCTACAAAAATTTTGATTATGTATCATGCTGCTGTATAAAGACTTAAAGAGTCACTTTTCATAGTACTTGGCCACTGGTCCTTTATTTCTTGTTTGTGAGTTTTATTTTGGGGGGAATGGAAAGGAAGGCTCCAACTTTCATGAGATGAATTATAACATTAATGGACACAGGACCAAGTGCAGAGTCTAGTAAAATTATGGTGATGTTTGTGCCTGTTCTTGGCTGGGGTTTGATTGTGCCTGTTCTTGGCTGGGGTTAGATTGTGTTTGTCCCTTAAAGATTTATTTATATAATTGTTTTTAGGATTTATTTATATAATTGTTTTTGGTCTCCTTGCCGGATTTTATGGTGATGTTTGTGTCGGATTTTATGGTGATGTTTGTGCCTCTTCTTTTTAATATCGTTCTTTTTTCCTTGCAAATTTCCTGTTTACCATGGTGAGGGTAATTAAGTCTTTAGCCAAATAAAGTAACGAGTTAAGACGGAAAGCACTTTTTCACTTTAACTCAAAAGGTCGGGAGTTTAAATGTAGCTTTAGTGACTACAGATGGTTAAGTGAAAAACCGCTCAAACCCCAGGTGGTCATCTGAACTTAACCCTAAAAACTATAACCAGGTCAGAACAAACTGAAAATTTTAAATTTTCAATTGACTAAATATATAGACACATACGAGGGGGAAAAGGTAAATTTAATTAAAGAAAAGAAAGTAATGATATACCTTGGAGGGTCCAACCATAGGTCCGAGGAGCGACTGCAAGCATTGAAGTGAGCAATGCCGAAGCCGTTGCTGTATGGAAGGGAAGCATCGATTCCACAGCAAAGCTCATCTCAACTGGTGACCTGAACTTGAAAAATTACACATTTTGATCAGATTTATTGAGTATCAATAGCATAATTAAGAACCACGCCTAGACTGATATAAATACAAACATGTGTAATCATATTATGGCTGACCTAAAAATGCGATTTGAGGGAGGTTTTTGAGTGGGGAAGCGAAAGGGAGAAGGTGCAGCCTTGGGTTTGGCCCCGGAGACGAATCGAGCCGCCCCAGTTCGGGCGGAGCGGATGACGGACCTAGCGGCAACGGCGGCGTTGGCCATGGTTGTTGGGTAAGCAAAAGGTTTAATTCGGCGTTTCGGGTTTAATACGGAAGAACTGTAGCCTGTTCTGGTTACGGCCTTACGGGTATGGGAAAAAAGGTTTTGCTTTCTGTTTTGGACCACTCTCGAGAAATAATTTCACTTTTCTTTAAAAAAAATATTTTTGTATTATCTTTATTTTATTTTATTTTTTGGTAATTGTATTTTTGAAGGACACGTAAATTTATTTATTTTTTTAAAAGTTCTCATTTTGTAGAAGAATTTTTTTTAATTCATTTTCTTAAATACACATTATTTTTTTCTCTTATGTTTAAAACTCTTTGTATCTCTTCAGGACAAAATAAATATATTTTCGAGTAAAATTAGATAGAAAAAAAAAAAAGAAAAACGAGAAAGTTTATTTTCATTAATTTGTTTAACAGTTTTATAAGGAGAAATATGATAAGAACATATAATTAAGTGGGAAAGTTAACTATACTTTCTTTTACTTTCTCTTTTTCTTTCTTAAGCAAAATCATTCAAACAAAACAGGATTTTGGTTTTAAAGATGGCAATATACTTGTCAATGTAAGTTATTTAATGGATTAAATTATTTTTGTTAGAAATATTTTAATAATGATTTATTGAAAATGATAGTTTGTTTTGGCCCAATAAGTTCAATTGATATGTCCTATAGGATTGCATGGAATATTTATAGTCCAAGTGTTTTAAAATTATATCTTCTATTAGACACGACTTATTCTACAATTATTTTATAATTTGATGATGTGGTATACTCCACCTCAGCTTGCTTTTATGTGGGACCGAAGATTACATTGAAGTAATTTTTTCATCAATATGCTGAAGTGGTGTATGTCACATCAACAAATTGTAAAATAGATATAGAATAAGTTATGTTTCTAGCATTACTCTTTTTTTATTGCTGGGAATTCTTCTCTAACATATTTTTTAAGATATGAAATTTGTTTTAAATAGGAGTATTACACACTGTTTATGAGTTTTTAAAATGGACAGAAAATAAAATAAATGGATGGAAAATTTAAGTTTTCTTTTCAATTTTTATGTTTCTGAGTTTTTTAATAAACGGAAAAGAAAAAAGATTGATAGAAAACTTGGCCACTTTTCCTTCCAAAATTTTTCGTCCAAAATTGACATGATTTGGACAAAAAAGAAATTAGAATAAGTAATATTTTTATAATTGTAATATTATCCTCAACTTTCAATATAATACATTTTAATTTATAACTCATGTCCTCAATTTATTTTTATCTACTAAACCTAAGCTAATAGAGAGAAATAGACTTCTTGGCGTGAACGACTTTTTTATTACTGTAAGCAGTTCTCAAACTGCCGCGAACAATAATTAATTAATTTTAATCTAACTTGAAATTAATTAATTTCATTAATTAAATAAAGAGAATAATTGTTTTGGGTAATTGGGCTCATTTCATTAAATTATATTAATTGAGTATGGTTAATTAGTACTGTGAGACCCTAAATTTTATGAATAAATATTTAAATTTCTCGAAATATTTTTTTTTCCAAAATTATGGTGTGGATTTGATATAATATTATAGTTGTGGGAATTATTAGTGTTAGTAGAAATTGATATTTATTTCGATAATAATTGATGTCTGGAGATTATATTGTTCACTCGGGTATTTGGGACACTTTTCGTGTCGGAGTACTATTCACGGGTTACTATTCACCCAAATTATTATTCACTCTAGTATTGTTCACTCGGGTATTTGGGACACTTTTCGTGTCGGAGTTAATTCATGAGGTACTATTCACAAGTTATTATGCACCCAAATTACTATTCACTCTAGTATTGTTCACTCGAGTATTTGGGACACTTTTCGTGTCGAGTACTATTCACGGGGTACTATTCCCGAAATACTATTCACAGAGTACTATTCACCAGAAAAATATATTTTTTTCGGTCCAAATTATTTTTGAGTACAATATTATTCCATGAAGAGATGTGCTAATTTTTCAGACCGTTGGTTGAAATTATAATAGTAAATTAATATGGATCGCTGGTTTAAAATTTTAATAGTAAAAACTTTTTATATAAAACATAATACTTTTATAAAGTTATTTATTTTATTAGACTATAAACAGAATATATTATATTCTATTATGCATAGTATTTTGCATAGTAAAATCTTTTTATATAAAATGTAATACTTTTATAAAGTTATTTATTTTATTAGACTATAAATAGAATATATAATATTCTATTATGCATAATGTTGCGTATATAATGCAGATAATGTTTCAGATAGTAAAATCTTTTTATATAAAATGTAATACTTTTATAAAGTTATTTGTTTTATTAGATTATAAATAGAATATATTATATTTTATTTAAAAGATTTTTTTATTCGAATATTTTATTAATATGCATAGTAAATCAATATGGACCGTCCAGTTTTAAAAGTAAATCAATGGACTGCTCATGAATTAGTTAATTCTTATTCAGGTCCATTCTCTATAAAAATAAGCTCATTCCTTCATTATTTCTTACGAATTCACTGAAACTCTAGAGAGAGAAACTATAGAGAAAAAGAAGAAAAGTATTCTGCTACTTCACTACTCTTATATTCAGTTTCTTCTAAGGTAAGGGATATTATTATTATAGTAAGGAGTATTATTTCTTTCGTATTCATGAAGAGAACTTCTGTTATTCCATTCTTTATTATTATGTTAGAATAACCTGTTTATGCGAAGTACCGCATATATGGTAAAATTCTTCTATTATTCCATTCTTTATTATTATGTTGGAATAACCTGTTTATGCGAAGTACCGCATACATAGTGAAATTCTTCTATTATTCCATTCTTTATTATTATGTTGGAATAACCTGTTTATGCGAAGTACCGCATACATGGTGAAATTCCTCTATTATTCCATTCTTTATTATTATCTTGGAATAACCTGTTTATGCGAAGCACAACATACATGGTGAAATTCTTCTATTATTTCATTCTTTATTATTATGTTGGAATAACCTGTCTATGCGAAGTACTGCATACATGGTAAAATTCTTTATTATTCCATTTTTTATTATTCTGTTGGAATATCCTATCTGTGCGATTACACATGACCTGGTTTCATTATTTATTATTCTGTTAGAATAACCTGTCTGTGCGGATTACGCACACATGGTGAAATTCTTTTGTTATTCCATTCTTTATTATTATGTTGGAATAACTTTTATACATCAAGCAATCGCATACATGGTGAAATTCTTTTATTATTCCATTCTTTATTATTATGTTGGAATAACTTTATACATCGGCAATCTCGCATACATGGTGAAATTCTTTTATTATTCTATTCTTTATTATCTTCGTTGGTTATTGGTTTTCTGGTTGTATGTCTTTGGCCTCGTAGTGCAAAAGATGATATGTTGTTGAATATCTTTGGCATGTAGTGCAAAGATGATCCGTTGTTTGATAGCTTTGACCCGTGAAGCTGCGAAGATGGATAGTGTATGACATGATCATGACCACTAATGATACTAACGAATATCCTTGGCCGTAGTGCATGGATAATTCAATGATGTGATTAAGCGAGGATCATGACC
The DNA here is from genome assembly GCA_020205605.1 of Panax ginseng. Classification (NCBI taxonomy): domain Eukaryota; kingdom Viridiplantae; phylum Streptophyta; class Magnoliopsida; order Apiales; family Araliaceae; genus Panax; species Panax ginseng. The sequence goes on along the minus strand of CM035128.1, from coordinate 11,007,681 downwards.
ATTAGTTAACAGTTGAATAATGCTTTTGATCAGAAGTGCATCGACAGTAATTGATTGGTATGATCATGACCATTGGTTTTATAGTTGAATATCTTTGGCCCTTGGCGCAAAGATAGACAACTGATTGGTATGATCATTGTTATTACATTTGAATATCTTCAGCCTTTGGGGTAAGGATATTGAGTAAACGTTCTATTAAGCCTTTGTGACAAGAAGGAATTGTTAATTCACATTATTATAAATATGAATTGTGAATTTAACTAACATCTTTGGAGGAGGTGAAGACAAGTGATGAAAGTTCTATTTGTCTTGAGTATAACAAAGAACTGTTGATGAATATTACAGGGATAAAATATCAACGATGGACTTTTAATCTAGAGAAGATAGTAGACATTATGTTCTACTTGACTCTTCTAATCGATTGCTTATTTTGCTGCAGTTAAACTTGTTGTCTATTATATTATATCAGTTGTTATACTGTTGAAGGCTAAGGATAATTTATTCTGCATTATCTTAGTCATGATATTTCTTACTGGACTAGTTGAGCTCACCCCTTTCTTTCACTGTTCTCTTCAGGAAATGAGAACGTAGTTGGGACTAGTCGGGGAACGGAGTGACGGTCCAGATGATAGCATTAGTAGTCCTCACTATTCCGTGGAATAGTGTGACAATAAATATAATGAGAACTCCATTGAGTGTAGATATTGTCTAGATGACAATATTCTTATTAAAACTCTTAGTTTATGTGTTGTCGTATTTTATACGATAGTTGTGTAATTAGTTTGTATTTGAATTTTGTACAGTGTAAGTGGCGACCCAAGATGGGTGATGTATACCTGTTTTGGGGGCGTCACAGTTGGTATCAAAACTTAGGGATATGATCATTGGCTGAGATGTAAGGCAAAAACTAGGAGGGGAGAGACGGGAAATTCCTTCGCTAGTATGACCTACCTAAGTTTAATTGTTATTTAATTAGTCGGTCAGAGTATAGGGATAATATGTGGCATGTCAGTTAACCCTTATTTTGAAACTATATTCTAGAATGATATCTGAAATACCTGAGATGAGAAATGGGAAAATCATAATAGAGAGAAAATAATTGGGAAGGTACAATCCGAAAAGAAAACAAGGTATTTTCATCTCTTTGAACTACCAGGTATGTACGTAAATTTCGAGGGCAAAATTTCATAAAGAGGGGAGATTGTGAGACCCCAAATTTTATGAATAAAGATTTAAATTTTTCGAAATATTTTTTTTCCAAAATTATGGTGTGGATTTGATATAATGTTATAGTTGTGGGAATTATTAGTGTTAGTAGAAATCGATATTTATTTCAATAATAATTGATGTGTGAAGGTTATATTGTTCACTCGGGTATTTGGGACACTTTTCGTGTCGGAGTACTATTCACGGGTTACTATTCACCCAAATTACTATTCACTCTAGTATTGTTCACTCGAGTATTTGGGACACTTTTCGTGTTGGAGTACTATTCACGAGTTACTATGCACCCAAATTATTATTCACTCTAGTATTGTTCACTCGGGTATTTAGGACACTTTTTGTGTCGGGGTACTATTCACGAGGTACTATTGTGAGACCCCGAATTTTATAAAATGAAAGCATTCAATTTTTTTATAATTATTCTATTTAGTAATGGTTAAATTGATAAAGGTTAAAGTTAAGGGTGATATGTGAAAATTTTGCAAAGTAAGCAAGTTGTTATAAAATAATCGGTGTTAAAATACGTATGGGTGCATAGTAGCACACGGTATCGATTATTGATGCTTATTTAAGAAGTTACTCAGTTATACTCAATTATTGCTACAGTAATTGATGCATCATAGCTCTCATATTATTGATTTAATTATTGTCACAGTATCTTCTGTATAATATGTTATATTATTAAATCAATAATTGAGACGACAAAGTTATTCATATTATTAAATTTCAATATTTACAATGTCTAGAAGTTCTGTTTGGTCACCTAATTGCGTGCCAATAGGGAGAAATCCTTATTGGAAAGCCCCATCTTTCCTGGGAACAACCTGGTTGTTAAATATTGTGAGTTATAATATTAATGATGAATAAACTCGTGTTGATTAAAGATGAATTTGATAGTTTCATTGTGTTGGGATTATTTGTGTTAGTAGAAATTGACATCTATTCTGATAATAATTGATGTCTGAAGGTTATATTGTTCAATCAGGTATTCGGGATACTTTTCGTGTCAGAGTACTATTCACGAAGTTACTATTCATGAGTTACTATTAACGAGTTACTATTCACGAGTTATTATTCACGGGATACTATTCACCCGAACAAAATATATTTCTTTTCGGTCCAAATCATTTTTGGGTACAATATTATTCCATAAGGAGATGTCTTTAATTTTTCGAATCAGTTGGTTGAAATTATAATAGTAAATCAATATGGATCGTTGGTTTAAAGTTTTAATAGTGAATCAGTATGGACCGTTGGTTTAAAATTTTAATAGTGAATCAGTATAGACCGTTGCTTTAAGTTTTAATATGGATCGTCCGTTTAAAAGTAAATCAATCAACTGCTCATGAATTAGTTACTTTATTCAGTCCATTCTCCTATAAATAAAAGCTCATTCCTTCATTAGTTCTTACAAATTCACAGAAACTCTTGAGAGAGAAATTATAGAGAGAAAGAAAAAGAGAAGTCAGCTACCTTTCTATTCCAGTATTCAGCTTTATTCTAAGGTAAGTGATATTATTTGTTGTACTCGTAAGGGGTATTATTTCTTTCGTATTTATGAAGAGAGCTATTGTTATTTTATTCCTTATTATTATGTTAGAATAACCTATCTATGCGAAGTACTGCATACATGCTGAAATTCTTCTATTATTCAATTCCTTACTATTATGTTGGAATAACCTGTCTATGCGAAGTACTGCATACATGGTGAAATTCTTCTATTATTTTATTCCTTATTATTATGTTGGAATAATGCCTCACGCCAAGTAATCGCATACATGGTGAAATTCTTCTATTATTTCATTTTTTTATTATTACGTTTTAATATTATATCATGCGTTCTGTTGGACTGGTTCCATTATTTATTATTCGCCGGAATATCCCGTCTCAGGCGTTCTTCGTGGGACTGGTTCCATTATTTATTATTCATTGGAATAACCTCGTTCTGCATGCGATTCATCATATGTATGGTGAATTTCGTTGTTATTCCATTATTTATTATTCATTGGAATATCCCAGCCGGTCATGGATTACGCTTTGACCGGTTCCGATTCTTTATTATTACGCTGAGAATAACTTTATGCATGCGGCCTATCGCATGCATGGTGAATTCTTTCGTTATTCTATTCTTTATTATTACGTTGAATAACTCAGATATGTGGATTACCACATGCATGGTGAATGATCCTTTATATTCATTTCTTATTAAATTGTGGAAATGATCTGTTTACGTTGATTATGATGAAAGTCATAATAAAAGCATTAGACTGATGAAAATCATGGGTATATGTAGTATTAGTAAGTGTTATGATGAGTTATATTAGTTATTATGTGAAAACATAAAAGTTTCTTAGAAATCACAAAGAGTTGAAAATCAGATTTTGGTAAAAATAGAGAATAAAATTCAATTGACCATATCTCCTATTATATTTCGAATTTTTGAGTGTGGTCAAGTCCTAGAGTTAGATCTATGAGTTTCTTAACTTATCCAAGTGGAATCACTTAAAAAGGATTTCTGATTTTCGTGTGGAATAATTTTAGTAAAGGATGAAAAATACGAAAATGCTTAAAAAGCCTCTCGTCGTAATTTTAAAAGGAATTTTCTACCACTTAATTTGTGAGAGAAAATTCGCCTTTGGGGACATGAAAGTTATGACCATTTCAATATTTAGGTTTTCCAACGAAAACGCTATAACCTGAGAGTTCTATAACTCCGATGACCATGAAATTTAAACCTGAAGCTCACGTTAACATGTAAAGATCCTCGCCAAGATTTGGGAATTTCTCGAGTTAAACTTGAGGTAGCTAATTTCTTAAGGAATTAATTAGAAATTAATTTTTAAAAAATACTAAATAAATTTTAAAAATCACGAGAAAAATATATGTTCAATATGGGACTATATTCTGCTAAATCCCAGAAAAAAAATATTTTTGGGTCTGATTTGATATTTTTTCATGAAAATGATCTAGTTATGAGTAAATGAGTTAAATATGTTATGTGAAGTAACAAAGTTAGAAAATAAGATTTTATGGCTTGGGAATCCTATATAGGGTATATGCATATTTTTGATAAGGAATTTGATCATTGGTGATGAAATCTTATGAGTATGACATTTTTGAATGATTAAATGCATTATGTGGTAAAGTGTAAACAATTGAAATAAATTGTTTATAAGTTTAAGAAGTGGTTAAAATATTGTTATAATATTAATGATATTAGATTATGAGATTATTAAGTGATTGATAACATTGGGATATTCTTGAATCCTGGATAAATTATATTATAAATATTTAATATTTATCCTTTATCTCATTTGATTGATCCTTTATATCATTGTCATGATCCTCATGCTTATGTTGTGTTGAAAGTCATCTCGTGGCTTACGTGCATAGATGAACTTGGTATGATTATGAATTGAGGATTATTCGGTATAATCATGAATAGTAATGTTACAAATGATGTGGTAAAAGTCATCTTCGGGCCTGGCAGTAGTGCGTAGATGGACTTGGTATGATTATGACTCGTGTATTATTCGGTATAATCATGATCAAGATTGAAAATCTGAATATCCTTGGCCCGTAGTGCATGGATAATTCGTGGTCGTGATACTATTAAGATGAGTCTCAAGATTATTGGTTTCTGATTTGTATATATTTGGCCTTTAGTGCAAAGATGAACTGTTGGTTATTAGTTATCTGAGTTGTATGTCTTTTGGCCAGTAGCAGCAAAAGATGAATTATTAATGAATATCTTTGGTCGTATTGCAAAGATGAATTTATTAGTATGATTATGAGCATGAATTTTGATTTGGTATAACCATAATTTTTGATGTTTCAAGTGAAGATAGGTGATAAAAATTATCTCATCCTGTGAGCGAAGAGAAATTTAGAATCACAATTATGATTATGAGTTATTCATATGATTGTGAACAGGAATTGTTGATTGATGTTACAGGGATAAAACATTATTGGTGGACTTTTAACATGGAGGAGATAATAGACCTAATGGTCTATTTGACTCTACCATATGTTCTAAATCTTTGATTTATTACTGATGAATGCTATTGATAATTTAATTATCTTTAGTTATGATATTCTTTTTGGGCTAGTCAGTGCTCACCCTTTTGATTCACAATTCCTTTCGTGTGATAAAGAGTAGTAAATTTGGGTCGGCGGGGATAATGGAGGAAAATAGTGAGATAATTAGACCTATTGAAGTTTCTCAATACATTATAAATCGGCATTGACATGCAATATATAATTGCATTGAGGACCTAAGATGTGCGTGTCATATATTATACTTCACTTAATAATTGATTTTGGTGAACAACAATAGGTTGATGAGAACTCAACTTTGGAAGGGTGTTTTGCCACTATCATACAAGATGTCTAATGACATACAATCTCGTATTATCATAAGATGGGTCATGCACATCCACTCACGAAAGTATATCTACGAAAGCACTACCTATATGATATTGGAGTATATTTGAAATATAATTCTCACTTGGAGACAACTGAGATAATTATATGTCAAGAGAAGACTCATCATTGGAAGGAACATGATAGTAATCAACCACGGATAATTCTTTGGGCATATGATATCTATCATAACTTAGATTCATGGCCTCCATGTACGAAGGTTTCTTGAGCATTTTCCAAAGATTTTAATTTTTAAAAATGGTTATCGATGTAGACTTTTATGTAAACTACCTTTGTAAGGTGTTGTGGTCGAGGCACCATGAGAGTTACATAGATTTTGTATTGAAACTCACAACTTATCATTTGTCATTGTCGTACTGCATTTACGCTCATTCAATGATTGTATAAATGATGTTTGTATTTGATTTTTATGGAGTGATATCTCATGACTTTTAATTGGTCGTGTGGACCTATTTTGGGGGCGTCACAACTATTCCCGAAGTACTATTCACGGGGTACTATTCACCTAAAAAATATATTTCTTTTTGCCTAAATCATTTTTGGGTACAATATTATTACATGAAGAGATGTCTTAATTTTTTTGAATCATCAGTTTGAAATTATAATAGTAAATCAATATGAATCATTTGGTTTAAAGTTTTAATAATAAAACTTTTTATATAAAAATGAATACTTTTATAAAGTTATTTGTTTTATTAGACTATAAATAGAATATATTATATTCTATTATGCATAGTATTTTGCATAGTAAAATCTTTTATATAAAATGTAATACTTTTATAAAGTTGTTTGTTTTATTAGACTATAAATAGAATATATTATATTCTATTATGCATAGTATTTTGCATAGTAAAATCTTTTTATATAAAAATGTAATACTTTTATAAAGTTATTTATTTTATTAGACTATAAATAAAATATATAATATTCTATTATGCATAGTGTTTGCATGATAAGGCTCTCGATAATGTTTACATAGTAAAATCTTTTTTATATAAAACATAATACTTTTATAAAGTTATTTGTTTTATTAGATTATAAATAGAATATATTATATTTTATTTAAAAGATTTTATTTTATTAGAATATTTTATTAATAATGCATAGTAAATCAATATGGATAGTCTGTTTAAGTAAATCAAACTGGACCGTTCATGAATTAGTTCTTATTCAGTCCATTCTCCTATAAATAAGCTCATTCCTTCATTATTTCTTACTTAATTCAATTGAAACTCTAGAGAGAGAAACTATAGAGAGAAAGAAGAAAAGTATTCTGCTACTTCACTACTCCTATATCCAGTTTCTTCTAAGGTAAGGGATATTATTATTATAGTAAGGAGTATTATTTCTTTCGTATTCATGAAGAAAACTTCTATTATTCCATTCTTTATTATTATGTTGGAATAACCTGTTTATGCGAAGTCCGCATACATGGTGAAATTCTTCTATTATCCCATTCTTTATTATTATGTTGGAATAACCTGTTTATGCGAAGTACAGCATACATGGTGAAATTCTTCTATTATTCCATTCTTTATTATTATGTTGGAATAACCTGTTTATGCGAAGTACCGTATACATGGTGAAATTCTTCAATTATTCCATTCTTTATTATTATGTTGGAATAACGCCTATGCCAAGATCTTGCATATACATGGTGAAATTCTTTTATTATTCCATTCTTTTTTTTATTCGCTGAATATCCCATTCTGTGCGATTACGCATGACATTTTTGGTTCCATTATTTATTATTCATTGGAATAACTTTTATGCGTATGGATTAGGCACACATGGTGAAATTCTTTCGTTATTCCATTCTTTATTATTATATTGGAATAATATGTCTACATCACAAATCATCGCATACATGGTGAAATTCTTTTATTATTCCATTCTTTATTATACTTTGTTGGTTATTGGTTTTACTGATTTGTATGTCTTTGGCACTGTAGTGTAAAAAGATGATATATTGTTGAATATCTTTGGCCCGTAGTGCAAAGATGATCCATTGTTTGATAGCTTTGACTCAGTAGTGCGAAGATGGGACGGTGTTTGACATTATCATGACCACTTGGTGATACTAACGAATATCCTCGGCGTAGTAGTGCATGAATAATTCAATGATGTGATTGACATGATCATGACCATTAGTTAACAATGAACCGAATGTCTTTGGATAGTAGTGCATCGACAAAGCAATTGATTGGTATGATCATGACCATTGGTTTTATAGTTGAATATCTTTGGCCCTTAGTGCAAAGATAGACAAACCGATTGGTATGATCATTGTTATTACATTTGAATATCTTCACCTTTTCAAAAGGATATTGAGTAAACGATTCTATTAAGCTTTTATGGCAAGAAGGAACTGTTAATTCACGTTATTATAAATATGAATTATGAATTTAACTAACATCTTTGGTGGTTCAGGTGAAGACAAGTGATGAAAGTTCTATTTGTCTTGAGTATAACAAAGAACTGTTGATGAGTATTACTGAAATAAAATATTAACGATGGACTTTTAATTCAGAGGAGATAGTAGACATTATGTTCTACTTGACTCTTCTAATGGATTGCTTATTATTCATTCATGATTAGACTTGTTGTCTATTATATTATATCGGTTGTTATCTTGTTGAAGGCTAAGGATAATTTATTCGCATTATCTTAGTCATGATATTTTTCTTCGGACTAGTTGAGCTCACCCTTTCTTTCATCATCTCTCGTGAAATGAAAACGATGGGGACTAATCGAGAAGCGGAGTAATGATCATTCAGATGATAAGATTAGTAGTCATCATTATTCTGTGGAATAGTGTGACAATAAATATAATGAGGACTCCATTGAGTGTGGATATTGTCTAGATGACAATATTCTTATTAAAACTCTCAGTTTATGTTTTGTCGTATTTTACACAACAGTTGTGTAATTAGTTTGTATTTGAATTTTGTACCGTGTAAGTGGCAACCCAAAATGGGCGATGTATACCTGTTTTGGGGGCGTCACAAGTACCGTTTTATATTTTATATATAGTAGCATGAATTCCATGCACGGGTCATGTCCTTTTTTCATATATTTTATTGTATTATTATTTGAGTTAAATTTGTTCCAATTTTTTTTTTTTACAATTTTTTATTATGTATTGTATTTGATTGAACAATTTATTAATAAAAGGAGTCTCCAATAAGTAGTAAAAATCTTAGTGTCTGTGGTTTGCTAATCTGTATTATATTTCTCATAATACAAAACTTGAACTTTGGGCAGAATAAGCTATAACTTTCTTAACTAACAATTTGCTTCTATTAAAGATCCATTATAATAATAGAAATCCAAACAATTTCAAAACAGAAGTACAGAGAAAACATCATTGAATCTTTCAAGTTCAAACTGAAAGTTTCTCATCATAGCAAAAAGAGACCTAATCAAACAGACTGAAACCCAAGTCATCATCAGATTCGTCGGCAGGCTCTTCCTTTTTCTCTTCCTTGACGGCAGCAGCTGGAGCAGCACCAGAATCAGCAGCTGCTGTTGGAGCAATGACAGCTGCAAACTTGCTAGGATCCTGCATATTAAGCCCACAAATAAATAAGTTTTATGGAAAGAAGAAAAATATAAGGGTGGTTTCTTTCAATAGGAATATTAGCACACACTAATAATACATACAACATACCTTACGGTATGTACTATATCGGCCTGTGGGAAAAAATACTATGTTTCAAGAGCAATAGACAACATTTTTGTAGGCATTAATGAACATATGGGGTGCAGCTGCCAGGGTTGGGTATGAGAGGTCCAATGATAGGGAAGTGACCATGGAAACTCCCACAGTGAACTTCCCAACCAGATCATCTTCAGTCAGGTCAAGCACCTCTAGACTGAAAACGGATCCATTGTCATAAACAGACAGGACAATAAGACCATAAGAGAAGGGCCTGATCCCAAGTTTTGCAAGCAGAGCAGCCTCAGAGGAACCGACAACACACTACAATAAATATAACCATATAACTGATGATGTTTAATAACACAAGGATTGTGAGTTCCTCTCTGCTCATCATTAGCATTTAGAATTAACCATGTTGTTAAATCTTCTCATTTTGCGCAATAATCTTAAGATGTACGGCCTGGAGAAGTATTTGGAAAGAAGTCTAATCCTCGAAGTCTATTTTATAAGGTATCAGAAAATCCGTAGTAGACATAGTTTTGGAATTAGAAAATGTGTCCTTTGACTCTTCCTTGGATAAGGTCCTAATTCTGGATATTGTAAATCCACCCTACCTCAACTCAACAGAATTAATCCTTTTCCTAACTATTTGGTTGCCGCTATGATAACTCTGCTTTCACAAATAGTGAATGAGTTAACTCTTGACTAGAACTAGAAATTCCGACACTCTTAATCCCCCACTACCAAGCTGCAGCAGAAACGTGATCCAAAACACAAGTACACATCACGCATATAGAGTTTTAAGAAACAAACATTGTACTTTTAAAAATTTCCATCTGAAAACACATCAAACGAACAACCAATTTACTATATTAAACTTATAATAAAAACTATAACCAGGTCAGAACAAACTGAAAATTTTAAAATTTCAATTGACTAAATATATAGACGCATAAAAGGGGGAAAAGGTAAATTTAATTAAAGAAAAGAAAGTAATGATATACCTTAGAGGGTCCAACCATAGGTCCGAGGAGCGACTGCAAGCATTGAAGTGAGCAATGCCGAAGCAGTTGCTGTATGGAAGGGAAGCATCCATTCCACAGCAAAGCTCATCTCAACTGGTGACCTGAACTTGAAAAATTACACATTTTGATCAGATTTATTGAGTATCAATAGCATAATTAAGAACCACGACTAGAGTGATATAAATACAAACATATGTGTAATCATATTATGGCTGACCTAAACATGCGATTTGAGGGAGGTTTTTGAGTGGGGAAGCGAAAGGGAGAAGGTGAAGCCTTGGGTTTGGCCCCAGCGACTATTCGAGCCGCCCCAGTTCGGGCGGAGCGGAGGACGGACCTAGCGGCAACGGCGGCGTTGGCCATGGTTGTTGGGTAAGCAAAAGGTTTAATTCGGCGTTTCGGGTTTCATACGGAAGAACTGTAGCCTGTTCTTGTTACGGGTATGGGAAAAAAAGGTTTTGCTTTATGTTTTGGACCACTCTCGAGAAATTAGTCTCTTTTCTTTAAAAAATATATTTTTGTATTATCTTTATTTTATTTTATTTTTTGGTAATTGTATTTTTGAAGGACACGTAAATTTATTTATTTTTTCAAAAGTTGTCATTTTCTAGAAGAATTTTTTTTTAATTCATTTTCTTAAACACACATTATTTTTTTCTCGTATGTTTAAAACTTTTTGTATCTCTTCAGGACAAAATAAATATATATTCGAATAAAATTAGATAAAAATAAAATAAAAACGAGAAAGTTTATTTTCATTAATTTGTTTAACAGTTTTATAAGAAGAAATATGATAAGAACATATAATTAAGTGTATTATTTGTATTAAGTCTCCCTTTTTTTTACTGTTTGAATTTCTGTATAAGAGGGAAAGTGAACTATACTTTATCCTTTTCTTTCTTAAGCAAAATCATTAAAACAAGGACCGGACCTTGTTTGATTTAAACCTGTAACAGAAAAATTAAAAAGTTATCATTACTTATCACATACACCTATTCACCTCTTTGCAGAATTAAAAGGATTACATTAAAGAGTGTTCAGGCTACATCCTTGAGTGACTCAATTATCATAATAAAGCTCTACTTTTTTTTCTTTCTCTTTTTTGTTTAGACTCGAAAATACCCTGCCCATTTAACCAAAGAAATAACAAAGATTATTATTCCATTTTGAATTATGTTTCATATTAATTCTCTCTTTTTCTTATATGTTGATTGCATTTGAACAGGCTAATAAGTAATCAAACAATTTAAACTTAAAAGAAAAAACTGCCCTTTCAACCAAATCATATCAAGCCAAGCCAAATATTCTTGATATAAAAATATAATGGATCAACTCAACAGATACAAAATTAACCGAGCATATATTTTTCAGAGTCTTGCATTACTTTTACTTCGGCTCCTCTTCGTAATCATATTGTGTAACAGGGGAACACAAATTCCCCGAGACGACGCTTCAGTTTCTTGGTTACCAGAGGCCACATGATAATCCAATGCATGCTCAGATATAATCTCATCTGGCTGGAATTGTACTACGGTATTTGGAAAGTACAAACTTCGTCTATCCCCTGGTTTGATTCCAATCAGTCGGCCTAGTGTCACGCTATGGTCTTGGAAAAAAGATGTGGTGGACTAGTAGCAACATGTTCATTAATGGTCGATCAGTTTCTATATATGGAAATGAGAAAACTAATATATTGGGGTGGGTGTGGTGTGGGGGGGTGGGAGTTCACATCTCCTCTCCCAATATATTGGAGATGAGGTGGAATTAAGTACCTCTGTGTCGAGGTTGGAGGATGAGAATGACGAGAAACTGGACGATGGCACGTGTAATGAACTTGGTTCCGCTGCTGCTGCTACTACTGCTGCTGCTGGCGCCACTCGGAGTCTCACGTTCATGTTTTCAAGCCCAAGCGGCCATCCATTTGGTATCTCATGGTCCTTGTGAAGAAATTTGAAGTAAATGCAAACTTAGAAAATATTTCATATGCCTAGGCCAGGGCATATCCCTTTTAGTTGAGTTGACTGTATGCCGACTCAGCAAATATAGCACGCCTCATCAATATTAGTAAATTGCATTTATCATATCGGGAAAATATTGACCTTTTCAAATAAATAAAGGGAGAATTCCAAATTTGGAGGAAACCTAGCTCTTACCCAATCAGCAGCAGCATCTCTACACTCAACTTAATCCATAAATTGTTACATTCAAGATCAAGAACATATTTTTGAAGGAATTTGTCATTAAAATGATTATAAACAGTACTACCCTGATCCACTAGAATAAAATCAAAATAAAGAGCTTTTCCTTAAATTTAGTGGGTATTTCTTGGATATGATGATTTCAATGAGAAGCCATAAAATTTGACAGCTCAAATGTTTAGAAATTGTCAGCTTGAATATTTGTCTTTCTTAACTACTAAGCTTTCCTAAATTCAGTAGTTCAAACAATACCCAAAAACAATCAAAGGGTACTTGTAAATCTTGACAGTGTTCATGATCCAATCTCTCAGAAAAGAAGCACAACCAGAAATAGATGGCCTCAGATTCTCAGCCAAATCATAATAAAAATTTGAAAGAGGAAGAAACATGCATACAATAGAAGATGACACACTTGATTTAGTTTAAAGAAAATCAAAGCATGAAAAAAGAAGCTTTTTTTTAACTTTACCTCCGTAATCATGAAAGCCGCCGCAAGAATCTGTTGATGTTGTTGTTGATGATGATGATGATAATCAGTAGACAAGACAATCAAATTACCCAAAGCACACCAACTGTTTTGTTTTGGGCAATACAAGTTTAGTTTTAGTATATATGCTCCAATTTCTTCCTTAAACAATGAGCATTAGATATCAAAAATGCTATTATCTCACAAAAATAAACACGTACTGTTCACATACCACTGACGTGACATCCATAAATTTGTTATTGAGTTAAGTGAATCATGTCAACAACAAATCAACCGGTGCCACATCAGATACGTGAGCCACATACTAGCATTGTTGATTAGATATATCACCTTAATTGTTGTTTTGGGTCCCACTATCAGTTGTTGGCCTCTAATTCACCTTCTGTCCTTGACTTGTATGGATCTCACTACAAATTATGGATAGTCTATATAAATGAATTGCATTTGTATAACACAATCTTGTATTTCGAATAACCTTTGTAATATTAAAAAAAAATATGTCTTTCTGTTGCATAAATACAACTCATTTTTATACGACTACAACAGTCTTCTCTCCCTTTTCCTATCCCTATCAGTTAATTTACCAGCATTTAAAAATAAAATAAAAACGTTTTTGTTTTCTTTTGGATGCAATAATATATAAAAGGTGCAGGTATAGAATCTTTTGCTGATTATTAATTAGGGTTTCATTATTTCCACATGTGTTTTTGATATTTTCACATGATTCATTCCCACATGAAGGTGAAATCCACTGTAGAAATATCAAGAATACGTGTGAAAATATCAGTTTCCATTAATTATTCAAAAGTCTGAAGCAGATTAAGGGGGTATTTGATAAAAACTGAATGAATCTGAATCTGAATCTGAATGAGCTGAATCTGAATGAGTTGAATTTGAATGAAAAAAGCTGTTTGATAATTGACATGTCTGAAACATCTAAATGACAAAACTTTATTATTTTATCCATCTGAAAAAATTCAAAATTGTTGTAAATTTATTTAATATTATTTAATATAATAGTTAATATTTATTTTTATTTTTTAATTTTTTTAATTTTTTAATTTTTTTTTATTTCATTCAGCTAAAAAAAAAATCTAACTTAGCCATTCAGCTCGTTCATCTTACCGATTCAGCCATTCACAACCAAAACAAACTTACTGACCGATTTAGTCATTCAGATTCAGCTCTAAACAAACACCCCTTAAAAATGTGAAATTGGACATGACTAATTAAAATTTAAAGCATCCCCTCTTTTTTCAAACTTAGATATAAGATAGGTGAGCCATAATATTGAAATATGGTATGATTATATTTATGATGTATACTTAATTAGGGTTGTTGAATGGAACTGCTATGATTTAATTAGTTGAAATATCAAAATCAAACTTATAATTTCATGTCAGCTAAAGGCATTTCGGGGTAGAAGTGGGGTATTAGGCAGGTAAAGGATTAATCTTTGGGGAGTTATACTCTTTAAAAAACAACTAATTTAATTTGTTAGTTTGATGTTTAATCATTGTATAATTTGTCTTCATAGGGTCATTTCCTCTTGTTCTTTTGTGTTGGAAAATAATATACCAAGAGAATAAGGAAAGGAGAGAATTTTAGGAATTAGAATCCCTTTTATTACACTTATTTTTTCAATTTCCTCTAATACATATTTATGTGACAGAAATATTATATTTTAATGGCACAATTACATGCGACAAATTTTATTGTGTAATTAATTATTTGTAAAGATCTATTTTATTTTATTATAAATGTAATATTTTTATCGGTAAACGTGTATTAGAGGATATATGTAATGGAGGTATCCTAATCCCAGTTTTTCTTATATGCGACTGTAAAAAGTTAACAGTAAATATATGCAATCATTTTTGCTATTTTTTACCCTTCATGTATAGCAAGCTTATAAAATCAGCAATCCACTCATTGTTTCATAGACCATCAGATTTCACCCCATTCATGTGTCACTTTCAATTTTCATTTATTCATTCAAATTTGGACAGAATGAATTAATTATTTTGCCCATTTGTTGTCTTGTCCTTGAATATATATATATATATATATATATATATATATATATATATATAAATGAAGGCCTTGTTTTAATTTTCTACAAAACCCCCCACCGACACTTTTTCCATTCATAAACCCTAACTGATACGGCACTCGATTCTAATGGTATGTGAAGGATTAGTTGGTAATGGAGAAATTGATGGCAACCAAATATTAATTACATCCGTTCCATAAAAAGAGTATTATTTGTTAAAATTTATAAATTTTAAAAATATTTGCTTACGTCATAGCTTTCCTTAAACTTATTAAAAATATTTGGTTTAATATAATAACGTAATAATGAAATTATGATAATAATTTAAGTACTGTTTATGCTTAGATTCGTCTACGTGTCCAATCTTGCACAGAATCACACAAATTCGTCCACGCACCCAATCATCAACAACGTGTCCAATTCTGCACAGTATAAAATCACATGGAGAAATTTGACTGTTTAGGCCGCCAGGAGATAGTGTATGAGAATAAGTATAGACTGAAAACAAGTTAACAATGAATGTTTAGTACTTTAGTGCTCAAAAAGTAATCAAGTACCTGTGAATTAAGATATAGCCTCTCCTTCTCCATGCCCGTCCCTGAATTGGAATAGGATTCCTCGTTATAATAAATACAATGATGAGTTAAAAGTGAATCTCCTTAATAGTAGATACAATATTATTCTGACCGGAAATTAAATATAACTAGGAATTTTATAGTCTTTAAAGTTCTCCATTGCTCGAAATAGACTCCTGCGTGGAAAAGATTCCTCCACGTAGACTATAAACTATCGAATCGTCAGGCCCAATCAATCACGTCCCAACAGTACATTATATCGTTTATAGTATCCTCAACAGAAATACTGAGTTTACATAAAATTAAAGCTTTAACTATATCAAAAGGAGAAAAATGGGAGGATTCTTTTGTCAAATAGATGACATCTTATGAGTGATCTAAGCAAAATTTTAAAATTGGGAACCTTTCATTTTCTTACTAAGAGATAAAACTTTTTTTTATGAAGAATAAGTTAAAGCATATCGTGTGCATAATTGAAGCGTTCAAGGCATTCAACGGCCAAAAATAATTTTTATTATATGCAAAATTATTCATGGAGCTCAAACATTATAATCCAGGAAATAATCTATAATTAATTAAAGCATAAATTGTCACGTTGGACCATTTTGCAACAAGGAATATAATCTTTTTATGCCCGTTCTCATGTTAAATAAAGCTTTGATTTGCATTTATAATAGCAAGATATTAGGTAGAATATTAGATTTTATGTATATATGAAATATGGCACTGAAATTATACTAAACTAGTCACCATGATACAATTACTGTAAGAATATAATAGTAATTTTATTAAATTTAAAAAAAAATAAATTAAAAGAGAAAAAAGTAGAAATGATAAAAAGAGAATTATGACACAGCCTCAAGGCTAATGTCACCATTGGGTGCCAAAAGTTTTGATCGAGCATGTTAAAATCCTTGTGTTTGGTTCATGTTTTGGGCTCAACTTTGTCCGAAAGAATTTAAACCTACTTTTTATTTGTTTATTTATTATTTTTGATTATTTTATTTTGGCTTGAGATAGTATTAGATAATTCAATCTATATTTATTGAAGCTTAAATTGTCCTATTGGTGCAGATTTAATTTGCAACAAATCTTTTTTTGGAAACTATTCTCCATTTGTAAATCTAGTAGCATAAAATTAATGACCTACAAAGAAAATCAAGAAATTAAACACATAAAATGAGCATGTCTAGCTAATTCAATAATTTAAATTGAAATAGGCATGTGAAATATTAAAATTATAGAAATTCATATTATGACACTTTTCTTTCACTAATGCATGAATGCCCCGTTGGTTTATATGTTATTGATTTTAATGATGACAAGTTGCTTTGTAGAGTTATATATTATCATCATCAAAAAGAGAGAGAATATTGATTTATGAGTTTTTATTTTAATGATGATATGCATGATTTTAGGGAGAGCCATATATTTAGGGAGAGTTATATATTGTAGGTTGTCATCATCAAAAAAAGGAAGAATGTTGGTTTATATGTTATTGGTTTTAATGATGACAAGTTGCTTTGTAGAGTTATATATTATTATCACCAAAAAGATGGAGAATGTTAATTTATGAGTTTTTGTTTTAATGATGATAACATATATTTTGTATGAAGATATTTTGTAATTTTCAAGTTATAGACTAATTACGCACGTATCAAGATTTCAAGTGGGTCTTCATGAAGAAATGTTGTTTAGTACCACCACATGGTTAGATCCATAGAATCTCACTTAGGAAATCAAATATAAGGATTTCTAGCTTGATTAATTAATTTTAAGGCAATTTTAATTTGCTGTAAAGTATTTTATAAAAGAAGGTTTTATGTGCTTAAAATTCAAATCCTTTAAAGAGTTATTTTTGGAAGCCAAATTAATTTATTTTTATTTCCTATTTCAAAGAGCTGAAAATTCAAATTCAAAAGCTGAAAATATATATTTGGGAACCATATTAATTAGGCAATTGTTTTCTAAAGCTATATCAATATCAAGATATTTTTCATAAAATGATGGAGTTGATTTTTCTTATCCTTATCCCTTTATTCTAGTTGCTGATTTTGTTGGAATATTATTCCTTAATTCAAATTGTCTATTCTTCTAAATATCTATCTTTTAATTCTAGCAGTTTACTTTCAAATTCAAATCCTTTTTATTTGTTTTGTTTGTATCTTCCTTTGGGATTCTAAAATTGGGGAGTTGGTTTCCTGCCGTTGGAACTTTAATCTATATATATCATTCTTGGCTAAAGCTTCATAAAAACGGATAGAGAAAAACTCAAATCCTAAGCAGACAACATATTTGTGAGAATATACTTATTAGTGCTTCCATTGAAAAACTACTAGCAATCTGATTTTGCCTTGATATTAATTTCTTATTACTAGAAATTCATAGAGTTTGTAATACTATTTGTTCTTGATTAAAACTTGTATACAAGCCTAGTTAGGTTTGTGTGATCCATTAGTGGATAGGCCTGTACAAAAGAAGCTCTAAGGTTGCATGGTGCAAGTAGTTGCAGATGTGTAAGAGGTTGTAGTTGTGTAAAGGGGGCAGTGATGTCCATCGAGTTCAGAGCTATTTGTACAGGAAGTTTCCTTTGTAATTGATTGAATATTATATTAATAAAGGAGTCTTCAATACCGATTGGTATTGGGTGTGGATTAGGCCATTAGACTAGAAGTTACGGGTCGAACCACGTAAAAATTTTTGTGTTGTGATTTGCTGTTTATTTTATTTGCATTGTTTCAATTCTTCACTTAAATACACTTTATATTCTGCATTAATAAAAACTAAAAAGTTACTGCTTAACAGGTTCTGCATATGAGTTAACAGGTTTTGTATATTAGTTGAATATACTTAAGCAGACATGTGATAACCTGTTTGAATAGTTCAACTTTATTCTACGATTTGACTCTGCATATCAAGATTAATCTAAAGACTTAAGCAGACAGGTCATAACTTGTCTGTTTGTATAGTTTCAGTTAGCAGAGAAATTAAAAGTTATCATTATTAATCAATTTCAATATATTCATTCCCTTCAAGGTGCGCATATACACTTCTGAATTTCACGCCCTAGTGGTTTCTTTTTTATTATCTCTAATTATATTGCTAGGTATTCAAAAATACCTCTTTTTCTTTCTTCTATAAAAAAGAAAAAAAATGGTTTTTGGGCAATTTAAATAAAATGGCATATAGGTCTTTGGGCAAGTGTAAGCTGATTAATTAGTTTTTGTAATTTGGTGGGAACAGTTAAAAAAAATTACATTAGTATTGCTGTCTTTGGAAACTTAACTTGTTTTTAGTGCCTCGTATTTAAGTGTTTTATGTGAAAATCTTAAAAAATTTAAAATTAAAAAAAAAAAATTAAAAATTCAAATGAAACTCTTATCGAGGACTAAGAAATATTAATAGAATACAAAATAAATTCATGTAAACAATAAATAAAGGACCGAATGTCGCTCATTTTCCTCCATAACTGTTTCTAAACTATATTTTTCGTCAATTAAATATTTAAAATGGTCAATTATGTCCCTTATTTTCACATTTCACTTCAATTCGTCAAAATTGTGACCCAACCCATGCATTTTTCTAGGGGCAAATTTATCTTTAATGACCTCCCTTCTTTTATCATAAAGTCAATCCATAATTCAAAATATCAAATTTGTTTACTTTGTTATCAATAAAATGCTTAAATATGCACAATTAATTATCTTAGCCCAAGAAAGATTTAAAGGGGAAAAGTGAGAGAAAGTTGACCTTCTTCTTTAGGTAAAAATGTTATTTGAGTGAAAATGTTGGATCAAATAAAAAAGAAAAGAAGTAAATCATGAAACAAATTACTCCCTCCGTCCCATAATATATGACGTTTTAAGTAATTTTATTTGTCTCAAATTATTTGACATTTTAGAAAATTTAGGAGAATTAATTATAATCTTTTCAAAATTATCTCTCATGAAAAAATGTTACAGATGAGAGAGTATGCGATAAGTATGATAATAAATGATATTTTAAAGGTATTATAGATAATTAATATTATATTTAATATTTTTTAATTATTTTTTTAATTCTTGTGCACAATTCTAAAGACCGTGAGAGTAATATTTATTTCATGTTGCAGTTAGGGGAACATAAGGACGTGGAAATGATTATTACTTTGTCCACTATAATTATTAAGTACCACACGTGCATGCATAATCTAATCAGTTGACATAAAAATTGAACATAAGTGTATTTTAATTTTATTTATTTATTTATTTATTTATGTTTTTCTCCATTAAAAATTAAAATACAAATAAATAAAATTTAAATATACTCATATCCGCATGGAATTTTTGTAATCCAAGTATATCTATCTTTTTTCTCTATTTTATTTGTGTTTCTTATTTCTGTTTTTTGCTAATTTCGAGAGAGAGAATCCAACCTAGCTAACATCTTGCTAAGCAATAGGCTAAGAATATTCTTTATGATGGAGATATTAATGAGTAAAATAATAATATATAGGCAGAGTATATAAATATCTTAACTACGTAATATGTTTGTAATATTTAAATGTCAAAATTTTAAACAAACTTATAAACTCGTTCAAAATAAAAATAAAAAAATTGAAGTACGTACCTCGCTTAATTTCAATAAAAGAAATTTTTAATTAAAGTTCCTGGGTCTAATTTTAATTCCAAAAATGTAAAATGAGTTGGCATAAATAGAACAAATAAACAAGTCCTGATCAACAAAATAAAAGTGATAAAGGAGAGGTCAGCCCCGTCATTCACGGAGAAGAAGAAACATAAAAATCTAGTTACTATATATTTTTCTTACTTTTTTCACTTTTATGGTTTTGTTATTTATGATTAATTGAAAGTATTAACCCTCCAATCAGGCTCTCTCTCTCTCTCTCTCTCTCTCTCTCTCTATATATATATATATATATATATATATAATTCCGCTCTCTCTAGCGAATTGTTGGTAACGAACTAAGAAAGAATCGGTTATAGCGAAGGTTTTTTCTGTCGCTATAACATAGAAAACTGGCTTTCTATATGCTATAATAACGAAAAAAAACTCATCGCTATAACCGGTTCATTCTTAATTCGTTCTCTATGGTTCGTTGAAAAAACAGACTGATATATATATTCACTTGTACCCGTGGTTTACCTACTAATATTACTTCCTCCGTCCCTTTTTTAATTGACATTTTAAGGTTATGTACATAAATTATAAAATATAATTAATGTTTTATTTAATTCAGTATAAAATTTTAATATTAACGTTCTAAAATTTATTGAAAAGATGAGAGAGAAATGAATTAGCCTTTAATAATAAGTAATAATATGAAAATTTAAGTATTTAATATTTTTTTTAAATTTACAAACGATAAATAAAAAGAATAAAAATCTCTCCCTAAAAGGACAAATAAAAATGGACAGAGAAAGTAATATGGAGTAGTTGGCATGCATGGGCACTCCCCAATTAAATAATTCACTTTAATTGCTTAATCTAAACTAAATTGATATTGACAAACTATCACAACTGTTATCTTCTAAGTCGAATCCGATCTCAGACAAGTGTAAAAGTGCATAAAAAATAAAAAATGATTTAAAGATTCTAGTTTAATTTGTCAATCATATCATGAACAATGCTGCTGTGTGTAATAGTCCCAGTGATTCAATCCTTTATGCCTATCCTTTAATTTATTTTTGACAAAAAAATAAAATTTGTCCCGATAATTGTTGACACAATAAAATTCATCGTAAAAAATATCACTGAAAGTGAAATTAATCGCAACAATTATCGACACAAAATTATGTTGTGAATCGAATCTCTTTAGGAAGATCTTTTGTTGTCATAATTAAAATTATGTCACTAAAAGTGTCGTTAAAAATAATTCTTTGTGTAATGTATATCGGGAGAATATATATATATATATATATATATATATATATATATATATATATATATATATATATTCTATAGCCCCCCATATATTCATTCGTTGGGTATTCTGTGTGAGTCTTGATATATATATATATATATATATATATATATATATATATATATATATATATATATATATAAATTTCTTGAATTAGAAATGATGAACAATCGTTGATAAAATGAATTGATGGGTGAGATGAAACATAAATATCCTAAGCCGGCACAACTTTATCAGCTTTTATTTTAATATGAGGACCCCACTATAGTCGACATGTTGTCGGTTTATTGAAATAAAATGAATTTTTAATATTAAATAATGCTGAAAGCAAAGCGACACATGTCTTGGTGTGCCTTTTTTATAAAATACTCCCGGTAGCTTTACAAGCTCTTACGGTAGTAAAAAAAAAAAAAAAAAAAAATTCAAGCGGGACAAGCTCTTTACATTTGTAAAAAAAAAAAAAAAAAAAAAAACAAATCCAAAAAGTACTTTGACTTCTTACGACACACAAGCTCTCAAGTTCTTTATTTGCTATTCCAAATAAAATATTTGTTATTTTTATAACTCTTTCATTTAATAACAAATAAAAATTATAATTCAAATAAAAAATAATATCTATTTTATAAAAATATATTTTTATAATTTTTTATTCTTTTTTTTATAAAATATTTTATATTCTTTATTTGTTATAAAATATTTTAATAACAAATAGCAAATAAAAATAGCAAATATTTTATATTCTTTATTTGTTATAAAAATTTTTTATATTCTTTATTTTTATAAAAATAGCAAATAAAAATTATAAAAAATACAAGCTCTTATTTGTAAAAAAAAAAATACCAAGCAGGACAAGCTCTACAATTTGTAAAAAAAAAAAAAAAAAAATTATACCAGCAAGGGGAATGACTCTTACAATTTGTTAAAAAAAAAAAAAATGTACCGGTAGGGACAAGCTCTTTATTTGTAAAAAAAAAAAAAGTGTCTTAATAATTTTTTAAAAAAAAAATTTTTACTAGCAGGGACAAGCTCTTACAATTTAAAAAAAAAAAATGTACCAGGTAGGACAAGCTCTTACAATTTGTAAAAAAAAAAAAAGTGTACTAATAAATTTGTTAAAAAAAATTATTTTATTCAAGCGACTTCTTTGCTAAGCAGACTCGAACTTCATGACCTCAAACTCAAACACACGCGTCGTATGACCACCAAGAGCACCACAGGCCTGGTACATTAATTTGATGAGGATATGTCTTTATATTAAAACTTCACCATCCCCAAAATCTATATTCTTGCATTATTATTATATTCTGAAACAAATATTATTAATAAGTCTATATAATACATATGGGGTTTGATATTTAGAAATAAGTTAATATCTATATTTATTAAGCAATGATTATTAGTAATGATTTTATATATTAAGCAATGATTTTATTATTAAGAAATGATTTTATTATTAATAAAACTAGTTCAATTAGTCTAATAAGTAATGATGATAATTTTTCAAGTCATTTCGGGAAATTAATTTACTTATCAATTTATAAAAGTAATGAAGTATTATTATAATAATAATAATGTGATTATCAATATTAGAAATCTGAGAATATACCAATACTAGTCTTGCATAACATTAAGAAGAATAGTACATATTACATGTTCATTTTCATAAAATAAAAAAAAACATAGAATGATTAATACAATGGCCTTATATATCTCGGGTAGGAAGTAATCTTCTTGATTTCTTGTAGAGCTCCCATGCGGCCTTGATAGCGAAAAGGCTGTGACATCTTCGAGGACCACTTCTCTTGAAATATTACCATTGGCCCTAACGAAGCGAGTCGACATACTTGCGGACAAAAATGCCACGATCTGCGTGGTTGTGTTGTTTGGTCGAATCTTTAAGGTGCTGCGCGGTGGGATTCTGGTTGGGCCACTCACGCATCGGATTACCATTTTGCAAACAAAATGGTATCAAATGTACTGCATGTACAAAGTAGTTGGTTAATAATTTTTTAATATTAAAGGACATTATAAAATTAAAATATTTTAAAACTAAACATCATGACTTTACTTGAATTAAAAGTACATTTCATGTAACTTAATATACTTAGTGTCATTGTAGTCTTGGTCGATTATGGTAACCATCAATCTTCAATTGCGAATAGGAACAAGACAAAATGGCGTTGATTGGTACTACTGCCGGCATGAATATGTATTTGCATTCGTGTAAAGGTGGACCAACATCTTGGTTAACATACGGATCATAAAAACTCCATGCGATATTCACGTTAGTGTATGGCACATAATACACTTAAGATCATGAAGAATGAATTCATGAAACCAAATTGGGACCACCTTTGTATTCCGCGACACTGTAGTATTCCTCTACGTCTCGTAGCAGCAACAACATATAAGCGTCGATGACATGCTCGAATATCGACTCCGGCCCTAAGGTTGCCTTTGCATTGTGTTCTAATTCATATAAGCTGGGCGCGGATGTGATAAAGGATATAAATCCCTTACGGTGCCACCACGTTTCCAAACATATGTTTATTTACAAATGTCTCCTTCAATCTTTAAGTCTTTTGGATAAGGACCCTTTTGATCCATAAGAGATGTGGTCTCCGCATCTTGTACACGATTGAGACCAAATGTACATTATTATTATATAGCAATAATAATTAAAACCATCACTATTAACATAACTATATATACCTTTTGTGAACTAGATCCTTGGCGTCGAGAAAGTCCATAAATGAAGACTTGGTTGGAATGTAACACTCCTCATAGGTTTGGAAGGTTGGAATGTAACACTCCTCGTGAAGCTTGGGTGGTGGGAATGGAGCTCTCCTCGATTACTTGTGGGGTGGGTATGTAGCTCTCTTGTACAACATAATCGGTTTGTTTCCCAAGCCCTTCATTGAGTTGTGTGTATTGGGATTTGTGTTCTAAAATTTGTGGGACCCCCACATCGAGGGTATTTGTTTACCTCTTGCTTGAAGTCGTATAGAGGCGTATTGAAAATCCCAATTATTTTTTTTGAGAACCAACTCGGGAGGCGGTGAGTAAATCTTGAAAATTTATCAAATGTGACTTTTTTGCACTCTCAACTTTGTCATATAAGATAAACACAAATAAATATTATTAACAATAAATATGAATAAATGTAATATTAAGTATTTACTCAATACATGATTTATTAAAGAAGAATATAATTTTATACCATTTGAATAAGGTGTTGTTGGTTGTAAATGGCGAGGGCTCATAACAACTATATGGTCGCTTACTTAGGTCGAGGTCGGTGAATTTTCAACGTGTAATTTTCCTATACCGGACCATGTAATCATCTATTGGGACATAATCGGCAATTTCGGTTTGTTGTCCTTGAGATGATCCATGTATGCCTCCACATGAAATATATTCCCTCTCGAGGCCATACGATCCTCGACATCAATAAATTTAAACTTTTTCTCCTTCCTAAGTCACCATAGTGGTTTTGGTTGTGTGATGGTATGCCTTGCATGAACAGACATCTCATCACACGATCAAGCATCGAAATTCCACAATATCAAAGTGGATCGAGGGACCCCACAGATCCCAACAATCGCCTTCAAAATTAAATCCGCGATATCATCATCCCACATTATGTAAGGTAGCAAACCACATCCCACATAGACTTAATATCTAACTCCCCTCGGTAAAATGACAAATGGTGATGGGGATTCTCACGTCTACGAGGAGTGGCTGTGGGCTCCAAAATAGGACCATGCTAAAGCCCTAGGTAACCATAAGGATGATTGTAATGAGGTTTGGCTTTCCAATACTTACACGCTCATAAGCCCAAATTTGTAACAATGTAACACAACCATTAATGTATTTAACTCCTTTCCTAGTAGCGGTATATAAAGATCTGTACAAATATGCTGCTAACATTACGCACCCAAGAGTAAGTTACACAATCTTGACGTTGGCAATAAAAAGACATATATCGTGGGTGCACACTATTTCTATTCCTATTAGGGAATAATATTGCCCCCACAACCACAATATGTATGCCTTTGTGTGTGTAGCCTACAACATCTTTACTTGCATTCTCGGGACAATTATTAAAATGTTCGTGCTGACCACACTAATGAAATTACCTTTGCGTTTTTTTGAACTAAAATATTCATCGACTAATTTATCTCCAAAACAATCCTAAAATAATTCAAATTGGTGGCAATGAGGGACCGTTAAGGGCTTTCCCACCACCGGTAACCCAAAAATAAAGTGAACATCCTCTAACGTGATTGTTATTTCTCCACAGTTTAAATGAAAAGTATTGGTCTCCGGACGCCATCTCTCGACTAAAGCAGATATCAGACCAAGATCAGTTTGGTGTACAACACCTTGATAACTAAATACTCCAAATCCACATTTATCTAAAAGGATTTTTTGTTCTTTTTGTAAAGCCCATTTGATTATATTTACGATCGATTATATTATTATTTGGAGCTTTTTTTTCCTATCTCTCCCCATGATATATGTCATCGATACATGATCTTGTTGATCATGCGAGAACACTGGATCAATTGGCCCGTATTCCCAACTATCCATCTTTTACCTAAAAAAATACATCGATTCCATATTAGTATTAAGATGCGTGACAAAATCAAGTTAAAAGTAACATCTTTGCCAAAAATATTAGTATTAAGATACATATTAGTATCAAATGTATCAAAAATATATCAAAAATGTATCAAATGTATCAAATATATCAAAAATATATCAAATGTATCAAAAATGTATCAAATGTATAAAATATGTATCAAATATATCAAAAATTTATCAATTATCACAAATGTATCAAAAATATATTAAAATGTATCAAATGTATCAAATATATAAAAAAATGTATCAAATGTATAAAATCATTTCTTAATAATAAAATCATTGCTTAATATATAAAATCATTACTAATAATCATTGCTTAATAAATATAGATATTAACTTATTTCTAAATATCAAACCCCATATGTATTATATAGACTTATTAATAATATTTGTTTAAGTAATATAATAATAATGCAAGAATATAGATTTTGGGGATGGTGAAGTTTTAATATAAAGACATATCCTTATTTGAAATTAATAATTAGGCAAGTGGTGCTCGGGTGGTCATATAGCGTGTGTTTGGAGTTTGAGGTTGCGAGTTCGAGTCATTTAGCGACAAGTTGCTTGAATAAAATAATTTTTTTTTTAACGGTAGGCTAGTACACATTTAATTTTTTTTTTTTAAGTAGTAAGCAGGCTTATCTGTTACGGTAAGTAAGTCTGAACTCATCAATTTGGTCCCAATTTGGTACATTTTTTTTTTTAACGGTAGTAAGAGCTTGTCTGGTTGTATTTTTTTTTTTTTTACAGTCGTAAGAGCTTGTCCCGGTTGATATTTTTTTTTTTTTTTACAGCCGGAAGAGCTTGTATTTTTATAATTTTTTATTTGCTATTTTTATAAAAAAATAAAGAATATAAAATATTTTATAACAAATAAAGAATATAAAATATTTGCTATTTTTATTTGCTATTTGTTATTAAAATATTTTATAACAAATAAAGAATATAAAATATTTGCAATTGCTATTTGTTATTAAAATATTTTATAACAAATAAAGAATATAAAATAATTCTTTATTTGTTATTAAATGAAAGAGTTAATATCTAT
This sequence comes from Panax ginseng, assembly GCA_020205605.1. Lineage (NCBI taxonomy): Eukaryota > Viridiplantae > Streptophyta > Magnoliopsida > Apiales > Araliaceae > Panax > Panax ginseng. The sequence goes on along the minus strand of CM035128.1, from coordinate 10,980,394 downwards.
ATTTATTATTATCCCTCTAATATTTTTTTTTTTTTTTGTAAAAATATGTCCAATTAGTCTAATTAATATATTAAAATAAATATCATTCTTTAATAAAATATAAAGTGATCATTATAAATCTTGCATTATTTTGTTGTTATTATCTGAAAATAATAACAACAATGATAATCTTTATCATGCATAATATCACGGTGATAACATGCATTAATGACAACAAAAACAAATACATGCATGGTATTATATCCCTTTAATTGATAATAAATCACGGTGATAAAAATAACAACAACAGAAACTATTAAAAACTGAACAAATAACAATAAATAAAAACTTACTTGTTGAAGTTTTTTGCTCCTCTCTTCCGAAATACTCCCTCTCTACTCTCTGTTATTTTTATTTTATCTAGCTTGGCAAGTGAACTTTAGTTTGAACAACATATGTTCTCAATAGACGTTTAAATAAGGTGAGTAAGTCCGGTACATGAATTATTTTAGGACCAAATTCAAACATTAATCTTGTTATGGGTCATGACTTTTTTATTATTCTAGAAAGCTTGCGGTGTTCTTTCAGGTGTTCTTTCAGAGGCAATGTGGCAAAAAAAAAAAGTCAAACATGGCGAGAAAAAGTTTTGTTTTTTGCTCGTAGGTATAAACTTCATAGGTTTACCCTTTGTTGTTTTGTTTCTTTTATTATATTATTAATAAAACTGCTTAGGTAGGTAGAGGCTATCTGAAACTTATATGAAAAAAAAAATTATATTATTAATAAAAACCTTTAAGTAGATTACAGGCTATAACGACTTACAAATGAAATTTTTTTTCTTTGCTAAGCAGACTCGAACCCGTGACCTCAAGCACCAATCCTCGTCAAATGACCACCCAGAGCACCACAGGCCTAAACATTTTATTTTACCTTGAATTTGTATATATCTTAAAGCAGTTCATTTCCCCCAATTAAATTTCTCAATATTTTATTATTATTATTATTATATTATTATTACGAATTGAGTATAAAGCCGTTCCATATTATTTAAACATGTACTTTTTTATTATTTTATTACCATTATTATTATTATTATTATTATTATAAAGTTGTATCAATTTGGTCTTTTTACCTTTAAATATTGTCGGGCTGCTTTATTTTCTCAAGTTATCTTCTTATCCTTTCATAGAATTTGTTCTACGATATTATTTTCTCTTTTCACCTCTACTCATAATTTGTTTCATCTTGTTGCCCACTTTCACTTGGAAAATCAAGTTGAAGTTACGATCGAGCAAAATTCATCACTATTATTCACAAGTAAGTTTTTCAAAATGTCATATAATACATACGAATTTGTCGATTGAAGTTGAAAGTAATAAATCGATATTATTAAAATCGTTGGTCGATTATTTTATGCGTTGGAAGAGGTTGAATATTTTTATAGATCATATGCTTTCATAAAAATGGATTTGAGATTAGAATTGCAACTAGTCATAAACATGCTATCTGAATGATATCGGATCTAGGCGGTATGTATGTAAGAAAAGCCGGTACACCAATTGTTGGCAAGAGTTTACGATGATGAAGATAGTAGTAATAAAATAACTAGGCAGAGAGAGACTCGATAGAGACGAACAATGTGCAAAGCTAGAATATATGTTGTCCTGATAAGAAAGAAGACAATTGGCGTATTTCTCTTTGTTGAATTAGAGCACAATCATCACTTAGTGACCCCCCAAAGTAGATTTGATCGAGACTCACGAAATATTAGTCTGTTGCAAGAAATTTAATTGACACTTTAAATAAGTCCAAATTATTGGTCTAGTAAGATGATGAATGTTTTGAGCACAATGGGAGGTGGTTTGCAAAATGTTCCTTTCTCTACGCTTGATGTTGAAAATGTGGTGCGAGATTTAAGGCGTGATTCTGAGATGAAAATGATGCACAAAGGCTGCATCGATCATTTGAACAAACTTGCATCCGAAGTGCCGACAATTTTTTTTTTCGAGTGAAACCGGTGAAAACAACCGCATAGCTTGTATTTTGTGGGTTGGCCCCGATCAAGGTTTATGTATCAACTTTTGGAGCGTTGTGACATTTGATAGTACATCTGGGACAAATAAGTATGGCATGCCGTTTGTTCCATTTTGGGGTTGACCACCATTATCGGTCTATATTGTTTGGATTTGCCTTTATTACGAGGCGAGACGAGAGGACACTTTCGTTTGGGTTTCTGAGACATGGCTTGAAGCCATGGGTTGCAAAGCACCTACTGACCATCATCCTTGATCAAAACGAGCCATGAGTAATGCTATTGCTACGGTACTTCAACTAGTCATCATTTATTGTGTTCTTGGCATATTAGAAATAAATTTCTTGAAAAATTGCATCATGTTTATTATGAGCACCCATCGTTCAAAAATGATTTTAACAACTGTGTGTATAACTCATTGTCCATCGAGGAATTTGAAAAGCGTTGGCATATTACGATAAGTTCCTATGAATTGTATACTAATGAATGGCTTGGAAGTTTGTATGATGTCTGTGAAATGGATTCGGCATATACAAAGAGATATTTTGCTTGCATGGGAATGACTACCGGCTGGAAGAAGCGAGAGCATGAATGCCTTTTTGATGAGTATGTTAATGCATCAGCGGTATGCTATGTTTTGTCTTTGCTTGAGAGTCAAAAATTTGTAGAAAAGCGGTTTATCGAGGAGAGGAAGGCCGACTACATAACAAAACATCGTAAAAGGATTATGGTATTTTCGGTTCATCTTTAGAAGTTCATCTTTGCACAAGTGTGTACAAAAGAGATGTTTAGGCGTTTCCAGCGTCGATTTCGTCGATTCCATGAAATACAATGTTCATAAACTTAGTGAGATGTGTGTCAGCGATACTAAGGTTTATCACGATTGTATAATCTGAGATCTGCTGAAAGTGGTGGAAGATATAAAGAAGTTGTCAACAATCGACAATTTGGGATCGGTAACATATAAGCGCCAAATGTTTTTTCTCACTCACGGTGAATTATGCGGGCACATCTTGAGATATTTCACGACAAAAAGTATTTCACAAATACCGGCCAAGCATGATCCTTCATCGGTGGGAAGAGAGCCGCGAACAAAAGCAATGGTGAAGACTTACTCTTTAACTCCACATCTGGCGATTTGAACAAAATCAAGCAATGCGCTATAATCATTTGATGGGTGATTACGGGAGTTAGCGAGCAAGCAAAGCTTACTTTCGGTCAGGGTTACAAAAGCTGTTCTTAAAGCCCGAATGCCACGAGGAAAAGAGTTGGTTGACCCGGTATGATCCGGATGAGAATATTGCTGGCTGGCGAGATGGCGACATTGATTGCGCAGTTGGAGATCCAAATCATGATATGGGATACGATAATGGCGATGAAGATGCGAGAGGTGGAAGAAGAAGAAGAGTTTTTGCCGCCTAATATTTCTCAAACAAGTATAAAAAAACAATCTAGATTCAAGAAAGTGCACTCGAGAAAATCATTCCTTCTAAGACTCATCGAAAATGTGCAATTTGTGGCTTTGAAAGCGGAAACCACGATAAGCGAAATCACTATCGAGTGCTAGGGATTCTGAGCCAAAAAAATAGGCGTCGGTTGTATTAATCATTCTGTTTTTTTTATTTTATGAAAATGAACATGTAATATGTCTTATTCCTCTTAATGTTATGCGATACTAGTATTGATATAATCTGTACTTCTAATATTGATAATCGCATTATTATAATTATAATAATACTTCTTTGCTTTTATAAATTCGATAATCACATTATTATTATACTTCACTAGTTTTATTAATAATAAAATCATTGCTTAATATATAAAATCATTACTAATAATCATTGCTTAATAAATATAGATATTAACTTATTTCTAAATATCAAACCCCATATGTATTATATAGACTTATTAATAATATTTGTTACGTAATATAATAATAATGCAAGAATATAGATTTTGGGGATGGTGAAGTTTTAATATAAAGATATATCCTTAGCTAAAATTAACAACTAGGCAGTGGTGGTGCTCGGGTGGTCGTATAGCGTGTGTTTGGAGTTTGAGGTTGCGAGTTCGAGTGCATTTAGCGACAAGTTGCTTGAATAAAATACCGGTAGTATGGTAGTGACAAAATTTATCTCTTCGTGGTTTTTTTTTCAATTTTTAATACCGGTAGTATGAGCATCATCTTAAGTAAGTAGTATAAACTGTTCTGGTATTAAAAAACAAATTAAATGTGTACTACTAAATTTGTTAAAAAAAATTATTTTATTCAAGCAACTTTTAACTGCTAAGCAGACTCGAACTTCATGACCTCAAACTCAAAACACGTCATATGACCACCCGAGCACCACAGGCCTAGTACATTAATTTAATTGAGGATATGTCTTTATATTAAAACTTCACCATCCCCCAAAATCTATATTCTTGCATTATTATTATATTCTGAAACAAATATTATTAATAAGTCTATATAATACATATGGGGTTTGATATTTAGAAATAAGTTAATATCTATATTTATTAAGCAATGATTATTAGTAATAATTTTATATATTAAGCAATGATTTTATTATTAAGAAATGATTTTATACATTTGATACATTTTTGATATATTTTTGATACATTTGTGATAATTGATACATTTTGATAATTGATATATTTTGATACATTTGATACATTTTGATATATTTTATATATTTTTGATATATTTGATACATTTGATACATTTTGATATATTTTTGATACATTTGATATCAAAATGTATCAAAAATAATATCAAAAATATATCAAAAAAATATATCAAAAATATCAAATGTATCAAATATATCAAAAATGTATCAAATGTATCAAAATGTATCAAATATATCAAAATATATCAAATGTATCAAAATGTATCAAATATATCAAAATGTATCAAATGTATCAAATATATCAAATGTATCAAAAATGTATCAAATATATCAAAATATATCAAATGTATCAAAAATATATCAAAAATGTATTAAATATATCAAAAATATCAAATGTATGGGATATATCAAAAATGTATCAAATGTATCAAAAATATATCAAATGTATCAAAATATATCAAAAATGTATCAAATATATCAAAATTGTATCAAATGTATCAAAAATGTATCAAATATATCAAAAATATATCAAATGTATCAAAATGTATGTATAAAAATATCAAATATATCAAAAATGTATCAAATGTATCAAATATATCAAAAATATATCAAATGTATCAAAAATGTATCAAATATATCAAAAATATATCAAATGTATCAAATATATCAAAAATATATCAAATATATATCAAATGTATCAAAAATGTATCAAATATATCAAAAATGTATCAAATATATCAAAAATGTATCAAAATGTATCAAATGTATCAAAATTGTATCAAAAAATGTATCAAAATGTATAAAATCATTTCTTAATAATAAAATCATTGCTTAATATATAAAATCATTACTAATAATCATTGCTTAATAAATATAGATATTAACTTATTTCTAAATATCAAACCCCCATATGTATTATATAGACTTATTAATAATATTTGTTTGGACAAGAAATCCCGAAGATTACTTTGGCCTCTCTGAGATATAGGCGTCGGTTGTATTAATCATTCTATGTTTTTTTTATTTTATGAAAATGAACATGTAATATATCTTATTCCTCTTAATGTTATGCGATACAGTATTGGTATATTACGTACTTCTAATATTGATAATCACATTATTATTATTATAATAATACTTCATTACTTTTATAAATTCGATAAGTAAATTAATTTCTGAAATGACTTGAAAAATTATCATCATTACTTATTAGACTAATTGAACTAGTTTTATTAATATAAAATCATTTCTTAATAATAAAATCATTGCTTAATATATAAAATCATTACTAATAATCATTGCTTAATAAATATAGATATTAACTTATTTCTAAATATCAAACCCCATATGTATTATATAGACTTATTAATAATATTTGTTTAGTAATATAATAATAATGCAAGAATATAGATTTTTGGGGATGGTGAAGTTTTAATATAAAGACATATCCTTGCATTTGAAATTAATGACTAGGGCAGTGGTGCTCGGGTGGTCATATAGCGTGTGTTTGGAGTTTGAGGTTGCGAGTTCGAGTGCATTTAGCGACAAGTTGCTTGAATAAAATAATTTTTTTTTTAACGATTGGCTAGTACACTTTTTTTTTTTACTGGTAGTAAGAGCTTGTCATTTGGTACATTTTTTTAACGGTAGTAAGAGCTTGTCCCGGTTAGTAAAATAATTTTTTTTTAACAGCCGGCTAGTACACTTTTTTTACTGGTAGTAAGAGCTTGTCATTTGGTACATTTTTTTTTTTTTAACAGCCGTAAGAGCTTGTCCCGGTTGGTATAATTTTTTTTTTTTTTTTTTTACAGCCGTAGGAGCTTGTCCCGGTTGGTATTTTTTTTTTTACAGCCGGAAGAGCTTGTATTTTTATAATTTTTTATTTGCTATTTTTATAAAAAATAAAGAATATAAAATATTTTATAACAAATAAAGAATATAAAATATTTGCTATTTTTATTTGCTATTTGTTATTAAAATATTTTATAACAAATAAAGAATATAAAATATTTTTATAAAAATAGCAAATAAAAAATTATAAAAATATATTTTTATAAAATAGGATATTATTTTTATTTGAATTATAATTCTTTATTTGTTATTAAATGAAAGAGTTATAAAAATAACAAATATTTTATTTGGAATAGCAAATAAAGAACTTGAGAGCTTGTGTGTAGTAAGAAGTTGTCTTAGGTTTGGATTTGTTTTTTTATTTTTTTTTTTTTTTGGTAGTAAGAGCTTGTCCGGTTGGAATTTTTTTTTTTTTTTTTTTTTTACTGGTAGTAAGAGCTTATGGCAATTTGGGAGTATTTTATAAAAAAGGCCTGACCCGATACAATTTGTCTTGGGTCGGGCATTATTTAATATTAAAAATTCATTTTATTTCAATAAAGCCCGACAACATGTTGACTATGGTGGGGTCCTCATTTTAAAATAAAAGCGGTACAAGTTGTGCTTGGCTTAGGATATTATGTTTCATCTCGACCATCAATTCATTTTATCAAGCGGTACAAAAAAGGGGTGTTTGTGAGTACTCGCGACAATAGGGTTCTTTATGGAAGGGCTCTATATATATATATATATATATATATATATATATATATATATATATATAAATTTGTTAGTTATAAATTTGTTTTATGTTTTTAACAAAGAGCAGATATGTATGGCTGAGATTATACTCATTTTCCCTCCTGACGTTGATCTCGATAATGAATGGCCGAGATTGAATTCATTTTCCCCCGTCTGTCACAACTCCGCAACAAGCTGTTGTGACAACAAAAGATGTTATTGCAGCACAACTAAAGACCAACATGCCCCTCATTCCTTCATCCCCTCATCCCCTCATTCCTTCATCCCCTCATCCCCTCATCCCCCCCCTCCCCACCCCACCTCACCTCACCCCACCCCACCCCAATCTTAATCCCTTACCTGTCTGTAGGTACAAGTTGTTGTCATCTATTACTTGTTTGTCAATACAAATTGTTGCACTAGCCAAGTAATATTACTAATATTGATACTAATAATATGAATAATAATATTAATTATTATTATTAATACAATATTAGACTTAATTTTAATATTTTTAATAATATTAGTAAGGGTCATAATCATGCATTCCTTGCCTTAAAGTCTGCCTAAAAGAGCTTCACGTCTGCTTAAATGTCGAACAGATTGTATTTTTTCATGCCGCAACAAGCTGTTGTGACAAATATTTTTCTCATGCCGCAACATGTTGTTGCGGTAGATGCCCCAATACCTCTCGCCGAGCTCTGCCACATGAGAGAGGCGGAAAGAGGGGTCAAGGGGTCTTATGACCCCCCCACCTCAAAATCTTCGATTTGTTATTGGCTTTCCTTTCATTTTTTTTTATGTATTTTTCTTTCTCTTTTGCTTTTTCTTGCTTTTACTTTATCATCAAAGTGGGGCAAAAATAGGTTGTAGCAATTCTTTCTGTAAACTAATTAAAAATAAAAAGCTAAAGAAATAAAACAATTTTTTTGAGATCCCATTATAGTGACCATAAGTGCACCATAATTCTATCCTATTATTAAATCTCCATCTCTCTCTTTTGGTTGCTGGAATTCTTTCTTTTAAGCTAATTAATCTCATGAACCACAATATAAGGTTTTGAATATATAATATTATAATTTATAATTTATCTATAAAAGTAGCTAATCAGTTGACTAAAAACTTCAAAATTTGATTAATAGTCCTATAGTTTGAGAAAAATTAATATATATATATATATATATATATATATATATATATATGTGTGTGTGTGTGTGTGTGTGTGTATGTGTGTGTGTATTTAAAGTCATTAAACTCACAACTCAAAGGTTGACAATTGTTGAAATAGGATGTTGTGAAATACTATAATTGGCAAAATGAATTTGAAAAAAATACTTAAAGCGTCAATAAATAATTTTTTTTACTGATGTATTTTGACTCACCTCTAAAAATGTTCTGGTTCCGCCACTGACCGCTAGAGGTTGTTGCCGCAATTACAGAAAGTTTGGGTGGGTCTTCGCACTTAGTTTTTTTTTTCTAACTTGCCACAACAACTTGTATAGGCAGGCAGTTGATCGACAAAATTGGTCCAAGCCCGCGGGCCGAACCGAGCTGCTCACCAAAAAACGGACTTTGGGCCTTATTTTTTCAGTCCACAAAAAATCGGGCTGTTTAGCCCGGCCCGTTTGGGCTAGACCCAAAAAAATGACAAAAAATGGTCATAAATCAACCAAGGCCCACGGACCGGTCCGTCAAAAACCAAACTTTGGGCTTAATATTTTTAACCCGTCAAAATTCAGGTCGTTTTGATCCGATTCGGACCGTTTGGACTGGCTCGGCCCGTTTGTCAGGTAGAGCAGGCATGTAATGAATAAGATGATAAAGGGCATGTTGGTATTTAGTACATGATGCATTACCAAATCACCGGATGTTAAAAATTCTTCACTTTTTGGTAGGCAATCTGTTACAAAACTAAATATGGCTTATGATTGAGCACACTAACAAACCCCATTACTACCTTACATGTCAGTTGTCACTCTTCTATATATATACAGATAGATACTAGCTAGTGCATATATATATATATATATATGTGTGTGTGTGTGTCTATATCTGGAGATAAATTGTACGCAGTTGACACAATATTTAGAATTTTAATTATCAGCCTTTTCATTTCACCATTTTAATTATTATGTAATTTTATAACTACATACAAAATCATTAACTACATGCTTCCATGAATTAAAACTATGAATTAACAAAAGAGACAAGAAGAAATTAACAGCCCATAAATTAATTTATTGTTCTTATAATTAAAACATAATAAATTTGACATACGTTAATAATAATAATACAAAAAAACCCCAATAATAATCAAAGCCCATTTCATGTAGCTAGCTAGCTAGGTAATCACTTCATTCAAGGCATGAATTGCTCATCTTGGCTCTCCTGGAACTCCTCTTGCTTCTGATTATACCCTTCCATAGAGTTGATAAAATCATATGACTTCTCATTATTCCCATATTGCCCCCTGTTATTATAGTAGTCACTCCTTGACCCCAAAGAATTCCCATTGTTCCCATAATACCCCAGCTTATTGTTGTAGTTTGACTCAAACCCTCTTGAATTCTCATTTGCATTAAGATTGTAATTATCACTATTGAGGTCATAATAGTACCTTCCATTATCCAAGAACCTTGTGTCACTCATGCCTGGCTTATCATAGTTGTACATGTTGCCATAATTAGTAGCACTGAATTTTGATGCACCCGTGCCTTGTTGCCTGCTCTTGTACATATTTCCGCCATTATAGTAATTGTTGTTGTTGCTGCTGCTTGTGATGGGGCTGGTGTATGCTTTTTCCATGAACCTTGTGTCACTCATTCCTTGCGGATCAGCATCATTGTTGTAATATTGCCTATTTTCTTTGTTGGTATTGGAATTAGGGTAGTTGCTTTCGGTTTTGTAGGAAAGGTTTCCGGTGGTGGTGGCCGGAGGTAGATTCCCGGACTCGTGGCCGTAGCCGGTGTTTTGTTGGTTTTGTGGGATGAAATTTGGATCTTGTTCATGTTTGTTCAAAGGGACTTGTTGTTTGTTTGGGAGAAGTTGATCAGTACTAGTCTCTTTAGCATTGTTGTTTGTGGAGATTTTACTAAAGAACCGACCGTCTCTTGCATGAACACCAAGGAAGGATAAGAGGAGGATGAGGAGGAGGAGGAGGATAGGAAAATAGGTGATGGAGGAGAAAGCCATGAATGGATGGAGAAAAGGCTAGGAAAATGGATTTTTTGGGGAAATATTGTCATGGTGTTATCTTTATATAGAAAGAAGGGTGCCTGAAAATGTGTGTATTTTATTACTCTATTCATTTTAAAATTAAAGATAAATTTGTAAATCCACGACTGTTTAAATGAAAAAAATAATAATAAAATGCATTGACTAAAAATTTAATAATAATATAATATATATATATATACAGAACCGATCAGGTGAGGACTTTTTTACTTTGTTAAAATGCGGACTTTTTTTTTTTTTTTTTTTTTAAAACAACTAAAAAAAAATATTTAATATTTTATGAATCGATATTTTTCCATAATATAATGTTTTTATGCGTGATTTGAATACTTATACCAAAAATGGTGGTACAAATGCATGGCATCGCATGCACTGCTTTTGTTATAATGATCCAAATCACATCCAAAACATTGTATTATGAAAAATTTCGATTCCATAAAATATTAAACTTTTTTTTAGTTATTTAAAAAAAAACCAAAAAAACAATCCGCATTTTAACATAGTAAAGTGGAGTCCTTACGATCGACCTATATATATATATATATATATATATATATATATATATATATATATATATATATATAAGACCCCAAATAATTAATAAATGAAATTTAATTTCCTCTATTTATTATTTTGAAATAGTAAGGGTTGATGTGATTAATGTGGATAGTTATGGGTAAAAATACGCAAATATTTCAAAATAAGCAAGTGGTTATAAAATATTCATTGTTGTTCGGGGAATATTCGTTTGGTCGTGGAATATTAAATCTTGTCGAGGAATATTAAGATGCACACAAGCTAGCCCATATGTGGGCCCCATAACCAAAGCGATTGGAGGAAGAAAGCGACAAATATAAGTTGTTTAAAAATAATTGGCGTAGTTATTACTGGTTTACCTTTGTTGGAATACCCGTTGGTTTAAAACACACTAATACGCGTTGTTCTTGACAAGAAGCACTTGCAGTATTGCACCAATTATTGATTCTTACGTAAGAAGGCATTCCTCAATAATTATTCTGATAATTATCGCTTCGAGATTTTATTTTATTGATTCAATAATTCTTTGCATTGATATTTTATATTACCGTTGTTTCAATAATTGTCATTACACAAGTTTTTTTATTATCGAAGCAATAATTCATATTATCCGAATAATATTATTAGATAACATTATTGACAATGTCTAGAAAGTTACGTCTAAGGAGAGGTTTGGTCACCTAATCAATTGCTACCAAGAAGGAGAAATTCTTATTAAGCCCCTTTCCAGGAATTGCACTTTGGTTGTCAATATTGTGATTACGTAATATTATTTGTGAATAATTAATTATTGATTCATATGATGAGGAAAATATTAATTTTATGTGGATATAGATAGAGAAAATTTTTAATGTGACAATTGTTGAAAATTGAAATTTTATCTTTTACGATAAAATAATTCATTTAAATATATATATTATTATATTTTAATAATATAATAATGGTGATATTTTTACAAAGAATGTGGGATATATGAGTATACAAGGAGGAAGATTATTTTTGTTGCAATAAATGTTTAAAACATGTTAAACATGTCGGTGAACCCCATTTATTGATTTGAAATTTGATTATAGCCTCTAAAATCGCTTCTGCTTGTGGATTTCAAGTCAATTTCGCTTGGAATTTGGAAAAACTTTTTTTGCAAAGTTGTAGAGAATTGAATTTCCTATAAAAACTCATGAGATTCGAATTTTCTGATAAAAGGGCTATTTATTATGAATTATTGAAGTTCCGGAGTTCCGAAATAATTGATTTTTGGAAGTTTTAAATATTTATATTAACAAAAACGTTTTTTACATTTGTAAGCCTCATTAATCACATGTTAAGTTACTGAAATCAGAAGTCTAAGTGGGCGTATGGAAAATTTTAATATATATTAATATTATATTAAATTTTCTGCTTTGGTGTTCTAAGCATTTTCCTATAAATAGGGTGCTTAGGTTAGAATTGAAAATCACACCAGAAACTGAAGTTTTCTCTCTCTATATTATCGAAAGCGTATTCTTGTGAGTATTTTGAGTATATTTTGAGTATTGCTATACGGTAAAAGTTCAAGTTATAGCTTTATATCCAAAGATTCCAGCTAGTAAGATTTGTCTTCCGAGGTAAGGGATATTATTTTTTTTCGTAATGATATTATTTCTTCAATATTATTATCTTTGAAATATTGATCCAAGTTTTATCAAATTTGGAACTTTTTGGTGTCGAGAGTTACTATTCACGATATCTAAGACTATTCACGTATCTACAAGACTATTCACGATACTGAGATTATTCACGAATCTCAAGACTATTCATCGAAAAATGAAAATTTTTCTTTTCGTCAAAATATCTATTGTAGATACTAGCTTTGATTGTATCCATATTTTGATCATTCTTGATTTTTACACCACTATGATTATTTTTGAGGTATTTTGGACGTGGATAAAACAATCTGAATCCTTAATCCTTAATCCTTGTTATTTTGATTCTTTGGATTCGTTTCTTAAAAAAATATTTTCATCATCCTCGGTCTTAAATGATGATATTATGGAATATCTTTGGCACAGTAGTGCAAAGATGAATGATTTCGATGAATATCTTTGGGCCGTAGTGCAAAGAAAGATGAGCAGTGTTTAGATGAACATGATTAAATTGGTGAATGTCCTTGGCTTTGTAGTGCAAGGATTAATATATGATTCAGATATATATTGATTGATGTTCTGAGGATAAAAATATTGATGATGGACCGTTAAATTCATAGATATTAGTAGATTTCATCCTCTACGTAACTCTTTTATGAATTAATATTTTTCACGCTGAGTATTGATTTAAAACTTGTTATCTATTGTATTCTATTAGATTTTTTCCCTGTTGAAGACTAATGATAATTTGTTCGTGTTATCTTAGTCATAATATTCTTTCTTTGGGCTAGTTGATTTCACCCTTTTCCTTTTGTTCCATTTTTCTTCTCGGGAGGTGAGAATATAGCGAAGACTGAGCTCTGGGTATGGAATGAAGGTTCTAGGGAGAGTTGTTTAGTAGTCCTCACCATTTTTGTAAAATAATGTATCAATAATTATGATGAGGATTTATTTATATGTGAATATTGTCTAGATGGCAATATCTGTATTTAAACTCACAGTTTTACTGTTGTAATAATAAAGTTGTAGTTGTTTCTGTACAGTGTATTTGGCAACTCAGAATGGGTTGGATGGAATGGACCTATTTTGGGGACGTCACACACACAATATATATATATATATATATATATATATATACGGGGAGGATCTCCAACGGACCAATCTTTAGCGACGGATTGTCCGTTATAGTCTTTTTACATGTTATGGGCTTTAGCGACGGTTTGTCTCGTCGCTAAAGACTAATCAGTTAATCTGAACCAAGTCAGATTGAGATCCTCCGTGATATATATATATATATATATATATATATATATATATATATATATAGTATTTGGGAGACAGAAAGAGAACTGATGGGTGGTGAATATGGTAATAGTACTATATTTTTTGGCTTTAATAAAAGAGCCCTTTTTCTTTTCTAGGGGTGTATGTTTAATTATATTCATGTCTTTTTCATATATAATTAATTCTTTCTTTTTTGGTACAAATGACATAATTTGATTTATATATATATATATATATATATATATATATATATATATATCTACCACTCTTAGAAAAGTTGAATTAATAATTGAGGCAGCTACTAAAGGAAATCACATAGCTTTACCATCCAAAGTTCCTAAAAGCATCAAGGAATCCCAAGCTAGCCAACTCAACTCTAGGTAAAATAGTCTCTAATCACATAATTAAGAGCTTTAGATCAAAATTATTAACAAAATATCGTTTTAAATTGGAAAATGTGTGTAAATCACATGTAGTATTTTGCATTTTACCCTATTGCTAGATGCAAAATTTGAGGGCTGTGATGTCATTTAATATAGTAGAGGGGGAGCAATAAAATAAAAATGCACGAGCAAAGCAAAGCACTATATATAATGAAAAGAAAACAATATCTGAATATATAATCTATTCCTCCCTCCCTCCCTCCCTCCCTCCCTCCCTCCCTCATTGTCAATGTTATTTCTTATGGAATCATATCTTCACTTTCCCATGCTTAAAGGCTTGCCACTTAATTACGATTCGTGTTTAGCAAGAGAAACAGGGGCAAACACACACTCATCTTAAATTTCGCCCACTGATAATGCATTTAATTATGAAGTCATTTTATACTCTTTTTCAAAGAATAAAATTGACAAATTTAAAAGAAATAAAAATAATACATCTCATTCCACTGTTTTTGAACAAATATATATATATATATATATATATATATATATATATATATATATCAGTCCACACCAACTAATTGTTGTAGAGTAACCTTTTTTGATCTATTAAAATTTTGGCCGGATAAAAATAAAAAATAAAAAAAATTCAAAAAACGAGTTACTGTGGATGTAACCCCTGTATATATATATATATATATATATATATATATATATATTGACTGCACAGAACAAGAATCCAGGCAAAATTGAAGATTGCAAACAAAAAGGTGAATTTACAAATTACAATGGACAAATGAGAAATAAAATTGTCATAACTCATGAGATGAAAATGGGTTCCAAAACAGAAGACAAAGCAACAACATATTTGGGACCAAAACTGGAATCAAAGGGTTAACATCAGTCCCCCTCCTTTTCATACTCAACCTCTTTCTCACATACTCTCTCTTCTGTTCATCACCCCATTGTGCTTCTTCCACTCCCTTGGCAAGTATCAGTGGAGGGGGATGTTGGAATGGGCATTTGGATCTCCAAGATGTTTCTGGGAGCCCAAATCTTGAGGCCCTTTTGAGGAAGAGAGAAAGCCCATCTTAGTTGAGGAGAGAGAAAGCCCATCTTAGTTGCAGGGGAGGAAAAGTGGTGGTGGATTGGGGGCAGAGGATTGGTGGGTAATCCCAATTGAGGTAGCAGGGGATTTGTGTGGAGATAAATAATTGAGAGTGGAGGGATGGTGTGGTGGTTGGGTGGGTGAGTATGTGGGTTAGGGCTTGGAGTCTTTGTTCTCTCTTGTGTTTCCATTAATTCTTCATCTTTTATTGTCTTGTGTTTTCCATTAGGTTCTTCATCTTTTGAGATGATGTATTACAGTATATGTGGGTGGGTGGGTGGTTGGTTTGACAGCTCAACAATTTTACAATTCAAAGGATGACATGATGGTTAAATTTGCATGTACCGTAATAAAAAGGGGACTGTAGAGGGTCATTTTGGGAAAAAAAATTTATTTTAAAAAGTTTATTATTTATTCTTGGACAGCTAAAATTTATTTTTTTTACAATACATTTTTTTACTATTACAAATTTTACGTGATGAGATTAAATTAAATGCATAAATACTTCTTTAATGTATGTGCCAACAAAAATAAATATTTTAGCAACGGACTCCTATTTTACGTTTCTTCTTGGCTAAATCCATGTCGGCCGCAAAGTGAAACTGCCATTCTTGTCCACAGCTTTTTATACTAATATAACGTTTTATACGAGAGCTCCTTTAAAATTACAAAATAAGTAATAAAATGTAGAAGTTTACTTTATTTATTTATTTTCAACCAAGGAGTTAAAATTTGTTGGGCGCGGGAGAAATCTGGAGAGTTCTACAGCCTTCTCTGGGTTTCCAGACAAATTTTTGTCTCTCTCCTTCTTCCCTTCTACTCTCACACATACTAATACTCTAATAACAAACCCAATTCGACCCCAAAGAACAAAACCACATAGGCATATTCATAATATTGAGTTTTAGCAGTTAGACATATAGACAGAGTATCAAGAAGAAGAAGAAGATGGGTGTGGATTACTACAAGATATTACAGGTTGATAATAATGCAACAGATGATGATTTGAAGAAAGCTTATAGAAAACTTGCCATGAAATGGCACCCAGATAAGAATCCCACCAACAAGAAAGAAGCTGAAGCCAAATTCAAACAGATCTCTGAAGCATATGAGGTATACTTATCATCATCTACTCTCATACTTTAATTCTCTATTTCATTACTCTCCCTGTGTTTTTGTGCCAAATCTTGTGAATCGCATCACAATTCAATCTTGTTTTATGTTTTTTTGTATCGCATCTCATTTATATATTCTTGCTGTCATAGATATATGTACTCTTTAGCTTTATCAAATATTTTTATTTAAATTTGTTTGGGTCTCTTTCATAATCATCCCTAAGACACCCATATCACAAGATTTTACCTTTAAAATGCGTTTGTGTGTGTGATTTATTGATCTTAGTGCTGCATAAATAGAGTTTTGATTTTAAAATGGGGTTTTTGTAGAATTCACATTATGTTGCTGTATTTTTTGTATCTCCCCAATTTGCTACTATCAAATGTCAGGTTCAATTTGTTTCTGTGTGAGTGAAGATAGAGTGATTGATTAATATTTGGTCTATATGAATTTTGAGCAACTTAGACATTAATTTGTTGATTTGATTTTCAGGTTCTAAGCGATTCTCAAAAGAGAGCAGTGTATGATCAGTATGGTGAAGAAGGGCTAAAAGGCCAAGTGCCACCACCAGATGCTGGAGGACCTGGTGGGGCAACATTTTTCCATACAGGGGATGGACCAAATGTGTTTAGATTCAATCCTAGAAATGCTAATGACATTTTTACTGAGTTTTTTGGATCATCAAGTCCATTCGGAGGTATGGGAGGGGGTGGTGGTGGTGGTGGCAGTGGCGGCCGTACTTCAATGTTTTCAAGTGGATTATTTGGGGATGATATGTTTAGTCCATTTGGGGAGAGACCAATGAGCTCAGCACCTCGGAAGGCTCCTCCAATTGACAATACGTTGCCTTGTAGCCTGGAGGAACTTTACAAGGGAACTACAAAAAAGATGAAGATCTCGAGGGAAATAGCTGATGCAAGTGGGTAAGTGTGTCATTCTTGTTCAGTTTTTGTATCGACTCTATTTCTTTGATAAAAGTTCTGTTTGTATGTTAGTATTTCCATCCTAATTGAAATTGCACAAAGATATTCAATAGTTCAAATAAAAGATTGTCAGATTGTATGGTCATGAAAATTGTTTTATTGAAGGTGGAAGGATTACTTAAAAATAACTAATTAAAGCTTATATGATCATCAAAATTGTTTACAAATTGTCTCTGTTGTCCAAGTGGTATCTCATCTTTTTGACACTAAAAGAAAATTAAGCTTTATTGATGAGAGCAAGTCCGGGAAGAAATGCAGGCAAATTGTAGAACTTTGAATTATATGGTTGCTAAGTTAACATGAGAACAAATAAATGTATGGTCGCTATAAGTTTGAGCAACCTGTTGGGAATGAGAATGAACATCTCATTCTCTAATTGTATCCACTTGTACTGCCTGCTGGGTTCATTCTTTTTCATTACATTCTGCATAACAAAAATCGTGTGAGAACTTTGGTTTACATTCATTTGATTTTTCGGAGACTGTAATACATTTGAACCGATGCATCAAGAATTTTAAGTCTATCAGGCACACTAGAAAATCAACCATTTTCTGACGTAACAATCCTTCATGTTGTACAGGAAGACCATGCCAGTAGAGGAGATCCTGACAATTAGCATCAAGCCCGGCTGGAAAAAGGGTACAAAAATCACATTCCCGGAGAAAGGCAATGAGCAACCAAACGTTATTCCAGCGGATATAGTCTTTATAATCGATGAGAAACCGCATAGTGTTTTTACAAGGGATGGTAATGATCTAATTGTCGCAATGAAAATATCACTTGCTGAAGCATTAACGGGCTACACGGTTAATATCACAACATTAGATGGGAGAAAACTGTCAATCCCCATCAACAATGTGATTCATCCATCTTATGAAGAGGTTGTTCCGAGGGAAGGGATGCCTATACCAAAAGACCCTTCAAAGAAGGGAAATCTGCGGATTAAGTTCAACATCAAGTTCCCAACGAGATTAACGGCTGAACAGAAGTCTGGGATTAAGAGGCTACTTGCTCCATGAGTTGGGTGTTTGAGCTGAACATAAGTTCAGTATTCTGGTTATTGTATACACATTTTTGTTTCTTCTCTTTTCTTTTTTTTTTCTTTGAAGGTGGCTACAATCTGCATTTGTTTAATGTGTGATAGATCAGTATGCTTGTAATTTATTTGAATTATGTAACAAAATCAGTTTAGTTGAGAAAGAATGTAAATGAATAAACAGAATGTTAATGAATAAACAGCTTTTTTGATTACTAGATTTTTATGCTTATCAAGTATTTAACAAATGACTTGTCAGATATGTGGCATGTTCTAAATCTGTATCACCCATTTTATCAACCCACAAAACAGAATTTGTTCTGAAATGACCCATGTGAGAGGAAATGCTGCTGCTGAATCACCCATTTTACAACATGATGTGGGTTGATAAACAGAATCAGAATAACTTTTCAAGAGAAAGTCAAACCTAAGGTTTGAGAGAGGATACAAAAGTAAAATCAAAATTAAATGCTGCAAGGTAAAGCCCCGTCATACATAAACATATAGTAAATTGCAGTCCTAAGATGCACATTACTCTGTTCATTCTTATCAATACTGCCGCTGCTGTGTCTATTACTAATTTACTATGAATGAAAATAAAATTCAAAAAAAGCAGCCTGAGGAGATACATTACTCTGTTCATTCGATTATACTGCCGCTGCTGTGTCTAGAAATTTACTAGCTGAATGAAAATAAAATTCAAAAAGCAGCCTGAGGAGCCTATGTATCCTTCAAATTTTACCTTTCATTTTGGTTTACACCATTTATACTTCAATCACTATAATCTCCGGAGGTGTCCAAGCTTTCATCACTGCTTCCAACGGGGCCATCATTCATATTTACATCTTCCTCCAAATTGTCGTGATTCTCAGAACCATTAATGTCTTGAATGTCTGCATCCTCGTCACTCATTTCCATCATATCCCACGTACTTCTGTTAGAAGCCACTGTGAAACTGGGCTCCCGTCTCTGGTCTTCGTATCTGGTTGCATCAGCACCACCGTTATCAGAATCACTTTCTGCACTACTGTTACTATTATCAGTGTCCTCGTCTTGCATCTTTCCAATTTCTTCACCGACCCATTCCCCAACCGAGTTTCTTGGTGATTCCCTGATGCCAAGGTGGTCATCGTAATGACCCAGCAGCATCTCTTCAACAGCCTTATTCTCTCTTCTCCTTCTCCTCCTTACAGTTCCAGGTCCATGACCATGTCCTTGCGTTCTCTCTCCCTGCTGCATAAAAACTCGAGTCGGTGTCTTCTTGACCTTATTACTTTGCATGGCAGATTTCGATCTGGAACCATTATTTTTTTTGTACGACCTTCCACTAGGGCGAGCACCACGATGATTACGCATCACTCGCCTACACCTAGAACTACCACGTATGGTACCCAAGCCAACCAACTCCCCTGATTTTGCAAGTTCATCTTCGGGTAATTCTGTTGGATCAACCTTTCGGACATCCTTCACATATCTGTACCTTGAAGAAAGTTTCTGTGGATCAAATAACCAAGTTAGCAATAAATTTCTTCCATGAAAACAAGAAAAGAGGTTGGAGATAATATCAATTCAGCAGAGGTAAAATCTCTGATCGTGAAATCACTATATTTTCTTAAAGTATATATACAAGTTTGTACTGCTAGCCAACCACATGCTCTAGGTTGTAATATTAAAGTATGCATTATGCAATGGAGTTGCCTCACATATCCCCACACTTGATGCAAACCTCACCCTTGCCGATACAACACAAAACCCTGAGAGTAAAATCCTTTTTCCCTTTCTCCCTTCTCTTTAATTTATTAATGAAAAAGATATTAGTTTCAATCATTACATAAGGTAGAAGGAAGAACTCAACTGTGAAATTTTCAACTTCTGTCGCATTATGAGTCTTAGATTTCTGATTTGGAGTGTGGAAAATGGAGGAATCAAGCTCCAAAAGCCGCAGAGCCAAAGCAGAAGTAGTTTGGGGTATCCAAGGAAGTTGGGGAACTGGTCCATCAGACTCGGTGACAGCCTTTTCTGAAAAAGCATAGGAGCCAAGCAATTCTGTGGTCGTTTCAAAGTCTGATGATAAAAAATCTCGCTTTATAACACCCTCCAACTGAGTCAGAATCTGCAGGAGAATTTGTTTAATATTATGAATTCTTTAACTTGATATGAACAAATAGTGAGCATTACTATCACAGTTATCATACGGAAGACCTAATACAATTATGATGTTAATAAATACTGATCCTAGCATTTTATGCCTTGCCTTATATGAATTGTAAACACCACATAATATGACCCTGAAGTTATATATATCAGAATAAAAGAGAGAGAACCAATTAAATGCCCTTAGTCACAGTCAGATGCCAATTTAACTTGTTATCTATTTTTTAAATATTAAATCAGTCGTAATTGTTCTAATAGAAAAACACATCTCACAGTCGACTATGGTCTATGCTAACTGAAAAGTAGGGACCCACAGATTGTTCATAACCTTGTTAATAACCTGCACAATTTGCAAGTTGACTGAGCAATTTCAGAAGAAAATTAAAAAATAGATAGAAAGCCTGCATCAATTTTTTTACTGACTAATATTTGCAGGGATGACCAATCTTTCTACAAAGCACAACTAACAAGTGACTTTAACAATCATGCATTATACACTCTTGAATCTAGAGAAATGGACTTGACGCCTATTTATAGCGTCTTATTGGCGTCTTATTTTTTTCATTTTTCAATATTTTTTTTTATTTCATAAGTCAAATCGAATCAAATCCCTTTATCCCAGACATCCCTTTTAAAAGAGAGTCTAGTCAAACTGCCTATTTAATGTCTTCTATTGGTATTAACAGGATCCAGTCAATAAAGCACCCAAAGGAATTAATCACATCCATCCAAGTCATTTCCTCTCTTCTTCTCCCCTTTTTTTTGACAAGTCAAATCCATCAAAACATTTTATCCCACACATTCCCTTCTATAATCCATTAGACATCAATCAGTTGATTCCCGTAAATGACCAATGTCTCTTGCTCACAAAAATGAGAAGCTAGCAACTGCAATTCTCTCATCTCATGAGAGAACCAACGGTAAATATTGACAGTGCCAGTCCCTAATGTCTGCCACAAACACTTCTGCAGAGCTACCAGAAAATTTCTCAGGGCATCGAAAAAAGCTACCCAAAGAGTAACATTAACATACAAGACGCTGCATAACATGCAGAGTATCTCACTAAGGAAATAAAGCATGGAATAAGAACAGATGCTGAATCAAGTACAAAAACTCCACAAACCAACCCCCCTCCCCCAAAAGATAAAAACCTATAATAATAAAATGAGGATACATAAATTAACCTGTAGCAAATCCCCAATAGAAGATGAACTCTGCAACTTTAGACCCCAACTCCTCCTACTGGCTCCCGTCCAAAAAGATTGAAAAGCCTCGGAAGGAACAGAAACCTGTCAATAACAAATTTTACAATCTATCATATAAAAATGACACAACCAACAAATAATTACAACAAAAAGGCAATCAAGTTAAACAATATTTAGGACGCATGTAGCTACTCCAGATAGAAGTGTTTTTTAATGCGATTTTATCATCACCTCGAGGAAAGCCAAGAGAGCCTTGATCAATCTGATTCGAAAAGGGAAAGAATCTGAAACAGTTAAATTCTTGGAGTTGACTTTCTTCTTCTCTTCACATTGGATCACATATTCTAAGTAATTTAACCTGTTACCAAAGGTACTGAATGTCCTGTGGCAAGAAGGGCATTTGTTCTCTTCAAAAATAAATGAGTCACGACAGTAATCACAAATCCCCAACAGGGGTGCGAAGCCTTTTCTTCCATTTGTCATGGCACATAAGGTTGATGAATCGAAGCACTGCTTCCACATCCACGCCTGTAATGCTTGATATCTCTTGAATGCATTTATTTTTTCAGTTTCATTCTTCCCAAGCTCAATTCTAAAAGATGAAGATGGCTCCCCAATATCTGAATTTGAACCAAACAATGCAATGCTAGGACTTTCGCTGCCAACTACGCAACCAGGACTAGTGCCCAGTTCAGTAGCTTCATTTTTAACTCTGGTTCCAGTTTCACAAACAATATCAAAATACTGCGAGTTCCTTCTTACATTCTCCTTGAAATAAGTCTCAGATTGTTCCAACATTATGTGCAAATGGGATTCCCTAAGTCCTCGTGTATCTAAAGATATCAAAAGAGCATCAAATGCCTACATGTAAAACAAATTGAATGAGTAGAGGCAGCTTATGGTTGCAAGATACACAGACATACAATGTCATTCAAATAGGTCTAAATGGCATGCCAGGGAAAAAATTATCAGCATATTACATTTGAAATTGTAAAATTACGTCAGGAACTGTTAATAAAAAATTAACAAAGAAAAAAAAGCAAAACAAAAAACAAAAATAGAATCTGCTTCAATGTAGCAAGATCCAATTCTGAAACCATCCTGCAATACAAAATTTTCTCCAGGATAACATGTCAGAATATTTTACATTTAACATTCACAAAAATAAGAATTGGAGTTTACATGTACACGAAATTCATTAAAAGATAACCTTAACATGTATCCTACAACGGAGCATAAGGTAATCCTATCACCCTTACCTCTAGGACCTATTTCTCTCCAGTAAAGAGTGATCGAGAGAAATTTGGCCTCCAAAGGAATGAGTGGAATGCTAATCCATGTCCTTCTTCTGTTACTATTTCTATCCCTTGGAAGTCATCTCTCAGGATTATATCACCTTCTACTCATTTGTTTAAAAGTTAGAATGGAGGCTAGTTTGTTTCTCGGAAAATAGGTTCATCAAATTTTCTAAGCTTTGGGCTTCATAAAACACTTGGACAATGTAAAGGGAGCAAATTATAACAATGCAAAATGTATCAACGCAAAATTTCAAAAAGGGTTGAGGAAATAAGATAGCAAAGGCTATTGGGGTACTTTATCCCTTACGGAGGCCAAAGGTTAATAAAAAAAAAGTATTACGGTTGGTTGAGACTTGCATAGTAGGGTTTGAGAAACCAGAAACGGCAGTTCGGTGTTTGTTCATCGGCTATTAATGTGCTAAACAGAAAAAATTGTACAGTAACTTGACACTTTCTGTAACTTTTGGCTGTCTAGTCAAAGTACACATCATAAGATAGAAAAAAGTTGTTTAAAAGGTGTGATAGAGGTATAAAGGTGTGGGCAGTCTCACCAGTTAGTTTATGAAACATACAACAGGTTATTCTACCCCAAACCCAGGGTGCTTTTTTAAGTTCTGCATTCTCCTTTATCCATAATTTCTATCTAAACAACAAGCATATAAAAAAAGTGTAAAGAACCACGAGGTGCGGAGAGCACAAAAAAAAGTTTTCTAAATTAATTCAGTACCTCTGCGGAATCAATAAGCCTCCAATAACCATCACGTAATTCAACAAAGATCCTTCCAGAACCTGGATCATGTCTAGAAGCAGATGCAACAAACTGCCAGTAACGATTACGTCTTCGGTCTTGACCTAGAGGCAAGGATTTGTACACATGCATTTCTTCTGCTCTCTGGCCAATGAATGATTTCAGCTGCAACCGTGACCTTTCTGATTTAGATCCATCATGCTTAATTGGGAGACTAATCTGAGTTATGGAGGTATCCTGTACTACCAAACTCCTTTCAGAAGACATACTGCTAAAATGGTTATGGTCCTTCTGGACATTGTCTGGGTCGACAGAAGGTTCTTCATTAGCTGCAGTATTGAGAGTGACCTCATTATTTCTGTTTTCAACAACTCTCAACGGGCTCTGACTTCCATCCGCTGCAGCAGTCAAAGAAGAATTATGAAATTTCATTGAACTCTCTTCTTTCATGCGTCTTTTACCTAGTTGTGCCTCTGTCCACATATGCTTTTTAAGAGCATTTGCTGCATCCAGACGATCCTGCAATTCTATAAAGATCAGACAAAATAAAAACCAACAAGTTTTACATTTATTATTCTACAATTAATTATTATTACATAAACTACTCTGCGGAGAGTTCACCTCAAGAACTGCACGAATAATGTTTCCTTCATTTACCACACCAATTAAGGCAACAAGGGCATTGAGACGCTCCTCAACACAGAGATCACAATATTCCCCTTCAGTAAGTCCCTGAACCCATGCTTCCCCAGACTTGCTTTCATCAATCTCTGTAAATCCTTGGCCAGAGGCACTTTCAGTGGCATCTTTACCAGTTATACATACTTGATTAATGGAATGACCTGAAACATTGCATTATTAGGACCTCAAACGATATATATATATATATAAACTTAACATAATCCATAGTCAATGTTTAAACTTAACATAATCTCAACAAATCTCATTCGAGGATCGAACGGTGTAATGGAACCCCAATCCGCACTTTAATATGGGGAATCCCACAATTTAGTTTTGCGGACGTAGGCCAACTATGTCAATGTACAAAAATACCCTCTTTTTAAAAGTAATCATCGTCCGCATAATTAAACTGCGGATTAGAGAGTTTTTTTTTTACGTCAAATTGGCCAAGATTATTCTTTCTCTGTATACTACTTTTTATTCTTTCTCCATTTCCAACAAAGTAGTATGCTCTTGCTCTTGGGATACTAATTAATCTTTGCATAATGGCTGTGATAAATTTGTTACTTCATCCAGACAAAAGTTCAGTAAATTAAGAAAAATGGGCAATATGCGTAGACTAATAATGGAGATTTGCCGACCACTTTGTTGGAAACAGAGAAAGAAGGATTCCAACCAATTTGATGTAAAAATAAATAAAATTTCTCCAATCCACAGTTTAATTGTGCAGACGAGGATTACTTTTAAAAAGAGAATAATTACTTTGTTGGAAACAGAGAAAGAAGGATTCCGGCCAATTTGACATAATAAAAAAATCTCTCCAATCTGCATTTTAATTGTGCGGATGAGGATTACGTTTAAAAAGAGAGTATTTTTGCATATTGACATGCCTCCGTCTGCAAAACTAAACTGCGGACTCCCTCATATTAAAGTTCCATTATACCATTCGATCCGTGAATTGACGGTTGAGATACGTTGGCTATGAATCAATCTCCATATATATATATATATATGTATGTATATAGATATAGGTAAATGATCAAAAACGTTAGTTCTAGGTACTGTTTCAACTAACTGTTATCCAGCCGTCCAAAATTAAAGTGAATGCCTGAGATAAGGGCCTAGCCGCTACTCCCTCTAGTGGTCAGCCAAATTCTTTTATGTTGGCCGCTACTCCCTCTAGCGGCCACCGACCGCTAGAGGGAGTAGCGGCCAATATAAAAGAATTTGGCTTAATTACTGATTATCCTAATTACTTATTATCCTTATACATACTACTTATTAATTAGTAAAATAAAATAATAAAAAATTATAAGGATAAACAGTAATTATCCTTATACTTATTAATAAAATAAGTATGTATAAATTATCGTCTTATGATTCTTAATTATAATGAAAAATAGTGATTGAGTTTATATTATATTCACTCTAATAAGGATAATTATTTGAGTAAGAATATAATATAAATTCAATCACTATTTTCTATTTATAATTAAAAATCATAAGACGATAATCAAGAATTATCCTTATAAATACTTATTTTTTTAATAATAAGGATAAGTATAAGGATAATTACCGATTATCCTTATAATTTTTTATTATTTTATTTTACTTGATTAATAAGTAGTATGTATAAGGATAATCAAGAATTAGGATAATTAATAATTAAGCCAAAATTTTTATGTTGGTCGCTACTCTCTCTAGCTGCCAACATAAAAAAATTCATCGGCCCGCTAGAGGAGTAGCGGTTGGGCCCTCATCTCGACCATTCACTCTAATTTTGACTACCGGATACATGCTTAGTTGAAATAAAGGCCTCGTAACTAACGTTTTCCAATTTCCATGGATCATTTCCCATAGAAATATATATATATATATATATATATATATATATATATAATACCTTGCAAGGGAGAAATGAAACTTACCAGCAGTGTCAAGGTCATTTTTCAGATTTAAAGTCGCATCATCACGAGAAATATCATTTGCATTTCCTGACAAAATGCCAAGTTCAATGTAATGATCACTGGTATTGTTTACATTGGATGGAGTAACTAACTCGTCAATTTCAAGACCCTCAGCAATATCAGATTCAGAGTTATCATCTTTTTCAGCGTCGTCAACAGTTTCCTCTGCTAAAAACCCATTTCCATATTTCTGTATCTTTTCCCTGGCTGCTGCAAGTATTACCTCAGCATTAGCAGGATCCTTTCTAAAAGCAGGCCGTACACAGTATGTTGAAGGAGCTATTCTTTCAAAAAGAATCGGATCCCTTGATAAAGCAACAGAAACAGATGCATCTGGTGTCTTGCTTTTTGATAGGTCGCGCAGTCCAAATTTCTGAATCTTGTCTGCAATTTCTAAAACTGTTTGGCCCTTACTACCCTCGAGACAAAGAACATGATAAGCAGCAAATTTGACTGTTCCAGGAGTTAACCGATGCCTAGATCTTTGCTGGAGAGAAATTTTTTTTGCTTGCATTACAGCAACTGCATTTTCTACTGCTGAGCCATTACGTAGCATGGAAACTTTATCTTCACAACCTTTAACCTGCACAAACAGATGAAAATGTTCAATGGGTAGTTTAATTTCCCATATATTTGATTTACTTTCATTTATATCTTTTGTCTAGATTCAAATTTTGGTGATAGTTAAGGTCGTACAGAGAGCCTCAGTTGGAAAGAGAATCTAATTTCAATTCTATTTTGTCATAGCAAAGAATGTGTTTAGCTTTGTTTTCCTAAACAAAATATCAAGATAATGCATCCAGAGAGAAACAACTATACCTTTACTTGCACAAGCAAAAACAGTCAGATTCTTTACCAACATGAGGCCAGACAAAAAGCCCTTGTTTGAAAACTACAGATGTTAAATTATGAGGCATTGACTTGCAATAATTAATGTATAACAGTATAAGGCTTCTCCTGATGCGTAACTTCCGATACTATTGTTTCTTCATCACCAAAGAATTAACCAGATCCATATTGAATGATCAGTTCAACTACCTCCACAGAAACATATAAAGTACTTCTGCCAGTAATTTATACACTGAGAGGTAGATCCAGCTACGGAAAAATATAAGCCTTTTAAGGTATATGAATGATGAATGCTTAGTATGATCTAACAAGAAGATACATATGCATGTAGAACCTTTTTACAAAAAATTCAGCCACAGATGCTACTTGGTAAACTTATTCAATTAATCGCTGTTGGATCCTAATCTACATTTAAGTAACATAAGGCGGCATGCAAGGGGGACAACTATAAAAAGGCACCTCATTATTATCACGCAAGCCTGCCCATTCTGTACTCTCCTTTTTCAGTTGTGGCCCAAATCCTGCAGATAGTGCAAATTGCCGCAATATTTCAGGCCATGTCAATGGGTTTAAATGATTCTGCCAATTGCGTATGTCAAAACCCCACACAAATGCCTGAGACAAAAATTAAAATCAGGTCAGGTGCACAGAGAATAATAAAGCATCATGCAGCAAGGCGTGAACTATGAAAAAAATGCAGAAAGTAACTTGAGCAAAGATCACCCTACCCCCTCCACAATCTGAGGATGTCCACCTTCAGGATTAGCAACAGTATACTGATTTGTTCCTGACCCACCGCATGGTGTCCTTGCACCCTCTTCAATATCTTTTATTATTAATTTTAGAAGAGCAATGTGTATCTCGGTCAACAGCCAAGAATCCTAAAATAGTAGAGAAAAGTAGATACATAGCACTGTGTAAACAAAATAACTTGAAAAAAAGAACAACTGCCAGATGCAGAATTTCATGTAAATTTCAAGAAAACAGAAAGCCAAGACCTGACAATTACTTACATAATCATGAAAAGCTTGAACAAACTCGTCGAGCGTAAAGGGCCAAAGCCCAAGAACATCAGAAAACATGATACAGAATCTCCAAACCTGAAGAGATAAGCATAACCTTAAATATTAGATGAAATAGTTACATATTCACAAAAACAATAAATATTCTCAACATAAGACACCTAGAAGCTGTATTTGTAATCACAAATAAAATTATAAAGTCGTTTATACGATTACACAGACATACATCACGCACACATGCATATCACAGAGAGCTCATATTGTAGTAACATGTTACCAAACCATACCTACACCATATATCCAACAGACTGATACTTTTTTAGGTTCAATCAGGTTAATAAGCCTCATATAATACTTATCCAATATTTATTATAATAAAAATAATAGTAATAACAAACTCCACTATAATGGAAATATATGCATCAACATATGATATGATACTAGAAGAAAGCACATTAGGAAGGACATGGGCATGTATCACAGGCCAACAGCCACAGGTAACCATGATTCTCTATTATACTATTATAGATCAAGTATATATTACCATTTACCAAACAACACTGAAAGTCGACATTAAAAAGCTGTCTATATGCAAATAGAATTGTTTTTACTGATTGTGAAGAGAATCATAGACTAAATAATTGCTGATTGTGAAGAGATCATAGACTAAATAAAAGCATGACCATGCATGACAAGCCAGCAGTCACGAGACAAATATTCAATTGACTCATAATTTTATTCCATAGATTAACCAAAGAAGTCAGCACTAAATGAACTAAAACAAAGCTGTCTGTATGGAAACAAGTTATTATTCCTTGTAAAGAAAATTCACAGCCAGTAGACACTAGACAGGCAAGACCATTAAGATACCATGTAAAATAAATTAAGATAACATGTAGAATACATTAAGTCATTAAGATACCATGAGTACACAATTATTTATATCTCCTGTGTGCTTTCCCAAATATTATTGCTTTTGTCAAAAAAGAAAAGCAGAAAAATGATAATAGGCATATACCATGAGAAGGTTCCCAATATTATCCTCTGAATCAATCCAGGGTTTAATAGAGAATGGCCTTTTCAGTTGCACAGATTTTGGAGGGAATGCACATAAAGAATCTGCAGCACAAAATTTTTTGTTCAGCTGTTAAAAAAATGTTCAGTAAACTACAACAGGCAACATGAAATGCAAATGGAATGAAATGACATGAGTAGGGTGTTCACGGTCGATTTTGGCCGGTTTTTGAAGAGATTTTTGGCCAAAACCAACGTATTAACTTCTCAAGATACTCCTACTGACGCCAGCCATTTTGCTCATTTAAAATGAGCTCAGTTGGTCGGTACTCAGTTAGTCAGTTACCTTGGCCGGTTTCAACCGGATTTCAGTTTGTTTTTTTTTAATAAAGGAAACTTCTTCAGTATATCAACAGCAAATCAATTTTTTTTGAATAGTGTTAACTTAGAAAAAAAATTATGGCTTAATGATTAAAAAAACTTGAAGCAGATTGAGCAATTGATATATCAAAAGAAACCAGTAGGCAGATTCTTAAGCCCACCAAATATGCTTCTGTTTTGTCCATTTCTGCAGATCGTTGAGAGAGAGTAGAGAGAGGTAGTTAGGATATTTTTGAGAGAGGGACGATTTGATGACGTATCGTTGAGAGAGGGAGAGAGACTGACATATATCAGAGTCTTGAGATGAAGAGAAGAGAGCCAACACATATGGTTAAGAGGGAAATGAAGACCCTATGTATACTTTTTGTCTGAACACTAACTATATTGCACAAAGAGTCGGTACGGTTTAATAACCGAGTTATTTTTTTGAAACTATCCACCAACCAAAGAAACACGGTTTTCATTTTTTCATAACCGCAGAAAACCGGTACATGAACAGACCAGGCTTAAAGTGACTAGTTTTAGTGATTCTTGTATCAAATAGCAGGATCACAGGACTAAAATTACTAAACCAGACACTGCACTACAAAGGGGTTTTTCAACAAGTAATAACCAATATTTCAAACCTGATGCAGTCTACTTCTGAATGAGAATACCTGGGTTGGGACTTAGGACGGTTGATATTCATTTTGTAATTGATTTGAGCATATACGAAGGATGTTTTGCGGGACTAAGGAAGCAGACAGAGATTAAGGGAACACACAAATGATGAAAGGGAAAGAACCCTACACTGCACTAAAAATGGTTTTCTCAACAAGAATTACCAATTTTTCAGACCCGGTGCACTCTATTTTTGATCGAGAGTATCTGGGCATGGTTGTTTTTCATTCTCTCATAGATATATTCTTCCTAGTGTTTTTCCCTCCAAGTTTAGATCTAGTTACATATAGTTCAAAACAAGCATCATTCTACATATTATGTAACATAGAGTTAAAGAGTCAAACAATAATGTATATACATATATATTTGTGTGTGTGTGTGTTTTAGACAAAATATTTATTAATTTTAACATTTCTATGTCATTGATTACTTTTTGTAATTCTAATTGTTTTAGAAAGTTAAATTTAGTGACATGAAAATCATGGAAGATATATTTATAAATTATAAGCCATGCTAGAACTATGCATTTAATTAAATAAAAGTGACTAAAAGTTTCACTAAAAACTCAAATGAGTATTCCTCGAGTAAAAAGGTACATAAACCTTAATTTTAGGTGAGGTGTTATTGAAGAAAAAAAATGCATGCTTCCCATGTACGTGATCGTTATGCAACATCCTGCTAATTTAAAATTATGATTGAGACTAAATAAAAAAGATTTTTATGCTGATTTGCACATGGCTAACATAAAATTCTGTTTTATTATAGCACATTGATGAGTAGATTTTATATCTATGAATTTGATAGTCTTGACTTAATTATTCTGCTTATTATTCTTAAGTGTTTTAGAGTTATTTTATTACATTTTAATAGTTTTATGTTAGTAATTGATTCCAGCTTGTGTTAATGTAAATGATGCAAATGATTGTCAGTTTAGCCTTAATATAAGCTACATGTGATAAATATATTGGCAAAAGGAAAATGAAGTAGTTGGAACTTCAAGAGGAGCACATAAGCAAGAACAAGCTAAAGGAATCAAGAAAGATGGACAAAAAAAGTGGAGCCGCGGTGCCCATTGGTGCAGAGCCGCGGCTTGTGGCTATACATGAGAAGAACCGTGGCGCTAGAGTTATTCGTAGTAGGCGCGTGAGCCACACGCGCCCAATGGATTTTGAAGTTTAAT
Organism: Panax ginseng; assembly: GCA_020205605.1. Lineage (NCBI taxonomy): Eukaryota > Viridiplantae > Streptophyta > Magnoliopsida > Apiales > Araliaceae > Panax > Panax ginseng. The sequence goes on along the minus strand of CM035128.1, from coordinate 10,948,720 downwards.
TTATTATTTTGATTTATAATAGTAGCTGATGCTTAATAACAATGTTCTAAAAGGCGCTAGGCGGGGGGCCTAGCGCCTACGGGACCTAGGCGGGGCTTAGGCGTGATTTTTTATTTTAAGTTAATTTTAATATTTTATCTTACATTTATCCAAACAAAACAATAATATAAAGCAAAACAATCTATAATAAAGATAATAACGACCTTAGCTTAAAGTTCAAACACATATCCATATTGTCAATGTCAAAGTTTAAACGCAAACATGCAATTGTTGAAAGTTCAAACATATCTTTAACGTATTAGTTTATTCATAAACAAGATTGCTATTAAATAATAAAATTTAAAATTCAAGAATTCAATTCAATATTAAAACTTAAGAAATTAAACATAAATTTAAGAATTATATTGAATTAAACTAAATATTACAAATGTATCATCATTTATATAATTTGAAGTTGGTACAAGTTCAAAAAATTACAACTACAATAAAATTATCCATTTTGACTTGATATTGTTAACTTCTGATTTGATATGCTACAACATACATTATGAATATGGTAAATCATTAGAAAAGATTTGGTTTGAGTAGTTATTAAAATAAAAAAAAACTTCTCCGCCTAGACCCCCACCTTGCTCGCTTAGGCCCCGCCTAATTTTCTGAAGAGATTTTTTTGCCATACAGGCTTGAGAAGCGTCGGGGGCCTAGAGCCCAAAGTGGGCGCCAAGGGGGCTCTTGTCTGGCGGGATTTTAAAACACTGTTAATAATTGAAGTTAGGAAAAGCTCAAACTCCTAAAGGCGGGCACTATGATTGGTTTACGCTTATTTTGCATGGGTTGGAGACTTTTTATCAGATATGACTAATAATTAAGATTTAGGATTATTCATTATTATTCAGTACGTAGAGAAGAATAAGGGTTCAATTCGAGAAGCAAAAGAGTGAGCTGGGAAAGAAGGCGAAATTCATCAGAGTTTTATTCTTCCTTACTCTATTATTATATCTTGTATTTAGAATGGGTTTTGATAAATCATTTATGTTTTTAGCTTTCATTATGAACAAATTTATTAATTAAGGATTCAATAGAACTCAATAATGATTTGATTTAATATTATTTCTTATTTTTCATTAAGTTGATTATAGAATGGAATTATTTATTATGTCTTGTGTTTATTGCTATAATTGTCTGATCAACAATTATTGTATGGATTTAGATGAAATTTGACAATAGATTCTAAATTAAGATCTGGTTGTAGTAACTTGTGATTAGTAATTCTTCTTAGGAGTGAATGTTAATTTGAAGACGGAATAAAAATATACCTGAATATCGCGAGCAACTAGTGAAAAATGAATCTTAATGAATTTATTATTATTGTTTCTCATAGAAATATAGGAAAATTAATAATAATAGGTATGCGATATAATTATTTGGAAAATGATTATGTTAACTATTAGTGATTTTCCGTTGGCAATTCTTGATAATCAATTTAATGAAATAAAAATAATGTTAATTTACTGATTCATCGGAGGAAATTGATTCCTTAATGTTTCATACTTTCATTCATTGAATCAATATTTTACTAATTAGCTTGATTATTTTGTTCATTTGTCTAAATAGAATTAAATTAGTGCATAGTTAGTAATTAGTGATTAAGTTATACATCGCTATTCGTGGGAACGATACTCTATTTGTCACTATATTGCATAAGTAATCATGTATACTTGCGTGCAATTGCTAGTAGTGTTTTAGGCAAACACACATAAATAAACAAATAGCCACAGTCTACGCAGAAATTTCCTAAAAAAGTATATGTCAAGCAAGACCTACCCCTGAATGAATCAAGGTTCTGCAAAGTTTCATAGTCGAGGGAAATTATTGAAGGCAATCCTTTGCTTAAGGCAGCCAATTCCATCAATTCCAGACGCTCATCCTCAATTAGCTCCAAAGATTCTTTAGCAATTCGGCGTGATGCTGCCCTCTCCATAGCAACTTTTTTTCTTGCTGCCTCCTTATCTCTACGAAGATCTTCCTGTTGTTTCATTCTCTCGGCCTTGACAAAAACAAAAAAGAAAAAAGAGCAATTGAGAAAGTGAGGAAGAGGGGAGGACATCTCACTTTATACTTAAAGTAAGAAAGTCACTAAAACTATAGTCATTAGGTTCTAAACCAACTTTCAAAAGCTCCTTCTGCAAAAACTTCTCCCTCCGTTCAAGTTCACGTCTTTCCTCACGCTGATATTTCTCCTCCCTCCGCTGGTTTTCTCGAAACATCCTCTCTTCTTCCTTCCTCCTTTCACGGTCTTGCTTCTCCATTTCTTTCCTCATTTGCTCTTCCCTCTATAAGAAAAGATTGCTGATGTAAATTTACAATAAAATAATTCCTCTATTGGGCAATTTTGAGTTTCACAGAATTCAAGTATGCAACTGCAGAACCCAACCTTTCGCCTTAAAAGATCTTCTTTCTCAAGCTCTTTGTGGATCCTTTTTTCATGGGAAACTTCCCCTTCTATTCTAATTTCATCAATCTGCAACAGATAATTAAGCATGAAAATTCTAATTATTCATGGGGAAATTGCTAAAAAAAATACTCCTCATTATTTCTGGATACCTTGCGTTTCCTTCCAACTTGTATAACATCTTCAGTATTTGGAATAGAGTTGTTCCCCTTTGGAGTTGATGAAAACTGTTCCTGCTTTTCTTGGTGAGAAAATGTACCAACCCTAGATACCTGTACTTGAGCACCATATTCCCTAGAAAATTGTCCATTTCCTTGCATGAATGATCGTATTTTCAAACTGGGACCATCGACAGGAGAATCGTAGTAGTGAGATGGACTTCTTCTATAAGCATCAGCTCTGGTACTGGGCTCAGCAGGTTCACAAACACTCCTCATTGGAGCCTAAAAGATTAAAAGCGACAGAACTTCAGGCATTTACCCAAGTAATAGGTCCATATGAATTTTTGACACAAAATACCACAAGATATAAGACGGAAAAACCAAAACAAAAAAAAAATAGGAAAAAATAAGAAACCAACTTTGGTTTTACTGGGTTTCAATCTCTCATATATCTGGACGTCAGAAGGATTCCCAGATCGTCCCCAATGCTGAGTCATCACTGCTCCATAAGCAATGAACAAAAATGTTAACAAACAGTTGGCAGCCAATAATCCAATTCAAAAGGTAAACATCTCAACAACGAAGAATGCAGATACTATACTCCAAGCAACACAAGAAAAATAACTAATGATAGCTAATAAATTATGATGTTCAACAACAGCAAAAGAAAAGAAACTGTAAGGCATACCTAAAGATAAATAATTTGCCCAATAATGTCATCTGAAGAAAAACTATTACTTTAATTACATCAGAAATGGATTATGTAGTGATGATATCATCTATGGAGCATGAACACCCAGAATTCTGACCGAGAACATAACAGTGCTGTCCAAAAGTACCAACAGCCAGAAAACCAACTAAAAACCCCACTGGTTGGGTATTCATGGGCTCCATATCCATACTTTAAACCATGTACTTCAATACTCTAAACTATAGTAGGGTTCCTAATATAATTTGGTTGAAGGTTCTTTGTACAGGGTGGGATTTTAAAAAAAAAATTGGCATAGGTGTGACTTTTGTTTCCCTATGCTTGTATACTGTGCATGTTCTTGGGTCGTCCCCATTTTGGCTATTTTAATGAGTTTATTTACTTATAAAGGAGCATAATTCCAGTTATCTCTTACATCTAGAAACCATTCATCATTTTTTTCCCAATATTATAGATGTCGTGGCAAACTATTACATTCTTTTCATCTACTCTTGTTTTAGAAAACAATCACTGATATTATCAATTCTAAAATATATGCTGCTGCAAAGTATCTCTTACATTTAGAAACCATTCATCATTTTTCAGTCTTATAAACGTTGGGGCAAACTATTGCATTTTATTCATCTACTCTAGTTTTAGAAAACATTAGCTGATAATATATCAATTCTAAAAATATATGGTGATGCAAAGTATTAAAAGATGTTACTGAATGAATCCACAGAATGGAAGTTACGTTCAGCTGCTGCAACCTATAATTTACAAGAGATTATAAGACTCGAATATGATATCACACTTGCCACCATTCTTAACAGTCTAGTAAAAGCAAAGATCTCCTCTCTTAAGAGCCGTAATTTAACTGCATTACTGATGGAGAAGGCAATACTTGGCCATTATTATAATCGTATGCAAGCTAAATCCAATAAACTCTTAAAATCACTTAAAGTAGTAGTGTCATATCTATTCTTATAGACCAACAAAAGGTAGTACTGGAAATAATAAAGTAAAAAAAAAATAAAAACCTAATATTTGACTAACTAAATGAAAATTTTCACGGACCATCGAATCCTATGTTTAATTGTATAGCCCAATAAACATGCATAAAAAGTGCCTAACTTGCTCAACAATGAAAAGGATAAACATGCATATTCGGATACAACATCATCACGAACAAAACACAGATACTGTACCTAAAGGCGCCCCAAATGCACCTGGAGGCACTTCATCAAAATCTATTCCAAGGATTGGCCCATCTTCCCTCAATGGCTCCCGCAACTGCGCCTCCACACAAGTGATTACTCTCTGCTTCATTATTGATCGAGGCGACCTCCTCACCAATGACACATCGTCATTATCATCATAAAACTGACTCGAATCCCGCCTTTGTCCTGATCCCGACCTCGACCTAGACATAGAGCCCAACCCACCATCACTACCAGGCTCAGCCACTTTTAATTCATCTCTAGAAGAACCAAGTAACCCTTTCCTTGCCACAGGAGCTGCTAGTGCCTTCTTCTCCACCCCCTCCTTCTTATCCTTCAACCTTCTGTGGCAAAACCACATCTGCAGTTGCCGGTCTGATAACTCCAATCTCTTGGAAAGCTCAACCCTTGTCGCCTCCGACGGATACATCTCAGCTGCTCAAACCAAAAAAATAATCAAAAATAAGATTAATCAACCCGAAAAAAAAAATTCATACATACTCAAAGTTACAAACATACAAATAAATCGAGAATTTGCAAGTAAAATTAAACATACCAGCATAGGTTTTCTCCAAGGTTTCCAATTGAAAAGGAGTTTTCATCAGGCGTTTGGGCCTCTTGGAGCCCTCAGCTGGGCTGCCATTGTTGTTTTTGTTGCTCTCTCCTTCTGAACCAGTCTCCATTACAGATCAATCAATCAATCGATTAGTACAACGATCCTTGGAACCCAAGAAATCGAGAATTGACCCAAAAAAAACAAGGGTATCTAACAAACACGAAAAAGATGAAAACTTTGTCGCTCTACATCTAACGTGAAAACAAAGAAACGAATAGGAGACGGGGATTGTGCTCAAATTACGCGAATAATCTGATGATACATATAAATATAGTAAAAGATTATATAAATAGAGAGAGAAACAATAATTAAGAGGGAAGAAAACAGGAGAATAATAATAAGTAGTAGTAGTAGATGAGATTGATGAGAAGATTATTGATAGTAAATTGGAATTAAAAGAAGAACTGTCCCTCTTGGTTCTGACTAGAAATTCCATCATACTATAATTTTTTTTTAAACTTTTAATTAATTTTGGTAGATTCTTGCTATTCTTCAATTTTGTGTTGGAAAAAGAAAACGTTATTTTCACAATGAAATTGGGTGTTGGTGTGAATTGTATTTGCATAATACTACCACTATATTCTATTCTATTCTATTCTATTCTATCCTACACCTTTCTTCTTTTATTTTGTGTTTGTTTCGAGTGGTCCATTTGGTTTTCTGGGATTTTTTTTGTTGGTATTCAATGACGACTTGTAATCTCGTGTTTCATTTCAATCTTTCGGTGCGACTTCACAATTCTGGTTTCTGTTTTGGTGGGCCCTACTCTCTCTCCTCTCCTCTCAAATCAACTCAACTCGACTCAACTCTCAAGAAATTAATTTTGATTTTTTTTACTAATTTTTTTATCATAGATGATTCGATTATCATGAATTTAATTTCATAGTAAGTTAGTCAATTGACACACACAAAGAGATCACTTTTCGATCTGCATATCGTATTTCGTTTCAATCTTTTGGTGCTACTTCACAATTTTGGTTTCTATTTTGATGGGCCTTACTCTCTCTCTCAACTCAACTCTCAAGGAATTAATTTTGATTTTTTTTTTTTACTAATTTTTTTTTATCATAGATGATTCGGTTATCATGAATTTAATTTTATAGTAAATTGGTCAATTGACACACACAAAAAAATTACTTTTTAATTTGCATGTATTGATCAATTGACCAAAGTTAACTTCATGTTAACCATTCCCGATTAAACTACATCAAAATATCTGTTATTGTTAGTCTCTTAATTAAATTTGACTATAAAACTCTACAAATAATATTTTTTTGTTCATATTCAACCGTATAAATAATTATATATATAAAAAAAAGAGAATTTATATTCTTTTAGTAAGTACATTAATCCATCAATACACCAAATACTCGCACACAATATTTTATACTTTTACAATGTAAATTTTTCTTGACAATCCCCCAAAAGTGCATGCAGTGGTTAAACACAGAGGAAGCTAAAAGTTAATGAGTGATTAATTACTCAAATTATTATTAAAGGTGCAGTAACTAAAATATGGTTTGATTGGTAAATTAAAATATGAAAATCCGTATAATAGTTTCAAATGTAATTTTATAAAAATAAAATAATTATATAATTTTTAATATTAAAATTTACTTTCAAAACTTACAAACACTCAAAAAAAATAAATTATGCCCATATATAACAATTGTTATAGATAATGAAAGAAAAGAAAGTTAAGAGGAGGTAAAGTAGTGAATGATGTTGTGGTAATGTTATCTACATAATATTTATTATTTAAAAAAAAAGAAGAAGAAGAGGTTAAGAGAATATAAGGGAAAAAGAAAGAAGAAGAGAGAAATTATTTTTTCTTTTCTTTTTTAAAATAGGAAGAAAATATTCTGATTAAAATAACACCCCAATTGTTTTTTTCCCTTAATTAACACCTTGTTTGTAAATATTAAAAATTGAGTATAAGATACAAACTTAAAAAAAATTACAATGTTCCCTAAAAATATTTTTGTTTGTAAAATTTTTCATTAAGAAAATTCTGAAAAGACAAAGAAAATTAGATTCAATTTTTCTTACAAACGATAATCCTTTTTTCGGACAAAAGAAAATTATGTAAACATTTTTTTCGAAATTTCACTTATAACAATTTTTTCAGAAGAATTCGCCCATGCAAAATCATAATATTGAAAAATGAGTTTAGTAATTTTTTTAATTTCTAAATTATCCTTAATATTATTAACATATGAATACAAATTTAACATACATCTTGTGACGTCCCCAAAATAGATATACATCACATATTCTGAGTCGTCAAATACATGATACAGAATACAAATACAATCTTTAATATACAACAAGAGAGTTGTGAGTTTTAATACAAATACTGTCTTCAAGACAATATTCACTCTCAGAATAAGTCCTCATTACATTTATTGTCACACTATTTAACAAAATAGTGAGGATTACTAATACTATCATCTGGTCCATCACTCCGTCCCCCACTCGCCGTCCAAATTTATATTCTCATTTTCCAAGAGAACAATGAAAGAAAGGGTGAACTCAACTAGCCAAAGAAGAGATATTATGACTAAGATAATGCAGAATAAATTATCATTAGTCTACAACAATGTTAAAGCGATAAAATACAAAAGACATCAAGTTTAAGCTGCGGTGACAAGCGATCCATTAAAAGAGTCAGTAGAGAATAAAATCTACTATCTTTTATGATTTAAAAGGTTTTTCATCACTTTTATCATTTGAGACTCGACAATAAATAATCCACATCATTGAATCACCCCGTGATTACTGGCTAAGGATATTCTTTAGTATCACGACCACAAAATTTTCTATGCACTACGAAGCTAAGGACATTCGTGTATTCATCAATGGTCATGATCATGCCAACAATCATCCATCAATGCACGAATAACGAGGACTTTTATCACATCATTTGTAACATTACGGGCTATGATTATCTAGAATAATCCTCGATCATAATTATACCAAGTCCATCTATGCACTACACTGTGCCATGAGATGACTTTTCAAAAAAAATATAAACATGAGGATGATGACAATGATATAAGAATTCAATAAAACAAGTTCACGAATTAATTTATCCGGGAACTAATAACGTCCAAATTGTCAACATGATACTTCTTTGTAGAATAAAATTCAAGAATGCTCGGAAGAATATTTCCATGAAAAGATCTTTGGATGAATCGCAAATATCAAGGATATTCCACTAATTTCATGGAGTATAGAAGTCAAAAATTTAACCAACCGAGTATAATAAGGAATGGAATAACAAAAGAAATCACGAAGCATAGCGGTGATCAGCAGACAAGCGAGTTATTCAACGAGAATAACAAAAAGCGGAACCAATTAGGCGTAAAGCGCATGATGCAGGATATTCCAAATGAATACTAAATAACGGAACCGGTCGTGCGTAAAAACATGAATCGGATGTTCAACAGAATAATAAAGAATGGAATAACAAAAGAATTTTACCATGTATGCGGTAAATCGCATAGACAGGTTATTCCAACATAATAATAAAGAATGGAATAACAGAAGTTCTCTTCATGAAGACGAAAGAAAGAAATAATACCCCTTACATTTGAAAGAAACTAGATATAGGAGTAGTGAGGTAGCAGGCTTCTCTTCTTCTATAGACTTTCTCTCTACAATTTCTCTCTATAATAATTGCTCTATATCTTTAGTGAATTGGTGAGAGATGAAGGAAGAATTGAAGTTGTGTTCGGAGTTGAATTTGGAGACGCGAACGTGATATTTGAGTCCGGAACGATGAAATTAGTAAAAATAGTCTATAAACACAAAATTTTCGGGGATTAACTTTTTGGTCAAAAAGTCAACAGTTGACTTTTTGAGAAAAGTCAAACTTCAAAATTTCAAAATTTATATTGTTGATAAAAATAGTTTCATTGTGTTGGAATTATTTGTGTTAGTGAAAATCGACATTTATTTCGATAATAATTGATGTCTGGAGGTTATATTGACCAATCGAGTATTTAACTGGATAAATGAGCAATTGATTGCTATTATTTCACATGATTATAACTATTTGTTCACATGTGTATACTATTGTTTCATATTCTTGTTACTATTAGGGGAGTTGGTGCAAGATTGATAATATTTGCATGACTAAGTTAAAAATGGAGGTATAGATGGAGGTACTATACTATAATTCGTATTTTCACATGTCTAGAACTATTTATTCACGTGATTTTCTATTGAATCACATTATTTACTATTAGGGGAGGTGGTGCAAGTTTGATAATACTTGCATGACTAAATTAAAAATAAAGAAAAAGTTGGAGGTATTGTACTGTAATTTTTCGAGCCCCAAAACGTGCAATTATTGAAACTATATTTTCCTATAAATAGAAGCTCATTCTTCCTTCATTTCTCACTAATTCACTAAAGCTATAGAGCAATTATTATAGAGAGAAATTGTAGAGAGAAAACCTACAGAAGAAGAGAAGTCTGCTACCTCACTACTCCTATATCTAGTTTCTTTCAAATGTAAGGGGTATTATTTCTTTCTTTCGTCTTCATGAAGAGAACTTCTGTTATTCCATTCTTTATTATTATGTTGGAATAACTGGTTATCAATACCGCATACATGGTGAAATTCTTCATTATTCCATTCTTTATTATTCTGTTGGAACATTTCGTCATGCGCTTTCTGTGGGACTGGTTTAAATCTTTATTATTCTGTTGGAACATCCTGTCTGTGCTTTACATCGGACCTAGTTTCGTCTTTATTATTCTGTTGGAATATCCTGTCTGTGCGTTTTATGCTGGACCTGGTTCCGTCTTTATTATTTTGTTGGAATAACCTGCATGTGCGTTTTACCGCATGCTTAGTGATTTCTTTTGTTATTCCATTCCTTATTATACTCAGTTAGTTAAAGTTTTGACTTCTATACTCCATGAAATTAGTGGAATATCTTTGATATTTGTGCTTCATCCAGTATCTTTTCATGAAAATATTCTTCTGAGCATTCTTAAATTTTACTCTACAAAGAAGTATCATGTTGACAATTTGGACGTTATTAGTTCCTGGATAAATTAATTCGTAAACTTATTTTATTGAATTCTTATATCATTGTCATCATCCTCATGTTTATATTTTTTTTTGAAAGTCATCTGTGGCCTGTAGTGCATAGATGGACTTGGTATGATTATGATCAGGGATTATTCGGTATAATCATGACCGTAATTTTACAAATGATGTGATAAAAGTACTCATTGGCCCGTAGTGCATTGATGGACAGTTGTTGGCATGATCATGACCATTGATGAATACACGAATGTCCTTGGCCCGTAGTGCATGGATAATTTGTGGTCGTGATACTAAAGAATATACTTGGCCGTAGTACATGGGTGATTCGATGATGTGGATTATTTATTAAGATGAGTCACAGAGATCAAAGTGATGAAAAACCTTTTAAATCATAAAAAATAGTAGATTTTATTCTCTATTTGACTCTTTTAATAGATTGTTTATCTCGCTGCAGTTAAACTTGATGTCTATTGTATTTTATCAGTTTAACATTATTGTAGACTAATGATAATTTATTCTGCATTATCTTAGTCATAATATTTCATCGGGCTAGTTGAGCTCATCCTTTCTTTCCTTTGTTCTCTTCAGAAATGAGAATGTAATGGACTACTCTGGGAACCAAGAGTGACGGTCGGATGATAGTATTACTAGTCCTCACTATTCAGTTAAATAGTGTGACAATAAATGTAATAAGGACTTATTCTGAGAGTGGATATTGTCTAGATGACAATATTGTATTGAAACTCACAGCTCTTTTGTTGTATATTAAAGATTGTATTTGTATCCTGTACCATGCATTTGGCGACTCAAGATAGGTGATGTATACCTATTTTGGGGGCGTCACAGTTGGTTTCAAAGCTTAGGGATATGATCCCTGGCTAAGATGTGAGACAAGAACTAGGAGGGGAGAGACGGGGAATTCCTTCGCTAGTATGACCTACCTAAGTTTATTTGTTATTTAATTGGTCGGTCGGAGTATAGGGATAATATGTGATATGTTAATTAATTATCCATCAATGCACTACGGGTCAATGAGGACTTTTTCCACATCATTTATAACATTACGGTCATGTTTATACCGAATAATCCCTGGTCATAATCATACCAAATCCATCTATGCACTACAGGCCACAGATGACTTTTAACAAAATATAAACATGAGGATGATGACAATGATATAAGAATTCAATAAAACAAGTTCAAGAATTAAATTATCCAGGAACTAATAACTTCCAAATTGTCAACATGATACTTCTTTGTAGAGTAAAATTCAAGAATGCTCAGAAGAATATTTCCATGAAAAGATACTTAATGAAGCGCAAATATCAAGGATATTCCACTAATTTCATGGAGTATAGTAGTTAAAACTTTAATCAACTGAGTATAATAAAGAATGGAATAACAAAAGAAATCACCATACATGCGGTACTTGCGATGTATGAAAGCTATTCCAACAAAATAATAAATAACGGAACCGGTCGGCGTAATATGACAAAGCGAGGATATTCCAATAGAATAATAAAGAATGGAATAACAATGAAATCACCATGCATGCAGTGACGTCGCAGGCAAAAGTTATTCTAACAAAATAATAAATAACGGAACCAGGCCAGTCGAAATTCGCACCGACAAGATGTTCCAACAGAATAATAAAGAATGGAATAACAACGGAAATTGCCATGCATGCGGTACGTTGCATAGACAAGTTATTCCAACAGAATAATAAATAACAGAACCAGGTCCGGCGTAAAATACACAGACATGATATTCCAACAGAATAATAAAGAATGGAATAACAACAGAAATCACCATGCATGTGGTACGTCGCATAGACAAGTTATTCTAACAGAATAATAAAGACTGAACCAGGTCCGGCGTAAAATGCACAGACAGGATATTCCAACAGAATAATAAAGAATGGAATAATAGAAGAATTTCACCAAGTATAGGGTAGCCCGCGTATACAGGTTATTCCAACAGAATAATAAAGAATGGAATAACAGAGGTTCTCTTCATGAATACAAAAGAAATAATACCCCTTACGAGTACAATAAATAATATCCCTCATCGAAAAGAAGAGTATTCATTTGGTAGAGGCGAGGATATTCTTGAAGAAAATTTGCACTACGCTCAAAGCTTCTTAAAACTCTAAAGAAATACGCTCAAGATTATAGAAGAAAATTTTCTGAATTTCTGGTGTGTTTTCAATTCTAACTAAGCATCCTATTTATAGGAGAATTGAAGGGGCACTGTGTAAGGAAAATTCACAGACGAATAATTCAAGGACTTACGGCCATCATATGTCACCTTTGGTGTAAGACCCCAACTTTTATGAATAAAGATGAATTTTCTATAATTATCATTTTTGAATGAATTTGATATAATGTTATAGTTGTGGGTGATAATTATAAATTTTGCAAAGTACGCAAGTTGTTATATAATATTCGATTGGTCGGGAAAATTCGTTTTAACAGGGAATATTCGTACGACGACACAATCATTGGTGGACCCCATAACAGAATTATTGTCGGATTGAGAAAACGACAAAAATATTTTATTGAAAAAAACGGTGGAAGTTTTATCGTTAATACTGTTGAACTACTCGGTAGTAAAAAGTACGAGGAATCAAGATGCTAGAAATGGTAACCACTCAATTGGTAATCGAGGCCAAAACAATAAGAATGGACATTTCAAGAAGAGGAGATTCAACAATGATGGAAAGACGTCAAGACCAAAGACACGCTGTTGTGAAGGAAGGAGAACGATCACCTATTATATGCTTCAAATGTGGAGGGAGGACACATTAGTCCAAGCTCGCGTGATCGCCCAAAACATGTTATAATTGTGGAAGAGAAGGTCACCTAAGGCCGATTTTGTCGTTCATAGAAGACAATTTCAATTTAGGATAGAGGCACCAAAGGCCGTCCCGTAAAAGTCAAAGTTGTGAGTCAAGCAAGGAGAGGCGTTTGTTGTGACCTCCCAGAAAGCAAGGAACCCGAACGAGGTCATCACGGGTAAGCTTTATCATAAACTCTGGCGAAGTCTATACCTTATTTGATACTGGGGTTCTACCCATTGTTTTATTTCTCCTACTTGCGCTCAACGTTTAAATTTGACTCTGGAGAAATTGAACTTTGACTTATCTGTTGAAACTCCATTGGGAGAAACCTTCATTACAACCATTGTTTATAAGTATTGTTTAGTTCAAATCGGTACCCTCACATTACCTGTCGATCTTATTTCATTGAAAATACTTGCATTTGACGTGATTCTAGGGATTGATTGGTTAACTACTCATCATGCAAAAATTGATTATTTTCGTAAGGTTGTTAGCTTTCATATTCCTAACCAACCTATTATGCGAATTCAAGCAACCAAACCATTAAAATCAATCACTATCATCTCAAGCCATAAAGCTATTCATTTATTGAAAAACAGATGTCAAGCTTTCTTATCTCATGTCACGGATCTAAATAAAAATACGTCAGTTTTGAATGATATTTCTATTATTAATGAATTTCCTAACGTATCCCCTGAAGAACTTCCTGGCCTACCCCTAGAGTGTGAAATTGAATTTTGTATCGACCTTGAACCCGGTACAAAACCTATTTCCAAAGCCCCATATCGAATGGCTCCTATTGAACTTCAGAGGAGTTAAAGTCCCAACCGCAGGAATTATTAGACATCGTTTCATTCGTCAGTAAGTAAGTCTCCTTGGGGTGCTCCTGCTCTATTCGTGAAAAGAAAGATGGGAGTATGCACATTTTGTATTGATTATCGGGAGTTGAACCATGTCACCATCAAAAATAAGTACCCATTGCCACGTATTGATGACTGTTTGACCCGCCACAAGGAGCCAAATTCTTTTCAAAGATTAATCTTCGTTAGGTTATCACCAATTGAAGATTAGAACAGATGACATTCCAAAGATGGCTTTTAACTCGAAGACGGGCATTATGAATTCCTAGTCATGTCTTTTGGATTGACTAATGCTCCCCGCCGCCTTCATGGATATGATGAACCGAGTATTCAAGGAATATTTGGATCACTTTGTGGTCGTCTTTATTGATGACATCCTTATTTATTCCAAAAGTCGTGAAGATCATGCAAAGCAACACTTGAGGTCGATACTCCAAAAGCTTCGTGAATATAAGCTTTATGCCAAGTTGAAGAAATGCGCGAGTTCGGCTTGAGGTAGCATTCCTTGGGCACGTGGTATCGTGTCATGGAAATATTATTGACCCAAAGAAAGATTGAAGCTATTCAAAGTCGGGAGCAACCCAAATCGATGATCAAAGTCACGTAGCTTTCTCGGCTTAGCTAGTTATTATCGGAGATTCGTGGAAGGATTTTCTCGAATCGCTACTCCATTAATTCAGCTAACTCAGAAAGATACAAAATTCAGTTGGAGTGAGGAATATGAGAAGAGTTTTCAAGAACTCAAGAGGAGACTTATTTCAGCACCTGTTCTGACAATACCATCTGGATCGGAGGGATTTGTCATCTATAGTGATGCTTCGGGTAAAGGGTTAGGTTGTGTTCTCATGCAACATGGGAAAGTTATAGCATATGCCTCATGTCAACTCAAAGAATATGAGAGGAATTATCCTACTCATGATCTAGAGTTGGCAGCAGTCGTTTTTGCACTAAAGATTTGGAGGCATTATTTGTATGGGGAGAAAGTGGAGATCTTTACGGATCTTAAAAGACTCAAATATTTCTTCACTCAAAAGTAAATCAACATACGACAAATGACGTTGGCTTGAAGCTATTGAAAGATTATGATCATACCATCCAATACCATCCCCGAAAAGCTTAACGTGGTGGTGATGCATTAAGTAGAAGATCATATGCGGGTACGAGTGCGATATTGTCAACGCAAAGGCCCATTTTGTATGACTTGCAAAGGATGGAGATAGAGATAAAGACTCCAGGGACCCACGTGATGATGGAAAATATACGAGTATAACCGACTTTAATCGATAGGGTTAAAGCTACTCAAGCTACAGACCTGGAGCTGATGCGTATGAGAAAGAAAGTGCAAGAAGGTGCTATGCCGGAAGCAAGAATCGATGATGAAGGAATACTTCGAGTCAACTCCAGACTTTGTGTTCCTAACGATCCTGAGTTAAAGTAAAAAATCATGATGGAGGCGCATAACACACCGTTTGTAATCCATCATGGGAGTACCAAAATGTATCATGATCTTCGATATACATTTTGGTGGAGCAATATGAAGAGAGAGATAGCGGGGTTTATCTCAAGGTGTCTAACTTGTCAGCGAGTCAAGGCGGAGCATCAAGTGCCAAAAGGTCCATTGCAACCATTTGAAATTCCAGAATGGAAGTGGGAACACATTACCATAGATTTCGTTACTGGTCTTCCCAAGGTTTCTCAAGGCATAGATGCGATTTGGGTCATTGTTGATAGATTGACCAAGTCTGCTCATTTCTTACCAATACGAGAAACTTATACACTTGAACGTCATGCTAGTATGTATATAAACGAGATTGTAATATTGCATGGTATGCCAGTATCCATAGTTTCTGATCGAGACCCAAGATTCACTTCAAGATTTTGGGTTAGTTTGCAAAAAGCTATGGGCACAGATTTACAATTTAGTTCGGCATATTATCCTCAGACGGACGGACAATCAGAGAGGACTATTCAAACTCTTGATGATTTATTAAGACTCTGTGTCCTTGACTGCAAGGGAAGTTGGGACAAGTTCTTACCATTAGTGGAGTTTTCCTACAACAACAGTTATCAAGCAAGTATTGGCATGGCTCCATTCTAGGCGTTGTATGGAAGAAAGTGTCGTTCTTCAGTATGTTGGGATGAGGTGGGTGAAACAACGTTGTTGGGACCGATTTTGGTACGTATGACTACGAAAAAGATTCAAACAATCCGACAACGTATAAAAACCTCACAAGATCGACAAAAGGGTTATGTTGATCTTCATCGAAAGGACGTGGAATTCGATATTGGAGATCATGTGTTGTTACGTGTTGCACCATAAAAAGGAGTTACGAGATTTGGAAAGAGTGGAAAGCCCAATCCTCGATTCATTGGCCCATTTTTAATCCTCGATTGAGTAGGAACTGTGGCGTATAGACTCGCTTTACCGCCAAGTATGTCTCGTGTTCATAAAGTTTTTCACATATCCATGTTACGTAAATATGTAGAAGACCCGAACCACGTTATTGAATTAGAACCGGAAATGATAAAGGAAGATTTAACGCATGAAGAGTTACCTGTTAAAATCTTGGATAAAAAGGATCATATTCTACGCTCCAAGGTTATACCTCAAGTCAAAGTTTTTTGGAGAAACCACAACGTGGAAGAAACGACTTGGGAGTTAGAATCTGAGATGAAGTCAAGATATCCTCACTTATTCGACATACCAGGTACGTACCCTAATTTCGAGGGCAAAATTTCATAAGAAGGGGAGGTTGTAAGACCCCAACTTTTATGAATAAAGATGATTTTTCTATAATTATCATTTTTGAATATTATGGAATGAATTTGTTATAATGTTATAGTTGTGGGTAGTATTTATAAATTTTGCAAAGTATGCAAGTTATTATATTATATTCGATTGGTCAGAGAATATTCATTTTTAGCGAGGAAAATTAAATGCAATACTTGATCATTGGTGGACCCCCACAATGTAATTATTATCGGATTGATAAAACGACAAAAATATATTTATGAAAATAACGGCAAAAGTTTCACCAATTAATATCTTGAACTACTCAAAGAGTAAAAGTAAAAATGCGATAATACACGTAGTTGCATAGTAGCACACGGTATTGATTATTGATGCTTACGTGAGAAGTCACTCAGTTATACTCAATTATTGCTACAATAATTGCTACATCATATCTCTCATATTATTGATTCGATTATTGTCACAGTATCATCTGCATAATATGTTATTTTATTAAATTAATAAATGAGACGGCAAAGTTATTTATATTATTAAATTACAATATTTACAATGTCTAGAAGTTCTGTCAAGGAAAGGTTTGGTCACCTAATTGCGCGCCAATAGGGAGAAATCCTTATTGAAAAGCCCTCTCTTTCCTGGGAACGACCTGGTTAATAAATATTGTGAGTTATAATATTAATGATGAATGTTATTAAAATTGAAGTTGTGCTCGGAGTTGAATTTGGAGACGCGGACGTGATATTTGAGTCCGGAACGATGAAATTAGCAAAAATAGACTATAAACACAAAATTTTCTGGGTTTTACTTTTTGGTCAAAAAGTCATCAGTTGACTTTTTCGGGAAAAGTCAAACTTCAAAATTTCAAAATTTATATTTTTGATAAAAATGGTTTCATTGTGTTTGAATTATTTGTGTTAGTGAAAATCGACATTTATTTCGATAATAATTGATGTTTGGAGGTTATATTGACCAATTGGGTATTTAACCGGATAAATGAGCAATTAATTGCTATTATTTCACATGATTATAACTATTTGTTCACATGTGTATACTATTGTTTCACATTCTTGTTACTATTAGGGGAGTTGATGCAAGATTGATAATACTTGCATGACTAAGTTAAAAATAGAGGTATAGATGAAGGTCTTTATAATGTAATTAAGTATTTTCACATGTACAGAACTATTGCTTCACATGATTTTCTATTGAATCACATTATTTACTATTAGGGAGGTGGTGCAAGTTTGATAATACTTGCATGACTAAATTAAAAATAAAGGAAAAGTTGGAGGTATTATACAAGAATTTTTCGAGCCCCAAAAGCGTGCAATTATTGAAACTATATTTTCTATAAATAGAAACTCATTCTTCCTTCATTTCTCACCAATTCACTAAATCTATAGAGCAATTATTATAGAGAGAAATTAGAGAGAAAATCTGTAGAAGAGAAGTCCGCTACCTCACTACTCCTATATCCGGTTTCTTTCAAAGGTAAAAGGGTATTATTTATTTCTTTTGTCTTCATGAAGAGAACTTACATTATTCCATTTTTTATTATTATGTTGGAATAACTTTGGTTGTCAACAACTGCGCATACATGGTGAAATTCTTCTCGTTATTCCATTATTTATTATTACATTGGAACATCCGTCATGCATCTTTACTGTAGGACTGGTTCCGTCTTTATTATTCTCGTTGGAACATCTCGCATGCGTGTTTCTGCCGGACTGTTCCGTCTTTATTATTCTGTTGGAATAACTTTTCTTGTCTTGTCTCAAGCATGCTTGGTGATTTATTTTGTTATTGCATTCCTTATTATACTCGGTTGGTTAAAATTTTGACTTTATACTCCATGAAATTAGTGGAATATCCTCGATATTTTGCGCTTCATCCGATATCTTTTCATGGAAATATTCTTACGAGCATTCTTGAATTTTACTCTACAAAGAAGTATCATGTTGACAATTTGGGACGTTATTAGTTCCTGCATAAATTAATTCGTGAACTTGTTTTATTGAATTCTTATATCATTGTCATCATCCTCATGTTTATATATTTTTTTTAATGTCATCTGTGACCTGTAGTGCATAGATGGACTTGGTATGATTATGATCAGGGATTATTCGGTATAATCATGACTGTAATGTTACAAATGATGTGATAAAAGTCCTCATTGGCCCGTAGTGCATTGATGGGACGAGTTGTTTGCATGATCATGACCATTGATGAATACACGAATGTCCTTGGCCCGTAGTGCATGTATAATTGTGGGTGTGATACTAAAGAATATCCTTGGTAGAAGTGCGAGGGGTGATTTGATGATGTGGATTATTTATTAAAAGTCGAGTTCCAAATGATAAAAGTGATGAAAACCTTTAAAACATAAAAGATAGTAGATTTTATTCTCTCTTGACTCTTTTAATGGATTGCTTGTTCTCTGCTGATTAAACTTGATGTCTATTGTATTTTATTAGTTTAACATTATTGAAGACTAATGATAATTTATTCGCATTATCTTAGTCATAATATTTCTTACTGGGCTAGTTGAGCTCACCCTTTTGCTTTCATTGTTCTCTTCAGGAAATGAGAACGTAGCGGGGACTAGTCGGGGAACGGGGTGATGGTCCAGAGGATAACATTAGTAGTCCTCACTATTCTTTTAAATAGTGTAACAATAAATGTAATGAGGACTTATTCTGAGAGTGGATATTGTCTAGAAGATAATATTTGTATTAAAACTCACAGCTCTTTTGTTGTATATTAAAGATTGTATTTGTATCATGTACCATGTATTTGGCGACTCAAGATAGGTGATGTATACCTATTTTGGGGGCGTCACAAATATTATCATCCAGGACCATCTCCCGCTCCTCGACATCGCCCCAATACCACGTTCTCATTTCCTTAAGAGAACAAAGGAAAGAAAAGGTTTCAACTAGCCCAAAGAAGAAATATTATGACCAAAGTAATGTAATAAATTATCATTATTCTTCAACAATGTTAAACCGATAAAATACAATAGACATCAAGTTTAATCAAGTTTTAACAAGCAATCCATTAAAAGAGTCAAGTAGAGAATAAAATCTACTATCTTTTATGATTTAAAAGGGTTTTCATCACTTTTATCGTTGGGACTCAGCTTAATAAATAATCCACATCATCGAATCACCCCGCACTACTACGCCAAGATGATATTCTTTAAGATCACAACCACAAATTATCAATGCACCATTGCCATGGATATTCGTGTATTCATCAATGGTCATGATCATGCCATAAAAAAATTCATCTTTGCTCCCTTGGCCGAAGAGAATCCATTACCATAATCATACCAAAAACTATCCATCAATGCACTACGGGCCAATGAGGACTTTTTCCACATCATTTATAACATTACTACCATGTTTATACCGAGTAATCCCTCGGTCATAATCATACCAAATCCATCTATGCACTACACAGCCATGGATGACTTTTTAACAAAATATAAACATGAGGATGATGACAATGATATAAGAATTCAATAAAACAAGTTCAAGAATTAAATTATCCAGAACTAATAACTTCCAAATTGTCAACATGATACTTTTCAGAGTAAAAATCAAGAATGCTCAAGAATATTTTCATGAAAAGATACTTAATGAAGCTTAAATATCAAGAATATTCCACTAATTTCATGGAGTATAGTAGTTAAAACTTTAATCAACCGAGTATAATAAAGAATGGAATAACAAAATAAATCACCATACATGCGATTGCATGTATGTGCTATTCCAATGTAATAATAAATAACGGAACCAGTCAAACGTAATCATGACCGGATAGGATATTCCGATAGAATAATAAAGAATGGAATAACAACAGAAATCACCATGCATGCATGACGTCAGATGTACAAAGTTATTCTAACAAAATAATAAATAACGGAACCAGTCATTCGAAATTGCGACCGACAAGATGTTCCAGAATAATAAAGAATGGAATAACAACGGAAATTGCCATGCATGCGATGCGACGCAGACATGACAAGTTATTCCAATGAGAATAATAAATAATGTAAACCAGTCCGTAAAATGCATGTATATGATATTCCAATGTAATAATAAAGAATGGAATAACAAATGAAATCACCATGCATGTGGTACGTCGATAGACAAGTTATTCTAATGTAATAATAAAGATCGAACCAGTCCGGCACAGAAATGCATGAGATGAGGATATTCCAACAGAATAATAAAGAATGGAATAACAGAGGTTCTCTTCATGAATACAAAAGAAATAATACCCCTTACGAGTACAATAAATAATATCCCTTACTGTAAAAGAAGAGTATTCCGACTGGTAGGGCGAGGATATTCTTGAAGAAAATTTGCACTACGCTCAAAGCTTCTTAAAACTCTAAAGAAATACGCTCAAGATTATAGAAGAAAATTTTCTGAATTTCTGGTGTGTTTTCAATTCTAACTAAGCATCCTATTTATAGGAGAATTGAACGGGCACTATGTAAGGAAAATTCACAGACGAATAATTCAAGGACTTACGGCCATCATATGCCACCTTTGGTGTAAGACCCCAACTTTTATGAATAAAGATGAATTTTCTATAATTATCATTTTTGAATGAATTTGATATAATGTTATAGTTGTGGGTAATAATTATAAATTTTGCAAAGTACGCAAGTTGTTATATACTATTCGATTGGTCGGGAAAATTCGTTTTAACAGGGGAATATTAGATGACGACACAATCATTAGTGGACCACAATGTAATTATTGTCGGATCGAGAAAACGACAAAAATATTTTATTGAAAAAACGGCGGAAGTTTTATCGTTAATCTTGTTGAACTACCGGTAGTAAAAAAATACGAGAATCTGCGAGGTTGCATCAGAAAGCACACGATATTAATTATTGATGCTTACGTGAGAAGTCACCGGTTTTGTTCAATTATTGCTTCAAGAATTGTTGTATAGTATCACACGTTATTTGATTCAATTATTGTCGATATGCTATATATTATTAAATCAATAATTGAGATGACAGAGTTATTAAAATTATTATTTGCAATATTAACGATGTCTAGAAGTTTTGCCAAGGAGAGGTTTGGTCACCTAATTACGCGCCAATAGGGAGAAATCCTTATTGGAAAGCCCCCTCTTTCCTGAGAACGACCTGATTGATTAATACTGTGAATTATGATAATGGTGATAAATGTTGTTAAAATTATTAAGGTGATTTTTATGAAGTTTTGCTTATTTTATGGACCTCCATTTACCCATTTTTCAAAATAATCGGTACAAATTTTTTTAATATAATAAAAAGTGGGGCCATATGTGGGTGGCCACGTGTGGAAAATGAATTTGAAAAGGAAGCAGCATGTCACGGGTAAGTGTCAGGAGGAAGTTTTATATAATATATATATATATATATATATATATATATATATATATATTTAGGCATGTGATAATATATATTATATAATTTGTATATTATATATATATATAGGATGATTAAGAAGGTGGGGGACAGGATTATCACGGGAGTAATGACCCGTGAATTTTAAATATATATAATATATAATTTATAATATATATTATATTTTATTTAAAAGTTTTATTTTATTAGAATATTTTATTGCATAGTATCCTTTCCATTCTCCTATAAATAGAAGCTCATTCCTTCATTATTTCTTAATTAATTTTGAACTCTGAGAGAGAAACTATAGAAAAAAGAAGAAAAGTGTTCGATACTACACTACTCCTATATACTCTGACTCTTCTTTCTAAGGTAAGGGTATTATTTTTTCATATTCATGAAGAGAACTTTTGTTATTCCATTTTTTTGTTGGAATAACTCAGATGTATGCATGTGATCACCCTATACTTGGTGATTTTTGTTGTTATTTCATTCTTTATTATTTTGTTGGAACATCACATCATGCATGCTATACGCCGGACTGGTTCCGCCTTCTTTATTCTCATTAGAATATCCTCGTCATGCGTTTTAAGTTTGGGACTCGTTAAAATCTTTATTATTCTCGTTAGAATATCCTCGTCTGCATGCGTTTTACTGTGGGACCGAGATTATTTATTATTACATTGGAATATCACCGCCGGTGCGTATTACGACAGTTGTATAATTAAGTTTTTATTTGTATTCTGTACCATGTATTTGGCGACTCAGAATAGGTGATGTATACCTATTTTGGGGGCGTCAGAGTTGGTATCAAAGCTTAGGGATATAATCCCTGGCTAAGATGTGAGACAAGAACTAGGAGGAGAGAGACGGGAAAATTTCTTCGCTAGTATGACATACCTAAGTTTATTTGGTATTTAATTGGTCGGTCAGAGTATATGGATAATATGTGATATGTTAATTAACCCTTGTTTTGTGGCAGTACTTGAAAATGGCATCCGAGAATGTTGAGAACATCAATTGAGCACAGCAGACCGTTGAGTCTCCACAGATCAATAACCAAGATAATGTGCATCAGGAAGGCAACAATCCTCATGCAAACAACAACACTGACCAAATGATGAACGATGGAATATTCCGAGGCTTCATGTAATTCATGCAACATCAGGCGAGAGCGGCTCCTATCCAAAATGCAGGTGGAAACACTGACAACTCTCGGACGGTCACCGCCAAACAGTTCAAGGAGCTAAGACCACCAGAGTTTTTGGAGAACCAAAACCACTTAAGGCGGAGACGTGGATAAAACAGATCAACAAGATATTTGATGTCTTGGGTTGCTCCGAGGAGCAAAAGGTTCCCTTTGTCACCTTCATGTTGCAGGCAGAGGCAGATTACTGGTGAGAATCTGTAAAGCGTACTCAACCTGCCGCACTAAAGATGTCTTGAGAAAAGTTTCAAGAACTGTTCAACGACAAGTACTTTCCCGAAATTATTCGTCACATGAAATAAGTAGAGTTCATTAAACTGGAACAAAACAACATGACCGTGTCGCAGTACGAAGCCAAGTTTGCCGAGCTGTCCCGGTTTGTGTCCCATTTGGTTGATAATGAGGAGAGAATGACGCGAATATTTCTAAGAGGTTTGAAACCCGAGATACGTCAATATCTTATCTCTTATAAACTGTGTTTGTATTCAGATGTTATTAATAGGGCTCAGTTATTGGAACGCGATAATGAGTCAACCCAACCAAAAGAGAGCAGCCGACAAAATGATAATACCAGTGATAATAGTAATCGAAGCGGTGATAATAAGCGTGGAGGGAATCAACATGCCAGAAATGGTAACCACTTCGGTGGTAATCATGGCCAAAGCAATAAGAATGAACATTTCAAGAAGAGGAGATTCAACAATGATGGAAAGACGTCAGCATCAGCACCTGTTGTTAAGGAAGGAGAACGACCACCTATCATATACTTCAAATGCGGAGGGGAGGGACACATCAGTCCAAAATTTGTGATGTCGTCCAAAGCATGTTATAATTGTGGAAGAGAAGGTCACCTAGCCCGATTTTATCATTCACCGAAGACAAGTTCAGCTAGGATGGAAGCACCAAAGGGCGCTTGAGAAAAAGTCAAAGCCAAGAAGGTGCTGGAGGAGGCGTTTGTCGTGACCTCCCAAAAAGTAAGGAACCCGAATGAGGTCATCATGGGTAAGCTTATCATAAACTCTAGCGAAGTATATACCTTATTTGATACCGATTCTACCCATTCCTTTATTTCTCCTACTTGCGCTCAACGTTTAAATTTGATGACATCCTTATTTATTCCAAAAGCCGTGAAGATCATGAGCAACACTTAAGGCTGATACTCCAAAAGCTTCGTGAATATAAGCTTTATGCCAAGTTGAAGAAATGCGAGTTCGGCTTCGAGGAAGTAGCATTCCTTGGGCACGTGGTATCAAGTCATGGAATATCTGTTGACCCAAAGAAAGATGAAATTTATTCAAATCTGGGGAGCAACCTAAATCGATGATCAAGACGTAGCTTTCTCGGTTTAGCTGGTTATTATCGGAGATTCGTGGAAGGGTTTTCTCGAATCGCTACTCCCTTAACTTAGCTGACTCGGAAAGATACAAAATTCGGTTGAAATGAGGAATTAATGCGAGAAGAGTTTTCAAGAACTCAAGAGGAGGCTCATTTCAGCACCTGTTTTGACAATACCATCTGGCTCGGAGGGATTTGTCATCTACAAATGATGCTTGAGCAAAGGGTTAGGATGTGTTCTCATGAAACATGAGAAAGTCATAGCTTTATGCCTCTTATTAACTCAAAAAATATGAGAGGAATTATCCTACTCATGATCTAGAGTTAGCATTTGTTGTCTTCACACTTAAAATTTGGAGGCATTACTTGTATGGGAGAAAGTGGAGATCTTTACGGATCATAAAAGCCTCAAATATTTCTTCACTCAAAAGGAAATTAACATGACGGCACAATGATGTTGGCTTGAAGCTGTTGAAAGATTATGATCATACCATCCAATACCATCCTGGAAAAGCAAAGCGTGGTAGGCGGCGCATTGAGTAGAAGATCATATGCGCACGAATGCGAGTGCGATATTGTCAACGCAAAGGATATTCTTTAGTATCACGACCATAAATTATCCATGCACTACGGGCCAAGGATATTCTTTAGTATCACGACCATAAATTATCCATGCACTACGGGCCAAGGACATTCGTGTATTCATCAATGGTCATGATCATGCCAACAACTGTCCATCAATGCACTACGGGCCAATGAGGACTTTTATCACATCATTTGTAATATTACAGTCATGATTATACCGAATAATCCCTGGTCATAATCATACCAAGTCCATCTATGCACTACAAGTCACAGATGACTTTCAAAAAAAAATATAAACATGAGGATGATGACAATGATATAAGAATTAAATAAAACAAGTTCACGAATTAATTTATCCAGGAACTAATAACGTCCAAATCGTCAACATGATACTTCTTTGTAGAGTAAAATTCAAGAATGCTCAGAAGAATATTTTCATGAAAAGATACTGGATGAAGCGCAAATATCAAGGATATTCCACTAATTTCATGGAGTATAGAAGTTAAAACTTTAACCATCTGAGTATAATAAGGAATGGAATAACAAAAGAAATAACCAAGCATACGGTAGACCGCACAAGCTGGTTATTCCAACAGACTAATAAAGACGGAATCGGTCCCACGTAAAATGAATGCATGACAGGATATTCCAGCAGAATAATAAAAGACGGAACCGGTCCCACAGTAAACGCATATATATATAGGATATTCCAATGGAATAAAAAGATCGAACCAGTCCAGTAAAACGCATGCACGTGATATTCCAATGAGAATAATAAATAAGCGGAATCAAGTCATGCCAGAAAGCATGCATACATGATGTTCCAAATGAATAATAAAGAATGGAATAATGGAAGAATTTCACCATGTATAAAGATTAGATTGGCATAGACAAAGTTATTCATAATAATAAAGAATGGAATAACAGAAGTTCTCTTCATAAAGACGAAAGAAAGAAATAATACCCCTTACCTTTGAAAGAAACTGGATAGCAGGCTTCTTTTCTTCTAAAGATTTTCTCTCTACAATTTCTCTCTATAATAATTGCTCTATAGCTTTAGTGAATTGGTGAGAAATGAAGGAAGAATGAGCTTCTATTTATAGCAAAATATAGTTTCAATAATTGCACGTTTTGGGGCTCGAAAAATTACAGTACAATACCTCCAACTTTTCCTTTATTTTTAATTTAGTCATGTAAGTATTATCAAACTTACACCACCTCCCCTAGTAGTAAATAATGTGATTCAATAGAAAATCATGTGAATCAATAGTTCTAGACATGTGAAAATATGAATTACAGTATAGTACCTTCATCTATACCTCCATTTCTAACTTAGTCATGCAAGTATTATCAATCTTGCACCAACTCCCCTAATAGTAACAAGAATGTGAAATAATAGTATACACATGTGAACAAATAGTTATAATCATATGAAATAATAGCAATTAATTGCTCATTTATCCGGTTAAATACCCGATTGGTCAATATAACCTCCAGACATCAATTATTATCGAAATAAATGTCGATTTTCACTAACACAAATAATTTCAACACAATGAAACCATTTTTATCAAAAATATGAATTTTGAAATTTCGAAATTTGACTTTTCTGAAAAATTCAACTGTTGACTTTTTGACCAAATAGTAAAACCCGAAAAATTGTGTTTATAGTCTATTTTTACTAATTTCATCGTTTCGGACTCAAATATCAAGTCCGCGTCTTCAAATTCAACTCCGAGCACAACTTCAATTTTAATAACATTCATCATAATATTATAACTCACAATATTTATCAACCAGGTCGTTCCCAGGAAAGGGGGGGCTTTCCAATAAGGATTTCTCCCTATTGACACGCAATTAGGGTACGTACCTGGTATGTCGAATAGGTAAGGATATCTTGACTTCATCTTAGATTCTAACTCCCAAGTCATTTCTTCCACGTCATGATTTCTCCACAAAACTTTGACTTGAGGTATAACTTTGGAGCGTAGAATATGATCCTTCTTATCCAAGATTTTAACAGGTAACTCTTCATACGTTAAATCTTCCTCTATCACGTCCGGTTCTAATTCAATAATGTGGTTCGGGTCTTCCACATATTTACGTAACATGGATATGTGAAAAACGTTATGAACATGAGACATACTTGGCGGTAAAGCGAGTCTATACGCCACAGTTCCTACTCGATCGAGAATTAAAAATGGGCCAATGAATCGAGAATTGATCTTTCCTCTCTTTCCAAATCTTGTAACTCCTTTCCATGGAGCAATACGTAACAACACATGATCTCCAATATCGAATTCCACGTCCTTTCGATGAAAATCAGCATAACTCTTTTGTCGATCTTGTGATGTTTTTATACATTATCGAATTGTTTGAATCTTTTCCGTAGTCATACGTACCAAATCTGGTCCCAACAACGTTGCTTCACCCACCTCATCCCAACATACTGGAGAATGACACTTTCTTCCATACAACGCCTCGAATGGAGCCATGCCAATACTTGGCGATAACGGTTGTTGTCCGGAAAACTCCACCAATGGTAAGAACTTATCCCAACTTCCTTGAAGTCGAGGACATAGAGTCTTAATAAATCTTCAAGAGTTTGAATAGTCCTCTCTCGATTGTCCGTCCGTCGAGGATGATATCTTAGAACTAAATCGTAAATCTATGCCCATAGCTTTTTGCAAACTAACCCAAAATCTTGAAGTGAATCTTGGGTCTCGATCAGAAACTATGGATACTGGCATACCATGCACTATTACAATCTCTTTTATATACATCACCTATCTTGAGTCACCAAATACATGGTACAGGATACAAATACAATCTTTAATATAAAACAAAAGAGCTGTGAGTTTCAATACAAATATTGTCATCTAGACAATATCCACTCTCAAAATAATGAGGACTTATTCTGAGAGTGGATATTGTCTAGAAGACAATAATTGTATTAAAACTCACAACATATGTTTTGTCATATTTTACACTACAGTTGTATAATTAAGTTTTTATTTGTATTCTGTACCATGTATTTGACGACTCAGAATAGGTGATGTATACCTATTTTGGGGGAGTCACATTTGGTTTATTGAAAAGCAATCAAATTATCTAATACAAACAAAACTAAAATAATACATATATATATATAATAAATATAACACATGTTATTTGAATTCCTACTCCTACCCGTAACCACTTGCTAGATTTTTTTCCTTCAAATTCATTTTCTCCCCTATGGGCCCCACATGTTCCCCTCCCACCAATATGTCATAATCCCAAATGGGTCCCATTATATTTAATTAACTTTCTACCAATTATTTTGAAAAATGGGTATATGGGGTCCATAAAATACGCGAAAAATTACAACAAATACTTCATAAAAATCACCTCAATATTTTTAACAACATTTATCATCATTATTATAATTCACAATATTAATCGACCAGGTCATTTCCAGGAAAAAGGAGGCTTTCCAATAAGGATTTCTCCCTATTCGCGCTCAATTAGATTATCTAACCTCTCCTTGACAGAACTTCTAGACATCGTTAATATTGTAAATAATAATATTAATAACTTTGTTATCTCAATTATTGATTTAATAATATATAAAATATCGACAATAATTGAATCAAATAACGTGAGTTACTATGCAACAATTACTATAGCAATAATTGAACAAAATTGAGTGACTTCTCACGTAAGCATCAATAATCAATATCGTGTGCTACTATGCAACCACGCGTATTACTGTACTTTTAACACCGGGTGTTTCAACAGTTAACGGTAAAACTTCCGCCGTTATTTTCATAAAATATTTTTGTCATTTTCTCAATCAAACAATAATTCTGTTTTGGGGACCACCAATAATTGTACCGTCGTACGGATATTCCCTGACAAAAAGAATATTTCCCGACCAATCGAATATAATATGACAACTTGCATACTTTGCAAAATTTGTAAATATTACCCACAACTATAACATTATTTCAAATTCACACCTTAATATTTAAAAATGATATTTATAGAAAATTCATCTTTATTCATAAAAGTTGGGGTCTTACACCCGCTATCTCTCTTTTCATATTGCTCCACCAAAATGTATGTCGAAGATCATGATACATTTTGGTACTCCCAGAATAGATTGCAAACGGTGTGTTGTGCGCCTCCATCATGATTTTATACTTTAACTCAGGGTCGTTAGGAACACAAAGTCTGGAGTTAACTCGAACTATTCCTTCTTCATCGATTCTTGCTTCCGGCATAGCACCTTCTTGCACTTTCTTCCTCATGCGCATCAGCTCCAGGTCTATAGCTTGAGCAGCTTTAACCTTATCGATTAAAGTCGAATCTACTCGTATATTCTCCATCATCACGTGGGGCCCTGGAGTCTTTATATCTATCTCCATCCTTTGCAAGTCATATAAAATGGGCCTTTGCGTTGACAATATCGCACTCGTACCCACATATGATCTTCTACTTAAAGTGTCAGCTACCACGTTCGCTTTTCTAGGATGGTATTGGATGGTATGATCATAATCTTTCAACCGTTCAAGCCACCGTCGCTGTCGCATGTTGAGTTCCTTTTGAGTGAAGAAATATTTGAGGCTTTTAAGATCCGTAAAGATCTCCACTTTCTCCCCATACAAATAATGCCTCCAAATATTTAGTGCAAAAATGACTGCTGCCAACTCTAGATCATGAGTAGGATAATTCCTCTCATATTCTTTCAGTTATCGTGAGGCATAGGCTATGACTTTCCTATGTTTCATGAGAACACATCCTAACCCTTTGCCTGAAGCATCACTATAGATGACAAATCCCTCCGATCCAGATGATATTGTCAGAACAGGTGTTGAAATGAGTCTCCTCTTGAGTTCTTGAAAACTCTTCTCACATTCCTCACTCCAACCGAATTTTGTATATTTCCGAGTCAGCTGAGTTAATGGAGTAGAGATTCGAGAAAATCCTTCCACGAATCTCCGATAATAACCAGCTAAGCCGAGAAAGCTACGTACTTCGGTCACTGATTTGGGTTGCTCCTAACTTTGAATAGCTTCAATCTTTGCAAGGTCAACAGATATTCCATGACTTGATACTACGTGCCCAAGGAATTCTACTTCCTCAAGCCAGAACTCGCATTTCTTCAACTTGGCATAAAACTTATATTCACGAAGCTTTTGGAGTATCAGCCTCAACTGTTGCTCATGATCTTCACGGCTTTTGGAATAAATAAGGATGTCATCAATAAAGACGACCACAAAGTGATCCAAATATTCCTTGAATACTTGGTTCATCATATCCATGAAGGCAGCAGGAGCATTAGTCAATCCAAAAGACATGACTAGGAATTCATAATGCCTGTACCGAGTTCTCAAAGCCGTATTTGGAATTTCATCGGTTCTAATCTTCAATTGATGATAACCAGAACGAAGATCAATCTTTGAAAAGAATTTGGCTCCTTGTAACTGGTCAAATAGGTTATCAATACGTGGCAATGGGTACTTATTTTTGATGGTGACATGGTTCAACTCCCGATAATTAATACAAAGTCGCATACTCTCATCTTTCTTTTTCACGAATAGAACAGGAGCACCCCAAGGAGACGATTTAGGACAAATGAAACCGATGTCTAACAATTCCTGCGATTTGGTTTTAACTCACGAAGTTCAATAGAGCCATTCGATATGGGGCTTTGGAAATAGGTTTTGTCTTAGGGTTCAAGGTCGATATAAAATTCAATTTCACGCTCTAGGGTAGGCGGGGAAGTTCTTTGAGGAATACGTCGGGAAATTCATTAACAATAGAAATTTCATTCAAAATCGGCGTATTTTTATTTAGATCCGTGATATGAGCTAAGAAAGCTTGACATCCATTTTTTTAATAAGCGAATAGCTTTATGGTTTAAGATGATAGTGATTGATTTTAATGATTTGGTCGCTTGAATTCTCATAATAGGTTGGTTATAGAATATGAAAGCTAACAACCTTATGAAAACAATCAATTTTTGCATGATGAGTAGTTAACCAATCAATCCTAGAATCACGTCAAATGCAAGTATTTTCAATGAAATAAGATCGACGGTGTAATGTGAGGTACCGATTTGAACTAAACAAGACTTATAAGCGATTGGATGTAATGAAGGTTTCTCCCAATGGAGTTTGTGAGATAAGTCAAAGTCCAATTTCTCCGAGTCAAATTTAAGCGTTGAGCGTAAAGTAGGAGAAATAAAAGAATGGGTAGAACTAGGTATTAAATAAGGTATAGACTTCGCTAGAGTTTATGATAAGCTTACCCGTGATGACCTCGTTCGGGTTCCTTGCTTATTGGGAGATCACAACAAACACTCTCCCTTGCACTACCGGCTTTGACTTTTCCGGGACGGCCTTTGGTGCCTCTATCCTAGCTGAACTTATCTTCGGTGAACGACAAAATTGGGCTAGGTGACCTTCTCTTCCACAATTATAACATGTTTTGGACTACATGACGCAGTTTTGACTAATGTGTCCCTCCCCTCCACATTTGAAGCATATAATAGGTGGTCGTTCTCCTTCCTTCTGTGGTCTTTGGTCTTTGACGTCTTTCCATCATTGTTGAATCTCCTATTCTTGAAATTTACATTCTTATTATTTTGCCCCGATTACCACAAAGTGGTTACCATTTCAGCATCTTTGATTCCTCCATGCTTGTTTACTTGGCTTCGATGATTCGCTTCTCTTTGGTATTATCATTTTTGTTTACCGCTTCTCTTTTGGTTGGGTTGACTCGTTATCGCGTTCCAATAACTGAGAGATAAGATATTGTCGTATCTCAGGTTTCAAACCTCTTAGAAACATTCGCGTCATTCTCACTCATTATCAACCAAATGGGACGTAAACCGAGAAATTTCGTCGAACTTGGCCCGATCGCGACACTTGGTCAAGTTGTTTTGCTACAGTTTAATGAACTCTACCTCTTTCATGTGACGAATACTTTCGAAAAAGTACTTGTCGTTGAACAGTTCTTGAAACTTCTCCCAAGACATCTTTAGTGCGGCAGGTTGGGTACGCTTTACAGATTCCCACCAGTAATCTGCCTCTGCCCGCAACATAAAGGTGGTGAAGGGAACCTTTTGCTCCTCGGAGCAACCCAAGACATCAAATATCTTGTTGATCTGTTTTATCCACGTCTCCACCTTAAGTGGTTTTGGCTTTCCAAAAAAACTATGGTGGTCCCATCTCCTTGAACTGTTTGGCGGTGACTGTCCAAGAGTTGCCAGTGTTTCCACCTGCATTTTGGACAGGAGCCGCTCTCGCCTGATGTTGCATGAATTGCATGAAGCCTCAGAACATTCCATCATTCATCATTTGGTCAGTGTTGTTGTTTGCATGAGGATTGTCGCCTTCTAGATGCACATTGTCCTGGTTATTGATCTATGGAGACTCAACGGTCTCATGTGCTCCATTAATGTTCTCAACATTCTCGGATGCCATTTTAAAATACTGCCACAAAACAAGGGTTAATTAACATATCACATATTATTCCTATACTCTGACCGACCAATTAAATACCAAATAAACTTAGGTATGTTATACTAGCGAAGGAATTCCCCGTCTCTCCCCTCCTTGTTCTTGTCTCACATCTTAGCCATGGATCATATTCCTAAGCTTTGATACCAACTATGACGCCCCCAAAATAGATATACATCACTTATTTTGAGTCGCCAAATACATGGTACATAATACAAATACAATCTTTAATATACAACAAGAGAGCTGTGAGTTTTAATACAAATACTGTAAGACCCCAACTTTTATGAATAAAGATGATTTTTCTATAATTATCATTTTTAAATATTATGGAATGAATTTTTTATAATATTATAGTTGTGGGTAGTATTTATAAATTCTGCAAAGTATGCAAGTTGTTATATTATATTCGATTGGTCGAAGAATATTCGTTTTAGCGGGGAATATTAAATATAATGGCTTAATCATTGGTGGACCCCACAATGTAATTATTATCTGATCGGATTGAAAGCGACAAAAATATATTTATGAAAATAACGGCGGAAGTTTTACTGATTAATCTTTGTTGAACTACTCGGTAGTAAAAAAAGCATGATAATACACGTAGTTGCATAGTAGCACACGGTATTGATTATTGATGCTTACGTGAGAAGTCACTCAGTTATACTCAATTATTGCTACAGCAATTGATGCATCATATCTCTCATATTATTGATTCGATTATTGTCACAGTATCATCTGCATAATATATTATTTTATTAAATAAATAATTGAGACGGTAAAGTTATTCATATTATTAAATTACAATATTTATAATGTCTAGAAGTTCTGTCAAGGAGAGGTTTGGTCACCTAATTGCGCTACCAAGGTAGAAATCCTTATTGGAAAGCCCTCTTTCACAGGAACGACCTGGTGATAAATATTGTGAGCTATAATATTAATGATGAATGTTATTAAAATTGAAGTTGTGCTCAGAGTTGAATTTGGAGACACGGACGTGATATTTGAGTCCGAAACGATAAAATTAGTAAAAATAGACTATAAACACAAAATTTTCCGCTATTTTGTCAAAAAGTCATCTGTTGACTTTTTTAAGAAAAGTCAAACTTCGAAATTTCAAAATTTATATTTTTGATAAAAATGGTTTCATTGTGTTAGAATTATTTGTGTTAGTGAAAATCGACATTTATTTCGATAATAATTGATGTCTGAAGGTTATATTGACCAATCGGGTATTTAACCGGATAAATGAGCAATTAATTGCTATTATTTCACATGATTATAACTATTTATTCACATATGTATACTATTGTTTCACATTCTTGTTACTATTAGGGGAGTTGGTGCAAGATTGATAATACTTGCATGACTAAGTTAAAAATAGAGGTATAGATGGAGGTACTATACTATAATTCATATTTTTACATGTCTAGAACTATTGATTCACATGATTTTCTATTGAATCACATTATTTACTATTACGGGAGGTGGTGCAAGTTTGATAATATTTGCATGACTAAATTAAAAATAATGGAAAAGTTGAAGGTATTGTACTGTAATTTTTCGATCCCCAAAACGTGCAATTATTGAAACTATATTTTTCTATAAATAGAAGCTCATTCTTCCTTCATTTCTCACCAATTCACTAAAGTTATAGACTAATTATTATATAGAGAAATTGTAGAGAGAAAATCTGTAGAAGAAGAGAAGCTTGCTACTTCACTACTCCTATATCCAGTTTCTTTCAAAGGTAAGGGGTATTATTTCTTTCTTTCGTCTTCATGAAGAGAACTTCTGCTATTCCATTCTTTATTATTATGTTGGAATAATCTGTCTATGCGAAGTACCGCATACATGGTGAAATTCTTCTGTTTTCCATTCTTTTTTATTTTGTTGGAACATCCCGTGCATGCTTTTACGCATTTGACTGATTCCGTTATTTATTATTACATTGGAATAACTTTGTTTGTCTTGATCTATCGCATGCTTGGTGATTTCTTTTGTTATTACATTCCTTATTATACTCGGTTGGTTAAAGTTTTGACTTTATACTCCATGAAATTAGTGGAATATCCTTGATATTTGCGCTTTCATTCGAGATCTTTTCATGGAAATATTCTTACGAGCATTCTTGAATTTTACTCTACAAAAAAGTATCATGTTGACAATTTGGACGTTATTGTTCTGAATAAATTAATTCGTGAACTTGTTTTATTGAATTCTTATATCATTGTCATCATCTCATGTATATATATATATTTTTTGAAAGTCATACATGGCTGTAGTGCGTAGATGGACTTGGTATAATTATGACCAGGAATTATTCGGTATAATCATGACTGTAATGTTACAAATGATGTGATAAAAGTCCTCATTAGCTCGTAGTGCATTGATGGACAGTTGTTGGCATGATCATGACCATTGATGAATACACGAATGTCCTTGGCCCGTAGTGCATGGATAATTTATTGTCGTGATACTAAAGAATATCCTTGGCCGTAGTGCAGGGGTGATTCGATGATGTGGATTATTTATTAAGCTGAGTCCCAGCGATCAAAGTGATGAAAAACCTTTTAAATCATAAAAGATAGTAAATTTTATTCTCTATTTGACTCTTTTAATGGATTGCTTGTCCCGCGGCAGTTAAACTTGATGTCTATTGTATTTTATCAGTTTAACATTATTGTAGACTAATGATAATTTATTCTGCATTATCTTAGTCATAATATTTCTTACTGAGCTAGTTGAGCTCACCCTTTCTTTCACTGTTCTCTTCAGGAAATGAGAACGTAGCCAGGACTAGTCGGGGAGCGGGTGTGGTCCCAGATGATAGTATTAGTAGTCCTCACTATTCTGTTAAATAGTGTGACAATAAATGTAATGAGGACTTATTCTGAGAGTGGATATTGTCTAGATGACAATATTTGTATTGAAACTCATAGCATATGTTTGTCGTATTTTACACGACAGTTGTATAATTAAGTTTTTTTATTGTATTTTGTACCATGTATTTGGCGACTCAAGATGGGTGATGTATACCTATTTTGGGGGCATCACAGTTGGTATCAAAGCCTAGAGATATGATCCCTGGCTAAGATGTGAGACAAGAACTAGGAGGGGAGAGGCGGAGAATTCCTTCACTAGTATGACCTACCTAAGTTTATTTGGTATTTAATTGGTCGGTCAGAGTATAGGTATAATATGTGATATGTTAATTAACCCTTGTTTTGTGGAAGTATTTGAAAATGGCATCCGAGAATATTGAGATCATCAATGGAGCACAGGAGACCGTTGAGTCTCCATGAGATCAATAACCGGATGACAATGCATCGTGAAGGCAAAAATCCTCATACAAACAACAACACCGACCAAATGATGAGCGATGGAATGTTTAGAGGCTTCATGCAATTCATGTAACATCAAAGCAGAGCTGGCTCTGTCCAAAATGTAGGTGGAAACACTGGCAACTCTCGGATGGTCATCGCCAAACAGTTTCAAGGAGTTGGGACCACCGGAGTTTTTGGAGAGCCAAAACCTCTTAAAGGCGGAGCGTGGATAAAATAGATCAACAAGATATTTGATGTCTTGGGTTGCTCCAGGAGCAAAAGGTTCCTCGCCACCTTCATGTGCATGCAGAGGTAGATTCTTGGTGGGAATCAGTAAAAGCGTACTCCAACTTTGTCATGATCAAGATGTCTTGGGAGAAGTTTCAAGAAGCTGTTCAACGACAAGTACTTTCCGAAAGTATTCTTCATATGAAAAGAGGTAAAGTTCATTAAACTGGAACAAAACAACATGGACCGTGTCACGATCTGAAGCCAAGTTTGCCGAAATTTGTCCCGGTTTATATCCCATTTGGTTGATAATGAGGAGAGAATGACGCGAATGTTTCTAATAGGTTTAAAACCCAAGATACGTCAATATCTTATCTCTCATAAACTGTGTTTGTATTCAAATGTTGTTAATAGGGCTCAGTTATTGGAACGCGATAACGAGTCAACCCAACCAAAAGAGAGCAGCCGGCAAAATGATAATACCAGTGAGAGCAGTCATCGAAGCGGTGACAACAAGCGTGGAGGGAATCAACATGCCAGAAATGGTAACCACTTCGGTGGTAATCAGGGCCAAAACAATAAGAATGGACATTTTAGAAGTGGAGATTCAACAATGATGGAAAAGCGTCGACCAAAGACCGTTGTGAAAGAAGGAGAACGACGACCACCTATATATGCTTCAAATGTGGAGGGAGGGACACATTAGTCCAAACTAGCGATGTCGTCAAAGCATGTTATAATTGTGGAAGAGAAGGTCACCTAGCCCAATTTTGTCGTTCACCAGAAGACAAGTTCAACCTAGATAGAGGCACCAAAGGTCCGCCCCGGAAAAGTCAAAGCCAGAAGTAGTAAGAGAGAGCGTTTTGTGACCTCCCGAAAGCAAGGAACCCGAACGAGGTCATCACGTAAGCTTATCATAAACTCTGTGAAGTCTATACCTTATTTGATCTGGGGTTCTACCCATTCTTTTATTTCTCCTATTTGCATTTCAACATTTAAATTTGACTCAAGTAGAAATTGGACTTTGACTTATCTGTTGAAACTCCATTGGGAGAAACCTTCATTACATCCACTGTTTATAAGTCTTGTTTAGTTCAAATCGGTACCCTCACATTACCTGTCGATCTTATTTCATTGAAAATACTTGCATTTGACGTGATTCTAGGGATTGATTGGTTAACTACTCATCATGCAAAAATTGATTGTTTTCATAAGGTTGTTAGCTTTCATATTCCTAACCAACCTATTATGAGAATTCAAGCAGCCAAATCATTAAAATCAATCACTATCATCTTAAACCATAAAGCTATTCGTTTATTAAAAAAATGGATGTCAAGCTTTCTTAGCTCATATCACGGATCTAAATAAAAATACGTCAGTTTTGAATGAAATTTCTATTGTTAATGAATTTCCTGACGTATTCCCTGAAGAACTTCCTGGCCTACCCCTAGAGCGTGAAATTGAATTTTTTATCGACCTTGAACCCGGTACAAAACCTATTTCCAAAGCCCCATATCGAATGGCTCCTATTGAACTTCAGGAGTTAAAGACCCAACTGCAGGAATTATTGACATCAGTTTCATTCATCCTAGTACGTCTCCTTGGGGTGCTCCTGTTCTATTCGTGAAAAAGAAAGATGGGAGTATGCGACTTTGTATTGATTATCTGGAGTTGAACCATGTCACCATCAAAAATAAGTACACATTGCCACGTATTGATGACCTGTTTGACCAGTTCTGAGGAGCCAAATTCTTTTCAAAGATTAATCTTCGTTCCGGTTATCACTAATTGAAGATTAGAACCAATGACATTCCAAAGACGGCTTTCAGAACTCGGTACGGGCATTATGAATTCCAAGTCATGTCTTTTGTATTGACTAATGCTCCTGCTGCCTTCATGGATATGATGAACCGAGTATTCAAGGAATATTTGGATCACTTTGTGGTCGTCTTTATTGATGACATCCTTATTTATTCCAAAAGTAGTGAAGATCATGAACAACACTTGAGGTCGATACTCCAAAAGCTTCGTGAATATAAGCTTTATGCCAAGTTGAAGAAATGCGAGTTCTGGCTTGAGGAAGTAGCATTCCTTGGGCACGTAGTATCAAGTCATGGAATATCTGTTGACCCAACAAAGATTGAAGCTATTCAAAGCTGGGAGCAACCCAAATCAGTGACCGAAGTATGTAGCTTTCTCGGCTTAGCTGGTTATTATCGGAGATTCGTGGAAGGATTTTCTCGAATCGCTACTCCATTAATTCAGCTGACTTGAAAAGATACAAAATTCAGTTAGAGTGAGGAATGTGAGAAGATTTTTCAAGAACTCAAGAGGAGACTCATTTCAGCACCTGTTCTGACAATACCATCTGGATCGGAGGGATTTGTCATCTACAGTGATGCTTCGGGTAAAGGGTTAGGTTGTGTTCTCATGCAACATGGGAAAGTTATAGCATATGCCTCACGTCAACTCAAAGAATATGAGAGGAATTATCCTACTCATGATCTAGAGTTGGCAGCAGTCGTTTTTGCACTAAAGATTTGGAGGCATTATTTGTATGGGGAGAAAGTGGAGATCTTTACGGATCTTAAAAGCCTCAAATATTTCTTCACTCAAAAGTAACTCAACATGCGACAGCGACGTTGGCTTGAACTATTGAAAGATTATGATCATACCATCCAATACCATCCTAGAAAAATGAACTTGGTAGCTGATGCATTAAGTAGAAGATCATATCTTGCACTGAGTGCGATATTGTCAACGTTATGAGCCCATTTTGTATGACTTACAAAAGGATGGAGATAGAAATAAAGACTCAGGACCCACATGATGATGGCGAATATCTGAGTAGAACCGACTTTAATCGATAAGGTTAAAATTTCAAGCTACAAACCTGAGCACACGATGCGTATGAGAAAGAAAGTGCTGAGAAGGTCTTATCTTAGGAAGCAAGAATCGATAATGAAGAAATACTTGAGTCAACTCGGACTTTGTGTTCCTAACGATCACGAAGTTAAAGTATAAAATCATGATGGAGGCGCACAACACACCATTTGCAATCCATCGTGGGAGTACCAAAATGTATCGTGATCTTCGACATACATTTTGGTGGAGCAATATGAAGAGAGAGATAGCGGGGTTTATATCAAGGTGTCTAACTTGTCAACGAGTCAAGGCGGAGCATTAAGTTCCAAAAGGTCCATTGCAACTACTTTAAATTACAGAATGGAAGTGGGAGCACATTACCATGAATTTCGTTACTGGTCTTCCCAAGGTTTCTCAAGGCATAGATGCAATTTGGGTCATTGTTGATAGATTGACCAAGTCTGCTCATTTTTTACCGATACGAGAAACTTATACACTTGAACGTCTTTCTAGTATGTATATAAACGAGATTATAAGATTGCATGTTATGCCAGTATCCATAGTTTCTGATCGAGACCCAAGATTCACTTCAAGATTTTGGGTTAGTTTGTAAAAAGCTATGAGCACAGATTTATGATTTAGTTCGGCATATCATCCTCAGACGGACGGACAATCAGAGAGGACTATTCAAACTCCTGAAGATTTATTAAGACTCTGTGTCCTTGACTTCAAGGGAAGTTGGGACAAGTTCTTACCATTGGTGGAGTTTTCCTACAACAACAGTTATCAAGCATGTATTGGCATGGCTCCATTCGAGGCGTTGTATGGAAGAAAGTGTCGTTCTCCAGTATGTTGGGATGAGGTGAGTGAAGCAACGTTGTTGGGACCGGATTTGGTACGTATGACTACGAAAAAGATTCAAACAATCCGACAACGTATAATTCGATATTGGAGATCATGTGTTGTTACGTGTTGCTCCATGGAAAGGAGTTACGAGATTTGGAAAGAGAGGAAAGCTCAATCCTCGATTCATTGGCCCATTTTTAATCCTCGATCGGGTAGGAACTGTAGCGTATAGACTCGCTTTACCGCCAAGTATGTCTCGTGTTCATAACGTTTTTTACATATCCATGTTACGTAAATATGTGGAAGACCCGAACCACATTATTGAATTAGAACCGGACATGATAGAGGAAGATTTAACGTATGAAGAGTTAACTGTTAAAATCTTGGATAAGAAGGATCATATTCTACGCTCCAAGGATATACCTCAGGTCAAAGTTTTGTGGAGAAACTATTGATTCACATGATTTTCTATTGAATCACATTATTTACTATTAGGGGAGGTGGTGCAAGTTTGATAATACTTGCATGACTAAATTAAAAATAAAGGAAAAGTTGGAGGTATTGTACTGTAATTTTTCGAGCCCCAAAACGTGCAATTATTGAAACTATATTTTGCTATAAATAGAAGCTCATTCTTCCTTCATTTCTCATCAATTCACTAAAGCTATAGAGCAATTATTATAGAGAGAAATTGTAGAGAGAAAATCTGTAAGAAAGGGTGAGCTCAACTAGCCTAGTAAGAGATATTATGACTAAGATAATGCAGAATAAATTATCATTAGTCTACAACAATGTTAAACTGATAAAATACAAAAGACATCAAGTTTAACTGCAGCGGGACAAGCAATCCATTGAAAGAGTCAAGTAGAGAATAAAATCTACTATCTTTTATGATTTAAAAGGTTTTTCATCACTTTTATCGTTGAGACTCAGTTTAATAAATAATCCACATCATCGAATCACCCCTGCACTACGGCCAAGGATATTCTTTAGTATCACGACCACAAATTATCCATGCACTACGGGCCAAGGACATTCGTGTATTCATCAATGGTCATGATCATGCCAACAACTATCCATCAATGCACTACGGGCCAATGAGGACTTTTATCACATCATTTGTAACATTACGGTCATAATTATACCGAATAATCCCTGGTCATAATCATACCAAGTCCATCTATGCCTTTCACAGGCCATGATGACTTTCAAAAAAAATATAAACATGAGGATGATGACAATGATATAAGAATTCAATAAAACAAGTTCACGAATTAATTTATTCAGGAACTAATAACGTCCAAATTGTCAACATGATACTTCTTTGTAGAGTAAAATTCAAGAATGCTCAGAAGAATATTTCCATGAAAAGATACTGGATGAAGTGCAAATATCAAGGATATTCCACTAGTTTCATGGAGTATAGAAGTCAAAACTTTAACCAACTGAGCATAATAAGGAATGGAATAACAAAAAAAATCACCAAGCATGCGGTAGACCACACAAGCAAGTTATTCAAACAGAATAATAAAGACGGAACCAGGTCTGGCGTAAAACGCACAGAAAGGATATTCCAATAGAATAATAAAACAAAATCGGTCCCGGCAGAAACGCATGCATGACAGGATATTCCAAAAGAATAAT
Source organism: Panax ginseng (assembly GCA_020205605.1). Taxonomy (NCBI): domain Eukaryota; kingdom Viridiplantae; phylum Streptophyta; class Magnoliopsida; order Apiales; family Araliaceae; genus Panax; species Panax ginseng. Next base: position 10,907,113 of record CM035128.1, on the reverse strand, counting down.
AAAGACGGAACCAGTCCCACAAAATGCATGCAGTATAAAAGTATATTCCAACAGAATACTAAATAACGGAACCAGGTCATGCGTAAAGCACAAACAGGATGTTCCAACAGAATAATAAAGAATGGAATAACATAAGAATTTCACCATGTATGCGGTACTTCGCATAAACATGTTATTCCAACATAATAATAAAGAATAGAATAACAGAAGTTCTCTTCATGAAGACGAAAGAAAGAAATAATACCCCTTACCTTTGAAAGAAACTGGATACTGGAATAGTGAGGTAGCAGGCTTCTCTTCTTTATAGACTTTCTCTCTACAATTTCTCTCTATAATAATTGCTCTATATCTTTAGTGAATTGGTGAGAGATGAAGGAAGAATGAGCTTCTATTTATAGAAAAATATAGTTTCAATAATTGCACGTTTTGGGGATCGAAAAATTACAGTACAATACCTTCAACTTTTTCTTTATTTTTAATTTAGTCAAGCAAGTATTATCAAACTTGCACCACCTCCCCTAATAGTAAATAATGTGATTCAATAGTAAATCATGTTAATCAATAGTTCTAGACATGTGAAAATACGAATTACAGTATAGTACCTCCATCTATACCTCCATTTTTAACTTAGTCATGCAAGTATTATCAATCTTGCACCAACTCCCCTAATAGTAACAAGAATATGAAACAATAGTATACACATGTGAACAAATAGTTATAATCATGTGAAATAATAGCAATCAATTGCTTATTTATCCGGTTAAATACCCGATTGGTCAATATAACCTCCAAACATCAATTATTATCGAAATAAATGTCAATTTTCACTAACACAAATAATTCCAACACAATGAAACCATTTTTATCAAAAATATAAATTTTGAAATTTCGAAGTTTGACTTTTCTCAAAAAATTCAACAGATGACTTTTTGACCAAATAGTAAAACCCAAAAAAAATTGTGTTTATAGTCTATTTTTACTAATTTCATCATTTCGGACTCAAATATCACGTCCGCGTCTCCAAATTCAACTCCGATCACAACTTTAATTTTAATAACATTCATCATTAATATTATAACTCACAATATTTATCAACCGAAGTCGTTCCAGGAAAGAGGGCTTTCAATAAGGATTTCTCCCTATCATGCAATTAGGTGACCAAACCTCTCCTCGATGTAACTTCAGACATTGTAAATATTATAATTTAATAATATGAATAACTTTGTCATCTCAATTATTGATTTAATAAAATAACATATTATGCGGATGATAATCTGTGACAATAATCGAATCAATAATATGAGAGATATGATGCAACAATTCTTGTAGAAATAATTGAGTATAAGCGAGTGACTTACGACGTAAGATCAATAATCAATCTGGTGTGTTCTTACGCGACCACAGCAGTATTCTTTGTACTTTTTACTACTGAAAGTAGTTCAACAAAGATTAACGGTAAAACTTTCGCCGTTATTTTCATAAATATATTTTTGTCGTTTTTCTCAATCCGACAATAATTACATTATTGGGGTCCACCAATAATTCTTGATTATTTAATATTCCTCTTTAAAAGCGAATATTCTAAGAACCAATCGAATATAATATAACAACTTGCATACTTTGCGTAATTTATAAATAATACCCACAACTATAACATTATAACAAATTCATTCCATAATATTCAAAAATGATAATTATAGAAAAATTATCTTTATTCATAAAAGTTGAGTCTTTACATATCCTATACATATACATAATTAAGGGTGTTCAAATTAATCGATTTTTTTCGATTTTTCGATTTTCGAGACCGAGATCGAATCCAAATTCGATTCGATATAAAAAAATAAATCGGTATATAAAAACAAAAATCGGTATATCTGGAGATTTTTCAAATCACCGATTTTTAATTAAGGCGTTTTTATGGTTCGATTTTCGAATCGAATCCAAGGCAAGATATATCTAGGTTTTCTATTTTTTTATTAATAATTTAATAATAATAATATAATGATTATAAAAATAATAATATTAATAAAAATAATAAAAAATAATAAAAATAATAAAAATAATAAAAAATAATTATTATTATTATTATATTAATTTTCGGTAAAAATCGGTACCACCGCTTCGGTAAACCGGTCCAACCGGTATCGGTATCAAAATTTGACCGATTTCAATACCAGTTCGGTTCGGTTCGACCCGATTTTTACCAGTTGAACACCCCCATACATAATGACACTTTTTTAATAAACTTACAAACCAACTAAATAAAATAATTTTTTTATCTTTTTCTATTCTATTATTTTTATATTAAAAAATATTTAACATTTTTTACTCCCAAAAATTACATACTTTGTTTTGTAGTTTTTTCGTTTTTTTTAAAAAAAAACTTCGTTACTCCAAGATACCCCGTTTTTTAAGTTTTGGGATAAATAACCTTTTGGTCACTGTATTGGGGTCCGATTTTCATTGTGGTTATCAAAACTTTTTTGTTACAATTGAATAATCTGACTTCTCAAAACTTACAAAATAGTCATTAGTTCGATTTACATCCAAAAAGCGAGCGAAATCTTGTTGTCTTGATTGACTCTATTTTTTTGCTTACGTGGAGCACATAAAAGGCAAGCAGGCGGATTATTATAGGACAAACCAACAAAACTATTAACTACTTCATCTAAACAATTCCAAAACTAATAATAATAATAATAATTTCAAAATAATAATAATAATAAAATACTATTAATAGTAATAATTTTAAAATAATAATAATATTTTTTAAATAATAATAATAGTATTACTAATAATTTCAAAATAATAATAATTTATATAATCTTTAAATAATAATAATGATAAAAATAATTTTTAAATAATAATAATAATTTCTTTTTATTTTATTTTAATGGAGAATAAAAAATAATTTGTCAAATTTACCCTTACTCAAATAATTTAAATTAATAAAATAATAAAAATATTTTTTTAAATACACATAAATTTCATATAAAAATATTTTTATAATTTATATAATCTTTTTTAAAATTTTAAATTTTTAAAATTATTATTATAATTATTACTATTATTATTACTACTACTATTATTAATAATTTCAAAATAATAGTAATTGTAATAATAATACATTTCAATTATCTATAATACCTTTTATCATACTTATTTCACATTTGCTCTCTCCTATCTACTATAATATTTTTTCATGAGGGATAATTTTAGAAAAAATGTGGCTAATTTTCTTAAATTATATAAAAATAAAATTGTGAAATAGACACAGTGTTATTTTAGTACACAGTGTTATTTAGTAAACTATTTAGTAAAAATATAAAAATTTTAGTACACATCGATCTCGGACCTTCGCCGGAATTTGAAAATATTTAGTAAAAATATAAAAATTTTAGTACATAGTGTTATTTTATATTAATATTAACATTAATTAAACTCCTTTTTTGTAATAAAAAAATGACCCTTGGATTCCAAATGATATAAAATATTTTTATATCCGAAAACTAAAATTGAATTGACCCTTGGATTCCAAATGATATAAAATAATAGTAATTGTAAATAATATTATGAAATAGACGGATAGAAAATTATTATTATTATTTTTTTTTTATTTATTATTAATTAAAATTATTATTATTGTTGTTATTATTATTATTTTGAAATTATTATTATTATTCTTAATATTAATATTATTATTATTATTATTCTTAATAATATTATTTTTATTATTATTATTTTAAAATTATTATTAAGATACAATTATTCTTAATATTTATGAGCATGTGCTTGACACATAATGATACACGTGACAAAATCATATATATATCACTAAAAAAAATGAAGTCAAATCATAACTCAAAGATTTTCGATTCGCTTAACTCAAAGACTTTTATCCGTTTTTTGGACGAAAATCGAATGAAATGACTATTTTATAAATTTTTGAGAGTACAATTATTTAATTATAACAAAAAAAATTTTGATAACCATAATAAAAATCAGAGCTAGTACAGTGACCAAAAAGTTATTTATCCCGTTAAGTTTTCTATTATTTTTCTGTTCTCCCCGATAAACTCCAACGCATATATACTGTAATTGTATGTGTTGAACCTCGCGCCGGCGCTCCACAAAAACCGTAGATCTCCACAGACTCAGTGAGTGATGGGCGGCGAGTTTCAATACGAGATCGGTCAAAACGCCTACATCAAGCTCATCCTGCATGCCCTTAAGCACAAGGCATCCGCCGTCAACAGTGTCCTCCTCGGCCGCATCTCCGGCACCGATTCCGTCGTCGAAATTACTGATTCCGTTCCTCTATTCCACTCTCACATCGGCCTCCTCCCTCCCTTCGAAATCGCTCTACTGATGGTCTGTGGCTTTTTCACTCCTCAAGCTGTGTTTTCGTAATTCAATTTATTTTATTTTTTTGATTAATTGGAGCAGATTGCGGAGTATTGCGGAGCTCAAGGTATGAGTATTGTTGGTTACTTTCACGCTAATGAGAGATTTGATGACTTAGAGCTCAGTAATATAGCTAAGAATATCGGGGATCATATATACAAATATCTCCCCCAAACAGCTTGGATTCTGGTACCACTTGATTTTCCTCTTTTTATTTGTTAATTGTTATATATGTATGTATGTACATATACTTGCAATTTTTATTAAAATGGTTTTAATACTGTTTGATTCTTTTAATTTCAGTTAGATAACAAAAAGCTTGGAGCTTTATCAAAGGGTAAAGATATGAGTCCTGTGATGCAGGTGAGTCATGCCACTGGAAAGAAACTGTTTTTACTTATTGACTACAGTGCTTACAAAAGACTCTTTTTTTCATCTGGGTTTTGATTATTTTTATTTTCTTTAAACTTTATAGTGAAAGTTTACTCTTTTCCAGAATTATATGATAAGAGCCGACGATGAACTAAACATTCTCATTATAAGAAAGTTAAACCTGTTGCAACACTCATATCATAGAGTAGGTTATTATTAGTATCTATTACAAATGAAAAGAAAAAAGGGTATCTCACTGTTTTATGTTTATTAGCATAAATCTGTCTATTACATGATGAGCCCTGCTGCTCAAACATTAGCTCATAAAACTGGAGATTGAAATATAGGCAAATGGGTGAATGGTTAAGAATTATATAAAAAATAACATGGGTTACTGGTCAAGCATGTGGAAATTCGATGATCCTATGAGTTGGAATGCCTTTTTCTTCCCTTCAAACCTGTCTGTACATAACATGTCATCAATCATCATATACAACTTTGATATGTCGGGCTGCAGTTGAAAATAGAATTAGGAGATACTAGCTGCACATGTTTAAGGTATTCGGTTTCTAGTAACTACTCTATATATTTCAATTTTCACTCAAGAAAAGTTTCTCAGCTTTGTTTGTGGGATTTTAGTTTATTTATATAGCTTTGTTTTCCCGGTAATACCGATATTTATTACTGAATCTCATAAGCTGCATGTTACTAAACGTAGCTGATTGGATTTGTGTATAATGCATAATGTGAATTTTACTTGGTGATCCACATTTTTTATGCCCGAGAGTTCAGAAAGCCTGCAAGAAAATTGAGTAAAGGATTTACTAATCAGCTTCTAGCACATTGTTGAACTTGAACTGTTGTTGCTTCTATAACTACTTTGCACCCTCTCTCCTATATTACCTCTATTCATAGTGTTCCAATATTCAAATAATCTCTACATGACGCGTGCTTGAGAATTCATTTCTTGGTCTGAAGACGGTCAATAGTTTACGTATAGGAGTTTCCTAATTTGTTTAAACAGATTTATCGAACTCTGTTCTACAAGATATATGATGTTTCTATGGAAAGCTTGTAACTAATTTTATATCCAAGGAAATTCAAGTGAAATATACATTGTTGCATTCTATGTGATTTTTCACCTAGTCTGTCGGTGCTCATTTTAGTTGGTCTCACTGTCAACACCATACTTATCTGAATGGAGTGTGTGTCGTCACTCATTTATACCTATCCTGTTTGTTTTACAAATATGAATGGTTTCCAATCAGTTTGTGAAATTTTGAGCAAGCCTTTGTACACATTAGTTTTGTTGTCAATCTGTTATTCAAATAAACCTTGTTTGACTTATCTTCTCATTACTTAGCTTTACACGAAGGATGCATCTCGGAGTTGGAAGCTTTTTGGGCCTGATGGAAGTAACCACTTGACAATCAAGGAGCCATCAGCAAATATAATCCTGTTGGACTATATTTCAACTGGAAAATGGGAGGACATTATAGATTTTGACGATCACCTTGATGACATTAGCAAGTAAGAGCATGAATCAGTTCTACCCCTCTGGCCCACAACTACTCCCTCCATTCCAAAATGAGAGATATTTCTAAAATGACTTTTAAGGATTTTTTTAATTTTTTTCCAAATATATCCTTAACAATAGTTATAAATATATTAATGGTGGTATGTTGGTATTCAATCTACTTTGAATATAAGTAATGACATGTTAGGAACTTCATTTCACTTTATAGTCTAAATATAGAAAGTTAGGAATGTATGTTTAATTTTGGAATGAACAATAAAGAAAAATGTATCTCCAATTTTTGAATGGAAGGGAGTATACTAGCGCTTGTATATACATTTGAGAACGAAGAAAAGTACTTTTTCTCGTATTCATTTGCTATGATGCATAATATCCAATTTTTTTGCTGGCAGGGACTGGCTGAACACGGAACTATTCCAGTAAAGACGGCTGAAATTAATTTTGGCTATGACAAGTGCAATAGCAGCTGTTTGTTTTTTGTGTAGTTTAGGATGGTAGGATTATCAAAGCTAAACTATTATGGAGGTTAGCCTTGTTATCCCCATTTTGTGAAATTAGGATTTTCTCCGTTTTAAATGAATTGGAGAGTACATTTTGTGTTTGTGGGCAAACTTGTGATGATGTATTATTCAAATAATTCTCTTCCCATTCTTTTTGTGGTACAAAGACATTTTAAATGAGAGTGCGTTTGATAATACTTTTTTTATTTTGTAATTTCGTAAGAAAAAATTTAGTAGCATTTGGATTGCACATTTAAAAATAATTAAAGTTTTATATCATGCAAGTGTATACACGAGTAGAGTTTAATTGATGAGCTACTTATGTAGCTAAAATTATTTTTATTTTAATGCTGTGTTATAATTTTATAGTCCACTCATTTAGAATTCAAACTATTTAAATTTTCGATTGTGACTTAATGCATATTCGAGTAGATATTCAATATATTCTATTATAATATGTACAAAATTAAATAAATTTAAGATAATTAGTTACTATTATTTTATTTTATTTTTAATTTTTATTGTGATTTTATATATTTGTAAAGTGTAATTGTAAATTTATTCTCATTTTTAAGTAAAATAATAAGTTCAATTTATAATTATGAGTATTATAAAGTTAGTCACATAATTGGAGATTCGAATTTGAGCTTAAGTTCAAAACTCGCGAGTAATTTGAATATAATTTGATCTGTGTCGGATAGAATTCGAGTAATAAATATTTGAACCAAGTCAAATTTGGGTAGAGTTTTTTTAAATACAATTTGAATTTGAGTATGATTTTAACTTTTCAAGTCAATCCGAGTAATTCTTTGTTCAGCTCAATTCAACTCGTTTACTCCTACTTTGAAACAAGGTGCTCAGACTCGGATCGACCATCGAACCGAAAAAGGTATTGAGTGGATAGATTACTGGTCCAACCAGTGGTCAAACCTTTATTGACCCAATGACGTCATTAATATATAAAATATATATTATTAGTAATTAATAAAATTTTAAAAATCTCATTTTTTGTGAATTAAAAACGTAATAAAGTTGAGTTATAATATTACTAAAAGTAATTAATTTTAATATTAAAACTTTTTTGGTTAGAAAAAACGGTCATTGGGTCATTGGGTCGATAATTGTTTTTTTGGTTGACCCACCGACGTTTAAATCGATCGATGAGTTAGTTAATGAGTCAAAATCTGGACCGATGGGTCAACCGAATTTTAGTCAGAACTGTTCGGATCAGAGTGTCAACCATTTTCAATTTTTACAAGTTAAACCGGCGGTTCGGTTTGATTTTTAAAACCAGGTTTTGAAGTATTAGATAAAGAAGATCTCACGAGTCACCACGTTTAAATCGGCAAGCGGTTAATATTATTCATATCATGGGAGTCCTAATTGTATCTCTACCAACTCTCAACTATATTGTACCGAAGCCAACTATTAAGTGTTGGTAAGTAAGTGGATTTGTTCTAAAATTGTTTAATTTAAATTATAATTATTATTTTTAATGTACGGTCCCTTTTTCAACGAACCAAAAAAACGAATCAAAGAAGAACCGATTATAGCGACGATTTTTTGAGATATTGCGACGGTTTGAACTGTCATCATAGCTACGTCGTAGGCTTTATATGCTATAACGACGAAAAACCGTCGTTTTTAGTTTGCTCCCTTTAGTTCGATGGAGGAGATGACCGTTTTATGTATTCTAATTTTTTTTATTTAATTAAAGTTATAATTATTACTACAATTTGTCTTTCCTGAACTAGTACAACATATATCTTCAATTTTAAACATTCAAATGAGACGCTTAATTAACCATTAACAACAAATAATTTAATTACCTATTTGTAATTATATTTTTGATTGAACTAGCTGTGGACCTATTAACATGCATAAGTTTTGTTTCTTAATTTTTTTTTCCAAAAAAGATTATTAGTTTTATTAATTATTGTATAAAATGATAAAATGTCCTAACCTTACTATCACATTTTTCCCATCAGATTCAGCATAAAATCCACATCATTATCACATTTTTCCCATCAGATTCAGCATAAAATCCACATCATTTTCATCAGCATCTGCGGCTGCTGATGGAGTTAAGTTATGATGCCAAAACAGCCATGAACAGGAAATCACTGCACAACAGTTTGGATTATATTTGTAGCGTGCATAAAAGTATAATTTGGTGGCAGAAATGGATTTTAAAAATATTAGCTACTATCCTACATTTGTTGCTCAGTCCATCGTATTATCTAATTTTAAAGTTGTTTAATTTAAATTATAATTATTATTTCTAACATATTCTAATTATTTTTATATAATAATATTTAAATGATACGCTTAACCATTTCCAACAAATAATTTGATTACCTATTTGTAATTATATTTTTGATTTAGCTAGCTGTGGACCTATTAACATGTTTTGTAAGTTAATTTTCCAAAAAAAAAAAAAAATCATCAGTTTTATTAATTGTAGTATAAAATGATAAAATGTGCTCAACCTTGCTATCACATTTTCTTTTATCATATCAATACTACTAAACTATCATCCATCCGTAACCAAGTTTTTCTTTCTTTCTCACACTCGCTCACTAATTTTATGGATAATCCATCAGGTGAGGTGAGGGCTTCTTTATTTTGTTAAAATGCGAATTTTTTTTTTTAAAACAATTAAAAAAAAATTAATATTTTATGGAATTGAAATTTTTCCATAATACAATATTTTAGACGTGATTTAGATACCTATATCAAAAAATATATATACAGTCTGCACAGACCTGTTTTGTTATACGTATCCAAATCATATCCAAAACACTGTATTATGAAAAAATTTCAGTTCCATAAAATATTAAACTTTTTTTTTAGTTGTTTTAAAAAAAAAACCAAAAAAAAAGAGTCCGCATTTTAACAAAATAAGGGAGCCCTTACAGGAACCGGACCCTCTATATATATATATGTGTGTGTGTGTGTGTGTGTTTGTGTGTGTGTGAATGCTGGTTATGAGAGGCAGAATGATACATTATTCCAGTTAACGTGTGATGGATTGCAGATTAGCAATTGTTTGTACTCTGAAACAAAGAAATATTGATAAAAAAAAATAGGTAACTTAATTCACAACAACAACAATTTGACCTCTCTTTCTTTGGAAGGAAAACACATTTAAACCCCTTTCATGCCCTTGAAATCTTTACTTCTCAAGCTGCTTTCGCTTGCTGCAAAATAAGCAAAATTGAAAAAAGAAGTTCATGTTATATTCCTTTCTCATGTCCAAAATAATAAAAGATTCATGCTTTCACATTACATATATATGAATCAATATTGAACTCACTCGTTTCTCTTCCTCAATCTTGGCCTTGATGAACGAGTACATTGCCACTCCAGCAATTGCAATGCTTGTTCCAATGGCTGTTTGTGTTGAAATCTTGTTGCCTGTGGAGATTAAATGTTAGATGTCTTAGGAAAAAAGGAAACGAAAAACCAATCAACCACAAGCTAGCAAGCTGAAGAAAAGATGAACATTACCAAAGACCACAATTGAGAAGCCAATCACAAACACACGTTTCAACACATTGCCGACTGCATGCGTAAGGGGTGCCACCCTTTCAAGGGTGTTGGTTGCCAACTGAGAAACCAAAAAGGAGAAAAACAGTTGACATTTCGCGAACAAGGGTATGGTGGTAGCGCATTAATACAAAGAACAATTGAGGCAGTTATAAATAGCTTATTGGCTAGAAGACTTGGAGGTTGCTGGTTGCTTCTAAGCCTTCTATATAGCTTCCTAAAGTAGAGAACTCAATTGAAATTTTACTTCAATAACTATAATAACTACTGGCGAAGCTAGTTTTGGTGGAAAGAAATAAATTCAACTACTACATGAAATTGCACCAAGGACATAACTTGTAATATCTATCAGGTCCATATCAACAAGAAAGGAAGGAGGGGGAGAATTACAGCAGTATGTGTTCGAATATGGAAGCATAACTAGGTTACCACAAAAATGAACCAAGTGATTATACCTGATTATAGAGGTGATAAAACATTCCCACCCAAAAAAGATCTGAGATAAACTTTGTCAGACCCACTTTAGCTATGGCATCTGAAAAACCATGCTTAAGAAGCTGAGGTCCCTCCAACTGTATGGTCATACATTTAGAAAAGAAAAATGAAATCAGAAATTCATTAAAATAGGAATTAATTGTCAACATTGGTCCAAAGTAGAGGTTTGCTTACAATAATGGCGGGTGGTATACACACAAAGAGGGCAATGATGGAAATGTAGGCGTACAAATTAGTACTATCCATGTCAGTCTGCAAAAGAAGTAGCAGTCATTAGAACGCAAGAGCCCAATATTAAGGGATAAGAGGATAATCAAAAGGAGCTTAAAAGATAAACCATGGCTTTCTTTGAATATATACTCCTGTAAGTGAAGGAGATATTGGAAATCATAGCACTGATGAAGCCCAACCAGTTGAATGACAGCTCAGTCAATGATGCCATTGACACACCTGCATTCAATCTGAAGTTAAATCATTTGACGATATGGTAGTTCTGTTATAGTTCATGTACTGCTTCTGCATATACTATTGCATGTATTAGTAAGTTCCTTCACTACACTTCAAAAATTTTATTCTACTTCCTTCTATACCCGATGCATAGGATGTCTTTAAGCCGGAAAAAAGAACTGGATGTCAATCACCTTGGCCTAACCAGGCCTAGGTTGTCATCCAGCAAGTCTTGCTTTACTTCTCTTGGACACTAGTCCACAATTCTTAATCCTCTTTTTAAGAAAGCGCTTGCCTTCGCCAACTTATCAGAGGCCCAATTTTATTCTATTTCTTTATTTTCATATATTCTTCTTTGACAATCTTTCTATTTTCAGTAAACAGGATGAACAATAGTAGAATGTAATAACCAGATCAAAAAAGTAGTTTGAACTACTTTTTTTATCTGGATATTGGTAGAGCAATAATATTACCAAACATTCGTGACATAGAGATTGAAGAGCATACCAAGCACGACTGGAGCTAGTGATAACCAAAGAGTTGTCGGAATTGATTGTCCAAGTATGAATTGAGAAGCAGCAGCATTGAAGAAAGGCTCCAGAGCTGATTCAAAATAAAACCAACCAATGAAACAAGCAGAATTTCCATACCTAAAATGTATGATTATACAGTAAAAGATATTCCCCACTTAGCATAGATTTAAGTCACCTTTAACTGTGTGAGTAAATGAAACAGCAACAGCTGCAAATGAGACGTTGCTGGTCACGTGGCCTAGAGCATGGCACACAGCAACAGGGATGAGCAACTTCAGGAGGTTCGAGTCGATAGGCTACAAAGAGATCCACCAGTTGCAAATAATTACATTTCAGTACACTATAAGGTGGCAAGAATATCTGTCATGGTATAATATGGCAAAGAAGAAGAATTAATACGTTTCCGGTTAGTGCATTAATGGTTACTTAACTAAAAAGAGAAACTAATTGACTGAATGGAATTGATTTACCTTAACTGTGTAAAAGGAAATCAATAACTAGAGGGGTAGCATGCAACCATGCAAACCCCCTCTGTGCGGCTGTGCCACAGCCACATAGAAATCATTTTATGTGAAGGCCATTTTATGAATTTTATCAAAGATTGTCTTATCAATTAATTGACACATGACAATGTATTAACTAAATGACTTTACAAAAAAGTTGGTTCGCAGCTTGACCAAAGTTAACTTCATGCTTACCACTCTCATCATTGTCGTCATTTACTGTCCAAGTTATATCTTACAACCTTTATGTAATAAAAATATGAGTATGGTGATATGACTTACTAGATACTACATAAGTTAAAGGAAAAACACAAACACGGGGCGTAATAAAAGAAAAAAACCTACCATAAATCTAATCATCTATACTTTAAAAAAATTATAATATTAGGATCAATGTTAAAACAGTGTAAAAAATGAATTTAAAATGCTCTAATAATTAAAATTTTAGATTTTATTTCCATTTTCCTGCTTTTCTATTTCAAGTTCCATATAAGTTTTAAATAAGCAAGTTACTTACAGCGCGCTTGGGAAGGCCCACAGTCCAGCTCCCCAAACAGTAAACTACTCCAACGGCCAAATGAATAACAGATACAAAACTGCTCAGAAAACGTACAGTAATTTCCATTAACACTTGCTAATCTACGCTCATGATAAAACAAACTTGTACTCCCTCCGTCCTAATTATTATTTGACGTTTTAGAGTTTTTTATTTGCTCCTAATTATTTGACGTTCTAGGAAAATTATTGACATTTTTTTTAAAATTACCCCTCATTAAACTCGAAATTTTCTTATCCCAACAAAAAAGTTAAGGATATTATAGACAATTAATTATTATATTTAATATTTTTCAATCATTATCTTAATTGTTAATTGTTGTTGTGTGTACTTCTAAAAAGTCAAATAATTAGGTACGGAGCGAGTACATTAACAAAGCCTTTGTATTTAATCAAGGTGCATTGAAATACGTACTAAGGATAAGGAAAGTAATTGTAGATCTTCTTGTTCAGTATGTTGAAGATCACGTTAAGAAAATACCTGCATAAACAAGGACAAATCAGTAATTTCAATCGCTTGTAGTTGAAAGGTAAATTGCTTTTACAGTTACCCAAACGTGACCTACCACATGAAGAAAAAGAACCCGGTCACAAGTGCCGGATACTTCTGTAAGAACCCGACCGGACCAACCTTAGCATCCCTGCGTAAAAAACACGGGTAAGATAAAGGGTTGAAATAAGAGACACATCTCGGAGCCCGAACGAATCGGGTCCCCGGTCCATGAAGGATGAACGAACCTCACCCGGCGGAATCACTTCCCTCGGCCGGCGACGACGCAGCAGCGAGGGTTGGCTTGAGAATCTCGAGCTTACTTGCCGGCGAGGTCTCGAGGAGTATGGCTGGACGGAGCTGCCTTCCCCAAATGAGGTTTCCGCCGTCGCTGACGGTTCTGCTCGGCCTCGAGGTGGAGAAAGGGACGGTGTTCAGCTTCGCCACCGGTTTGCTCAGCCGTGGGATACCATAGATGGTGGTGGCGCCGGAGAGTACTCGGGACTCCATTGGGTTTGGAGAGAGAAAATGCTTGTGGGTTGTGAGGTAGTACAGCGAGCTAGCAGGTCAGGTATGAAAAAAAAGGAGGGAGTAATTGAATTAACATGCGCCGATGAAGTTATCTTGCATGGAGAGAGAGTATACCAACAGTTTGAGTGGTGGACAAGTGGCGAGACGAAATACTGAAATTATTAGATCACTTTATGAGTTATGACAATGTTATGGTTCTCGAATTTAAATGATTTTATTTGCCAAAAAAAAAAAAATCGGTTCAAAATATATTTTATTTTTTGTATGGTTCAAGAATTTAATTTTTTTATAAATTATAATAGTAGCAGTGAACTTAGTGATATTTAATATATATATATATATATAGGGGTTTCATTCATAATAATTTATTACTGTGGAGCAATCTTTTACCTATTAATTTTTATTTTATTTTTTTTTTTTCCAAATTAAATTTCAAACCGGCATTAAAAAAGGTTGCTTCCACAGAATCCCATATATATATATATATATATATATATATATATGTGTGTGTGTGTGTGTGTATGACGCCCCAAAATAGGTATACATCACCCATTTTGAGTTGTCAATACACTGCAGATGTAAATAACTACAACTTTATTATTACAATAGTAAAACTGTGAGTTTGAATACAAATATTATCTTCAGACAATATCTATACCCAAATAAATCTTCATCATATTTATTGATACATTATTTTATAAAAATGGTGAGGACTACTAAACAACTCTCTCTATAACCATCATTCCATACCCCGACTCGACTCGCTTACATTCTCGCCTCCGAGAAAAAAAAATGGAACAAAAAAGAAAAGGGTGAGCTCGATTAATGAAAGTAAAGAATATTATGACTAAGATAATATACAACAAAATTATCGTTAGTCTTCAACGAGGAAAAATTTAATAGAATACAATAGACAACAAGTTTTAAATCAATATTCATGAACGGAAATAATAATTCATTAGAAGAGTTAAGTAGAGAATGCAAACTACTATCTTCTATGTATGAATTTTAAAGTTCATCGTCTATCTTTTATCCCTGTAACATCAATCAATATATATCTAGAATCAAATATTCATCTTTGCACTACAAACCAAAGATATTGATCAGTTGGTCATGTTCATCTTTGCACTACGGGCCAAAGATATTCATTAAAATCATTCATCTTTGCACTACAGGTCAAAAATATTCAATAATATCATCATTTAAGACTGAGGATGATGAAAAATATTTTTAAAAGCGAATCCGGTGAAACAAAGATGACGAGGATTAAGGATTCGACTTTGTTTTATCCATGTCCAAAAGTACCTCAAAATAATCATTGTGGTGTAAAATTCAAGAATGATCAAAACATGGATACAATCAAAGCTAGTATCCAGAATAGATATTTTGGACGAAAAGGAAAATTTTTATTTTTCGATGAATAGTCTTAGTATATTCGTGAATAAGATCAAGCGTCGTGAATAAAGTACAAGATATCGTGAATAGTAACTCCCCCGACACTAAAAGTTCTAAATTTAATTAAAAAGTTCGGATCAATACTTGAAGATAATGATATTAGAATAAATAATATCATTTTAAAAAAATAATATCCCTTACCTCGGAAAAGACAAGATTTAACCTGGAATAATTGAATATAAATTTATAACTTGAACTTGCAGCATGTATAGCAATACTCAAAGTATACTCAAAATACTCACAAGAATACGCTCGATAATATAGAGAGAGAAAACTTCAATTTCGATGTAATTTTCAATTCTAACCCAAGCACCCTATTTATAAGAAAATGCTTAGAACACTAAAAGCGAAAATTTATTAAAATATTAATATATATATATATATATATATATATATATATAATCTTCACGCACACCTTTGAATCTGAAATCAAAGAATTGAACACATGCCTCACACATGCAAAAACGTTTTTTGTAAAAAAAATATTTAAAACTTCAAAAATTAATTATTTTGGAACTTCAGAACTTCAATAATTCATAATAAATAGTCCTTTTGTCAGAAAATTCGAAGAAATTCAATTCTCTACAACTTTACAGAAGAAAGTTTTTCCAAATTTCAAATAAAAATTGACCGAAATTCACAAACGGACGATTTTACAGGCTATAATCAAATTTCAGTCAAGAAATGGGGTCTACCGACACAATAAACATGCTTTAAATATTTTTGGTAACAAAAATACTCCTCCTCCATATATACTCATATATCCCACATTCATCGTAAAAATATCATCATTATTATATTATTAAAATATAATAATATATTTAAATGAATTATTTTATCGAAAAAAGATAAAATTTTAATTTTCAACAATTGTCACATTAAAAATTTTCTCCATCTATATCCACATAAAATCAATATTTTCCTCATCATATGAATTAATAATTAATTATTCATAAATAATATTACGTAATCACAATATTGACAACAGCGCGATTCTCGGGAAGAGGGGCTTTCCAATAAAATTTCTCCTTCTTCTGGTAGCCTTGATTAGGTGACCAAACTTCTCCTTGTATGTAACTTTCTCAGACATTGCCAATAATGTTATCTAATAATATTATTCGGATAATATGAATTATTGTTTTGATAATGAAAATACCGTGTAATGACAATTATTGAAATAACAAAGAATATAAAATATCAACGCAAACAATTATTGAATCAATAAAATAAAATCTTTGAATAGTAACTCTTTGTAACAATTATTGAGTAGTGCATGCTTTACGTAAGAATCAATAATTAGTCTTAATCTGGTAATGTCTTTCTTGTGTTTTAACCAAAGTATTTTAACAAAGATTAACTTCAGAATAACTACGCCATTATTTTTAAACAACTTATATTTGTCGTTTCTTCACGCAATCGCTTTCCAGTTATATGGGTAATTAAAAGGCTGTACAATTGCATAAATATTCCCCGACATCGAATAATATTCTATAACCACTTGCTTATTTTAAAATATTTGCGTATTTTACCCATAACTATCCACATTAATCAAATCAACTCTTACTATTTTAAAATAATAAATAAAAAAAATTAAATTTTATTAATAATAAATTGGGGTCTTACAATATATATATATATATATAAGTTATGAGTTCAATATTTTACACATACGTATAAATTTTTTTGCAGTCATCCAAACATTATTTATTATAAATTTACTAAATATACGTTAATGCAATAGTTGCTAAATATTACAACAATTGGATTCCCTACTTGTAAAAAAAGATTTAAAAAAAAATAATTTTGGCAATTAGTACTTATATAAGTCTTTCTCACAGAAAGGTGAAAGTCAGTTTATTCTCGTGTAATAAATAATTATGTAAAAATATATATAAAAATATCATTTCTCATAAATTAAAGTTAGGCAGGTACTCTAGAAATTTGAATTTTGTGGTAAATTTGAAGGTTAGAAAATGAAATGATTGCATATAATTAGTCGTGTGATAGTAGTAGATTAGATTGAGGAATCCAAGTGTTGAGAAGTGGGAAGCAGGATAATACGATGGGAAGAGAAGCACTGGATGATGGCATGCCTATTCTTTTAATGGACAGGCTCTGTGGTGTAAAATGGAAATTGGGATGGGAAATGATATTTCAATGGCTCTTCTATCTCTCTATGTTACTATTTACATTCAAAGTTATTTTTAAAATTTATTTTTCGTTAGTTAAATAAATTATTATTTTTAAAATAATAATTATTTGTTATATTAAAACAAAATAATTATTTTCATATTTTAAAATAAAATAATATTTTAAAAAAATTAAAATAATAATTATATTTAATATTTTAAAATAAAATATATATTTAAAATAATTTGAAAATAATAATTATTTTTAATATTTTAAAATAAAATATTATTTTCAAATAATAATTATTTATTATATTAAAAATAAATATTATTTTTAAAAGGTTTAAAAATAATTATTATTTTAAGGAAAAAATATTAGAAACTTTTTTTTTTTTCTTTCAAAAATGAGTAAAGTCTCATAAAATATATTTCAAAAAAGTAAATTTAATTTTTTTAAATCTATATTTTTTTAATCTATATTTTATGAAACTTTACTCATTTTTGGAAAAATAAAATTTCTAATATATATATTTTAAATTAATAATAATTTTATAACTTTTAAAAATAATATTTTATTTTAAAATATTAAAAATAATTATTATTTTCAAATTATTTTAAAAACTAATTTATTTTAAAATATTAAATATAATTATTTTGTTTTAAAATATTAAAATAATTATTATTTAAAAATAATAATTTATTTTAATATTTTAAATATAATTATTATTTTAAAAATAATTATTATATTTTAAAATATTAAAAATTAGGGTTGGGACAAACTGAGTCGGGTTAGGGTCAAATCAGATAGGAGTAACGAAAATGCAAAAAAATATTACTTTTAAGAACCTAATTAACAAAAAATAAATTTTAAAAATAAGTGATAATTTAAAAGGATAAAAATGTTCAACCTATATGTATACATATTGATGTATCTATATGAATACTTGTTGTGAAATATAGGATGTGGGGTGGACTGGGCCAGTTGCCCTTATCTTATCCTCAAGTGAGAGGCTTGTGAGCATAGGCCTGTCTTGTCCAATCCTTCACTCTATTGTAATCTGCATAATCCTTTTCTTTCAATACCCTTATCACCTTCTATCTCTTTGTTTTTTCTTTCCCCCACCCCACCCCACCCCACCCCACCCCACCCTACCCTGATAAGCAGGAAAGGGATATGCAATGAATGAGGTATGGAAAAACAGTTAACATTTGGCATAAATGGACCACTACTTTTTACAAGTATTAGTTCCCTCACCTATGGTGAGAGGGGATATTTTAAATAATTATTGAGTTTCAAAAGCTAGTGATGTATTTTGACATTTTAAGGTTAGTGTGTGAACTTTTATAATTTAAAATCGACGTACAAATTTATTTAATTTTGATCCAATAATTTTAAGTATTGTAAATTAAATAATAATTTTCAAATTAACTTCAAAAAAATCTATCTATTATTTTTGAAGGGATAAAATAATTAATAGTAATGGGTAGAACTCTTTTGGAGATGAGAGTTTTTTTTTTTCCATCCAAACTTGGTAATTGTTATGTTTACCCACTGGTCACAAGAACAAAAATGAGAGGGAGAGGGAGAGGGAGAGGGAGAGGGAGAGGCATACTTGCATTGAGATAAAAAGTGAAACAATCTTGTTGTCCTTGTAAATATAAACTTCAAGTTTAAACATAAATTTTCTAGATATTCTTTTAATATTAAAATTTAAACTTTAAAGTGTCATGCATAAATATTAATTAAAAGCAGGGAGTATATAATATTTACAATTTTTATGACTTGATAATTGGATTAATCAGAAATAAAATTGTAAATTTTTTCTCTTTTTTTTTTAAAAAAAATTTCCTTAATCCAACAAGCATGGATATGAGGGTAACAAAGCACTAAATATCCTTACAAAAACTAAACATAATCTGCAAGCACATATAAATAATAATTATTCAACTTGGGAGATTGGAAGAGCTTGATGGTATACATTATTTGCAAGCCCACACTACTGATCCAAATCTTGCATACTCTTTGAATTAATAACTACTCAAACCACATACTGACCTCCCCTACTAATATTTGTGAGTTTTGAAATGAAAATTTAACTTACTCTCGGTTCTAAAATTAGAGATTTATTTATAAGACGGCGATTTTTAAGAATAATTTTATATTCTCAAATATAACTTTAGTATTAGGATGGAATTCAGCTGTGATAGTTTTGATATTGAAAATGATAATAGCAAAATAATTGTGAATTAAGAATATCATGTCATTTTATAATTCTTAAATAAAAATGTATCTCTAATTTTAGAACAGAGAATAATATTTACCCTTACTAGATTACATTGATAAATTACTATAAAAGTATTTTTTGTACTTAAGGTGTTATACTAGTTTTTGATCAGTATCCTCCCATTTTTTTTTTAATTTTGAAAAGAAATTTTGGAATTTCTATCATTCTTCCTTTGGAAATTCACCACCAAATTTATCCAAGAAGTACAAATTTTAAGGGAAAGTAAGGTTTAGCATAAACTAGACAACCACCGTGCAGCGGCCCACTATCAAAATATTGGGCCTTCGCCTCCAATTTGTTAAAGTTCCGGGTATGAAAATAATTATAACAATAGTGTATTCATAAAATATTTATAAAAATAATATATTTTTTATATTTATTTATAATATTAATATAATTAAAATTTCTTAATTTAAAAAATTAATATACAATTAGTATTACTTAATTTGGCCCGCCCAATTCGTTTACAGTCAAACCAACTAATCCCTATCCATCCAACTTCGGCTGTTGCCAGCAAGCTCGATTTTCTCTCTCATCCATGGCTTCTTCGGATCTCATCACCTCAATTTTCAACTACCAACCCCACCCCGCCCGTATAAAACTCCAAAAGCGATGATGTGCATTTCCTTTTAGAAGTTCTCTCTCTTCTTCAAAATCATATCATGACCTCTTGTCCACAATCTCCTCTTCACGGCCGCTCAAGATCAATCACTCAGATTCAAGCTTCCAAAGATCCCAATAGATTATCATATCGTGGTAGTGCGGGAACTGAACCTTTGTCGGCACTCTCATCCTACTCGACCAAGAGAGCATTTGAAAAACTTCATGAAAGAGGTCATTTTGAAGAGCCTGATGTTAGAGAGGCTAGGCGATCTGTGAATTTGCACGTTGATAGGCAGTATATAGAAACACCCTATAAAGATGCAAACTATAGGGATTCACAGAACAGTTGCATCCCCAATTTTCAGCAGCCACTTTTGAGAAAGAATGTAGCTGGGCGAATGTCTGCAAGCATGAGAAGGAGTTTTGATGATAATCAGCTGTCTCTGGGTGAGATATCAAACTGTCATATCAAAGTAATTAATCAACCTTTACACTTTTAATTTTTTTTAGTGTAGTTGGTAACCAAACTTTTATATCAAGATTAGCAAACCTTCATACCAAGATAACAAAATCTTCGTACCAAAGTAACCACTTCACATCCACACCTGCAGTTTTTTCATAGTGCAGTTGGTAGCCAAACCTTAAGACTAAGGTGACCAATTAAGTTTTATTAAGTTACCAATTTTATTTGAATGTGATGCAGTTGGTAGTCAACAATTCATACAAAGGTAACTATTTTAGTATTTGTGAGTAACAAAATAGTCATAATTTTTTTTTCAGAACAGTAAAAGTTACATCAATTTATTTTTAAACTTTTTGTAGGGCGAATCTTCATCTTCTTCTCATTGGCGTTTTGGACAACGAAAATTCACGGCGGTGTAGCGGCGGTGTAGCGGCGGAGTAGCGGAGGAGAAGCCAACGTGAAGAGAGAAAAATAAAAACTGAAACAGAGCCCAATTTATATGTACAGATATTTTATTTATTTATTTATTTATTTGTTAACTATTATTTCAAAGTGTATGTGAAGGGAGATGAATATTTGAATTTGAATTATTATTTTGAATTTATTTTTGTTGTTAGATCTCAAATATTTGAATTTGAATTATTATTTATGGCAGTTATTTCTCATTGATTTTAATTTTTCTTATTAATGTGAATTGTATTATTTTTGTAATATGGGTCCTAATTACATTCTTTTTATAATTATTTTGTTGATGCACTAATGATGTAATTACTTTTTAATTGTTGTATATTTCTGTAAAGAACCCATGCAAGTATGAGATTGATGCAGGTTGTTCTGAGAGTTGAGTGCTTATGTTTATGAAGCCCATCTACAATAATTTACGCCCAATAAAATTCAACTTTTTTATAAGACGCCCAAGTTTATTGGATTGCATGGGTCAGAGAAACTGGTTGTAGTTGTTAACTCGTCTCTTTCTCTATCCCCTGGCCCAAATATGACAAGTCTTTTTCAGGCAGATATATTGTTTGGGCCTCACAATTAGGTTGGTAAACTGGCAGTATATTGAGGAGTTGTAATGTCAATATGTCATATATCAATTATGTATGTATATTATATCAAATTAATGAAAAAGATTGTCCTAGTGTCTTACTTTACAAACTCATTGCCATTATATAGGATAATGACTGCAGGTAAGCTACAAACCATTTGAAAGAAGAAAAAATTATTTCATTTTTTTTTCATTTTCCGAAAAAAAAAATTATACGTCGATAATTATAATTTTGTTTAATCTTATACAAACGAAAATTACTGATCGGGCATGTAAAAAAAATTTAAATAATATTAAGGGTCTCAAATGACACGACATTAAATATTTTAATAATAATTTATGGCGTAATCAATTACATGAGATCTATACTACCAATATTAATTATGGCGATAATACACTTTTTGAGACCAAAATTTTGAGAAATAATTTTATTAAAGTTGGGTTAGAAACTAGATACAATTAGCCAAACAACCACAACAGAGTCCTTCTAATTAAAGTGAGAATTAGCTAAGCTAGTAGACAATTACTAGTATAAGAGATGAGAACATCATTTAAATTAAAAAAGTTGAGAGTCAACATGCATGATTTGCATGCATGCATGCATGCATAATTAAGTGAAGTTTAGCAAGCTAGTAAGTAGTATATATATATAGGCTATATGTATATACATAAAGATATTCTGAGAGTAGAAGTTATGACGGACGGTTTACGGTCCCATTCTTCAAATAACCAAAGCAATGAACCAAAAGCAAACCGACTATAGCGACGGTTCAAACTGTCGTCAAAACTATATATTCGGCTTTGTATGCTATAGCGGCACAAAAAATCATTGTTATAGTCGGTTCGCTTTTGATTCGTTATTTAAGGTTCGCTGGAGAAGGGGACTGTTAGAAGTAGGATCACACACGATAATAGAGAATTAACACACAGAGATTTACGTGGTTCTCCAATATAAGTAATCCACATGCGGCTTGTTGTTTTATTGATGATTCCTTGTTACATAAGGCTTTACAATAGATAGTATTATAGCCACTGATTCTATTCCAACCCTACTTCACATTATGTCTCAAATACTCATAATGTCTTTCCAGAAAACAAACCATTAAACTTCAGTTCGCCGACCGGAGCGACATGCCACCAACTCCCTAGTTTGTCCTTTGGCGCAAGGCCTCAAGACTAACCTTTTTCAATAATTTCTATGTTATGAGTCATAAGTTTCAACAGGGACCATATATATATATATATATATGAACAAGAAACAATTATTTATTTATTTTGGAATTTTCACGACAATAATGCCAAACATTAATTCATACTTTACTTAAAAAGAAACAATCATAGTACTTAATAAAGATTAAGCACAATTACCTAATGAATGATCGAAGAACTATTAATGCGTGACACCATAAGTTAATAGAATATAGTTGTTTATTATTATTTTCGTGTCATCATAATTTTAATTATTATATCACCACTTTAAACTAGTAATTTATTATTTTTAGGAATAAATATGCAACACAAATACATTCGTAATATTTAAGTATTTTACGAGTTGGAGGTGAGTAGTAATAGTAAATATTATTTCTTTAAGTAAAACCTTACCATAATATATAAATTATTACTAAATATTTTCACGAACACATTTTCTAACTTTACTAATTAAAATTATTTATCATTCAGCTACTTCAAAACTAGCACTTTGTGTTAAACTGATTTTCCTATAAATGGGAGGAAAATAGAGCATTGTGATAAAGTATTATTGCCATGCCTAATAATAGCATTGAATCTTAGCATTCACTAATACTCCATTGTTTTTCTTTTGGTCTCCCGGACCAGTTGATTTCAAGCCTGCATGCAGTTTCTGAAATTCAAAATGAATCAAAGGATTGATGACAACCATCCTCATGCTTTGTAATTAATTGCTTCTGCTTCTTCTACTTCTACTTCTGCTTTTACTTTATTTCATGCCCAACCTTTTTTTTTTAATCTTTCCTTTTAATGTTACTTTTACTCTATCCAAATCATAATCAGTTTATTTGGCTAAAAATATAATTTGTAGCTAATTAGGAGTATTAATTAGTACCATATGTATTTTCTCATGTGACATGTCTATAAAAAAAATAAAGATAATAATAATAAATAAATAAAATAGTACCATATACAAATTAAAGTCATCATTCTCGTTCTCGTTCTCGTTCTCGTTCTCGTTCTCATTCTCATTCTCATTCTCATTCTCATTCTCTCTTCTTTTTTTTTCCTTTTTCTAGAATCTTTTATATCTAATGTAAATGCCATTGCAAGTGTACACTATAAAATTGATCGACATATTTTTACTTTTTGATAAATTAAGAATGTGGCTTGAATATTTATCTAATATAGCTTAATTTCCACATTACATTATTATTAATTCCATCAAATTAAGACAGCTATCTATCCATCCATGAAAGTACATGAGATGTTAATTAATTACAACCACAATCAACAAAATCTCATGCATGTGTGACCACATGATCTATTAGTTACTATTCCATCTACGGCTTTGGGTTATCTTTATGTTTTTCGAGAGTGATTAGTATGAAATTAATTTTGGTTAATTGACCAATACAGTATTGACACGTAGGTTGAGAGATGATCTCTTTTTTTGCGTACAAGCACTGTATTGATCAATTGACCAATTTATAATAAAAATAATTTTATAATTACCGAATCTATATTTTTTGACCCAAAAATAAATAAATAAAAAGAGGAGAGAAATGAGAATGAACTTTCACTAGACTTGACTATCACCCCATCAAGCCTTAAGGCTGGCATATTTTAGTGAAAAGGCCAAAAAAAGATATATATATATATATATATATATATATATATATATATATATATATATATATATATATATATATATATATTCGCTGGTCTTCTATCCCTTCACTTGTGGCTCGCAAATGTGGAAAATATGTATACATCGACTTTTAGACATAAATAAACTCAAATATTAATTCTCTTATAAAATATAAGATCAGTTTATAATAATATATATTTAAATTTAAAATAAAAATATATCTCATCTTCGGACTATTTGATATATTTTTGGAAGAAAGCATAAAATCCTTTTGATCTTATAATTTTTTTAATTACAGGCCGGAGAGAGTATTATGGAACTTTAATTTGATTTGAGATTTGTTCAAACCATGCATGATGATGATATCATTGGCACCACTATTGTGAAGTTGCAAGTAAGGATTAATTTTGAAAAGTACGTACTACTCCCATTTTGTTCCCAAATAAATTAACATTCGATTTTTTAACCTCTATTAAACTAGGGGTAGACTTTATATAGTCATTTTTCTAGACAAATTAATATGGACGTCCTAGTTGGGGAGTTCATTGTCAAGGCCATGCGACATGTTCCAAGACCTCTAGAAGAACTTGAAAGCTTTTAAAATAGGAATATTCAAAAGGCAAAAGGAATTAGAATAGTACCCATAAAATTATTAACTTTTGTATATAATTAAGTCCACATTATACACGATCATGTAAGTTATTTTTTAGCACTTTTGTAGTGGTCGAAAAAGGACCAATTAGGCACCTCCAAAACTCAATTATGATATATATATATATATATATATATATATATATATATATATATATATATATATATATATATATATATATAATTGTACAGACATATATTAGCATTAGTTATGACGACAGATTTTTTGAGTAATATATAATGACGGTAAACTGTCGCTTATAGCTCAAAATAAGCTATGACGACAGGTGAAACCCGCTCACAAAATAAAAAAAAACCATCATCATATACTTTTATATGTAATATACAATTTATATATATATTTTTCACACACAATACATATATATATATATATATATATATATATATAACTACTCTTTTTTGCATTTTTTATAAACAAGAACAAAAGCACAAAGTATGAACTAATAATTTTGTACAATTCATCAACTATATAATATACAATGGACACGATTTTTATAAAGAAAATCATCCTACGTACGCACCATTATATTGCATATGAGAAGTTCATGTATACATTCGTATGCGCGCACATTAGGTAATTTTTTAAATTCTCCCTGAGCACGATAATATTACGTATGGAGGATACATTTTTTCACATCGCGCGTTTGTTGAATCTTATAGTTGGTAGTACAAAATGAGTTAACTACTACGCATTATTTCTGAATTATTATATATATCTACGGAAAGGATCAAAGGTATATTTTTTGATCCTACGTGCTTTGCATATCTTCTTTAACGATGGATTGGAATGACGATTCGATTCAGTAATCCGTCGTCGTTAAAAGTTAAAGCAATCTGTTTCTTCGATATAACGAATTTGACCGAATTTGTCCAGGTCAAATTGGTCGTTAAAACGAGTGAGAATGGTATGTAAAATAAAGGAGTCAGTCTTTGAAATGAATATATATATATATATATATATATATATATATATATATATATATATGATCAGGATCGAAGCGATTCTCTTAAATAACATTCCGCTTAAATAGCATTCTTTTATCAAAACGACGTAGTTTTGGAGGGACGTGATGACATTTTTTGTAAATACGCGGTGACATTGTATTTACAAAATGTCGATTTACAAAAATGCCACCGCTTTCCTCTCCAAAACTACGTCGCTTTGATAAAAGAACGCTATTTAATAAATGCTATTTAAAGTTAACGCTTCGATCTCGTACTATATATATATATATATATATATATATATATATATATATATATATATATATATATATATATTTCTTGTACGGCTGCTCATCAATTCATTGAAGATTGGAAGCTACTAGGTGGAACTCACTAATCAGAGAGATCTCAGCTAGCTGGGACCATATATAGAATTATTATGAAAACCGTCTTTACAAACTTTGAGAGTAGAAGACATGATTATAATACAAGGTCGATAAGTATAGAAAATGAATGAATTGAATGGATCGAAAGACAATGGTGGCACACCAACCCATCTGAGCCTATGAGCACCTTCATAATTGCCATCTTATGGTTCAACCCCACCTCTCTCCCATGCCACTATTGTATCTCCTCCTCCTAATTCTCTTCAAATATAATATATATATATAGTTTAGGGATCAGTCATATACACTTTTTCTTTATTTACACGTCGCAGCTTTTTTAATGATGGATGGCATGACGATTTCGATCATATAATCGTTGTCTATACTTTTTAGCGACGCTATATGTTGTCCGTCGCTAAAAGTATATAGACGATGATTGTATGATCGAAAACCGCCGAAGTCCGTCGCTAAAAAGGTGAGAAGACGTAAGAAAAATAAAATGATATGACATGACTGATCCTTTCTCTCTCTCTCTCTCTCTATATATATATATATATATATATATATATATATATATATATATATATATATACTAGCTTGTAACTTTTGTGGAAATTTCTCCTCTCCCCACCATTTTTATCTTCTTTTTGTTTAGATCTCTCTCACAGACTCTCATACATTGAAATTTGAAAGTTCAGAAAAAAGTAGACAACTGGCTGAATTTTGGGTAAAGCGTAGCCTAATAAATTAAAAAAGTCTAAAAATATTTGCAAGTCTTTATTTTCACCGTTGGTGACTGTAATTCCCCCATCTAATTTATTTCTTCATCTGTTTCAAAATTAAAAATATAATTTGACTTTTAAAATTAAATAATATTATATTGAACTTCAAATTAATATAAATTTATTTAATTTAAATTAATACAATTATTATATATTATATATAACAAAAATTATTAGTCACAAAATTTATTTCATTCTAAACTTTTAATACAAATTTTGTAATTTAATATACTATCGTTTGACTTCAAAAATCAAAAAATTATATCTATAACTTTGGAACCAACTGAGGGAGTATTATTTATCTTGTTCCAAAAAAAAAGTCTCAATTTACCTTTTTGGAGTTCTATATACTAATTAAATCTTGAAATTTGTTTAATTTACATGATATGTATTCTTAAATAGATGTCACCTAATTTACATCCTCCCGCTTGTTCAATTCCTTCCATAAAATTAATTAACCCTCTCCCCAATACATATATTTTTAACAAATACAATGATAAAATAATACTAGGAATTATAACAAAAAGTATAACTAAGAGTTGTTTATTTGCATATATAATATTTATGACTATTTGTTCTTCATCCACCCACGCACCCATCCTTTTTTTTGTTGTAATTTCCTTCAATTTCATTGATAAAACACAAATTAATTAGCCAGGTAGCCGTCGTCCTTTGTATACCAATAAAGTTTGGTGGCCAATCTTGTCCGATCCTTATAGTTCCTTTATTAATAAACTCATCATGACGGATCTAGCTAGAAAAAAAGAAAAAATTATTGTACAATGCCTATTTAATTAATTAGTAGTAATTAATTGTTTGATACTATCATCCATTCATTTCTGATGCGGGACAAGCTATATATTCATCATGATATAGCTAGGTTCAGTCCTTCAAACTAACAACCTTGACAACTGAATTTAATATTTTATTGTATATGTATCCAAATTACACTTAAAAATACTATATTCTATAAAAATTTCAATTAAAATAAATATTATACATTTTTTAGGAGTCACAAGAAAAACAAAACAAAAAAAAAAACTGATCTGTCCAATATTCCGGTCCATTGGACCTATCCATGTAGAAGTACTCTTTATTTCAACATGTATGCATCGTACGGAAGTGGTTAACATGAAGTTTATTTTTAGGTAAGTTAATTAATCGATCAATAGAAAGATTGACACATGCAGCGACGCTTCATATGTGTCACAAGATTTTATTGACCAATTAATCAACTTATTAAAAAATAAATTTTATACTAACCGAATTCGTATTGTACGTACGTACATACTAGCTATAAATGTATGCCATGCCCATGCATGGTACGTACAATGACATTTAAAACAGTTTTTTCAGAACGGATGTAGTATTAATTTTCATTTGTGTTTGTTAACTTATTAAACAAAAGTTTTGATTATTTTTATAAAAACCATCATGTCTTCATCAAGCACATGTTATAAAGAAAATAGAGGAAATTTGTTACCTTTACTCATCTATGTAATGAAGTTGCATATATTCTTATTCAAATTACGTCTCTGATTGAGATTTGATTTTCTAATATTTTTTCAAACCTTTGACGAAAAAAATAGCATCTGCCCATGAAAGAACGTCCTAGATCATTTCTGAGTAATTTATGTCCAATTAGAATCATCTTAATATATATGAAGGGTAATATAGTACTTACACACCCTTTTGTTACCTTTTGTTAACATCGTTACTAATAGAGTGAGATTATGCTATGTTTTTGAAACTACATGCGGTCGAAAGTTCTTTTAAACTACAAATCACTATAAGTAACTTTGAATAAACCATAGGTAATTATTTGCAATTTACTCTAAAAGAAACATGTTTTCAAATATATTTTTAATAGTGAGTGATAACATTATACTTCCTCTGTCCCTTTTTATTTGTCTTTTTAGAGAGAGTTTTTTGATTCTTTTTATTTATTGTTTATAAATTTATAGGAAGCATTAAATGCTTAAATATTTCCCATATTATATCCTTTACGATTAGAAGCTAATTTATTTATCTCTCATCTTTCTAATAAATTTTAAAAGGTTAATCAAACAAAATATTAATTACATTTCTTAATCTATGTGTATAACTTTAAAATGTCAATTAAATTAATAGGATGGAGGGAGTAGTATTCATGAATATACATACATACATACATACATACATACATACATACATACATACATACACACACACACACACACACATACACACATATATACATACATACATACAATACAGTAAGTAATATTTGTATATATGTCAGAAATTTCATGAAATATTACAAATATAGATATTATTCTTATCATGCAAGCAAAGGATGCAACAGTCAAAAGATAATATCATAACAATTAAGAATTCAAATTTATTTACCATTATTATCAATATTGCTCTTCCCCCAGCAAGGTTACTTTCACTTTTTCCTTCAATGATAATTTCTTTTTACCAAAAAACAATAAAGTAAAAAAAAGAGAGAGAGAGAATTTAACATTATTGGTGGCATTCATAGTGTAACAAGAAGCATATACACCGACTCGTAGGCATAAACACAATTGAGGGCCATGTCTATGTGTAGGCAGAAGGTTAAAAAGGCATGCAGAAAATTTGGTAAAATACAGCAGTAGCATGCATTTCAATTAATAATTTACCCATGCATATTATATATATAATATGCATGGGCATGATAATACACCTTGAGCGCCCTGTTTTCACGCGGGCTGACATATATACTCCATCATCATGTACAAATGCGAACTCGATCATCATGTACAAATGTGATGCTCTTAATTCTACATAACCCCAATTCCATTATGTTTACCAGGGCACGGAATTTCATCACATAATCTACACAGTTATGCTGCATGCAGTACGTTTCACTCAATAGCATTTACTATTTGTGTGTTTGAGAGAATTTAGTTGTATATAACTTGCAAGAATAGCAACTTCTCATGACATTTTGAGTCGTAGGCCTATAGCTAAAGTTGTAAAATAAATCAAACGGTACAAGTTTGATTCGAACTCAACTCGAAATATAAACGATTTAAATATGAGTTAATTTTTTTTTTATTGATACTCAAATCATATTCGTTCGAAAAGTTTAAATTATTTGGACTCAATTCGAAATCGTGCCCGACTAAATTGTTAAACAAATCTCAATTAAACATTATTTTTTTACTCGATAAATTTTATTAATCAAATTTGAGCAACTTAATATTTGGTTCGACTCAACTTATTTACACCCTTAAAAGCATGCCACGATCCCAACAAGTGTTTTTGAGCTGAGATAGTGGATTGAGCCTTATTCAAGGGCAAACACAAGAATTTCATCAAGAGGAGCTCATACACTTGTATATAATTTAATAAAATTATAAGAATTACAAAAATTAATGGTGGGCAGTGCTCCCTTCAGTCCACCCGCCTTAGTCTAGACTCCAGTATTGACTAGGTCATTATACATAATCTCTCTTCTTAAAAATAAAAAATCACATGATAGCTGTTTCATTTTATGATCAGATCGAAAGTATGATTTTTCATAATGGGTAATTGGATTGAGACTAGAAAATTTGACCAAATGTGAATATATATATATATATATATATATATATATATATATATATATATATATTACTCTCTCGGTTCCGCTTTTGTTAGAGACCAATGCACAGTTATTAAAAAAAGTAATGATATTTACATTGTTAAGTGTAAAATTAAACTCAAATGACTAAATTGTCTTTTTTTGTTTTTGTTTTTTGTAATCAGTAAGTCATTACTACTGTTAGTAACTCTAACACCTTTACTCTTCTCCATGTCTGCTCATCTTCTTTCGCTCTCTCTATCTTTACTTTCTCTCTCCTCATCTTATATCACAATATAGCTGAATTTTCTCACCCTTCCCTCTATTTACGTCATCTCTCTCCTCTTTTTTTTTTTCTACTCACAGCCTAAAACTCTCTCATCTAAAAGTTCAAAGTTTCTATATGAGGTTTTTTTTTCTTTTTCTCCCAATAATTTTAGATAAGTTCTTATAAAATCCTGGTGCCAAAAGATTGAATGTAAAATGACCACAATTTTTTCTTTTTCTTTAGGTTTTAGATAAGCACTACAAGAAAACCGCCTATTTTCGACTGACGTATCTTCGACGGATGAAATTCGGTCGAAATAGGTTTATGTCCGAGGGAATAATGTGTCGGATATAAGTCCCTCGGAAATACATTAATTAGGACGGAATTCAGTCGAACTTAGTCCTCCCCAGTTGGCGCCAAGTTTGGTGCCACCATGAAAAGTAAGTTCGATGAAAAATATTAATTCTGAGGGACTTTTCGTCGAACTTAAACTATTTCTGAGAGACGTATGTCCGACGGAGATTCTATCGGAGATAAAAATAAAACCTTTCAGCTTCTGCCTTTTCATTTCAGACTCTCTCTTAATTTATCTCTCTCACTCCTAGCTCCTCAATCTCAACCTCATCGCCCCCACCCTCACCCTCTCCCTCTCTCATTCTCTCAGTCTCTCGGTCTCAGTCGATCTCCTTCCTTCTCTCATCTTCCCCGCCCCCACACCGGTCCCCCCAGTACTCTCCTTCCCTCTCTCATCCTCCCCACCCCACCCATTCGGTCACCGCCGGTCCCCCGCCACCCCTTTTCCCTTGCCACCGTACGTTCGTCTCTCTCTTTCTCTCTCTCTCTCTTCACCACTCTCACACTCAATTTCAATCCGCCTTACACCGCTTTTCCACACATACAACATCATTGGCGACCCTCCTTTACGCAGTCGTCGACGACTCGCGTTCTGGCCGGGTTGGACTTTGCTTTCTCCTTCTCCTCTAACCGGTTTTCAAACTAGCTAAGGACTAAGGTTAGTAATGGTTTATTTGTATAATTAGGTATAATTTCCTGCCCTATATTGTGCATATTACACTAAAATTGGTATTATATATATATATATATATATATATATATATTGATGATAATTATTGCTACTAAATATATTTCGGATTCATTGCTGAAATTTGGACTTCAGTGTTAATTGTCAATATAAGGGTTATTATTTGTGTTATGCCGAAATGGGTTATTTGTGTTTTGTCGAAATGGATTATATCTATTTGTGTTCTGCAGAAATTATAAGGGTTATTATTTGTGTTAATTGCCTAACTGTTGTGAAAATTGGGTTGCTAAAATTGTGTTCGCTTATTTAATCATATGCAAATCGTCATGTAATTGGGATCGCAACTTATGTTGCAAACTTTACTGCTTAGTTTATAAAGATCTCGGTAAATGTTTCAATTTGTTTTTCTGTATGCAATTACACATGATATTTTCGATGGAATTTTTGACTAAATTTCTGTCAGAAGTCTTCAATTGCAAATTTTGTGGGCCCAAGTAACTATTTAAATATGTTACTTAATTAATTTTCCAATACTAAAACTGTGACGCCCCCAAAATAGGTATACAACACCCATTCTGAGTCGCCAAATACATGGTACATAAAGCAAACTACAACTTCAATAATATAAATGTCGTGTGAAATAAGACAATACATACTGTGAGTTTAAATACAAATATTATCTTCCAGACAATATCCACACGCAAATAAGTCCTCATTACAATTATTCAAACACTATTTTATAGAAATAGTGAGGACTGCTAAAACATCTTTCTAGAACCATCACTCCATACCCCGACTCGATTCTGTTATGTTCTTACCTCCTGAGAAGAAAAATGGAACAAAAAGGAAAGGGTGAGCTCAACTAGCCCAGTAAAGAATATTATGACTAAGATAATATACAACAAATTATCGCTACCTTCAACAGAAAAATCTCGATAAAATATAATGTATAACAAGTTTTAGATCAACAAATGCAGGAGGAAACAAAGAATCCATTGTAAGAGTCACATAGAGAATGAATTCTACTATCTTCTAAGATTTAAAAGTCCATCATCAATATTTTATCCCCTCAGAATAACAATCAATATTCATCTTTGCACTACAGCCAAAAATATTCATTTAAATCACCAATCGGCCATGTTCATCTCAACACTGCTCATCTTTGCACTACAGCCAAAGATATTCATCGATTAATCATTCATCTTTGCACCACAGCCAAAGATATTCAAGAAGAGTATCATCATTTAGGATGAGGATGATGAAAATATTTTTTAAAGAAACGAATCCAATTGAAACAAAATGACAAGGATTAAGGATTAAGGATTCGTACTTTAGTTTGTCCAAATTCAAAAATACTCCATAATAAACAATTATGAGCCAAACTTCACGAATGAAGATCAAAACATGGATACAATTAAAGCTAGTAACCATAATAGACATTTTGGACAAAAAGGAGACTTTTCATTTTTGGTGAATAAAGGTCGATTCGTGAATAAAGGCCAGATACGTGAATAAGAACCTCGACACAACAAGTTCCAAATTTGATAAAAAGTTCAACCAATATTTTGGCATAATGATATTGAAGAAAATAATACCATTTGCAAAAGAAATAACATCCCTTACCTCAAAATAACCGCATTTTCGATTTGAATTTTTGGTATAGTCTTTGAGAGAAATTCGCACCGATAAAGAACACTCAAAGTATACTCACAAGAATACGCTCGATAATATAGAGAGAGAAAGAGAGAAAACTTGTTTCTGGTGTGATTTTCAATTCTAACTTAGCCCTCTATTTATAGGAAAATGCTAGAACGCCAAAGGAGACTAAAATAATAAAATATTAATATTTTAATTCAAACTTCCTACGCGATGCTTTGTTAGGCCAAGACCGTACCACCACCTTGGAAAATTTCCAGAAATTTCACATGTGTAATCACACCAACCAAAGTGGGTCCCACCCATAAATTTAATAAAAATAATTTTATTTTCTAAAACTTCAACAATTCATAGAAAATAGATCGTTTATCAGAAAAATACGAATTTTATGTCAATTCTGCCTGAAATCGAATTCTCTACAACTTTTTAGTTTTGAGTTTTTCCAAATTCCAAATCGAAAAATATCCAAAATTCACAAACGGACGATTTTTAATACTTCCAGTCCGACCAAAAACTGATAAAACACCTCAGCATTAATTCCTTCAATCATAACCACATAAAATAAATAAATCCATCATTTATATCAAATAAATATTTTATTATCATATAAATCAATAATTAATTATTCACAAATAATATTACAAAATCACAATTATGACAACCAGCCGCTCCTGTGAAAGAGGGCTTTTAATAAGGATTTCTCCTTCTTGGCAAGCAATTAGGTGACCAAACCTCTCCTTAGTGATGTAACTTTCTAGACATTGCCAATAATGTTATCTCGATAATATTATTCAAATAATATGAATTATTGATTTGATAATGGAAAATATCGTGCAAATGACAACAATAATAATATAAATATCAACGCAAAGAATTATTGAATCAATAAAATAAAATAATGAACAGTAATTATTGTAATAATTATTGAGTAAAGGCTTCTTTACGCATTTAATCAATAATTCAACAATATCGCAGCACTACCGGTGTGCTTCACTGCTCAACCACGATATTATCAGATTTTAACCACCAGGTAACCCAAAGTGTTAACGGTAATAATTTACGCCGTTATTTATAAAGCTCAATCTTTGTCGTTTTCTTTCATCCAACCGTTTTCCGTTATGGGCCCCACAAATGTCTGTGCCGTCGTACGAATATTCCCCGACAGTAAGAATATTCCACGACCAAACGAATATTCCCCGACAAAAATGAATATTTTAATAACAACTTATTTATTTTGACCAAAGTATTATATCAAATTATCACCTTATTAATCAAGAATAATAATTAGAGAAAATTCGATTTTATTTATAAAAAGTTGGGGTCTTACAAAAACTTAGTTTTCTACTACTAAATAAAATAAAATAATATTATAAATAATATAAACATAAATAAAATAATATAAGATAATATAATATAAAATAATAAAATTAAGTAACATAAGATAAGATAATTTAAGATAAAATGAAATGAAATAAAATAAAATAATTAAAATAAAATAAAATAATTGTTCCTAAATGAAATAACTTAAATTAATCTAATAAATAAATAAAATACATTAAATAAAATAATATAATATAATATGAGTAATAATAAGATAAAATAAAATAAAATACAAAATAATAATAATAAATTATAATAATTTAAATTTAATAAAATATAATGAAAAAAATAAATAAAATTAAATTTAATAAAAAATATTTTAAAATATATAATATAATACAAATAAAATACAATCCACTAAAACATAAAATAAAATAAAAATAATAGAATAAAATATAATTTAATTTAATTTAATTAAAATAATTTAAAGTAAATTTAATAACGAATTTAGTAAAAAAAATTTAAAAACTATATAATATAATACAAGATAAATTAATTAGAAACCCGTTTGACAAGTAGGAGTGAATGTTGAACAGTACGTAGTCTCTATAGATTCCAAATAACAATTCTCATAAACTAAGTACCACTTACTTAGTTTATCATTAATTGGAAAAATAAATTAAGTAGCTAGGAGTGAATGTCGAACAGTAGTAGTCTCTATAGATTCCAAATAACAATTCTCATAAACTAAGTACCACTTACTTAGTTTATCATTAATTGGTAAAATAAACTAAGTAGGAGTGAATGTCGAACATTAGTATCTATAGATTCCAAATAATTAACCATTCTCATAAACTAAGTACCACTTACTTAGTTTATTATCATTGGCAAAATAAACTAAGTAGCATTTGCTTAGTTTGCCACAATTTTCAATATATAAATGCAATAATACTCTCCCTACATATATGTACTCTTTCTTGTATGCAGGTTTCGACATAGCAGTTGCAGCTAAATAGTACTCCAACCGGTTCCTCGACAACAATTAAAAAAAAGGGGTCGTAGTTTCTGTTTGTGTCCTATACTCGAATAATAAAGGTAATTGAATTACTGCAGACATTCCTCAATATTCCATCATAACAGATGGAAATATTCGGAAGGAGTGCCAGTAAGTTGTTGAACAAAGTTCTAGGTTAAGCAACCCTCTAAATGAGCGAACGATCACTTCTCCCATAGGAATGAATCATCTCCCCATATGGGTCCAATCCATGATATAAGCGACTTCTCACCAATTCAATTCCTCGGATGGGTAGTTCACATGCAGAATGTCTCACCTCTTGAATGAGAACTATCCATTTGAGAAATTCGGAGTGGTGAGGTCGCTCTATATCATGGATTGGACCCATATGGGGAGAGATGATTCATTCCTAAAAGCAGAAGTGATCGTTCGTTCATCTAGAGGGTTGCTTATGCTGAAACTTTGTTCAATAGCTTAATGGAACTCCTTCGGGATGTTGTCATCTGTTATGATGGAACAGTGAGGAATGTTTGTAGTAATTGAATTAACTTTATTATTCGAGTATAGGACACAACAGGAACTACGACCCTTTTTTTTTGGTCGGCTGCCGACTCAAGTTTAGATTCCACATAAATTCTCATAAACTATGTACTATACTTTGAAACTTAGAAACCCATTTGACATACACTCAATAGGGGTGAATGTCGAATAGTCCCCAGTTTGAGACTGTTATTGGATGTTATGTCTCTCACTTAGGCCGGTGCCAATACGAAATGGTACATTTTTTGTTATTTTGAGGATTAATCTACTGTTATCTCTATATGTTCTCCGAGTGCATACTTAGATTAAGTTATCTTAATCTATTTCGTGTGCTTGGAGACCATGGGGAGGTGCTGTCAAAATTTTCTTGAAACTCATGAAACGTACTCAACATGTTTGTACTAGTGACGAGACACATCCAATAACGGGATAGAAGCCTTACCCCTGTCCTGTAGAGATACTAGGAAAATCTAATTCACGCATGAATATCCAAATTAACTTAATGCGTACTTCTGTGTAGTTAAAAATGTCAGCCGACCGGAGTTGGATGTACCGTAGGATACCCAGTGATGGGAGGGTATTAGTCTCAGCTTATTGTGTTGGGGTTTTAGATTTCTTGAACAAAGCACTAAAACATACGGATGATCCGCACGGGAAGATGCGATGCCCATGTGTGAAGTGTAAAAATCTGATTTGGAAGAAAGTCGACGAGATTAAATTCGACTTATTTTCTTATGGATTTGTAGATGGGTACTTCATATGGACTCATCATGGGGAATC
The DNA here is from genome assembly GCA_020205605.1 of Panax ginseng. NCBI lineage: Eukaryota > Viridiplantae > Streptophyta > Magnoliopsida > Apiales > Araliaceae > Panax > Panax ginseng. Next base: position 10,869,377 of record CM035128.1, on the reverse strand, counting down.
AGAAGTGATTGAAAATATTGTGGAACAACCAATTCCATGGGATTCATACATCGAAAACTATGATCCAGTGGAGATGTTGGTTGATGCTTATGGCCCTACTACTATTGACTAGGCTGAATATAAACCTTCTTCAAGCGGTCTTGAAGCAAGTGCCAAATGATACAAATGGGCCGCCTTTTACAAGTTGCTATCTCGAATCTGGGGTCGCGTTGTATCCGGAAATGATCTGAACACTAAGCTTTCTGCGTGATTAAGCTCTTACACTTCAAGAATGAGCACGATCAGTAGTGAGAGAGGTTTCAACGATTTCTTTCGCTATAATTGGATGATTTTTACCCAAGGATCATACTCTTCCCGCGAATTATTACGAAGTGAAGAAGATGGTCAAGGGGTTAAATATAGGGCATCGAAAAATCGATGTTTGTGAGCGAGGATTGCATGTTATACTATGGGGAGGACAGAGATAAGGGACAGTATGATATATGCAACTTATCGCGCTACAAGGTTACAAAACGTGGGGTGAAGGAGAAACATGTTCCCAGGAAAATCTTATGGTACTTTCCACTTGCACCGAGACTTCAGCGGCTATTCATGTAGTCTCATACGGCTCAACATATGAGTTGGCATCGAATAAGGGATGTCGTGCCTGGTCAGCTGACTCACCTAGCGGATGGAGATGAATGGAAGAGATTTGATGTAAATTATCCTGAGTTTGCGGAAGAAGTTAGGAATGTTAGGCTTGGCATGGCTACTGATAGCTTTTGCCCTTTTAATAATTTTAGCCAGCCGTACTCAGTTTGGCCAGTCATTATGGTCGCTTATAATCTTCCACCGACAATGTACATGAGGGATCCATATTTGTTTTTGACTTTACTCATTCCGGGGGATAAAAGTCCTACAAAAGATCTTAATGTGTACCTTCGACCGTTAGTGGATGAACTAAAGATGTTGTGGGAGACAGGGGTTCAGACGTATGATAAATCGATATGCGAGAATTTTGTGATGAAGGCAGCCCTGTTATAGACTATCACTGACTTTCTGGCTCTTGGGATGGTTAGTGGTTGGTCAACTCACGGGAAGCTGTCCTGTCCAGTGTGTGTGGGGGATGTGCAAGGCAACCAGTTGCAGCATGGGCGGAAATGTAGTTTCTTTGGAACTGCTCGTAGATTCTTGCTTCTTGATCACAATTACAGAAAGATGTCTACACAGTTCAACAGAAAGATAGAGAAGAAGGGGTTGTTGGTCTGGTTGTCGCAGGCGGTGAGGTCTTGGAGTGGTTGAATCAACTTGATTTTCCTTTGTTTGGGAAGGAACACAAGAAATTGAAGCGGCCAGTGCATGGAAGACTCATAATTGGACACACTTGCCTATATGGTTTGAGTTGCCGTATTGGGGCACACTTTCAGTTCTTCATTGTATAGATGTCATGCATACCGAAAAGAATGTTTTCGAGAACTTGTTTTACACCGTGTTAGATGCGAGTGGTAAAACTAAAGACAATGACAATGCTCGAAATGATTTGGAGGCATTGAACATTAGACCAGAATTGTGGCTTCGCCCTAACACTACGAAACCTAAAGCTCCATTTAGTCTTACTAAGCAACAAGTTCAAGACGATACGTAGAAGTGGGTTAGTGGGTTGAAGCTCCCAGATGGATATGCGTCGAACATAACACGTTGTTGTAATGTTGAGCAATTGAAAATTTCTGGATTCAAGAGTCACGATTGTCATGTATTCATGCAGAAGTTGATTCCAATTGCATTTCGTGAGATGTTACCCAGAAAAGTTCTGGATGCATTGACCGAACTGTCAAATTTCTTTCGAGATATTTGCTCAAATATAATTAAGCACAGTGATGTCGAGCAGATGGAGAAGAATATAGTGCTTACCATGTGCAAGCTTGAAATGATCTTCCCTCCAGGATTTTTTGACTCGATGGAACATCTGCCTAATCATCTGCTGTATGAACTCAAACTTGGAGGACCGGTGCAATATCGATGGATGTATCCTTTTGAGAGGTAATATATAAACTGCTATAATTGCTCTATCCTGCCCATATTAATAATACTTCACTAAGTCTGCATATTATTTATCGTAGGTATATGCGTCGATTAAAACAAAAGGTCAAGAACAAAGCTCGTGTAGAGGGTTCTATTGCTGAACGATATACATAGGAAGAGCTTGTCAACTTCTGCTCATTGTATTTTGACGATGTTGTCTCAACGAAGCACAACCGTTTAGCAAGGAATGAGGTTGTTGGTCCAATAACTCATGCTGATGATGAGTTAGCTATATTCACATATCCGGCTAAACCATTTGGCCCTGAGACTCTGACTTACTTAAGCGACAAAGAGTTGAAGATTGTATCTACATACGTGCTTCTAAATATGCCCAAAGTATCATCATACATCACGTAAGTCTAAGCTTATTTGCTCCAGTTAGTACAATTTACAAGTGTAGTCATCTCTATATATGTTAAAGACATTTTACTAATATCGCAGTTCATTCGAAGAGGAAGCGTATGCTTTTAACCCAACTTTTACTGCAGCGGAATTGGAAACATTCACTAATGCTAATTTCCAACAGTGGTTTAAGAAAAGGGTTGAAGCGGAGAGTATTTCTGAGCATTTTATAGATGTCATCCAAGGACCTTACAAAGTTGTTAGTTCTTTTCTTGGTTGCATCGTGAATGGGTATAGATTTAGAGTCGATGACTTGCATGAACTCACATCAGTCAATTCTGGGGTTGTGGTGTTAGGAAGCTGCTATCAAGATTCTGAGTCCAATTACTATGGTCGCTTTCTGAGGATGTAGTTGTGCTTAATTATCACTACGCAAAAAAGGTAATTACATTTAAGTGTAGCTAGTTTGATACTAAAAAGGGGGTTAAAGTTGATCGTAATAGAATCACAATCGTGGATATCAAGTCGGTATTAAATTCTAATGACGTGTACGTGTTAGCAAGTCAAGTGACTCAAGTGTATTACGCCCTAATGTCGTAAATACTCAAAGCCCCCGGTACACATGAGTCACTACTAAAACACGCTCATTTAATGCTGATAACATGTTTGGTATGAATGAGGCATCGCAAGAAGATGTGAGCAACCCATTGGCCGTAGTGTTCCCATCAAGAAGATGTGGTGAGATCGATGTCATTGACGTACCTAACGATGAGGATGTCGAGGCCACCGTACACATGAATGATTATGTAGTCGTTGAGGATGATAACGATGATTTAAACCGATCTCAAACCGAGGATGAGGAAGATACCGAATCCGAGAATGATATACACGTTGATTCTGATGGGTTTGATGATGTGTGTAATTGAAAATGAGCTTTTATATTAGTCCTTACCACATATTGTTAAACCTTACATATTCGTAATCTACCAATTTTGTTTTGCAGTAGGATATTCATGGCTAGACATAGCGGTGGAGGTCGCCGAGGTGGTGGGCGATCCGGTACTGGAGACGGTAGCCACGATGGAGGCTCTTCTTCAGGCGCAAGTAAGTTATCTTAACTAGGATTTAAATATATCTCAAGCTGCATTAATTACAATGATTATTGAAGTACTATGTTAAATACAATTACTACAGATGCACCTCGTCGACGACACCGAGGGACGAACCTCGGTATCTTTGGGCGTCCGCCGGCAGTGCCCCTTACAGTACCGGTAGATGTCATTTCCCAGTAGTAAGTGTTAATATATTCCTACTATTTCTATCAGTTATTGCAAAACACAATTCACATAACACATATTGTTATACTTTTTCTGTAGTATATTAGACCCGGTGGCTAAGGACACCCTACATGAGATTTGTTTGACGCATCTCCCAAGAGGGTGCATGCGGTTCAGTCAGTATACGCGGTACGATGCCACTTTTATGTAGACCGTCTTGCGGGAGTTCTACGTAAGTTAAGCATATTATCACCACATAGTTGTATTGGGATGACGAAATCAAATGTTCTTAATTTTAAATAATCTTTTGTTATAGGTTTATTATCGATTTGACCCGAGAATCTCTCACCAATTTGGCGATCTTTGTGATTGAGCATCACGTCCATCGCTAATTACTCTGGATGGGTGTGAGATACTGACGTAAAAAGCAATCCGGCAATTGTGGACCGACTGGGACCACAATCGAGATCATCACCGCGATAGTCTCCGATTTAGCCCTGGGCGCTATGTATGTGGTCTTTGGGAGGTCATGACTTCAAGAAAAAAAAGAAAGCGAAGAAGAAGCGTGGTCAGCCTGGATAAGACACACCATCTGGTTCTTAGTCGCTCGAGGAGGCGAAGACGATAAGTGCATCAGTATTTAGTTATTTATGTGTCAAGTTCTCACACAAATACTTAAGACTGCTTTTATGAATGTTTGTATTAGGCATTAGGGAGGACCTTGGGCCGAGATCCTACCATGCTAGAGTTTTGGGATCGAGCCCACACGCCTAAGGACGAGCGTGCTTTGTCTCAGGTAGCTTTAGCTATATGGGTAAAACTCATTTTACTATTTAGCTTTTAATAATATTCAATCGTAAATAAAATGATATAATTAACATCATGATCTGGAATACATTCTGAGGACCGATTTGAAGCTTCGGACGAGTAGATAATGAAGCTAGAGAATATTAGGAGGGATTCTGAGTCGTTAGATTCCGCCACCCCTCTTCCCGATATTGTATTAGATCGGGATGAGGAGCTAAGACTATGGGTCGCGTCTCAAGATCCCCCTAGTAGAACTACCGACAGATATCGAGTGTTGGGTCTACCGAGGATACCCGCATATACACTTCCTAGAGGTAATATATTTTTATATTTCACAAAATTATTTGAATTTATCACATTATATAAATTATTATTAATAATCGAATTTGTATCTCTTTATAGGCTCCAACCAGCGTCAGCGTCCGAGAGCGGCTAATAGGGGCCGTGTAGGATAGGTTCCATACTGTTCCATACTGTTCCGGTCTTTCGGCGTCAGCAGTTGCCTTCCAGTTCTCGTCTTCACCAGATTACGATATCTTTCGGCGGCTAATAGGGGCCGTGTCGGACAGTTCCATATCGTTAGGTCTTTTTCGTCGTGATTGCAGCTTTTCAGCTTCTGCCTTCACCAGATTGCTCGGGATATTATAAATAGGGCCTCTGCAGAAGACGGATTACCTCAGAGCGATTTGACGCTTGGAGCGCCGAGATGCTCGGATGGTGATTACCTCTCGAGGAGGCTTTTCGCTTTCGCCCACCTACTCTGAGGTATTCTTATTGTTTATGTTTTTCAATTAAGGCTAGTTTGTTAATTCTCACACATATATATATATATACGGACTAATGATTTATATTTTTTGATTCTATCAACAAGGTGGCGATGGCGAGCAGGCTGGCGATGATGAAGCGAAAGACGAGGTCGATTTCCATACACAGGAAGCAAATAATGTCGCTGCTCACCTCCGCCCGATGATGATACTTTTACTAGTTTATAGTTCATTTGTATATATTCATGATATTGTAGAACTTTTGTAGATATTTTATTGTCTAATTGCGTCTGTACAATTATTGTAAATTATATTATTTAACATTTATGGAACATTAACTTATATTTGTAATTGGTTAGCTTATAATACGGTTTGGTGGATATTTGAATGTAAATGTGAATGATAATGAGTTGAAGATTACGTTTTAGTGCTACGTTGCATATTTGAATGTGAGATACAGGTTTATAATACTGTGTATTGGGTTGTGACAGGTTACATGTACATTAATGGGTTTAAACACCTGGAAACTGAACTTTTAAAATTTGTATTAAAAAAAAATTAGTTAATTCCGATTTTAATAAGGTAGTTCATGATGTAAATTCCCTCGGAGATAACAAAAAAATAATTTTAATAATTACGAGAATATTCTAATTTCAACAGAATATTCCATCTTCGATTTTAATACATCCGTCATAAATATCCTACGCCTCGGATTTAAAATTTCATTCGACCTTAATAAGCGATCATGTTTTATAATTTTTGGGCTATTTTAATTTTCGATTCGAAAATAAGATAAATCCGAGAGAGAATCAAATTCGTCGACACGTAGGACTTTTTTAATCCGACGGAAAGTTTCGTCCTACATATTCTATCGTAACTAAGTTATGTTCGATTTAAACTCTCCGGAGATAAGTTCGTCGAAGATAAGTTATATCCGACAGAATTCTCGACGGATCTTATTTCCGACGCAATTATTTACGACCGAATTTCGGACGGACTTTTTCGTCGAAAATAGTCAATGTTCGACGGAAGAGGATTATATCCGATGGAAAATTTCGTCGGAATTAGCCGGTTTTCTTGTAGTGAAGTTCTTGTAAAAAAAAATTACTTCCACCATGAATTCAAACTCCTTACTGATGGTAATTAAAAATACACAAACTCCTGGATGATGGTAAAAGAGTCAAGATCTAAAGGAAGAGATGAAGAAGAAAAAGAAGAGAGAGAAAAGAATAAATAATTGCAGGGATATATATGGAGGAAAGAGAAAGAGTATTGAAAATTATGGACTATTAATCTTAAGGGTATTTTGGAAAAATTTATAATTGTTTCTCCTAAAAATCTTAAAACATCAGATATTTTGAAATTAAAAATTTGCTCTATAACGTCAAATAAAACGGAACCGAGTGAATAGTAGCAATTAATTACTACTAAACAGCATGCATGCATGCATGTATATTATTGATCATTGGATTCCAGAAATGAATGAGTTGTTTTGGAAGAGTATTTTGAAATGCAAGCCATTAATTATCTTTGCTTTACTGCAATTGAAAGTAATTTGGTAATGGTGACATTCATGCATGGTAGGTCCAAATGGGTTGGTTGGTTGGTTCTACTAGTGGTGCAAGTAAAAACATCTATAACTTCTCTTTTATGTACAAACAAAACTACCCACCTGTTCGACCAAATTAATTTCCCCATTTCATAATTTGAAAACTGACCTTTGGTAAAAAAATTAATGTAAGATCATTTTCGTGAGGGTGATTTATGCTATGCTACGTGAAATAAATATATATTGGCAGTATATATGGATTTCCACAATACTTTTTCATATATTTTCATATTTTCACATGAAAAGTGTCGTTATAACGGTAAAATCGTTATTATAAGATCTATAACGATAATTTTTATATAAAAATATCATTTTCTGTTGTGAATTTTATCAATTTTCTAATGTTATTAATGTTTCCTTTTCTAGGAGGATGGGAAATGATTCAATATATATATATATATATATATATATATATATATATATATATTTGAAGGAAAAAATTAATTAATATTGCCGTGAGAACTTTACACGTCAAGGTGTTGATTATAAACAAATTGTTGGATTTATTGAATATTTCTGAAAAGGAAAATTCGAGGACTTTTATTAGATTTTTGTAGTTTTGTTTTCTGGTGGGCCATTTGAGTTGTTATTTCTCTTCACTTTTTGAAGTACCATATTTTACTGTGCTCTTCAATTTTTATTTTTTATTTTTTGTTTTATTTTTATTTTTCATTTTATAAATATTCAGTGATTATGTAAATTTTATCAGCAATTGCATATCTGTTTTCATGTTCTTTCTTTGAAAAATAATTTCTTTTTCATATTAAGAGAGTATAATATAAATTTTGTAGATTTAAAATCACACTTATATTCAGTGATTATGTGTTTTTTTTATATTTACTGTTTAAATGGGTAGGTAAAATAAGAATTACTATTAATTTCAATCGTAATTTTAGATCAAACAAAGTCCTACCTTAGTCTAAGTAAAGTCCAAAAGAATCCCCAATCCTTATCTAGGTAGGTTCCACTAATCTTCCGGATGCTGTCCAAAAATATAACTAAATAAATAAATAAAATTCTTCTAGAAGGAATACTACCTCACTCATAAAAATAAATAAAAAACTACTATATTTTATTTTATTTTAGTATTTTCTTTCATCTCCTTTTGGTAAAAAAGAATATATTGTTTATTTTCTTCTTTTCATCTTTAAATAACTGACACTCAACTTTACACTAACGTGAATAGCATAAAATTAATTTTGATCAATTAATTAATACAGTGTTGATATACAAATTAGAAAATGATCTCTGTGTGTTAACACTGTATTATAAAGTTAATTTTATGATAACCGATCCATTTTACATATATCTAGGAGAACAAAGTAATTACTTTTTTACTTTTAATTTTATGTCCTAATTACAAAGTAACCGATCCATTAATATTATGAAGTTATCGCTGAGACTCAGCTTAATAAATAATCCATCTCATCCCTGCACTACGGCCAAGGATATTCATAAGTATCACAACCACAAATTATCCATGCACTATGAGTCAAGGATATTCGTGTGTTCATCAATGGTCATGATCATGCCAACAACTGTCCATCAATGCACTACGGGCCAATGAGGACTTTTACCACATCATTTATAACATTACGATCATGATTACACCGAATAATCCCTGGTCATAAACATACCAAGTCCATCTATGCACTACAGGCCACAGATGACTTTCAACAAAATATAAATATGAGGATGATGACAATGATATAAGAATTCAATAAAACAAGTTCAAGAATAAATTTATCTAGGAACTAATATCGTCCAAATTGTCAACATGATACTTCTTTGTAGGGTAAAATTTATGAATGCTTAGAAGAATATTTTCATGAAAAGATACTGGATGAAGCGCAAATATCAAGGATATTCCACTAATTTCATGGAGTATAGAAGTAAAAATTTTAGCCAACTGAGTATAATAAAGAATGGAATAACAAAAGAAATCACCATGTATGCAGATTTTGATGTATGCGGTTATTTCAATGAGAACAATAAATAATCGGAACCGTGTCAAAGTGAATACGATCGGCAGGATATTCCAACAGAATAATAAAGAATGGAATAACAACAGAAATCATCATGCATGTGTTCCACTCGTATATTCGCCATCATCACTTGGGTCCCTGGAGTCTTTATCTCTATCTCCATCCTTTGCAAGTCATACAAAATGGGCTCATACGTTGACAATATCGCACTTGTAATTCGATATGATCTTCTACTCAATGCGTCAGCTACCACGTTTGCTTTTCCAAGATGATATTAGATGGTATGATCGTAATCTTCAACAGCTCGAGCCAACGTCTTTGGCGCATGTTACGTTCGTTTTGGGTGAAGAAATACTTTAGCGTTTTGAAATGGGTTTTTATCTTTGAGGTCGATAAAATTCGATTTCACGCCTCGGGGTAGGCCAGAAGTTCTTCAGTGGAATACGTCAGAAATTTATTAACAATATAAATATCATTCAAAAACCGACGATTTTTGTTTAGATCCGTGATATGAGCCAAGAAAGCTTGACATCCATTTTTCAATAAACGAATAGCTTTATGACTTGAGATGACAGTGATTGATTTTAATGGTTTGGTTGCTTGAATTCGGATAATAGGTTGGTTAAGAATATGAAAGCTAACAACCTTACGAAAATAATCAATTTTTGCATGATGAGTGATTAACCAATCAATCCCTAGAATTACATCAAATGCAAGTATTTTCAATGAAATAAGATCGACAGGTAATGTGAGGGTACCGATTTGAACCAAACAAGACTTATAAACAGTGGATGTAATGAAGGTTTCTCCCAACAGAGTTTCAACAGATAAGTCAAAGTCTAATTTCTCCAAAGTCAAATTTAAACGTTGAGCGCAAGTAGAATAAATAAAAGAATGGGTAGACCCGGTATCAAATAAGGTATATACTTCGCTAGAGTTTATGATAAGCTTACCCGTGATGACCTCATTCGGGTTCCTTGCTTTCTGGGAGGTCATAACAAACGCCTCCTCAGACCATCGGGCTTTGACTTTTTCGGGACGCCCTTTGGTGCCTCCATCCTAGTGAACTTGTCTTCGGTGAATGACAAAATCGGGCTAGGTGACCTTCTCTTCCACAATTATAACATGCTTTGGACGGCATCGCACAGTTTGGACTGATGTGTCCTTCCCCTTCGCATTTGAAGCATATGATAGGTGGTCGTTCTCCTTCCTTAACCACGGTCTTTGGTCCGACGTCTTTCCATCATTGTTGAATCTTCTCTTCTTGAAATGTCCATTCTTATTGCTTTGGCAATGATTACCAATGAAGTGGTTACCATTTCTGGCATGTTGATTTCCTCCACGCTTATTTTCACCGCTTCGATGACTGTTATAACTGGTATTATCATTTTGTCGGCTGCTCTCTTTTGGTTGGGTTGACTCATTATCGCGCTCCAATAACCGAGCCCTATTAACAACATCTAAATACAAACAAAGTTTATGAGAAATAAGATATTGATATATCTCGGGTTTCAAACCTCTTAGAAACATTCGCGTCATTCTCTCCTCATTATCAACCAAATGGTCCGCAAACCGGGACAACTTGGCAAACTTGGCTTCGTACTGCGACACGGTCATATTGTTTTGCTCCAGCTTAATGAACTCTACCTCTTTCATGTGATGAATACTTTCGGGAAAATACTTGTCGTTGAACAATTAATGAAACTTCTCCCAAGTCATCTTCAGTGCGATAGGTTGAGTACGTTTTACATATTCCCACCAGTATCTGCCTCTGCACGCAACATGAAGGTGGCAAAGGGAACCTTTTGCTCCTCAGAGCATCCCAAGACATCAAATATCTTGCAGATCTGTTTTATCCACGTCTCGCGCCTTAAGTGGTTTTGTTCTCCAAAAACTCCGGTGGTCCCAGCTCCTTGAATCGCTTAGCGGTGACCGGTCAGAGAGTTGTCGGTGTTTCCACCGCATTTTGTACAGGAGCTCTCTTGCTCGATGTTGCATGAATTGCATAAATCCTCCGAATATTCCATCGTTCATTATCCGTCGGTGTTGTTGTTTGCACGAGGATTATCGCCTTCCCGATGCACATTATCCACGATTATTGATGCGTGGAGACTCAACGGTCTCTGTGCTCCATTGATGTTCTCAACATTTTCGGATGCCATTTTTAAACACTGCCACAAAACAAGGGTTAATTAACATATCACATATTATTCCTATACTCTGACCGACCAATTAAATATCAATAAACTTAGGTAGGTCATACTAGCGAAGGAATTCCCCGTCTCTCCCCTCCTAGTTCTTGTCTCACATCTCAGCCAGGGATCATATCCCTAAGCTTTGATACCAACTGTGACGCCCCCAAAATAGGTATACATCACCTATTCTGAGTCGCCAAATACATGGTATAGAATACAAATACAATCTTTAATATACAACAAGAAAGGTGTGAGTTTTAATACAAATATTATCTTCTAGACAATATTCACTCTCAGAATAAGTCCTCATTACATTTGTGACACCCCCAAAATAGGTATACATCACCTATTCTGAGTCGCCAAATACATAGTACAGAATACAAATATAATCTTTAATATACAACAAGAGAGCTGTGCGTTTTAATATAAATATTGTCTTTTAGACAATATCCACTCTCAAAATAAGTCCTCATTACATTTATTGTCACACTATTTAATAGAATAGTGAGGACTACTAATACTATCATCTGGATCGTCACTCCTTTCCCCGACTAGTCCTGGCTACGTTCTCATTCCCTAAAGAGAACAGTGAAAGAAAGGGTGAGCTCAACTAACCCAGTAAGAAATATTATGACTAAGATAATGCAGAATAAATTATCATTAGTCTTCAACAATGTTAAACTGATAAAATATAATAGACATCAAGTTTAAGCTGCAATGAATAAGCAATCCATTAAAAGAGTCAAGTAGAGAAAAAAATCTACTATCTTTTATGATTTAAAATGTTTTCATCAATTTTTATCGCTGGGACTCAGCTTAATAAAAAATCCACATCATCAAATCATCCCTGCACTACAGGCTAATGATATTATTTAGTATCACGACCACGAATTATCCATGCACACACGGCCAAAGATAATCGTGTTTTCATCAACTGGTCCCGATCATGCCATAAAATAATTCATCTTTGCTCCTTGGTCGAAGAGAATCCATAGCCATAATCATCATAGCAAAAATCGCCCATCAACGCACTACGGCCAATGAGGACTTTTTCCACATCATTTGTAACATTACTACCATGATTATACCGAATAATCCTCGGTCATAATCATACCAAGTCCATCTATGCACTACAGGTGCCACGAGATGACTTTCAACAAAATATAAACATGGGGATGATAACAATGATATAAGAATTCAATAAAACAAGTTCAAGAATTAATTTATCCAGAACTAATAACGCACCAAATTGTCAAGATGATATTTCTTTTTAGAGAGTAAAATTTAAGAATGCTCGGAAGAATATTTCCATGAAAAGATCTTTGGATGAAGCGCAAATATCAAGGATATTCCACTAATTTCATGGAGTATTTAAGTCAAAACTTTAACCAACCGAGTATAATAAAGAATGGAATAACAAAAGAAATCACCACGCATGCAGTACTGCAGATGATAAAAGTTATTCCAATGTAACAATAAATAACGGAACTGTGTCAGTCGCGTAATACGCGATCGACGAGGATATTCCAATGTAATAATAAAGAATGGAATAACAATGAAATCACCATGCATGCAGTACTTCGATGTATAAAAGTTATTCCAACAGAATAATAAATAATGGAACCGGTCCCGCCAAAAACGCATGTACATGTGATATTTCAATGTAATAATAAAGAATGGAATAACAATGTAAATCACCATGCATGCAGATTCGATAGACAAAGTTATTCCAACAGAATAATAAATAACGGAACCAGTCCCACGTAAAATGCATGCAGATGTGATATTCCAATGTAATAACAAAGGCGGTATTCAGTCCGGACGAAACGCACGAGATAGGATATTCCAACAAAATAATAAAGAATGAAATAACAACAGAATTTCACCACGATGCAGATTTGATGTAGAAAAGTTATTCTAACGTAATAATAAAGATGGAATAATGAAGTTCTCTTCATGAATATGAAAGAAAAAAAATACCCTTACCTTATAAAGAAGAAAGACTCACTAGTAGAGGCGGGGATATACTTGAAGAAACTTTCACTACGCTCAAAGTTTTCTTAAACGTTAAAGAAAGACGCTCAAGATTATAGAAGAAGAATTTCTCTACGTTTCTCTCTAGAGTTTCGGTGAATTCGTAAGAAATAATGAAGGAATGAGCTTCATTTATAGAAGAATGGACTAAATAAGTAACTAATTCATTTAAAGCAGTGCAGATTGATTTACTTTTAATCTGGACGGTCCATATTTAAAGCAAAATCTTTTAAATAAAATATAATATATTCTATTTATAATTTAATAAAATGAATAACTTTATAAAAGTACATTTTTATATAAAAAGATTTTACTACGTAAAAAATACTACGCAGTACATTATACAACACTATGCATAATAAAATATAATATATTCTATTTATTGTCTAATAAAAGCAGATAACTTTATAAAAGTATTACATTTTATATAAAAAGATTTTATTATTAGCTTTAATAAAACGAATAACTTTATAAAAGTATTCTGTTTTATATAAAAAGTTTTTCTGTTTTATTACATTAATAATACTAATAAAATAAAATTTCATCATCATTATCAATTCACACTATTAATCGACTAGGTCGTTCTCAGGAAAGAGAGGGCTTTCCAATAAGGATTTCTCCCTATTGGCGCGCAATTAGGTGACCAAACCTCTTCTTGGCAGAACTTCTGGACATCATTAATAATACAAATAATAATATTAACAATTTTGTTATCTCAACTATTGATTTAATAATATATAAAATATTGACAATAATTGAATCAAATAACGTGAGATACTATACAAAAATTACTGTAGCAATAATTGAACAAAACTGAGTGATTTCTCACGTAAGCATCAATAATCAATACCGTGTGTTACTATGCAATCCCGCGTATTTTTGTACTTTTAACACCGGGTGTTTCAACAGTTAACGGTAAAACTTCCGCCGTTAATTTTATAAAAATATTTTTGTCATTTTCGCAATCCGACAAAAATTCTGTTGTGGGGTCCACCAATGATTGTGTCGTCGTACGAATATTTCCTGACAAAAAGAATATTCTCCGACCAAACGAATATTATATAACAACTTGCATACTTTGAAAAATTTATAAATATTACCCACAACTATAACATTATATCAAATCCACACCATAATTTTGAAAAAAATATTTTGAGAAATTTAAATCTTTATTCATAAAATTTGGGGTCTCACAACATTTATTGTCACACTATTTAACAGAATAGTGAGGACTACTAATACTATCATCTAGACCATCACTCAGTCACATGCCATTCCTTGCCACGCTCTCATTTTCTCATTCTGAGAATAAGTAAAAGAAAAGGGTGAGCTCAACTAGCCCAAAGAAGAAATATTATGACTAAGATAATGCAGAATAAATTATCATTAAACTTCAACAGTGTTAAACTGATAAAATACAATAGACATCAAGTTTAACTGCAGCGGAACATGCAATCCATTAAAAGAGTCAAATAGAGAATAAAATCTACTATCTTTTATAATTTAAAAGGTTTTTCATCACTTTTATCACTGGGACTCATCTTAATAAATAATCCACCTCATCCCTGCACTACGACCAAAGATATTCATAATTATCACAACCATAAATTATCCATGCACTACGGGCCAAGGATATTTGTGTATTCATCAATGGTCATGATCATGCCAACAACTATCCATCAATGCACTACGGGCCAATGAGGACTTTTACCACATCATATGTAACATTAGGGTCATGATTACACCGAATAATCCCTGGTCATAAACATACCAAGTCCATCTATGCACTACAGGCCACAGATGACTTTCAACAAAATATAAATATGAGGATGATGACAATGATATAAGAATTCAATAAAACAAGTTCAAGAATTAATTTATCCAGGAACTAATATCGTCCAAATTGTCAACATGATACTTCTTTGTAGAGTAAAATTTAAGAATGCTCAGAAGAATATTTCCATGAAAAGATACTGGATGAAACGCAAATATCAAGGATATTCCACTAATTTCACGAAGTATAAGTCAAAACTTTAACCAACCGAGTATAATGTAATATATGAAATTGCAAATGGGTTTTAAATGCGCCATGCAAGAATCCACGTATACGCATCATTTCCACAATTTAATAAGGAATGAATACAAATGATCATTCACCACGTGCATGTGGTAATCCACATGTATGTGAGTTATCCCAATAGTAACAATAAATAATCTGAACCGTGTCAAAGCGAATATCGCATGCACACCGACAAGATATTCCAATGAATAATAAAGAATGGAATAACAACAAAATTACCACGCATGCGGTATCAGATAGACAAAAGTTATTCCAATGAATAATAAATAATGTAACCAAGTCCAACAGTAAAATGCACGTATACATGATATTCCAACAGAATAATAAAGATTTAAACCAGTCCCACAGAAACGCATGTACATGATTTTCCAATAGAATAATAAAGAATGGAATAACAATGAATTTCACCATATACGCAGATCTTCAGATGTATAAAGTTATTCCGAGAATAATAAATAATGTAATAATGTAAGAATTTTACCAAGTATAGGGTAGTAGCACAGATCTGAGTTATTCTAATGAATAATAAAGATGGAATAATGTAAGTTCTCTTCATGAATATATAAAAAATAATACCCTTACCTTATAAAAGAAGAGTACTTGAAGGTAGAGGCGGGGATATACTGAAGAAACTCAGACTACGCTTCAAAGTTTTCTTAAACGCTAAAGAAATACACTCAAGATAGAAGAATAATTTTTCTATAGTTTTAGTGAATTCGTAAGAAATAATGAAGGAAGAGCTTCTATTTATGAAGAATGGGTGAATAAGAACCAATCCATGAACGGTCCAGATCGATTTACTTTAAAGCAGACTATCCAGATTGGTTTACAATAAAATATAATATATTCTATTTATAATCTAATAAAACGAATAACTTTTAAAAAGATTTTACTATGTAAACACTACGCAGTATTTATGCAAATACTACGATAATAAAATATAATATATTCTAATTATTGTCTAATAAAACTAATAACTTTATAAAAGTATTACGCTTTTATATAAAAAGATTTTACTATTAATTTAATAAAATGAATAACTTTATAAAAGTATTCTATTTTATATAAAAAGTTTTTCGTTTTATTACATTAATAATACTCATAAAATAAAATTTTATCATCATTATTATTATTCACACTATTAATCGACCAGGTCGTTCTCAGGAAAGAGGGGGCTTTCCAATAAAGATTTCTCCCTATTGGCGCCGCAATTAGGTGACCAAATCTCTCCTCGCGTAACTTCTATTCATCCTTAATAATGCAAATAATAATATTAATAACTCGTCTATCTCAATTATTGATTTAATAATATATAAAATATCGATAATAATTGAATAAAACTGAATGACTTCTCACATAAAGATCAATAATCAATAAAGTGCTACTACGCAACCACGCCGTATTCTCGTATTTTTTTAACACCGGTGTTTCAACAGATTAATCAGTAAAATTTCCATAGTTATTTTCATAAAAAATATTTTTATCGCTTTCTCAATCCGACAATAATTCCGTTGTAGGGTCCATTAATGATTTATCGCCGCAATACGAATATTCCCTATTAAAACGAATATTCCCTAACCAATCGAATATTATAAACAACTTGCGTACTTTGTAAAATTTATAAATATTACCCACAACTATAACATTATATTAAATTTATTCCATAATATTCAAAAATGATATTTATAAAAAATTCATTTTTATCCATAAAAGTTGGGGTCTTACAAGTTACCTAATATTAGAATTAATGAGATTTCTTCATATATATAATTACATCTTAAACAACTTATATAATACTTATATAACGGAAAGGAGGGAGTAACATAGGTTTAAATATGAATTAGTACTCTAAATTATAGGTTATATTTCGCTTCGGTGATCAACTTTTTAATTTTGTCAATTAGGTGATTAAACTATCAATTTTTTCCAATTACACCAAATTGAACACGCCACGTCAGAAATTGCTGATGTGGCCAATTTTGTGGGACCTTAAGAAGCTTATGTGGCATAAAAAACAACAACAATTATGAACACAACGAATGCAATGTGAAACGCCGTGAAAATCATGTTCAAGAACGAACTCTCTCTTTTACTACATTAAAAAAATTGGGAATTAATTAAAAATTAAAAACCAAAAAATTGAGATTTAAGAATGGGACTGAAATTGGGTTTATGAAGAACCTGTAACAGATAATGAGTCAGAATTAAGATGACGACTACTGAAATAAAGTCGATTTGGTTGAATCCTTCTGGGAGTGCAGAGATTGTTAATCTCCATTTGACCCCTGCTGATGAATTGTTGTCCGAAAGCAGTAGAAGTAGCGCCAGTTACAGTATACGATTTATAGAGAGAGTAAGAGGCGGCTTTTGGAATATGTGGGTAGCCGATGAGGCGATGAATATTGGATTGCAGATATTAAGATCTTGATCTTTAATATTTGCATATTGAAGATTTTTGATGATTGATGATTTTAGATCTATGATTTTAGATATTGATTTTGGTATTTTAGATTTTTTGTTGTTGTTTTAAATTTTTTGCCAATAGGAGTTTTCACTGTGCGGATTTTGTTTCTACTGATATTTTTGTTTTATTTTAATTAGGGATTTTAAGTTGGGTTTGACAATTTTGTCCATGATATAAAATGATTTATTTATGTAATGAATAATAAATTGTTTTTTATGCCACATAAGCTTCTTAACGTACCACAAAATTGGTCACGTCAGTAATTTCTGAAGTAACGTGTTCAATTTGGTGTAATTGGAAAAAATTGATAGTTTAATCATCTAATTAACAAAATTGAAAGGTGGATCACCGAAGTGAAATATGGCCTATAGTTTAGAGTACTAATTCATATTTAAGCCAATAACATATTATATTGATTAAGATTCTCTCTATTATAAATATCTTTAAATATCTTCTAATATAAAATTAACGATACAAATATTACAGTGAAAGATAAAATAAAAATTGTCGTAAATAATTGATCATGTAATAAAATTCGTCACAATTAATTATGTTATTAATACCATCATTAAAAATAATGTGTGTCATTAAATGTATAGTAGAGAAAATTAAAAAATAGGTATCCTCCTTAGTACTGTTACTACTGTAGTAGGTATAAATATACCTAGCACTCTAGCAGTACCTTGGAAAAAGCCAAATAGAAACAAAAAATTTAGGGGACATTGATTTTGTGACATTCTAGCAATATATTTTTTTAGCTGTATAGATTCTGTTTTTAATATGTATTTAAATTATATCTAAAATATTATTTTTTATAAAAATTTCAGTTGAAATAAGTACTATTTTTTAGGAGTTACTTAAAAAAAAGTCGTTAAAATGTCACAAAACCATTGTTGCCATAGAAGGACTCAAATAGAAAGCAATCCTTCGACGGGACCGCCAGAAGCGCAGCGGTAAAGTAAGTACAAACGAGGCAATCTGATTCGAAGTTCGATTCTGACCGATTTAAAAAAATCTAATGAAATTGATTCGTTAATAATATGATCTAAATCTGAGTATTAAAAATAGTTTGAATAAAAATATGAGTAGAATCTGAGCAAGGTTATACTCAACTCGTTTAAGATTCAAACTACTCGAATGTCACAAAACCAATGTTGCCATAGAAGGACTCAAATAGAAAGCAATCCTTCTACGGGGACTGGCCAGGGGCGACTGGTCTAGCGATCAGTTGGATTTTTTTTTTAATTATGACTCAAAAAATTTATGTGATTTATTAGAACTGGAATTTTTATAAAAAAATAATAATTTAGGTGTCATTTGGATACATGTAAAAAACAAGATTGTACAGATTATATAACCTTATTTTTTACATGTATCCAAATGATACCTAAATCACTTGTAAAAATTCCAATTCTAATAAATCACATTAATTTTTTAGGAATCATAACAACAACAAAAAAAGAGTGCTTCTGGGGCGACAGGCCTCTGGCGATCGAGTTGGCGACCGGCCAATTTTTTTTTTTTTTTAACTCAAATAATTTATAAGATTTATTGAAACTGAAATTTTTACAGAGTTTAATAATTTGGATGTCATTTGAATACATGTAAAAAATAGAGTTGTACAGGCTCTGTTTTTTACATGTATCCAAATGAAATCCAAATCACTGAACTCTGTAAAAATTTCAGTTTCAATAAATCTTATAAATTACTTAAGAGTTATAAAAAAAAAAAAAAAAAAATTGACCGGTCGCCGACCTGATCACTAAAAACCGGTCCCCCTGACATTTCTACAAAAAAAATTGGCCTGATCACCATCCACGGTTCCCCTGGAATTTTTGAATATAAAGGGAGCAGAGCAAACAAGAAAACCAGAGTCATAGACTCATAGCTGGTGGTTGGTTGGTTGGTTGTGTCTTGGTGTGACTCAGAGCGGGGGAGTGTTATGAACGTCTATAAATAAAATAATTCAGAAAATGAAACCAAAAAAAATAATTCAGAATATGGGGGAGTGTTATATGCCTAGGCTTAGAATGTTTATCAAATCTAACCATCAGATTTGACTAATTATATTATTAATTTATCTTTATTTATTAAAGTAATTTTATTCATTAATTATCTTTATTTCTCAAAATATTTTTTATGTAATTTACACTTTTTTATCAATAATAATTTGCACTTGAAATAAGTGATTAATATTTTTTTCAAACAACTACGCAAACACAAATTATTTTTTTAAAACTGATTATACACAAAAACAACAATCAAAATCAGTAATCAAATTATTTAAATATAGAAGGGTATTAATAATTTTAATTTAAAATTTTACTAGTATAGTTTTTTAGCATTTTATTATTTATATAAATAATTTTTATATCATATTATTACTTAATTAATTTAATTGTGACTGTCACAATTACATTTTTCAAAATTTCTGTTTAAAAGTCAAAATATCTTAAAATGGTTAATATGGTTTTGAACCATAACCATATAGTTTCAACCCACACAACCCATATTAAAAATAGTTAATATAATTTTAGTTCTTAAATAGAACCATAACTATATTTTAAAAACTAAAATAAATCCATAACTATATAGGCTAGGTGTGAGGTTCTATTTTATCCAATTTGTGGTTATAAATTTCCTCTGGAATTTGGAATCCCGGGATTTGGGTAGAAAATAGAAATTGTCGAGATAAGGAAATTTTTGGAATAGGGACACAAGTTTCACTGCTAATCTTTGACTTCTTTCACTAATCTAATTTACGGAAACAAATGGCACATTGCCAATCATCCCTATTTCTTCTTCGACTAAATTTTTGGTTTCAGATATAAGGGCCAGACTTTTAATCAATAAAATTTATTTTTTTATGTGTTTTTGAAACAGTAAAATATTAAGTTAATAAAAAAATTAAAATTAAAAATGATATATATAAATTATAAAAAACAAAAATAATATCGACAGAGACGTCAAATAATATTTTGGTACGGTAAGAAGACACCGTAAACAACCGATGATTAATAGACCTCATAACAAAATAATTATCGGATACAGAAAACGACATAATAACTGTTAATAAAAATTGTCGATGGAACTATTATATTTATCTGTTAAAATATCTAAAGGTGTAAACGAACCGAGTTGATCTGAGTATTGAGTTGCTCAGATTTGGTTTATAAAATTTATCGAGTATAAAATAAGGTTTGATTGAGGCTCATTTAGCTACCGAGTCGAGCACGATTCCAAATCGAGCCCGAACAGTTTGAACTTTTCGAACGAATATGATCTGAGTATCAATAGAAGATTACAATTTAAAGAGTTTCGAGTAATTTATCGAACTTTAAAATATGTTCATATTTGACTCATTTATATTTCGAGTCGAGCTCGAATCGAATTTTTAGTCGAGCGAGTACGAATCGAACCCGAACTGTTTGCTCATTTTACAGCCTTAAAAATACCCAGCAATAAAAGAATAGTAACAAACAATCTCACGACAGTATTTCACATTATTAAACTAATAATTGTTACAGTAGCAAGAGCAATAATATAAAAAATTATGTATTTAAAAGTTGCAAGTACTGAAAAGTTAAATAGACTCATTAATGTGTTAGTAAATAATATTATATACATAAATATTTGTTATATTAATACATTAAGTAAATAATACAGATGATGGACAAAAAAAATAATAAATATGAATAGTAAAGAAAATATAATATTAAAATGTGAAAGTTGTGCCAAAAAATTATATGTGGTAGATTGAAATTTGAAAGTTGTGCCAAAATTTATGTGTGGTAGATTAAAGATAATCTTGAAATGTGAAAATTATGATAAAATAATGTCGATTAAAGATAATCTTGAAAAGTGAAAAGTTTACTAAAATTGATGTGTGGTAAATGTTGGTTAAACTTTAACAACAAAAAAAGAATGGGGGGGTGGCGCCCTAAAATAGGTATACATCACCCATTTTGAGTCGTCAAATACATGGTACAGAAAAAAATATAACTTTATTAATACAATTGTAGTGCAAAATATGACAACACATAAACTGTGAGTTTAAATATAAATATTATCTTCTAGACAATATCCACACTCAAATAAGTTGTCATTACAATTATTGATACAATATTTTACAAAATAGTGAGGACTACTAAAACAACTATCTTGAATCATCAGTCCATACCCCGGCTAGATCCTGCTAAATTCTCACCTCCTGAGAAGAAAAATAGAACAAAAAGGAAAATAATGAGCTCAACTAGCCCAGTAAAGAATATTATGACTAAGATAATGTACAACAAATTATCCTTAGTCTTCAACAGGGAAAAATCTGATAGAATATAATAGACAACAAGTTTTAGATCAACAACTGCAGCGAAAACAACAATTCATTAAAAGAGTTAAGTAGAAAATGAAATCTACTATTATCTATGAATTTAAAAATCCATCATCAATATTTTATCCCTGTAACATTAATCAATATACATCTTGAATCAAATATTCATATTTGCACTACGGGCCAAAGATATTCATTTGTATCACCAGCTGGTCATGTTCATCTCAACACCTGATCATCTTTGCACTACGGGCCAAAGATATTCATCAGATAATCATTCATCTTTGAATTACAGGCCAAAGATATTCAGTTATATCATCATTTAGGACTGGGGATGATGAAAAATATTTTTCAGAAACGAATCCAGTGAGACAAAAGAACAAAGATTAGGGATTCGTACTAACAAACCATAGTGGAGTAAAATTCAAGAACGAAGATCAAAACATGGATACAATCAAAGATAGTAACCATAATAGACATCTTGGACAAAGAAGAGAAAATTTTATTTTTCGGTGAATAATGTCGTATTCGTGAATAATGCCGTATACGTGAATAGTAACCCCGACACAAAAAGGTAAAAATTCTACAATAAAATTTATACCAATATTTCAGCATAATGATATTGAAAGAAATAATATCATTTACGAAGAAAATAACATCCCTTACCTCAAAAGAACAGTACTTCTGACTAGAATATCGGATATAAGGATGTAGGAAACTTGCACTGAATAGAAACTCTCAAAGTATCTAAATACTCACAAAATATGCTCGATAATATAGAGAGAGAAAACTTATGATTCTGGTGTGATTTTTAATTCTAACTAAGCACCCTATTTATAGAAAAATGCTAGAACGCCAAAAGAGACTAAATTAATAAAATATTAATTTTTTTTCTACGCATATTTATTTGACCAAATTATCAGCTATCACAAGTATGGCCCACTAAAATTCAGAATTTTTACACCAACCAAAAGTGGGGCCTACCCATGTTTTAAATAAAAATATTTATTTTTGAAACTTTAATAATTCATAATAAATAGCCCTTTTATCAAAAAAAATTCAAATCTCATATCTATTCCATAGGAAATTCAATTCTCTACAACTTTGTGGAAGAAAATTTTTCCAAATTTCGAACAGAAAATGCCCGAAATCCACATATGGACGATTTTTAATACCTCAATTCCGACAAAATATTAATAAAATACCTTAACATTTTTCTTCATTTATAACCACATAAAAAAAATATTTCCTTATCATATAAATCAATAATTAATTATTCACAAATAATATTACAGAATCACAATTATGACAACCAGGTCGTTCCCAAGAAAGATGTGGCTTTTCGAAAAGGATTTCTCCTTACTGGCGCGCAATTAGGTGACCAAACCCCTTTTCTAGACAGAACTTCCTTAGACATTGCCAATAATACTATCTAATAATATTATTGATCTTATAATGGGAAATAATGTGCAGTGATAATTATTGAAACAACAATAATATAAAATATCAATGTAGCAATTATTGAATCAATAAAATAAGATATTAAACAAATAATTATCATGAAACAATTATTGAGTAAAGGCCTTCACGTAAGAATTAATCCAAAATAATCTTCAGGTAATACTGGTGTACTTCTTTGTGTAACCACACGTATCGTATTTTAACCACCGGGTATTCCAACAATGATATTACTTGATAATAACTACTGCCAATTATTTATAAAAAATCAAACTTGTCATTTTCTTCATCCGACAGTTATTCTATTATGGGACCCACAGATGGCTGCGTCATCGTACGAATATTCTCTGACAAAAAGAATATTCCACGACCAAACGAATATTCCCCGACAACAATGAATATTTTATAACCACTTGCTTATTTTTTAAAATTTGCATATTTTATCCATAACTAACCACATTAATCAAATCAACCCCTTAGTATTTCAAAATAATAATTAGAGGAATTAAATATTTATTTATAAAAAGTTGGGGTCTTACATATACCTATTTTGGGGGCGTCACATTAAGGATTTATTTTTATTTCTGTAAATTATTAATCCAATATTTTTGTGTGATAATAAAATTAGGAGGGCAAATTTAAGAACATTGTACCACTTTATACAATTATTACTAAAAAATAGACCCTTTTGTGGAACATAAATTGAGCAAATGTCTTTTAGCTTTTATTTAGGCTGTTAATATTGTCATACCAACATTGATGATATATGGAAATGATCCAATTCACATATTTGCTACATATCCTTATAAACCATTTTTATCCATTTTAAACATCCATTGAAAAATTTTAAAAAGCCAAAGAAGTCGATCCGCTACTACTATACTAATAGTATTAGTAGCAGACATTAATAAGAATAAGTGTTTAACTTTATTAACTAGAGTTTATGTTTATTAACTGCGATTAAGAGTTTATAAACTAGGATTAAGAGTTTATTAAGTAGGGTTAATGCATATGGTTTATTAACTAGAATTTAGGGTTTTTAACTAGAGTTTAGGTTATACTCCCTCCATCCCATTATATCTGGCGTTTAATGATTCTTTGCAACAATTAAGAAATATTAAACATGACTCTTTTGCCCTTAATAGATGAATTAACCTGACAAGAATTAATTACTCCACCACGTTAAGAGCAGTAGAGTCCAATATTATATCAAAAGCTTCATCTTTATCATATAGATGCAGTAGAGTCATGCCACAAATTCACAACTGCATCAGAAGTGAAGCCTCTTTTCATATATTCTGTCTCTGCGCTGACAGTAAAATCTGAAGACTTCCACATGATTTGGGTTTACATGGAATGTTTTTTTTCATTGTCTCTCACTAAAATCCCTGTTCTACAAAATACTCCATGTTCTTCTCGAAACTCTCTTCCTGCCTTGAATTGGACGTTCCAAAAAAAATGAACACAAAATTGAACCTATTAAAAGCATTAAAGTAAATAGATATGATTAATAAAAATTAGGGAGATAAATCTTCAACATATCTATGACAACATCTTGAAATTTTTCTTATCGAATCCGAGATCCGCAGGTTGATTCAAATCAAAGTTCTATGGAACTTTGATCTTTTCGGAATCAAAATCTATAGGTTGATTCAAATCAAAATCCACGAAATCTCCATTTTCTTGCATTTTTAATCTATGGAGTATTGTGTTTTAAAAAAAGAATTGCAAGTATGGTTTCTTTCTTCCATACAGGTTTATGTTGATGCCTATCAAATAATCATTTCACTCTTGGAAACCAACGAGAATGTTAAGAGTTTTTTTTCCTTTTTGAACCAAAATTGTTGAACCAAAGAAGAAAGAAAAAAGGGTGGTATTGGAATAAAAGTGGACAATTTAGCTTTAGACTTGTAAAACGTCTATTATTTTGGGAAACATAAAAACCCCTTAAACGTCAGATATAATGGGATGGAGGGAGGATTAACTAGGATTTAAGGTTTATTAAGCAAAGAGTTTAGGAATTATTAATTAGGGTTTAAGATTTATTAACCAAATATAAATAATGTTAACAAACCCTAAACTCTAGTTAATAATGTCAAATCCTTATTCTAATTAGCTTCCGTTACTATTAGTAGCGGATGATATTTATTTTTTAACTGTCCTTTATTAATCGTGACGGACGTCGATTTTTAATTTTAATTATGATCGTTCTTCTTGTTGGTGTAGATGGTCAGGGGCGGACCTACAGCAAGGGCAGGGGGCATTTGCCCCCACTGGATTTTCAAGAATTAAGGGGCTATATTAAAAATAATGGGAGGTGTGAAATGAAATTTCAACGAGTGACTACAATCTACCTTAAAGTAAATTCCAAGTGAATTTGTTTAGTGTAAGACCCCAAATTTTATGAAATAAAAGTATTCAATTTTTCTATTTAGTAAATAGTTAAATTGATAAAAGTATAAAGTTAATGGTGATATATATAAAATTTTCAAAATAAGCAAGTGGTTATAAAATACTCATTGTTGTCGGGGAATATTCGTTTGGTCGTGGAATATTCTTGTTGTCGGAGAATATTCGTATGACGACGCAACCATTTGTGGTCTCCATAACAGAATAACTGTCGGATGAAGAAAACAACAAGTTTGAGTTTTTATAAATAACGTCATAATTGTTACCGTTAACACTGTTGGATTACCTGGTGGTTAAAAAACAACGATGTCTGGCGTAATTCGCACGATGAAATATTACCAGTATTACACGCTATTTTTGAATTATTGATTCTTACGTAAGACGGCAGTGCTTAATAATTGTTACAGTAATTACTGTTCAATATTTTATTTTATTGAGTCAATAATTGCTACGTTGATATTTTATATTATTGTTGTTTCAATAATTGTTACTGCAGTATTTCCATTATCAGATCAATAATTCATATTATTTGAATAATATTGTTAAATAGCATTATTGATAATGTCTAAGAAATTTCTGTCTAGAAAAAGGGTTTGGTCATCTAATTGCGCGCCAGTAAGGAGCCAGTAAGGAGAAATCCTTATCGAAAAGTCCCCTCTTTCCTAGGAACGACCTGGTTGTCATAATTGTGATTCTGTAATATTATTTATGAATAATTAATTATTGATTTATATGATAAGGAAATATTTATTTTAATGGAGATATAAATGGAGGAATTTTTAAAAAAGTGACAATTGTTGAAAATTAATATTTTATCTTTTCTGATAAAATAATTTATTCAAATATATTATTATATTACATTATAAATGTATAATGTGGTTATATAATAATATAATGATGGTGATATTTTTACACTAAATTCACGATGCATGAATCAAATGAGAGAAATCTAGAAATCAAAAGAAGAACAAAATATGGAGATTTTTTAGAAAAATTAGTTTATTACTTGATTTTGTAAAATCTATAACTCTTTGTGTATAATGAGTTAGGAGATGAGCCATATATCAAAAGAAATCCCTGGAAACGCAGAAATTTGAATCACCCAAAAATCCTTTGTAAATTTTTCGTGGTGACTGTTTGAATGAAACTGGTCCAAAGGACTCATAGTCCGAAAAATTAGTGTTCTTAAGCTATATTGCGTGAGTTATAATTTTTAATCCGACCGTTAGATCATTTTAATTTTTGGATATGTTATACATATATAAGTTGAGTATATGTCCATAAATTTTGAACCGTTAAAAGTTAATGTATGATTTGTTACGAATTTTAAGAGGTTACTGATTCAGAAATTGTTTTTATAAATGCTTCTGGTGGAGATTTCTAGAAGTTGGGACCCACTTTTGGTTGTTGTGGAAGTTGGATGATTTTTGGTGGGTCCCACTTGTGGTGGCTGAGTTTTATTCAAAGAGGTGTGCATAGAAAAAACTTTTATTAATATTTTGTTAATTTAGTCTCCTTTGGCGTTCTAGCATTTTCCTTAAATATGGTGCTTAGTTAGAATTAAAAATCACACCAGAATTAATCATAAGCTTTCTTTCTCTATATTATCGAGCATATTTTGTGAGTATTTAGATACTTTGAGAGTTGCTATTCAGTGCAAGTTTCCTTCTTTATTACATCTGATATTCCAGTCAAAAATATTATTCTTTTGAGGTAAGGGATGTTATTTTCTTCATAAATGATATTATTTCTTTTGATATCATTATACCGAAATATTGATATTAATTTTATTGTAAAATTTTTACCTTTTCGTGACGGAGTTACTATTCACGTATACAACACTATTTATGTATATGGCACTATTTACGTATATGACATTATTTACGTATACGGTACTATTGTGACGCCCCAAAATAGGTCAATTCCATCCAACCCATTCTGAGTCGCCAAATACATGGTACAGAAATAACTACAACTTTATTATTACAACATATAAACTATGAGTTTAAATACAGATATTACCATCTAGACAATATCCATACGCAAATAAATTTCCATCATAATTATTGATACATTATTTTACAAAAATGGTGAGGACTACTAAACAACTCTCTCTAGAACCTTCATTCCATACCCGACTAGTACTCACTTACATTCTCGCCTCTTGAGAAGAAAAATGGAACAAAAAGGAAAAGGGTGAGCTCAACTAGCCCAATAAAGACTATTATGACTAAGATAATATACAACAAATTATCGTTAGTCTTCAATGAGGAAAAATCTAATAGAATACAATGACAACCGGTTTTAAATCAACAACCGCCATGAAACAACAATTATTAGAAGAGTTAAGTAGAGAATGCAAACTACTATCTTCTATATATGAATTTAAAAGTTCATCGTCGATATTTTATCCTGTAACATCAATCAATATATATCGAATCAAATATTCATCTTTGCACTACAAAGCCAAAGATATTCATCGATTGGTCATGTTCACTAAACACTGTTCATCTTTGCACCACTGGGCCAAAGATATTAATCGATCGGTCATGTTCATCTCAACAGCTGT
The DNA here is from genome assembly GCA_020205605.1 of Panax ginseng. NCBI lineage: Eukaryota > Viridiplantae > Streptophyta > Magnoliopsida > Apiales > Araliaceae > Panax > Panax ginseng. The sequence continues at coordinate 10,840,993 of CM035128.1, read as the reverse complement.
TCATTTTTGCACTACGAGCCAAAGATATTCATCAAGAAATCATTCATCTTTGCACTACATGCCAAAGATATTCAGTAATATCATCATTTAGGACTGAGGATGATGAAAAATATTTTAAAAGGAAATGAATCCATTGAAACAAAAGAACAATTATTAAGGATTTCGTATTTTAAACAATCCAAGTTCAAAAATACTTCATAAGTAATCAGTGGAGTAAAATTCAAGAATGATCAAAACATGGATACAATCAAAGCTAGTATCCATGATAGATATTTTAGACGAAAAAATAAAAATTTAATTTTTACGTGAATAAAGGTCGATTCGTGAATAGTGTCAGATATCGTGAATAGTGTCTCCACACCAAAAGATAGAAATTTCACAAAAACATCATCATGCTTCGTACGTGAATAGTAACTTATGAATAAGTAACTCGTGAATAAGAACTCATGAATAAGAACCCCGACATGAAAAAGTTCCAAATTTGATAAAAACTTCCAACCAATATTTTGGCATAATGATATTGAAGAAATAATATCATTTCGAATAAAATAACATCCCTTATCTCGAAAAAGACACAGTTGAAACACCTGGGATATAAGCTATGACTTGAACTTGTACCAGTATAGCAATACTCAAAGTATACTCAAAATACTCACAAGAATACTGTTCGATAATATAGAGAGAAAATTTGATTTTCGGTGTGATTTTCAATTCTAACCCAAGACCCTATTTATAGGAAAATGTTTAGAACACTAAAGTAGAAAATTTAATAAATTAATATTATTTATTTTCCACATCTTTCTACGCATCCATGAATCTGAACTCAGCCATCCTAACACATGTTAAATGAGTCCCAAAAATATAAAAAATGTTTTTCTTATTAAAAATAATTAAAACTTCAAAAATTAATTATTTCGGAGCTTCGGAACTTCAATAATTCATAATAAATACCCATTTTATCATAAAATTCGAATCTCGCAACTTTTTTATAGAAAATTCAATTCTCTACAACTTTACAGAAGAAAGTTTTTCCAAATTCCAAACAGAAATTGACCGAAATCCATAAACGGGCAATTTTACAGGCTATAATCAAATTTCGGTCAATAATTGTGTCCACCAACACACAAAATATTTTTTAAACATTTAATGCCACAAAAATACTCTTTCTCCTTATATACTCATATATCCCACATTCATTATAAAATATCACCGTTAATATATTATTAAAATAATATATTTAAATGAATTATTTTATCGTAAAAAGATAAAATATTAATTTTCAACAATTGTCACATTAAAATTTTCTCCATCTATATCCATATAAAATCAATATTTTCCTCATCATATGAATCAATAATTAATTATTCACAAATAATATTACGTAATCACAATATTGACAACTGAGGCGCCTTCACAGAAAGAGGGGCTTTCCAATAAGAATTTCTCCTTCTGGTAGCAAGCAATTAGGTGACCAAACATCTCCTTAGATGTAACCTTCTAGACATTGCCAATAATGTTATCTAATAATATTATTCAGATAATATGAATTATTGCTTCGATAATGAAAAAATCTTGTGTAATGACAATTATTGAAACAACAAAGAATATAAAATATCAACGCAAAGAATTATTGAATCAATAAAATAAAATATCGAGCGAAGAATTATCGTAACCATTATTGAGTAAAGTGCCTTCTTTACGTAAGAATCAATAATTGGTGCAATACTGCAAGTATCTCTTCGCTGCAACAACGTAGACATCGTGTTTTTTAACCACCGGGTATTCCAACAAAGGTAAATCCGGTAATAACTACGCAAGTTATTTTTAAACAACTTATATTTGTCGTTTTCTTTCTCCAATCGCTTTCGTTATGGGGCCCACACATGGCTACGCTCATTGCATTTAATATTCCCGACAAGATTTAATATTTCACGACCAAACGAATATTCCTAACAATAATGAATATTTTATAACCACTTGCTTATTCGAAATATTTGCGTATTTTACCCATAACTATCCACATTAATCAAATCAACCCTTACTATTTCAAAATAATAAATAGAAAAAATAAATTTTATTTATTAATAATTTGGGGTCTTACAACTATGTACGAATACGGAGTACTATTCACGAGTTACTATTTATGAGTTACTATTCAAGAGTTATTATCCACGAGTTACTATTCACGAGTTACTATTCATGGGGTACTATTCACGATTAAATTTGTTTCTTTTTTTGACCAAATTATCGTTGATTTATGAATCTCACTCTTGAAATTAAATCTATGTTTTGATCATATTGTTTTTATTATCATATATAACATTTTTATAACCCTGGTGATGAAATTTCTCTTTTGCTGGAGTGTAAAGATGGGTAGATTATCGGTATGATCGTGACTATGGGTTCTCTTTAGCCAGTAGTGCAAAGATGAATTTTTGACTGGTATGATCATGACCATTGAATTTCTAATTGAATATCTTTAGCTTAAGTGTGACGCCCCCAAAACAGGTATACATCACCTATTCTGAGTCGCCAAATACATCGTACAGAATACAAATACAACCTTAAATATACAACATGAGCTGTGAGTTTTAATACAAATATTATCTTCTAGACAATATTCAAACTCAAAATAAGTCCTCAATACATTTATTTTCACACTATTTTATAGAATAGTGAGGACTAATAATGCTATCATCTGGACTGTCACTCCGTTCCCAGACTAGTCCATGCTACGTTCTCATTTTTTGAAGAGAACAATGAAAGAAAAGGGTGAGCTCAACTAGCCCAATAAGAAATATTATGACAAAGATAATGCAGAATAAATTATCGTTAGCCTTCAACTGTGTTAAACTGATACAATATAACAAACATCAAGTTTAACTGCAACGGAATAAGCAATCAATTAGAAGAGTCAAGTAGAGCATGATATTTATTATCTTCTATGATTTAAAATGTTTTCATCAATTTTTATCGCTGAGACTCAACTTAATAAATAAACCACATCATCAAGTCATCCCTGCACTACGGGCCAAGGATATTCATTAAATCATCAATGGTCATGACTATACCGAATAATCTCTAGTCATAATCATACCAAAAACTTTCCATCAATGTACTACAGGCCACTGATAACTATTACCACATCATTTATAACATTACAGGTCATGATTATACCGAATGATCCCTGGTTATAATCATACCAAGTCCATCTATGCACGTAAGCCAAAGATGACTTTCATCACAATATAAGCATGAGGATGATGACAATGACATAATAATTCAATAAAACAAGTTCAAGAATAAATAATCCGGGTCATGCATAATCCGCATAATCCGCATGCATGTGATGTTCCAATGAAGAAAAAAAGAATGGAACCAGTCATGCATAATCCGCATGCATGTAATGTTCCAATGTAAGAATAATAAAGAATGGAATAACAACAGATTCACCAGCATGCGATAGAGCGCAGATGCATGTAAAAGTTATTCCAATGTAATAATAAAGAATGGAATAATGGAAGAATTACACCATGTATGCAGATTTCAGATAGACAAAAGTTATTCCAAAATAATAATAAAGAATGGAATAACAACTCTTATGAGTATTGAAAGAAAATAACTCTCTTTATGAATACGAAAGAATAATATCCCTTACGAGTATTGAAAGAAAATAACTCTCTTCATGAATACGAAGGAATAATACCCCTTACGAGTATTGAAAGAAAATATTTCTCTTCATGAATACGAAAGAAATAATTCCCCTTACCTTAGAAGAAGACTAGATACTGGAATAGTGAGGTAGCATACTTCTCTTCTTCTTTCTCTCTATAATTTCTCTCTATAATAATTGCTCTAAAGCTTTAGTGAATTGGTGAGAATTGAAGGAAGAATGAGCATCTATTTATAGGAAAATATAGTTTCGATAATTGCACATTTTGGGACTCAAAATATTACAGTACAATACCTTCAACTTTTATTTCATTTTTAATTTAGTCCTGCAAATATTATCAAATTTGCACCACCTCCCCTAATAGTAAATAATGTGAATCAATAGTTCAATCATGTGAATCAATAGTTATAATCATGTGAATTAATTACAATTAATTGTTCATTTATCTGATTAATTACCTGACTGATCAGTAAAACTTCCAGACATATATTAATATCAAAATAAATATTGATTTCCACTAACACTAATAATTCCAACACAACGGAATTATTGTCGGATTGAGAAAATAACAAAAATATTTTTATGAAAATAACTACGAAAAATTTTACCGTTAAAACCTATTGAACTACTCAGTAGTAAAAGTACGATGAATACTGGCGTGGTTGCATAAGAAGTACACTCAGATTGATTATTGATGCTTACGTGAGAAGTTACTCATTTTTTTCAATTATTGTCTGCGAGAATTGTTGCAGATAAGATCTCACGTTATTTGATTCAATTATTGTCGATATTTTATATATTATTAAATCAATAATTGAGATGACAGAGTTATTAATATTATTTTTTGTAATATTAACGATGTCTGTAAGTTACGCCAAGGAGAGGTTTGGTCACCTAATTACGCCGTAATAGGGAGAAATCCTTATTGGAAAGCCCTCTTTCTGAGGAACGACACGGTCGATTAATATCATGTAATTATAATAATGATGATAAATGTTGTTAAATATATTGAGGTGTCTTTTTATGAAATCACTAAGTTTATATATATATATATTATATGTATATAAATTTTGTTTTATTAGTATTATTAATATAATAAAATGTAAAAGATTTTTATATAAAAAGTAGTACTTTTATAAAGTTATTTATTTTATTAGACAATAATTAAAATATAATATATTTTATTATGCATAGTGTTTTGCATAGTAAAATCTTTTTATATAAAAATGTAATACTTTTATAAAGTTATTTATTTTATTAGACAAAAATTAGAATATATTATATTTTATTACGATAGTGTTTGCAGATAAGTGCTGCGTAATATAAATAGCCAGATAGTAAAATCTTTTTATATAAAACAAAATACTTTTATAAAGTTATTTGTTTTACTTTGCATAATAATTAAAATATATTATATTTTATTATGATAGTGCTCGTATAGTATTTGCAGATAGTAAAATCTTTTTATATAAAATAAAATACTTTTATAAAGTTATTTGTTTTATTAGACTATAAATAAAATATATTATATTTTATTTAAAAGATTTTGTTTTATTAGAATATTTTATTTATCTTTGCATAAGTAAATCAATATGGACCGTCTGCTTTAAAAGTAAATCAATCTGGATCGTTCATAAATTAGTTATTATTCAGGTCCATTCTCCTATAAATAAGCTCATTCCTTCATTATTTCTTACTTAATTCACTAAAACTCTCAGAGAGAGAAACTATAGAGAAAAAGAAGAAAAGTATTCGCTACCTCACTTTTCTAATATCCGGTTTCTTCTAAGGTAAGTGGATATTATTTGTTGTACTCGTAAGTGGGTATTATTTCTTTCGTATTCATGAAGAGAACTTTCATTATTCCATTCTTTATTATCCCGTTGGAATAACTCGATATACATGGTAAAATTCTTACGTTATTCGTTTCTTTATTATTCTATTGGAACATCCCCGTCTGCGTATGTTTACGCATGACCGATTCCGTTATTTATTATTCATTTGAATATCCCGCTTGCGTGTATTACGCTTTGACCTAGTTCCATTAATTATTATTCATTGTTGAATAACCATGTCATATGATCATCGCATACATGGTGATTTTCGTTATTATTCCATTCTTTATTATTCTTTGGAATATCTTGTCGGCATGTAATTTTACTTTGACCGTTCCGTTATTTATTATTACATTGGAATAACTCCCTCGTGTGGTTTATCGCATACCTAGTGATTTCTTTTGTTATTCCATTCTTTATTATACTCAGTTGGTTGACTTCTATACTCCATGAAATTAGTGGAATATCCTTGATATTTGTACTTCATCTAGTATCTTTTCATGGAAATATTCTTCTGAGCATTCTTGAATTTTACTCTACAAAGCAGTATCATGTTGACAATTTGGACGTTATTAGTTCCTGAATAAATTAATTCTTGAACTTGTTTTATTGAATTCTTATATCATTGTCATCGTCCTCATGTTTATATTATGTTGAAAGTCATCTGTGGCCTGTAGTGCATAGATGGACTTGATATGATTATGAACAGGGAGTAATCGGTATAATCATGACCGTAATGTTACAAATGATGTGGTAAAAGTTCTCATTGGCCCGTAGTGCATTGATGGACAGTTGTTGGCATGATCATGACCATTGATGAATACACGAATATCCTTGGTCCGTAGTGCATGGATAATTTGTGGTTGTGATATTAATGAATATCCTTGGTAGTAGTCTTTGGGGATGATGTGGATTATTTATTGTCGAGTCTCAAAGAATAAAAGTGATGAAAAACCTTTTAAATCATAAAAGATAATAGATTTTATTCTCTACTTGACTCTTTTAATGGATTGCTTGTTCCGCTGCAGTTAAACTTGATGTCTATTATATTTTATTAGTTTAACATTGTTAAAGACTAATGATAATTTATTCTACATTATCTTAGTCATAATATTTTTTACTGGGCTAGTTGAGCTCACCCCTTTCTTTCACTGTTCTCTTCGAGAAATGAGAATGTAATGGACTAGTCGGGAAACGGAGTGACGGTCCAGATGATAGTATTAGTAGTCCTCACTATTCTGTTAAATAGTTTGACAATAAATGTAATGATGACTCATTTGAGTGTGGATATTGTCTAGATGACAATATTCTTATTACAACTCTCAATTTATGTTTTGTCATATTTTACACGACAGTTGTATTATTAAGTTGTATTTGTTTTTTTGTACCATGTATTTGGCGACTCAAGATGGATGATGTATACCTGTTTTGGGGCGTCACAAAATATCTTTGGCCTGTTGTGCAAAGATGACCAGTTGTTGAATATCTTTGGCTCGTAGTGCAAAGATGTCCTGTTGTTAAATATATTTGGCCTGTAGTGCAAAGATGAACTGTTGATGAATATCTTTGGCCCGTAGTGCAAAGATGAATTTATTAGTATGATTATGAACATCAACTGTGATTTGGTATAACCATGATCTTTGATGTTTCAGGTAAAGACAGGTGATGAAAATTATCCTCGTCCTGGATGAGAAGAGGAATTTAGAACTACAATTATGATTATGAGTTATTCACGTAATTGTGGACAGGAACTGTTGACTTATGTTATAGGGTTAAAATATTGTTGGTGGACTTTTAACATGGAGAAGATAATATACTTTATGGTCTATTTGACTCTTCTAATGGATTGTTTCGTTCACCGTAACTACGGGCCGAAAAAGTTTTATCATCTACCATATATTCTAAATTTCGATTTATTATCGACGAAGGCTATTGATAATTTAATTATCTTTAGTCATGATATTCTTTCTTGGGTTAGTTCAGGCTCACCCTTTTGCTTCACAATTCCTTTCGTGTAATAAGAGTGTAAATTGGGTTAGCGTGGGGTAATGTGGGAATAAAGCAAGTGGTCTATAGCTATTGAGGTTCTCCCTAAACAAGATATGGAAATAATTTTATTAAGAATTTAAGATAAGTGTGTCATATTTTATACGTCATTTAACCGTTGATTTTGGTGAACCGAATAGGGTGTTTTGCCACTATTATACAAGATGTCTAATGACCTACGACTTCGTGTTATCGTAAGACAGGGTTATGCACACCCACTTGCTGATTATATCTACGAACACTATTGTGACACCCCCAAAATAGGTATACATCATGTATTCTGAGTCGCCATATACATGGTACAGAATACAAATACAACTTAATAATACAGCTGTCGTGTAAAATATGACAAAACATAAATTAAGAGTTTTAATAAGAATATTGTTATCTAGACAATATCCACACTCAAAGGAGTCCTCATTACATTTATTATCATACTATTTAATGTAATAGTGAGGACTACTAATACTATCATCCGGACCATTACTACGTTCCCTCGACTAGTTTCCGACTACGTTTCTCATTTTCAAGAGAACAAAGAAAGAAAGGGTGAGCTCAACTAGCCCAAGAAGAAATATATTGACTAAGATAATATAGAATAAATTATCATTAGTCTTCAACAATGTTAAACTGATAAAATATAACAAACATAGAGTTTAACTGTAGCGGAACAAGCAATCCATTAAAAGAGTCAAGTAGAGAATAAAATCTACTATCTTTTATGATTTAAAAAGGTTTTTCACCACTTTTATCACTTGAGACTCGCTTAATAAATAATCCACATCATCCTCAGACTATTTACCAAAGATATTCATTAGTATCACAACCACAAATTATACATGCACTACGGGCCAATGATTTTCGTGTATTCATCAATGGTCATGATCATGCCAATAACTGTCCATCAATGCACTACGGGCCAATGAGGACTTTTACAACATCATTTGTAATATTACGGTCATGATTATACCGAATAATCCATGGTCATAATCATACTAAGTCCATCTATACACAACAGGCCACAGATGACTTTATCCAGAATTCAACATAATATAGGCATGAGGATGATGACAATGATATAAGAATCCAATAAAACAAGTTCAAGAATTAATTTATCCAGAATTCAATAAGTCCAAATTTTCAACATGATACTGCTTTGTAGAGTAAAATTCAAGAATGCTCAGAAGAATATTTCCATGAAAAGATACTGAATGAAGTGCAAATATCAAGGATATTCCACTAATTTCACGAAGTATAGAAGTCAAAACTTTAACCAACTGAGTATAATAGAATATATGAAATTGCAAATGGGTTTTCGTCTGCCATGCAGTAATCCACGTATACAAATCATTTCCACAATTTAATAAGGAATGAATACAAAGGATCATTCACCACGCATGTGGTAATCCACATGTATGTGTTATTCCAATGTAATAATAAAGAATGGAATAATGAAGGATTCACCATGCGGTATGCGATCGCATGCATAAAAGTTATTCCGATGAATAATAAAGAACGGAACGTGTCGTAAATTGCAGACCCACACGATATTCCAATGTAATAATAAAGAATGGAATAACAATGAAATCATCACGCACGCGATAGTAGATCGCATGCATAAAGTTATTCCAATGTAATAATAATTAAATGAACCAAGTCAAGCGTAATACGCACCAACAAGATATTCCAATGTAATAATAAAGAATGGAATAATGGAAGAATTTCACCATGATATGCAGATTCTTATACATAAGTTATTCCAACATAATAATAAAGAATGGAATAATGTAAGAATTTCACCAAGTATAAGGTAGCAGCAGATACAAAGTTATTCCAATGTAATAATAATTAATGGAATAATGAAGTTCTCTTCATGAATACGAAAAGAAATAATACCCTTACCTTAGAAGAACCCGGATATTAGAAAAGTGAGGTAAATAGAATACTTTTCTTCTTTCTCTCTATAATTTTCTCTCAGAGTTTCAAAGTGAATTCGTAAGAAATAATGAAGGAAAGAGCTTCTATTTATAGGAGAATGGATCTAATAAGAACTAATTCATGAACTATCCAGATTGATTTACTTTTTGAACCAGACTATCCATATTGATTTCTTGTGAGACCTCAAATTTTGCTTAAATAAAAATATTTAATTTTTTATTTTGGTGAATAGTTAAATTGATAAAATTTTAAATTTAATGGTGACATTTGAAAATTTTTAAAGTAAGTGATGATGAAGTTTTGTTTTATTAGTATTATTAATGTAATAAAACAGTAAAAATTTTTTATATAAAAAATGTAATACTTTTATAAAGTTATTCGCTTTATTAAAGCTAATAAGTAAAATATTTTTATATAAAAATGTAATACTTTTTATAAAGTTATTCGTTTTATTAGATTATAAATAAAATATATTATATTTTATTTAAAAGATTTTGCTTTTAAATATGGACCGTCCGATTAAAAGTAAATCAATCCTGGACCGCTCATGAATTAGTTATTATTCAAACCCCATTCTTCTATAAATAGAAACTCATTCCTTCATTATTTTTATTTAATTCACCGAAACTCTAGTAGAGAAACCGTAGAGAGAATTCTTCTTCTATAATCTTGAGCGTATTTCTTTAGCGTTTAAGAAAGTTTTGAAGCGTAGTGCAAGTTTCTTCAAGATATCCTCGCCTCACCGCTCGAAGAGTACTCTTCTTTATAAGGTAAGGGTATTATTTCTTTTGTATTTATGAAGAGAACTTCATTGTTCCATTCTTTATTATTCTCATTGAATAACTCAGATACGCGATCACCCTATACTTGGTAAAATTCTTCTATTCTATTCCTTATTATTATTCGTTGAATAACCGCTCATGCCAAGCATCGCATGCATAGTGATTTCGCTTGTTATTCTATTCTTTATTATTCTCGTTGGAACATCCCGCTTGCAATGTAATTTTGCCTCGACATAGTTCCGTTATTTATTATTCTCGTTAGAATAACTCGTCCACGCCAAGCACCGCATTCATGGTGATTTTCGTTGTTATTCCATTCTTTTTATTATTCGTTGGAACATCTTGCTTGCATGTAATTTCGGCTTCGACCGATTTCGCTTCTCTTTATTATTCGCTTTAATATCCCGCTCTGCGCTTACGCCTTTGGACCGGTTCCATTATTTATTATTTTGTTGAGAATAACCTCGTTTGTGCGCCTATCGCATTACATGGTGAATCCTTCTATTATTTCATTCTTTATTATTTCGTTGGAATAACGTCATGTGGATTACCACATGCACGGTGAATGATCCTTTATATTCATTCTTTATTAAATTGTGGAAATGATCCGTTACATTGATTATGATGAGAGTTATAATAAAAGCATTGAACTCGATGAAAATCATGGGTATATGAAGTATTAGTAAGTGTTATGATGAGTTATGTTGGTTATTATGTGAAAACATGAAAATTTTAGAAATCACAAAGGTTGAAAAAATCGATTTTGGTGAAAATGGAACATGAAATTTAATCGATCATATCTCCTATTATATTTTGAATTTTTAAGTGCGGTTAAGTTCAGAGTTAGATCTATGAGTTTCCTAACTTATCCAAGTGGAATCACCGAAAAGTTGTTCAGAGATTTTCGTGTGGACTGATTTGAAGAAAGCACCTAAAAAAGTGAAAATGGGAAAACATATACTGCCAGGAATTTTAAAAGGGCATTTTCGGCCACTTAATTTGTGAGAAAAATTCCGGCCTTTTGGGAAATGAAAATATATTTGTTTAAAGTACCTCCTGTTTAAAATGAGCAAGTTATGACCATTTCAATATTTAGGTTTCTCCGACAAAAAATGTTATAACCGGAGTTCTATAACTCCGATGACCATGAAATTTAAACTGGAAGATCACGTTAACATGTGTAAGATCCTGCCAAGATTTGAGAATTTCTGGAGTTAAACTTGAGGTAGCTAATTTCTTAAGGAATTAATTAGAAATTGATTTTTGAAAAATAGTAAAGGAATTTTAAAAATTCGAGAAAATATATGTTCATTATGGGACTATATTTCGCTAAATCCGTAAAAGAAATATTTTTGGGACCGATTTGGTATTTTCATGAAAATGCACTAGTTATGAATATATGAAAGTTAAATATGTTATGTGAAGTTGAAAATTTGTAAATAGGATTTTATGGCTTGGGAATCCTATATAGGGTATATGCAGAATTTTGATAAGAGATTTGATCATTGGTGATGAAATCTTATGATTATGACATTTTTGAATGATTAAATGCATTATTAGGTAAAGTGTAAACAATTAAAATAAATTATTTATAAGTTTAAGAAATAATTAAAATATTGTTATAATATTAATGATATTAGATTATGAGATTATTAAGTGATTGATAACATTGGGATATTCTTGAACCCTGGATAATTTATATTATAAATATTTAATATTTATCCTTTATCTCATTTGATTGATTCTTTATATCGTTGTCATGATCCTCATGTATATATTATGTTGAAAGTCATCTGTGGCCTGTAGTTCATAGATGGACTTGGTATGATTATGACCAGGGATTATTCGGTATAATCATGACCGTAATGTTACAAATAATGTAGAAAAAGTTCTCATTGGTCGTAGTGCATTGATGGATAATTTTTGGTATGATTATGGCTATGGATTCTCTTTGGCCAAGGGTGCAAAGATGAATTGTTTTATGATATGATCAGGACCATTGATGAAAACACGATTATCTTTGGCCCGTAGTGCATGGATAATTCGTGGTCGTGATACTAAAAAATTATCCTCGCCCATAAAGTGCAGGATGAATTGATGATGTGGATTAATTATTGTTCGAGTCTCAAAGAATGAAATATTAATTCATGGATGTGATAATAATGAATATCCTTGGCCAGAAAGGTAATGGATAATTCATGGATGTGATATCAACAAATATCCTTGGGCAGTAAAGTGTGGTTGATTCGATGATGTGGATTATTTATTGTCGAGTCTCAAATGATAAAATATTGATAATAAACTTTAAATTCAGTAGCAGATAGTAGATATCATGCTCTACTCGATTTCTTCTAAAATACTGGTTGTATGTCTTTGCCCAGAAGGTGCAAAGATGAATTTATTTGTATGATTATGAAGTTAGGTTTGTTATTTGGTATAACCATGATTTTTGATGTTTCAAAAGTGAAGATAGTGATGAAAATTATCTTCGCCCTAGGTGTGAAAAGGAATTGTAATCACAATTATGATTATGAGTTATTCATATGATTGTGGACATGAATTGTTGATTGATGTTCTGTGGATAAAACATTATTGGTGGACTTTTAACATGGAGAAGATAATAGACCGGTGGTCTATTTGACTCTTTTAATAGATCGCTCGTTCACCGTAACTATGGTTGAAAAGTTTTATCATCTACCATATGTTCTAAATCTCGATTTATTATTGACAAAAGCTATTGATAATTTAATTATATTTAGTTATGATATTCTTTTATTGGATTAGTTGTGTTTCACCCTTTTTGCTTCACAATTCCTTTCGTAATAAGAGTGTATTGGGTCGAAAGTTGGGATAATGGAAATAGAATTATGGTTTATACCGTTGAGGTTTTCCTAAATAGTATGGAAATAATTTTATTGAGAACTTTAGATAAGTTGTGTCGTATCAGATACGTCATTTGATATTTAATTTTGGTGAACCGAATAGGGTGAGGCGTAACCCAACTTTGGAAGGGTGTTTTGTCACTATCATACAAGATGTCTAATGACATACAACCTCGTGTTATCATAAGACATGGTTGTGCACATCCACTTATCTACTGAGCACTACCTATATAATCTTGGAGTTTATTTGAAATATAATTTTCACTGGAGATAGTGGAGATAGTTATATGTCGTTAGAAGACTCACCATTGGAAGGAATATGATAGTAATCTTCTCGCTTTTTTTTTGGGGGTCTATTGGGTCAACTAAGGATAATTCTCTGGACATATGATATCTATCATAACTTAGATTCATGGCCTCCTATGTACGAAGGTTTTCTCGAGCACTTTCCAAAGATTTTAATTTCTAAAACAGCTTTTTTGACTGCATCTTTATGTAAGGTGCAATTGTGATAATGAAATCGAGTTGGTATATGTATTTGTATTTAAACTCACAAGATAAAAATGTCGCCGTATTTTGCACTACGCTTATATAAATGAAGTTGTCAAGAAGTATTTTCTCCTACGACCCAAGATGGGTGATGTCTACCCATTTTGGGGGCGTCACATTTACTATGCAGTATAAATAAAATATTTTAATCAAACAAAATCTTTTAAATAAAATATAATATATTCTATTTATAGTCTAATAAAACAAATAATTTTATAAAAGTATTCTTTTTTATATAAAAAGATTTTACTATCCAAACACTACGCAGCACTATGCAAATACTATGCATAATAAAATATAATATATTCTAATTATTGTCTAATAAAACAAGTGACTTTATAAAAGTATTCATTTTATATAAAAAAATTTACTATCGCAGTACACTATGCAAATACTACGCATAATAAAATATAATATATTCTAATTATTGTCTAATAAAATAAATAACTTTATAAAAGTATTATGTTTTATATAAAAGATTTTACTATGCAAAATACTATGCATAATAAAATATATTATATTCTAATTATTGTCTAATAAAATAAATAACTTTATAAAAGTATTCTGCTTTTATATAAAAAACTTTTTCGCTTTTACATTAATAATACTAATAAAACAAAATTTATATATATATATATATATATATATATATATATATATATATATATATATATATAAACTTCCGTGACTTCATAAAAAGACATCTCAATATATTTAACAACATTTATCATCATTATTATAATTCATAATATTAATCGACTGTGTCGCTCCTGAGAAAGAGGGCTTTCCAATAATGATTTCTCCCTATTCATGCAAGCAATTAGGTGACCAAACCTCTCCTGGCGTAACTTCTAGATATCGTTAATATTGCAAATAATAATATTAATAACTCGCTATCTCAATTATTGATTTAATAATATATAAAATATCGACAATAATTGAATCAAATAACGTGAGATACTATGCAACACCATCAAGCAATAATTGAACAAAATTGAGTGACTTTCATATAAACGCGTCAATAATCAATACTTGTAAGCGCTACTACGCAACCACGCCAGACATCGCATTTTTTACTAATGAAAGTAGTTCAACAGTTTTAACTGTAAAACTTCCATTGTTATTTTCATAAAAATATTTTTGTCATTTTCTTAATCCGACAATAATTCCGTTGTGGGGTCCACCAATGATTGTACCGTCATACGGATATTCCCCGATAGAAAGAATATTCCACGACCAATCAAATATTATATAACAACTTGCATACATTTCTAAATTTATAAATATTACCCACAACTATAACATTATATCAAATTCATTCCATAATATTCTAAAAAATATTTTTAAAAATTTAAATCTTTATTCATAAAATCTGGGGTCTCACAACTCCCTATATAATCTTGGAGTTTGATTGAAATATAATTCTCAATTGGAGAGAATGGAGATAATTATATGTCAAGAGAAGACTCACCATTGGAAAGAACATGATAGCAATCTCCTCATTTTTCTTTGGAGTCTATTGGGTCAACCAAGGATAATTCTCGAGTCATATGATATCTATTATAACTTAGATGCACGGCCTCCCATGTACGAAGGTTTTCTTGAGCATTTTCTAAAGATTTTAATTTCTAAAACAGTTATTGACGGTACCTTTATGTAAGTTGCCATTGTGACGTGCTATCCAAGGTTGGGATGAGAGTCACAGTTGGTATTAAAACTCACAGTATATGTGTTGTCGTATTTTGCACGACAATTGTAATAATAAAGTTGTAGTTGTTTTCTGTACCATGTATTTGGCGACTCAGAATGGGTTGGGTGATGTATACCTATTTTGGGGGCGTCACATTGCGTATTTCTTAAAGTCTCTTAATTCGCAAACTACACATTGCAAAATCTCCAAATTCCAATAAGGTAAAATGGTAAATAGGCTATCACGATTTGCAATTGACACTATTAAAAAAATGGTCATTTTTGATGACCAAAATCCATCACGAAAGGTTTACGTGATCACTTTAAGCGTCACAATGGCCGTCTTGTATATGCACATTATGAAATGTTTTACGTGATGGTTTTAGCAATCACGCAAACACTTAATATTTTTGTGATGATTAATACAATCACATAAACATGTAATCTATTATGATTGTCAAAATCATCACAAAAAAATAAGACTATGGATTATGTAAGAACGTGAATCTCTATTTACGTATAATTTATTTCACTATATTAATTGTATCAAATGATATTTGTAGGATTCGAACCCTCCCCCCATTAGCAAACTAAATAACGAGTATTACTACTACACCAAAGCCCAGATCATGATTATAATTTTAAAACAAAATATAAAAGGAAACATATGTGAGTTGACTTACTAAACAAAATTACTTCCACTTAAAATTTGGTGATTGCAATGGCAGTCACAAATATTCTATAATGATGGTAATATTAGTTATCACTGAGAGCCATCATATATTTTATTATTTTGTGATGGCTTGAGAATGCCATCACAAAATACCTTCCTTTTGTAATTGCAAATAAAATTTGTTACAAAAATTAATCTTTTTTAATGATTGTCACGGCCATCACAAAATATTGTTTTGATTATTTTTTATATTAAAATATTAGTGATAGCTTAATTGCAATCATGAAAAGGGTATATCTATAAGAGATGACTTAGTGCGTCACAAAAAGAAAATTTATTTTGCATGAAAAAATTGGTGATTGACATGGCCATCATAATTATAATACATTGATAGCAAGATTAGTCATCACTAAGAGTCATCATATATACTATTATTTTGTGATTGCTTAAAAAGTCCATAACAAATTACTATCTTTTGTGATTGTTTTTAAAAACTGACACAAAATTCCGTCACGTATTCTTGTTTTTCTAGTAGTGTGAAACGATTTCAAAAAGTATATTTTAATTTTAGTTTTTTAATTTCTCAAATTTAACAATTGCTTTAGGAATTTTTTAATTGTTTATGAATTCTTCTTTTTTGTATTTTTGTAAAATTAGGGCTTTTTACTTCTTAGAACAACACTCCAACAATGAAGAGAATTCCATCAAATAATAGTTCTTCACGTATGTGTTCTATTCTATTTTTAATTTCTTTAAATTTTATAATTTATTTTGTAATGCTACTTGTTAGTGGTTTAATTGAGATTGTTTATTGTTGGTGCTAATTACACTTGACTATTCATAATGATAATATATTGATCTATTTTTGATGTTGAATTAGTTTTTAAATATTTATTGATTGAATTAGTTTTTAAATATTTGAGGATTATTTAATTTTGTAATTCATTTTATTAAATTTTTATTCTTAAGATTTTTTTTTTTCGAATTTGACCTCACTGAACTTTAGGGACAGATACGCCCTAATTGATTGTGTATGTTTGTTTTTTGTCGATAACAACTATTTGCTAAGATATATATATATATATATATATATATATATATATATATATATATATATATATTCATTCCTTTTTATATATCTTTATAAAAATAAATCTTTTTAACTGTTGTTTGTAGATTTCATAGAAGAATGGTTAATTAAGAATCCAAGAGAAGCTTGTAAGCTTGGTCATTTTCATGTTTGCAAGTGTATTAATAATTTTATAGAAAAATAATCTTTTTAGCAGATAAAAAATAATTTTCAATCTTTATAATTATTTCTACAACGTCAATGAAAACAATAAATTAAATATTTAACTACATATATTTATAATTATTTAACATTTTAAATGATATTTATGTTACCATAATATATCATTTTTACTCAAACGACTCATTTACCATATCTTGGCGTTTTGCATAAACGGGTTAAATTCCCATGCATAAAATTCGAACCTTTTCCCAATGCGTACGGCGGGGGATTTTTAATTTTTTGTGCTCTTCTGCAAAAGAAAATAAGAGGCAAAGAGAATGTGTTTCCTTTTTACAAGCCTATGCAACATTAATATTAAAGAGGTAAAATTTATTTTAAAAAAATAATAATAAAACATTAGAAAAAGAAACCACAAATAAATTATATCGACCAATATTTTAATACTAATACCTTTTTTTACCAACAGTCAGTACGTTATTAATTGTAAGTTGGCCAACGGACATCACACCTTTGTGCCGAGCGATTTTTACCTGAAACCAAGACCAACTACACTCAATCACCTAAAACGATCAAGTTAACTTGATAATAAGTTAGTCAATTAATCAATACAATGCTAACACATAAAGAAGTCTCCCGACTTCGACATTCAATATAAAATTAATCCAACAATCATTTTTGTTGTTGCATATATATATCCGTCGGGGTTATTTTTCACTCTCTTGTATTTTAATTTTGGACGTTTTTTATGCTAGAGACAGTGATAGTAGTACCTTTTACTGGACTAATAAATAAAGATTCAGAATCTAATAATATCCATTGCTCCAAAATGTGAGGTATGAAAATGACATTTCCTTCATGTTTATCACCATTTAAATCCAAAATATTTAAACTTTACCATCTCCATGATCCGTTCTCTGTTCAAAAAAGCCTCCATAAGCAGACTCCCCCTGGCCCCTGCCTTGCCTTCAAAAATCACAACTGTCGTGTCGGCCACAGTACTCTCTCCCTCTCTCTCTAATGCGTGCCTCAGCCTGCTCATAATAATAATAATACGAATAATAATCCCTTCCCCCTTTCTTCTTCACACCTTTTGTACCATCACTACTCCTCCAATTCCCCTTCCCAACACAAAAATTAAAGGCCATCATTAATGTCTAATCACTCTCTACTTCAACCCCTCTTTCCTTCTTCCTCGTCATTCCCCATTTTCACTTCTTCTCCGTAGTTGAAATTTCCTCCATTTTCAAGAACATCCATTAACTAATCGTCATTCCCCATTTTCACTTCTTCTCCGTAGTTGAAATTTCCTCCATTTTCAAGAACACCCATTAACTAATCGTCATTCCCCATTTTCACTTCTTCTCCATAGTTGAAATTTCCTCCATTTTCAAGAACACCCATTAACTAATTTTTATAGTTGTATGGTTTTGATTGAACAAATTTTCTTACTTTAGAAGCAACAATGCTGCTGCTTCTTCTCTCACTACTTTTCATTCTCTCTCCTCCTACTCCCACTTTGTCTCTGAACCAAGAAGGCCTCTACCTTCAACGGGTCAAGTTCGGATTCGACGACCCAGATGGCGTATTGGCAAACTGGAACGACCGAGATGACTCACCTTGCAGCTGGTATGGAGTTTCCTGTGACTCGGTGACTCGTTCAGTGACCTCAATCGACCTCTCCAGCGCCAACATCGCCGGACCCTTCCCGTCTGTTCTCTGCCGGCTTCGGAGCCTGAGTTTTATCTCCCTCTACAACAATTCGATTAACTCCACGATTCCCGACGATATCTCTTCATGTCAGTCTCTGGAGCAGTTAAATCTTTCTCAGAACTTACTCACCGGAACACTTCCCCCAACTCTACCTGATATTCCGAACCTGAAACTCGTAGATTTGTCCGGTAACAACTTTTCCGGCGATATCCCGGCGGGTTTCGGGAGATTTCAGAAGCTGGAAGCGCTCTCTCTTGTTGAAAACCTTCTCAACGGAGCCATTCCGTCATTTCTCGGTAACATTTGGACTCTGAAACAGTTGAATCTGTCTTATAACCCATTTATGCCGGGTAGTATCCCGCCGGAGTTCGGCAACTTGACGAACCTCGAGGTCTTGTGGCTAACCAGCTGCAATCTAATGGGTGAGATTCCCGAGTCGCTGGGTCGACTCAATAAACTAATTGATTTGGACTTGGCGATCAACAACTTGAACGGTGTGATTCCGAGTTCACTTACTGAGTTAACCAGCGTAGTCCAGATTGAACTCTACAACAACTCGTTAACAGGAGACTTGCCGCGCGCCGGATGGTCGAGCATGAAGGCATTGCGACTGCTCGACGCGTCGATGAATGAGTTGACTGGGCCGATTCCGGACGAGTTGTGCTCGTTGCCTTTGGAGTCGCTCAATCTTTATGAAAACAACTTTGAAGGAACCGTGCCGGAAAGTATAGCAAATTCGCCGAATTTATACGAACTAAGATTGTTTAGTAATCGTCTTACAGGAGAATTGCCTAAAGATCTTGGCAAAAGCTCGCCTTTGTTGTGGATTGATGTGTCAAGCAATCAATTTTCCGGTGAACTTCCGCATAGTTTGTGTGAAAAGGTTGTCCTTGAGGAGCTTTTAGTGATATCTAACTCGTTTTCCGGTGAAATTCCGGTGGATTTGGGCAAATGTGAGAGCTTGACACGTGTGAGGCTGGGTTTTAACAAGTTTTCCGGTGAAGTTCCAGCGGGGTTTTGGGGACTTCCTCACTTGTTCTTACTTGAGCTTGCTGGCAATTCATTTTCGGGTCAAATTGCAAAAACTATAGCTGGAGCTACAAATTTGTCTTCTTTGAGTATATTGAAGAACAACTTTTCTGGTAATATACCAGAGGAGATTGGGTTTTTGGAGAATTTGAAGGATTTTTCAGGTAGTGATAATCGGTTTGGTGGGTCTTTACCGGCAAGTATAGTTAATCTTGCTCAGTTAGGAAGACTTGATCTTCATAACAATGAATTGTCTGGTGAGCTTCCAAGTGGAACTTATTCTTGGAAGAAGCTAAATGAGCTGAATCTTGCAAATAATGACTTTTCGGGGAATATCCCGGAGGAAATTGGAAACTTAGCTGGGTTAAATTATCTTGATATGTCAGGGAATCGTTTTTCTGGTAAGATCCCACTTGAATTACAGAATTTAAAGCTCAATCAGTTCAATTTATCAAATAATCGACTGTCGGGTGATATTCCTGCATTATATGCTAAGAAAATGTATAAAAATAGCTTTTTGGGAAACCCTGGATTGTGTGGAGAGACAGATGGGTTGTGTGATGGTAGAGATAGAGCTAAGAACATGGGTTATGTTTGGATGTTGAGGTCAATCTTTATGTTTGCGGGTTTGGTGCTTATTGTTGGTGTCTTTTGGTTCTATTGGAGGTACAAGAATTTCAAGAAGGTGAAAAGAGCTATTGATAAATCGAAATGGACATTGATGTCGTTTCATAAATTGAGTTTCAGTGAAGATGAAATATTGGGTGCTCTCGATGAAGATAATTTGATAGGAACTGGGGCTTCTGGGAAAGTATACAAGGTTGTTTTGAGTAATGGTGAGGCTGTTGCTGTTAAAAAGCTTTGGGGAAGATCAAAATTGGTGGATGATGGAGATGTCGAGAAAGGCCTGGTTCATAATAATGATGGGTTTGATGCCGAAGTTGAGACACTGGGAAAGATTAGACATAAGAATATTGTTAGGTTATGGTGTTGTTGCACTACAAGAGATTGTAAGCTTTTGGTTTATGAGTATATGCCTAATGGCAGCTTGGGTGATTTGCTTCATAGCAACAAAAGTGGTTTGTTGGATTGGCCAACGAGGTACAGGATTACAATGGATGCTGCAGAAGGCCTTTCTTATTTGCATCACGATTGTGTTCCTCCAATTGTGCATAGAGATGTGAAATCCAATAATATCTTGTTGGATGAAGATTTTGGAGCTCGAGTGGCGGATTTTGGCTTGGCAAAGGCAGTTGATGCTATTGGAAAGGGGACCAAGTCCATGTCTGTCATTGCCGGGTCTTGTGGTTACATTGCACCAGGTTAGCGAGTCATTTTCATTTCCTTTTTAACTTTATGCATTTTAGGTTTGATAGTTCTCAATTATTTATGCTTGTATTGTGATGACATGATTTCTGTGATGATTAATATGTTCTTTTCAAGATATCAGATTATAGCTTCTGTAATGGAATAATAATGTTATGCCATGCTGCAATATAGAAGTTTACTATATCACTGACCATTTAGACAACCATTGCCGCTAATGTAATTTCTGGTTCTGATAAAAAAACTCTGCTTTGCGTTGCTATATTTGCAAATTGCAATGCCATCTCTTTAGATTCTTGAAATAGTTAAATGGATCCAATATTGTTGTAGAGATTACTTGTGACCAGTTTATGAGATGTTAATTTAAGAGTATCATATCTCCCTTTCCTTCTCTTTTAATTGCTCATGTATAATTTTATTTTTTGTTCACTGCAGAATACGCATACACACTTCGGGTAAATGAGAAGAGTGATACATACAGCTTTGGTGTAGTTATTCTCGAGTTGGTCACAGGAAGACGCCCAGTTGATCCCGAGTTTGGAGAGAAAGATTTGGTAAAGTGGGTATGCACAACTTTGGATCAAAAAGGCATAGACCATGTAATCGACCCAAAACTCGATTCCTGTTTCAAGGAAGAAATCTGCAAAGTACTCAATGTTGGCCTCCTCTGCACCAGTCCTCTCCCTATTAACCGCCCCTCAATGAGAAGAGTGGTTAAAATGTTGCACGAGATAGGTGGCTCTGAAAGCCAGCTGAAGATTGTCAAAAAGGATGGAAAATTGACACCATATTATTATGAAGACGCCTCGGATCAAGGAAGTGTAGCCTGAGGAAGGTTGTTTATCTACAATTTTCTCAAGCATTACATTAAGAGGGTGAAACAGAGACTCTGCCCCTCTTGTTCATCTACTAACTACTGCTCAATACTTCCCCCCCACTTTGGTGTTGCTTTCATGGGGTGGAGGGAAAAATGTACTGGCTTGAATACTGGAGATATATGAGTATAAAAAAAAATGGAGTTACCAAGGGGTAGATCATAGATGTGTGTTTGTTTGTACATTCTATATTTATTAACTTGTCAAAGTTTTCCTCTATCAAGTTTGAAATGTTACCTACATTATATTAATTCCTCTTGTTTAGTGTTACCTTACCAATTGGCTATCACTATTTCTTGATGGTGAGTTTTGTGGCATCTCTCAGGTGATATTTTACTTTTACAACTGTTCAAGCCCTGTTAGATGGTTGTTGAAAGGTAATGTTTCCGGTCAATTAATTAATAATGAGATTTTATGGTAATGAGATTTTCTGAATTTGGAAGGGACGGAGAGAATATAGTGCTTTATAAATTTGCAAGATATATGCCAAAATGGGAAATTTCACAATCTTTTAGTTAAAATTCTTAGCCTACTAAAGTGGTTTTAGTACAATTATAGCACATTCACTCAGAGGAGTAGGAGTTCAGAGTGATTACTGTGGGTATTTGTGGTGGTAGTAGGTCTTTGATGGTCCTGTCTCATTAAGCTCAAAGGGTCCACCTGCAGCACAGTGCAAACATGTAGTACAGTGCCATAAAAAGTCTCCTCAGGTAAACAAAGACATTCCAGAGTTTATACAGCTAGCTGATGCTAATTGCCTTGATGCACATGTTCTAGTTTATTGTTCATAAATTTGATGATTCAATTATTATTATTTTTCTATAAAACTTAATTTTATTGCATGTAAATTTTAATAGAAATTCTAATTGTAAATAATTTATAAAGTTACCCTAACGTATAACGTTTTAATTAATGTACTGTATCGTGTATAGGTATAGGTATGGATTGCACAACTTGGTAAGAAAGAAAAAGAAAAGCACCAAAATTAAGAAAACTTAAAACATCATTTAATAACTTTAATAAAGACAAGATGTTATTGTCAAATAAAATTAAAACTTGAGCTGCTAATGTGAAGTTACCACATTTTATTCAATTTGGTTGTGAAGTTAATGGAGGAAAAGAAAAAAATAAATCATTCTGTGAAAGTGATTTTCATATAAAATGTTACTCTAAAGCTTAATATCCGTTTTCGCTTAATATAAAAAATTTATAGAATATAATATCAATTGCTTATATTGTAAAAAAAATTATATAACATTAAATTTAATATCAATTGCCTATATTGTCCTTGTATTAAAAAAAAGTGTTATTTATTTTGAACGGTAAAAAAATGAATGATTAGAATCTAAAGTTATATTAAAAAAAAATATTAACTATTATATTGCTGTAATATTTTTTTAAAATAAAAAACCAAATTAATCAATTATCAAATAATTTTTTTAATTCTCAAACAATATATATTAAGAGAAAAGTATTTTTCTAAACTTAACTTATTTTTCTAAAGTATTTTTCAGTGGCCACCACAAAGATGCTAAAGATGTGTTTCCCAGTTGGAAAAGGACATTATAGTATAGTAAGATTGGTCCCAAATGGCAGTAGACTATTTTAAGAAACTTTATCTGAACAATTAATTTGAGTTGCTATATCTTTCCTTTGCTGCCCCCACAATCATATTGGCTTTGCATTTCCATTTGCTTTCCTCTTGGGATAGAACATAGAAGATTGAACTAATGATAATAAATCTAGGATGGGTACTGGTAGCAGTCAGTACCAAGGATTTTCACTTCAATTTATCTGAAATTTTGGGCTCATAATGTAATTTAATACTTATAGTTCTGTCTAAAGGCCCATAAAAAATATAGCCCAAACCACAGATCTCTTTGTTCTTGTGGGCCTTGTCTTTAGGCCATAGTTATTCCTACCCCACTTACTCAGAATGAATTGACTCAGTACACCTATAAATTTAATTGGAGTCCAAATTTGTCTGTTCTTTACATCTATAGATCTAGTACTAGTAAAAGCATATTTATAACACTACTTTGCATTTAACCCATAACAGAAGATTTAGGTAGCCCCATTTACTGATCCAATTATTGAAGGAAAAGTCCACTCCAAAACTAAACTGAGGAATTAATAAATATTTATGAGTTGGGCCCTACTCTGAACATTTGAAATTGAAAATTTTGAAATGGATTAACAAAGGGAAATAAAAACTATTGAATCTTGAATATATCTATAAATATATGCCATCAATTCTTCATTTGTAATAAGGAACTAATATTTTATTTTCACATGTATTTTTGATATTTTCACATGATCCTTTCTCACATGGATATACCGTGGATCTCACATTTCTCATATGTGAGAATGAACCATGTGAAAATATCAAAAATATGTGAAAATAGTGTTACCTTTGTAATAGGAAATTGTTAAATACACAACAGAAATTGTTATTTCCACAACAAAGTGTCGCTATAAAGCTTATAGTGACGATTTTTACCGTCGCTATACATCTACAACGACACTTTTGTTCTGAAAATAACAAAATATATTATGAATTTAACAATTACCTTGTAATATTGTCCAATTTGTGGGTCTTTGTAGTTGTTTTGTTGGGGCTATTTTGTTATGTGGCCCTTTTCATATTAGGAAAACTAGTACGGAAAGTGTTTGGGTTTAAGTTTGGTAATGGGTTTTATTATCTAAGTATACTGTATTTTTTAAAACGGCAAAACCGGTATTATCCATTGTGTTGTCGAATTTTAAACATTATACTACTAAACTTTCAAAATAAGCAATTAACCAATTGAATTTTTAAAAAATTATTAATTAAATTATTTTGTCAAATTAATTTGATAGACGTCAAATATAAGCTGGTATATTTAGAGTGACGTGCCCTATTAGTTGAATCAGATGTGAATCGGGCAAAAGAAAGCTATCGTTTTGATATTCTAACTTACATTTGTAGCGGCTAAAATAGATGAAGAACAAAAGGGATCAATTAGGTGCAAAAAATTAGGAGTTTTGCTGGGTAATTGCATCAGCATGTAAATTAGTAGAGGTTAAGGTTTTGAATTCATACCCAATTAGGAGCAATTGAACCTTAATTTGACTAAAAAATTTAGGAATTTTGTTGGATAATTGATCCATTTGATTTTACAAACCAACCATGCTTTGGCTGTATTTAATTCAACTTCGCAATTGTAACTGATTGCTTCGAAATTAAAAGCCCTAAAATTTTCTCTAAACTCCCAATTTTGTAGCACCACATGTAATTCCTCAATCTTCGATGTAGTTAGGGTTTCTACTATAAACCTTATTGAAAATCCATATCTTACTATTGAACACCCTCAATATATATTGTTCCTACATATATGAAAAGAGATGAGAAGAAAAAGAAGAACAAAACTTTTTATTTCAATCACAATTTGGGCCTTCTTTGGATGATATTGAATTTGGAATAGAAAAAGGAATCTAAATGAGTAAGGTTTTCTTTGACAATATTAAATATTGAATGATCTGTGTAAGAAGAAAGAAAGCATGTGGATAAAGAAGAAGAAACATACGCAGGTTAGTAATGTTTTTATTTTAATTTTTTTCAATTAAGCAATGTGTGTTTTTTTTATTTGTTCAGCGGTGTAATATTTAAAATCGACTACGGTGAGGTAATACCCCTTTTTGCCTTTCAGAAATGAACAAAAATAATTTACCCTTGTGTAAGGCTATAAAATAAGCAAATAATTCGGACTCGATTCGTACTCGCTCGACTAAAAGTTCGATTCGAGTTCGACTCGAAATATAAATGATTCAAATATGATCAAATTTTAAAGTTTGATAAATTACTCGAATCTCCTCAAATTGTAATTTTCTATTGATACTCAGATCATATTCATTCGAAATGTTCAAACTACTCGGACTCGATTCGAGTCCGTGCTCGACTCGATAGCTATTTAGCCTCAATTAAACTTTATTTTATATTCATAAATTTTATAAACTAAATATAAACAATTCAATACTCGACTTGACTCGGTTCATTTTCACTCTTAACGTTGTGTACTCTTCACCGTTCTCTTCAGCGTTGTACTGATTGGACACTCCCTTTGTACTGATGTCCAAGATTAATAAAACCTTTTATTGGGCTTCAATGACTTGCAAACAATTATAATTAATCAATGTAAATATAATTAATTAAAATATTTTTTATAGAGGCTGGGTTTGGTTTGCACAGGATATAAATCTATCTAATAACAGTTTGAATTCTCTTGCTGGACTACGCGAAGGAAAGTAATTATGAACTGGGCCGAAGGGGGTAGAATTTGCCCGACAACTATTTTGGGCCAATAGCTATTTTTGTTTGATAGAACATGATTGCGACCTTTGGCCCAAAGTTCCTCTCTCCCTTCCCTTTTTTTTTTTAATAAAAAAGAATTTCCGATTATGTTTTCTCTCCTTAAACAAAACTTTCAATAACAGTTGCGGTCCGTAAACTCTATACTTGATGTTAGTGAGAGTCGAACTCAAGACCTCTGAATTTACGATGGATCCCAAGTTCTCTTAATTATTTTTTTCTTATGAATTATTTTTACTAATAATGTTTAAAGGATGACTATATTAGTATACTAATTAAGGTACTATAGGAATAGGAGCAATATATATTAGAAAGAACTTTTGAGGTAGAAATAGTTCACAAAGGTAAATTACAAGGTTTATATATATGGTATTTATATTATTATAAAATGCTTTTATTTTATTTTATTTATTAATTTAATTCCGGTAGAAATATAATAAACATAAAGTTATACACTAGACTATGAGAGTATTATTTAACATTTTAACCTTTGTCCAAAATTAGAAAGAAAGTTTGTGTTTTTAAGTAATTTAGAAATCCTAATATTCGGACTCATATTTTGAATTTTTATTTTATTTTAGTACTAACAAATATAATTAATTAATGTAAATAATTAAAAAGTACTATTGTGACGCCCCCAAAATGGGTATACATCACCCATCTTAAGTCGTCAATACATGGTACAAAATTCAAATACAACTTAATTATACAACAATGTGTGTAAAAGTAATTAATAAAATACATCTTGTGAGTTTTAATACAAATAGTGCCTCTTAGACAATATCCACTCTCGTAATAAGTCCTCAATACATTTATTGTCACATTATTTAATGAATAGTGAGGACTACTAGCTAACATATCATCCGAACATTACTCCGCTCCCGACTCGTCCTACCACGTTCTCATTTCAAGAGAAAAAGGAAAGAAAGGGTGAGCTTAACTAACCCAACAAGAAATATTATGACTAAGATAATGCAGAATAAGTTATCATTAGTCCTCAACAATGTTAAACTGATAAAATACAATAGACATCAAGTTTAAGCTGCAATGAATAAGAAATCCATTAAAAGAGTCAGTAGAGAATAAAATCTACTATCTTTTATGATTTAAAAGATTTTTCATTACTTTTATCGTTGGGACTCAAATTTTAATAAATAATTTACATCATCCCCGCACTACTACGGCCAAGGATATTCATTAGGGTCACGACCACAAATTCCATGCACTACACTGGCCAAGGATATTTGTGTATTCATCAATGGTCGTGATCATGCCAACAATCATCCCATCAATGCACTACTACGGCCAATGAGGACTTTTACCACATCACTTGTTACATTACATTACTACGGCCATGATTACAAGAATAATCCTCGGTCATAATCATACCAAGTCCATCCATGCTCTACAAGCCATAGATGACTTTTAAAAATATAAAGCATGAGGATGATGATGACAATGATATAAGAATTCAATAAAACAAGTTCAAGAATTAAGTTATTCAAGAACTAATAACGCCCAAATTGTCAACATGATATTGCTTTGTAGAGTAAAATTCAAGAATGCTTGAAGAATATTTCCATGAAAAATTTGGATGAAGCGCAAATATCAAGGATATTCCACTAATTTCATGGAGTATAAGTCAAAATTTTAACCAACCGAGTATAATAATGAATGGAATAACAAAAAAAATCACCATGCATGCGAAGATTAAGATAGATAAAAGTTATTCTAACAGAATAATAATAACGGAACGTGTCGTGAAAATCACACCAAGCAGGATGTTCCAAATGTAATAATAAAGAATGGAATAACAACGAAATCACCATGCATGCGGACTTGGCGTAGGCAAAGTTATTCCAATGAATAATAAATCTGAGAATATTAAAGGCGGAATCAGTCCTGTAAAACACATGAAAGGATATTCCAATGAGAATAATAAAGACGGAACCGGTCCCAGATAAAGCCATGCATGGATGTTCCAACGGAATAATAAAGACAGAATAATAGAGAGCGGAACCAGTCCGGCAGAAGCGTGCAAAGCATGACAGGATGTTCCAACGGAATAATAAAAACGAGAATAATAGAAGAATGTCACCAAGTATAGAGTAGCCCGCTTATACAAAGTTATTCCAATGTAATAATAAGGAATGGAATAATGTAAGTTCTTTTCATGAATATAAAAGAATAATATCCTCACCGTAAAAAAGAACCGGATATAAGAGTAGGAAGTAGCAGAATACTTTTCTATAGTTTCTCTATAATTTCTCTCTGAGTTTCAAATTGAATTCGTAAGAAAATAATGAAGGAATGAGCTTTATTTATAGAAAAATAGAATGCATAAGTAATTAATTCATTAAGCGGTCCGATTAATTTACTTTTAATCGAACGGTCCATATTTAAAGCAAAATCTTTTTAATAAAATATAATATATATTATATATATTATATTTATATAACATAATTCAACTTTATTCAAACCACTAACAATATAATATAATATATATATATACACATGCCAAATAAATATATAATATATCAACCACTTATTTTTTTCTCCCCCATAACCAACATCAATCCCCCACACACCCAATAATCAAATTCATTACACTCTTACCCATCACTATCACACTATCACTTTCACTCTTTCTTTTTTTCCACCATTTTCCACACACACACACACACACACACACACACACACACACACACACACATATATATATATATATATATATATATATATATATATATATATACACATCATATATAACAATTCCCTTTCCTATACGTAACCCCCATTTCAAAATCAATTCTTCAACACATATGGGCCCCACATGTGGCCCCCATATGTGGGTCCCACCTTTAAATAATTTTCTACCGATTATTTTAAAAAATAGGTAAATAGAGGTCCATAAAATAAGCAAAACTTCATAAAAATCACCTTAATAATTTAAAAAATATTTATCATCTTTATTATAATTCACAATATTAATCGATCAGTTCGTTCCCAGAAAAGAGGGGGCTTTCCAATAAAGATTTCTCCCTATTGGCGCACAATTAGGTGACCAAACCTCTC
Source organism: Panax ginseng (assembly GCA_020205605.1). Classification (NCBI taxonomy): domain Eukaryota; kingdom Viridiplantae; phylum Streptophyta; class Magnoliopsida; order Apiales; family Araliaceae; genus Panax; species Panax ginseng. Next base: position 10,811,311 of record CM035128.1, on the reverse strand, counting down.
CTTGGCAGAACTTCTAGACATCGTTAATATTGCAATTTATAATATTAATAACTCTGTCATTTTAATTATTAATTTAATAATATAAAAATATCAACAATACTTGAATCAAATAACGTGAGATACTATGCAACAATTACTATAGCAATAATTGAACAAAACTAAGTGATTTCTCACGTAAGCATCAATAATCAATCTTGTGTGCTACTATGCAACCACACAGACAGACATTTCTTTTTACTACTGAAGTAGTTCAACAAGATTAACGGTAAAACTTCGTAGTTATTTTTAATAAAATATTTTTGTCGTTTTCTCAATCCAACAATAATTACATTGTGAGGTCCACCAATGATTACTATTGTTATTTAATATTCCCCGCTAAAACGAATATTAAAACCAATCGAATATAATATAACAACTTGCATACTTTGCGTAATTTATAAATACTACCCACAACTATAACATTATATCAAATTATTCCATAATATTCAAAAATGATATTTTATAAAAATTCATTTTTATTCATAAAAGTTGGGGTCTTACAACTATACTAATTATCATATTTTTTGCCTTCAATACTTAAGTGATTTATATTAATTTAAAGTTTAGAATTTGACAAATTTATCTTTAAAAAATATGAAATGTAACTTTAATTTTAAAATGAATTGAAGGAAGTACATTAGTAATAATATTGTTGTTTTTTGTACAATCTAATAGTACAGATTGGAATGAGTATGAAAAAAAATATAATTTATATTTGACTTAAGGCTATGGATCATCATTATTATTTTTTTTATATTAATTACTTCATTGTTTTAAATTATAAGATCATTTTTAAATATTAAAAAGAATAATTATCGCAAGGGACTATTAATCACTATAATTAACTATATATTTATTATTTACATTGATCTAGACTTTTATTATTTTTTTAGACACATTGAGGAATTATATTTAAATAAATTATCAAATAGAAGAGTAAAATAAATTGAAATTTTATTAAAAAATTAATGTGACTAAAGTTCTTCATCGAAACAGACCTTAATTAACTTTGGAGAGATTGCAAGAGGTGAGATAGCAGCGGAATTGATGTATTACAGATTTTTATTTTTATTTTTTAAAAGTTAGAAGTATGTTTGGCTTATTTTTATCATTTAATTTGGAACCAAAAAATAAAAAATAAAAATAAAATCATCGTTTTGATCCTATAAATTGAAACGGATGATATTTTTAACGTCTTAAACTTGTTTATCTTTTATTATTATATAATTGTTGACAGACAGACCTATATGTCTTAATTCCTTTTAGTTCTCTGAGCTTCTTCTATTTTTTTATTTTTTATTTTTTGGATGCATGCATATAGCTCTGGCAAAATATGATTATGGGTTGATTTTGGTTTTCAAAATATGGTTATAGTTCCATTTAAGAACTAAAATCATATTAACCATTTATAATATGGGTTGGGTTGGGTTTGGTTGGAACTATATGGTTATGGTTCAAAACCATATTAACCATTTTAAGATATTTTTACTTTTAAACAGAACTTTAAAAAATAAAATTGTGACCGTCACAAATAAATTAATTAAGTAATAATATAATGTAAAAATTATTAATATAAATAATAAAATGCTAAAAAACTATACTAATAAAATTTTAAATTAAAATTAATTCTACTTAATTACTAAAAAATTATATTAATAAAATTTTAAATTAAAATTATTAATTCTACTTAAAAATAAATTATTTGTACAATTATATTAATTTATAAAATATAATTATTTATGAAATGATAAATTATTCATAAGAGAATGTGCTTTGAACGTAGAATTATGTTACTACTACTACTAATAGAAATCTCCTCGGAATTAACCCTCCCCTCCCCCACTCCCCCTCACTCACTCCCTCACCCCTCACCCTCACCCTCATCCCTACACCCCTGCACCCCCGCTGCTCACTCCATCTCTCTCTGTCATATCTCTTGACTTATTTCATTCATCTCATCTCTTTATTTTATTATTTCTCATGATTTACAAAAAAAAGAATTTTATTACAAATTTTATAAATATTAATATTGTTTTCTTTATTTCATATTTAACCTTAAAAGTGATGTTATAATAATAAATTTAAAATTATTATGTTATTTTATAATATTATTAATTAAAAAAATAAATTTCATGAAATAAATCTTGCTATATATAAGATTCCTTTTATAATCAAATGTAATTTTATATATTATCCCAATTTCATCACACTTTTCTCTTCCTCTTCCGAAGAGAGAAAATATGTCCCCAACAGTGTACATTATTATTTTTTTGTTTTTAAAAATGAGTATTAATTTGAGATATATTTAATCTTAAAATTATATATATATATATATATATATATATATATATATAATATGTAGTTATATTGATCTCATAATTACGTTGACTATTACTTAAAGTAATATGTAAATTTAAATTTTGAAAAATATTTTATATTTTTCTTTTAATTACTACAAGCTTTGATGACCAAATGAAATAAACCTTCTCTCTCCCCAAAAAAATCAAATTGAGCATCACTTTTTCGCACTTGTAGAAAGAAAAAAACAAGACATGACATTTTATTAGAGAGAAAAACAAGGCATGACGTGAATCTAAAAATAGTATGGTATAGAATATGGGTTGAAAAATGGTTAACCGGTTAATTAACTATATTTATTTTAAAAAATATGGGTCCAAACTTTAACCAACCTGAATAAATAAAAATGGTTAACCAATCCATTTGGTTCCAGTTAATATGGTTTGACCCAACAGTTAACTAACTATATTGCCAGCTCTACATGCATATCACTAAATGATATACACATAAAAATGTATATCGTCCCAAAATTAGAATCCCATTTTCTATTTTTATACGTTTTAAATGAGACTTCAAAAAATAACATCATATTGTAAATTTGAGCTTAATGAAAAGTGGTTAAACTTAAGGCTCCATTCAAATATAGTTGCTTAAATTGAGTTGCAATATTGAGTGAGAAATTAACAAACTATTTTTATATGGCAAAGTTTTTTAAAATATGACACTCAAATCTTCTGAGATTAATGGGGTAACTTCCAGTTGAAGATATTTCACCTCACCTGTAATTATTAAGTCTCAATATATCCTGAACCTCAAATTTGTGACAATACCTAATAGTCTAATTTGGACATGGAAAACCCTATTGCCCTTTAAAAAGGATAAGAATATTATTGAACAGATTAAATAAACATCAAAAAAATTGAAATGCAATTACTTGTGTAACCTAACCCTTGAGAATATTGTGACGCCCCTAAAATAGGTATACATCATTCATCTTGGGTAGTCAGATACATGATGCAGAATACAAATACAATCTTTAATATACAACAAGAAAGCTGTGAGTTTTAATACAAATATTGTCTTCTAGACAATATCCACTCTCAAAATAAGTCCTCATTACATTTATTGTCACACTATTTAACAGAATAGTGAGGACTACTAATGCTATCATCTGGACCATCACTCCGTCCCCCGACTAGTCCCTGCTACGTTCTCATTTCCTGAAGAGAACAGTGAAAGAAATGGTGAGCTCAACTAGCCCAGTAAGAAATATTATGACTAAGATAATGCAGGATAAATTATCATTAGCCTTCAACAATGTTAAACTGATAAAATACAATAGACAACAAGTTTAACTGCAGCGGAATAAACAATCCATTAAAAGAGTCAAGTAGAGAATAAAATCTACTATCTTTTATGATTTAAAAAGTTTTTCATCTCTTTTATCGCAGAGACTCAGCTTAATAAATAATCCACATCATCCCTGTACTACGGCCAAGGATATTCATTAGGGTCACGACCACAAATTATCCATGCACTACGGGCCAAGGATATTCGTGTATTCATCAATGGTCATGATCATGCCAACAACTGTCCATCAATGCACTACGGGCCAATGAGGACTTTTATCACATCATTTGTAACATTACGATCATGATTATACCGAATAATCCTCGGTCATAATCATACCAAGTCCATCTATGCACCACTGTGCCACGTAGATGACTTTTTAAAAAAATATAAACATGAGGATGATGACAATGATATAAGAATTCAATAAAACAAGTTCACTTAATTAATTTATCCAAGAACTAATAACGTCCAAATTATCAACATGATACTTACGTGTAGAGTAAAATTCAAGAATGCTCGAGAAGAATATTTCCATGAAAAGATCTTTGGATGAAGCGCAAATATCAAGGATATTCCACTAATTTCATGGAGTATAGAAGTCAAAATTTTAACCAACTGAGTATAATAAAGAATGGAATAACAAAAGAAATCACCAGGCATGTGATAGATAGCACATGCAGGTTATTCCAACAGAATAATAAATACGAGCGTAAAACGCACAGACAGGATATTCCAACAGATTAATAAAGAATGGAATAACATAAGGATTTCACCATGCATGCGATTGTGATGTATACAAAGTTATTCCAATGTAATAATAAAGATGGAACCAAAGTCCCATAAAAACGCATGCATGTGATATTCCAATGTAATAATAAAGAATGGAATAACATAAGGATTTCACCAAGTATATAGGGTATACCGCGTATACAAAGTTATGTATAGGTATGCTTGGCGTATACTGAGTTAGTCCAACATAATAATAAAGACGGAATAATATAAGGATTTCACCAAGTATAGGGTATGCCGCGTATACAGGTTATTCCAACATAATAAATAAGAATGGAATAACATAAGGATTTCACCAAGTATGTAGTATGCACGTGATACAAGGTTATGTATAGGGTATGCGTATAGACAAAGTTATTCCAATGTAATAATAAAGAATGGAATAACATAAGGATTTCACCAAGTATAGGGTATGCCGCGTATACAGGTTATTCTAACAAAATAAATAAGAATGGAATAACCGAAGTTCTCTTCATGAATAAGAAAGAATAACACCCCTTACCGTAAAAGACACTGGATATCGAAGTAGTGAAGTAGCAGAATACTCTTTTTCTTTCTCTCTATAATTCTCTCTCTAGAGTTTTCGATTGAATTCGTAAGAAATAATGAAGGAATGAGCTTCTATATATAGAAGAATGGATTGAATAGTAATTAATTCGAAGCGGCCCAGATTGATTTACTTTTAAACAGACGATTCAGATTGATTTACTATTAAAACTTAAAGCAATGGTCCATACCGATTTACTATTAAAACTTTAAACCAAATGATCCATATTGATTCACTATTATAACTTTCCACCACGGCCTATATTGATTCACTAATATAACTTCAACCAACTATTCAAAAAATTAGCACATCTCCTCATAGAATAATATTGTACCCAAATACCGAATGCACAATACTAGAGTGAATAAGACAGGGTGAATAAGAACTTATGAATAAGAATCGTGAATAGTAACTCATGAATAGTAACTCGTGAATAGTAACTCATGAATAGAAACTCGTGAATAGTAACTCGTGAATAGTAACTCCGACAAAAAAAGTGTCCCGAAAACTCGATTGAACAATATAACCTCCAGACATCAATTATCATTAGAATAGATGTCGATTTCTACTAACACAAATAATCCCAACACAATGAAACTATTAAATTCATCTGTAATCAACACGAACTTATTCATCATTAATATTATAACTCACAATATTTAACAACCAAGGTTGTTCCCGGGGAAAGCAGGGCTTCCAATAAGGATTTCTCCGTATTGGTAGCCTTAATTAGGTGACCAAACCTCTCCTCGATAGTAACTTCTAGACATTGTAAATATTGTAATTTAATAATATGAACAACTTTGTCATCTCAATTATTGATTTAATAATATAACATATAATGCGGATGATACCGATAATAATCGAATCAATAATATGAGAGATATGATGCAAAGAATTACTATAGCAATAATTGAGTATAAGCGAGTGATTTCTCACGTAAAGATCAATAATCAATACTGGTGTGCTACTATGCAACCACGCCAGACATCGTCATTTTTTACTACCGAGTAGTTCAACAGTATCAACGGTAAAACTTTCGCCGTTATTTTCAATAAAATACTTTTGTCGTTTTCTCAATTCGACAATAATTCCGTTGTGGGTCCACTAATGATTGTGCCGTCGTACGAATATTTCCCGATATAAAGAATATTCCCCGATCAATCGAATATAATATAACAACTTGCATACTTTGCAAAATTTATAAATACTACCCACAACTATAACTTTATCTCAAATTCACACCATAATATTCAAAAAAAAAATATTTCGAGAAAATTAAATCTTTATTCGTAAAATTTGGGGTCTCACAATCTCCCCTCCTTATGAAATTTCGCCCTCAAAATTTACGTACGTACCTGGTATGCCGAACAGATGAGGACACTTCGTCAGATTCTATCTCTTGAGGTATAACCTTTAAGCGTAAAATATATTCCAGGATTTTAACAGGTACATCTTCATACGTTGAATTATCCGCTATCTCGTATGTTTCTAAATTAATAATGTGGTTCGGGTCATCCACATATTTATGTAACATCGATACGTGACAAACGTTATGAACACGCAACATATTTGGCGGTAAAACGAGTCTATAGGCCACAGTTCCTACTCGATCAAGGATTTCAAATGGGCCAATAAAATCGAGGGATGAGATTTCCTCTCTTCATCGATTCTTGTTTCTAGAATAACGTCATCTTGAACCTTCTTCTTCACATTCATCAGCTCTGAGTATGTAGCTTGCACGGCTTTAACTTTATCGATTAAAGTCGATTCTAGTCGTATATTTAATATCACCATGTGGGTCCTTAGAGTCTTTAACTCTATCTTCATCATTTGTAAGTTATACGAAATGGGTTTTGTGTTAACAACGTCACACTCATAAATGCATACGATCTTCTACTCAACACGTTAGCTACCACGCTCGTTTTCCACGATGATATTGAATGAATACGATCGTAATCTTCAACAACTCGAGCTAACGCGTCTTTGGCGCATGTTATGCCTCGTTTTAGTTGAAGAAATATTTAAGGGTTTTAGAATGGAGTTTTGTCTTTGGGGTCGCATACAAAATTTAATTTCACGCCCGGGGTAGGCAAGAAGTCTTCAAGAATACGCCGGAAAATTTATTAACGATAGAAATATCATTCAAAATCGTGACCCTCATCCAAAACTTGGATAACACGTCACATTGATACTCTATCAACTTGCCATCGTCATTAACGACGTCGCCTACTGAAAGTCAAAGCGGTGCATTCCACACATGAAGTCAACAACGAAAGGATCGGGGCTCTTTACGTATGGCTTAATATGACAATGATTGACTTTAGTGGTTTGGTTGCTTGAATTCGCATAACAAGTTGGTTAGGAATATGAAAGCTAACAACCTTACGAAAATCATGATGAGTAGTTAACCAATCGATTTCTAAAATCACATCAAAGGCAAGTATTTTCAAAGAGATAAGATCGACAGGTAACGTGAAAGTGTCGATTTGAATCAAACAAGATTAATAGACAGTGGAGGTAACGAAGGTTTCTCCTAACGAAGTTTCAACCAATAAGTCAAAATCTAACTTCTCAGGAGTCAAATTTAAACGTTGAACGCAAGCAAGAGAGATAAAATAATTGGTAGAACCGGTATATTATAAGGTATAGACTTCGCAAGAATTTATAATTAACTAACCCGTGCTAACTTCGTTCGGGTTACTCGCTTTTGAGAAGTCACTCTAAAAACGCTCTCCTCAGACTACTTCATTTTGACTTTTCCGGATGGCCTTTGGTGCCTCCATCCTAGCTGAACTTGTATTCGGTGAACGACAAAATGGGGCTAGGTGACCTTCTCTTCCACAATTATAACATGCTTTGGACGACATCGCGATTTGACCGATATGTCCTCCCTCCGCATTTGAAACATATGATAGGTGGTCGTTCTCCTTCCTTAACAACTTGGTCTTTGGTCTTGACGTCTTTCCATCATTGTTGAATCTCCTTTTCTTGAAATGTCCATTCTTATTGTTTTGGCCCTGATTACCACTTAAGTGGTTACCATTTCTGGCCTGTTGATTCCCTTCACGCTTGTTGTCACCGCTTCGATGACTGCTCTCACTAGTATTATCATTTTACCGGCTGCTATTTTTTGGTTGGGTTGACTCATTATCACGCTCCAATAACTGAGCCCTATTAACAACATCTGAATACAAACACAGTTTATGAGAGATAAGATATTGACGTGTCTCGGGTTTCAAACCTCTTAGAAATATTCGCGTCATTTTCTCCTCATTATCAACTAAATGGGACGCAAACCGGGACAACTCAGCGAACTTGGCTTCGTACTGCGACACAGTCATGTTATTTTGTTCCAACTTGATGAATTCTACCTCTTTCATTTGACGAATACTTTCGGGAAAGTACTTGTCGTTGAACAATTCTTGGAACTTTTCCCAAGTCATCTTCTGTGCGGCAGGTTGAGTACGGTTTACAGATTCCCACCAAGAATCATCCGCTGCGCAACATGAAGGTGGCAAAGGAACCTTTACTCCTGAGCAACCTAAGACATCAAATATCTTGTTGATTTGTTTTATCCACGTCTCGCCTTTTAAGTGGTTTTGGCTCTCCAAAAACTACGGTGGTTCCAGCTCCTGAACTGCTTTGACGGTGACCGTCGAGAGTTTTCGATGTTTCCACTGCATTTTGGATGAGGAGCCGCCTACCGATATGTTGCATGAAACCTCGGAACATTCCGCTGCGTTCATCATTTGGTTAGTGTTGTTGTTTGCATGAAGATCGCCGCCTTCACGATGCACATTATCACGGTTATTGATCCGTGGAGACTCAATCGGTCTCCACGTGCTCCATTAATGTTCTCAACATTCCGGGATGCCATTTTAAATCTTGTCACAAAACAAGGGTTAATTAACATATCACATATTATCCCTATACTCGAGTGACCAATTAAATACCAAATAAACTTAGGTAGATCATACTAGTGAAGAATTCCCGCTCTCTCCCTCCTAGTTCTTGTCTCACATCTCACCAGGATCATATCCCTAATCTCTAATACCAATCGTGACGCCCCAAAATAGGTATACATCACCCATCTTGGGTCGCCAGGATACATGGTGCGTGAATACAAATATAATCTTTAATATACAACAAGAAAGTCATGAGTTTTAATACAAATATTGTCTTCTAGACAATATCCACTCTCGAATAAGTCCTCATTACATTTATTGTCACACTATTTAATGAATAGTGAGGACTACTAATGCTATCATCCGGACTATCACTCCGTCCCCGACTAGTCCTTGCTACGTTCTCATTTCACAAGAGAACGGTGAAAGAAAGGGTGAGCTCAACTAGCCCAGTAAGAAATATTATGACTAAGATAATGCAGGATAAATTATCATTAGCCTTCAACAATGTTAAACTGATAAAATACAATAAACAACAAGTTTAACTACAGCGGAATAAACAATCCATTAAAAGAGTCAGTAGAGAATAAAATCTACTATCTTTTATGATTTAAAAAAAATTTCATCACTTTTATCACGAGACTCGACAATAAATAATCCACATCATCCCCCGCACTGGCCAAGGATATTCATTAGGGTCACGACCACAAATTATCCATGCACTACGGGCCAAGGATATTCGTGTATTCATCAATGGTCATGATCATGCCAACAACTGTCCATCAATGCACTACGGGCCAATGAGGACTTTTATCACATCATTTGTAACATTACGATCATGATTATACCGAATAATCCCTGGTCATAATCATACCAAGTCCATCTATGCACTACTATGTGCCATGTAGATGACTTTTAAAAATATAAACATGAGGATGATGACGGTGATATAAGAATTCAATAAAACAAGTTCACTTAATTAATTTATCCAAGAACTAATAACGCCCAAATTGTCAACATGATACTTGTGTGTAGAGTAAAATTCAAGAATGCTCAAAAGAATATTTCCATGAAAAGATACTGGATGAAGCGCAAATATCAAGGATATTCCACTAATTTCATGGAGTATAGAAGTCAAAACTTTAACCAAATGAGTATAATAAAGAATGGAATAACAAAAGAAATCATCGAGGCTTGTGATGGATAAGATACGCGAGTTATTCCAATGTGAGAATAATAAATCTGGAACCGTCCGGCGTAAAACGCATGCGAACGGGATATTCCAATGATTAATAAAGAATGGAATAACATAAGGATTTCACCATACATGCGGTCTTGACAGACAAAGTTATTCCAATGAATAATAAAGATGGAACCAGTCCACATAAAACGCATGAAGATGAGGATATTCCAATGTAATAATAAAGAATGGAATAACATAAGGATTTCACCAAGTATAGGTATCTGGCGTATATAAGTTATGTATAGGGTACGCAGCACATATAAAAGTTATTCCAACAGAATAATAAAGACTTTAATAATATAAGGATTTCACCAAGTATAGGGTATGTCACAGACACAATGAGTTATTCCAACACAATAAATAAGAATGGAATAACATAAGGATTTCACCAAGTATAAAGTATGCCACAGATACAAAGTTATGTATAGGTAGTGTCTGGCGTGATCTGAGTTATTCCAACAGAATAATAAAGAATGGAATAACATAAGGATTTCACCAAGTATAGGGTATGCCGCGTATACAGGTTATTCTAACACAATAAATAAGAATGGAATAACCGAAGTTCTCTTTATGAATAAGAAAGAATAACACCCCTTACCGTAAAAGACACTGGATATCGAAGTAGTGAAGTAGCAGAATACTCTTTCTTCTTTCTCTCTATAATTTTTCTCTTTAGAGTTTCAATTGAATTCGTAAGAAATAATGAAGGAATGAGCTTTATTTATAGAAGAATGGATTGAATAAGTAACTAATTCTTGAAGCGGTCCAGTTGATTTACTTTTAAGCAGACGGTTTGATTGATTTACTATTAAAACTTAAAGCAACGGTCCATACTTGATTTACTATTAAAACTTTAAACCAGGATCCATATTGATTCACTATTATAACTTTCCACCAATGATCCATATTGATTCACTAATATAACTTCAACCAATGCATTCGAAAAATTAGCACATCTCCTCATGGAATAATATTGTACCCAAATACCGAATGCACAATACTAGAGTGAATAAGAAGGGTGAATAGTAACTCATGAATAGTAACTCGTGAATAGTAACTCACTAATAGAAACTCGTGAATAGTAACTCGTGAATAGTAACTCCGACACAAAAAGTGTCCCGAAAACCCGATTGAACAATATAACCTCCAGACATCAATTATCATTAGAATAGATATCGATTTCTACTAACACAAATAATCCCAACACAATGAAACTATTAAATTCATCTTTAATCAACACGAACTTATTCATCATTAATATTATAACTCACAATATTTAACAACCAAAGTTGTTCCCCTGAAAGAGGGGCTTTCCAATAAGGATTTCTCCGTATGCGCGCCGCAATTAGGTGACCAAACCTCTCCTCGATGTAACTTCAGACATTGTAAATATTGTAATTTAATAATATGAACAACTTTGTCATCTCAATTATTGATTTAATAATATAACATATAATGCGATGATAATCGATAATAATCGAATCAATAATATGGAGAGATATGACGCAAGAATTACTATAGCAATAATTGAGTATAACCGAAAGTGATTTCTCACGAAGATCAATAATCAATACCGTAGTGCTACTATGCAACCACGCAGACATCGCATTTTTTATTACCGAAAGTAGTTCAACAAGATCAACGACAGAAAACTTTCGCCGTTATTTTCAATAAAATACTTTTGTCGTTTTCTCAATTCGATAATAATTCCGTTGTGGGTCCACTAATGATTGTGCCGTCGTACGAATATTTCCTGACATAAAGAATATTCTCCGATCAATCGAATATAATATAACAACTTGCATACTTTGCAAAATTTATAAATACTACCCACAACTATAATTTTATCTCAAATTCACACCATAATATTCAAAAAAAAAATATTTCGAGAAAATTAAATCTTTATTCGTAAAATTTGGGGTCTCACAAATATCATGCCTATATATACTCATCTAAAACTATATATTAACCCAAAAGATTAATTTATTAGGTTTATGGTCCATTAGATCATATATATTTTCAATCTTTCTTTATATGTTTTGATATGGGACTTTACTATCATACGTTACCTTTATAATCTCTCCCCCTTAACCCGTGATCTTTCCATCCGCATCGACGACACCAAGTTCCCCCCTTGAGCTTTAATCATCTACTCTTTTGAGTATTAGTGCCCATCACTTCTTCTAGTTAATGAGTCACCCACTTCATTATCTCTTGTTATCTAACAAGTTTATATCTTTATCTCTTTCGCTTGATCCACCATGCAAGGTCTCCCCGAAAAGAGTGCCACTTGATTAAAGAGTACATGAGCCTCTCCGAAAAAAGTCCATAAAATACTCATGATCCAAGTCCATACCCATGAGGCCATAACTTCAATACTATTTTTTTGAGAATATCAGGTCTATATACGCTCATTTAAAACCACACTAAAAGATTAATCTATGAAGTGTATAATCTATTAAAGCATATAAGTCCTCAGTTTTTCTCTTTATTTTTTGATGTGCAATTTTACTATTACGTAATACTTTAATATTAACTAGGAATGACTGAGACACCCTCTTGAATTTAAATTCTTTTTGATAACCTATCTCATTAATATTACTCGTTCTCTCCGTGTTTCACAAAAAGCGTTTTATTTAATTCTTTTTATAATCACTACAAAATTTTAAAACTAAAAATGATATGAATTCATTTGACGTTAATTAATGTAATAGTTAATTAATGTTGTAAATTACATAAGATATACTCCATCTTTTTCAAAATATATAATCATTATTGAGTTTTAATTAAAAAGCAATAAATACGAAATATTTTTAAATTCAAAGCTAATATGATGCACTTAAAATTATAAAATAAACATAAATTTTGTAAATAGCAGTACTTTAAAATATTCATTATTGTATTGATTAAAAGTAAAATATATTTTTGGACTTTGAGTTTAAAATCTTTCAAATTAATTTTCAAAAATCTAATAATAATGTTAAATTTTAGAACGAGCTAGCTAGGGAGTATTAGTAAACACAAAATTGTTATTTCAAAAATAAAAATAAATTTGTAGTGTAATTTTAATTTAAATATATTAATTAATAAATTCAAATCAAATCAAATCAAATCCAACTCTCAGGGGAATATTAAATAGGGTCAAAACTCAAAACCCTCGAGCATACGTTAAAGAAAACCCTAACAAAAGCTTCTCTGTTGCGTGGTGGCTTCTCTGAGAAGCTCAAGCTACGACTGGTGTGGTGTGACACCAATAAATATCCATATCATGTCGGTTAATTGGCCTCTACTTGCACCTTATATATAAAATATAACCTCCTAAATTATATCAATCCTCTACTGTCATCTCTTCTTCAACTATCTGCAATCGCCAGCCTGTCAAATACTGAATGTAATTAATCAAGTCTTTGTCCAAAAAAAAAATAGTGATTTCTTATATAAATGGTCAGAGATGTATTTATCCGGATAGTATCGTAACAAGCATATGCATTCGTTATCACTCTCCTACATTATATATTGAGAGAGGGAGAGGGGGGAGGGGTTACCGATACCTTACTTGAAATGGAGAAGTCTACGTGAAGAAATGAAGTGGGGGTAGAAGTATATATACGTAGAGGTTGGTGTAGATATATTATATATGATCAGTTTGTTACTTTCATATTTGTTACTTAATATGTATGCATATATACAAATATGCACTACTTAAAAAATTTATAGACCGACCACTATATATATATATATATATATATATATATATATATAGCTTTAAGGAGACTCTAGGTTGACACTGGAGCTAAAGCCCCTCTCTCTTTCTTAAGCTAAAATGTCCTTTGGGAAATCCAGTGTACGTTGCCCCATCTCCACTCTACCTTTTATTTAATTAGCTACACTAATTTTACACTTAAATTTATATATATATATATATATGCATGTTTATTTTCTTTGATATATATATATAGAGAGAGAGAAACCATATTTAATAATTAGCTAGTCATAGTAAAAAAGCAACCCAAAACAAACAAATTAAAGTGCAAACTGTCATCTGGTCATCTGTATATACACATAAATAAAACCAAACTTGACGTCCAAGCAACCCATTCCCTTCTTCTTTCACACAATATAAATCAATAATTAACAAATAAAAATCTCTCTCTCTCTCTCTCTCTCTAGTCTTTCAGAATTTAACACGGCAAGCCGCGCCCAGTTGAACAGCAAGAACAAGTGGAATAAATTAATATTTGGTTAACTAAAAACTTTATTTAAACTAACTAGATAGCATTCTCTTTCTCTCCATTTCCCTTTTAATGATCTTATTTATCTTTTCTCATCTCTTTAATTGCAGCTGATTCATTTTATTTATTTATTTTGTTAGCTTAGAGAGGTGGAGGCTAGAAGAGAGAAACGAAATTTTTTATGGGCAAAAATAAATAAATAAGAGAGATCGATATCGATGATGGCATGGTGCAATGAATCCCCTAGGGACGAAAGAGCCATCGTCACAATCGACTCAAAAATCGAAAGAATTCGTACCTTAACTTGCCCTTCATGTAGTCATAGCATAGAGCTCCAAGATCAGGTATGATCATATACTATAATATATATATATATATATATATATATATATATATATATATATATCATCTTTTCCTTTTAATGAATTATATTTATTTAATTTTTGTTTTATTGTTTTGGCTTTGAAATTTAACAAACATTTGAAATAATTAGGTGGAGTTCAAGATCTGCCAGGGTTACCAGCTGGAGTGAAGTTTGACCCATCTGATCAAGTAATTTATTGAACATTTAGAGGCAAAGGTGCTATACCCATGATCATGGCCATAAGCTCCATCTATTTTAATCGATGAATTTATTCCAACCCTTGAAGGCCAAAATGGAATTTGTTATACCCATCCTGAGAAATTACCAGGTAAATAAATCTGATCTATTATATATATATATATATATATATATATATATATATATATATATATATAAGAAAATATTATCTAAGACAATGTCATAGTCAAATTTAAATGAAATTACTTAATAAAACGATATAATTTTATTTTTTAAAATTAAATTTTTTTCATTAAAATCTTTTTTAATTTTAAACAAAACTACAACATCATGATTTTATTGAGTAATATTAGTAAAGATTGACTATTAGTAACATTAATTAGGAAATATATATATATATATATATATATATATATATATATATATATATATATATATTCTGTAATTAAAATTAAAAATAACATATATATGCAGACTGATGATTATAATATGTACATGATTTTAATGACTAATTAATTGAATGGTACGCTTTTCTTGTCCCTTGTGTAACTAAGAGCAAAAAGTTTTAATTAGTGGATAATTATTGCGTGAGGGACACTCACACTCGAAGGTTGTGGAATCCTGAATTTTCTTTAGCTTTTTCTATCTTAAGGATCTATTAAGATTTTTTTATTATTATTTTCTTTTTCTATTCCTCTTTTCCTCTCAATGGTCATAATCAAATTATTCAAATGTGTCTACTCCATGCATGATTATTCAGTACTCTCTCCGTCACTTAATATAAAATATTTTAGAGAAGTTTTTTTGTTATTTAATATATAACGTTTTAAAAATTTAAATAAATATTAATTGTTTAGTTTTTAATATTATTCCAAGTAATAAATATAAATTTGGTTCTCACTATTTTTTACCTAATAAATAACAATCTCTTTAATTTTCCAATACAAAATCAATATAAACATTTGATATTATATGTAATAATATACAATCATTTTCTTAATATTTATGCACAACTCTAAAAAAATCTTATATTAAGAGACCGAAGGAGTATAATACTCCATTATAAATATTCAACAATTAATTAATGCATTAATATATTCTTTATCATATATGTGTTCACAAAATTAAGTGCCATGTTTTCGATCCCTTATTAAATCAGGATTAGGATCCTCTCCATTTCAATTTAAAATGAAGAGTCTCCATTTAAATATTTAGATTTAAAATTATTAGATAAGCTCATTAACTTAATTCTAACCAACTCATTTAAAAGTCACTAACATAACTCTAATCACTTCATTTAAAAGTCATTAACCTAACTCTATCCATTAATTTAATATGTGGAGCTTTGTGATGAACACTTTATCATGTTAAGGTTATAAAAGACAAAAAAAGAAAGAAGAATAATATGTCAAAATTTTCTTATCATGTATTATATTATTTTAAGATTGTACATACATATATTAGAAAGGGTGAATGATGTTAAAAATCAATAAACTTTAATTTATTTTTTATTTTAAACAACCAAGTTAAATTTTTCTCAATTAAAATTAAAGTCAAGAAAATGAATTTATTTTCACCTTTTTTTTTTATCATAAGTCAATTGACCGTCTATTTAATTTGAGGTGGCTTTCTAAATTAATTTTTAACCAATCAATAATGACTTGAATTATGTTAGAATTATTTTTGATTAATTAATTATTCTCAACATACCATACTAAAAAAAACTCCAAACCTCTGTTTTGTCCCCTCCCAAAACCACCGTCCAAGCTCCGACTTCAACAGTCAATGAAACTCTAAAATAAGTATATAACTTTCGCACAAAAAAATGAAAGAAAAAAACAGAATACCAAATAATAATAATAATAATAATAATAATTAAAAAAACCAATGAGGGATATAACAAAGTGTTCATAATAATAATAATAATAATAATAATAATAATAATAATAATAATAATAATAATAATAATATTAGTGTTATATTAAATTAATAGTCAGAGTTAAGTTAGTGACTTTTAAATGAAGTGACTGCTAAAGTTATGTTATTGAGTTTTAAATGAGGTGATTAGAGTTAAGTTAGTGATTTTTAAATGAAATGACAACTTCTAAATTTTAGTTCTAATAATTTTAAATCTGAGCATTTAAATATATAGAGACTCCATTCCTACTAATGACATGCTCCATCATTTTATTAGTCGATCTAGTCTCTGTACAAACTGTTATTTAGTGATGATACACATCACATACACCCTCGTTTATCTAGAAAAAAGAGTAGCATTTTGTTAATTCGCAACAAGACCTTTTGGGTGATGAAAATAAGTTAAAATCTAGGAAACATATGACGTCCCCAAAATAGGTATACATCATTCATTTTGAGTCGTCAATAACATGATACAGAAACAATTACAATTTTATTAATACAATATATAAACTGTGAGTTTAAATATAAATATTGTCTTCTAGACAATATCAACACTCAAATAAATCCTCATTACAATTATTGATACACTATTTTACAAAATAGTGAGGACGACTAAACAACTTCTAAAATCATCATTCCACACCCCGACTAGTACTCGCTACATTCTCGCCTCCTGAGAAGAAAAATTGAACAAAAAGGAAAAAGGGTGAGCTCAACTAGCCCAGTAAAGAATATTATGACTAAGATAATATAGAACAAATTATCGTTAGTCTTCAACAGGGAAAAATCTGATAAAATAGAATAGACAACAAGTTTCAGATCAATATTTGCAGGGAAAATAATAATTCATAAATGAGTTACGTAGAGAATGAAATCTACTATAATCTATGAATTTAAAAGTTCATCATCAATATATTCATAAGAAAATCATTAATATTTGCACTACAGACCAAATAAATTCAGTAATATCATCATTTAGGACTGAGGATGATGAAAAATATTTTAAAGAAAACGAATCCAGTGAAACAAAAGAACAAATATTAAGGATTCGTACTTTAAACAATCCAAGTTCAAAAATACTTCATAAATAACCATAGTGAAGTAAAATTCAAGAATGATCAAAACATGGATACAATCAAAGCTAGTATCCATAATAGATATTTTGGACAAAAAACAAAAATTTAATTTTTCTGTGAATAGTGCCGTATTCGTGAATATTGCTGTATACGTGAATAGTAACCCCGACACTGAAAGACAAGAATTTCACAAGAAAAATCTTTCCAATATTCCATCATAATGATATTGAAGGAAATAATATCATTTATAAAAAAAAATATCCCTTACCTCGAAAAGAATAGTACTTTTGGCTGGAATATTAGATATAACGCTGAAGGAACTTGCACCGTATAGCAACACTCAAAGTATCAAAATACTCACAAGAATACGCTCGATAATATAAAGAGAGAAAACTTCAGTTTCTGGTGTGATTTTCAATTCTAACCTAAGCACCCTATTTATAAAAAAAATGCTTAGAACACCAAAGCAAAAAATTTAATAAAATAATAATATAATTAAACAAATTCAAGCCCACCTTAGACCAACTGAATTCAGCACATTTATATCACATGTGGGATTGCAAAAAATGTTTTTCTTAAATAAAACAATTAAAACTTCCAAATATCAATTATTCCGGAACTTCAGAGCTTCAATAATTCATAATAAATAGTCCTTTTGTCAAAAAAAATCGAATCTTGTGTCCTTTTCATAAGAAATTTCATTCTCTACAACTTTGTAAGTTTAAGTTTTTTCAAATTCTAAGCAGAAATTGACCGAAATTCACAAACGAGCGATTTTACAGGCTATAATCAAATTTCAGTCAAGAAATAGGGTCCACAAACATGTTTAACATGTTTTAAATATTTATTGAAACAAAAATACTCTTCCTCCTCATTTATTCATATATCCCACATTCATTGTAAAAAATATCACCATTATTATATTATTAAAATATAATAATATATTTAAATGAATTATTTTATCAGAAAAGATAAAATATCAATTTTCAACAATTGTCACATTAAAAAATTTTCTCCATCTATATCCACATAAAATGAATATTTTCCTTATTAATAATTAATTATTCACAAATAATATTACAGAATCACAATATTGACAGACGATAGCCTGTGAAAGAGGGGCTTTCCAATAAGGATTTCTCCTCATCTTTGGCGCAAATTAGGTGACCAAACCTCTCTTTAGACAGAACTTTCTAGACATTGCCAATAATGTTATCTAATAATATTATTCAAATAATATAAATTATTGATCTGATAATGAAAATACTATGTAGTGACAATTATTGAAACAACAATAATATAAAATATCAACGTAGCAATTATTGAATCAATAAAATAAAATATTGAACAAGAATTCATCGTAATAATTATTGAGTAGTGCCTTTCACGTAAGAATCAATAATTGGTGCAATACCGTGTGCTACTGTGTTTTAACCACCGGGTATTTCAACAGTATTAACGGTAACAACTACGTCGTTATTTATAAACAACTTATCCTTGTCGTTTTCTTTATCCAATCGCTTTTTGTTATGGGGCCCACACAAGGCTGCGCCGTCGTACAAATATTCCCCGTCAGTAAGAATATTCCACGACCAAACTAATATTTCCCGACAACAATGAATATTTTATAACCACTTGCTTATTGGAAATATTTGCGCATTTTACCCATAACTAACCACATTAATCAAATTAACCCTTACTATTTCAAAATAATAAATAGAGAAAATTCAATTTTATTAATAATAAGTTGAAGTCTTACAAAACACTTCTCTTGATTTGAAGAAGAATATTGTAATAAACATTTTGATTAAATACCTTAATTTACAAATTTGTTGTGCATATTCTTTCCCCCTCCCCCCAAATTTCCATTAGACATGACAAAAGGACGGATGACATGAAATATTGGTAAATAAAAGACAACATTAATTATATTTGACATGCCTCAAGAATCATCTACTAATATATAGTAAAGTTCAGGTAGCTAGTTTAATTAATTTTCCCTTTTAATTCCAATTTGTGAATTGTAGTTTCCATTTTGTTATGGAAAAATTTAGTGTGCCCAAATAGGTTATATCTGAATTATACATACCAAAATGTTTTAAAGTATTGTATTATACTGTACAATACATGCAGGTACAACACTTAAAAGTATATCCGGACAATTCGGCCTTAATTTTTCGGCCCTCCATAGCATTGTTCTTTTGTTAGTTAGTTTATTAGAACTTGGTTACATTAATTATGAATACTTACCAACAGTGAAATGGGGGTTCCAGGTTGAATGACTTAATTAAAGAACTAAAAATAAATAAATAAAATATGAATCCTTAATTTTGTTTAACTGTCGTTCTTTATGCATATGACTATAGAAAAGTAAAATCTTCAAATTTAAACGTATGTTTATACATGCAGGAGTTAATAAGGATGGCCAAATCCGCCACTTTTTTCATCGACCTTCAAAGGCATACACAACAGGGACTAGAAAGCGAAGAAAGGTGGACACAGATGCAGATGGGGGCGAAACAAGGTGGCACAAAACAGGCAAGACTAGGGCAGTTGTTGTAGATGGGACTGTAAAAGGGTACAAGAAAATATTAGTGCTTTATACAAACTATGGAAGGCAAAAGAAGCCTGAGAAGACTAATTGGGTTATGCACCAATATCACCTTGGTGATAATGAGGAGGAAAAAGATGGAGAATTAGTGGTTTCAAAGGTGTTCTACCAAACACAGCCTAGGCAATGTGGTGGTTCAAGTGTTAAAGCCGGCGACGAAAATGAAACATCATCATCCAAGAGTTCAAGTAGTAGGCATCATGATATTAATCCTGTGATCAAGAACCCGGGCTTTATCGAATTTTATAACCCTAATTTTATATCTTACAATGCTGGAAGCCAAAATAGAGAAATCCCACATCAGTTGATCCCAGATTTAACCTTTCAAGGTGACGGTTCGTCGTTTTTCAATCTGTCGGCAGGTGCAAGCAAAGGATCATAAGGTCAGAGAATAATTGGAGCAACAATGACTAGGTATCTTTGGGTGGTGGCTGTTGATTGTTGTGTAATAAACAAATGCTAAGTTAAGCTTGGATTTGGTGAGATTGGGACCGGAGAATAATGTACTTTGTGTTTCTTCAACTAAATAGTTATTATGTTATGTTACAAATTAAAGTAGGCTAATGTAACACTTTTCTGATGCGAGGGAACGAACTGGTGCCATATTTGCACTAGCTGATTTGTATAAAAGAGCAGTATACATTGACTGTATATAGGTCAACTGTACAAACATTAATTTGGTATAGTTTGGTCATTGGGGTTTCAGCATTTTGTTGATGATTTGCATTGCATGGGATAGTTCATTTAATAATTAATAAAGGGCACCAATCAAGTCTTTGGTATTCAAATATGATCGATAAAATTAACTATTTATATTAGACTCCGGCAGAAAGAATAGGCATCCACCATACAATAATGAAATGATGTGTACGGCCGAGTTCATCCATGTCATTTTATATATCTATTTTACGTATGTACTAAATATTCTGAAGTAAAATAGGTATTTACGAACATATTAAAACCAAACTTCAAGAATATATAACTTCATGGAAAAAGTGGCTACAAAAGCACCACCCTGAACTTACTAGGAAAATACAAATTTCATCAAGGATGTTAATAATATAGACTGTTAGTACTTCAACGTCATGGCATACCATCTACACCTCTACGACTATATATGACAAACACCCTTGGGAGGAACTCCACAAAATGGTAGAAACTACAATCATGGAAAAAATAATAATTAATAGTAGCATAATCCAACAGCCAGCAGCCAGCAGCCAGCATGAGAAGACTGCCTACTTAGAAAAGCAATTCCCTTCAACTCTTACCAAGTCTGGCAAGAAATTTAGGGCAATAAAAGCTCAGATGATTTTGTGTAAAACATTGGTGTCATAAACTGGCCATTGCTCGAGTAAACCTTTGTAGACTACAGACAACCTTCCTAAACAAGTCCGTAACTTGAAACTTATGACTTATGAAGCACACATTTTTCATAGAGAGCAACAAAATCTTTCTTGGTTGGATTCTTCAGCTCAAGTACCTCTGCACCAAAGTTATGTTTTGTGAGCTCCTGCTTAAGTTTCAGCACCGTAAACTTTGTATAGTCTTCAGAATTGGTCTGTTGGCTGTTGTTCTCTTCTTCTCCCCTGAAAACTGAACCACCATCTTCAGGTGGTGTGGACTTTAGAGGGCTAGTTGTACTCTTTGACCTTTTCTTTCCTCGTAATGTTCTATCATTGATGTCCACATCCTGAACAGACTCCACTTCATAGTCATCAACCCTCACACGCTTTCCACGGGAAGCAGTTTTGAGCTTACTGTCCAGTGCTGTTTCATTGAGGCGAACTGTAGTCATCTGCTGCTGGAGTAAATCCAGTTTCCCTTGAGTGGCTTGCAGCTGAACAGAGAGTGCTTCTGCCCTATTAGTTGCCTCTGCACGTGCTGCACGTTCAGTCTCCAAGAGAGACTCAAGTACTTGAACAGTACTGGCTCGCTGTTCATTGTTTGATTTCAATAATGACTCAATTTCTTTCTCCCTTTCTTCAACCCTTGCTTCTAACATCGCAACTTTGGACAGCGCATCCATCTCAGAAACTCGGTACCTCTCTAATTCATCAGCCAAGTCTGTTTTTTGCCTTTCCAAACTTTCAAGGTGCCTCTCAGTCCTCTCAATTTGGTTTTGTCTTTCCATTGATATCCTCTGAGCATCACTCTTCTCTTTTTGGGCAGTGACAGCTTCAGCTCGTGCTTTATCAGCCAACTCAGTAGCTCTTTTAGCTTCTTTCTCAGCAATTTTACATCTTTCCTGGACTTCCTCAAACCTATTAAACTCGGAGCGATACTTCTCCTCGAGATAAACTTTTTCCTGCTCCAAAATCCTAGCTTCTCTTTCAAACGATTGTGCAGTTGCATTTACACTTTCCAATCTCTCACCTAATCCCTTAATTTCAAGCTTGAGAATTGATACCTCCATATCATAATTTTTAATTTTTGATTCAGCAGCCTGCAAAAAGAACAGAATAAATGGATAAATGAGTATCACTGTAGTTGCCGTTCTATAAAATATAATAGTGCTCTCTCCGTCCCACTTTAGAAGACAAATTTCTTTTTTGGGATGTCTCAAAAAGATGGCAAAGTTGCACAATCAAGTACTACCTCCATTCCAAATTATAAGATCAATAATGACTTTTCAAAAGTCAATTTCAAATATTTTCAAACTGAAAACTGACACTAATTCATGTAGTTTACGTCAATATAATTATGAATATCATAAACTACCAAAACAATTACTACTAGCTAAGAATTATTGTTTTCAAAACTTCAATGAATCATGTCAATTTTAAATTTCAAAATGTTCAAATTGACTTTTAGAAAGTCAATATTAATCTTATAAATCGGAACAGAGGGTACTATGCAAAATACCGTTATAACCTAATCAGTAAGGATTCGGGTTCGAGGATTCAAGCTTGACGATTAGAGTCCACCATATGGGAATTAGGGGATTTGGCACATATTTGAATATTAAACGAATTAATTTATATGCATATAAACATAATTGCATACAAATATATACACACACATATATTAAAATTTCAATGCCAATATAATTCATGATAATATTCATATTTAGCTTGCAGATATCCCAATACAAACACTCCACTCTCAACTCAAATTTGCATATAAAACTCTAAAATTAACAAGGGTAAAGTTGGAAAGGTAATTTTTTAATACTTTAAATAACTTTGTGCCACTCAAAATTGACTTATAAATAATTAAACAACTCGTGGGCGTAATACCTTTTTACCCAAAAAAATTGTGTTTTAATATTCATCATAGTTTCATACAATTTTAACTTGATCTATGACGCATATAATAATTGAACCACCTCTTCGAACCAAATAACTATTACTGCCACATACCCCTCTGGCAGCACACTCCAACCCCACATTACTAGCACAATGTCTTCTCATGAACAAAATCATAGTAAAGCAAATCTATACATTCCATTCATAGTATATATGTAAATCCAAACAATAAAACCTGCATCACATATAAATTTGGAGTTTCTGTGTAAAATGTGAAAGCAGCCCAGCCTTTACCTTCATCTCCAAACTCAAAGTTGTCAATCGCTGTTCGGCACGTTCAATCTTTGCTGTCTTATCTTTTATTTCCTCTTCCTACAATTTCATGACATACAAAATTCATAGAAACAATTTTAGCCCTCAAAAGTACACCTTGATAGTTTAAAGCACAATAAACTAGGGAAAACGTGGGTCTGCGTGTTTGTGTGCATGTTAGAGTGTGAGTGTGAGTGCGAGTGCGAGTGAGAGAGAGAGTGTGTGTCAGAGAGAGAGTTAACCTTATCAGCAAGGGTAACAGAAAATTCATCTCTCATAGCATCTTCCCTCAGTTGTGTTTGCTTATTTGAGCGTTCTTGCACAACTGCGGCCTTCTCAAGAGCAATTTTCGTTTCTCTAACAGCAACATCGTACTTCCGTTTCCATTCCCCTGCCTCCTCTTGAGCAGACTTTCTTTGTTCTTGAGCAGCGGCCAACCTTGCTTCAGCAGCACTGCTCCTGGATTTGAGAACTGCAATTTCTGAACTGGCCTGGTCTTCCTCTGCTTTCTGCTTTGATAGAAGGTTTTCATACTTTCTTTTCCATTCAGTTGCTTCCTGCCTGGCCAAATCCACTGTTTTTGACAAGCTGGAACATCTCTCTTCCAGTGAGCTACATTTGCTCTGCAGATTGGATATACGGCTCATGTAGTCATCAGCAAGCTGCTTCTTGTCGTTTATAGCATCCTCATAACGTTTAAAATATTCAGCTTTATTCTTCTCGCTAGCTTCTAGTTGCTTGTTAAGTAATCCCATCTTATCTTCAATTGAGCGGCACTTTAACATGAGAGAGCTCTTCTCTGATCCAACTCGATCAATGTGCTTCTTAATAAGATCAAGAACTGGACCTTCCAAACTGCGAAGTTCAAAAGTTTAGATTGAAGCAGATACACAAAAACACATCGTTGAAAATATATATATATAAACCTTTGTTGCAAGAAAATGGTCAATTTTTGCCATTTCTCTGGGCCATGAGATGATGCTTCATACTTTGATAAGAGACCATCTAGCACCTGTATAACAATATTGAGAAAATCTGAAATAATCCAATGACATGTACATGGCATAATCCAAATGAAAACATGAGACATGTATTTACTTGTCTACAAAGTACAAACTTCTTCATAGGGTTTAGTGCAACAACCCAGCAGTAGAAATATTTACAATCTAGATGACTACCTATGAGGACAAATAAATCCTGTAAAGGGTAAATTAGACTACAAGCACTAGTCTAAAACTATATTTTTCAAACAAAAGCTTAGGAGTAAGAGTGGCGATAATGCCTCATCAAATTATGTTATGGGTAAAGTATATCTGTTACGCTTTATGATAATATGCCATTTTGCCCACAAAGAATCCAACTTTTAATCTCTTTCTCTAAATCATATATGGACTTTCTTTTCATATCTACTACCAAATTAGCCCCAATTAAATACATAAACTGCAATAAGATATGCAGATCAGCATAGATGTATGGTGGTGGTCTCAAATCAATAGTTTTACTTTTCAGACTTGTATAAGGGTTAAATTAATATTTTCCACAGAGATTTGAAGTTATAGTATGTAGTTTTGATGGTGATGGTTAGATATGATGAGGCAATATATGATGGTGGTGGTTCCGGAGATCTTCTATAAATAATTAACATATTGATGTACATATATGGTGGGAGAAAGTTTGGGGGGGAGGGAAGTGGCTTCTGTTAGTTGATGTGGTGGACATCTTTGACGTTGATGGTGGCTTTTGTTGGTCGGAAAATAGAGAGAAAAGAGGGGAGAGGACATTCAAATCGTTGGGATAGGACTTGGAGGCAACTGCAAAGGGTGGTGATACAAACACAAGGTAGAAAAAAAGAGGCTTAGAGATAAATAAAAATAATGGTAATAAAAAAAGAATAAACACACATAAATATATATAGAGAGAGAGTACAGAGATTTCTTTTGAACATACAGAGATTATTAATAGTTTACGGCAACAATTGAGTATGGGCACTTCACATAATTTGTATATATATATTTATAATATTAATCAGAAGAGAGAAAGAGACAATAAGGATTTATTCTTAAGTTAAATAAAAAAAGCACATGATTAACAACATTTCAGTTGAAATCCAAAAGAGGATCTAGAAAAAAGTGATACCTTAAGAACATTATCTACTTTGGCATCAGGAGCATTACAAGCTGTTCTAAGCTCCCTTTCCATGCTCTGTATGGCATTTGAACATTGTAAGTACGCCTCCCTGAAAGCATCCTTTTTGTAATCCTGCATCAGTAGCAATATCAGATTAATAATGCCACAAGTAAAATTCATATAAACACCAGAGGTTTACACAAAACACCTTATAATCACCTAAAATATAAAAACCTGCACATAACCACCTAACATTCTGACGTTTGAGGCCAAGTGCACAAATGTTTTCCATCATAACTCCATTAACTAAAGTGTGGAAGGACTATTATAACCTTTTTTTATTTTCTCCATTCTTTCTCTGCAACCTTTCTTTCCCATCCTGCACCTACAGTTCCACCACTCCACCTGATCGTAATGACTATCATTTGCATACTACAAAATCCCAAAATTTAGCAAAATCCCAAGTGCTCTACTCGAAGTCAAGATCTCTCACATAGAAACATAAGCAGTCCCAAACTCCAAAAATTCAACAAAATAGGACCCAGAAGTCAAAATATCTTCCACCTCCAATGCAAGCAGGTCCAAGGCTTACAAGGTTACAATTCTTATTTAAATCAATGCACCCTTTCTACCACCGTACTACTACTCAGCAGTCTGCATCCTAAATTCCTTCCATGGTGGTAAAAATTTCATTACCAAGTCCAGCAACACCCAAGTGATACCACAGAGCGTAAAGATCATCCCCAAAGTTCCCTAACAAATTCACAATTTAAAATCAAATGATCAACTGATTCCAAATCCTTTCTAAATATATAGCACCTATTCACAATAAATGTTCCCTTTTTCCATATGCTATCCTGAGTCCAATAGTACCAAGAGTCATTTTCCAAGTGAACCTGCCCTCCTAAATAGCCTCCCATGGAAAGTCGTTATCCCCACACCCAAAAAACTCCTGTTGAAGGAGAGAAAAGGGAACCTCTCACTACTGTGAAGAAACCACTCACCAAGTCCGCATATTCATATCTTGCTATTTTTCCCAGGAGGTATGGTGGGAGGAACAAAGTTAAAAAGCTCATTTACACATAAAATAAATACAAACGAATCTGTGCAATACAGTAAATTGCATAAAACAAAGATTACCTCAAATGCCTTTTTCAAGAAGTGCTTAAGTCGCATTTCATGTTTCTGCCTAGTAGAACCTGCTCCTACGGCAGTTGCATCAAATGCAGCCATTGATTTTTGGACTGCTGCTTCATGTGCTTCTCTCAGTGCAGCCTAGAACCCTTCAGAAGTCAGAAAACAATAGAGTACAACCACCAGTTGAAAATAAAAATAACTAGAGAATAAGCAAGAACTTACTTCCTCCGGAGGCTTTGTACGGTCAAAAGTAGACACGTAAACTTCAGCAGCTAAATCATACGCTCTCTGACACTCTGCTTCTTCCACACTCTGCAGAATGTGAATAGCTCAAACACAATTTTTTATATTTATTTATTTATTTTTGGTTTTTTGGGGGAGTTTTCTAATATCAAATGCATAATCACCACATTTATATCTTGTTATCATTGATAGGATTACAAGCCCATTAAAAGATTTTTTACCATGACCAAATGGTCCTTATAGTCTATTGCAGCAACATGAAATTAGTAACTTCTAAAACAAAATAATTGATAATGCAAGACAACATAAAAAGTAAATACCTATGAGACTACAAATATAGATATACAACACAGTTAAGAAGAGTGAGCCATGCTCTTTTAGTTACCCCTCAGCAATTTAATTTGATATATTGAACAGAGAGTTTAATTTGTGTTTGCATCTGTTCAAGGGTCTCAATATAATTTATATTATTAGACATAACTATGTTTAAGCAATGAAGAAAATGATAGATACAAAAACTTATGCTTCTCATTTTGTTGCATACTAATGTGAATAGGACCTAAAATTGGGTAAAATACGCAAGATGACGGGACTTATAAGAAACAATACAACGTATTGAGTCCAGAAACAACAGTCATTCATGGCATACTTTAAAACATTAATAAATCATCCAGTCATAACAGAATCCTACAGTATCAGATATCAGCAGATGTAAGAAACAAAGTAAAGAAAACAACACATCGGAGTCCAGAAACGACACTAACCTGCCATGAGGATGTTATTGTGGGCACCACACCTTTATTAAGTGCATCTAGGTAGGATTGAGTTATGCGAGCAAAAATGGGTCCAGTCATTACTGTAGCTCCTACTTGTTTGGGCCTAGTTCTCTCAAAAATGAATCTTGTCAAAGCATCTAGACCAGATCGAAATTCTGGCCTTAATTTGTCCAACTGCAAGTTAAAACAAAAATTAAGGATAAATGAACAAAATAAACAAATACGCATTCCACGAAAAATGATGACAACAGAAAAACATAATTAAATATAACTTATAAAACAAGAGCAAGGTACTGACTGGAATTTGATCAAGTCTCTGGAGATCATTCTCGTTGCTCAAAGGTCGCACAAGGGGGAAACATTCTCTGTCTGGAAAAAGAGCTCGAATGGATTCCCGGATCTAATAATCATCAAATTAGAACCATTATAACTTCATTTTCACATGTACAAAAACAGCATTCCAATATAAATAGTTCAAGCTAAATCCACAAATATTGCTCCTTACGTACATTTCTAAGGAAGGGTAAAAGATTATTATTATCCCAATTGATTTCATTTATTAGCTCACATAAAATAATCACATCATCTCTGTATAATTATATATTATAGCTAAATAAATAACCTCATTTTTAGCAGCTACATCTCTCTTGCCACCTTGAACTGGCCTCAAAGCAAGCTCTAGGTAGTCACGAGGTGTTATTCTTCTATTATCCTCCACCAAGTCCAGATAAAAATCCTAAAAGCACAAAGTCAAAATGAAAATTCCATCAGAAATGAATCTGATCATGATCATGAAAAGAAACATTTATGTCAATGTAAAAACAAAAAAAATAATCAAATTTTGAGAAGACAAAACAACTCTGCATTAAGAAATCAAAAGAATTATACACTTATGTCAACACAATATTACCCTCAGAAGCCAGACAAAAATCGGGGAAAACTGTCCGATCTCAGAAGCTGTACTCCTTTCCCCAGAGGCCTTAACACGAATCCGTTTACTCATTTCAGTGACAAGAGAAAGGCGATCAAGTGCAGCTTCATCAATTCCACCCATCTGAGAAGGATGAACACATATAGGCAGATAAGGAACTAGTCCAAAGAAATGGAGCCTTCAAAAGAAAACAATCAAGGCCAAACATTATATTTTTTTTCAAACCTGGTTGTATATGAACATGCTGGATAAGAGGACAGCTAAGGAAAATATCTGTGTGCTGTAAGTTCCCTGTCAAAAAATCCAAGAGAAGGAACTGAAACACAATTATATAATACAATTCTTAAAAGAAAAAAGAAGCACCAATAAAGAAGTGGACTGGGTGAAACTGAAATGGACAAATTTGTCAAATTGACATAAAAGAAAAATGAAAACAATCAAGAAGGTTTTTAAGGATGAAGAAGAATATATCAATGACAAACTCAGCCACATACAAGGTAGAATGTCAACCCACAATCAGATCAATCTCATAAAGACAAGTCAAAAGCTAACCGTTTGATCATAAGCATCAATCCCTTCACTATCTAGCAGTAAGAGGTTGTATTCGGTGCCATCAAGAGCTGTCCTCCTAAGCGGAGTACTCCACAGCCAAAGACCTTTCGTACACGGCCGATGAGTTGATGCCACATGAAATCCACTGCTCCTCCCAAGAAGCTACAGCAAAGAAAATGAAGCAGCACGTTAGTGAAAGATGTGATGTACAACACCTACTGCAGTTATACAAATTTCAAGCTATGAAGTATCTCTTCTTTTTTACCTAAATGAAAATATACAGTACTACAAGAATTATATCTTATGCAAGCAACCTACAATTTTAGAGCTTGAAGTTGCATATTCAAGCTACTCTACTAAAGTAGAGCTGTGTATTGCATCATATAACAATCAATTGAAATAGAAGAACCCGAAAACAATAACGCAGATGTCAACTATGTGATGTCTCCATGCTCTCAAATTCAATTTTTTTTGCTATGCATGCTTCAAGTGGTCAAAAAATAGTATAATAGAAGGAAAATTGGTGTTATGTAGTCTCATCTCAGAGGATCTTCCACTTTCAGTTTTTTAATAAAAAGGGAGAGGTGGTAAGGAAAATATATCTAGTTTTAAGCTCAACTCTAAAGAAGTATCTCTAGCTCTCACAGTTTTAGATTGGTTATATTCTTTGTTTATAGATAACAGACTTTCACAATCACACAAGCCTGTCTTGATATACCAAGACCGTGACAACGGTTTCCCTTTGCCATAGAAAGACTTCAACTAGTACTCATGATTTCTTATTTATAAACTCCAAATCAAACTTTCCAATTAAAAACACCACCATTTTGTGTCCTTGATCCGTAGCATCTTGGAAAGTAAAACGAATTCTGAAATTTAACGGGAGAAATTCTGAAAATTCGGACAATTTTTATTGAAGCATGGAGTTAAAATGAGTATAGGCAGGTGTTTGGGAGCGGACAAAACTCGTTATAAGCACTTTTAAAAAGCAAAACGTGTTTAGAAAACAGATTATTGAAAATACTTATAAGCAATTTACATATAGATATATTTGATGTTTCAGCTTATAAGCGGAAATCAAATAAATAATTTTGACCGAGAAAATTATTACTCCCTCCGTCCTGAAATAAACGTCCTAATTAGTTTCAGCACGCTGATTAATAGTATTTTTTTTACCTAAATTGCCCTTTTGAATTACTTATTAATTGAAATATTTCTCAATTTTTCTAAGAAGTATTACTTCTCATGTAAATTAGTTTTCTAGATTATTATCTTTTTATTCACACATTCTCAATAAGTACTAAAAACTAGAATTAATTAATAGAAAAAAAAAGTCTAGAGAGCCATTAAATAGAATATATGTTATAATGGTAATATGAGAGAGAAGAGAAAATTGTATAATAGTTCATCAGTTCTCAATGTAAACCTTTTCTCATTTCTTCAATTTTCAACAAAAATTGAGTAAAAAGATTATGAAGATATAAGTGAAAAAATAGGATAAAAGTAATTACAAATATAGAAATAGGACATTTACTATGGAACATCCTAAAAAAGAAATTAGAACGTTTAATTTGGGACGGAGGGAGTATTACATAACATTATCAATATATTATTATTATATTCTTGTTGTCATTTTCCTAGAAATAACTAAATAAGTGAAGCAAGTTCTTCAGTTCAAAACATTTTATGCTCTTACTATTTTAGGTGCTTTTCATTACCAAACACAAAATTTTCTCAAACTGCTTATAAGCAGAAGCAGTAACAAAAAGTAATAAGTAAATTTTATAAGAAATCCCAAACACCATTTAAATCCACCCTCGAAATCAAAATAAAGTTATATTTGTCTTCATGAAAATTTAACCTATCAACAAGACAACCAAACTAGAAATCCAATCAAATGAACTTAGGGCCCATTTGGTAGAGCGATACGGTGATATGAAACTCTTTTACTAATAGAGCTATTTAAAAAGTGCTTTCATGTAAAAATTTGAAAGTACGTGGAAAATAAATTTCAAAAGTAATTTATGAAGAAAAATTAAATATGTTCTCCCGTAGAGACATAAATGCAATTTCATAAGCACAAACCGACCCCCCAAAAAAAAAAAAAAAAAAAAATTCCTGATCAATGGTTAAAAAAAACACCAGCTCTTTAGGGCCGTTATTGTATGGGGTCCTACTTCCTTGCACTTTCCAAAGAACCTTCCCCAAACACCTCAAAAACCAAGCCTTGTATAACCATTTACATCCCAAAGATTAATAACCTACTTACTTTACCAGAACACTAGAAGATTTCAAAAGTGTCCTTGATCTCGCCCACAAGAAAACCAACTGGAAGCTGTTTTCTTAATCTCATGAAGTTTCCTACTGAAGTCCTTCTAAAATCAACCCCTTACAAAAAAAGTATTGTATCATCGCCAGTTTTGGATGGATAAATGCATAAATGTTTTTATTCACTTTTCCGCTATAGTGTATGATAACCACTTCCTGGAAGGAGACACTAGCTAATGTAGCCTCTAATTACATGAACTAATCCATCTAGTGTAATTGTTACTACAGTCTACAGCTATAGGTGTCAGATTTCAGAATATGGCCCATAAATTAATCACCTTTTGATGTAGAGCTTTTAAACGAGTATTGGGGGCATGCACATGTGTGACCAAACACATGCGCACGTGCACATAATAACTTCAATCTATTACAAATATCCAATGCAATTAAACATCTTTCCATAACACCTTTGTGCTTTGGTGTGTAACTTGGGCATTTAAAGACTATGCTTCCAAATTTCCACTACTTCTCAAAACTGAAAAAATAAAGCAACAAAACAAAAACTGTGTTCTAACCTCTACCCCGAATGGAATTCCACTCTTATTGACTTAATACACCAAATCTC
This sequence comes from Panax ginseng, assembly GCA_020205605.1. Classification (NCBI taxonomy): domain Eukaryota; kingdom Viridiplantae; phylum Streptophyta; class Magnoliopsida; order Apiales; family Araliaceae; genus Panax; species Panax ginseng. The sequence goes on along the minus strand of CM035128.1, from coordinate 10,778,514 downwards.
TCTGTGCACTAACAAATCAACCCTTATAAGGCCCGGTTGGGAGGGAATAAAGTCGATACAAGTATCCACAATTACACACACTTCCATCCTAATTTAATACCATTGAAGTATGCAGTTATGTTCCCATAAAAGAGATGATCTTGATTTAATGGTTATATCACTGAGGGTAAGTTATAACATATTGAAATATAAATCTACCAGAGTATCAGAAGCAGTTAGTCTAAAACAATAGTTCGTGTACCAAACTTTTCCTATAGTCTGAGGTCATGAAAAACGGAGTATTTTAACTTCAACAGCTAATGTCAGTTCTACGAGCTCCAAATCCAGTAGGATGGTTAAAGACTAGGACTTTATATGGCACTAAGCAAAACCCTAATTCTAAATAGGTGTCCACGCCTAAGACACCACCAATTATACATCAATTCTCTATAAAAATCACGGAAAGTCATTAAATTGCAAACCCTAAACTTCACACATGACAAGAAAAACATTAAATTATTATGTATATTGTGCATATAAATGGGGTAAACCTGATTCAATATGAAGCTCTTGCCTTGCCGAGCGCGACCGCAGACGGAGACGACACCGACAGGCTCTTTGACGAGCTGAAGCACGGCAACGGCCTCCGGATCCATGTGGAACTTCCCATTGTCGTCACAGTACACGAGGCGGATCGGTCTAGCGGGGCCCGAGGAGACGGGAGGGGTGGTTGTGTACGGCGAATAAGGCGGTGGCTCCGGCGAAGGAGTGTCCGATTGCGGAGAGTCGCTTGAGCCTCTGCTGAAGAATTTCAGCATCTTCTTTTGGTATTTGCTTTGTGCTGCTGATCTTTTTGTAGGCTTTTGGAGAGAGAGAGAGAGAGGAGTGACGGTAGAAATAGAGACTTTAAAATGGGGGAGGGAAAGAAAGTGCTGGAAATCTTGACGAGAGTTGGAACTTTATTAGCACGCTATGGAAAATTAAACAAATTACACTCCACTCTGAAAAAAAAACAATAAGTATAGCGGGATCATATTTTTAGCGACTTTTTTTTTTTTTTTTTTTTTTTTTTGTAGTAATTCCCAAAAAATATATAATATTTATTTTAATTAAAATTTTTACATAAAACAATGTTTTAAGTGTAATTTGGGAGATACTACAAAAAAAATATCGTTAGAATGTCACTAAAATAATGTCCCCCTAGAAGGACTCGAAAAAAAGGAAAGGGAGAGAAATGATTCTATATGTTTCCGAGTTTTCGAGTTTAGCTTAATTTTATAATAGAAAAGGGAAATAATAATAAAAATGTATATTTCTTTTTATGTTGCTAGTGAATTTAAAAATAAATATATTTATCTAACAAAATACAACTGATTTTGAATTTTTCGCTCACTCTAATAAATCATATGGGCCGTTCAAAATTTGGGATAAATCCTACTGATACATGTAGTCTTAGAGGCACGGGATTACGACTATATATATATATATATATATATATATATATATATATATATATATATATATGGGTCCCCATTCATAACCATCCGTTGTTAAGAATATTATTAGAGTTCATCATATTTAAAGGCACAGATTAAATTGAACTTAGAAGCAAACTTATTCTTTCTAGCTGTAAGACCCCAACTTTTATGAATAAAGATGAATTTTTTATAATTATCATTTTTAAATATTATGGAATGAATTTGATATAATGTTATAGTTGTGGGTAATATTTAGAAATTTTATAAAGTACGCAAGTTGTTTATAATATTCGATTGGTCGGGGAATATTCGTTTTAACTGGGAATATTCGTACGACGGTAAAATCATTGGTGGACCCCACAACGGAATTATTCTCGGATTGAGAAAACGACAAAAAAAATATATTTTATGAAAATAACGGCGGAAGTTTTACCGTTAAATGTTGAAACACCCAGTGTTAAAAGTACAGGAATACGCATGGTTGCATAGAAAGACACCAGTATTGATTATTGATGCTTACGTGAGAAGTCACTCGCTTTTGTTCAATTATTGCTTCAAGAATTGCTCGATAAGATCTCACGTTATTTGATTCAATTATTGTCAATATTTTATATATTATTAAATCAATAATTGAGATAACAAAGATGTTAATATTATTATTTGCATTATTAACGATGTCTAGAAGTTACGCGAGGAGAGGTTTGGTCAATCAATTGCGGCAATAGGGAGAAATCCTTATTGGAAAGCCCCCTCTTTCCTGGGAACGACCTGGTCGATTAATAGTGTGAATTATGATAATGATGATGAAGTTTTGTTTTATTAATATTATTAATGTAATAAAACAGAAAAGCTTTTATATAAAAATGTAATACTTTTATAAAGTTATTCGTTTTATTAGGCTAATAGTAAAATCTTTTTATATAAAATAGAATACTTTTATAAAGTTATACATTTTATTAGACAATAATTAGAATATATTATATTTTATTATGCATAGTGTTTGCATAGTAAAATCTTTTTATATAAAACAAAATACTTTTATAAAATTATTTATTTTATTAGATTATAAATAGAATATATTATATTTTATTGTAAACCAATCTGGACCGTCCGTTTAAAAGTAAATCAATCTGGACCGTTCATGGATTGGTTACTATTCAGTCCATTCTTCTATAAATAGAAGGTCATTCCTTCATTATTTCTTACGAATTCATTGAAACTCTGGAGAGAGAAACTGTAGAGAGAATTCTTTTTCTATAATCTTGAGCGTATTTCTTTAGCGTTTAAGAAATCTTTGAGCGTAGTGCAAGTTTCTTCAAGTATATCCCCGCTCTACCGTTGGAGTACTCTTCTTTATAAGGTAAGGGGTATTATTTCTTTCGTATTCATGAAGAGAACTTCTGTTATTCCATTCTTTATCATTATGATGAAATAACATGTCTATGCAAAGTACCGCATACATGGTGAAATTCTTCTGTTATTCCATTATTTATTATTCTGTTGGAATAACCTGTATACGCGGGCTACCCTATACTTGATGAAATTCTTCTGTTATTCTATTCTTTATTATTCTGTTGAAATATCATGTCTGTGCGTTTTATGCCGGACCTAGTTTCGTTATTTATTATTCTGTTAGAATAACCTGCATGTGCGGTCTATCGCAGGCATGGCAATTTTTTTTGTTATTCCATTCTTTATTATATTCAGTTGGTTAAAGTTTTGACTTATATACTCCATGAAATTAGTGGAATATCCTTGATATTTGCGCTTCATCTAGTATTTTTTCATGAAAATATTCTTCTGAGCATTCTTGAATCTTTCTCTACAAAGAAGTATCATGTTGACAATTTGGGACGTTATTAGTTCTGAATAAATTAATTCTTGAACTTATTTTATTGAATTCTTATATCATTGTCATCATCCTCATGTTTATATTTTTTTTGAAAGTCATTTTGTGGCTTCATAGTGCATAGATGGACTTGGTATGATTATGACCGAGGATTATTCGGTATAATCATCAGCGTAAGTAATGTTACAAATGATGTGATAAAAGCCTCATTGGCCCGTAGTGCATTGATGGACAGTTGTTGGCATGATCATTACCATTGATGAATATACGAACATCTTTGGCCCGTAGTGCATGGATAATTTGTGGTCGTGATACTAATGAGCATCATTAAGCCAGTAGTAGTCTTGAGAGATGATGTGGATTATTTATAAAAAGTGAGTCCCAATGATAAAAGTGATGAAAAACTTTTTAAATCATAAAAGATAGTAGATTTTATTCTCTACTTGACTCTTTTAATGGATTGCTTGTTCATTGTAGTTAAACTTGATGTCTATTATATTTTATCAGTTTAACATTGTTGAAGACTAATGATAATTTATTCGCATTATCTTAGTCATAATATTTCTTACTGGGCTAGTTGAGCTCACCCTTTCTTCCACTGTTCTCTTCAGGAAATGAGAACGTAGTTGGGACTAGTCGGGGAACGGAGTGACGGTCAGAGATGGTGTCTTAGTAGTCCTCACTATTCTATAAAATAGTGTAATAATAAATATAATGAGGACTTATTCTAAGAGTGGATATTGTCTAGAAGACAATATTTGTATTAAAACTCACAGCTCTTGTTGTATATTTAAGATTGTATTTGTATTCTGTACCATGTATTTGGCGACTCAGAATAGGTGATGTATACCTATTTTGGAGGCGTCACACTAGCTGCCCGATAAATTATCTAAATACCCTCACTTTAATTCGATATATGCCATTAGAATTAGTAACTACAGACTAGATAAAAACTCGCGCGTTGCAGCGGGATTATTCATTTTGTTAATAATAAATTTATACGTACAATTAATAAATTAAAATATAATAAGAAGATAGTAGATTGTTATGCGATGATCAAATTTTATACAGAAAAATAAATGAATATACATTGTAGGGGGTAGTGTTGAGAGTTTACGGGTTTGTGCATTACATCTTTTGCTTTGTTCCAAGATATTTTTTGTAACAATTATTTCATGCCTTTAACCAAAGTTAACTTCGAGTAACTTCTCTTATTTTTCATGAAAGAGCAATTATTCAATTCATAAACAAAATATTGACATGACTGAGTGACACATCTCATGGTATTGGTTCAAACCCTAACCCCAAAAAAGAAAATGGAGCCAATTCTTTTTCAAGTTAAAGTAGTGTTTTTTTCCTAGGAAAGCAGAATCCTTTGAACCCAAATTTCAACTTAAACCCCATCATCTCTGCTCAAACCCTTAGAAAATTTGAAATAAAATAATTAGTCTTTGATTTTTTAAGTCACATTCTTGGCCTGTTATAATAGTCTTCAGAAACTGCCCATAAAACTATATTAACTTGAAAAATTATGTCACTAACATTACAATAAGAAAATAGCTCGATTAACCGCATCAGTCTTATATCCTTCATATTGTTTGAGGCTTTGTAGTTGATATCTAACTACTGAAACCAAAAAGGAAACTTCATAGTGCAGTCTTTCGAGAAAAAAGGCTTGGTGATGGAGCATAATTTTTCCTGAGAACTAGTTCATAGTATTTTCAGGTACCGCGAATTGTTATAAAAAAGAAGTATCTATCTTTAAAACTTTTCATTTTATACGAACTTAGTATATATAAACTTGACAATTGATATATGACTGAAGATTGCTTAATCAATAATGTACATATAGAATTTTAATGTTTTAACCCTGAATAAGCATAAGTTATTTTTCTTTTCCTGTTCGACAATAATTCACAATGCAATGGCCAAGAGTATTGGTGCTCCTGAGATGAATACCAATAGTACTATTACTTTAAATAATGGCTCCAAAAAACTATTTGAAAATGGTCATTATAACTCAAAAGAGAACCATGACTACCCAACTATGGGATGATGAAAGCACCAATAGGACCTAGGTAAGTGAGACGCCATCCATCCATACAAAGACTTGTAAACTAAGAAATTGCAAGATTCTAGTCATCACTAGAACAAATTTCTATTTGGAAGATGTCCAATATGCATACAGTTCCCTAATTGGATGTCAAATGAAAAGGATTTATCGCGTCATCTTTATAAAAATACAATAACGACCCTTACTGAAAAGGGGACAATATTCCCCGGAAAAGAAAAGGAGATAAATAATGAAAAAAAAATAAAGAAGAAAAAAAATATTTATTTGTTGGAACAAAAAATATAACATTTGAGTGGGGAAAAAAAAGAACAACGGGCACTTCGATGTGCTAATATAGGGGATCATGCTCATACCCAGCAAAAAATGTGGGTGCCCTGCCAACGTGAGAGAATAAATGAGGAAGGACTTTATTGCCTCTAATCCAAAACGATATAGAATAAATGTTTACTTGGCATATAACATCATATTAGTTAGGCTGTCCTTACCCATAGGGCAACAGTTCTAACAGACGAGACATAATCAGGCCCCCAAGTTATCTCTTTTGAATCACCAGCAGATTTGACAACGTGAGAGCTCTTAAATTTGTTAATGTCATCATATGACTGAGAACTGGATGTCTCTTACACTGCAAAATCATTCACTAGCAGATCATATTTGATACAGACTATAAAGCAGCATGTTTTAAAATAGTTCTGTTGGAATGCAGAATTAAAATAATAACACCTAACGAAGTTGCGAAAGTCAAAAACATAAAACTCATATTGCCTAATTAAAATGGGAATCAATAAGTACTAAAATGTCTCTGGTTTTGGAACATGGGGAGTATTCATAATCACCTTCCCCAAAAACTCAAAGGCAACGGACTATTTTGATGCTGATGTAGAAGATTCTTCCTCCTGTTCAGTTCCTCTTGAGAAGACAATTAGTGAAAGATGCCTTCGTCGATAGCGACACCCAACTGAAACCAAGAAACTATATATACCATGAAATCTCACTGGAGTGCAATCTTGCTTTATCTTTAGACAATGTTCCAATCTCCATAAGTTCCAGAACAGGAAGTTACCTCAGCTAACATATTTTCTTACCGACAAATTCTAATGATAAACAACAGCTTAGCTTCTGGGTTTAGCCACCCTTCGATCTTGCCTCATGCTTCTGGCATATCAACTACTTTTACTAGAAAAGGCAACACAAAACTCATTGAAATAATCAGAGACTCATACACATCATTCTAAACAATATCAATATAATCACATATACATGCTCCTCATATTCTTGTGCATATAACTATAATTAAATATAATGAATAAAAATTATGAAGCACATAGCAGATTTTAAGTGTTTGACCCACCTTTATGGTGAGTTAATCACGATCTGGATTGATAAACAATCCATTAGAAGACATGTTTGAAAAAACCATTTTGGCATTGAACAATCCAAGAGACATATATTTTAATACTGAAAGTGAATGGTATAACCACAACATCATACTCTAATAACAACTCATGGCTCACCTTGAAGAACCATGTATTTTGTGCCACCAAAGAACAGGTCAGTTGGAGCAAGCGAACCAGGTTAATTAAAGTCATTCAAAATAACATTAATCACTTTCCTCTATAAAGAACTTAGCTTTTATACTCCTTAATACACTAAAATCTTTACTGCAATGAATTGAGTATTCTATCCAAAATTTTGAAATAAACAATCAAGCATGTCCACCTTTTTAAAAAAAATTACGGCCATTAAAATAACTTGGACTTTCCATGATTGTATGATATTCTTGATCCGTGAGTTGGTGCTTGACATGGCTTGAATTATTACTCAACAGGGTGTTTTATGTGTATATTTGGCTTTATTTATTGTTAAGTATGTATTTGAGGATAGATTTTTCAATAAATCTAATGTTCCAGATAAGAATAGGGAATTCACGTATCATGGTTAATGAATAATTTTATTGTTTTCAGATGAATCTAAAAGATTATTTTGAGCTGGTTGAAGATGCTTCTAAGGGATTTAAGCATTTCCGTTTTAAAAAAAAATTACGACCATTAAAACAACCTGGACTTTACATGATTGAGTGTAGCGTTTGATTCCTATAGGATTTCCTAATATTTGTAGGTATTCCCTCGATTCTATATGGAAGCTCTGTGTTTTTACATGATGCATGACCCTAATGGTGTAGAATATGTTTTCTGCATAGCATTATGATTTTTGGTAATAAAAAAAATAATTAAAATTTGCCTCAAGTTTGTAATGTTGCACCCTAATATATAATGATGAAAATTCAGGCGCCAAGAACATCCAAGGGAGGTGTCTTTAAGATCTCGGACGGTCCTTTGGCAAAGATTCTCCAGCAAATCACTAGCAGGGCATCATTGATTGTCTCAACACTCTTCTGAGTACATTGAAAGAAAATTTTGTATGGACCTTATGCTATCTGTAATATATAGTATTATTTAATATATATAGATATAAAAATTAAATAAAACAGAAATCAATTATAAAATGAAAATCATATAAATCCGAGTCCTTTGAATTTACAAAGTCTCCTTAAAATAAATTTATTTCCTCACTGGTGCTAAGGATTAATTGAATAATTGCTTCCCAAGATAAAACGGATTTTCAATTCTTAATTAGAAGCACTTCAAAATTAAGAACACATCGAACCAATTTCAATGTTTATGCACTGAACTTACAATAATTACAGTAATGATGCATGAATATGATTGCATGGATACACTTTACGTAAGCGGAATGCTTTTCTTTGAGCGGGACGGGAAGATTTTTGCAAAAGGGAAGGAACGGGTTTTTGCAGAACAGAAAACTCAATTTCCAGAAACGGGAAGGAGTAATAAAACAGAACGGGAAAAAATAACTTGTGTTATTTTAGCGCGCCCTGATGGATTATTTATAGAAATAATCCCGTGGTTTATTACTGTTGGCGTATAAACTATTCAATACTACATAGTATCATGATAATACTTAAAATAAATTCTGATAAATATATTAAACAGATTTTGTCCAAAAAATATATATCACGACCCACCCACCCACCCGCCCGAGCCCGAACCCGTGTCCGGCTTGACCAATCGACCGATCGGATTTGACGCATGCATGGCATGGCCTACAAGCATAATGGGTTTGAACCATGCCTTGGCTAGGTCCTCTCCCTTCCACAAAAGTGGGGTGCCCTTTGGGGCCCTTCCCATTGAGCAAACATCCCATATATAAAGACTTCAATTTTCCCTCTAATGCCCTATGTGGGACTTTTGTAATTTTTCAACAATCAAGTAGGTGACTTTGGATTCAATTTTCTCATTCAATTCTTAATGAATTTGAACACATAAATATACCAAGTTATACTCCTCGTTGAGGAGAACGCATTTGTGCAAAAACCCGACATTTACGGAATGTGGGTCCTACAATAAATTAAGCCTCAAAATGCTTTAATATTTATTTTGTCAAACCCATTTCCAACAATCCCCCACATGAATGTAAAATTAGCTTTATAATATGTAAAATATGTTATGAATATGCAGACACTAGTTCGAGTACATGAGAAAAGATATTTCATCAGGTTAAGTAGCCTAGTGGCTTTGAACTTGCCCTAGTAAAATCCATCGGATTTACTTGGCTAATCAGTAGACTTGATGTCTTTGAACTGTCAGCTTTTTCGTGTAAACCTAGACAATAGAATTCACAAAATATATCTTCAAACATAGTTGGTTCTCACGTTTGTGTTCATTTTGGCCTTGAAACACCTCTTGGTTCCGTGAGTATATTAGAGAATTCAGCCTTTCAAAATTCTCACAGAAGTGGCCCCTTCTTACTCACATAGGTGACTTCTATCAAGAGTATCCTGCAATACCCCACTTGAACGAATTTCAAGATATAAAAGTCATTAAAAGCGTAACTTATCCTGATTCTCACGGCAGATGTGCACTGTGTCATAATAGGAATGGTTAGGAGTAAATATTTCCTCAGTGCTTTACTGAGTACTACATAGTTCGGTTTGCCCACTGAACCTAGATCTTGGGATCTCCAGTCAGCTAGGTTGGGTTGCCACTATGACGACTTTTATTTAAATAGTAGGCTTTAAACCCATTCCCTTCGATGATCTTTCCACTTGCTCTCTTCTTAAACCTTTCGTAAGCGGATCCGCAATATTATCTTTTGACTTTACATAGTCAATTGAGATAATTCCATTTGAGAGCAATTGTCTAACGGTATTATGTCTTCGTCGTATATGGCGTGACTTACCGTTATATAAATGACTCTATGCTCTTCCAATCGCTGATTGGCTATCACAGTGTATACATATAGCTGACACGGGTCTTAACCAATTTGGAATATCCTCTAAGAAATTACAAAGCCACTTTGCTTCTTCTCCAGCTTTGTCTAAAGCAATGAATTCTGATTCCATTGTAGACCTTGCAATACATGTTTGTTTTGAGGATTTCCAAGATACCGCTGCATCTCCAAGGGTAAAGACATATCCACTTGTGGATTTTGAGTCTTTATTGTCAGATATCCAATTTGCATCACTATATCCTTCCAATACTGCTGGATATCTTGTATAGTGCAGTCCATATTTTTGAGTATATTTTAAATATCCTAAAACTCTCAAAATTGCTTTCCAGTGATCTTTACGGATTACTCAGATACTTACTTAGCTTACTTACCAAGAATAAGCTATATCGGTCTAAGATGAGTTCATGACATACATTAAAGCATTTTTATTATACGAGAATATTCTATTTTAGATATACTATCACCTTCATTTTTAGCTAGATGAAGATTTATATCAACTGGTGTCTTATTTAGATTTATATTATACTTATTAAAATTTTCAAGTATTTTTTCAATATAATGAGTTTGAGATAATATAATTCCATCAGATGTTCTAGAAATCTCGATTCCTAATATTATATCAGCAACCCCCAAGTCTTTCATGTCAAACCTATTTGACAACATACGTTTGGTAGAGTTGATAACTTCATTGTTGCTACCCATGCTTAACATATCATCCACATAAAGACAAACAATGACATATTCTTTTTGAGTGCTATTGACATAAACACATTTGTCACACTCATTGATTTTAAATCCATTTGATAACATAACATTATCAAATTTCTCATGCCATTATTTTGGTGCTTGTTTCTGTAAGACCCCAAATTTTTTTTAAATAAAAAGGAATTTACTTTATTTATTATTTTGAAATAGTAAGGGTGGATTTGATTAATGTAGTTAGTTATGGGTAAAATCTTGCAAATATTTTAAATAAGCAAGTGGTGATATAATATTCATTATTGTTGGGAATATTCGTTTGGTCGTGGAATGGAATATTAAATCTTGTTGGGAATATTAAATGCATGACGTAGTAGACCATCATGTGGGCCCCATAACTGAAAGCGATTGGAGGAAGAAAGCAGCAAGAATAAGTTGTTTATAAATAACTTGGTAGCTTGTTATTCACAGAATTATCTTGTTGGAATACCCGATTGGTTAAAAACACACGATGTCTGGCGTTGTTGCACAAGAATAACACTGCAGTATTGCATCAATTATTGATTCTTACGTAAGAAGGCATTCCTCAATAATTATTACGATAATTATTATTCAAATATTTTATTTTATTGATTCAATAATTCTTTGCATTGATATTTTATATTCTTGTTGTTTCAATAATTGTCATTACACAATATTTTTCATTATCGAAGCAATAATTCATATTATCCGAATAATATTATTAGATAACATTATTGGCAATGTCTAGAAAGTTCATTTCTAAGGAGAGGTTTGGTCACCTAATCATTGTACCAAGAAGAGAAAAATTCTTATTGAAAGCCCCTCTTTCTAACAGGAGCGGCACAGCCAAGATCTTGTGATTCTCGTAATATTATTTGTGAATAATTAATTATTGATTTATATGATGAGGAAAATATTGATTTTATGTGGATATAGATGGAGAAAATTTTAATGTGACAATTGTTGAAAATTGATATTTTATCTTTTTCTGATAAAATAATTCATTTAAATATATTATTATATTTTTAATAATATAATAATGGTGATATTTTTATAATGAATGGAGGATATATGAGTTTATGAGGAGAAAGAGTATTTTTGTTGCAATAAATATTAAAAACAGATTTTGTGTGTCGGTAGACCCATTTCTTGACTGAAATTTGATTATAGCTTGTAAAATCTCCCGTTTGTGGATTTCGGTCAATTTCTGTCTGGAATTTGGAAAAACTTTCTTCTGTAAAGTTGTAGAGAATTGAATTTCCTATAAAAAATCGCGAGATTCAAATTTTCTGGCAAAAGGGCTATTTATTATGAATTATTGAAGTTTCGGAGTTCCAAAATAATTGGTTTTTGAAAGTTTTAATTATTTTAAATAATAAAAACGTTTTTGGTGAGTGTTCCACATGTTATAAATGTGTCATGTTGCTGAATTCATATCTAGGAAGGTTGGCGTAGAAAACTTAATATATATATTATTAATTTATTAAATTTTCGCTTTGGTGTTCTAAGCATTTTCCTATAAATAGGTGCTTGGGTTAGAATTGAAAATCACAATTAAGCTGAAGTTTTCTCTCTATATTATCGAGCGTATTCTTGTGAGTATTTTGAGTATACTTTGAGTATTGCTATACTGATTGCAAGTTCAAGTCATAGCTTTATATCAAGGTGTTTCAATTAGAAATCTTGTCTTTTCGAGGTAAGGGATATTATTTTTTTCAGTAATGATATTATTTCTTCAATATCATTATCTTTGAAATATTGGTCCGAAGTTTTATCAAATTTGGAACTTTTGGTGTCGAGAATTCTTATTCACGATACTCAAGACTTTATTCACGATATCTGATCTTATTCACGAATACAAGACTATTCATCGAAAAATAAAATTTTTCTTTTCATCCAAAATATCTATTCGGATACTAGCTTTGATTATATCCATGTTTTGATCATTCTTAAATTTTACACCACTATGATTATTTTTGAGGTATTTTTGGACGTGGATAAAACAAAGTACGAATCCTTTATCTTTAATCCTTGTCATTTTTGTTTCCTTTGGATTCGTTTCTTTAAAAATATTTTTCATCATCCTCGTCTTAAATGATGATATTATTGAATATCTTTGGCTTCAGTGTAAAGATGAATGATTTCGATGAATATCTTGGCTTCTGTAGTGCAAAGATGAATGATTTCGATGAATATCTTTGGCCCGTAGTGCAAAAGATGAACATGTGTTTAGATGAACATGACCAGTGATGAATGTCCTTGGCACTGTAGAAAAAGGATGAATATATGATTTCGGATATATATTGATTGATGTTACAGGATAAAAATATTGATGATGGATCGTTAAATTCATAGATATTAGTAGATTTCATCCTCTACGTAACTCTTCTATGAATTAATATTTTTCATTGCAGTATTGATTTAAAACTTGTTGTCTATTGTATTCTATTAGATTTTTTTCTGTTGAAAACTAACGATAATTTGTTGTATATTATCTTAGTCATAATATTCTTTTCTTTAGCTAGTTGGTGACCCTTTTCCTTGTTGTTCCATTTTTCTTCTCGGGAGGCGAGAATGTAAATGAGTCTTTAGTGGGGTATGGAATGAAGGTTCTAGAGAGAGTTGTTTTAGTAGCCTCACCATTTTATAAAATAATGTATCAATAATTATGATGGGAATTTATTTACGTGTGGATATTATATACAGATGGCAATATCTCGTATTTAAACTCACAGTATATATATTGTCGTATTTTGCACGACAAATGTATTAATAAAGTTGTAGTTATTTCTGTACCATGTATTTGGCGACTCAGAATGGGTTGGATGGAACGGACCTATTTTGGGGGCGTCACAGTTTCAATCCATACAAGGATTTAACAAGTTTACATATTTTTCTCTCTTGTCCAGGAACAATGAAACCTTCAGGTTGTTCCATATATATTTCTTCATCTAATTCACCATTTAAGAATGCAGTCTTTACATCCATTTGATGTATTTCAAGTCTATTTAAAGATGTTATTGCTATTAGCATTCGAATAGATGTAATTCTTGTAACAGATGAATAAGTGTCAAAATAATCCAATCCTTCCTTTTGTCTATAGCCTTTAACAAAAAGCCTTGCTTTGTATTTATCAATTGAACCATCAACTTTCATCTTCTTTTTGAAGATCCATTTATACCCTAAGGGTTTAAAACCAGGTGGAAGGTCCACCAATTCCCATGTATGATTTTGCATAATGGACTCAATTTCACTATTAATTGCTTCTTTTCAATGAGAAACATCTAGAGAGGATATTGCTTCCTTGTACGCTTGAGGATCGTTTTCTAACAAGAATGTTAGAAAATCCAGACCAAAAGACTTTGAAGTCCTTGCCCTTTTGCTACGTTTGGGTTCATCCAATACAGACTCTTTGTTTATATTTTCAAAGAATGATGCATCTCTTGATTCAATAAAAGTATTAACATAAATATCAGAAATATCAGATTTATGAACAAGAAAATGATAAGCACTGTTGTTATTTGCATAACCAATGAATACACAGTCAATTATTTTTGGTCCTATCTTAACCTTTTTAGGTTTAGGAACCATCACTTTTGCTAGACACCCCCACACTCTTCCGTATTTATAGCAAGGTCTATGACATTTCCATAATTCATAAGGTGTTTTATGAGTTTTTTTATGAGGCACTTTATTAAGAATATAATTGGCAGAAAGCAAAGCTTCCCCCCATAAATTCTGAACTATTTAACATAGCATTCAACATTTCTTTCAATGTTCGGTTCTTGCATTCAGCAATACTGTTAGATTGAGGTGAATAAGGAGCGGTAGTTTGGTGAATAATACCATGAGTAGAGCATATCTCTTCAAATGGTGATTCATATTCACCACCTCTATCGCTTCTTATTGCTTTAATCTTTTTGCTAAGTTGATTTTCAACTTCATTTTTATAAAGTTGAAACATTTCTATAGCCTCATCTTTGCTTCTTAGCAAATATACATAACAATATCTTGTGCAATCATCAATAAAGGTAATGAAATATTTTTTCCCACCTCTTGTTTGCACAAACTTTAAGTCACATATATCAGTGTGAATTAAATCTAGAGGTTCAGTTTTCCTTTCAACAGAATGAAAAGGTAATCTTGTCATTTTTGATTCCACACAAATTTCACATTTATGTTTTTGATTAATATCAAATTTAGACAAGAATTCTAAATTAATTAATCTACGCAAAGTATTATAATTAACATGTCCTAATCTAGCATGCCATATATTTAAAGATTCTAACAAGTAAGTAGAAGAATTAATTTTATTATTATCAATGACTTGATGACAACAATCATAACATTCATCTTAAAGAGCCCATCATCATGTGTAGCCCTTTCCTATAAACATATCATTTTTAGTAAGTACAAATTTATCAGACACAAACACCAACTTGAAGCCATTCTTGCTAAGTAGTGACCCAAAAACTAGATTTTTACGAATATTTGGCACATGAAGCACTTCGTTCAAAGTCAGTTCTTTTGCCAGATGTCATTTTAGTACAATCTTTCCACGTCCTTCAACCTTTGAACTTGAGGAGTTTCCCATGAAGAGATGATCATCATTTTCTACTTGTTTGTAAGTAGAAAACATCCATTTGTTGGAATAGATGTGGCGAGTAGCCCCAGTGTCCACGTACCATTCTTTGGGGTTTCCTGCCAAATTACATTCAGATACAACTGCAGAAAGATTAATGTCTAAAACATTTTCAGAAAGCTTTCCAGTTCTGTCACATTTGCTTAAGGCTTTTGTTCTTTCTTGAACTTCTTTGGCTTGCGACATTCACTTGATTTATGTCTTTGGATGCCATAGTTGAAGCACTTGCCTTTGAATTTCTTCTTGGCCTTGAAAGCATCTTTGCCTTCACGTTTTCTTTTTTTGTTGTTTGGCCTTTGTTCTACCACATTTGCCTTTGCTTCAATGAAGTTTTTTTCACTCTTCTTCTCAGATCCTCGATTGTCCTCTTCAATCCTAAGCCGCACAATCAGTTCTTCAAGATTCATCTCTTTGCGTTTATGCTTCAGATAATTCTTGAAGTCTTTCCATGATGGTGGAAGTTTCTCAATCATTGCTGCAACTTGGAATGGGTCACTTAATGACATTCCTTCAGAATGAATGTCATGTAGAATTACTTATAATTCTTGAACTTGAGTGATAACTGCTTTAGAATCTACCATTTTATAGTCAAGAAATCTACCAACAATAAATTTTTTCATGTCAACATCTTCAGTTTTATATTTCTTGTCTAAAGATTCCCAAAGTTCGTTTGCAGTTTGAATTGTACAATATACATTATATAATGTATTATCTAAACCATTCATCACATAGTTTCTGCAAAGGAAATCTACATGTTTCCATGCATCAACAGCTGCCACTTTTTCCTTGTCAGTTTCCCCTTCAACAAGAGTAGGACAGTCCTCTGGTAGAAACCTTGCCAAGTTCAGTGTTGTGAGATAGAAGAGCATCTTTTGTTGCCAACGCTTGAAATCAGTTCCATTGAACTTTTCAGGCTTTTCTCCATGAGACATACTCACGGCAGGAATGGTACTAGTAGATGTCATTTCTGTTATACAAGGAACACAATTATCAATAAACAGACACAAGTTTCTGTTTTTCAAAATTTAACAGAATTAAGATAAAAAATTTTGTTTGTAAAATTCAAACAACAAATCTTGTTTATAACTTTTAGTTTACAAACTTCTTTTGTAAATAAATCTGTTTACAAATTTTTTGTAAAAAAGTTGTACACGTTTTGTATTAACAAACAAAAAAAACACTATATTTGCAGAATAACTTTTTTAAAAAATAAACAGAATACTATTCATGTATTTTACTCATATAACAAAGCAGTATATATATAAGCATAATATTATATATACTACATATATATATATATATATATCTAAGCGATATTTGAATTTTTTGGAATAACGAGAATATAATATATTAACATGCAATAGAATATATTAACATGCAATAAATATTCTATATATTAATATATTAACATACAATCAATTAACATGGAGCGAGAATATAAAATTAGTTTACATGTAATACCTATATAATATTACTATATATAAAATAATGTAATTAATATGCAAACAACTTCTAGATTATTAACGAGAAAAAATACTATAATTACGTAATATAAATTTGCTTTAAGATTGTTATCTATAATATATAGTATTATTTAATATATATAGATATAAAAATTAAATAAAAGCAGAAACCAATTATAAAATGAAAATCATATAAATCCGAGTCCTTTGAATTCACAAAGTCTTAAAGCAAATTTATTTTCTCACTGGTGCTAAGGATTAATTGAATAATTACTTCCCAAGATAAAACGGATTTTCAGTTCTTAATTAGAAGTACTTCAAAATTAAGGACACATCGAACCAATTTCAATGTTTATGCACTGAACTTACAATAATTACAGTAATGATGCATGAATATGATTGCATGGATACACTTACACAGAAACGGGAATGCTTTTGCTGAACGGGAAAGGGAAGATTTTTGCAGAAGGGAAGGAATGGGTTTTCGCAGAACGGAACACTGTTCAATACTACATAGTATCATGATAATACTTAAAACAAAATTTGATAAATATATTAAACAGATTTTGTCCAAAAAATATATATCACCCACCCACCAAACGAACTCGAACGAGGCAACCCGAAGGACGACGGACGACGGCCAATGGCGGCGTGTGGGTTTGAACCATGCCTTGGCTAGGTCCTCTCCCTTCCACAAAAGTGGGGTGACCCTTAGGGCCCTTCCCATTGAGCAAACATCCCATATATAAAAACTTCAATTTTCCCTCTAATGCCCTATGTGGGACTTTTACAATTTTTCAACAATCAAGTAAGTGACTTTGGAGTTAATTTTCTCATTCAATTGTTAATGGATTTGAACACATTAATATACCAAGTTATACTCCTCGTTGAGGAGAACACATTTGTGCAAAAATCCGACATTTACAGAATGTGGGTCCTACAATAAATTAAGCCTCAAAATGCTTTAATATTTATTTTGTCAAACCCATTTCCAACACCTTATTCATACCATATTTCATTCTTTTAAATAATACAAAAATTCTTATCAGAATTTGGTTTCCAGGTGCCACCAATTATTGTTCAGAAGATATTTACACAAACTTTCTAATATGTTAATGTACAACTCTTTAACCGGCTTGGTGAGACATGAACTCTTTATAAAACACGAAATACATCAGATCTACAACAGTATTGATCCGAAAAACATCAGTAACCATAATTAGATCAAAACAGATGAATTTCAAAAAAAAAACTCACTTAAAAATTGGTACTCAATCCGAACAACAGCTCTTCAACTAATTAATTCAATTAACTTAGCAGTAAAAAATTTGCCCCTTTCTTACTTTAGTTGTCTCCTGTTTCATCTTTTTGTTGATGAATTTCCACACAAATCGCTATTTTTTTTGTTCGTCGTGGTTTGCTAGCTTCTTCCTAGGGTCCAATTTATGATGTTCATCATTTGGGGCTGACGAATTTTAACCATCACGGAATGAATTTAGTTTCTATATTTGAATGTATGATTACAAATTTAGGGGAATTAGGGGATTGTATTTAGGGTTTTTACAACCTCAGTTGTTATTTTAGACGCACGGGTTTGTTAAGTGTATTTTTTTCAAGGGCAATAAGGAGCATTAAATAAGATGGACAGGTGTTAAATTTGTAGAAGAACATATGTCAATTTATTGTGCCATGTACTGTGATTTAGTATATATAATATGTTGGAAGAATGCATATTATGATTTGATGTTTAAAGTAAATGCTCATGATTATGTGTAAAGTCCTTCGAGGAATATATGTACAAGGAATTAGTGATAGATCAAAATTGTTAGATTGATCTTAGCCTTTAATGTTCACTTGTATAGATAAAGAGATCAAATATGTTAGATTGATCTATGGCTAGAAAGAAATAGATAGGATTTGAAGAGAATCGTAGTCTATCCAGCTGATCAACAGAATGCAGAATCTAAGGCGGGATCGTAGTGCTGAGATGATCGTAGTGTATCTGCCTTGTAGGGCCTCTTCAAGAAATCGTAGAGTGGTCAAGACGTTTGGCGAAGCTAACTCAGAGATCGTAGTGTGCTTTCGAAAACGTAGAGTTTGCAAGACGAGCAAGTGATGATCGTCGTGTGAAAAGATCGTAGTGTGCAAATCCTTGCAAAAAATTGTAGTGTTCTCTTAAGAGCAAGCATCAATATGGCAAGACACTACGATATGAATAGTAGAGTGTCATCTGCCTTGTGTCGGAAGCATCAAGCCCTAACTTTGGTTGAAGATAAATTCCAACAAATATGGAATGGGTTTGAGCGTTGAAGCTCTCCGGTCCAGTGCAGTACAAAAGATATCCTTATTATTGATCAAAAGAGGCGTATTCAAGAAGCTAAGAAAAGGACCATCAAGGAGGAAAATACCTTTTGAGGTGTTAGGTGAGAAAGCGATCTGCACATGTCGGTGGGCAGTGCAATTCGGAAGATGTGCATAAAAGTCTCCATCAAAGCTCAGAGATGTCAAACGCATTTAATGCCTCATCAGATGACTTCAACGGATAGATTTCAAGATCACATATATACAGAACAAAGACAGATGAGAAAGAGACGAGCTTTGAACAAAAACGCACAAGAACACTTAACGCTCAACTCTACGATCTGAGAAAAAGGGAAAGCTTGCTCAACTACTCAGTTCTTTCGAACTAGTACTTAATAGCAACTGAGTAGCATCAACCACGATCTAAACAACATTTCAATCAACTGAAGTAAGAGAACCAAGTCTGCAGGACTTGAAGAGTTCTAAGTGAACTGTGAGAAACCAAGTCTCTTTGGACTTGAAGAGTTCAAAGTGAACTAAGAAGTTCTAGGCTTTGGTCTAAAAGGAATGTGAGATTCAAGAAGTGTAACAGACATCCTTAGTGATTTTCTACTCAAGGAGTAGAAGAGTGGATTAGGAGCTTTAAGTGCTCTGAACCACTTAAAATTGTTGTGTTCATTATAACTGCTATACATGTTATAACTGTCATAACTGCCTCACTCTCACTAAACTCAAGATATCTAACAGAAGGTTTATTAAATACTCATTCCGCTGTGCATTGATTATCATCAACCTAAATAAGTTAAAAGAAAAAATTTTAATTATCTATTCAACCCCCCTTCTAGATATCTGTCGTGCCTCCGAGAACTAACATAATAGATAATAGATAATAGATAATAGATAATAGATTGGTTAATAATAGAAAGATATTCCTTATTTACAATATTTCATATGCTTCACAACTAATAGAATATTAACTCAATAGTCAACCGTCAATAGACCTGGCAATATAGTTAGTTAACTATTGGGTCAAACCATATTAACTGAAACTAAATGGGTTGGTTAACCATTTTTATTTATTTAGGTTGGTTAAAGTTTGGACCCATATTTTTTAAACCAAATATAGTTAATTAACCGATTAACCATTTTTCAACCCATATTCCATTCTACTTACTCTAACTATATATGTACTACTACTTACTCTGACTATATATGTATGTATGTATATTTGTTTGTTTAATACCAGTAAATTTTATGCACGGATTCCCTCGGCCGTTTCGTCATTTCGTGACAATAGGACAAGTTTCCCATTAAGATATATATACATAATATGTTAAAAAAAATTAAATTAATTTTATCTAAAAATACTATTAAATGTTGTAAAAATAATAGTTTATCTCCTCATAAAATTGATTCTCTTTTCCATATGAAACTATTAATCTCATAAAGTCATTTTATAACTTAAAATAGATAGACTATTAATCTCATATTTATCATATAAGTATATAATTTTTCATAAATAACTTTAAACTGACAAAAAATAACCTAAATGATCATTTATTATAAAATAAAATAATTTAAAATAATGTTAAATTAAAATAAATAATTTAATATCAAATATATTTTTTTTGTAAACAAATATGATCTTTTTACCGTTCAACCAACTTTCAGGAAAAAAAAACATTGCAATATTTCTTCATTGCGAGCACATGATTTATTTGTTATACCTGTAAGTAGTTTTTATATTCACATGATTCCGGTCAAAACTAAATGTGCAATTTAATTTTTTGGAGTAAATTCAAAAAATTTTAAAATTCAAAATCAATATAAAAATTATTTAATTTTATTACAAGCAGCTATATCAGTTTTAGATTAACTATAAAATACTACTAATAATTATTATAATTGTTGTTTTCAAAATTTAAATGAAATAATAACAAGTTTGAATTTATAATTTCGCAAATTAATTTCAAAAAGTTAAAATAGTCTCTAATTTTGACATAGAAAGAGTATATTGTTAAAGCAGTTAGACTTTCATAATCTACTAATTAAATCGTTAATCCTCAATGTTAATATTAGAAGGAGTATATTATTAACTATTTTAACCTTTTGAAATTAGTAGTACTTTATAATAATTCAGGAATAAGAATTATAAATATGTTTCAATATTTAAACGACATTCATAAAATTATACTATGGTGTATTTTGGATTCCAACCTTTCTATTATGAGTTAATAATAATTTTGAAAAATTATTTAAATATGAAAGGGTATTAATAATTTCAATTTAAAATTTTATTAGTATACTTTTTTAGCATTTTATTATTTATATTAATAATTTTTATATCATATTATTACTTAATTAATTTAATTGTGACGATCACAATTTCATTTTTCAAAAATTCTGTTTAAAAGTCAAAATATCTTAAAATGGTTAATATGGTTAATATGGTTTTGAACCATAACTATATAGTTTCAACCAAGACAACCCATATTAAAAATGGTTAATATGGTTTTAGTTCTTAAATGAAATCATAACCATATTTTAAAAACCAAAACCAACTCATAACCATATTTTGCCAGGCCTAACTGTGAACACCAAGGATTAAAGCTAAGGGAAACTCCATGGTATTGCTACTTCATGAACATGTGGAATGTGAACAATTAGCAATAAAACAAAAATACACACAAAATATACTATTAAAAGACTTTGGCACAATTCAAAAACATTATAGTTGGACTGCAAGGAATTTTATTTATTACCCAAGTCAATAGTAAACACACGCAATGCCATGTCACAATATATCATGTCTAGATGAAAATTATCTTCCTATTAGTAACAGCAAAAACATTATAACTGAACCACCTTTAGGCATGAAGGTCTTTAATCCTTAATTTCAATGCAAGGAATTCTATTTACTATCTAAGTCAATAGTAAAAACACACGCAAATGTCATGTCACAATGTATCGTGTCCAAATAAAAATTATTTTTCTATTAGTAACATGATAGATAGTAGTAATAAATAATTCTCAATCATAGTTATGCTTTGGCTAGAAAAAATGTTGAAGACTAAATTAGTACATTTATCAGTATTTCTCAAGATCTTACGCAACAAAATCTTCAAAGTACATAACTATAAGATAAAAAGAATACGGTCAAAAAAGTAAAATTAACATTAAAAAATAATAAAATAATAGATAATTTAATAGGATAACTCGATAACAATGAAGAAATAAACGGTAAATTGTGCTAAAGACCTGAATTAAGATTATCATAAAGTCTGGATAACAACTCTATAATCGTTAAGTTATGACTCTACAATTTAAGTAATTAGGTAATTTTTTGAGCCGTTAGAAAGAGTATGTCTACCTCTTCTCCTT
This sequence comes from Panax ginseng, assembly GCA_020205605.1. Classification (NCBI taxonomy): domain Eukaryota; kingdom Viridiplantae; phylum Streptophyta; class Magnoliopsida; order Apiales; family Araliaceae; genus Panax; species Panax ginseng. The sequence goes on along the minus strand of CM035128.1, from coordinate 10,756,316 downwards.
TTAGTGTCATGGTCTAAATCTCAGTATTTGGATATTATGATGAATGATGTAAAATGTGATTGTTGGAACATTATCCGTAGCAACCAGTTATCATGTATTGTTGGACCCTATATATATATATATATATATATATATATATATATATATATATATATAAGTTTTACACTTAAAATACTATTTTATTCTAATACTAGTTTTATTGTGTTTATGACAATTGATAATGTCATAACAATATTATGCAATAAAAGTGTCATTAAAAATTCAAATATCGTTATAAATGTCGCTAAATGCATATTTATTTTAACAGCATGCATATTGTTTTAACGATATCAACCACCATGCTTATAGTGTAAAGGCTACAAAAAAATTATAATAGACTTGTTTATGTTCTTTAATTTTTTATCTAATTATAAATTTCTGTCCAAATTCATTCATTGGACGAAAAACTTTAGTCGTAAGAGTGTCCAAGTATTTTAGTTATTTTTTTCTTCTCTATTCATTAAAAAGTTGAGTAACTACATAATTAAAATACCTTAAATTTTTCGTTATTTTTTTTTCTTTTTCTTCCATTTTAAAATTTTATAAATCTTATTCTTTTCGATCTTTGTTATTTTTTTCTTCTTTATTTTTTTATAAGAATTGTTTCTTTCTGTTTTGGGTATGAGTTTGGAAGGTAAGAACAAGTTAAAATTATACTACATTATTACTTTACCTTTGTTAGATCAAGTTTGATAGGTTATTTTAATAATAAAATATAAGTCTTTTATTATTTTTTTCCTCAAATCTTGGGTCTTAAATGCTCTTAATAGCCTTTCATCTGATTCGGTAAGAAACTCAAGTTATTTGGTAAAAGACAATCATACCTCTTAGTGCTTCTAAATCATTAAGAGAGAAAATCAAATATAAACCATTAAGAGCTGTTTTTTACCAAAAAAATTTAAATTTATAGACAAAAATAGCTTCAATAAATATTACACCCCCTCCACTCTAAATTCTAAGTTCATTTTTTAAAAAGTCAATTTAAAATATTTTTAAAATTAAAATTGAGATGATTAATAATTATGAAACCATAAACCTTACAATGAGTGTTATTTTTCAATAATGATGTACTCCTATGAACTAAAATCAAAGAAATTCATCAATTATGAGTTTTTATATAATATTTATTCCCTGTAGTATATGATTATTTTTATATAAATATATTTAACAATATTATTCACTCAATTTTTTATTAAATTGCATATTTAGAATTACCGAATAAAATTTTTAAACAACTCACAGGGTCAAAATGATAAAATTGTGTTATTCAAATGTTTTCACATATTAGTTATCAAACAGTTTTTTAGATTCAAATAGTCAGATACTAATTCATTAAGATAATCTAATTTATTTAAATCTTAATTACTCAATTTTATCAAACGCAATCTAAAGCTATTTAGTAAAATTTTAGTAATAATTATAATCAAAGATTTTTTTATATAAAATCAAAAATGAAAAAGTTAATCCATGACTAGTATTAGATACGACTTTTATTGTAGTTAGTGTATCTAGGACCGTCAAAGGGAAGATTCAAGAGTTGAAAATAATAATAAGTACCACTACAACAAATAATAGGCTTTTTCGCTAGCTCCTCCAATGGCCGGAAGGAGAATTTATCTGATTAACCATGTTCTTGTTAATAAAAATGCTTAAATATAATTTATTATTCTAAACTATATGCTATATTTTATTTCGGTGATTCACCTTTTAATTTTATCAAATAGATAATTGAACTATTAATTTTTTTCAATTGCAACAAATTGAGTCTGCCGCAACAGAAATTATTGACGTGGATATATAGGTGGGTCATTAGTCAGCTGAGTTGTAATAAAAAAATAATATTTTATTTATTGATTAAACAATTTAAATATAATAAAAGGTAAGATTGTCACAGCCTTCTTTCAGACTAATTAAACAATTCAAAAGGTTAAAAAACAATATATAACAATCAATCAAAAACAAGCACCACTTTGTTTGAATAGAAAACTCATCCCCATCGGCGCTAATGGCGGTCATCATGCCATTTTCTCTCTCCTCTCTCTTCATCCACTTTAATAATTACAAATTTTTTTTTTTTCATGGTGAATCCCCATCTTTCTTGAAAAAAATACCATCTTTTTAATTATTTATTAAACTCCCATTTTTACTTCTTTAATGGAAATTCTCAGAAAGTCGTTTAAATCACCTGGGCATCCCCAAATTCGAAAACTTAATAAGCCCTATTCTAAAGAAGAACGCAAAATCCTATTACATCAGCAAAAGCCGCAATAAAGTACATATCTAATGTGTGCTCCTGCATCAGCAGCCCCATCTTCATCAATTGATGAAGAAGCAGGGCCGGTCCTACAGTTAAACAAATTAAACAATTGCTTGAGGTCCCAAAATTGAGAAGGCTCCAAAAATTTAATAATCCTTAAGTTAGAATTCATTAAAAAAGTCCAAAATATTTTCTCCTCAAATTTTAATAATCCTTATGTTAGAACCAATTAAAAAGTCCAAATTATTTTTTCCAAACAAATCAGTAGTATCGAGATTAGAACAGTGACTCTCCCTCTACTCAGACTACTAGTGACTCTACCTCTCTGGTCCTTTATATGCCTCTCACTTTCTCTCTCTAAATAATTATTTTTCTCTAACTACAAATCTACAATTGTCAATAAATATTATATCTTTTAATCTTTTATATTTTTTGTTTGCTTCAAATTTGAGGAGTTGAGTGTTGAGATCCTCTGGCTCTACAAAAATTGAATTCAACACATCAATAGGTAATAATATCAATCTTTACTCACTTGTGTAATTTTTTTTCTTTGCAATTAGGATTTGTAAATTAATATTTCTCACTTTGAATTTGTGATGTTCATTGTTCAAGTATTTAATCTTGGGAAAAATCACTAAATTGGCATAATCATGTTCTATTGTTCTATACTTTTCTATTTTAATTTTATTAAATTTTACTTGTTAAATAGGTATTATTGTTACTCGTTTTAGCGAAAAAAATTCTGTTATTTGTGTTTTGACTGGGAAGTATCTATTGTTATTTGTTTTTTGGCTGAAAAGTATTTGTTTGTTATTTGTATTTTTGTTTGTTACTTATTTTTTAAGCACTATATGGCTTCTCGAAAATATGAATCTGGGTATCAAAAACTTCAAAACAAAAGAAGAGTAGAAAAATTAATTGAATCCCAAAAGAAAGCTCTTGAAAAATTTGTTATCAGTAATAAAAAAAATATCACAGAAAAATTAGGTGAAAGGCAAGAAAAATAAAATTTTAATTTTAAAAAAAAATCATAGATACTAATTTAGTTTAATATTGAATGGTAAAAAAAAGGCCCCAATTTAAAATTTGGCTTGAGGCCCCCAAAAAGTTTGGACCGACCCTGTGAAGAAGAAATAGTCATCAAAATCAACGACCAAAACAGCCTAAAAGAAACTGAACTCACTTCCAATAATGACAATAAAGGAGCAACAACTAACAAGATATGGAGGGGAAGTATTTATGATTTCTCAAATGATACAATGAATAAAGATTTTGACTTTATTACTGAATCCCATGTTTCTCAAGGTTCGACCCTTTCGAAGATTGTGGAAAGTCCGAATCGAGGGCATGTTTCACCTAAGGAAGTTAGGTTTTCGTTTAATGAAAATATGCAGTCTAGTGGTAGTGGCTACGATGGAGGCGGTGGCGCCGACGATTGGGAGGAGATGGTGACTTGTTGTTCGAATTCATTGTTTTAGAGATTTGCAGTTAAGATTTCATTTTTGAAGCTTTTGATTTGTTTAATTAGTCTCAAAGAAGGCTGTGACAATTTTACCTTCCATTATATTTAAATTGTTTAATCAATAAATAAAATACTATTTTTTTCATTATATCTCAACTGACTAATGGCTCACCCAAATAGCCACATCAGCAATTTCTGACGTGGCAAACTCAATTTGTTGCAATTGAAAAAAATTAATAGTTCAATCATCTAGTTGACAAAATTGAAAGGTGGATCACCGAAGTAGAATATGACTTATAGTTTAGGGTAGTAAATTATATTTAAGCCTAATAAAAATAAGCATAGGCTTGCATTAATTATAGATTGCATAAGTTATATATAATCATTGGAGGATTTTTAAAATCAACTATTTTAAATGCTTGTAAATTAACACAATTTGTAGTACTATTCTATGCTTGTTAATTTATCAAAAAGTTTTAATTTATTTTTTCTAAGTTCATTTTTTGTTCATAAAATAAATTATTTTTTTATTAAATTTTAAAGAAAAAAAAACATTCACATAATTTAAAATAATATTTTTATACTAATTTGTTTTAATCTGGATATAATTAATAAATTTCACTGACATATGCATACATATACTAATAATGGTAAAAAATACATTTATCTTAATGTGTTCGTCGAGTTGTAAGTATTGTACCACTGTATTTTAAAAATATGTAATTGACCCTTTAAAACATTCTTAATCAGGCCATTTCATCCAAGACCGCTAATCCACTATGTTTCTTAGTACCTACGAGCTTTCTTACAAGACCGGTGTGACGCCCCCAAAACAGGTATACATCACCCATCTTGAGTCGCCAGATACACACTACATAAATCAAATACAAACTTCTTTTATGCAACTGTCGTGTAAAAAATACGACAAAACATAGCTGAGTTTAAACATGAATATTGTCTCATAGACAGTATACAAACTCAAATTCAATTCTCATTACGCTTATTATCACACTAAGTAGTGAAGACTGCTAAAACAACCATCTCGGACCGTCACTCCATTCCCCGACTAGTCCCAGCTATATTCTCATTTCCTGAAGAGAAAAATAAAATAAAAGGGTGAGCTCAACTAGCCCAGTAAGTAATATTATGACTAAGATAATGCAGAATAAATTATCCTTAGCCTTCAACAATGTTAAACTGATAAAATACATTAAACATCAAGTTTAACTGCAGCGGAATAAGCAATCCATTAGAAGAGTCAAGTAGAACATAATGTCTACTATCTCCTCTAGATTAAAAGTCCATCATTAATATTTCATTCCTGTAATTCTCATCAACAGTTCTTTGTTATACCCAAGACTAAAAGAACTCTCATCACCTGTCTTCACCTGAACCACCAAAGATTATAGTTAAATTCATAATTCATATTTATAATCATGTAAATCAACAGTTTCTCCTTGCCACAAAGGCTTAATAGAACGTTTACTCAATATCCTTACCCCAAAGGCTAAAGATATTCAAATGTAATAACAATGATCATACTAATCAGTTGTCTACCTTTGCACTACGACCAAAGATATTCAACTACAAAACCAATGGTCATGATCATACCAATCAATTGTCTGTTAGTGCACTACGGCTAAATACATTCAACTGTTAACTAATGGTCATGATCCTGCCAATCACATCATCGAATTATCCATGCACTATGGGCCAAGGATATTCGTTATTATCACCAGTGGTTATTATCATGTCATACACCTGTCCATCTTTGCACGTAAGCCCAAGATATACAACTATAAAACCAATAATCAACAATTCGTCTTTGCACGTAAGCCAAAGATATACAACTGTAAAACCAATAATCAACAGTCCATCTCTGCACATAAACCAAAAATATACAACTATAAAACCAATAATCAATAGTCCATCTATGCACGTAAGCCAATGATGACTTTCATCACAATATAAGCATGAGGATGATGACAATGATATAAGCATTAATCAGACGAAATCAAGGATAAATATTAAAGACTTTAAATTTATCCAGAGTTTAAAAATATTCAAATCGTCAACATGATACTGCTTTGTGGAGTAAAATTCAAGAATAATATTCATGTACCAAAAATAATTTGGACAGAAAAGAAATATATTTTTTGGGTGAATAGTACCCCGTGAATAGTATCTTGTGAATAGTACTTCGGAAATAGTACCTCGTGAATAGTACCCCAGCATGAAAAGTGTCTCAAATACCCGAGTGAATAATACTAGAGTGAATAGTAACTAGGTGAATAGTAACCCGTGAATAGTACTTCGGCATGAAAAGTGGTCCGAATATCCGAGTGAATAATACTAGAGTGAATAGTAATTAGGTGAATAGTAACCCGTGAATAGTAACTCATGAATAGTACTCCAGCACAAAAAGTGCCCTGAATACCCGAGTGAATAATACTAGAGTGAATAGTAACCTCGACAAAAAAGATAGAAATTCCACAATAAAATTCGTACCAATATTCCGGCATAATGATATTGAAAGAAATAATATCATTTATGAAGAAATAATACCGCTTACGACTGTTGAACGAAAATAATATTCCTACGAATATTGAACGAAGATGATATTCCTTACGAATATTGAACGAATATAATATTCATACGAATACACAAAATAACATCTCTTAAGAATATGAAATAAATAATAACCCTTACGACTGTTGAACGAAAATAATATTCCTACGAATATTGAACGAAAATAATATTCATACGAATACGAAAAAATAATATCTTTTCAGAATATGAAATAAATAATACCCTTTACAAATACGAAAGAAATAATACCCCTTACGACTGTTTGAATGAAAATAATATTCCTACGAATATTGAACGAAGCTGATATTCCTTATGAATATTGAACGAAAATAATATTCATAAGAATACGAAAAATAATATCTCTTCAGAACATGAAATAAATAATACTTCTTACGAAAATAATATTCATACGAATATTGAACGAAGATGATATTCCTTACGAATATTAAACGAAGACAATGAATATTGAAAGAAAATGATATTCCTTACGAATATTGAACCAAAATAATATTCATACGAATACGAAAAATAATATATCTTCAGAATATGAAATAAATAATACCCCTTACCTCAGAAGAGAGGATAGGATCTTTGGAATAGTGAAGTAGCAGACTTCTCTTCTTCTTTCTCTCTATAGCTTCTCTCTCTATAATTGCTCTTGTGAGTCTTAGTGAATTGGTGAGAATGAAGGAAGAATGAGCTTCTATTTATAGGAAAACATAGTTTCGATAATTGCACGTTTTGGGGCTCGAAATATTACAGTATAATACCTTCATTTTTTCTTTTATTTTTAATTAGTCCTGCAAATATTATCAAACTTAAACCACCTCCCTTAATAGTACATCATGTGAATCAATAGTTCTATACATGTGAAAATACGAATTACAGTATAGTACCTTCATCTATACCTCCATTTTTAATTTAGTCATGCAAGTATTATCAATCTTGCACCACCTCCCCTAATAGTACATGCATGTGAATCAATAGTACACACATGTGAACAAATAGTTATAAGCATGTGAATTAATAGTAATTAATTGCTCATTTATCCGATTAATTACCCGATTGGTCAATATAACCTCCAGACATCAATTATTATCGAAATAGATGTCGATTTCCACTAACACTAATAATTCCAACACAATGAAAATATCAATTTCATCTTTAATCAACACGAACTTATTCATCATAAATATTATAACTCACAATATTTAACAACCAGGTCGTTCCCAAGAAAAAGGGGGCTTTCCGATAAGGATTTCTCTTTATTAGCGCGCAATTAGGTGACCAAACCACTCATTGACAGAACTTCTAGACATCGTCAATATTGAAAATAATAATATGAATAACTTTATCGTCTCAATTATTGATTTAATTGTGACACCCCCAAAATAGGTCCACACGACCCATTCTGAGTCGCTAGATATCACACTATAAAAATCAAATACAAACTTCATTTATACAACTGTTGAACTGTCGTGCAGAATACGACCACAGTTAAACTGTGAGTTTTAACTCTCATGGTGCCTCGACCAGAACCTTACAATGGTACTTCACATAAAAGTACAGTCAAAAACTGTTTTAAAAATTAAAATCTTTGGGAAGTGCTCAAGGAAACCTTCGTACATGAGAGGCCGTGCGTACAGGTTATGATAGATATCATATGTCCACGAAATTATCCTTGGTTGAATTAATAGACCCCAAAGAAAAGCGAGAAGATTACTATCATGTTCTTTCCAATGGTGAGTCTTCTCGACATATAACTATCTCCACCATGCGCAATTGAAAATTATATTTCAACCAAACTCCAAGATCATATAGGTAGTGCTTCGTAAATATACTCAAAGAAGTGGATGTGCACAACCCTGTCTTATGATAACACGAGGTGGTATGTCATTAGACATCTTGTATGATAGTGGCAAAACACCCTTCCAAAGTTGGGTTCACCTCACCCTATTCGGTTCACCAAAATTAAATATCACATGACGTATACAATACGACACACTTATCTAAAGTTCTCAATAAAATTGTTTCCATACTATTTAGGAAGAACCTCAACAGCTATAGACCACCGTTCTATTCCCCTGTTATCCCCGCTCAACCCAGCTACACTCTTATTACCTAAAAGGAATTGTGAAGCAAAAAGGGTGAACACAACTAGCCCAGTAAAGAATATCATGACTAAAGATAATTAAATTATCAATAGCCTTCATCAGTAATAAATCAGAGATTTAGAACATATGGTAGATGATAAAACTTTTCAACCATAGTTGCAGCGGAACGAGCAATCCATTAGAAGAGTCAAATAGACCATCATGTCTATTATCTTCTCCATGTTAAAAGTCCACCAATAATGCTTTAGCCCTGTAACATCAATCAACAATTCCTGTCTACAATCATATGAATAACTCATAATCATAATTGTGATTCTAAATTCTTCTTCGCACCCAGGACGAAGATAATTTTTATCACCTATCTTCACCTGAAACATCAAAAATCATAGTTATACCAAATCACAATTCCTGCTCATAATCATACTAATAAATTCATCTTTGCACTATTGCCAAAGATATTCATTAAAAATTCATCTTTGCACTACAGGCCAAAGACATACAACTTTATTTTAGAAGAGTCAAGTAGAGCATGATGTGACGCCCCCAAAATAGGTATACAACACCCATTCTGAGTCGCCAAATACATGGTACAGAAAAAACTATAACTTTATTAATACAATTGTTGTGCAAAATACCACAACACATAAACTGTGAGTTTAAATACAAATATTGTCATCTAGACAATATCCACACTCAAATAAGTTCTCATTACAATTATTGATACACTATTTTATAAAATAGTGAGGACTACTAAGACAACTTCTAAAACCATCATTCCATGCATTTTTACTAAGATTGCATTACATTCTCGCCTCCGAGAAGAAAAATGGAACAAAAAGGAAAAGGGTGAGCTCAACTAGCCCGAAGAAGAATATTATGACTAAGATAATATAGAACACATTATCATTAGTCCTCAACAGGAAAAATCGATAGAATATAATAGACAACAAGTTTTGGATCAATATTAGAATGTGAAATAATAATTCATGTAAGAGTTACGTAGAGAATGAAATCTACTATTATCTATGAATTTAAAATTCTATCATCAATATTTTATCCCTGTAATATCAATCAATAAACATCTTGAATCAAATATTCATCTTTACACTATAGGCCAAAGATATTCAACAGTTGGTCATGTTCATCTCAACACCTGTACATCTTTGCACTACGGGCCAAAGATATTCATAAGAAAATCAACCATATTTGCACTGCATGCCAAAGATATTCAGTAATATCATCATTTAGGACTGAGGATGATAAAAAATATTTTTAAAAAAATGAATCCAGTGAAACAAAAGAACAAATATTAAGGATTCATACTTTAAACAATCCAAGTTCAAAAATACTTCACAAATAACTATAGTGGAGTAAAATTCAAGAATGATCAAAACATGGATACAATCAAAGCTAGTATCCATAATAGATATCTTGGACAAAAAAATGAAAATTTAATTTTTCCGTGAATAAGGTCAGTATTCGTGAATAAGTCATGATATCGTGAATAAGACCGTAGATATGTGAATAGTAACCCCGACACTAAAAGACAAGAATTTCACAAAAAAAATGTTACCAATATTTTGGTATAATGATATTGAAAGAAATAATATCATTTATAAAAAAAATAACATCCCTTACCTCAAAAAAGACAAAGATTACATTTGGAATATTGGATATAGTGCTGAAGGGAACTTGCACCGTATAGCAACACTCAAAGTATCAAAATACTCATAAGAATATGCTCGATAATATAGAGAGAGAAAGAGAGAGAAAACTTATTTCTGGTGTGATTTTTAATTCTAACCTAAGCACCCTATTTATAGGAAAATGCTTAGAACGCCAAAGTAGAAAATTTAATAAAATAATATATTTATAAAAATTATTCACACCCACCTCTTTGACAACTGAATTCAACATGTTTACAACACCAATGGGGCCCACCAAATGACAAAAAAATATTTTTATTAAAAAAAATATTTAAAACTTCAAAAATTAATTATTTTGGAACTTCGGAACTTCAATAATTCATAATAAATAGCCCTTTTATCATAAAAATTCGAACCTTATGTCCATTCCATAGGAAATTCCATTCTCTACAACTTTGTAAGTTTAAGGTTTTCCAAATTCCAAGCAGAAATTGGCCGAAATCAACATACGGACGATTTTACAGGTTATAATCAAATTTTAGTCAAAAAATGAGGTCCACAAATATGAAAATATGTTTTAAATATTTTTAGTAACAAAAATACTCTTCCTCCTCATATATTCATATATCTCACATTCATTATAAAAATATCACCATTATTATATTATTAAAATATAATAATATATTTAAATGAATTATTTTATCAGAAAAGATAAAATATCAATTTTTCAACAATTGTCACTTTAAAATTTTCTCCATCTATATCCACATAAAATGAATATTTTCCTTATCATATAAATCAATAATTAATTATTCACAAATAATATTACGAGAATCACAATATAAACAACCGAGTCATTTCTGCAGAAAGAGGGGATTTCCAATAAGGATAGATTTCTCCTTACTTCACAATTAAATTAGGTGACCAAACCTCTCCTTGTAGCGTAACTTTATAGACATTGCCAATAATGCTATCTAATAATATTACTCAAATAATATGAATTATTGATCTGATAATGGAAAATACTGTGTAATGACAATTATTGAAACAACAATAATATAAAATATCAACGCAGCAATTATTAAATCAATAAAATAAAATATTGAACAGTAATTACTGTAACAATTATTGAGTAATGCCTTCTTACGTAAGAATCAATAATTGATGCAATACCGTGTGATACTGTGTTTTAACCTCCGGGTATTCCAACAGTATTAACGGTAACAACTATACCGTTATTTAAAAACAACTTATACTTGTCATTTTCTTAATCCAATCGCTTTCCGTTATGGGGCCCACACAAGGCTGCGCCGTTCTACGAATATTCCCCGACAACAAGAATATTCCACGACCAAATGAATATTCTCCGACAACAATGAATATTTTATAACCACTTGCTTATTTGAAATATTTGCGCATTTTACCCATAACTAACCACATTAATCAAATCAACCCTTACTATTTTAAAATAATAAATAGAGAAAATTCAATTTCATTTATAATAAGTTGGGGTCTTACACATGATATCTACTATCTTTTACGAATTAAAAGTGTATAATCAATATTTTATCGCTGAGACTCAGCTTAATAAATAATCCTAATCATCGAATCATCCCTGCACTACGACCAAGGATATTCGTGTAATCATCAATGGTCATGATTATACTGAATAATCCATGGTTATAATCATACCAATAACTGTCTATCAATGCACTACGGGCCAATGAGGACTTTTACCACATCATCTATAACATTACGGGTCATGATTATGCCGAATGATCCCTGATCATAGTCATACCAATAAACAGTTCATCTATACACATAAGCCAAAGATACTCATCAATAAATTGTTCATCTTTGCATGTAAGCCAAAGATATACAACTATAAAACCAATAATCAACAGTCCATCTTTGCACGTAAGCCAAAGATATACAACTATAAAACCAATAATCAACAGTCCATCTTTGCACGTAAGCCAAAGATATACAATTGTAACACCAATAATCAACGGTCCATCTTTGTACGTAAGCTAAAGATGACTTTCATCATAATATAAGCATGAGGATGATGACAATGATATAAGCATTAATCAAACGAAATCAACGATAAATATAAAAGACTTTAAATTTATCCAAAGTTTAAAAATATCCAAATTGTCAACATGATACTGCTTTGTGGAGTAAAATTCAAGAATAATATTCATGTACCAAAAATAATTTGGGACAGAAAAGAAATATATTTTTCAGGTAAATAGTACCCATAATAGTACCCTATGAATAGTACTTCGGGAATAGTACCTCGTGAATAATACCCCAACATGAAAAGTACCCCAAATACCCGAGTGAATAATATTCGGGTGAATAGTAATTTGGGTGAATAGTAACTCGTGAATAGTACTCCGACACAAAAAGTGCCCCGAATAACCGAGTGAATAATACTAGAGTGAATAGTAACTTGTGAATAGTAACTGATAAAGAAAATACCGAAGAAAATGATATTCCATGACGAGTACAAAAGAAATGATATCTCATACGAGTATAATAGAATATACAAAACTGCAAATGGATTTTTTACCCGCCATGGGGTAATCCACGTAGACAGATCATTTCCATAATTTAATAAAGAATGAATACGAAGGATCATTCACCATGCATGTGGTAATCCACTCAGACAGGTTATTCCAACAGAATAATAAAGAATGGAATAACAAAAGAATTCACTAGGCATGAGATAGATCGCATGCATAAAAGTTATTCCAATGTAATAATAAATAATGGAACCAGTCATGCGTAATAATCCACACGGCATGTGATATTCCAAATGTAATAATAAAGAATGGAACCAAAGTTATATGTAATCCCATGCATGGGGATATTCCAATGCAGAATAATAAAGAATGGAATAATGTAAGAATTTCACCATATATGCGGTATTTTGCATAGATAGGTTATTCAACATAATAATAAAGAATGGAATAATGTAAGAATTTCACCATATATGCGGTGCTTGGCAGATAGACAAGTTATTCCAACATAATAATAAAGAATGGAATAACGGAAGAATTTCACCATGTATACGGTAGTCGCATTATCAAAAGTTATTCCAATGTAATAATAAGGAATGGAATAACAATAGCTCTCTTCATGAATTGAAAAGAAATATACCCTTACTATATAATAATAATATCCTTACCTCGGAAGAAAATTTGGATATTGGAATAGTGAAGTGTTGCAGACTTCGCTGCTTCTTCTCTCTCTCTATACCTCTCTCTCTATAATTTCTCTATAATAATTGCTCTATAGCTTTAATGAATTGGTGAAAAATAATGAAGGAATGAGCTTCTATTTATAGGAAAATATAATTTCAATAATTGCACATTTTGGGGCTCGAAATATTACAGTATAATACCTTCCTCTTTTTCTTCCTTTTTAATTTAGTCCTACAGGTATTATCAAACTTGCACCACCTCCCCTAATAGTAAATCACGTGAATCAATAGTAAATCATGTGAATCAATAGTTCTAGACATATGAAAATACGAATTACAGTATAGTACCTCCATTTTTAACTTAGTCATGCAAGTATTATCAATCTTGCACCAACTCCCCTAATAGTAAATGAATGTGAATCAATAGTACACACACGTGAACAAATAATTATAATCATGTGAATCAATAGCAATTAATTGCTCATTTATCTGGTTAATTACCCGATTGGCCAATATAACCTCCAGACATCAATTATTATCAAAATAGATGTCGATTTCCACTAACACTAATAATTCCACACAATGGAACTATCAATTTCATCTTTAATCAAAATGAACTTATTCATCATTAATATTATAACTCACCATATTTAACAACCAGGTCGTTCCCAGGAAAGAGGGGGCTTTTCGATAAGGATTTCTCCTTATTGGCGCGCAATTAGGTGACCAAACCTCTCCTTGACAAAACATTTAGACAGTGTCAATATTGCAAACAATAATATGAATAACTTTATCGTCTCAATTATTGATTTAACAATATATTGTATTATGCAGATGATACTGTGACAATAATTGAATTAACAATATGAGTGATATGATGCAGCAATTACTGTAGCAATAATTGAGTATAACTGAGTGACTTCTTACGTAAGCATCAATAATCAATACTGTGTGCTACTATGCAACCACGCGTATTTATTGTACTTTTACTATCGGGTAGTTCAACAGTTTTAACGGTAACACTTTCGCTGTTATTTTTATAAAAAGATAATTTTGTCGTTTTCTTACTACGATAATACTTCCATTGTGGGATCCACCAATGATTGTGCCGTCGTACGGATATTCCCCGATAAAAAGAATATTCTCCGACCAAACGAATATTTTATAACAACTTGCATATTTTGTAAAATTTTCACATATCACCCTTAACTTTAACCTTTTCTCAATTTAACCATTTACTAAACATAATAATTATAAGAAATTTGAATACTTTTATTTCATAATTTTGGGATCTCACATTAATAATAATAAATATTATGCAGATGATACTGTGATAATAATTGAATCAATAATATGAGAGATATTATGCAGCAATTACTGTAGCAATAATTGAGTATAACTAAGTGACTTCTCACGTAAGCAAAAATAATCAATACCTTGTACTACTATGCAACCACGCGTATTACTGTACTTTTACTACCGGGTAGTTCAACAGTTAACGGTAAAAACTTTTGCCGTTATTTTTTTTAAAAAAGATATTTCTGTCATTTTCTTACTATGACAATACTTTCGTTGTGGGGTCCACCAATGATTGTGCCGTCGTACGAATATTTCCTGTTAAAACAAATATTCCCCGACCAATTGAATATTCTCCTACATAACGAATATTTTATATCAACTTGCTTTCTTTGCAAAATTTTTAAATATCACCCTTAACTTTAACCTTTTTATCAATTTAACCATTTATGAAATAAGAAAATTGAATACTTTCATTTCATAAAATTCAGGGTCTTACAACTGGTAATCCCTTGAACTTCCAAAAACTAATTTTGATTTGTCCGCATATCAGAAATGTAATTATCTAGTTGACTATCAAGTTTCATAAGATCCATTGGAGAAAAGTCATTCGAATAAAAGCTAGCGAGATGAATCAATTTGTCCTTATCAAAACTAGTGAAACAATCACTAGGATTTAAGCATGCCATTAATAAAAATAAGTCAGTACTTTCTTCCTTAAAACCATCATTTAATTCTTGAAGTTGTTAATCCAAAACATTATAAAATATCTCAACATAATAATGGTGAAAATTTATAATACCTTGAGATTTTTGACTTGATCTCCCATGCAATAAAGCATTCATATCTATAATGTCAGTTTTGTGTTTGTTGCAAAATAAATAAACTTCATAAAGTAGCTTCTCCCATCCCTCATCTCCCATAGCATTTAATAGTTGCTTAGACACTTTAAGTAATTCCATATCATTTAAAATGTCTTGATCCTTTCTTTGCAATGATTTTGATAATCATTTGTAATTCCTAATATCTTTCTTATCAATATTAGATCAAATGTAAAACCAAATGATTGCAATGACTCTAATAAACCAAAAATAATACTTTTTTGTTGGTATACCAAACCATCATCTAAAACCTCTTCAAGTACATCAGTCACTGAGGAGAACATAAGAATCAAGTTAAAAGTGTCTCATAAAGTGACCCCCAACGTGTGTCACCTACTCGTTTAAGACTAGTTTCTTGATGTAAGCATTTCCCACTTTGAAGTTCATTATTCATCAATGTTTCCCTTACTCTAGCAGCTTCTTTCTCTTGAAGACTATCTCGACGGTTGCATGATGCTCCAACCACATTTAACAACTCAAAAACCTTGTTAAAAAATCAAGCAATGTGTTTATGCTTACTAGCAACAACTACAATAGTTAATTGGAGTTGATGAGCAAAACAATGGGCATAAAATGTAAAAGGATTCTCATTCATGATTAAGGTTGTGAGATCATTAAATTCACCTCGCATGTTACTGGCTCCATCGTACATTAATCACATATTCTTGATAAACTTAATCTGTGACTTGATAAAAAGGTTTCAATTACTTCTTTAAGCAATGAAGCAGTGGTACTAGTAACATGAACTATACCAGCTAAACGTTTAACAACACATCCCTTTCTATCCACATAGCATAAAATTATGGCCACATGTTCTTTCATTGAAATATCATGAAACTTGTCAACTAATATTGCAAATACATCATCTCCAGTATCACTAATGATAGTAATGGTAGTTTTTAATGCACACAATTTATAAAATCTTTTTTGAATATCACTTGACACCAATTTTAGATTTTTTGGAGCATTTTGCAACACAACATTGTTGATACTTTCATTGTGATCAACAAGAAATTGTAGAAGCTTCAAGAAATTTCATATATTACTTGAATCCTCATCTTCATCATGACCACAAAAGGATAACCCTTAAAAGAAATTTTATGCAATCAAGTGATGCATTTAAGCGAATTCGATATTCTAGTCTCATTTGTTCCTATTATTTAATAAAAACATTCTAAATGTTTTGCTTTGGTTTCATCAAATCTTGACATTTACTCCAAGCTTGGTTATGAGCACTACTATGCCCTCCAACATGAATATCAAATCTTTCTTTCTTGTTCCATGTTTTGAAGTCGTTAGTACTGAAAGAATCACCACCCGCTTATTTTCCAGTGTCCGGCCTAAATAGGTAGCAACATAAGCAAAATGTTGCATCAATAGCTATGTTATACTCTAACCAATTTCTATATTCTTTAAACCAAAAAGGATTAAATCTATGTAAGTATCCCCCAATTTGTGTCGGTGGGAAGTTATGTTTGAGAGGCTAACAAGGACCCTTTAGAATGAATGCTCTTCTTACTTCATCTTGAATATTAGGATGATACTTTGATATTTCTTTCGCAACCTGGGGTCTGCTTCAAGATTTCCCAAATCTACTTTATCATCTTCCTTTTTCTGATTTTTATTAGAACACAATTCTTCAAATACAGAAGCTTTTTTGAATACAAATTTGTCCATAGTAGTTGTAGTGCATTTTATTCTTGTTGGAAAAGTGTTTCTAAAAATAAACTCTTTCATAATTAATACTTTAAAAAATTATCAACTATATCATTAAAGTGAATAAAGTTTCATATATACACCAACCCAACTGAGAAATAGTAACAAGAAAAACCAATATAGTACTATATGTTGCTTCGCCTAATAAAGATGAAACAAGTAAAAACTAAAACTCAAAACCCTCCCCCTCAGCCCCTATGATATAACAGGAGAATATACAGTGGAAAATATATGAACAATTAAAGCACGTTACTTATATCAAGATATCTAGGGACCTTTCATATTATACTGATTTTAAGTGGAAGTGACTTTATATTTGCAAGGGTTTCTTCTAATTCACCGCACAAGGGAAAAACATACAGATGCAGTGAGACACAAATAAAACAAGTATCAAGAAACTTGTTTAGGCCTATTATTTCTTACCACTACAAAGAAAAAAGGTCATTACCGACGGGCATTGTCGTCGCCAATGACCCCCTACCGTCGAAAATGAGGTCATTAGCGACGACAACACCGTTGCCATTCTCGTTGCCCCAAAGGTCGTCGACCCTGACTTCTGTCGACCGCCGTAGGTAATGAGGTCATTGGCAACGGGGATCCGTCAGAAATGACTCATTGGCGACGGTAGGTGTGACGCCTCCAAAATAGGTATACATCACCCATCTTGAGCCGCCGAATACATGGTACAAAATTCAAATACAACTATTATGTAAAATACGACAAAACATAAACTGAGAGTTTTAATACGAATATTGTCTTCTAGACAGTATTCAAACTCAAATGGAGTCCTCATTACATTTATTATCACACTATTTAACAGAATAGTAAAGACTACTAATGCTATCATCTAGACCATCACTCCGTTCCCCGACTAGTCCAAGCTATATTCTCATTTCCTGAAGAGAACAATGAAAGCAAAGGGTGAGCTCAAATAGCCCAGTAAGAAATATTATGACTAAGATAATGCAGAAAAATTTATCGTTAGCCTTCAACAATTAATGTTAAACTGATAGAATATAATAGACAACAAGTTTAACTGCAGCGGAACAAGCAATCAATTAGAAGAGTCAAGTAGAGCATAAAATCTACTATCTTCTATGATTTAAAAAGTTTTTCATCAACTTTATCGCTGAGACTCAGCTTAATAAATAAAATCGAATCATCCCTGCTGTGAGATTCCAAATTTTATGAATAAAGATTTAAATTTCTCGAAATATTTTTTTCAAATTATGGTGTAGATTTGATATAATGTTATATTTGTGGGTAATATTTATAAATTTTGCAAAGTATGCAAGTTGTTATAAAATATTCATTTGGTCGGGGAATATTCTTTTTGTTGGGAATATCCGTACGACGGCACAATCATTGGTGAACCCACAACGGAAGTATTGTCGTAGTAAGAAAATGAAAGAATTATCTTTTTATAAAATAACGGCGGAAGTGTTACCGTTAAAACTGTTGAACACACAGTAGTAAAAGTACAGTAATACGCGTGATTGCATAGTAGCACACGGTATTGATTATTGATGCTTACGTGAGAAGTTACTCAGTTATACTCAATTATTGCTACAGTAATTGCTGCATCATATTTCTCATATTATTGATTTAATTGTTGTCACAGTACCATCTGCATAATATGATATATTATTAAATAAATAATTGAGACGAAAAAGTTATTCATATTATTAAATTGCAATATTTACAATGTCTAGAAGTTCTGTCAAGGAGAGGTTTGGTCACCTAATTGCGCGCCAATAGGGAGAAATCCTTATTGGAAAGCTGTAAGACCCCAACTTTTATGAATAAAGATGAATTTTCTATAATTATCATTTTTAAATATTATGGAATGAATTTGATATAATGTTATAGTTGTGGATAATATTTAAAAATTTTGCAAAAGTATGAAAGTTTTTTATAATATTCGATTGGTCGGGGAATATTCGTACGACGACACAATCATTGGTGGACCCCACAACGGAATTATTTTCGGATTGAGAAAACGACAAAAATATTTTTATGAAAATAACGGCGGAAGTTTTATCGTTAACTGTTGAAACACCCAGTGTTAAAAGTACAAGAATACACGTGGTTGCATAGTAGCACACGGTATTGATTATTGATGCTTACGTTAGAAGTCACTCAGTTTTGTTCAATTATTGCTTCAGTAATTGTTGCATAGTATCTCACATTATTTGATTCAATTATTGTCAATATTTTTTAATTATTAAATCAATAATTGAGATAACAGAGTTATTAATATTATTATTTGCAATATTAACGATGTTCAGTAAGTTACGCCAAGGAGAGGTTTGGTCACCTAATCGCGCGCCAATAGGAGAAATCCTTATTCGAAAGCCCCTCTTTCCGGGAACGACTGGTCGATTAATAGTGTGAATAATAATAATGATGATGAAGTTTTGTTTTATTAGTATTATTAATGTAATAAAATGAAAAGCTTTTTATATAAAATGTAATACTTTTATAAAGTTATTCGTTTTATTAGGCTAATAGTAAAATCTTTTATATAAAATGTAATACTTTTATAAAGTTATTCATTTTATTAGACAATAATTAGAATATATTATATTTTATTATGCATAGTGTTCAGATAGTAAAAATCTTTTATATAAAATGTAATACTTTTATAAAGTTATTCGTTTTATTAGGTAATAAATAGAATATATTATATTTTATTGTAAACCAACTGGACCGTCTGCTTAAAGTAAATTGATCCGGACCGTTCATGGATTAGTTCTTATCGACCCATTCTTCATAAATAGAAGCTCATTCCTTCATTATTTCTTCTTAATTCAATTGAAACTCAGAGAGAAACTTTAGAGAGAATTATTCTTCTATCTGGAGTGTATTTCTTTAGCGTTTAAGAAAGCTTTGAGTGTAGTGCAAGTTTCTTCAAGTATATCCCGCCCCTACCTGGCTTGAGTACTCTTTTCTTTATAAGGTAAGGGGTATTATTTTTTCATATTCATGAAGAGAACTTACATTATTCCAGTCTTTATTATTCATTGGAATAACTCAGATACGCATGCTACCCTATATTGGTGAAATTCTTACGTTATTCCATTATCTATTATTCGCTAGAATAACCTGCGTATCTGCAAATACCGCATACATGGTGAAATTCTGTTGTTATTCCATTCTTTATTATTACATTGGAATATCATCATCATCGTGCAGACGCTTTTACCGGACGTTCAGTTCTGTCTTTATTATTACGTTGGAATATCCCGTTTCAGGCGTTTTTACATGGGACTGAATTCCGTTATGTATTATTCGTTGGAATAACTTTTGTCCATATGCCAAGTACCACATGCATGGTGATTTCTTTGTTATTCCATTCTTTATTATTACGTTGGAATATCCTATCGGTGCGTATTACGCCTGACCTGGTTCCGTTATTTATTGTTCTATTGGAATAACTGGCTAAGCCAAGTTACCGCATGCATGGTGATTTCTTTTGTTATTCCATTCTTTATTATATTCAGTTGGTTAAAGTTTTGACTTCTATACTCCATGAAATTAGTAGAATATCCTTAATATTTGCGCTTCATCCACTATCTTTTCATGGAAATATTCTTCTGAGCATTCTTGAATTTTACTCTACAAAGAAGTATCATGTTGACAATTTGGACGTTATTAGTTCCTGAATAAATTAATTCTTGAACTTGTTTTATTGAATTCTTATATCATTGTCATCATCCTCGTGTTTATATTTTTTTTGAAAGTCATCTGTGGCTTTTGTGGTGTATAGATGGACTTGGTATGATTATGACGAGGATTATTCGATTGTAATCATGACCGTAATGTTACAAATGATGTGGTAAAAGTCCTCATTGGCTCAGTAGTGCATTGATGGACAGTTGTTGGCATGATCATGACCATTGATGAATACACAAATATCCTTGGCCGTGAGTGTATGGATAAATTATGGTTGTGATACTTAATGAATATCCTTGCCAGTAGTGCAGTGGGATGATGTGGATTATTTATTGTCGAGTCCAGCCGATAAAAGTGATGAAAACCTTTTAAATCATAAAAGATAGTAGATTTTATTCTCTACTTGACTCTTTTAATGGATTGCATGTTTATTCTGATTAAACTTGATGTCTATTGTATTTTATCGGTTTAACATTGTTGAAGACTAATGATAATTTATTCTCGCATTATCTTAGTCATAATATTTTTCTTGGGCTAGTTGAGCTCACCTTTTCTTTCCTTCTCGTTCTCTTGGAAATAAGAACGTAAGCAGAGACTAAATGGGAACAGTGATGGTCCAGATGATAGTATTAGTAGTCCTCATTATTCTGTTAAATAGTGTGTTAATAAATGTAATGAGGACTTATTCTGATAGTGGATATTGTCTAGAAGACAATTTTTGTATTAAAACTCACAGCTCTCTTGTTGTATATTTAAGATTATATTTGTATTCTATACCATGTATTTGGCGACTCAGAATAGGTGATATATACCTATTTTGGGGGCGTCACAAAAGCCCCATCTTTCTTGGGAACGACCTGGTTGTTAAATATTGTGAGTTATAATATTAATGATGAATAAGTTCGTGTTGATTAAAGATGAATTTGATAGTTCCATTGTGTTGGGATTATTAGTGTTAGTGGAAATCGACATCTATCACGATGATAATTGATGTCTGGGGGTTATATTGATAAATCGAGTAATTAATCGGATAAATGAGCAATTAATTGCTACTAATTCACATGCTTATATAACTATTTGTTCACATGTGTGTACTATTGAATCACATTCTTATATTATTAGGGGAGTTGGTGCAAGATTGATAATACTTGCATGACTAAGTTCAAGATGGAGGTATTATACCGTAATTCATATTTTTCACATGATTATAACTATTGAATCACATGATTGAACTATTGATTCACATGATTTACTATTAGGGGAGGTGGTGAAAGTTTGATAATACTTGTAGGACTAAATTAAAAATGAAAGAAAAGTTGGAGGTATTGTACTGTAATTTTTCGAGCCCCAAAACGTGCAATTATCGAAACTATATTTTTCTATAAATAGAAGCTCATTCTTCCTTCATTTCTCACCAATTCACTAAAGCTTTAGAGCCATTATTATAGAGAGAAATTATAGAGAGAAAGAAGAAGAGAAGTCTGCTACCTCACTATTCCAGTATCCAGTCTTCTTTTGAGGTAAGGGGTATTATTTCTTTCGTATTCATGAAGAGAGCTATTGTTATTCCATCCCTTATTATTCTGTTGGAATAACCTATTTATGCGAATACCACATACATGATGAAATTCTTCTGTTATTCCATTCTTCATTATTATGTTGGAATAACCTGTTTATGCAAAGTACCGCATACATGGTGAAATTCTTCTATTATTCCGTTCTTTATTATTTTGTCAGAATATCGCCATGCGTGCATTTACGCTTGGACTGATTTCATCATTTATTATTCGCCGAATATCCATGCAATGCGTTAAGGCTTACGGACCGGATTCCATTATCTATTATTCTGTCGGAATATCCTGTCAGTGCGTTTACGCATGACCTGGTTCCATTATTTATTATTCTGTTGAGAATAACCTGTCTGTGCGGTCTATCGCATGCATGATGAATTCTTCTGTTATTCTATTCTTTATTATTCTGTTGGAATAACCTGTCTATGTGGATTACCACATGCATGGTGAATGATACTTTGTATTCATTTCTTATTAAATTATGGAAATGATTTGTTTACGTGGATTATGATGAAAGTCATAATAAAAAAGCATTGGATTGATGGAAATCATGGGTATATGTAGTATTAATAAGTGTTATGATGAGTTATGTTATTTATTATGTAAACATGAAAGTTTCTTAGAAATCACAAAGGGTTGAAAATCAGATTTTGGTGAAAATAGAACATGAAATTCAATTGATCATATCTCCTATTATATTTTGAATTTTTGGGTGTGGTCAAGTTCTAGAGTTAGATCTATGAGTCTTCTAACTTATCCAAGTGGAATCACTGGAAAAGGTGTTGGAGATTTTCGTGTGGACTTTTTTAGCAAAGGAGTCAAAAGCTGCAAAATTGCAAAAAACTCATCTTGAAATTTAAAAAAAAATTTTTACCACTTAATTTGTGAGAAAATTCCGGCCTTTTGGCACATGAAATTATATGGTATAAAGAACCTCATGTCCAAAAATGAGCTCATTCCGACTTAAAATGAGCAAGTTATGACCATTTCAATATTTAGATTTTTTCGACGAAAAATGCTATAACTTAGGAGTTCTATTACTCTCGATGACCAATGTAAATTTCAACCGGAAGCTCACGTTAACATTTGTAAGATCCTCGCCAAGATTTGGGAATTTCGGAGTTAAACTTGGCGTAGCTAATTTCTTAAGGAATTAATTAGAAATTGATTTTTAAAAATAGTAAATGAATTTTAAAAATTAGAAAAATATATGTTCATTATGGGACTATATTCGCTAAATCCTTAAAAGAAATATTTTTGGGACTGATTTGGTATTTTTCATGAAAATGGTTTAGTTACGAACATATGAGTTAAATATGTTATGTGAAGTAACAAAGTTGAAAAATAGGATTTTATGGCTTGAAAATCCTATATAAGGTATATGCAGATTTTTGATGAGGGATTTAATCAATGGTGATGGAATCTAATGAGTATGACATTTGTTTGAATGATTAAATGCATTATTTGGTATAGTGTAAATAATTGAAATAAATTGTTTATAAATTTAAGAAGTGATTAAAATATTATTATAATATTAATAATATTAGATTATGAGTTTATTAAGTGATTGATAATATTTGGATAAATTTAAAGTCTTTAATATTTATCCTTGTTTTCGTTTGATTAATGCTTATATCATTGTCATCATCCTCATGCTTATATATGGTGATGAAAGTTATCTTTGGCTTACGTGCAAAGATGGACTGTTGATTATTGAATTGTGTATCTTTGGCTTACGTGCAAAGATGGACTGTTGATTATTGAATTTTGTATCTTTGACTTACGTGCAAAGATGGATTGTTGATTATTGGTTTTATTGTTGTATATCTTTGGCTTACGTGCAAAGATGGACTTGGTATGATTATGACCGTGGATTATTTGGTGTATAGTCGTGACCATGGATGATTTAATGAATATCCTTGGCCCAGTAAAAGGTGGATGATTCGATGATGTGATTTATTTATTTATCTAAGTCTCAGCGATTAAGTTGATGAAAAACTTTTTAAATCATAGAAGATTGTAGATTTTATTATCTACTTGACTTTTCTAATGGATTGCTTGTTCCGCTGCAGTTAAACTTGATGTCTATTGTATTTTTTCAGTTTAACATTGTTGAAGGCTAATGATAATTTATCCTGCATTATCTTAGTCATAATATTTCTTACTGGGCTAGTTGAGCTCACCCTTTCTTTTATTGTTCTCTTTAGGAAATGAGAATATAGCTGGGACTAGTTGGGGAATGGAGTGACAGTCCAGATGATAGCATTAGTAGTTCTCACTATGGCATGACATGTAATATATAATTGTATTGAGGACCTAAGATATGTGTGTCGTATTTTATACGTCACTTAATAATTGATTTTGGTAAACAACAATAGGGTGATGAGAACCCAAACCGAAAGCGTCCAAAAGTGCACCCATAAAGAAATGAAGAAGAAATCTTCTCGTGTCCCTTTGGAGACTTGAAATATTTGTTGCTGTACTTTATATGGCATGTATTAATTTGAGTATGAATATTGTCGTATTATATACGTTACAATATTTGTATTGAAACTCATAGTATATATGTCGTCGTATTTTACACGACTGTTGTATAATTAAGTTGTATTTAAATTTATGTACCATATATCTGGCGACTCAAAATGGGTGATGAATACCTTTTTTGGGGGAGTCACACCTGCACCACGGACAAAGATATTCATGTAATCATCAATGGTCATGATTATACCGAATAATCCCTGGTCATAATCATACCAACAACTGTCCATCAATGAACTACAAGCCAATGAAGACTTTTACCACATCATTCGTTACATTACGATCATGATTATACCGAATAATTCCTGGTCATAATCATACCAAGTCCATCTATGCACGTAAGCCAAAGATGACTTTCATCACAATATAAGCATGAGGATGATGACCATGACATAATAATTCAATAAAACAAGTTCAAAGATAAATTTTAAAGATTTATAATTTAATTTATCCAGAAATCAATAACGTCCAAATTGTCAACATGATACTGCTTTGTGGAGTAAAATTCAAGAATGCTCAGAAGAATATTTTCATGAAAAGATACTGGATGAAGCGCAAATATAAAGGATATTCTATAATTTTATGGAGTATAGAAGCCAAAACTTTAACTAATTGAGTATAATAGAATATATGAAACTGCAAATGGATTTTTACCCGCTATGCGGTAATCCACATAGACAGATCATTTCCACAATTTAATAAGGAATGAATACGAAGGGTCATTCACCATGCATGTGGTAGTCCGCGTAAACAGGTTATTCCAACAGAATAATAAAGAATGGAATAACAGAAGAATTCACCATGCATGCAGAGTCACGAGACAAGTTATTCCAATGTAATAATAAAGAATGGAATGACGGAAGAATTCACCATGCATGCGATAGTCGCGTAGATACGGGTTATTCTAATGTAATAATAAAGAATGGAATAACAACCCTTACAGTATTGAAAGAAAATAACTCTCTTCATGAATACGAAAGAAATAAAAACCTTACCTTGTAAGAAAAGCTGGATCTTTGGAATAGTGAGGAGGTAGCGGACTTTCTTCTTCTTTCTCTCTATAATAATTGCTCTTGTGAGACTTAGTGAATTGGTGAGAATGAAAGAAGAATGAGCTTCTATTTATAGGAAAATATAGTTTCAATAATTGCACGTTTTGGGGCTTGAAATATTACAGTATAATATCTTCCTCTTTTTCTTCATTTTTAATTTAGTCCTGCAAATATTATCAAACTTGCACCACCTCTCCTAATAGTAAATCATGTGAATTAATAGTTCATTCATGTGACTCAATAGTATAATCATGTGAAAAAACTAATTACAGTATAGTACCTTCATCTATACATCCATTTTTAATTTAGTCATGCAAGTATTATCAATCTTGCACCAACTCCCCTAATAGTAACTTATGTGAATCAATAGTACACACATGTGAACACATAGCTATAAGCATGTGAATTAATAGCAATTAATTTCTCATTTATCCGATTAATTACCCGATTGGTCAATACAACTTCCAGACATCAATTATTATCGAAATAAATGTCGATTTCCAATAACACTAATAATCCCAACACAATGGAACTATCAATTTTATCTTTAATCAACACGAATTTATTCATCATTAATATTATAACTCACAATATTTAACAACCAAGTCGTTCCCAGGAAAGAGGGGGCTTTCCGATAAGGATTTCTCCTTATTGGCGCACAATTAGGTGACCAAACCTCTCCTTGACAGAACTTCTAGACATTTTTAATATTTCAAATAATAATATGAATAACTTTGTCGTCTCAATTATTGATTTAATAATATAACATATTATGCAGATGATACTATGACAATAATTGAATTAACAATATGAGAGATATGATGCAATAATCACTGTAGCAATAATTGAGTATAACTGAGTGACTTCTCACGTAAGCATCAATAATCAATACTGGTGCGCTACTTACGCAACCACGCCAGACATATTCTTTGTACTTTACTACCGGGTAGTTCAACGGTTTTAACAAGTAAAAACTTTCATTTGTTATTTTTATAAAAGATAATTTTGTCGTTTTTTAACTACTTATAATACTTTCGTTGTGGGGTCCACTAATGATTGTCTGCCGTCGCATTTAATATTCCCCCGTTAAAACGAATATTCCCAACCAATCGAATATTATATAACCACTTGCTTACTTTGCAAAATTTGTAAATATTACCCACAACTATAACATTATATCAAATCAACACCATAATATTCAAAAATATATTTCAAGAAAAATTATTCTTTATTCATGAAAGATGGGGTCTTACATTTACCCCATTGTGGTTGTCGTGTTTTAAGCAATTAGCCACTTTGCTTTAAAAATATTCAATTGACCCACTGTGATTTTTAAAAATGTACAATCAAGTCATTCCGTCCAATTTGACTAACAGACGTCTAAAAAAGCAGCTTAGTTATCCTACGTGGCTTTTTGAAAAAAATAAATATTACGTGTATTTGCTAACTGGGCGAGAGGAAGCTTGGTTATCTTACGTGGCTTTTTTCTTTTCCTTTTATCTCTTTTCCAAATAATACAAATAATATATCAAAAATTTTATATCAATGAGATCTATTACAACATTATATTAATTTCTACAAAAATAAAAAATAAAAAAATCATTAATTACGTGATAAAAAAAATAATTAAAATAATAATAAAATTAAAATAAATATTTTAATTTATTTTTTTATTTGTATTCTTTTCTTATCTCTTTTCCTTTCTTTTTAATAATTATTTTTATTTTAAAAATTAATACTAATATATATTTTAATGATATAAAAAAGGTAAGTACATAATTAACATAAAATAGAAATTTTGATACAATTAACAATTATTTTTTTTCATGTTCTCAGTATTCAAGTCTCAGCCAAAAATACATACAGCAGGTACAAATACTGCTCTTCTGTAAAATCAAGGCTTGATTTTGGCCGGGAAAAAGGGGGAATCTCGAGCCCATCTCCTTTTTGTTGTGAGGGTCATCGGAGAATTTGTTAGGGAGGATGGTGAGGTTGAAGGAGAGCTTCTGGATGAAGGAGAGCTTCTGTAAATTCTATGTTTACAAGCTTGATTTTGGTCGAAAAAAATGGGGGGATGATTGAAACCTGGGAGATGAATATTTTGATTATTTGTATTATTTAGAATTAAAATAATTAAAAGAAAGGAAAAGAGATAAAGGAAAAGAAAAAATTATAAAAAATAATGTGGTTTTGATTGTATAATTAATTTTAATTTTTATGTCATTTGTTTAACTAATTTTTGCTAATTATATCAAATTTTCTATTTTATGTTAATTATGTACTTACCTTTTTTATATCATTAAAATATATATTAGTATTAATTTTTAAATAAAAATAATTATTAAAAGAAAGGAAAAGAGATAGGAAAAGAATACAAATAAAGAAAATGAATTAAAATATTTATTTTAATTTTATTATTATTTTAATTATTTTTTGCCACGTAATTAATGATTTTTATTTTAATTTTTTTAGAAATTAATATAATGTTGTAATAGATCTCATTGATACAAAAATTTTGATATATTATTTAGAAAAGAGATAAAAGGAAAAGAAAAAAGCCACGTAGGATAACCAAGCTTCCTCCCGCCCAGACAACAAATACACGTAATATATTTTTTTTTAAAAAGCCACCTATGATAACTAAGATGCTTTTTTAGACTTCTATTAGTCAAATTGGACGAAATGACTTGATTGTACATTTTTATAAATCACAGTTGGTCAATTAAATATTTTTAAAGTACAGTGACTAATTATTTAGAACACGACAACCACAATAAAATAAAAGTGCTTTTTCCCCTTTGGAAATTAGACATAGCCATTACAATTTTACACACAACATGTACTTAAACGAAAAATTAGCCGTTATAGAAGCCATCGCCTAATTAGATTTCAATTTAAACATGGAAAACCGAAAAATCGGAAAACCGGAAAACCCCAATTCCTCCAGAATTAGTTTTGATTTTAAACATAAAAAACCCTAAAACCCAAATTCCTCCCAAGAGTCCCTCTCTCTCCCTAGTCTCTACCTCTTTCTCCAAAATTGATCCTCCTCTCTCAATTTTGTGATTTCACTTCTGTTAATTCCTTTTTTTTCTCTCTCTGTTATGTTATGAACATATACAAACATGTTCCTGTTCTTGATCGTGAAATTTGTATTTAGACTCTCTGCAATGGCGGAAAAGAAATTACAACCAAAGTTCCATCTTAAAGAATAAGTTCTGAATTCAAGACGATCAAGAATCGGGCGAAATCTCTCTATGATTGGGCAACTCCCAGATTGTAGAATCGCCTTGGAGCACCAAAGCATCAGCAGGTACACACAACCCTCTTATCTCATTTTATCCGATAATCCTCTCATGATTCTTCATTTCCCTCTCTCTCTCTCTATATATCTATGCCTATATATATATATATATTCATCGTTCAAGACATGGCCAATCATCATCTACATCATCGTCAACAAAACTATTGCCTGCTTGACATTCCTCATCGGATTGAAATTCGTCATATTCAATGGCTAACCGTCTTCATCATGGAACCTGAAATCACAGAAATCAATAATTCAGCAAAACCCTAACAGGTAAACCCTAAAATCTAAGAGATTAAAGAGAAAATAGTAGGATCGTTTTTCTATCCATAATGAATGAATGAACGAATTTAGACTGCAATTGTGATTGTGAAGAAAGATTTGTTTGTTAATTCTGGATTAAAGAAGATCAGAGCGAAGAGAGAATGAAGAGAATAAGAAGAGAAGAGGAGAAGAGGCCGAGTACACTTGACCAACTAATGAAGATGGAAAGACTGCTACTACAAGTCTATAAGGTTTTCAGTGAAAGTCAAACATAAAATTATACTCACTTTCTGAGAAATTAAGAATACATTTTAAAATTTTAGATTAATTCATGAATCTTAAAATTTAGAATTAACAAATATGCATTTAATTTTAAAACTAACAAAAATGATTTGCATGGGAAAATGCTTATTAGTTTTGTTATAGCTTTTATGTATTATTCCAGTTATTTTTGGTAATGAGAAAGTATTTAAAACATTAAAAAAGTATAAAGTATTTTTATTGATGAAATTTGTCACTTGATTTTAGAGAAAATGACAAAAAAAAATAGTAGTCCCTCCATCCCTAATTATTTGACGTTTTAGAGGTGGGCACAAGAATTAAGAATTAAGATAATGATTGAAAAGCATTAAATATAGTACTCAATTGTCTATAATACCCTTAAATCTTTTATTGGGATAAAGAGAATTTTATTGGGATAAGGAAAAAGAGAATTTAATGAGGGGTAATTTTGGAAAAATTGTCATTAATTCTCCTAGATTTGAACAAACGTCAAATAATTAGGGACAAATAAAAAAATTTTAAAACGTCAAATAATTAGGGACGGAGGGAGTATAGTAGTAAAGTAGGGATAGAATAGTAGTATGTAGTTAATAAGTAGGGATAAAATAACGTTCATTCAGTTCTAAAATTAGAGATGTATTTTGTTTTTTGTATAATATAAAATTAGATGTCCATTTCTTTTTAAAACTTTTAGGTGATATGAAATTCTTAATGAGCCAATAAGCCCTTCCCTATTTAAACCCTAATGGGACTCAATTTGTTAAGCTATAAAGTTAGGATCACTGATGGAATATGCCCTCCTGCCCTTGGTCCCTCCCCTCCTCCAACCTTGACCCACTTATACATATGTTTAATTATTTTTTAAATTAGCTTTTCGTGTATATATGTACATATTTAGATTTTTTTGTTAAAAATTAATTACATTTGACATACACTGTGTTGCTAATTTAAAAGAATTTAGAGGATTTAATTTGAGAAAGAGAAGAGAATTCGGGGAACAGGCGGGGCTGGTATGGGGTATTTTTTCCAGGCGGGTTCAGGTATGAGGAAAAGTTTCACATTGGTGGGACAACACAAAATCCTGGACTTGGGTTATAACCTCAGTCTTCCAGATTAGTTTATATAGATAATGAAGGAGCCGTCTTGAGAGTTAAAAACAAATAATTGTGAAGGATCCATAATGAAACAGTCTGAATACAATATAACATGTATTAAGCTTAATTATAAGCTATGCCATCAAAAAGATGTAGGTGCTGTCACATTTACATGCATGAAAGTTGTGCATATTTTAAATCTGTTCTTTTTATTTTTGGATTTTTAAGGCTTTGCAAAGTATGGAAGATGAATGAACATATATATAAAGATGAACGTGGACTAATTCTTGACGATGAAGCTGAATTCACGAGAGATGCAATGTAAGTGTAAAGTTTCCAATTTTGATTAACGGTTGACATTACTTTTCTTAACAAATATTCTTATTTCTAATGGTTTGTCTTTGTCAACCCCTCTTGCTTTATGTATTATTTGACACAACACTTCTATATTGCTGAAATTATTGCATTGTTTGAAAGGTTGAGATATATATATATATATATATATATATATATATATATATATATATATATATATATATATATATATATATATATGATCGGATCAGTATAAGATATATCTTTATTCATTTTCGTGCTTACCTTTTTAGCGGACGGACCCGGACGACGGTTTCGGTCATATAACCGTCGTCTATACTTTTAACGACGCTATATGTTGTCCGTTGCTAAAAGTATAGACGACGGTTGTCAGATGATCGAAACCGTCCGGGTCCGTCGCTAAAGGGGGTGATACATAATGAGTAAGATAAATATGCACTTGATCCTTGCTATTTATATATATATATATATATGAGATAGTTGTGCTAAACATGTTATGGAGTGAGCATTTGATTATCATCTTTTTTTGGGGATGTAATTTTTTCAGGTACGAGCAGGCTGAATTTATTGAAAGGGAACTGGAATAGATGACAAAGCAAATAAAATGAATTATTCAGGCTGTTAATGCCAACCTTTGTAATTCACTCCTTTGAAAAGCTTTTTCTGGTTAACTTACTGTTATTTTTTGTTTCATTTATAGGTTGGACTCTGGAGAACTCAAGGCAACTGATGGGACGACTCCATTGGATGCTGTTGTTCGAATCTTAAACAATCAATCACCCAAGTTAATTGATGTGGATTGATGAAAAGGTTAGGCTCTTATCATTTCTTTAGAACCAAAACTCTTTGCTTGTTTGCTTCATAAAGGATTATGTAAAAGAAGTATAAAATATAATAATTTTCGTTAGAGTAATGCTAGAAGTCTTAAATTTTTGGTCTCAAATATGTCTCAAAAATGACATGACATTGAATATTTTAACGATAATTTATGGCATAGGCAATCATATTACCCAACCAATATTACGATGACACATCATTTAAGACACTTTTTGATACCAACATCACCCTTTTCGTTAAGTAGGCTCACCGAAGTTTTATTGTCGTGATTAATATAGAATGTGTTCGTTCCAATTTCTTGTTGTCAAATGGTATTACTGTGGAAATATTATATTCTCTTGAAAGTTTATTGCATGCTTCCCAACTTAGTCTCTTCTATGCATTTTTGAATGTATCTTAACCTTCTGACCTTGTTTTTTTTACCAAGTAAATAAAACTCACTAGAAACGCTAAAGGTGGTGTTCCCAAGTACAAGCACGGTAATAAAAAAAGATATAGTTTTAATAAAAGTCACTCTAAATTTAAAAGTTCCTAGAGCGAACTCTCCCATAAAAACCTCAAAAGGCACTATGGATCCTGAAAACACCTTATGACGCCAAAAAACTCTCTTCCTTCGAAATAGCAGTTTCGTTCCATCAAAATAGCAGTTATGTTCCTTCAAAATTGTCCACCAAAGGTAGGCTTCTCCATTCATTCGCCACTTTCAGCCCGTGCTAATCCTGCAACATCTCACTCATTGATTTTGTCATCACCAATAGACGCAATATTGCGGGAAAACAACTGTCCATAAACTCCTTGTGAACCTTATAATGAAGCAAATGGTCGATCGTCTCAAAAGCAAGACTGCTTGCGAGTCGATGTCCTCTATTCTATAAATTATTTTGAATATGTATATCGTCCCAAAATGAGATTTCAGTTTCACTTTTAGGATGTCTCAAATTGTCTACTTTTAAAATCATTGTCTCAAAGTTCTCTTTTATTTTGAGTAAGAATTATACTCGTAATGTTACCACTTGCCACTTTGCCAAAACATACTTTTCACTTTGCCCTTCTTTTGGAAAAGAAATATAGGGTGTGACGTGAGAGGAAGCACGGCTATTCGGCCTACTTTGTAATGTTCTTTGGAACTACTGTTTCTTTTATGTTTCGTTCAATAAAGAGTGATAAGAATTGTTTGTTCAATTTTTTTTATACTTGAAATACTATTTTTTTTAACTTGGAGGATGAATATCCAGTTGTTGACTTGTTTCTTTGGTAAATTGTTCCACATATCATATTTATGTGCGTGTTGTTGGTTATGCTCCAAAATCTTATAGTTTTTGCAAAGTCCCACATTGGCTATTTTTGGAACTCTCATAGTGCATATTAGTACTTGTTGTTATGGGCTTAGTAACATGGTTGAGGAAATAGGGATGGGCTCGCGCACATGAGGACGGCTAAGGAATTGGACGAGGCCAAGCTTGGTTCTCGGACTTTCGGTCAGAAAACCTTAGTGCGTGTGCGCGCGATAACAAAGCTTGCGTGTGCTTTTGGTTAAATCCCTAATTTCTTTTTATACTATGTTCTAGCTTTAATGCCCTAGCCGTTTTTCCCAAAACGTAAAAAGCCTTATTTAGTTCCAACTCCAACGTTATATTTTACGTTACTGATTCCCACGATCTTCTTCCCGTTGCTTTCCCAACGTTCTTCTATTTCTTCTCTGCATATATATAACAGCGTCTGATGCTCTTTTCTCTTACAGTTTTTAACACAAAACAATCGCACAAACAGTCTTCCTTTCTTTATTTTTTACGCTCGTTTTGTTCGTATATTCGGGCAATCCACAAAGACAGGTCCATAGTCTTCTCTACATGAAAGTACATGCAATCGAAGGCTTGCTTAGTTGAATCTGGAGGTGAAGCGTCGTGGAGCTCAACTGCATCGATTCATATAACCGGTGAGGCGGAATCACTTTTTAGGATGTAGCTTTTGCTACGCCTCGACTTCTTTTATATAACATTTAAGTTGTTCCAATTTTGTTCACCTATTAGTCTTGTTAATATCCGCTCTTGTTGTTACAATCGATCTTTGCATCGTTATTGCAAGAATCGCTAGTGTCTTTATTCGCTTATAGTTTCCGCTAGTACCAACAATCTAAAAAGTGATTCTCAGTTATTAACAAGATGATGAAATCTGCTTTAGACTTGTCTAAAATTGAACGTTTTGATGGCTCTAATTTTAAGAGATGACTCTAATTTTAAGAGATGGTCTGAAGATATACTGTTTTATTTAGAGACCATGAATTTGGAATATGTATTGTATGTGGATGCACCTGCTGTTATTTCTGTTAATGATGTTGAAACTGTTGAAAAATTGGAGGTTGATAAAAGAGATTATGTTAAGGATAATCGATCATGTCGTAGATACTTGTTGCACTACTTGTCCAATTCATTATTTGAGATATATTATCCGTATGAAAGTGCGAAGAAAATTTGGGAAGCTTTAAAATCAAAGTATCTTTGTAGAAAATTTCGGACTTAAGAAATATGTCATGGAAAATTTCTAGATTTTAAGATGCAAGATGGAAAATCTGTTATAGATCAAGTTCATACATACCAAACAATTGTGGGGGAAGTCATTGGGGAAGGAATGAAAATATGCGAGAATTTCCAAGTTGCTGTACTTATCGAAAAATTACCACTCTCGTGGAAAGATTATAAGATGAACCTTAAACATGAAACTAAAGATTTCACTATGGAGGAACTAGTAGCTCACATCCATATTGAAGAACAAAACAGAGCTAAAGAAAGGGGAGATGTAGTTCCAAATCAAACTGTCAAAGCTAATCTCGTGGAACAAAAGCCACAATGGAAGGGCCAAAATTATTAGTCCAAAAACCACAAAGGGAAAAATCAAAAATCAATGAGAAGAAAGGATAATAGGTTCAACAACTCCAATCAAATTCAAAAACCTTTTACTAAAGGTCCTTGCTTCGTATGTGGCAGACCTGACCATATTGCTATGAAGTGTCACTTTCGCAAGGGGCAAGATAACAAAAATAGTAATTCTCAGCCTAAGCCCCAAGCGAACTTAGTTGAATCCGATGACATTATTGTTGCTATTGTCTCGGAAGTAAATCTTGTTGACAACTTCACGGAATGGGTAGTAGATACCGGTGCCACTAGACACATTTGTGCGAATATAGACGTAATCCTCAACTACGAAAATGTGACTAATGGAGAAAAGGTTTTTATGGGGGATTCTCGAACCACCAATGTTGCGGAAAAAGGAAAAGTCTTACTAAAATTAACTTCTGGAAAAACCATTGCCCTACAAGATGTACTTCATGTGCCCGATATTCGTAGGAATCTTGTGTCCGGGTCTTTGTTGAACAAAGCTGGCATTAAACTTGTGTTTGAGTCTGATAGACTTGTACTTACTCGTAATGGGGAATTTGTTGGGAAAGGTTTTTGTAATGGGGGTTTATTTGTACTTGATGCTTCTGCTGAATTAAATAATAAGAATGCTTCTTTTGCTTATATTGTTGAATCTTTGGATATGTGGCATGCTAGATTAGGACATGTGAATGTAGCTTCTATTAAAAAGTTAAAACAACTTGAACTTATACCTAATCTTGCAAATACTGAGTTTAACAAATGCGAAATTTGTGTAGAAGCAAAACATGCTAAGAAACCTTTTAAAAGTATTGAAAGACAAACTGAACTACTTGAGTTAATTCACAGTGATCTAGCTGATTTTAAAAATACTATGAGTAGAGGTGGTAAGAAATATTATATTTCATTTGTGGATGATATGTCTAGATATACTCGAATTTATCTACTTTCCTCTAAAGATGAAGCGGAAGAAATGTTTATTAAATATAAAGTGGAAGTTGAAAATCAGTTAGAAAGAAAAATTAAAAGACTTAGATCTGATTGTGGAGGTGAATATGATTCAGGAAGTCTTAAAAAATTTTGTGAACTAAATGGAATAATACATGAAACTTCTCCTCCTTATTCTCCACAATCCAATGGAGTTGCAGAAAGGAAAAATAGAACACTTAAAGATATGATGAATGCTATGTTAATTAGTTCTGGTTTACCTTCTAATATGTGGGGAGAAGCTTGTCTTTCTGCAAATCATATTTTAAATAGAGTTCCACATAAAAAGTTAGACTCTACACCATATCATTTATGAAAAAAATATGCACCTAATTTGGGATATCTTAAAGTGTGGGGTGTCTATACAGCTAAAGTAGCTATCTAGGAATTTAAAAGGAATAAAATTGGACTGAAACAATGGATTGTATTTTTATTGGATATGCCTCTAATAGTGCTGCTTATAGATTTTTGGTAATTAAAGATGCAACTAATAATTATCAAAATAATTCAATTTTGGAAACAAAGGATGCAAATTTTTTTGAAAATATATTTTCAATGAAAATTAGAGATGAGGGCAATCCTTCTTCTAGTGAACCTCTTAAAAGGAAAGATAAAGAACATGTACTTGCATCTACTAGAAGTAAAAGACAACGTTTTAAGAAAACTTTTGGTCCAGATTTTATAACTGCTTTCATAACTGAAGATGACCCTAAAACTTATGAAGAAGCTATGAAATCTATTGATGCAAATTTTTGGAAGGATGCTATTAATAGTGAACTAGAATCTATTATGTCTAACCATACATGGGAACTAGTTAATTTGCCTAGAGGATGTAAACCTATTGGATGTAAATGGGTGTTTAAAAAGAAGTTAAAAGATGATGGGTCTATTGATAAATTTAAGGCAAGACTTGTAGCAAAAGGGTTTACTCAAAAGGAAGGTTTTGATTATTTTGACACTTACTCACCAGTGACTAAATTAGCAACTATAAGAATTTTAATTGCTCTGGCTTCTATTCATAAATTGATAATTCGCCAAATGGACGTTAAAACTGCCTTTTTGAATGGAGAGTTAAATGAAGAAATATATATGTGTCAACCTGAAGGTTTTGTTGTTCCAGGTGAAGAACATAAAGTGTGTAGATTTGAAAAATCTTTATATGGTTTGAAACAAGCGCCAAAACAATGGAATGACAAATTTAATAAAACTCTCTTGTCTAATAATTTTGTGACAAATGAATCTGATAGTTGTGTCTATAGTAGATTCAATGAAAATTGTGGTGTGATTATTTGTTTATATGTGGATGACTTGCTAATATTTGGTACTGATGAGAAAGTTGTGAAAACTACTAAAGAGTTTTTATCTTCTAAATTTGACATGAAAGATTTAGGAGATGCGGATTTGATTCTTGGCATGAAAATAAATAAACATGCAAATGGTTTAGTTTTATCACAGTCTCATTATGTGGAAAATATTCTTAAGAAATTTGATTTCTTTAATGAAGAGCCATTAGGAACCCCTTATGACTCTAGTGTGCATTTAAAGAAAAATAAAGGGAATGGTATTGCACAAGTTGAATATGCTAGAATCATTGGTAGTGTAATGTATTTAATGAACTGTACTCGACCTGATATTGCATATGCCATTAGTAGACTTATGAGATATACACATAATCCTTCACAAGAACATTGAAATGCATTGTCACGACTAATGAGGTATTTAAAAGGAGCAGATTAATGTAGGTATACATTTCTTTGGTCATCCTAGTGTTTTAGAAGGATATTGTGATGCTAATTGGGTGTCTGATAATGATGAAACAAACTCCACTAGTGGTTATGTGTTTACTTTAGGTGGAGGATTGTTTTGGAAATCTGCTAAACAAACTTGTCTCGCTAGATCTACTATGGAATCTGAATTTATTGCTTTAGAATTGGCAGGTACAGAAGCAGAGTGGATAAGGAATTTATTGGCTGATATACCATTGTGGTATAAGCCAATCCCTTCTATTTCTCTGCATTGTGATTCTCAAGCAGCTATTAGCAGGGCAATGAACCATGTTTATAATGGAAAACAGAGACACATTTGCTTGAGGCATAACATTGTACAAGGACTGATCAGTAATGAGGTTATTTCCATGGAATTTGTAAGGTCTGAAAAGAACCTAGCGGATCCGCTTACTAAGGGATTGAATAAAAAGGTAGTCCAAGAAGCATCCAGAGGGATGGGACTATTGCCAATATCTTGAGTAAGTAATACGCGATGGAAACCCAACCCATGTGATTGGAGATCCCATGGATTGGGTTCAATGGGTAACAACAAGTCACGTAATTACTTAATTATAGCACTACAATTATTTATATCCCTTGTTGTGTGCATGTGGTGCTTACTAACAAATTGTGAAAGGATGAATCGTTTAGATTCTTAATGAAACTTATAGCCCCTAAAGGGTGGTGTATGTCAGTATACACTTGATGGGTTCACCTATATAAAGGTGGAAGTGTAGGCCGCTTCCTATGAGAGTCCTTGGCAAACTCTCTAGAGCCTTTATGAAAATCTGGGACATGGCGCATGGCCTAGAACGCGCCCAACCGCGGACTTGTGTGGATTCAGGATTTAAGATATGTGTGCAAGCTCAATTGATTGTATCACAGATAATAGGTTCAAGAATTTAATTCACCTATAATCTACAATCATGAGCTTGTTCCACTAAGTGTCGATTCAAACCCACAAGGTATCGACGTTATGTATCTAAAATCCATTGCCCTTCGAAGGCTTACCGTTGAATCCTGGAGGGTGAACGCCGTGGAGCTCAACTGTACTGGTTCATATAACCAGTGAGGGCGGAATCACTTTTTAGGACAGTAGCTTTGCTACGCCTCGGCTTCTTTTATATAACAGCTAAGTTGTTCCAATTTTGTTCACCTATTAGTCTTGTTAATACTGCTCTTGTTGTTACACTGCTCTTGCTACTGTTATTGCAACTGCTAGTGCTGCTGTTACTGCTATAGTTTCTGCTAGTACCAACACGTGTTTGTCTAATGTACTTGTCTTTGAGCATGCGGATGGAGTATGTATGTTCTCGAGCACCTAGGTTTTTAGTTTTATATTTTTTTTCTGGTTTTACTTCAAATGGCGTAAATATAATTGTTGTTCAAACTGAATGCAAATAAATTAATCTGTGAAATATTAATCTAGTGCAAATCTTTGTGAAGAGAGTTTTTTGTTAATCTAGAATTGAAGAAGGTCAGAGTGGAGAGAGAATGAAGGGATTAAGATAGAGAAGAGGAGAAGAGATTTTGATTGTCTGCGGTGAGGACTCTCTTTAGTTCAGTTCTTTTGACCAATGAAGCGGGAAAGTCAGTTACTACAAGTCTATAAAGTTTTCAGCTGAAGTCAAATAGAAAAATGTGCGGAATTGGAGATAAATTTAACTTTTTAAGTTAATTTATAAATCTTAAATTAAAAAATTTTATTTAATTTTGGAACTAATAAATATAATTCGTTAAAAAAGTACTTATTATTTGTTAAAATTCCAACTGAGATGATTCAATTATTTAAGAGTTTTTAAATGAGTGGACTGAGTACATGGTTTGACAATCCTCCCTTTATCCTCTTCAGGACCCTTGGGTTTGTAATAAATGACATACTAACCATTCTTCATCCTTGTCACATAATCGTTTGAGATAGTGGTATCTAAGAAATTCATCATTTTTTGCCTTGATATGTGAGCTAGCTCGAGGTTCTTTAATGAAGCCCCATAAAATTTGCTGTTACGAGTCAAATGGAATGTTTGGTAATGCAATTTGACCATTTGTGTTTGTTGTTAGCCACTTGTGCTCATAATGATTGAGGTTGGTTGCTCTTGCTTTTTATTTGATGAAAGGAATTTATATATAGAAAGGAAGTAATTAGAAGAGAAATAATTGTCCTATCTAGGAAAGAGGGAAACAAACCTCAATTAAGGACAACCTTTTGGCTCATCTGAATCTTAGAGATTGCGATATGCTTTTAAAGCACTAACATTTGAAGCTTAGATTGAAGTGACACTTTGAACTTTTGGCATTCCTCTTCAACCAATAACTTGAATGACCACAAGCAAAATCCTGCCATCTTAGAGAGTTAGAGTTAGAGTTAGACTGAATTTAATGCCATAAAAAAATGTATGTTCTGTCACATTTACATGCATGAAAGTTGTGCATATTTTAAATATGTTCTTTTTATTATTAGGTCAATAAGGCTTTGCAAAGTATGGAAAATGAAGCTGAGCCCATGAGAGATGCAATGTAAGTGCAAAGTTCACAATTTTGATTGACAGTTGGCATTACCCTTGTTAAATCTTCTATGTAAAGTAATGGGGGAGAGGTGAAGAAGTGAATAAGGGACCTATGTAAAGTTAGTTTAAAGGGTAAAATAGAAAAGTAAAAAGGCTTCGCTATTTTGTTTACACTAAATTAACTTTCAACCTTCTCTTCCCGCTTTATAATATAGATTTTATAATTCACTTTTATATTGTAGAACTCGTAGCCTTTTTTGAAAAGTTGAAGATAGAGATATATAAGAGAGTTAGGGCTAGACATGTTACAGAGTGGCATTTGATTATAATTTTTTTTGGGGAGGGGTGTGTGGGGTTGTAATTTTTTCAGGTATGAGCAGACATTCATATTGAGAGGGAACTGGAACAGATGATGGAGCAAATAAAATAATTCAAGCTAAACGTGCCAACTAGGTGACTGCCTCTTTGCTTTGTAATTCACTCATTTGAAAAGTTTTTTCTGGTGAACTTATTGTTCTTTTTTGTTTCATTTAGGGTAGAGAACTCAAGGAAACTGATCGGATGACTCCATTGCATGTTGTTCTTCGAATCTTAAACAATCAACTAAGTTCATTGATGTGGATTGATGAAAATGTTAGATTCTTAGTTATCATTTCTTCAGATGCAAAACCCAAAGCTCTGTGCTTGTGGTAAGGGGAGTTTAAAAAATTATAATCCCCGTTAAGTAGGCACACTGAGGTTTAATTGCGTGATTAATATAAAAAGACTCAAGCTATGTATTGCGAAAGTTTTATACTGAATTTCAATTGCGACGTGTATTGATATTCATGGGTTTGGATAGGATTATATGTTGGTCCATCATATTATATATCTGATTCAAAAATTACCACTAATAGTTATGCATGTAACTTTCAACAAAAGAGTCGATACATAAAGTCGTAAGATATATATCATTTTCCATATAAAAATATGTTTGTTTTAATTTCTTCTCAAAATTATTGTGAAAATATTATTATTTTCTTGAAAGTTTACTCCCTCCTTCCCAACTTGGTCTCTTATATTCATTTTTTGAATGTCCCAAAACCTTATAAACTTGTTTTTTCTAAGTAAATAAACCCATTAGAAGCGCTAAAGGATATAGTTTAAATAATAGTCACTATTTTTAAAAATTTACGATGGATCCTGAAATCACCTTATTACGCCAAAAGACAAGGGGCTTTACTCTTCCTTCAAAATAGCAGTGTTGTGCGTGTTAATATGTGTGTGGTTGTGCGAGTGAGTTATTAAGCGAGTGTGCGCGAGAGAGTTTTCAAGTGCGGGTGTGCGAGAGGACAAGAAAAATGAATATATTGAATGTTGTTTGTGAATATGTTTCTTTAAGTTTGTGAATTGGCAATAAAGAGGTTTATAGTATTTTTTTTTCCTTCAATGTAACGTCTCTCTACCTTATCTCGAAGTCTTTTTTATTCTTTTAATGTTCCTATAATTTTGTTTTTGTTTTTGGGTGAGTTGCGGAGTAGAAGATGGTTTTAGGAAATTTTTGAAAGTAGTTATTAGGCTTCTTGTCCTATTCAGGAAGAGGCTTCAATATTTGTAATTGCTTATTATGCTTCTAATTTTGATTGCATTTCTTTTTTTAGGCAATCCTGAAGCAGACTTGCGATTTCTATTTCATTTGCAACTCTTGTATTTAGAGGATGTTTCAAGAGATAGTTGAAATTCTATTAATTGCAATTAATTTCCTATGCAGAAAAGAAGGTTTTATATCTTTAAATTGTTCATTGTTCTCTTAATTTTTCTTCTAAGTCTACCTTAAATGCATTCTTTTTTATAGGCACTTTTATGACAATTGAGGCTTTCTATTCAATTGTAAATCTGGTCATTTATTCAATCCACCTTATCTGCATGACATTTTTATATGTTATTTTTGAGGTCTATGCATTATTCATAGGTGTCATGTTCGATTAAACTGTTCGTTTTCATGAAATGGAGAAACTTGGATAGTTGTTTCAAACACGTTGTGATGGCTTTGGTGCTACAGGTAAAAATTTTAATACTTAGTATGATGAAAATTTTAGCAGCAATGTAAATTTTCAAGGCTTGGTCCTGGTTGAATGTGATATTTCGTTGGTGGTTATTGATTAAACTACCAAGAATCGTTTTAGGCTTATTGTGATATGGATTTTGAATGAGTTCTTTCGTGTATCAATTTAGTGTATTTGTTATACTGTACTTGATATTCTAGTTTATTTTATACTTTTGCTGAGA
Organism: Panax ginseng; assembly: GCA_020205605.1. Classification (NCBI taxonomy): domain Eukaryota; kingdom Viridiplantae; phylum Streptophyta; class Magnoliopsida; order Apiales; family Araliaceae; genus Panax; species Panax ginseng. Next base: position 10,713,751 of record CM035128.1, on the reverse strand, counting down.
GATAATTTTACACTTAGGGCACCTTTTTGAATATGTATTGATATCTCTTTTTATGTCTTTATATAGTTGTGCCACGTGAAAATTTAGTAATAACTTACTGTAAATGTAAGGCATATAGCTTGGAAAGGTTGATTGAATTTTTGTAACTTACAACTCACAACTATGTAAAATGAAGATGGGTAAAAGATAGAAGATTTAGCTTCTTGGAATTGGATCAATATTGGTATTTGCAAGTATAAAGAAAATTTGACAGCAAAGGTATTATTGAAATTATAATTTTTGTTGTTTGCTATGTTTGAATGATATTTTACTAATGCGATTCAAGTTTGAACGAGCTTTTCAAAATATTTAGTAGGTTGTATTGATTCTTAGCAAACTTGCTCAATTTAGAAGTCTTTACTTCTTTTGGAACACGAGGTACTATTTATCTGTATATTTTCTTTTTTTAACTTAAATTTATGTCTGAGAACACAGGTTTGACAAGAGCAGCATCCTTCTTGGAGAGAAGAGTGGAGGTAGTAAGAACGTAGTGAGATTTGAATTTTGTGATTGATTGGGGAGGGAAAGAGAGGGGTACCAGCATTATAAGCGTAGGATAGGGCTAATTTTATAAGTTCTAAATATTTATATATGTATTATATTATATATTGTATTATATCGGTAATATACATATGTATGTATAATGTTACATATGTTTAATGTTTAAGTTTCGAAAGAGATTTTCAAAATATTTTGTAGGTTGTTTTGATTATTAGTAAACTTGCTAAATTTAGAAGTCTTTATCGGTATTTTTTTTTATTCTTATTGTTTTGTAACTTAAATTTCTATTGAGAGCACAGGTTTGACAAGAGTAGCAACCTTATTGGAGAATGTAGTGGGGTTTATATATCAAGATTTGGGGTGAAATGGAGAGGGGTAAGTAGGTATAGGCGTAAGAGAGGGCTAATTTTAGAGGTTCTAAATTTTTAGGGAAGTTGTATAAATATATATATTTATATATATTATATTATATATGTAATATATATATGTATGTATACATACATATTATATATTATATGTTATATATTATATAAATTATGTTATATATGTTTAATAATTGGTTTATGAGTTGACCAATATACGAGTCGTGTAATTTTAAACTTTATTAGGAATATAATAATTTTTTTGATTGGTAATGTGATGCTTCGTTTGTGGTTATTGATTAAACTACCTATAATCTTAGGCTTATTGTGATATGGATTTTGAATGAGTTCTTTCGTGTATCTATTTAGTATATTTGTTATATTGTACTTAATAGTCTAGTTTATTTTATACTTTTTTTGAGATATAATTTTATACTTAGGACACACTTTTGAATATGTATTGATATCTCTTTGTATGTCTGGTTGTACCAAGTGAAAATTTTGTAATGTAGAACTTAATATAAACTATGTAACATAGAGTGCTGCTTGGAAAGGTTGTCACTTTTAATTTGTTAATTGATCCATATGGAAGGAAGCAAGAATTTGAGAAGATGGAACAAGTGTTTAAGAGCTTGTTGCACCAAGCTTCATCACAAATGAGTGTCTTATCATGATGAATGGTTGTTGCGACTGTATTTCAAAGGCCAGAGAGATATATGACTGGATGATAGAATCTGAGAAGGAGACATGTTATTTGAAAGAAAGTGCATGAAATTCTTGGTTGGTTAATATAGATTCCTCTACCTAATCTTCTTTATAAGGCATACACTAAAGCTGACATGAAAGAGCTATTACAGAAATTGTTGAGGGACATGGACAAAGGTGGTATCATCCCCAATAAAAGGTATCCTTGATGCGCTTGGTGCTTTTGGGTCATCGAAGGCTCTTCAAGGCTCATAGTGACAAAAAAGGTCTAAGCAAGCCAGCCTATTACAAAGACATAAGCATAGGTCTAAGTGCTATGTTGGTCGGTAATACTTCAGCTAAAATTTAAAGTTTCTAAATCAAGGAAATGGTTCCTGAACAGCCAAGTCGATTTGGTCTCTCGATTAAATGGTAAGTCTAGTGATATTTCATGAGTTTATAATTGTTGAATATTATTTGATTTATTTAGTTATACCAAGTTTCCTTCTGTAATTTATGGTCAAAAACTTTTTCGTGAGGTTTCTTATTTTTTCCTCCTATTAGTAACTTCCATCGTTTTTTTAATGATCAACACCTCTAATCTTTCTTGGATAGGAGAGTGCATTTTCTTGTTTATCTTAATTCTTATTTTGGTCATGACATTATTCTAATACTTTAACATGAAATGAAAAATGTTGTGATTTTGGTATGAAGAATCGTGTAATAAAACTTAAAATCAGAAAATCAAATGTTTATAAAAATGAAATCCAAAAATTATGTGGCACTGGGACATCTTGATATTTAAAATATTACTAAGGGTGGTATTATGAGTAGTAGAAAATCTGGTAGCTACTGTTCCGTTTATATATATTTGAAAATATGGTATTATGAGTAATTGATTGCTTATATGGTTCATCTAAAGATCCCAGTTGTCACTTGATCTTGAGACTGGAAAAGAATAAAAACATGACTGCATTTTGTTCTTAGGCATGAACTCTTTGTGATTCTTCTGTATAAGTTGGTGATTGTTTGCATTTCAGGTAAAAGTGAAAGCCGGTCTTTGCAACTCCTAGCATTACTCTAACGGAAATTATTATATTTTATACTTCTTTTACATAATCCTTTATGAAGTAAACAAGCAAAGAGTTTTGGTTCTAAAGAAATGATAAGAGCCTAACCTTTTCATCAATCCACATCAATGAACTTGGTTGATTGATTGTTTAAGATTCGAACAACAACATCCAGTGGAGTCGTCCCATCAGTTGCCTTGAGTTCTCTAGAGTCCAACCTATAAATGAAACAAAAAATAACAGTAAGTTAATCAGAAAAAGCTTTTCAAAGGAGTGAATTACAAAGGAAAGAGGAAGTCACCTGGTTGGCATTAACAGCCTGAATAGTTGATTTTATTTGCTTTGTCATCTGTTCTAGTTCCATTTCAATAAAGTCAGCCTGCTCATACCATCCCAAAAAAAAGATGATAATCAAATGCTCACTCCATAGAAGGCTATAATTTCAGCAGTATAGAAGTGTTGTGTCAAATAATACATAAAGCAAGAGGGGTTGACAAAGACAAATCATTAGAAATAAGAATATTTGTTAAGAAGAGTAATGTCAACTGAAAATTGGAAACTTTACACTTACATTGCATCTCTCGTGAATTCAGCTTCATTGTCAAGAATTAGTCCACGTTAATCTTTATATATATATGTTCATTCATCTTCCATACTTTGCAAAGCCTTATAAACCCAAAAATAAAAAGAACAAATTTAAAATATACACAACTTTCATGCATGCAAATGTGACAGCACCTACATCTTTTTGATGGCATAGCTTATAATTATTGAGCCTAATACATGTTATATTGTATTCAGACTGTTTCATTATGGATCCTTCACGATTATTTGTTTTTAACTCTCAAGACGACTCCTTCATTATCTATATAAACTAATCTGGAAGACTGAGGTTATAACCCAAGTCCAGGATTTTGTGTTGTCCCACCAATGTGAAACTTTTCCTCATACCTGAACCCGCCTGGAAAAAATACCCCATACCAGCCCCGCCTGTTCCCCAAATTCTCTTCTCTTTCTCAAATTAAATCCTCTAAATTCTTTTAAATTAGCAACACGGTGTATTTCAAATGTAATTAATTTTTAACAAAACAATCTAAATATGTACATATATACACGAAAAGCTAATTTAAAAAATAATTAAACATATGTATAAGTGGGTCAAGGTTGGAGGAGGGGAGGGACCCGGGGCAGGAGGGCATATTCCATCAGTGATCCTAATTTTATAGCTTAACAAATTGAGTCCCATTAGGGTTAAAATAGGGAGGGGCTTATTGGCTCATTAAGAATTTCATATCACCTATAAGTTTTAAAAAGAAATGTACATCTAATTTTATATTATACAAAAAAATAAAATACATCTCTAATTTTAGAACTGAATGAATGTTATTTTATCCCTACTTATTAACTACATACTACTATTCTATCCCTACTTTACTGCTATACTCCCCCCGTCCCTAATTATTTGACGTTTTAGAGTTTTTTATTTGTCCCTAATTATTTGACGTTTGTTCAAATCTAGGAGAATTAATGATAATTTTTCCAAAATTACCCCTCATTAAATTCTCTCTTTCCTTATCCCAATAAAACTCTCCTTATCCCAACAAAAGATTTAAGGGTATTATAGACAATTGAGTACTATATTTAATGCTTTCCAATCATTATCTTAATTCTTAATTCTTGTGCCCACCTCTAAAACGTCAAATAATTAGGGACGGAGGGAGTACTATTTTTTTGTCATTTTCTCTAAAATCAAGTGACAAATTTCATCAATAAAAATACTTTATACTTTTTTAATGTTTTAAGTACTTTCTCATTACCAAAAATAACCGGAGTAATACATAAAAGCTGTAACAAAACTAATAAGCATTTTTCCATGCAAATCATTTTTGTTAGTTTTAAAATTAAATACATATTTGTTAATTCTAAATTTTAAGATTCATAAATTAATCTAAAATTTTAAAATGTATTCTTAATTTCTCAGAAAGGGAGTACAATTTTATGTTTGACTTTCACTGAAAACCTTGTAGACTTGTAGTAGCAGTCTGTCCATCTTCATTGGTCAAGTGTACCCAGCCTCTTCTCCTCTTCTCTTCTTATTCTCTTCATTCTCTCTTCGCTCTGATCTTCTTCAATCCAGAATTAACAAACAAATCTTTCTGCACAATCACAATTGCAATCTAAATTCGTTCATTCATTCATTATGAATAAGAAAACGATCCTACTGTTTTCTCTTTAATCTCTTAGATTTTAGGGTTTACCTGTTAGGGTTTTGCTGAATTATTGATTTCTTTGATTTCAGGTTCCGTGATGAAGACGGTTAACCATTGAATATGACGAATTTCAATCCGATGAGGAACGTCAAACAGGCAATAGTTTTGTTGACGATGATGTAGATGATGATTGACCATGTCTTGAACGATATATATATATATATATATATATATATATATATATATATATATATATAGAGAGAGAGAGAGAGAGAGAGAGAAATGAAGAATCATGAGAGGATTATCAGATAAAATGAGATAAGAGGGTTGTGTGTACCTGCTGATGCTTCGGTGCTCCAAGGCGATTCTACAATTTGGGAGTTGCCTAATCACAGAGAGATTTCGCCCGATTCTTCATCGTCTTGAATTCAGAACTTATTCTTTAAGATGGAAATTTGGTTATAATTTCTTTTCCACCATTGCAGAGAGTCTAAATACAAATTTCATGATCAAGAACAGGAACATGTTTGTATATGTTCATAACATAACAGAGAGAGAGAAAGAAGGAATTAACAGAAGTGAAATCACAAAATTGAGAGAGGAACATCAATTTTGGAGAAAGAGGTAGAGACTAGGGAGAGAGAGGGACTCGGGAGAAATTTGGGTTTTAGGGTTTTTTATGTTTAAAATCAAAACTAATTATGGAGGAATTGGGGTTTTCCGATTTTTCGGCTTTTCATGTTTAAATTGAAATCTAATTAGGCTAAGATGGCTTCTATAACGGCTAATTTTTTGTTTAAGTACATGTTGTGTGTAAAATTGTAATGACTATATCTAATTTTCAAAGCCTTCTTTGAAATCTATATGTATAACTATCAAGAGAGCTTCTGAGTTTGTAAAAATATTTTATTTAAAAAATCTTCAGATATTAAAAGAAGTCCAAAGGTATAAATTCTTTTCTTTTAAAATTATTCTTTTAGATAAATTTAATATTTTCTCACCGTTATCACTTGTTGTCTAGAAATGTACATTTAAACACTTGAGATTTTGAACTGAAGTGATAACATTTATTTATGTATTATAATAGAACATATATTAAAAAAATAAATTGCAATAAAAAAATATATTCAAATTCTTTTTCTTTTTTTTTGGTAAAGATTTAAATTCATTAGGTGGAGAAGATGATGGCCTTTTTTATTTTATTTTTTAGTGTAGCGGCCGAGCAAAGAAAAATAAACCATTTTTGTTAAAAACAATTTTATTAGAAAATATTTTTTAAAAGTTATTATATTTTTTGTGAAACAAACGAAGAAGCTTTATTTGTAATGAATTTTATTGTTTCGGACCTTTCGGTGAACTGAGGACTATTGGGGAAAATAAAATATAGGTTGTGAATGTGAAGAATTGACTAAAAGAACCGTCTTTGTCCTCTCAGAAACCCAATTTCTTAATTCTGCCTTTTTCCTTAGATCTTTCCTTGTGCATATTCTTGAATAATTAAAATTTTTTTGTGTAGTTTTATTTTTGGCTTACATACCCATGTTTTGGATATGTTAATGGTAAAATCACTTGATGCAAAATCACTTGATGCTATTATTATCAAAACATAGAATGAAGTTTATAGAATACTAAGATTATGTCCAAAAAAGTATAGTACTGTAAATTTCACACTTTTTTCCTTGTTTGTTTATTATGATTTGTAATCACATTCACAACTTATTAGCATATTATCTTAATACCCTTTTCCTTTTCCATTTCTTTTAACCTTGTCTATGCTTGAACTTAAAACAATTGAGGAAAGGAAGAGGAAAACAAAATGGAAAGGGAGGGGAAAAAAGAAATTTTAAGAAATCTCCTTGTGAAATTTTCACATCATTTATTGATATTTTCACATGTAAAGCCTACATATTAGTTGATGTGTCAAATTTTTATTGGCTAATATGTGGGCCAAAAATATCGAAAAAGTGATGTGGAAATATCAGTTTCTTATAAGGGGTCTATTAGAGGTCAATAAGGGGTCTATTGTTAATATTGTTAGAAATATACATGAGAATGTTATTCTTATTTATATATGATTTGATTATGATATAAATGAATGAATATACAAGTATGCTTGCATTAAGAAAAGTTATAAAGTCCTTTGATAAATAATAGGAACATATGTACAAGGACTTAGAATGAATTGATCAAATATGTTAGATTGATCTTACATAAGCAAAACAGCTTTGTAAAGTCCTTAAAAAGAAATGATGTACAAGGACTATAAATATAGAAAGATCAAGCTTGTTAGGTTGATCTTATAATGTAATAGATGGGCATGTCTGATCGTCGAACACTGCACCATCATCGTAGTCTGTCAGGAGAGTCAAGGAAAACTTGAGAACTATCAAGATGGAATCGTAGTCTGCAAGATAGTAGATCTCGAAGTTCGTAGACTACCACGAGAGACGAGAAAGGATCGTAGTGTGTCGAGAAGAACTTTCTCAGAGCCGTAGTCTGCTGAGGAAGTCATGTTTAGAATCGTAGAGACAACCTGTCTAAGAGCCGACCGAGCATCTGCCAAAGCCAAGTCAAGAATCGTAGACCACACTTGAAGTAGTAGAGTCTACTGATCATATCAGAGGCAAAGATTATAGTCGATCCAGATCAGACGATGACAGCAAGTGTAAGACCCCAACTTTTATGAATAAAGATGAATTTTCTATAATTATCATTTTTTTGAATATTATGGAATGAATTTGATATAATGTTATAGTTGTGGGTAATAGTTATAAATTTTGCAAAGTACGCAAGTTGTTATATAATATTCGATTGGTGAGAGAATATTCGCGTTTTAACGAGTGGAATATTAAATGCGACGACAAGACAATTAGTGGACCCCACAACGGAATTATTGTCGATTGAGAAACGACAAAAATATTTTATGAAAATAACGGGCGGAAGTTTTATCGTTAAGCTGTTGAAACACCCGGTGTTAAAAATACGAGGAATCTGGCGTGGTTGCATAGTAGTACACAAGTATTGATTATTGATGCTTTACGTGAGAAGTCACTCAATTTTGTTCAATTATTGCTTCAGTAATTGTTGCATGGTATCTCACGTTAATTGATTCAATTAGTGTCGATATTTTATATATTATTAAATCAATAATTGAGACGACGAAGTTATTAATATTATTATATACAATATTAACTATGTCTAGAAGTTCTGCCAAGGAGAGGTTTGGTCACCTAATTTGGCATGATAGGAGAAATTCTTATTGGAAAGCCCCTCTTTCACAGGAGCGACACAGTCGATTAATAGTGTGAATTATAATAATGATGATGAAGTTTTGTTTTATTAGTATTATTAATGTAATAAAAGCAGAAAAGCTATTTATATAAAAGCAGAATACTTTTATAAATTTATTCGTTTTATTAGACTATAAATAGAATATATTATATTCTATTATGCATAGTAAAATCTTTTTATATAAAATAGAATACTTTTATAAAGTTATTCATTTTATTAGACTATAAATAGAATATATTATATTTTATTATGCATAGTGTTTGCATAAGTGCTGCTGATAGTGTTTTGCATAGTAAAATCTTTTTATATAAAACATAATACTTTTATAAAGTTATTCGTTTTATTAGATTATAAATAGAATATATTATATTTTATTTAAAAGATTTTGTTTTATTAGAATATTTTATAGTAAACCAATACGGACCGTCTCGTTTAAAAGTAAATCAATTTGGACCGTTTCAGAATTGAATTCTTATTAGGTCCATTCTCCTATAAATAGAAGCTCATTCCTTCATTATTTCTTACGAATTCTTTGAAACTCTAGAGAGAGAAACTATATAGAGAAAGAAGAAAAGTATTCGCTACTTTACTACTCCTATATCCGGTTGTTCTAAGGTAAGGGTATTATTTCTTTTCGTATTCATGAAGAGAACTTACATTATTCCATTTTTTTATACTGTTGGAATAACTTTGTATCTGTGATCTACCCTATACTTGGTGAAATTCTTACATTATTCCATTCTTTATCATTATGTTGGAATAACTTGCATCATGCAATCCGCATACATGGTGAAATTCTTTTGTTATTCCATTCTTTATTATTACATTGGAACATCCTGCATACATGCGTTTACACATGACACGGTTCCGTTATTTATTATTATGTTGGAACATCTTGTCGGTGCAATTTACTTTGACATGGTTCCGATTATTTATTATTCATTGGAATATCACTGTCTGCGTGCGTTTACGCGTGACCTAGTTCCATTATTTATTATTCATTGGAATAACACATGCATGCGGATCTATCGCATGCCTGGTGATTTCTTTTGTTATTTCATTCTTTATTATACTTAGTTGGTTAAAGTTTTGACTTCTATACTCCATGAAATTAGTGGAATATCCTTGATATTTGCGTTTCATCCAATATCTTTTCATGGAAATATTCTTCTGAGCATTCTTGAATTTTACTCTACAAAGAAGTATCATGTTGACAATTTGGACGTTATTAGTTCCTGGATAAATTAATTCTTGAACTTGTTTTATTGAATTCTTATATCATTGTCATCATCCTCATGTTTATATTATGTTGAAAGTCATCTGTGGCCTGTAATGCATAGATGGACTTGGTATGATTATGACCAGGGATTAATCGGTATAATCATGACCGTAATGTTACAAATGATGTGGTAAAAGCCCACATTGGCCCGTAGTACATTAATGGACAGTTGTTGGCATGATCATGACCATTGATGAATACAAGAATATCATTGGCCCGTAGTGCATGGATAATTTATGGTTGTGATACTAATGAATATCCTTGGCCGTAGTGTAGGGATGATGTGGATTATTTATTAAGCTGAGTCCCAGCGATAAAAGTGATGAAAAACCTTTTAAATCATAAAAGATAGTAGATTTTATTCTCTACTTGACTCTTTTAATGGATTACTTGTTCCGCTGCAGTTAAACTTGATGTTTGTTATATTGTATCAGTTTAACACTGTTGAAGGCTAATGATAATTTATTCTATATTATCTTAGTCATAATATTTCTTACTGGGCTAGTTGAGCTCACCCTTTTACTTTCATTGTTCTCTTCAGGAAATGAGAACGTAGTAGGGACTAGTCGGAGAACGGAGTGACGGTCCAGATAATCCTCACTATTCTATTAAATAGTGTGATAATAAATATAATGAGGACTCAATTGAGTGTGGATATTGTCTAGATGACAATATTTGTATTAAAACTCATAACATATATTTTGTCGTATTTTACATGACTGTTGTATAATTAAGTTGTATTTGAATTTTGTACCATGTATTTGACGACTCAAGATAGGTGATGTATACCTATTTTAGGGGCGTCACAGTTGGTATCAAAGCTTAGGGATATGATCCCTGGCTAAGATGTGAGACAAGAACTAGGAGGGGAGAGACGGGGAATTCCTTCACTAGTATGACCTACCTAAGTTTATTTGGTATTTAATTGGTCGATCATAGTATAGGGATAATATGTGATATATTAATTAACCCTTGTTTTGTGGAAGTATTTGAAAATGACATTCGAGAATGTTGAGAACATCAATGGAGCACAGGAGACCGTTGAGTCTCCACAGATCAATAATCAAGATAATGTGCATTAGGAAGGCGACAATCCTCAAGGAAACAACAATACTGACCAGATGATGAACGATGGAATGTTCAGAGGCTTTATGCAATTCATGCAACATCAGGCAAGAGCGGCTCCTGTACAAAATACAGGTGGAAACACTGCAACTCTCGGAATGACGGTCACGCATTAAGCGATTCAAGGAGGCTGAGACCTTTGGAGTTTTTTTTGGAGAGCCAAAACCACTTAAGGCGGAGACATGGATAAAGCAGATCTGCAAGGTATTTGATGTCTGGGATGCTCCGAGGAGCAAAGGTTCCTTTTCCACCTTCGTATTTGCGTGCAAAGGTAGATTCTTGGTGGGAATCAGAAAGCGTACTCAACCCGCCGCAGATGAAGATGACTTGGGAGAAGTTCAAGAATTGTTCAACGACAAGTACTTTCCGAAAGTATTCGCCATCACATGAAAGAGGTAGAGTTCATCAAGTGGAGTAAAACAACATAGCAGGTGTCGCAAAGACAAAGCCAAGTTTGCCGAGTTGTCCCGATTTCGTCCCATTTGGTTGATAATGAGGAGAGAATAACGCGAATGTTTCTAAGAGGTTTGAAACCCGAGATACGTCAATATCTTATCTCTCATAAATTGCGTTTGTATTCAGATGTTGTTAATAGGGCTCAGTTATTGGAGCACGATAATGAGTCAACCCAACCAAAAGAGAGCAGCTGACAAAATGATAATGCCAGTGATAACAGTCATCGAAGCGGTGACAATAAGCATGGAGGGAATCAACATGCCAGAAATGGTAACCACTTCGATGGTAATCATGGCCAAAACAATAAGAATGTAAATTTCAAGAAGAGGAGATTCAACAATGATAGAAAGACGTCAGCACCAGCACCCGTTGTTAAAGAAGGAGAACGACCACCTATCATATGCTTCAAATGCGGAGGAGAGGGACACATCAGTCCAAACTACGCGATGCCGTCCGAAGCATGTTATAATTGTGGAAGAGAAGGTCACCTAGCCCAATTTTGTCGTTCACCGAAGACAAGTTCAGCTAGGATGGAGGCACCAAAGGACGTCCCAGAAAATTCAAAGCCCAGATGGTCTGAGGAGAAGCGTTTGTCGTGACCTCCTAGAAAGCAAGGAACCAGAACGAGGTCATCACAGGTAAGCTTATCATAAACTCTAGAGAAGTATATACCTTATTTGATACCAGTTCTACCCATTCTCTTATTTTTCCTACTTGCGCTCAACGTTTAAATTTGACTCCAGAGAAATTGGACTTTGACTTATCTATTGAAACTCCGTTGGGAGAAACCTTCATTACATCCACTGTTTATAAGTCTTGTTTGGTTCAAATCGGTACCCTCACATTACCTGTCGATCTTATTTCATTGAAAATACTTGCATTTGACGTAATTCTAGGGATTAATTGATTAACTACTCATCATAAAAAAATTGATTATTTTCGTAAGGTTTTTAGCTTTCATATTCTTAATCAACCTATTATGCGAATTCAAGCAACCAAACCATAAAAATCAATCATTGTCATCTCAAGCCATAAAGTTATTCGTTTATTGAAAAACGGATGTCAAGCTTTCTTAGCTCATGTCACGGATCTAAACAAAAATACGTCAGTTTTGAATGATATTTCTATTGTTAATGAATTTCCTGACGTATTCCCTAAAGAACTTCTGGCCTACCCCAGGCGTGAAATTGAATTTTGTATCGACCACGAACCCTGCAGACAAAACCTATTTCCAAAGTCCCATATCGAATGGCTCCTATTGAACTTCAGGAGTTAAAGACCCAACTGCAGGAATTGTTAGACATCGGTTTTATTCGTCCTAGTACGTCTCCTTAGGGTGCTCCTGTTCTATTCGTGAAAAGAAAGACGGGAGTATGCTGTAAGACCCCAACTTATTATAAATGAAATTAAATTTCTTCTATTTTTTATTTTGAAATAGTAAGGGTTGATTTGATTAATGTGGTTAGTTATGGGTAAAATGCGCAAATATTTCAAATAAGCAAGTGGTTATAAAATATTCATTTTTATCGGAGAATATTCGTTTGGTCGTGGAATATTCTTCTTTGTTGGGAATATTAAATGCGACAGTGCGACCTTATGTGTGGGCCCTATAACGGAAAGCGATTGGATGAAGAAAATGACAAGTATAAGTTGTTTATAAATAACGACGTAGTTGTTATCATTAATACTGTTGAAATACCCGGTGGTTAAAACATAGTAGCACACGGTATTGCACCAATTATTGATTCTTACGTAAGAAGGCACTACTTAATAATTGTTACGATGAATCTTTATTCAATATTTTATTTTATTGATTCAATAATTGCTACGTTGATATTTATATTATTGTTGTTTCAATAATTGTCACTACACAGTATTTTCATTATCAGATCAATAATTCATATTATTGGAATAATATTAATAAATAACATTATTGGCAATGTCTAGAAAGTTCTGTCTAAGGAGAGGTTTGGTCACCTAATTGCGTGCTAGTAAGAAAAAATTCTTATTGGAAAGCCCCCTCTTTCCTAGGAACGGTCTGGTTGCCAGTATTGTGATTCTATAATATTATTTGTAAATAATTAATTATTGATTTATATGATAAGAAAAATATTCATTTTATGTGGATATAGATGGAGAAAATTTTAAAGTGACAATTGTTGAAAAATTGATATTTTATCTTTTCTGATAAATAATTCATTTAAATATATTATTATATTTTAATAATATAATAATGGTGATATTTTTACAATGAATGTGGGATATATGAGTATATGAGGATGAGGAGTATTTTTGTTACTAAAAATATTTAAAACTTGTTTTTCATGTTTGTGGACCCCATTTCTTGACTGGAATTTGATTATAGCCTTCAAAATCGTCCGTATATGGATTTCGATCAATTTCTGCTTGGAATTTGGAAAATCTTAAACTTACAAAGTTGTCGATAATGGAATTTTCTATGGAAAAGACATAAGGTTCAAATTTTTCTGATAAAATGGCTATTTATTATGAATTATTGAAGTTCCGAAGTTCCGAAATAATTGATTTGTGGAAGTTTTAATTATTTTTAATAACAAAAACATTTTTTTTTGTTTTTGTCATTATTAATCGTCACTACACAGTTTTTTCATTATTAGATCAATAATTCATATTATTGGAATAATATTAATAGATAACATTATTGGTAATGTCTAGAAAGTTCTGTCTAAGGAGAGGTTTGGTCACCTAATTGCGCCAGTAAGGAGAAATCCTTATTGGAAAACCCTCTCTTTCCTAGGAACAGCCTGGTTGCTAGTATTGTGATTCTATAATATTATTTGTGAATAATTAATTATTGATTTATATGATAAGAAAAATATTCATTTTATGTGGATATAGATGGAGAAAATTTTAAAGTGACAATTGTTGAAAAATTGATATTTTATCTTTTCTGATAAATAATTCATTTAAATATATTATTATATTTTAATAATATAATAATGGTGATATTTTTACAATGAATGTGGGATATATGAGTATGAGGAGGAGTATTTTTGTTACTAAAAATATTTAAAACTTGTTTTTCATGTTTGTGGACCCTATTTCTTGACTGAAATTTGATTATAGCCTGAAAAATCGTCCGTATGTGAATTTTGGTCAATTTCTGCTTGGAATTTGAAAAAACTTAAACTTACAAAGTTGTAGATAATGGAATTTCCTATGGAAACGATATAAGGTTCAAATTTTTCTGACAAAAGGGCTATTTATTATGAATTATTGAAGTTTCGAAGTTCCGAAATAATTGATTTTTGGAAGTTTTAATTATTTTTAATAACAAAAATGTTTTTTTTGTTTTTGTCATTATTGTGGGCATTGGTGGCTGAATTCAGATGGTCTTGAGGTGGGCATGAAGTTTGTTTATAAATAATATTATTTTATTAAATTTTCTGCTTTGATGTTCTAAGTATTTTCCTACAAATAGGGTGCTTAGGTTAGAATTGAAAATCACACCAGAAACTGAAGTTTTCTCTCTCTATATTATCGAGCGTATTCTTGTGAGTATTTTGATACTTTGAGTGTTCTATATCTGGTGCAAGTTCCTTGATGTTATATCGATATTCGACCGGAAATCTTATTCTTTTCGAGGTAAGGAATGTTATATATTTTTTAAAAATGATATTATTTCTTCTAATATCATTATCTTAGGAATATTGGTAGATTTTTTTCTTGTGAAATTCTTGTCTTTTAGTGTCAAAGTTCTTATTCACGTATCGACACTTTATTCGTGTATACGACCTTTATTCACGAATCGACCTTATTCACAAAAAATTAAATTTTATTTTTTGTCCAAAATATCTATTATGGATACTAACTTTGATTGTATCCATGTTTTGATCATTCTTGAATTTTACTCCTTTATGATTATTTATGAAGTATTTTTGAACTTCGAATTGTTTAAAAAGTACGAATCCTTAATATTTATTCTTTTGTTTCCTTTGGATTCGTTTTCTTTAAAATATTTTTCATCATCCTCGGTCCTAAATGATGATATTCTTGAATATCTTTATTTTTGTAGTGCAAAGATGAATGAATTTTGATGAATATCTTTGGCTGTGTAGTGCAAAGATGTACATGTGTTGAGATGAACATGACCGGTGATGAATATCTTTGGCATAGTAGCAAAGATGAATATTTGATTCAAGATGAATATTGATTGATGTTCTGAGGATAAAATATTGATGATGGACTTTTAAATTCATAGATTATAGTAGATTTCATTCTCTACGTAACTCATCTATGAATTATTATTTTTCCACTGCGAATATTGATGCGAAACTTGTTATCTATTGTATTTTATCAGATTTTTCCTGTTGAAGACTAACGATAATTTTTCTATATTATCTTAGTCATAATATTCTTTACTGGGCTAGTTTTGCTCACCCTTTTCCTTTTTGTTCCATTTTTCTTCTCAGGAGGCGAGAATATAGCGAGTACTAGCCGGGGTATGGAATGAAGGTCTTAGAAAGTTATTTTAGTAGAACTCATCATTTTTGTAAAATAATATATCAATAATTGTAATGAGGACTTATTTGAGTGTTGATATTGTCTAGAAGACAATATTTGTATTTAAACTCACAGTTTTTATGTTGTATTAATAAAGTTGTAGTTGTTTCTTTACCATGTTATTGACAACTCAGAATGGGTGTTGTATACCTATTTTGGGGGCGTCACAGTTGGTATCAAAGCTTAGGGATATGATCTCTGGCGGAGATGGGGAATAGAACTAGGAGGGAGGAAGCGAGTAAAACCTTAGCTGAGTGTGTCTTACTAAGCTTATTTGTTGGTTGGTCGAGTATATAGGGATATTATGTGATATGTTGATTTCTTTAATTAACCCTTGTTTTATGGCGGTATTTGAGAATGTCGGTTGAGAATGTTAATGATGGAGTAAATGAGATCGTGGAACACCTTTACTCTCACCAATGAGGAGAAGCGTCAATAGTGACAATGTTCCTCTCCATAAACAACACCATTGATCGAGACGATGAGCGCGGAATGTTTAGAAGCTTTTTTCAGTTCATGCAAAATCAGACGAGGGAGACTCGAGCACAAAATACAGGTGGAAATGATAACAACGCACGGTTTGTCACACAAAAAGCGATTCAAAAGTTGGGACCACGAATTGCAGGGAAAGCGGATCGATTAAAAGCGAAGCGTGGGTAAAATAAATTACCAAGATATTCGATGTCTTGGGATGCGCGGAGAACAGAAGGTTCCATTCGCCACCTTTATGTTAAGTAATGAGGCGATTCTTGGTGGGAATCGTGAAGCGTACCCATCCGGCCCTTTTCGGCATGTCTTGGGGAGCATTTGAAGCTGTTCAATGACAAGTACTTTCTGAAAGTATTCATCATATGAAGGAAGTTGAGTTTATTAGATTGGAACAAAACAACATGGCGGTGTCCCGATCGAGGCGAAGTTTGCGAGTTATCGGTTTGCACCTCATTTGGTGGAGAATGAGGAGCGTATGGCGCGGATGTTTACGAGAGGTTTGAAACCGGCATCGTCGATATCTCATTTCTCATAAATTTTCTCTCTATTAGGATGTTATCAACATGGCTCAATTATTAGGCGAGATACTTGATACGTTCAATGGGGACCACAACGAGGATCATCTCGGTGACAACAATCATCGAACAACGATAATAAGGCGGAGAAAGAAAAATACGGACAAAAATGGTAACCACTCTGGTGGTAATCATGGCCATGAAAATAGAAGAAGCGAGTGGGGGAGATTATAAAAGAGGAGATTCAACAATGACAATGCGAAGGCGTCGTCGGCCGGTGACAACTAGTTTAAGGAAGGAGAAGCGACCACCGGTCGTATCTTTATAAATCTGGAAAAGAGGACATATCGGTCAAAGCGTCCTAGCAGTTCAAGGTATGTTATAATTATGGAAAGGAAGGACATATAGCTCGAGATTATGCGATAGCGAAACCAAAGTCAGTGGGGATGGTGACTCGAAAAGTACATCCTAGAAAAGTCAAAGTCAGCGGTTCTGGAAGAAGCGTTTTTGTTCGTATTTGGTCAAAATCGAGGAACCCAAACGAGGTGATCATGGGTAAGCTAATCATAAATTCTTGCGAAGTTTATACCTTACTGAATCTAGGTGCTACCCATTCATTTATCTCTCCTACTTGTGCTCAGCGTTTAAACTTAACTCAGGAGAAATTAGACTTTGATTTATCTGTGGAGACTCAGATTAGGAGAAACTTTCATCACATCCTTTGTTTATAAATCTTGTTTGATCAAGTTGGCACCATCACATTACTATTGACCTTATCTCTTTAAAGATACTTGCTTTTGATGTGATTTTAGGGATTGATTGGTTAACTACTCATCATGCCAAAATTGATTGTTTTTCGTAAGGTTGTTAGTTTTCATATTCTAACCAACTTTGTTATGCAATTCAAGCAACTAAACCACTAAAATCAATCTTTGTCATATCAAGTCATAAAAGCTATTCATTTTATTGAAAAAGCGGATGTCAAGCTTTCTTAGCCTATGTTATGGATTTGAATAAAGACACGTCGATTTGAATAATATTCACATTGTTAGTAAATTTCACAGCGTATTTCTGAAGAACTTCGGTCTACCCCAGAGCGTGAAGTTGAATTCTTTATTGATCTTGAACACAGTACAAAGCCCATTTCTAAAACCCCATATCGAATGGCTCTATTGAACTTGAGAGTTAAAGGTCAACTACGAGGAGTTGTTGGACATCGGTTTCATTAAATCTAGTACATCTCCTTGGGGTGCTCTATTTTATTTGTAAAGAAGAAAAAAGCGGGAGTATGCGACTTTGTATTGACTATCGGGAATTAAACCATGTCACCATCAAGAATAGGTATCCGCTACCTCGTATTGATGACTGTTTGACTAGTTGCAAGGAGCATAATTCTTTTCAAAGATCGATCTTAGATTCTGGATATCATCGGTGAAGATTAGGCGAGGATATTCAAAAGCGCCTTTAGAACTCGATGCGGGCATTATGAATTCTTAGTCATGTCTTTTGGATTGACTAATGCTCTGCTGACTTTCATGGATATGATGAACCAGAATATTCAAGGAATATTTGGATCGGATTCGTTGTTGTCTTTATTGATGACATCCTCATATATTCCAAAAAAGTGAAGATCATGAGCACCATTTGAATATGGTACTCAAAAGCCCGTGAAAACAAGCTATATGCCAAGTTGAAGAAATGCGAGTTACGGATTGAGGAAGTAGCATTCCTTGGGCACGTGGTGTCAAAACATGGAGTATCATTGACGGCGAAGATTGAAGCAATACAAAGTTGGGAAGCAGTAGAAGTCGGTGGCCAAAATGCGTAGCTTTACGGGCTTATTTGGTTATTATGGAGATTTGTGGAAGGATTTTCTCGAATCGCTACTCCTTTAACTCAACTAACTCGGAAGGATACAAAATTCGTATGGGCGAGGAATCGAGAAGAGTTTCAAGAGCTTTAGAGGAGACTCATTTTATTTTGTTACGACAATACCATCTGGTTCGGATGGATTTGTTATCTCTAGCGATGCTTTGGGCAAAGAAGGTTAGGATGTGTTCTCATGCAACATGGGAAAGTCATAGCTTTATGCCTCATGACAACAAAAAAGTATATGAGGAATTATCCTACTCATGATCTAGAGTTTAGCGGCGATCGTTTTTATATTAAAGATCTGGAGGCACTTATCTATATGGGGAGAAAGTGGAGATATATTCGGACCATAAAAAGCCTCAAATATTTCTTCACCCAAAAGGAACTCAACATGCGGACAGCGGCGTTGGCTCGATTTGTTAAAAGATTATGACCACACCATTTGATACCATCACGGAAAAAAAAGCAAGCGTGGTAGGTAGTAGCGTTGAGTAGAAGATCATATATCTTGAGGAGCGAGTGCGATGATGTCAAGTATATGTATAGAACCAACTTTAATCGATGAAGTTAAAGTTGCTCAAGCCCTGAGACCGGGTGATGCGTATGAAGAAGAAAGTACTGAAGGTTTATTCGAAGTAAGAATCGATGAAGAAGGAATACTTGAGTCACTCCGGACTTTGTGTTCTAACGATTACGATTTGAAGAACAAGATCATGATGGAGGCACACAATACACCATTTGCAATCCATCTGGAAGTACCAAAATGTATCGTGATCTTTGACATACATTTTGGTGGAACAATATGAAGAGAGAGATTGCAAAGTTTATCTCGAGGTGTTTAACTTATCAATGTGTAAAGGAGGAGCATCAAGTGCCTAAGGGTCCATTGCAACTATTTGAGATTCCGAAATGGAAGTGGAAACACATTACCATGGATTTCGTTACGGGTCTTCCCATGGTTTCTGAAGGCATAAATGTTATTTGGGTTATTGTTGATAGATTAACCAAGTGCGCTCATTTCTTGCCGATCACGGAGACTTATTCCTTGAGCGTCTTTTTAGTATATGCGTAAATGAGATTGTGAGATTGCATGGCATGCGGTATCCATAGTTTTGGATCGTGACCCAAGATTCACTTCACGATTTTGGGTTAGCTTGCAAAAAGCTATGGAGCGCAGATTTCTGATTGATTCGACATACCATCCTCAAATGGGACGGACAATCGAGAGAGGACTATTCAAACTCTTGAAGATCTATTAAGACTACTGTGTCCTAGACTTCAAAGGGAGTTGGGATAAGTATTTACCATTGGTGGAATTCTCCTACAACAAGCGATTATCGAGACAAGTATAGGTGTGGCTCCATTGAAGCATTGTATGGGCCGAAAGTGTCGCTCTCAATATGTTGGGATGAGGTGGGTGAAGCAACATTGTTGGGACGAGTTGGTACGTATGACTACTGAGAAAAGATCAAATGATTCGACAAGCGTATACAAAGCGGCACAGGATCGACAAAAGAGTTATGCGGATCTTCATCGAAAGGGCGTGGAATTTAGTATTGGGGATCATGTATTATTGTTGTGTTGCTCCATGGAAGGGAGTTACAAGATTTGGGAAGAGAGGAAAGCTCGATCCATGATTTATTGGTCCATTTGATTCTTGAGAGAGTAGGAAATGTAGCCTATAGACTTCGCATTACCTCAAGTATGTCTCGTGTTCATAATGTTTTTCATATATATGTCTTCGTAAATATGTGAAAGACCCGAACCACGTTATTGAGTTAGAACCAGGACGAGAGAATAGAAGACTTAACGTATGAAGAGAGGTACTGTCAAGATCTTGGATAGGAAGGAGCATATCCCTACGCCTGAAAGGTCATACCACAAGTCAAAGTTTTGTGGAGGAACCATCTTTATTGAAATGACACTGGGAGTTGGAAGCGGAAATGAAAGCGAGGTATCCTCCTTTTGAAAAACACAGTCGATACGTCAATTCGAGGGATGAAATTTCATAAGGAGGGAGGTTGTAAGACCCCAACTTATTATAAATGAAATTAAATTTCTCTATTTATTATTTTGAAATAGTAAGGGTTGATTTGATTAATGTGGTTAGTTATGGGTAAAATCATAAATATTTCAAATAAGCAAGTGGTTATAAAATATTCATTTTATAGGAGAATATTCGTTTGGTCGTGGAATATTCTTCTACTGGGGGAAATATTAAATGCTGATGGCCATGACCTTTATGTGGGCCCATAGCGGAAAGCGATTGGATGAAAAAAATGACAAGTATAAGTTGTTTATAAATAGCAGCGTAGTAGTTGTTACCATTAATCTTGTTGAAATATACGGTGGTTAAAACACGATAGCTTTGCGGTATTGCACCAATTATTGATTCTTACGTGAAAGCCTTTACTCGATAATTATTACGGTAATTCTTATTCAATATTTTATTTTATTGATTTGATAATTGCTACGTTGATATTTTATATTATTGTTGTTTTGATAATTGTCACTACGCAGTATTTTCATTATCGGATCAATAATTCATATTATTTGAATAATATTATTAGATAACATTATTGGCAATGTCTAGAAAGTTACATCAAGGAGAGGTTTGGTCACCTAATTGGCTTGATAAGGAAAATCCTTATTGAAAAGCCCCCCTCTTTCACAGGAGCGCACTGGTTGTCGATATTGTGATTACTATAATATTATTTGTGAATAATTAATTATTGATTTATATGATAAGAAAATATTCATTTTATGTGGATATAGATGGAGAAAATTTTTTAAAGTGACAATTGTTGAAAATTGATATTTTATCTTTTACGATAAATAATTCATTTAAATATATTATTATATTTTAATAATATAATAATGGTGATATTTTTACAATGAATGTGGGATATATGAGTATATGAGGAGGAGAATATTTTGTTACAAAAAATATTTAAAACATATTTTCATGTTTATGGACCCCATTTCTTATTTGAATTTTGATTATAGCTTGTAAAAATCGTCAGTTTGTGGATTTGGTCAATTTACATTTGAATTTTGAAAAACTTAAACTTACAAAGTTGTAAATAATGGAATTTCCTATGGAAAAGACATAAGGTTTGAATTTTTTACGATAAAAGGGCTATTTATTATGAATTATTGAAGTTTGAGTTTTTGAAATAATTGATTTTTGGAAGTTTTAATTATTTTTAATAAGAAAAAACATTTTTGGGCCTTTTTGGTGGTATGTTGAATTGGATGATCTTCTTGGGCAAAGGTAAAGTTTGTTTATAATAATAATATTATTTTATTAAATTTTTTTGCTTTGGTGTTTTAAGCATTTTCTATAAATAGGGTCTTGGGTTAGAATTGAAAATCACACGAAAGCTGAATTTCTCTTTCTCTCTCTATATTATCGAGCGTATTCTTGTGAGTATTTTGATACTTTGAGTGTTCTTTATCTGTGCAAGTTCCTTTGACGTTATATCGATATTCGATCGGAAATCTTATTCTTTTCGAGGTAAGGGATGTTATATTTTTTTAAATGATATTATTTCTTCTAATATCATTATCTTAGGAATATTGGTAAGATTTTTCTTGTGAAATTCTTGTCTTTTTTTAGTGTCGGGATTTACTATTCACGTATCACGGCCACTATTCACGTATCTGACATTATTCACGAATACGACCTTATTCACGAGAAAAATTAAATTTTTGTTTTTTGTCAAAATATCTATTATGGATACTAAGCTTTGATTGTATCCATGTTTTGATCATTCTTGAATTTTACTTCACTATGATTATTTATGAAGTATTTTTGAACTTCGGATTGTTTTAAAGTACGAATCCTTAATATTTGTTCTTTTGTTTCCTTTGGATTCGTTTTCTTTAAAATATTTTTCATCATCCTCGGTCCTAAATGATGATATTCTTGAATATCTTTGGCTGTAGTGCAAAAGATGAATGATTTTTTGATGAATATCTTTGGCCGTAGTGCAAAGATGAGCAGTGTTGAGATGAACATGATGGTGATGAATATCTTTGGCTGTAGTGCAAAGATGAATATTTGATTCAAGATGAATATTGATTGATGTTACTGAGGGATAAAATATTGATGATGGACTTTTAAATTCATAGATTATAGTAGATTTCATTCTCTACGTAACTCATCTATGAATTATTATTTCAGATGCTTGAATATTGATGCGAAACTTGTTGTCTATTGTATTTTATCGATTTTTTCCTGTTGAAGACTAACGATAATTTGTTCTATATTATCTTAGTCATAATATTCTTCTTGGGCTAGTTGAGCTCACCCTTTTCCTTTTGTTCCATTTTTCTTCTCGGGAGGCGAGAATGTAGAAAGTACTAGTGGGGTATGGAATGAAGGTCTTAGAAAGTTGTTTTAGTAGTCCTCACCATTTTGTAAAATAATATATCAATAATTGTAATGAGGACTTATTTGAGTGTTTATATTGTTTAGACAATATTTGACAATATTTGTATTTAAACTCGATTTTATAGTGTTGTATACCTATTTTGTATTCAAAACTTAGGGAAAGTTGTAGTTAGTTTTTATTAGAGTGAGATAACGAGTACATTCAACCGATGGACCACAACTAGGATCATACCGGTGACAACAATCATCAGAAAAATGATAACCAACGAAGAAAGGAAAATACGGACATAAATGGTAACCACTCTGGTGGTAATCATGGCCATGAAAATAGAAGAACCGATTCGGGGGGAGATTATAAAAAGAGGAGATTCAACAATGACAATGCGAAGACGTCAGCACCAGCAGCAACTGGTTCAAATTGTCAGGAATAAGCATATGAATGATATTCCTATTTATATATGATTTGATTATGATATATATGAATGAATATGCAAGTATGCTTGTATTAAGAAAAGCTGTAAAGTCCTTTGATAGATTTTAAAAACATATGTACAAGGACTTAGAATGAATTGATCAAATATGTTAGGTTGATCCTACATAAGCAAAACAGCTTTGTAAAGTCCTTAAAAAGAAATGATGTACAAGGACTATAAATATAGAAAGATCAAGCATGTTAGGTTGATCTTATGATGTAATAGATAAGCTTTTTACGATCGTCGAGCACCTTTGCTGTAAATCGTAGTGATCCGCAAAGCTAGTCAAGGAAAACTCGAGAGCTATCAAGGCAGAATCGTAGTCTGCAAGATAGTAGATCTTTGAGTTCGTAGACTGCCAGGAGAGACGAGGAAGGATCGTAGTGTGTCGAGGAGCACTTCCTCGGAGCCGTAGTCTACTGAGGAAGTCATGTTCATAATCGTAGAGACAGCCTGCCTACGAGCCGACCGAGCATCTACCGAAGCTAAGTTAAGAATCGTAGACTACACTCAGAGTCGTAGAGTTTACTGATCATATCAGAGGCAGAGATAGTAGTCGAGCAAGATAAGATGAAGACAACAAGCACAACGATAAAAATCGTAGAGTGTCAAGATCTGATCTCGGAGTCATAGTGTCTGCATAGTCAAAGCTAAATTGTAAAGTGTAGAACTGAGAGTTCAACAGATGTACTCACAACGTCAAGGCAGAATTATAGAGCTAATACGATTCTCAACAAATGAGTACTCCCAGAATATCCAA
The DNA here is from genome assembly GCA_020205605.1 of Panax ginseng. Classification (NCBI taxonomy): domain Eukaryota; kingdom Viridiplantae; phylum Streptophyta; class Magnoliopsida; order Apiales; family Araliaceae; genus Panax; species Panax ginseng. Next base: position 10,689,687 of record CM035128.1, on the reverse strand, counting down.
AGGAATGAAGCCTCTGGTTGATACTGCAAAGATACATCCAACCTAAAGAAAACCAGAGAGCACTCAACGAATGGCATGCAAGCTAACAGAAGATCTAAGCATCAACCCAATAAGCATCCAGATTGAGTTGTGAAGCCATTCGAGATGAAGTCTTCCACAAGATGATCATAAGAAGACTTTAGTAGCTGACTAAGGAAAGTCAGCAGGTGCAGTAGCTGTCAAGTTGTAAGATGACAACGATCTTGGAAGTAACCAGGATCGTAGTGTTTGCCAAACAAAGAAAAAGAAAGCGATGGAGTGTACATAGAGATCTTGGTCGAAACTCAAGAACAAGGCTAAAGTGATTAAGCATTGGGTCTGTCCATTGATGATAAGTGAACGGGAGATCACAAGGAGAAAACAAGCTGGACACGCCACAAATCTGAAGTATCTTGCTATTCGAGGAAGGGGGCCGGTAAGGAAGGAGTCAAGCCATCGAGATTCGAGAGTAGTCGAAGCAAACAAGAAGTGTTAAAGCACTGCACAATAGAAGGAAGATTTGTTCTATATTGAAGATCCAATGAACATTCTTCAAAGATCGTAGTGTTGTATTTACATATCAAATGAGCAAGTCAACAAGACACTACGATCAGGTCCAAGAAAGCAAGCATCAGAGTCATAGAGTTTTGGTCGTAGAAGATTGAAGCATCTAATGACGGTTCAATATAAAAGTTGGTATTCGGACAAGAGCTTATTGAGAGCATCGATGCAAAAGGACAACCTCTGATCGAGAAATCAGAAGGGGGAAATAATGTCGTCGACCTGCCCGAGACATCAAAGTAACATCTCTAACGGGGTAGGTGAAATAATAGACTGCAGTGTCAGAAAGTCATGTCATGTCACATCGCGATGCGCACCAAAAAACTCGAGATCTGTGAAGCAATTCAAAGAGCTCTCAATGGCTACTTTCCAACGGGAAGATTAGGAAGGAGTATAAATCAGCTAGAGCTTCAAAGATCAAAAGGCCATTGGAGTTCTTTGAGTTTGGAGAAATGGTGGGTGATCTAACCAACGTAAAATAGTGAGTGACCAATGAAGGTCCGAAGGCTCACTCTACGATCCACCAAGAACACTTAGAGATAGACAAAGAAAGAAGTAGAAGTGAGAGTTCTACAATGTAGAAGTGAGAGTTCTACTACAAGAAGAGTGTTCTGAACTGCCGAGAGAAAGAAGAGCATCATGTCATCTTGATGTCCATGATGGAAAGACTCTAAGTACCAGAGAGAAGAGCCTATAGTCATCTTAGCAAGTCCATCATGAGAAGGCATCAAATATCAAGAAAGAAGATCACCAACGCCATCATGGTGTCAAGCATGAGAAAGTTTCTAAGTACCTAGCAGAAGAGCTTACAGTCATCTTAGAAACCCATTATGTGCAGCCATCAAGTATCTAGAAGAATGATCTTCAAGGCAGTTCATCAAGGGATCATCAGAAGTGGTTGAGTAATCGAAGAAGTCGAGCACCATGCAACACTTAAGCGCACTTCAAGGATGATCACGCAAATCTACTAAGTATGAGAAGATGTTCGAGCTTAAAGACATCTTAGCGACTAAGTACCAACTCAAACAAACAAACAAACAACTCAACAATAAGAAGCTGTGAACTGAGGGGTTCTTGCAATGGGAGGGACTAAATGAAGTTCCAAGCCTGCTGGACTTGAAGAGTTCCTAGGGAACTAGAGAAGTTCCAAGGCTGTTGGCCTTGAAGAGTTCTTAGTGAATTGAAGTCCCAAGGCTGCTGGCCTTAAAGGAATCTTAGTGATTCAGGGTGCTGCCCTTCCTTAGTGGAAATCCTGCTAGTTGAAAGCAGAAGAGTGGATTAAGAGCTTGAGTCTCTGAACCACTTAAAACCCTTTGTCTTTTACTTTATGTCATTTACATTATGTACATTAACTGCTATAACTGCTATGTATGTTTTAACTGCTTACCACTGAACTAACTCTACGAACAATGTATGTATGATTATGAATATATCAATGAAGGGGATCTTTTAGTTATTTCGCTGTGCTTGAAAAGATTCTTATGTTTGTTAAATGCTAAATTATTAGAAATACAAAATAAACCAGAAAAGTATTTAAAAGTAAAAGGATCTATTCAACCCCCCCCCCCCCCACTTCTAGATCTATTATGCCTACTGAGAACTAACAATTGGTATCATAGCAGGTTCTCATGCTATATTCAAAAGCTAATCGCTTTGAGTCAGATCCTAGGCACAAACATTGTTCTAAACTTAGTTTAGTAGTAAGTCACTTGTGATATGCAGATGAGCTCACACGTTGGAAATTTTGTGTACAGGTAAATGTACATATGCACCTGAAGCTGCTCAGATTGGTTCATGTTCTTGATTGCCTTATCAACAATACCAATCCTTGCTTGCTCGCGGTCAATCTTGTAGTCTAGAGACCAGACTAGAAATCTCAAGACACATCAACAGAAAAGATTCAAACATCCACCAGCCTGAAAAGATGAAAAGACCATACATGCTAAGTAATGCTTATCCAGAGAAGAAAGAAGAACTTCTTAAACATGTGTCTGGCCAACCTGCAGCTGGATGTAAACCTTGTGAACTCAAGGATGTCAAAGAATTAGAAATGCTGACACTCTCTTAGCTTGTATCTTCAAGACCACGACTGATTGACTGAAGATCAACTAGAGCAACTAGCTGTCAGAAGCAAATAAAAAAAACATGCACATCAATGCCTAAACTCAGAATATCTAAGATAAATGACTATTAAGAAACTAACAGCAAAAAGGTACAATTCCACACTAATATAGATATGAGCATCATATTTGCACCTTACTTATGAACTATAACAGTTTTCCTTCAAGTATTCATAATCTATCTAAAAAGGTGAAGAGAGAAAGTGCACTGATAATGGAAACTCAAATGTCTATAAACTTTCTCTCCATTCAAGTTTTAGGTTGAAGATGATAGCTTGAAAGAGACCTAAAATGGTTTTAAGAACCTCACAGGTCAATTGAATGTGAAGTAATCTTTCTACGATGGGTAAATGTGTTTCGTAGACATCCTACGGCCTAAGGGTTTAATGACACACGAGTATGATCGGATCTACAAGAGAATCTTGAAGATTCATAAACCGATCACCTCCATGAATCAACAGTGCTAATAAATCGTAGAGCTGATTCTCACTCTGTGAACATTTAAACTCTGTGATCATAACTTAGCATATGATGAAACCATCAAGGAAAAGAGTGTTGTATTAAAATAACAAATTTCTCTCACACTCACCACCATGCATCTCAAAATATATTATCTAAATGAAGTATATGCATAAATACGACTGATGGTGGTCAACATGATGTTTACTCAAATATGAGGAACAGGGGTTTGGTAAACTAACCTAGCAGGACCCATTTGACCATGGGTACCAAAAAATTAGAAATGAATAACCTGCAGGTACTTGGTCTATCTGACCACACTAAGGAATGCTAAAGTCAAAGACTTCAGTCAAGAAGAGTCAGTAGCAGCTTAGGCTTGGGCTCATTGAAATAATTCTGACAAACCTCCTACATATCAAAGCCTGTCCTTGAAGACCTGCTGAGCTAATCTAAATAAAGCTCAAATGGCTGCAAACCTTTATATAAAAGCATGCCACTCAACCAGAGAGTAAGTCTTAGATGCTCAAGCAAGCAAAACTTGTTCTCAAGGAAGCTCACATCAGAGGACTATCGAGCATCAAAAACTCATTACGGGAGCTGAACTCCACAAGTACAAACTATAAAAGAAGACTACGGTCGTAGTGCTGTCAAAGGATCGTAGAATGATCAACCTTGAAGATGCCCATTTCTACGATATAAGAAGATTTGGTGATTCCAGTTAGAAGGAGATATGCAAGGCTATCTTCTAATACACATAAAGAAAGGGGAATCACATCTATCTGAGAAGACAGTATCAACCATGGGGAGCAGTTATATGTTAAGGAACAACAATACTGAGATATACTATGAAGTAGTGTACCAGCTATAGAGTCCCAAAACTTTGTGGCTGATAAACCAAATGAAGATCCATAGTCAGTAGGAACATTTTAAAACGTACTACTGATAACCTTTCAGCCACCCAACTCAAAACCATGGAAAGCCTACGATCAAACATCTGATCGTAGTGGAATAGCAGAAGGACACCACGATTATAGCAAATGCAATTGTCAAAAGTTGGTAAAGGACCTCACCACCAGAAAAGGTCAAATGAGATATCAGTGCAAATCACTTCTAAAGTACTTCATCTGGAAAGCGCCTCAAGGACAAACCTAACCCTTAGCTCACTCTAAGAGGTTGGCCCTTCTTAAGCTACCTTAACCCAGAAGAATTGCTTAATCAAGTTCATCTCAAGAACCAAGTCAGTCAATAATCGTAGAGTAGAGGTTGAAAGAGAACTCCACGATCGTAGTGCAACCTCAGCGATCGTAGAAACAGACTCAACGATCGCAATCCTATAAGAGGCTACTCTTAACTTATGAGGAGTTGGAAGAACTGGAAAATTGCTCAATCATTCAAAATGAAGGAAGACAAGCTCGAATGCTGGTTGAAAAGATGTCCTGCTGAAGGAAAGTGCCCAAGGCTTCATAATGCACAACAGTGGATGAGGCGTGGACGTTTAAAATGAGAAGTAATGTCAAAACCATCCACTGCAACATCTTTCAGAGAATTGATCGTTGAGTCAACAAAGGAAAACGTAGAGTCAATAGCTGTCCTATCATGCTACTCTACGAACTCAAGAGGTCAAATGTCAATCCACGTCAATCAAATGTCCACTCTTCTAAAAGAGACAGCTAACTGACAAGTTACTAGGGAGTTACAGCTTGTTACTGGGTATCGTGCAACCAATGACTGGGTGACACATCACAACATTTGCAGGGATAGAAGAAACTGCCATAAAGATAAATTCAAAATTTGCAAACAGTTATCTGAAACTATCAAACCTCTCTCCCTCCCATTCTCAAACCCTAGAATCCTCTTCGAAGCCAAAATCAATTAAACCCCCAAGAGCCCAAATCACAATCAGTTGTCTCTCATAAATCTTTTTGAATCAAATACCCATATTCCTCGAACCATTATAATGGAAGATTGACGAGTAATCACTGGCATTCAGCTTGGAACCAAGTCGTTTGAGAAATCTGAAAAGAAGTTCAGAGACATTCTTGAACTTGTGAAGAAAGCTGGATTCTCAGAATGTCTTGAGGCAAGCACTCGAGTATATACTGAACTGGTTAAGGAGTTCTACTCAAATGCATCCATAAATGCCGGAACCCTTTCTACCAAGGTTAAAGGTTAGTCTCTAAAGTTGAAATCATCTGATATCAATCAATGCTTAGGTTTTCCTGACCTAGGACTGAAAAACCTTGATGAGATCGACACTGAGAAAGCGAAGGAGATTATGGGGTACCAAAGAAATCCTAGTCTGAAGGACATGAAGAAGAAGGAGTTCCCTGAGGAATTCGAGTTCCTTGCTGAGATAGTGGGAAAATGTATCCTATGCAAGGAGGATACATGACATTGTGCTTGATCGAAGAGTTGAAGATTATATCCGCAATAGTTCGAAGAAGCGAATCAACTTTGGAGCTATCTTGTTCGATCGAGATCTCCAAATGGGTAGAAAAGGCCGAGTTAAAGAAGTCTCATGATAGACCCCTAACAAAGGTCTTTCATGGAAGATTCTTGAGTATTGTGATGAAGAAGTCGGGAGGCAAAATCAAGGATGATGAAGGAGAGCCTCTAAATGTTCATAAAGTAATGTCTCCACAAATTTGTTCGTGAAATCTGGAAGAAGAACCCAAAGGAAAACATGAAGCTAACAACCGGGAGGAAGCAAGGTCTCTCTGTAAAGAAGAGAAGAAGCGAAAAGAGGTGGAAAGTTCGAGTGCGGTAACTCTGCAAGATGTGCCCACACCAGTAAAGAAGAGATCCGTGGGGGGTATGAAGAAAATAGAGGCTCCACCAAAGAGTCTCTCCACTGAAGATAAAGATGAAGGTGAAACGGTCTTAACTGCACTAGAAACCACAAAGAGAAGAAGCAACAGACTGCTTCAAGGGCCATTAAGAAAGAGAGCTAAGGTGGAAAACAAACCAGCCCCAGTTTCCTAAGAAAGTACATCTGACGAAGAAGAGGACATAGAGTCACAAGAAGAGGAGGGAACTGATGGTCTCAAGACTGAGTCCCCAAAGAACAAATCCAGCGATGAAGGTGAAGCTGAATTCATGAAAGAAAATGTAAACCTTGCTGATGAAAAAGAATACGCAAGCCCTATGGCTAACTCTCAGAGAATTCACTCTGATGATGAAGAAAAACTACAAGATGAACCAACTGCATCTCCAAATGCAAATGCTCCAACAAGCCCAAATGATGGGTCAAATGATGTTGATTCGGAAGAAGATGGACCTGCCCCTGCCAATACTAAACGACAAAGAAGGTTGCCTGATGATTCAAAGGCCTCAAAGTCTGAAGAGGAAGAAGAATCTGACTCTCCTATAGCTGAACCTCCAAGGAGAAGGAAGAGCTACAGACTACTAGCTAAATTTGCCTCCAACAAGAAAAATGAGGACTCTACTGCAGTCATTGAAGTAAGTGATGATGAATCTGAATCAAAGGAAGAAAATGCTGAAGGTGGGATTAGTGAGGAAGAAGATGAATCCAAGGAAGATATTGCTGAAGAAGGTTCTGAAAATGAAAACCAACAAGAAGGATTCACTGATGAATCTGATCAGAATAATTCGGGCTCCAAAAGAGAAGAAATGGAGAAAGATTCTGATTCTGCACATCAAGAATCAGAGGAACCAGAATACTACCATGTTCTCTCTTCAACCAGAATTAGCAGAAGAATAGTGGTGGAAGTTTTTGATGAACCACCTGTTGAACCAGCAGCAAGATGGATAAGTCATGGAAATGAACAACTTCGAGTTGTAAGAATGACTACAGATGAAGTGCTTCATAATTGGAAAAATAAGGAGTTAGATTGTACAACAATACTGTATAACTCTGAAGATCTTTTGATGAGATGGTTCTTCCCGTGGATGCCGTGGTTAAAGGCACATACTGATAAAGATGAGAGCTACTTTAGCTGGTGCTACTCTCAGTTTCCAAATCTGGAGTTGGTGTCACAAAACTTCCCAAGGGTAAAGAAGTTTGCAACCATGATGATCAATGACCAGCCCCATTACAAAGTCTACCGACATGCTGACAATCACTACATTCCCTACGACGGTAGAGTGGATTCTAAAGGCAGAAGGATTCTGGCCAAGGAGATAATCGTAGAGTCTGTTCACTCTACCACTGATGGTGTTCAAGTCCAGAATAAGAAGCTTCCATCTGCTCAAGCACAATTGCCCGACATTTTTTTTATCCTCCAATAGCGATTAGTACTTAACGATTTTTCAGATTCTCAACACCTTCGAAAATCTGTCCAAGGATGAAAATCGTAGAGTCCAATCTGGTGCTCAACAAGAGGCTGCCCAACCAAATGACCAAATCCCTATAGAGCAAGAGCTGATGAAAAATTCTGATGATATGATTGAGAAGATGTCTCTAATCACTGAAGAGTCTAAGAGGTTGACAGCAACAGAAGATAACCCGGCTCAAGACAGACTCTAAGCCACCATGGCTGATGTATCTCTCAAAATTAAAGAGAGAGATCACATCTATCTAAAGGTCATAAATGATCAGAAGGCAGATGCACTACGAGTACAGAAGGCAAATGAAGAACAACTCCAAGTCCTCTCTGACAAGATTGACAACACGAATTAGTCTTTCTCCATGCAACTTGAGCTGAGCCAACAAGAACTCAAGTTTGAAGTTGCTAACTCCTCCTATCTGATGGAGCAGCTTATGTCCAACATGGAGCAGCTCTCCTAAATGATTAATGACAAAAGGGGGGAGAAAAAGAGGCATAGAAAGAGGCTGAGTAAAAGGTATTCAACAAAGGGCAAGGGGCGCAGAAGGAAACAAGATAAGAAGACAAAGAAGAAGACAGTAGAACAAGAAGCTGGTTCATCATCTGAGGGGGAGCCAAAGGATGATTAGCCTGTATTTGCAAAGGCTGAGGGGGAGCCAGAAGAAAAAGAGGAGCATACATCGACCAAACAAAAGAAATGAAATCAACATCCCAAGGGAAGCAGAAGCAAAGAAATCAAATAGATGAATAGCTGGGTCAACAGACATCCTGGAAGCATACATGGAGCCAAAAGAGGTACATCTCTAACTAGTTAGGTATGTTTTGGATCTAGGATGTAAAATGTCAGTGTATTAAATTTCACATCATTATAAATGACATTCATGATTATCTGTTTTAGAAATAAAGTTGCTTACTGTATATAAGATTCATTCATAACATGCATATGCACTCATTGTTTTTGTCCTAATCAAATAGGGGGAGATTGTCAGGAATAAGCATATGAATGATATTCCTATTTACATATGATTTGATTATAATATATATGAATGAATGTGCAAGTATGCTTGTATTAAGAAAAGCTGTAAAGTCCTTTGATAGATTTTAGAAACATATATACAAGAACTTAGAATGAATTGATCAAATATGTTAGGTTGATCATACATAAGCAAAACAGCTTTGTAAAGTCCTTAAAAAGAAATGATGTACAAGGACTATAAATATAGAAATATCAAGCATGTTAGGTTGATCTTATGATGTAATAGATAAGCTTATCTGATCGTCGAGCACTGCACTAGAAATTGTAGTCTGCCAGGTGAGTCAAAGAAAACTCGAGAGCTATCAAGGCAGAATCGTAGTCAGCAAGACAGTAGATCTCGGAGTTCGTAGACTTCCAGGAGAGACGAGGAAGGATCGTAGTGTATCGAGTAGCACTTCCTCGGAGCCGTAGTCTACTGAGGAAGTCATGTTCATAATGGTAGAGAACTGACTACCTACGAAATTAACCGAGCATCTACCGAAGCTAAGTCAAGAATCGTAGACTACACTCAGAGTCGTAGAGTCTACTGATCATATCAGAGGCAGAGATAGTATTTGAGCAAGATCAGATGAAGACAATAAGCACAATGACGGAAATTGTAGAGTGTTAAGATCTGATCTCGGAGTCGTAGTGTCTGCACAGCCAAAGCTGAATCGTAAAGTGTAGAACTGAGACTTCAACAGATGTGCTCACAACGTCAAGGCAGAATCGTAGAGCTAATACGATTCTCAACAAATGAGCACTCCCAGAATATCCAAAGGAATGAAGCCTCTGGTTGATACTGCAAAGATACATCCCACCTAAAGAAAACCAGAGAGCACTCAACGAATAGCATGCACGCTAACAGAAGATCTAAGCATCAACCCAATCAGCATCCAGATTGAGTTGTGAAGCCATTCGAGATGAAGTCTTCCACAAGATGATCATAAGAAGACTTTAGTAGCTGACTAAGGAAAGTCAGCAGGTGCAGTAGCTGTCAAGTTGTAAGATGACAACGATCTTGGAAGTAACCAGGATCGTAGTGTTTGCCAAACAAAGAAAGAACTGATGGAGTGTACATGTAGAGATCACCGTCGACCACGAAGAACAAGGCTAAAGTGATTAAGCATTGGGTCTGTCCATTGATGATAAGTGAACGGGAGATCACAAGGAGAAAACAAGCTGGACACGCCACAAATCTGAAGTATCTTGCTATTCAGAAGGGGCCAGCGCAAGGAGTCAAGCCATCAGTATCTGAGAGTAGTCGAAGCAAACAAGAAGTGTTAAAGCACTGCACAATAGAAGGAAGATTTGTTCTATATTGAAGATCCAATGAACATTCTTCAAAGATCGTAGTGTTGTATTTACATATCAAATGAGCAAGTCAACAAGACACTACGATCAGGTCCAAGAAAGCAAGCATCAGAGTCATAGAGTTCGGTCATCCGAAGATTGAAGCATCGGCAACGGTTCAATATAAAAGTTGGTATTCGGACAAGAGCTTATTGAGAGCATCGATGCAAAAGGACAACCTCTGATCGAGAAATCAGAAGGGGGAAATAATGTCGTCGACCTGCCCGAGACATCAAAGTAACATCTCTAACGGGGTAGGTGAAATAATAGACTGCAGTGTCAGAAAGTCATGTCATGTCACATCTGCAGTCTGCACCAAAAAAACTCGAGATCTGTGAAGCAATTCAAAGAGCTCTCAATGGCTACTTTCCAACGGGAAGATTAGGAAGGAGTATAAATCAGCTAGAGCTTCAAAGATCAAAAGGCTGTTGGAGTTGATGAGTTTGGAGAAATGGTGGACTGATCTAACCAACGTAAAATAGTGAGTGACCAATGAAGGTCCGAAGGCTCACTCTACGATCCACCAAGAACACTTAGAGATAGACAAAGAAAGAAGTAGAAGTGAGAGTTCTACAATGTAGAAGTGAGAGTTCTACTACAAGAAGAGTGTTCTGAACTGCCGAGAGAAAGAAGAGCATCATGTCATCTTGATGTCCATGATGGAAAGACTCTAAGTACCAGAGAGAAGAGCCTATAGTCATCTTAGCAAGTCCATCATGAGAAGGCATCAAATATCAAGAAAGAAGATCACCAACGCCATCATGGTGTCAAGCATGAGAAAGTTTCTAAGTACCTAGCAGAAGAGCTTACAGTCATCTTAGAAACCCATTATGTGCAGCCATCAAGTATCTAGAAGAATGATCTTCAAGGCAGTTCATCAAGGGATCATCAGAAGTGGTTGAGTAACTGAAGAAGCTGAGCACCATGCAACACTTAACTGCACTTCAAGGATGATCACGCAAAGCTACTAAGTACAGAAGATGTTCAGAGCTTAAAGACATCTTAGCAGCTAAGTACCAACTCAAACAAACAAACAAACAACTCAACAATAAGAAGCCAGGGCCTGAGGGGTTCTTGTCCGGAGGGACTAAATGAAGTTCAAGCCTCTTTGGACTTGAAGAGTTCTAGGGAACTAGAGAAGTTCCAAAATTTGGCCTTGAAGAGTTCTTAGTGAATTGAAGTCCCAAGGTCTGCATTGGCGGCCTTAAAGGAATCTTAGTGATTGAGGGTCTTTGCCCTTCCTTAGTGGAAATCTCGCTAGTTGAAAGCGGAAGAGAGTGGATTAAGAGCTTGAGTCTCTGAACCACTTAAAACCCTTTGTCTTTTACTTTATGTCATTTACATTATGTACATTAACTGCTATAACTGCTATGTATGTTTTAACTGCTTACCACTGAACTAACTCTACGAACAATGTATGTATGATTATGAATATATCAATGAAGGGGATCTTTTAGTTATTTCGTTGTGCTTGAAAAGATTCTTATGTTTGTTAAATGCTAAATTATTAGAAATACAAAATAAACCAGAAAAGTATTTGAAAGTAAGCTGGACACGCCACAAATCCGAAGTATCTTGCTATTCAGAAGGGGCCAGCGCAAGGAGTCAAGCCATCAGTATCTGAGAGTAGTCGAAGCAAACAAGAAGTGTTGAAGCACTGCACAATAGAAGGAAGATTTGTTCTACATTGAAGATCCAATGAACATTCTTCAAAGATCGTAGTGTTGTATTTACATATCAAATGAGCAAGTCAACAAGACACTACGATCAGGTCCAAGAAAGCAAGCATCAGAATCATAGAGTTGGTCTATAGAAGATTGAAGCACATAAACAGCGGTTCAATCTAAAGGTTGGTATTCGGACAAGAGCTTATTGAGAGCATCGATGCAAAAGGACAACCTCTGATCGAGAAATCAGAAGGGGGAAATAATGTCGTCGACCTGCCCGAGACATCAAAGTAACATCTCTAACGGGGTAGGTGAAACAGTAGACTGTAGTGTTAGAAAGTCATGTCATGCCACATCTGCAGTCTGCACCAAAAAAACTTGAGATCTGCGAAGCAATTCAAAGAGCTCTCAACGGCTACTTTCCAACGGGAATATTAGGAAGGAGTATAAATCAGTTAGAGCTTCAAAGATCAAAAGGCTGCTAGAGTTGCTGAGTTTGGAGAAATGGTGGACTGATCTAACCAACGTAAAATAGTGAGTGACCAATGAAGGTCCGAAGGCTCACTCTACGATTCACCAAGAACACTTAGAGAGACAGATAAAGAAAGAAGTAGAAGTGAGAGTTCTACAATGTAGAAGTGAGAGTTCTACTACTACAAGAAGAGTGTTCGAATCGCCGAGAGAGAGAAAGAAGAGCATCATGTCATCTTGATGTCCATGATGGAAAGACTCTAAGTACCAGAGAGCTTAAAGACATCTTAGCAGCTAAGTACCAACTCAAACAAACAAACAAACAACTCAACAATAAGAAGCCAGGGCCTGAGGGGTTCTTGTCCGGAGGGACTAAATGAAGTTCCAAGCCTGCTGGACTTGAAGAGTTCCTAGGGAACTAGAGAAGTTCCAAGGCTGCTGGCCTTGAAGAGTTCTTAGTGAATCAAGTCCCAAGGTCTGGCGGCTTGAAGGAATCTTAGTGATTGAGTCTTTGTCCTTTCTTAGTGGAAATCCTGCTAGTTGAAAGCAGAAGAGTGGATTAGGAGCTTGAGTCTCTGAACCACTTAAAACCCCTTGTGTCTTTTACTTTATGTCATTTACATTATGTACATTAACTTCTATAACTGCTATGTATGTTTTAACTGTTTATCATTGAACTAACTCTACGAATAATGTATGTATGATTATGAATATATCAATGAAGGGGATCTTTTACTTATTCCGTTGTGCTTAAAAAGATTCTTATGTTTGTCACATGCTAAATTATTAGCAATACAAAATAAACCAGAAAAGTATTTTAAAGTAAAAGGATCTATTCAACCCCCCTTCTAGATCTATTGTGCCTACTGGGAACTAACAGAAATGTCTATGTCGCATTATTTGTTATATACCTGTTGAGAAGGTTATTCTTTTCTCATGTGTATAACAGATAGATAGGTTATAGTTAGAGAATATAAGGTTAAGTTGCGAGTTCTTAAAACTTATACTTATGGTACGTTCATGACTCATAATTATATGAAATATTTTTGAACCCCTCAGCGAATAGACGCCCATGGTCTGACTAGGGTAAGTTCTTAAACTCATATGATTATGGCAAGTTCCTGAATTTCAAAAGTGTGGTAAGTTTGATGAACTATATCGGGTATATATATGTTATGAAGTTAGAAATTTTGGTATAGTAAGCATTGATGGTGTTAGAGATTGATAGAATGAAGCGATGGAGTAAAGATTGAAGTTGATAGACAAACATGGATTTTCTAAATCTTCTAGTTCTGCTAGATTTTCAAAATTTATTGACTTCGTGCTGATGTTTTCACTTCTATTTTCTTGAAAAACATTGGATCATGCGATTGAACCAATGATGTTTAAAAATAATACCATCAGTCTTATGTCTATGCTAATTGTTTCGGCTAAGACAAAAATGACTTGAAAATTTTCAAAATGTATTTCTAACCATTTACATCATTTGGTATGGTGTAGAAATAGTAAACGATGGATTCATCAATGCAGTTGAACCTAGTGTTGGTTGTGATCGAGAGATCGTCTGCCCACTATGGTATGATGTAGTATGACAAAGTCACATAATGGCAGAATCCTCAACGTACTACTAATTTGGTACGGTATCATGACGTCATAAAAGAATTTTTGTTTTCTTTTAAGTTATGAAGAAGGTCAATTAAGTTGGCCAAATTATTTCGAATGATGTTCGAATTGTAGATAAAAGTCTAAGCTATTTGATTCGGCTAGACGACTATTGAAAAATATTGGTGGAATTCAAGCGTTCTTGATTATTTAGGCCAAACCAGATTGCTCTGATGAGGATTCAGATGTGGAAAAGCTGAGGTGAATAACCCTATAAGGGGACATGTTTTTGGGGACAATGGTTATGAACATAAAGCATGTAGTCATTACAAAATACTACGTTGCGGCCCAACGTAGTGGTACAATAGGCTGGCCACCTAGTGTACGTGTGGAGGGTGTTTTCAGTCTTCGTGATAGATAAAAACTCTGGTTTGCAGTGTGAAGGATTATGTTGAAGCACTAGTTCACGGTCCTGTGTGACCCCTCAGCATAATTTGGAATCTGAGTTATTCATACTACTCCCTGATTATTGAAAAATCGTGGGAGACTCTTATTCTTCTGTGTGATGAATGTAGTGAGTAGAATGTTCCTTAGAAAGAAGAATGTGGTAGAATGCAAGTGAGCAAGTTATAATAAAACTTCCAAAAAGAGAATGGATAAAATTATTCAAAAGAATATGTAATATTCGAAATAGCACCGAGTAGAGGAGGTTTCGGTGATTTCGGGGGCGAAATCCTTATAAGGGGGAGAGGATGTAAGAATCCGAATTTTCAGAAAATATTAAAATAAGAATTTAGTAGATAAAATTCTTAACACATGAGATGGGTTCGAACAAGAAGATATATGTGTTACGAGGTATGTGGTATTGTATTACATAGGGTAATATGAACTATGTAATAAGTAATGGTGTGCTTAATATATATATATATATATATATATATATATATATATATATATTATATATTTGTTATAAATTGTAGAGATGAATTAGTAAGAAGATGGATAAGACTTATCTATCGACATTAAATAATTTATAGAATTCTTTTATCATAGTTGGTGACATTAAATATCTTTGATAATCACCAATTTCTTGAGTGTATGTACGAGTATGTATCAAGTCTAAGGTAGTACAACCGTACTCTTTAATGGTGGATGTATAGGATGTAAGACCCCAACTTTTATGAATAAAGATTAATTTCTCTCGAAATATATTTTTTAATATTATGGTGTGGATATAATATAATGTTATAGTTATGGGTAATATTTACAAATTTTGCAAAGTAAGCAAGTGGTTATATAATATTCGATTAGTCTGGGAATATTCATTTTAACAGGGAATATTCGTATGACGGCAAGACAATCATTAGTGGACCCCCTAACGGAAGTATTGTCGTAGTAGTAAAAGCAGCGTAATTATCTTTTATAAAAATAACTAAGAAGTGTTACCGTTAAAAGCTGTTGAACTACCCGGTAGTAAAAGTAAAAGCGATATCGCGTGATTGCATAGTAGCACATAATATTGGTTATTGATGCTTACGTGAGAAGTCACTCAGTTATACTCAATTATTGCTACAGTAATTGCTGCATCATATCTCTCATATTATTGATTCGATTATTGTCACAGTATCATCTGTATAATATGATATATTATTAAACGGATGGTTGAGACGAAAAAGTTATTCATATTATTAAATTGCAATATTTACAATGTCTAGAAGTTTTGTCAAGGAGAGGTTTAGTCATCTAATTGCGCGCCAATAAGGAGAAATCCTTATCGGAAAGCCCCCTCTTTCTTGGGAATGACCTGGTTGTTAAATATTGTGAGTTATAATATTAATGATGAATAAGTTCGTGTTGATTAAAGATGAAATTGATAGTTCCATTGTGTTGGAATTATTAGTGTTAGTGAAAATTGACATTTATTTCGATAATAATTGATGTCTGGAAGTTATCGGGTAATTAATCGGATAAATGAGGAATTAATTGCTATTAATTCACATGATTATAACTATTTGTTCACATGTGTGTACTATTGATTCACATTCATGTACTATTAGGGGAGTTGGTGCAAGATTGATAATACTTGCATGACTAAGTTAAAGATGGAGGTACTATACTTTTATTCGTATTTTCTCATGATTGAACTATTGATTCACATTATTTACTATTAGGGGAGGTGGTGCAAGTTTGATAATACTTGCAGGACTAAATTAAAAATGAAAGAAAAGTTGGAGGTATTGTACTGTAATTTTTTCGAGCCCCAAAACGTGCAATTATTGAAACTATATTTTTCTATAAATAGAAGTTCATTCTTCCTTCATTTCTCACCAATTCACTAAAGCTATAGAGCAATTATTATCGAGAGAAATTATAGAGAGAAAGAAGAAGAGAAGTCTACTACCTCTCTATTCCAGTATCCAGCTTTATTCTAAGGTAAGGGGTATTATTTCTTTCATTTTCATGAAGAGAGCTATTGTTACTCCATTCCTTATTATTATGTTGGAATAACCTGTCTATGCGAAGTATCGCATACATGGTGAAATTCTTCTCTTATTCCATTCTTTATTATTCTGTTGAAATATCCTGTCTGTGCATATTACGCATGACCTGGTTCCACTATTTATTATTCTGTTGGAATAACCTGTCTATGCGAAGTATCACATATATGGTGAAATTCTTCTGTTATTCCATTCTTTATTATTTTGTTGGAATATCCTGTCTGTGCATATTACGCATGACTTGGTTCCATTATTTATTATTCATTGGAATAACTCGTCTGCAATGGATTCTATCGCATGCCCGTGAATTTCGTTGTTATTCCATTCTTTATTATTCATTTGGAATATCCTGTTTGTGCTGATTTTGCATGACCTGGTTCCATTCTTTATTATTATGTTGGGAATAACCTGTCTGTGCGGTCTATCGCAAGCATGGTGAATTCTTCTATTATTCCATTCTTTTTTATTCTGTTGGAATAACCTGTCTATATAGATTACCACATGCATGGTGAATGATCCTTTGTATTCATTCCTTATTAAATTGTGGAAATGATGCATCTACGTGGATTACCTCACATGCGAAGTAAAATCCATTTGCGCAGTTCATTATTCTATTATACTCGGTTTGTTAAAGTTTTGGCTTCTATACTCCATGAAGTTAGTAGAATATCCTAGATATTTGCGCTTCATCCAAAGATCTTTCATGGAAATATTCTTCCGAGCATTCTTGAATTTTACTCCACAAAGCAAAGATCATGTTGACAATTTGGACGTTTCGAGTTCGGGATAAATTAACTTATAAATCTTTAAAATTTAATTCTTGAACTTGTTTTATTGAATTATTATGTCATTGTCATTATCCTCATGTTTATATTATGTTGAAAGTCATACATTCTGTGTAGTGCATAGATGGACTTGGTATGATTATGACCAGGGATTATTCGGTATAGTCATAACCGTAATGTTACAAATGATATGGTAAAAGTCCTCAATTGCTCGTAGTGAATTGATGGACAGTTGTTGGCATGATCATGACCATTTATGAAAACATGAATATCCTTGGCTCGTAGTGTATAGATAATTTGTGGTCGTGATACTAATAAATATCATTGGTCGTAGTGCAGGGATGACGTGGTTTATTTAATAAGCTGAGTCTCAGCGATAAAAGTGATGAAAAACCTTTTAAATCATAGAAGATAGTAGATTTTATTCTCTACTTGACTCTTCTAATGGATTGCTTGTTCCGCTGCAGTTAAACTTGATGTTTGTTATATTGTATCAGTTTAACACTGTTGAAGGCTAGCGATAATTTATTCTGCATTATCTTAGTCATAATATTTCTTACTGGGCTAGTTGAGCTCACCCTTTTGCTTTCATTGTTCTCTTTAGGAAATGAGAATGTAGCAGGGACTAGTCGGGGAACAGAGTGACGGTCCAGATGATAGCATTAGTAGTCCTCACTATTCTGTGAAATAGTGTGAAAATAAATGTATGGATGACTTATTTTGAGTTTGAATACTGTCTAGAAGACAATATTTGTATTAAAACTCACAGCTCATGTTGTATATTTAAGGTTGTATTTGTATTCTGTACCATGTATTTGGCGACTCAGAATAGGTGATGTATACCTATTTTGGGGGCGTCATAGTTGGTATAAAAGCTTAGGGATATGATCCCTGGCTAAGATATGAGACAAGAACTAGGAGTGGAGAGACGGGAAATTCCTTCGCTAGTATGACCTACCTAAGTTTATTTGGTATTTAATTGGTCGGTCAGAGTATAGGGATAATATGTGATATATTAATTAACCCTTGTTTTGTGGCAGTATTTAAAAATGACATCCGATAATGTTGAGAATAGAAATGGAGCACAGGAGACCGTTGAGTCTCCACATATCAATAATCAGGATAATGTGCATCAAGAAGGCGACAATCCTCATGCAAACGACAACACTGACTAAATGATGAACAATGGAATGTTCAGAGGCTTTATACAATTTATGCAACATCAGATGAGAGCGGCTCCTGTCCAAAATGCAGGTGGAAACACTGGCAACTCTCAGACGGTCACTGCTAAACAGTTCAAGGAGCTGGGACCACCGAAGTTTTTTGAAGAGCCAAAACCACTTAAGGCGGAGACGTGGATAAAGCAGATCAATAAGATATTTGAGGTCTTGGGATGCTCCGAGGAGCAAAAGGTTCCCTTTGCCACCTTCATGTTGCGGGCAAAGGCAAATTACTAGTGGGAATCTGTAAAGCGTACTCAACCTGTCGCACTGAAGATTTCTTGGGAGAAATTCCAAGAACTGTTCAACGACAAGTACTTTCCTGAAAGTATTCGTCACATGAAAGAGGTAGAGTTCATTAAACTGGAGCAAAACAACATGACCATGTCGCAGACTGAAGCTAAGTTTGCCGAAGTTATCCGGTTTTACGTCCCATTTGGTTGATAATGAAGAGAGAATGACGCGAATGTTTCTAAGAGGTTTGAAACCCGAGATACGTCAATATCTTATCTCTCATAAACTGTGTTTGTATTCAGATGTTGTTAATAAGGCTCAGTTATTGGAGTGCAATAATGAGTCAACCCAATCAAAAGAGAGCTGCCGGCAAAATGATAATACCAGTGATAGCAGTCATCGAAGCGGTGACAATAAGCGTGAAGGGAATCAACATGCCAGAAATGGTAACCACTTCGGTGGTAATCATGGCCAAAATAATAAGAATGGACATTTCAAGAAGAGGAGATTCAACAATGATGGAAAGACGTCAAAGATCAAGAGACCCGTTGTTAAGGAAGGAGAACGACCACCTATCATATGCTTCAAATGCGGAGGGGAGGGACATATCAGTCTAAACTGTACGCAGCAGTCCAAAACCTGTTACAATTGTGGAAGAGAAGGTCACCTAGCTCGATTTTATCGTTTAGGGAAGGCAAGTTCATCTGGGATGGAAGCACCAAAGGCCGTCTGTGACGCCCCTAAAATAGGTCCAATCCATCCAACCCATTCTGAGTCGCCAAATACATGGTACAGAAACAACTACAACATCATTAATACAATTGTCGTGCAAAATACGATAACACAAATACTGTGCGTTTAAATACAAATATTGTCTTCTAGACAATATCCACACTCAAATAAAATCCTCATTAAAATTATTGATACACTATTTTACAAAATAGTGAGGACTGCTAAAACAACTTTCTAGAACCATCACTCCATACCCCGGCTAGATCCTGCTATATTCTCACCTCCTGAAGAAAAATGGAACAAAAAGGAAAAGAGTGAGCTCAACTAGCCCAGTAAAGAATATTATGACTAAGATAATATACAACAAATTATCCTTAGTCTTCAACAGGGAAAAATCTGATAAAATATAATCGACAACAAGTTTTAAATCAACAACTGCAGCGGAAACAACAATTCATTAGAAGAGTTAAGTAGAGAATGAAATCTACTATCATCTATGAATTTAAAAGCCCATCATCAATATTTTATCCCTGTAACATCAATCAACATACATCTTGCATCAAATATTCATATTTTCACTATGGGCCAAAGATATTCATTTGTATCCCCAGTTGGTCATGTTCATCTCAACACCTGTTCATCTTTGCACTATGGCCAAAGATATTCATCAGGTAATCATTCATCTTTGCACTACAGGCCAAAGATATTCATCAAGTATCACCATTAAGGACTGAGGATGATGAAAAACATTTTAGAGAAAACAAATACAGTGAGACAGAAGGACAAATATTAGGGATTCATATTTCGGTTTATCCAAATTTAATAATACTCCATAATAACCAAGTGTGAAGTAGAATTCAAAAATAAAGATCAAAACATGGATACAATCAAAGATAGATGACTATTTGATTCAAGATGTATATTGATTGATGTTACAAGGATAAAATATTGATGATGGACTTTTAAATTCATATATGATAGTAGATTTCATTCTCTACTTAACTCTTATAATGAATTATTGTTTCTGCTGCAATTGTTGATCTAATATTTGTTGTCTATTGTATTCTATCAGATTTTTCCCTGTTGAAGACTACGGATAATTTGTTATACATTATCTTAGTCATAATATCCTTTACTGGGCTAGTTGAGCTCACCCTTTTCCTTTTTGTTCCACTTTTCTTCTAAGGAGGCGAGATTATAGCAGGAACTAGTCGGGGTGTGGAGTGATGGTTCAGGATAGTTTTTTTAGTAGTCCTCACCATAAAATAGTGTATCAATAATTGTAATGAGGACTTTATTTGGGTGTGAATATTGTCTAGATGACAATATTTGTATTTAAACTCATAGTTTATGTGTTGTCATATTTTGCACGACAAATGTATTAATAAAGTTATAGTTATTTTTGTACCATATATTTGGCGACTCAGAATGGGTTGGATGGAATGGACCTATTTTGGGGGAGTCACAGTTGGTATCAGAGCTTAGGGATATGATCTATGGCGGAGATCGGGGAATAGAACTAGGAGGGGAGAGACGAGTAAATCCTTCGCTAGTATGTCCTACCTAAGCTTATTTGTTGGTTGGTCAGAGTATAGGGTTATTATGTTGCATGTCAATTTCTTTAATTAACCCTTGTTTTATGGCAGTAATTGAGAATGGCAACTGAGAATGTTAACAGTAGAGTAAATGAGACCATGGAGACACCTTTGCTCACCAATGAGGAGAACGTGCAATAGGCCGATAATGTTCTTCTTGTGAACAACACCACCGAGCAGACGATGAACGACGGGATGTTTAGAAGCTTTTTGCAGTTCATGCAAAATTAGACGAGGGAGACTCGTGTACAAAATACAGGTGAAAATGATAGCAAAACACGGTTTGTCACAGCCAAGTAGTTCAAAGAGTTGGGACCACCAGAATTCTGGGGAAAGCCGGATCCGATTAAGGCAGAAATGTGGGTCAAGCAAATTACCAAGATATTCGATTTCTTGGGATGCATGGAGGAACAGAAGGTTCCATTCACCACTTTTATGTTTCGTAATGAGGCAGATTACTGGTGGGAATCTATGAAGCATACCCAGCCAGCCGTACTCAACATGTCTTGGGAAATGTTTCACGGTTCTTCTTCGCCTGCTCAGATTTTTTTTTGAAGTCATCAGCCTCCCAGTGCACACACATAGCCTCCCAAGCTAAATCAGAGACTATGCAGGGCTGATGATCTCTGATGGTGGTCCTGGGCTGGTCCTCAACTACCCAGGCTGCCCTCTATCGCATCTTATACAGCCACCCGGAGTAATTTGTAGCGACATGATGCTCAATCACATCGTCGCCAGCTGACTGAGAGATGCTCATGTCAAATTGATAATAAACATATAACAAAAGTTAATTTAAAATTAGGAACAATTTATTTCGTCATCCTAAAACAACTATGTAGTAGTTAATATAATATACTTAACTTACGTGGAACTCTCGCAAGACGGTCTGCATAAAAGTGGCATCGTACCGCGCATACTGATTGAATCACATGCACCCTCTCATGAGATGCGTCAAACAAATCGCGTGTAGGGTGTGCTTAGCCACTGGGTCTAGTATACTACAGAAAAAGTATAACAATATGTGTTATGTGAATTGTGTTTTGCAATATCTGAAATTAATATTACCAATATATTAACACTTACTGCTGGGAAGCGACATCCACCGGTACTATAAGTGGCACTGCCGGTGGACGACCAAAGATATCGAGGTTCGTCCCTCGATGTCGTTGACGAGGTACATCTGTAATAATTGTATTTAACTGAGTCAATAAACATTGTAACTAATGCAGCTTGAGATATATTTAAATCTTAGTTAAGATAACTTACTCACGCCTGAAGAAGAGCCTCCATCGTGGCTACCGTCTCTAGTACAGGATCGCCCACCACCTCAGCGACCTCCACCGATATGTCTATCCATGAATATCCTACTGCAATAACAAAATTGGTAGATTATGAATATTAAGGTTTAACAATATGTGGTATGTATTAATATGAATGCTCATTTTCAATTACGCACGTCATCAAAACCATCAGAATCAACGTGTATATCATTCTCGGATTCGGTATCTTCCTCATCCTCAGTTTCGACATCAGTTTCGTCATTGTTATCATCCTCAACGACTACATAATCATTCATGTGTTTGTTTTCCTCGACATCCTCATCGTTAGGTACCTCAATGACATCAGTACTCACCACGTCTTTAGCATGAAACACTACGGCCAAAGGGTTACTCACATCTTCTTGCAACGCCTCATCCATACCAAACATGTTATCAGCATTAAATGAACATGTTTAGTAGTGACGACTGTTTACCAGGGGCTTCGAGTATTTACGACATTAGGAGCGTAATACACTTGAGTCACTTGACTTGCTAACACGAACATGTCATCAGACTTTAACACCGACTTGATATCCACGATTGTGATTCTATTACGATCAACTTTAACCCTCTTTTCAGTATCAAACCAACTACACTTAAATGTAACTACCTTTTTGCCCCCGTGATAATTGAGCACAACCACATCCTGTAAACGGCTATAGTAATTGGACTCAGAATCTTGGTAGCAGCTTCCTAACACCACAACCCCAGAATTGACTGATGTGAGTTCATTCAAGTCATCGACTCTAAATCTGTACCCATTCACGATGCAACCAGGAAAAGAACTAACAACTTTATAAGGTCCTTGGATGACATCTATAAAACGCTCAGAATTGTTCTTCGCTTCAACCCTTTTCTTAAACCACTGTTGGAAATTAACATTAGTGAATGTTTACAATTCTACTGCAATAAAACTTGTGTTAGAAGAATACGCTTCCTCTTCGAATGAACTGCAAAATTAGTAAAATTTCTTTAACATATATAGATGACTATACTTGTAAATTGTACTAAATACCACAAATAAGCTGAGACTTACGAGATGTATGATGATACTTCGGGAATATTTAGATGCACGTATGTAGATATAATCTCCAACTCTTTGTCGCTTAAGTAAGTCAGCGTCTCATGGTCAAATGGTTTAGCCGGATATGTGAATACAACTAACTCATCATCATCATGAGTCATTGGACCAACAACCACAAATGGTTGTGCTTCGTTGAGACAACATTGTCAAAATACAATGAGCAGAAGTTGACTAGCTCTTCCTCCGTATAGCGTTCAACAATAGAACATAAAAGACATCTGGGACGAAAAAGAGAAAATTTCATTTTGCGATGAATAGTTTCGTATTCGTGAATAGTCCCGTATACGTGAATAGTAACCCCAACACAAAAAGGTAGAAATTCCACAATAAACTTCATAACAATATCTCAACATAATGATATTGAAGAAAATAATATCATTTAAGAAGAAAATAACATCCCTTACCTCAAAGAAAGCAAGATTTCGAATGAAAGGCTGGAAGTGATCTTTGAATGAAATTTGTCTTGACAAAGAACTCTCAAAGTATCTAAATACTCACAAAATACGCTCGATAATATAGAGAGAGAAAGAGAGAAAGCTTATGTTTTTCGTGTGATTTTCAATTCTAACTTAACCCTCTATTTATAGGAAAATGTTAAGACAATCAAGCAAACTTGACTACTACCGATGGCTTTACATTACTTACCGCCACCCACCACATTTGAAATAAAATTCAGCACATTTCTTCACCAACCACAAGTGGGGCCCACTCAATTCTAGAAATTTCAACCAAAATCATTTATAAACCTAATTTCCGATACAGTCACCTCTTAAAATTCATAACAAATCATACGTTCATTTTTAACGGTTCAAAATTTGTGGACATATACTCAACTTATATATGTATAACATATCCAAAAATCACAACGATCCAACGGTCGGATTAAAATTATAGCTCACATAATATATCGTAAAAATCTTGATTTGATTTTTAATACCTCCATTCCGACAAAAATACTGATAAAACACCTCAACATTAAATCCTACAATTATAACCACATAAAATAAATAAATCCATCATTTATATCCACATCAAATAAATATTTCATTATCATATAAATCAATAATTAATTATTCACAAATAATATTACAAGAATCACAATTATGACAACCGGCCCATCCCAGGAAAGAGGGGGCTTTCCAATAAGGATTTCTCCTTACTGGCGCGCAATTAGGTGACCAAACCTCTCCTTAGCGTAACTTTCTAGACATTGCCAATAATTTTATCTAATAATATTATTCAAATAATATGAATTATTGATCTGATAATGAAAAATATTGTGCAATGATAATTATTGAAACACCAATAATATAAAATATCAACGCAGCAATTATTGAATCAAAAAAATAAAATATTAAAAATTAATTATTGTAACAATTATTGAGTAGTGTCTTCTTACGTACGAATCAATAATTCAACAATACTATGCAATACCGTGTACTGCTGTGCAACCATGCGTATTACTATATTTTAACCACCGGGTATTCTAACAATGTTAACGGTAACAACTACGCCGTTATTTATAAAAACTCAAACTTGTCGTTTTCTTCATCCGAGAGTTATTCTGTTATGAGGCCCACGAATGGCTGTGCCGTCGTACGAATATTCCTCAACAACAAGAATATTCCATGACCAAACGAATATTCCCCGATAAAAAATGAATATTTTATAACCACTTGCTTATTTTGTAAAATTTGCACATTTCACCCATAACCAAAGTATTATATCAAATTAACTCCTTATTATTTCAAGATAATAAATAGAGAAAAATTAATTTTTATTCATAATAAGATGGGGTCTTATAACCTCCCCTCCTTATCAAATTTCATCCTCGAAATTGACGTACGTACCTGGTGTTTCAAAAATGTGAGGGTACCTCGCTTTCATTTCCGATTCCAACTCCCATGTCATTTCCTTAATTGCATGGTTCCTCCACAAAACCTTAACTTGTGGTATAACCTTTGTTCGTAGGACATGCTCTTTCCTATCCAATATCTTGACAGATACCTCCCCGTACGTTAAATCTTCGGCTATCTCGTCCGGTTCTAACTCGACGATGTGGTTCGGGTCTTTCACATATTTACATAACATCGATACGTGAAAAACGTTATGAACATGCGACATACTTAGCGTTAAGGCGAGTCTATAGGCCACAGTTCCTACTCGATCGAGGATTTCAAATAAATCAAAGGTTTGAGCTTTCTTCTCTTCATCGACTCTTACTTCTAAAATAACGCCTTCTTGCACCTTCTTCTTTATATTCATCAGCTCCGGTGTGTAGCTTGAACGGTTTTAACTTTATCAATTAAAGTCGATTCTACTCGTATATTTAACATCATCACGCGGGTCACTAGAATCTTTAAATCTATCTTTATCGTTTGTAAATCGTACAAAATGGGTCTTTATGTTAACAACATCGCACTCGTACCCGCATACAATCTTCAACGCATCAGCTACTACGTTCGCTTTTCCACGATGGTATGGTCAGAACAGGTTCCGAAATGAGTCGTCTTTTGAGCTATTGGAAAATCTTCTCGCATTCCTCGCTCCATACGAATTTTGTATCTTTCCGAGTAAGCTAAGTTAACGGAGTAGCGATTCGAGAAAATCCTTCCACGAATCTCCGATAGTAACCAGATAAGCCTAGATTGCTAGATATTTCGATTACTGACTTGGGTTGCTCTCAACTGTGACTCATATCCCAATCTTGGATAGCACGTCACAATGGCGCCTATCAGTTTACCACCGCACGAATATGACGTCCCCTACGGAGAGTCTAGCTTCGGTGTATTCCACAAAGGAAGTCACCAGATACAGGCTCGGGTACCAACTCTTGTACTTGAGTTTTTAACTCCTGAAGTTTAATAGGAGCCATTCGATATCAGATTTTAGAAATGGATTTTGTACCAGGTTTAAAGTCGATACAAAATTCAATATCACACTTTGGGGGTAGGCCAGGAAATACGTCAGGAGATTTACTAACAACAGAAATATCATTCAAATCTGACGTATTTTTATTTAAATCCATGAAATGGGCTAAAAAAACTTGACATCCATTTTTCAATAAACGGATGGCTTTATGGCTTGATATGAAAGTGTTTAAGTTCAATGGTTTGATTGCTTAAGTTCAAATAACAGGTTGCTTAGGAATATGAAAACTAACAACCTTACGAAAGCAATCAATTTTGGCATGATGAGTAGTTAACCAATCAATCCCTAAAATCACATCAAAAGCAAGCATCTTTAAAGAGATAAGATCAACAGGTAATGTGATGGTGCCAACTTGGATCAAACAAGATTTATAAACAGTTGATGTAACGAAAGTTTCTCCTAACGGAGTCTCCACTGATAAATCAAAGTCCAATTTCTCTGGAGTCAAGTTTAAACGTTGAACGCAAGTAGGAGAAATAAAAGAGTGGGTAGAACCGGTATCTAATAAGGTATAGACTTTGCAAAAATTTATAATTAACTAAACCGTGATACCTTCGTTCGGGTTCCTCGCATTTTGGGCATTCACGACAAACGCTCTTCCAAAAATTGCCGACTTTGTTTTGTCCGTATCAACCTTTGGTGCCACCGTCCCAGCTGGACTTGATTTTGCTACAGGACAAAATCGAGCTATGTGACCTTCTTTTCCACAATTGAAACATACCTTGGAAGGCTATGAACAGTTTGGACTTATGTATCCCTCATCTCCGCATTTGTAGCATCTAACTGGCGGTCGTTCTCCTCCCCTAGAATTTGTTCTTTGGTCTTTGGTCACTTGCCAACGTCTTCCCGTCATCGTTAAATCTCCTCTTTCTGAAATTTCCACTTGACTCACCTCTTCTATTATCATGGCCATGATTACCACCCAAAGACATCTGGGACGAAAAAGAGAAAATTTCATTTTTCGGTGAATAGTGTCGTATTCGTGAATAGTGTCGTATACGTGAATAGTAACCCCAACACAAAAAGGTAGAAATTCCACAATAAACTTCATAACAATATCTCAAAGATAATGATATTGAAGAAAATAATATCATTTAAGAAGAAAATAACATCCCTTACCTCAAAAAGCAGTGCTTGGAATGAAAGGTCAAGGGAAGTGGTCTTTGAATGAAACTTATCTTTGACAAAGAACTCTCAAAGTATCTAAATACTCACAAAATACGCTCGATAATATAAAGCGAGAGAAGAGAGAGAAAGCTTATGTTTACGGTGTGATTATCAATTCTAACTTAGCCCTCTATTTATAGGAAAATGTTAAGACGTAAAAGCGAGACTTGACTCGCTTACTAATGGCTTTCAGTAAGACCCAAATTTTATGAAATAAAAGTATTCAAATTTTCTTATAATTCTTATTCATGAGTTACTATTCATGAGTTACTATTCACGAGTTATTATTCATGAGTTACTATTCATGAGTTACTATTCACAAATACTATTCATGAAGCATGATGATTTTTGTTACGAAGAATTCTTTATTCAATATTTTATTTTGATTGATGATTCTTTGCGTTGATATTTTATAATAATCATTACTACGGTGATTTTTCATTATCGGATCAATAATTTATATTATTTGAATAATATTATTAGATAACATTATTGGCAATGTCTAGAAAGTTCGTCTAAGGAGAGGTTTGGTCACCTAATTGCGGCCAAGAAGGAGAAATTCTTATTGGAAAGCCCCTCTTTCTGAGGGCCGCACTGGTTGTCAATATTGTGATTCTGTATTATTATTTGTGAATAATTAATTATTGATTCATACGATGAGGAAAATATTGATTTTATGAGGATATAGATGGAGAAAATTTTTAATGTGACAATTGTTGAAAATTAATATTTTATCTTTTTCTGATAAAATAATTTAATTAAATATATTATTTTAATAATATATTAATGATGATATTTTTACGATGAATGTGGGATATATGAGTATACGAGGTGGAAGAGTATTTTTGTTACAATAAATGTTTAAAACATGTTAAACATGTCGGTGGACCCCATTTATTGACTGAAATTTGATTATAGCCTGTAAAATCACCCGTTTGTGGATTTCGGTCAATTTCTATTTAGAATTTGGAAAAACTTTCTTCTGCAAAGTTGTAGAGAATTGAATTTCCTATAAAAACTCGCGAGATTCGAATTTTCTGATAAAAGGGCTATTTATTATGAATTATTGAAGTTCCGAAGCTCCGAAATAATTGATTTTTGGAAGTTTAAAATATTTTTATTTACAAAAACGTTTTTTTCATTTGGTTCCCTCATTTAGCATGTGCAAGATGGCTGAGTTCAGATTTTAGAATGTGTGCATAGAAATTTATATAATATATTAATATTATATTAAATTTTCTGCTTTGGTGTTCTAAGCAATTTCTTATAAATAGGGTGCTTAGGTTATAATTGAAATTCACACCAGAAACTGAAGTTTTCTCTCTCTATATTAACGAGTGTATTCTTGTGAGTATTTTGAGTATACTTTGAGTATTTCTATACGGTGCAAGTTCGTTCAACGTTATTCCGAATGTAAATCTTTGCTTTCTTTTAAGGTAAGGATAATAAGTGGATTTTAAGGGTTATTATTTCGAAATTCTTCTGAACCTTCAAAAATTTTGGAAAAATTTGAAATGATAATTTGATGAGTTTTGTTGATTGTGTCCAAAAATGGCGATTTTTGGATGTATAGATTATGAGTTATGGATTTTATGAGAAAAGGCTATTTTAAAAGTAACCGCTTATAACTCCTTGTGATTAACTCCAAAATTGATGAAATTTTTATTGTGAGTACATCTATATAATATCAGTATACTGTGTGAATTTCAGAATTTTTGGATAAAAATACAATTTATGATAAATGTCTGAATATTCGGTGGTTTTGGCCATGTGAAAAATAGTAAATAAATTTTAAAAATTTTGAGAAAAATATATATTCAATATGGGACTATATTCTTCTAAATCCCAGAAAAGAAATATTTTTAAAACTGATTTGGTATTTTTCATGAAAATGTTCTAGTTATGAGTAAATGAATTAAATATGTTATGTGAATTAAGAAAATTGGAAAATATGATTTTATGGCTTGAGAATTATATATGAGATATATGCAGATTTTTGATGAGGGTTTTGGTTATTGATGATGAGATCTTATGAGTTTGGCATTTTAAGATAATTAAATGCATTTATTAGTAAAGTGTAAACAATTAAAATAAATTATTTATAAGTTTAAGAAATGATTAAAATATTGTGGTAGTATTAATAATATTAGATTATGAGATTATTAAGTGATTTATAACATTTTGAAATCTTACTCTTGAGATTAAATCTATATGTTGATTATATTGTTTTTATATAACATTCTTATAACCCTAATGATGATATTTCTCTTTGACTTGAGTGTAAAGATGGATAGATTATTGGTATGATCGTGACTATAGGTTCTCTTTGGCCAGTAGTGCAAAGTTGAATTGTTGACTAGTATGATCATGACCATTGAATTTATAATTGAATATCTTTAGCTTAAGTGCAAAGGTGAATTGATCAACATATATGGTTATAATTATGGTTTATATAAATTCTAAAATGATTATATATTTCTTTGAGATATTAATATATTTGGTCTGTTGAGGAATATCTTTGGCCTGTAGTGCAAAGATGAATTGTGGATGAATATCTTTGGGTCGTAGTGCAAAGATGACCTGTTGTTGAATATCTTTGGCCTGTAGTGCAAAGATGAACCGTTGATGAATATCTTTGGCCTGTAGTGCAAAGATGACTTGTTGATGAATATCTTTGGCCTGTAGTGCAAAGATGACTTGTTGATGAATATCTTTGGCCGTAGTGCAAAGATGAATTTATTAGTAGGATTATGAACATAAACTGTGATTTGGTATAACCATAATCTTTGATGTTTCAGGTGATGAAAATTATCTTTGTCCTGGATGAGAAAAGGAATTTAGAACTACAATTACGATTATGAGTTATACATGTGATTGTGGATGAGGAATTGTTGATTGATGTTCTGAGGATAAAACATTGTTGATGGACTTTAACATGGAGAAGATAATAGACTTTATACGGTCTATTTGACTCTTCTAATGGATCGCTTGTTCATTGCGCAACTATGGTTGAATTTTTTTATCATCTACCATATGTTCTAAATCTACGATTTATTATTGATGAAGGCTATTGATAATTTAATTATCTTTAGTCATGATATTTTTCTTCGAAGCTAGTTGTGCTCACCCTTTTGCTTCACAATTCCTTTCGTGTAATAAAAGTGTAGCTAGGATGTCGGGAATAACGGGGGGAATAGAAGCAGCGCCTATAGATGTTGAGGTGAGGTGAATTCAACTTTGGAAAGGTGTTTTGTCACTATTATACAAGATGTTTAATAACATACAACCTCGAGTCATCATAAGATGTGGTTGTTTCATCCACTTCTTGAGTATATCTACCAAAGACTATCTATATGATCTTGGAGTCTATTTGAGATATAACTCTCAATTAGAGACAAGTGGAGATAATGATATGTCAAGAGAAGACTCACCATTGGGAAGAATATGATAGTAATCTTCTAGTTTTTCTTTGGGGTCTATTGGGTCAACCAAAGATAATTTCGCGGGCCATATGATATCTATAATAACCTAGACGCATGGCCTCCCATGTGTATGAAGGTTTCTTGAGCACTTCCCAAAGATTCTAATTTCTAAAACAGTTTTCGACTATACCTTTATGTAAGGTGTCATTATGAGGTGTCATGTCCACGGTTGGGACATGAGTCACAGATTGATATATATTTGTATCCAAATTCACAAAGATATGTGTTGTTGTATTTTACACGACAATTGTTGTAATAAAGTTGTAGTTATTTTCTGTACCATGTATTTGGCGACTCAGAATGGGTCGGATGGAATGGACCTATTTTGGGGTCGTTACAGCTTTACCAGCTACTATTGCACCCACCACATTTGAAATAAAATTCAGCACATTTCTTCACCAACCACAAGTGGGGCCCACTAAATTCTAGAAATTTCTACCAAAATTATTTATAAACCTAATTTCTGAATCAGTCACCTCTTAAAATTCATAACAAATCATACGTTCATTTTTAACGGTTCAAAATTTGTGGACATATACTCAACTTATATATGTATAACATATCCAAAAATCACAACGATCCAACGGTCGGATTAAAAATTATAACTCACGTAATATATCGTAAAAATCTTGATTTGATTTTTAATACCTCCATTCAAAAAAAAACCGATAAAACACCTCAACATTAAATCCTTCAATTATAACCACATAAAATAAATAAATCAATCATTTATATCCACATCAAATAAATATTTCCTTATCATATAAATCAATAATTAATTATTCACAAATAATATTATGTAATCACAATTATGACAATCAGTAGTTCGTCAGAAAGAGGGGCTTTCAATAAGGATTTCTCCTCATTTGGCCGCAATTAGGTGACCAAACCTCTTCTTAGAGTAGAACTTTCTAGACATTGCCAATAATGTTATCTAATAATATTATTCAAATAATATGAATTATTGATCCGATAATGGAAAATCATGCGTTGACAATTATTGAAACAACAATAATATAAAATATCAACGCAACAATTATTGAATCAATAAAATAAAATATTAAAATTAATTATCGTAACAATTATTGAGTAGTGTCTTTTTACGTACGAATCAATAATTCAACAATCTGCAATGCAACTGAGTGCTTACTATGCAACCACGCCAGACATCGTATTTTAACCACCGGGTATTCCAACAAGTTGTTAATTCAGTAATAACTACGCCAGATTATTTATAAAAACTCAAACTTGTTGTTTTCTTCATCCGACGAGTTATTCATTATGAGGCTCACGAATGGTCTGCGCCATCGCATTTAATATTCCCAAACAACAAGAATATTTCACGACCAAACGAATATTCCCCGGCAAAAAATGAATATTTTATAACCACTTGCTTATTTTGTAAAATTTGCACATTTCACCCATAACCAAAGTATTATATCAAATCAACTCCTTATTATTTCAAGATAATAAATAGAGAAAATTTAATTTTTATTCATAATAAGATGGGGTCTTACACCGTCCCAGAAAAGTCAAAGCCGGTAGTTCAAGGAAGAGCGTTTGTTGTGACCTCCCAGAAAGCAAGGAACCCGAACGAAGTCATCACGGGTAAGCTTATTATAAACTCTAGCAAAGTCTATAGCTTATTTGATACCAGTTCTACCCATTCTTTTATTTCTCCTACTTACCCTCAACGTTTAAATTTGACTCCGGAAAAATTGGACTTTGACTTATCTATTGAAACTCCGTTGGGAGAAACCTTCATTACATCCACTGTTTATAAGTCTTGTTTAGTTCAAATCGGCAACCGCATATTACCTGTCGATCTTATTTCCTTGAAAATACTTGTATTTGATGTGATTTTAGGGATTGATTGGTTAACTACTCATCATGCTAAAATCGATTGTTTTCGTAAGGTTGTTAGCTTTCATATTCCTAACCAACCTATTATGCGAATTCAAGGAATCAAACCATTAAAATCAATCACTATCATATCAAGTCATAAAGCTATTCGTTTATTGAAAAATGGATGTCAAGCTTTTTTAGCCCATGTCACGGATTTAAATAAAAATACGTCAGATTTGAATGATATTTCTATTGTTAATAAATTTCCTGACGTATTCCCTGAAGAACTTCCTGGCCTACCCCCAGAGCGTGAAATTAAATTTTGTATCGACCTTGAACCAGGTATAAAACCCATTTCCAAAGCCACATATCGAATGGCTCCTATTGAACTTCAGGAGTTAAAGACCCAACTGCAGGAATTGTTAGACATTGGTTTCATTAATCCCAAGACGTCTCCTTGGGGTGCTCCTGTTCTATTCGTGAAGAAGAAAGATGGGAGTATGCGACTTTGTATTGATTATCGGGAGTTGAACCATGTCACTATCAAAAATAGATATCTATTGCCTCGCATTGATGAGCTGTTTGACCAGTTGCAAGGCGCCAAATTCTTTTCAAAGATTAATCTTCATTCTGGATATCACCAATTGAAGATTAGGACCGATGAAATTCCAAAGACGGCTTTTAGAACTCGGTACGGGCATTATGAATTCCTTGTCATGTCTTTTGAATTGACTAATGCTCCTGCTGCCTTTATGGACATGATGAACCAAGTATTCAAGGAATATTTGGATCACTTTGTGGTCGTCTTTATTGATGACATCCTCATATATTCCAAAATCCATGAAGATCATGAGCAACACTTGAGCCTGATACTCCAAAAGCTTCGTGAAAACAAGCTTTATGCCAAGTTGAAGAAATGAGAGTTCTGGCTTGAGGAAGTAGCATTCCTTGGGCATGTAGTATCAAGTCATGGAATATCTGTTGACCCAACAAAGATTGAAGCTATTCAAAGCTGGGAGTAACCTAAATCAGTGACCAAAGTACGTAGCTTTCTCGGCTTAACTGGTTATTATCGGAGATTCATAGAAGGGTTTTCTCGAATCACTACTCCATTAACTCAGCTGACTCGGAAAGATACAAAGTTCGGTTGGAGCAAAGAATGTGAGAAAAGTTATCAAGAACTCAAGAGGAGACTTATTTGAAAGACTGTTACGACAATACCATCCGCTCGGAGGATTTGTCATCTACTGGTGATGCTTCGTGCAAAGGGTTAAGATGTGTTCTCATGCAAAATGGAAAAGTCATAGCCTATGCCTCTCGGCAACTTAAAGAATATGAGAGGAATTATCCTACTCATGATTTAGAGTTGGCCGCTGTCGTTTTTACACTTAAGATTTGGAGGCATTACCTATATGGAGAGAAGGTGGAGATCTATACGGATCATAAAAGCCTCAAATATTTCTTCACTCAAAAGGAACTCAACACGCAAGAACGACATTGGCTTCGAGTGTTGAAAGATT
This sequence comes from Panax ginseng, assembly GCA_020205605.1. Lineage (NCBI taxonomy): Eukaryota > Viridiplantae > Streptophyta > Magnoliopsida > Apiales > Araliaceae > Panax > Panax ginseng. Next base: position 10,655,723 of record CM035128.1, on the reverse strand, counting down.
ATGATCATACCATCCAATACCATCCCGAAAAGCGAACGAAGTAATGGTGACGCGTTGAGTAGAAGATCATACGCGCACGAAAGTGCATTATTGTCCACGCATGAAGGCCCATTGTGTATGACTTGGAAAGGATGGAAATAGAGTTAAAGACTCAGATGACCCATGTGATAATAGCGAATATACGAAAGTGGAACCGACTTTAATCGATAAAGTTAAAGTCGCTTGTTATGCACTGGACACCGATACGATCATGAGGAAGAAAGTACAAGAAGGTGCTATTCCGGAAGAAAGAATCGATGAAGATGGAATACTTGAGTCAACTCCGGACTTTGTGTTCCTAACGATTCTAACTTGAAGTATAAAATCATGATGGAGGCGTAACAACACACCATTTGCAATCCATCTCAGGAGTACCAAATGTATCATGATCTTGACATACATTTTGGTGGAGCAATATGAAGAGAGAGATAGCGGGGTTTATCTCAAGGTGTCTAACTTGTCAACGAGTCAAGGCGCGAGCATCAAGTGCCAAAAGGTCCATCAGAACCACTTGAAATTCCAGAATGGAAGTGGGAGCACATTACCATGGACTTCGTTACTGGTCTTCCCAAGGTTTCTCAAGGCATAGATGCGATTTGGGTCATTGTTGATAGATTGACCAAGTCTGCACATTTCTTACCGATACGAGAAACTTATACACTTGAACGTCTTGCTAGTATGTACATAAATGAGATTGTAAGATTGCATGGTATGCCAGTATCCATAGTTTTTGATCGAGACCCAAGATTTACTTCAAGATTTTGGGTTAGTTTATAAAAAGCTATGGGCACGAATTTACGATTTAGTTCGGCGTATCATCCTCAAACGGATGGATAATCAGAGAGGAATTATTAAGACTCTGTGTCCTTAACTTCAAGGGAAGTTGGGACAAGTTCTTACCATTATTGGAGTTTTCCTACAACAATAGTTATCAAGCAAGTATTGGCATGGCTCCATTTGAGGCGTTGTATGGAAGAAAGTTTCGTTCTCCAGTATGCTGGGATGAGGTGGGTGAAGCAACGTTGTTGGGACCAGATTTGGTACATATAACTACAGAAAAGATTCAAATGATACGACAACGTATAAAAACCTCACAAGATCGACAAAAGAGTTATGTTGATCTTCATCGAAATGACGTGGAATTCGATATTGGAGATCATGTGTTGTTACGTGTTACTCCATAGAAAGGAGTTACAAGATTTAGAAAGAGAGGAAAGCTCAATCCTCGATTCATTGGCCCATTTTTAATCCTCGATCGAGTAGGAACTGTGGCCTATAAACTCGCCTTACCGCTAAGTATGTCTTGTGTTCATAACATTTTTCACATATCTATATTACGTAAATATGTGAAAGACCCGAACCACATTATTGAATTAGAACCGGACGAGATAGCGGAAGATTTAACGTATGAAAAGGTACCTGTTAAAATCTTGGATAAGAAGGATCATATTCTACGCTCTAAAGTTATACCTCAAGTTAAAGTTTTGTGGAGAAACCATGATGTTGAGGAAATGACCTGGGAGTTAGAATATGAAATGAAATCAAGGTATCCTCACCTCTTCGACATACCAGATACGCACCCTAATTTCGAGGACGAAATTTCATAAGAAGGGGAGGTTGTAAGACCCCAACTTTTATGAATAAAGATTAATTTTTCTCGAAATATATTTTTTAATATTATGGTGTGGATATAATATAATGTTATAGTTATGGGTAATATTTAAAAAAAAATCAAAGTAAACAAGTGGTTATATAATATTCGATTGGTGGGGAATATTCATTTTAACGAGGAATATTCGTATGATTGGCACAATCATTAGTGGACCCTATTAACCAAGTATTATTGTAGTAGTAAGAAAACCACGTAATTATCTTTTATAAAAATAACTTGGCAGGTAAGTGTTACCGTTAAAACCGTTGAACTACCCTTAGTAAAAAAGTACAAGAATACGCGTGATTGCATAGAGTAGCACATAATATTGGTTATTGATGCTTACGTGAGAAGTCACTCGATTATACTCAATTATTACTATGATAATTCACGATCATATCTCTCATATTATTGATTCGATTATTGTCACAAGATCATCCGTATAATATGATATATTATTAAACGGATGGTTGAGACGAAAAAGTTATTCATATTATTAAATTGCAATATTTACAATGTCTAGAAGTTTTGTCAAGGAGAGGTTTAGTCATCTAATTGCGCGCCAATAAGGAGAAATCCTTATCGGAAAGCCCCCTCTTTCTTGGGAATGACCTGGTTGTTAAATATTGTGAGTTATAATATTAATGATGAATAAGTTCGTGTTGATTAAAGATGAAATTGATAGTTCCATTGTGTTGGAATTATTAGTGTTAGTGAAAATTGACATTTATTTCGATAATAATTGATGTCTGGAAGTTATCGGGTAATTAATCGGATAAATGAGGAATTAATTGCTATTAATTCACATGATTATAACTATTTGTTCACATGTGTGTACTATTGATTCACATTCATGTACTATTAGGGGAGTTGGTGCAAGATTGATAATACTTGCATGACTAAGTTAAAGATGGAGGTACTATACTTTTATTCGTATTTTCTCATGATTGTACTATTGATTCACATTATTTACTATTAGGGGAGGTGGTGCAAGTTTGATAATACTTGCAGGACTAAATTAAAAATGAAAGAAAAGTTGGAGGTATTGTCTTTGTAATTTTTCGAGCCCCAAAACGTGCAATTATTGAAACTATATTTTTCTATAAATAGAAGCTCATTCTTCCTTCATTTCTCACCAATTCACTAAAGCTATAGAGCAATTATTATCGAGAGAAATTATAGAGAGAAAGAAGAAGAGAAGTCTACTACCTCTCTATTCCAGTATCCAGCTTTATTCTAAGGTAAGGGGTATTATTTCTTTCATTTTCATGAAGAGAGCTATTAGTATTCCATTCCTTATTATTATGTTGGAATAACCTGTCTATGCAAAGTATCGCATACATGGTGAAATTCTTCTGTTATTCCATTCTTTATTATTCTGTTGGAATATCCTGTCTGTGCATATTACGCATGACCTGGTTCCACTATTTATTATTCTGTTGGAATAACCTGTCTATGCGAAGTATCACATACATGGTGAAATTCTTCTCGTTATTCCATTCTTTATAATTACATTTGGAATATCGTCTGCGTGCGTATTACACATTTGACTGGTTCCGCTTATTTATTATTCATTTGAATAACTCCGCCTATGCAAAAGTATCGCATACATGGTGAAATTCTTACGTTATTCCATTCTTTATTATTACATTTGGAATATCACATGCGTGCGTATTATGCATGACTTGATTCCATTATTTATTATTACATTGGAATAACCTCGTTTTGTGTGGTTTATCGTATACCGGTGAATTTCGTTGTTATTCCATTCTTTATTATTACATTGGAATATCCACATTTGTGCGGATTTCGCATGACTCGTTCCATTCTTTATTATTCTCATTGGGAATAACTTTGTTTATGATGGCCTATCGCATGCATGGTGAATTCTTCTGTTATTCCATTCTTTATTATTCTGTTGGAATAACCTATCTATGTGGATTACCACATGCATGGTGAATGATCCTTTGTATTCATTCCTTATTAAATTATGGAAATGATCTGTCTACATGGATTACCGCATGGCGGGCGAAAATCCATTTGCAGGTTCATATATTCTATTATACTTAGTTTGTTAAAGTTTTGGCTTCTATACTCCATGAAGTTAGTAGAATATCCTGGATATTTGCGCTTCTTCCAGTATCTTTTCATGGAAATATTCTTCTGAGCATTCTTGAATTTTACTCTACAAAGCAGTATCATGTTAACAATTTGGACGTTTCTGAGTTCAGGATAAATTAACTTATAAATAAATTTAATTCTTGAACTTGTTTTATTGAATTATTATGTCATTGTCATCATCCTCATGTTTATATTATGTTAAAAGTCATCTGTGGCCTGTAGTGCATATATGAACTTGGTATGATTATGACCAGGGATTATTCGGTATAGTCATGACCGTAATGTCACAAATGATATGGTAAAAGTCCTCATTGGCCCGTAGTGCATTGATGGACAGTTGTTGGCATGATCATGACCATTGATGAAAAAACGAATATCCTTGGCCTGTAGTGCATAGATAATTTGTGGTCGTGATACTAATGAATATCCTTGGCCGTAGTGCAGGGATGACATGGTTTATTTAATAAGCTGAGTCTCAGCGATAAAAGTGATGAAAAACCTTTTAAATCATAGAAGATAGTAGATTTTATTCTTTACTTGACTCTTCTAATGGATTGTTTGTTCCGCTGCAGTTAAACTTGATGTTTGTTATATTGTATCAGTTTAACACTGTTGAAGGCTAACGATAATTTATTCTGCATTATCTTAGTCATAATATTTCTTACTGGGCTAGTTGAGCTCACCTTTTTGCTTTCATTGTTCTCTTCAGGAAATAAGAACGTATCAGGGACTAGTCGGGGAACGGAGTGACGGTCCAGATGATAGCATTAGTAGTCCTCACTATTCTGTGAAATAGTGTGAAAATAAATGTATTGAGGACTTATTTTGAGTTTGAATACTGTCTAGAAGACATTATTTGTATTAAAACTCACAGCTCATGTTGTATATTTAAGGTTGTATTTGTATTCTGTACCATGTATTTGGCGACTCAGAATAGGTGATGTATACCTATTTTGGGGGCGTCACATAGAAGCTGGGCTAAACAATTCCTTCAGAGAGCGGAGGTATATACGAATTAGTAACCGATCTAACTCACTGTGAAAACAGTGTAGACGAGACGAAAACTAATTTGTTGGTTGTTTGTGGAAAACCACTCAGTGTACTATATTGAATACTATTAAAGTCTCGATGTATGCTAGGTTTAGACTTGTATATATGTACGTTGTTGACGAGAAAAGAAAATCGATATACCTTTGAATAAAAATTGGTTAGAGAATTATTAAGTAATTTGATACACGACGAGAAGTGAAGATTAAAGGAATGTAAATGTGTGTTACATTTGAATTTTGTGTTGTTGGCGGAAAGAAGTACTATAAATGAGATTTTATAGTTGAGAGAAGTTGAGATTAAAACTTGAAGTTTAATATCTATATTATTAAAGAAAATAGTAATCCATGAGGTGGAATCAAAGATGAGGTTGATTTTAGATGAGTTACCATTTATGAGGTATATGTAAAGTGATTAGGAGCATAGGTTTTATTTTTGCTAATCTGTAACTTATGCGCCTCTGAATTTGGTATGGTGCGATTCGCCATTTTGTAAAACTATGACTAGGTAGAAATTGCTACTTATTCTGTAGAAAACTCTGAGTCAGTTTATGAAAATGTGATTTGAAAGCCATCCATACTAATAACTCGTATAAAGGTCATAAATGGTGAATTAAGGATTATGTGTAGCATAATGTGAAATGAGTAAATTCACTAAGTGAGTTAAAAGAGAATTAGGAAGATTAATTGGGTATGATTATGTGAATTCACATAAGTAATGAATACACTTTTAGATAGGTAATATCACTCATGTGGACATTAATTCGTGTCGTGTAAAACAATTTTGGTGATGGAGGTTGACACTAGCTTGAAGTTAAACCAGTCTTGCTTGCTGTTGTAGAGTGCTTGGCAATGCTACCGTAGTCTGAAGAAGATAAAATCAAGCAATGCTGCCGCCAGTGGTCAGTTGGAGAAATGTGAATTTTCTTTTGTAGAAAAGAAATGGAACACTTATGTGATATGTGTGACATTAATAAACCATACGATATGAGTATATTGCAATAACATGAGGTGCCTAGTATACAGTGAAATTATATGTAATTTTAATACATAAATGATTAAATATCTGTGTATTCTAGAAACTGGGAAGTAAATTAAATGTTTAAATAAACATTAATATTGAATAAGGTATAATGTGACTATGTGAGTAGTAGAAATAATTATGGAACTACTCGGATAATAATACCTGACTGCGATATTTTATTACATGTATTTAATGTACGTGACTTATATGATGTGAGTATAAAACTTATCTTTAAATTCCTAATATGGTAACAATTGTACCTTAATATTAAATTATAGGGATTAAAAAAACCAAACCAAACTTAGATAACCAAATGCTGAGCTTTAGAACTATGTCCCAAAATGAGTGATCCTTCTAGTACATGAACAGTGGGCTAGCTCTATATTGCGTGAAACTCAATAAACCAAAAAGGCTAAAATTGTGTAGTGATGATGGCTAGACATTGAGTGGTTGGCCAACTCTTAATTAACCAATGTTTCTTTTCAATACACAATGAATCCAACTTCAGTTAAAAGCCAAAGCCCTGTCCATCATTCCTCTATAAAATGGCAGCTATGTTATTGGAATCACGTTGTTGAGAATTGTTTGTAAAACCCAAGAATTTTAGTCTGAGTTACTAGTTGTTTAAAGTGAAGTTTAGCATTTGCAGAAGATAGAAATTGAGGAAAATAAGCTCCTTAGAAGGTAAACTCTTGTTTTAGAAACTTAATTTCAAAGTTTACAAATTATGAAAATTCTACTAGAATCTTGATAATTGGTTTGTGAATTGTTGTCATGATGTTGTACGAGTTGGTATGTATGTTATGAAACCTATATGGTTCGTCTAAGCATGCTAGATTGAGGAGTATATGTTTTGAATTCTGGAATTTACAGAAATAGAGTTCGTGAGTATTGAAATTCAAATTCTTGAATTCATGGAATTAGATGATAATGAGGTTGGGTATGGGTTATATAGTTGTTATATGACCATATAAATATGTTTCAACTATAATAGGCATGTTTAGAATCAATTTCGTGAGTAATTTCGGTGTTTAGGCTAAACAGATTCTTTGAAGTTTATCGTTCTCGCTCGAAAGTAGTGCAGTAATTGCCAGCATTAATGATCGAGAGGTAGCAGCCTTGTAATTGCTACCGATCTCTGATCTTTCGATTGAAGCTTACATTTTATAATCTGCTAAGTATGATTAGTTATTATGGTTTAAGCCAACATGCAAGCATGTGTAACATGTATATATAAATGTAATAACCTAATGTGAGCATGTTTTACTAAGATTAGCATGATTTGGTAGAAGATCTTTAACATGGACTTTAAGTTTTGAAAATAAATTTTTTTAAAGATCATGTTCTGCAGATTTGAGCTTAATGGTCTACACACATGAATGATTTCACACATAAAATGAGCATGACATATGATTTATAGTTCCTCAATTCATGACCACCTTATTAAGCTTTGTGTTAGAGAAGTTTTTCAAGAAAAAGCTTAGCATAGTGAACTAACATACATGACTACTACATGATTTAAACTCTGACCTTGCGAGCATGATAACATGACTTGACTACGTATGTTTAGAGATTTGAAGTTGTCTTGTATGTGTTGAATGGCATTGTTCAAGTCTACAATGGTTTCAAAAGCAAACTTGAACATATTTTCAAAATCTAGTTGCATCACATGGATATCTAGATTCTAAGGGATTAATATGTCATGTTATGCCTATTATATCCCTAGATATGATTTATATGTGTTATATTGCATCATTTATGATAAAATGATTTCAAAGGCAACCTCGAACATGTTTTTGAACTTAAGTTGCATTGCATATGAGTATTTAGATTTTAAAGGCTTGAGATGCCATGTTATGTTTCATTATGTCTCTAAACATAAGTCTTATATGTTCAACATAATGGAAGTAAACCAAGCATGAGGTTAAAGCATGTTTTAAAGTGTTAAACAATGCTAGCTATGAGAAAAAGATATGAATATGAATGAGCATGTGTAGTACAGATTATGAGACCTCTTTATGTGAACATAAGGCTAATTAGTACACCTAGTGATTACATGACCCTATTTGGTTTTGATTTCGTAAAAATCCTAAACTAAAGTCCCTAACATGTATGTTTGATCTTGGAGTGGTCATACAAATATGTAAAGACCTCTAGTGTGTACGCATGAGAAGTATAAGAGTCTAAGTGTGTTAAAGTTTGGACAGAAACAGGAAGTACAAAGCTCAACCTTGGTCTGGCCAGGGGACAGCGTAGTTGCGCCATCCTGCAGTTTTGAATAAGTTTTATTTTTGATCTGATGTTTGAAAAATGCTTGTATGATTACTTTAAATTGCAATATGTGACCACTATGCTATGTAATGTGTAGGAAGTATACTATGTGATAAAGATAAATGTTAATTAAGACTTTCAAGATATTAAAGTCCAAAGGAATGTTTTCAAGATATAAAGCAAGGATACGTTGTTTGAATTCGTAATCTGAATTGTGCTATGAAAATATAGGATAGGTGATGTTGTATGATGTTACCACTAAGTTAGACGTTTATGTGTACGTTTGAACTTACCTATATGAGTTTTAAATGTGTCGGACACTTAGAGAGTCAAGTGTGTGATAGATATATATATATGAATATTGATATCAAGTACGAGTGGTTAAGGTATACCTATACATACCTAGATATTCTAAGAGTATGATGAGAAAGTGAAGTATAGGTTTTACGAACCTAGATAGGAAACAATGTAACATTGTTATTACATTGAGAATGCATGAAATATGTTACTGATGGATATGAATCCATGGTTATATAACTGTGTGGAATACAAGGCGAGATAAGCTTTAAGTTAGTTAAGTCGTAGTTGATAAACTACTTAATCGTGCAAAAAGTCTTCAGGTTCTATTTGTTATAAGAATTCAATAACTGTTAGTTGAGGTATATTATGTCAGGAATAAACATGTGAATGATATTTCTATTTATATATATGATTTGATTATGATGTATATGTGAATGAATATGCAAGTATGCTTGCATTAAGAAATGTTGTAAAGTCCTCTGATAGATTATAGAAACATATGTATAAGGACTTAGAATGAATTGATCAAATATGTTAGGTTAATCCTACATAAGCAAAACAGCTTTGTAAAGTCCTTAAAAAGAAATGATGTACAAGGACTATAAATATAGAAAGATCAAGCATGTTAGGTTGATCTTATAATGTAATAGATAGGCTTGTCTGATCATCGAACACTGCACCAAAAATCGTAGTCTGCCAGGAGAGTCAAGGATAACTCGAGAACTATCTAGGCAGAATCGTAGTTTGCAAGATAGTAGATCTCGGAGTTTGTAGACTACCAGGAGAAACGAGGAAGGATCGTAGTGTGTCGAGGAGCACTTCCTCGGAGCTGTAGTTTGCTGGGGAAGTCATGTTCAGAATCATAGAGACAGCCTGCCTAAGAGCTAGCCAACCGAGTATCTGTCAAAGGCAAGTCAAGAATTGTAGACTACACTCGGAGTCGTAGAGTCTACTGATCTTTACAAAGGTAGAGATCGTAGTCAAGCAGAGATCAGATGAAGACCACAAGCACAACGACAGAAATCGTAGTGTCAAGATCTGATCTCATAGTCGTAGCGTCTGCACAGCCGAAGCTGAATCGTAGAGTGCAGAGTTGAGACTTCAACTGATGTGTTGACAAAGCCAAGGTAGAATCGTAGAGCAAATACGATTCTCAATAAATGAACACTCCCAGAATATCCAAAGGAATGAAGTCTCATGTTGGTAATGCAAAGATACATCTCACCTGAAAGAAGCCAGAGAGCACTCAATGAATGGCATGCAAGCTAACAGAAGATCTAAGCATCAACTCAATAAGCATCCAGATTGAGTTGAGAAGCCATTCAAGATGAAGTCTTCCACAAAATGGTCATAAGAAGACTTCAGTAGTTGACTGAGGAAAGTCAACATATGCAGTAGCTGTCAAGTGGAAAGATGACAATGATCTTGGAAGTAACCAGGATCGTAGTGTTTGCCAAACAAAGAAGAAACTGATGGAGTATACACAAAGATATTGGTCAGCCTCTGAATAACATGGCTAAAGTGATTAAGCATTGGGTCAGTCCATTGATAATAAGTGAATGGGAGATCACAAGGAGAAAGCGAGCTGGACACGCCACAAATCTGAAGTGTCTTGTTATTCAAAAAGGGCCAGAGCAAGAAGTCAAGCCATCAAGATTCGAGAACAATCGAGGCAAAATGTGGTTACCAAGCATCGCACTAGAGAAGGAAGAGGTATCAGACATGAAGATCTAATGAACACTCTTCAAGATCATAGTGTTAACTCTACAAGTCAATAAGCAACGATCAACAAGACACTACGATCAAGTCCAAGAAGATATGCATCGTAATCGTAGAGTTTTGAACAACTAAAGATTGAGGCATTGGCAACGGCTCAATTTAAAGATTGATATTCGAATAGAGCTTATTGAGAGCATCGACGTTAAAGGACAACCTCTGATTCAGAAATCAGAAGGAAGAAATAAAGTTGACTACCTGCCCGAGACATGAAAGTGACATCTCTGATGGGGTAGGTGAAATAGTAGACTGCAGTGTCAGAAAGTCAGAAAAAGATGTCATGTCACATCTGCAGTCTGCACCAAATAACTCGAGATCTGTGAAGGCATTTTAATAGCTTCCAACGGCTACTTTCCAATGGGAAGATCAGAAAGCAGTATAAATCAACAGAGCCTCAAAGATCAAGAGTTGCTAATGATTTCTAAGTTGCAGAATCGTTGAGTTGTTGGTGAATGCTATAGTTGACTCTACGAGTTCCACCAAAGATCAACATCACAAGTCTCAGTGACAGTGAGACTACCAAAGTGGAAGTGAAGCGACTTTGAAGAAGAACTCAAACAGATCAAAGCTTCACTCAACAAAGATGAGATGCCACTAAAGATGACAGTTAAGCTGAGAGTCGAGAAGGCCAAGAAGATAGCATTCAGAAAAGTGGTTGAGTACAAAGAAGATCAAAAGAGCCACTCTAAGAATCACCATGAACCAAAAGCTGAGACTGAACAAGTACAGAACCATATCTGCAAAGTATTTAAGAAGGGTTCAGGGATTGCTAAGTGTCAGACAAAGTCTACTAAAAGCACAGAGACTTAGCAAACCCAGATGGTGATGGTGCAAAGCTGATACCAAATGAAGATGAGCAGAAAATAGTGAAGATCAGCTGCACCAAAAGAAGATGTGGTCCAGACTCAAAGCAGAATGCATAGAGGACCACACCGAGCTGCTAAGTACAAAAGATGTTCAGAGCTTAATGACATCTTAGCAGCTCAGCACCAACAACAACAACAACAACTACAACAACAAGAAGCCAGGGCCTGAGGGGTCCTTGTCCGGAGGGACTAAATGAGATTCCAAGCTCTTTGGCTTGAAGAGTTCCTAGGGAACTAGAGAAGTTCCAGTACTACTTGGCCTTCAAGAGTTCTTAGTGAATCAAGTCCCAGGCCGGGGCCTTGAAGGAATCGTAGTGATTGAGGTGGCCGCCCTTCCTTAGTGGAAATCGCTAGTTGAAAGCAGAAGAGTGGATTAGGAGCTTGAGTCTCTGAACCACTTAAAACCCCTTGTGTCTTTTACTTTATGTCATTTACATTATGTACATTAACTGTTATGTATGTTTTAAATACTTACCATTGAACTAACTCTACGAGCAATGTATGTATGATTATGAATATATCAATGAAGGGGATCTTTTACTTATTCCGTTGTGCTTGAATAGATTCTTAAGTTTTTCATATGCTAAATTATTAGCAACACAAAATAAACCAAAAAAGTATTTGAATTAAAAAGGATTTCAACCCCCCCCATACAGATCTATTGTGCTCTTTGGGAACTAACAATTAATATATCGAAGCGAGTTCTCATGCTATATTCAAAAGCTAATCGCTTTGAGTCTGATCCTAGGCACAAACATTGTTCTAAACTTATTTTAGTAGTAAGTCTTTTGTTACATGCAGATAAGCTCACACGTTAGAAATATTGTGTACAGGTAAATGTGTATATACACCTAAAACTGCTCGGATTTGTCTATGCTCTTGATTGTCACATCTACAAGACCAATTCTTACCCGTAGTCAATCTTTTAGTCTGAAGACCTGGCTAGAAAGAACTAGAGACATCAACAGAAAAGAGTCAAACATCCACCAGGATGAAAAGATGAAAAGGCCATACATGCAAAGAAATGCTCATCCAGAGAAGAAAGAAATACTTCTCAAACATATGGCTGGCCAACCAGCAGCTGGATGTAAACCTTGTGAAATCAAGGATGTTGAAGAACTGAAGATGTTGAGATTCTCTTAGCTTGCATCCTTAAGATCACGGCTGATTGATTAAAGGTCAACTGGAGCAACAAGCTGTCAGGAGCAAATGAGAAACTATGCACATCAATGCCTAATCTCAGTATGTCAAAGTTAAATGACTGTTAAGGAACTAACAGTAGAAAGGTACGGTTCCTCTCTAGTATAACTGTGTACATCATGTTGTACCTCCTTATGAACTATAACAGTATTCTTTCAAGGAATCATAATCTACCTAAAAAGGTGAAGAGAGAAAGTACACTGAGAGTGAAAACTCAAATGCCTATAAAATTTCTCTCTATCCAAGTTTTAGGTTGAAAATGACATCGTGAAAGAAATCTGAAATGGGTCATAAGAGCATCACAGGTTAAATTAATTTTATGTGAAGTAATCTTTGCTGATGGGTTAGTATGAATGTATAACCTATGTTCTAAGTGCTTAATAAAACATAGAGTAAGATCTGTTCTATAAGAGTATCTTGAAGATTCATAGAAACTAATCACCTCCATGAATCAACCAGATACAGATAAATCGTAGAGTTGATTCTCACTCTATGAACATTTAAACCTTGAGAAAATAACCTAGCAAATGATGAAATTATCAAATGAAAAGAGTGCTTTATTAAAATAGCAAATGTTACACACACTCACCATCATGCATCTCAAAATGTATTATCTAAATTAGCTACATGCATGAATATGACTGACGGTGATCAATATGATGATTATCCAACTATATAAGGAATAGGGGTTTAGAAAACTAACCTAGCAGGACCCATCTAACCATGGGTACCAAAAATAGAAATTCATAGCCTGTAGGTACTTGGTCTATTTGGCCACACTATGGAATTCTAAAGCAGAAGACTTCAGTCAAGAAGATTCAACCAGCAGAAGGCTTAAGACTGTTCAGAAATGAGTCTGATAAAACTCCTATATGTCAAAGCCTGTCCTTGAAGACCTGCTGAGCTGATCTGAATAAAGCTCAAGTGGTTGCTAACCTTTATATGAAAGCAGACCAATCAACTAAAGATGAAAAAAAAGGGGTCTTATATGCTCAATCATGCAAAATATTTCATAAGAGAAGAATCCTCAAGGAAGCTGACTACAAAGGATCATCGAGCATCAAATAGGAGGAACTCATTATGGAAGAAAAACCTAGAAAACACAAACTGACAAGAAAGACTACGTTCGTAGTACTGTCAAAGGATCGTATAATGATCAACCCTGAAAATGCCCATTTCTACGATACAAGAAGGTTTAATGACTTCAGCCAAAATGAGATATGTAGGGCTACCCTCTGCTACACATGAAGAAGAAAAACTTATGTCTCTCTGGGAAGACAGTATCAACTATGGGGGGAGCAGTAATCTACTAACAGTTCAGAAACCTTATATCATCAGAGATATACTATAAAGCAGTATACCAGCTACAGAGTCCCAAAAAATTTGTGGCTAATGAACCAAATGAAGATCTATAATAAGTAGGAATGTCTTAAAACATACTACTGATAACCTTTCAGCCACCCAACTCAAATTCGTGGAGTGTCTACGATCAAACATCTGATCGCTGAGCAGGAGGACACCGCAATTATAGCTAATGCAAATGTCTAGTTGAAAGAGGGACTCCCCGACAGAAAAGGTCAATTGAGATATCAGTGCAAATCACTTCTAAAAAGTACTTCATCTGGAAAGCGCCTCAGGGACAAACCTGACCCTTAACTCATTCTAAGAGGTTGGCCCTTCCTGAGCTACCTTAACCCAGAAGGATTGCTTAGTCAAGTTCATCTCAAGGACCAAGATAGTCAACGATCGCAGAATAGAGTTGAAGAGAACTCAATGATTGTGATACAACCTCAACGATCGTAGTGCTTCCTTAGCAATCATAGAAACAGACTCGACGATCTCAGTCTTACAAGAGGCTACCCTTAATTCATGAAGAGATAGAAGAATAAGACAATTGCTCAACCATTTAGATTATGAGAAGATAAGTTCAAATGCTGGTTAGAAAGATGTCTTACTAAAGAAAAATGCCTAAGGTCTCATGAAGAACATCAGCGGCTGAAGCATGCAGTTTCAAAGTGAGAAGTAATGTAAAAAAAAAACTGTCCACTATATCATCTCTCAAAGGTTAATCGATGAGTCAACAAAGGAAAACGTAGAGTCAATAGCTGTCCTATCATACTACTCTACGAACTCAAGAGGTTAAAGGCCAATCCACGTCAATTAAACGTCCACTCTTTTAAAAGAGACAGTTAACTGACAAGTTACTGGGGAGTTACAGCTTGTTACTGGGTATCGTGCAACCAATGACTGGGTGACACATCACAGTGTTTACAGGAATAGAAAAAACTGCCATAAAGACAAATTTAAAATCTACAAACAGTTGTTAGAAACTATCGAAACTCCTTCCCTCTCGTTTTCAAACCCTAAAAGCCTGTTTACATCCTGAATCCATTAACCCTCCAAATCCATACCTAAATCACAGTCAACTATCTCTCACAAGACTCCCTAAAACCAACACCCATATTCTTCGAACTCCTCAAATGGCAGATTGGCGAGTAATTACTGGCATTCAGCTAGGAACCAAGACGTTCAAAAAATCCGAGAAGAAGTTTTTGAACTTGTGAAGAAGGCCGGGTTCTCAGAATGTCTTGAGGAAAACACACGAATATATGGTGACCTGGTCAAGGAGTTTTATTCAAACGCAACCATAAATTCTGGAATCCTCTCCAACAAGGTTAAGGGTCAGATTCTGAAGCTAAACTCTTCTGACATCAATCAATGCTTAGACCTTCCTGACCGAAATCTAAAAAGCTTGGAAGAGATCGACACAGAAAAAGCTAAGAAGATTATGCAGTACAGAAGAAACCCTAGTCTAAAGGACATGAAGAAAAAAGAGTTTCCTGAAGAATTCGAGTTTCTTGCTGAAATCGTGGGGAAATGTATTTTATGCAAAGACACTGCACATGATACTGTGATTGACCAACAGTTGAAGATCATGTCTGCCATAGTCCTGAAGGAACACATCAACTTTGGAGTCATCACCTTCCGCCGATCATATGTCTAAGTGGATTGGATAAGGAAGAAAAGAAAAGATTAACTGAAAAACCACTCACAAAGGTTTTTCATGGGAGATTCTTAAGTATCATCTTGAAGAAAAAGTTGAAGAATAAAATTAAGGATGATGATGGCAAAATTCTTAATGTTCACAAGGTAATGTCTCAACAACTGTTCATAAATTGGAAGAAAAACCCAAAGGAGAATAGAAGGTTAACCATAGCAAGAAGCAGCAGAAAGATTTATGCAAAGAAGAGAAAGGCAAAGGAGGAAGAAAGCTCTGAGTCTGGTGACTCTACATCAGTTGCTGCCACACCAGCAAGCAAGAAGCCTAAGAATATGAAGAATGCTAAGGCTTCCCAAGCTAATGTCTTCACCGATAAGAAGAAACAAGAAGCGAAGAAAAAACCAAAGATCAACCTACCGAAAACCCAAAAAAAGAAGAAGAAGCAATAGACTGCTTCAAGGGCCATCAAGAAAGAGAGCTAAGGTGGAAAATAAACCAGTCATAGTTTCCCAAGAAAGTACATCTGACGAAAAGGAGAACGTAGTGTCAGAGGAAGAAAAGGGAACTGACGATCTCAAAACTGAGTCCCCAAAGAACAAATCCAGTAATGATGTTGAAGCTGGATTCATGGAAGAAAATGTCGAATCTGCTGATGAAGAAGAATGCACAAGACCTGTGGCTAACTCTCAGAGCATTCACTCTGATGATGAAAAAGCTGCAAGATGACCCAACTGCATCTCCAAATATAAATGCTCCAACAAGCTTAGATGATGGGTCAAATGATGGTGATTCTGATGAAGGACATGCCTCTGCAAATGTTAAAATTCAAGGAAGTTCGTCTGATGATTCAAAGGCCTTAGAGTCTGAAGAGGAAGAAGAGTCTGTCTCTCCAATTGTTGAACCTCCAAGGAGAAGGAAGAGCTACAGATTACTTGCCCAATTTGCCTCCAAGAAGAGAAATAATCACTCAACTGCAGTCATTGAATTAAGTGATGATGAATCACAGGAAGAAGATGCTTGGACTAACAATAAACAATGAATCCAAGGAAGATCTTTCTGAAGAAGGTTCTAGGAATGAAATTCAGCAAAAAGAATTCACTGATGAATCTAAAGAAAGAAGCCAACAAGATTTAGGCTCAAAAAGAGAAGAAATGGAGAAGGATTCTGATTTTGCACATCAGGAATCAGAGAAACTAGAAGACCATCATGTCTCTTCTCCAGCAAGGATTAATAGGAAAATAGTAGAGGAAGCCTCAAATGAAACACCAGAAGTAATTCCAGAAATTCCAAGCCTAGAGCTGGTGGCTCAGAACTTCCCAAGGGTGAAGAGCTATGCAATAATGATGATCAGAGACCAGCCTCACTACAAAGTCTACAGACATGGTGAAAATCACTATATTCCCTACGATCGTAGAGTGGATTCTGAAGGCAGAAGAATTATGGCCAAAGAGATAAATGAAGAGTCTGTTCACTCTAACACTGATGGTACTCAAGTCCAAAATGAGAAGCCTTCATCTGCTCAAGCACAATTGTCCAACATTTCTTCATCCACAACTAGCAAATGGTACTCAACAATTTTTTAAATTATTAATACTTTCGAAAATCTGTCAAAAGATGAAAATCGTAGAGTCCAATCTGAGGTTCAACAAGAGGTTACCCAACTAAACAACCAAACTCCTATGGGGAAGGAGCTGATGAGAAATTCTGATGATCTTATTGAGAAGATGTCTAAAATCACAGAAGAATCTAAAAGGCTGACAGCAACAGTAGATAATTCAATTCAAAACAGACTTCAAGCTACTATGGCTGATATATCTCTCAAAATCAAAGAGAGAGATCACATCTATCTGAAGGCCATACATGATCAGAAAGCTGAAGCTCTACGAGCACAAGAGGCAAATGAAGAGAAACTCAAAGTCCTCTCTGACAAGATTGATAACATGAATCAGTCTTTCTCTATGTAACTTGAGCTATGTCAATAAGAAATCAAGATTGAAGTTGGAAATTCCTCCTACCTGATGGAGCAGCTTATGTCCAATATGGAACAGCTCTCTCAAGTGATTAATGATAAAAAGGGGGAGAAAGAGAGGCATAGAAAGAGGCATTCAAGAAAGGGCAAGAAGAGCAGAAGGAAACAAAACAAGAAAGAGGCAAAGAAGAAGATTGCAGAAGAAGAAGTTGGGTTATCATCTAAAGGGGAGCCAAAGGATGATGAACCTGTATTTGCAAAGGCTGAGGGGGCTGAGGGGGAGTCAGAAAAGGAGTATACATCTGAGGGGGAGCATACAAAAGAAGTATAGTCAACGTCCCAAGGTGAGCAGATGCAAGAATATCAAACAGATGAATAGCACATCAACAAAAATCCTGGAAGCATACATGGAGCCAAAGAGGTACATCTCTAACTAGTTAGGTATGTTCTGGATCCAGGATGTAAAATGACATAGTGTATTAAATTCCATATTATCATAAATGACATTCATAATTATCTATTTTTAGAAATACAGCAGCTCACTGTATATAAGATTCATTCATAACATGCATGGGCACTTATTGTTTTTGTTATAATCAAATAGGGGGAGATTGTCAGGAATAAACATGTGAATGATATTCCTATTTATATATATGATTTGATTATGATGTACATGTGAATGAATATGCAAGTATGCTTGCATTAAGAAAAGTTGTAAAGTCCTCTGATAGATTATAGAAACATATGTACAAGAACTTAGAATGAATTGATCAAATATGTTAGGTTGATCCTACATAAGCAAAACAGCTTTGTAAAGTCCTTAAAAAGAAACGATGTACAAGGACTATAAATATAGAAAGATCAAGCATGTTAGTTTGATCTTATAATGTAATAGATATGTTTGTCTGATCGTCGAACACTGCACCAAAAATCGTAGTCTACCAGGAGAGTCAAGGATAACTCGAGAGCTATCTAGGCAGAATCGTAGTCTGCAAGATAGTAGATCTTGGAGTTCGTAGACTGACAGGAGAAACGAGGAAGGATCGTAGTGTGTCGAGGAGCACTTCCTCAAAGCTGTAGTTTGCTGGGGAAGTCATGTTCAGAATCGTAGAGACAGCCTGCCTAAGAGCTAGCCGACCGAGTATCTGTCAAAGGCAAGTCAAGAATCGTAGACTACACTCGGAGTCGTAGAGTCTACTGATCATTACAAAGGCAGAGATCAGATGAAGACCACAAGCACAATGATAGAAATTGTAGTGTCAGGATCTGATCTCAGAGTCGTAGCGTCTGCACAGCCGAAGCTGAATCGTAGAGTGCAGAGCTAAGACTTTAACTGATGTGTTCACAAAGCCAAGGTAGAATCATAGAGCAAACACTATTCTTAACAATTGAGCACTCCCAGAATATCCAAAGGAATGAAGTCTCTGGTTGGTAATGCAAAGATACATCTCACCTGAAGGAAGCCAGAGAGCACTCAATGAATGGCATGCAAGCTAACAGAAGATCTAAGCATCAACTCAATAAGCATCCAGATTGAGTTGAGAAGCCATTCAAGATGAAGTCTTCCACAAAATGGTCATAAGAAGACTTCAGTAGTTGACTAAGGAAAGTCAGCATATGCAGTAGCTGTCAAGTGGTAAGATGACAACAATCTTGGAAGTAACTAGGATCGTAGTGTTTGCCAAACAAAGAAGAAATTGATGGAGTATACACAAAGATATTAGTTAGCCTCTGAATAACAAGGCTAAAGTGATTAAGCATTGGGTCAGTCTATTGATGATAAGTGAATGGGAGATCACAAGGAGAAAGCGACCTGGACACGCCACAAATCTGAAGTGTCTTGTTATTTAGAAGGGGCCAGAGCAAGAAGTCAAGCTATCAAGATGTCGAGAACAATCGAGGCAAAAGTCTTGTCAAGCAATCGCACTAGAGAAGGAAGAGGTATTGCACATTGAAGATCTAATGAACACTCTTCAAGATCATAGTGTTAACTCTACAAGTCAAGAAGCAACAGTCAACAAGACACTACGATCAAGTCCAAGAAGATATGCATCAGAATCGTAGAGTTTGAACAACTAAAGATTGAGGCATTGGCAACGGCTCAATCTAAAGATTGATATTCGAATAGAGCTTATTGAGAGCATCGACGTTAAAGGACAACCTCTGATTCAGAAATCAGAAGGAAGAAATAAAGTTGACTACCTGCCCGAGACATGAAAGTGACATCTCTGATGGGGTAGGTGAAATAGTAGACTGCAGTGTCAGAAAGTCAGAAAAAGATGTCATGTCACATCTGCAGTCTGCACCAAATAACTTGAGATCTGTGAAGGCATTTTAATAGCTTCCAACGGCTACTTTCCAATGGGAAGATCAGAAAGCAGTATAAATCAACAGAGCCTCAAAGATCAAGAGTTGCTGATGATTGCTAAGTTGCAGAATCGTTGAGTTATTGGTGAATGCTATAGTTGACTCTACGAGTTCCACCAAAGATCAACAACACAAGTCTCAGTGACAGTGAGACTACCAAAGTGGAAGTGAAGCGACTTTGAAGAAGAACTCAAACAAATCAAAGCTTCACTCAACAAAGATGAGAATAACACTAAAGATGGCAGCTAAGCTGAGAGTCGAGAAGGCCAATAAGATAGCATTCAGAAAAGTGGCTGAGTACAAAGAAGATCAAGAGAGCCACTCTACGAATCTCCATGAACCAAAAGCTGAGACTGAACAAGTACAGAACCATATCTGCAAAGTATTTAAGAAGGGTTCAGGGATTGCTAAGTGTCAGACAAAGTCTACTAAAAGCACAGAGACTTAGCAAACCCAGATGGTGATGGTGCAAAGCTGATACCAAATGAAGATGAGCAGAAAATAGTGAAGATCAGCTGCACCAAAAGAAGATGTGGTCCAGACTCAAAGCAGAATGCATAGAGGACCACACCGAGCTGCTAAGTACAAAAGATGTTCAGAGCTTAATGACATCTTAGCGACTCAAAGACCAACAACAACAACAACAACAACTACAACAACAAAGCTGTGGGCTGAGGGTCCTTGTGGGAGGGACTAAATGAGATTCCAAGCTCATTGGCTTGAAGAGTTCCTAGGAACTAGAGAAGTTCCAGTGTTTGGCCTTGAAGAGTTCTTAGTGAATCAAGTCCCAAGGTCACGGCCTTGAAGGAATCATAGTGATTCAGGTCCGCCTTCCTTAGTGGAAATCTGCTAGTTGAAAGCAGAAGAGTGGATTAGGAGCTTGAGTCTCTGAACCACTTAAAACCCCTTGTGTCTTTTACTTTATATCATTTACATTATGTACATTAACTGCTATAACTGCTATGTATATTTTAACTACTTACCATTGAACTAACTCTACGAACAATATATGTATGATTATGAATATATCAATGAAGGGGATCTTTTACTTATTCCGTTGTGCTTGAATAGATTCTTAAGTTTGTCATATGCTAAATTATTAGCAACACAAAATAAATCAGAAAAGTATTTGAATTAAAAAGGATCTATTCAACCCCCCCCCCTTCTAGATCTATTGTGCCTACTGGGAACTAACATATTATGCTATGTAAATGTTGATGTATATATATGAAATGCATATGAGATATGTATGAAATGTGAAAGTTGATCTTTGATGATATGCTTATGTTGGTAAATCTCTATGTCTGTTATGTGTGAAGTAACATGCGCAGTATATATTAATTAATTATGAATGCATGAACTGAATATGCTATTATATGCTTATGTCTTTGCATGGAAACCATTAGAATTGTCAATTTGTCGAGCTCACCTTTGTAAATAACCACTTTTGCAGGTTAAGGATACACGGTAAAGGTTACGTGTTACTTGATTGATAAAGTCCAATAGTATCGAAGGAGATCGAATTATTATTTAACTAGATGATTTTGAACCATGTTTAGGTTCTAGTAGATATACTTGATAGTAGTTTACGATGTGTAATACATGCTAGCTTGTAAAGTTGCACTAGGCGGTACATAGAAAAATTCGAATCGAGATGTAAAGAGTTATACATCATTTCGAATAGAATGAATCATAACATAATTTGATCCAGGAATTGTAATTGATTCAAGTTAAGAAATCAATAAAAGATTTATTTATTTATTTAGGAGATTGAAAAAGTTTAAATTATTCTGCATATTTTTATAACATCGAATGTGATGTAAAACAGGAATAGTAAATGAACAAGATTAGAAACTTATAAAAGTTTGAGGTCATTACACAGAACATGAAAATGGAAAGAATTTATATTCTAAATTATAATAAGTAAAGTAATATTCATTAAGTTATGAATAATTGATATAAATAGTTTGACGATAGTAGTATTGTGGCGGACCGAATCTAAGGTTCGAAGGAACCTGGATTTGGGGGCGTCACACTCTACGCAGAATGTAAAGAGGACCACGCGAAGCTGCTAAGTACAAAAGATGTTCAAGCTTCAACACATCTTAGCAGCAAAGCATGGGAGCTGTCATTGACACTCCTAAATTAACCTCACTTTCACTTCATAATTTATAATAATTAGCACAGTAGCAAGTAAGGATCGATCACACAGAGAGTGATTTGTTTTATATTTATTCTATTATTTTGATAGAAAATAAAGATTGGGGGTTTTTGAAAATTGTTTTTAAACTAAGAGAACAAGAATTAAATGATAATATTAATTAAAGATGTAAAACTGGATTCTGCAGGTCGGATTTCACCAAGTACAACAATCAATTAATCAAGTTATTATTATTTTCCCTTCAATGAAACTATTAGCCCTAGATAACAATAAGCTCTGCTATCCGAAATTCTCCTTAGATTATCACTGTATGAAACAAGCTCTCCACCAGATTTTAACTAGCATACTACCTTGAATAAGCTCTCTAGATTTAATATGATAGAAGCATTAAGAAATAGAGAATTAGGCTAATCCAAGCAACAAACACATAAGCTCGATTTGTTTAACTTGTTTTCTAATAATCTTAGCAATACACAAAAGCTTGTCCACAATTAGTATTACCAAGTTGCTACTTGTGATGAAGAAAGATATCAATTACACGTAATACCAATCTTAATCTAGCAGATGATAATGATCAAATTAACTCAATTGGCCATATTAAATCAATTAGATCAATTAGCATGCAATCAATGAAAATAGATTATCAGAAGAAATTTCACACAAGAAGGAATAAATAATAATACTCAATTAAGCAATTACTTGTAACAAGGATTCACCTCCCTTTAGAACTGAATAAAAAGAACTAGCCTGACATGCTCTTGAGTCTGCACTCCAATAGATGATAGTTAATTGTTGGATGAATAAAACCTTGACTCTCATCCTCTATTTATAGTGCTAGACAAAGTCCTAAATCCTATAGGATGTAGAAATCCAAATCCTAAAAGGAATTACAAATCATAACTAGTTTCCATAAAGAAATAGAATTCAATTTGAAAATAAATCTTAGTCTAAAGGAAATCCTAAAGCTAATAGAAATATCAATCCAATTTCATGTAGAAGTCTACCAAAATCTGAATTTAGAAACTTTCTAAAAACCCAAGATTTCTTGATTTTTCCGCTCAAATTCGCTGGGCCGAATTTTCATTTCCTACTGCGACGTCCTTTGGTAAAACGAGCATAACTTTTGATCTAGGAGGAGTTACGGGGCCTGCTACCTATCAAAACGAAGATATCGACGAGATCTATAACTTTCATTCTTCGAGAATCAACAGAATCTTTCTGAATAAAGGTAGAAATCGGGCTCCAAGTGACTGCTGTGTAAATTACAACTTCAAAACTTTGAGGTTCAACGTCCGTTTAGTAAAAATATCATAACTTTTTTATATGAACTCCGATTAGGACGATTCAAGATGTTCCGGAAAGCTAAAGAAGAGCTATACAATAAAATTCAAGTCCCAAGCTAAGAACATGCATCCAACTTAATGCTTAAAATTCTGCAATTTTCTCCTTTTCCTCATTTCAGCTCCAATTCTTCCTGAAATCATTAAACACCTTAATAAGCTCATATACACATGAAACATGCAATAAAACTAAATATAATGGAATCAAAATAAATGAATAATATGCACTCATCAAAGCACCACCACCACCAACAACAACAACAATAACCAACAACAAGTAGCCAGGGCCTGAGGGGTCCTTGTCCAGAGGGACTAAATGAAGTTCCAAGCCTGCTGGGCTTGAAGAGTTCTTAGTGAACTAAAGTTCCAAGGCTGCTCACCTTGAAGGAATTTTAGTGATTCAGGGAGATGCTCTTCCTTATTGGAATTCCTGCTCGTTGAAGTAGAAGAGTGGATTAGGAGTTTGAGTCTCTGAACTACTTAAAATCCTTTGTGTCTTTTTTCAGTCAGTCATTTACTTTCTGTTATTTACAATATATACCTAACTGCTATAAATGTTATGTATGTATTAACTGCTTATAACTTAACTAACTCTACGAACAATGTATGTATGTTCATGAATATATCAACGAAGGGGATCTTTTACTTATTCCGCTGTACTTGAAAAGATTCTTATGTTTTTCACATACTAATTAGTTAGCAATACTAAATATGCATGAAAAATATTTGAAATAAAAAAAGGATATATTCAACCCCCCTTCTAGATCTATCGTGTGCCTACTAGAACTAATAAATATAACAATAGAGGTCAATATTGTTATATTAATAATATTATAACCAAATACATGTTTTACATAGGCGACAGGTCGGAAAGCACAAAATTATCTAAAAAAATTGGCTCGGGGGCACTGCCCCCAACCCCAGCCAGATTATTTATAGGATCACAATATTTTAACCCCAATGGATTAAAATCAAATTTTCGCTTATTTGATGTACCTTTGTGCACGGTTGTATGTATTTCAGTTGGAGCATACATTTTCTTTTGTTGGTTTCTCGTTTTATTTTGTGTTGTTGCTGTTGGATAAATTTTTGAGTGTGTAATTAAACATAGCATGGTGTTTGATATTTAATTTAATTGGTTTGAATTGGGAAAGGAAGAGAAATAAAAGGTTTGGACTAAATTGGTTAGAATTTTTGTTTGTTTCTCATTTTCTTTGTTTATGGGTTAATGTTATTTGTAGTACGAGTTTTATTTTGGAGTTATTCAATTTTGGAAACAAATTTATTTTTTGTTTTGTTTTGTTTCCAAATAAATTTGCAGTTTAAAAAAAGATTTTTTTTTATAATATCATTAGTGACGGGGTCATTGACAACTACATGTCCATCGCTAATGACATATAGCGACGGTCTTAACAACGGATACTTAATCCTTTTAATAATAAAATTAAAACTCATTTTCGACGGACAAAAAGTCATTAGCGACAACCAGCCCGTTGCTAATGATCATTTTAATAAATATTTCTTAATAGTCGTTGGCGACGGAAAGTGCCATCGCCAATGAGTCATTGCCGACGGACCCCCGTCGCCAATGACCTCATTACTTACGACGGTCGACGGGAACCAAGGTCGATAACCACAGGAACGAAGGGAGTGGCGACGAGCGATGTCGTTGCCAATGACCTCATTGCTGACGGCAATGACCTTTTGTTCTGTGGGTTACCCTTTCAAAAGATAAAAATTATCAGGAATTCACAAACTATACATCAATTTGATATTTACACATAAAACACATAATTATGAAAAATTAAGAAAAAAACATTTTACATTTAAATAGAATTACATAGACAACCCAGAAGCAATTAATTTAAATTAAAGAGATAAAAATCAGAAATGTAAAATTCATACTTCTGCTAAAACTTTGGTGATACATAAAAAATTAGAGAAATTAAGGTTTAAGGCTTTAAGCTTACCTTTGACAGATCGAGAGACAATAACTACAAATCGAGAAATGAGCTACGGCTAAGAGAAATCGAGGAGACAAAGATGAGAAATCGAGCTAGCAGAGATCGAACGGCTCAAAGTATGTGAATGAATGAATGAATAAATGAGAGAGAACGAGCGAGATGAGTAAAGTGTGAGGATATGAGTATATTGTAACACCCAAATTCAATGGGGTTAAATTACCCATCTCACCCACAAAAAAATCTATGCATCATATATATATATAAAACATCAATGGGGTCAATTGACCCCACAGTCTAACGAGTAGTTTCACCCCTGCGTACCAAGGAATTAAGTAAATTGTGACACCCCCAAAATAGGTATACATCACCCATCTTGAGTCGCCAAATACATGGTACACAAATTAAATACAAGCTTAATTATCCAATTATCGTGTAAAATACGACAGAACATAACTGAGAGTTTTAACGAGAATATTATCTTCTAGACAATATCCAAACTCAAATTCAATCCTCATTACATTTATTATCACACTAAATGGTGAGGACTACTAAAACAACCATCTTGGACCATCACTCCATTTCCCGACTAGTCTCGGCTACATTTTCATTTTCTAAAGAGAATAATAAAAGCAAAAAGGTGAGCTCAACTAGCCCAGTAAGAAATATTATGACTAAGATAATACAGAATAAATTATCGTTAGCCTTCAACAGTGTTAAACTGATAAAATATAATAAACATCAAGTTTAACTGCAGCGGAACAAGCAATCTATTAGAAGAGTCAAGTAGAGCATGATATCTACTATCTTTTATGATTTAAAAGTTTATCATTAATTTTATCGTTGAGACTCAACTTAATAAATAATCCACATCATCGAATCATCCCTGCACTACGGCCAAGGATATTCATTAGTATCACGACCACGAATTATTCATGCACTACGGGCCAAGAATATTCGTGTTTTCATCAATGGTCATGATCATACCAACAACTGTCCATCAATGCATTACGGGCCAATGAGGACTTTTATAATTTGTAACATTACAGGTCATAATTATATCGAATGATCATTGGTCATAATCATACCAATCAACAATCCATTTATGCATGTAAGCCAAAGATGAATTTCATAATAATATAAGTATGAGGATGATGACAATGATATAAGAATTCAATTAAAAGAAAACAAAGGATAAATTTTTAAATATTTATAATTTAATTTATTCAGAATTTAATAATGTCCAAATTGTCAACATGATACTACTTTGTGGAGTAAAATTCAAGAATAACATTATATCAAAAATAATTTGGACAGAAAAAAAATTAATTTTTGTCATGAATAGTACCTCAGGTGAATAGTATCCGAGTGAATAGTATCATATGAATAGTACTTTGTGAATAGTACCCGAGAATAGTACTTTGTGAATAGTACCCATGAATAATACTTTGTGAATAGTACTTTGTAAATAGTAGCCCGTAAATAGTATTCCGGCATGAAAAGATCAATAATTATCAAGAATGCTCAGAATAATATTTTCATGAAAAGATACTGGATGAAGCGCAAATATCAAGGATATTGTACTAATTTCATGAAGTACAGAAACAATATTCTAACAGAATGAGTGTAGAATTAGGAATACGAAATGAAATAATATTACTCACATACTACAGAGTATGGAAGAAAATATTACTTCTTACGAATACTGAACAAAATAATATCTCATACCTTAAAAGAAGATTGGATACTGGAATAGTGAAGTAGTAGAATACTCTTCTTCTTTCTCTCTATTGCTTCTCTCTTTATAGTTTCTCTCTCTATAATTGCTTTTGTGAGTCTTAGTAAAATGGTGAGAATGAAAGAAGAATGAGCTTCAATTTATAGAAAAACATAGTTTCGATAATTGCACATTTTGGTGATCGAATTATTACAGTATAGTACCTTCATCTTTTCCTCTATTTTTAATTTAGTCCTACAAGTATTATCAAACTTGCACCACCTCCCCTAATAGTACATGCATGTGAATCAATAGTACATGCATATGAGTCAATAGTTCCATTCATGTAAACAAATAATTATTTGCATGTGAATTAATAGCAAATAATTGCTCATTTATCCGATTAATTATCCGATTGGTCAATATAACCTCCAGAAAATAATTATTATCGAAATAAATGTCGATTTCCACTAACACTAATAATCCCAACACAATGAAAATATCAATTTCATCTTTAATCAATACGAACTTATTCATCATTAATATTATAACTCATAATATTTAACAACCAGATCATTCTCAGGAAAGAGGGGGCTTTCCGATAAGGATTTCTCCCTATTGACGCGCAATTAGGTGACCAAACCCCTTTCCTCAACAGAACTTTCTAGACATCGTCAATATTGCAAATAATAATATGAGTAACATTATCGTCTCAATTATTGATTTAAAAATATAAAATATTATGTAGATGATACTGTGACAATAATTGAATCAATAATATGAGAGATATTATGCAGTAATTACTGTAGCAATAATTAAATATAACTGAGTAACTTCTCACGTAAGCATCAATAATCAATATCGTGTGCTACTATGCAACCAGGCGTATTACTGAACTTTTACCACCAGGTATTTAAACAATTTAATGATAAAACTTTCACCGTTATTTTTATAAAAAGACATTTCTGTCATTTTCTAACTCCGACAATACTTCCGTTGTGGGGTCCACCAATGATTTTTCCATCGTACGAATATTCTCTATTATAACGAATATTCCTCGACCAATCGAATATTTTATAACAACTTGCGTACTTTGCAAAATTTGTAAATATTACCCGCAACTATAACATTATATCAAATCCACACCATAATATTCAAAAATATATTTCGAGAAAAATTAATCTTTATTCATAAAAGTTGGGGTCTTACAACCTCCCATTCTTATAAAATTTCGTCCTCAAAATTAGGGTATGTACCTGGTATGTCGAAGAGGTGAGGATACATTGACTTCATTTCAGATTCTAATTAACTCCCAGGTTATTTCCTCAACATTGTGGTTTCTCCAAAAAACTTTGACTTGAGGTATAACCTTGGAGCGTAGAATATGATCCTTCTTATCTAATAGAAGGCTCCAATAGAGTTTTAGGTATTATTTTTTCAACTAATGATCACTACGACAAAGTAATCAAAGATTTTATGAGTTTAAGAATGACAACTAGCACTATAAGAAAAAGGCTTATCTACGAATAGTCACTAATAGTGGTCGCACATAATCTGGTCGGTGGGTGGACACGGTACGCCCACTTTAGCTGAATCGATCTATCGATGATCGCCCTACAACACCGTTTTTCGTCATTTGGTCGATTCATCATGATTCAGGTTTTAGAGGTGATGTGGCCCACGTGTCAGCGACCTCCATTAGTGACCACGTCGGTCGCTAAGACCCTCGAGCCATCAGTGGTCGCTGATACTTAATTATAAAAAAAATATATCTATTTTGTAGATTTTTTAAAAAAATTGTACTTGTTTTACACCTGTTTTATATCCCAACACACATTAATATATATAAATAAACATCCATACAAATTCATCGATGTATCCATCTATATATACAAATTAATAAAACCAACACATTAATATAAACATCCACACATGTTGTGCTCATATATATAAACAAGTACCATCCGAGTAAAATTTATATACAAATGTCATAACGTACAATATAAACATAGGCATTCGTACATTTAGTCGGTAAAAAAATTAATTCAATTGTAGATTAACAAAAGAAAATGGAATACAAATGCATGTCTTCACGGATCAATATCGTCCAAAAAAAGAATAAAACGTATATTATTGAATGTAAAGTTAAACTAAATATATATGCAAAGCTAAACATAAAGCTAAAGTACATAAAGGCTAAAGATAAAGCTAAATAATGACAAATGACTAGCTCGGGCTCATCCTAGTGTTGTGCTACTCTCGCCATTACATCTGCTAACTCCTCAGGACTCAGAGACTGCAGACCAGCCAAGTTTAAGAAAA
Organism: Panax ginseng; assembly: GCA_020205605.1. Classification (NCBI taxonomy): domain Eukaryota; kingdom Viridiplantae; phylum Streptophyta; class Magnoliopsida; order Apiales; family Araliaceae; genus Panax; species Panax ginseng. Next base: position 10,626,591 of record CM035128.1, on the reverse strand, counting down.
AGAGATCTATCCTCACATATTGCTCTCACACAATCAACAGGAGTGTGATGTGTCAGACGACACGAGGACTGAGTAGACTGAATAGCAGAGCTGCATGTGCCACTGATAGTCGGTCATCGTCGTTGTCCTTGGCCTTTAATATAGTTCTTCTTCACAAGCGACGTTCTCCCCCATAATTCTTGATCAATCGGCAGTCGTGGGATGCCTTCAGCATAACGCTCATTCAGTAAGCTCTTATAAGTGTCATGTCAGCAGGTTAGAAATTAAATAGTTAAAAATAAATATAAAATGCTTAAGAATGACATAAAAATTTATAAACATATCAAAGTACCACTATCTGGATAGCCTCAGACAAACCATTGTGAGTGGCCACGTATACATCCAACCAATAGATAGGCTGACCCTGAGACTGAGCCTCATACAAAATATGCTCATATATTAATATGTAAACATGTGATATACTAAAACTTAAACTTAAACTTTGCAAAATATGTACCCGTGCACTAATATGTTGCGACTGTGATATACTGCTGCTAAAGTTATAAACGAGCCAAACAGTTCGAGCCCGATTTGAAAAAATACAAGCAAGACTCGGATTCGTTAATAATATGATCCAAATAGCAGAATAAAAATTAGTTCGAATAAAAATATGAGTAGAATCTAAGTAAGATTATACTCGACTCATTTAAGATTCAAACTACTCGAATTATCGATTGTGATTCGATACATACTCGATTGATACAAATTCAATTATAGATACTCGATACATTCTCTTATAATATAAACAAAATTAAATCAAATTAGAAAAATTAATTAAATATTTTATTTTTATTTTAATTGTGATTTTATATTTGTAAAGTGTAATAGTAAATATTTTTTTTCTCATTTATGAATAAAATAACAAATTCAATTTATAATTATATTTATTATAAAATTAGTTATTATGTGAATACTCGAATTTGAGCTTGAATTTAAAACTCGCGAGTAGTTTGGATATAATTCGATCCAAGTCGGATCGAATTTGAGTAATAAATATTTGAGTCAAGACGAATCTAAGTATAATTTTTCAAATCCAATTCAAATTCGAGTATGAATTTAATGTTTTGAGTCAAAATATTTGAGCAACTCTTTGGTCGCTTCTATTCGAATTGTTTACACCCTTAATTATCGCCCCTATATGTGCCTTTTGCCTTGTTGCCTATATAGCAACCGGAAGATGGTCGCTAATGAAAATAGCGGTTAGTTTTAAGTGTGGTCGTTATTACTTGCAATAGCGATCGAATAATGCGGTCGCAGATACGCTTGGTCGCTAATGGCCCATTTTCTTGTAGTGGAATTTTTAGTTACTAAGCTTAAATACACTTTAAACCTTAAAGTTTTTTGCTTTTTACACTTTAAACCTTAATGTTTCAACTTTAAGACATTGAATTTTAATGTCTTTAAGTTTTTATAAATTAAACCTTTTGGCCACTGACGTGTAATAATTTAATTGGTCGGAATGATATTTTGGATAATTTCACTCTTAAATATATTAATTGGAAATACATAAAATTGTAAGCATGTACGTGATTAGTGTATGATGAAGAAAACAAGTAGAAAAATTTGGAACCAATATAAATGATATATACTCTTAAAAAACTTAATTTTCCACATTAAAGAAAAACTTAAATATCGTTAAAAGCATATAAAATTATACGTTCATGAGTATTGTATGATGAAGAAGAAAAATATGAAAAAATTACAGATAATATAAACGATATATACCCTTAAAAGATTTAATTGCCTTTTTATTTTAAGTCACGTGACTTATTCCAGTAAAAAGTACAAAATTTAATGGTCAAAATGTTTAATTTATTAAAATTTAGAGATATTAAAATTTAATGTCTTAAAATAAAAACATCATGAAGCAATAAATTTTAAGTTTTAAAGTACATTTAATCCTAATTAATATATATAAACAATGTTTGGTGTACGAATGAGTCATACATGTGAATATATAAGACATGCATGACTATTTGGTGAATAAACATGCTTAATCATAAAGCATGGTCCACAAGCTTCATAAATTCATTTAAGAGGTTTCTTCCGCTTCGTAATTAAGCTAAATTAACTCGAAAAAAAGGTAAACCAAATCTGTAATGAAGTTAATTAAGCAGATATATATATATATATATATATATATATATATGGGGAGCGATCCATAGCATCTATATGCTATGGGATAAAAAGTGGCATATAGGCTCTAATCCGTACGTTTTATAGATGAAAGGCTGGGATTTAGTATGGGGAAATACCGTCCGCTAGTAATACTAACGGATGTAATTAGTATAAAATCCGGACAATTAAGCCCCTCATTAGTGAAATTAACTATGACAAAACTTGACTATGGTCCGCTAGTATTACTAGCGGAATATAAACATAAGGCAAATTAAGCAACATGGAACATGCGGCAAGCAACTAAGAAAAGTATATACTTTTATATAATATTTTGCATTTAAATTGTGTATTTTAGATATTTTTTATAAGAAACTTTTTTACTATATTTCAGTTTTTGTGCTTTATATAAAAAATAATATATATATCTTGCAACAAAAAAAATATTAATATTTTTATTGTGAGCCGACACAATAATAAATTACCCTTTGATTTATATTTATACTAGTCATCTATATGCACACACCAAGTTTGTGAGGAAAAAATAATTAAAAATCAGAAAAATTGTCTCCAATTTATAATCACAATATTTTTTCGCATGTAGCAAATTTCATTAACATGGATGCAAGATTTAGTAGGCTAATTAAATTTAATTATTTTGAATGTGGCTAATTAATTTTAAAATAAAAGTACACCCAATTAATAAGAAGAGAAATACGTACTATATATTCCAAGTTGAAAACTCTAATTGTACATCGCCGGATGAACTATTTAATTAATAAATGGATGGTGTCTAATCCACCATGTGCTTCTTACTGTTTATATTCCGCTAGTATTACTAGCGGACTATGGTCAAGTTCATCTTTGTATAGTTAATTTCAAAGAACGAGGAGATGGGCTTAATAGTTCGGAAATTTTTACTTTAAGCGTCCGCTAAGTAATACTAAGCGACGGAGTCATGCTAATAACCGATCCCACCTTTCATCTATAAAACGTCACGGATTAGAGCCTATATGCCACTTTTTATCCCATAGCATATAGATGCTATGGATCGCTCCCCTATATATATATATGGAATTAAACTAAATCTGATGAAGGACTGGAGGGCCACGTACTAAATTTGGAGCCTTAGAAAGCATAAGATTATTCCACGTATCTATAAATATTTAATTTGGTACGTACGTGCAAAGAACCACTGAACCAGCATCACAACTTGTACTTTTTCCTTAATTATTACTCCCTCCTATTCAGATTAAATTACATTTTAAGGAGTTTAATTTTATTTTATATAAATATCATTTTGGAATCTCTATGCAATATTGCATTATTTTTTTCTAATTTACCCCTCTATTTAATATGCTTAGTAAATGCAATTATGGAGAGAGAAATAATTAATTAGGGACAATTGTGGAGAATGAGAAGAGACAATTGTGGAGAGAGAAATGATTAATTAGGGATATAAAAGATATTTTATATTATTTTTTAATAAATGTGCTTAACTATAAAATGTCATTTAATCTGAATAGGAGGGAGTATTACTTTTTTTAATATCATTTTTTATATATGATTTTTATTTTTTCTAAGTGGAAGTGTCCTTTCACTTATGTAAACTTAATGAAGTTCTACATCAAACAAGATAAGTTTTACAGATTCTTCGTGATTTCAAACTTAATTGCATTTTTGGTGCATCACTATTTTTTTGATCGGCAAAAAAATAAACAATCATGAAGATATCAAAACTGATTATAAACAACATTAATATAACTGCAATAATTAGCTAAAAATTTGATTACAAACAACATATATATATATATATATATATATATATAGAAAATGATCCATAGAATACGTTAGCGGAGGGATTTGTTTTCAACTAACGCTCATCCAGTTATCCAGGTCGGCCAGTCAAAATGATCGTGGGAATAGCGGCCAATAAAAATTTTTTGGCTTAATTACTGATTTACCTGATTATCCTTATACATACTACTTATTAATCAGTAAAATAAAATAATAAAAATTATAAGGATAATCAGTAAAGATATGTATAAGAATAATTATTGATTATCTTCTTATGAATTTTAATTATAAATTGGAAATATAAAAAAAAATTGGCTTATTTTTGATTATCCCGATTATCCTTATACATACTACTTATTAATCAAAAATAAAATAATAAAAATTATAAGGATAATCGGTAATTATCTTTATACTTATCCTTATACTTATTAACAAAATAAGTATGTATAAAAATAATTCTTGATTATCTTCTTATGAATTTTAAATTATAATTAAATAAAATATAGTGATTGAGTTTATATATTTGGTAGGAATATAATATAAATTCAATCACTATTTTCTATTATAATTAAAAATCATAAAGGCGATAATTAATAATTATCCTTATACATACTTATTTTATTAATAAGTATAAGGATAATTCTTGATTATACTTATAATTTTTATTATTTTATTTTACTATTAAGCAATTTTTTTTTTTGTTGGCATTTACTCCCTCTAGAGGCCGGTCAAAACACAGTCGTTTTGATTTGGTCACTTTAGAGAAGCGACCAACAAAAAAGTTTACTGGACGCTAGAGGAGTAGCGGCCAGTGAGCCTCATCTCGATCATTCACTCTAATTTTGGACGATTTGGATGAGCGTTAGTTAAACAGATCCCTCTAGCTAACGTATTCTATGGATCATTTCCATATATATATATATATATATATATATATATATATATATATATATATATATGGCAAAATTTGGGGGTGTTCAACCGATTTTTCTAGGACTGGGCCTATGCAGTGCAGGCAAAACCCTCAAATCTTGATAATAATCTGAGTCTGGGTTGGACCAGATATCTGAACCCGTGATCTGGGGTTGATCTGGATTTCTAGAAAATTAATATAATTATTATTTTTATTATTATTATTTTTATTTATTATTATTATTATATTATTATTATTATTATTATTATTATTATTATGATTATTTTATTATTATTATTATTTTATTATTATTATTATAATCATTATTTTATTATTATTATTATTATTAATAAATTATTGATAATAATAAAAAATAAAAAATCGGTATATCTAGAATTAGGGTTCGTTTTTACCAAACCATAAAAATGTCAAACCGAATCGGTACCAAAAAACCGGTATATACTTATACCAATTTTTCAAAATTTAAAATAGACCGGTTCTTTTTATACCGAATCAATTTAGGATTGGTCCGATTCAAAAAAACTAGAAAATCAAAAAAACCGATCCAAATGAACACCCCTAGCAAAACTAATGATTTAGCCACTGTAGTTGGCAAGTTTTACTTAATACACCTTTGAACTTTTAATTTTTTGAATTACCCCATTAAACTAACTATTATTTTGCAATTGAATCATTCTTTATATTTGGTAGCGTCATTAAATTTTTTCATCCATTATCCCACGTGGACTTACAAAAAAAAAAAAAAAAGAAAGGAATATGAGATGGCGGATTATCAAAACATGATGTGGCAATAGTCTTCTCCATCTTGTTCTTCAATCGACTCGACTTCAACTCCGTCATTGTTCCTTTCTTGTTTGATTTTGTTTGGAGTCTAATAGCGATAGGATTTGTCTCTTTGCTCTGTTATCGAATGTCGTGAAGTTTTTCTACTTTTAGACATGAGGGAAGCGAAAATTCATAAAACAAACACATTCAATAAAATTACGTGTCACGATTCAATACTTGATCAAATCCCATAGAAAACAACGGAACATCCTCGGCAATCTCCTCAATTGTCTTCCAATCCAACTTAGTCTGAAGACCAGGCTCAATGCCTCGGTTGCCTTCAAAGCCTCCTCTAAACCTTCTTCCCCATGAACAAAGCGGGTCACTTCCTCGGCTAATTTTTCTTTGTGCTTTATTAAGAACATACCCAGGTTTCCCATTTCTTTCCAAACTCACTTATCTCCTCCAAGCTCAAGAAAGTTAAAATCTTCAAGAACCTCACTACTACATCCGCATCCGGAACATTTAAAAATATTGATAGAACTATATGGGATAACATAAAAGCGAAAAGCCATATATACTAACTGTAAGTAGTAAATGGAAACCGAAATTCAGATTCGCATCAAGTATTAGGAAAAAAGCGGATATTATTAGCATTCGGAAAAAAGCGGATATATCCGTATTCGGTTTAAAGGTATCAAGTAAATAAGCGGATACGAATACGGATATAAGCGTATTAAGTATTCGATTAACATCCGTAAAGTAAATATATCCGAGCGGATACGGATATCCAGGAATCCGATATCCGGAATCCATATCAGAATAACTTATATATATATATATATATAATGGGAACCCTTCCAGTATGCAATAGGTTGCCATGAGAAGCTGTGCAATGACCCTTTTTGGATAGTTGATAAACTTATTGAAAGGTGAGATTGAAACATAATATATGCAATAAGCACAACTTGTAAAGCTTTTATTTTAATATGAGGACCCCACATAGTCAACATGTTGTCGGTTTGTTGAAATAAAATGAATTTTAATATTAAATAATGCCCGGTAAATGACATCTCTGGGTTGTGCCTTTTTATTTTATTTTAAGCATTTCTCCATTAATAGTCATGATTTCGACACATTGCGTAAACTTAAAAAATATAAAATACTCGTACCGCTACAAGCTCTACGGTACATTAATAAAAAAAAATTAAAAAAAAATCAATAAGCACAACCTCTTAGGCTTGGAATAAAAAGCTTATATCTATTTGTGGCACAAGTTCTTTATTTGCTATTCTTTATAAAATATTTGTTATTTTTTATAACTCTTTATTTAATAACAAATAAAGAATTATAATTCAAATAAAAAATAATATCCTATTTTTTAAAAACAACTTTTTTAAAAATATATCAAAATATATCAAATGTATAAAAAATATATCAAATGTATCAAAAATGTATCAAATGTATCAAAAATATATCAAAAATGTATCAAATATATCAAAAAATGTATCAAATGTATCAAAAAATATAATAATTATCAAAAATGTATCAAATATATCAAATATATCAAAATATATCAAAATGTATCAAAAATATATCAAATGTATCAAATATATCAAAATGTATCAAATGTATCAAAATATATTAATTATCAAAAATGTATCAAATGTATCAAATATATCAAAAATATATCAAATGTATCAAAAATATATCAAATGTATCAAAAATGTATCAAATGTATCAAAAATATATCAAAAATATATCAAATGTATCAAATGTATCAAAAATGTATCAAAAATGTATCAAATGTATCAAAAATATATCAAATGTATCAAAAATATATTAATTATCAAAAATATATCAAATGTATCAAAAATGTATCAAATGTATCAAAAATATATCAAATATATCAAAAATATATCAAATGTATCAAAAATATATCAAAAATGTATCAAAATATATTTGATACATTTGATACATTACAATATATTTTGATACATTGATACATTTTGATAATTGATATATATTTTGATATATTTGATATATTTTGATATATTTGATATATTTTGATATATTTGATACATTTTATACATTTGATATATATTTGATACATTTGATATATTTTTGATATATTTTGATATATTTTGATATATTTGATATATTTTTGATACATTTGATATATTTTGATATTTGATACATTTTGATACATTTTTGATATTTTGATACATTTTTGATATATTTTGATACATTTGAATATTTGATATTTTTGATACATTTTGATACATATATTTTGATACATTTGATACATTTTGATAATTGATATATTTTGATATATTTGATACATTTTGATATATTTGATATATTTTGATACATTTGATATATTTTTGATACATTTGATATATTTTTGATATATTTGATACATTTTGATAATTGATATATTTTTGATATATTTGATACATTTTGATATATTTGATACATTTGATACATTTTGATATATTTTGATACATTTGATATATTTTTGATACATTTGATACATTTTGATATATTTGATACATTTTTGATATATTTTGATACATTTTGATATATTTGATACATTTTTTGATATATTTGATATATTTGATACATTTGATTTTTTGATATATTTTTGATACATTTGATATATTTTGATACATTTGACATATTTTTGATATATTTGATATATTTTTGATACATTTGATACATTTTGATACATTTGATACATTTTGATATATTTGATATATTTGATACATTTTGATAATTAATATATTTTTGATACATTTGATACATTTTGATATATTTGATACATTTGATACATTTTGATATATTTTTATACATTTTATACATTTTGATAATTGATATATTTTTGATACATTTTTGATACATTTTTGATATATTTTGATATATTTGATACATTTGATATATTTTTTGATATATTTTGATATATTTTGATATATTTTTGATATATTTGACATATTTTTGATACATTTGATATATTTTGATACATTTGATATATTTTGATAATTGATATATTTTGATACATTTGATATATTTTGATATATTTGATACATTTGATATATTTTTGATATATTTTTGATACATTTTTTATACATTTGATATATTTTTGATACATTTGATATATTTTTGATACATTTGATAGATTTTGATATATTTGATATATTTTTTTGATAATTAATATATTTTTGATACATTTGATATATTTTGATACATTTGATTTTGATATATTTTGATACATTTGATATATTTTTGATACATTTGATATATTTTTGATACATTTGATATATTTTTGATACATTTGATATATTTTTGATAATTGATATATTTTTGATACATTTGATACATTTTGATATATTTGATACATTTGATATATTTTGATATATTTTTGATACATTTGATATATTTTGATACATTTGATATATTTTTGATACATTTGATATATTTTGATATATTTGATACATTTTTGATAATTGATATATTTTTGATACATTTGATATATTTTTGATATATTTGATACATTTGATACATTTTTGATATATTTTGATACATTTGATATATTTTTGATACATTTGATACATTTTGATATATTTGATACATTTGATACATTTTTGATAATTAATATATTTTTGATACATTTGATACATTTTGATATATTTGATACATTTGATACATTTTGATATATTTTTGATATATTTAAAATAAAATTTGATTATAAGTTGATTATTTTTGGTATATTTATGTTTCAATCTCGACCTTCCCAATAAGTTTATCAACGATCCAAAAAGGGTTGTTACCTGATTCGATTCATGGCATAGGATTTGCTATGGAAGGGTCCTATATAATATATATATATATATATATATATATATATATATATATATATATATATATATATATAATAAATCATAACTTAGATTCATTAATTAATTACTTTAACTTATATTCATTAATTAATAACTTACGTATACATTATATATTATATATATATAAGTTATTATATATACACACATATATATTAATAACTATATATATATATATATATATATATATACAATATACACACATATATATTAATAACTTTAATTAAATTTGACAAAGCTCTAAATTAAAACTATAATTTAGAATTCTCGGATCAATCTGATGAGAGAGGCGGGAGCAATGGACAATATAATTTGAATTAATAAATATCACAACAATACACACTATTTATTTTATGTTCTTTCATTTTAAAATTAAAATTGCACATGAATTTATTTAATAAAATAATTAATTATTCATTATTTAAAAATTCAAATTTATTGTGATATTTTTTTATAAATTATATTAATTTTAAAAATTTTAAAAATAAATTAATTTATAAAAGACAAATTAATTAAAAATTATTTTTATACAAATAAGAAGGAAGAGACAAATAAAATGCAGCGGATGTATTTTATTAATTTTAATTAGAAGCTTCTCTCAAACTTTTAATAAAATTCTCGGTTTAATTAATAGTTTCTAAACTTTTCTAGATCCTCTGTTGCTCACTGTATTTTCGTGGGTCTTTTTTTCCTTCTTCTTCTTCTCCTACTGCGTTAGATCTACATATTAATCGGTTCCTTTAGAGATCAAGCCCCTCACCTTATTTGTAGTCCCAGTCCCGTCCCCGTCTCCGCGCTTCTCCTAGGTTAGATCTGCTTATTTCCAGTTAGATCTGTAAATATTTAGATAAATCTTGTGGTGTTTCGATCTGTTAATATTTGTAGGGGTGACCCCAGTATATTTACGGTTTCGATCTCCTTCTGTTTATTTTTCTGAATTTAGTACTTGTTGATGAATTATGGTAGGGTATGGAAGCTCAGGATGGCAAGCACCTGAACAGCTTCACCTGAACTTAGGTAAGAAATTGTGGTGCTTAACATTGAGCACATGCTTTAATTCTACTTCTTGCATTGAAACGAAAATGATTTTTATGTTACTTGATTACTTCTTTCTGCTGTTATTCAGGTGGAATTTTAATGTCATAAATATGGAATGATTCCCTAGTTTTTGTTAGATGGTCGGTATGTGTTCAACTTAGAAAACTGGATCTCTTCTTTTTTTTCTATGATTGATATATGGAGGTTAATTAATTGTAGGTTGAAAAATGTCTCAACAAGTAGGTAGTAGCAGTGCTACCTCAATTGCACAAGTTGATAGTTTAGCTTCTTCTACTAATGCTACAACTAATGTCCCTAATGATACATCTACTCCGATTGGTGAAGAGACAGCCCCAACAGCGAGTGGTCGTAAGACAAGAGTTTTGACATCAACTGTTTGGGCAGATTTTGATAGGGTTGGAATGGGTAACAATGTTGTTGCTACTTGCGAACATTGTAAAAGAAAATTTGACGGGGCAAGCAATAAAGGCACAACTCATTTGAAAAATCATCAAAAAAATTGTGCTCTTGCCAAAAAGACAACGTGTTGACCCTTTGCACCATTTCTTGGGAAGTGTGTCACCAAAGACAACCCTATTCCGAAGGTAACTACATATAAATATGACTCATTAGTTGAAAGATCTTTGTATGCGAAAATGGTTGCAAAACATGATTATTCTTTTTTTATGGCTGAGCATTGCTACTTTCGTCTTTGGATTTCATATGTTATGCCAACTTATAAATTCCGTTCACGAAACAAGTGAAAAAAGATTTGGGTGATGTGTTTGAAGAAAGAGGGCTAAAATTTATCTGAAAATGAGAGTTTATCATCTAGAGTTAGTTTAATGACCGATGGATGGAAACCAAACTTTTAAAATCGGGGTTATATTTGTGTGACTTGTCATTACATTGATGATGCATGGGAATTACATAAAAAAATAATTGCTTTTCATGTTGTTGAATATCCACATCATGGTGTGAATTTAAGTGAGTGGTTAAAAGCGTCAAATTCTTGAGTGGAATATTGATAGAAAGTTATCTAGTGTTGTTGTTGACAATGCTTCAAATAATTTTGGAATGTTAGAAGGTGTCAAAACATGGTTGAATGGTAAGAAAGCTTTGTTGCATAATGGTGACATGTTTCATCTTGATGTTGTCCTCATATTATAAATTTGATTGTTAAACAAGGTTTGAAGATAGTTCATGGTTTAATTGAGGATATTGAAAAGCATCAAATATATTGATAGTTCACTGCTAGAGATGAAAAATTTGCTCTTGATTTGACCCAAACAAGATTCAATTCTAAAAGGCGTATTCCATTCGATGTGGAAACTAGATGGAATTCTACCTTTGATATGCTTGTGAATGCTTTGGAGCTTGGGATACAATTGAGCGTTTAATGGAATTTAGATAGTGGTTATAAGTTTTGCCTTCTTGAAGCATGGGAAAGGGAAAGAACGTTTGTGATTGTTTTGTGTTTGTTTAATGGCGTGACAAAAAGACTTTCGGGAGTTATGTATCCTACGTCAAATTTGTATTACATGGAAGTTCATTCTATTCGCATGAAGTTGGTGGAGTGGAGAGGGAGTCATATTTATTATATTTCTCTGATGGCCATTGAGATGCAAACAAAATTTGATAAGTATTGGGAGGAATCTAACTTGCTTCTTTATGATTGCGGTAATTCTTGATCCTCGTTATAAGATGAAAATTGTTGAGTGGGCTTGTAGGGAAATACATGGTGATTATCTTGAAAAATATATGTAAACAAAGTTCAAAAATTTTTTCTTGAGTTATTTACGAATATGATGATCTTAGTGGATTTGAAGCGAGGGTGACACTAGTATTTCATCCATAAGTCGTGAAGATAATTTATCAAAGTCAAAAAATAATCCAAGTGGAATTTTCTCATTTAAGAAGTTTGTAGCAAAAGATTGTGCATCTAATGTTATGAAAAAAAGTGAGTTGGAGGAATATCTTGAAGAGACTTTGCACCCTTTGGATGATGACAATCCATTAGATTTTAATATTTTGCATTGGTGGAAACATTATGGACCTAAGTTTCCAACACTTGCAAAGATGGCTCGAGGATATTCTTGTTATTCCTTCTTCTTGTTGCTTGAGTCATCTTTTAGCGAAACACGTAGACTTATCAAACATTCGTGCATCATTAAATTAAAGCAACGGTGGAAACTCTAATGTGTGTCAAAGATTGGTTCTAGAAAGTTGAAATGGGTAAATGTAAGTATGATTAATTTAACATTTTTTAAAATTGTTCAATACTTGTACTAATTTTATTTATGTTTACTATTTATATATATTTAGAGAATCCACAATTGAAGTTGGTGCTACCATTGGAGATAGTGAGGATCATGAGCTTAACATTTGTAAGTTTTTCTAATGCAGTAGCTTAATATTACTTAAGCTTAACATTTGTAAGGATTTCTAATGCAGTAGTACCATGACTTGAAAAAATTTAGTGGAGGGAAAACTAAAAGTAACAAGTGAGTTGAAGGTTATAGTAGTTACTTTTTGAACTTGAGGGAGCAAGGTCTTGGGGCAACAAAATGTGTAGTATGATAGGAAAGAGTAATTTATTTTGCAAATAAATTCAGGATATCGACATTACATTAAGTTTGTAGTGCTCTAAGCTTAATCGATGGAGAATAAGTGTAATGACGATAACTAAAGCGAAGCTGGCTAAGTAATTCAAACTATTATAAAATGTGTTAATATATACTTCCAATATGTAAAGGAGATGGAAACTAAAAGTATTGACTAGAGTCGCTATTTTTTCACATTGATCACAAAAATCTCTAAATCTCGAAGGCTCACACGGTGGAGACTAAAATATTGTAAATCAGCGCAAATTTGATGAAGAGAGGAAGGAGAATGTCATAAAATGTGATGTTCAATCTTCACTAAATTCACTAATCAAAATCTGAAAGCGATTAATTAGGAAAAACTTGCCAATATTACTTAAGCTTAACATTTGTAAGGTTTTGATTTTGCCTGAGGTACATATATATTACTAGTAGTTTTATTGAAATTAACACCACCATTAATGTTATAATTAAGCTCCTTCCGGTTCGGAGTAAA